>CM063284.1:120210409-122927909 GCA_032173965.1 Sitta carolinensis | reverse complement strand
TTTTTTAGCTTGCATGCTAAAAATGCTGCAATTAGCATTCTAAAAGTTACCACGAAGCAGGTAGTCGAGCAAACAGCCCAGGTCTCAGGGAGATAACCACAACTCCAGATAAATTCAGAAAGAGGCTTGATGAAAACAAAATATAAAGAATCTTGCTTTTGAGCAGATTTACAAGATTTACTGCAAGACTCTTCTAATTATGCATCTGGAAAAAAAAAAAAAAAGCTGTGGTATTGTAAATCATGTTAAACATTTAAATATTACTCTGTATTAAAGTCAGCCTGGTCAGTGAAAATACAGGATGTTTTTTAAACAGTTTAGTTATTAATAAAGCACTTTTTTCTAGAATATTATCATGGCAAATTTGTTTTGTGTTACCAAGATCAGCTGGGCATTTTGTTTTTATTATGCATAGTCTTTTGTCATTTTTTTGTTCTGCAAGTTAATTTGACTGCTGTGCACAAGTGAAGTGAGCAATTCAGTAATTAACTTTGGTGTTTTAAAATGTATGAACTTTAATTAGATTTCATTATAAACAAACAAATGTCAACCATAATTATAAGCTCCTTGGTTTAACCACATATTATCCCTTTTCAAACAAACTTGATGTCAGACAAATTAAAATCAAGCAGCCAGCAATTTTGAGTTGAATTTTACATGATCTGCCAGTAACCTGATTACTTTAACTTCAATATCATTACAGGAAAAGTATTTCAAGAAAAATAATTACAAGAATTCCAACAGGAGACAAGCTTAATTGTATTGATTCAAAAGACGCATGTATATAGGAACCATGCTGAAGGAATAATGTTATCTTAAATCTACAGTTACTTTTAAAATTATATTGTCTGGCATGAAAAAGGCAATTTGAGATCAGTGTCTGGAAAAGCAGAGATACAAAACTAACTGAAATAATTATCTTTACGCCATTATACTTTAAGCAACAAAATATCAATGAGGAACAACTTGAAGGCATGAAGGTTTGCAGGTTTATTTACTGACTGGTGTATCTATTAGTACTAGGAACAAGTGGAGCTGTCAGGACATAATGAAGGTAAATGATTAGTTAGCACAGAGACTGAGCTCTTCTTCAATGCAATAAGAGTTAATTAAAGTTTACCACCAAACATCAACCAAAGCAGGATGTTGATCAGGTTTCAGCATTAAGTGCAAACAGACAATGGTTGGCAGCAATTAGTGCAGCTATCAAATGACATGCAATTATAATTATACATTTAAAACACCTAAAGGCTTGTGGAAGGGAGGGAAGAATCCCCTCAGCTTCTTTGACTACATACAGTCAAAGTGCAGGAAACAGGTATCAGATATATCACTTCAATATTGTAAATCAATAGAATTAAACAAAAAAAAAAGGTTGTACAAGCACATTATCTGAAAAAGGACAATCCACTGTACATGAAATGGAAGAAATCTGCAGGTGACTTCTAACAAAGATAAGTACTAGTTAGATTAAATAAATTACTTTACTGCTGCCACTCACACTGACACGCATAAACAGGGAAGTGTTTGGGGCTTAAAGACTGGCGGCTGCAGCTTTATTACACATTTCTATACCAGACTCAAGGTTACCTGGTCTCTTTAGTCCCTGTGGCATGAGAAGGCCCATGACCACAGGAGCTGGTTTCACATGCTAGCTGCAAGCCTGCTGCGAGGAAGCCTGGGCTCACCAGAGGCAATCGCCTGGTACCTGAGCCACAGCCTAAGGCTCTGCCACACATCCCCTCCTCTCCACCCCCTCCAATCAGCATGTGCACCAGTTCTACCTGCTCTCAAACTTACGCCCAAGTTTTGGGAAAGAAACAGTAAGTGAGAGGCTTCCACCATGGCCAAACATTGTGTGCCGCACGGCAGCGAGGCAGACACACGGATACTCCGGAGCACAGCGAGGGCTGGGGCCGCCACACACTGCTCCTGTTCCAAGGCCTTGCGGAACGGTGACAGCCACCAGATCAGTGACACAATGGAGGCGATAACAATTTTCTTCTCAGTCTCCCATTAAAACCAAAGGAAAGATGATAAACTTGCAGCAGCACTTTTAACAGCAACACCAAACAAAGGGAAAAACTGCTCTCAGCCCAGTGCTGACAGCCTGCTGAACACCCTCAGCACAGATCTGGGAAGTTAAAACATCCCCAGTTCTGCAGTATCAAACACATGGCTATATACCAGCAAAGCAGCTGTAGCCCAACAGATAATTAGCTACACAAATCCAGCATGCAGACAATTTTCAGTAACTCAGACAGAATAAGTAACTCCCAGTAGCTCCTCTTGGGCTGGCTTAGTGCAGTACTGGGATTACCTGGGTAAACACCTACACCGTTCCACATCAGCTGAACAGGTCTGGCAAGAAGGATCCTGACCTCAAAGAAATCAAGATCTCTTCAGCATTTTTATGGACAGTGCAGTGGGAAAACCATAGTGCTCTTCCTAGGTATGTAACAGGAAGCAAGACAAAGCTTTCCAGCAGACAAGTAGCAGGTTTCCAAGAAAGCTAAGCTGTGACAAATTAAAACCTGATGATGAGAGGAGCAAAGGGGTTAGACAGTAGGATTCATTGCTGAAGGATACCACTGAAACTATGAATCTACCAAGATTTTAAAAAAAGAATGGAAACTGGCTGCCAAAATTATCCAGAGTTATTGTAATGAATGTGAAAAAATACAAAACAAAAACATAAATTGTAAGGGATATTAAATCTTGTTTTTCAGAGGTCTAAAAGATTTGCATTTGCAATCTTGCCAAGGCAGGCATATACAATAGGTTTTCTTACATCTGCCTACTGTGATATTCTTCAGAAACATTTTGCACAGGCTAGTCAAAGAGAGAAAAGGCTGGTCACCACAGTATCCCAGTTTGGCAATCAGTATGTTTTTATATTATGAATTACCCCCTGAGTAAAGAAGTGTCTACAGCAGAGCGACCTTCCTTATATTTTATTTGAACTAATCCATGCAAAAAGATCATCAGCATCAGTCTGTATTTTAATGTTGCATAAATTTCCACTGTGTCAAATTCAGTAAACCTTAAGATTGCAAACATTGTATTTTCTTAATGCACCTTTTTTTTAATATATATTTTAGAAGGGAACCCACATACATATGCAAAATGCATTAGGATGGGTTGTGTTAGTATGTTGGCTACCAGCTGTGATTTTCACTGGAATGTGCACACGTTCACATTGCTAAAATTATTTTAATAAAATGCTTTACTGCTTTTCATAGTTCCTGGGCTGAAGCCTAGAGCAGTTCTACAGATTTTTTTCCCTAACAAACCTCATTTTCCCAACTAATTCTGTTATGCTAGGGATTTGTGCACAGAGTTGGCTAATCCCAGTATTTCCCTAGAGCTGCATCTAAGCTATGGCCCACTCCCAGCACAAAAGTGTCTCCAAAAGCCCTTTCGCCCCCTTCAGCACTGATACACTCATTGGTCCTGACATTTTCACTTCAGCCATGACAAATGAGCTGATGGCTGTGATCAGATTGCACACGAGGACTGCTTTATCAAAGACGTATCATTAACTCTCATCACTGTCTTCCATTATGACTCTTTTGGTCAAATCTGTTGTGAAAATGCAAGTGAGTTTAAAAACACAACCTAAACATAGCAACAAACAAACTTCATTAAAAAGCAGGAAAGAAAACCAGACTCGGATGGGATCAGAAAGAGTCTAGCATTAACTAAATGTTTCTCTGGGGATTTAAGTAACTGTACTCAACCTCTGCCCAGTGCAAACATGGCAGTTGACCGTCTTCGGAAGGTCCCTTCCCCCATTGCGGACTGTGAGCACTACTTTGCCTTTTTTAGAGAAACAAAAATATAGCAGCAGCCATCAAATATGTCCAAAAGCAAAGTCAACCTTTTTTTTTTTTTTTCTTTTTAGTCTCTGAATCACTTCACATTCTGTGTGTCTGCTCTTATCAAAATATGTTTCTCAAATAAATCCCTTAAAGAATATAAAATTTTCATTTGAATCACAGCCACATAATCACACTGTTTTCTGACTCACGTTAAAAACACCAACATAAAGCACTGTCTGAAACGGAAATCACTCAGCTCCCTATGAATACCACAACCTTTCTGTCAAGTTAGAACCTAAGTTCCAGTTACACAGTTCTTGTTACATCTAGAGGGTTTACAAAGTATATATTTGTTGTAACGTATTCTAGCAATTCATCTGAGAATACACATCTAGCACAGTCAACTGTAACACAACAGATCTTGGGAATGAAGGTCATGCTTTGAGATAAAGTGCTATTCACTTTTGGACCATGCAAGAAGCTCTTTATTCCTGTTCTTATTGGCATCAGTTCCCCCTTACCAGAGCAAGAACAAAGCCAAGTGCTCGTGTGAGGTTTATGAATAAATCAGAGGTGAGCCACTTTAAGTGCTGCCCATGATTTCCTTGTTGACAGTGAGCACTTAAACAGGCTTCTATGACCAGCAACTCCTGGCAAACCTTAATGGCTCCTAATCTGTACCCTGCTTCATTTCAGGAAAGAAATTACCTACCCAAATTTTTCTCAAGTCTTCACCTTTTGGGCAACTACTGTCCCACCTTTTTACGAAATTCACATTTGGGGACTGTCCTGTTTCAGTGCCAAGTTTTCACATAACACACAACATAAAAATCCCCATTTTCTTCCTTGAAAACAAATGACAGCTAATAAAATATTATTATGCTGTGCAGCCTAAGTAATTCCCAGACAAACCATTACACAATTCAGCGTTTGTTTAAATTGCATAGATTTTTAAATGAACCTAAAAGATATGCAGTATATTTGCCTCCAATTATTAAAATCATGTAAAAAATATGCTGAGAGCAGATTCAACCCTTCTGTACAGCTACAGCTGAAATCAGGAATGTTTATGAACCATTACCACCAAACATGCTTTAAAAATTCAAACAGCCTCAGAATCTATTTTTAAATAATAATAACATCGAAAATAAGACTATTTTCAACAGTAAACTCTGTGCTGGGCCAAACAAATCTAGTCTGGGGACATTAGAATCCATCTGTGGCATGACACTAGGTGTTTCACTATGTACGTCTTTGATGCACAAAACCACTCAGAGAGCTGCGCTGCTCAACATTAAAGCTATATCCTGCATGGAGAATAGATTTCAACATGGAATGAAATTCTTCATTTTTAAGTACTCTCTCTCCCTCACAACGCCTCTTCTTCCCCACCCCCCCCCCCCTTTTTGACATGTCACCAACTCCAGATGGCAGAATTGACTCTGTAGTAGCTGAGTTATTGTCAGGCTCCCAGTTTCTGCTGTATTTAAATAGTAACATTTTTTTACTCTGCTGTCTCTTGTTGCCTTTCCACCCACTCGGGGAAAAGCTGTGATTTCAGCGAGCGTTCCCCCGGGGCCAGGGGGCGGCTGCCTGGCAGCGCTGACCTGCCGCTGCTGGAATTGCGGCGGGTGCCTCAGCAGATGACGCTCTTCTGTGCAAGGACTGATCCAAACCTGGGGAAATCGATGAGGCGGCGCTGGACTTTGGAACAGGCCCTCAGTCAAAACTGGAAACTGCAAAAATATTGCAGCAACCACACATCGAGTGAGAGACAAATCCACAGGCCAGAGCAGTTAGGACTTAAAGCTCTGGTGATACTTTTCACTGGAACCGAAATGTCTGTCCCAGTGCACTGGCAGACAACCCAGTGAGAAATCATATTTTTCTTCCCTACAGAAATCAGTTGCTCCTGCTGGAAAAAGTCCCAAAGCACACTGCTTTGTTTTAGCAGAGTGGTTCGTGGGTTTGTGTGCATGGGGTGCCACTTCCCGCCCCAGAGATAACTGCACTGCAATGGCAAAGAAAATTATTTTTTTTGTGAACAGTTTGTGAAAACTCAAAGGAACTGAGAGACTGAGGGATGACATGTGCCATATAGCTAAATAATTTATTTTAGAAATGTTATATTTTCTTTGATTTAAACCCTTGGTGCTGTAAAGAAAATCAATAACTATATTTCAATTAAAAAAAAAAAAAAACAACACAAAAACAAAACTGAAGAGGACCTGAGTAAAACTCACAGGAATAAATTCCCTATTTAAGGAGCTACTTTTCACTCAGAACCTTATTTTCTGAAGTGGAGAAGGCATGAGAAGTGTTAGGTGGTAAACAAGGAGAATTTTAATTAAAGGTGGGCAGCCATGATTTCTCACACAGGCAAACCACCTGCATTTGAAAACAACATGTAACACCTGGCTAATCCAAGGATATTTTTCCCCTCTTGTTATGAAAGCTCTGGTCCTCTGCATATCAAAAATCAAAGGACCATCCCCCATCAGATAGACAGAAGTAATGTTTTTGCCATGAAAAAGAGATTATTCTTATCTATTACACTACCATCTTCTGGGACAAGTGTGGAAACAACACACTGGGATTATTCCAGGTTTCCATCAGTGCCCCAAACACTGGAGCACTAGCAGTGACAGGTGCCTTGTCATCTCAGATTAGGTGAATTTATAAGGCAGCCTCAGTGTCAAACTAGGGAGGAGCAAGCCTCCAGCAGCAGCCTCTCACAGACCCTCAGCTCTACTGTAACCTGGTAAAAGGAAGAGAACTGACCCCCCCCCCCCCCCCCCAGCCTCTCCAGAAAATCTCTTACCTACAGATCTTCCGGTGCATTCCTTAAAAATGGAAATGACAGTACAAAAAGAGAAGATGAAACCTTTTGAATGTGATTTTATGGGATTATTGTCAAGTGGTAACTACAGGCCTGATTCTTTTCCCACTAATGTCAAAACTGTCTGTTTTGTCAGTTTTACACCCATATTATTCCTCTAATTTCAGGGCAGTAATTGTTAATTTAGTTTGGGGTGAATGGGAAGAATCTAGTTCTTTTAGTTTTATGTGTGATACGCACACATCAAGATGGGCCTTTTGTTTGTATTTCTGTTTCAGAAATAGAATGTTTGATGATTTAAATACAGTTTTAAATGTATAGCTAATGTGCACATCACTTGTTCTCCAGATACTGCTGCAGCCTATATGATCTATGTTTGTTTTCAGAGTCACCATGGCCTTTATTTCATTCAGCCTTTAGTTTGTGAACTATTGACCTGAAGGGCTATAATACCTTCTCAGGAGCAGGGATAACCGATCAGATCACTGTGAATATTAAAAGTCTGCTAGATTTGTCTGTAAAGAGATCTCAGTTTATGTGTGTGTCTTCAAAATGTTTCTCAAAAATACAAAAAAGTAAATTAAATACAATTCAGACAAATTACAATCTAAATATATATATATCTATTATATATCTATCTCCCTTTTTTTTTTTAATTGAAAGCCAATTCTGAGTAATGTGAACATAAAACAGAGTGTCTTGATACAGAAAACTTTTATTTTGACCATATAACTTAGTTAAACCATTCCTCAGGATATTTTTTTTAACCTAAAAATGAAATTCCTCAACAAGTCTGCCATATTTTAGTTTGGCACAAACTTTTTTCGTTAGTTCGGAACACTGCAAAAGTTGCAGTAATAATGAAAATACTGGTATAAAAACTGCTATAGAGTGACTATTAAAAAGGAATAGGGTGACATGTATTACAGACTAAACTTCCTGCTTTTATTTATGCACAACAAGTTTATCTCTACAGGTCTCCAAAATACTGCTATCAATAAATGTGTTTATTACCCCTTTCAAAAAAAACAACAAATCTCAACAACTACCAAACAAAACCAACTAGGTTTGTTATACCTATTCGGTAAAAGCAACTCATGCATGTCTTAGTTTCTCCTATCTGTGCATCTGTTCACATAAACATATTTTGTGTTACATCTTATTCTTTAAAATCTTGAATCCCAGAATCTCGGTGTGCTGGGTTTCTGCCCATTCAGAAAGAATGCAGACATCACATAAGTTATTATCAACCCATGTGTTATCCAGTTCTACAGTGGCTGGAACTTTGCCAGAGACAACACATGGTGCTTGGTTAGCAATATTTTAAAATATAAATTAATTTATTTTTTTTAATTAACACATTTTTCTTATAAAAATACACTAATAAGCTCTTCCCAGAATGAAAGATATACCCTAAGCATATTCCTTTCAAAGAAGTTTCAAGGAATTTCATAAAGTAAACAACAAAACATTCTAAAACCTCCAGAAGGTCTTTATCTTTGAAAAAGGAGAATTTTTGTGACTATCCTTCCCAAGAACTTTCTGCATTTACAGTTTTAGTTCACCCATCCATAAGCAATCCTAACTTCTTACAGGCATCTCCAAATGTCTAAGTATTATCAGATCAAGCCCAGTACTGAACTAACAAGCATTTACAAATAAATGTTTTGCAAACTGAAAAAAAAAATCCCCGAAACAAGTTAATATTTAGTCTGACTACCATGAGTTTTCCACAGTAGCTCTAAATCGGTAATTACGTTGACCTGATAAAAAAGAGAGGCTATTTAATATGCACACATACAAATAATTATTCACACTGCATTTGATTTACATACGTACAAAAGCACCACTTCCCACTTTCAAAAGTGTCTCAACACTTATGGTATTTTAACTGCCCTAATTACTGTTGAGAGAACATAATTAGAAGCACTGATCACATTGTCAACAGCTAACCAGTTGCAGCCCTGGCTGGGGGCCTGATCCTGCGCTGGCTGGAGGCGGAGGAGGCCAGCACTGATTGCAGGAGGAGGCCAGGGCCCTTCTCGCCACCTGAATCTGCAGGAATCCAAATGTTTTAAACAACATGAGTATGCTGACACAGTCACACTGAACACCCCGCTCCTTATGTGTATGTATCAATTGCTATTTCGGTAAGCTTTCTCTGTTTTCAAAGGCGAGCAAAGACAGAGTAATTTTTTCCCCAGCAAGGCTCCTATACCACTTAAACACTTAGCACTGAGTCAGAATTCATAACTTTTTCCAAAGGAGAAACAGTTTAATAATTAAAACAGATATTGACTAAACCCTGCTTCCTTGAATACCAAACTTTTATTAGATTATTATGTGTTGATGCATAATTTCCATTGGCAACTTTTAAAGCAGCTCCTTCTTTCCCTGCTGGCCCCTGTCCTCTCTTTTCTTTCCCCCAAGCAAAGTGCTGGGAATCCTTGATACCCAATAGTCAATATTTGGTTTGCCTGTCGTGTTCCTGGAGCTCCCCTCCATACAAACCTGTGTTTCCTATCCTTTCTCTGCACTACTCCCATACGCATTACTTCGCATGATGATGTAAATTCAGGGCATCTTAGCAATTTGCTAAAATCTGAGCTTCTGCTTGTTTTCTCAAGTCTTGGACAAACATAACTTTAGGGAGAGCTGAACGCAGGCATAAAGAAAGAGGAGCCTGCATTTTCATCTTCCTTTCATCTCAGTCATTCAGTCAACCATTCAGTGCCCTATTCAACAGAGCTTTTCATTATGCAAAAAAATGCTAATCCTTTTCCGATGCTTTCACACTTGTATAAACCCCATTCCTTCGACTGAAAAGCAATTATATCAGTTTACCTTTCTGTCAAAAACAGGATTAATATTCCAATAACAGAATCTCCTTTATTTTCCTATCTTTTGCTTTAGGAAACTAGAGATTATTAGTGGCGGTATTCCTTAGAGCAAGAATACATTATTTTAAATATGATTATTTTAGCCAAAGCACGAGGGGGGAGGGAGAGGGAGAGAAAAAAACTTCAGTTGCTGCGGAAACTCTTTTCAGTGACAGAACTGACCTTCCCTTTGCAGAGGCCTGAATAGAATGAGCCTCACTCTGGTCTATTAATCAGAAACAAATTATGAAAGAATGTGGCTGGACTGGTTGACACTATCCTGTCTTGGGAGACTCAGTAACAGCCTAGTAACAATGTCCTCTTCATGGGTAATGAACAGCCATGACAAATGGGGCAGAGAAACTATTTATTTGCATATGCAAATTCTCACACAAGGGAAACATGTACAAACAAGTGTCATTGTAAGGTGGATTAGGCAAACAACGCTTTCTTTTTAGGACACTCTGCAGCCCAGAACATTAGTCAGCACAATTAAACCAGTCTCCATGGAGACTAATGAAATTTCACCATGGTATGAGTTAAATTAGATAGCTAGTTATGTGTTTTCACAATCCAACTTGAAATCCATTATTGTTTCAGAACAATACAGCAATTGTGCCTGGCTGATCTTTGCCAGCTCAACAAGCTCCTAAGTTGACAATCTGCATATGTTAATATAATTAAGCACTAATTACATGAAACTTGTACATATTCACATGCACTTTCCCTGGGCGCTTCTCAGTTTGAACCTTGGCCAAGTCTTTAACCCTTTGAATGAATTTGGAGTAGCAAAGCTTTGCCTTCTGGGTACAGCCCCAAGGCAGATGCAGAAAAGCTCTTCATTTATAAACACAAAGCTTAACCTGGCTTCTCATATTTCTATCAACAGGCTAGAAAAGATTTTTGTATGTAGTGGGGTAGGAGAAAGGCCGAGAGGTGGAGGGAGCTGGACTGGAAGTACTTTAGAGACCCAGCTCTGGTGACCTTTTTGCATATGAAAACACAAATATTTACCCACCTAACAGGTCACAAACACATGTACTGCCATTGTCACAGATCTTCAAGACCTGAATTGTCAAAAACTAGACTCGGTTTTATGTCAGTGCTCTCAGATCCACAAAAATGGGAATGAAAAAAGGAAAAAAGAGCAAGCAGTAACTAATGAGCTTTACATAAATATATGCAGAGGCAATTAAGCAGTGTTAATTACTATGACAGCAGTTAATTGAATATAATTAGATATTTTAAGCTACTAAGGCATAGTTAAGATTAATTTTATTGAGATTAATTGTAAATAAGAATAGATTAACTGTGTTTTGACAGGCATAAAAAGTAGATCTGCAAATTAACTAGGAGAGCAGAAACTAGCACAAAAATCATATATTATCTTAATGTCACACCTCAGAATCATCTGCTCAATAAACATGACTTTTCAAACCCAAACAGACAGGAATCTTGAAGAAAAACAAACAGCTTGCAGAGATTAAAGAGCCTTTTGTCCTTTTTCATGTGCATTTCTTTTAGCAGACTAAATTAAGCGAGTCTGGTGTACGTTTTTAGGAAGGAACATTTCACACTGAATGGAAAAAATGTTCTATCACATATGAAATTCATGCAGCTGTGCGGAACCTAGTCCAGATGGTCTAAGACTATAAAACAACACTAAATGATAGACAGTAGGGCCTTCCCAAGATTACGTGATAAAGTCACAACCTCATATTTTGACTTAAATTTTCTGTCATGTATTGTTTCCTTCCAGATCAGATATCTCCATTTTAATTTTTAACTGATCCTGAATATTCAATGGAAATTCTCGATAAACATTACTGATAAGCATATGAGCATAAATCATAAAATATTTTCAAAACCTCCCTTAGCTTCATAAAAACAATGCTGAATTCGAAATCTCCTGGTTCCCCCAAAATACCAAACTGTTCACACCACTTAGCTTAAATAGGTAAAAATGCCTGGGTTTAAATATGTTTGAAAAAACACCAAAACACATTCTACCAGCAGATTAATTCATGCATACTGCTTAAGAAAATTAACAACAAGGCTGAAGAATGCTGAACAAATCACTAATAAGAAAGGAGCTTCAATTGATTTTGAAATAAATCAATAGGTGATTAACACAATATTTTTAAAGCAATAGAATGTATATATATTATATAAGCATATATATTATATTTTCAATACCTTTTTAGTTCTTAATCGAACAAGGTCTTTACAACAGTGAGCATGTCCCTATATTGACTATCAACTTCTTTGGAATGCCTTTAGTCTTTTATAACGAAAATCCAAAAAACGGTCTGTGAAACAAGGCTACGACAAGCCATTCTGCAGTGAAAGATTTTAAATCATCCAGCCTCTTCTAATAGACTTGAGACTTATTGAGGTAGAAACCATAAAAAATGAAGAAGGGAAATTTAATCCCTGAAATATTGATTTGCACATTAATATCATATAGGCAGAGGGCAATTTGGCTTCATGGAAATGACACATTGTCGACCCTTGGTGAAGTCAGAGCCAATCTAACTGCTGAACATGTCTGAATCTCAAGAGTTATTAAGGGCTTCCCTTCTTGCCTTTATGACTTTTCTTCAGCCTACCAATGCAATCTTAAATGTATTATCTTTAAGAAATAATTGTAAAACCTCAGGGGTTTTCCAGTTAATGGAAGGGAGGCTAAACCACATCAGATTCTGAAATGCAACATTAAACCCTTGCAATCAACAAAACCACCTCAATTCTCATCCATCCACTGCAGGATCTAATATTGTTATTAGAGATAATCAAATTTCATTGTGTAAATTTAGGCTCACGGTCAGAATGGAAGCAGTAAATTCTGCAATATTAAACAGTGATTTTTCTCAGCCCCCTTTATGTGTTCTTTGATGGTGCAACATCTTCACAAATAAACCTAAACTATACAAAAATCAAGGAACACATCTGTCGCCCTATTCTGAAAGATGCACGCAATGTCGTCTGCCATCTCCACAGCTTTCCTGTAGTTTTAACTTGATCTAGCGGATAAGTTCTATTTTAGAGAATAATAAAGCAGTATTACTGCATAAACCAAACAGCAGGTACTATTACTGTGACTTACACAGATGGTTTACCTGACCTTTCTTTGTTCCTTGGGTAGGTTTTACTTTTGCAGATTTACGACTTTTCCTTCTATATTTCATTGACCCTCTATGTTCATTATCATAAAAATGAAAACTATTGAATACATGTTTATGTTGGCAAAGTCCAAAAAGCCCACGACTAAAGGATAAAGAGATGCTACAATGCACTGTGTGGATCTCTAGATCGTACATTATAAATATTCAAGCACAGATAACACGAATAACTGAATAATCCTGGTGAGCCTCAGCTCTGGAGCCAGGTGCAAGAGGTTAAAACAGCTGGCTAGCCATCTTTTATTTTGTGTGCCTTCCTACCGGCTGAAACCGCAAACCCTGAAAACTAGCAGATATTCCCTCAAGGTTGATAGTCTGATTTTTTTCATTTCAACCAGTTTAGTAGGATCCCCCAGTAGAGAAAAGACAGAAACTCCTTAAATACAGGCAGTTGAATAGGAAGTGGAGCAATGATGATTAAGGCTCTTCCCCCCCCACACACCCCCCAAACCTTCAACCCTCCGTTTATTTTCACGATCTTCTTTGTGCACCTTCCCTTCCAAATGTTTGTATTCCTTATTTCAAAGAAAAGCACTCTGGATCGTTCTGTCAGTTTTGCCAGTAAATATAAAGTAAAACAAGTGTTGATGGCACTGAGAGTGTTACATACCCAGGCTGTGTTTTTGCATTGCTCTCAATAGAAGCGATCGATGCCCATGTCACAGTCGCGTCCCAATCGCAGCCAAGTCTCTGCCTCAACCTAACCAACAACAGGCAGGGCTGCAAAGGCTTCTCACTACCTCTTCCATCCATCCACCACCAAACTAAAAATATAATGCTACATATGATCTTTTTAAACACTCCATCACCGCTCCTAAGGATCGAGCCACTGCAAATCCAGGGGAAACACGATTGGAAAAAAAAAAAAAAAATACACCATCAAAAAAAACCCACCCTCACAGCAGCCACCCCAAAAGCACCCGAGCCCTCTCTTTCCACTCTCTCGCTCTCCTCCTGCCAACTACATAATCCTTGATAAAACCGGAGAGCAAGGCTAATAAAATTTAAAAAAAAAATAAAAAAATAAAAAAAAGAGGAGGACGGAATGGAGCCGAGGAAATGCAACTGTCAGAAAACGGGATGGTCAGACTTCCTGAGTGAACCTGCCTGTGTCTGGCTTAATGTAAATCTCCACCATCTTCAGCCTGGCAAGTTGTCTTTTGGTTGGGCTTTTTTTTTTTTTTTTTTTTTTTTTTTTTTTTTTTTTTTTTTTTTTTGGTGGGGAGGGGGGTGTTATGTTTGCGATCTCTGCCTTGGTACCTAAGGAGGAAGAGGAGGAGGAGGAGGGTGTGTTACTGAATGGTGGCTAAAGCCTCCTCGGGACGGCGCTGAGGTGAAACAGGCTGAACCCGACTGATGTGGCTCCTCTCTCGGTTGGACCCAGTGCCCTAAGCAGCCGATGAGAGACCCCGGCCGCCCGGCTCGCAGGTAACAAAAGAAATACCAACCCGTGTGTTTTCTGCTGCTGCTGCTGGGGAGGCTGTGGGGGTGGGGGGAAGAAGATGCAGCAGGGGAGGAGTGGAGGGGAACCGCCGTAAGTTGGCATCGGATGGGGGGAAAGTTTATTAGCAATTTTGTAGGAAATTTCATGTCAGGAAAGACAGGGAAGCAGGAACGCGTCTGCCATTAGCCGCCGTGATGGGAAGGGATGCACTTGATTCTGGCACGAACAGTTAGAGCAGGAAGAAAATTGCGGCTCGCTGTTCATGAGCTGCTATTTTTTTTTTCTTTATTTTTTTTTTGTCTGTTGGCTGTCTTTTTTTTTTTTTTTTTTACTACACCTTAGCCCTCGGTTCAAAAAACAAATAATAAAAAAAAAAAAAATAAATGGGCGCCTGTCCCGCAAAACAATCACCACTCCCTTTCAAAAAATCTCAGAAAGGCTTCACTGAAAGAAGTCCCCGACCCTGCCCGCGACAGCTTTTCCTACGGAGCGGCTCGGCTCGGCTCGGCTCGGCTCGGCTCGGCTCGGCTCGGCTCGGCAGGGATGGCGCGGCGGCGCCCGGCCGGCAGCCGCCCGCAGGCAGCGGCAGCCGCGCATCCCCACATCCCCGCCGGCGGGGCCGCTCTGAGCCGAGCCCAGCCCAGCCCGGCTCCGAGCCGAGCCCAGCCGAGCCGAGCCCAGCCGAGCCGGGCCGGGCCGGGCCGGGCCGCCTCCCCGCGCCGCGCGGCGAAACTGACAGAGACGCAGAGCGCGCTCCTAACGGGCTCCTCTTCCTCCTGCTGCCAGAGCCGGCAGCCAGCAGCGCGATCCCCCTGCGCACAACACACACACACACACACACACACACACGCCCGCACGGCCACCCTGCCTCTGCTCCTGAGAAACCTACCTGCAAAAGAAAAGGGGGCAGAAGGAGCGGGGGGACAGGGGAAAAAGCACCCCACAACCTTCTCCTGTACACACGCACGCAGTCAGGGTCTCCATTGCCCTGCTGGCATCCCCCCCTCGCCCGAAAGCGAAAGTTTGAGAGGCCGAGGGGGGTGGAGATGAGGAGGAGAGGCAAGGAGGGTGGGAGAGAAGAATGTGCCTTCAAAAGGCACCTCAAAGTTTTGGGGGGGACCGAGCTGCGAAAGAAGAGAGCGAGCTGTAAAGGGGCTGGCAAGGGTTGACTTCTGACAGCCGTAACGTCTTTCCTATCTGACAGTATTCCCCCCCACCCCGAGCTCCCTAGAAAAAAAGAGTGAAATAAAAAGTGGGGGGGGGATCCCCCAGACCTCTTCGGCAAAGTGAGCAGGGTCCTCCACTTAATCTGAAAGTTACAGACCGAAAGAGGAGAAAAAAAAAATAAAAAAAAAGAAACCCACAGCCCCAAAACAAACAAACAAACAAACAAAAAACAAAACAAAAACCAAAACAAAACAAAAACAAACAAAAAAAAAACACAAAACGTAACCCCCGGAAAAAAAGAGAAAAGACAGTGAGAGAAAGAAAGAAAAGAAAAGAAAGAAAGAAAGAAAGGAGAGAGAGAAAAAAGCAGCCCCTCCTTCCGAAATGAGAGCAAATACTGTACCTAAAAGTGGGGAAACAGGCAGAAAAAGGGGGGAGAGAGAGAGGGGAGAGGTACATGGGATCTGGGGATGTGAGTGTGTGTGTGTGTATGTGAGAGAGAGAGAAAGAGGCACAGAGAGAGGGGGAGAGAGAGAGAGAGAGCGAGAGCGAAATATCAAAGATTGTGCAAGATCAGCCTGGAAAGATAATCGATACTCGACCTAAATTTAACACAAACTACTCAATAAAAGTTAAAGAAAAAACTTACTTTCCATTTCCCCTCGCAGTTCCTACTGGATCTTCGCCTCTCTTTTTTGTTTTGCTTTATTTACTTAACAGCTGATCACATCCAAGTAAACGAGAGAAGGTTCATTAAAAAAATAATAAAAAAAAATAATCCTCCAACTTTATTGGGTGAAAATAAAAATGATTGAGCAAGAAGTGGGGGGCATGGAGCGGTCCTTTGGGGTCCGGGAGTTGTTAAAGCATGTGCCGACCGCGGTCTCGCTGTTTGGTTGTGAAGGGGTTGGGAAAAGGAGGAAAGGAAATGAAAATCCGATATGTCTTTATTCTGCTAATTATTATCGTTTTAGCCCTGTTTAAAAAAATGGCTGATTAAGTTGAGTGCGCATGTCTTTGTGTGTCTATTCCCGATATGCACTCTGGAATGAGAGAGAGAGAGAGAGAGAGAGAGAGAGAGAGTGAGAGTGGGAGAGGAGAGAGAGAGGAGAGAGAGAGAGAGAGAGAGAGAGAGAGAGAGGAGGGAGAGGAGAGAGAGAGAGAGAGAGAGAGAGAGAGAGAGAGAGAGAGAGAGAGAGTGAGAGGGAGAGGGAGAGACGAGGGAGAGGAGAGGGAAGAGAGAGGGAGAGGTGTAATTAGTGAGGTGATCAACATTCTCCGGCTGCAAATGACGCGCAGCCCGGAGCGAGAGAAGCCGGAGCTGCGCGGTGCGGGGCTCGCGGTAAGGGCTTCTGGGCACAAGCACCAACAGAGCTGCCCAAAGTAGAGAAGAGGGCAGCAGAAGGGAGCTCATGGATACAAACACAAGTCTGCAAACTTCATTAGTAACACAGACACACACGCACAGGCACACAAAGTAGATGGTAGATGGCTAGGAAATAAAAAAAAAAAAAAAAAAAAAAAAAAAAAAAAAAGAAAAAAAAAAAAAAAAAAAAAAAAAAAAAAAAAAAAAAGGAGGGTGGCAGACTTGCTCTTTTAACTGTTTGGAAACTTAAAAAGAAACGGGTCCAAATTAATTATTGCATCAGGGAGATAGTTCTGTCTGTCTGTTCATCTCTTTCATTTTCTCTCTTTTAATGGAGATTTTATGAAAAAAAAAAAAATTGCATCCCGTTTTTTTCAGTGGGCTAATGAATGTACGACACATCTGCAAAAGGAAAGGTAATATATCTTAGGAAACAACTAGCCATACAGAGATAAAGACGGATTTATTTACACATACACACACAAATGCACTCGTGTTCACTCACATCCTACATCATATTTACACATATGCACATACACTCAACACACACAGAGTCACACATAACACAGCACTTTATTTGTTGACCACCATGTAATTGCTTGGAGATACCAACAAAGTAAAAAGCAGAGCCTTACAGAATATACAATATCAGCTGTAAACAGTCTTATCAAAATGAAGTAAATAGCAGCCCAGGGAAAGGGTCTCTTTGCATACAATACAGGTTTCATGCATATACATGCATCATCTTACAGTTTCCCTGCAAGTATTGATATTTTATTAATATTTTATCTGCTATATTTTACCAGACATATTTCATTCTTGGGGGGAGGGGGGCACACTATTATGATGAAAAGTAGAGTAAAATGTACAGATGTCATTATAAATCGGAATCTTCTACAAATATTTTCCTGTGTGGGATTTAAGAAGATTGCTTCTCATTTGAAAATCTAATTATCTTAACCTAATACTGCAGATGTGAATATGACTGACACTTTCATTAAAAGATAATTAACTAAAACTAGGAATAGACATACTTTAAAATACCCCCTACTGAAGATAAAAACATGACTATTCAAAGAGCATCCGAATACACTGCAGGAACACGTGCAGATTTTTGATAATGCTATTCCAGAAATGGGTATACCAGAAATGGTCACTAAGTCACAGTTACATGCAGGAGATATTTACAGTACCAAGGACCCCGCGCAGGTGAACCGTAACCTTAGAGCTGACATGCCTTTGAAGTTCGTGATTCCTGTGATACACATCAAAACCTTGTCTTAGGCCTTAAACACTAAGAACCAGCAGGAAGGTTTTATCACAACCTTCCATTAAAAGCACGCACGCACAACAACAACAAACCAGCAAAAACCAGGATGGCAGAAATATACGTCTCTCTGGGCCCTAAACCTTCTGCTCCAGGAGAATATTTTGCAAGTACTGGAACTAACACTAATAGGAAAATCCCCACCTGATGATGAATTAAGGCTGCCCTTAAGGAAGCACAGGCCAATGTCAGGGAACCAAGTGTCTAAAAGCAGATGTTTAAGGTCAGAGTGAAGGTCCTAACAGTTTTGAAGGAAGGGGGGAAAAAAATGTCTTTGGAAACGGGAGAAAAAAAAAGGATTTAAAAAAAAAAACCAAACAAAAAAAAAAAAACCAACAAACAAACAAAAAAATAAACCACCAAAGCAAGCCGCCAGCCTGAAAGTACAGCTATCCAAAAACTCGGAATCTGCAAATAAAGGAGATCCATTTCCTACCCCCATCCAGAGAAACCTTACTTTAAACTTCAGGAAAATCTTCAAGATTCGAACTTAAGGGAAAAGCATGGGAGGGTTAGTGAGAGCAACTTTGTTGCTTTTCCAAGCCTCACCTATGCATTGCACCACCTCATCAATGAAAAAAGGTGTGAGCGTATGTATGTAGATTTCCACAGGCACTGCGCCCTGTCAATGAACGTAATAAAGAAACTAGCGATATTCTGCATTGCTGTTTACACGGTGAAAAAAAAAATGCAAACAAAGACTGAGAATGAAATCTCTGAAACCTGTTTCAGTTATCAGATTGAGGGAGTATGATGGAAAGAGGGCTTTTAGGTTTAAATGGTAGACGAAACGGGACTCTGAGATAGAAGGATGCATTGTCCATTCAAGTGCATGCCTGAAGGATGGCAACACATTTCCTAAGACAATTAAATGCAATGTGATGAAGAAACACCTGAGAACAATGCATCTATTTCAAATTCAAGTGAAGAAACACCTATACTTAATGTCACGGAAGAATAAGAAAACGAAGATAATTTAGTTTTAAAGTCGTCGTCCCCCCCCCCCACCCACCCGAACTTCTCCCCACCTCTTTTATTCCTAGTGCTTTTTTCCTGGTGAGACATCAATATCATTAATGTCATTAATGTCAAAACAGCAAACGTCAGAACAGTCAAGTAATTCTTTTTTGGCTGTAGATTTTTCCCCCTTTTCTCTCGACTTGGAAGGGGCTATAGGTTTATGGTGTTCTTGAGTTACAGCTAAGGAACAAAGGAGGGGGGAATAAGGCAGGAATTGCGATAGGAGAGTCCACATTTTTCAGGGTTTCTTCTGCCACTTTGTACTGTCCATCCTAACATTTTAAATCTCTCTGTTTCTCTGTCTCTCCCGCTTTCTCTCTCCCTAAAAATCGTACCTATCGGGGGAGGGGGGGTGTAGGGAAAAAAAAAAAAGGCACTACGGGATGTTAACAGTTTAGAAGGCACCCGGGGATCGCCACGTAGATAGGAAAAAATCGAAGAAGGTTAATTCCGGGAGGCAGCAGCAGCAGGTTTGTGGGCTGTGATAAGAGCGGAGCGCAGCGCGGGCGGGGGCGGCCGGCGGGGCCCCGGCGCGGCCGCGGTGCGGTGCGGGGCTCCCGGCGGGCGGCGGGCGAGCTCCCGGCGGCGCGGCCCGGCCCGGCCCGGCCCGGCCCGGCGCCCGCTCCCACTCCCCTCTCTCCTCCCTCTCTCGCTCAGCTGATCGCCCCCGAAGAGTCTCGCCTAACCTCTCAGCTCCTCTCCACTGGTCTCGATGGACCCCCCGCCCACCTCCCCCGAACTTCTCCTGCAGGCACCGTTACATATTTTGGGATTTTTTTCAATCCTCCTGTAGAAACCACAAAAAGCTCTTGGTAGTGACGTTACATGTCAAAGAAAGGGAAGGGGGGAAAAAAAACCCTCAAAAAATCCTCAGCCTATTCCGTCCTTTCCCATCTCCAGCCTTAGCCCTAAGGAAAACTTATTGGCCTGAGCGAGACGGAGCTGGTGGGGGCCAGAGCCCGACACTGACCATTCTTTAATAGACAAAGAAATCGTAGCCCAAACCGGTCTCTGTTACACCACGTCTCCTCGTCAAGCTCATTTCGCTCCCTAAATCTGCGCTGCGGACACTCAGGGGCACAAGGATCTGCATAATTACAGACATAGCCGCTCCCCTCTTTAATAAACCGACATAATTCCCTAATAAGTGTTCCCTTCCCCCACCTTCTCCTCTCTCCAGACCCCAACCCAAGGGAAAGGGGATCCATGTCTTTTTACTGCGTTCCCTAAGTCTATAGATGAGCTCAGTTTGAAACGAGGTATTACAAGATTTCAGTGTTACAGACCCTTTATCTGAGCTACAGACACTTTCAGATCCCCAGCCCCCACCTCCTCTCTTTTTTGTTGTCTCTTCTCCTCCCGGGGGCTATTTGACAAAGGCAGTGTGTTAACTAACATTTTTGTTTAACTCAGCAACTTCTTTTCAAAACATACTTAAACCAGATAGCAATCTCTTGTACTTTTTTCTTTTTTTTTTTTTTTTTTTTTTTTTTCCATTTTTCTTTCCCGGAGATGAAATTGACTCTGAACCCAAAGCTTTTGGCTATTATTAATAATTTCTTTTTTTGCAGGTATCATGTATACAAATTCTTTGTTAATTTACACCGCTCTTCCCCGCCACCCCCCCCCACCCCCGCAAAACATTCCACTACACACTTAAAACGGGGGGGAGGGGGGGGGGCGCGAGCAGAATAGGGAGGAGGGAAAGAAAACAAAAACCTCCGCTCTGATTCCTGGAAAGTTTTGTTCGAAAAAGAAATAAAACAACAATAACATACTGCATTTCAATTCTGCCTTCACTGCCCCAGATTTGGCATTCACCTACTGAAAGTGCGTCTAACGAGCAGTGACTTTAGAGAAAAATCACAGCCGAATAGTATAGACATCTCGCTGAGATTTTGAGCTAAATAGTGCCGATTCCGATTGGTTTTTTCTTCTTGTTGTTATTTTGGCTGGAGCCGTACAAAAACGCGCACCCGGACATTACAATAAATAAAAGCCTTCCAGGTCTAAGTCTGCTGCCGGCGTTTCCCCTGGAGCCTTAACAGCCCTTTTTCAGCTCCTTTCTTGGGCAGATCGCGGGGATTAAATGCCCTGAACCTGAGCTCCTGGCCTTGGATAGGAAGGGAAAGAAAAAGGGAGAGGCAGAGAGAGAAAGGAGAGGGTGAAGGAGCCAGGCGCCCTCTGGGCTTTCAGAGGTCAGCGCTTTGACAGTGCTCTGACCTCCCTCCCCTCCCGGCAACCACCCCAGTGTTTATAAACAAAAACAGTCAGGACTAGCCCCAAACAATAGCAATTCACCAACTTCACAGGCACTTCACTTATGCAAATAAAGGAAAACGACCGCTTACCACCGCTCCCCCCCATCCCCTCCAGAAAGCCCAAGAGCATATTTCCAGCAGTGATATATCCAGGGGAAAATTTTTACATTCTATCCTGGAAAACGACAAAAAGAGACTTCAGAAATAAAACGGTTCTGGTAGAAAGACAGACAAAAAGGAGAAAAAGCCAATAAAACTACCGATCTTACTGCAGAAAGAGGAAAGTTATGAAATATTTATACCTAAATCCAGCAATCCACACTGCCAATAAAACAGGAATCTTTGTTGTGTAGACAATATGCTAAACTACCTCTGCGACAAACAGCGATTATAAAGCAACCCGAAAAAGTTATTTTCGCCCAAGGAGCCAAGTTTTCAAAGAAAACGTGTGGATTTTACAGCTAAATAAAAGGCACCACCTCTGTGTTATCCGTAAAAACTACACATAAATTAAAAGCACCGTTAAAAGGAAAAAAAAAAACCTTCCAGCAAGCAAGCAGCACATCTGATCTGACTTACAAAAAAAAAAAAAAAAAAAAAAGTATAATTAAAACCACCTTTAATTACAAAAAGCAGCAAGCGAGAACTAAATGAATCAATGATTTCTCCCAAAAATGTTGTCCGCCAAGGTATAGAAATGACAGTTCTATAGTCCTGCATTAAAGCATAACTGAAACCCCACAATTCAGGAATTGATTACACGATAAGGAGAAAAAAAAAAAAAAAAAAAAAAAAAAAGGAAAAGGGAAAAAAAGAGGTCCTAATGATTTTAAAACTTTTGTTTTAAAAATGATGAAGATCAGAAAAGGTTGGAGGAAAAGTTAAAGGAAATATACCTCAAGAGAAAAAAGACCATCTCCTTTTCTTCTTTGTCTATCAGTCTCCAGTTAAAGCATATGGAAAATGTTTTCAAAATGCCTAGATTTGGCACATTGTCATTGCAAAGAGAGGAGCGCAGTGATGCTGTTATAGAAAATGGGAAATAAATTCAGGATTGGGTGCTGCCTCCTTCAATGCGGATTTATCTAAGTTTAATTTAATATTCCGCAATCACTGTATGATCGCATATAATTCACCAAGATTTTTAAGGGCTTTACCTAAATATGTTGACCACAGGCACAAAGTAATTTCATCAGATTATTTCCTTCTTTTATTTGTGTTTATTTTTCTCATTAGAAACACTTTAAATTGCAATTGTAAATAGCAGAAATGATGGAATATTAGGTTTGGGGTGAACAAATGATCAGAGAAGGCATTAGCTTTATTAAAATCATTCAGAACGTAAAATCAAAAAGCACAAAATGGTTGTTTGTAAAACACTAAACCTTTAATCGATTTATTGGCATTCCAATCGATTAGATAAACGGAAATCTATAGTAAACATAAAAGCATTTAAAATATTTTTCTCTCATTTATAAACAAAACTTTTCTTTTCAGTAGAAAAAAATTATTATCAAACGACTAACAGGAAATTCTTCAGATATCAAATTACGATAATAAAATTATTTCCACATGGAAAGGGATAATGACAATGATGATAGTAATTATAATAATGAATAATTCAACAGCCCTTTGACATATATGGAAGAGCCTGGTTCAAAAACAGCTTTTGAAGGGGGCTACTTTTAGGGGATTTTTTTAAATAAAATTGAAATTTGAGGCTAAAATGCTTAGATTAAGTGACAGTTTAGGTGCATGTGGTAAAATTGTGTTATTTTTTTCCTGCAGTTTTTAAGGCAGAACTGTTCTCTTTGACATCACCCCTTAAATTAAGTTACCTCTTAATAGCGGTAAATAAGTATGTAAATATATAAGCTACCCCTGAATTTATGGGGGAAAATTTTGTCTCCACACCAGGGCGATGGGAATGTGGACCTTTTACCTTATAATTTAAACAATTTGCCTAGCTGGCAGTGTACCTTCCAGATTACAGAAAAATTGTGCAAGCAATAATGTATTTGACCACTTAAGTGAAAGAACACAATTTATTTAGGGGTGGAGGGTGGGGAACTGCAAGCCGGAGAAATGCAGCAATCAGCTTGTGGCACTCTGGCTGCGCGAAGAGGAAGTGTTGCTGTAACGGGTATTATGTTTATTTGATAAAGAAAATCAATGAAAGTGGCTGTAAAGTAGTTAGTGAGGCGTGTGTTTGGGACTCGGGCTGAATAGTGACTCCAGCGGTCTGGTCGATGAGCTCTAAGAGCTCTGGAAATCTAACCTAGCCCTCCGAGTGAGCTCTCTCTCACTCACTGCTGCACCTTCCCCAGGCTGGGAGACTTCAGCCCTTGTCTCCTCCCTCCGTCTCCTTCCCTCTTTCCCCACATCCCTCCCTCTGTCCCTCCTTCCCTCTCTCCCAGTTTTCCGCTCCTGTTTTCCTTCTCCCCATCCGCTCCAACTGTTCCCTCTCCCTGGTATATTTGCTCCCCTCAATCTCGCCCATTCTCTTTCTCTCTCACTTTCATTCTCTCGCCCCTTCTCTGCCGTAGCTGTTTCCTCCCAGTCCAGCTGGTTCTTTAAGTTTCCCTGTACTTTTGAGACCTTTCTCCTTCTTTAATTCTCTTCCTGGGTGTCAGTATTCCTAAGTCTTCTTCCAGCCTTTTCCTATCTGTCTTCACCAGCCAAATTTATCTCCTATTTTGGATTGGTTCCCCGGACATGTGCTATATTAGTAATTATCCCTACTCATTTCCCTTTCACACACCCATGCTGAGGGGATGAGCACACCACGCTCTTTCCACAGTTGAAATATTTTAGACATTGGCTAATCTTCAGTGGAGCTTTACTTCAGACCTTCTGCAGCTCTTTCCCCCTTTTCTCCCGCTATTCTTCATTCCCTCTAATTTACAACAGAAATGTTTCTCCTCCTCCTTTTCATTTCCTACTTTACAATTTCCTTTGGGGTTTCTAAATAGTACTATGTCCTTTGCATTTCCCTACCCCCATCTCCTTCCCTGTTTCACTTCAGCTATTTTGTTTACCCGGTTGCTTAGAGGAATATTTCTTTCCTTAAAAAGTTTATCTCCCTGTCTTTCAGACCCAGCCTTTAAAAAAAATAAATAATAATAATAAAAAAGAACAAAACCAAAACCAACCAACCAACCAAACAAAACAAAAAAAAAAACCCAGAAAAAACCAACCAAACAACCAACAAAAAAAACCCACCAAAAACAAAACAAAACAACAACAACAAAAAAAAAACCAAAAAAAACCAAAAAAACAAAAAACAAAAAAACAAAAAAAAAACAGAAGGAGAGAGACACAGAGAGAGAGGCAAAAAAAGTTGAGCTCTTTTCAGCGAACTAACTTGGTTTCAACCTTCTGGTTTGGATTATGTGTCATTATCTATTTTCCCTTATCGCATCCCCGTTGCCCTCCCCACCCCTCAGTCGCTAATAACATCTTTAGTGTGGTCAATGTTAAATATGGCAGAGCTCTGAAAAAATGCCTCCTCTCGAGCTCTCTGCTGGAATTCATTACCCGCCCCACTCTTCCCACCGCGCCCCGTCCGCGGGGCCCGGCGCGGCCGGTGCGTGGAGCCGCGCGGAGTCCCCGGAGCGGCCGCGGGGATGCGGAGCGGCCGCTTCCCGCCGCCGCCGGGCAGCGCCCCCGAGCCGCGCACGCCGCGTCCCGCCGGGGCCCCGCGGGGCCCGGCCACGGGCGGTGCGCCCCGCCGGGGCCCCGCGCCCGCCGCGGGAGCAGCGACGCCTGCGGCGGGCGGGGGCGGGGGCGCGGCCCCTCGGCCGCTCCGGCAGGTGCCGGGGCCCCGCGCCGCGTGCGCCCCGCGGGCGGCGGCAGCATCCCCTCCGCGGGAGGTGCCCGGCTTTCCCAGCCCGTATACCTGCCCTTGTTTGTCTGGGGCAGGAGGTGGGCTTTGGAGTCTGGCTCTTGCTGGTTTTTTTTTTTTTTTTCCTCCTTTTTCCTCCACTATTTTATTTTTTTTTTTTCCCCTCGCTGTGTCCTGATTGTGTGGAGTGGGATCTAGATGAGGGATCCCCCCTGGCGAAGTCACTCATGTGCTGCTGGCTGTGACACATGCTACGTGTGTTGCCTTTGTATGGTCCTGGTTGGGCCACATACACTTAGCCTTCAGTTTAAGGATTTGCTCTTGTGTGTGTGTAGTGAGTGCTGGAATAAAACAGGATTTCAAAGGGTACCACTGGAGTTGACATTTCAGGCCTGCTCTGGGTTTTATATAAACCTTAACTAGAAGAAACGATTGTTCCAGGTTAAATGGCCCTAAATTTTTCTTTGTTTCATTAATTGGTATCTTCTGTTTAGTTCTTGTGACAATTCTTTTAAAGAAGCCAGAGGAATAAATCTAATTCATTAATTTCTTCCATACTGACTGAAACGTTTTCGCTGTTTTACACATGGCTGGAGTTATGCTTAGGCTTACTTCTTGTCTTTAGGTTGCACACATGAAGTGAACAGAGGGGGCTTGATCCTGCCAGTCCCTTCTCGAGTGAGTAAATGTGGGTCTGTCCCGTTGTTAGAAACTCTCACTATGGTCAGGGCCTCTGTCTGGTGTGATGTCTGATGACATGATTTTACTTATTCCAGGCCCCTATAAGGCTACCAAAACAAATGTGGTCATATAATTCTGATATACTAAAAGCATGCTATATGTTTTTTTGCTAAGCCTCTAATAACTGTAACTTTCTTCTTTACTTAGATGTGCTTGGGAAAGGAATGGTAGATTTTACATTAAATGTTTCATAGTACTGACAGAGGGACAAATGGGAATTAATATATTTTATAGTTTCAGAGAGAATTCAATGCACAAACAAGGCAAACAACATAATCCAGAAGTCTTATTAATTAAAACCCAATGTAGGAGTGTACTTTTTACAAATATTTGCCTGGGAACTTGGACTCTCAAATTCTGTCAATATCTCCATCACCTCTGAAATTATTGCTCACCTACATCCACACTGACCCCAAATTGTCAGAGAGAAAGCCTGCCAATTGTAAATCCACACGGGGCTACAACAGGATTGCAATTTATTTTAAAGCAGAAATGTTACTGAAGGCAAAATTGGTGCCTATTCCCAAATCCACACCTAAATGGAACACACTTTCCAGAAATAAAGATGTTACAGAGGATTGTTTAATATTTTTTTTTTCATGATATACCATCATCATATTAGGTAGACTATATTTTTTCTGGATTTTTACCAATTGTGAATGTTTTGTAAAAAATTGTTTAAAAATAACAGGGACAACTGAAATTCAATACCACCTTGAAAAGATTAAAATATTTTCTTAGGCTGCAGACTTTGTGCATGACAGTACATTATAGAATAGTCAAGATAGAGAGATGCTTTTTCCTTCTTTCCCCAAAAGGATCTAGCTTGGTATAATATTTTTGCTTCCCTCTGAAATGATGTTAATGAGTGCAAAATATATTCTTGATGTAATGTAAAAGAGGAAATGAAGACTATTATAAAACTAAATTCAAAAGTATGTTTTAATACTCTGGAAAACAAATACAGAATAGATGTATTTTGCAGGGAAATCTTATATACCATGTGGAAAGAGGTTATTTTAGACAATTGTGCCTGTACATTCCTTCAGATAAAAGTGTGCACACTGCAGTTAGAATCATAGGATTTTTGATCTGTCTACTTATTTTTACAAGAAAATGTTTGTTGTGTAAGATATGCATAAATTTATTCATAAAGATAAAGTAAATTTAAAAATCTAAAATTCTACTGAGTATGAAGAAGTGTTTGTAAAACACCTAAAATAAACTCGTGAATCTAAAAAGATGCTAACCTGCATACACAATGTGGACAACTTTCCCCTTTAAATTCATTTCTAGTGTCAGGAGGAATAAAAATGAATGCAGGAAAAGTATTTCACTCTTTTTCTCCTTAAACTCCTTTAAAATAATCTCTTCACAGAGAAATCCTTAGAAATTAGAAGTATCCTAGGAATCAGCGTTTCCACCAAATAATTATTTTGAAAATGAATCTATCTGCCCTTTTCCTTTGTTTTTTCAGTAGATAATTGTGAGTATTGTCATCAGTAAAAAGGGAATAAAAACTAAACCTAAGACATGTTGTAAGGCAACAAATAAATGCTTCTATATTTATGCTAAAACATTTGTATTTTCTTTTAATAGGAAGCCTGCATAAATTATTAAACCACACTTGATCAAGTTAACAATGGAGTTAACTACAACTAGGTAAAATGCTGTTTTCTATGTAAGATTTATACTTGTGCCCCCCAGACACTTCATGTCTCTCTTCTATGTATTTTTTTGTTAACATAACATTATTGAAACTTTTATTTTGAGATTATTATAGTAAGTAAAACATATTTGTGTGTTTGCATGCACCAACCCACAGAAGCAACTGATCTGTCCCTGTTTCATACAAAAATACTTGTGTATAGTTATATATTTAGAACCATACGGAGGTCTGCTCAGTGTTTGGTTTTGGCACAGTAATTTAGGTGTCAGGATTCAGATATGCTTTAATGCTGAACATTCAAAATTTAGCATTAGAGCCCCTGGTTCATCTACAACAGGATGGATACTGTGTTTATAGAGTTCATTTTTGACCTTACCTGAGTAAGTACTTTAAGTTAAAGTATGAGATGCACCTAGAGGGGTAATACATTGAGTTTAATAGGAAGACAGTTAATAACCTTTTTTCATCCTCATGCACTATCAATCATGGCTGTCACCAGTCTGCTGAATCAAAGCAAAAGTGTTCTTCACAGATGACTGATTAGAAACGCAAAATCACAAGATCCATCTTCATGGTCACTTTTATTATAGTCATTTTTAAACTGACAGCAACCTGCTCAGTTTCAGCAGACTGGGCATCACAAATAGTGTCACTCAGTGCAGCTAAGCATGAGAAGATGTTGGCTGGATTATACTTAAAAATAATTAGGCCCAAAGCCTTTTGTGGAAGCAAGAAAAAGGATTTTTGTGGTTCTATCCCCATCTTTTCGACCCCAGCATCAGCCTACACTTTTACAGTAGGTTACTATGAGAAAATATTTTAATTCTTCCACTTCAAGTGAATAAATCAGCTTTGGTGGCCCTTGGATACTTTTTGGAAACAATACCTTTGTTGGTAATGCGACCAGTGAGTTTTGATAGAAACCTCTGTAAGCAGAGGCTTAACACTGCATACTGCTATTTGCACAGGGCTGTGATGAACAGTTGATTCCCAGCCTTCTGAGGAATATTGCAAAAGCTAATTAATTACCTTGTTAACTAGATTTGTTTCAATAACATTGTATCCCATTCAAATAAACTAGCAAACAGTCCAGCTGTTTAAGGTTATTTATAAGTTGAATGGGCTCCAGCAAATTTAAAATCAAAATGGTGTAGGTGAGGGAGAGGGAGAGAAAGGGAGGGAAGGAACACTGATACTGCAAGTTGTGCTCTGTTCTTGTGTGTTTCTGGAATATGGTGAAATCTAATGTAACTGAAGGTATTAAGTAATGCTGAAAAATGAAAACTGGTTTGTTTGAGATTTTTTGTTTGATTAGTTTTTGGTTTTTGTAGAAATATGAATTGCTACGGCCTCTAAAGGGTGCTTTTCCTGTGTGAAAACTGTAAGATTGGTTCCTTAATGTAAATAAAATCCTTTCCCTCTACTTAATGCTGCTTAACATGAGTAAGAAAATAATAGATTCTGATTTGGAGTTTTGATTCAAGGACTGATGGAGTGAGAAGACAGCCAAGACTAATTTTTAAATTAGGTGGAAGCTAAATAGGCCTCCCTCAAAACTCCTCAAAATCTTAACTGGTTTTTAAAATTTAAATTCCACTTCATCTTGTGAAAACAAAATAACGTATTGCACCAGATGAGCATCACTTTAGAATTATCTTTAGAATTGCAGTGAAATGGTGCTCTAGTTTGCCACTTAACTTTAACCCCAAAAGGTAGTCTTAATAGTAAGTCTGATTTGTGTAGCTGTGATTTCTTTAATACAGTTCATAGAGCTCTAAGCTTTGTATATCTGAAACTTTCATTTAAAATACGTTTGGTACCTACAAGTGACTTTTGCAGGCTGCAGTGTCGGACCTTTCTTGCAGTGCCCCTTCCCATCCTTCTCTCCCAAAGTGGGAGGCAGAACTTTGGTGAAGTAGGGTTCTTCCAAGAGGAAATGCTCTTCCTTTTCACCCTCAGACCCCACTGTTGCTTTTAGCTCTAGGCCGTGAGCGCACACACTCAGCAGTGGTGGAAGGTTTGCCTTCCCAAGCATGCAAACACATCCAGAGAACATGCTACATACATGTTTCTAACACTGGCACACAGTCACTGCTGCCTAGATAGTTATGCTGAAGCAGGAATGCCAAGCTAATCAGATCAGGAGAACATCTTCATTTAAGGTATCTTTAATAGTTTTGTAATATTTCCATGTGCTAAACAAACAACTGTGAGACTGAAAAAGGAAAGCAGGAAGAAAAGTAGGCAGCTTGCTCTGTTAACAGTGTGATTCTCCTCTTTGCCCCATTTAATGCTTATCTTAAGGATATAATTAGCATTGATAATGTGGTCCCATGTAGAAACTCCATGTTTTTTGAAGTGCTTTTAACATGCATCTCTATTTTCTGATGAAAAATGGATACACTAATGCTGACTGACATCTGTCTAAAAATCAGAGGCTAAGTACATCTGAATTTAAATTTCTGAGCATTAATCAAAACATAATCAAGCAAAGAAACTAGTAATGCCTATTGATAAAAAATATAATCATATTTTAATAATTATTCTTTTGGGGAGAAGACATTTTTCCCGATTAGATATTTTAAATAGTGTATTCTAGTCATAAATATCTAAACAACATTGGCTGCAAATTATTCCTGTGCGTTTTTCTGTGTAGTAAGAAAATACTTTAAAGAAATTCTGAGATCTGGAAGTATAAATATCTGCATTAAAAAGAATATAATAGCCTACAAATGCTTTCTAGTTTCAGGTACAAAAGTTGTTCTTTCTCCTAAATATGAAAAAATACTAATCTACTGCCTAGGTTTGTTTTTTACCCAGTTACCATTTTAAGATCATATGGAAAAGGTGATAGCTTAACTTAAGCACATAGTAAATCCATGAATCTCAAAAAATGAGCATAAAAGTATGAGGAATAGTAAGAAATTTTGTGGGTTTTTTTCCCTGTCACAACAAATGGTGATGCAGGTAATAATTATTTAAATATTTTTATTACCTTAAGAAAACAGCTACATTGAACTGACTTTGCAAACTTTTGGAATGCATATGGTGTTTTACTCTATATTCTTCATTTTCCTCGGAATGTATTGTTCACTGTATGCTTATTTCCTGTCAGTGCACTTGCTTATCCAGAATATTTATTACGTATGAGTATACAGCACAGAGTTAACTTAAAAAAGGTAGGATTTTTAGATATGAACTTTGAATTAACTATTTTTCAAACTATAATTCTATCTATCAATCCTTATAAGACATGACTGAAGTACTAACGTAGTATTGAGGAAATGTTGCAGTAGAACAGTTATAATATGTTTAAGTACTGAATGCATATATTTTGTAAGGTTTACCAAGATGTAAATTATATAATAAGTAAGTAGAGGAATTTGCATCTATTTTAGTGATTACTAATATAATTGCTGTGAAAAAATACTTAATGTGTAGGCACATGCACAGAAGACAGCAGCTGAAATACAGTGAAATCTTTTATCTTAAAAAAGCAGATCTACCCAAGTTAATATGCCAAACAGTACCTGGAAGGTTTCTCTTTCCAAGTACACTTATCATAAGCATATATAGACCCAGGAAAAGTACCTGTCAAATCCTCCAACAGCAAAGCAGAACACTGCAGACAAGAACACTAGGAATTCTTATACCACACCTGCCTTTTTGCTACTTGAATATGCAGCTATTTCTGTCCTCAGTGCTTTCTAATATTTTTTCCCTTTGGTTTCTGAAATGTTCCTTGTAGAAACTTAGAAAGAGGAAAAAGTTTTTCTGTGAACAACAGGTTACAATAAATGTGTGTATGTGAGAGAGAGTGTGGGTGCATGCAAAGATGTATCAGGAAGGCCAGACTGGTCAGCTTTCAGCATCTGTCTCCTACGTGGGGCTCAGAACCTCAGCTTCCAAGGGAAAAGAGCAGGAAGCAGAGGTCATGCACAACATTTCTATTTATATATTCAAATTACCAGTATTTAGAATAAAGGTATTATCTGATATCAATATTCCCAGTTTTTCACTAGGCAGGTAATTTTTACCTTCTCTCAAAAGGTACACAGGTACCTTTGTGTATCAGTAAGTCCAGATGATTGCTCATCAGGACTTAAAAAGGATTCTGCATTTTTCCTCTGCATTTTCTAAAATATTGACCACATATTACGAAGTGGGGATTCCTCTTTTGTTGTCTTTTTATTAATCTTTTTTTTTATTATTATTTTTATCTTTATACTCCCAGACTTCCTTTTATTTTCTGCCTCCTGCAAAATAAAACAGCTACAAATCCTTGCAGGTTGTCTTTGGATTTATGCTTTATAAGAACAACACTTTATAGGAAAGATGTAAATATTTTTTTTTGTCAAATATGCCAAAACCAAGTATTTTTATTCCAACGATTAGAAACAACCATATTTATTTCCTACTGCTGGAGGATGCACATAGAAACTTTAGTACAAACATCATGGATATGTTGAATACAGTAAAACAAGTGTGTCTAATACAGATTGAAAATAAGAGAAGAGCTGTCTTATTTCTCAAGTAACAGATTTAGGGATAAGCACATATACTTAATTTTTTGTCTGTCTTTTAGCTGTACTCTAAATCATAGTTAAGTTCATAGTCTGTTAGGCTAAAAGGAAAAGGTTATTTTTAAATAAATGTCCAACTAGGATTTTGGAACCCTGCTGTGAAATGCAAAAGGGGTAAAAAAATCCCCCAAATTTCATTGAGTAGTTTAGGTGCTACAGTAGTGATTTTTTTTTTTTTTTTTTTTTTAATATTTGATCTTTCTTTGTAGCTGTATTTAGACCCTGTTTTCATTTTTGTAAAGCACAGGTTTTCCTTTTTTGTAAGCTGTTCTCCCATAGTGCATCTTAGTTTAATTCATTCTTAGCAAAAGAAACACCGAGGTTCAATCTGGAGACCTCCTTCCAACATAATTTAGCTAGACTTTTCCTTAGTAAAGGTTTTCTGGTTTTCATTTTCACTTCATATTCTCAAATAAAAGATCCTTTGTTGTCTACCATTTGATTGGACTTAATGAAAAACACTCCATTTTAACTTAACAGTATTTCCCTTTGAATTTATTATATTTAAGAACACTGTCAAAAATCAAGCATTTAATCTCAGGTTTTTATACTTAAAATTATATTGCTATCATATGGTTCAATGAGGTGATGTAGAAAATATATTGAATAGATTTCAAAAAGAAAAGTGAAAAACTAGCCTCATTTTAATATGAAACTAAATACTATGGCTAATGTGCAGATTGGGTATGGTAGTTGACTTTAAAGACTAACATGTGACAGGGTGCCAACAGCTGAATTGTGCAGTATTGACTAAATGAGGTTCACTGATTTGTATTGAGGCTAATATCTTCTTTAAACAATTCCGTGTAAATTGTGCGTATAAAGTCATTGGAAGCTATTTCTCAGGACAGCCTCGCTGGCTAGCTACCTGCTGGAGTGAGGAAGATAATCAATAGAAAGAAATAGAGCTGAGCATGAGACTAGGAAGCTTCAGAGCAGTTAGTGCTGATAAAAGTAGATGATGTCAATATTTGGGAATAACACAACTCTAGGATAACAGACAAAAGAGAAGTGCATATGTTGTAGAGTGTTCAAACAGGGGCAGAATTAATGCATAAGTGGCAGATGTTGCCCCAGGCTGCAAAAAGACATTATTTATTCCAGATATTGTTAAATTCCCAGCAATACAGCACTGCTCTATATAGTATATTAAAATTATATCTAGCAATGAGAGAGCTGGAATACTTTTTGCATGAGTCGAAATTCTCAGGTATAAAAGAAGCTGATGCACTCTGTTGACACAGAGCATTTTCCACAGGTCTCCTTGACCTCATAAGGACAAGCCTCTGTCGGAACAGAATCCTGCGAAAAACAGTGCTCAGTGGTCTCTAATTAAATGACTGTTTAGAACTAGTATTTAAAAGAGTAACAAAACCAAAATGTAATGGCACATTTTACCAGAAATCAATTCTTTGCTTGTAAAGATGTTGACATCCCTGGGTCCACCCTCTTCCCCCTCCTTTTTTTTTTTTTTCTGTGTTTAAGGATTATTGAAACAAAAAATTCCCAATGCTCATTCAAATTTATAATATGGTGAATGTTTTTAGCTATGGTGTCTTTATTGGTAGTGAAATATATTTTTGCTAATTTAATAGTAGAAATCAGTTTTCCTCTTGCTGTCATGCGAGGAATTTTTGTTTCCTATGCTGATCTCTCTGTTGATGTATTATGACATAGTCTGTCAACATGAACAGATACGTGAAAGGGAGATTGGGTGACTGAGACGTGCAACCTGAATATGGCTCCTCTTCAATTTTAAGTGTATTATCATGTTTGGATACAGTCAGTAGAAATGTACGATTATTTTTTTCCCTCTAAAAAAAGTTATTATTTTGATGTAATTTAAGCAAAAGCAAAACAGGTGGACTATGACAGAGTCCTAAAAGAAGAATGAATGAGGCAACTCCAAAACAGATGCATGAGATCTTAAAAAACTTTTGCTTCTAAATTATAGCCCTTTAAAACTAACATTTTGCAAAATTCAAAAGTTTTTATGTAAGAAGAATAAATCCAGGCTTATCTGATTATTATATATTTCTGTCTTTTCTTAAAAAAATATTAAATAATTCCACAATCTTTACATGGCTTGTTATTGCAGATGTTTTTATTTTTTGGTGTTAGATATTTGGATTACATCAAGTAGGTGATTACTATGTCAGCTAAAAAGGTCAAGTTCCATACTTTTTATTTCAAACTATCATAAAGAAACCTTGCTATAATGACACACTTGTCTATACTGTAGATCTCCCTCTACTCATTTTAAAAAAGAAGCTTCTACCTGATACATTGCTTAACAAGAGAGTTTGATAGTTAATAAAGTGTCAATATTCATGCTTATGAGAAATACCTGTGTACTGAAATAATAATTTTTTTCAAAGCAAATTTCTTATTAAAAGATCAGATTTTATCATTAAAAATATACAATTTATTGCAATAAAAGTTGTTATTATTAGAGTGATGCGCCATAAAGACCTTCTTAGACATTTGTTTTTTCAGGCTGCTCTTCTTTAGTTGTCAGACGTGGCATCGTTCCATCCTAAAATTACAAGAATTCATAAGGTTACTGTCTAATACTTAACTCTAAGGAAATCTTCATTTCAAATAAGCATGCATTTTGATTTGGGACATAGTCAAAAATCTTTAAAGATATATACATCAACTAATTTGTTAATCTTGTGCCACTTTTAGCATTTGTCACACATATAGACCAGGAAATTGGCTCCATCTCATTCTAGCTCTGTGTTGAATTAAAAACCTCTACTGCAAAGAAGAGCATGATGTGGGGAAAGAATAAATTTAGTTCTTTCCTTAGTAATGCACATATATTTCCATACATTTCACATCCTAAGGGAGCCTGTGAATGCATTCAATAAATACAAAACTGTAATTCCAGGAAAAGAGAATTTTTATATTATAAATTTCACATAGTACTTTGTTCTTAAAAGATCTGAAATTACAAATGTCATTAGGTTTTTATCCTTTTACAAAATACAGGACATAGAAAAAATGGAAAGGCATTGAATTTTAGGGTCATCAGTATTTCTGAAGGTATTAGGTGACTTAGAACAAAAACAATATATTCTACAATGTCACTTGTAAATTAAGAAAATTATGTCCAGCCCAACTAGTTCTGCGTTACATATACTGAAATCAAAATCATATATGTAAGTATTTATATCAAATGATTGCCTATCTTCACCTTATATATTAAGGTCAGTGAAAAGAGCAGTTTATGGATAAAGGGCAATAATACAGAGGTAGCCTTTAAACATGATTAGTTGGTGTCTATTAAAGATGTGTTAAAATGAAATATATACTGCAGGTGAAGGAAATTACTAACTCCTTCTAGGATGATGGACTTCCTATATGTGTATTTCACTATACTTTTAAAATATTTGTGAATTTGACTGCATTCTGAGGAGACAGAGCAATGTGGCAGATTTATGAGGGTCTGACGGAAACGGGGCTAGGAAAGATTATGGCATACTTGTTTAGAAAAACTGAAAACTGAAGGTTCCTGATTTACACTGACATATATCTAGATGAAACTATAGTTTGCAAATTGCCTAGAGGAGTTATCTTTTATTAAGTGTTTGATGGGTACAGAAATGTACATATCTATTCTATAACAGTCTAGGAATACCAACAGGTATTTGCAAATACAGTTTTAATGTACATTAATGTACTTAGATTTTCTTAAATTTTTTCGTTTTTATGGTCACCTCACTCAACCTGTGCTGAGCTCCCATGCCTACCTAACAAGCTGTATGGTTAGAGTTTTGTTGCATTATTTTGAATTCTTGAGATAGCATTGTGCTGAAATGTTCCCTGCACTGCAGGACTAGGAGAGATCAAACCACAGCTTAGGCACTTTTTACCTTTTTAAACAGCTTACCAACATATTTGACACTTTCTGCATCTCAGCAGTTAGAAGAAGGTGTTAAAATCCCCAACGCTCACAATTAATGCATTTCCAAAGGCTTTCAAGTTTGTGACTAAATTGTGATGCCATTACATATGTTTAGTTTGAAATTAGGCAAGGACTAACAAACAAAGCATGCAGTTTTACCAAACACTGTAAGATTTCTTGCAAAGAAAGCATGAAAGACTGGTAAGTTTTCTATTCAGATCACCTTTCCTTGTTTTTTTCTGACTGAGACAAGGTAGATGACTTGTCTCACAGAAGGTGGGGGACATGTTGGATTTGCACTATAATTTTTGGTACATTAACTTCCTCTTTCTTGAGGAGATGCTAATTTTTAATCTTATTTTAAATCATTATATCATAGGGAAAATCTGTATTAGTCACTACAATCCTACTTTCAGAATTCATATTTTATTAATGCAATTAAAATTGGTGTTTACCAATGCTTTAGCAACAAAATTATGAATTTAATATCAATTTAACAATAGATGATGCTATGTATTCTTGTTCTGTCAGCATTTTTTCAAGCCAGGTGAATGCATTATACAAATATTAGGCAATATTTTACATAACAATCCACCTATTAAATGGGAAGTTTTGTCAGGCTTGTATGTGCAGTTGGTCACCAATTATATATATAATTTTTTTTCCACAAAGGTGTGGAAACAAGATTAAAATAGTTTAAAGATTTCACAGGCTTCTAATAATGGTATAATAAGCACAATCTGCTAGTGTAAGCTTTTGATCAGCAACAGAGAAAATAAAGTTTATGATCAGGCAACTATTTATACGTTCATTATGGATATATATTCAGAGCATTGATAGCTTTAACAAAATTTTTCTGTGTCGTAGCTTTATATGAAAAGCTGTACATTTGTGATAAGCAACATGCACTGACCCATTTTCATCAGTAACTTGCATAGTTTTCTTAAATCATTAACTTATCAGATCTGGGCAGGGATGTCTGGATCTTTCTGGATGTTTGGATGGTGCCTAGCATAATATAATGTGTACTGGAATATAAGGAAATAATTGGCACTTGTTAGTTATAAGCAGCACTTGTTAGCATAGGCTTTCTAGCATGCCAACAAGCAATTAACCTCAGCATCAGTCAATCACCTTTTCCTAGTTAACTCGCATTACACTTTGAGGACAGCTGCCATCTTCTTGTGGAAAAATACATGTAACTGTGCCCCTGACTGTCATGTGAGTTTTAGACCAGTGTAACTTTATTCTATCCAAAAGAGTTAGAGCTTTCTAAATAGGAGGGTAATCAAGAAAATTATTTTTCTTCCATGACTGTAAATTAGGAGTAAGTGCACCTAATTCATTGGTGCTGCATCTGTTTAAAACTGTGGCACCAAAATTAGAATCAATCTTTTCTTTCTGTACCTGAGGTGAAAGTGTAGTATTGTACATAATGCATTTCAATCAATGCAATGATGCAATGATGTTGCTTAGCAATGTAAATGCAAAGGAGTAGATTGCTTATGCCAAGAAATTTGCACCCACATATTGCACCTGTCAGTAAATGGGAGTTTGCATTGCAACTGCACTGCAGTGTGGAATTAATGCCCTAATTAAAGACTTCTTCATCTCTATTAAGTATGCCTGACAAGACAATATGGTGAAGTTTTTATCAGCTCATCATTGCTATGGGTGGCAGGAATAACTGGTTTTGTTCTTTTTCACTCATTTTGTTTGTTTGGTTGGGGTTTTTTAAGACATAGCAAACACTTTAAATCAATTTTTTTTTAGGAATAGATGACCAGCAGAGAGTTTCTTTGTGTTATTTGTGTAGAAGAGAGAGGCTGACGGTGGGTTAATAAATTTTTTTTTCCCATTTCCCTACGTGTAAGCATGATTTTCTTGGAAGAAAGGTGTGGAAGAACTGAACTGTGATTTAAAGCACATCATTTTATTTCAATAGCAGGAAAGCAACTTCCATAAATGACAACTTTTTTTCTTTTGATAACTCCAGTAAAATACAGAGATGACACCTGTATGAAGCATTATTTTTAGAAAGAGGGACTGGGACACTTCTTCTCCCTTGACTATCAAAATGACATATAAATATAATTTCTTTTACTTTTTCTGTGAGTTTTGTGACTTGTGCCTTGGTGTGTGACTGCGATGTGCTTTTTTGGTTGACAGATGTGAATAAGGTATAGAGAGTACTAAATAAAAGCATGCCTGGTCCAAATAAGCAGAAATATGCAGCCAAACTTAAGGGAAAACAACAACAACAAAATCCAAACCAAACCCCTGACCAACCACAAAAACTCCCTGCAAAAAAATCCCAAACCCAACCAACCAACCAACCAACCACGAAAAGAAAAAAAAAGAAAAAGAAAAAAAAAAAAAAAAGAAAAGAAAGAGATTCACTGTAGACTTATTTCTTCCTGGTCAGTACATTAGGGAATAAACTAAAAAATATGGAGTATTTTCCTGTGAGTGATGGAAGCAGAAGAAGGAGAGAGTTGAGTCCTGTAAGGTATTTTAGTACTATTCTTTAGTTTTTTACATATTCAATTCTGAATAAATCTTTCAATTATGAATTGCTGTCTATCCAGCCCAGGTAAGAAAACCATTTCATAGGAAATTCTTTTTTGTTTTACAGAAGTATAGTTATTATGGCTTAACATTTCCCATGTTTTGCTGACAGAAATTCTTTGGGGAATGGACTTTTTTAGTGGATTTCTTTGGGGTATTCTTTTCAAATAGTCACTGTTGAAATCATCCTGAGGCATATTTGGATCTTAAGTCACTTACGCTGTATTAAGTCACTGTGTAAAGCTCCCACTAGTAGCTGGGAATTGCCTTAGTGATATTAGTCACTTTTCAAATATAAAATCTTCTATTGGCAAAACAGTCCTATGATAGTAAAATATAACTAGGTTTAACTTGGCTCTTGATAATGTTTTCTTCTAACTCTATCTTTGGTATCTATAACTATAATGTTCATCTTGCCCTAAGCTTCTGATCACTTTTCTCGATACCAGAATTTACATTCCCAGAGCAGTCCCTACACCCTTTGATGAGTAACCTATTTAAATTAGTTGGGTACACTCTGGCTGAGTTGAGTAAGGAAGTGACCCCAAGCAGCTTTGCTGGCAGCTCTGAAGGAGCAGTAACCTCCATCCAGAAGAGACTGAAACTGCTTCCTTTAGTATCTGGCACTGTTATGGTTAGAAAGCATAGTCAGGCTACACATATACAAAGTATAAACTCATGCCAATGCAGAAACACAAGATACTGCAGAATTATGGAACTTTTTCTTTTATAAATGTTACGTAAACCTCATGGTGTAACTGTGGTAGAATAGGAGGCTATAGAAAGCTATTTTTTGTGTCTAACTATTATACGCCTCAGGAGAGCAAAATATTTTGGACTGTATTTCTGCTTATACTATTAAGCACTCTACTGGAAAAGTTCTTAAAAGGAAACTGGATTATTCGGATTAAAATATTTTTTAGTAGTCTGATAATTATGTAAGAACGCGAAGAAATGTGAAGGGAAGTACAACCACGTGAAGCAGAAGGAAGTGTACTCACTGGTAAAAATGAGGTGAGAAAATGTTAGAGTTTGGTATAAAACATGTTTCCTGGTAGTACTTTTGCTGAAATCAGTGTTGTGAAGCATACCTATGATGATCGTTAGTCAATGTAAACTCATAATGCAAACTTGTGCGCTGCAAGCCTGGCAAATTCGTTAACTTTGGTATTTTAGACTGGTGATTTAATTCATATTTAAAATGAATACAGGGAGAATGATACAGGGAGAATAGGACAAGTCTTTGTTTTGCCTCAATAATTCTTCTACTGCCTTTTTGATTAGTGAGTTAGAGAATCATTTTGGCCATTTAACTTGTGTCTTCAGTGTGTTCATGTAGTGCAACATAGTTTTGCCTCTTGGTTAATAAGACCAGCCATAAAAATCCATTTTAAATGGTGACTTAAGAAATATATCCTTGTCAATAAACATGAATTTGTAGCCTTAGTCATCTTTGATGATTAAAATATATGGTTGCAAAACATAAAATGGTATTAATTATTCAGTCTAAGTGCTCTATTCTGATACTTTTTTCGTACTTACACACACATTTTCTTTTCCTAGGTATCTTTTTAGGGCTGAAATGGACACAGTAATTGTGAGCCATGTGGTAAGGAGCTCCTTCTGAAATATGCAGCAGCATATTTACTGGAATTTATCAGGCTGTATACTTTAAAGCTTCTCTTGCCTGCAATCATGTGAGCAAACCTTGCAAGTCACAATGCCAGCTCGAGACCCAGCAGAGCACATAACAGCAGCACAGGAGCAGCCCCCGACACTAGGCAGGGGACAGGAGGGAGACGGCGACCTGCAACGGGATGAGAGACCTTGCTCGCCAGGATTTGCTCACGGTTTTGCTTCTGGCAACTAACATTTCCATTTTTCTCAAAGCTTCTACATCTGTGTCATCAGACAAAGTCCCATGAGTGGTGGCAGAGCAAAATGTAGCCTTCATTTTCAAGTTCGAAGAGAAAAAATTATTTACATGTCTAAATCCCAGAACTGGCTGTTCAGAGGTCACTCTTTGCCACCCACTGCTATGAACCACCGAGGCTTCTGAAAGCTCTAAAAGAAACAGGACCGAATCTGGGGCAGAAAAGACTCATTGTTTTAAATTTGTTTAAATTCTATTTCACTGTATTATATTATTTTTGTCCTACCAGAGGAACATGGAAGATGGGATGTTTCTGTCATTGCTTGCATGAATGATTACTTAAATTGACTGTCAGAGCTTGCAGGACAAATCTTTGACCCTTAAGATTGTTTTAAACTGAAGAAGATTATCTTTTAATTGATTAGGACTTTAGACTATTTTTAAAGGAAAATTATTGATTCGTGCAATGAATTTTACTGTTTTATCACCCTTCCATCTCAGTAATTATATATGTTTTCGGTTACAAATTCAGGTAAATGTTTAATTATGTGTTTTAATGTTGCCCTGTCTTTTTTTTTTTTTTTTTTTCCCTTTCCTGTTTTAGACATGTTTTCCTGAGTCAAACCCTTGAATTTAGTGACAATTAGTACAATTTCCAGACATATCAGTAAGAGTTTTTGTACTAAGTGTGGGAATGTAGATTCTAAGAGGAAGCACAAATAAAGACTTTTTTTTTTTTTTTTTTTTTTTTTTTCATTCACAAAGGAAGCACTACGACATCAAGGTTATTCTGCAGAAATAAATAAATGCAGCCTGGAAAGTTATTATTTTTCCAAACTGTGAGAGTGTCTCTGAAATAGTAAACATAGCATAAAACAAAAACATGGAGAAATTGTCTAATTTTCTTAAAAAATAATATGAAACAAACAAACAAAAAAAAGACATTTCACAGTGAAGAAAATCTTCAGGCAGGGGAAAGAAAGATTTGTTTAACTGAGTGTTAGGGTAGCTTGAAAGAACTATCCAGGGCCTGTTCTTTCTTACTACTTCAGAAGTGTGTTGGACATCTAATCTTAGTTGCTCTGCTTCCAAATAGAAGATGACAATGCCCTTTTTGCAGTGTTGTGCAGTCTCTAGAAGTTTCACAATGAAAGAGAAAAGTGTTCAATAGAGTATTTAAAATTGTCTGTTGGACCTCATGATTTTAAAATAAAAGTTTAGACTACACATCCTGGAGGTGATGGCTCTCTAGGGCAGTGTAGGCAATGTTTAAGTGAGATGTTTTTGGGTTTGTTTTTTTTTTTATTGTTTTATTTTTTAAACTTTTTAATGGACTGATTTTTGGTATCCTCTCTGGAACATGCAGGTCTCTGGAGACTGATAGAAATTAGGGTTATTGTGAATGAAAAAGCCTTCTTTACAAGATCCCAACATCATCAGAATTCTATCATCCTCACAAGAACTTGAAACTAGTATGACCCATATCTTCTATTTCAGCTACTAAACTTTCAGCAACATTTTGTCTGGCTAACATCTTAAATGCCATGGCTTTCCCATTAGATAAGCAAGCTGATTTCATTACTATTTCTTGGCAGAACAAGATTAAAAAAGAAAAAAAATACTTGTGTTGTGAATCTCCTGTAGAGAATTTTGGTGACAGAAGCAGAACTGTTGCGATGTGGATGTACGTATTTTATAATATGGAAAAGGAAATTTACAGGAAATTAGTGGAATCTGTAGAAAACCTATGTAAATATAAAATTAAAAAAAAAGAAAAAGCAAGTTACCTCTCCACCGTTTATTCTGGCAGTACTAATCACGTTATCACCTCTATTCTGACAACAGGCAAGGAGTATGCCTAGGGTGCTGTCTCCTGACCCCTGCCCCACACTGGCAGCCTTTAAGCCTTTAGCTCTGCCCTAGTGTGGCTGGCTGTCACCACAGAGCTATGCAATGGGACTGTGCAGATTTGTCCTCTGGCATGTCCTATACCTTGACCCTGAGCATAGCTCTGTGCTCTTGCAAACAATCTTGAACTGTGTTCTGGCCTAGAACAAGGGCCAGAGTTTATAAGGCTAGAGACATAAAAAACTCCATAATTTGTCTCCTGTCTGAAACTTTCAGCACTTAGGGTAGGGAAGGCAAGTAACAAACCAAATAAAGAATCAAGGTGTTTTATCATAATATCAAAGGTTAGAAGGCAGCATTTTTCTCTCTTTGGCTTATCAGTGGAGGAACAGTAGTGTCTGTTACCTGCAATTTTGCCAGTGGTATGTGCCAGCTCACAACTGAAGCTGTGTATGAAACAGGTGTATGAAACGCTTGTCATTTATCACTGACAAGCTCATAAGATTCTACCAAATGTATCAGGCTCTACTATAACAGAAGAAACCATAATTACTGTAAGATAAAAATGGATGTATATAATTGTGAGCAAATTAAAGACTCAAAAAGAGATTAACCTTTGATAACAGTTTGTTATCTGTCTTTAATTAAACCCAGAGTGATTTAAATAAATAGGAACATCTTTAGGGCTTATGTTTGAATTGTGAAAATGACTAATTTGTGTATGTTGTTATTTCAAGTTACTTTAACTGCATTGCTTGCATAAGTTCAAGAAGCAGAATTTCATTCCATCTGGTGATTATTTACTTTCATTAGTCATACAGTCAGAAAACATAGAATTAAAAAAATAATTATTAAAAACCTGATGGGACAAAAGAGAAATTTAAGCGATTAAATGTGCTCATATGGAACCTGAAAATTTCAACACACTTCAAAACATGAATTAAGAAAAAAGTCAGGGAGCTACAAATCCTACAATTTCCTTAAAAAGACTGTTTTTCCTACTATTTCAACAGATTTATATATCAAGAGTAGGTGTATATAAACTGCTTTTGAAGATATTTTCATTTTTTAAAAAAATAATGTATTATGTGTGCTAGTGAGATTGAAGTTGTTTACTTTCACTGCACTGTGAATCTCTAACCCATGTCAAATACACAAGGAGACCTAGTATGTTAATTTAAGGATCAAAAAATGTTTCCAATTGGTTATATTTGGTCTGTCAATAAAACATTTTCAGACTTAAGGAGATGTGTGATTCACCTGAGGATGAGGCATGTTAAATCATTTACAGGTTGGGCACTTTCCAAATCATGAGTGCTAACGTTCTAATACCCTTAAAAACCACTAAGCTGACTTGCAGACCATTACCCACTAGCAGAAAATTATTCAGAAGCCTCTCTAGATCAACAACAAGCCTACAGGTGTATTTCTCTACAGTAGGATATGACCACCCTGTCTCCTGTCTTAGACATATAATAAATAATAATACCAAAACCAAAACCAATAAAATAATAATATAATATCTAATAAATAAAAAGTATTAATAATTTGGTATATATCTAATATACTGAAATTCAGAATTATTAATGCTGACACAACATATCAGATTGCATCACAAAAAAGTGATTTTTGCTGTACAAATGTTCCAACTAAGCAAACTACAGGTTCCAATGCTATACTTTTAAAACTCCAGTGGTACGAGGATGTGCACATGTGCACAGCAGATCACTGGTTATTGCAGTAAAGGCAGTCTCTGCTTCTGCAATATATTTTCCCAACTGATGTGCTCTTTTTTTTTTTTTTTTGGTTTTTTGAGGTTGTCATATGGTATAACACTTTTACTAGTTAACTCCTCCCACTTTTCTTCAAACCACATCCTGATTTTTGGCCTCAGAAACTGAACATATGCACAACTTGCAGAACAACACATGATATTGTTTCTGTATAACATCATACCAGCTGGGATATAAATTCTTACAGACAATTTTATGTGAATGAAAAATACCTACATTAAGACATTTTCCATACTTGTGCAATACATACCACAGTAGAGCATATGGTTTAGAGTCAGAGATCCTCACTTAGAATTATAACAAAAGTCTCAAGTCAGGCCACAGTTCTTCAGACAATGTAATTTCGAGTAGATCATTCTAATTTATCTCCATTTTATTTCTTTCTTCTTCTGTTTTGGAATTCTGAGATCCAAGCTCAGCTAGTTTGTGGGTATGTTTAAGACCTTTAAATTTTATCCTTTTCATTCTTTTGGTGTCAAAACCAATAAAATTATAATTTAACTAAGGAATATATGATGAAATTTTAACTCGTATCATGATTTGAAGATATGCAAATAGGCATGATTCCTCATTTTTGGGCAATATATTTCACATTTATTTTCATTGGTAAAAAACAATTTTGTTTCTGATTTTTCAGTGTTATTTATTTATTTATTTATGTAGTTAGTTATTTGGGGTTATGGTGAAAATGGTTGGGTGGTTGTTACATTCCCCTTCAGTATAAAAAATCTGCAGGTGAGGGTTTTCTCCCATGATCTGTAAACTTTAATCAGCTCTCCTTTTTTTTATAATCAAAGACATTGATTTTATGTTTTCACAGCAAATAATTTTCTTCTGCTCTGAAATTAATTTTAAATGCAATTTTGTGAAGTCTCCATTTTTTGCCCACCATTCTCATTAAAATATCAACCACAAGATCTGTGAGAATTTTTCCAACAATTGCATCAGGATTCAAGGATGCCATTGTCAGTTCATGCAGCTTCATGGTGGGAGCTCATGTTGGGATGATGGTCCACTGTGACCCCTAAATCCTTGCATAGTCGAGGCACTCCATGTCGCTGTACCCCATTTCTGGGGAGTGAAATCCATTTGTATTATGTTTAACTCTGCATTCATCTCTCCTAAGATGCTCATTTCTTGTGATGGATCTAGCTGCTAAAGAGATCTCCTCTTCCTTGGTTTCATAATTATGTACTCCCTGAGTAATGTTTCTGTCATCCTCAGATCCTTAGCATGGTAATTTGTACTTGCACCTCTGGGTCACGGCTGGGAATACTCAATAGCACTGGGCCTAGTAAAGATGCCTGCTGGATACAATTAGAAACAATTCAATATTAATTTTCTTTTTAATGTATCTTTTGATGACCTGTTAGTCAGCTCTTGACTGAAATTATGTATATTGATGCTACGTAGAAGATCTTTTATTTTCTTAATAAAATTATCATACGGCATTTACAAACTTTTATTATGAATTTATAGATTGAACAGAAAGAAGAAAAGCATTCAATGGACAGGTGAAAAAAATCTGTTTGCCACAAAGTAGAAAAAACACTCAGGATTAATAATCTTCAATTTTCTCTGCACATGTAACTTCATTTCAAAACATTTCATATATAAATAACACTTTTTATCTTTCAGAGCTGGAGGAATTCTGACTTGTCTGACATATCTATCTCAAAATATGTGAGGGTTTTCTGAATTTATTGAAACCACCTCTGAGCAGCTTACAGAATTGATGCCAGACCCTGGTGAATGCACTTTCTTCAGTTGTACTTGAGATGTTTTGCCAACAGTTTGTCTCTCAGATTATGCTTTATAATTTGCCACAGAACCCAGATTCATAAAATGAAATAAATATTTTTAATTAATACTTAATCCACCTTTTGGCAGACATACCTTGTTTTCATTTCTGTCTGTAAAAAACAACACTGCATCTATTATGTTGACAAATAGAGAGGTACATCCAGAATCCTCCCAAAACTTTATTATCATCATAACTTCCCTTCTTCTCACCCCCCTAGTATTTAAGGTTAATGCACCTGAAAGGTGTTTGCATTTTTCAAAGTAAAACAAAAAAAAAGGAGGGAGTGAACTTTAAAATGAGTCAACTAATTTAAAATGTCTCCCTTTCTTCCTTTGGACCCTTCTCTCTTCCAGAAGAATGTTCTGGTGAAATTTATTAGAAAGAAATTTCCAAGCAGTTTATTCTTTTTAAAGCCAATGTAAAGCTTTTGTATTTATTGGACTTTTCTGTCTTTGTGTAAGTTGAATATCACAGCTAATAGCACAGTAATAATTACATGTCATTCTCTTCATCCTCTTTGTGCACTGCCAATCTGCAAAGGTGTCTGATTTCACACATCATTTGTGATGTCCTCTGGTAATACCAAATATTTTGGGGAATAGTTGGTGAATGTAGTCATAAATCTCCATTTTGAGATGTCTAGTTCCAGATTCTGGACCCAATTCTAGAATTATTCAAAGCACAGAGTTCTTGGTGAAGTCAATGGGCCAACAAGACTATGCTCAGATCCCAAGAGAATGAGTACAAGTAACGAAACTAAAGTTCAGGACTGTAGGATTTCCCAGGTCCTTCAGCTGGGCTTCAGTGGCTGCAGCCCGGTGTAGGAGAGAGGGTTCCCTTACTTGTCTGCAACTAATGGCCCATAAGGTCACTGCAACAGGTGGGAATTGGGGTTGGTGCCATACTCTGGACAGTCTGCCAACATTGTGGAGAGAAAGACCATTCTGATGGTCCTATTCCACTCAGGACAGCTAGTACAAAGGAACACTGTTAATTCCTACTGAGACAAAGCAACCACAATTCAACAGTGATCCAGACCTGACTTCAACACAGAGACAGCTTGTGAAATTGAAAAACAGGAATAAACCAAAAAAATACTATATGTGTCTGAGAAATCTTATCAACCCTGGCAGAGATATTTATTGCTCACTGATGGCTGAGAATCTCATCTTGCTCAGGGACTAGTTGTGAGTTACTAATGGAGCAAAAATGTGGGGTGAGCAAAGAATGACAGTCTATGGCTGATTACTCTGATGTCATGCTTTGGGAAAAGCAGCCAGAAATGTGCAACTCATTCTGCTTTAGAATCAAAGGCACCTAATTACAATCTCATTTTGTTAAAACACAGTGCTAATGACTTGCTTGTGCAGTAGCTGGATACCATATCAACCGCCATATAAGCTAAGTTTTTCCATTTTTACCATCCCAGTTATGGTATTTGATTGCCTGTGCACAAAAATTCCACAGTTGTTGCTGGGTGTCACTGGAGAGGAGGGATGCAGCAGTTTACGCTAGGCAGTGAAAGTGAAAGGAATAACTGGCAGATAAACTTTCTGCTAATATGTCCTCACTTTAGAAGAGCTGTTTGAAATAACTTTAAAAAATGGTCTGTTAAAAATCCAACCATGTTTCTTCAGGTCAGATTATTCTGTGGTGCACCAACAAAGACTAAATCCCATTCTCTCTTGCAATCTCCTCCTCTTTTTAATTTTTGTAATCTATATTTTTTTTGCTGGCACTCGGCTGCTCGTATCGTTGAAATTTTTTTTTTTCTATTTAGGTTGCTTCTGTATGTTTTCTACAAATTATGCACCATTTTCCAAAACTTTACTATGAAATAAATATACACATTTCAGAGGTCCTACTAGCAAAACCTTACTTTTGTTAAGGGTTGATTCTATTACATTCCAAGCATTCTTCTGAGAGTGAATGTATTGTTAAATATGAAGGATACCTTGTTTTGTTCCCTCGTATTCCTTTCCTTCAACAGATCTTGAATTAAGTACTTGCACGGATGATATGAATTGACATTTGCTATTATTTGATCTTATTCTGTGAAATCCTCTTCAAAAAATTCTGCACGTTTTAATCTGTTAATTACAATTAAGTCTCTTTTATTAAATATTTATCTGAAAGGAATTATCTGAAAATACAGAAACAAAGATTGATTTCTATGTAGCTGTGGGTTTTTGGGACACAATAAGGACAAACTTTGTACCAAACCGCATTTTTCACGTGGCATTAAATGGCTTTAGATTTTGATAAGTTTGGTTTTCTCCTATATGTCTGATACAATCTATTACATGTGTAATTGTATTTCTGAGTATGTTCTTTCCTCAAATGTGAATTGCATTAATTCTTTCACTGTGGTTGGTACTGTGACAGTGCCCACCCCTCTAAATCTATGTAACTGGTATTTTCTCCAGGTTCATAGTTCTTGTCTCTCCAGGTCTCTGCCACTTGTTTTCAATAACCTTTCATATGACGTTATGTTACTCTAAGCTTTTGTGTCAAACATCAGATAGGATCTCAACAAAACAATGTGTTTTTCAAGGTTTTCACTCTTAGGTGATATTCAGAGGAGACAAAGAACTGTAATTTTTATTTTTAAAGAGCTTGGAGGTCAGCCAGAGTTGAAATAGGAGCCTTTCCAATGCATCCTGAAGAAGCAAAAGGGGCAATAATAAACCCAAATTTCCCCCTATAAAGGGAAACATTTTTGGAAGGATGGGCTCATTAGCTACATGCTGGGGGCCAAGTAATTTTCTATTTCTTTCTCATTACTTCCAGGCCATGACCATGTTCTAACTATATTACAGATCAGCACACTACCTGGGAATATTAGTAAGCTGAAAAAGAAACCAGTAAAACAGTTATAGTCCCAATGTTAGTATGAAATTCAGGACCATGATCTTTTAACTACACCAGTAAAAAGTAATGCCAGTTGTTATTTTTGCTTCTTGGAGATGCCCAGCATTCAAAGAACTCTCCACAAGTTCACATTCAGTTCTGTTGAATTAAAATAACTGGAAAAGGCACTGATGAGCTCAGTTTTCATGGGTTGCTTGGGGAAGAGTCAAGAAGCCAGCCCACTCCCCAATCTCTGCTAAGTCCTGTTTTGGGTGCAGGTTTACTCACATGATTTGGCACTAGTCACTAAGTTATTCCCCATCTGTGTGTATTTAGTATCAGGTATCATTGCTGTCTCCTCCTTTCCTAACTCTCCAAAAGAGAGTCTGCTGGTGACTAGACAGCCGAGGGATTCTCTAGTCCCTGTCCTCTGCAGCAGGGCAACAGAGCAAGGGTAAGCTATAATAGATTGTTGCTCTTACTCCTCCCTATGTTGTAAATTAAAACAAGAATATGAAAAACCCATATGACTTCATCCCTCAGACCACAAATGAAGCTGAGTCAGCAAGTGGTGAAGAAAACTACATGTATTTATGGTGAATGAGCAATTATTTCTTTTTCATGAAATGTTTGTAGCTAATCAACTCAAATAACTGCCTATCTAATAAATACAAGCTGCATACAATCCTGCCAAAAAACTGCATTTGAATGGTATATTTAGCAGTGATGTTAGTTAGATTATTAGCAGTGATGAACTACTCTCAAGGCATATTCTATGTTCATTGTTTGAGTCAATGGGCTGAGACTTTAGTAACATTAAAAAATTATTTTGATTGTTTTTTTAATAACATATGCCACTTTTACTCATAACCATGTTTAGTTCCACTGATTTCTGTAGATGTAATGGTGACAGGAACTGAATCCAAAGCTAAACACTTAACTATTTCTTTCCATATATCCTGTCTTTTTCATATGTTTAAATTATACTCCTAAGCATTTGTCTTTTTTCTTTCTTCCCTTTTTTTTTTTTTTTTTTTTTTGGCATATCAAATGGATTCAGATTCAATTAATTTCAGTTTGAAATTCTCAGAAATCCAGCAATTACACTTTATCCACAATTTAAGCTAAGCTCAGCATGTCCTCTGAGATTTTTTTTGTTGTTCATAGTAATAATAATAATAATAATAATAATAATAATAATAATAATAAATAATAATATTATTATATAGTTAATTGAAATGTCTGACTTCAATATGAATATATGTTTTATACAATTAAAAATATGCATAATGTGTTCAACCCTATGATAAACACAATCATGCTTTCAAAGGAGAATTTTAAGAGACTATCTTATCAAAACTAGATTTACTCCCATTTGATATTGATAACTTATTTCCTATCCTCGAACACACTCTATAAGGCACTTAAACTCTGAATGCTTTCAGTTTAATCACTTTATACTGCTCCTTCATCTCCTTCCTCCAGGATCTTTACAGAGGTATAGGTAGCCAGACACAAAAATTCAGAGAACAAAGTCAGGAAGAGTAAATTCTATTGACATTAACTTCCCATGAATTTCAGCATACAGATTTTTCCATGTAACTCCCATTAAAATTCATGGGAATCATGTGACTCAAACCTCTGCATACTGAGCAATTTCCTTAGGGTTCTGAAGAGTCTGTATTTAGTTTCCAACTAAACAAAATAATGGAGGCACAGTGTCAATATATCACTCAACTATCTCATATATTTGATATGTTATAAGGTTTTGAAGAAACTTTTGTAAAAGCAGATTTAGCATCAGAAGTCAGAAATACCAGAGAACGTTTAATTTAGAAATTTTGGTATAGTTTTCATAAGACTATGAAAACAGACTACTATCCTTGCAATTTACTCTGTAACTATATAATTTCTAACTTAAATAGCCACAAGGCTATTTAACACTTTTCCAAACAGTGGTTTAGACTTCATCTTTCTTTTTAATAATTTAAACATTTTAAATGATAACTTATTACTAGATCATTAATATGAACATTTTTCTTTTAAAATGAGATTTTAGTGAAAGGTTGAATAAGCTACAGGAAGACTAGTCAGAAGCTGATGGGACAACTTTTAAAAAAATAATGCCATAAGCAATATTTATGATGTTATGTCCAAGCAATTTGAAAACAAATGCTATCATTTACCTCTAAATTATGTGTGTGTATATATATATATATATATATATATAGTCAATATTTAGAAGTCCACTAACTTAATAGGAAGCTGTATTACTGTATTAGCATGAGGACAAGTGCAGATAATATGGTGGAATAAATGGATTTTCTGAGTGTCTAAGAGGCACACAGAGGTTCTCAAGATTTTCTAAATACTCTCTGAACTTCTAGAACTTCCCAATTCCTTCCCTTCTTCCTCTGCCTTCTTTTTGCTCCTTTACTTCATGCCAGGTTGCCTTCTGCCTCTGCACACCACTCACAGTTAACTCTTGTGAAATTTTGAATTTTCTTATGTATCACTGATCTCTAAGAAATCCCTCCAGTTGAATACTCTTCAGGACAACTGTCTTTTTATAAATCAGAAGAAGTAAGGATTTATATTTTTTAAATTCATGTAACAACACAAGATGAAAAAGCTAATAAATTTTTTTACAGTAACAAATAAGGATCAGAGTGTTGATGCTTGGGAAATTTAAATTTAGTGACTTCCTTTTTGCTTATAAAACATGTCAATGAATGTAAGGTAGCTGATAAGGATTAAGGTAGACCATTGCCAAGCCATGAACTCTCCTCCTAAGAAGTGTAACAAATGGTTCATATAGCCTATAATGGCTTGATAAAAATAAGAATATTCCTCCCAGACTGTTATTCAAAGTCACTCAAAAGACCTTAGAGGTATTATCTATGCAAATTCAGTCCACTCACATGGCAAAAAAAGGAAAGTAGGTAGATAAAGAGGGACTGTTTGAATTCCATTTTTACAATTTTCTCTGGGTTTGGTGCAAGTGAAATAGCAGAAAGAACAGCAGTGTTCCAGCTCTCCCTCAATAGTGCATAAGAACAATATTCTGTGTTTTATTGCTGGAAAACTCTGGTATTCAACAGAAATTTCAGCAGAAACTTCTGCACAATTAGATGCAATCTACATTAAATTACAATGGAGATTTGTCCTGGCCATAAAAATTCTTTCATGTTCTTAGTTAAGATTTTTTTTTTTTTCCTAATTTAACAAATCAAGAATACAGACCTTGCTGAACTAAACTACTTTTTTTTATATATATTTTTAGTTCAGGAAAAGCTATCACTTCTTACCCCATTTGTTTTAAATTCTTCCATAATATGAAATATGAATAAGAGATCAACTGGTATGAATTTCCACTATCTCCATCACTCCTATGAAATATAACCTTGGCTATTTCAACTTCACCTTCATTTTGTCATACTGTAAACAGCACAAATGTTGGTTTATTGGTGGTGCTGAGAAGATATTTTCATATTATTTTGACTACAAAGCATACCAGAAATATTTTCTGTTATTACTATCAATAATTTCAATGATATCTTCATTGTGTGGCTTCTGTGTTTTGAGATGCATGTGCATAGATGAATGGACTTTGCTATTCTTGAAATTATCTGGAAATATAAAGGAGGTAGTTTGGGTGGTTCAATAGTTAGATACCATTTCTCCTGAAATATTTTTCTTCCTACTGATTCCCAGATCCTGTGCTATAGATTGGGGTTTGCAATGATCAGAAAGGTTGGTGCCATAAGGTATTATTCTTGAAAGCAGAAACAGAATTTACTCATCAGCTTGTGGCACTTTCCAAAAATATTCACTACCATGATAACAACAAAGTCAAACACAACCATATTTGTGTATCATAGAGAAAAATTTTGAGTTTTGTACTAACGTGTCTTGAATTTTTAATGCAAAAATGTATGATTTTGTTTTAATCATCATATTTCTGAAAACTTCCAAAATTGAAATGTCTCTTACAGTCTTCATGGTCATGAAAGCAAAATAAAGCTTAGTTAAAAAGGAAGGCATAATCATGGCTTTGAATCTCTAATATTCTGGCATTAGTCCCAAATGTTTACTAATTATGCCCTTAAGTAACACCTCAGGATCAGAAAAGCTAAACGGGGTAAAGAACATGAAAAAAACCCCAACTATTCTTAAAAAAATTAAAATTGTTCATTCAATTAAAAAACCCTTAATAAAAATCTCTACTTGAGTTCAAGTTGCCCACGGGAAGGTCTAATTCATGCTGTCCATTAATGAAAGCTTTATATGACCATTAAGGAAAAACTGACAAGTTATCATAGCAACCTCAGTAATGCTTGTTAACATATATAAGAAATAAAAGCTGGACACTTAAAAGGTACCCTAAATTTTACATTTATTAGGTCAAACTTAGTAAAATGTTAATAGGTTTAAAAGATCTTTAATTTCCACTACTGAGACATGTTTTAAATGCTGTACTGAAATTTCATCTTTTGCAGCTGACAAGTGTACTCTGATTAAAAGTGAAACAATGTTGCCAATAAGTTAGTCATTGTAATGCTTTGCTGAATTCTCTTAGTATAGAGACAATATTTTGTAAATTGGAATTTCTAACAAACATTTATACAATATAAATCAAATTAATGTCTAGGATTTGTTCTTGAACGAATAAAACCAAATAAGCCCTATTTTTTAAAAAAGGAGATTGGTGAAAATTAATAATTTTGAGAATTTACATACTGTACTCTGTATTTATAGCACTCTAGAGCTGCAGTTATAAAGACAAAGTAAGCAACATAATTCCTTTCTGGAAATGAAACAATTCTGGGACACTAATGCATTTTTTAAAGATATATGTAAGATACACATCAGATGCTTTCTTTTCTTGCCGAAAATTTGCCTGTAGGCATTCTGAATTGCATCGCAGATCACATAAAAAAAGTATATTTGCATGCCTTAGTTAAAGTCAAGACACATAAAATGAGGGGGAAAATAAAGTTTTTAAAATTTTGAAGTCTATTCTAACCAGCACATCACAGCTATCTTCACATAAATCAAATCCAGTGGATTCATATAAAACCATATTCGCTTTTGCTAGAAGACATTTGTACAGGTTGTGCACTATGATCTGGTCTTCAGTCTTGTATGTTTTTAGATTATGACAAAAAACTGTACAACATACAGTGTCAAGAAATTAACATAGTAACTTAGAACAATCATTGTATACCACTGAAAAGTAACAAAAATATTTTTTGTTAATTGGTGGCTTCACTATATCAACACAGTTTGCAAAATATTTATTAATTTTGATTTTTTTTATACATGGTAACGTGCCCATTGATTTCACAGGGGAATATCTAATCTCGATAAATATTACAAACTTCTCAAAGCAATTGTTACAACTAAATTAAAATTTTGAACTGCATGACTTTCATCTTTAACTTAGAAAAGTCAGAATGAGATTAGAGTTTATGGTCACTGTAACTAATACTTCTACTGCTTTTAAAGATGATGTTATTATGTCTGTTAACTGACAGAATGTGAACATACTGAATGTCTGTCAACACAAAGCATAGGCATCTGCGTCTGTAGAATTAGGTGGTGCTGATATAAATATATATTCATATATATACGTATGTGTGCATGTGTGTGTGTGTGTGCGTTTGTGTATATATTTTCATATTCTCCTTCCCCCTTCTGTGAATTTTAGAATTTCTTGAAATCATCTTTTTTAATTGTTTTGCACTCCAGTCTGTGTTCTGAACACTCTCTTTCATTTATGCTCTCTTTGTCAACTCACACTACTGGAAAAAAATATCTGAACATCCCACTGTACACTTCAGAAGCCTCCTTCATTTTTTTCTTTCCTGATTTTTTTTTTTATTTTTTTTTATTTTTTTTTTTATTTTTTTTTTTTTACATCTTTTCATTGGCAGTTTACCTGTGTATGCTGTCCAGTTTTTTTGGCCAAAATCTTCCCCTTTGCAAATATTGGTGGAGAGTCTCGCAACTCCCCCTTCTCCCAACATTGTTCTGTACTTTATTTGCTTTAGTATAAACAAACTCAGGACATTTTCAGCCTAATTCTGTTGTCACTTCTGTCAGTAGTGACACACAGGGTTCTGCTGATTTCATCATATAATCATAGAATGGGTTGGAAGGGACCTTAAAGATCATCTAGTTCCAACTCCTGCCATGGGGTGGGGGGGGGCACCTTTCACTAACCCTGCTTGCTCCAACCTCACCTTGAACATTTCCAGGGATGGGGTGGTCACAGCTTCTTTGGGAAATCTGTTCCAGTATCCCACCACCCTCACAGTACAGAATTTCTTCTCTATATGTAGTCTAAACCTACTCTCTTTCAGTTTAAAGCCATTATGCCTTGTCTTATCAGTACATGCCCTTGTAAAAAATTCCTCTCCTTCTTGCTTTCTGCAAGTTTTTGTGGTTTCTGGCAGTTCAACTGATTTCACTCTTGATGTGAGGCTGGGAGGTTGTTTGACTAAGAAAGCTCAGGTGGTTTTTTGTCATTGCTTGTTTTTTTGTTTGTCCGTTTCAAAGGTAACAATCCATTTTCCCATAGGCACTTTCATCTCTTAGTGCTATTATAGCTTGTTCTGCTGTGTATGGCTATCCTGCCCAGCCCCAACATGAGAGACACTGCTCTATCGAGTTGCCTTAGCCATTTACAGTCTATCTGTTCTATGTAGTCTCTCTATTTAGGTGCCTACCTTGTTTTGAGAACCCATTTTTCATCCTCAATTTTATTTTGCCTTATGCTGGTCTAGCTTTGCAGTGCTTACTAACCCAGTTTTGTCTATACAAACCACTACCCAGAATGATTTTGTTTTCTTCCTGCTATGGTTAAGAACAGAGACCTAATATCTTCTGGAAACACTGTACACACTGTTCTTGTTGCCACATAGATGCTGACACTTTTATTTTATCCTATGCATTCAGTAGCAGCTGTAATCCATCATGTTCTCTACAAGTTTATGTTCTGAAATGTATAACAACTCCATCGTATCAATTTTGTCATTTTCCAAGCCTTTTTTATGTCCAGGCAGCCAGATCTTTGCAAAAGACAATACTGCCTGCTTTTTCCAGAAGTCACAATGTTGCTCTTAAATGTGCAGCTGCTGAGAAGGTTGTCATAGTCCTACAAGCTCTCAGCAACTTACTTCATGTAGAGACACAATAATTTGTCCCTTGCTAAAAGTTAAGGGTAAAGTGTAGGAATGGATGCTCGTTATTTATATACCAGCTACTATAATTCTGCCTCTGCATTCTGTTACAGTGAGGTGGCAAACCAAAAGAGAGGAAGAATTGCTCCAGAATTTTATTTACTTCTTGGAGTGGATTACAGGCAGTGGGACTACAGAGAAATGCCATTATATACTGCTAAGATACAATTTCTTCCATAACCTACCATGACAGCTTGAAAATTCTAGGTCTTAATTGCTTGCTATATATAATTTCCTTTCTCCCAGTCTAAAAATATAAGGTGCAGCAGTAGCAGAAAGTAAAGGACAACAGAGGAGACAGAGAATGAAATTATTCTATTATCTTACAAACATATTTCCCTAAAAATAGAAGAAAAATGCTAACATATATCATGAAAAAAAGAAATATTCTAATTAATTCAGGACTAAGTGTGTGATTCTTAATCAGAAAAACACAGTAACTGCTTAAAAATAACATTTGGAAGTCCGTGCTGTGTTTTTACTTCAAGAAGCAAAATGGTGTTAAGTTGGCCACTGCACATTTCCCATGGGTTCTTTGAACTCATTACATCATGTCCTTTTCTGCATGTTTTTCACACTTCCTATTGTCTCACAAATCTAGGACAAAAGTATCTTTCTACACTGGAATTATCTGCAGTCTAACATGTGAAGATTTTTAAAAAATATGTGTATTTGAAAATGTGTCTTTAAACGTGTCAGAGATCTGAAAATACGTCTTTACACGCATGGTATTTCAGATGTGCTCATCTACCATCTACAAAGGATGTTCAACTGGACTCTTTCACCCTCAAAACAGGGCCTTTCAGTTTTCATCTTTTACATTTATTTTCCCTTTTGTTAGCTTATTCACCCTTCAAACCTTCTTATTTTTTTAATCATAAAAACTAATAATTGTATTGAAAAATCTAGAATTCCACTAGTTTGAATAATTAATTTTTAATAACTATTCCAGAAGCAAGGATTCTGTGTAATTTCCAAACACTGATCTTTTCTGATGCGATGAAATATTTTGTACATCCATGAAATGAAACTGTCAGGCTGTTTGTTTTTTAAAGACAGAATTGAGGAAGTACATCTGATTAAAATAAATTATATTGTTTGAACATGCTTAATGCCGTGGTATGAATATGTTACTGTTTTCCTGCCTCTTAACGTAGGGCTAACAGTCCATTGGGCAAAGGATTTTCAAAGAAATCTCTGCTTCATTCATTCAAGAACAGTTAGAAAGACAGAGAGTTGTTGAAGGAAATTCTCATTACGGTCTTGGTGCAAAATTTTATTTTGTGGCTAGTGTGCACTTTGAAATTGTTGTACTTTGCATAGATTCATCAGCAGTTGTCCTTATACAACTACAAAGAGGAAAATAGAGAACTTTTCATATTATCTTGTACTTGATTACTTTACTTCTAAGAAATTTTAATTAAAGTCATTTACTTGAAGATACAGGGCTTTATGAAAATGTTCATATTTTACCATTGCTGATGTCTTCTTCATAATATCTATATAAATAAGTTATCCTAAACTGCTATTTATGTACTTACTGATGTGCTTTTCCATTGGTTGAAAACAATTGTATACCACAAGACACTAGCTGAACGTGGTTATTAGCTTGAAGAACTCCCACTGAACTACAGTTAAAGTACTGTTTAAAAAACTTTAATTGAAAGCCTTCAATGGAGTAAGATGTGACTCCTCAGGAAAAGAAGTTTAGGTACTTTTCAGGTGTCCCCTGAGTTTCTAAACATCCTTTTTTTCATCCTCTGAAGTATTTCTGGCTTGAATGAGCTGCATTGCAACAGAATTGTATGCCCTGTTCCAGAGGCAGTTGTGCCAAGACTGTGTGGAAGTGGTGATCTCTACCAGTACTGGAAAACATCCCAGCACATCCTTGGATTACACTTTCCTTTTCCATGGCAGCTTCACCCTGGTAGTGATAATCATCATGTGATTGACTGATTAAATGTGAGTCTTTCTCCTCCTGTACCATTTCCAACTGATGAGCTCCCAGCTTATAGCAGAAATTCTCGTTATTAGTCCCTGAGTGCATGACCTTACACTTTGTACTATTAAATTTCATCTTGCTTCTATTACTACAGTCGTCAAGGTCATCTAATTCTTCCTGTATGAAATTCCAGTTCTTTTTGGTATGGGCAACTCTGCCAAAGTTTTTGTCACCTGAAAAATTTCATTACCACGGTCCCAGTATTTGTATCAAAGACATTAATGAAGAGATCAAATACTTCTCCTAAGACAATTCCCTGAGGAACTGCATCAGCAGTTCTCCAAATTGATAGACTTACTTTCAACAGAAGTCATATTGGTCTCTTGTTTAAGCCACTTTTTCAATATTACAATTCTTGTGCTAGTTACCCTATTTAACTGAAGTTAACAGAGATTAGACTGTTTTCACATTAGAGTGGTAGAGGAAGAATTCTAAATGACATGTGAAAGTGTGACCTAAGGAAGGCAATTCAATCAAGCCAGGCCTGCCTATCACCCAGATTGTTTGGATTGTTGGAAAGGAGAAGACAAAATCTGATTATATAACTATTAAATCTACTGAAAAAAAATCTCCAATGAGAAATATAGAATCTGAAAATAGAAATATCACTAAAATATTTATTTTCAAATAAAAAGATATTTTCACATAGCCAATAGCTACTAAGGTATTTCTGGGCCCAAGTGTATTCCTATATCCAAATAATGCTGCTTTACATTCCCTCAGTATAACATCATTATTTAAGCAATAGTGGTGTAACGGTTCATTATCAGTTGGTTGTTCAATTAATGAAGTGTCTGAGGTAAAGGCCACTGCTTTGCCTACCCAACACAAGGTTTTATTAAGAAACAAGCATTCATCTTGATCATGGTACAAATTCAACATCTACTAAATTGACAACTCTGTCTGGGAATAAGTTTCTATCACAAAGAAATTGGTATCTGCTGTCATCTGACAAGTAAACTTCAATCCCTACCTATATTTAGCAACTGACACTCCTCTACTATACAGAATAACAGCTCCCTTGATTTATAGGAATAAAATGGATTACCAGAAGTTATGTTTGTTGCCCCCAAAACATTTGTCTATTGATGTCTTTTGATTGGCCATTCACAAAGTTTAAGCCCCTTCACTGATTGTTGCTTCTTAAGCATGAGCAAATTTTAGGTAAATTTTGATACCTAAGATAACTTCACTGATTTAGCTAAGACCATGGCAACAAAAAGCAGTGGTGTCTCTACCCATCTGATGTTGTGGTGAATTTTATGTAAGAACAAGGTAGAGTCCCAGGCCTGGATCAGGGAGTGGTTGATTCTGGTTTTCTGTTTTTGCCCTTCCACCTCCACAAAAATAACTGTGTAGAAGGACTTAAATGTGGCTAACCCAAACGTTCATAAAACCTATGTGTATTGGAAAATGGAGTAACTCAGGTCTGAAAGACTAAGAGGAGAGAGCAATACTGAAGGAGCTCACCCAGCTGATGTGTTAGTGATATCCAAATACATAAAAGGAGGTTAATTAAAAGAAGAACATAATGTTACAAAATCTTTAAGTTTTCAAAGAACGTTCTTCATATTTTTAAAAAGGAAATTCATGAGGTAGAGACCAGGTTATTTATTGTTTCTTATTTTTCCATCACGTTGGTTAAAATGAGGCAGGGATATCTTAGCTAAGTGAAACTCGGGGGATGTCATTCGAGAATAGCTCAAAGGTTAGGAAATTTCTCTTACTGTGCAAGGAACTGTCACCAGCGATATCTCCTGACCAAAGAAAACAAGGGCAAGAGATATCTAGACCCACATTTCAGCCTGGATATGCAGTGACAATGGTTAGTTTCTACCCAAGTGCAGTTATCTTGGAAGCTGAGTGAAATCATCATTTGGGGCCAAGGGAAACACATTGAATATTATATTTTATAACAGAGAATGTGCAGTCCTACATAATTGTATTTCCGTTTTGGTATATATAACATGTTTCCCTCCATGTATCCTCATCTTTTGTTTGGTATTTAAAAAATTCTTGCCTCTGTACCCTTGGTGAATATAATTTTATATCACATTAGAAAGAATTTTTTTAAAATTTATGCAGTACGGGTCAAAAACATTGTAAATTTAAACAACAATAAGCAACAAAATTAAGTCAAATCCTGGGCAGAGTTAGGATAGTTTTGAACTACTTCACTAATTAAAAGTTGTCTCTAACACTGATAACTTCTGAGTCAATATTGTAAAATTCGATCAGCTTCTGCAAGAAAGTCACAACTTGTGTTGATTCATTATAAGAAAAAAAGAAAATGCCTTTCTTGCTCTTCACAACATTTATGAAGAATCACAAGTCTGTACCTGATTACCTGTATTCTTTTATCTCTTCTTAGAGAAAAACACATATCATAGACTGATGCTATTGCTTTCCCCCTTTCTGCTAATTTACCAGTGGCTTAAAACTTCTTTGTATCTGGCAGAATAGTCCTACTCTTTTGCCTAATCCTTCAATCCAGCAACTCCATGATGCATCAGCAGTTGCCCAGGTTGTAAAGCAGTACATGCTCCTAACTCATCAGCTGAAAGCCTTTCTACAATATGTCAAATATATCTGCAACATTTGTTCAAATTGAAATTTAGATGACGCTTTCTTCACTTGCATCAAGATATTTTATATTTCTGTGATTTTGAGTTAATGCTTTTTCCAATCTCAGAGAGAAAGAGAGTTCTGATTATCTATAGAGGATGATCCACAATCCTTTTCATTCACCCTGGAATAGCAAATGAGTATGTTTACTCTGTCATCTGAAAAGATGATACCTTGAAGCCGCACTATTGAGCCTGTCACAGCTGTGTTAGAGGGAGGTGACCCATTTACTGATAGAAATGACTAGAAAATATAAAGCTAGGCTGAGATTTTGTTTAAACAAAACCAGCCCTGATATGAACCTACTTACTCAGAAAATGGACTAAGTAATGATACCTTAACTGTTCACACATTATGCAAGACTGGTACAACTATGAACACCATTTTAATTTTAATAATAATTTTCATAATATTCCCACTTTTACTCTAATGCATCTTTTCTAGAACACATTTTTGAAAGACATTTTACTACAGTGGTTATTTAAAATTTGAAGATTTAGACCACCCCTGACAGAAGCAGTATAAGTATTGGTCTTAAACACAATAAATGGCATTTGAGATAAACACAATGAGGTCATTATTTGTGTTTTTTTTTTCATAGCAGTTAACACCAGGAGAGGTCATTGTATTGTGCTATTGTCTTTCCATCACAAGCCTTCACATTTTATCCCATTGGTCTGTCTTGAGGCCAATAATTTGTGTTTGTGTAAAGCACAGCTTCCAGCAAGAGAATCCATCTTGATCTGTAGACATTAAAAGATAGGGAAGTGTTCATACCGTTTTATAACTTGTTCCAGTGGTTAACCACTCATGGTTAACATGTGGCTTAGCTCAGCTTCCAGCCTTTAGTTCTTGTTATCCCTTTCTTTGCCTGTTTAAATTTAGTACTCTGTATTTTCACATTGTGAGAGTATTTACACTTTCACAGTTATCTCCCAGCCAAGTCACTGCTCGATCTTCTTTTTGATGGACTAAATGAGTCAAGCTCTTACAGTGTCTCCCTGTGGGCATTTAATCCAACATCGAATCATCTTCTGTCTCTTTTCTACATCTCCATATTTAAAGAAAACCCGAAACACCAAAACTCTTTAAACTGTGGGCAACAGAAAGGTGAAAACTATTTTCTTATTTGTCTCTTTATTGCCAAATAAAGATATACACATTTTAGATCCTTTTTCTGACTTGGTTACTTAAAACATTACAATTGCTGGTTTTCAGCACAATGCCTGTGGTTACCTCTTCACTATGATACTTAGAGCTTCCTCAGTCAATGTATTTCTGAACAAAGATGCCCATCCTGCTGGGCTGGCCTGGATCCTTTTGCAACATGGGCTGGCTTTTTTATTATTTTTTGAATTATCTCATTTTACCAGTAATTCAGAATGCAGTTTATAGCTGTGTTGTCCTCATTATTATTTACTGATTCTCCAATCTTTCTGCCATCCACAAATTTTCAAAGAATGATTTATGTTTGTTTTAACTCATGGGTGAAAATGTTGAATAATGCTGAGTCTAATGTTGATCCCTGAGGAGCCTCCTAGGATCACTTCTATTTGATGATGATTTACCACTGTATAACTCTTTTTTGAGAGCATTCATTTCATAAGTTTTGCATTCATCTGGATTGTGCTCTGATGAACTTGTAATGTGTTATCAGTGATCTGAAACCAGATGTGAAAAGTGTGCTAGTTACAGTAGCAGGAATTCTAAGTGCTCATTGGGAAATAATAAAACACAGGTAGTTGTCCAGGTTGTAAAGCAATGTTTTCCCCTCATCTGTCAGCTAAAAAATCATTCTATAGTTTGCTAAGTATTTCTACAATATTTATTCAAACAGAAATTTAGATGATATCTTGTCATACCTGTGAAGATGATCCATATATTTCTCCAGATATGAAATAAATTCAGAAAAAATGAAATGTTGAACAAGAAATTAAGGGGGGAAAAATAAAAAAATAAACCAAAACATAACAAAAACCCAGAACAAAGGAAACCACTTTTCAAACCACTTTTCTATGGTTCTAATTCACTGTTTTTTGCAGCAGAAGAAGGATAATAGCTGTGTGGGTTGTCTCTGTCAATGCTTTGAAAACTCACACACAACACATTGCACAGCATGCTGTCTTCTGTTCTGAAAGGGGAATATGTGGATACTATACAAGAATACTAATTCCTGTTAGGATATTAGGTCCAGAGAAGGGTTTTGCAATACAATCAGCACTAGAGTAATATGGTTACTTTAGGTATATTCTGAGAGTTTCAACTGGATATGACTTTCACCTATTATCTGCAAATATAAAAGCCTCAAATTTTAATAGTTTTAATTGCTAGTCTCTACCACTGAAGAATTTCCTTGGAATTGCATAATGATCCTTGAGGCATCTTAGTAAAAGAAGATTTCAAAATGCCACAAAGTTTGACAAAAAGTTGGGAATTTAGAGTTGAGTTTGTCACCTCACCAGAACCATCTTGGACCCTGCAACAGTGCAAAATCACCAGGAATAAGTAGCACACAATTCCAAGTGATGCTGATGAACTTTGAAGGTAGAAGCTGGTTACTGGTAGTATCATATACTGAGATAAAAGCAGTGAGTAACAGAGGCACAGAGGCAAGGTGAGAAAAAATATACTATTTAACACATATTTTCTAGAGAAACAGAAAGTCCAAAGCCATCTAGAGCAAATAAATTCTGAGAAAACAAAATTTTCATTAGTGGACCTCTGCAAGTACTCACAGATTTTAAAATGAGTGCATTGTAAAGATATACCTGAATAATTGCAAATAGATGTGAACTAAATGATCTACTGATGACTAAAACCCAGCAGTTTCTATATTTGGCTTTGCAATCTTATCAAGATTGTTAGAGAACTTGATAGAACGATTGAATATATCTCAGCAAATTGATGTAGTTATTCACTGATTTTTCTTCCTACCCAGACTTACCTGAAGGACAGTACTGATGTGCTCAAATGGACCAACAACCATATTCCTAAATCATCTTCTTCTTGTTGCTTAAGATTGCATATTTGTACTGTAAGACCAGTGCAAAAAATGATAAACCCTTAAAAAAATTCACATAACTTAGATTTCATCAGATTAATGTACCTTAGCAACTAGAGTAATACTTTATCTATTTTCAGTGGGATTTGGTTCTCTTTATAGCCCCCTAGAACGACCCTGATAGCTGGTGTTTCTATCTTTTATCAGCCCTGAGTCTTTTGAATTGCCAGGTTATTGAGTTGTGAGACCCTGCCATCTTCACATGTGTACCTAAACTTGCTTATCCTTGCCACCCAATTTGGGTCTTTAGTAAAGTGCCAGGAAAGATGCATCAAGGTCCTATCTGCTGTATTATGATATTAATCCCATAGGAAACTCTTGGCTGAAATCTGATAATGTTAACTTTATTTACATCATGAATTTATGATAACTAAGTACAATTTATAGCATACATGCTGATATGGCATCCTTTTAAAATTTTTTCCCCCCTTCCCTCCCTATCCCATTCTTTGAAATGTTCAAAATGTGCACCAACATTCCTCATTCTTTCCTATTCACTGTCTAGGATCTTTCCATATAAATGAGTTATCATTGAGAGGAGTGGCATTTCTGTCCTTTGTGGCATACTCCTTCAGTGCAGTAGCTATGGATCTAAATAAAAGGCAGCATGTTTCCAAGCACTTTTTTTTCTCTCAGGGCTTACTTGCTAAAATAAAAACCCAAGTCCGCATGGTGATCATATTTGCTACCTCAGGGACTAATTTTCTTTTACCTCCTTTCCTGTGTTCCAAAGCTTCATTGCCATTATCCTCTTGCTCCCCATGCACTAACAAAAAGATTTTAATGCATTCATTATGCAAAATCTTGTCTTTTGTGACCTTTGCCAAGAGTGCCCCCAAAGGACTGGCCAGGCTTAATAAGCTCACAAATAAACTACGATGTCAGCCAAGGGCACTACTGGCCAATTGAGCCCGCACCATTGCCCTCTCCCCAAGCCCCCACTTCACACCTGAGATACCCGAGGTGGGATTGTGGGGGTGTTGTCTGCCCTGAAAAACTGCTAATCCTTTCCGGCGGCTCCCAGCTAGGCAAACAATCCCCTTTGTGAAGGCTGGAACAATCACCCAGGCAATATTGCCTTTTGCTGCTTCTTAGATAGACTCTGCCTTCCCTTAAGTTCCTCTTTCTCTTGGCTACATTGTTTAATGCTTTCATTCTTCTTATTTCATTTATGTTATGTCCTGTAAAAGCTTTGTCATGAGCAAGCCAGCAGGGTCATTGGAGGAAAGGCACTCTCTCATCAGATCCTTGTGTTAGTCCATTTTCCTCCTGTCCAGAGTTATTGTCTAGGTTCTGTGGGGAAAACATCCGCTCCCCCATTCAGTGGTTGATGCTGTGACAGATTACAGCAGTTTCTGTCTGTTAAGCAGTCAGGCAAAGAAAAGAGAAAAGAGGATATAACAGCCTCTTCATTTCATATATAAAAGATGCAGATAAAGTATATTATAACAGAGAATGGCCTAGCCAGTAAAAAATCTGAAATTATTGGGGAAGAGTATAAACTTTCAAAACTTTAAAAGCAATCATGCTCATAAAAAATAGATATTACAAATGTTAATGCAAATTATTAGTAAATCTGACCCCTCTATCCCACTATGACACACATTTAAAATTTATTATGGAACACATTCAGGAGAATAGCTTTAGGGAATTCATTGCTCATCTTTCTCTTTCTTCCTCCATCTCACACACTAGCAGTCTCCAGACAGCTTCTCTGAATTCTTCAGAAATACTGCCACTCTGACCTCTGTACCATAGATCCATTGACTTACTTCATCTGACTGTCTGGAGTGACAGCTAAGGTACTAGTACAACATGTTCTCACAACTTCCATGGCAGTGTACACATCTTCCTTCCATTCACCTTTATATTATGATGCAGAATTTCAGGACACAGATAGCTTAAGTAAAATATATTTGAACTTCTGATATTTTAAAATATATAGTTCAAAGAAAAAGCATGAGTAAATTATGGGCTTTAGTCAAAAGCATAATTTATCTTACAACATGTACCTAAGTTCTATTTGTGAGTTCATGTAAAATAAGGAAGCCTTTCAACTTAAGGAAAAGTTTAAGGTATTGAACTGCCATTAGATGCAAAGGGGGTTAAATAGATAATATTTTCCATCCTTGTTTTTATTTGTTTGTTTGTTTAGATTTTTATTATTTGGCTGTGATATCCAGTCTGTTCCAAAATGTATCTGAATGAACATGGTCAGCTCTGGTATTATCTCAATTTAGAGATTGGAAAAAAAAAAAAAAAAAAAAGAAAGGAACACCCTGAGATAATGACACATTCTAATTTTCTAATTTTTTCAGAAATCAGCTAGTCAGAAATCAGAAACTCAAAGCTGTATAGATGCTGAAAATTCAGTGTTGTGAGTGCTCAACAATGTAAAAGCTTGGTTCTTGAGGTTAAAATTCCCTTAAAAACAATTTTTATACAATTCTTCCTGATGCCATAACATCAAAACACCTCCTCTAACATTTTAAAGGAAAAAGGCACCAAAACAAAACCTTTAAACCTTTCCTCATTTTATCAGAAATTTTACCAGGTTCTATTTGCAAACTTCAAGAAATAGATATTTGTTAATCTGACAGGGGTAAGGCAGTATCAGGAGAACACATTTACCATATGTGGAACTGGAGTAGGGACATTTATTCCTTTAATGTGTGCTTCAGACACTAGTGCTGCACACAGTAGGTAAAAATTATCTGTCCAGAAGCTCAGGAAGAAAAAGAGTTCCTTTTTTTGGCATTTCTGGAAAGAGACTTCCAAATGCTTATTAAAATGAAATGAAAGAAAGGAAACTAGGAAGGTTAGACTGTTCATTGAGATCTGGGAGAGAAAAAAAAAAAAAAAAAGCAAGGAAAACAAAAGGTACTTGTCAATAAATACAATAAGCACCCATCCTGTATTACTGCACTTACTAAGAGCAGACAATGAGCCTCTGGCTGCAGCGAGGTGTGCAGACAAAAGGCCCTTGAGAAGTTTACTGCTGCATGCCACATAATAGTTGAAATCTGTGAGTGTTTTTCAAGGTTAGGCACAAATAAAGCAAAATTTCTTTATTAAGGTTCCAAATTACTCATCTTCTCCTACCTTTCAGTCCATTGTCAGGCTCTGAGTACTGTAACTGACCTTTGATAAACAGTCATTTCACCACAGTGATGAGACTACATAAAAACTAGTCTGCACAATGTAATGCAGATTAACTGAGGGACATTCCAGCTCTTCTTAAAAATAAGCCAGAATGACACCACAGAATTTGCTCATAATTTAGCTCATTGCATCTGCACATATTCTTTGTGCATGAAATTTCTTTCCAATGAGATAATTTAAACAATGAAGAAATGAGATACATCTATGAAGCAATTCTATATTTCCTTCAAAGGAAAGTCTAGTTAATGTTTTGTCACAGGTGTGAAAGTACTGGTGATTCAGTGTTCATCTGCTTCACTTGTAATGAGACTGAGCACCAATGTTTAAAATACAGGAAAAAACCCCTGCAAATGTGAAGTTGTTACAGGTTGTGTCATGAACAAGCTTCACCCTTCAGACTGAGGCTGGTGAGTAAGCTAGTTGTGTAAAGCTTGCACAGTTACCTAAGGATAAAACCAAGTATCTGTTTTGATCAAGAAATCTTTCATCAATAGTTTGTCTAACCTCAGATATCATTAAAAATGTCTGTAAGACACAAATACAAATAGTGTATTTTGTGGCAGGAAAGATCAAACGGAGTGATGGTGTCATGCTGAAGGTAGTCTGAAATATTGACAAGAGATCTTGCTGAATTAATTAGGTTACAAAGTTTCATAAGAAAAGAGGTTTTAAAGGTGTGGTATTATTTAGTATTTATATGAAAAATTATCAATATCAATTTGCAAAGGCATTTTAGCACACTGATAAGAGAAGAAACAGGAATAAGATGAAAAGATTACCAGAAGTAGTACTAACACACTTTGCTGTGTTGCCCTATCCAGTTTCTCTCTTTATAGATGCTCACAATTTAACTTGTTCTCATTTTATAGAAAAAAAGAATCATAAAAGACAAAAGGCACTAGAGATTAAATAATCAGTATTAACATCAAGGCATTTTAAACAAGAATGCAGAGTCCCTGGGCCAGAGCTCTATCAGTTCAAGGCAATCTTTAATCCAGTTTTGTTTCTCCTCCCTCTTCTCTCAATTTGTGTGTCTTGATGCCCATTCACAATGAAGTCTCTACATTATATCACAAAAGGCAGTTGTCTTTTCAGAGGAGAAGTAGGAAAATTGAACTAAAATATTAGACATTATTACTGAAATGACAAAATCCAAAAGTCCATGAATGTAAAACCTACACTTGAGGATGCATATAATTGATGCACCTAAACAAAATGCTATAGGCTATAAATAGCATTGCAAAAGGCCAAAATACTACAGGACACAAGTTTTTGAATTGCATTTTTAATTTCAGAACACTTAGCTTGCACTTGAGGAGGAGGAATAACATTTTTAAGATCTAAATGGCTTTATATTCCAAATATCTGAAATAAAACACCCAGTTGTTTCCATACAATCTGATAGTGCTCAGGACCACTGAAAAAATCTATTCATATGAAAATTATCAATATTATTTATACTGATATGAATGTACTAGTTGTATTAACTATATACATAGTCATGAGTATTTCTGACTGCACTGTTGTAGTATCAGAAAATCATTTATTATAGAGAGAGTATAAAAGTACAACTATTCTGAAAATGTATATATTAATTAGAATTCTCTGGTGGGTTCTTGAGCAAATATGAAGAGTATAATAAAATAAAATAAAATAAAATAAAATAAAATAAAATAAAATAAAATAAAATAAAATAAAAATAAAACATAATTAGAATTTTTTATTAATACATCCTGTCTTGTTTCTCTCTACTAATTTCAGTGAAAGCAAACTCTAAATACATGTGTGTTGATTCAACCTTTTTTTTTCTTACTTGGGATAGCCGAATAATTAAATGACATGAAAGAAAATATGAAGAAAAATAAAAATGCCACTTCAATTACCTTATGACAAATTAGCAAAATTGAGTAACTACCTTGTGGGTTGTCAGTGTAACCAGCGTGCTGTTCATTTCTCTGCTAAGAATAAGCCCCAGAAAACATTCATGGCAATTGCAAATTTCTGAGGCACACAGTACAATTTATTTAAGCAGTCAAATTTATGCAGTTTAACAGATTCCTCGGTTCTTGTCTTGCTTTTTCATTAAGCCCTTTAAACTGGACTTCTTGTCAATAAATAAAACTATTGACGTTAAAAGGTCACATCTCTGACCTTTCACATGTTTCTCCTGGGCTGTATCTATATACACTGTATACTTTACCTCGAGAAGAGATTCTTTTATTTAAGAGAGCTTAAACTGTTCAAATTTGTAATGTACTGGGGATTTTGGAATATCTAGAGGGCTTAGTGGATAAAGAACTGACCTTTCATCTCTGAACTCAGTCCCCATCCAACCCAAGATAAGTGGAAGAGTTTTGTGTCAGCTGCCCATGTGATAAAACTAGCTTTCCCTTGTATCATTCAACACAATTTGGCATGACTGGCAGTTTTTTTTCTCTCAAGAGAAGCACATTGAATATGGAAAATGAATTGCTTCTGTCTCTTGAGAGGGTGGTCCTCCAGGTTAGGCTTTGAAGTTATAAATGGGAAGGGCTGGCAAGCTCATATTATTGTTGGTTTCTAGCTCCACATCGAATGTATGGATAAACAGTGGGTCACAATTTTAAATCCGTGACAGGAGATGATTTACAAACACAAATATGTAACCACTTTTGCGACTTTTCCTCACCAAAATGGAAACAATGTAATGTAGTCCAAAGTCGATACAAGTAATTCTATGTGCTACGCTTGCTCCTGTAGGTAGTAAATTTTGACACATATCACAAGAGGATATGTTTATGTGCTTTCCCCCAGGGAAAAAACTTATCCAAACTTCCAAAGAAGTACAACTCCCTTATTTCCCTCCACATAAGCCTCCACAGCAGCTGATACACCAGTGGGAGGGATGGGAGCCCACTTCTGCCTGAACTAGAGCAGCTTCCAAGCAAGTGGCTCCGAGGGGCTGCACTCCCCAAAGCTGAACTGCTCTCTTCTCACTAGTCGAGCGTCACAGTGGGGAGCGCTCATCGACAAGCAGAGATTAGACCCAGTAATCAAAGACAGGTCCCTTGCACGGCACAGTGGTGCCCAAACCACAGCGCTGGGTCTCTGTTTTCTGCTGGATATGGTGCTTTTCCACTGGGAATAATTTTTTAAAAGAAGTTTTGATTTGTTTTGATTAGAATTACGTACTGAGTCTTTGTGACAAACTTTAAAAAGAAACGAACAACCTGAAATGTGAATTCAGTTAATTTCGTTACTGAAACTCAGAACCTGCAATCAGTTAACATGCACCCAGTAATTAACTGGATTTTTTCTGTCTAGTGAATGTATTAATTATCTGCAATATAACATAATGCTCCCTTTTCTCTTGCAGTCCTTGGAACTAAGTTTGTTTCATCTGATACTTTTATGACTCTTTAGTAATGTAAAACCTTTTTTAAAATAGCAGTAGAAAATTGCTCTGCAAGAATTTCTGGAGACAAGATATTTTTATACAAAAGAAAACCCACCTTAGTGACATTCATTGATTAATTTTATCTTTATGATTTATCTATACATCACATAGATGGAATTTTTCAGAAATGCTGTAAATTGCAATTTGAAGCCATGTTCCCCTATTCCATGTCTCATGGCTCTGATCTCATGTTTAAAAATCAAGAGAATAAATTTCCTTTAAAGATAGTGATATTTTTGGAATGTTAATAATATAAAATTTTCAAAAGGTAAAATTATTTCTGAGGTGAACTAGCAAAGAAGCAGATTGACTCAGTCCATTTTGCACCTTTGTGCTAGAGAATGGCTGGGTTTAAATTACAGCAGCTTCAGTCTTTGCTTTTCAATCCCTTAATCCTTAAGGAGCAGAGGTTTTGGTTCAAGACAACTTCACACAGAACATAAGAAAAGATTCTGTGAGCCTACCTCAAGTATGATGATCATTTTTTCAGCTGTAATCTTTCACTTGCATCCCATAGCAAAAAAAAAAAAAAAATCTGAGGAAAGCCAGTGTCAAATAATTAATGTATTTTCAGTGAAAGGCTCCTTTCCACTATGGTTTAATACATGTGCATGAAAAGCAGTAAATGCTTTCATGTGAGCCACTTGCAGATATTCGTACCTATGGTTTTCATCACTGTTTTGCTGGTATTCCCTCATATTAGAGAGTCTTTGTGATATGCCTGAGCTTGAATGGAAAAGGAAGCTGGCCTGGGAGGTTTTTACATCTGGTAGCCAACACCATTATTAAACAAGCTACGTCAGGTTTTAAAAAAGCTACATAGGTCGAATCAGGGCAATTACGTTCTGATCTAAGTCGCATACATTTGTCAATTATTTCCAGGTGTTCTTGGAACAACATATATTCCTTATCTATAATTAATATTTTGATTATTAATAGGGCTGCAGTGAAATGTCAGAGGTCTCTCTGCTTGTCTTGATTTCATAAAAAATGTAGTCATGACAGTAATCATTTGACAATACTTAGGTTTTAAAGCATTATTCTATTTTGTTTTATAGCTATTATTTAAGGTATAGTTTGCAGGTAACTATGTGCATTACATTGCTATGTGTGTCTCTGCATTCATACATATGTAGGTATACACCTCAGAGAACTGAAAAAACTCACTTGGAAATTAAAGGTTGGAGTGGACAACACAATAACAGAACAATTTTGGAATATAATAAAAAAATAATGAAAACCTATATTTAAATTTCTACCTATCATTTTGAGTCTGATGTTTTTTCTTAACTTACGCAAGATTACATTTGGGCATTCTGAAAACTGTGTAATTAGTCAGTGTATGAATAAGTATTCTTTGCTAATAGAAAACATTCAGACTAACCTCAAATGTTCAGAAGCCAATGTAGCTGGCATAAAAAAAAATCATAAAAGTGTTATAAAAAAAGAAAGGGCAAAATGCCAAATTTTGAAAAATCAAAAAGACATTTATGGTGAAACCAAAATGACAAATTGTTGTTTTTTTTTTTTTGTTATGGTTTCCTCTGAATTTATAGAGGATACTCTATTACATTAGATTAATAATTTTAAGGCAACATTTTCTTTTTTATCTTTTATAAGTTTATGGTAAGAAGTGCTGACATCTCAGAATTAGAGAACTCCTTTTGCAATCTCTTCTGTTTCAGCTAGCTAAAGTAACGCGTGACACTTTCTGAAGAATGCAAAATGTATGCAGCAACACAGAGTTAAAAATTTTATTTTTGATCTTCAAACATTGTTTGACCTTAATCAATGTCTTCCAACAAGCTTAATGTGACATAGCCCTGAAACAAAAACACAGAGCTCTTGGGTCCGGCTCTGGAATGAAAAAGCTGTGATTATTAGTCCTCTGTGTGATCTTTTCAGATTGCACTGATGAGATGAAGTTTAATCTCGTTTCTCTCCTCTCCACTACCACAAACCACAGGCAGTTTAAGGCAGCCTGGAAATCTCTTACATCTGGAAGAGCAATAATTCATGGGATTTCACTTGACAGCCATGACAGGCAGCAGGGCAGCCAGAAACAACTGTCTCTTATGTTGTGCTATTTGCAAAAAGTCAGAAGAGGAGGAGCAGGCACAGGACCACATCCTTCTTTAGCATATGTTAGAGGAGGAAACCCTTTTATTTTCTGCCAGATGCTCCATGAATAGGTCCTAAATATTACATAGACAGTAGCTATCACTTCCAAACAAAATTCCTTGGTGTCTGCTAAGCTGCAAAGCATATGAAGGCCTATTGTCTGGCAAAGGGTCATGGTTAAATTTGCACAGATTTTTTTTATAGATATTTCAGATTCTACGTTATGATTTATAGGCATTTGCACACCCTGCTGTGCATGAATATGATACCATCTTCTGGGTAGGATTATTTCATGAAATGTATATGGGATTTAGCTACAGTAACTTTTACTGGGCAGCTTAGAATGGCCGGCAAAGTACTAGAATTTACTGCAGCACAGCTTGTGCTGTCAGGCTCATGGCTGGTGTTTATGATTTCTGCAGAAGCAGAAATAAACAACTTCTCCTTAATGGCTCTCTTTATGTGTAGGCAGCAGTAGCTCTATCTGGTCTCACAACAGTAGCTGGTGCAGTGGTCTGTCCCATTTCATGTGGAACCAATGTCTGAAAATTTGCATTTCTGCTTTTCTGAGTTTTCAGTGGAAGCGACCAGGAATGAATAAATCAACTGCAAATGTCTGAATGAGTAGCATTCCATTCTACTGCTTTTTCATGCTATAAATACATCTGGTTGAAATGGCCAGGTTTTGGAGTAAGAGCAAAATGATCATATTTAATCTGAGTTTGTCTTAGAGTCAATACCCACACTGTAAATACTCTGATATCAACTGAGACCTACTTAAATTACTGTCTTAAGGAAGTAGGCCTGTCTTTTGCGTGTGGTAAAGCAGCTTAATCAACATTTTTATGGCATTTACATACATATTTAAGTAAAGGCTGAAAAGTGGGTAAGTTTCACCATCCTGCGAGCAGATGAATTAAATATCAATTTACTTTGCTTATATCTGCATATATATAAAAAGCAAAATAGTCAGAATTTAATTGTCTAAGTAAAGTTTTTTGATGTAACAACTGTTTTTAAAGTTCAAAAGAATGTCGACGCACACACTGTATATATAAGCAGGCACAAAATACTTTTTTTAAAAGAAATGAGACAACTACTCTATGCCAAAGAAAAACAATTCCTTTGCCAAACTACACATTGTTAACTTAAAATGTGTTCCATGTGGAAGTAGGAAGACTGATCTGAGAGAAAGGCTAGTGATTTAAAGTCAGCTGGCTCTGTGCCTGTCAACTGCACATTCTGGCTTCCAGTTTTACAGCTAGAATTGGAAATATTTAGTTTCTTTTTTCTTTCTTTTTTTTTTTTTTTTCCTTAGGGAGGGAGAGGACATAATTCTTTTTTCTTTTCTAGTGATGCAATGAATTTACCAATAAACTTCCCTATATAATCATCCAGATTTTAAATAAAAACAGTATAATTTTGAATCAAAAATTTCATTCTATATTTTAAGGACTTTGTTTTATATTAGACTCATTTTCCAAAGTGAATTTAACACCACTTTCATATATTCATCACAGTTTTTCTAGGAAGAAATTGTATTACCCTATCTTTTTGGTACAGAAAAAGTATAAAGGCAAGTTTATATTCTGAGGGAAGTACAATATCTTACAAGTTACTGTATTTCACTTTTCATTCTGTTAGTATTACCTATGTTGATGAAGCCTTTAATTTTGCCCCCCCCTTTCCTGCACATAAGGCATACAGTCCTGTCTCTGTATGTGGCCTAAAGGATATTGCAAACACAAAATGTTCAGATAGACAGAAAGAAAACAATTACACTACTACACCTGGTGATATCTTAAAAAGAGGCTGTCACCCCATGGTATTTTCTGCAGGACTCTCAAAACTTCTTTTGTTATTCACATTAAACTTACATCCATCATCCTGTTTTAGTACATATTTTCCAGCACATGCTGCATGGTAATTATGAATACAGAAGGTTCTATTCATTGTGGAGTTTTTTTAACATTCTTTAGATGCACAGAGCACTATGAGGTTGAATTTTGATTACTGTACTAGATTTCTGCACACAAAACATACTTAAAGCACATTTGCTTTTCTTTCGGGTTTTAAAATATTCCTGAAACATCTAGCAAGTCTCAGGATACTTAAATGGCTGAATTTCAGATACAAATCAGTCAGAACTGTTTACTGCAAATATGATTGTAGAATGCCTCCTTTTTTTTTTTTTTGCTAGAATACCCACATTTTATTTATGATTTTGGATTTTATTTCACAGCATTCCAGTTTAGTTTAGCACGATGTATTTAATAACCATGTCTACTGTCTTAATTACCCTATAAAGCAGGGTTCCATTGGCATTTGACCCTCCACAGCATTCCAGAGAAACTGCAGGACCATGATAATTACCAACTGCCTGTGAGAAAATTAAACAAAAAAGGCCTAACTTTTAAACCACCATTTTAAACGACCTATTACATCTCAGGAATAAATCATTGATGAAATAGCCTGCTTAACAGGAAAATAGCTATTCCATAGCAAAGAATTTCCCCTTGCATGATCATGAAGAGAATATTAAGTATTCTTCAGCTCAAAAGGTTAGGTTTTATGTCTGTCCAATGCCTTTTAATGACACATTTTTTGTGTAATTTTATCGTAATCAAAGCCTTTTCCTATGTAGTCTGTAGACTGACTATTTTGTCAGTCTTAAACATTTTACTAGTCAAAGAATGGAAAATCTATTTAAACATGCACCAAGAAAATTAAACATGTACCAAGAAAAAAGTGTTTATAAATCATTCACCATTAAAAGAACCTCCATTAATGTAGCTTGATTTCCTTTGACTAACATAGCCACTTGCTGTATATTTTTCAAAAAAGTTCTCATCGATTTAAACTCATAATAGTACACTCTATTAATTGATAACACAATCTTAAAAAGCTAATAAATTTTGAAAATTTAAATCATGGTTTGATTTATTTGATCACTCTCTCTTTGTTCTGTATCTAATGGCAATTACTATACCATCCTATGCTTCATTTCTTATTGCTATGCTTAACAAGAATTCTACTTCATCTACCTTTTTCTAAATGTCAGTTTGTATTTTTTCTCAATAATTAATCTTGCTTGAACATTGACACTAATTTCCAGATCAGATTAGCACTCCTCATAGTGTAAAGTTAGGAAGGCAATCAGAAAAAAAATGAAGGTTGTTTTCTAATTATACAATTAAAAGTATTATTTTTTACTTTTACATGTAAGACACAGTATTTAAATCAAGAGAATATACACCACTTTTAAAATTATTTCCAGAACATTTTCTAACCCTCTTTAAAAAATTTCACTTGAAAGCATCTCTGTTTTCAACAGAAGCAACTAAAAATGTAATGAACAAAGAGTTTATGAAGGAGCCAAGCCACAAATGAAACTTGAATAGTTTTAGAAAGGGAGTTTGAAAATAACTCTGTGTTCAATCAGAAATAACACAACCCTTCTACTCTGTGCCTTATAGCTTAAAAAAAAAAAAAAAAATCCTTGTGACATCTATTAGCATGGTTTAAGGCCTCTGGCCACGACTTTTATTTAAATTCCAGTTTAATTTATAATCCAAAGCAGAGATTAAATGCCTAGCAGGCAACTGAATCCTAGTGGTATATTACAAACTTCTGGGCTTGATGATCCCAGTGCAGTTGTTCCCAGCCCAAATTTGACACTGCAATACCATTGTTCCCATACTACTGTCTACTGAAGTACCACCTGTGTAATCACTTAGTCTAGAGCTGGAGTTACTATTGCAGCCTGGGAATTTCTGGAATAACATAGTTTAAAATATTAGGAAAATAAGAACAGCCATAATGGTTCAAACCAAAGGTCTAGCTAGTCTCATATTGTGTCTCTGACAACGTCCTGTACCAGATGTCAGGGGGAGAGGATAAGAACCAGGCAAGCGTGTAATACTGTTTCCCATATTCATCTGGCCTTTAGCTGTAATTCAGACTTCTTGAATGAGATTCTTTTGTATTTATGTTTTTTCTCAATAAACTGGAACACATGACATTTTTAAACATCCACAGTATATAGCAATAAGTTCCACGGCTTAGCTATATGTTGTATAAACCTCTTGTTTATTTTGAAATTTCCAGCTGCTTTTTTTATCTGGTAGCGCACATGCTTGTATAGGAATATACAGGGGATCCATACTTCCCTGTGTGCATTCTCCAGGACGGTTAGAGATTTTGTGGACACTCACCAGTTGCTCCCTTAACTCTTTTTTGTTATTTCATTTCTTTTCTTTTCTTTTCTTTTCTTTTCTTTTCTTTTCTTTTCTTTTCTTTTCTTTTCTTTTCTTTTCTTTTCTTTTCTTTTCTTTTCTTTTTTTTTCTTTTCTTTTCTTTTCTTTTCTTTTCTTTTCTTTTCTTTTCTTTTTCTTTTCTTTTCTTTTCTTTTCTTTCTTTCTTCTCTTTTCTTCTCTTTTCTTTTTCTTTTCTTTTCTTTCTTTTCTCTTTTCTTTTCTTTTCTTTTCTTTTCTTTTCTTTTCTTTTCTTTTCTTTTCTTTTCTTTTCTTTTCTTTTCTTTTCTTTCTTTTCTTTTCTTTTCTTTTCTTTTCTTTCTTTCTTTTCTTTTCTTTTCTTTTCTTTTCATTTCCTTTTTTTTTCTTTTTCTTTGCCTCCTCCTTTTCCTCCTCCTTTTCCTCTTTCTTTTCCTTTTCCTTTTCCTTTTCCTTTTCCTTTTCCTTTTCCTTTTCCTTTTCCTTTTCCTTTTCCTTTTCCTTTTCCTTTTCCTTTTCCCTTTCTCTTTTCCTAATTATTTATATTTCCCATATTGCAGTGTCCTGACCTATTGAATAATTTTCAATGTATGGAAGCATTTCCATACCTCTTCACTTTTATTATTCCACTCTGTCCTTTCTTTTGCAGTTAAGCAGCATGCTTTTTGAATAGAAGAACAAAAAAATGCCTCCTTTCTTTTTTAGAGTTTCATATAGAATTTAATTATATGACATAGGATGCTGCCTACAGGAATGTGTACAAGAATCTAAAATAATAGTAATTTTGATTTCTCTGACACTGATAGTCAGTGTAGTAGGTTCAATCCCTCGAAGAGGCTAGTAGCCACATCATTTAAGTGTTTTCCAAGTACTAAGTAGCTTAGTCTTTTTGAAGCCTAAATGCTCCTGCTGTAATTAAGGGCCATAAGGCACTCCATCTGAGCATCTGGCACACACCGATCGCCTGTTCATGTCTAGTAAAAAACCTTGTGACAAAATTCTTCACAGCCAGTGCTTCCCTTCATTATCCAGAGCACCAGTCTGGTCTGCAACTCAGCTTCACAAGGATGTCTTTCATCCAAATCTCTATGACCAGATGTTGTTGAGGAGAACTGTACCTTTCAGGGACTCTTGGCTCTATCTTTTGAAATCAAAAATCATCTGAGATGGCACTAATCCTTTCAATTTAGGTGCTGTATGAAGCAGATTCTTTAGTCATTCATGGAGTAGTATAGCTGTCATTATCATTCTTACACAGGGATAAGCACTAAAAAATCTCGCTTTGAACTGGGCACTGAAGAGCAGGAGCTGAATTCACATGATCAACTCCCAAGATTGCCACATGAAAAGTTTCAAGAACCAGGAACAAAGCAGAAGTTTTTCACATTCCCCTTGGCTAGATACTGCTTGGAGAACCTAAGGAAAATGGTCTCAAATAAGTACACCTAGTAGGAAGCAATGCTTCTCTGTGGTTGCCTCCAAACCTTGGATCCTGTTTCACACCATATTTCTAATCTTCCTTCTCTTATTAAAATTAAGCTTTCCCTTGCAAACATTTTGCCCTGTCAAAGTGAAATGATCCCCACTCTAGTGATCTAGGCTTTATCTTGTTTCTCATGTGTCTGGAAATAGTTTCCTAAACTAGCTACTTCACCATCTTTCTAGGGACTGATGTGGTTCATAGGTTTGTAGATCTCTAGGTCCTTCTTTCTATTCAGAAGTGACACCTCCTTTCCTCCAGTCCTTGGCTACTTCTCCTGATTGTCAAGATTATTCAAAGATTATTGAGATCATTGCCTAGCAATGAAGTAACTTGCTACCTCATGGTCCTGCAAAGGGCCACAAGATGATGAAGGGACTGAAGCATCTCTCTGATGAGGAAAGACTGAGGGAGCTATTACTGTTCAGTCTGGAGAAGACAAAGCTCATGAGGATCCCATTAATGTATATAAATACCTGACTGGAATGTCAAAGAGGGCACTTCCCAGTGGTGACCAGTGACAGGAGCAGAGGTAATGAGCACAGACAGGAGATTTCCTCTGGGCATCAGGAAACACTTTTTTAACGGTGAGGGTTACTGAGCACTGGCACAGGTTCTCAGGGAGGTTGTGGAGTCTTCATCCTTGGATATTGAAAAGTGGTATGGATATGGTTCTTGATAAACAGCTCCAGGTGGCCCCTGCATGAAAAGAGGTATTGGACCAATGACCTCCAGAGGTCTCCTTCAGCTTCAACCATTTTGTGATAACATTAACAAGTAGATCCTGATGACCTCTGCTTCACCTAAGATAACTTGTCCCACAGGGGCTTATTTTAGTAAAGATTTATTACCTAAAGAAGAACAGAGAAACACCAAGGGTAAGACAGGCAAAGCCTTGATTTCCTCTATTCTGTGATGATTTTGTGTCATATAATCAGGGCAGTAATAATGGATAGCAGAGGTACAGGCCAAATAAAGGATCCAGTTAAATAAAGGATGAGTTCCAGAAGTTTAATTTGAATTTTGAATGCAAAATAAAAGTGGAAATTTTCAAAATGTTGCTTGGATGAACCCGTCAGTTGCTTGAATTTCCTGACAATAAAAGCAAAGAAAAATTATCAAATGAAGAAGAAACAACAAATGGAGACAAAAACCAGACTGATATCATCTTTGTTGATCTTCTATAAGTAAAAGTTTAGAATTCAAGTCTTCCTCTTCAAGATGAAAGATGCTTCCTTCATGTTCCCATCAAGTTCCAGTACTATAGCTGTGGCATAAGGTGGACTAAGGGTAGATCGTTTGCTTAAAATTACACATCTTACACACAAAGCCTCAAAACCAAAGCCCAAAAGAAAATCCACACCAAAAAGGACTAGCTATACTAGTAGGAAAATAACAAGGCAAGTGGAGTGCAGCAATCATTCAGCTATAGTTGAAGCTAAATTCTGCATCAGTTTACTTCCCATCAAGAATAATTCGTGTAAGCTACATACTGCATGGTCTCTTTTTTGGGTTTCAGTCTTATATCTTCTGAGTGATCTGAGGCAAGAACTTGAACACAGGCTTCACTTCCTAAGATTGATTAGCATAATGGTAACTGGGTTTTTTGCTATAGCCATCCCACTGTATAATCTATTTTAGATTTGCTGGTAAACAAAAAGGGAGAATTGGAGCAAGATGATGTATGCCTTTACACCTAGGCCACTTAGAAGGGATGTGAGTATTCCTGTGAACATTAATATATGTCTTAATCTTTTTTTACACCATTTTCTATTAGAAATCCTCATTTTAACATCTCAGAGTCTGTATTTCTGGATGCCAGTCCCTCTGAGTCCTACATCACCACAGTAGCCCCATTCGCTTTCTGCACCTGAAAACAGTCTTGCCTTCTACTATATGTTCAGATGCTGACTTAGAATGTGATTTTATGGATAGGCTTTGCAGTTTCAGAATTCTCTCCTTCTTCTGAATACAAAGAAATTTATCTGCATCATACTGGTACAGTGCACTAAGCTCATCTACATGGCTCCCAGCTTGCCAGTGCTCATTGACAACTTTCACTTGCGTGTTACATACATGCAGTGTTATGTTCTGCCCAATCAGTTAAGTCTGTACTTGTAAGCAGAGAAATTATTAAAAAGGGCTATGACCATTTAACCCTATCAGTCCTTTATAACAAGTCAAACAACTAATTCTGGAGACCCTTAGCTAAACGTTTAAAAAATATTTTCCTCCTATTGCTTCTCATATGATGCAAGTTAATTTTTATGCTATATTCCCAGAGATCTCTGTTGACCAGATGTTTGCAAGCATGCTGTGGCTGCAGAAAGCATATCAGGAAGTCAAAAGGACCAAAGTTCTTGTTTTTCCATGAATGTACTTGTTGATATAGAAACACCTCTTCTTCAGGATACCAGGTTTTATATGCCTGTCCATTAAGAACAGATTTCCAACAAGACAACTTTTTGAACTTTTGTTTCACCTTTTGATACTTATATTAAAGAAAATGACTGTCAGGAGATAGACTTAAAAGAAAAAAATGGCTTGTCAGATCTCTGAAACAATCATTTTCTTAACCTGGTTTTCAAGAAAACACCATGTAATTAGGAGATACATCTGCTCAGGACTTGAGCCATGCTTATTTTACATCCAAACTACAGCAAAGAGTGCCAGGACTCCTATGTCAAAATTTTGGTGTAATATTCCTGACAGAAACTACAGACTTTATTCTTCTGCATGCAGGAAAAAACTAATTTTTTTTTTTTTTTTTTTTTTTTTTTTTTTTTTTTTTTTTTTGTTCAAGATACTTTTCTAGTTAGCCTTAGGTGATCCATAGCAGCTTCTTTAAAACAAAGCATTATTTATTTGCTCAAAGCAGCATAACAAGCATAGCAAGTAGATGAAGTAGGAACAACCATATGCCCTCGCTGCTTAACCATATTTATTTTACTGTTGACAAGTTCCACTCAGCTGGCACACTTAATTCATAGGTGAGGGTTATTGCCAGCCTTTGTGGAACTAAATGCATGAGTTTTCTTCAGCTGCTGATATTTACACCATTTTTTTAGAGACTTTAATAGATTACTTCCCCCTTTGATCTCAGATTTGGGCTGGGAAGATAAAACATTGTTAAGCTTGTCTGACTTCTCTAAATAGCTAGGTGTAGAGGATACAGACAGAGTTTCCAGGTTCTCTATTCTTTCAACAAGACATCCTCATAATCTGTCTAATAATTTATCTTCTTCAACATTGTTTGCCTTCAAACATTCCCCAAAACTTTTCTTGGAACTACCCACCCAGGCAGCTAAGAGATAAACTCAATGAAATTAACTCCAGGGCCAGAGTTGGAATTCGTAAAAATAATGCAGATGTCTCATGCCCTTCAGCAACCAATGAGCATTTCTGATATGATCCTCCAGTGGCTCAAAGAGGTAAAGATGCCTTGCTATCAAAGTTGTTTCCATTTACAAGACACGTTAATTTTGCATAGCACAATGTGGTGGAGAAAACAGCACTGTTGGCACCAGAGCCTATGGAGCAGGCTATATTGTATATGAGCAAGAGATGGAGGTCTTTGATAAGAGATGATGCAGGGGGGTGGCTTTAATGCTCCAATTCATTTTCTGTGTGAGAGGGAGGGACTGCCTATTGAAAGTTTCATTTTAGGCCAGTTAACTAATACTGCCCCTTACTGATTCTCCAGCCATGCTCAATTAGAGAGAATCTTTTGTCCTGACACCAGTCAGGATTACTACAATTCTTCAACTTTACCCTGAAGAGCGCTTTTACAACAGCTAGACCTCTTAGCCCTAGCTGTGAAATGCCTAGTCACAAGGTTGCCCATAGATAATTTTCCTTGTCCCTATAAATAGCAGGCCACTATAGGTACATATCCAAAGCTAACAAATAATAGGCAATCTAAATATGTAGCAAGTGGTGTATATTTGGAAATTAATTTAGAGTAGCTGTTAGTACATGCACTAAGCTGTTCCAGGAGTGTAGAAGTACATCAAATAGCAAGGCAAGATTTTTTTAAAGACATTAACAACTTTCAATGCAAGGAGTAGTTGAGCTTGTCAGATGAGAGAGCTGCTATACCCTCAAAATAGCTTTACAGCAGCTTGGACAAAGGCTCTGAAAAAAACCCTCATTGGCTTCAGAGTCAGGAACAAGTAACCACAGACAACGCAATATATCAGTTGTTGCAGCTGAAAAAAAGCCAGGCTTTGCCAACACAGCTTGTAAACTACAGAAGGTCAAATCCCAGTGATTCAAAACATTTGCATACACTGCTATGAAAACCAAATGTTTTCCCTTTAATTCAAATGAACATGAAAATTAAACTTACAATAAAAATTGAAATGAAAGTTCTGGCAAGCATGTTGACATGCAGAAAAGAATAAGGTTTCTCTGCAGTATTAATTAAAGTGTGAGTCATAGTAGAGAGTATCTTGTTGCAACCATTGGTAACTAGTGGTGATGTGCTAGATTTCAGTTTGACCAATGAATATTGTCAAGATTTCAGCTGTCTTTCATAATTATAGTTGAGGAAACTGTTGATCACCAGTTATAACCTGGTATTCAAAAGGCCAGAAGAAATTCAAATAGTTCACTACTTGGTAGGGTTGATTTTTTTCTACTGAATCAGCCTTGCTAGTGGATAGCCTCTAAAACCTCTAAAGTTCTAATATTTTGATTTACTTAAAGACATTTAAATATGAGATAATTTATTCTATATATCTTTCTTTACAAAACCCTCTGATATGGACAGAAAACTGCAAATAAAAGCACTTTCAAGCTCCTGGCAATAGGTTAACCATGATATGCAGAAAACGTGTTACACTAACTAAAAGTCTGAGAACAGGAATAAAAATGGTTATAGCATTTTTGTTTTCAGGAAAGGACCAAATTACATGATTAATTGGATCAAGTAATGTTCAGTAGTGTGTGCTTGCATCCCAGAAAGGCCCTTGGTCTGTATCAAAAGCAGCATGACCAGTAGATTGAAGGAAATGATTCTGCCCCTCTGCTCTCATGAGACTCCACCTGGAGAGCTGTATCCAGCTCTGAGGTCCTTAGCACAAGAGCACACGGACCTTTTGGAGTGAATACAGAGGAGGGCCATGAAAATGACAAGAATACTTGTCTGGAATACTTCTCAGATGAAGACAGGCTAAGAGAGTTGGGGTTGTTCACCATAAAAAGAAGGTTACAGGAAGGCCTTAAAGCACTTTCCAATACCTAAAGGGGACTACAGTAGAGCCGGAGAGGGATTTTTGGCAAGGCAATGTAGTGACAGGACAAGGAACAACAATTTAATTTAGATTTGATACTAATTAGATATAGAAAATCTATACTGTGAAGGTAGTGAGGCACTGGAACAGGTTGCCCTGAGAAGTTGTGGATGCCTATCCCTGGAAGTGTTCAAAGCCAAGTTGGACTAAGCTCTGAGCAATCAGGTTAAGTGGAAGGAGTCCCCATGGCAGGGGAGTTGGAACAAGTGAATCTCTAAGGTTCATTCCAACCCAAATCATTCTGTGACTCTATGAAGTAATGAATATCAACTAAAGAATAAAGAATTTTTTCTAAAATTCAAAATCGGTTTTACTGAAGTCAGTGTGGCCTTTGTATTGATTTAGATAGAAGCACAAAATATTTGAAAGTTAACACATTAGTAAATATTGCAAAAAACCAATAACCTTAAACCAAAGCAAACAGACAAATAAATTAATAAAATATGCTAAGTTCTGGACCTTGTTTAAGAAATTGTAGAGTATATGTGGTTATACTGTTAAGTAAGATTCTTTTCAAAGTATTTTTTTCTACCCATTGCAGATGAATACAACCAGCAAAGCTATTTAAGAAAAAGGTGTGAGTGAACAGAAAAATGTGTACTGGCTGGACTTTGGGGAAGTAAGATCCTGGGCCGTGTGCTTCCTGCTGTAGGCTGATTAGTATTCTATTACCATGATGATCACATTCCCAGTGTTGTAAACTTCAATTTCACTTTTCTAGGAAGGATTCACTGAAATGTTTTCCATGTCTTTGGCAAATTTTGAATTTCAGTGGACAAATAAATGGATTTTGGTGGATTTTTGTATACAACCCACAGTCCCTTTATTTCTTGGCCATGTGAAGAGAAATTATTACATTTTTCATCTCCATTTCAAATTTTGTCTGGCACCAGAAATATTTATGCACAGCTTTAGCAAAAAAAATAAAGAATGCACCTCACTTTTCAAGAATTTCTGTTTTTCACTTCCAGCTCTCTCCCCTGCCATATTTTTGTCACGACTCATTCAGAGTGGCTTTCCTGTGAGCTGCAGGTGGAGGAAAGTCAGATTTAGGTCACAGACATATAGACTCACACATGTATCTGTACAAAAGTCTCTGTATTTATGAAAAGTTTGGGACAAATCCAATCTCTGGTGTCAGTGAGTCAATTAACCTTCAAATCCTGTATTTCTTAGGCATTCGGGTGCTAGTACGTATTGCCTCCTACATACTGCATTAGTAACAAAGACAATTCTTCTCTGATACTTTATGTCTCTTTGCCTCAAAACAAACAATTTAAAATAATTAAAATTAAAAGATAGAACCTCAATTATCATGTATGGCATATATTTTGCATGTCCTCATTTATGTGTACTTAATTTACTTTATCAACAAACCAAGATTCTAGGAAAAAAAAGAATTTTGCACATAGTGCTCTGGAAACCTGAATGCTTCTAATGTACTAGATATGATTTCTGAACTGAAGAGAATTTTCTGAGTGTCATTACTGTGTCTGCCTTCTCAGCAATGATAGAGCCTCACATCTATCATTTCCTTTGTTTGGTGAGAGACAGACTTCTTGCCACGAGAAAAAAAATAAAGGAAAAGACTGGAAATATTTACTGTGTTGCAATGGAAAAAAAATTAAGATCCAGTGAAAATACTCCCTGCAATTTATATTTTAAAGAGTTACATGTAAATTAGTACTTATAGACATATATATATTTATGTGTGTTTGTGTTTATGAATTATACTGATGAAATAAATATTTTATATGTTTAATAGTATCCACTGTTAAAATAATTTTAAATATAATCTATTCTGTATTTTTTATCTGTCATTTAAAAAATCTATGCACTTTTAAAATAATAACTTGATGAAGTATTTGAGATGTTAGCAAAATCATGTGTTTTCATTTACACTCATTCCTTTCTAGAGTTATTCAAATTAATTAATTAATCTTAAATGGAATATATATTATTTTTTTTTTTTTCAGACCCTTTTAGTTCAGTTTTTTAGTGAACTACTGATTTTTAAAAATCAGATCTCTGGAACCAGCCACATTTTTAAAAAATGCCTTATTACACTGAATGTTTGCAAGAGGCATCTATGTTCTTCAAAAGAGACATCAATTAGAAAATTTGACTTAAAGATTTTTGTCCTAACTGGAAATTTTGTAATGAACTGTCATTGGGGGAAAATGCTGTGTTTTTATTCTTCTAATGTATTTGCCAGTGCTTGGGACAGTTGTTTGCACTTTTTTGTTGCAATTGTTGGACAGTGATGCCACTCTCAGGTGTCACACTGCAGCGAAGTGAGTTGCTCACGTGCAGACACAACCCTTCTAAGCCCCAAGCTGAAGCAGGTAATATATATTAGTGTATGAATTTGAGACAAAAAGGGGTTTTATCTTCCTGGAGCATTTTCAATGGGGTTGAATTGCACCCTGGGAATCCTCAACTGACTTTTCCACTTCTAGATGTCTGTATATGCTCCTTCTTCCCACATATGGTTTACTTATCTGGCTGGGTGATGCACACTCATAAACAGAGACTGCCTTTGGCCACTGGTTGCACTGAGGATGCTGCCCTGGGATTTCAGATCTACTGACCTTTGATCTTTTAGCACAAGAGATGGAGATTGTTTTCATCTTCCTAAATCTCTGCAGCATGAAAGGATTAGGCAAACCAAAGTACTACAGTGAGTACTACTCTAGAAGTCTCTTCAGAATCATGTTAAAATAAATATTATCAAAAAGTAAAGGAGTAACTTTATTTTATAACTTGTGTAACTGCAGCTTAAACGGTCAAGGAAGGCAAGTGCCAAATTATTTACACAAAAGTATACTAAGTAATACTTATTATATAAAGGTACAATCTTATTTAAGAACACTTGAGTCTATGCTTTAACAAGTTTTATGAAGAATTCTAAAAATGCTCATTCATTATAAAATGTGGGCACATTTGTCCGGATTTTTTTCCTGAAATCTTACTGTTCCTTTGCTGCTAAATATACCTTTTCCTTTTTAACTACTAAGCATCTCCAGGTCATTTAAAAAAACAAAACACTTCTTCTTGTCCCACAAGTACATGCTACATGGGTAGAATAACCATCGACATCCCCTGTCACAGCAGACGACAAATCATTCCTAAAATTATTCTTTTTCAGGCATTTTTCCATGTAAAATCTCTGTGACAAAGGTGAGAAACCACAGGTACTGGATCTATATTGAAGCCAACTGTCCCACTTTTTTTCCCCAAATACTAATAAAATACAAGAATGAAGAAGGTTTTCCCTTCCTCATTAATAACATAATTTGTATAAAAGTTATGAATTAAGAACTTTTTCTAACACATTCCCCCTTCTTTTCAGCTCCTCATGATCAATGCTCCTTTATTGAAAAAAAGCTAACGTATCGCTGAGATGAAGTGGACCAGTTCTGAGATATGATAAACCTGTGTGATGCTGTCTGAATTGATATAGTTCAACCCTTTGAATCTTTAAGAGATGCACTGAGACTGGAATGAGATAATCTACCTGAAATTATCTATCTTGAGATTCAATGGCTGCAAAGAGCGGTCGAAAATCTTCACGAATACTTGCTTTAGGAAAAGGAAGTATGGTGAGCATGACTGAAAAAGCAGCCATGGCTTTTCAATGTGATATATAGATCCATTACAACTTACAGGAACAGCCACTGGTCATAGAAAAAATCCAGGCAGGTTTAACTAACTAGGCTGCACTAGCAACAACATTTTCAACCAAGAAAAGGAATTGTCTCACAAACTAGCCCTTTTTGTTCTGTTTTTGTTCTCTGCCGTTTTCAGAATTTGCTGCTAAGCTAGAACCTGGCCCTTCCTTCTCTACAGCTCACCTGTGACTTGAACAGTTTTGTGATCTATCAGATAACCCACAATGCAGCTAAACAGCAATCCTGCATCTCACACCTTAGTTTTGATGGTGCTATCCACTGCATTCCATTGTCTGGTTTGGCTCAAAAGCTAAAACGAGCTTTTCTGTAAAAATTAACTGGTAGTGCTAGTAATTGGTGTTAGTAATTGCTATTTTTAAGTTCTATATGGCTCTCAACCTAAAAGCCCAACCTTAAATGCAGTGCTTAGTAGTGCCACTTATTTACACGCAGTTTTACATCCCATTCACTTTTGGCTGATTCTTACAGCTTTAAGTGCACTGAGAGAACAGCGAGAAGGACATGAAGCCAGTGTGTTTTCTGACCCATATAAGGCAGAACTAGATGCTTACAATGCTCTTTTAGGGTGAAAACCTGGGGTGGAGCTTTAAGTCTTCTGATGACAGACATTATGTTTTATGTGTTATTTTGTTTCTAGCGCCCTGTTTATGCATCATGATCTGGCGCAGTACAGAGGAGATTCATCTATCTCTTCCTACTCCTCTGTTTCCCCGCTCTCAGACTTCCTCTTCTCCTCAGCCATCAGGCAGTGAAAATGCTCTGGCAGGGTACTTTAAATATATTATTGCTTCTGGGCTTTCTGCTGATTGGAAGGGGTTGTTCAGTAAAAAGGTGCAGAGATGTTTGTGTGATAAATGGGAATATATAGACTGGGATGCTTGGCAGGGCTGAAAAAATACTGTCATGTGCATTCAAGATGGAAGGGAAGGGAGGGGAGGGAGACACGAGCTGTTAAAGTGAGTGGCAGCCACCTACAAACCTAATCCAAATAAAACCCCTCGGCGCAGAGGGCCGTAGCCCTCCAGTTCGCACCATCGCAGAAGGATCAAAGGGAACGGCAGCCCTTGCTCGGGCTGTACGAGCCTGTGCCGCAGAGCCCCTCCTCAGCGGGAGCAGCCCCGGCAGGCCACCGGGTCACTCGCTGTCCCCTCGGCTCCGGCTGGAGGTGGGCAGGAGCAGCCCGCTGCAGCCTCAAAGGCTGGAGCAGCCAATGCCCTCCTCCAGGGCCGGCCCGGGGCTCCAGCAGGCACGGCGGCTGCCGGAGGCACGGCGCTCCCGGCGCTCCCGGCGCTCCCGGCGAGCGGCGCGGCCCTGCATCCCAATGCCCGCCCGGCTGCGGCACGGCCCGCCCGAGCCGGGGGCAGCCGGCTCGCCGCGTTATTATGCATCCTCCTTAAGACTCCAGGGGAGGCACGGCGCTCAGTTGTACTTCTGCTGGATGAAATCTGAAAATATCTGTAAATGATTAAAATGGTAGGAGAGAAACAATCATAAATATTCATCATCTATCACTACTGATTTATTTTCCTAATGCTGTTGTTACTCATAGGACCAGATCTGCCTTGTTTTGGCTTCAGTAGCACATGTACGGCACACTAGAATTTAGAAATAATTATGTTTGTATAAATTTAAAACATGACATAGTTAAAGGGAATTATAGGTGTGACCTTTGTGACATGCTGTCAGATTTTTTATGGTATTTCCAAAATATAACAAACAAAAGCACATGGTAGTTAGAAGGTTCTGTACCTTTCAAACACACCTTTACAAGTAGCACTAAGGGAATGTGATGCTTTAAGAATTAATGCAACAGCTTGACCTGTTCCAGAACAATGCCTAATATTTTTTTTATTTTTTTTTTTTTTGGGTTTGGTTTTCTAAATGAAAAGAGTTGTATTTATCACTCTTGTATATCCAGCATGATTTCATCTTAAATTATTTTGTTGGAACTCACAGAGTTTTATTTCAGAGTGAGATGAATAGCAATATATTTGAGGTACCTGAAATTTAAGAGAAAAACAGTGTAATGTTGAAAAAAATCCATTGTTCATCTCGTATTACTTTTTTCTTTAAAAATCTCCTTTAGATTGCAGTCAAATATTCTTTTCAGTTCTGTTTTGATATCATATTTTTCAGAGAAACTATTAATCCACAATCTGTATGACAATAAGTAGGAAACAGTTGCAGTTTTTCTTATAACAAACCACTGTCCTCTTATTTACTAAACAAGACAAGTTTTCTGAAACATAGGGGTTGTTTTTATTTTTTTAATAGTTATGTGGCTCAGATCCAGCAAGTAAACCTGTGTTACTGATGGGGTCTCTACTTATCCAGTGTTTCTGTCATCAGCCTGACCTTGCAGCTTTCTACAGTGCCATTATACCCTGGGTGCTGGCTTATTTTCATACAGCAGCCCCCAACTACTTGATCCCACTTCATCTACTTCATGGACACAGACATTTGTTGGGCTTATTAGCTCAGCAGGAGCCTTATCATATTTTGTATCTGAGGCTGTTGGAGATGTCAAGAGATGGAAATGCTGTGTAGCTTTTTATCCTCTCCTCTTGCACTTTCTCTGAGAGCCCAACAGTGCATTTGGATTCAATGCTCTCCTGCCACTAGCTGCTGAGATCTCTTTAAATATGTCTAGCTTTGCCATCTGTACCAATAACACTGCAAAGGCTTAGCCATGATTAGGCTGTCAAGATTTATTAAGTTAAAAAGTATCAAAGTTTCTTGCTGCAACCCCAGACCTTTTAAGAGTCCACCTTCTTTAGAAACCCTTCCCCCTCCTGACTAACACTACAGTCAATGTGCTTCGCTTGACCTTGACCAACATATGCACCCGGGGAACACTAATGAATTTGGGCCAATTCATCTTGGAACTCCAAATTTAATCAAGCTGACATGCCAGGAAAAGCAGACTGTAATTAACTCCTAGCATTTTAGGTAATCTGTAAATTTCATAAACTTAGTGCAATATGTTTCTCTGGTATTAAGCATTTTTTTGTGGATTTGTTTAACAGACTAAAATTGTTAAAATAATACAATAATAACAATTAAAAAGAAAGTGTTGTGTCATAGCATTAAATCCCTTTAAAGATTACTATTAGTCCAGCAGAGTAGGATGCCACCAAACAATGTATACTTAGCAGACTGCCTAGTAAAACCAAATGAATCCAGTGTTATCATTTCTTTCTGAAAATGAGTCATCCTCTCATTTCATGATGTGCATGTTATGAAAATGTACAATCAGTGAAAATAAAATAGAAAAAATCCCTTGCTCAGTGTTATCTTTCAATTGGTTTAATTTTGATGGAGAAGAGATAGGAGCATTAAAAACAAGCCCATAGGGCTCCTGTTTTGTTCTGCTTCATTTTATTATTTTTTGTATAATGGTAGCACTCAGAGGTCCTGGCCAGGATCAAGGTCCCACTGTGTGAAGTGCTGTATGAATGCAAGGTTCCAGCCCTGAGGAAAAAAAAAAAAAAAAAACCAAAAAAAACCCCAGCAAAAAAACCCCAGTAAAATATTGATTAAAATAAAATAAAAAAAAAATTAACAAAGGAAGAAAAGGGGAGAAAACAAACCCTAACCCACCCACCACATTAAACATTAAACCAGACTTTTCTGAGACTAATATTTAAATCTGCAGACTGAAATAGTTCCTCTGACTAATTTTTTTTATTCTTTTCATATCTGCATGGAACATCAACAGCACACCTAAGCTCCAGCCTCTCCACAGTGGTCCTGGTAGGTGAGGAATTTTGAGGTGGCAACAAATATAACAGAAGAACAAAGTCAGAGCTCATGCAATCAAATTATTATATATGGATTTAAAAGGAAAAAAGCCGAACTAACGGAGACTAAAACCACCACTACATTTACAGCATATCATCTCAGAAATTATAAACCTTTGATCTTTTAAATGTAGGAGTTAAGAAAAATATTAAAAGCAGGATCATGCCAAAGATTGAAACCTATACATACATAAATATATATATATTGTATAGATGTATTGTATAGATGTATTTCCGGCAGACCTTGTTAAAGGGAAGCAATCAAATAGCATCAGATATTGCTTCAATCAAATAAATGTTAATTATTTAAGAGCAGAGGCAGAGAAGAGCCAGAGCCATTAATTTAGGTTCCCTTCCTCAAAATGTGTTTCATAAAAATGCCACCTTTTGAAGATCTTTCTATTGTATTTTAACCTAAAAATTCATGACGTTTTTAAGGCAGACAGAAACACAAAGAACTACAGTGAATATGAAGTTCACCTACTCCTGTTGATCTTTGTAGTCTTCCTTTTCAAAGAGAAGGATGAACAGCATTTTACACATAACTAATGAAAATTCTTCACTTTTGCTGTTTGTACATAATTAAATGCATATGCAAATAAATTACAGGGAGGGACAAGGGGAAGCATGTGCCTTAATTTTTTCATGCTGATTATGGTTGTTGTGGCAAGGAGGAATAAGGTCTGTGCTCAAACCTAACATGCAAACATGCACACACACTCTGTTTACACATGTAATAATCATGTACAACAACACATATATTCTATAGGATGAGATTTTTGACTCTTGTTCCAAATGTTGGTAATGTTGATGCCATTTTAGATGGACAAATCAGTCAGACAGTGTCTTTCATGAGAATTTTTCTCATACTGAAGAAATCACAGCATAGCACCATATGATCACAGAAGATTCTTCACTGAATTGTGGCCAGCACAGTCTTTCATTTCTAAATACACTGGACCAAGGGGAATAAAACCAATTCAAGGCTTTCTTCCTTCACAAGGCAGAAAAAGCTAGGCATAAATGACTTCTTTTTTTCTCTTGATATATGACTATGCACATGTCTCAATTAAAAAACAAATATATTTTTTTTTGTGTAAGCTCAGAAAGCTGAGCAATGTATCTTACATGACCTCAGTCTATTAAATGAAAAAAATCTACTCAGGCTTCTTTCTTAATGTATAGAGCATCCAGGACTTTATTTTGACTGATGCAGAGCACAATTCAAATACTCAAAAAAGGTGGAGTCTCCACAGGCATGGCCAATAATGTGCTATATACTCTCAGAGCTTTAAAAAATGTCTTCACATATGTTATTATGATTTATTAAGCAAATTCTTGACCCTAATAGCTAGTAAAAGCTATCAAAGTGCAACTGGCTACTTTAATGACCGGAAACATAAATGCTGGTTCACAGAAAGTAATCTCCCAACCATCATAATGTGCAATAGATCATTCAGGACACTAAACACTTGACCAAAATGATCTCACCTGCTGTCAAATACTCTCTAAATCCTTTTCTTGACTGGTCAATGAGAACACTGTGGTGCAAAGATATGGCGTATACCAACATATTGGAGACATCATCGTCAGGCCACATACAGGAGCAGAAAGTGTGGATTGTTTGGGTGTTGGTGATGAGTGGCCACCAGTGACCGGGTGATGAAACACACAAGGTGGTGTAGAACCATTTCTGAGTAGATCTCAGCTGATTATGAGATGGTTGTCAATCTATAGGCCACCTATATGGAGCCCTGCATGGATTAGTCTTACTTTTTCTTTTGAGATCTCTGTTGATAATTGCAATACCACAATTTTGATGAACTTTCACCAGCTCCACCACCTCCACCTTAGCCTCTACAGACAATGTAATCTCCCAAAAGAGGGAGCCTATAATTATGAGAAAAGTTTAAATTGATGTAGGGATCAGAGGAGCTAAAAGGCCACTCATACCTGAACAAGACACTTAAAACTTTTAAAACAACCTCCTAAAGGGAAAAAGTAAGTTAATGCAAAACACTGAAAGGAGCAATCAGTAATGTTGACTGTACCTTCCACAGTGGATATGCTCTCACTAGCTGATAATGTAGAACAATCTTGAGGCTGCATTAGATTCACTGATAGTCCTGACTACAGAGATAATTGTGGTAAGAAATGGTTGCGCTCCCACTTCCCCAAGAGGCTGTGCCTATTGCTGTCAAAGGAAGATCTGGAAACTATGATTCATGCTTTTATCATCTTCATGTTCCTAACTTAGGGCTAAGGGCTCCACAGAAGTTTCATCTAGTGCAACACTCAGCAGCCCACCTCTTAAGCAGGAAAACCTGCCAAGAGATCATAATGGAAATCTGCACACTCTAATGGATTTCTGCATTCATTATCCAGATACAAATCAACTTCCTGGTCCTTATATTTAAGGATATTTTAGATACTGGCTTTTAGCCAAGATCTACCGTGCAACTTTTCTTATTGAAAATGCTGAAATGTATGCAACCTATGTTCAAATGCTCAGAAGTGTTTCATCTATTAGGCTCCAACGCCTGGAAGGAAAATTTAACAGAATTCAAGATGCGCTGCGAATCCATTCATCTCGCAAGCAAATCTTCTTTTTCGTAATAGTGCAGCTTTAGGAGGAATGACAAGAAGTGAAAGAAAAGGAAGAAGTAAAGTGAGAAGAAAATAAATGAGGAAAACATATGCTTCCACAACCTGCCACATTAAGTACAGATATGGACAGAAGATTTTTGTAGACATCCATAATTAACTTTTGATTGTGAGAGTTACAGACATATTATTACACATGTTGATTGAATTAGTGACATATAAAACTTTCTGTCCAAGAAGCTTATTATCTGAGGGTACTCATATGATATGCTGAAAAGGAACAAAAGGGAGATATGAGTTAGGATGGAGATAAAACTTATACAGTTGCAAGGAAAGTAGAAAACTATTTTTGTATTAATACATGCATATACTCAACTCTTTTGGCTACTGAAAGCTGACCTACCAAAGGTTTTCTTTAAAATAAGGAAAAAAGGGGAAGAAGAATGAGGAAAAAGAGAGTAGAATATCAGCTAATGAGAGTTAGAATCTTAATTTAGTATTTTAAAAGGTATTTTGTTGCAGCATTAAGTCATGTATATTTTGAGCAAATCTAGAACTACCTGGTCACAGGATTCACATTGTAACTAGCTCTAAATGTGCATGGTGCACATCTGCTGCTGCAGTAAGAGCTTATTGTGGTCTTTTCAGTAATATTATGACAAAAATGCTGATCAAAATAAATTCTTTTTCCTAGGTCCAAATGCCAGCATAAATAATTATTGTGAATCAAAATTGCTTCATTGTATTTTAAATTTTTCAATTTAATATATTTCCCAAGCACATAGAAGTAAAATTCTAGTGCTAGGAAAAGACAGAGGTTGCAACGAGATCCTAAACTGTAAATTTTTTGTCAGGATCAGTGTTCTCTGAATTTGAGCTTTTATTGCTCTAAATTGCTTATGTTCAAAGTACAGAACTTTGAGGATAAAACCAATTAATTCTATCGCATTATAACAGTATGGTAGGTTTGTCCACTGGTTGGTTTCCTGATGGTCTGCCTAGTTTTAATTCTAGCTCCTCCCAGCTCTGTCAAGCTACTAAGCCTGGACATATGCATAATCAGTGGTCTCTAGTCTGAAGTGACTATTAAAGATATTCTGTGGTGGAATCTTTGCAGAAATTAGCAGGCACTTTCTGTCTCATCAAGAGTTGTGGCTTTCTCCATGCTACTCTACATCTGAGTTTCACACACACAGAGATTCAGGGATAAGGCTCCAGTGGAATCATAAAATATTTGCTAGTCTGTCATTACCACAAACCTGGTTGTTAGTGGGGTGGAGTGCTCCATCTACCTTCTGGCACTAGCTCCAAGACTGCTGACAGATTTATGTGAAGCAGTATGCATACATACTTCTAGCTTATGCCCAAAATGATGAAAGTCCTAACTTTTTTTCTCCTGCAGATGGACAATCCCAAAGTGCAGCTAATGCTGTCACATTAAGTGACTCCTATATTGTTAAGCTGAGAACAGGTAAAATGGATAAACAGTTTTTAAAAATTCATCCAAATACTATTAAAGTTTATTTGGGTAAGGCAAACAGTAGGCTAGGCTATTAAGTGAGGGAAGAAACCAGAGTATTTTCCTCTAAGACCTTATAACCTAAGCGGCATATAAACAAAGAACCTGGTCTTGGGAGATGCTGAGCTTATACATACTACAGTGAGAGGTACCATAAAACAGCCTAGGTTGGATTCCTAGAGTATCTTAATTTACTCTGAGGTGGTGAAAGAAGGTTGGTGTTAGATCCTGTTTGATGCAAGAGATAAGAAATAAACGATCTATTAAGAAGAGTTCAGAAGACCAAAGCTAGAAATAATTTTGGGCAGGCTTTTAAGAGAGAATAAGATGCTGTTGTCGAAAGGATAAGTAGAGTCCTAGATTTCGTTAACTAGGTGTAAACCATGAAGACTGATGCCTTTGTTTCTATGATTTTTTTTTGGTTTTCACTGCTGATTAAGAATCACTGCCCCACAACATCATGCCAACTTCACTGTATTTGAGATTAGCTGGGGCAATAGCTGGGGAGATGGCCTCAGGCTTGTGTATAAAGGAAAGTGTTTCAGGTCCTACTTTTGGCTCTGCCAGTATTTGGTTGGGGCTGTCTAGATGGAGAAGGTAGATACCAGTAAGCATTAATGTGAATTTATGTTAGTCTGGCTATACTGCACAGGCATAGCCTTTAATAGAAAGTGAAGTGAACAGCACCAAACAATGCATACTAGGAATATCCATACAAAAAGGCACCTCTTTAGACAGGAATGAAGACAGAGTACTTTCCTAAAAGAACTTATCTGAAGAGCATATAAAGAAAGAGCCCAGTCCTGTGAGGTGCTGTAGTTAGTGCTCTATTAATTCACTCCTGTGCTTACTGCATACTAACTTGTATAGACAAGCAGAATTTAAGCCTTGAAAAACTGTGAATGGTTGAAGTGATCTCATATATCCTTTTTAATGGGACTTTGTGTGGGTAGTGTCATCAGTAGCCAAATCATTTAGCTTTGGAAAGGTCCCTCTTACAGAGCTGTTGCTTACAGGTGGAACAGTAACTCCTCCAGCGGCAGCTGGTAACATTCACAGAGTGTGCCAGTGGTTCTGCCACTATGGAAATGAGAAGACTGGGAGATGTCATGGAAATATATTTTTCTCATGACATCTCCTTACTGTCTAAGAGTCCTCCAGATGTTGGATGATGTCCTCATCAATGCATTAATTCTCTCAGCTCCTAACACTAAGCATCATTTATTGGTAGTTTTCTGTGTGGGGAGCAGCTGCTAGAAATGCTCAGGCATGATAGACCCCAGAGGGAAGGTTTTCTTTGCCTCTTCTAGAGCTGCAGGTCCTTATAAGATAGTACACACTACAATGCCATTCAGTGGCTTAGAAAACTCTGCCTGGCCCATAAAACATTGCTAGCTCACAATTTCTTAGGTGTATCTAGTAAAAGAGAGGCAAAAATTATATCTCATAATTCACCAAACAGATGAGCAATCTCTGGAATTGAACAGTTCTGTTCAGTCCTTTACTCTTTATAAATTTATGAGTGGGTTTGTGGCCTGTCACTAATAGGTCTCTAAATTAATAAGCTGACGTGTATTGCAACACTCTCTAGGGCAAATTTCCTTCAAGTTTAGAGTCTAGCGACCTGCCTTATGTCTTGCTGTGGATTCAGCCTTAGCGAATGGTGGAATTTTCAGCTTACTTTCTGTGATAGTTTACAATAAGTCAGTTTCTCATTCTGTGTCATCAGTTAATATTAAAAACAAACAAACAAAAAATAATCACTGTCTTCTAACATGGAACAAGAAGATTAATACCTCCTTTTAATGGAATTTTTGAATGATAGGAAGAGAGAATGAAGATATTTTTCTTTAGAGAAAAGTTCTTGACAGATCTTTTTTTTTTATTTAAAGGAGAGTGAAGGTACCACCATTTCTTTATGTGCAGGCCATGGTTTAAGGCTTTATTTTCCATCGCTGCTCAGAGTCAGGAGCCTTGGGCTTCCATATGTGCATACAGAGCTGTGTACCTGCTCACCACCGCTGGTACTGCCAACCTAACCATACTCCAGCAGAAGGATAGCAAGTGTCATTTGCCATGGCACAGCTGGGCCCAAAGGATTGTACTCTGGCTGCCCAGAGACTACAGGTGTTCTAGGCATGAGAGGCAGAAGCATATCCTGCACTGAGGGACTAGGCCAGGCTATTATTTTTACACTGTTCTCATGTCTTCCTTCTTACCTAAGAAATTTCTACAAGCCTGTGGTCAAAGAAATGCCTAATCTCACTATGGTAACAAGCCATAAAGAACTGGGAATCGTATTGCCATCTCATTGTAATAATGTTCTTTTTGCCTCCTAAAGAGCTTTGTGATTCCTGTCTGCAAACAGGTAAGTCTCATACCCCTCACAGCTCCATGTGCACCGAGCTCATCTGTGTGAGGTAGTACACATTTGTCTTATCTGCACTGGAAGACTTATGTATTTTGGGTTTAACTGGGCCTGTGAAGGGGACAGCATGTGACTAGATATAGTCACAAAAGTATATCAGGCTATTAGTTATTTAAAAATGGTCAAAGAGATAAGAAATCAATTTGGGGGAGGAGGATTGTGAACAGAAATAATGGAGTAAGAACTGCAATACACCCATCTTCTCCACATTTAACTGTTCAGTCACCACATCTGTAGAGGGAAAGCACACTTTAAATGAGACATTCAGCTGGCATAAATCAGGAGGCATTTCCAAAATCAGTGGTTTCACATCTGTGCATCAGCTAAGCACTGTGTTGCAGAGTTTTCATCATTGAAGACCAAATGAGTATGATCGCTGCATATTATACAGGAATTATTTAGTAGGCAGAGGCTGGCTCCCTTGCTAAACAGGAACCTATTACAGAGGGAATGCATTCATATACAGCAGTAAAGTGCCTGCAGTTCTGATTAAATAAAGAGAAAGGCAGAAACCCATGGAAATTAATATTTCTGTAAATCATAAAAGTAAGCCCAAGCTTATTAACAATTTTTATAGGCATTCTATAAAACAGAACAACTATATATGTGAGAAAGGGGGTGAAAGAGAAAGACAAAGCGACAGAGAGAATGAGAGAGAGAAAACCAGAGAGATAGAAAGGGAGAAAAACGTTTAGAATGCATGCAGCAAAAAAGTATTTTGAACAAGAATAAAAATAAAGATCAGAGTTCAAATGAAACTGCCACACAGTCTCTTTACATGATCTGCTCATTATATATTTATTGTTTCTTGACTACTGAAAAATGATCACTATAACTGCTATTTTCATGTGACTTTCAAAAAAAAAAAAAAAAAAGAAAAAGGAAAAGAATGCATGCTATCTTCTGCATTATCTCAGTAGGCTAGGTTATATGTTGCACATAGTTAAACACGCAATGATGAAACATTCATATAGGTAGCTCTCATTTCCCAGCTTCTCATTTTTACACCTAGATTTGCCAGAATCTCTCCCTCCTTTGGCAAGAGGGCAAGCAAGCAGTCATTTCAGAAACTGGTGCCAGTGCTACCTATGAGTCAGCGTGATGTATTTAATGCTCCATTTGTTAGAGGCTAAGTACATTATCCCTACAGTGCCCTAACCTCTAATGGCTCAGTGCCAGGGAGTCCAAGTCTGGTCCTGGATGTGTATTACTACTCCACATTTTACTGCAGTGTCAGTTGTCTCTAATACATACATTAGATCTTAGGCATCACAGTGCGTCGTTTTAACATTAGATTCTGGTATTATGAAATATATCTTATTCAGAATATTTCTTATTTTCCTGTAATGCATCAAAAATGGGAATGAAAAATTAGACACGAATTTGAAGTGCAAAAATTTTATGTTTTCATCATTTTGTACTAAAGCTGAAGTAAAAATATAGGTGTTTGTAATATGGTGCACAGATCTGACATACAGTTCTTGATGTTCAGGGTTAAATTTAAATCTACATCGCCTGGTTACCAATCTCTGCAGTTGCACCCAGGCAGGACTAGGAAAGATTGATGATTGTGATTGTGAGATTAATCCTGTAATGTTTACAAGACTTCTGAGCTGAAACCTGGTTGGTCATATCATGCTATCCAGAGAAGGCCGCTTGGCTTGCCAGGGTAATTTCTTCTGATGCAGTAAATAACTAGGCATAATGAAAATACTCTGATGTATTCTACAGCCTGATTGATGCTCTGCATGCGATATGGCAAAGCAGTGCACTTCCTATCACAAATTTACATATACAAACCAGCAGAAGAAGCATGATAATGTCAGCATCCTCCAGAAGCCCTAGGATGCTACACAATTTTATAGCAGTTATGAATTACTGTTGACCTTTCTGGCCTCTTATACCAGTATGCTAGACTCAAGCATATTGAAAGTCATCAGTCTGAAGCAGTCATTCTTTACATAATTATGGCTATTTGTACGTGGGAGGATAGTGTTTCTTTTATTGTTAAAAATTAGCATTAAGGAATATCATTGCTGAGATTGAATGGACCATCTGTTTTAAGCCTATATTTTAATAGAAACAGAGAAAAGTATGATTCAAATTCTGCAAACTATTTTTATAAGCCAAACAGTGCCAAAATATGGACTTTTACAACTCAGTACTTAATGAAAGAGCATGGCTTGTGTCCTGGTTTCCTGGTTTCAACACAGACTTTTTTTTTTTTTTTTTTTTTTTTTTTTTTTTTTTTTTTTTTTTTTTTTTTTTTTAAGCAGGCTGAAAGGTCTTAGCACTTAGCACTATCATTTAAAATAAATTTCTTGCTGGATTTTGCGAGTCTAAATTAACAGGAAATATTCAGTAGTGGTATAAAAGTCTTTCAAGTACAAATATAGATTAAATCTTTGAAATCATGTAGATGCATTAGTTAAAAGAGCTTCCATATTTCATACTAAATATTTGAATAATCAGGCTTTCAGAACATCACTAAAACACAGCTCCTTATTATCATTTGCATTTTAATGTCCTTAAAATTATTACACTAAGGGAAATGTTTTTGATACATTATAGCATTTCCTCTAAATGTGTGATTATGTTAATGGGTTTTCAATCAGGATCCTAGCCTGACACCGTAGGAAAATTTATGCAAAGTTCATACCCTGTCAGGGCCTTTAATCAGGACCATTTATTAGACCCCTGCCTTCTTTGATGGTTGCTGCTCCCTTTATTAAATATACTGACTTGGCCATCTGAAGAAAAGGACAATAAAAGGTTACTGGGGATGAAAGCATGAATGCTATTTGCTCATGTTTCCTTTACAGACACTTCTTCAATAATTAAGGAAGGGCTTTCTTTGGCCTTTTAGGCTTTTGAAGTGCATATCAAACATAACACTTAGTTCTTGTTTTTATGGAATGTTTAATGCACAGATTTAGGCTTAAGCACAAGTAAACTAACTTAGAGGCTGCTAACAGAATTAATTTAAATAATTTTCACAAAAATCACTGCAGTCACATATATCTACTGACTAGTTGAGCTATATTGACGTGCGGCAATTAAACTAAGTGTAATTTAGAGAAGTACTGAAAACAATAGCCTTCCCCCCACCTTTTCTTCCCTTACACTAGTTATTTTTCTAGCTTTTTTCTGGGTAAACTTTAGCGTAGCAAAGTCATCACTGCATCTGATAAAACAGCTTTCAATGTGAGAACTGTTTCCAAGATCCCTCAATATATATGCTAGTTACTTTATAAAATTATTTAATACACTGCTTAAAGATTTATAGAAGGGTTGAAACTGGCATGAGTGACACTAATTTTTCCCTTGGATCGCATGCAGAGAAAAACACAACAAACAGCAGATCTAACTAAGTAGTATTGACAACCTGGGGTTTGGATACAAATTCAATATGAGAAAACAGACTCACTTCAATGAAATACAAATAAACAACGAATTCTGTTTTGACATGTCTAAATAGGTAGTAGGTGACTGAGAGGCTTGGGTCTCATAGGAAAGCCATTAGTGGAGCATTTGATAGGAAAACGTTTGATTTGAATGCAAGTTGCGTTTCCCCTCAGGGGGTGATCTGAGTGGTATACTGGGGATTCACAGGCGCCCTTTTCACTAGAAAATGCCTGCTGGGCTGTATCTTGATAAATGAAATTTGTAGGATCTCCTAATACTAACAAGTATATAACTATATCATCTATTTAGGAGGCATGCTAATTATATTGGTTCACTGATGTTCATTTTCTCATTCTGCAAAAATATATTAAAAAGTTTTAATAATGAGCACCTGGGTCAATTCTATGTCCATACTGGAAAAAATAATAATACTTCATTAGTTTAATTATCAATATTTATTGCTCTGAAAAAAGGAATTCATTATTTTTCCCCACAAGCAATTGGTAAATATTCAGTGAAGTGATAGGATTGCAGCAAGAAATTAGTTACATAAATGCCACTGACCTGATGTAGAATAGTCTTAAGATAAGAAACTTTAAACTGAATAGTTCCCTGGCATCTTCTTTTTTTTTGCCAGAAATCCTAAATATTATCATTATTGCCAGTATCCTAAATATTATCATGGCCATCATAAGTGTTGATAAAATGAATCATCTCTAACAAGATATTCAGATGAAAATGAGTGTATCTTTATTAGTATGTAGACATTTACACAGCTTTTTGTACATCTCTTAAGATGCTAAGTGTTTTTGAAACAAATGGCTTGGTACTTAAATTGCACAGCTAAAATTAAATATATTTGATAAATTGGGAAGATTTGACTTTTTTCTCATATCAAAATCTTATAGAAAAAAAATTAAAGGTGTTATTTTATAACCTAGCGTGTGACCCTCCCACAGACCCTTTAAAATTCAAATTGTTTCAATTGCAAAGAACACAGGGCTAAAAATAAATGAATGAAGCACTAAAGAGTTAATGTTCAGAGATAAAGCTTGGAGTTAGGGATTGTTTATGATGCCAAAAATGTTGCTGAAGGTAATCTTATAAAACAACCCTTTAAAATTAGTATTACATTTAATTGCTTACATGTGTTTCTGATATACCTCATCCGGGTTAAGCATCATTTTGTCTTTCTGTTTGTCCACACAAAGAAGCCAGCAAACTGAATGATACTGGTAATGCCTATTAGTTTGAAAGCAGAGAATGCACGGTATGCAGCTTAAAGCACATCAAAGAAAATGTAACAGGACCTTAGTATGTCTTCCTATTAGACAACATGTTGTTATTAAGTAGAAATACTATTTCTTGTATTTATGCAGTTTAGCAGATCAGAAGATACCTTTCAGAATTAGTAATTAGTAAAAAACCCCCACAAAACAAAACAACGAAAATATTTTCCCTTTCAGTGAGGTAGACAAATGAAAAAAGAAATGTTATACTTTCATGAATAAAGAAAGCAGGAGGATATTAATTCATGTAAGACACATTTTATTGGTTTATGTTGAAGTAAGCTATCCTGATTAGCTAAATGGATCAGGTTTAAGGACATTAAAAGGGATAAGCTTCTGAACATATAAGAATATGTAACATCACATAAATATATATCTGTATTTGTTCTATATTGCTCATGCGCATGCACACACATTCTGCATATGTTAGGCCTTTCTGAGAAAGAGGCAAACAATATAGATGAAAATCAGCATCTGTAAAAGGCAGCAATCCCATGATTCCTTCTGAGCCAATCACTTAACATATCATTCATAATGCTAGTCTGCTTTCATCATCCTCACCCTGTCACTGGCATCTTTCTTCATTTTCTTCTGCTTCTCAGTTCCAAGAAAGTGGAACCACTGTATCATTTACTGTCCACAACCTAAGCTGCTGATTTAAAGGCTGATTTTTTTATTTTCCATAATGCCATATAACTATCCTTTATGCTTTCTGTAAAAGTTTAAGTTCAGGAAGATCTTGGGTAATTTTAACACTGAAAACTGTTCAGGGAGATCAATTTTCTCATCTTCTCTACCACATTCTTCCTTTCATTATAAATTTTATAATTACAGGCTTTTAAAGAATATGATCTGCAGGTTCCCCTTCCTGTTTTTTTTTCCCTTGTTTTGTTTTGAATTTTTTTTTTTCTGGCTTTCAGGGTTGTACAATTTAAGCAGTAGTTTGTATTTATGCTCAAGAAAATTTCTGAATTAATAAAAACTGCTGCCATAATTTTTTTCTTTAATGACAAGACACATTATATTTATTAAGCATATTCCCCAAATGTTGATAGTTAGATTGTTTTTATCAATGATTCTTAAAAGCAAATACAGTGAATTTTTTCCTCCTCTTTTTTTCCCTAGCATTATTATTGTTATTATTGTTACAGTGGACAGTGATGACTCTGTGTCTTAAAACCTAATCACTAGTGCCTATTAAATTTGGGTTTCATATGTTGCTGGAGGTAGAACTGATTATCATAGTGAATGAAATACTTGTTTGGCTTATTCCCATAGGGCAAAAAGTCATTCTTCAAGGTGATGCATCTCATTTGAGGAATACATTAACAATTGAAGGCAGTTAAAAATACATGTGAACTCCCAGTGAGGCAAATCTGAGGTTGACCACATATATTTACTGACTGACTCTTGCCTCATTCAGGGGAGAAAACTGTGATATGGAAGGCTGGTTCCTGCAACACATGAGACCTTAATTTACAACTCTAATGTGGCAAGTAGATCATAGCTGCTTAGAAAATATTTAGGATTTAACGCTCTGTATGGGTTTAAGATGTCTTTTGTATCTTAGAAGGTTAAAGAAAAAGTATGAGAAAAGATAAGGCTCAACAGCATTAAAGGTCAAGTTTTTGATAGAAATTAACTTCTTATTTCAAGGTTGTGTGATAAAATAAAGAATAAGATAGATGTATTTTTGAAAACACGCTGAGATCCACAGTAAAAAGTTTTATACAATAGAAAACAGGAGACAGGCTACATAAAGGCCAGCTTTACTGTTTTTAAATGCCAGGTTACAGAGTGATTACATTAATTGCAGTAGCACCCTGAGTAGATGGAGTGATACAGAGGATATCCTATGCAATGATGAAATATATTACTGTAGCAAATACTATTTTACTTCCAAATTATTTTTCAAAGCATGTAATATTTTAGTGGAAAATAAATCAGAAATAGAAAGAAAGCCAGGGTACCAACATTTCCTCAAGTAGAGCTGAGCGCTAACCAATTAAAATATGAAATGTAAAGCAACACGATGTAATAAAACTCAAACCAAACCAAAAGAATGCTGTATTTGAGCTTGTTTTGTCATCAAATAAAAAGTTATATTATACCATGTGGCTTTTTATTTATTTGGAAAAAAGTGATTTTTCGAAAGGTATAAATATTAACATTTTGATTCACAAAGAAACACTGCCAAATTTTCAACCTCTCTTCCAGCAAATAGTCAGACAGACATGAAGTTTTGCAGAAGAGAAAATAGAGGTAGATCAAGATGGAATGCTTTTCATCTCCAAATAACATCTTCCTCCAAATTCAAAAAATGGTAATTTTAACTGCAGAATACATTTATATATGAATGCATTCATATGTTTCACACCCTTACAAAACCACCTTTGAAATGAGAACATGTGTATTGAAAGACACAGGATAATAATTATATTACTGACATGCATGTTGCTATGAAATAAAGTTCCAAGACAAAACAAAATCCACTAGGGAGATAATACGGTCCCTCCACCCACCAAATGTTAACCCCTAAATTCTGACTAGCATCATGACATCTCTGCACCAAAATCCAAGACATTCTGAGCTACCAGGTACATTATAACCGGAACCTCTTGAGATCAGCCCCTCAGTATAGTCAAGATATCATGACATTTTACTGTACTTTTCTTGAAACACAATTAGAACTGCTGTATGATTTTAGGATTTTCCAAGGCAGAAGCTAAAGGCAGACTACGAGATAGTGAAACAGAAATATTGTAAGGATGAAAAGGGACAGAATCTTATAAGGAAACACTGCTCTCATGAAAGAAATTGTTTATGCAGTCCATATTCCAAATTGTTACACAAGAAATCCTTCACTGAGCCTAGAGATCTAACATTACACATAAAGCAAAATTGCATGGGACTGTGGAAGCTGGCAGCTATGTGAGACATATGGGGCTGGAAGCCTGAGGATTCTGCACTGAAAATGATGAGCTAGATTTTACACAGGGCGCTCTCTCTGTAACTTTGATTAGCCAGATGTGTGAAAACACATGCTTAGTCAGAAATTCCTGAAAGAAGCTGTTGACAAATCAGATGTAGTAGGAAGAGAGCAACAGCCCAGATGTGCCTTTGGGGAGAGTGAAAATCTTTATGCCTTACCCTTGTCTTGCTGAAAGCCAAGGGTAGGGCTGGTTAAAATTACTGTATTGTTGTGGAGTTACTTATCTACTAAGCTATTTAACAAGGTCCTTAAATAAGGACTCACAGAACCCAGAGCCAATGCAGGGAGGCACCTGTCACATAGTCAGCTGAACTCCCAGCTTGAACGTACTCACAGCTGCACATTTCTGAAGAGGATGATGATCTTGCCTTCAAGACTCCAAAGGTAAATCTACCATGTATTTTGATGTTGGATTGCCTCACTCAATTTAATTTACAAAATAAATAACCAAGAAGCCTTTAAACCCTTGGATTCTAAAACCTGTAATTTCTTTCCCCAAAGTCTTTTCTAAATTCTTTTAGTCTTTCTGTCTTTCTGGTGTTCTATATATTTGCTGAAGTATGGATGGATATATATTCTTCTCACACTTTTTCTGTGCCATGTACAAAGTGAAATTGAGTTCAACACTGCTACCTGGTATTGTTTTTATTTTCATAGCAAAGGAAAGTGCTAGTCATGGAGACAGGTCCTGCAGAAAGAGCAGGCAAGTCTCTGACTGACTCAGTATTGTGTTCCCACTCTGAGTTACTGCTGTCCAGAATTATTCAATTCTCTAACCAGTGTCCTTTTTTTCTACTCTCCAATATATTATGTTTTATAGTGCTGTATTGAAAACTACAAACCGTACCCATTTTAACAAGTCATTCAAATCACTCTGTGAAAGTGAGATGTGCTCGTCATCATTTGCTACCCCACCAACATCTATGTCATCTGAAAGATGAGATTCTGACACCTGCATTTCGGATGAAGAGGTTATCTCACACTGGATTCAAATTTGAAACTCTGGGTCTGATTGAAAAAGTCACTTTTCTGTTTACCAGCAAAACCAGCTAGTTTCTCTCATCTGTCTACAAGTCAAAATTGTGTGGCCTATTAATCACCTAAGGCTCAACCAATTATTAACCATAGCTTTTAGTAATAAGTCAATTGGTTGGAAGAAGTCCCTGTTACCTGCAGAATGTTTCTATAACTGAAGTCTTTAATCCTATTGAAAGGCTCAGACAAAAAATTCCATATAACTTGATGACAATTCCTGTCTTTTGGAGAATAATTTGGCATTGACTATACTTTTGCCTGTTATAATTAGATTCTAGCTACTTTGTGAATAATGGCTTTTTATTAAATTAAGCACCATTCTGTCCCATTAGTAACTCTCAGGTTAAACTTCTGAACTCTTTGAAATATTTGGAAATCACTTACAGACTTCGAGTCCCTTGGAATTTGTTCTGTTTCCATTCCTTTATGGTTAACATATATGGTTTAGAGATATTCTGGGTAGTTCCTGAGTGTGAGATATCTTGGCCAGTTAATTTTAAAATTTTTAAAGCCTTTGCCACAGAGGGTAAAATTCCAATTACAACAGCATCACATGGGGCAGGTGCGTCTCTCTGTTTTGTTTCAAATAAATAATTGAAATATCTGGTGGACATTCCTATCTTTATACATCAGTATGTGATCAAACAAACCTGGCAGTAAACCTCTAGATGTTACCAATACGATTTTTAAAACATTCTTACTTTTTTAATTCTATGGGAAATTGATATTGCATTGAAATACACCTTGGCTTTCCTTTAGCTCTCCTAGAGGTTTTAACTTGCAGCTTTTATCCACTTTCATTTGCTTTCCCATTTTTCCTTCCATCATATACTGTTATTCATTCCATTATCATGTCTATAGCAGTTTAAAGCCAAGAAATCCAATATGACATTTTCTTACTAAAATCTAATTTTATTGATAAATATCAGGATATTTTTGAGAAATTTTTACTTGTTAATACTTGCAAATTTGGGAAAATCAGCTGCTTTAATGTGACAGTAGTTATATCAGTCACCAATACTGCTTTATTTGCTTTTTGAAAATTTTGATGTCAGAAATTCACTTATTTATCAAAAAAAATCATATTATCATAGAATATCTCAAGTTGGACAGGCCCCTTAAGGATCATTGAACCCAACTCCCTGCTCCATGCAGGTGGAGGTTTACCTTCAGATGTCTGATATTCTTATCCATCTTGCATGAAACATTGTCTCTATTATAGTTAGAAACTCAGATAGTTTCAAAATTGGCTGCATGAAAGTACATTCTAAAGAAACAATTTTTCCTAAGGGTGAATATTTATGTCACCCTTGATGCTGCTTCCCGGTTCAAACTGGTATTTTGTCAGATGCCCACCTCTGATACCATCAAAACTTTGTAACAGGTACAACTTAAATCCATAAATATCAAAGGCTTTGTGATTTTGAGTAATATGTCTCATATATTATATCTGCCCAAACAAATCTTTGATGTAATGTGCTACCTTGCAGAATTGGTTTAATGCTTAGCTGTATTTGTCTATTCAACTGAAAAGTCCTAGCGAGTTTATGCAACCCACTCCATGTTTCTTCTTATGCATTATTAACTAATCTTCTTTATAAATACTCAGTAACAATATCTCTGAGTTTGGATTTATCATATGTACAATACCAAGATAAGTTCCTGCACATACACATTTTATACCAGCAGCAGTTTCTAATTTTGGAAGCCTTCTACTTGGGATAAAAAGGACAATTGTGTGCACTCTGATTAAACCATTTCTTTTTGGTGGTGACATATTATGTTTTAGTTTAAAAATATGCTTAACAATTATATTTAATTCATAGAACACATACTATCTGTTTAATATTCAAGCATTCATCTATTCTTCCTTTTAAACTACATCCTACCAAACAGAGGAGTATCTTTCTGCTTATGTATCACCCTGGTGTCCCTCTTATGTTATGCCCTCTGTTCCTCACCTGTTTTTCTGTGGTCATCTTCCCAGTGAGAACATAACCATGGGAAGAAAGACCAACAGCTTCATCACCATCTCTGCTGAAGGCAGATATTTTCAATAAACTTGTATCTCATAACATTGTTCTAAAGTATAAATACATCTTCCATCTACAATTTGATTGGGAGGCTCACTTTCTTCAAATGGTTACTTGGGGGAAAAGAAAAGGCTTTCTTCCAAAATATCTGTGTATTTTGTTTACCACTTCAAAAATGTAATCCCTACTGTTACAATGAAGTTTTCTATGACTATTCTTTTCTAAGCTCCAAATGCTAAAGTATTTGTGTTTGTATGGGTGTCTGTGCACAGGTTGCAAGATTTACAGATGACAGTTTCACATGTCATAAACATTCCTGTCCCACAACGCCTGATCAATGACTGTCCCAAAAAGATCCACTCCTGCCAACTTCTTCAAAGCTGCCACATATTCAGAGAGCGCTCGCCCTTCTAGCTGATTTCCCTAGTGTAGTTTGTATCATTCTGCAATAATGTTTGTTCTAAGGACAGTATATCTCCTCAAAACATCAAGCTTTTAAACCAGTTTTTGTGGTGTCTGTCAATAATCAGTCAAGTTTTCTCCTAACTTTGGTTACAGACCTTATGTTTTTCTTCAGTAGAAATTCATGAGAAAACAAACCTTGATGTTTTTTTTATTTTTACCAAATAAAGCTATTTTCATTGTTTTCCTTTTCAGACAGGTTTACTTTTCCTTTTGTATATTGTCCTTGATGTGATTCTTTGGGGGGCAAAAACTCCCGGCAGAGCTGTTAACTTATTCAGACCAGTGCTGGATTCTTGACCAAGTATTCCCTTTTGTATTTGGAGAGGAATCTTAAAATTCCCACTGAATGCTCCTTAGCAAAATGATAACTTAATAGAGAGTCATTCCTAGGAGAGATCCAACAAAATTCAAGCCAAGGAAAACAGTTCTGGACACAGGTCTGTAACCACAGTCTGACTTAATTAGAAGCTCCACAAGTTGCAGCAAATCTTCATTTCTAGATGTGTAGTGTTCCCAATAACTCAAGCATTGGCAGGAGCACAGACATAAATTCTACTTTATATGTTCCTGCAGTTTCACCATTGTCTTCCTAATCCAAGCTCTCTAATCACGTATCTCTCTGGAAATGCAGCTTTCTTTTATAACTTTAGAACCCTAAGGAAGACTCACCCTGCCTCCTTCACCCTTTCTCTCCTTTTCTAGGCACTGCTGCCTTTCTTAGCCAAATTCTGCACACAGACTTGTAGGGATTTTAGAACCAAGATTAATTAATTTACATTTGATTGTTTTGAAATCCATTATCAGTTCACATATTGTGCTTCTGATAGAAAAATGCAAGAAAATCTAAAGAGATTGCAAAGCATCTACATACAAGTTAATGGCACTCAGATTTTGAAGCATGTTCAGGTTCAAACATATTTGCTGTACTTGTGACACATGAGGGCACTTGTGACACTCAGGGCATCTCAGGATTTAGGTGACCAGAACTGGCTCTATCCAAAAAGGCTAGAAAGCCTTACTCAGATTGAGGATCTCAGAAGGATTTTGTCTATTCGACACATCCAATTCTTTCCAGTGGTGTTGCATACAACTCAAAATTTCACATGCAGAAGTTATAAATATTCTAGATATAAAGCTAATATTGCATAAGCACAATACTCTGTTTGCAATTTTAAAAATCTTGTTGTACAAGCCCATGCATTCTCAGTATCATACTTATATTTAGGGCATTACAGATTACCTCCTTAGGTGAATAAGCTGTCCTAAAGCCTTAGGATAAGGAACACCTATTTTTATCCTTTGAAAATTGTAAACAGCTACAAAGTTTACTTATATAGAGTACAAATAACAGGGTCTCATCTGAAGTATGTCTGAAAACATTTTTTCTTATAAGGGAACCTTTAGCACAACACCTACTCTTTCATTGTCCTATGAAGTCTGAGTAATTTCTTTTCATCTTTGGCTTACTCTTGTATCCGTTTGGAAGCCAAAGAGATCAAGAGACATAGCTGAAATAATTCTGCCAAATGTGGAGAAAGAGTAATTCTTCCTTAGTAAGAGATGGCAACTTTGCCTAGGAAAAGGTACAATCCCAGACCACAACATTTCTGGTGAAACAGCCCTAATAACTTTTTATGAACAGAGCTTTTTTATTTGATAGTAATAAAAAAACCAATTAGAAATAAAATCTTGGTTGTCACACACACTAGAGGTGACAGGCTAGATAGGTAATATTTATACAATACATGGGCAAGCACTGACAATGTTTCATAAGGCATTCTGGATATTTTACAATGGACCTATTATTTGCAAAATAATTTTCAATTTTTAATCATAAATTCCTATTTATAACATTTTTTGTGTGTGTGCACTGGCAAAATCTCAATAAGAAACCCACTGTAAAACTTATAAGTGTAAAAAGAAATATTACTCTTTTTATAGATTCAATAAGTAGACTAGTTTTTTTTTTTCCACTGTTGAATATTGTGATTAATGCTAAAGTATTCTTGGTAATCACAAAGGTGAAAAATTTGAATCTGTGCAGCACTGCAAATTTCTTAAGAATAACTCAACTTGGGTAAATTATCCATATGTTACATTTGAATGGTAAAGATATCCAAATCATCTACAACACTGACATCTTTAATGAGTCAAGGTTATTTTACCATTTAGCTTGCATGTGAAAATCGATAGATAAGCTTTCTCTTTAGCTTTCAGTCAAGTTCAGACATGTTAGAAGCTGGGGGAACTTAAAGTTTATTTGTGGTCCTATCATACATGATAAAAATCTGAAGAGGGTTATTCTGATTTTACCTTTGCGTGACCTCAAAGTTTTACTAGTTTGAGGTTTTAGGATGTCAAATATATGTCACATTTGACCTTCTGTTGTCAAATAGTTATTCAAGATATTGTACATAAACTTGTCTTTTTAGGTGACTAGTAACACATTTTCCAAGTCTTATCACATGAATGAAATGCAGATTTTTTGATTTATCTGATATAGTTGTGCAAGTCCAAATTTGGAACAGGGACACAGAATGCATAGTTTAAATACATAACACCTACATCTTCTCTTTCCTTGCTCAGTGAAAGGAGATACTATATTCTCCTTTGAAGACCTATTGATAGAACACATCATTCACCATTGGTAATGCTGCTTTAGTGTATCCCATGGACGAGGAATTGCCACTGGCTCTCCTGCATTGAATCTTCTCAGCTAAGCAGTGAGAAGTATCTTCCATAGGCTGGGGGGAAACCTTGGTTTCTGAAAACAATGGAGGACATTAATGACTTTTTATAAAAAACATATTTCTTGGAAAGTCCAGAAGTATAAGTGAGTGCACCTTTGCAAGAATACAACTTACACTTCTAGTAGCTATAGATGTATCACAACCAACCAATCATTTTATATTTGTGACCAACAACTACCAGACTACTGGCATATATTTTTATATATATCAGTATATATTTTTAATCTAACTTTAATCACACAGTTCAGACTGAGCTGCTTGAAAATGTAGGGAAAAGAAAGTAAGAACACTCTTTGTCAGCTGGTGCATTCTAAATCATGTACATTTTATATCTAGTCTGTACATGAGACATAAAGACTACAGTTGTGGTACCGTTTGATGTCCCTCATTCAATTCACAGACATCTGCTATTCAGTCCTAAATATTCTTGTTTTTTCAGGTTGTTTTCATTTGTTTTCAATTTTCCTTTATCACCTAAGCAGTACCAATAGAGCTGAAATGATGCCTTTTCCACGGCTTCTTCTTTTCACCAGCTTTATTACTTAATTTCTCTGTACATGCTTTTGAGCTTTCTTTCATTACAATGTCTATCACAGCATTCACATCAGTCCTCTGGGTTTTATTTTGGTCCTAGTGTATATCACCATAAATGGCATCCTTTTCAGACACTTCTGGACATCTAAATAAATGACCATAACAGCATTTCTAAAACTTTTTGCTTGTCCTTGCCCTTATCTTACTCTTTATTACTATATTTTGATTTCTTTTCTTTTCCACCAGCTCACTTCATTTATTATCATTTGTTTGACTGATTTGGTGATTTTGCACCATTTTGACCCAAGCCGCAGTTACTAGCATGACAGTGGTCAGTGTCTGTGTCTTCGGACATTCAAAATTATGATATATTGCTTATGTACATGAATTGAGGAAGGATGAGATTGTTTAATAAGGCTGAAGCAGTCACAAGGCCAAGGAAGCTAAGTTCTGGGCTCCTCAGTACAAGAGAGACAGGAGGCTGCAGGACAGAGTTCAGAGGAGAATGACAAAGATGACTGAGGGACTGGAGCACCTCCACTACAAGAACAGGCTGAGGAAGTTAAGCTAAGAGAGACCTCATCAATGTCTATAAATACCTGAATGGAGTATGACAAGTGGTTCTTGGTGGTGCCAAGCTATAGGTATTTGGAAAGTGATGTACAGGATATTCCACCTGAATGGGAGGGAGAATTTTTACTGTGCAGGTGACTGCACACTAGAACAGGTTGCCCACAGATGTTGTGGAGTCTCCCTCCCTGGAGATATTCAAGAACCATCTGGACATAATCCTGTGCCATGGGCTCAAGGATGATCCTGCTTGAGCAGGGAGGTTGGACCAAATGCCCTCTGTGATCTCTTCTAACTTTACCGATTCCAGATTCTGTGATTCTGTGAACATGCTTGGCTTATTATGAAATGTAGAAGGGGTTTTTGTACATTTACCTTTAGAGAGGTAAAATATCAAAAGAAGCTCAAGTAGTACCTGAAAAGGAGACACAGATTCAGGTGCTTGTCTCCCTTGGCTTTTTCTGTGCTCATCGGTTACACAAAAGGCATGGTTCAGAGGCACTTTCCTCAGCAGAAATATAAACTGTGTGTCTGCTATCCTTAGAATGCAATGATCAAAACTGCTGATATCAACTCAAATGAGTGTAAAACAGAGGCAGATTTTCATTTCCATTGCCACTGCCTGTGTGATATTGTCTCTTTGTCTTTTTTTAACCATCTAAAAACAATATGGTTTGAAAAATACCTTTATCTATACACAAAGGGGGAACAGTGTAATATTTATGGGGAGCCTTTTCATCCAGTTTATATAGCGCATCACAGTGTTGTGCAATATAAGATTTTTATCTTCACACACAGATAGATTTTAATAATTATCTTCAGTGCCTTTAGATGAAGAATGACAAAAACTGTTCTACTGTCCCAATATTAATGTTAAAAATAATACAGGCTATAAGATACAATGTGACAGGATTGCTGGAATATTCCACAGTGATGGAAAAATTTGTGGTATCTCTGACAGAAATGGTATTAAAGAAAGCCCATTGTGAATCTGTTCATTGCTTGTCACATTATAGATAAAATGATTAATTATACAGTCACAGATATTTACTCAGTCAGTGTTTTTAAACTGTTTCATTATGTTAATATTAGCTATATGAACTTTGAATACATTACTTGGAAAAGACACTTTGCCTTTAAGCCTGGAAGATGAACTGGCCTGGTTCACTCATGTGCCACAGTTTCGGCTGTGAGGTATCCCGTATCTGAGAAGCAGGAAACACCGACTCATATCAACTCCTGCACACATTTGGACCTTGCTACCCCTAGTCAGACACCAAGAGACTACTAATCTAGTGGGAGGCACCAGTGCCCCTTAGCTGAGTACTTGGGGTCGATGAAACACTGAGGAAATGCACCAGAGGAGGAAAAAAGCCCTGAACCATTCAAACAGCCAGCTCAATTATCAGTTGATAGGTAGCAATTAGAGGTGCCAAGACAAGCACCTATTCCCTGCAGTATCATGGGACCCCAGCTTCCATGGTGAAGGAGCAACCCACAGAATGACCTTCCAGCTGAGTGCTCTGAGACAAGGCAGGTAACACTACCACTCATGTGAACTGCTGGCTGGTTGCTTCCCAAGGCATGCACTTGTATTTGGGTTTCTGCCTCGTCTGGAAGGCTGTGCAGTTAATTGCTGCTTTGTGAGACCAGAGCCAAATTGTACAAGGACTCTTCCCCTCCCTCCTGGTTGCAGCAGGCATCAGTCTCAGCTTGCTGGAAGCCCTGTAAACTCATACTTCCCAAGGAAAGGAAGAGATCTTGGCAATTGCAATGCAGTTAGAAGAAGCTCCCTCCCCATCTTGTTGGCACTGTATACTTTGTGCTTGGGAGCACCAGGGTCTGGGCTGAGTGCCACCACATCTGGGACTTTGTGTTTGACAATGCCAGTGTCAGGAAAGGGCCCTGACTAGGATTCAACAGTTGACAGTGTTGATGATAATGTTCCTTGTTCTTAGTGGTGGATCTTTGGCTTTCTCTGGTGACAGTCAGGTTGTTTTGTTTGTGGTCACAGGAAAGTTTGGGGAGTTCAGCCATGTTTTCACAGGTGATTTTTAAATAACTGGATTTGCCCATAATCTGTATTTCTGTAGGAACTTTATGCTGATCAGTAAAATAACCTTGATTTTGTTGGAAGCTGAAGCAGGAATGATGAAAACGTTAGAAAAGGAAGAAAATTTGGAGTATTTCCTCTGAAGTTTTTTTGTAGAATTTGGTTTTGTAGAAATCATTTCATATTCCTTAGCAATACATCAGGAAATCTTGTCTTTCTCACTATGGACAGTGTTGAAAGAGCCCACAGGTAGACTACTAATACTATATTCTGTCTTTTGGGTTTTCTATTTCTTTTTCTTGGTATTTTCTTTCTGTCATTTATTTTATTATTTATTTTATTTTATTTTATTTATTTTATTTTACTTTATTTTATTTTTTTTCCTTTATTTCTTCTAAGAACCACTTCTGATCCCTTAAATTGATTTTTGCATTTGGAAAAATTAAATTCTTTTTTCTCAGCTCTGCTTTTATCCCTAATATATACATTTTTATATCTGCACAAAAAAGTATTAAGAGCTCTGTAGCTCCTACTTTTTGAACAGCTCACAGCTTGACAAACAGTAAAGGCTCATTGAGAGAGTTCACAGATGGGGATTAAAACCTTAAGGAATTAAATAGTTTTTCCAAGACTAAGATAAAGAAAAATTTTAAAAATATGGCAGAGATGGGAGTTAATAAACCAGATCTTGCCAGTTGCAGCCTTGTACCTTCCCCCCATCCCTGTGAGATCTGGTTTTAATCCCGGTCTCTGCATCAGAATTCCAGTGGGAATGAGATCTTTCTGTGAGTCAGAGCTAAAGATGTACTCCAGCAGCATGCTGTGCTAAGTTGTGGTCAGCCAATCGAATATCAAAGGGATTAAGTCTGTGAATCATTTAACGGGAAATTTCTCTTGCCTCAGTAGCATTGATGTTTTAAGGTGTGAAATTCAAGAGCGGCTTAGTTCTCCTTTGGTCAGACAACCGCTCTGCAGCCTGTGTTATCAAGAGGCAGTCAAGAAGATCCCCTTGGGTCATGTGGCTGGTATACGTTTTTGTATTACCATAGTAGGCTAGTTTTAACCTGCAGGATGTAATCCTATTTACCTCACATGTGGTCTGTGCCCAAGGAACATGTGCTCCACTTATATATATATTATTTGCATTACCAGAGTCCTGGCAGCTGAGATCATAGACCAGGACACTATTTTGATGAGTACTATATAAACATATAGAAAAACAATGCCCTCCACTTCACTCGAGGGCTTTATAACAAAACATAGCAGATAAGGATAACAGAAGGTGGGGTGGGGAACAGAATTTGTCAGCAGACCTTAGGATACTTGCAGCCTTTTGTCAACATTTCTATTTGTTTTGCTGAAAATTTTGAAAGACAACTTTCAAAAGCATTTGCTTTTGTCTAGTTGTTGTTATTGATACCAATAACTGCTAACATTTAATTATATTCATTATATTATTTATCATTTATTATTATTTAATTATGTTTAATTATATAGAAGGGGGTTGATATTGTTAAGATGTCAACCAGCATCTTTGCCTACGAGCAAGCCAGACAAGACTGCATTCCTTGGGTTTTGAGAAAAACAGGAAAATAAGGCTTGGAGAAGGTTCTATGTTGGTTTTCATTGTTGATGTTGGGTGCTTGTGTGTGTTTTTGTGGTTTTGGTTTTGGAGGAGTATGGGAGAGATAGGACTTAACATTTTAGAGGTCAATCTGAGAACATATAGTGGGGAAAAAATCTAAAGGAAATGGAATTGGTGAATGTGGTTGAATTATGGGCATGAGTGGCAGGCAAGGTGAAAATCCTGCTCAGAGTCACTAAGAGAGAAAGCATCAGGAGGCATTCCTGATGGAATTATCAAATATCTTTTAACAGCCAGTTTATGCTAAAGAAGCATCAGAGTAAGAACAAAAGATGAAGTATAGGCAAAAGAATATAGGTCTGCAAATTAATGACATTTATGCAAAAATCCTGCTGTTTCAATGCAATTTTTAAAAAAAGTAACTGCCAAAAATATCCAGAAGGAAAAATGTTTAAATATACGTTCAGTATTGGGCTGAAGCAGAGAGCTGGTAAGAGACAGTTTCAAATAACGAAATGATGTCTGACAATGTTCAAGTCTGCTTTCTCATCTCAGTAACAGCAATTTCCCTTATGGGTTTCACAGTATAGCAATGAGGCAAATGGACCTATATCTATGAGATATATTTTTACAAAGCAGGAACTTCAGAACCAATATTTATTGTAATTCACAAAATACCGATTGAAATGTTAACAGGTCTTGAAGCTGCCAGTGTTAAGTCCAAACACACACACACATCACTGGTCCTATAACCCATGAAAGAGAAGTATTGTTTATTTTTTTTTAGCTAAGGTGATAATTTTCAGCCACTGGTCATTCTGATTGTACAGTGTTTCAAAACCGTAGCCCCTCTGGAGTATCCAAGGTGAAATAAAAGCAAATGTTGGAAATCCTCCAGTTCTAGTGAAACGGAACAGATTTTTTCTCTCATCAGCTCTATTTATTATGCAGCTCAGGAATAAGCCTGGGGTTTTTATCTTTCCTAAATTAAAACATAAATCAGTGTTAAAAATATTCTTAGCCAAGCATAAGGTGCATAACATGGTAACAGGGATCTGTCAGTTTTTGAATAGCTGCTGTTTCTCCTGCCTTTGTCACGATGTAGTTAAATAGATGTTTGCTTTTTTCTCTTCATGTTAGTGATTTTCTAAGGGGCTGTCTCTTCATAGTGTTTCTGTAGGTTAGCTGGAATAGCAGGTCCTTACTGCATGTACAGTAAGTTTTGAACCTGGTTATAGAGACATATAAAAGTGAACCCTGCTAGGAACTCCACTTCTCATGCTGAGGTTTAAACACTGGAATTGGGTTCCCAGTGGATTTTTACTTTCACAAGTACTTAATGCAGCTTTAGGTGTCCCTAGGGCAATCTGAACTGGCCACTGAATATCCTTTTTAAGGGGAGTGAACAATGGCTTAGTTCCACCTCTCTTGAAATACAGGATTCATGTTTTCCTCTCTTAAAATTTAGTGTTCCTGGAGGCAGTCAGTAGCATTAGAGAATGAGACTGTATTTATCTATCCCAAGGCTAGGTACAATGTAGGTAAGGGCAATCCAAGCTTCCCTGTGGTGCTCTGTCAAAGCTTTTTAACCCTAAGCTGAAAGGATAACCACTCTAGAGTATGATTACAATTGAGACTCCAGGTGTATTAAAAAGTTGGGCCTTTAAGATTGGCAAAAGCTTTTGATTACAGAAAATTCTGTGTTACTTTTTGTGATGTGCATCTCTGTACCGGGGGTACACTGAGAAAACCAAGCAGATTTCACCTTGAACTGATTCTTACACTGGAACTCAGATCTTTGGAGATTTTTTTTTTTTTTTAAACTGATTTTACTTTTCATGAAAAATTGAGACAAAATATACTTTCTAGGAAAAAAAACCCAAACACAAACCCAAACCCCCCAGTCCTAGTAAACAATTTCTAAAAGAATTGAAAGCAAGCAATAAGTAAAATAAAAATAAAACAAGGAAAAAAATGAATGCTCTGAAAACAAATTGCTCTTTCAAAATTAAAAATTATAAGCTTTAGTAGTGATTTAAGGATTGTGATGAATATATTAATGCTTTACATGACTTGAAGGTAATAAACACCTCTGTTCTCTTGAACATCCTCAACTCTTATTGACCTCAGGAGAAGCTGAAGGCATTCAGCACTTTGCTTGATCTGCTCTATCTGAATATGAAAAAAGAGGCAAGCAAGCAAAACGAACAACAAAAAATTAATTGTTATTACCTTGATAATATTCAAGTATTTTTTAATAAAATAAATTATTTTCTTTTTATAAAAGCTACAGAAAAGTCTGCATGTCTACAGAGTGCTGTATTTCATTAAATATTCAAATGGCATTTCAATATTTAAGCAAAATCCATAGGCTAATTTCATTATTGTCACAGGCAGAATATTATATTACCTGAAAAGTGCTCAATAAGATTGATTTTTGTTGCTCTGTAAAATATAGTCTCCACTGACCACTTGCCAGGTTGGGTTACAAGAGTCTTTCAAACCACAAACTGTGCTGTGGTCTTTACAATGCATTGCCTGGAATTCTCAGACTGTGCTTTGAAACCCTACAAAATATCAATGACCACCTTACATCTAATCACTAACCAGACAGAGGCTCTTTTCTGAAGATCTTTTGAAGTACCTATTAGTGTAAATCAAAGTTTTAGCATGTTATTTTTTTTTTCCTCGCTTGCCTAGAATATTCAAATATGATTTGTACACTTATGCAACCTACTTAAAAGAAAATACAATAAACCTTTAAATGTTATAATTTAAACTCTTCCGCATTTTTTATGAACCCCATCAATCCCATTCATAATTAATGAAATGCAGGATGATTCCTGGATGAAATAAGTTTTCATCCTCATTGCTAATCAATATTTCTGACCATATCTGTTTCATTATTGACAACATCTAGCCACATTTACTCTTATAATTAAGTTATAGTTCAACTTCTAACTTTTCCTGAGTGTTTGAAATGGCCGTATGGTGTTCTTAATTTCAGTTGCTGTTTCATCTCTCTCAGTAGGTGCCTATTTTATTGTTAAAGGTCATACTCATTTGTCTGCTCCAACAAAGGCAACCCTTAAAGTTGGCTGTGGTTTTGACAGACAGTGGTCCCTATAAGTGATGGCCTTAAGGACAGACCTGGCACTGGGAGACAGTCACCACAGCAAGGGAAATAACAGATAACAAATCATGCCACTATTTTTCCTCCTGGCGTGATTGACGACATCACAGCAGGTGTATCTTTTCAGTGTCTCCAGATTAAAAACCCCTCAAACAAATGAGTTCTTAAAATACTGTCCGGGGGCGTCAAAAGGTTGCTGCTGAACTCAAATGCATTTTTAAAATCAGTCTCTGTATCCTTTTAAAAGTAAAGTGCATAATTTAAGAGTAGTGAGTGCAATTATCTAATGTTCAGATATCTTTCTGCTCTGATAGCACAAAGCTCCCTTAAAAATGGAGGAGATATTGTATTAGATGGGTAAATATTAATCTTATAAATACACCCAGAGGAAGCAGCATTTTCAGTGAGTAATAAGACACTTGTCAATATGTAATACAAATTTTTCTGTACTACAGACAGCAGAAAAACTCTTTGGGGTGGTCTTTTATTAAATTCCACCAGAGGTGAAAAAAAAAGGAAAAATGAATGTTGTGGCTTTGAGAGTAGCGGTGCTTGCGCAGGTTTTATGAAAATGCCATAGAGAAACAATATAAAAACTTTACCCCTACGTGTTCTACATGTTGATTTTAACCTTGTCTTTTGTCCCAATACTAACTCAATAAATAGGAAAGCTGTTTTTTAACTAATACATAAACTGCATAATCTCATGTAAGTGATGTTTAGACATGTTTTCTAATTCTATTGATCAGTTCTATTACTAAGCAGACTTGAATTTTTTTCCCCAAAGTCTTCTATGCTCACCTGTGAAATCTGGACTTCAATTTTTTTATAGGTTGTCATAAACAGATACCTATAGTAACTGTGAATATAAAAAATATATTATTTTGCCTGCAACTTCTAGACACAAACAGCATATCCTACAAGCATATCATGCCTTTTAAATTCGAGCTAACCCTGTCTTTGCAGATGGTATGAGTGAACAAAATAGAGCAGATCCTGATATAGAAAACAGGTGATAATGTTATAGCATTTCATGGCACAGAGCACTGTGCTTGCAAAAGGTGAAAATACATCAGAGTGCTTTCTGACTGATTCAAGCCTTAATCTGTTCAGTTTCAACCCAAAATACGAGTTTATGATATAGCTACCTACATTCATTGCAAAACAAAACATGCATGCATGCATGCTGATCTAATAACCAAAACCACACAGCAAGTGCACGCATCAGTCACTCAAGGGCATCTCCTTGGCAGTGTGCCTTAGCTGCTCTGATAGCTACTAGCTCCATGGAGAGGCTGTGTAGAGCTGACTCTCCAAAGGGCACTGTTTTGCCCCAGTGGGTAAAAGCACATGCACTAAGTTGTCAGTAACAAACAATTTTCACCACTATGTCAAATCTTTCTTCCGAGTTCATCAGCATTAACGACTATTTCCCATAGTCATATGAGTAATAATTCGGTGTAGGATGTGGTGTGCTGCAAGACCTTCAGCCATGTCCTGTGCCCCCTTCCAGGCCCTAGGACATAAAAGGGTAATTAATCATAGATAACATCGGGATAGATGCACGCCAGCTTCGAATTCCCACTTAAGCTCTTTGTCCCTTGTTTTCCAAGTCTTTTCCCTGACTCTGAACACTTTCATATTTCAATCTTCCACGTTTTCTGTTGTCCGTCATACCTCTTAACAATGTCTGCACTCTCTCTGCAATGTCTTCTGGCTCTGGTGAGATGTGTTTCCCCACACGACTGACAGTTTGGGTCTGACAGTCTAAGGAGCCCCTGGTGGCAAACTACAAGTGCTTACCAGCACAGAAAGATGTTTGAGCAGCAGTGCACTTGGCTCTGGAGACAACACAGTTTCCAGCGAGCTATCAGCTTTAATGGAAAGCTTTCTCTCAATGGCAAACTATCTGTAGAGCTCATGGGTAAGAAATATTGGGTTATTAAACTGTTCCTGGTCAGACATCATGGTGATGCAGACAGGGAGGAAACACACTCCAGAAAGAGTTGTGGTGATGGAATAACCTTCTGCAGACCCATTCCACCCAAGAGAATAAAAGACAGATTTTTTTTTCTTTTTTTCACCCAAAGTCTACTGCAACTTCTAGTCTGTGCTGCAGAACTATACAAGAGCAATGAACATGTTTGTGTGGGCATCTGTGCATTTGTGTAAGAGATGCAATCTTGGGTATCTCACTGTAGTTTATAGCAGGCACCTCCAGAGCTAACAGCATGAGCTACTACAGCTTGAGAAAACAAACCAATCTCCTGTAGCTGTGGCTGTAGCAGACATATATTTCCTGTGGATCCAGCACAGAGGGGAACCTGTAACACATACTCGTCACTAGTTTATACATGCACATTCATGCATGAGATTTTTGTACTTATTGGAAGGGGATTCTTTACTTAGTAGAATCCAGGAGAAGACAAATCAAAACCTTAAAAAGAATAACATTTACAAAAAGATAAGGCTACTAACACAACTGAAGTTTCTAAAGACAGAGTAGGAAATTGGGTTGTAAGAATCAGCCTGTAAAAACAGAAAACTACGGTTAATATTTAAAGCAGAATTTTCCAGTATGAGGTGTAATTTTTGAAAGTGATTGGGAGTAGACACAGGACAGCATTTTCAGAAAACGAGGTATAGTTGTGAAACAACACCAAAATGAAACAAAATGAAACAGAAAACACAGCTTATATGTGACTCCCATATGAATGGCTCCCTCAGTTTGTTGACAGCATTAATGTATGGAGTGTACTCGTCCTTTCAATAGTTTCTAAGGCTATTCACAAATGAATATTCAGAGGAATATCATTGCAGCAGCCATCTAGGTCTTTTAGAGATGGTCTTTAAGCTTAACTTTTTTAAAAATATGAACAAAAGTTCTTTTTGAGGGAATATAGTGTGAATTATTGTTTTGGTTTTAAGGGTTGAGGGAAGGAAGTTCCAAAAACACTAGAAGAATTTGTTTGTTTGTCTTGGTCACTGATTAGAGTTGATTTGTTGAAAAGGGGAACTACTGTTTCAGATAAGTGCTTTAGTGTGGGACTGAAAGAATGGCCTACTGTCTGCAACCATTATTTTGCACAGTTGGTGTACATACAAAACAAGACAATATTGAATAACATACACTTAATGCCACACCTCCTATTTCTGCTTAGCTAGGAATTCTGATTACAGTGCTCTGAATATTTGTTATTTTCTGGATTGGAGCTTAGGTCAGAAGCAGACAAGAAAAATATCATCCTTTTGTTTTATCAGTCCTGTTAAAACACACAGGATCATATGCCAAACACTGAAAGAAAATTAAGACAAATACTTTTAAAATATGCCTAAAATGAGTTTTCTTTCTTATTTTCTACATGATTTATAATCCAATATGGCCCTGATGTGCAGAGTCCAAATGTAACAGAAGTGTTCCACTGTATTAAATATAGTTATTGAAGAATTTACTTGAGTCAACTCAAAATATCAGTTGCAATAGAAGTCTACCTAGGAAATGAACAATAGCTTTCCTTAAAAAATTGCAAGGCATAATAAACCAGTTCAGTTTTGAACTGGTCATTAGAATAAGACTTAATGCATGTCATTCCTCTCAATGAGACACCTACCACACGACACAGAATCATCGAATTGCACAGGCTGGAAAAGACTTTGAAGATCATTGAATCCTTTACACTTTCACTTAGTTTGCATAATCAATATCCTCTGTGTACCTTTTTCATAGAATATTCACCAAAGAATTATGAAAGAGACAGTGATTTTTTAGTACTTTGAAAATATATTATTTCTTAAAGACTAAATCATGCATTTAGCTGCCTTTCTGAACAGTGTGCAAGACAGAGATACCTGATGTACACATATGAGAAGTTCCACATCAGAATTGCGCCATGAATTAGGAATTTACATTACAATCATATAAAAATCTCTTGAAAACAGACGTGATTTAGTCACAGTTTTTGCTCTTTTTATTCTAAAAAGCATAGGGAATATATTAGTCATGAAATTAGCTCCTAGTAGGAGTAGGCATAGTAGGTTTTGTCTAAAGTTAAAATGCAACTGTCTTCAGGTGACCAAAAATAATTTATATTCATCTCTAACATGGCACATTTAAAGATTACTGTATTTAGACACTGTTGCAGTTCCATGTTAAGTGTTCCAGGAGCTGCCTTGTACCTTTGTGGTTTATTTTTATATGACAGGCACAGGCATAGTTGAAAGAAAAAACGGTTCAGTTCTGAAAGATTCTAAAATTCCTTCAGCTTTCTTTAATTTCACTGAGAATAACAACAGTGGGAATAATTCAGTGAGGATCTAGAACTGGGTCATTAATACATATAGAAATAACTATGTTTTGCAGCTTCATTTATAAAAGTTGTGAACTCCAATACAAAACAAAGATACCCAATCTACTGTGCATGTTCTTGCTGATTTTTAACTTTAATTCCTGTCACCATTAAAAATAACCAGGGACTAATAATGGAAATAATGACAGTTGACAAGAACTCATAATCTTTCACAAGCCAGAATTCATCAAAATACATTTTAGCAGGAATAGCACAAATTTTTTTGAATGAATAAATAAAAATTCTTGTAAAGACAGAAGAGATTATTCTATTTTGCATGAAAAAAACAAAACTGTCCCCACAAAATTGTAATCTTACACAATTTATGGTAGTTTCCCATAAATTACATGAGTATATTGGAAGCTTGTTAATAATTAAAAGTCTTTTACTTTTTCAACTCTCAAATAAATATTAGAGTAAATAATTTCCAGTCTTCATCTGACATGACATCTAACCAATACAGGCATCACAAAATAAATAATTTATGAAAAATATTTATTTAAAGAGCTGTAATTTACCTTGCATTTACCATATGCCATTCATCCAAGTATCAGTATAAAATATTCATTAGAGAAACTCATTAAAACAAACTTCTATACAATGAGGTGACGGGCCAACAAAAAACATCAATCATCACAGGGGTTTAAGTTGTTATTAGTCCATATACATAAACTAGTGTTTCAAAGTAAAAAAAATATTAATATTTCTACATTTACCCTGGAATCACCAGGGCTACATTAAAGCTTATTCTTCACCTATTTCATAAGTCCCAAGAAGTCCGTGTCAGAACACAGAGATCTAATTTATTAATGATGAATAAATCTGATGTAATAATTAATGGGAAATCTATAGCTAATCTTAATGGAAGAATAGCTAGGAATGTAATGATATTTAAGTCTGGCATAAAAGATCTTAGTTCATGCATTACAAGCAGGGAAATTACCTGTGCATGTATGCAACTCTAGATTAACAAAGGGTACCAAGCATTAAAACAGTGAAGGATTCCCCACAACCAAAGATATGGAGTCTCTTATAATTCATAATACATTATTTTTTGAAACTGAACCTGAGGTTAGGGAGATGATATATCAGAAAAGATAAATGCTATCAATATCTTCCAGTCAAAAATACCTATCTTGTATGAAAATTCTTTTAGGTAAGCAAATAACATGACTTCAGGTCTGAATTCAGAAAATGCAGCATGCCACATCACTGCATTTATGGGATGCACCTACAAAACCATGCACCTCACTCCTTTACGCAGATTCTTTAACATTAGGAAGTTCTGTTAAATATCTTCTTCACATAGACTGTATTTCTATTATATTGTTGATCTGTGATTAAATGTTCTAATAAAATTAACTGGCTTTGCTACAAACAGAACATCTGGAGCAATGTTTAATTTCATCTCAAGCATATACAGGAAACACCTGTCTAGGTGAAGTAATTTTTTTAAAAAATGTCATTAATCCATCTGTTGTGAAAATGCATGTCACAGTTGTCACATTAAAAAACAATATCAACAAACACAGAAATGGTAAATTATTTTGGAAGTAAGTCGTCTAAAATTAACAAAAAATTCATTAATCCAAATGTTACCATGTTAATCTGATTTCATACTGAATAAGATCTCCCTTTTCTTTTCAGATTAGATATATCTTTCAATTATTGCACAATAAAACTTTCAGATGTGAAATTAAGTTACTTAATTAGAAGATTAAAAGTAAACCCAGACTATTGTTACACACCTGTACAAAACAGTGACTTAAATTACTCTGAATATAAACAAAATATATCTCATAAGGAAAAAAACACATTAAAAAAAAAGTTAAATATAGCTGTTATTTACAGTTGGGACCCTAACAGTTGGGACCCTAACAAGTACATACAAGACAAAAAGAGAAGGATGTCACATTTGTACAGAAGTGTGTAAAAGCACATATGATATATGACATAAATATTCTTATTTTATGGGACCTTTCCAATACTTATTTTCTCCAAGAAATTAGTACAATGTGTACTATATGTTTTGAAATACTGTGTGGAAGATGACCAAAATCAACAAAAAAATATAGGTCTAATATCCAAGGTTATGTGGCCTTTTTTGATACAATTCTTCTGCCTTAACATTTCTCCATTACCTTACTTTTAATTAATTTTTGACCTAAAAATAGTCTTTAAAGTGTATGAACTAGACTTATTCTTCATTTGAGGTTAAATTAAAGAAATAAAAAGAAAAAAAATTAATATTAAAAAAAAGTTCAGATATTCCTGCTTCAAGACATACTATGAAAGGGGCTGTAAAGAAATTTCAAATGAGTAAAGTTTAATAATTATACATCACAGTGTATCAAAATGCCTCATCTGGTACTTTCCAGTGTAAGACACAAAACAAGTGATCAAGTAAAGATTTATATGGTCTCTTTACCAACTTGTATCATCTTCAGCTTCCCTTTTAATCTGTTTTTGGTCATAGATAATATTAGGTGTTGTTTTGTTGAATCATTTTTTCTGTATTTAAAAATAAAATATTTTATACCTTTTGAGTACAATCTGAATTACATATTCATCTGTTGGGATGGTCCTTTGAGATGGATTAGAGAATAAAATTCATCAACACATGTACAAATAAAACACAAATGTATTTTAAGTACCCTCAAAGTACTCTGAAACTGATTTTGGGACTGAAACTTCTAGATCTTCCTATGTCATTACCAGCAGTGTGAAGACAAAAGAATTGGGAGTGGGGTTTGAGGGCCTTCTTGGGCAGCCAAAGTCATGTTGAGACTTAGCCAAAAGCAGGGATAAGAAGATAAATAACTATAGAAATCTCTGCTTGCATGTCAAGGGGACTCAAAAGAGACCATGGGGTTTATGTCTTACATGCTACTGTTTGCAGAAGGGTGAGAGAGCTCCTTGATCTTGTAAGGGACAAACAGAGAATTGTGCTGGAATCATCAGAGGAGTCAGCAGTACCACATGTGCTGGACTTCCACAGGAGTGTAAGTGGGTTTATGGCCTTAGCACACCATAATAACCTTGCTGAAACACGTCAAAAGCAGGAAATCTGGTATGATTGACAAGTTAAGGCTTAGACATATGAAGTGGGGCAAAAGGTCAAAGTTCTGATCCCAGATTGCCAAGAAAACTGTAAACAGACTAGGAGGGACTATTTAACAGCATTAGGCAGGTCAACAATATTATCTATATCATAGAGCTTCCAGACAGAAAACAGAAGTACAGACTCTTCAGTTTTAGGACTGTAAGTTTTAGCAAGCTCTAGCAAGAACAGGAATTTTCTTTGCTAAATGTAGGCCCAGTGTAAAATGGAGGTGAAATTCATAATGAATTCAAGAAGGAAGGCAAAAAACCCTGTGGTAGAGGGATTTCCCACTTCAGTCTGTATCCATGGGGAATTCAGAGGACAGTGGTTCTGTCAGATGACAGCAAGTGCTGTCACTATTGCACTCCAGACAAGCTGGGGCAGAGCTCAGCAGTAAAGCCTTGGGTGAGGCTTGACTCTTCAGAGGTACAATTAGAGAGGTGTAACAGTCATGTGAAAGGGAAGCACTGTGTAAATACATCTTGTGGGCTGCACCTAATGTCTTAACTGTTTTTAAATTCTCATAGGTGTTTTGTGATGGCATCTAGAGCTGTTTGCTTTGCTGCAGCAAGGTTATTTGGAATAAGGACTCAGAAAAGTGAATCTTAGTTTTTATATCAAGGTCAGAAAAAGTGAAAATGATCCATCAAAGATAAAAATAATTTTACAAAAGAAAACAATCAAACAGATCTCTCAGACATTTTAAATGTTGGATAACCATTACAAGAGTGCTATTTATAATATCTCTAGAGTTTTCCAGTTTTCCTCATGGTACCACCAAAAGAGAAAAATAGATAATTAATACTAACAGTCCCAGCACATCAGAACAACATACTCTACTTTTCTAGTGAATTCTTTTGATTCTTATTGACTTATCTTCATGTTTGTCAGTCTGTTTAGTCAGTCTGCAGTTACCACAGTGATTTGTAATGACAATGTTAACTCAGTTGTAATTAAGAGATATGCAAATAGGAAAAAATTGAGGGTCACACTCTTTTGAGTTGTAAAGTTAAACAACTCATAAGTAGAGAAGAAAACGACCTCTGAAGCCTTTGTGATGGCAGTGTGCAGTTCTCGTGAAATAAAGTATGCCCACTGCTTGAACCACATTTGGTGACTACACACCCCTGACATTACCGCACCTTCTCGGAACGGTGAACAGCCCCCCTGGGGCTATCCCTTCCTGCAGACATTGACACTTCAAGGAAAGGCTTGGAGAACAAGGAATCATAGAATCATTTATGTTGAAAAAGACCACTAAGATCACAGAATCATGAAATGGTTTGGGCTGGAAATGGTCTTAAAGACCATTTAGTTCTAATCCCCTTACATCGGGCAGGGATATTTGACCTGGTTGCTCAGAGCCCCATCCAACCTGGCCTCAAACACTTCCAGAGATGGACCAATTAGAATTTCTATGGGTTTCCTGTTCCAGTGCTTCATCACCCTCGCATTAAAGAACATTTTTCAAACATCTAACCCAAACCTAGTGTAAGTTTGAAACCATTACCCCTTGTCATGTCACTACATGCCCTTATAAAAAGTCCTCTCCATCTTTCTTTGAAGGCCCCCTTCAGATACTGTAAGGCTGCAATTAGGTCATTTCAAAACCTTCTTGTTTCCAGGCTGAACAATCCCAAATCTCAACTTTTCCTCACAAGAGAGGTGCTTTATCTCTCTAATTGACTTGGTGCCCTCCTTTGGACTCTCTCCAACAAGTCCATGTCCTTCCTGTGCAGCATGGTGGAGTCTCATCAGAGCAGAGAAGGGAGACAGAATCCCCTCCCTCACCCTGCTGGCCACGCTGCTTTTAATGCAGCCAGCATACATTTGGCTTTCTGATCTGTGAGTGCACATTGTCAGGTCATGTCCAGCCTCTCATCTGCCAGCACCCCCAAGTCCTCTTGGCAGAACTGCTCTCAATCTGTTCATCCAACTGCCTGTATTGATACCAGCAGTATTGTGGTGGGGAACTGTGTCAGAACTTATAGAAGTCCAGATGAATGGAATCTGTATCACTTGCCCACTGATATAGTCACCCCATCATAGAAGGCCACTGACTTGGTCAGGCAGGACTTGCCCTAGGGGGAGCAATGCTGAGTGTCTCAAATCACTTCCCTGTCTTCCCTGTGCCTTAGCACAACTTTTAGGAAGATCTGCCCCATGACCTTCCAAGACACAGAGGTGAGACTGACAGGTCAGTTGTTCTCAGGGTGCAGTGGAAATGATGGAAGATGCATAAGCAGGGCACATTCCTCAGGTTGGATTTTACTCATTGTCTCTCTTTAGCATTCTCATTCCTCACAGACTCCTATTGTAACTTCTGACTTGTAGTGAGGTGGTTGTCAGTCTCATTTACCAAGGAAAAGGTGATAGGATGAGAGGAAAAGACCTTAAATTGTGCCAGGGGATCTTTAGACAAGATATTAGGAAAAATTTATTCACCAGCAGAGTTGTCAAACATTGGAACGAGCTGCCCAGTGAAGTGGTTAGGTCGCCATCTCTGGAGGTATTCAATAGACTTGTAGATGTGGCACTTAGGGACATGGTTTAGTGGTGGACTAGGCAGTTTTAGGTTAACAATGATCTTAGAGGTCTTTTCCAACATAAATAAGTATTTGAATAGCATACCACAATTGCGACTTTTGCAAATGATTCCAGTAACCCAGGCAAAATATGAATGACTTGTGACTCATTTTGATTTTCTGTTCTGTCAGCGTCATGGGCTAGAAAAGCTCATTTAATCCTAAATGTTCTTCCCAGGTGCTGCACAAGCCAACAACCCAAAGTGGTATATAGTTTACAATCTCTCTTGCTTCATTGTCTGGCCTTATAATGGTTTCTGACAGGCTAAGGAAGAGCTGACCTGCAACTGCAACAAGCGGGCAGAGCATGGGAGGCTGTGAGAGGAGGGGGAATAGCCCTACCATAGATGTGGTAAGGAAGAAAAGCTGTCATCTTGAGAGATACACTTTTCTGAAAAGTGTGATCTTGAATTCAACTTTTAAAGAGATTTTCAGCATGTGTCAAACTCCTCATCATGCACTTTGTTCAGGCAGATAAGGGTACAAACCCCTACAGACCTCAGGGTAGCTTGGTAAGCTTGCTACTTTCCCAGTCTAGGGTGGCTACTTAAGCAGCTATAACATTTACAGGGGACTGTCCTGGGATAACCACCTCAGCAGTAGCAGACTGGGGAGCTAGAATTTGACAAGAAACCAAATCTGAGGAAACACACAAATATCAAAAGGAAATCAATTATTCCAGGACTTGGTGTGAGGCTTTTTTGTTTATTTTTTTTGGTTTTAGGTTTCTTTGTTTGTTTGCTTTTGGTTTTGTTTTAGCTTTCTTTTGTTTTGGCCTGGGGCTTGGGGGGGGGTCTTGTTTGTTGTTTGTTTGTTTGGGTTTTAAAATTTTTTGTTTTTTGTTCTTCTATTTGTCGGGCAGGATGACCCCTTCATATTCTTTTTTCCAGCTACCTCTAAGCATCAGAAAAGTACTTCTTAATATTATTTTTTTGTGTGTAAAACCTTCCCTCAGAGTGTTTCTTGAAGAAGACATCCTGTGCATTCAATTTGAGTACAATTTGAAGCATTCCAAGTATAATGTTGTGTAGCTTTGGCTTCTCCATGAATTGTACTGAACTTTCGCAGGTTTTCTGACTTGCTCCTTTAGAATGTGTTTTGGCCTTGGAAAAAGAGATTTGTAGAAATACTGTGCCTTGTTTTTTAGCTTTCCAGTGGGGCAGAGGGTCTTGCTATGCTGTTTGCAAGGTCATTTTGAAAGTGACCTTCTCTTGTCCCTTTGAGACATCTTTGTGTTTCATACTAGCATTTTTACACTCAGAAACAATAAAGGATGTTGCTCTTTAGGAAAACTCTTAGCATTTTTGGTCTTTCCAGACAGGAAACTGGTCCTTGGTCACAAATTGTCACATTCATGCTCTGAATTTGGTTTAATGCAATTTGGTTTAACTAACAGAATATTCAGAAAGGTTATCTGATCTTTGATATTCTGGTCAGTGTAAGGTCAGTTTCATTATTTATATCCAGTGAAAACCACCTTTTAGAATCTTGGTTACAGCTGTGAGATATCAAGAGGATCAATCCTGCTCCTACAAATCATATCTGAATACAAAATTCTGGTGATTAAAAAAAAAAAAAAAGATATTTTTAATTCTTACAGAAAATCAGTTCCTACATCTCCCAGTACTTGCCTGTTCCCAAGTTTTTGTTTAATATAAGCCTTACCTGCATTCTTAAATGCATAGAGAGAGGTATGTTGCCTTGATGCTGTTTTATTTAAAATTTAGGATCTGTAATTATATTCCTGTAAATTTATAGATATGCTTATAATTAAGTTTTATTTCAATGGATTTTGGTTTATAAGGTTTTTATGGCTAGGAATTTTAAATCTATATGTCTGCATGATCTCTTATGTTATATACAAACGATAGCAGTTGAGATTTTATTTATAATAAGATTTTCAATCTATTCAGTCTGTTGAGTTAGTAGTTTTCTGTCTGAATATTTATTGTACTTCAGAAAGACTTTACCAATGGTTGCAAGCATGTGTCTTGGTTCAAAATTATCCAGTCCCGGAAAATGAGCTGTGGTGTAGAAAATGATAGTTGAATTTAAAGCCTGAGATATTGTCTGGAATCTCCTGCACATTTAAGACAGAATTCTGTGTATAGAACAATTGGAAAGATCCCAGCTCTGCAAAAGTTACTGCCAATGCTTTCAGTGAATCCAGGATTCCACATCATGTCTTCCCTGAGGATAAACAGACTAACCTGGTCTTAAAATCAAATAATTTATTCTTATTCTTGAAATTAATAGGAATGGGAAATAGGATTGGGAGAGCACATAGTCTCATTGTCTGAGGACATAGAAAAGTATAAATGAATTTAGCTGTACCTCTTTTAAAAACTTATAAAAATCTAAAATATAAATAGGAACCAACAAAACATTTTTTATGTTCTTCAGCCAACTAGAAAGTGGGCATGGATATCTGGTATTTGAAAAGAGGAAATATTTAAATCAAAAATCTCTTTCTATATTAGTTTCTTGGAAATGGCCTGCTGGCACTCATACAGGATTAAGAGGACCTTAGGTCAAAACAAATGAGAGAGAACTGTTTGCAATGTGTTGGTGATGTGAATAAATGTAAAAGATTCCTGTGTAGAATCTGTCAGCTTGCGATTTTGTGACATACCCCAGGATTATTTTGGTTCAAGAACATGAAGAGAAACTGCTTTCAAACCTAAAAATAATATATTTTCATCTAAGGAATCAACATTTTATATTTGGGAACAATATACTGCCACACTGTGTGATGTTGCTAATAATATGCTATGCAAAACTGATGAGATATTGGTTACTTGCAAAAAATATAAAGTGACATTCTATGCACCTACCTTCAGCAGGAAAAATCCTTGTAACATGTGTCATGTAGTAACAATGATACAGCCAACTGACACCAATTAAAAAGTCACAAATGGTTGCTTTTCTCTAATGTTCAAAGAGCTCACGGAATTTAGATGTGTACATTAAGGATCAGATGCTTGGTTGCATATTCTACAAACTATGTTTTAAACAAATCAGCATACAGATGGCTGTGACAATAACCACCAGGAAAAAGTGAAGGGTGAACTGTCACAAAGTTTGGCAGGCTATTGCATATTGAGAGTCCTTCCCTATTGCTCTTTGAATAGTCAGTCCCACAGTATTTCTATATTGCAGGCAGGTGGAGGGTGGGTAAGTATTCTGATTAAGGCAAGGGACTGGAGATACACAAAAACTGCAATAAATATTTTTATCCTTCTATAAGAACTTCCAGCTAGACCTTGGATAAATATTTAGTCAGTCTGACTTGGTTATCTACATCTGCAAAGCTTGGATACTACAACCTTCCAATCTAAAATTTTCTGTATGTTAGCAAGACACTGAGGTACCATGACAATTGAAATACTACCATAGGTTCAATTTAATTTTTTTAGCTAATTTTGCAGGGTGGCTTTTGTTTTTTTGGTTGGTTTTTAAACAGTTTTTGAAGAAGTCTTAATTTCCAGAAATCTGTACAGCAAATTAGAGAATCCTGAACTAGTGACACAGAACAGGAAAGAGATATTTGAGGACAAAAGGATTAATAAATTCCCTGGAGAAGAAAAGAGGTATGAAATACACATGTAGGCTTATCCAGAATTACTGACAAAAAAAGGGAAAATGACAGAAGAACAGAGCATATGATAAAATATAAAGAAAGAAGGAAGGAATAGACATATATTAAAAGTGTCCAGGTCACATTTCGAAAGGCTGAAGAAATTTACTTGGGATAATTACTGATAGAGCTCTCCTCTGCACCCAGATAATCAGATAGGACTGCATCTATGGATAGAGTTATCTGTAAAATTAAAGGAGAGAAACACTGTTCTCAACAGTTATGACATTGAGAAATTTTAATTCTCAAGGTATATGCTGGAGAGCAAATGCCACTAATAGCCAAAGGAACTCTCTATTCTTAGATGTGTTTAGCTGGCATGTTACTTAATCAGCTGCCCCCCAGAAGTACTTTTGGTGAAAGTAACTTTAAGTAATTAACATGCAGTTAATTAAAAAGTAGATTCAATTTAAATTAAAGGGAAAATATACCAAACTAGGACTGTCAATCAGGTTTGGGATTTCAGAAGGATCTATTTTGATATGGGAATGAAGTAGTAAAACAAGTTTTGTTAAAAAACTTTGAATATAGTCCACCTGAGCTTAAGAACTTGAGGTCTGAAGCTTTTCCAAGTCAAAAGAGGTAAATGTAACAGTAAGATGTGTCATGGATAAAGAGAAGAGACCTTACAAAAAGAGCATTTATATGTGCATAACCCTCTCAGAACATGTATAAGCAGAGGCATATACATAATGGGAACAAAGTATGACAACAAAGAAGGTAATGTTTTAAAGTCAAGCTGGGATGGAGTTTGCTAGGAGATGTAAAGTGCCTGAAGCATCTTAAAAGCAGGTTGGCTTTCATCCCACTGCTTCAACTAGAAGACTACTCAAGATTTCCATTGACCAAGCAATTAAAAGCTTCCTTGTTTGTTATGTTATTTTCTTTTCCCACCAACTTGAAGACATTCAGGACCAATTTCACACTACTATTACTTAGAAAAATATTTACTTTTGGTTTAGCTCTCTCTTCCCCCTTTCTGATGTTTTCAGGAAAAACAGGTCATCCCAATTGTTTTTCTTCTGCTTTTGTTTTCCTTTAGCATACTTTTAGTTTCATTGAATGATGGCAACAGGAACTGTAGCCATTACCAAGGTGTACTATTATGAATAGTTCCCTATTTCTGGCTCTGACCCTTACTTTGTAAATTTGCCTTTTCTTATGTCCAAATTAATGCTGATCTCATGCTCACCAACTAATATGTCTCCTACCAACCCTTCTTGAGTTGTTTTCCTCGGATGACTTCTCCAAAAATATATGTCTATCAATAAACCATTAGTAATACTAGGATGAAAGAAAAACTAGTTTAGACGAAATATTACATTGATTAGTCCCAGCTGAGGAACTGGAAGTAAGTTTTCAGTTGCTACATTTTTCTGGAAACTGGAAGGACATTCCTAACTCACTGTTTTACCAAGCATTAAGACTCTGGTGTCTTTCTAAACATATTGCAGTAAAAAAAAAAAAAAACATCCTAAATAGTTTTTAGATAGAATTAATAACTACAAAAGACATTATATTGTCTGTAATTTGAATAGAAGACTCAAAATGTCTTCTCCCATTGGATGTTTCAGTTGATTCTTTTCTTTCCATGATTGGATTTCTCTCCATATTCTTTCAATAAAGCAGTTTTATTTCTCCTTCAGTCTTTGATTTACTTTGAAAAATACAGAAAAGCTGTCTGTCAACTTTTCTTCATGTTTTTGTTTTGGTTGGTTTGTTTTTCTAACAGAGAAAGGCCAGTCTTACTGTTGATGCATCATCTCTGTTCATCTCCTTGAATTTATGGTTCAGTTTTAAGCAGCAGTTTTGAAAAGACAATGGCATTTCCAGATTTGAACCCTGATAAAAAGCATGACACAGTGGGAGAAGGAATAAAATGCCTGGAAAATTAAGACTTATGGCAATGTAATGACCCAAGAAGAAAGCACTTCCACTATAGAGAATTCCCTACAGTAATTTTGGAAATCTCATTACAGACAGATCTTCTGTTACTTCAAGGATAGTTTCAAATACAATTTCCCTGCATTTCTATGTAATGATATGGAGTTCTATCTGCTGCTTAAGGCCCAACTCTTGAACATCTGTAATTCAGGACATTGTGTAGAAAAAGATAAAGTGCATAGTATGCCAATTAAATCTCCCAGAAGACTGGATTACCACAGTTTTGTTTGATCATAGCCTTGTTTAGTGTTTTGCAGGGTAATAAATAGCAGAGAGAGATGTAATACGTCTGTTTCTTCAAGTTCAAGTGCTACAGTTTCACTTGGAAAGCAAATATTAGCTGTTTCATGTTCTTAGGGAGGAAGAAAGAATAAGGAAGACACTTGTTCAAAATGGCTCAACAGCTGGCCTTTCTTTTTTGAATGAAAATGAAGGGGGAAAAAAAGGAATCAAAACAAGACATTACAATCATACTCTTTGCTATATGATCCTTTCCTCAAACCCTGCTTCCTTTAGCAGCTGAAACTAGATGCCACACCTTATTTTTTAGCTTTAAGAGATGCCTGGTGTTACTAGTTTGATGACAGAAGAGCAGAGGACAAACATCCCTCTTGATGCTATGTAGTTAAGGTAAAGAAATGGCAGGTGACTGGTTTAAGAAATTTAAAATTGTCCCCACGGATGCTAAAAAAATTATACAGCAATTTTTTGCTTTGTATAAAAAAAGCTGCTGCTGGGCGCACACTGCATCAGTACTTAAAAAAAAAAAAGCACCAAACCCTATATAACTGTTACCAATATTCATTTATTAGTATCTCTATTATTTTCTCATTAATATGTTTTTTTCTTCCAAAAGTATATATTAATTTATCTATAAAAATGTTATTGCTCTTTTGAAAATATTTCTGATGACTGGCCTGTTATTTCACAGGATTTATTCTGGATGAAGGGAAAGCTACCACTCTCTGATTGTTTCTCTTGGGTGCATATGTCACCTTTCCTTTAAGTTAATAATTTCATAACTGGTGATATGGCTGATTTGCTCATGAAAATAAAGGCACTCTGATCCTATATGTTATTTATCATTTGGTTTCACAAAGAGAGCACATTTTGATGTACAAATCCATTCTCGAACAAATCTGATTCCTTGCTAATCCATAGAATATTTTGATCTTTACTGGGTAATGAAGTCTTCATTTTTATGTGTAAAAAAAATCTCATGTATAATACAAACAACATTATCTCTAAAACCATGATACATCATCATACATGCAAAACCAAAGCCTTGGGTAAGACAGACTGGCAAGTTAGATGAACCACTTCAATTTTCCATCAATCAAATTATAGTTTATTGTTCAGCTGAACTACCTCAGGCAACACAAATCTAAAAACTGTCATTTTGGAAACATTACATTTTTTTTCTGTCACATTATAACCCAAGCCACAGCCATAAAAAAGAATGTCATACCATTACTGACTGTAATATTCCTTAATTTAAGAACAGCTAATTCATCTGCAATATATACAGTGTTCCTAGGATTTGGAGCTTATAGCAGTGTTCAGTTACAGTAATCTTATCAAATCCCATTAGTACATGTATTATTTTTTAAATAATGGAGATTTTTACAAATTCAATTAAGAACAGAATGATTGTTTATAAGAGCATTTTAATGCCTGCTTTATAAATAAGGTTTACATTTCAGAATCATCTAATATTTCAATTATTTGGTTATTATGAACCCTAAATTGTAGGGAATTTAATTAAAAATTAGGCTTCTATGGTGTACACTGGACAAAATAATGTGGTGTCTTTTTTCTATTTCTTTACAACAAAGAGTGTCATCACACTAAGGCTCAGAAGTCAAAAATTAATCCAACTAATGTTACAGGCCTGCTTGTGTTCTGTCACCCAAAACGCACCTATGTCCTTTTCGCTCTTTAGGCTGTGGAATTCCCCTAACATTGAAAATCAGGAATGCGATGATTCTACATTTTAAATATTCTATTTCCCACTTACTCTACATTTCTAAATGATAACTTTATGATGTTCCTTTATTTATCCACATTGAAGTGCATATACGAGTTAACGGAAGAGCAAAGGATGAGAATTACAATGAGAGGTTATATTTCTTCCCAGGTTAAAATATATAGCATTGAGAGTGTGAAAAGAAAGAGAGTTGCTAATAAAAGTATTCTTCCCTCACCATCTATATGCTTAAAAATTTAATCATGTTACCCTAGGAAATCATAAATTTAATTAGGACATCACTCTTTAAATAATATGTGATGAAATTTAAAGATAACTGAAATGTTGTGAGATCACTTCACTGCAAAGATATACATCATAAGGACACCTGTCCCCCCTTAATTGACTACCTGCTAAAAGAAAAACCTGCTAAAAAAGCAGATTTACTGTGTAGTGAGGCAATGAATTTAAGAGGTCTCTGCTGAATAAAAAACTAGTTCCATTGGTTGAGCAGGGCCATGTTCTTGAGCAAGTTCAGACATATTAACTGAGTTTTTATGTGTTTTTATGGACCATTTATTTTTGAAAAATCGGGAATTTTCACTGCAACAATTACTTATGTACCAGAGTAATAAAATTCTGGTGGTTGATATTCACCAAATCTATGCCAAGCATATTCCAGCAAGGATTATTGTACACAGTTTGTATGTACATGCAAAAAGGTGAGGGAAACCAGTGCAAGACTACTAAGTACAAAGACTTTAATCATAGTGCTTACATTTCCTTTTGGTTTTGTTTTTCCTTTTAATCGAATTGGGTTATTTCATATAAGGTTCAAATTTTCCTAAGGAATATATTTCTGCTCCTGTGATTCTTCTAGTTGCTGGTTACATTCATGGATCCAGTTATTTTTCTATTACTCTAGTACACTGACAAAGGTAGAGAGTAAACAAGTATCAGATCCTTACAGAGCTTTCTTTAGAGGATTACACTAAGGCTCTTAAGGTCACCAAAATTTTCTGAGAAGCAAAATTATCAGTCCTAAACTTTCAGGTTAAATTACAATTTAAGCTATCTCATTCCCTATTCATTGAAAAGTGTCATACTGGTGAGTATCTTAAGAAGCAGTTAGAGGAGGTAGGCATCAGATCTTTTCTAACAAACCTTTAACTTCTAGTTTTGTTTGTTCTGTAACAACAATTTTTCTATTTTATACAATTTTGTTTCTCCTACTAAAAAAAATTATTTTTGAGATTAAAAAAAGTAATCTAATCACTTTTCTGTCTCAGATGCGAATTTTCCAGATCTAAACGAGCCCTGAGAACATGTGATTTTTATTCACAATGTATGTGAAAGAGAAGCAGGAAGAGAATATCATAAAACTAGTTGTAACAAAATAATATGACCGACCCATCTAAAACTCAGTGAGATGGTTTAAAGTTACTTCCTCTCAAGTGAAAACAGCTTTTGTGACTCATTCCATTGACTCATTAATATATGTATATTTTCACTATGTCTATAAAAATTCTTGTTTTATCCTGTTTTACAGGAAGCTAGACTTTCTTACTGTGTTACTAGCTGCTGGCAGTGGAAGCACCCAAACTTTTGGCATATTCAGCCTTGCAATAAAATTCAGGGTGTTTCCTAGATATGGTATAATTAACTTCAAATGCTATGTTACAATTATGTTAGGGTGTGACTTAGACAAAATAAAGCACTTCTAAGTGAAGACTGATGTGCAATTCTAAATGCACCCTTTTTTTGTCTATGGGTACTATAAATACTTTAGAATACGATAGATAGTACCAAATCAAAGCAGTTTATGTCCCTTAAATTCTGGATTTTAATTTTACAACATAAGATAGATTATTCTTGGTGGAATCTTTTTTTTTTAATTCCCTTTGATTTTATTTTTACCTCATTTAAACTCTTGCTGTTTTAGCTATGAGTAAAGCCTAGAAGTCATAGCCACATTTTGCCTAGCTGCATTTAAGATTATCCATTAGGATTCATTCAATCCTGGTAATTGTGTTGGTTTTGCATAGCCTGGTGTGAGAATTTGCTGGAAGCTTCCACCATGTCCAGCAGAGCCAATCCCTGATGGCTCTGAAGACGGACAGGGTGCTGGCCAAAGCTGGAGATGATGGTAATGCCTCTGTGATAACATATATAAGAAGAAGTCAAAAAAAAGGTGGTTCAGCAGTTTGAACTCCAGCTAGAGAAGAAGAGGAGGTGAGAACATGTAATAGAAACAACCTGGAGACACCAAGGTAAGGGCAAGACATCAAGGAGGTGCTCCAGGTGCTGGAGCCGAGGTTCCTCTGCAGGCTGCGGTGAGACTGTGGTGAAGCAGCTGTGACCCTGCAGCCCATGGGGATCCATGGAGGATGCAGGGATCCACCTGCAGCCTTTGGGGGAGGTGCCCATGCCAGAGCACGTGAATACCTGGAGGGGGCTGTGATCAAGTGAGAGACCTGGTGGAGAGAGAGGGCCCTGCTCCAAGGGCAGCCTACCCTTAGAGGGCTGTACCCCGTGGGAAAGTGACCCAAGCCACAGTAGTTTGGGGAGGACTGTGTGCCTGTGGGAGGGACTCATATTGCAGCAGCTGAGATTTGAAGCCATGCTGGAGAAGTTCACAGAGAACTGTCTGCTGTGGGAGGGAACCCACAGTCTCACAGGAGAAGGACTCCTTTCCCTCTGCAGCAGAAGAAAACCTTGGGTGATGAACTGACCAGAACCCCCAACCCTCTGCCTCCCTGTGCTGTCAGTGAGAAGCAGGGAGGGGTTGGGGGAAGAAAAGGTGTTTAAGTGCTTATTTTACTTCTCATTATCCTCCTCTGATATTATTGGTGATAATCTTACTTTGTACCTCTAACTTGAGCCTGTTTTGCCCTTGGAGTGTTTTCTCCTGGTCCTTAACTCATGAACCCTTCCTTTAAATTTTTCTCTCTGCCCAGAAGAGAGGGTAGTAGTAACAGTAGCAGGGGAGGGTGAGTGAGTGGCGTTTGTGGGTGCCTGGAATGTGATCAGTGTCAAGCCATGACTGTAACTGGGGATAAAGCTTAGTAATATTAACATGGATGCTCTCTAGTATGCTGAATCTGACATTGTAACTGTTTGTACATACCTTCTTCTGTTCCTTTATAATTGGCTATCAGCCAGTACATTTACATGGATATACTCCCTTGTAGTTTGCAAATACAGCTTCCAAAGTAATTTTTCTTGCTTCAGTCATGCCAGTGAAACAACCTCTAAAATGTGCCGCAAGCTTTACGGTTCTTTTCTTTAGGAAACGTGTTCAATTAACCTATTTTTCTTTTCTTCCAACATATGGTAACTCGTCTGCTTCCAGGTGAGTTTATTTTTACCCATTAGTTTGCATGGCTGTCATGACTTGATCAGTGCACAGGTTTCGGTGCCATTTCAGCCCTGAGCCCTTCGCCATTGCCCTCTCTTCTGAATACTCCATGAGCAGAAGAAGGAAGACAGACATTGGTGTCTCACTACCCTGTAGCCATGTTTTGAAGGTGCAGCAGCAGGGCTCAGTTATTGGCTTCCATTCACTCATCCAAACCATAATGTACCCAACAGAGCTCACTCCAGGGTGAAAGGCTTTGTTCTAAAACAATGGTCCTTTGTCATCATCCTTTGACACACTACACCAAGAGTCACGTCTCATCTATGTCCTCTGCAATCTGCTTTCTAGAGCACTAATATTTCTTACTTTTCTCTCATTCCTTTGTTAACCACCTTATATTAGGGAAAGTGCAAGCAATAGGAAGCATAGATGTACCTATTGAAATGGGAAAAAAATTATAGTTCTGGCATTTTCATGATAAAGAGTGTTTAGTAGTTACACTCCAAAAAAAAAAAGTGAACTGAAATGAAAATGTGGATACGTCTTTAATAAGAACTTGTGGATGGATTTCATTTATGATCCTATTGTAATGACATGAACTCAGACTCTCCCTTCAATTTATAAACAGTGAAAAAAAATCAATAAATGACAATTTATTAATTTTTTCATTAAGCCAATGTGTTGGTAGAGAAATATGGCAGATCCCCAGGTATTCAAATGCTGCCTACAGCTTGCCCCTCTCTGAGTTCCTTTTTCACCTTTGTCACATTTTAAAATGATTTCAAAGGTGACAATCAAACGAGGAGACAGTAAGGTTTTTAACAAGGCAGTCATTTTTAACTATCAAAGTTCTTTTCATTCTCTACAGGTACATATCGAGTAAGACTGGATTTGTAAATTCAGGCCATGGCATTAAACACAAAAACCCAAAGAGAATTGCTTGTGACATTATTATTTTGGACTGGTTGGATCATTGGACAATGTTCTAAAAAAATTTTACAAGTTTCAGTCCAAACAGATCTTTTAGAGAACAGACTTACAACATTACAGACACAAGTTAATCAAAGCAACACTTTCTCTTAGGTTGGTGAGCAGAGGAGGCATATAGGGAAAAGGAAAGAGAGAAAAAGTTTCTTTAAACAAGTGCATGCAAAGAACTAGAAAGTTCTTTGATACTACTTTTTCCCCGAATAAAAATGTGCTCTCTTTTATGGAGGATGAAGCTGTAACTCAGTATCTCTGTGCTCCTGAGCGTATTAATCCTCTACAAATGATGAGTATGGAGCAGTACCAACGATGAAATCTTACAACTCTTTCATTTCATTTATTAAGACATGGAACGCTATTTTTTTACATGAGACATGAAAGATAAAACTCTATTAAATACCAAAGAATATAATAACTAGGAGCCAGAAAATGAGTGGTAGACTTTGAAAATACATCATATTGTGGGGAAAATGACCCAAATGTTCTAGCTTTTATGAGGGTGCTTGCTCCCTTCTGACCTTTTTCCAGATTTGTTTTTGGAACTAGAAGGATATAGTTCCCCTTTTGGAAAATCTCTTTAAGAAGGCCTGTGGACAACGTGTGTTGGATCAAAGGTTTCAGAACTTTAAGGTCTTTCAAAGCTTTTTACTTTTTTTTTTTTTTTTTTTTTTTTTTTTTTTAATATTGCAGTTCTTTTCATTACTACTCATTTTGATGATGGTTGGGTGAGCTGTTTGGGATAAATGTGAATCTGCTCAAAGATCATTTGTTTAAAAATCTGAACCAAACTGAAGCATGTATTTTTCGTGGTATTTCTCCGTTTCTGTTTTAGAAGCTCAGAAGCACAAGTGGTGTATGATTTTTCGTGTGTCAATGCATGACTTTATATGCTTTTTTACCTTACATATAAAGACAATGTGTGACTATGATATAATTAGCCTGAAGGTGACCCACACTTCTATATCATGGCCACTAGACAGAATGTGACTATCACAAAGACACAGGAGCTCTTTCGGGATATGAAATAAATTTTTTTAATCTTAGTTTATTCATAATTTTTACTATTCTTGCCCACACTGCAGTATATATGCACAATTTCAAAGTAAAAAAATACAAACTATGTAAATATATATTGTATGTACTTCATGATTTCTGAAATTTTGAAATATTTTTCCTGAATAGTGACACTTATTAATGACTGCTCCCTTAGAATTTTAGTGTCTTTCTCTTTCTTATATATATATATATAATATATATATATATATATATATATATATATATATAATGCATGTAACGTGGTATCATGTACTGTGGTATCAGATTCACTGGCAAAGATCTGTATTCATGAAAGATGACAGAGTCAAGCTCGATATCAATGAGACCAATGTTATATATACAGCTACTGAGGAAATTAACAGAATTAAACAGCTGAGATAGAAAAATAATATTTAAAATAGTCAAATAAATAAATCATTGTTATAACAGTAATCAACAACTCTTCACATTTCATGGTGGTAAGGAAAGAAGTAAGTAGTTTTTTACATGCAAAAATATTTGATTTAAATAATGGGAAAAAATTCTTATTAGAAGAATAGTATTTGAACAGGCTACACAGTGAGGTTGAGGAAGCCCCAGTAATGGCTATTTTTTAAGAACATTAGACAAATGTCTGCCAGTAATACTCTGTGTAACTGATCCCATACAGAGCAAGGGTGTACATTAGGTGACCTCTTGAGGTCCCTTCCAACATATCTCCATGAAGTTCAGAATGAAAAAAGCCCAACAGAAATATTTACCAGATGGGTTTTTGTTTTGTTTTGTTGTGTTTTTTTTTTGTTCAATAGTTGGTTACTTTATGATTCTGTGAAAGAGCAGTGAACTGGAAGGAACTGAGAGCAAATGTTTTAATTTGGCAGTTTAGGGGGAAAAAAGATCTTTGCACTTATTTTGATGTCTGTTACTGGCAAAAAAACCCAAATTAAATGCTGCCAAAATGTCTTTGAGACAAATTCAGCCAAGTAATTCTCTTTCAATATGAGACATATGATTAGGTCTGCAGCCAATATCTGAACTCTTTACTTGTATCTTTCACATTACCTCTTTTAAAATCTATTTTGATATACATATACACAGAGGCAGACAGGCAGATATGCACACCCACTTTTTTTAAGCAATCAAACTGAGAAAAATATGACTAAAATTTTATTATGTTGGTGCATTAAAATGCAAAGTTACAGTTAGCACCATTAAAGAAAGCCAGAGTAAGGACAATGGTCATACCTATTTATTAGGTGCATTAAACTACTTCTATTTGATAGTTAAAACTGTACTCAATACAGAATTATCTGTCTGCCATTACTGGAAGTGCCATTACCTGACATTTACCTCTGAAGTCAGGAACTGCACATCAGGATGTCACAAAAAGAGTTGAAAAATACCAGCCACTGTTTTGGCTTTTCTTCAGAAACAGTGTAGACAAAGGCTTGGTGACTCCAGCTACAGGATGACTTCAACCACTTTATTTCCAGCACTTGTGTGGGTGTTGGAGAGAAAAGCCAACCTCATAGGCAACTCTCACTCTTCAAAATAGAAAGGCTGAGATTCTTCCTCACCTTACACACATCAGATGGAAGCAAAGCTTCTATGCAATGCACATTCATAACAGCCAACAAATTATAACCATAGCTGCTGGCTGTGATTCTCCACATCGGTCAGAGAGATGGGCTTCCAGCTCACTAACATAAAGTCAAGGACATTCAAACACCAGTAAGATAAGACTTGAGTGCCACACTGGGTGATACCCAGATGTACTGAAATTCCAAACATAAAATTAATGCCAAAAATACCCTAAACTTTTAGTTCTCTTTTATAAATAGATATAAATCCAGCTTTGCTCACAGAAGAGGTTTTGAAAAATTACGTCTCTTTGAAGACTCTGTTATTAAGAAATATGATGTCACAGGTGGTGGCTGGAAAACAGGTATTTACAATTGCTTTCTTTTCCTAAGGCTTAAAGTTGTCAGGAAATGATCCAAGTTACTTTAAGTATTACAATAATGCATTAATCACTTGCACTTCTTTTTTTTTCCTATCATCATCATCATCAAAACCAAAAGCAGGTATAACTCAACTTTCTCCTGAGAATCTCACAAAACTGTCTTGGCTTTCTTATTTTGTCTTTATATTCCAATTACATTTTATTGTTTCTTCAGCTTCTCCTTTTAACAGCCTTTACCTAACTTGTTTTCAAATTTGTAACTTTATGCATTTAATTTCCCTTTGTCTATCTTCCAGTTTTGATTAATACCTTCACATTCAAAAGTTTTTGAACAGTTATTTAGGCCAGCAGTAGCTTTAAACTCCTGAATTTCAAGTATAAACTTATTTGGCATCCTAATGTATTAGCACTTAAGAAAGGCAATGAAATAAGAAGTAGCCTTATAATTTGGACTAGTAATAACTTTCAAGTCATCCTTTCTTATTTTACAAAAGCGAGTATAAAATATAGCAGTACCAAGCGTGTTCTTATGAGGCAGGATGTGAACTGATACAGTTCAGTAAGGCTGTAAAGAGTAAGGTTGTAAACAACTGTTACACTGCACACAAGAAGCTTCGAAATCTCCTCAGAATCCCTTTCTTCTGCAAGTCATGCCAGGAACAATAAGAATTAAGTGTGCTGAAACTTAATATTTTGGAACAGCTCTGGTGTGGGTGTAAGGCAAATGCAAGATGTTTTTGACAAATTCAGGACAAGTAGTTTGCATACAAATGAACAATTTGTTCTTGAAAATGTTCTTTCCATCTTGTTTTACTATTAAGTACAGTCAGGGACAATTGTTGGTATAAATTTTGATGATTATCATGAAAACTTTGGCAGTGAAAACTGTAGGAGGATGTCAGCTCTTCCAACCTTCTGGTCAACATCCGTTAGCTACTAAAAAAAATAACCCCCAAAAAATTAACTCCCACGCTTTTACACTGCATGTGGCAAAAGACAAGATTTAGGAATTTTAGGATCTCTCACTGCATAGTCTTACTCATATTACTAGTATTGAGCCCCATGTGGTAGAATTTGTAGACTCAAAATTTTAGGAATCTTCATTAAGTAGAATAAAAAACAAATTTTAGGATGAGTCTTCATCATACGAATTTTCAGTGCTTCTAGCAATTTCAGATATTTTGGAATACCCTTGTACAGGAAATTATTTTTTTTTCTGGCTGCAATTTCATCTCCACTTATACTAGATTTTTGCACTATCAGATGATAACTTGATTTTGTTCAGATGCTGAACTGGTCAAAGGATACAGTATCACATTTCTATCATCTTCTCATAGGGCTTTCAAGTCACCTGTAGGAGGAAAAACAACACCTGATCCAATGAAAGGTTGGTGGTAAAAACATAGTAATGATCGTGTACCAAATGAGTGCTTTGCATCACATGGCTGTGGCATTTCCAGTCCTAGAGCAAGAGATCTGAAGCAAGATTTACAGTATTGTCAAGCCATGGCCTGAGGGTTTTAAGCAGCTTGATTAGAAGATTCATACTGTCACATACTAGGATCTGTTGAGTGCAATGAAAGGTTAGTATTTCACACAACGATTTGCAAACCTTCAGCTGAAATCAAATAGGTTTTGGTTTTCTTTCCTTTTTTTTTTTTTTTTTTTTTTTTCCCTCTCTTGAGGGAAGTGGATTGTGTGTATTTTTCCTCTGAATTTCACTAGGTCAGTTGCAATTCATACCACTTCTGGTCAACATGTAATACATCTGTTTTCTAAGAAAGCAACATACTAGCTCATAGTAAACTTGTTCCTAGCACATCTAGAGTAAGGGTACTAAAACTTTATCTTCAAGATAAACTTATAGTGAAATAAGAATTATAAATAAAGACAGATCTCTGAATGTTTCATATAAAGAAAATTGAAACTAGAAGCTGTAATCAGATATTTCACCTCTTTACGAATGGTGTATTTCTGCATCAAGATAAAAGTGGATCTCAGAAAAGGGTATTCAAGTAGAAAAATTAGCATGATTCAGTCAGGTCTAGATAACAGAAAGGTTGTTTCTAACTAAAAAATGCAAGCTGTCTTTCACGACTCATTCGTGTCTAGCACTGAATGTTCCCTTACTGCTTACTGTTAGATGCTACAGGTTCCTACAGAAGTTACAGAAACGTGTTGCTAAAATCATTAAAGTATGTAAAAAACATCCAGGAGATTTTACATTTATGGTATTTTTTACTAATTTTTAAGTTTATTTTTTTATTTTCTCCATTTTGGGTACAGCATTTAGGTGAAGTATCAGGACTGAAACTGTCAATGAACACTTTTTTATTCTACCCCTCCTCCCATTCCTTCAAAAAAAATTTCTGAATAAAAATATATCCCATTTGACATGGGAAGTGTGACTGCTATCAAGAATCAGGGTATCAAATAATTTCCACCCTTATCTATTTTCAATCTTCTCTTCCAATTCACTTTACTTACAATGTAAGGTATGCTACATATTTTGGGAGAAAAATTCTTGGAGATGCAATATAAAAATAAATGCCTTGACTAGATGTATTATTCAGAAATATTTGTTTGACTTAGCAGTTATTAACAGCTTTTGACTTAGCAATAATTAACAGTTTTACCCAGGTCCTTACTATTAAGGTCATGTTACATCATGCAGTTATATATTCAAAAACAGATCCCCACTTTAAATGTTATTGGGTGGGTTTTCTTCTGTAAGTCAGAACCTCCATTAAAAAAAAAAAAAAAAAAATTACAGGGTTTTCAATCATGTTTTGGAGATCTACAGAGGCAGGCATGCTTGTAAGTTGCAAATCTTTGGGCTGAGAGACACCACCAAATACAAACGAAAAAACCTTCACAGATCAAGTCTTAAACTAAATAGTGGTGCAAATAGGAAGCCAACACAGTCTTTAGAATAGTCACATGAAGCAGTCTGACTGTCTAATAAGCTGCCTGGCTGGCCAAGAATACCACTAGAAAAAAAAAAAAAAATCACACTTCAAAGAACCAGGAGGGTGTCTTCAACAAGTCAGAAATTGGTTTTTGACCTTTCTGACTCATGTAAGCTTTCAGGATTCCCACCTGTGGTTTCTTTTCTAAATGATTTGATGATAAAAAGATAATATTTTTTTTTCTTCTTTTGAATGGAAGAAACTCCTCCCTTTTTGTATTGGCTATAACACTGCTGAAGCCAGCTCTCTCTAGTATAGCCCTTTCAGGGGTAGAAATAAGAACTATCTCTGCTACATTTCTCTGCATTGCATTTCCTACAATGTTAACAGCCTGAGTAGTAGAAATTTTCTCTGTAATTGCACATTAATATATAGTTACTGCAAAATGAACACTACAACCAGTTTAAGGTTTGGGGTTTTTTAGGTAGGTTTTTTTTTTTATTTTGTGGGTTTTTTGTGGGTTTTTTTTGTTTTGTTTTGTTTTGTTTTTTTTTTATATTAGATAAATTCAGCATGAGTGATGGTTTGTTTTTTAAAGAAATAAGACATGAAGTTTAAAATGCAGCATTGACTGAATTTGATAATTTCAAAAGGCAAGTTAAAATCCAGAGACTGCCATTTTCAACAGCTGGGACAGAGGCCTGATTTTTGAAAGTACTGTCAGTCATGACTCTTAATGGGCACTACCAATCTGAATAAAAAATCACAAATATCTGGCCAGACTCAAAATCTTGGAAGCTCATTCATGGGTTTATTTTTGCTTTAATGCAAAATGCCAATAAAAGCAAAACTCAGGAATAACCATAATTATACTCTGTTTTTAATTATATGGAACATAGTAACTGAGTCTTCAAAAAATACTAAGGTATTCTAAGCAAAGCCTATGCTGTGCTCAGGTCAGAGGATCTGCATATGCTTAAGATGCTTAACACTTCACAAAACTAAACATCTGGAATATCCTGCTGTAGAAATAGATTAAAATATAAATTGGAAAGAAAATGCAAGTAATAAGAAACACCAGAACTTAGACTCATTTGAAACAAAATGACTGAACAAAAGATTGGAATCCATAACTGAGAGAAAACTAGCTGGTGACTTGTTAAAACCCCCCACAGGATGCAAAGCAATTTTTTTACACAATCCTTCTTTTTTTATTGAGAACAAGATAACCTTCTTCCTCAATTTGTGATCTCCCTGCAAATAATCAAGAAGATTACAACTTCTTTCTGTTTTTAACTTTCATCCTGCTGAGAAACTCTGAAACACTTTCAGCAGGTCGTCTAGATAGTCCTAGTCATTATGTATAAGAAGAAGCACTCTTGAAGAAGTATGTATGAGAAATGGAAAACAATTTTGATGGTAGGAGCTTAAAAATCATGCAGAATATTGCTGAAAGTGCAACACAAAGTAGCACTGAGAAAATTTGTGAAGTTGTGGAAATAGAGTAAAAAACTCCGTTGTTGATTCCAGGAGGTACTTTTTGCTTTTTCTTTCTGAAATAGCTGCACTGCTTAACAATGTAAATAATGTTTTCCTGTACTGTAAAGCTCTGTGTTGTCTTGCATTTTCATAATACTTTCCTAAAAGACTACTGTCTCCTACCTGTGGTATCTAAGTAGACCTATGGGGAAAGTTTCTTTTGCTAGGATTCCCCACTTCATTTTCTGTGATGCAACAACACGTGTGGGTCTGCTCTGCTTCACATTTTTCCTTTTCCCCTCACATTCAGATTTCTGACCCACAGCTTCAACATATCCCACCCTTTATCTTTTGGTGTACTGGGCGTGTTAATTGTCAAGAGGACTCTGAAAGGCATCAGAGAGACACCAGCTCATGCTCATGTTTTTACTGCAGCTTGAACATTCACTAGTATCATTCTGGCTGCAAGTATTTTCAGGGGGAGAAATTTGCTGGCTTGCTGGGACACAAATGCAAGGAAAATCTAATTGAATTTGAAAAATGTAAGATGAAGAAGACACATTTCATAGCTGGATTCTTTTTAACCTCTATTTTGCAGCATTTTATTTATATTTTGTAAGTGTTTTAGAAGAAATAATATTTGTTATCTAGATAACTCACATGCAAAAACTTCAGTTTTTCGAAAGAAAAAAAAAAAAGAGAAAATGCTTAGGTCAGAATGGAAAAACTTTAAATTGAATATGGCTCCAGAATATTTCAGATATTTAAAATGCCTTATTCAGTGATTATGACTGTGGCATAGTACAGCAAAGGTAACTTCAGTGTATTGTGAATAAGCCCAAATACAGCTCCCAGTGTAGTCCAGAGAATAACTCCCACTTACATTACTGAGAGTAGAAGCCGGCAGCCCTAAATTAGTAATAGCTGATGTGTCATTAGATTTATCTTCTGCAGCCTAGGACCACTTCTGCGTGCCATGATTTATTGCAGGTTCCAACATAAATTATGAATCCAGGAGAAACTGGTAGCCATACATTGCAAGTTGCAATGACTGGAATTTGTGTTCTGCTTCTTGTTCTTTCTTTTAACTATGGACATCAGGTTAACAGTAAAAACACTGTTTAAATTCCCATCTCCTTGAATTGGTTTTATCAGCATCTAGTATTATTCCTTCATTGCACTGAAACTTTCTCCCGTCTCTAATCTCGGCACTGTAATAATCTCAAATTTGAAAATTAGATTCGCTTTTCTTCAGCCTTCCCCTGTGCTAATTTGGTGAGTTTTGTTACCAAAGTGTTGAATTCAACCCTAGAGCTGGCCAAGTACAGAGAAAAGAGATTTCCATGTTGCTTGCTCTATGACTCACTGACCATAATGAAGCGTGGGTTGGTATGGTTTTCAGAGAGCTGACCTTGCATCAAAAACTGTTCTCATTAAGCGAAATTCCCAATGAAATTCAAAGCACAATTAAAGTCCACAGAATTTTGCCAAGAGCAATAGCTACTAAACTAAACAAGACAGTGTTGATTATGCAAATAAAGGGACACTCTGGAAAGCTTGTCTATTGTCTAAAACAATGCATTTCTAGAATGATTTATGTTATGACACTGATCAGAACTGGAATATTATTATGTTAGATCATGTATAAACACAAATTACAGAATTGAAGTGTGATTTGATATAAGATTCAATAAGTAACAAACCATAAAAAAGGGTCAAAGGTCTGAGGGAATTTTGTGCATATCCTGTTTATTCAATATCTAACTATTTATAGTCTTCAAAATTTTGTGTCTAGTAATTGAAAAACAGCTTGAAACTGAATAAAGCTAATTCAGTTCTGGCAATTAAATTAAAAGCGTTGTCATGTGAAAGCTGTTGATACTGAAAGCATATTTATTTTATTAAGGAAAACATGAACTTTTTATTGGATGCCAGAGCAGGGCATACAGCACATTTCATTTTTGCACCAAAGTCTTTTGCAAAACTAGAAAATCTTGCACAAAACATTCAACTGTTGGTTGTAAATTACAGCAATTACAGATTTGGTGTCTCAAAAGACACACAACTGAAGCAACTATAAAGCAGGAGAACGGATGTTTCACCTTGGAAAAAAAAATTCAACTCTTATAATTTATAAAAAGATAGTGCAAAAAACTGCTTCTGAGTCTCAGTGTTATCTGTTATACTCTCTGGTTTGCATATATACCTATTTGCTTATTTTAAAAGTCATTCCTGTCTTCTTTCTGTCTAGGAAACCAAAAAACAGAAACCTGAAGTGGAAATAGTTTACTGGCTGTGTAGGAGAAACAATTACATTCTCCAAGTTCAAAATGCTGTTTCATGCATAAAGTAATCTGAAAAATGCTATTTAAGAAACTACATTCCTACAGATGCAGAAAACTTACAGTTCAGTCCCAAGATGAGGTCCACACCAGTGACAGAAAGAGACAACCAAACTCTCACTAAGAAATACAACACTTGAGTGATACTCATCACAACAGTAGGTTACACAAAAGGATCTTTGATCAGAAGACAAATGGTAAAAAATTATAATTTCCCTTTAAATGCTATGGGCCATTAGATCTGACCCTTACTATATGTAGTGAGCTCTGTGTTGTTGGAATCTTAAATTCTTTAGCAACACAATGAGCTAGACTGAAATACTGTAACAGGCCTTGAGCTTTCCTTCTAAAGCATCCATGCTATCCTGGACTGCCTGCCTTCCATCACTCTGTCCAGTGGTGGTAAATACACATCACACGCTACATTTTTTAAATATATAGCACTCCAGTATTTTAATCAACAACACTATGCATATAAAAGGCTGGACAACAGATTGGAGTTTCTTCTGGGAAATATTAACTTCACACCTTCCTTTTTTCTAGAGGTGTTTTTATCTTTTTGTCAGTGAATATGATAAAATTTTTGGAGCTTAAAGTACTTTTAATTCATTTTTTCTTTCTTTGGTTCTATAGTCAGGGAGCAAGAAATTGGGGAATTTTTTATAGGGACAAAGAAATCCCCAAAGGAATTAATTTTTCAAAGGATTCCCTTAGTGAATGACTTAGTTTTTGTCTAGCAAAAACATTTCAGTCTATTAATCTGTTAGTTCTTATAAAGTTGTAACTTAAATAGATTTTTTTTTTTTTTTAATGAACACTAGTGAGATATTGTTTTTGTTTTCCTTTCTCAGAAAAGGACACTTTCACTATTTTAGGGCAAACGTTCAAAACAATTCATGGGAGGTATATATATTAATGCAAATAACAAAGTTTAATACAATTTCATCAAGATAATGTGCATAACCAAACAAAGTATGGAAACATACCTTATAAGTTCTACCTTTCTCTTCTACCTTAGGCACCATTTTGGAAATGTAGCTCAGAATACTCTTTCAAAGGAAAGAAACACCATATTGCATGTTTTCATACATAATAAAAGTATATAGTTATAAAGCTCCTCAAAAATAGTAAACAAGTAATGATGCATGGTTGCTTTTGCTTGCCACAGGTTGCTGTTCTACATGAACAGAGTATCATCTTCCTCCCTTAGTGAACACTGCATTACAACAGACCATTTCCTGCATAATCAATTATCCCATTATAGTGTAAAAACAAAGTTAAAGTAAATCCAAACAGTATTAGGGTTTTGTGTATTTTTATAGAAAACAAAGCTCATACAAGCTTTCTCAGCTGAAATTGTAGCCAATACTTATGCAGTATAGTATTGTTTACAACAGGTTCAGCCATTGCATTGCACTTGCTTTTCAATGGATTAGCTAAATGACCATCAACAAGATTAAGTTTTTAAAGTCAGTTCTTTAACTTGTTTAGAAAGGACTGGAACAAGTTCCAGGGTTTTTCTCTATAATAGTACCTCCTTAACATAGAAGCCAACTATAAATTGTGAAAACATACACTGTGGACTGTACTGACATTCTTGCTGGGTCTGTGGTTATGGATGTGGTAGGAAGGGGGTGCATACAAAAAGGAGAGACTGGAAGTATTTCCTGCATGCCTGATCATTTCCTGCATTGCCTAATTCAGTGACACTCTTAAGTTCTCTCCAGAGGACTTTGTTGAAGTCCTGAGACAAATGCTTTAATATCTTTGCTATCTATGGATAGCAAAAACTAGTCTTGAATCATTTTTAGCACTTGTTGACTGAGTATTTTTTCACAGCTCCTGAAATAATATAGGACATGTTACAGATAACTTAATGTTTCAAAAGTTCATGTATAAATTATTTTCAGTAACACAAAGTTAAATAGGAGAATGATAAGGTAAATGTTCCATTTTTGCAGTTATTAATTCTGAAAGTGGTTCATTCAGAAAAAGAAGAAAGGAATTCTTGAGGAAATGGATCATGTAGGACCACCTTTTTTTTTCAGCAATTATCAATGAAGTAAAAGGTTCGATGTCCAGCTCTGGAAGAGAAGGGCCAACTTAGGTCTTGCACATACTACTGTAAATCTGGAGACAGTCCAACGAAACCAAAGTGAAGAACCTTGGCGCACCAAGGCCAAAGTTTTCCATGGAAACATATGTGCATACATGCAGCACCACCACAAATAAAACAGTATAATGCAGCAAATAGGTTCAACACTACCTCAGAGTTTTTGCTTTGGACTCTACATGCAGTGAAATCAAACCTTCAGCTGATGCAAAAGATCTGTTTGATCTCAGAATAGTGTTTATATATTTGTTTAAGGAATTCTTTCACACAGTCTCTAGAAAAGCGAGCTAATACTTAATTCATATGTCACACAGTATCTTCAACTAAAATGCTTACTGCTTGTGTATTCCTGCTTCGTTTTGCATAAACTGACATCATATACTGAAAGAGAGAGAGGGCCAATGTGCTTCTCAGAAACCAAGTAGTCATGAGACTTTACCTGCCACTACAGATATGCACATGCACACACATGTACACACATGCACACACACACACAGATACACACACATATGCGCACACGCACACACACATGCAAAAAATAGGAAAAACGACTCAGCAATTGCAAGAGTCACAATTTACCATGGAAGCCTCTACTTAATATTCCGCTTGATCTGCCAAGTTTATAGCCTGGCAAATCTGAATACAAATGTCGATGCAAATGAGGATTCATTATTCTTACATCGTCTTTGTGTTGAAGCTTAATGTAACTTGGTTCCTGTGGTTGCTCAGGGAATGTAGATTGCAAGACAGGAGGAAAAAAAAGCCTCGACAAAACCCAGAGAAGCAAATAGGGAAAAGAAAAGTAACAGAAATGGAAATAAATGGAAAAAAAATATGCTAAAATTTCAGAGTAGCAAAACATCAACACAGTACATTACATTCTCCCCCTATTTTCTTATATAAGGTACATTTGCTTACCATTATCAGCATAGAAGGAGTTAACTAACCAAGACCATTCTACACAGAGTCAAAACATAACAATACTCCTTTTACTGATTATACAATATTGTGCCCATTGTAAAGTCAGTGCCCCATTTATCTGAAAATTTTAACATTCTTTCATAATTATAGAGCTCATCGGCTGGTAGAACCTGTACATTTAGATCTGTGAGAAGATTATAAATGAATTTAAACCCACCCCACCATTTCTGCTTCTTTCATTATAAATTACTGCTGAATAATTCAAAAACACGTTAAGAAAACTACAGTACAATTAATAAACTATACAATGAAAATCACAATAGTTTAAATCATACATTTATTGTCCCATTTATAGCCCATCACAAGCAAGGGTTGAAAAGTACCAAATTAGAGAAAACATGAAATGCTGCAAAATTATAATTAGATCCTCGGTGCCACACAGTACATTGTTCTGATGAATCTTTTGTACGGCTAGCTTATGCTTACATATAAATACCTTCTCAGTAAATAAAAATGTACTGTAGGCTTGACTTTTAGAGAAGCTGTAAAGCTTAGCATATGCGATGATCCCAAAGTCAATGCTGTAAGGCTTGCTTCTTCATCCATAAATAAAGCACATTTGCATCCATTCAGTCAAATTAGCTCCATATAAAAAGGTGGTTATAATTAGCTCCTCTTTCAGGTTCACGGTTAAAACTCAAGCGTGCCTGCCGTCTTGATTAAATCCACCATCGTCTTCCAATAGCTAGTGCTAATTCTTCCAAGGAAATATTCAGTTGAGGTGTTATTTTATTCTGCACTGCTGTTAGTTGTCTAATTTACGCCAAGTCCCTGCAGTGCTTTCCTTAAGCCATCCTCTTTGTCTTGCCTTTGAAATTTACCAAATCTTACAAGAAATCAATACTTAATTGATTATTCACTTTTCTGCAGCTTCAAACAGCAAGCACGCATAAGATCCTGGAGTAGTCACCCGATTTCCAATGCAGGAGGTTGCTTGGTGGCAGGGATCTGCAAGTATCCAACAGCAGGCATTCCACGGAGCTGTGCAGTGGCGTAAGTGCCAGCATCCAATAAAGAAAACGAAGATACTCTAACGAAGCAGGAAAAGTTCCCATGTGAGACAGATCCATATCAATGCTTTAAATAAAAAGCGAAGGCACTGGCTTTCAGATAGAAGAGCATCATTCTCTTTGCAGCTATCCCTCTGTTCTTTCCTTACCCTTTCTTCCTATGGCACTGGAGTGGAATATCCAAAGTGCCACCGAACTCACAGAACTCCACGTCGGAACAGGGGTGAGGCTCATGCTGTACCTCTGACATAGAATAAGGATGGCAAGCACGTAACATTACGAAATGTAGGACAAATTCAGGCGAGAGAGAGAGAGAGGGAGAGCAAGAGACAGATGGCGGATCTGGCTGGGAGCCAAAGCCAGTGAAATGAATTACATTGCTGAATAACTGTACACCATTGATTCTGCCACTTGTTGCTGCATGGCAAAAAAGGGCCCTGACGTTGGCAGGAATCTCCTCGCGTGTCACACGTGCCGCAGATAACTTTTCACACGTAACTCACTGCACCAACAACGACACGCTATGCGTGTTGTGTATGTGTGTGGTGTGTGTGTGTTGTGTGTGTGTGTGTGTGTGTGTGTGTGTGTGTGTGTAAGAAAGTGAGTGTGTGTGCATCAGGGAGAAAAGGAGAGAGTGCCAGAGTGCTTGTGGGGGTGTGTGGGTATGTGCCTGCGTGCGTGGTGTGTGTGCCTGTGCGCGCGCGCGCGTGGAGGGGAAAACAATCACTGCAATCCAGCCATTTTGTTTAATGAAGAATGGAAGGCTGGCATTCAGAGACGTGGTTATGTGCCGCATATTAATGTGTGCTCTGTAGACATCCTCCCCCTTTTTAGATGAGTGGCACAGGAATGAAGCCCTCGATAGAGCAGCCACCGTGGGAGCAGGAGCTCACAAGGTAACATATCATCGCCGAACCTACGGATGTGGCACCCGCTGCTCTGCAGAAGAACAGGTTGCTGTCAGATGAGGAGCAAAACCTGGTCCCATGGTTATGATGTTTGGGTGTGCTTCTGAAAAGATAGCCAGAGTCGAAGCAGATTGTTCAATAAATGCTTCATACCCAGGATGAAGGGAGACATTATGGGATGCCCAGGGGGCTTTGGAAATCAAATACAATGTTTGAGTAGCACAATTTGAGGTACATTATAAAAAAGCAATTTGAATTGCCAATGAGGCGACACATATCTGCATGCTAATTAGACCTGTGTCAAGCTTAGTCTGCCGGGTTGTGTTGATGGCTAGGAATGCGCTTGTAACTCTGCTGAGAGATTGTTTCTGCATAAATTATCAGCTTTGTCCTACTGATCATTTTCTGCAAACAAACATGAAATGTAAGATCAAAAGGCAATTCTGAAATTAAAAATATTGATTGATAAAGCCTAGATTTCAGAATCTAATTAGAGAGGGCACAAACAAAAGCTAATATTATTACAGATTGTGCCTGAGCTAGCATCCAGATTGTGCAAGGCTTGTAATTTATCTTTGTTTATGCAGCCAGGATATTAAAAATGTAATTAAAATGGTAAAATGATCTGATCAGAAATAGCCACCTAGTGGCAAGTATATTATTTTAAATGGATTATAAAAACATTGATCTGCGCAAATAAAAGGTTTTTTTTCATGACAAACATAGCAGCTCATTGAAATTTGCTGAGCAATTTGTCTTTTGCTAATAAGTTGTCTTTTGTGTTTTGTTCCATAGATAAGCAGCATCATTTATAACCCTCATTTGCACACTAATAAACATTCTGTTATTACAGGTGGTGTTGGGAACATCTTTCAAAAATTATGGCATATGAAAATGGAAGAAAACAATAAACCCTTTTCTAGACACACTATATGCATTTTGTAAAATTATAATATTCGTCTGAAAGCAGAGGCAGAAGCTGCTTATTAAATCACTCTATCGCTCTATTTAAACTATGAAATGGTAGAAATATTGTCAATATGTAATTCAGCTTCTTGCCTATTTTGGCTACTGAAAAATGCTATACGAAACACAGAGGGCCTAATTTACTAAGTTTGTGCAGATTCAATTACTAAATTTCATGGCTATAAAGAGGTCTTTGTGACTTATACATTTTTACCTTCATTTAGTACCTTTCTAGAGTTGCCAAGTGGATTAAGCATTAAAACAAGGCTGTTAAATTGCACATGGTATAGAAATGAGTTTTGAAATTTCTCTGCAATCATGAGCTATGGACAGTGAAATGGCCAAAGGAAGTTCTGTCATATGTTAATGAATCTAGATTACAAAAAACCCCTATACTATAAACAGTTTCAAGAAAATATATTCAGTAGCTTGTAAGTTCATGAGCAGGGCTTAAGTCATGTATTTCTTCTTGTTTCAGATTTCCACATGAAACCACTATGGAAATGCTCAATTCCTTTTAAAGAAATTCACAATTTAGGGTCCTGTCAGCAGCTCTGGGGTCTTTTGTTAGGTGCACTTAAAATGCCAGATTAAATATTAATATGTGGTTAGAGTTGTGCTATTTTGCAAGCCCTGAAACCCTATTAGTAAATCATGATCTGGTGACTGATGCAAGAAATTTCAAGGCACCAAGAGTGCAGATTGCCCATCAATCTGATGGATCACTAATTTTTACTAAATCAGGCCCTTGGACTTTTAGCTGTAAGCAGATGTATGTTTCATTGTGACGAGAAAAGCAGTCCAAATAGCAGAGCAATTTTCTGCACAGAAAGTGTATCGTAACAGGCAGAGTTGTTTTGCATAATCAGTAAGTTATTTGAATACAAGTGTTCATTTAACTGGCAGTGCATGACTGATGCTGTTCTTGGAAACAAAAGAAACCCACATTTTGAGCTAGAAGAGAAAGTTGCATTATTTTCATAGAGTAGTACTAGGATTTGTAAAGAGCACGGTAGAGCTCCCCAAGAATGCTGAAGAGGAATTCCCAGGAAAGATCAGTCACATATTCTCAACCATCCTAAGGGTGAGAATATGTGACTATTATCTCTTCAGTTGGCTTCATCAACCACTGACAGTAAGTCATACATGCATGGATGAGGAAATGTCAGGAAGGATCCTGAAGGATCAGGCAAAGGAAAATGGAACCCAGAAGAATGGATGAGAAACAATCTGAGTAAAAATACTGGAATTACCATTAGATTATGAACTACTGATGTAGAGAAGACATTCATCCTGACATATGGCACGCTTAGATACATAGCTGAGTTGCAGCCTTCCTAACATCTTTAGAAAAAAGAAACCACCTCTGAAGTTGAATCACACGCTCTTTATCATCAATCTTTATGTCATACAGGTGAATCTTGACTTCTAGTTCCTTATAATGTGGATTTAAGCAACTGACTTAGGTATTTAATAATTATGAAGAGTTTCATGTGTGCAGATACTAGCATAGCATATATTGCCTTCCAATTCATAGTTGTCATTTTTGCATTCGTGTCTCCTCCCTCTCTCACTTTTTAGCAGTCTGCTTACACTCATATGGAACTCAGCACTATAAAGAGACCTCTCCATATCTTCTCTGCCACTGCTGCTTGAGAGTACAGCTCTCGCATTGAGTAGTACAGGTCTGATTGACAAGTCTTTCTTATATCTGTATCTTTCCCAGGTCACCCTCTTTAAACATGTATACACACTGCTTAAAAGAAATCCCAATCTCAAGCTAAAATAAAACACAATTAATAAATTCAAGTTGTACTTTTTAGATGAAGTCTACAATTATAAGCCTTTTCAATTAATATATTGCAATCATAACACATGGTTTTGAAAAAAAACACAGTTTACAATAATTCAGAGCTTTCCCAAGCTCATGGACAGCCTATTTTTGCTCTGGTGGCCATTTTTACTATTTTCAAATACTAAATAATTTCTTTTATTTAAAGGAAGCTATCCAAATCAATAGGCCTTCTGGTATTGACATTGTGAAGTAATATGCAGCAACACCAACCATCCTGAAACATTCCAGTGGGCTTTTAATGTGAGTGAGAGTCTGCTGGGAGCAGCCTCCCTGACTGAGGTACATGGAGGGTGTTCTAATTTCCACTAAGCCCTGATCAATGGGAATTTATTACCACTTAGACAAATAGAAAGCCAGACAGTGAAAAACTGAACTGCCTTGAATGTACATCCCACATCAGAAAGATATATAAACATTAAAAGTAAAGCAAAATAGTAAAACAATATGTGGACGTCTTTTTAGACCTCCTTTTCCACAAAGCCGGTGCTTTGCTACTACATCCTGTGAAAATATAAATGCTGACAGAAGAAAGCTTACATGTACTTAATGGCATTCCAGAGTAATGTACGTATCATTGTTTCTGAACTGTAGTTCCTATTGTGCGCTGTGTTGTGCTCATGTGTTTACCAAATGTCAGAAACCTCCTTTACAGGCTATTAATACTACTGTGGTCCCTCCAACATGCACACAAATACACCCACTACTCTCACCACACACACTTTCTCACTGTCCATCAATATGTTGCAAAGTCTGTGTTTCATTACCATATCATATGGAGTATTGATTCCTGTTCCAAGCTAAATAATGTTGTTTTTTAAAAGATCTTTTACCCTTTAAGTGGGGTTTGCTAACCGAACCACAGACTGGTAACAAAGATGTATTATAGTATTTGATACCATATGTACTTTGGCAAATGCCGAAACCAGTAACTTAGGCAGAAATTTCAATGCTTAATTCAAGTTTTACAAACAGGAAAATTGTGCACAATATCCAGTTACATACATTCCATGTTAAAAAGGGAAACATTCCTAATAGACCTTTCAACATAATAAGATTCAGGCCTAAGCAATAAGGAAAATGATTACCAGTTTTATTAGGCTTCAACTAGTTTCCATACCAGATCTAAAAAGTCACCTTGCACCTATATAAAGAGGATTATTTATGTATTTATCTGTACATGTGTCCTCATCAGCCACTGTATACAATCATTTCATGGCATTCAGATTCAGCACAAAAACATCAAGGCCTAAGTACAAATATTATTACTATAATGGGTTTTCATTTCTAGAGGTCATCAGGGGAAGGGATTAATTTTGCTTGCTTTATTGTACACACAGAACAGCACACAGGGTCATATTACAATGCCTTTATCTGGAAAATCACATTCAGCTGTAATGAGAAAGGCTCTTCTTAAAACAATTTTACAATTTTGGGTATATTAGATGTATTTTATTTCATTTCTATATTGCTTTCCTTTATGCACATTTATTTCAGATATCATTAATTGATTGTTAGTGATATTTACAATAATGATTTCAGGTTTCTTTTCAGTTTGTCGAGAACTTTCTTCCTTTTTAAGATTCCTTTTATCGGTAGTGGTATGAAAACATTTTGTATCTCTAGGTTGCTACAGAAATTTTTTGAAAATTTTACAGAGAATTAAGATCTGTTTACCTTGACAAAAGTACTTCGAACAGATTGCATTTCCCTACAGTTTCTATATATCATACAGAAAACAGTCTTTGGCCAATAATTTACAGACAAAACTTTATTTTCCCCTTTCTTCGTCAGAGAACATCTTATTAAGAAATATTATTTAAATGAGACAACAGCATTCTCATCCATGCTGCAGGAAACTGGTATTCTGCTACACAAGGAACTTAATTTTTGCTCACATCAGATGAAGTTGTTAAGCAGGTTTTATAAAAGCAAGGTCAGAGGTAGCAGGAAAGCAAAACCAAAAGGTCATGTCATGCAATGTCCAGATACAAAAACCATGTAAACTGTATTCATTTGATGCATATGGAATTAAGTCACATTTTAGCTAGGAACAGATGATATTTCTAGTCCATTTTCAATGAGTTTCAAAGCTCTGTGAGTGAAAGTCCAACAGAGCCAGGATGGGATGCAGATTCCTAATAGGACAAGACAAGATAAGAAAAGGAGAAAATAAATTTTTAGATAAAATATGGAGAAAAGTGAGAAATACAATCAGAAACTGAATAGAACCATTGAATTAAGACACAAATACTTGAAGTAAAAATGTAATATCTATAGTATTTCCTATACGTCTTACAGTGATTATTCACTTGCACAGGCAAAACTTGTCCTTCTTTTACTATGGTTGTTAAAACCTAAATTTTGCTCAAGTTAGAAAACTTACTTTCCCTTGGTTTCCTCAACAGGGATAAAAGAAATAGACTTCAGAATACTGGGAAATTAGATTGGCCAACCTGAAGAAGTTCCATGAATATCCCCAGTCTTAGCATTAATATTCTTTTGATTTATTTTGTCTTGGCAAAGGAGCTGAGAAGCAGCAGCATCTGGAGACATCATGATTTCAGAGGCCAAAACTGTCCATAAACCTTACAAAAGCACTGCAGAACTGCAGGGAGCAACAGCATTGTTGGCAAGATAAAACACAGGCTCCCTTTCCCTAATGCACCCAATTTCTGGCTCTGCAGAACAGCAAAGAACTCTTTCTCCCAGACACTGCCATTTTGGAGCATCGAAGACAATTCTTAGCACTTGAGGAATCCATGTGGCAGTATGCTGGCCACTGGAATAATGAGCACAACTGAAGGAACGATGTATCCTTTCCCATTCTAGCAAGGATGTCTCAGGGACTCTATTGACTCATGCATTGAGGCTATTTCTCACTCTGTCAAGGTTCCATTAAATATGCAACATTTTTTTTGCCATAATACAGCCAAATAAAATTCCCATTGCTGTGTCAGACTCCACATTGTGTAATGGCATACAAACAAGTGCCTCAGGAGTATCTGTGTTTAGCCATAACTATTGCTATATTGTATTCTGAACTTGCAGCCTACATATTTGTCACTATTTTTTTTAGAAAATATGCCTAATAGAAGTACAGTCTGTTGTAGACCAACGTATGTTTAAGACTGTAAAGGCTCAGTATGTTCCTGAACAAAATATGCATAGGAAGGAAAAGATGATAAATAATTGCATCCTACATTCATGTAAAACAATGTTAAAGGCACAAATTCTGTCTAAACTTGCAGAGATTAAATCCTGCCATTAAAATAAATTGTATGAACCCATTGTAAAGAACCTCACAAATAGCCCCTTGCTTCTCCAAATAGACATTTTTAACATCAGGAGAAGAAACAAATACTGATACAATAGAAAGAATTATTAAAAGTAACTTTATTGCAGAATATACAATTTTCTTTACTGGAGTTTTTATGCACAATCACACACACATGCATAGAGACAAGTTCTATATGACCCTTACCTTTCCTTTTTGTTAAAAAGTTCTTTAAAATTCAAGACAAGTTTCTGAGTAAGTCAATCAAAAACATTTAAGACTAGTTGAATCAGAAAAAGAAATACAATACAAAGAAGTGGAGTTCAGTCCAGAGTTTTTAGGGATTTTTAATATTTGTCTTCAAATATATATTTTTTCCAAGACAAAGGTATATGGACCCCAATCTTCTGGGTATTCAAAAGTACCACTTGAATTTTAAAAGGTTGGATCCCATTTGTCTCCGGATCTTAGACTACAACAGCACAATGGCACCGCTCCTCAGCCTCACACTGAGATCCCAAATACCATCATGTTAAGTCACAGAGATGACTGCAGTGGGCTGGAGGCTACTGGTTCCCCAGATGTTGATTTTTTTTTAAGCCAGGGCCTTCTTATCCCCTCTCTAGTTACTGTTCTTGGATGTGCTAGTGGAATTGCGTACTTTCTTAACTAGGAATTCTGCACTAATGTGGACTGTAAGGGACATTGTGATGAAGAATTTCTTATGGTCAAAACGAGCCTCTGTCCCATTCTATTCAAACACAGCCTTACACAAGGAAGTCAATATAGTGCAAGGCTGTGAGAACCCAGGAAAACCCAGTACCCCAGGCTTCCTGGTTTAGACATTGTGAGTACTTGGAAAGAGATACAAAGGCCAATTGATATATTCCCACATTTTTATGACTTAACCTCTAGAACAAGGTGGCTGCACTCAAATTGTCTGTTCAAGATTTTCTCTAGCTTGTGCTACCTCCTGATCTACCAGGGATATGGCACCTAAACACCAGCTGGCACAGGACCAAATCAGGCTGAGGAACACACTAATACTCAAACAGTAGAAAGAGTAGTATTCCAGATCCAGGGAATGTTCCTAGTCTCTGTTTAATTTTAGGGTTTACATTTATACTGTAAGTCTTTCCATTAATGAAAGTGAGCTTTGAACCAGGTCCTTAGAGGGCCAGTGACGTTTGAAGGATTGGAGAGGGATACAATCAATTTAAATATGCATTTGCAAATTTACAAAATATTATAAACATGTAAGTTAGTGCATCTATCTTCATCAGACTCCAAAGCTGTAAATACCAGATGTCATTTATAGATTAAATGATTTTCCTAAATCTAATTTTATATTAATACAAACCATTTGTCAATTCAACATGAAGGCTTCTATTTTAAACATTCAAAAGTCATGGCATGTAAATGTTAGGGTTATCCCAATGATTCATTGCGCAAAATGTAAATTAAAGTATAAACTGAACAGAAAAATTAGCTTGCCTGAGAAGTGTTGAAATAGATCTGTAACTGACCTGCTCACAGCATTTTCACTTATGGTAAAAAAAACTCTCAAAACCCCAGTTTCAATATCCTGACCTGCAGATGCAAAAATCTAACTCACAGTAAACAGAAATACAGCATGTGCAAGAGGTCATTGACATGCAAATTCTTAAGGAAAAAAAATCTGCTTTTTAAGAGGGAGATTTTATTTTTGTGCTTACCTTCAGTACTGATAGTTTCCAAATCATGAAATGGTTAAATACTCTATACCTTTATCTTCATTATCACTCAAAGACCAATCTTTTCAAAAGATCCTCAAAGTAACTGGCAAAGATACCAAGTGTGTCAACAAGTATAAAAGAATTTGAAGGAAACCATATCATCAATAGATAAAAAGAAATTTCAAACAGTATCAAACACAGGGCTGATGCCTTTTTCATCATGCTATAGGAGGGTAAGGTATCACGGAATGCAATATTATCAAAACAAATTTGAATGCTTGTATTTGATGCTACTGGTTTCCAATTAGAAACTTTATAATGTCATTAAGTCTTTGATAAAATCTAAAAATATAAAAATATAATTGTTTAAGAGCAGAGTTTTACCAACCTTTTTTGCTCAGAATCCCTAATTTTGAGCTCCAAAGGAATTTCCAATACAGCTGGCAATTAAAAAGAAGTAACTCAGTTCAAAGTAACCCTTGTCATATTCAGCCTGCAAATTTGTAGCTTGACTAAGGCAACTAAACTGTCAGGCAAATGATAATGAAGGACACCTCTGACTCTGCCCCTGAGGCCAACATGGACAGTCAGCTCCATGGAGCTGAATCCTAAATACAGGAACTTTCTTGACTAGCAGGATTTTCCTTGTTCAGTAGTCAGTATCAACACTACAAGAACTCACTTCTCTTAGAGTCCTGATTTTGAAACCAGCCTAGACTCGTGGGTTTTTTTGAGAGGGGGTGGTTTTCTAATTTTTTTTTGTTTGTTTGTTTGCTTGGGTTTTTTTTTGTTTTTTTTTTTGAAATTTTTGTTTTGTTTTGTTTTTTTGTTTGTTTTTCCCCCACTTTTAAGACAAAGCACCTTTTTATGTACATATGACTACAGAGGCTGGTTGCAAAGAGCAATGACAGCAACATTCTCCTGAGAGTGGAATCATCTCTTCTAGCATACAGTGGCAGAAGAGTTCTTCTCTTACAGAAGCTCCTTGTTTTGAATAAGGTATTCTAGAGAGCAGAATTCATATTTCTCAATTTTGCTCAATTATGGCAGAAGAAGACAATGAAGTTAAAAGGCAAGTAAAGACAGGATGGAAGGCAGAGCAAAGAGTAACCCTGATAAACATCCATGAGAGAGACCATCTGATCTGAACTAAGCCTTGACTTTAATACACTTGGAGATATGAAAAAAATATTAATTTCTCAGCTTTATGTGTACATGGGAACATATTTTTATTTATAATTTTATTATTTTGTCAAACCCACTATATATTTGATGGCAGGCATCAAAGTGTCACTAAAATTTGGAGGTAAATGTCTGTGTTCTTTCTCTGTTGTTACTGAGGCTGAAGTTTTATGAGATAATTGTGTCTACAGATAAATGGAATGAGCAGTATTTTTCAAAATAAATGTATTTTGCATCCTTTTTTAGTATTAGCATATTCCAACATTTGGAGTACTTGCAGAGGGCTTAGACGTTAGTAATGTATCCATCCAAGACTTAGGAAATTCTGTTTACTTTTTAAAATTTTAAGCAAAGCATAACCAGATTTTCGTGGCATAGATATTTATCCAGTGGGATCTCTCCATAGGTCAAAAATTCCAAAAATCCCTCAAACCAAAACCTGAAACATAAAATCAAGAGACAGAAGATACATCTAAATATTTCTGCCTTGAAGAAGGAATCTGTTGTATCACATATACTCATATATGATCTATTCAGCGCACATAAAAACTCTTTGATTTTTAAAAAATCCATATGAAATTATAAAGAATGAAAAAATTTATGAACAAAAGCAGATGCCAATATGAAACAAAGGTCTCAACCAGCTCCTGCTTTAAAGAAATATATAAATACCTTTATATTTTCATTCATAAAAATATCGGCACAGGAGATAATAAAATCTCATTAATGTACAATGCTTTGTATTGCATTTCAAATGACTTTCACAGCAAGAAACTTGCCCTACACCTATCCAAGAATATGTGGTAATATTAAGCAGAAGGAAGTATAAAATCAAATAATTTCTACCATATGATTACATAATTTATTCTCAGTTATACCTTGAGAAAGATTTTAAATATTCAATTAAGATGCAGGTGAATTTTCCCAAAGATTATTTCAGTTCTTATCACCTTTGGATGCCTGTTCAAAATGCTTACTGCTAAGGCATTAAATGTATCCTCCCATATTGTAACACTGACTGTAGGGTAAATGAGTCTATGATGATTTCTCCCTCCAAGGCTCAGAATATTAAATTAAAATCTAAAAGAAACAACAACATTGTTTTCATATAACCAGGGGCCTCTCCCAACATAAAATAAATTTGCATAGTTCCAGACTCACTGAGGAGGAAGTAAGTTGACTTATTCACATAAAAGCTGCAGTGATGTGTTCTTATACTCTGTCAAGCTACAAATCTGAATTTGCCTAAAGCGAAATTGGATTTTATCTATTCATAGCATTAATATGAAACAAATCTACATAGCTTTTTATCGATATCACAATCTGTTTGTCTTCTAATTTTAAACAACATTATTCTGACAGCACATTGCAGATTTTTTGTTTCTTGCTTCATCTATTGCTTAAGTACAATATATTCTATGAACCTCTTACCTTTTAGAGTGATACTTGCTTCCAATTAACAGAATTTCAACACAAAATTGCTCAAGAGTAATTAGACAGTGTTGATCCAATCCTTAAGTCATGACTTAAGTATGCATTTCAGTGTAGGGCTTTCTCTTTTTTTTTTTTTTTTTTTTTACTGAGTGAGGACTACAAAGTGTTTGGGGTTTGTTTGGAAATATTAATAGCTAGCAGTTCTCCTGTTCATTAGAAAATGCTTTCCTTTTAAAGTTTACTCCATAAATTATGTGAATCCTTCTCTACCACGGCCAATGAATTAGAACCATATTGTAACATTGCATCATCTATATAGCTGTAAAATAGATTTAATACAATCAAGAATAAATCATTGACAAATAAATTCAATAAACATGGTCTAAAGACTGAATCTTGGCGGACATCACAGTCCATTTCAGCCAAGCCAGATTCCTTGCCCTGTACAACAAATCTGTGTGCTCTTCTTGTTAAACAGTCATGAATCTGAGCTAAGTGACTTATCCTCAAGAGCATCATAGCATTATCTCTTCTAATCAGCATTCTAGAGTCAATCAAATCAAATACTCATGCAAAATTACAAAATACAGTGCCAATTCTTTGATTCTATCCAATGCCTGGTCACTGGAAATATTATTAAAGTGCCAGATGCCAAAATCTACTCCTGGCACACACACGAAGAAATAAAAGTCAGAGATCTAAAGACCTGGGTTGAAATTCTGCCAATTAGAGGGACAGGAAGAGAAAAAGATGGGATATTTTTATTCTTATCTACTGAGAACAAAATAAAATTAATGAAATTACTTTATATCACCTCAGACACAACCTCTGGGAGTTGATCACAACATTAAGTATCATGCAGTGTGAGTTGGAACTCTTCATATTTAGGTAAAATGAGTTCACTCTTTCAGGAAAGAGTATTTCAACATTACTGATTGTCTATCCTAAACAAGAAAGACTATATGTTCTCCTAAGACCTACCTCCTTCTTTTTTGCCATTATTCTACTACTGAAAGGGTGAAAACATTGCCTTTATCATTCTGTGTGGCTGAAATCACAATCAGATGTTTATAGCTGGCCAAATAGGAAGAAAGGAAGGTACTTTTTTTTCTTGTTCTGCACTGTAGGAAGTAGGGAGACTTTAGCTATAACTAAGATGTTTCCAAATGAAATTTTATATAATTTTTTATTTTTTCCTGAGTTGCAGTTTAGAATTTTTTGATTGCAAATTAAACTATTTCACCTAGAAAATAATTGCTTGAGGGGATTCTTAAGTTCAGGGGATTATGTGTGCAATGATTCAACTAAAGCTAAAATGGTCATAGGATTATCAGTTCCTAAAGTTGAAAGCCCAGAAAAAAGCATGGATTCTACAGCACCTAGAAGTTAAGAAAAATAATATTTATGTGTGTCCTCCTTTGACCAACCCAGGGAAGAGAACTGGCTGGTTTTGAGATTGGCATTTTATTGGACCAATGGGAAAGCCTTTTCTAGTTGTTCTTCCCTTTGGAAGCAGCCCGGGCAGGTCTCTTTCCTCCCGGCTGTCAGAGCACACACCTCTGCCCTCTCTCGGCCCTGGGCAGGGGGAGGCCCCGCGGGCCAGGCAGGCTCAGCTGATTTGGGAACATCTGCGGCACAGAGTCTGCTCTGCTGCTGGCCCCAGCTGAACCTGCCTCTGGGAGCCTGGGCAGAGAGGGGGGAGGCACGATGAGGGAGGCGGGAACACCTGATGAGACCGAGGGGTGGAAAAGGAATTTTGGGAATCTGTCCAACTCCCCCCCCCTCCAACATGGCTTTGAAATCTGACACCAGGGACTGTCCAGCCTGGCTGAACTCTTGGCACAGCCGGCCAGGTCCAGACACTGTCTCTTTTTAACTCTTTCAGTGCATCAGTGCACAGATGGGACCTGGAAAGCCTCCATCCTTTCTCCAGTGAGAGAAATTAGAATGCAGATGTGTAAAGAACACATGAAATATCAAATTCAGTCAAGAAAGAGTGAAAGTCCAGGTGGAAGGAGTGTGGGAAGTTGCTTTTAAGCTGTAAAAGACTCCTGCAAGCTATGGTGATTGGTTATAACATATTGAAATGTTTCCTTTAAACCATAAAGTATTATGGGAGAGATAAAAGAGTTCAAGTTGTAGACCTGAGCAAAAGAGTGAAATGTTGAGGGGACTGTTGATTTCATGAGAAGTTGAACAGAGAGATGAAGTGATAAAGACTCTTTGCCCTCGAAGAAGAAGTGAATCTCTGTTCCTTGGAGGTGAAGGTGGTCCCAAAGACAAAGAGAACCTTTGTTTTGAACATGTTATCTTTAAAATAAGACCCCATACATCGATGCGGCCCAGAGACACAACTGTGAACATGGGAGGAGTTTCATGAATGCAAAGGATCCAGGTGGTTGCTGTTCATGAGGAATGGATCCACAAGAGAACTGTTTTCTTGTGGGGGAATTGACCATAGCGAACGAGAGGTTCCCTCCTAAGTGAACTGAAGAAAGACTGTTTTAGAGGTGAAAAACTGACTGAGATTTCTGAGCGTTGGTGTCTTTACATTCTTGGTTAAGAGAAAAAAGGTGTGGGGAGGAGGAAGAGTGTTTTGAAGGTTCCATCCTCATTCTTGTTGTTTTTCTTTCTTTTGGTATTAGTTAATAAAGTCTTATTACTTTTAAGCTTAAGCCTGCTTTTCTCTTGATTGAGAACTTTGAAACTGGCAAAAAAATCAAACCAGAACAATGTGTTACATAAGGATGTTTCAGTAACTTTATTTTGTAAAGAAGTATAATGCAGAATCTACTTGCATTAAAATCTATTACTGAGAATGGAGGTTAATTCTGTCCCTTTACAGTATTTCAGTGATGAACTTTTAAAATTCCTTTTGTTTTATATTTGGAGAGCTCTTTAAATTCCCCTACCTTGAAAGTAACCAAAGCTGTAATTGAGTTCATTATTCTTTAAAAAAAACCCCCTTTTTTCTGTAAGGAAGCAATAATTGTACAATATTATCTGCAAATTACATCAAAATTTACCTGAAAGCAGAATGTTCCCATTCAGCGATCTGAAAGACCCTGGAAATCTATACATTACTTCTAAAGGATCCACCAAAGAGTAACAGAGAAATAAGGCTGTAGAAAATAAGCTGTGACCGTCATACGTGACTGTGAAATATAGCAAAATTTTGTGGTTCTATTCCATTGTGAAGCGATGGTAGAAGTCAGGCTTAGTGGATTATATGGTAATAGACATACAGACATTTAGGGAAATAAATTGTGCCTATCTTACCAGAAGACTGAAAATTAACTTTAAAAAAATTTATAACTTCACTTATTTAGAGGTTTGCTGTTTAAAGGAAGACTTAGCAAATAAAAATAATGTCAAATTTTTTGCTGTTCATTTACTATTCTGCCTCATTTTGAATCCTCGTTCATGCACACCTGACATTTTATTATGAGGTATGAAGCTCTTTGCATTCATTGCATATGGGAATTTCGCACCTTGATCAGTATTGTGAATTCCTCTCCTAGACTAGTGCATATAACTTCATTCTTCTAGTAAGCAAAATATAACTTATTTCTTGTGGTCAGACTTTAACAGCAGAGCGTGGCCGGGGTGTGGGAGCAGCTCTTATCTCTTATTTTAGGATGAGATGTGGGAACTCAACACTGCAAACTTTGCCCTTCTCTCTGGTTTTTGTGTAGAAGAAAATGGGGAGATTAGGCTGCATGGAAAATACCATGAGTTACCAGTCTGAACAACAGGTCACCAGAAGCCAAGGCAAATTATCGGCCTTACAATTTTTAACTACTTATTCTGTTTTTGTTACATTCAGCCTTACAACTGGAAAGAGAGGCTAAATAATAGGATTCTCAAATGCAAAAATGTTTTTTTCATCATATTAATGATATAATTAAAAACATTCAGAGTCAATATTTCATGTTCTAAACTAAAAACATTTTCATTATTTCAGGAATTTGATTTCTAGGAAGCAAACTGAAAATAAATGTAACATGTAATGATGAATTGTAAAGTGGGAAATGTCCACGTCTGCCTGGGAGCTTATCTGATTTAAAGGGCTTACAGCAGAAAGTCATGATAACTTTTTGCAGAATGGCTTATGCTGCAAAATCTGTATTCACATAACAGAACAAGAATGACAATTTATCAATGGCCCTACAATATACTGCAATATGTGAGTTTAAACCAAGATTAGCTGAAGTTAGGAAATTATCTGACTAATGATGAAATTCATAGTCTTTGCTGAAATTTGGGGTTCTTTAGATGCACATCATGGAAAGAAAATATAATACTCTTCAATAATGTGAACTTTTGGACCACAGATTCTCTGCTAACAGCTACTATTTTGAAGAACAGTGATCTTGGATTTATCGCTAAATTTAGAGTTTTGTCATGGAACTGAAATAGAGTATTTTACAGTCACAGTTCCTATGTTTTGTATTTCTAAGTCCACTAAACTAAAATATATATTTTACCACATCAGCAAAAGAATACATCTGGAGTTGACTGTGTGCAGTACAAAATATTACTATTATTTTATAATGTATATTTTCAGCCAGATACCATCCTCAGATCTGAATCTGCTGCTGGAAATACCTTATGAGAAAGCACAAAATGGATTTTTAAGGTTACAAAGTAATGTATTCCACATATCTGAGGCTCAGATAGAGATTTTTTTTTCCAGATAATGATTACCAGTACAATGTTCTGTCCATAAAAATCTGTTAAAAATTTACCAGGCTATGATATTCATTATCATAGCTTTCAATAGAAAGCTCAAATGTTAAAATGCTGCTAGATGCATATGGGTAATATATCACTCCATTCTAGTAAGTGCATATATATTTTTTTTTTTTTAGATTAGTTTCATCTTGTAAATTACAAATTGGATTAGGGAGTTTGATATGATTGGAAAACAGATTGACAGTCTATTTAGCATTTTTATTAGTTGTGTAGATTATCTATAGGCTATAGATGACCTCAGTCAACTTAACATTCTTTAGGCAACCAGACACAAGGCAACATCAGCCAATCATAAAAACATGTACTTGATTATTAGGTCTCAAGATGTGTCAAATCAATATACTGTATCACCTTAAAGGAGAGATGTATAAGAAGGCGTCTACATCTTTTGTAACTTAGGAAGCTGAAGAAAAAATGTTAAATAAAACCCACAGTTGACATAAGTTCTCTTTTATACAGATACTGATATTATTGTAATTTCAGACTTTTTGTATAATTATAAATATTTTTTACTCTTGGACTCTCTTTGAAACCTTAAGAAATATAGGTCATAAATATATTAAATAAAAACTTAAAAGGATCACACTATTTCTACCATCTCTTTGTCTCTACTTTATTTGTATCCAGCACTAAGTGGTCTCTTCTGCTTCTGATTGAAACAAGAAATGTTTTAATATAAGCAATGTACAGTAATGCATCAAAGAACTGTTTGTTATCATGCTTAACTGATGCCATTGCACTTCATGAGCTAAAATTTAAGGGAAAAATATGTAGTGCAGAGATTGTGGTTATGCTGTACTTGCACTGTTCAAGTGCTGCACCCACATCAGTAGTGACATAAGGAGGGAATAATTCTTCAAAATTATTCCTTTTCTGCAATTCCTTGGTTTCTGGGTATTTATTAATCTACAGCTGACCTTTAGCACAACTTTGCTATCAAGCTCACCCTATTATTTGCCTACCACATCACCTACCTATCACATTTACCTTATTTAGGAAAACAGGCAACCAAGACTCTCAAATCTAATTCTCTCTAATTAGCTCAAGCAAAATAGGAAGAGTAAAGTGTCATTAACTTCCATGAATCTGTACCCATACCTAAGGAAGTTAATCAGAGGTAGAGTCTACTCACTGTTCCGAAGCAGCATAATGCTGTTAAGCCTATCTCTTTCAGTTACCAAGACAGAGTGAAGGGACACCAATTTTTCTTTTAGATCATCTTACAGGAAAACTTAATCTTTGCATGTTATGGCTATATCTACAGACTGGATCTCACTTCCTCTGTGTATTTCCTATGAATGAAGTGCAACCTTGAAGCTGCAATAAAGATTAAAAAATCACACATCTATTCCATAGTCATGATCATAATATGAAAGGCTACTCTATCACACCTTTAATATCTATGAATTTAGTTTTAAGTGGTTTGTCAGATGCTTCAGTGATTTTTATGCAGATTTTTCCATTTAACTTATCAGAAGTTATTTTTCTGACTTCGAAAACATTTTTCACCTTAAAACTAAAATTGATTTGGAGGATAAAGTTGCAAACATTATATTCATAAAAGCAGTAGATGACTTTATCTTAACAGAGAAGATTTCTGAGCCCACACAAAGTTTTGTTCTGATCAAGCTACTTGAGTGAGAAAATATTTTCCTGATATATCTTCATATATCTTTGTTGATTCATCAGACAGATAATTTTCTCCTGAAGTGAGAGAACATATCAAAGTCACCTGGAATATCTCTCTCTCTCTCTCTCTCTCCCTCCCTCTTTCTCTCTCTCTCTCTCTCTTCTTTCTTTCTCTCTCTCTCTCTCTTTCTTTCTCTCTCTCTCTCTCTCTCTCTCTCTCTCTAATCTACCTAATCTATCTATCCAAATGCAATAATACTTCATCCATCGACACAGGTTAAAAACACAGGTTAAAGTTTTTTACAAGAACTTTATTAAAGAAATAATATTTTGAAAAGGTTTCTTGTCAAAACACAGCTTTATCCAGTCTTCTTCCTTCTTAGTGGATTCTCACTAATGGAGACGGAGATGGAAGATACGCTAGTATTTAGAAATGTTTTTGATATCTGTGCACTGAAAACATTTAGGGACAAGTTTCTGCATGCTAAATTGCCCAGTCAAAAAGTCTTGGAAACTGTTTTCTTGTTTTGTGAAACACTACCTGAATTACAGGACATGAGAAATTTTTTTCTGCTTCCTACTTCAAAAAGCCCATGCAAGCCAATTTCAATATTTTTCTTCTTGTTTGCATGTAGATCCTAAAACCAAATATTCTGCTATTTCTAACAAATAAACTGCTATTTTGCATAGAAGAACATGTTACAACACAAGATGATCTTTGAGAATTTTCTTCTTCATCCTGCTTAATTAAGTCCCGTAACTCCTAATTAAGAGTTCCTAAAGCTTTAGTTTGTCTAAGACAGAAAGCCAGAGACTTTTAAGGGTAAAAGGTGCTATGCTAATTTAATGGATGGTTACAAATGAGTTGCTGAGGGATTAGTCCAAGAACAGATAAATACATTTAGGAAGGGTTTGTGATAGTTTTCAATATAGAAAGATCCAAAGAATCTTAACTGACTAAAAACTGAAAATCAAGCAAAAATGACCTTTACGGCCTTTACACCTGGCTCTTACTAATGTGTATCCCTTCCCTCTCCACTCTCACCAAATGTGCTGGAAAAACAAACATATATGTCATAATTAACTAGATTTACAAGAGTGAGGTTTAACTTCTGCAACCTTTAGTGAATCTTGTTGCTTGATCTGCTCCGTCAAGGCTGAATAAAAGCCAGATATGGAATCTAGAATTCTAGAATAATCTTTCTTCAGGAAAATACATATTTCTTCTAACCAGCCAGGTTGTTCCTTGTCACAAGTCTTAAGGTAATTTCTCTTTGCTCCCTGAACTCAGAGGTATATAGATGTATATGTATACACTGAAAAATACTGCTTTTAAAAAATGATCCTGGAGACCCTGCCAGCATGTAGGATTGGGCAGTTCATTGGCAGTGTCCCAGCATAGCTTTACAGTGTCCCACAGAAATGTGTTGAAATATATAACACAGCAACAACTGTCCAGTGCACAGATCTTAGGGGCTCCATACTTCTGGGAACATCTTATTCTATTGAAGATCATTACATTTATTTAATTAGCAGTAAATTTCCTAAAACTAATCCCTGGATCACATATGATTATTTATAACATTTCATATTGTTTGTTTGTTTGCTTTTACTTTCCTGAACTTAAGATCTCCTGATTAATGTTCTCTTGGATATTAAAATTAGTGCTCTGGATTCAGGCTTCCTTATGCACCATTTTATAAAAGGTATTATATAAATGGCCTCATTCATTAGACCACCTAAATTACACATCCAATTTTACTGCTGCTTTTGCTTTTCCTTCTCCATCAGACTTCTTCATGATGCTTCACATTCAGTGATTTTTGTATTTGAATATAGGTATGTTGCCTTAATACACTATCACAAACTACTTTATTGTACTTGGAGGTAAACACATTACTTTTGGTGACCTGCTTAAAACTCACACTATCCCATTCCTCCTTCATCCTCGGGTGTCACTGATTAAAAAAATCAATTAGTCAAGGACTGAGACTAGTTTGGCCTCATTGGTGTTTTGTTAGACAATTTATTTTCTCTGGTAAACTCCTAGCTTACTTTTCTTCTAGCAATTTATTTTATGGATACTGATCCCAGTTTATTTATTTATTTTTAGTAAGAAAACCACAATAAGGTCTCCCCAAAGCCCTCTCTTCTGCAGGTTAAACAACCTCAATTCATCCTTTCTTCATAGGAGTAGTGTTCCAGCTCTCTGACCTTTTTTGCATCCCTCCTCTGGATTGTTCTGTGAGATCAATGTTTTTCTTTGCACTGGGATGCCCAGAGCTGGATGCAACATTCCAGGTGGGAATCTCATTAGAGTGGAGGAGGAGAGTCACCTCCTTCAACCTGCTGGCCACTCTTCTCTTTTTGCAGCTGAGAAAATGGTTGGCTTTCTGGGCTACAAGTGCACACTGCTGGCTAATGCCAAATTTTTCATCTACAATTATTTCCAGAGCCTTCTCTGCAGGGCTGCACTCGAGTCATTCATCCCTCAGTTCTTCCTGATAATTCAGAATATCTGAATCCAGGTGAAGGACCTTGCACTTGGCTTTTCTGGACTTCATGAGGTTCACCTGGGCCCACTTCTGAAGCCTATCAAGGCACCTCTTGGTGGCATTCTCCCTTCAGTGTATCAAATAGATGGGTGTCACCCATAAACTGAGACATCTGAAAATAATGGTGCAGTCGGATTAACACTGAGAAAAGATCTCCTCTTGAAGATATTGTATAACCTAAGATGAATGCTATCAGGAAGAAATAAACTGTTTTATCGCTCCATCCTTACCATTCGCAGTCTGTCCCATAAGCCCTTGGGAGCCCTGAAGACCCACACATTTCCACACGTACCTCCTCTTTCTTTCCTACTTAAGCAATATATTATTTGCTTTTTAGTATCTGGGTATGTGATTTTTGTGTGTGTGTTCTTATTCTCTTATTCTCTTTTAAATGTTTGTCTGACAGAATTTATGATTCTACATGGAAAGATAGGATCTAAATGATCTCAAGTCATCTTGTAGATTTCACCATTTACAGATACTGACTTTTGTCCTACATTTTCTGCTGTAGTAAGTTATGTGTTCTGTAATTCTCTTATAACACAGTCAACATACGTCTATCCAGAGTAAAAATTTAATTTTACCCATGTTTGATATTAGGGTCACTTTGACTAGTTATGTTATTAAAAGAAACAACAAAACCCAACTAAAAAATCCTTTCTGTAATTTGATGTCACAGTACTTGTTTTTTTGTTTGAGTCTTATTCCTGAAATTTTGAAATAATTTATATTGCAGTCGCTTCTGTTTAGTGGCCCCAATTCCTGTGTATTATCACTTCCAATTTATTTCTCCTGTGTGCTTTTGGAATTCATAATCCTAGAAAGAAATGGTTTAAAGGACACACATCTTTAAAGGTGGCTTGTTAAAGTACTGCACTGGTTTAAGAGAATCAGACTATTATTATTATATAATTATCAGAAATTGTGATTGACAGTAATAGTAAATTAGTAACATCTTTGGTCTTCTTTTTTGCTAAGCAGTCAGTATTCTTTTCCTAACCCTAAAGTAAGTAATTCAATACAACTTACATACATTTATTTTAGTGAAATAACCTTTAAATATACAGACTTTCATCATCAGAACCCCATTCACTGACACCTTTCATTGACATATATTCTGTAGAAAGAAGACTGTCTCCTTTTTCTGATTTCTGTCAACTAAACAGCATAATTTGTTCTTTTGGTTCCATGATGTTCCAGCAATCATTATAATTCATAATGGATATTATGCATGTTATCCTCTGTTGCTAGATGCTCTGTTTTCCACTCTACCTTGTTTCATGTTTTCTCCCAATTTGTTGCCCATACTGAAAGCAATAAGTAAAGCTTTCACACACAATTTTGAAGTATTTTGCCCAGTTCTGGGTTGGAATCCACACTTTACACAGGTGCAATTCGTAATACTGTAATACTGCCTTAATTTTATTAACAAAGATCTGGCCTCCACAGTCTTGATCATAAATATCACACACACATCAGACTCTAATAGTATCTGCCTTTGGCAAAAAAGAATACTTTCAAATATCTTCCAAATGCTTTGCATACTTTTAATTCATTTTTGTGGTTTTCATAACAAAGGTAAACCCAAACTTTTATTATTTGAAGCAAATATTTCAGCATATATTATGCTAATGCTTATAGGGAGATAGATTTATAATCTGCAAAAATAACTGTGTCATTACTATTCTATAGCAACCATAAGGAATGCTAAAGTGGATTAAGGAGTTTCTTCCAATTAAAAAAGAAATTTAGTATTAGTTGCTGTGTGGTTAGACTCTAAAGAATGCTGGGATGCAAGTATTATGGATGAAGAACAAGATGGTTTTAATGTGTTATTCAGTATAAGATCCCTTTACTACTGATGTTTAACATGTGAAATGCAGTTTTTGGCTGATAGACACACTGTAAAGACCAAGTTGCTTCCGATAGTTTTTAGATAGACAGAGGCCAAAATCTTCTATCACTTGCTGCAGATTTAAAAATGTTTCTCAAGAAGCTGTTTTACTTATGACACTCTGACACTTTACCATGCCGCTGGTTTCTTTTAATGTAAATAAGTTTTTAGAGTGTACTCATAATTCAGGGTGGGAAAACAAGTACAGGTTCTGATTTAAGAAGAAGGATACATATAGCAATGCAAGAATTTCCACCTATCACCTCAGCTTCACAACAAATTGAACGGACACTGCATAAGCAAGCAACGTTGTTTGAAAGTCCTATTAATATTTTAGAAGTCTTAAGAATTAATGAACTCTCTTATGATGAATGTCATCTTCCTTTCTTTTGCAGTATTGATACATATAGCTGCTATGATGAAGTTTTCCTAGGAGTATTTATATGCTGAGAAGGAACTTTTCAAAAGCTACCTGCAAAAAAAAACTTCAGAAAGCCTCTCCCTTTTGCTTCTTCCCTTTTTTAAAGGATTGCAGTATGTCTAAATGTTCTTTTAGTGAAACTGATTAAGCTTTTTTAAAAAAATAAAAATAATAACTTTATTATAATTTTACAACATCAAATCTTACTAAACAGTAAGATTTTGTTAGTTTAAATTATTATTGTTAGAAATATTAGTTATATTAGCTACTGTGACTAACACTTTTACTATTTAGGCATACATGTTTCTATTAACACTCGCTGGGGCATTTCTACCTGTTTTAAAAATACAGTGTCATTTTTTTGCTTCACTGCCATTAAAAGAAACTTGAAATCAATTTTATTCTATGTGGAAAATGTATATCCCTTGACATTTAACTTAAGACATAGCCAGTAAGTTCACATTCATGTGACAGCATAGTTCAAACTGATGAAAACAATGTATTCCTTGTGTCATTGTAAATTTGATAAAAATCTGAGCATAACAAACAAAAATGGGGAGGTGTGTTCCTGCAAGCACTAGCAAAGGTTTGCTGTTCTGTTTTCCAAGAAAGAATTTTTTTACTTCAATCAGTTAATGGAATTTATTATTTTTACTGTATAAGTCATTATTAGTGTTTAAGGTAGTAGGTGGAAAAACCCAAAGCCAAATAAAAATAAATTCAGAAGGAAATGAGACATGGATATTTCAGCCAGACATAACACCTGTGTTATGCCAATTTGCCTTATAAACTGGAATAAATCAGTAAATATAGAAATAAAGCGAATGGATGAAGTTCTTAAGAATATCCTAATTTTGAGATATATATTACAACTATGACTTAATTTAAGCAATGACAGCTATGGGTATTCTATGCCTTTGATGATCTGGCCACATGAAAACACAAAACCAGACAAAAAACCAAGCTATGCCTGAAATATGTAAAGGAAAAAGGAATAATTTAGCATAAACCTAGAGATTTTAATAGAAGATTGTCCTATTTTTTACAATGAGCACTATTTAAAAATTCCACCTGTAGGCCAAATCAGTCCTCTATGATCCTGGTAGGATTGACACTTAAACATTACTTTAGGAATTTGCTTAGAACAAAAGAATAAAAGCTATTTTAATCAAATTTTCTTCTTTTTAATCAGTGCAACATGCATTTCATGAACAATTTATGGCACTCGACAAAAACATGGGACTTCTTTCAGATTTGTGAAAAACAAAAGAAAAAGGTATCCTTAAAGAGAACACTATCACTATGGATAGAAAACAGGCAGAATACGGTAGGATATGAGCAGGCATAATTGCATGCTTTGATATTTATGATGAAAGACCTGAGCTGAAAGAAAAATGACAAAAATGCTATCTTAGCCTTTTATGAAACAAAGAAAACCTGAAGGTCGTGCAATAGTAATTTTCATCATTCCTTCCAAAGCCTTGGCAAGCTTTGAAAATTCATATGTAATAGCAGCTAGCTTTTCTAAGTGAAAGTGCTTTGAAATCATCCTGGAATATACAGTATATAAAAGAAACCTTCATTTTTCAACTGCAACAAAAGCAAAATTATATTTCTGAATCTGAAGCTGACTATTTTAAATTATGTTGTCTTAGCTCTTGAAAAATTGTTCATTATATTGTACAGTTAATTTTCTTAAATTCAAAATGTTCTGCTGTATCTATTAATTTGAAAAGAAATTGCTTCTGTAAATTAGGGAAAAAAGCTTTTAAAATTTACAATTTATTCACTAAATACAGAAAACATGTCTGGAAAAATTCACTGACAAGCACAAAAAATGCAAGCTAAGAATACAGAATAAAAAAAAGGATGCATTCTGTGAGATTCTTACAGCTGGATAGCATTCTGTAGTTCATTTCAATCCAAATTCCACTATGTACAAAGAAAATGGTTAGAGTAAGTTATCTACCATCTCAACTTTAAGGAAATCTAAATTGTCTTTAAAGAAGAAGCATATTCTTCCTACTAATATAAATTTCTCATTTCTGAATGGGGGGGATTTATTTTACTAATAGATCATTTGTCATGAGTTTCTGCATTTGTTTGGACTATTTAGTCTTTTTTCTCTTTGTCTCTGAAACAGGTTGAACACTTTTTAAGCTGTAACTTGACCTCAATGCCTGCTTCCTCCAGATCCCCAGCAGCAGGAGTGAAAATATGAAATAAAAAGAGAATCAGAGAAAAAAAAAATCCAATAATTGGAAACTATTCCAAACTTCAGAAAAAAAAAGGTAAAAATTAAAAGAGTATCTGAATGGAGAACTAAGAGGAAAAATATCCAAATGTCTGATTTTCACTCAGTTTTACTCATTCTGCATCAATTTCCTTTGTTTTTTTGTTTTTTTGTTTTCCTTTGGGGTGTTTCAGGAAGTCTACTTTTTGAAAATATGGAAAGGCACAAAACCTACATTTAATATCAAAAAAAAATTAAGCAACCTACTGTTTTCCCTAGAAAATTCAAAAGAAAATGCATTTCTTCAATTAAAATAATCTTTTAAAGATGACAAAAGCAATGTAGAAGTCATTACCATGCCTGGCATGGTCCTTCTGGGGGAGACTCTTTGTGTGTTCCCCTCTAGGCTGTCACTATTGACACATGTAAGCAAAGTAGTCTTGCAATGTGAAGCATCCAAAACCTTCTTTACTTCTTCAGTATTCCCTGGTCATATAGATGAGCAGTGTTTAGTTTCAAGACATTCACATACTTTCTGGTTTTTTTGGACGTAATTTAGCCTTTCAGAACCGAGAGGCCACATACTATAAGTTATCTGCTACACTCCATTAATTTTAGGTACGAACCCACACGGTGCATAGCTGAGTGCAATTGTGCAATTGGATGTGCAGGGCAAACAATAAAGTGCAGCTTAGATCCTCGTGCTAAATCACCAAGAAAGAATGCATGCTAGTGAACAGTGGTGGGAATATCGCAACACTCCCATTTAATAAAAAATGGGTCTGTGATGGCATTCTGTGTGTTTTAAGGTTCAGAGAGGTAAAACAATTTGGTAAGTTCAACACCTAAGGGCAGTGACACTTATATCCAAATTCTTATCCTGGAAATTCTACATTTAAACTACTAGGAGTAGGATCAAGCACAGAGAACTAATTATTTTATTTGTTTTAGAACTGATATTTTAGGCATTTAAAACCAAAAAAATGGGACATCTAACAGGTTTCCAAAGAGAAAAAAAATGTATGAAGATATCCAATGAGCTTTGACTACAATAAATGTAGGATCTGACAGAAAATTAAGAAAATGGTCTTCATGCTGAGCTACCAAAAGGTACTTAAATATCACTTCAGTAGCACAGGTCATTGAGATTTGCTCTTTTAAATCTGAATGTGCCATGTTTTAATTCTCAGCATCTGCAGGAGAATTTCAAGCTTTGACTGCCTTCTGGAAGACAAAGGTTTCTCAGCAGATGTGGAGGTGTGACTTCTGCTGTTATCTTGGTTACATTTTCTTGTCCCTCTGCTCAGTACAGAAAGGAACAGCTTCCCTTAAGAATCAGCCTGCTTCCTTTTTCTATGCATTTTCAGTTTTCTATGAACACAGAATTTTCAGAGGAATTCATATCACTATGATTATGTATCTTTTAACTTTTAAAAGGATGATTTCTTAAAAAAAAAAGAAAAAACCCAACCCTGACAAGTTGTTAAATGATTATCTCATAAATACATGATTAGAAATTGAGAGAACTTGTTACTCTTATAATTACTAATAACTTTGTTATCATTGTTAACAAATACAATAAATCCTATTTGTGCCGTTGTTACTATTTACAGTGGTAGTTGTGTTGCTTCCTGCGTTGGGGGTAGTGAGTGCTCCATTGTATTAGAATCTGTATAACCCTACCAGTATTCTGAAGAGCTTGCCAGTGAAATACAAGACTGCTAACAATGTTTGGCTACAATAAATGCGCTGGAGTAGCATAGTGGGGTGAAAAGATGTCATTTAAATGCCTCTCCCAATATTGAGCCCTGGATTTGTCCTCCAGAGGCAGCTTTCTCTTCATTGGTTACATTGCATCACAGAACTTTGCACTGCGTCACTCCTCACCACTGTCATTACACTAGAATAAAATCTTATGCAGGGATATGTAAGGATGTGTTGTTTCTACTATTTAAATATATTCCAAAATTGAATGAAGCTGAAGATTGGCCCATTGAATTATTGACTCATTGTGACAATGATCTTTGTTTTACCATTTTTTTTAAAGAAGTACTAAAAACTCAAATAAAATCTTCTGGAATCTTCCAAAATCCTCAGACACCATGCTTTTGGATGATAAACTTGAAGGGTCATCCTGTCTACATTTTCAGCTGGTTAAATAGTATCAATTATCTAGCAGTAGTTCCCTGAAGAAAATATCCCTTGTTCCTTGACACAGAACCCAGGTGACCAGTCAGGATGAACCCCAATCTCTGCTGATTTTTGCTCACCTTCATTTGTTTTTTCCTAAATATCATTAGCATAGAAAATCATTCTGCTATATCATAAAAATGTTTGGAGTTTACTTAATAAGTATTTTATAATTTTCAGTGAGTGTACACTTTGCTGTACTTGTCTAATGAGTAGAGTGAAGTTTTTTATTCATTTTGCCAGGGTCAAATACCTTCTGTTGCAGTTAGGGGAAATTTTGTAAGTTTTTAGAAGGAGTTTACAACCAGCGTGTAAACACCTTCAGCTGATATAACTGTGACTATGCTATATGGTAGTATTATTTCAGCCAGATTTATCTGCAGATAGCTTCAGAAGAAGTGATGAAAACTAAATGTAAAAGGGCTCTGGAAATAGAACAGAGAAGCTTGCTCTATGCTTTCATCAAAATTGTATATAGATGTGCTAAGTATGAATTTGTAAATCTCACCTAAATTGTTAAGAGACTCTTCAAAACTGCAAACAGAATCAGAAATTATACAGGCATAAAATGGAGTGAAAGTTCCAGTTGTGTCCCTGAGCTAAACAGGACACAATACCTCATTTCTGTCCAAAGAGTTATGTATGTGGATGGGATAGGCAGTATCCACCTACTGCTTAAATTTATAATTATAAGCAATTTTCCCTAGGTGTCAAATTTTCTTGAATAGGTCAAAGACTTCTGAAGTTATTGGCATGATCGAGAGATGCACAGGAAATTTGGTCACATTTCTCTAAAGTCAGATTTAAAAATGGGGATGAAGCTTCACAAAGCTTAATGAAACCAATACACACTGCTATAAAACACAAGGTTTTGTTTTTTCCAAAATCATATGTTTCCTATTTTGGTTTTCATTATACATATATATATATAGGCTCGAAATGTGAGCTGAATGTAGGTGATAAAAGAATCTGGGGAGATCTTGGAACAACATCTCTGGGAAGTTTAAGTTGTCCCATTTTCTATTTGAAAAGGAGACACATAATCACCTGAGACTACAGGATAAATCATTACCACAGGTAAAGAGGACTGGAGACAAAGAGATACAAGAGAGCCTTGACTTCACCTACACACTGGCAAATCTTGGACACAAGTGGAGTGAAATAATCTTCAATCATTTCTCAGATACTTGGATCTAACAGATCACTCTGCAAAAATAATTACATGTAGGAACTGCTCTTCCTAAGCTTTGGTTGCTTCTGTCAGGGTTGTACTTGAAGCTAATAGACACTTCAGCCACTCTGGGTTCCTGGAGAATCCTATAGGGGTGAGAGAAGGTCTGTGGAATAGGGGTCTTGTGTCTTAGAAGATGCTTGCAGCAAATTTGTCACTTAGGATTTATCCCAAATAAGTTTAGGATTTATTACCTGAGGTTATGTCACCTACCAACTGTATTAAATAAAACAAAAACCCTCTCCAAAGAGAAGTTCAGTTCACCTAAGACTCAAGCACTGTGAAAGTTCTTATCTTCCTTCACTGATTACTTCCCTGCCTAGAGCGGCTAGGGTCCTAATTTAGTAACCACAGTTAGGTGAATACAACATGTCTTAATATCCTATTTACATTTTTTCCCGTAAATGCATTGATAAAACTGCCAATATTATGGTGGAAATAAAAATGTAGTGGTTAACTTTTTGCACGTGTCTGTCTAAAGAGAGACAAAAAAACCACATGATTTTTCAAATCAGACACCATTCGCAAAGAGGGGGTGGGAAGCAGAAGTCTATGATGAGACCACCGAAAGAGAAATCCAATGTAAGTTTTAAAAGTTTTACAAAGAGAAAGAATGAATAATCTGAAAAGGTTTATAAAAGAGACATATTTTTGTATTGATCAGTTTCTAGGTCAAACAGTCCAACAACAATATAACAAAGCAAAATCAAAATAAAGAGCAACCAGATGTCCTTTTTAGCAAAAAAAAAAAAAAAAAAAAAAAAAAAAAAAAAAAAAAAAAAAAAAAAAGAAGGTACCATTGTTGAGAATTCTTGGTTGTTTACAAACTCAAAATTCAAATGTTTTCATCAAAAGCTTATTCCAGGCAGCAAATGAAGTAATCTTTTTGGAAAGTAATAGGATTTTATTCTCATGAGATTCCCCCCACAGAGCAGTGGCCACTTTTTTAAAGCAGTCAGTCAGGTATGATGATACCTCAAATCCCAACTGCTTGGAGCAAATAAATAATAAATGAAGATGGCATTTGAGTCTGAAAAATCATCCGTGAGGTCGAGATCCTTCCTTTTGGTGAACTCTGTAAGATGTGTAGTGTGGAAGCAGAAGCTAAAGGTTAGGAGCTTGACCATGCACTGCACTTCGGCTTGTAAGTTCAAAAGTGGCCACTAACCATGAACCAAACACATCATTGAAGGCTGGGGTTTTTGTGTTTCTTTTTTTTTTTTTTTTTTTTTTTTTTACCCTTCAGTCCTTATAGTCTAAGGTTTGCTTTCACTCCAGGGGAGTAGAGAGTCAGAAAATGCACGAAAGAAAAGTTAGCATTCTTTCTGAGCACAAACCTGCTGCTAAGCTGGTATTTTGTATTGATTTTTCCTGAAGCCTGTAATCTTGAAAGCTTGTAACAGAGGATGAGGTAAATATCATTTTATTTGCTCAAATAGGTTTAGATTAGATTGAGATGAAAAACTAGAGACAAGCCAAATTAGGACTGAAAGCAGCAATTACAGATTATTGTTTCCAGCAGTAACTAGAATAGGTTATTTCACTGATAAAAAGGGCTTGCTGAAAGAAAGAATAGGTGATTTTCCTTAGAGCCTTAAAATAATATCAAGAAAAGAATAGGAAACCAGGAAAATATAAATAGAAATTCATAACAAATTTGTTACGTCACATGTTAAAAAAGTGAGACTACCTGCAGAGTAAATTAGCTTGTGGTTTATTGAACTTATTTAAAATGCACAGTTTAACAATATATACTCAGAATACATACTTCTGAATATATACAATATGTGTGCTTAGAAAACTAGCAATATACTTTTCATTGTGTACATTTTTTCTCGTCTTGTTGAAAAACAAAGCACACCATACAGCCTGGAGGATAATAATAAAAATCAGCTCTTAAAAGTAATTCCTTCGATAAAATAGTTTCTGAGGGAAAAAAAAAATGTGTACAAAAGCGTTCAAATGATACTGACAATAAGGCATGGAATTTAAAAGGCTTAACCATGTCTTATCTTAGAGTCTGTTTTATTTCTTCATCTTCTGAGCACTTCAAACATATGAGCTGTTATTCCATCTTTAGATCAGTAACTTTGAATTGTTCTACCTGTCATTCTGCAGTGACTAGCACAGCTAGATGTCATACAATGATTGTTTGCACTTTCATTCTTTCACATTAAATGGCAATCATCCGGTCCTTTTGATTTGTTTCTTTTATTTAGCCCTGAAGTTTTTACACTAGAATCTCATTAAAGCTGAACTAGTATATTCCTGTCAAAAAACTAATGGAAAAAGTTTAAAAGAGAAATATTTCACCTATATTGTCACTTACTGGTGGAGTTGCATTTATCAAGATTTGCAGAGTTTACTTCTTTAGTATACATTCTTCTGGCCTTGTTCACCTCTCTCTGCTTCCCCCCATCCCCCTGCTTCTATTGCACAAAATTAGGATGATATGCTCTAATAAAGCAGACACTTTAATAAAATAACAGCAAAAAAACAACAAATTTTATCTCTGGAAACATTCTTTTCTCTTCATACGACAGATATCTCCTCTTAGTCAAGGATACAAGGATATTGTCAGAGAATTTTCCTATACAAAGAACTAAGCACTTCATTGAACAAACATTGTTTATAGAAGTATAACTCTATGTCTGAGCTACAGGAACAAATAAATTAAACAAATCCTCTGCTGCTGCTATTTCCAGGCATATATGATAATCTTTGCCATCCATGCAGACAACTAAGTTCCACCCTTTAAAATAACTCTACAACCTTTTTCCCCTCCAGCAACATTTAGTTTTTGATCCAGGTAAGGCCACTAATTACAGCATCTAAAAAATTGATTACTGAGTTCTTCATAAGAGTTATCAAATTACACAGAAGTTATTTATGCAGAAGTATGCCTTGCTGTATCAGGAAAAGAAAAATCATACAAGACCCATTTAATCTATGCTATGAAGGACAATGAAAAATATATCCATTCAATAAAGAATCTTCTTTTATCTTATGCTGCTGCACTGACAGATAAGAGAAATATATCATGTGGATTCTGATCCCTCTATGAGTTCCAGAAAGTAAGATAAGGGTCTGCAAAATGCTGGCAAATTAATCCCACTGAAATTACTAACCATTTTGTCTAAAGATCCAGTAGTCAGGAGGGATAACTTAGAGGTCACCTTTACTATTAACGTTAAGGGGTTTCTAGCTGGTATTGTGGCATACATACACTGTACATCTAAATGCCTGATCTAAAAATGAATTCCTCAGCATTTCTGAATATGTTCCATAGATTTAACTCAAATGATGCAAGGATTTTTCCTCCCATGTAAAACGTGCTGTTTTAAGCCCTCTGTCTCCCATTTGCCTGTGCATAAATGACGACCTCTTCCTTAGAAACTTAAATGATGTGCAAGCTGCTAGATGTCAAAGGATCCCTGTGGCTTGAACACAAAGATAAGATAGTACTTATTAATAAAAAATATGAAATTACTCTGACATGTAATTGTTGCAGAAAATGTCTATTTAAGAAATGCATATATAAGAAATAATGACCAAAAGGGAGGGCATTTCTCAGCAGTTAATGACTAGATAGAAAAGTTAATGGCTCCAGGTGAAGCCAAGGTCGCATAACTCAGCCTGTCATTAATAGCTTGGAAATGCCCAGCCAGGAGGTCATCACTGTTATTATGAGCCATAGGAATATAAAAATATAATGAAAAAAAATAATTACCCTTTTGTGTTTTGAAGAGTTAGAAGTAAAACTGTAGGTTGCCATGGATATGTTGTTCTGTTTACTAGAGTTATATCCTCTTAGCAGTTAAAGGCCAGGGCTGCAGTTCAGCATGGTGCTAGCCAAAACAATTAAAGCACAGAGCCCAAAAAGCAAACCTCAGCATACTGCAAGATCAAGGATCAGGCTTATAATAAGTGGAAAAGCATTCCCTCAGGTTTATTTTCAGCAATGAGTACTTCTGAAGCAATAATTCTAAGGTAAAACCTGCCTCCTAATAAATTTGTTTCCTAATTTTCTCCATTTAAATTGTATCTGGTTTGTAACTATATCTTTACAGTTTTGCAAAAGAAATAGATAATATACCACTAAATCTTTAAATTCTACCTTAGTTTCAAGTTTCTTTTCCTCATTTATTTTCATAGTAAGTTGCCGTTTCTTTGTTCACTCTTAATATTTTTAATTAAGTGAAATATACCATAATACCATAAATATTTGCACGTGTCAAAACCAAAATCCTGTCAAAATCAGGAGTCAGATAGCTTTTGGATGGAGTTCCAAAGATTAAGAATGACATAAAATATGTTTTCCTTGCTTTTTTTTTTTTTTTAAATTTTTAATATTCTTTATATCTCTTGCTTCTTCCCTAGTCTTAACTGTTAGAAGAAGATAAATAGCCTTATCCAACTTTGTTCATTATCATATATACTGTGCATGTCTCAATCATGTCCTCCTTTTGCCTCCCATATTGGCCTACATAATATCAAATAGAGAACTATACACAAAGATGTGCAAAACACTCAGAACACTCCTTGAGTTTTCTAGACCATGTAGCTTAAAGCATAGAATGGGTGCAAGTAGGTACATTTAAAATGCAACCTCATATTCTAAGCAAGTTTAATTATATGAGGTGATAGTAGCTAATTTATCTGTTCAATGCAGAGTTCTGAAAAGTACTTACAAAACACGTAAGTAAATTATTTTTAAACAGCTTAAAAAAACCAAGTCTGATTTTCATAGAATTCATGTGCATAATTCTGCTATCATGGAGCAACATGATGTAGTTTTTTTTTTTCTCAGAAGGATTTTGAGTCTACTTGACCCAAATGTCTTTTGCACTTGCTGATGGAATAATAAACAGAAATATGCATACCAAGAAAACTTCCTAGAATAAGCACAAAAGTAATAAAAATTAGGCTGATTAGTATTACTTTAAGTATCATAGAAACATATCATTCTTTAGTGGCAAACTATCACCAGTATTCATATTAAAGCATGCTTATTCAAAGACATTTTTCTCTGGATTTAAGTAAGACCAATTAAATTACCAAGAAAGACAAAGAATTAGACAATTAGAGAGAGACTGCCCCCAGCAATTATAACACTGTGTCTTTAACTGAGACCAAAGTTGGATACTTGAGAACTGAACATATTTACACAGTAATCAATGATATGATTCTCATTGATCCTAAAATTACTTGGATTAAATTATTTTCCTTTACTGAGGGAAATCATGGTAAAATACCCAACCAAATCTAAAGATAGTATTTGCAATATGTAGGCACACACAGATATTGTGTAAAAACTGTCTGAAAGAGAACCAAGGACATTGAGAAGTACTTCTTAATATTTCTAAATTCTGTATGTTCAGACACTCAGAGAGGTTTCAAATTAGAAAGGTGAATATAATCCACAAATCCTGTTTACCATCAAAACTACTGTGCAGCAATACAGATGGTGCAATGCAGTTTTTGAACATCTACTATGTATCCAGCAGAATGCTTACTGCCACTCTCACGTCCTTCCTATCCAAAAGAGGCTTACAAAACAGGTAAGTCTTCCAGAATAAGCTCATGATTTGCATATCCAGGGTTCTCAGTAGAAAAATGGAAATAAAGACATTCTAAAAAAGAGAACACACAGGTTTTTTTTTTTTTTTTTTTTTTTTTTTTTTTTTTTTTTTTTGTTTTTGTTTTTTTAACCCTAGAGGTAAGCACACTGAAGGACTCCAAAATCTGTATCCATTACAGGCAAGAGTATAAACCTCATAAGTATTCCTAAGGTCAAAATCAGCACTAAGTATTCACTTGAAAAGCAAATGGCATCTCAGAACTTAACAGGCTCAAGATCCTACAGCTTTTCTATAAAAACAATGTTTATTCCCAGGAAAATGTCAGTAGCTTCATTTGAGTAAAACTGTGCTTCTAAAGAAAGAATCATTACTAAAATAAGTTTCAAGGTCTCAATTTAGTTTCAAGGACTGTTGTGGTACAAAACCAATACACAACTAAGTACTCTACAGCTGCTCTTTCACTTTCTCACACCCAGAGCCCAAGTGGGATGGAAAAGAGAATCAGAAAAAGGTAAAACCTCTAGGCTGACATAAGAGAGGTTCAATAAATTAAATAAAGTAAAATAATAGTAATGACAATAATTATTGTAGTGAGAAGTGTTGCAACTTATGTTTGTCTTAGTTTCTTGCTCTGGCGCTACGCCGGGCCGCCCCGCGGCTCCGCCTGCCCCGCCGATGCTCTCGGTGCCGGTGCCGGGCACGGGGCGCGGGCTCCCTCCCGCGGCTCCCTGCCCCGCGGGCTCCCTGCCCCGCGGGCTCCCTGCCCCGCGGGCTCCCTGCCCCGCGGGCTCCCTGCCCCGCCGGCACCGTGTGCAGCGCTGTCGGCTGCTGCCGGGCGCTGCTCTCCGCCGGCCTCATGGCTGCCTGCACCGCCGCCCTCCTGTGCCCTCCAGCTCCTGGCAGGCGAGTACTGTGCTGTGTGCGGGCGGCTGTGCCCTGCTGGCCATCGCGGCTGTCCTGCTGCCCGGCGGAGCCTGCGCCCCTATGTGTATTCCCAAAGTGATTTATTCCCGAAGTTGTGTCCTCCCCATTTCCCTCCATGGTTTTTTCCCGACGATGTTCCAGTCCCTTCCCTGTCAATCCCGGTTTCCCAACCCCTTACTCCGCCTATGTTCCAGTCCCTTCCCTGTCAATCTCAGTTACCCAACCCCTCGTTCCACCTCTGTTCCAGCTTCTTCTATGTCAATCCTCCCTAGAACCAATCCCGTGACCCTTTCCCTCCTCCCACTTACCCTGATTCGTCCCGAGACCCGTGACCCAGCCCTTCAATTCCGCCCCGACTTAACCCCATTGGATAATGCCTCTTGTTTTGTACCCGTATAAAATCCTGTGTGCACATACTTGCATGGAGCTCTCTTTGTGTCTGTCTCCTTTGTTGCCAATAAATCATCCTAGTTGGAACTTCAGCCTTGGAGAGCCTCTCTTTCTTCTTTGCCTGAGCCCTGGATGTGGTGAGACTGACCGTGCTTAGGAACCTTTGCTCCTAAAGTTCAGCTGAGTGCACAAACCCCACGCCTCAGCTGTTCCCCACACCTGGCGCGGTGCCCGTGTGCCGTGAGCTAGCCTGGGTTCCAGTCAACCGCATCAGAGAAGGAGAGAGGGAGAAATAAAACCCAAGAAAGAAGAGTGATGGACATTAGAATTGCTCACCTCCTGCTGACCAATGTCCAGTCTGTCCCAGAGCAGTGATCAATGTCTTCTGGCCAACTCCTGTTGCTGTGGGCGAGTGACAAACGACATGAATCTCCTTTATGAAAACTTCATCTGACTCTAATCTTTATTCAAAACTTGACTCTCTTTATATATCTTTTAGAACAGTCCATCTCATTGGTCAGAAAAGTGCCAGAACTCTTCATCCTATTGGCCCAAACTGAAAGACAGAGAGAAGGTCCATCCCACAGACAGGAATTCAAAACATCACTCTTGTTACAATAACACTTGCAATGTTTATGTCAAGCCTGTGAGAACCAGGTCTTCCTGAACCAAAACATCATGAAGAAACTGAGTTCAGAAACTCCGAAACCTCAGGACTAGAAAACCAGACTACAGTATCTTCCAATTTATATTGGGCATCACACTCTGTGGTATGGATTAGCTATTTGGCCACTTTGGGTCAGCTGTCCTGGCTGTGCTTCCTCCCAGCACCTTGTGAATCTGCTCAGAGGCAGAGCATGAGACAGAGAAGTCCTTGATTTAGAGTAAGCACCACTTAGCAACATCTAAAACATTAATGCGCTATCCACATTGTTCTCAATACTAAATCCCCAAACCACAGCACTATTACCACTTACTAAAGCACAATATTAACTCTATCCCAGCCAATTCTAGGGCACAGGATTTTGAGGAGCCCATTCCATTGGAGGGAATACAGAGGAGTTTGATGTCAGTCATTTGGAAATGAATGGAAAGGAAGTTAACTTCTCTGTGTTAAAATAGCCCAAAAAACTGAAGTACACATCAGCAAGACCAGTTTGAGTCTATGAAGACAGATGAAGCTCCAAGTAAAGGTTTGTGCTAGACTGAAAATGGATTTTAACTTCATTCAGTGAACATTCATCTTAGTGCATGTCCAAACACAGTAATCATTTACTCAATCTGTATTTGTCACAAGAGGATTAGGATAAGACTATGGAAAGTCTTGAATATGGGATGAGCTGATAAATCTATATATTCAACTGACATTCCAAAACATAGTTGGTCATAATTTAACAAAAATAAAGCTACTATCTCAAATCAAGGAAAAAATGAAAAAGGCAAAGAAATGTGAAACCATCTAGAACACTGACATTATATGCATTTTAAAGCGATATATTGTTGGGATTAATATTTATAATGTGTTTGTGCAGTATATTGCCAGGAAAGGCTGTCCTATAAAAAGGTTCATTTGGGACTATTGATCTGAATTAGTGAAAAAGTCTTCTGGCCAGTTTGCTTAGTATCCTTTAGCAGATGTAGCTCAATCTTCCAGACAGTATGTGAGGTAATTTAAAAATGGTAAGGCTCATCATGATATGACAGGGCACTAACCTGAACCCTGAAGAAGAACTGTTTTACCCTCTTACAAATGGATGTTCCAGAAAATTTCAAAAATAGAGACTGTCTATCAGTAACAAAAAAAGAAAGAAAGAAAAAAGAATTAAAAATATCAAAACAATAATTCTCTGCAATTTAGAGAGAAAACTTGAATCCTTTTTGTGAGAGATTAAATGAAAGCTCTGGAGCTAACCTGCTTATCTGGTCCTTGCAGGTAGCCCTTTTTTCTAGTCTGGTTTTCTGCTTCAGATTACATTAACATCCAGCATTTCTTAATTCTACAGTCTAAATCTCTAGAAAAATTCCCACTTTCCAGAAGAGTATATGAAAATTTTGTTCTACCTTTTTTTTTTAATAACTTGCGGTGTTCTTAAAGCCAGAGCTTCTGGACTTCTGATTATTACATGTCTTTCAGAGCTTTCCTAAAAAAAACCCACTCCCCCTCACCAAAAAATCCCTAAACAAAAAACCCAAAAAACCCAAAACCAAAAACCCAACAACAAGCCACAAAAAACCACTCCCTACGAAAAAAAACCTCCTCTTACAAAATTCCTCTCTTCTCCTCTCTCTATTCTGGCAGCTGCTGGTCATAAACGGCCTTGATGCATACTAAGGTCAGCACAGTACCATTCCTCATAAATATCCCTCCTCATATGCCCATTTCTGTAACATCAAACTGTTGAAGTATGGTTTCTTACAGTGAAAATTATTTCACAATCAAAGCATATGAAGCACTGTTTTTTATCTTTCTTATAAAGATTAAGTTATATGCTTCACCTGCAAAGACAGTGAAAAGGATTTGAAATATTTGATATTTATTTGATGAGTTATTATATTTGAAAAGGGACATTTTCACTCACAGATTTGAATTTTACATGTGGCTCACATTTTATTTAGGGGATGGAGATAAAACGAAAAAGGTGAAATAAAATTCTGTGGAAGGGTGTTCCTTAGGTCTGTGTTTTATGGAATAAATTCCCTAATTTTTTACATTGCTCTTAACAGGTCGTCGCTAAGATTTGCATCTTCTCTCTCAGCTGACCTCTTTCAAGATACTCTGGCATTTACTGCATTTCTGGAAGAATAGCTTTATGAAATCAGAAGTCTGTGTGATCAGACAAAGCTTTCCAGCCATGCAGTTCTGTTGCTCTAATCCACACCTACTGACATGCCAACTTACCTTGATATGATTCCTGTATGGGAATTTAATCAGTCAGAAAGATGCAGAAAGAAAGGACTTACAAGCTGAATTCTACTTAACAGTCAGGCAAAAGGAAGAATTACAGAGCAGACTAACATTTTTTATTCTGCAATAAAGTAACTAAATGAGTTGGGCAATTCCTTTCAAGGCACCTAGAAACATTTCTTAGCCCAGTCTGCACAATACCTTAGTAAGTTTACTTAGTTTCAGAGAAAAAAACAAAAAATACATTTTGTTTTTAATTAATGACAGCTCTTGTCCCTAATTAAAAAAAAAAAAAAAAATGAACAAAAACCACCTGTAAAGTGTCTCTTGAATTTTACAAAGCAGAGAAGCAAGATTAAATCTGTACAGCAGATCTAAAGAAAAAGGAATAAATAACCTGGGGTAAGACCTCTGGAGACCAATTTAAATGGAAACTGAAAAGCAAAGGGTTCAATTGGCCTCCTATACATAAACATATCTTTGGATTTATTATAATTACTTTTAAAGCCAGAGAGGATCCCAAACTGATTTATGAACAGTGTAATAGCTGGGATTGAAATATCAGGATGGGTTATAAAAAGAATAATATCATCCACATACAGTATTCATTTATGTTCCTGTTTGTGTGCATCAGTAATGATACAGTAAGTTTACGACATTTCTAAAAGCCTCAGGAAGTATTTTGAAAGCTAATGCGGAGAAAGGGGGAAAAGATGGACAATGAAGCATAAGTACAAAACTCAGGAAAACAAGATTCAAAAAGACTGTGGAAATTTTATTTGATTTTATTTTTTCCTGAGAAATATTAAAGTTCATAACCAAATATCCAAATAGATGTCTATGCAGTTCAATTTCAGCAACACCCAGAAAGTGTAGCCTTTTTATTCACATCAAATACTATCACTGCATCTAGGGAGACTGCAAGGGCATTATTCTTAACCTTGTCTGACCAATGCATTAGATTACTCTCATAAAAATCTCAGAAATACTGGACCTTTATGTAACAGCCTGCTTAAAAGCTGTTTCTATCTTATGGCAAGCTGAGTTTGAATAATCCTGTTTACAATGCATTTCCAATTGCCTATTTTTATTTCAAGTATAGTAAAAAAGTGATTTATTCTCTTTTTTTTTTTTTTTTTTTTTTTTTGTTACATTGTAAAACACAATGACCCTTGTAAAAATGCATTAGAGGTGCATCTAAAAGAATTCAGTCATCTGCATGTACTCTGAGTCTCGATTAATAGTCTAGGAAATCTAGCTCCTCATAATAAGGTTGCACTTTATTTTTGAAAAGTTCCAGGGGAAAAAAAAAAAAAAAAGCAGCACAAGAACTTCAAATTTATTTCTATTTTCTTCCCTCCCCCCACATTCATTTAACTGCCTTTTTGTAACTTTCATATCTCCACTATAAGAGTATCCATGTCTGGCAAGATTGGCCTTAATCTTGGGCAGATGGAGGGAAAAAAGAGAGAAGGGTAAAGAGGAACATGTGTGAGCATGTGTGTGAGAGAAAGGCCACTGCAAAATTTCAAATCAGTATGGACTATTTAAATGGATTTTCAGCACCTGCAGCTACCATTGAAGTAAATAGGAGTTCTGGGAATTGGTAGGGAAAAAAAATCCTTTAAAAACTGGAAACCCACAAGAACACGAGTCCTAACATGTTTCATATTAAATGACAATCTTGATAATTACTCACAGAAATATTTTAATGTTTCATTAAAATAATGGCTTTCTAAGAATCTGTGGTCTATACTTTAGCCCTGTGGATTGGCCCTTTATTATTCTTCACATTTGAAGGAAGAATACAGAATATAATTTCTAAGAAAAATAATGCAGGTAAAGGAGCGATAATCATACATCCTTAAAATAGATAGGGCTCAGCTTCAGAAGACAGTTTTCTTGTTGCTGGTATAAAAATACATATATTAAAAAAAAAAAATCTTTATTCTCATTTTTCCTTACATATGGTTTTCGACTGCAGATAACACAAATGCTATTCTGGAAGAAGAGGTTAAATGAATAAGACATTCTGTGATGTTAGTTGATCTAATTTAAATCCATGAAACACAGAAGTTTTGAAATTATCTTAAAAAGAATTAAGAAACATGCTTCTCTATTTCCCACAGAAAGGCTGATAAAGTCTCACTGAATTTTTCTTGCCATGTAATGGGCTACTAGACACAACTTTGAAATAGCAGTTTTCTGTCATTTATAGCAAATATTTAAAGTATTTCTCCATTTTATATGATTATATCGTGAAAATTTAAGGAGTGATGCCCTTTCTTAATTTTTATGTATAAAAAGATGTCCAATTCAAAATATGTATTTACAGGTCGTTACATATTTCTATCAAATCCTGAAGGCCTTCACAAATTTCAAAGAATTCCTCTTCAGTGTTTTTCATTTGCTTTGGAAGACACTGTCTTATTCTCAATTAAATAAGTAGAAAGTCTCAAAACTTACTCAGGCTTTCACAAATCAGAGAGAGCTATCTCCTCAACCCTGTATATGTTTTGTCTTCATTAACATGGGTGGTCACTGTTGCTCTCTCTCCCTGAGTCTTAGAAATATAAGGTAGTTGGCCCTTTCAAGGACTTTTCTTGAAAACGGGGGTTCCAAAGAGCAAGTCCTTCAAAAACTGGGAACACACAAAAACACAAGTCCTGACATGCTTCATATTAAATTACAGTCTTCAGAATTACACCCATTTGCAACTCCAAGTGATAATCATATGCTGTGACTCCCTTTGCTGGGATATATCTCATGATCTGTACAACATATTGTACTCCTATATAGAGTGGGGTTTGCCCAGTTTCTGCCCTGTGCTGAATTCCAGATCCTAGGTCCTAAAAATAAGATGAATTATAATTTATTAGTTTTATTACTCTAGAACTTACTCCCTGTAGCTGAGGACAAAGGCAGATTTGTATTAAAAACTAGCAAAAGGTGAAAAATTAAGGTATAGCCACTTGAAAAGCTTGCACAATTTCAGCTTACAATGGTCTGGTACAGGTATTGAATACATTTCTCTGTGTGGACTGATACTCTTATTTAAAGGAAAGAAGGAGCATTTATAATATCCTGACCAGGGACCCTGGAGTTTTATTACATCCACTGATCTCTAGAGTTTGTCTCTGGATGAAAGTACAATATATGCATTTCAGTTAACATTCTCTTTCTTATCCTTATAACTACATGTGAAAAGGAACTCTCAAAATATGTGTTTAGTTTTTACCCTATGATGTACATTAAAAGATAAATTGTGACTATTGCAGTACTTAGCTGGTAGAAGGGAGTTGAGTGAAGGAGGAGTGCAAGTTTTGCTGAGTAATAAGACAATAAATATGGAAATACTTGTCCCTCATACTGAATGATTTGAATATAATCATACATTTACTTCCACATTGGGAAAACAGCCTTTGTTATAGTACTGAATTCAGAAGATAGGAAAGGGCAACTAACAGGGCAGTGTGCAATTTCTGTGTCTTTGATACAGCTGTGTATATAGAATTCCAGATGGAAAATTATAATGAAGGAACATTTGTCTCCTGCCTTTCTGTAAGAGTAGAAATCAAGACATTTGTAACCACTTTTAAAACATCATCTGAACTTGAGTGAGATAAACTTCTACTGAACTACCTACCTGTATGTAGGTAGAACAACTTTGAAATACTTATTGTGAGAACAGCACTTTGTTAAGCAAAACTATGATATCTGCTATTGATAATTATGCTCCATCTCCTACTTTATCATTTTTATCATCACAGGCATTTCTCAAGTGTTAATGAACACCATGTCTGCTCATTCTTTCTTTGCAATCCTGTGATATGAGCAAGCATGATCTGTTTCTCACATTTTTGAGATGATGAATGGATCCAAAATCCTTTCAGATTTTCAAAAATAATGAAAAGCAAATATTTTCCTTGACATTAGAAGTGTTGAAAGCATAGGCTCAAATTATTTGGTTTTTCTCTAGTAGCTGCTTGGTCTGAATAACCTAGTGAACTATAATTAGCATTCAAAACTTCAACATGTTCTCCTTGCCCTTTCATCATTTTGTCCTTCCTAAATAATTCTGCAGTCTGCATTGGCAGGGTCAGTCCATATAGGTTGTCTTCTTGCTCCATATTAGATCGCAGCATGTGGACAGAAATTAGAAAAGATAAAGACACTGGAAGATGTAAAGATGTAAGATTTTTCCACATAGTAATTAAGCATAGAATGCAAAAAAAAAAAAAAAAAAAAAAAAAAAAAAAAAAAAAAAAAAAAAAAAAAAAAAGTGGGTTTTGTTTTGGGTTTTTTTTTGGTTTTTTTGGGTTTTTTTTGGGGTTTTTTTTTGGGTTTTTTTTGGAGGAGGGCTTATTTAAAGATTTTCTGTAAATAATTCAGCTAATATGACTATAAATTTGTACAAATAGTGGGAAGCAATGTTGTGGAATATGCTATCTGATTGAAACTGAATTAATAAATTCAATCTATTCTAGATTTCTAACTTTTTCCCCATTCCATTATCTTTGACCTTGAAAAAACACTGTCTTTTGTTTAACTTAAAGCATAATATTAATTCAGTTGATTTACTCATGATCTTCAAGTTGAGAAATGTATAAACACACAGAGAATTAGAAACTTAATTTATTTTCCTGGAAACCAATTAAGTTGTAGATAAATGAACTAGTAAAAAAAAAAAAAAAACCCTTTATGAGAAACTGTTTTCAAATTTGAAATGGTCTTCTGTAAAAACTCCATTTAGAAGCAGTCAATACCAATGTGATTTTGTTTCATGTTATATAATAATTATTTTTTTCCACTACTTATGAAAATTGGTCCAGTTTTCTAATACAAAATTTTGCTAATCTCTCTATATATGGATACTAACATTTTCCTCCTTATTGTTTAAGAAAATTTATCTATCATATAAAATAAAACAAGCAATTACCCCATTCTGATTATACAGTTTCTGGATCATTCAAATTTAGTTAAATTATAACATACAGACAAGAATGCATTATTTTTATTTCGGAGAGAGGGTAAATATTTTCCTAGCTTTCCAAACCAGCATGCAATGTGATGACAGGCATGGCAATATTTCTATCATCTGAAGTCCACAAAGTACATTACTGTTATTCTCCTTACATGGTAGCCCTTAAAGTATTCTTGGACAAAACCTAAATAATATTTAAAAGAACATACATTAAGACTGATCCCTATGGCATTCCTACATTAGTGCATAAACTGGAAACTGTATTAGCTCTTCCTTTGCCTTAGCTGACTCTCAGAAGATAGAAAATTAACACTAAATGTAGTTCTTGAACCAAAAATGTATTTTTTAACTATGTATAGTTTTTGAGGAGTTTTGTTGCACTTCTCTAACATCCTTTATGGTGGGGGATTTGCACTGCAGTTAATGATTGTTCTTTTTTAAGTTATTTATGCATATGTACCATAAGTATCACAGTAAATACAGGAGTATTTTTCTTGGTAAGGAGAGATAAAGTGGACGCGACATTAAACATGAAAAACCAGGAGTACTTCCAAATTATACTTGAAAAAAATCAAAGGAAATAAAAAGAAAAGAAAAGCTATAATAGCATCAGAAAGACTTCCTTATATGTTATAATTGCCTACTTAAAATTTGTTTCACATTAGTTACACTCAGGAAAGCAGTTTGCAAAAAGGGAAAAAAAAAAAAAAAGAAAACAACAAAAACTCTATTGAATTAACTCTTAAATATCTCTTCAAGATTAGACGGAAGTGTAAAGATTTTCTCAAAGACAAAACCTAAGTGCCCCGCTAACAGAAGCTCCCTAAATTGTATCAAAACTCAGTTTATATTCCCACAGATGTCTAACAAGCTGTGTATATGGTCTTGGATTATAGACTGGGAAAAATCAATAGCTTGCTGTCTCAAAGGCACCAATATAGATTATGAATCACAGCCAGGAAGTTGTCAGTGATCTCGGCTGCCAACAGTGCTTCAGTAAAGATATTTGCTAGCTCATATTCTTTTAATGTGCACCTTTCATATATGAAACAGGTCACTTTTTGATAAGAAAAAAAAAGGAAAAAAGGGAATTTTAGACAAAGATACAGTATATCACAAAACAAGTATCCAGTCTTATCTAAATAATAGCCTTTTACCTCAAAGTTGAGGGGTTTTTGTTTGTGGGGCTGTTGTGTTGTTTTGTTGGTTTTTTTTTCCCAGAAGAAAGATATACATACACCCCCCCCACACACACACACCTCCCCACACAACCACCCACACCCACCCACGCCCAACCACCATTTTTCTCTGTTTAGGCTATAAATTATTTCTATCAGTTGAAACTAGTTCATAAATTAAATGTAACAAAAGAACAAGGAGGAGTTAAGTTACTTTTATCATGTTTATCTATAGGAATATATAAGATCAACTCAAGGAATTCAGAGTTTTTAATCTGAGGAGGCCTCTTGCATTGCAGCTGCACAAATTGTCCTTGAAAATAATACACTGTCACTGCTTTTCAAAGTACTATATTTAGTAAAATTATAGAGCCTGTAAATAGAGAGGATTTTGCCCCATTTCATTTTTTCCAGATACATTTCAATTAAATAATAGGCACAGAAGGAATAATCATGTTTCTTATAGTAAAAGCATATTTTGAGGTACTCCTAATATGCAGTTAGGCACCAAACATACATGCACAAAATACATTCCACTGGCTATGTAGAGAATGGAGTCTATAAGTTCTAAGCCTTCAATAGAATAGAGTAACTATTTCTGTGACCAAAATAATAATAATAAAGAAAACCCAACACAAACCCCACCAAACAACTAAAAAAAAGAAGAAAACCTACCCAAAACCTATCTCTCCAGCATGTGACCATTTGTTGCTACACTAGAGTGTGATTTTGAGCGAAGGCTCTGGGGTTTGTCAAGTTATGACAGCTGTAAGAACTTGAATGTACCAATAAATCAACCCTTGGAAGATACACCAAGTTAAGAGAAATCAGCTGCAGCATTTTAAATTGCGTGGGGAACAGTATCCAACCCAGAACAAACGATCATATTCTGATAAAAATTTTCCCATAGGCTTCCTTATTTGGAAATGGTACAGAACTGGAGTGAGCATGTGGGGAGGCAAGTACTTTCTGTGCTATCCATATTTCTTCTAGTTTTTCTTTCTTCTGGATGCTATGTTGCACCTGAACCTTTTTCTACTATGCTGAGAGGTAGAGATCATGAGACTTGAGGAAAAAGACAGTGAAGAACATTTATATCCATTCAATCCAATTACTACATTTTTCATTGATACATTTGCCATTCACAAATTGAGTATTTTTTAACAGTATGAATAGCATGGGGGCTTCCTTGTGATTGATATTATGTGTTATAAAGTGACATGTTATAGGAGCCTTCTGGTACTTAAAAGGGGCCTACAAAAAGGAACTTTTTACAATGGCATGTTATGATAGGACAAAGGGCATGGTCTTAAACTGAAGGAGAGTAGGTTTAGATTAGACATTAGGAAGACAACATATCCTGTGAGGGTGGTGAGACACTGGAGAAAAGTTGTGGATCCCCCATCCCTAGAAGTGTTCAAGAAGAGGCTGGACAGGGCTCTGAGCAACCTGGTTTAGTAAAAAGTATCCCTGCCCTCACAGAGTAGTTAGAACCAGATGATTTTTAAGGTCCCTTCCAAACCAAATCATTTTATGTTTTTTATGATTCTATGAAACTCTGACAACATTGATTTCTAGAGTAAATATATCAGTAAAAGGTAAGGGATCATTCAAAGAGGCTGGCATAGAATTGATTAATCCACCTGTAAAAAAATATTGCAGGAAAGGTTGTACTGTGGTTAACCAGTTCTCTAACTACAGCTATGGTAAAGTTCACTGATGTTGAACTCTATGTTCATCTACAAATGGATCAAACCTAAAAATTAATTTTTTCTTGCCTGTTTGAATTGTTCAGAAACTGGACATATCAGCATAATTTTTGCACTGCAGGAGTTGGAGTAAAAAAGAGAATAATTACTGTTATGCAAATAAGATAACTTTTCTGAAAGAGGAATTCAGACTAATTTTCTGCATGAGGAATGTTCCTCAGGATCCTGGCCATCTTGTGTCTTGCCTCAACTGGCTTATCCAAGGGCTTACTTCAGCATCTTGAAATGCTTTTACACTGCCCAAAATTGTGAAGAAAAATCTTTCTAAATAAGATTTAGTTCTTGGTCTGTGTATGAGAAACTTCTACCTTTTATTTTTAGGACTTTTAAATCCTAAACATGTGGTCTTAGAATGCTCAAAATTATTTGGTTTAAGGACAAGTTTAATTAACAGATTAGGCTGAAAAATGGTGTGGAATAAATCAGAAGTGATGAAAAATGACTTTAAGTATTTCTTGAAGAAAACAGAAAGTTCGTTAGATGAAACTGACAAATAAACTACTCATTTCCACTTGGGAATAAGAGCATAGATCATGGAAATTAGGCCTTTTGCTTCAAGTAAAATAAAAACAATCAGTGCTAAATTGTATTCTTTTTCTGATCTTCCTGAAGCAACAATTTATAATTCTTTAGACTACAAGCAGCATTCTTAGCAAAAAAAAAATGTGAGTATTTAAGGTAAAAAATGAGCCCTCTTTTTGCTTTATTACAAGCTTCTGGGATGCACAAAACCTCTGTCAGCAAATCCTTATGGAAATATAACTGCACTTCTCAGCTAATGAAACAGTAGGATATATGTAGGATATATGTAGGATATATGTAGGATATATGTATCTAGCAGCTGTAGAATGATTTTGGTTGGAAAAGACCCCTCAGAAACCTGAGTCCAACAGTTCCCCTAACACTGCCAAGTCCACCACTAAACCATGTCCCAAGTGCCATGTTTACATGTCCTTTAAATATCTCCAGGGTTGGAGACTCACACCACTCATGACTGGACACCAGCTGGAGGTAACTCCATTCACCACCACTCTCTGGCCCTGGCCATCCAGACAGTTTTCATACAGTGAAGAGTGCACCTATCCAAGCCACAAGCAGCCAGTTTCTCCAGGAGAATGCTGTGGGACACAGTGTCAAAGGTTTTACTGAAGTCCAGGTAGACAGCATCCATGGCCTTTCCTCATTCACTAAGCAGGTCATGACATGGAGGGTGATCAGGTTAGTAAAGCAGGACCTGCATTTTACAAACCCAGGCTGGCTGGACCTGATCACCCCATTTCCAATCCACCCCAGGCTCCTCCATCCACATCTGCACTCATGGCTGGGTGATTGCAAATGTTAGGGACTCCCTTGGACTATGGGTTTGTCCCTTTCTTGGACTATGGAGGCCCTCAAGGGGGGCGGTAGGGCAGGGTGTGATGGGTACCTTTCTGGGGGCTGGGACAGCCAAGGCTGCCTGCCTAAATGTGGAAGTTCGGATCAGTCCCAGCAAGGGGAACCAGGATCAGACATATACCCAGGACGACCAGAAAAGAATGAAAAACCTCATGGAGGATAATCATACAAGTTCTCTGTGATCAACAGCCTTTAACTTTTCAGGCATTTAAGTACAATTAGACTATTTAAGATTTTTGCTGAGCTTGGAAAAAGTCTTGCTGAAAGACTTTCACTTGAATAAGTCTCCACATTTTGTTGGAACATGAAAGGTAGTAACTAACAACTACAAAACACTTCATTTTGTTATGTAAAAAACCAGCAAACCTTTCAAGTATAGGAGCACTCCTGGATCATCATTACTAGAGATAATTAATGCAGAAGAGGAATCAGTGATGATTCAGCTGGACTGAATTTCCTTCCCAAGGAGCTAACCGTCTATGGTACAGCCATTGACAGGGATTCCCTGCCTGGATCATTACAGAGCTGCTCACAACACATATGGCAGTAGAAGACTATCTACCCTTCGAGCACTCATTAAATGAACCTGAAATATATCCTGCAGCCTAGGAAAGACTAACTCCATTCTGCTCTAGTTTCTGAATCTATTACCCATGTAAGTACTTTGGATGAATCTATGCCTCTTAGTCTTGATAACCTTTCTCTTTGTTTTTACACATTCATGGTAATCTGTTAGAAGAGTAGTAAAAGAGTAGTTGGGTCTTGATATGAATGAATGAATGATCTGGATATGAATGCCTTCAAATAAGTTACTAGGAAGCGTGTTCCACTATGAGGCTTAATACTGTACTACATTCATTAGCAAAAAAAATGCATATTTAGATTTACATTTTTTTCATTTGATGAGATCTATCTAGCATTTTTATGTTTATATTTTAACACAGCGATGATGTTAACCACTGCTTTAATTTGTATTTGTTCATCATAATCCAGTTTCTTTCATGTGGTAAGAAATACACATTTCTCTAGAACTCTTCTTCATTCCTGAATTGAATGCAAAAACTGGAATAATTTTTTTTTTTGCAGCAGATCTTTCTCTCTAACCCTTATTTTATATGTATTCTGGTTTTGGTTTTTGAGTTGGGTTATTGTAGTGGTTTTTAAAGGCTTTTTATGTGATGTCTCCAAGCTCTTTGACCAGCTTTCCCTTAAAGAAGATATTGAAGTCTTTAAATCTATGATGTACAGGCTTCATTTCAAAATGCCTAATTTATTTTCCTTGTGTTTGGCTATTTTTATTTCTCTAGAATAATGACTTTAGAGCATTCAAGTGTGCTAAATAAAGAATCTACATTACAGAGCATGGGATCTAGACACCTTGTGTGAATCAACACAGGCAGCTGACCAGAACTACAAAACTATGGCTGAAATGCAAAGAGTAAATTTATTTAATTTCCTCTCTGACTGGAGGATCCTGAAGCAATACCTGGGCAGCAGAGAGACACGAAATGAGGCCACAGGTGCTGTCAGTCCTGGTCCAGTCCCAGTGGGTGGCAGGGCTGGTGTTTGCACCCATTTATCAAGGGCCCATGCACGTGCAGGTTGCCACCTCACCGTGGTGGTTGCCCCTGAGCGTTTTATGATCTCTGAGCTTTGATGTCTCTCCCAACAGGGAGCTCAAGCATGTCCGTGAGAGTGCCTCCAAGTTTCTGTAAACACTTATGTTATCTCTGCACAGAAATTCTGCTTCTCAAAACAAACGGAGGATAAACAGCAGTAGGCATAATATATGGTTCCCCACACTGATACTCTCCAGGCTTTGGCACTCCCAGCTGCCAGGTCATTTGAACAGATCACATCCTCCTTGTCAATCTTCACTTTTAACCCTTTTCCCCCCAAGAGATCTGATGTGGTATAGTGGATAATACATTGAATATTGCCTTATACTACTTGCACAAACTTTGGGTGAAATGTTGTTTTGTTTGGTTGGTATATGTGATATCAAACATAACCAGAGTATATACATACTGCTTTTTAAAAGTAGGGAAGAGAAGAATGACCATTATAGAGGGAAAGAGCACAGAGTACATGAAGATTTATCTTCTTATGATATAGGGAACTTATTCTGTATCATCCAATATCGAATTGTCTGTCATATTAAATTGTGATATCAACATCAGATATGCTTTCTAGAGATAATTTTATCTGAAATTGAAGATAAAATTGAAGATAAAATTATTCATTTAGGATAAATTATTCAATTTAATTTAATTGAATACTGGCCTAATTACAGAATTTCTGTGTAAAAAAAACATTATGCTGTTATGTACAATGATACTATATTATTGGTTCCTAGGTAAAAAAAAAACTATGGACCAAATGATGCTTTTACTTCATCCAGTTTCATTAAAGATTAAATATATCTTACTTTCCAGAACTGATGCTTTTTCTTTAGGAAAGTAGTGCCATTAGTATTTTTATACTTGATATTTTCTGCATTTTAATTTTGCTTCTCTTTATTTCAAATACCTATCTAAAAATAATGAGACAATTTTATCCAAAGATAGCAAGGAGATAATTCAGGGCAATTCTTCACAAGTATAATACAGCTGGATTTGGCATGACCACATCTTCATTAAACATCTCACTGCTGCTAGTCACAGTAATGGGAATGGAACAGAGGGTGTGATACTCTTTCATCCTCCAAAAAAAAGATTTCACAGAAATCTTTATACCTACCTTATTTAATATAAGATAGAATTATTTCTTTGTAACTTGTAATGCAGGAAATTTCAAAAGACTAGGAGGTCACATGAAGCTTTGAAAGACTGCCTTCACTGCATCCACAGGTCAGGTGTAGCTGAGTATCTGACCCATTTACCTTTTTCCCCCAAGTGCTTCATGCACTATTTTTGTTGGTTTCCTACTAAAAGAGCTGGTTTTGTGACATCACTGATGATGGACAGAAAGATACTTCACTCAAATGACTTAAGAAGTAGACTTCCCATTTTCATCAAAACAATACTATTAACAGAAACAAGCAAACAAACCCAGAAAATGTAAGTTGGACATCTTTGATTTGTGTTTTACAAAGAATTTATGATTGGACTGCATTGTTTCCAAATGTCGTAATTGCAGTTTTCCCTTAGTGGTCTACAGTGATCCTTGTGGATCGCTTCCAGTTCAGAATATTTTGTGCTTCTGTGACTATAACAACATTGATCTGATTAGAAATCACTTCCTGAATGAAAACTAAAGTATTTAATCCAAAACTACTCAAAGGTAAAACCATTTAATGAAATATTTTTATCTTGCAAAGAGTTTGTCATACTTCTCCTAGTTCAAAGTAATCGTGCATTTATGAAGATATCCCATAAGAGAACTGGAGAGTTCCAGGTGTGAAGAAAGCTAAATATGAAGAATCTAAGACTAAGTAGGGGCAAGCTTTAAAATGTAATGCCTTTGTGATCTTGTTATAACTGTTGCAGAAGACTGTGACTTTTGATACAAAGTTAACTGTCATTATTTGCCTGGGAAAATAAAATTTAATCTCACGGATCAGAATTTCCAAGAAAGGAGTATATTTGCAATAATTGAAGATAGTTTATTCTCTTTAGCTAAAGTATTTATTTTGTTAAAAATGGAAAGTAAAAATTATATTAAAAAATTCACCAAGATTATTCAGAAACAAATGAAAATAAAATAAAACAAAATTACATTGAACTCAGTTTTTGTATAGCTAAATTCACAAAACAAATATTTTAGCAAAATTTGGATGGGAGTCTTGATTTTTTCATCCAAAAAGAATGCATAGTAATTTTCTCTTCTAGCTTTTAGATGACTGGAACAAAAAAAAATAAATGTTCACAATATTTGTTACTAATCAAATACGTAGTTTTCTTTTATCCCTGATGTATTTATTTTTTAGAGGTCAGAGCAATTTGAGTTCTTCTTTGTCCTTCATTCAGCTGCCTTTCTAGAACTTTTTCTGGTATATTCTGTAGTGTAGTCAGGAACAACTCTGTCAGTTGTTCTGCAAAACAGGCAGCATTAAAAGCACATAAGGTTCTACCAGTATACTGCAGCAATCCTTGTAGGTAGCAACAAAATAATTGTTCATGGGAATGCCAAAAGCTTTTTTGAGTATGAATTTTAAAGGTCTTTTTTTCAGGTTCTTAGAAGCATCTATGGAATAACTGTATAGAAAAGAGTTCAAATTAGTGATGTTACGCATTTTTCAGGGATGTCTGATTCTCATTATTAAAATATATGCTAAACATTTACTAAAAGGAGAACAAATTTGTCAGTTTTACATGTAATGAATTATTTAATAGGCTATAACTTTCCTAATTTGGAGTCAAGATAATGAAAGTGAGTTACTCTCAAACAAAGTATGACATGTCATCCATCTCTTTCAGAAGTACAAGTAAGACTGTAGTCTGGGTTTCCTAGGCCTGAGGTTTCTGAGTTTCTAAGCTCAGTTTCTTCATGATGTTTTGGTTTAGGAAGACCTGGTTCTCATAGGCTTGACATAAACATTGCCAGTGTTTTTGTAACAAGTGTAGTGTTCTGGATTCCTTTCTGTGGGACTGGCTTTCTCTCTTTTGGTTTCAGCCTATGGGATGAAGACTCCTGGTACTCTTCTGACCAATTAGAGTGGCCTATTCAAGAAGGTATATAAAGGGGGTCAGTTTTTGATAAAGGTGGAGTCAGATAATTTTTGCTAAATGAGGTTTTGTGTCGTTTGTTACTCACCACAGCAACACAAGAGAATACAATTTGCACCACCACAGACATTTACAAGCCATCTCTTGGCTTGTGACATTGTATTTTTGTAAAGAAGTGTAAGAGAATAAATTAAAATATAGATAATTCTTAATTTTTACTTTTAATATTCTAAAGTTTCCTTCAAAAATTAATAAAATATATGAGAATTTATTGTTTTGTGGATTAGCTCCTAAATCCCCTATGTGTTGAAATTCAGTTCTCGATAGATGCTTTCAAATTAGCATTTTATTACATTCTTTTGAACCAAATTTCCTAATTGTTCCTACTTACTATACATGTATTCATATCACAGACAGTTCTCATGTACCATAAACTGAAATTGCTTTGGAAAAAATCCAGCTTTAAGATAGAGTCCATAAAGCACCTGGCAGACTCTAACACCAGTCCCTGGAACCAACAGGGTATTTTGAAATCGAATTCCCTGAAATCTTATGCAGTATGAAAACTAGATCCTTCACATCACTGTTCATCTGTTCATGCTAGAAGTTTTCTGCATGAGTTAAAAACAAAAGAGCACCCCAAAAAAGCTGTAAGAAGGCTTCCCCTTTTGGATGGTTTGGAATGTTTGGAATTTAATCGTTACAGTAAAAGAAAGAATTCTCTAGCAGGAAGTTTTCAGCTGGTTGCAAGGTAAAAATGTGCAATTTCTTAACTCATTTCAACTCACGTTCTGCATTGTAATGAACTCTACGTTTAACTTTCACATTTAGCTACATTCCAGAGGGAGAAAACCACTCTGTTCCTCCTGACACTATTACTCAAGCTCAAACTAGACAGCCTATGTTGTTGAATCTGGATGACTCCTTAGGGTGATAACAAAAGCAACACCTAAGACAGAGACATCAGACATTCTTCAGTACTATGAACATTCTTTGTACTATGAACAAATTATTTTTTTTTACAAAACTTGACAGAAAAGCCCAAAGTATTATATTAATGAAGTAATAACCATAAAAGATATTTTTAAAAATAAATAAACAAATAAAAAAAAAGGAAAGACAGGTTGTTCTCTTTAAGATAACAAGTATTTTCAGAAATCTGAATAAGCAATTCCAATATATAAAAAATAATCTCAAAGTGATGAACTTCAAGTCACAAAAGGCAAGTTTTCAACAAATCCAGTACATCAACTGTAAATTTCTGTGGCTGATGTTACAGCTAACACATATTTCAATATCTTGGATCATTTCAAGTTAGGTCATATATAATATATATATACAACAATCTCTCCACTGTACCATGCAGGCTTACCTTGAATGATAAAGGGCAATATTAGCATAGGATTTCTCTTCACTGCCTCACTTGACTTAGATAGTGTGTTTGAATTACTCAGGCTGAACTTCCCTTGAGTGAAACTACAAAAAGAGGAAAAACCCAACACATTCAGTTGTACAGAGTGACCTCAGGAGAAACACAAGTATGTCAACAGCTAGGAACACAATGGCAGGTTATTTACACTGATGCATCCTGGGAGGACAAGGAGAAATCAGGGTAAACAGAAAGAAGAGAATCTCATACTGGGCATAAAGAAAAATTGTTCTTTGTGAGTACAGCTAAGCACTGCAGCTGACTTGAACAGTCTCCATCCTTGGAGGTTTAGATCTGACTCGATAAAGACATGAGCACCTGATCTGATCTCACAACTGACCCTGCTTTGACAAAAAGGGTGGATTAGGTACTTCTTGAGGTCCCTTCCAGCCTAAAATATCCTATGAACCTATGATTCCATACTATATTGTCTTTTCTCAAATGGCTAAATCCCTACTGAACTACCAACAAGCAGTGGTTGTTGTTCCATCTGTCTACCCACTGCAACAATCCAAATGGATCCAATTAAATAAACAGTTACACTAAATAATATACAATTTATAAATGTGAATTTATAAACCTATGCAAGGTATTTTTGTGGGTGCACTGAATCATCCGTCACAAGCAGTCATTCCTATTCATCAGTCAGAGCTATTAGCTGCATGCTTATTTTTATGAATACTCCTATGTGGAAGAAGAAGGCACATTCATGCAAATTTAAATATTATTACAAGATTCTACAGACTCATAGACAAAAAAAAAAAAAAGAGCCTATAAAGAATGCATCAATGAAAATTATATCTGGAGATTTTTTGTTGATTTTTAAAATATAAGTATTTTCTGTTAGCCTGTTAATAATGTCTTTCTTTTAGTATCTTAAAGCAGCAGAATATTTTTGTGAATCACTTTAAATATAATAAAGGACACTTATTATCTATTTTTAATATTTAACATTGTGTTCTTCAAGGTGTAAGATTTCAGGTATTTGTGCACATTTCAAGCTTTTTTCTATACACAAAAAGGAATCTTAAATATGAAAATTTCCCCACTATGATCTCTTTTGTGCTTCTGCTTACTAGGTCAAAACTTGCGCTTTTTACTTTTTAACTTTTACTTTGGTTAGAGAAATACAAAAGAGACCTAGCTCTTATCACAACAGAAATGGCTGTTTCTGTTCATAGTGCAGCTGTATGTGATATGCATACATATGTACATGTGTATATATATGTATACATAACCATGCAGTTTGCAATATCGATCCATTTCTGTAATGGTCTAATGCTGTTTTCTGCTAAAATGATGAGCAAGATAATTTAGTATGCTGCACGTTATCTCCCTCCTACCTTTGCTAAGTTTTAGAGGACATTGACTTTGTGCAATTTTCTTTGACACCAATTCAAAGGACTCTACAGTAAAAGGCATCAGGAAAATCAGGTACTGAAACATTAGACAATAATGTATTAAGTCCAGTTTCTTGCTAAAAGTAAGCACACACTCTTTTTTTTTCAAATGAAGATGTTTCAAAGGTGATGGAAGAGTATAGGAAAGAACTAAAAAAATTATAATATCATGGATATAACTGACAAGTTTAAAATTTATTATAGAATAGAGAATTTTCTATTATTTTAATTACATTTCAAATATAAATAAAAGAGACTGGAATTTTTTTTTTATTATTTTTTTCAGACCAAAGCTGTGACTTTTATCGTTGAATTTTTCCACCCTGATTTTAGGGAAATTAGATGTATTCACAGCATCAGAAGATTTGGTTCTTGATCTAAAATTTTAAGTCTTCAATTCAGAAAAATAATGCTGTTTAAAATGGACACTTAAACATTGCATATGATGAAGGAATAAAGTACAGAGATGAAATTACATTATATATATATATATAATATATATATCTCCTCCAAAATTATCCTGTATGCAGCTAACACAGCTCTTATTCTTACTTACAACACCTTCCACTCTGTACCCTATAGTGGCAAGTGAGATTGACATGGATGTCTTTGCTATTAATACCCCCAAAAGGATCATTCGGCCATGGCATGCAGCTTCTCCCAAATGGAGGCCTTTGCTTTTTCTGTCTGACAGGATTTTAGGAATATCTACTTTATTTCATACTTTACTTTTAAAAATTTTCCCCCTTCTTTTTGCCAGGGTGATGCAAAAAAGCAGTAGTGGCAGTTATTACTGTGTTACACAATTTGCCCATAGATCAGACTTTCTCAGTACCTTTTTAAAGAGTATATTAAAAATTAATATGCAATCTTTCAGAAATAAATAATTTCTATGTCAGTGTTCATTACTTGACCTGTAACAATGGTTGTTCTAAAGCTTTGTATAATAACTATTAGCAGTATGCATTATATTAATTATAAACTTATTTCATAGATTTCTTGTTATAATTTATTTGGAATGTGCCATGTTTCTGAAATGATTCTGGTGGCTAAACACACAAGCTCACTGTGGGAGCTTGTCTGGATTGAGAGCATGCACACAACATAGTAGATTTGACATGAAACCTATGGACATCTGCACTTTACAGAACAGCTGCTAGAGGCAAGCTAGAATTCACTAGCGAGTCTAAAATGCCAAGAGGCATCTGTGCTCTGGTACCTGAATCACTCTCCTCACTTTCAGAATCATGAGGAAAAAAACAAAGAAACTTTTCTATGTAGCTTTTCTTTTGATTAAAGATTGTTTCAGTAAACAGGAGTAAGCACTTCAAAATAGGGAAAATACATAACCAGGTTAACTATGAGCAATTATATTCTTTATTTTGAGATCTTTATATGCCCAAGTAACAAGACTCCCATTAACACAATAAAATACTTTATTTCAAGTTCACATATATTTGTCTTTTTATGGTAGCTTAAAGGCTTTATGTTTCTTCAGTAAATTAGTATCATATGCAAGTCATGAGTCACAAAAGCAATGTGACATATTCAAGAGATAGATACTTTTTTGTAGTCAAAGAAATATGATATATGTTTACATTGTTAGTGGATTTATTCTTTGGTGTACTTCAAGGTGTAAGACAGTTAACTCTGAAATTAATTGATGTGCACATCATGTCCAATGTAACTTTCTATTCATAACTAGGAAAGGAAGTAGATTGAAAAATAGGATAAAATGCATCTTGGGTTCATCAAAGACAGATCATGCCAGACTAACCCAATAGCTTTTTTGATAAGATAACTGATTCTCCAGACAAGGGAAAATCAGTAGATCTAATCTGTCATGACTTCAGAACAGCTTTTGGTACAGTGTCACTTTCAAAATTATTTGTTAAGATGGTAAGAATGGGAGTTAGTCCAGAAGTCATAAAGTAGAAATAGGTAGATAGGAAATAAGGAAATAAAAGATGAACAGTTCTAAAAGGAAGGGTGTTGCGCTGAAAGGAATTCTTCTAAAAATAGTACTGGCTTCAGCCTTTCCATTGCTGATCTTGATGCGAAAAGCTCTGCAAGCACTTGCATACCTTATCAAAAATCATCATTACGATTAAAAAAAAAAAAAAAAAAAAAAAAAAGATGAAAAGTAAAAGAAAAGTAAAGATGGAGGAGCTGAACTGCATTCATCATTGAATTTTTTAAGTGTTCCCACATCACAACTGGGGACTCAAGACTCAGGAAAAGTTCAAAATATCCAGAGGAGGCCAAAGGCCAAGATCCGTAAGAGTTTAAAATCTAGTTAGAGACAAGAATGACAAGTGGTTTACTTTAAAACTGTTCAAGAACAGATGTTCTGTTTAAAACTGTTCAATGCCTATCAGTGAGTTCCCTCTATTAATTCCTGCAAGAAGTTCCCTGTGCTAATTTTACCTGATTTAATTAACATTAATTTTCAGCAGTGAAAATACAAGTATAGATTTAAGTAGAGAGCACAAACCTTGTGGCTCTGCAGTGCATTTCCCCCAGTTTTCCAAAAGCAGCAAGCTGCTCATTAGCTGTTTCATACTCCTGGCCAGTCTCTTATTACCTTCTCACAGATCTGTTGTCCATGCATTTTTTTTTATCTCTTTTTTTGGTATATGCTGGATCTCTGCCACCACAATCACCTGTGGCAGGACTCGCTTTGAGAAAAAACCCATTCTTTTCTACATTTTAGAGGTATCTCCCAAACTTCATTGAATGCAACCTATTTGTAGTATTCTGGGAATTTGTGAACAGCATTTATGCATTCAGCCTTTGCAATTTCATAAAATAAAGCTAGATTCATTCAAGAGTTTTGTGTAGTTTTGAGATCAATGTCCTGGAAGAAAAAAAAGAATTCTATTTTTTTTCTTGTTATTATTTTAATAAAAGGCAACACAAAATAGTAATTATTGAAAATTATGAGTCAGATAAATATTCCTGGGTTTCAGTTTAATATTGTCGTGTGTATTGGGTTGCAGTGAAAGATGTGACCAAAATCATGTATTCTCTCACCATCTGTTGAAACTGGGGTGGGGGGTAGGGGTGTGGTAATCCTCTATTAATGGGGCAGCTGTTAAGAACAAGGTGGGACAGTTTTCTTTATCTCTTCCAAGACTCATCCTTTTATCAGGGAGATATCTTCTGCTAATGGACCATTGAGTCTCATTTCATGACTGATAAACTTACATCATCCCGCTGGGAGATCCTTCATCCAGGAGGAGGAGCCAAGCATTCCTACCTGCATAAAATCTGAGGTTTGGAATACCATAGTCAGCCTTTTTCCACTGGATTCCCAGAGGAAGATCAGAACCATCTACAGTTCCACTGGACCTTCACACCTTTCTACAGGATCATTGCTCCAACAGAACCACATCTGCCTCTCCAGGAGGGCTGCATCCCCTCTTTAATGGGACTGCTACCAACACTGACCCACAGGGTGTCAGGTTGGATTCTGACTCTGTCAGTGGGTTTTCATTTTTGTATTACTGCATTTTTATTTTAATTCCTGCTAATAAGGAACTGTTACTCCTATTCCCGTATCTTTTCCTGAGAGCTCCTTAATTTCAAAATTAAAATAATTCAGAGGGAGTGAGTTTACATTCTCCATTCCAAGGGAGGTTCCTGCCTTCCTTAGCAGACATCTGTTGGTCAAACCAAGACATTGTGGTTTTATCCCAGCTGGCAACTAAGCACAGCATCTTTCTCAGTTCCCCATCATTCAGATTGGGAAGAGAACAAGTAGAGTGAAAAATGAACAGTCTCATGGTTGAGATGAAGTCAGCTTAACAGGGAAAGCAAAAGCTGTACATGCAAGCAGAGCAAAACAAGGAGTTCATTTACCACTTCCCATGGGCAGGCCATGTCCAGGAAAGCAGGATGCCACCACACATAAAGGTGACTCGAGAAGACAAACAGCACCACTGCAAACATCCCTGCTTCACCCTTCAGCTGCCTCGCTCACACAGCTGCTGGCTGCTGGGTGGTGAGAGAGGCAGGAAAGGCCTTGACTCTGGGTGAGAACGGCTCAGCAGAAAGGAAAACACCCTTGAATTATCAACAGTGTTTCCAGCACAAATCCAAAACACAGCCACATATTAGCTACTGGGGAAAAGATTAACTCTTTCCCAGCCACAGCTAGCATGAACATATTTCAGGAGTATGGAGCTTGGTTCATGTTCTCATACCACGTCTGTAATGCTACATTATACGGGTTCATTTTTTATGTGACAAGTGAAAAAGACGCATCAGTATTGTTTGTAAAACTATTTGTAACTGTGCAAAGATACAGATTGATTCTTTTAACCTTTATTGAATCTTTATAGAATTGCAAGTCGATTATTACATAATAATTGCCAGCTTCCATCTCTATGACTAAATTCCATATGTAATCATAGATAAATACTAGCTTAATAGACCCAAACAAGTCATGGCTGTACCCATGCATAATGCTACAATTGCCATTCCACAATGTCCCACTTCTTGTTATCATAACAATTATTATTGATTTATTGAACTTTTTCATAGACAAGTACTAGCCTCTTAAACCATGCTAACAAAAATAGTGCTCATATGCACTACAGCTGAAAGAAAGTTAACTGAAACAAAAACCTAGTGATGAAATAGAAAATTTTATAATTTTTCCTCTCTATGAATACATTTTTCTAAGGCTCAGACAAATCCAGTATGTTACTTGTCACTGAAATGCATCCTCAGCATTTCTCAAATGTTGTTATAGCCTCAATTCTATTGTTTCTTCTAAAATGATTCAAAAATTATTTACTACTATCATCAGTCAGGCCAATTCAATAAAGAAATGGAATTTTTTTTTCAGTATTCAAACAAAGAATTTTTCACTCTTAAGTATTTTATCTGTTTTTCTTAATTTGAGGGATGAAAAAAATCTTCAATTTCTTGATAAATGTTTTAGAGATTAAAACTTCACTGGCATATTTCTATTTTTAGGAGGGGCAGTGTTTTCTATCTTTTTACAATGTCTAAGATATGCAAGGCGCTTCACAAACATCTGGAAAGAATAAGCCCTGTTCTCAGAATTTTGCAGTCTTTCATGCACAGTCTAATAAAATTCTTATGATATTATATAGAAATATATACATGTATCCTGCTCAACATGGCTAACTTAGAGCAGCCATAACAATTTCATTTATTTTTTAAATAGACACATACCAATGTGTTGGGCTTCCATGGCAAGGTGTTGGCAGAAAGGAACTGTCATGAACTAGTCACAGCCCTGATTCCCCATCCTAACTGCATCACTTGGAGTAGGCAGTGGGGATGGAGGTGGAATAGTTGGAATAAAGGAGTGAAGTTGAGCCTGGGAAGATAGGAGTAGGGCGCAGAAGGCTTTTTTATTTCTGTCTTTCTTTACCACCACCCAATTATATTTTTAATTAACAATAAATTAATTTTCTCCAAGTCAAGTGTGTTTTGACCATGACAGTAATTGATAACTGGTCTTCCTGTTTTTATTTTGACCCAGGAGCTTTCCCTGCCATCCCCCATCCTGTTGATGAGGGGAAGTGAGTGTGCAGCTCTGTGGGCATTTGGCATCCACTTGAGATTAACCCACCACAACCACTCAGATTAATTCCATTGAACGAGATATTATGGCTTCGAAATACATCCATTGGAAGCTCATCTACATAAGGGTCTGAGCTCTGTGAGGAGCTCTGTAGTTGTAACTCTTGCTGCTTAAGTTATTTCCCTTCATGAATTTAATTCTCGAGCCTTGGATAAAATGTGTAAAAATTATAGAGGCTCGGTAATGTTGCCTTGACCAATTTAATTGATTTTTCTCAAATTAACAAATTGAATTTTCTATTTTGCATTAAAATGGTAGAGTTGTTACTTGATAGATTTATTTTAAAGATTTAATGCAAGTTCTTGAAATTTCATGTTAGCGCTTTCAGATTTCTACAGTTACATCACAATCTGATTTGATTTTAATTCATTAAACTGCTTAAATTTCCTTTAATGTTTACTTAATTCACTAGTGAACCTGTAACATTTTTCACATTCAGCATTGATATGGTCATTAAAAGCTTCAGCAAGATGACAATTTAAGTTTGTTGGACAGATTTAGCTTTTTTTTTTTTCAGTACAGATTCTGTAACATTACTCTCCTTTCAGTCAAAGAGCTAAATAACTGGAGGTTTTTTGTTGTTTTTTGCTTGATTTGCTATGCCAAATCTTCTGTGTACAAAGGATAAGTTATGTTAAGCTTGTGTATCCTGATGTTTAAACTTCCTTCTTATTCCTTGTTCACTGCCGACTTTCTTTTAATAACCATCTTGATACAACTGGTCTTCATTTAGCTCCAGACTTATCTCCCTTCTTTTTACTCCCTTACTTATGACTCAGACCAAGTAGATGATGCATATTCCCAGTCTGTCACACAATCCTCCTTCTAAAAGACCCTACTTTTCTCCATGAAGCGGCTTTGACACAGGACATGAAATCTGCCACTTGCTTGAAAGTTTCCATTGGCTGAAATCTCCAACTCAAGAAAACCCAACTGGGTGCAAATATAGAAGAACTTAAGAGTAACCTTTAGCTGCAATTAATAAGGAAAACTGTTACTATTAACAGAAATTCAAGGCTTCTCCATATCCTAAAGAACTAAAAATAAACCACCTACTTATTTGCCCTGCAAATGGAAGAAAATTGGCTTAGAACACCCATAATGTTAATGTTAAATCATGGATGCCTCAGGAACTGACAAACAGGTAACAATTCATTAGATAATTTCTGAACTGATTTACAAAATGATGAACAGTATGTTAAGTGCATCTGAATATTTGTTACTATGCCACTTTGAAAATTTTGCACGGAACTCGAGCCTTCATACCCAAGTAGTTTACTGAGTGTTTTATATCATGTTTAGTTTGGAATACGAGAAGATTAGAGCTCTTCTTCATGTATTATAGAAGTGTCTTTTTATAACTGCAGCATTATGTATTCCACAGTATGGTGTATGTCTACAAATCAAAATGCATCCTCCAGAGTGAAATAAAAGGATTTAAGAAAATTAAATAATATTAGAATTTCTATGCAGATTAGCAACTAAAATATTAAAGGCAAAAAGCCTTTCAAATTTAGGTACAAGGGTCTGGGAGGGATTTCTGAGATCATCAATTTCAGGCTTCTAGTATTCCAGGAAGTCACATCATATAATCTTTTTCATAACCTTATTAAACTCCATTTAAAATGCAGTTCATTATTTTTGTCAGCATTACTGTTCCAGAACCTCACTGCACTGATAATTGGGAACTTCACTGATTGCAGATAGAGAGTAGCTGAATGCTGGACACAGAAACACAGACAAAAAAATTCTTTCTATATCTCTCCAAATCCCTAAATAAGTCAAGAGTTCTGTGGAACTGGGTATGATGACTGTTAAGCATGTAGTGCCCAAAAGTCATATATGGCACAGCATATTCTCTTTGTGAGGAGAAAATTAAAATAAAATTATGTAAGATCTTACCACTTTCAGAACTGCATAAATGCACTCTTAATTAATCTAAATCTGATTATAAAACTTTTGTTGCTTTTAGTTTTAGACTTTCAGACTTGGACACCATTAGAGATGAAGCTAAAATTACCACAAAAGTTCTTTCGTGATTTGAACAATTGTAATGCATAAAGCTTCTTATGCACGACTTAATCTGATTACTGAAGAGGAAGGGTCTGTCAGAAAAGAAAATCTGAGTTTTTCTTGATACTGATGGAATAAGTGAAGGACCTTATCTCCAAGTTTTCTCCAGGCTTCTTCTTCTATGGATGGGTTCAAGGGTGTAGTATTAGAAATTATATCCTATCAACTGGTCAAACAGATAAGACAACATTTTTATCAGCAAAACCCTTATTGCTCATGAAAGAGTATATCTTTCAGCACAGTTCTTCTACCACGCTATTGTTCAGATTACTCAACTCTGTGTATATTCCTTGTCTGTTTGCCCCCCCAGGACATCCTTGAAAATGAGACATGTTGTTTTAAGGCCGCAAGGGTTTTATCTGTGTGTAAAAAATTAAATAAAATAAATTCAGAACAAATACAGCATTAATATTTTATACATATATTGCTTTAATATTGCATCAGTAGCAAATTAGAATCAGAGCCTAGATTTTCATGTTTTGAATATTAACTGCTGAAGTTTTGTCAGTAGCCTTAGGAGGCTTTGCTGGATCTTAACGAATCATGACAGAAATTATGGTTGGTGTTCACACGAAGTGTGAAGTGTCTGTTTGAAAAACTGCAATAAAGTGATGTCAGAGAAGGAAACTGTCTGCCTGATCCTTAATCAACAACAGTAAAGCAGGCCTAGTACTGCACACTTACCAAATATCCCTGTACTTTCACAGAGTGAAAAAAAATAAAAGTACTGGGATGCATTAGACACACCCTTGAATGATCATTACCCTGAAGGTAACAGAGACAGGACTATCTCACATACAATCTCCACTGCTTGATATAATATTGCCTCATGTACATTGGCCGGATCTTGCAATATGTTTATCATACAAGTAATCTACAGTCCTTCAAGCATTCTCATTAAATGAACCAGGATAAGTTTAGTGGATAATAATTTGCATTCAGGAACATTTGCAGGAGGAGATATCCAAAGCTATAAATTGAGATTTGTCTCTCTTGTCCAAGCTATCACTCCAGCAAAACTTTTCAGTGACCATCCTTGGTCTTAGGACATGGAAAAAAAAAAAAAATTATTTTGTATGCACTGATTGATGGCTGAAAATCAGCATTTGCAGGAGTTTTATTATACAACTTGAAATCAAATAGCTACATAAACAAATATATTTTTTAGAGATAAAATTTTTTAAAATAATATTATTTGTATTTTTAAAGAACATCTGAAATCCAATCTTAGAATTATTCATAAACAGAACCATACTAGCAAAGGCTTTGGTTCTAACTGAAAGCTGCTGGATAAATCTTTTCAGTAGAGCAACTCTTTATCTTGTTAGGAATAAGATCATAGGTAAGTATTTAAAATGGTTAAACCTGGGCCTGTTTTTTAATTTTTGTGGAAAAATGTAAAAAAACTTAATTTGAAAAGTATTCACTGAAAGTTACAAGCCGTGCAGCTGTAGGAATGACCCTACAATGATCCTGGGACAATGGAGGAACTTGAGCAAGGCAGGGTTGTGGCAAAGAGGGAAAAGTCACCTAAAAGAAAAATGACTGCACCATTTATTACGTGTCTTCTGTACTTTTTTTTTTTTTTTTTTTTTTTTTTTTTTTTTTTTCCCAGTCCTTAACGTTCTGTTCTGGATTTAACATCTTGTTTTCATGGGGCAGACTGCTGAATTATCCCTAGCAGTTGTACTCTGTCTGTCTCTGGAGATCAGGGACTGAACCATGACTCAGAGAGTCACAATATAGTCCCTGATTACCCCTTGCTCCAGGAAGAAAATAAACTGCATTAGCCTTTTAACTGGTACAGATGATTTCTCCTCTCTGCACCAGACAGGCTGTGCTGGTCAGTATGTCGGGGCAAGGGTCATAGCCAGACATTACTCACTCCCCATGCAACTGCAAAGGAGTGGGAATAGCTGCCTTGTAGAGGCCATTCACCCTTTTGTAATGCAATCTCCACTCAGGGTAAATTGCACCGTGTAAGAGGGCACTTTAAGCTTCTCTCTAGGAGAGAGGTGTATATGACAAACTCCTTTCTTGTCCTGTATCTATAGTATGTGTTTAGGCAAATGACTGTGAAGCATCAAAGCTGCTTATATTGATCTTTAATCCCTGATCTGCTGCAGTAGAACTTGATATCAACTTCCCACATTTCCTAGACAGCTCTCTTTACAAAGTGAGGCCAATGGAGATGTATTATTTACCACCTCACAAGGTTTAGTCCATGTATGAACAATCATGACATTTCTAGGGATGGCCAGCAGTGATCTAAGTGTCCATTTTCCTATATATATATATAGATATATTTAAAATAAACTATTTTTTGTGGTCAGCATATTCTTGGGTTTTTTTATTAGAAAAAAAATATTAGGACCACTAAGAAAAAAAAGATTCTTGATCATCATAAGAAAATGGTCTCTCACTTATACGCAGGCTAGCAAGGCAAGCATGTGAGAAAGAAGCTCTGTATTTGCCCCTTGTACTTCAGCATGCACAAATCAAGAGTAGTTTGAAAGGGAGCGAGAACATAATATCTATAGCTTTCAGTTCTGCAACATGAAAGGGAAACAGAGACCCAGTTCTTGACCAGTTCAAGTTGTGCCCTTTTGGTAGATTGCTTCATGGTCCAGGAAATTGTAAATCTGCAGAGTGAAAAATCAAGAAAAATGAAAAAAAAAAAAAATCATGCACTGTGTCAGCATCTGTTATTTCTTTGAAGTTCAGTTTGTTGTCTGCTGTCATGGGACTGTCTTCAAAGAGTGCATGGAATATTTAAAAAACAAAGTGAAAAAGCAGGCAGCACTTTCCTGTTACAGTCTGCAGATATTTTGACACTCCAAACAATAATCATGGGTTTCCCAGGTGCTTGATGTTACATAATTTGTCATGATGTCTGCTGTGAGTGCCCCTGGACTTCATGTCTTACTATCCTCTCTCTCTTTTTGTGTCACTTCAGTGGGAGTAGGTGCCATCAAGGAGGTATATGGTGGTGAGAATTCAGTATTTTCACAAAGAGGGATTTTCTCTAGAAAAGCTGATATTCATTCACACCAATAAATGAATGAAGGCAAGTTTTTCTGAGTAGACTATTACTGAATAAACAAAATCATCTTGGAAAGAGGACTTCATGGAAAATGATAAAATTGGCCTGATACTGTGCAATGCAAAGGATTTTTAAAATGCTTTCAAATTACTGTGTTACTAGGAGTACACTGGGGTTTTTTATACATATACAAACAAAGAATAAAGAAAGGAAAAAGAATACAGAATGGAAAAATACAGTGTACTAGATATATGTAAGAGAGAGAAAGAACTTAAAAAAAAAAAAAAAAAAAAAAAGAGCTATACAGGTCTCTGTTAGACACATCAGATTTGACCATTACTCATGCAAGTGTCTCTTATTGCCTTCAGAGAAAGATTGTGGACTCAGTAACTAACAGAAAGATAAAGCATTCAGAAGCAACTCTCCTTGAAATGTCATATATATTTTGTTTCTTACTCCTGCTTTGAGAATTAGAGAATGTGGAAGATCTCACTCTAAAACAGTGATAGATCCCTGCCTGAAGGAAATTATAATCTGAATTAGTCATAGTATGAAAGTAAATGCCATGGAAAGCCTACTTATTCTAGCTCTATAAAAATCTAAAAGTGTGTCTTTGCTTAACCTGCATCTCCCTTCGTGCTGACATTGGGTGCAATGTATTCTGAGGAAGCTGAACTAAAGCTTCTGACACATCTGGGATATCCCAGAAAGGACTTAGTAATTGTGAAGCTAAGTCACCAGTATAGGGAATTCTTCATATTATGCAAAAAAGGGTACATGCCACAAAAGTAGCAGTCCTGAATTTTAGGCCCATCCTTACCCTAATAAGTGTTTGAGACTTCCTATTCCTTGTTAGTTTTGTTTTTCAATAATTCAAAGTATTATTCATGTGCACACATGCACTGAGGGGGCAGGAGACAGAATGCTGGGCTTCCACGTAAGCGCATCGCGAGGGGACAAATTCACAAAATGCTTGCCTCTCACAGATGTGATGTGAGACCAGCTGTTTTGTGCTTTGTGCTTACAATTTCCTGGCTACAGACACTTTCTGAAGTGGCCTCCTGTAAATGGAATGAACTCTACTCCTGTGCTCAAGCTTCTGTATTTTAGGCCTTAGCCTAGATAAACTAAGTAGCCAAAGTAGGAAGTTTGTATTTAGCTGTCTGTATCTTTGCCAAGTTCTAGGGTTTCCTATAGTAACTCTACTGACTCACCTCACAGTAGAGAAGTCTTTGAATTTTGAATAAAAGGAAAAATTGACTGACATTCATTTCCCACTAAATAGAGCTGGGTCTCTGTTGGTATGAGATTTGGACTAAAAAGCAATGACTCCATTGAAGGACTTTGGAACAGTGTTTGTCCTGGAGTCAATGCTGCAAGTTTGACTGTATTAATGAAACCCCTTGACTTTAAGAGGAGAAATTACTGGTTCATGAACACATTATAAATCCCTGAAGGGTTACATATTTACTTAATGCCCATTTTTTCTCCTGTTTGTTCCACCACTAAAATCATAACCTTACTTATAACCTCAATAATTTCTATAATAACCACTCATGATGTAATAAACAGTGGATTAGGGCTTTGGGCTGGGAGTAATCAGTAGGAAACTACAAAAGAGTCTGTGGTTTTGCTGATGTTTCTTTTAACAGTGGCAGGAAAAGAAAAAATAAAAGATAAGGAGATTTATCTGTAAATAAAACGTTTTCCTAAAATTTTCCCTGAGGTTCTAATCTTCCTTAGTGTGACAAGACAACATCAGTAGAGTTCATCATATTGAAGGAAGAAACCTATTTCACACCTCCCCTAATCTTGGAAAGCTTCCTCAAAGTCCCTATACAGAATTAACATAACCTTTTGGGCCTGAATTCTGCACCTTGCAAAATTAATGAAATCAATGGGACATGTGTGAATGGATCTGTTTGCAAAGTCCTGGCTTTAAATTAACATTGAGACACCATTTTTTACCTGATGGCTTCTTAAGGGACACCACAGGCAGGGAACATAAGCATAGGAATGCAAGTCATAGGAACTTAACATTGTGGAATGGCTTGGCCAGCAAGACCAACCCCCCTCAACTACATTTTAAGTGTGAAGCACCTATGTATAATTCTATGATATATGTCCTAGTTTTTCTTGGGGAAAAAAATAAATCAAACTTATTGTAAAAGTACATAAATTACATGATTAGAGTCCTAGCTCTAATCAATGGTATGTTGATGTTTCACTTTGGTGTGAAGAGATTCTCACCAAGTACCATGCACCTGCTACTGTAAATTTCCACTGTGCTACCATACAAAACCTATTCCTATATTTGTGGGACACATGAAGTAAAAATGAGACTGCTATACCAATTTACTCTCTTTACAGATAAGAGGAAAACCTACCAGATCAAAATAGAAAAAAATAAGTATTTCATTCCCATTAATTAATTTTCTTTTTTTATGAAATTACTTTTTAGAAGAGGCTCTGTGTTTTCACTAATATTTGGAACTGCCAGCTCAAAAGAAATAAAATATAATGTGATAACTGAAATATACCACCTTTCAAATTATCAAGAAACATTTCCAGTAATTTGCAGAAAAGTACGTATAATGAAATCAGACAGCAAGAACAGAATATTTAAAATGTGTGACTAATCGAATTCATTAAGTGATGCACATTTGATATTTTCAGTTTGCTAATAATAAACTAAACAAACTACACAACTGTCTATCCTGAATTATGTGCATGTGCACATTTATATTAAAGCAAATAAACAATCCAATAGGAATATTCCCAGTCAGTATACCCAGTCAGTACATACCTTTTTTTGAACCTGCTAGTTTCAAAATGATAAAACTAATGACAGAACAAGTGCAGAAGCTCAGTAAATCACTTATCTTGCCCTATAGTTGCCATAGTTCCTCTTTTCTTACTTTAATGGAGGCACACTGTCTGAGAAAACATGTAGCAGAAGGATATTTTCAATGTACTGTCAGTCCTAAATTACATCTCTGTGAAAGTAGCACTAGTCATGTCATGCCATTTTACTAAGACAAGGACTTGTGAGTGCACTGCCCACAGCAGAGTCACATTTCACCTGTCCTTCTGTGGCCTGCACTATATTGACAGGATCTGTGACAAGAAGCTGAACAGATTTGTTGTTCTCAGGTTGACGGGCTTATATTTGTAGCAGTCTCATCTTCTGTTGGCAGCAGTCTCTGCCATAGATGTGGCTCTGGGAGAACACTATTATTCTCTGGTACCCCTAAGATCATGTTACCCAGGTAATCTTCTTGTCTTTCTTCTCCTGAACTGTTGGGACTGTTCCAGGAAAAGTAAGAGGTGCTGAATTACTATTTTTATTATTGTGCAGAACTGAAACCCAACTCCAAACCTCCTTCATTATCTCCTCAAACCGTCAAGCCTAATTGACAGCAAGTCTTTATATCTTGATTTGTTCCCATTAGAAGTCCTTGTGCCCTTGAATAAACAGGTAAGGTAATAACTTTAATTACTGCTATAATTAGGTGTATCTGAAGCACCTGTGCTTTGGCATGAGAAAAAAGGCCTAAAGCTGAACTTTCCTTTCTGCAACATTGATACTTTTTTTTCTTAATGCCATTCATTTGGCAGGGGTAAGAGCACCCAAAGTAGACAGCTTAAGTTTAGTAGCAGCTTAAGTTTAAGAAACAGAAAAAAACATTTTTTTTTTTGTTTGAATAGCTGCTAAATGAACTTATTTATTGCTACAAAGTAGTACTTCAAGCAAAAGGCAATAAAATGTATGGAACCGCTTTAAAAAGCCAGAGCATCTTTGTGATACAGTTATTTAAGAAATCAAACAAAAATAACTGAATCATCAATAGAATAACATAGCAGGGCAGGCTTTTGCATTTGTTTTCTTTGCATTAGCAGGACCCTCTACCATGTAAAGTATACGTAAAAAAATAAAAAGGCAAAAAGTATATATATGTAGAAAGTTATGCACGTAATATAAACTATATGTGTATGGTTACAACTATTCCTGCAACCAGCAGGAATATCCATTTTAACCAGTAATAAATAGCAAAATAAAACCATTTTTATAGCTGTGTATGAATAAACTTATATTTTAAAAAGGAAAATTTAACATTTAAAACTCTAGAAAATTCTAGAAAACATGAGTAAATAGATAACTTTTGACTGAAACTTTAGATACCTTTAAAATCATTTTCAGATGCTAATTTAAGTAGAAAAGCTGAGAATACATGGTTGGCATTCATGCCATTTTCACAACACAAAACAAAAATAGGTGATAATTCATAGTCAGAGACAGAAAGCTACACTTCAATAATGTTGGAAAATTCTTCTATTCAGAAAAGCAACAAAATTCAAGGTTAAATGTCTGAATTAATGCATCTCAGTATTTGGCACCCAAGGAAAATCAGTCTGAGTTTCAGAACTGCAAAGTGGACTCAGTCTCCAAAAGATCATATATGGTCTATATGCACCCATCAATACTCTGGAACTCTATCTTGGTAGCCTAGCTTTGAAAATCTGAATTTTGTTTTTATTCAGTTCTAACTGATGTAATTAATTGGAGCAACTTGGTCACAACATGTCTGACAATCACATCTCCACACCGAGAGGCCTGGGAGTGCTGAATATGGAGACTTTTTCCATGAAAAATTGTTTTAAAGAACAGTATACTCATGTTCACTGTTTCATCACAACATCCGTTTTGAAAATAAAAGTAAGTACTTTAAAAATTGAAGTGAAAAAATTTTAAGTTGTGCCGTTTTGTTTCAATTCTGGAACTGAAAAAGTTTCTCAAGAGGTTTAGAAACACCTTACACGCACATGAAAATCTGTAAAAGATGTCAGATGATTTTTAGAAAGTGGTTACTTTTCTTCTAAAATGGGACATCACTTCTGTGTGTCAAGATGAGAGTTCCAAACCAATATTTGCTTTTGAGAATTCTGAACTCTGCAGTTTTCTAAGATAAATTTTCATTGGGGGTGGTTAATCTAGTTACCCAGGAACTGTCAGACAGTCTAAAAGAGGGGAAGTGGTCTATGTGACTGTGATTTTGGAGAGGTAAGACAGACACTAAATAATATCTCTATTAAAATATGTTCCACATTATAAAAGATGGAAAGCCCACCATAAAGCAAGGCAAAATAGGGGAGAATATGGGATAACTGACTTCTGACTAACCACATGGTTGTTTTACTTTAAATAAGTAGAAGAATTCTGACTCCAGTGCTGTCCAATATATATTTTTCTTGAGCATTGAATTTCCTTAAAATCAGTCACTACCTGAAAAATACCTGATGTGTGGGTGAAGAATATTTTCTAAAGAAATTCCTTGGGAATTTTTATTAGATGTGTAGAGATATGTAACTATAAGAGATAGACACAAACCAATTAAATAGCTGAACTTAAAAAAAAAAAAAGTTCCAGTGTTTGGAAAAGAATCAAAATATTTTGTGGATTTAGCAATTCTTTAGTTTCATTACCTCTCACTCAGACATCTTCATGACTGTGGAAGAGATGTGCTTAGTTCAGTTTTTACCATTTTAAATTTGTATTTCTACTTTCAACTGGTCATATGAGTTCCATCCATATAAGCACTTCCACACTCATGGTCCCAAATGTAGCTTGAGATTAAGTACCTTCCAAAGATGCTCGTCTTTCTCTATTGACTGCAGAAGTAGCTTGGATGTCTAAATTCCGTTCAATGACTCATTTTTAGCTCAAGTTGAGTGAAAAAAGTTTCAATGTGTCTAAGGAAATCTGTGAAAACAGATGAAGCGTAGGTTGGGATTTCTAAAGAAAAATGTTTGGAAGCTGCAAACAAGACCTCAGAGGAGCTTTTTCCCTTACTCCACTGAGTGCGAAAAACAAGACTGTAAGGCATGATACAACTTAAAGTTTTTGTCTATTTACAGAACTCTTACTCCAAATATTTCAGTGTTGGGAGATAACAAGGATGTAGTGTACATATGATATTATTCTGAAGCAGACAACTGAATATTTGCCAAATTTGTGCTGATGTTCATGGCAAAATCACATTCCAAAAGAAGAACAGGGAAAAAAAAAAAAAAAAAAAGTCATGTTGCTGCTATTTCTTCATTCTTTCCTTCCAAAGAAAACTATTTGTTGATCAAAATTCATATTGCTTTAATAGGTGCCTGCTATTTCCTTTTAATTTTATTTTATATGCATTTGTGCCTTTAAGTCAATTTCTAAACCAGTCCAAAACTACAATATAAGTGATGGTCATTTATTAAATTATAGCACACCACTTCTTTGTTATATAAATGCTGTAAAGGGGACTGAAAGTAACGGCAGCTTAATTTCTGCAAATAGTCTGCTATGACACTAATAACAAAACAATGTATTAAATAACTTCTATTTTTCTCATGTAGGAGATAAATTAATATGCACCTTTGCAGCTGAGTCAGCCGGCATGACAGTTGCTGTCCATGTAAACTTGCTGCTCAGAAAATATACAAATAATTTGTTTTGATTGTTGCACAAAAGAATCTCTTGGCTTGAGACATGCAGGCAAAACAGAGTCTGGTCTATCATTAATCCAAGACTGATACCCAATTATTTGGGATCCAATCTAGGCATTCCTGTTACTTTTCCAGGGCAGGAATAGGCTGCCACAACATTTCAGTTCTCAAAGCTAGTGCCCTTCTGACTACTGCATGGCAGACTGGGGATCTGAGTAAAACAAGCAGATACTCAGTCTTGAACCACTCTTATTTTTCCCATAGACATTCAAAAAAAAAAAATATATATAAAACAAAAGAAAATATAATCTCAACAAAATTGAGATATTAGCAAATAGTATTCTGAAATGAAGAAAAGATTGACACACAGGATTTTGAATAGAATACCTTCATCGATTTATTCCAGTTTTTTAGAGGTGTTAAAATATGCTAGTTTAAATAATGCATGGTCAAAAATGTATCTCAAAGACTGGTATCTGCTTTATCTTTTTAATAGCATAAGATGCAAAAGATAAGTATTGCCCTCAGCTTGAAAGATACTATTTTTTATCATTTGGGTCACCAATTTAATGTGATTTAACATTAAGCTTTCTGAATTTTGTGATCCATTGTAACAGTCTCCTTTTACAAAGAAAGGTAACTCTATCTGGCATTCACAACCCAGCATGACTCCAGCATTTTAGAAAGCAATGACTCCTAATAGCTTTTCAACTGCAAGTAGAATACAGGCTAATTGCAACAAAGCCCCTCAGTTTAGTAAAACTTGAATCTCCTGACCGGTCAGACAAATCCATTAGGATTTTATTGGGTCCTAAAAAGAGTTATGTGATTCCCTAGGATCCAATCCTTGTCAATCAGGCATGGTAAATTGGATTCTTGAATAGGGAAATCCCTAAGGGAGAGAAGATGTTATCTAGATCAGATGCAGTGATTTTTTGACTCTGTGCTCACTAGGTTCTGTTCTCTCTTTAGTGAACCAATAAAACCATAATAAGTATTGATTAACCCATTACTGAGCATTATCCACTGGCTTCTGCCTGACTGTATTTAAACACAACACAGTGCCTCTCTGCTTCCATTGTACAGCTGTTTGCCTTTACATTGGCAGCCTTGTCAAGCTCATGACAGGTTTACTTAGTTTTCAAAACATCTTCAGTCACTTCATGTTCATTTCAGATGCAATATTAAAAAAAAAAAAAAAAAAAAAAAAAAAAAAAAAAAAAAGCAAGCCTTTAAAACAGCTGTTTCCTCTGAAAGAGCAGGGAAAGTAAATAGTGATCAACATTTTTATTTCATGCCGGGTATTTGGAAGTGATTGTGTTACCCTTTAAAAAAATCGGATACTTCAAAATTAAAATGTTATACAGCATTCAGTCCTGCAGAAGGAATATTTGTCCTTAGGTTCAAATTGTGGCTTTTTGATGACTTATGTAATTGTGAGCAATATATGACAGCTGTGTAGGTATCTTTCATTTACACCCACCTGCATTCATTAGCTGTTGAATGTGTCATAACACTCCAGACAGTGGACTACAGAATGTCTGAAGCTATGAAATTTTACTGGTGGGTGGATATGTAAGATTTGCCTTAAAATGGACTGTTCATGCATGAACTTAAGTTTGTGTGGGAGTTGATCCACAGTACATTTGAAACTTCTTACTAATCATTATCTTTTGGAAGCGCTTTCTGAATTTCTTTCTGAGTGCTACTCAATACTTGAGAGTACAGAGATCACCTAGATAAATTAACTTTGATTACAAAGGACAAGGTCAAGACCTGAATGGAAGCAGGTCGAACTGAGGCATCACAGAAAGCACTTTTTTTAAACAATCATGTGAAACATTGAGCTTTTAGAAACTATTTTATTTTGTCTTACATTCAACACATGCAACATTTGCAAGAGGAGAGGAATATGTGCTTTGAAAAACTGATGTGTTTTTATGTCTTTTTCTAGGTGTAGTTTTCAAGGCGATATGGTGTTTTGTGTTCATTACAGAATAGTCATTTGATCAAGTGATTTTCAATACATTGTCAAAATAAATTACATTCACTTCATTAGATGTACAGGAAGTATAGCTGAAACAGGGACAAGTATTAATTTAGGACTCTGCAGAAACTGACACTCCATCTTATGACCCTGAGGCTGTATTATTCAAGATACCCCGTGATGGAAGGAAGTCTGTCTCCATAGCAATTACCTAAATCTTTTATCAGTCATTTCTGGAAAGAAAATTAGAGCAATTGTGTCAGGATGGTCATATGGGCAGAAATTGCACACTCATTCAAACCACTTATGTCTCTGACTTTGTCCCTGCTTGATGGCTGCTTTTGTTTACTACTATGCTTTTGAAAGTTTGATTGGACATGAGCAGATGTGCTGTACTGTAACCACAAAAGGTTGTCCTTTGTTTCCTTTCCATTCCTTTTATTTTTTTATTCCTAGAACTGCCACTGAATTACACTGTTTCTGTTTATTAAGCAAATTACTCTCTTACATAGAAAAAAGCCAGAAAAGAATCAACTGACATTAGTTAAAATTAACAGCAGCAAAGTTCTCATTGACATAACTTTAATTATTACAGAACATGATAGTATTTAATGGTACAGGTTAATTTGATTGAACTCTTTAAAAGTGCTTTTAAGAGAAGTACCTATTTTTATCACATTATATCAATCATATTACACTTGTAGAATTTTATTGACTAGATAATTAGTGCAGTAATACAGGGCTAGCTACTTTTGAAAACGTAATCTGGCAAAATTTTAGTGTACCATTCCTTAAAAAATTGTTAAACCAAATTAAAAGGAGAACCCTAGTGTTGAATGTGTAGGGCTGTCTCTTTAAGAAATAGAACAAAACAAAACATGCACCCTCTTCTTCCACATTTAGATGTTTTTTTCAGTGTTGGTTTTTAAAATAAGAATAAAAAGCTTAACTGTTGATCAATAATAGTTGCAGCCTACACTGAGTGGTATGAACAACAGCCTAAGCTCTCCCTTCAAGTTCCTTGTTCAGGAAAATTTACAATTAATGGCTTTCTTACAACAGCAGAGATATCCCCTTCTTCATGGCTCAGCTAGGGACCTGCCAGACTAATCTATTCCCAGTTTGCTGGCCATGGTCCTTTACTCTATCTGTCTTAGCATATTGATTTCTGAGCTGTCTTATTGGTTCCTAACATAATTATACCAGGAGTGGGTCTCTTAGTACAGCTAATACATTTACACCATGGCATCTAGGGAAGCTTATTACAGCAGCATCCGGTAGCACCGCTACAGTTAAGGGTCAGTTGCCATTTCCATTATAAACCCCATTTTTCAGGGGTTTATACCTTAGCTGTTTTAATCTGTATCAGGCTATAACTTGGCATAGGCATTGTCAGTCTGCATAAAAATTACATTATGAAAAACACGGTGAGTTAAAACTGTTAAAAAATACTTCTCTTGTTCATGTATATATGAAGATATTGTTAGAATATTGAAAGATTTTATTTCTCTCCTTTGACTCTCTAAAACTGACAGTTTGTAAGCTGAAATATTTTGTTAGAAATGTAAACATTTACTTTACAAAACAGATCTTCTTTAAGCTTTTCAAAGAGCAAAATATCTCCATTGCATAAGGCATTGATAAAACATGATAAAAGTGTAATGATTCTTTTGACAGCACATCATATCCAAAGGACAAGTGGCTCTGATGCAATGCCAATGAAAATGTCGCATACAATGTATGAATAATTGTTTTTAGAATTTTAAGTCAATTTAATGCTGTGAAAGGTGTCAGATTAACAACACTGGAAGCTTAAGCCTTCTATTTATCCCCAGACTGAGTACTCTTGAGTATGTGAAGGCAGGGCAAACTGTGGCTTAACTGGACATGAAGGACTAAAAGTAGGGGTAAGAGGATATTTCAGCCTCTCTTCTAATTCATCTCACTGCTGACATAATAAACAACCAATAAATGTACCTATTTGTGCTACTTCAACTTAATTTTTTTTTTCTGTAAAATGGTGACCAGACTACACTCCGCTTGAATGAGACCACTGTTCCCTTCCATAAATTCTCACCTCCTCACTACAAGAAAGATATGGACTTACTGGAGTGAGTCCAGCACAGGGCCACAAAGATGATAAGGGACAGTAGCATTTTTCATATGAGGAGATGATGGGAGAGATGGGACTATTCAGCCTGAAACAGAGAAGGCTCAGGGAGATCCCATCAATATGTATAAGAACTTGATGGGAGGGAATGAAGAAAAGGGAGGAAAACTCTTCTCAGCGGAGTCCACTGACAAGACAAGAAGCAATGAGAACAATTTTAAAAATTAAATTCTGGCTGATCACAAAACACTTTTTTCACTGGAGGGTGGTCATTTAATGGAACATGGTTTCCAGAGACATTTTTGGGGCCAGAGACATCTGTAGAGGTATTTAAAACAAAACCAGACATGATCCTGAGCAACCTGCCTTACAGGATCCTGACTGAGCAGAGGTGTTGAGTCAGATGACCTCTGGAGAGGTTTCTTCCAACACCAAGAATTCTGTGGTCTTGTGATTCTGAATTTCCTAAAATCATCCAACTGAACACAGAGAATGAGGTAAATTAGACACTCTAAAAAATAAACATTATACTTTTAGGAAGTTTACTGCAACATGTGAAATGATCAGCCAAGTAGGGCTGTAGTTTCCTTTACAGTTTCCTCTGTAGTTTCCTTTTATAGTACATTTTATAATCTTTGCCTAACCTTTGCTTTATTGAACCTGCTACTGCTATCAAAAGAACTGATGAAATTCCAGAGTTAATATTTGATCAAGGGAGTAAGCCACTGAAGAATTCACTCTCCTGTTCTGAATGGGCCATTAGGATACTAAATTGGGGCAAAAGTTTGCTCAGCTGTCATAAAATGGTAAAAAACACTGCCCCAGTATCTGAAGCCATGGACAGAGAAGCTCATGGTAGCTCAGGAGGATTAAAGAATGAAGAAAATGTTACCCCACATCTGAAGGAACACAATGACCACTGTTATCACTCTCTGCAGTATTGTAAATCAACCCTGGGCTAGGGGCTATAGCCCAGGACCACTATCACAGTCACTAGAGATTTTAAAGTGAAAAGATGCTTAGGTAATAAGCTGGGGGAACCAAGAGTAGATGCACCAAGAGTAGTAGCATGGATATGAGCAGCTGAGTTTAAAGATGCTGACTCTAGAATGTTCAAAAAGTCATGACATAAAAGTTTATTTTACTGGTCACTGTTAAATGAGAGTTTGGTCCGGTGTGAAGGTGGTTTGGACACTTTGCATTTTTTTGCTCTCTAACCTTTCTGGGTCTGTTTCCCTCACTATCTCCTAGAGAGCTAAGAACATCAGCAGCAGTTTTGGGAGTAAAGCTGACTGCATTGGGTCTGGGGACCAAAACTGTAAGATCATAGAAAGAAGAGCTGCTGATCCCACCTGTGCCCTTCTCGGACTTGAAATAGATAGCAAGTTACAGCTGCAGAGAGAATGAGAACATTTGGATGTCTCCTAATGAAGTACTGTGCAGTTAAATACAGAATTCTCAACACCTTTTCCAGCAGTAGAGCTTACAAGATTAATTTCTGCCCCTGTATTTTGAAAATTGTTTCTTCCAAGTTTTTTCACTTCCACTGAATAGGTGTTTTGCGTTTCTCCCCACCACCACTCCCACAACAGTTCTGCATTATACTTTCAGTTCCAGTTTTGATTCTCCTTCCAGTACTTCAAAATTTTACAGGTTAGGACTTTTGTTTTAATCTTTAGACCACTTGATGCTACTTATGTGTAACTGCCAGTCTGAGTTTAGAGGTTTTTCTTGAGTATGTAAACAGTACTTCAAATGGATGGATATCTACCAGAAGGCCATAGTGCTGCCTCTGGAGCTTCAACTGTTGATATAAGCTCTTCTATTTACATCTGTATTTTGGATGAAGAACTTAAGAGATTTATGTATCTCTTTTCCCTGTTCCACCAGCACACATTCGTGTTCTGTTGTGTTTGTGTTCATGTACATCTATCTATATCAAACACTTGACATATTGTTTAACTATTGAACTGTTAAAGCACAAGACTGCCATACTTAAAATCTGCAATGGTAAGGGTTTATGCATTTCAAATTTTAAATCTGTTATCAATTGGAAAAAGAAAACCTATACACCAAACTCATATTTTTCCCAAGTCTACAACTTCTTTTTCTTTCTCAATTACATGATGCTTCATAAAACTACGTTCAATCTGATTGGGAGAATGTGTTAGCATTAATGCTGATTTATCCAAAACTTTGCATAGTCCACAGAAGTTTATATTTTACCAGTATTCTACACAGTATATATATGTCTATTTGCATACAGGGAAAAAAAAAAATTAAAATATGCGGAGTTTTCAAGCATAATAAATCTCAAATAGTCAGTATTTGTATTTCTTTAAAGTAAGCACCTTCAAAACATAATTTTCACTTCAAAGAGATGTTGAAAGTGTTGTGTCAACAGGTTCTGTAATGAGATGACTTTTCCACATCCAAACACATTCAGGAAGTGGAAGACAAGAACTGTAAAAAATTAGATGAAAAAACTAAATATTATTTTAAAACTTACAAAATCATACAATATAAATCTTGATTAAAGTTTGATGAAAATAGTACAATTGTCACCAATGATCTACTCACATATAAGTTTCAAGGATGCAGCCCTTGGATGTAGAAAATACCTATTAGGTTATCAATCTGCTCCTCTGGCATGCTTCTTGCATTTTTTAGTGATTTATCTGGATTGGTTTAAGTGTCTTAATTGATGAGCCATTCAATGCTTCATTAGAAAGAGTAAAGGAAAAAATGTTCAGATTGAGTTTTGCGTAAGTGATTTAGTTCAACAATAGAAACTACTCCAGCAAAACTTAAGGATATATTTTCATCTGTCTATGTAAGATTTCATCAAGTCTCAGTTGAATGAGATTTGAAACAAAAAGTCATGCTGTGAAGGGGTCATAACTGTACAGACACATACAAACTAGTAGACACACTGTAATAACATAATTCATAGTCAAAGACTGCTGTATTATTTGACAAAAAAAGTCCAGCTTTGCATAGCCTGTCATAAAAACGAATTGCCAACTATTTATTTTAGTGTTCCTAATTGTTGTCAGAATATGACCAAGGTCTGTGACACAGAATTTTTCAAAGTCAGCCTGGGAAAAGGGTTGTACATTTATCAATGTTTTTATTTTATTCACCAATGCAGCAGCAGTTGTGAAGGTCTGTTTTTATTTAATTCTCAGGATTTTGTTGTTAATGGAAAAGCTGTCTCATAAATTAGGGAAGTGCTCAATTACAGACCTGACAAAGATTGATTTAGTTCTGTGCTTGGTCACTACTGGCAAGTGAGGGCCAGTAAACACCCAGTCAAAACTAATGGTACATCACCTTAAAGGTGATCAGGGAATAAGTAGATTTAAGAAGAAAAATTAGCTATATGAAAGCATGTTTTGTGAAGGCTTAGTCAGAAGATATCTGAAGTCAGTCTGAAACTTTTCATTGACTTTACTGTGTTTTTTCTCAGATACCACTCACAAAACTTCCATTGTGTGGGAGCACAGAATGCTGTGTCCCTCTCTGGGAGGTACAGGTAGCTTGTATCTTGCTAAAGTGGTACTTCTGGATTGGGATCTCAAATGCTCATGAAAAAGAAGGGAAATAACTTTCAAAAATACTTTACTGAATGTGCATTGCCATTGGTAAGTCCAGTACTCTTACATTGTTTTTATAGCAGCAGTTTCACCATCAAATTCAAGATGAGTATTATTGGTAGAAATCTAACACTCAAGTGTCAATGCTGGTAATACCAATGTGAAGAGAAAGCAAAATAATTTGAAGAAGTCATGCCTCATTGAAAAAAAACTAAATTGCCTTACAACAACTAAAGCTAAGGTATAAAGAACAAGTAAGGCTGAAAATCACATCAGGTAAGATGCTAAGCTAAGATGTGAAAAAAATGTCAACAAATGTTAGCAAAAGACAGTGGAAGAAAACCCAAGACATCACCTCCTTTTCTGAGACAGAGCAGGTAATAATTCTAGTCTTCTAATTCAAGTGTGAAGGTCTGGTGGGTGATTGTAAGAGCCATGAATTCACAATAAATTATAAAATATGTATGTATAGATATTGGTATAAGATTACATGATTCAGCATGTTGGAAATTATGCAATTAATGCTGCCCATACCAACATTATGATAATGTCTTTGTTTTTATAATCATACAGTACTTTTTCTCATAGAAATTCTGCCTGATTAATTTAAAAGGCAACATTAATATATTTTAATTTATAGAGAAACTGTGTTAGTCCCAGATCTTTTTTTAAATACATTGCAGAAAATGGAAGATGCAGAAAATATAGAAGATGTGGGTAATGAAACTACTGAATTTATCCTCCTATCTAGTTTGGGTAAATATAGCCCTGAGGAGCTGGGTTGTTGTGAAACAACAAACTCCACAGCCTGCTATGCCAAAAAGTCTTCGGGTGACAACTGGCAGGTTACTCAAATGAGTGTTTTTATAGGTAATAATGCATTGTCTTTCAGCTGGGCACTTAATTTAATAATATGTATTTCATTCCATGGATGAACTGAATCCCCTGATTTCAGCAGAATTAAATCTGCAGGTGGAGAGCTAGCCAAAAACCGAAATATGGTGCAAGAACAAGACAGCTGATGCTTGATGTTGGACCTTTGAAAAAGATAATTCTGACTTTAATTTCTTTGTGTTTCAATCCTTCTGATCTCTACAATACTTCTTCCTCACTTCAGAAAAGTCTTTAATGCATATGATGCACTTAAATACAAAAATTATGACAGATAATTAGAAGTCTGGTTTAATTAAGAGATTATTTTCTTTCTGTCCGGACAAGAATATATAAATGGGAAAAGAAGTTGGTGGCTTGTGCAAAACAGAAATTCTAAAGTAACTTCTCATTGGTTAAATTCCCCTTAAGACAGATAAAAATGATACGGAAAAAAAAAATCAGACCAGATGTTTTTAGCCATTTAAATTATTTAGGTTCACCCATTTGAAGTGTACCTAAAATTCATGTGTAACTCTAACCTTGAAAGTAACCATTGCTGTCCTCAGCCATCATCCTCTCAGTCAAACAATTAACTGTGCTGTTGTATCATTAGAGGTGTATGGATCATTTTGTAGAAGTAGAAATAAGTCTGTCAACCTCCTTCCCCACTGAAGTCAATATAGTTAGTCTTGATTTGCAACGATATAATGGAAAACACAAATTGGCTTTCTTACTGTAGCAACCAACCTTACTTTCAGTCTGAGTTTTCCAACTGACACTGTTAATATTTTGTGTCTCACAGTGAATTAAAGAAAATTAAGCACAAAGTGTGCAATACAACTCCTGGAAATAGTGAAAGCCTGATGTGCTGCAGTAAGTGCAGAAAACAACAATTTCAAGGGTTTTCTTACTATGGGAAATTGTGTGATAGGCTGCTGATCTTCATGCCTAGAAAGGTGAAAATTTTAACATTCACCTGAAAACAAAAAGCAAATGCAAGTTTGAAAATACACAGATATTAAGAGAAAAATAGACCAACCTTGTTATGAAACATAAGATAAGAGATTTTTAATTGCAGTGAAAGTAGCTACTTGGCTTAATTTCAATCATGGGGCTACAAGAAAAGTGTAGCTTTGCTCCACTGACACTTGCTGCCACAAAGATGTCTTCAGTACAAAGCTCATTTATTTCAGCTTGCAGAAGGGAGTCAGAAATATTTTGATCTCAAAACAACAACAACAACAAAATATATTAACTCCATTTATAAATGGATTTGTATGTGATTAATGTCTGAAAAGGCTGGGATGGGTTTTGGATGTCTTGAGTCTAGTCTCTGTTGGCAGTATTCAATCCTATTCATTGGCATGACTAAAAAAACAGATCTTCATTTGCTTAGTCTGTGGTGTAAAGAGTGTGGAAAGATTAAGTTCTTGAAACTTCTGCATTTCACAAAAATAATTGTAAAGAACTGTTGATAAAAAAAGTTCTGTAGGAAAAAAATGAACACTATTTTTTTAACAGAACTCGACCTCAAACTACAACTATTAATAGCTTTGCAAAATCAGTCAAAAATTTAAGTACAAGGAAATACCTGTGAGTTTTTAAGTCAAATCAAGAAGGTTTGTGTTTACCAGATTTTTTCTTTCTTGGCCCTAATATTTCAAATTTATGAAGCTTATTCGAAACAAAAGTATGGTTACTGAAAATACTAAAATATTATAGAGTTTATGAAAACTGCTCAATGAAGAATTAAACATACTCCTTTGCAGATCATGGTTTCAAGGCTTATTTATAAATGAAGTCTTGGCCATGCCTCCCTGTGGGTCAGATGCACATAGGTTTTCAGGGATAAGTTTTGTGCAGAATAGAGAAGAGACAAGTTCATGGCATTTCAGATCAGAACTTTCAACAATGTTGATTTGCTAAATGGAGAAATTCTTTTCATATACCTCACTTTTTAATCACAATATTTTATTTTCATCCTTCCTCTTTTTGCTACAAAGCAATAACACAATTATGGTTTCCTACAACAATCAAGATCAACAAAAATCATCATTACTACCTTTCCTCCCCTTGTGTAAAAGAGGGAGCATAGGATTTTGGATAAGCAAATAGAGGCCAGATGGTCAGATAGAAACATCTGCTTGTGCTTAAACCAAACTGGTCATTCCCTACACCAAGCAAAGAATTGATTTTACATGCAGTGAAATCTACATTGTTTACTTAGATGTATTTCCATAAGACGAAAACAAAAAGACACAAAATATAGCCATCAGTTTTCTCTCATCACCAAAACCTACATTTTCTCTCAGTATCAGATACAGCTTTCAAAGTTTGAAAACAACAAACAAACAACAATAATTTGCAAATTGAAAAAGCATGTGGTTTTGTTATTACACATGTTCTGTGAAATCACTCTTAAAAAAATTAAAGTTTTATATGCTAAATTAGTGTGTGGTTGTGTGGCTTTTAAGACTTCTGTAGCTTATAGATAACACATGTATTATATAATATGGTAGTTATTAAATAAACAGTAGGTATTCTCATGAATGGTAAAGGAATAGGCTTATAAAATGTGTGCAGTGTAAATTACCAATGCGTAAATACAACTGTTTTGTATAGAGTATTTAAAGAAACTGTGCAACTATTTTATAGGTTTAAATAAAAGTACAGAGTCAAGTAAGAAACAAACACCAATGACAAAGAGGAATTAAGGTAAGGAAGAAAGGATATGTTCTCAGCTGACACTTAAAACATGTAGTGTGTAGAGAGGCATAAATATTGAAGATTATTCCAGAGCTTGCAGCTGTGGAAGGAGTTCTGGCCCCAGAGGTAAAATCACCAACCCTATGAAGTTCAACAAGGGAAAGTGCCAGAACCTGCACCTGGGATGGGGCAGCCCTGGATGTATGGACAGACTGGGGAATGAAAGGGTGGAAAGCAGAGCTGCACAAGGTGAATCTGAGTCAGCAGAGCCCTGGCAGCCAGGAGGGCCAACCCTGTCCTGGGGGCCATCAGGCACAGCATCTCCAGCCAAGCAAGGGAGGGGATTTTCACACTGGGACTGCCTCACCTGAAGTACTGGCTGAAGTTTTGGGCACCACAATATGAGATACTAAGCTATTAGAGAGCATCCAAAGGAGGGCTACAAAGATAGTGAAATGCCTTGAGCAAAGGAGGGCTCCTGGCCAGGAAATGTGTTGGGCTGGGTCCAGACAGGGAGCAGAACTTTGCAGACAGAAGGAGAACTGCACTATGGAGGATTTTCAGATCCTGGAGCTGTGGCCATAGCATAGGTTCGTGTTAAGATTAAAGTGAAAGAGAAAAATGGGAAGCACAAGCCTAGAAGAGACATGAAGGAGTGTGACATGGTTTAGGAACAGCAGTCCTGCTCCCCTCTCCCTCCTTTGAGAGAGACAAAAGGCAGATATTATGGGCTGAAATAAAAAAAAAAAAAAATTACTAGAAACAGCAATCAGATAAGAAAATGAGCAGCAACAGTAACAATATCAATAGCAACAGTGTACCAAAGAGAGTGTGTTTTACCTGCAAATTGCTCCCCAACCAACATAGTGCAACCCTGAGACAATGAACAAAGTGAAGTCCAGACCATCTGTTCATGCTCTGTTACCTCAACTGCAAGCCATGGCCTTCCCATAAATGAGAATCCCTTCCTTCCTTCCATCCCTCGTCAATGATGCAATAGGCATGCAGGAATAGCAACCTGGACACACCCACATGGCTCCAGGCTCCACCCCCTCACAGCTAAGGCAAAAAATTCACCCCCTCCCTGAATGAAAACAGGACAAGCAGAGAGATTTAGATTTCATAGTGCTCATTTTAGTAAAATCAGAAAAACCCCCACCTCCTTAGCTGTCTTGACAAAATTTGATCAAAGAGGATAAGACAAAAACATTCATAGATTGTTTCCATGTGTTATTGTAACGATATTTGTACTGCTCAGGTACTCAGGACAGAAAAGTGACAGCTTATTCACAAAGTTATAAATGCACACTGAACACACTTCTGCTAGTAAAAAATTTAGTTCATCCTTTAGTGCGCATCTTCTCTAAAGTTTAGGATTGAATATCTGTATAAGACTTGGATATACTTATTTTACTCTAGCATTTATAACATTGCACCCCATAATGAAATGCAAATGGAAGTCAGTACATGAGTCTATAATGCAGAATATTAGAGAGAGACTAAATTTTGTTCTAATGGGAAAAATTAAAATCAGACTGTTTTCCAGAAAATGCAGTATTTGAAGAATTCACTTCATGGTTAAAAATGTACACAGATACATAGTAAATTCTTTCACATCAATGTCAGAGTGCAAATATTTAATATAGGGCATGGAAATTCCACAGGTGAAGAAAACTTTAGCCATCCTAAGTTATCTTTTATGTCCCTCTGAGCAATTTTTGCATTGAATCTTCCCTGATTTTGTCACAGAAGCCCCATAAACACCATATTACAGTTATGAACTTTAATAAACACTAAGAATATAGATCAGCTCTGTCATTATATCAAACCCTTTAGACCCCAAAAAGGGGCACATAAAAGGACTCCCGCTGTTTGATCTGAGCAGGAAACTAAGCCCCACCCAGCCACTTGTTCATTCCCTTCAGTAATATGGTAGAAATAATCAGAAAAGTAAAACTGAAAAAAACCTTGTAGATTGAGATAAAGAGACTTTAATAAGTAATGCAAAAGCTGCATGTGCAAGAGCCAAAATCTAAAGTATCTTAAATGAGTAGAAAGAGAGAGAGCAAATTAATTCTGGTAATTGAAAGAGACAGAACAATATTTAACTCAGCAAAAAGATTTTAAGGATCACAAGGCTTTCTTGCATCCTTTTGTGTCATTCACGTGGAACTTATTTCTGTTTTGATTAATGCCAGTCTACCTACTCAGTGCAATTATTTATAGGCGTGATTCAAATAAATTATAAACATGGTCTAAATATTCTAAACATGATAATTAATATATTATAGAGAGACAATAACTGTAAGCTGAGTAGAACTTGAGGATGTGCTAAATTACCCTCCATTAGTTCAGTTATTGAATTACCCACTGACTCATTTGCTGGCAGTTTTGTTATTTTGCCTTTTCTATTGGCTGCTATCTATTGGATAGTTCATTCTGAATTTAAGAAATTCCCTCCAGGCATTAGTCTGTATTTTGTACATGAGTCTTCGAAGTAGATACTCAGCTGCTGATGACAAGTCAAAGGGGATAGCTGGTATTTTGTTAATATTTTTAGGCTCTGCTGATGCAAAAGTATCATACACCCCAATTAATTAATTTAAAACTGTCAGGTTTAGTGTTGAGTTGAACATAATGGTGTGATTCAGCAAAAAGAGGTGGGTAATTATAAATAAAGCCTTGGTCATTCTATGTTAGTACTGAGCAGCTCTGAACTGCAAACAATCAATTGCAAAACATGAGTTGCCAACCAGTAGCAACCAAAAATAGCATGCTGTCTCATTGAACTGACCCTAAGGATTGACCCTTGTCCAATGTGTTGAAGTACATTTACTAATATTTTATCAGCTTTAATTGCAATTCAAAAAATTAATTCAATAACAGCTATTTCATAACATCTTTTAAGTGTAGTTGAGAAAAGCATGTGAAGTTTGATCTATAAAAACTGAGCTATGATTTCTGTATTTTGTTTACTGAAATTAATTTGTATTTTGTAAGTGTTAATCACTTCAGATTTTGCACATTTTATATAATCAGGGAATGCATAGACTTGCAAGACCTATACTCTTGTTTTCCCAAACAATATGTTAACAGAGCCTTCAAAAACATTAAAGCCAATAAAACATGCTTATAAAATTATTCTCCGTGGTAGTGCAATCAAAGTTACAAGACAATGCAGTGTTCATTCTTTAAATTTAAGTTTCTTCTGACAGCAGATTATACTGGAATAAATTCCAGTCACATCAAAGGAATACTGAACAAGTGTAAGAAAAGGATGAGATTTTTTAACCTAATCTTTTTTTCTAATTGATCAATATGTCAAATTTCATGCCTACAGGGAAACTTTTTTGTTTCCATGATGTTTGTTCATTCTTTTACAATAGTATTTTGTGTCATCATTTTGTGCATGCACCAGCATAGTGTAATTTGCTTTCATTAGCTTTCAGAAAGTATTATAATTTAAATTCTAAAGGAAAAAAAATGCTTTATCCATTCGCATAAAACCCTCTAAGTCTGTTCATGACAGAAAAAAGTTCAGAATTACTTGATATATTGGCCTGAATAATTAACCATATTATGTATGAGAACTCAGCAAGGATTTAGATATTTTTAATCTTCTCATTTTTCCCTTAATAGACTTCTTCCTAGAAAATCTACATCAGATAATTCCAGGAAAATGCCTTGTTTTTTATCTGCACCACCAAAACTTCCAGAGATGAATTTTCATATTCTCTGAATCTCCACAAGATTATTTTTTTCATGTTACTCAAGCAATTTTCTTCAACCTTGAGGTCTGAGAGGCATTTTTTTTTCTCTTAAGTTTCATTTTTGTTCTAATTTCACATTTTTCATGATGTTAACATATTCCTTTTCCTTTTCCTTTTATCCCTCCAGACTTTTATCCTTCACTGGTTAAGTTACTGATTCATTTTATTCCCAGTTGTCTGCTCTCCTCCCAGCATCCTGCCTTGACCCACAGGTTTTACTTTTTAATGTATTTTATTTACTTTATGTCACTCTAATGACTTCCTGCATTGTATGTTTGCATTCCTGGTAGAAACTCTGATGCATTACCTGAAATTTTCAAGGTCACTGTTCAAGATTTTCTAACTTCCTCTGAGCTAATTCTTCTTCTAAAATAATAATTAAAATAATTATTAAAAAAAAAAAAAAAAAAAAAAGTAAAAGTAAGGTTTCCCTCCTTGCAATCTGTGTGTTCATTATGTGAAATCCAGATAAATATGGGAAGGTGAAACTCTGTTGAGGTTGTGACTGGGATGGAGTTATTTTTCTTTGTGGCAGCCAATATGGTGCTATTTTAGTTTAGTTTAGTGACCAAAATAGTAGATAGGTTGGATATTAGAGAAAGATTTTTAGGGAAAGAGTGATAAAGTACTGGAATTACCTGCCTGGGTATGAGGTGGAGTCACAATCCTTGGATGTGTTTAAAAAATGACTGGATGTGACACTCGGTTGCAGGGTTTAGTTGAGGTGTTAGGACACAGGTTGTACTCAGTGATCTTGAAGGTCTCCTCCAACCTCATGATTCTGTGATTCTGCGATAACATAGGGTTGCTTTAGCTAATCCAGAGCAATACTCCTCTGTTTTTCATGCTGCCCTGACAGCAAGTAGGCTGAGGGAGCCCAAGGATTTGGAGCACAGCTGAGACAGATGAGCCCAACTGACCAAAGGGATTTTCCATTCCATATGGAATCCCATGTGTGTGAACCTACACATACAGGGAACCAAGACATCTATGAAACCATCATAGAAATGCAAAGAGTAGATTTATTTCATTCCCTCACAACGCCAGGCAGCACAGACACATGGGACACAGGCTCCGTTTGGTTTAGTTCCTCCTGGCCAGCAGCAGGGTGGGTGCTCCCTGCCTGCCTCACTTTAACAAAAGGCTTTGGGGATGCCTGTGAGAGTGTGTGACCCCTGCACAGCAATTCTATTTCTCAAAACAGGCAGAGAAAAGTGGCCCCATGTTGGGCACCAAAATATTGGACAGTCCAATATTGCTGTCGGGATGTTTCTCAGCTTGTCTGTCTGGACCTCGCTGCTGAGCCACGCAGCAGCTGCTGTGGTGTTTCACCCCAGAGCCACTGTTGGACTAGCTGCTGATACAGCTGGGACTGCAGACACAAGTCCGGGCACACTGGGGCTCAGAGAGCGGCAGGATGAGCTTCCTCGTGGACGCTCGCTCCAGGTTTTCCTCTGCAGGAGAAGCTTTAAGGCGAAGGTGAAGGAAAGGAGTCAGTTCACATGGAGGGTTCAGTTCAGAACATTTATTCTAGCCAGCAGGACTCTGAATCTTATAACAACTCCAACTGAACCTCTCGACCACGTGGTTGCTCATCCTTTTAACCAGGGGAGAGGGGGAGAGGAGGGGACAGGAAGCCACCAACCAGGTACAGGTGAGGAGGTCTTGGGGGACAAAGGACACCTGGATGGCCAATGTCCCTCCAGGGGTAGAGAGCATCCTTTGAATCTGCCAATCCCTGACATCCTTCTGGAATTCCAGGAGTGATACAGTGATTGTCAGGGGTGGGGAAAGGAGGGGTGATCACACCACAACAAGAGGATGAGCAACACTACACATAGTAAATGGAGTTCTCCCACACCAACCTTTTTGTCATTCCCAGCTGCAAGATCACTTTGAATAAAACTATTCCTTTCTCCTTGCCAAATATTCTGGATTTAACTCTTTCCTCCTGACACCATCCCATGTAACAATAATACCTGAATGATAAAGGAAGCGGGATATGGTGAGTTATGACCTCTTTCTTTCTTAAGTAACCATTGTATATGATGATCCCTGTTTTCCAAAACTGGCTAAACAATTGTCCACCAATGGGAAGTAATGAATGAATTCCTGGTTTTGTTTTGCTTTCATTTACAGGTTTGCTTCCACTATTAAGCTTCCTTTACCCCAACCCACAACTTTTCTGCTTGTGTCCTTCCAATTTTCTCTCTCAGCCCACCGGGGGAGAATGACTGTAGGCATAGCTGTCTACTGAGATTAAGTTACAACAGGAAGTTGAAAAAGAGGCAGTTCACCACCTCTACCTCCTTGATTAATATGCTCATAAAATAATTTTAATGGATTTTCTATGTGAATTATAGAGCACAACAAATATTTAGGAGAAGAGATTGGTTACATCTTTAAAAATTTATTTTAAGATATAGACAAAATGAACATTTAAGAAAGAAGCTGAAAACCTGTAGGAACTTGGAATTAGGAATAACTTCTTGCTCTTTGGTGACCAGGAGAACACAGGAACAGTTCAAGACACTACAGAGACTGGCATCCTACACAATCAGTGCAGAAGTTTGCAAAAAAGATAAGTAAAAACTCACATCCATTTATACACAATTGTTCTGCTGACTTTGTAGACTCTTTAGTGAAAGGCAGCATAAAACAGAATTTAAGGTAGGGGAAAAAAAGAAAAAGATAAATGTAGTCTCAAAGGAAAAACCTAATACATTTCAATTCTTTATGAGCGATCAGTGGTGTTAAATTATTAATAGATGAAAGGTTAAGGAGCATCTGTTTTTGCCTATGGCCCGTGGTCCAATAAGCCCTGATTCAATGGTGAGCTTTCAGTTTACTTCACTTGCCTTAGACTTGCTTTGTCCACTGCAGCTACATCATTCACAATAGTCTTCAATGAAAAAAAGTTTCTCACAATGCACTTTAGATTAAGGCTCAAGTCTATTTCCACTACAGTGAACAAATGTTAGATGCACAGATTCTATTAACAACAGAGAGAAATCTGTGCTTAATTCCCACATGCATCCTTAAGTGCTTGCCTGTTTGCTGTGGGTTTTAAACTCAGCTATTTCTTGAAATAGGTACACAAAAAAGGAAATAAATGAAACACAAAAACACCCCTCCTAAATGTTTTTTTTTTTTTTCCCTATCACCAAGCATAAAAATTGTACCAATCAACATTGCCCAGACCTTTTACAAACTGACACTGGTTTTTTGAATAAGAACTGTGTTTTCTCCCATTTCATGTTTTGAAAAATGCAAAAATAAGGATTCTAGAGAAGATAAAATTATTTATCAATTGTACAACTTTTTCCTCACAATTTTCTGAGCATTATTGAAATGATAGAGTAATTTATGATTACTGAACTACTTACCATAATTTTTAAATTAACTGAATAAGCCACCGCTTTTAATGCTCATCTCTTGAAAAATATTCTAGATGGACATGAATCCTCCCATAGTAGTTTTGAAAAGTATAAAATGAAATAATCAAATATCCTGATCTAGTGAACCTTCCATTAGTTCAACAGCCAGCCTACACAGAATTTAGCAAAATGCTCATGTCCATTTAACAAACCACTTACACACTGGTCTAGTTTTAAATCAATGGCTATATCCATCCTGTCTGAAAGGATGATCTTCAGGCAATAGAATATGATCAAAAGCACAGAAAACTTTTCTTCTACTTGTGTCTTTCCTGTTCTTCTCCTGTGCCTGGTCATTCCTGTATGCTCAGAGACTCAGGACTTCCCAGCTGCACAGGTTACTGACCACACTCCTTGCTGCTTAGTGGAGGCTGGTAGAAGATGAGTGTTGTTTGGAGGACATCTGAACGTGCCTACACTTGTGAACTGAATAGCGTTAGGCAGTGGATGCAAGCAGTGGTAAATGAACCTTATGGTTTAACACTGGGATGCTCCCTGGAATTATTTTATTCTGCTCCAAGTAGGTCTTTTGCAGGATAAATCCAACAGGCTTATGGAAAGGAAGAGTGTTCAAATATTTGTGTGGTGACTGTGTCTTGTTCTATTTTATTGACAAGTATAGGTGGTATTTTCAGAGCAAGTGTGCAGCAGAAAATAGTACAGCAGTGAGACCTGAAAAATCATGAAAGACCCCTGCTTAGAGAAAGTTGTGCTAATAAACATGGTCATCAGGGAACTAATAACAGAGTGGTCATATTAAACATAATAAATGCTTATAAAAACAAAACCAAACGTCTACCTAATAGTTTCTTTGAAATGTGAGAATTCCTGTCTGAACATGGATTTTTCTTGTAATTTTGTTTGAAATAATAGGTCTCACAGTATTTGCAGAAGTGTAAGAACCTTCGACTTTCTTTGCAGCTGCTACCCTCCGCTTTCAACTGCTATTCTTTGTTTAGGGTGGGGTGACTTGTTTAATTAATTCTTTCAACAGATGTTTTCTAAGCTTGGACTCTCTTTCCTCCGCCCTATTTCACATCATCTTCTGCTTCCAAGCACTTCTGGGGCTGCATGAACTGACTTGAGCTGTTTCCCTGTCCTGCTGGTGTCTTTTGCCATTTCCTTTTCAAAGGGCTATTGCCATTACGGCTCTATTCTACACAGGGAGTGTGAAACCTTTGAAAATGATGCAGCTTCATTTCAGAGACTATCAGAAAGAAGTAACATTAAAAGAAAATCACTTCATACATGTTTAACTGCTACAGGATTTAACAAATTTTAAACAAATGAGAAGTAGATAGATGTTTCTAAATGCTTACTACTTGGCTGCAGAACCATGTTGATTTCAAAGGCATTTTCTACCTGCATAGAATAGAGGGGCAGCAAAAACTGTTCTTTGAAGAGAAAATGCCACCATCAGGAAAGGAAGACAGCTCAGGCAGCTCAAAGAGTCCCAAAAGTGTTAGGGAGCCACGGAGGACATCTAAAGGGGAAAGTCCAGGCTGTGAGCAGCCTGAGGAATTAGTTTAAAAGAACCCCTTTTCCCCACAGAAATCCTTCAGATGAAGCGGCAACTGTTGGATTCTTTCACGGCTAACATAGAGGGATCAAGCTCAAACAGTTCTGTAAGTCCTACAAAACAGCAGAGGATAACTCAAAGGTCTAAGTAAAGAGCAGGTTGTACATTAAGGCATTTTCCTCTCCTGGCATGTAAAGTGAAGAAGGGGAGGGAGAGCTGAAAAATTAATAATAAGTCTTACTTATGACTTGAGTTTGAACAGCCACATTCTGTCTAACTACATGTAGCTTGTAGCTTTAATTAGATAATAGTGTTTTTCTTTTGCTATTAAAAAGCTGCTACCTTTTACTTCAGAGGTGACTACATTTCAGTGGGGGTGAAGGATAAGCTGTTTGTACTTTGTTGTGCAATGCCCCCAAGCACCATATAAAGAAAATGACTATTGTACATGCTTTGCAGCTTGTAAAATCCTTTGAAATAAAATGAGGACTATAAACATTATGTAAAAAGGATGACTGATGAAAAACTATATATTCTTGATAAGTATGTGTTTATTGGCAGGTAATTAAAAGGAGTCATCAGATCAGGGAAAAGCTTTTATCCCAAGAATTTTATAACCATATTTAGGTCATTAGTTTGTGAGGTATTTGGATGATTAAAGATTGAGAGATACTAATGAAAATAAAGACTTTACTTGATTTCTGCATTAACAGTATACAAAAGGTGTGTAAACAAAGATAATAGCAAGGAAGTAGTTTCTTTGTCAATATAATCTTTTTCATCTAAAAAAATACTTAATTGAAGGATGTGTCTCAGCAGGAAAACAAGGGTTATTTAACTATAACTGGTCTTTGATATGTATTTTCAACAGCTATAGTCACCCTGTATGTGTAGAACAGATACTTTGGGGGCAGGTAGCTGGTGTTGTGATGAGGCCTGTTAGACGAACTTGCACTTACATCCAACTGCACAGTTTCTTTATTAAAGTAGTGTGGATATAAATATGTGAACACTTTGATTGCCCTACATGCAATTTTTGTCAGTTACACTCACCTGTTCATAGCTCAATCTAGAACACCAGCCATTTGTTAGGTCTATACCTCATGGCATTTTAAGCTATGATACTGCAGCAACAGCAAGTATGAACAGAGTTCTATATAATAGATTGAAAGGCTCAAGAATGAAGATGTTTGTTGGTTAGATGCCTGGTTTCGTAGGTAAAGTGGCCTCAAATCAAAGCGGTAATTTTTCCAAGGTAACCTTACAGAGCTGACTATTCAATGAGAAGTACTCTAATTTTAGATCACCGGGCCTAAAATCTAACTGCAGATGCAGGGTGATGAACAGCCAATGGCCTCTTTTAATCCATACACAAAAATGATGCACGCAAAAAATTATTTCAAATTTGAGGACATGAGACTGAGCTATTTCAGGGCACATTGGTCTCTAGATTCAAATAAATGCTGATACTTAGGTGAATTACATGCTTCCCAAAGCTGGTATGCAAACACAAACAGCTATATAAACTAGATTCTCCCTTATATTCTTCTATTTGTCAATATCATCATTTTAATGAATATGAATGACAGAGAAATCAATGCACATTTTTTTCAAAAGGCCTTCTCACCAGGTGTTTAGTCCATTTATGATTAAAATTTTTGATGTAGATAATGACCAAAATATTTCAGCAACTGCATGAAAGAAAATCAGCAATGCTTACTCTGAGGAAAAACATCAGATAAATTTCAAACAGAACCCATAAAATCACAGTCATAGACTCATAGAATGGCCTGGGTTGGAAGGAGCCTTAAAAATCATCTCATTCCAGCCCTCCTGCCATGGGCAGGGACACCTTCCACTAGACTAGGTTTCTCAGTGCTCCATCCAGCCTGGCTTTGAATGCCTCCAGGCACAGTGCATCCACAGCTTCTCTGGGTAATTTGTTCCAGTGCCTCACCACTTCTCAGTAAAAAAAATTTGTTCCAAATATTTAATGTGAACCTGCTCTTTCAGTTTAAAGTCATTAAAGCCCTTGTCCTGTCACTACATGCTTTTGTAAATAGTCTCTCTCCATCTTTCTTGTAGGTTCCCTTCAGGTACTGGAAGCCAACAATTAGGTCACCCTGAAGCTTTCGCTTCTCCAGACTGAATAATCCCAATTCTCTTAGCTTTTTGTCAGAGGAGAACTATGGCTATAGGAAGTGTAGGAACTTCAAATGAAAAAAAAAAAAAAACCCAATTGATCATCTTGCTTGTTGGAAAACACAATTCATTTGACTGAATCTTTTGTGATGTTAGACTGTCAGAAGTTATATAGCTCAGACTTAAGATCTCTCCACCATCCACAGGAAGAAGTGGAAAAAAATTGACAGGTGATGTGTCTGGCCCAAGAAAGTCCAGCAATAGTGATGTAGCTACTGTGTCTTACACTGCAAGGGTCTCAAGATTTTAACTATAACTCCCTCATTCACTCTGGAGACCAGACCTAGAGTTGTTACATGCTGGCTTCTCAATTACCTGGATGACTACAGACACAGAAGAAACTTGAAATTGGAATTCATCTATTTCTCTGACAAAAAAAAAAAGCAGGAAGACACGTTTCTTTTTGATTTCTGTGGGAAAAAAATTATCACCCATGGCATACTCCCATTACTTGAATGTATCTTTAAAGACATTATCTCATGTTTTATTTTCTTAAAATGTCTGAACTTAATATATTTTGGGCTATAGGCGGACAAAATGTGAAAAGTTGCTTCAGTGAAGTCTGTTAATGCACTGACCAAGTTTTTGCAATGTGGATGAGTTTCCATTCTGCCCTAGTTTGACCAGCCCAAAGAAGTGATCTGGCTAGGTTTGAGATTGGCATTTTATTGGACCAATTGGAAAGCACTTTCTAGTTCTTACTACCTTTGAACAAAGCCCAGGAAGCTCTCTTTCCTTCTGGTTGTCAGAAGGCACACACCTCTGCCTTCTCTTGGCCCTGCTGAGGGTTTGGGGGAGGCGGTGGCTGGCCGGTGTAGCTGGGCCCGCTCGGCCCAGCTGGGATTCTCCATTCCTGGAGGGGTGGGAGCGGCTGCCGAGCCCTCACCGAGGAGCCCACGAGGCCCTGTCCCAGTAAGAGCAAAAGAGCCGGCAGAACTTGCAGATCTTTTGTTCCAGTCGAACCACCAAACCACACCAGCCAGAGGCTGTGTTGGCATCAGGAGCGGCTGAGCATGGGGACAGCACCTGTATGGGCACCAAAGGAGCTGAGCATGGGGACAGCACCTGTATGGGCACCAAAGGAGCTGAGCATGGGGACAGCACCAGTGGCCCCGAGGTTCGTGCTAAGGGTGGCTCCGAAGCCAGGAGCAGCCCTGACCCCTGTGGTTCCAGACTGAGAGCAGCTGGCACAGCTCACATGGAGTTGGCAAAAAGAGCACATGGCTAGGAGAAAGAAGCAGAGAGAGAGAGAGAACTTGTTTCTGATACAAGACTTGGACGAAATTGACTTTTTTTTCTCAGCGTTACAAAACTTTGTACTGGAAGAACACTAATTCTCTCTTAGGCTAAGAAAAGAAGGGAGGTGAAACTTTGTAAAAACAACTACATGAAATTGAAGTCGGTAAGAAAAGAGTTAGATTTTGGATTGAAGAGATTTTGAAAAGTTTGTCTTAAGCTTAGGCTGTAAAATTCTTTTATGAAGCTATAGTACAAATATACTTGCTATATCAAACTTTAGGTTTTCCCCAGTAAGTTCATGGAATGCTTTTGGGGGGTGCTAGCGTTCTAGCCACCATCACAAACAGATGCACCAGTGTTAGAAGTTTGATGAGAAACCTTGGCCCCGGGGCCCTCTGTTTCCAAAAATGAGTGAAAGGATGCTAAAATGGCTCATCCTTAAAAAAATGCACCCCAATAAGCTAATATAGACTGAGAACACAGTTGTGAAGAAAAACTGTGAAAGATGGGAAATACTTCACAAAGACAGACCTCATGGACCTGCGGTTTGTGAGAAAAATGAGGCCACAAAAGTTCTTTTCTTGTAAGAAGCTTTCCATAGCATTAGCAAAAAATAATTTTCTCTCTAAATGAACCAAAGAAAGAGTAATTGTAGAAGTAAAAAACTGAGATTTCTAAGTGTTTTTGTCTTTACCTTGTTGGTTAAGAGGAAAAAAGGGGTTGTGGGGAGGGAGGAAGAGTGTTTTGAAGGTTCCATCCTCATTCTTGTTGTTTTTCTTTTTTTAGTGTTATTAATAAAGTCTTATTACTTTAAGCTTAAGCCTGCTTTGCTCTTAAATAGAACCTTTGAAATTGGCAAAATGAAACCAAAATAAAAATTAGTGTTTCTCCCGGTTTCGAATTGAAACTATGACACATTCCATCTTACAGAATATCCATGCAGAATATGGTCATGTTATCATCTGCTGTAGCTTGAATATGATGATGCCAATGCAAACATAAATAGCTGACTCATTAATTTGTGGCCGAGGGAGGGAAATTGTTGTGTATTCAACAAGATTCAACATCATGTCTCAGAATATTGCTGCATATGTGTCTTATACTCTGGATCAGATATTAAACTAGTGGGATTCAATAAAGGGAAATCATGCTTGTCCAAACTGATTGCCTTCTATGCTAAAACAACTACCTGGCTGGATGAGGGGAGAACAGTGGATATTTTCTACCTTGACTTCAGCAAGGCTCTTTGCAATGTCTCACACAACATCCTCACAGGCAAACTCAGTTAACTGCCGACTGGATGAGTGAACAGTGAAGTGGGTTGAGACCTGACTGAACAGCAGATCCCAGAGGGTTGTAATCAGAGTCACAGGGTCTAGTTAGAGGCCTTCACAAGTTGTGTCCTCCAAAGTTTAATAATGGGCCCAGTATTTTTTAACTTCAGTGACATGGATGAAGGGGCAGATGTCTCCTCAAGGGCTTTGATGTTGGCACAAAGCTGGGAGCAGTGGCCCACACCCCAGAGAGATGTGCAGCCCTTCAGAAGGACCCGGAGAGTTTGGACAGATGGGTAGAGAAGACCCATCCCAAATGCATTAAAGGCAAATGCAGGGTGCTGCACCTGGGGAGGAAAAACACCAGGCACCACTACAGGCTGGGTATTTATGTGCTGGAAAGAAACTCTGCAGAGAAGGACCAAGAGTCCTGGTGGACAACAAGCTGTTCATGCTCCAGCAGTGTGTCCTTGTGGCCAGGAAAGTCAATGATATCCTGGGGTGCATTAGCAAAAGCATGGCTAGGAGATCAAGGGAGATGATCCTGCCCCTTTACTCAGTCCTGACGAGATCACACAGGGAGTGCTGTGTGGAATTCTGGGCCCCAAGAGAGACATGGAGCTCCCTGCATGAGTCCAGCAGACAGTGACAAAGGTGATTAAGGGACTGGAGCATGTGTCTTAGTGAGGACAGGCTGAGGGAGCTGGGCCTGTTCAGCTTGGAGAAGAGATGACTGAGAGGGGATCTCATTAATGTCTGTATGTGAAAGGAGGGTGTCATGAGGCTGGAGCCAGGCTCTGCTCAGTGGTGCCAAGCCATAGGACAAGAGGCAATGGGCAGAAGCTGATGTCCAGGAAGTTGCACCTGAATAGGAGGAAGAACTTTTTTACTGTGCCAATAACTGAGGTTGCCCAGAGCCTCCCACACTCAAGATGTTCAAGAACCGTCTGGACACAATCCTGTGCAATGTGCCCCAGGATGACCCTTCTTGAGCAAGGACCAGATAGCCCACTCAGGTTCTTTCCAACCTTACCCATTCTATGAATTTGTGATCATGAATTATCTAGATTGTTGGTTAAACCCTCAAAGCTCCTTATGTCTTGAGATGTTTTCTTTTTCCTTTAGAATATCATGAAAGAACTGATACAGAATGTTGTGCCTTGAGATGAACAGAGATGCATATCCAAATGTTTTTTCAGCATGGTTTTGTAGAAAGCACAGTCAAAGAAAGGCCAGAAGAATTTGGAGGTTGTAAGTAAAATTTTGGTTAGTGTAGCTTTATGATAATTGCATCTATTCACCACTTGTCAAAGTGCTATTGTGTGTGGAAGCATGAAAACTCCTTCATTAAAAGATATAGAGCAGGAAAAGATGCTGGTAAGGATTGAAAGGCAGTACCACTTAGTCCCTTTTCAACAGACATTTCATGAAGATCTTTCTCAGTGCTGATGAAAAGAGTGACAATGACCCTGAACTTGAAGTGGTTTTTTTTTTTTTTTTGTACAGAATGTTTTTCCTTTAATTAGTATGAAGAGGGAAGAAAGCTGAAGGAAATTAGTCCACACAGGGCACCGATCATACTTTTGCCTTCTTTTGTTGGTCCAATGAAAGATTTACATTGATTGCAATGTTATATTTTAATGACTGTAGCACTTCATCACTGAACGGGTTTTTTTTACCCTCAGATAGAACATTTTCACTTGTGGATTGGACCTCCTTTGGGAAACTAAATCATTGAAATCATGATTACCTCTGTAACACAACAACAGTGAATATAATACTAGCATCCATTCTACAGTATCAAATGGGGTTCAGAACACAATTCTTGTATTCTGAAACATTTTTTCAGCTATTAATACCTCAAAATAATTGCAAAACTCTCTAGATAAATTAGAAGATGAGAAGAATTGGTCAAGTATATCTTGACAAATGAACAAGATATGTGAAATTGGAAAGTGATATAATTTCTTTCTGAGAGAGCTATTGTGCCTGTAGTTTCTAAGGACTAGAAGATGACTTTTTGTGTATCCCTTGCTATCCGTTTCCATAGCTAGAGCTGTCACAAGTTATGATGGATCTGAGTATCTAAATATAAATTAGTGTTTCTTTCAAGATGGGGAATTTCCTTCGAACATGTCTGAATGATGATCTGGAGGAAGAGAACTTGGGAAAATACATGGTTGTCAAGGTCTTTTAAAGTTACTGACTCTAGGAAAAGGGTGATAAGAACTCAAAAGCCAGTAGGGCAGGAAGAAAATCCTGAGCACATGTGCTCTAGTCAGCCTATTTGTGAATAAGACTTGAACAGCCTAATGCCAAAATCTGTTGTCTTGGCTGCACCTTCCAAAGGTTCAAAGTGGTTATTTTCAGGGAATTTCTAGGAATGCCATGGTGCAAAGATAATTTGTACTTTTCAGAGATCTTGCTCTTTCCTACAGTGGGAATATACAGAGTTTCCAGGGTGAAATCAGGCCCTCTGCTGTGCCTTTCCATTTTTTTTTGTGAGAATAAAAGCAGTGGAAAGGGTATGGAAGTTTACTTCTGGTAAGACTAGTAACTAGTAACTGGTTACACCACTAGTAACCCATTGAAATGTCACAAGTTACTCACATGGGTAATTTTTTTTTTTTTTTTTTTTTTTTTTTTAATGTAACAGTCAGGAAAGCTAATGAGCATTTATTCCTTCTCATTCAGATGATTGATAACAACAGAGATGTAGGTCTACTTATAAGCCCATCTACCTCCACATGATGCACAGAACCTTTGTTTTGCCCTTTTTTGTTTTGCTTTGTTTTGTTTTGTTTGCTTGTTTGTTTGGTTTGGATTGTTTTGTTTATTTAAATTTTTCACTTTGGGAAAACCACATAAGGCGGAAGAATCCAAAGCTTTCTCCCAACCACAGGATGTCAGTCAACAAGAAAAAAGAAACCAAAACAAAACAATGTATGAGTAACAGTTCACTGGAGAAAAGGCAGAATTTCCCAGAAAACTTGTATAAAGGAATTTCACTTGAAAAAATGCCTTATGCAAAGTAAAATGAGCCAGCCAAAACATATTCTGAACTCTGTAAACTGGAATGTGAACAATTACTCTTAGAAAGAAAATTGAAATATGCAGGAAAGACTTTAAAAGAGCTCAAAATGCTGCTCATAGAATGAGGCCTGAAAGAAGCTGTTGAGGCAAAGTTACCCTCAGGCAATCAGCCCCAACCTGACATAGACACAGGCAAATTAGTTGCACAAGAACTGTTAACTGAGCTCATTCTGCAGCAGAAACACATATATCCCAAGATGGAAAAACACAAGCTGGAAATAGCAAAGAAGAGGTAGGACACAGACTAGGTGGCAGGGAGAGCTGCTGATGCTGCTCAGAAAGCTTCAGCAGCAGTCTTGGGCAGTTTGTACAGGTGGGGCAGCCGCAGGCAGACAAAAGTCTGAGACTGTGCACAAACAAGGCAAGAGTTCAAGCCTTTTATTTCTCAATCCCCTCTCCATGGAGACCTATTTCAGTAAAATAGGTCTGTGCTGTGAAGAAGGAGGCTCTTATAACAAAGGACTTTGGTTAATATGCCAGATTGTGACAGAGTGCATATGGTCATATACATGGGTAACTAAAGGGGTGAGTAGGCTTTTGTGTAATGCCTAAGATGAAACTTTTTTTATCTTTAGCTTTAATGTTAAATATCAGGTTTGCAAGACACATTTTGAAAGCCTTTGCATTATTTTCTATACCAATACTTTTTTAGGGAAAATATTAAAATGGAGCTCCTGATATAATTAAAAAAATAAAATTAAAAATAACAAAATATTTTAATAATTTTATTTGTGAAAACAAAAATCTTTAGTTCTTTGATTTAATCCTTACATTTACCACACAAATAAAGATGAGGAGAACAAAGTAAAAGTATGGAGATGCGTTGCAAACAATAAAGTAATACAAGGTATGCATTTTTTGAAAAAAGAAATAAGTGAAAGGAAAACACCTAACACATATGTTGAAAAATATGCTTCAAAAACATGCTTGCAGCTTTTGCTTTGAATGTCATGCTATAAAATATACCCATCTGTGATTAGCTTGCATTTTTGTGAGGCTATGTTTTAGTATGCAAAAAAATAATTTTCAAATAAAACCACTCTCTGAAGTGATATACAGTAAAATTCTCCTTAAACTTGCTTAACTTATGAACCCTACATACATGTGGTTTGTCAGCTCCTTTATGTATGGCTAGGGGGCTTTCAGTGCTATGAACATACAGTAAGTTCTTGCATTTTACTACATTTAATGTAGTATTGCTCTTGTACCAAAGCTATTAAGCCTCTTGATCTTACAATCTCCTGCTGCTGCAACAACTGAGCAGTATGTTTCGATAATAAGGAGGCAGATCAATCAACTCCTTTGGGGTCTCCAGAACTCCTGCTATGGTGATGAGTTGTGCTGGTTTTACATTAATTTATTTTTGGTATGGAAGAGAAGGATTATGGTTAGGTTTAGGGCCTTAATGCTAGCATAAGTATCCAGCAGGGCCAAATGCCACCATTTAATTAGCTGTGCCACCCAGACTGCATCATAGTCAAATATCTAGGTTTTTAATGGTTCTAGGTTAGATTTTTGGCTTAATAGAAATCCTCCCAATACAAAATGACAGGTGCCATATAAATATTTGTCTTCTTCTGTAACTGGTATCATGTTTTTTCATAAAGTTCTGTTTAAGTGATTTGCTTTAATTAATTTTGGTTTCTATGATGTTATTTGCACATATCTATAGGGATGCCACCACCATTGTTCCAAACTTACTTTGTAGATATATCATAAATATCAAAAGTCAGGGTCCATTTACAGGTTTATGTGCTTTCTTCTATGCTTTCTTCATGGCTGATATATGCTCCCAGAGAATTCATGCTGCTGGGAAACACTAAAAGGGGAAAGTATTCCTTGGAGCATTTATATATTCAATCTTTAACATGCCTGAGTGAGATTCACTAGACCACCTACCGCTAACCTATAGACATGCACAGCTCATTTAGCTGATTTGTTTATTTCATTTCTAGAGAACACATACACTTCTGCAGTGTGATTCACCAAATTGTTCCCTAAAAGTCCATTTTCTTCTCCATTGGTGACACAGGGAGGCTGGGGAGATTAGCTCAGATGCAGACACTGAAGCCCTGGCTATCTGCAGTCATGGTGTTCCAGCAGCTGCCAGGATGACTCCAGCCCACATGAGGCATAACCACACTGTTACAAGGCAAGGACAATCTGAGACTGGGCTGCCCCACACCATATCAGCTTCTGCTATTTGAGATGTCAGGTCTGAGAAAAGTAGCCTCAAGGTCTCTTGTAACTAACTACACCCAGAGCTTGCAAGCTGAATGCACTACTGCTGAGCAGGAGGACATTATGCATCACTTAGGCTGAGTGCCAGATACCCAACCTGTGCATGTCAGATCCAACAAAAAGAGTAAAATTGTCTAAAAAACCCTCTGAATTTTGCTTCAGAATTTTCCTCAACTCCCTGGTGGGGGACTCACGTCAGAAAATCCAAATGTGAGATGAGTTTGGACATGAAACACAAGCAAAAAAAGTCAAAATATCCCATTCAAAGATACAGCAAAATACTATCAATTGACACAAGGCATTTGAAAATAATAGAAGGTAGAGTCTCTCTCACTTTTAAACCTCTGTTCAGCCAAAATCATGACTTATTATATGTAGAGAGAGATAATCATATTTAGTACATCTTAGGAAACTTTTTTGTATGAGAATATAATTGCAGGTTATGCAATACACCAAGCATAATGCTGTCCTCTAATGAGTATAATAGTGTGTAGTCTTATGCATATCTCTTTCTAGCAGGTATCCAGCGTGGATGAAAACTTTTTATGCTATGATGCAGATCTTGGAGGTTGTCCAGTTAAATGACAGAGCAGTTTGGGTTAGGAGCAAAAATCTTGCTGTACCCTTCCTTCATAGGGTTTGTGAATTCCATATGGTCACATTATGCATAACTGTGCAGTGGCAGGAAGTGGAACAGTTCACCACCAAGTCCTTCACACAGAATGGTTCCTTTCTTGAAGCAATTAATGCAATTTTCCCTGCTAAGGAGGGCATAATCCATAATAAAATGCTGAATACGAGCTTTATGATATTATTAATTCATTTAATTTTGCCTTAATTGGAATTTTTCAGTACACAGAAGGAAGTCATCCGCCAGCCATCTGTTCTTATATATAGCAGTCATTGCAAAATTATCCTGCATTTAACTTCTGTTAGTAAGGTTAACATGAGAGTTTAGCATAGCACCACTGCCTCTCTCTGTAGTATGTCCATTTAAGAATGTAGTTCATATCTGCCCAAGATGACTTCAGAGGCAGAATCCATTTCTCTTAAAGGGTAAACACCTGACACTATTTCTTACTAAAGCTTTTTCTCAGTGCTTAGTTAGAATACCTTGGTAAGGAAGCAAAGACTCTGATAGGTGGCAATTTGGAGAGTACATTAAGTAACAAGTTTATAAAGCTGACATTCTATATGAGCGAATTTTGAATATTGCCAGTCTCTAGTTTTATACCCCCAGGGTATTTCAACAATTAATGGATATATGAATAAGGTTCTCACATGGACTACAGAAGTTTTTAACTACTGTGGTAGGATAAAATCACAACCAGAGCCTGGGACCTGGTAAAGGAGAATTTTTCATGTCATAGGTTTTTTGCAGAGGAACCCATATCAACTTGAAGGAACAAAGTCTTGACATTGTCTTGAAGAAATCTAGGGTAAATAATTCTTCTGAAGTAGAAAATTAAATTGCCCTTCACAAAAACACCCCAACAACAACCAAAAATACCCTCAAAATCTACAAAACCCAATAAAAGACACAACCCTGCCCCCAAACTCCAAAACTAAACTCATACCATTTGTTGTGATGAAGGAAGCTGATAAAATTACAGTGGCTCAACTTCACACACCAGCTTGCACTCAGATTAGAAACTGAAATAAGAGACGTGGTTGAAATCTACCTTAACTCTTCCTTTACAGAGAGTTGAAAAGTATGGCATGTCCAAAGATACATTTGCTGTATAAATAAAATGCATTTCAAGCTTTGTAATTACCTTAGCTACAAAAGTTGTTTCCAGGATGGATGAATGACAAGTGTAGGGAATGAGTTTCTTCATAAAGAAACTGTTGAGATGGCTAGGACATTGAAAGTCACCCTGCATCTTGACTGAGGAGAGCTAGCTTTAGCCTCTTCTTCTTGCAAGAATCTCATGGGAACATATAATGGGAGGAAGAGGGGTCCAAGAGAGCTAGTTGATATTCAAAGATCACTTCCTCCAAGGTCAAGACCAATGCATCCCGATGAGCAAGCAATCAGGCAAAAAGGGCAGGAGAACCACATGAATGAATATGGAAATCCTGTTATTACTCAAGCATAGATAGTAAATACACAGGAGATGGAAGCAGGGCCAGGCCACTTGGAAATAATATAGAGAGGTTGTAAGAGTAAGTAAAAATGAGAGAAGGAAGGCCAAAACCCATCAGGAATTGGATTTGGCCAAGTACGACAGGGACAAAATGAAGGGTTTGTTCAAATACATCAATAACAAAAGAAAAACTAAGGATAGTGTAGGTGTGTTACTAAATGGAGGAGGGCCTGTTATCAGGACACAGAGAAGGCTTCAGTCTTCAGTTATTGAAGACCTTCTTTGCATTGGGCTTCACTGACAAGACCAGCACTCAAGGATCTCTGGTCTAGGAGAGCAGAGTAAAGGAATCTCAGAAGGAACACATTCTTTGGCCAAAGAGCTTTGAGTGAGTGAGCACCTGGCCAAATTTGACATCCACAAGACTATGGGCTCTGAGGAGTTACATCCACTATTGCTGCATGAACAGGTGAACACTAAAGCAAGGTTTCCCACAATCATCTTTGAAAGGCTGTGGCAATCAAGAGAGGTACCAAAGATCTGTAAAAGCAAATGTCAACCAAGTCTTCAAAAAGGGCAAGAAGGTTGACTGAGGGAAGTACAGGACATTCAGCCTCACCTGTGTCCTGGAAAGGTAATGGAGTGTCTGATTCTGAGGGCATCACTATCCACATGATGACAAGAAGAAAATCAAGAGTAGTCATCAAAGATTCAGTGAAGGGAAATCATGCTTGTCCAAACTGATTGCCTTCTATACTAAAACAACTACCTGGCTGGATGAGGGGAGAACAGTGGATATTTTCTACCTTGACTTCAGCAAGGCTCTTTGCAATGTCTCACACAACATCCTCACAGGCAAACTCAGTTAACTGCCGACTGGATGAGTGAACAGTGAAGTGGGTTGAGACCTGACTGAACAGCAGATCCCAGAGGGTTGTAATCAGAGTCACAGGGTCTAGTTAGAGGCCTTCACAAGTTGTGTCCTCCAAAGTTTAATAATGGGCCCAGTATTTTTTAACTTCAGTGACATGGATGAAGGGGCAGATGTCTCCTCAAGGGCTTTGATGTTGGCACAAAGCTGGGAGCAGTGGCCCACACCCCAGAGAGATGTGCAGCCCTTCAGAAGGACCCGGAGAGTTTGGACAGATGGGTAGAGAAGACCCATCCCAAATGCATTAAAGGCAAATGCAGGGTGCTGCACCTGGGGAGGAAAAACACCAGGCACCACTACAGGCTGGGTATTTATGTGCTGGAAAGAAACTCTGCAGAGAAGGACCAAGAGTCCTGGTGGACAACAAGCTGTTCATGCTCCAGCAGTGTGTCCTTGTGGCCAGGAAAGTCAATGATATCCTGGGGTGCATTAGCAAAAGCATGGCTAGGAGATCAAGGGAGATGATCCTGCCCCTTTACTCAGTCCTGACGAGATCACACAGGGAGTGCTGTGTGGAATTCTGGGCCCCAAGAGAGACATGGAGCTCCCTGCATGAGTCCAGCAGACAGTGACAAAGGTGATTAAGGGACTGGAGCATGTGTCTTAGTGAGGACAGGCTGAGGGAGCTGGGCCTGTTCAGCTTGGAGAAGAGATGACTGAGAGGGGATCTCATTAATGTCTGTATGTGAAAGGAGGGTGTCATGAGGCTGGAGCCAGGCTCTGCTCAGTGGTGCCAAGCCATAGGACAAGAGGCAATGGGCAGAAGCTGATGTCCAGGAAGTTGCACCTGAATAGGAGGAAGAACTTTTTTACTGTGCCAATAACTGAGGTTGCCCAGAGCCTCCCACACTCAAGATGTTCAAGAACCGTCTGGACACAATCCTGTGCAATGTGCCCCAGGATGACCCTTCTTGAGCAAGGACCAGATAGCCCACTCAGGTTCTTTCCAACCTTACCCATTCTATGAATTTGTGATCATGAATTATCTAGATTGTTGGTTAAACCCTCAAAGCTCCTTATGTCTTGAGATGTTTTTTTTTTCCTTTAGAATATCATGAAAGAACTGATACAGAATGTTGTGCCTTGAGATGAGCAGAGATGCATATCCAAATGTTTTTTCAGCATGGTTTTGTAGAAAGCACAGTCAAAGAAAGGCCAGAAGAATTTGGAGGTTGTAAGTAAAATTTTGGTTAGTGTAGCTTTATGATAATTGCATCTATTCACCACTTGTCAAAGTGCTATTGTGTGTGGAAGCATGAAAACTCCTTCATTAAAAGATATAGAGCAGGAAAAGAAGTTACGAAGTCTCAAAATCCATCTGGACACAATCCTGTGCAAGCTGCTCTGGGATGAACCGCTTGAGCAGGGAGGTTGTACCAGATGACCCACTGTGGTCCCTTCCAACCTGACCCATTCTGTGATTCTGTGATTTTGTGATTTTGTGATTTATTTACATACTTATAGTATCAAAAGTTTTTTTTTTTTTTTTTTTTTGCAAACCAGTTTGCAAACCTAAATGTTCAAGTGGGAAAGGATTTGGCATGTCTTAATTGATGACTTGAATTTGGCCTAAGTTTATTTGGGTGGGGAAGAGGTGAGATAGAGGTCTCAAAGAAACACATGCTGTTTCTATTGCTATAATATACCCTAAATTTCCTTCTACTTTACATTTTATTGTCATTGAAGCCAAACTACTCTACATGGAAAAGTCATTAAAAAATCAAACCCCTCTGATTTCACTTCCAATTTAAAAAGCTTTTAAACTACAAAATTGTTCCTCAGAACTTCAATTATTGTTAAGACAGTTTCATTAAATAAATATGTATCACAGTAAGAAATAAATGAGAAGCAATAACTGCCTTGAAAGGCTAGATTCAGTATAGACCAAAACACATTATAGGTGTTCCGGGTCTTCTATTTTTACTTGTAACCAACAAAAAAATTCACTAAGTAATATAAGCATGTACATCAAAGGACTCTTTCAAGAAATTAATAACTAAAGAAAGAGATAAATAGAAGGGGAACGTTCCCCCCAAGAAAACACACCACGACCCCCAACAGCAAGCAAACAGAAAATTCCTCAACAAACAAAACAAAACACAAAAACACCCAAACCAGAAAAAACTCCAGTCTTCTCATAGGAAATTTACTTGTAATATGAGATGGCTAGTTCAAGTATCCTTATAAAAGGGGCCGGTAGAAGTGGGGCTCAAGTATTGTATTTATTAACTCCTTTTCAATTTCCATGTCATGTTTGTTCAGGTTACTTAGCTGAAGATAGTGCTTCTGTTACTATCATCTCTGCAAAGTCAATCCAACAGATCAAATTAAACCTTCTTTCTTTCTGCCTCACACATCATAAAACAACAACAAGAAAAAACTATTTCAGAAGGTACATACTGTTTCTGCTATCAGCTGGTAGTGATGGATGAAACAGAAAGAATGGGGTTTGATTTAATCAGATAGCTTAACCTTGCAGGGAAGAGAAAGTCACCTATACAAAGTGTTCCTGTGTATATTTTACTTTGAGACATGTGTCGATGCATAAATATATATTCTAAACATACGGGTCTATCATGTCTCACTTTTTATATTGCAGTGAACGAATATATAGAAAACGTAAGGTTTGCTGTATTTCATGCATAAGACTATCATTGTTTTATTTGGATGACATTTTGTTAATCTTACATTACACAAAGTAACTTCTCTACCCAAAGAATTCTGCAGAGAAAAATCTGGTCAACATATTACAGAGGGGGAGGGAGAGCTAAACATGCTGCTTTTCAAACAAGGCACAGGATACAAACATTTAACTAAAGGGATTTCTCATCTCTTCACTACATTTTCTGCATCCTTTAGTAGTATAATGGTTTCGTTTTAACAAGACTTGTCTTTTCACAGTTCCCCCTTCACCCTCTCATTCCATTAAATATAATGGACCATATTCTGCAAATATATGCATAGAAAAATTAATTTCATAATTAGGTATCAAAATCTAACACCTATAGAATTATTTTTAGTAAGAAATTCTCAGTCAAACACTATCAAAGCAATCGCAGTGTTTGTTGTCAATTTTTCTTTTGTGAAAACTTGCTTGACTGTCTGCCTCAATAGAAATATTGTGTAGACCTAAGCCCTGAGATTCACAGAAAAATGCATACTGTATGCTTCCTTCATTTGTTTGAAAATGGAAAGGGGATTGCATCATGAGCAGGCTGTTTCAATTATATTTTGATATTCTTTGCCATTTGAAAGATAGCACGTTACAAATCATGTCAGAATATTTTTCCTACTGGACTTTTATATCTATCCAACAGTCAAAATATTATTTGTGAAGCATGAACATTTTAATAACTATTCTTCTGGTTTTGTGAGCTAGTTGACACTGTATAATAGCAGAAAAATGAAACCATGTTGAAGATTTATCAGAACAAAACACTGGAAATGATGAATCACAAGTAATGAAGCAGGAACTAAAGAAGCAAAAATGTGTAAGTTTTTGCTTGATTGAAGAAATGCTAATACATATTGGTATGTAAGTTGTGACACCCTGATACAGATGTACAGATACAGTAGTATTTCATAATCGAAATAATGCAGTAGGGAACAATCCTGGGAGGCAAAATTTGAAGACCTCATTATCTTATGGTGTTAACCAGATCAACACGGGCACAGAGTTAGTGCCTGAGATCGCAGCAGTGTCAGTGTAGGAATAAGAATTGGACACTAACTCTGGACACTGCAACACATGGCTTGGGAGTGTGGCTATTGGAGAAAAGGAGGAGAAGGCAACACATAATTTACTGAAAAAGGTCAGGATTTGGTGGGAATTCATAAAATGGCAGTTGCAGTTACTGTAAGCTGATTGCCTAAATCTAAAGCACTGCGCAGCAATGAAATGGGCAGGTTTCTGCTCCCCTGCTACCAAATATCCTTTGAAATTGAAGATTGGGGTCAGAGCTGCAAAGGACAGACTAGAGGCATAAGTGGCTAACCCTGGGTAGGAGAATTTATTAGGGTCAGATATCCAAAGGGAATTAAATCCATCCATCCTCTTATGCACTCAGAAGAGAAGTAGTCTGACTCTCCACCATTTTATATAATATTTACCATGTGGTTAGAAGGTGTGAAAGATCTATGGGGAAAGAACTTAATTTATTTGCATTTTAAATCCACTTTCACGTGGCATAGCAAATGCTGCTATCTTCTCAACGTGAACACATACCCTGAACCAAAATATTATGAGAACGTCCTGATGGATTTCACGTCCATCTTCTATTTTAAGACCTCATTTTGAACTGGACATACAGGAAACAGGAATGACAGCTTAAAACATAAGACAAAATACACAAGCAGGGAGGTATTTGTCTTATTTCTGAGGTATAGGACCACAAAAAAGATCAGAGAACAGATGGAACACCTCTCCTATGAAGAAAGCCTGAGACTTTTGGAATTGTTCAGCCTGGAGAAGACTCTGTGGAGACAACTTTGTGGTGCTTCAAAGGGGCTTTATACGAGGAGGACACAGTTTTAGTGGGGTCTGTTGAGATGAGACAAGGGGTAACAAGGGGTAACTAAAAAAGGGTAGGTTTAGATTAGATCTAAGGTAGAAGAATTTTATAATGAGTGTGGTGGAACACTGGAACAGGTTGCCCAGAGAGATGGTGGGTGCTCCCTCCATAAAAATCTTCAAGATCAGGTTGGACAGGGGTCTGAGCAACCTGATCTAGTTGAAAGTATTCTAATTGCAATGCATTGCAGGGGAACTGGGCTAGATGACTTTTAAACTTCACTTCCAGCCTAAACCATTCAATTATTCTATGATGGTATGAAATATGAAGACTCTATCTACTGCATATTTCCTTTCCAAATAATACACTTTCTACCACCAGCACCTCATCCTTAGGACTGCTACATGTACCAGGTGCATTATGGTTTATTTGTTACTTTCAGGGAAAATATTGGTCTACTTTTCCCCAAATAGAAAAGTGTTCCATAACTTCTCTTCCATACTAAAACAAAGATGAATGCAAGTTAGAAGGATGGCTAAAAGTTAACCCAGTAAAACAATGTAACAGTGTCAGTCATTGAAGCTGCTACTAGATCTGACCTTCAAGAGACATAATAGCTCAGAAGTGGCTTGCATCTGCTGAATCTAAAACTTCATTGCTGGTTGCAGGTACCAATTGAAACAATCAACTGAATGAAATTATAAGGATGATTTTCCAAAAAAATTTGAAATTCATTAAAATATCATAAGACAAATTAAATCAAACCCTGATTACGGGCATAGAATTAGAAGGGAAAAAGTATTGTGTCAACTGAAAGACATGAAAAATGTTCTGAAGTCAAATTGCTTGCCTGTAACTGAAGACCATGTCCCTCATCTTTGTTATGAGACTTGAGGCATATAGACACCATATGCTCCAGTACAATGTAGTCAAGACAAAGCTAACCTGAGATTCAAGCACAGTTTTTCCCAATTAAGAAAACACATACTCACCCAGGCTGGAAAAGACCTTTGAGGTCATGGAGCACGACCTCTGGCCTAATGCCACAAGTCCCATATTAAATCATGTCCAAAAGCGCCACATCTACATGTCTAGGAAATCCTTGCATGGATGGCGACTCAGCCACTTTCTCTGGGTCCTGTTCCAAGGCTTGACAACATTGTTCTGTGAAGAATTTTTTTCCTGATATCCCATCTAAACCTTCATGGCACAGCTTGAGGACAATTCCTCTTCTATTGTTTTTTACTTAGGAGAACAGATTGATGCCCACATTTCTATACTCTGCTTTCAGGCAATTGTAGAGAGGTAGAAGGTCACCTTGAGTCTTCTTTTCTTCAGGCAAAACACCTCCAGCTCCCTCAGCTGCTACAGATCCTTGACTGTTGCCCTTCTCTGGACACGCTCCAGCATCTCAATGTCTTTCTAGTAGTGAGATGCCCAAAACTGGATAGAGGATTTGATGTGCAGCCTCACCAGTGTTGAGTACAGAGGGAGGATGACTTCCCTAGTCCTGCTGGCCACACTGTTTCTCAACTGTATAGTTTCCACAAACTAACATCCCAGGATAAGATGGCACAAAAGCTTAAAAAAAACTCACAGAGTTTGGTTTTTGACTCAACAATTTCACCTGTAATTTTCCATGAAAATTGGTAAATATAAAGTTTGCAATAGCATATTAGTACAATGTGAACAGATATTTTCTTTTGTATCTGCTTGATTGGGCTAGGTCTAAAGGATTACCTTAATCAGAACATAATACACACAAACATCTTAATATTAATCAATGCTTAATCAATGTCTAATATCCATTGTGCCATATACTGTGTATCTGAAAGATATTTTATTAACAGGATGTAGTCACAAAGTAACACTAATGCTGTGAAGTGAGAAAACATTTCTATTATACCACTGGAAAGTCTAGAATGAGTAAGCAACACATTTTTCAAAGTGACTCTTGGATTAATGTTTATGGTCTTCACATGTCTGACACTAATTTATGCTTGGGAAAATGTCAGAAAACTAGCAAATTCTGATAAGAGGAAAGTTTCAGGTTCTGAAAAACTTGTGGAGGAAGTTTTCATGATTTTTACTGGTCAGATGAGACGTTTTTCTGCATCAAAACCATAAATCTCTGTTCTGATCCTCTGTTGACTTCAGTATATGCAAACAAGTTTTTTTGATGAATATATTTATCCATTTAAATGTTACATGCTCCCAGTTGATTTTCTCTTACACATTTAATTTATTAGCATGTTTGCTTAGTCTTACTAATGCCTACATAAGCCAGATGAAACTGGACCTTCAATGTGCAATACACTATTCAAATTTATACTAGAGACAACCCAGCTCTACTTACTGATAGTCTGAATACACCCAAGAGATATGAGGTGCGATATGAGCACAAAAAAGAAGTAAGCTGTTCCCAAGCCCTTTAGAAAGATAGTGAAAGACCTGCAAAGAAAATTTGCCTTATATGTCCTCAACACAGGAGTCTGGTCACTTATATATCTGGCTTTTTATTTCACAGAATCATAAAATCATTAAGGTTGGGAAAAGCTTTAAAGATCATCAAATCTAACCATCAACCTATCACCACCACCTTGTTCACCATTAAGTCATGCCCTCAAGTACCACATCCATGCAATTTTTTTAACACTTTCAGTGTTTCAATTTTTATCTAGACAGCTTATTTAAGAAAAGGTTATTGAAAAGGTACTGTTTTACCTTCCAATACATTAAGAGATGGAAGAATTAAAATATGGAAGGCCACATTAGAATATAAGAGGTCTGCAAGCAAAACTAAAAATTCTTGATATGGCACAGAGTAATTTCTGTGATAATTGTATTTCATTCTTATGTAAACATGTGCTGGTTTTTCCTTCACTGTTGAAAGAAAGGAGTATTCAATGCTACTTTTAATGTTGATTGTGATTCCTGTACTTTATACTGAGCAAGTGCTGCAATGACAAAAGAATTTAGTATCTTTCTTAGATTTTCATTTGATGTTCTGTTAGATTTTAGCATGTTTCATAACACTTTATACAATACCTATTAAGAATACCTGTTTTACCAAGAAGGATTATGATTCTCCACTTTACTAATGAGTAACTGAAATAAAGAAATCCTTCGATCTTCCAGTAATTCATTCACAAAGTTGCTGGCAAAGAACAAGATAAAAGCCAGATATCTATGAAAGACATTTTTACCTTGCAGCTGATCCTACATCCACTCACTGCCCACTATACACCTATTTCAGTACAAGAAGCAGTAGACATCATTCTACTTTCTACATTTCACAAGACATCATTCAGACATTACAAAGTGTTATACACACTTTATATCATGGCAATTCACTGTGCAGCTTAGACATAGGCACCAGGTGTGTTCAGTGAATGTGGCAGTGATCCCACAAAAATAATACACAGTTGCTGCGCAATTAAGAATGCTACTGCAATGCACATACCACAGGTGACTGTATAAAATAACTGAAAGAACTTCAGTTTTGACATTTTCTGGCTTTTTGATGATTCATTTGAGTTATGTCTAAATATTACAATGAAGCAATATGTTAGACATCCCTGAGCAGGTAAGTTTGCAATTACTTGGAGCAGTGTAATCTCTGAAGCATAGCACTGCACCTGGGCAATTAGCTCAGGCATAACTTCAGTCTGAAGCAGCTTTATTGCTTCCAGTTCCAGAGCTAGCTCATTTAGTGCCTGTTTTGGAATTGCTCTGACAGGTACATGCCTACACTTTGTTTTCTGTGGAAAAGAGGAAAGAAGAAAATACCCCTTTGTGCCAACCCTGATGTAGGTAACCAGGTACTCTCAGCTCTTTCAACAGACTTTGCAGAGAATCAGGACATCCCCAAAGCCCTGCCTTCTCAGAACTATATATTCCACCGTTTCCTGTTAAAGCTACAATTCCACTGAACCTTCCTGTATGTGAATATGCACATTTAGCAGAGTCCTGAAACACCATGGGTTCAATGGAAATTTCCCGTCAGTTTATACGTGCTGTCAGAGCCAGCTATAATAAAGAAACCACAAGTTACTTGCTTTAATCTTCAACAGAACACCAGGGTTTTGGCAGGAGACACTTTCATCAGAAAGTTTATAAGTAGCAATTGGGTATGTTTTCTGCTAAAAGGCATATGTCAAAAGTAAATACAGTTTAATTATAACTTGTGTGTTTATTCTTTAATAATTAATTTGATTTTCACTAAACATATTTAGTAATCAGGGAAAAAATATATTCTCTCAATTTTCATCATCAACTTACAATTAATTCAGTTAGCTCTCAGCCTTCTTCCTTGGAAAATATTTTCCCAAGCTACTCACATCCATAACTTTCTTTTTCAGAACAAAACTGGAGTAAGAAGCTGACACAGAACAAACTTATTAAGTAATATACCTTAAAAATATTTTGCAAGGATAGGTTGTATTTTCAAGTACAAGCTCCAACTTCCTCAGCAGTTTTGATGCTGCTTCTCCGTCTTTGGTTTCTACTGCTTCTACTGCTACAAAACTTTTCTATCTTCACAGCATTTAATTTTATTAAAGAGAATGTGCCCTGAAAGTGAGATGTTCCCTGAAAGTCAGAAAAGAAAATTACTTCAAAAATTCATATAAAAACTTTGAAGCTCATATTGGAGATTCTTTCCTGACTATTTACTTTCTTCCTTATGTTTCCAAAAGAAACGTATTGCACCAGTGCACTGGTAGCATGACAAAAACAATGCTACATTCTATGCCTTCTCAATTATCCTTTTGTCCTTTTATAAAGAATGAGCCAAAGAAAATTGATCCATACAAAAATAAAGGAAACTTTCAATCAGCAAAATAATTTGCCAAAGACAACAGAGTATTCAGATCAGTTACAGCTTTTTAGAGAACTGAAGATTTCAGTAATGTTATTTATGTTTTAACATTAATGAAAAAGCTTAATTCAACCTTATTTTTTGGGTGGGCCAAGTGACCTATTTTAACAGATCAAAGTCATCTGCTTTGTGCCTTGAGGTTGCTGCCTTAATCAAAATGTATATTTTACTAGGAATTTTAAATTATAATAACTTGCATCAGTTTTATACATGTAGGGACAATCTGGCTCATTGAATCAAGTCCCTGCTATCACAAAGAGATATGACCTTTTATCCCATTAATCTACTGGTATTTAGATGCTTCAGAATTTGTGAATGTTAGAAATAATCTGTCTTTTTCCAGACCATTCTTGTTCAGGGCCAGTTAACAATGTTGATGTCAGTTATAACAGCTCCTCTATCAGCCTGGTGTTTTAAACTTCTGATGTTTTTTGTGTCATGGTATCTTTCATTCTTCTAGGCTAAACAATATCCAAGCTCTTTCAGCACCTCTTCTTTTCCTTCCCCAATCATCCTAGTATTTCCTGAACAGAGATTGATCCTCAGCAATTAGTTTTATGGTTTAGGTCCCTGTTGCAGCATGTAAAATCTTGGGGGGGGGGGGGGGGGTTTGACTCATATGTTTTTTTATTAAGACGCTACCTTTTATGATTTGTTATTAATTCCTTTGATGATACTTGCAGTTCTAGGTGCTACCTTTTCCATTAACTTCATCTTTCCCCAAATTTGCATTGTTTCTTGACAAATGCAGTGTAAGACTCACACCTGCCTTGGAAGGTACTTCTGACTCAGGTAGTACAAAGACAGAAGCTGAGGATAAGAAAACACTTATCACTGCAAGGTGATATTAAAGGGAAGTGAAAGCTGCAGGATAAGCTACCCATTGAACAATACATACGTTTTCTAAAAAACTCTGAAATTGTAAAAATGCTGTCTCTTTATGTCCCATTTTCAGATTTCTGCAATCTTTTCTCCTGAGCAGGAATGCAACACCTGCAGGAACTGTAGCAGGTAGTTTCTGGGAGGAGGGCCAGGCACAGAGACTTGGAAACAAGCTGAAAAACAAAAACACCAAGCAGGAGGCAGACACTTCAGTGTAGCAAAGATACTCTCTCACGTTTGGTTTTATAGATTCAGGCATCTGACCTTTTTCATCTGGATCACAGCTGGCCTCTCTAAAATAACTTTAAATCAATGTATCGGTTAACAGGTTCAATGTCTTAGGGGGGCAGAAGTGCCTGAAGGTTTGGAAGGCGAGATCCACACAGCAATCCCAAAGCAGCACAATCAAAATTCTTGCAGCACTGTACACTCTCACTGACACACCTTTCCCCCAATAACCTCTGCCTTTAAAACATTTATCCTTATATTTTCAAAGTCCAGCAAAGGGTATTAGCCTCTCAGTAGACTGCCATTAAAATGTTGCATGCCTCTTTGAAAGCCTAAATGGTTTAGTGTCAATAACCAATTTTTATTTCTGTTAAGATCTAATTTCACTAGTTTTTGGAACAGAGCTGCACTATTTCCTACATCTTCATTAATTACTTGTTGTAAATTTACAATTTATATTGTCACATTGTATGAAATACAGTCTGTAAAGCCTTGCTGCTTTTAAATCCAGCTTGTGTCAATTTGTACTGTCAAATGCTTGAGTCTCAAAATGAATATATGCTTTATTTATAGGAAGAATCAATACTTTTTTAACTTGTAAGTGTTGAGAATCACACTTTCTGCACTGTTAGTAATTTGTTTATTTTTATACAGTTATTGGGTTTTGTTTCCTAAAATAGGATCTTCCCAAATCAAGGAAAAAAAAAAAAAAAGAAAAAAATTCTATTTGTTCTTTTTTATTTAATAAAAAATTAAAGCTAAAAGCTGCTTAGCCACAAGGGAAGCTATGCAGACCAGTGATAAAGCCAGTAGTCTCTATTTTTAAAGCTGTCTTTTATTTCTATAATGCTGATGGTCCAACTCAAGCTTTAAGTAACACTTCCCCTTGTGACCAGGCTGCTTTCAATTTTTCCATTTTATTAAAAGAGCTAAATTGAGGAGGGTATTCCATGAGACTAATTTGGAGTTCAGCTGTTGTTATTTTTAAATAAAAAATGAAAGAACTGGTCTAGTCATCAGGGAAACAGTACATGAAGTTAAGTTGGGAATAGAGTAACCCATGCCATGCTGGGACTACAGAGTGTTTGTATAATGTTTGTGATGGGGGAAGTGTTTGATTATTGAAACCTGTCAGAAAGTGAAAATATGCATGGCAGTAAATACTGGCTTTTATCTCTTTGCTTATTTAATTGTTATTGCAAAACACTTATTTTAAAAAGTCATTAAAAGTACAGTCTTAAAGTGTTGCTGAGATGTGTTTGCTATCATCTGATTTGCCTTCTTCCTCCTCTTTGAAATACTGTAAAAACTGTATTTTCATCCCAGCAATTTGGAACTAGCCATAAAAATATATGTTCTCAAAGCTTCATAGTCACTTAGATAATTTTTATAAGAAGTATTAGTTTAGGAGATAAAACGAAGTTGTAAGTAACAGTTTTTTCATCATCCTACAATTTCAAAATAGCTCCTTTAAAACAGCAGACTTTGCAACAGTTTTAGGCTTTGGCTCACACATTGATTTTGAGCCAGAGAACACAGACATGGATTTCAACCTCACCAAGGATGTGTTGGAAATAACTGTGCAGAGCAGTTGTACAGATCCTGCTGAAGTTCAGGAAAACACACACTTAAGAAGTAAGCAATAACTACGATTTCTTTACTTTCAATCATTTACCTATATTGTCTGCTTACATTTCTTGAAACATTTGTTATCAAATGTACAATGAAGCCAGTGAAAATTTTGGTATAAACAATTGTTCCTAATAGATGCATTTTCCCCGTATAACAATTCATTGGTATCTAAAACAGCATACTAAGAAGAAGCTACAAGCACATTCTGTTAGACACAGGGGTGACACGAGTTAATTTCATTGCTGTCAGGAGATATCTTGATGGGTATATATTGTGCGTTATCATGAGTTACCACAGCTGCAAGGGATTATGTCTTCTACTAATAATGGCATAATAGAATACCATAACTTGTCACAAGATTTCAAGTCAGCTATGAAATTAACCTATTTCATCACTGAAAAAAAAAGTCTGTACTGATCTTCCCCCCTGCCTTTTTTTTAATGGGACTGGTGCTCTTGTAAACAGGAAAGTTTCAAGGAACTGTGGAATAGTTTAATTTATTAAGCAAACCTTGCAAGTAGTTTCTAAAATTCACTCATCGAGTTCTGTATACACAGGTAATGTGAACCAAACACAATTTTATAGAAAATGAACAATTAATATCTTAAGACAATGGCAATTAAAGAATTAAAATCTACCCTCTAGCCTATGTCACATTCCCCACATGGCAAAAGATAATGTCAGTCTTTCCTGCAGCATCCTTTGGAGGCCATCAAACTTCACAACACTGAAGAATGACTTTATTAAGAAGTTCTAAAAACAGCATGCCAGACTCTAATTTAGAGTTCTTAATTCCCTTTTAGGAAAAAACTTAAAAAGATAAAAATGCATCAACGAAGTAGCTCATTCTTAGGGAACAAGATGACTTTCGCTTCTGGATGAATTTTGTACCCATTTAAAGAACCCAATCAGCTCAGCAAATAACCAGAGGTGTGCTACAGTATGCACCAGGGAGGCCTAGAACGTTTCTGAGGGAAGGAGAGAGCACAACTAGTTCCTCCAGTGGCAGTAAGCCATTAGGCTGTGTCATCCCATCACTTGTCTAATCAGTGGCTGTTTAAAACAGAAGTGATTTTTGAAGTTGGATGGGTCCAAATTGCTACAGGCCACTAGGTGAGAAACTGAGAGCTCTGCATGTAGCCACAGCTAAAAGGTGCAATACTGAAATTCCAGCATTGCAGAGGCACACCAGGTATTCCCACAGTGAAGTCCCCCACTCAAAATTATATTTGAAAACCACTTAAGAAGAATAACTGCTGCTGGCCCTTTAAAAGTACCCAGAAATTTAAGAGATTGGTCTTACTATAAAAAGCAAGTTAAAAATATTGACATTGACAGAGAAATAATTTATTCCTCTCCTCCTAAGGTTTTTCAAGTAATTTGGCAGCAACAAATTTCTGTTTTATCTGATTTGAACTATAGTTCCACTTTCACCATGGCCATGACAGTACAGTTCAGATCAGATCCAAAAGCAGTACTTACAACGTACTGCTGAATAGCTCCAACAATGCAGCGTGGATATCAAATAGAAGGAACAGAGTATCTTGCATAAGACCACATCGAGGCAAAAGAGCAATCAGCAGCTACTACCCTCTGGTTGTTTCCTGAGGGAAAAGAATAGCTCGCTCAAGTGCCTCTCAATAATTCCTGCCAGGGTTTTCAGCAAGGTCAACAAAGCTTCATGGTCAACGCTAGTGAGAGTGAAAGGATTAGCAAAAGCATTTAATTTTTGTCCATTGATGACAGCAGATCACTGAGCAATAAGATTTCCTTTCTTACTCTCAGGGTCATGTAGATGATCTGTTCCTGCTGAAGTTGCTGGAATTTAACTTATAAAATATGCTTTGCAAAATTTAGAGAAGTTAGATTTGATTTTAATTGTTTAGCAAACCCCAAGAGCTATAGTTCATAAATTAAAAGGTTTTGTGAGCACAAACATTAATCGAGTTATATGTGCTTTCTGAAATGTACTGTCAGTTAGTTCTTGAAAAGATTAATGTTCTTGTGATTTCTTTGTATGCATGTCTGAATTCTCCGCTTGTCCCTGTGGGTTCTGCTTAGTGGCATTTAGGTCCTCTGATGGAGCAGATGACTTTTTGCAGCTGACAGTGTTGTAACAGGGATCAGAAAAAAGCTTATTGCTCTGACCCCCCCAGTCTGAAAGAGGAACTAAAAATGCAGATACAGGCAGAAACTGCTAGTTAGTGTTTTCATTCTGTTGATAAAAACAGGCTTATTTTCTCTGATGAGAGAGGTCTGAGTCTTGCAGAATCTTCCTAAAGCCTGTTGAAGGCACAGATTTCTCTGATGGGTTTTGTTTTCTTTCTTTGTTTAGCAGATAGAATAATATTTATGGGGAAGGAGACAGGGAGAGATAGGGAAATGTTGCTTATGGTGATGGTGGTGGTGAATACACATGGGATTTTGATTTCCCATCTTCCCATTTATAACCCAGGGCTTGCTTCAAAGTCATCATAGGAAGTCTCACCCAGCCCTTTCCTTTGGTAGTGAAAGGAATTTCTGCCTTAGTAACTGTTCTTTCCTCTGCCTCTTCACAGGCAGTCACAGACACAGCTTTTCATATTTTCATGATGTATCTATATCAACAATCTAGGAGTTATAAATGCTTTATAGATTTCTCTGTCCAGGTCTGTGGAGAGGAATCAACAGTAACTTTGTTTAGAAATCTCTCAGGAGACAGGTTGAACACTGCTCTTTTTAAGACTTGAGGGAAGTCTGAGCTATCATGAAATTTTCTTGGAGTTTTTTAGGAAAAGAAATAGTGTCTCTTCACTTAAACTTCCTCTATGTTCCTTATTCTTCCTATTCAAAAGCTACCCACAGAGAATTAGTTTAAAGAAGGCAATTAAAATTTATGGTTTAAATTTTTAATTAATATGCATTAAAATTCTTTGTGTTTGCTTAAAGGCTGCAAATTATACTACCATATCTATTGTTTGGTCATTTGATCTTTTTTTTTGTTGTTGTTTTTAATGAGAAACTTGCAATAAATATTTTGTCTCCATTATAGAAGTGGGGGATAAATCAAGAACAGAATTCAACATTGTTAAGGACTTTTCCTGGCAAACTTAATTGAACTGAACATCTTCAGATGCATACCCAAAAGAGAAGGACTTCAGCTAGGTCAGTAAAAGAATTTGGGTGGAGATTGGGGTCTGCAGGGCCTTCAAATACTCAGTGGGACTGTGCTGGAAGCAGAAATTCCCTGGGCTCTGCCTTCTCTACTCAAACTGCAAGATAACCTTCTTCCCAAAAACATAAATTACAACAAGAGGAAGTGAGATAAACCTCAGATAATCCAAGGAGAAAAGAAGAAATGGGCTCTGCTGTGAGAAGCACAAGACTAATTATGTAGTAAGTAAGCTAAAAGCTGCCTAAGAGCAAAATGTAATAGAAAAAGTACAAAGGCCTCTTTCACCCATCAATATGTGTTTAATCATAAAACGAAATATACAGGTGGGTTAGCTGCCAGTACAGAGCATTATCTAGAAATATAGGTCATGAGTATCCACATTTCTACTCAATGGTCTAGTACCATATGCAGAAGGCCCTTAGATTCATGCTGCTAGCCAAGTCTTTGAGAAGTTTACTTTCAGCAGAAACCAATCAATTTTATGAAAGCAAAATGCAAGTCATCCCAACTGACAAGAGGCCTAATGGCAGACCATTGCCCTTTTCACTGGAAATAACAATATTCCCCAAATATTAGAGTTAAATTGAAATTCACATATTTCCAAATATGTAATTTCTCAGAGTTTAAGATGGTTAATACCTATGGTTAAGTGCATAGGTCCCAGTCAGTAACTGAGACCACACCCCAGTAGAGCATTTTAAAAGAAAGATTTTAATTATTAATGCTGGGTAGATATAATTTATTGTTACCATTGGCACTCTTAGAATCCATTTCATTAAATTTCGGGTATCAACAACAAAATGAGTAACGATCTAATTAAATATAGTACAACAAAAACTCTCAGTGGATCTAAGTCTTGTATGGCATACAAGGCTGAAAAACAGCAGGCGAATGAGTCCCTGAACACAATCATAAGATTGTAAGGATCTGTCAACTCAGAACATCAAGAAACTCAATATTATTTTCTTAAATGAATTAAACAAACCATATAATAATAATTATAATAATAATAATAATTTCCTTTCTCCCCTAAGGTTTAATATATTTTAATTGATGCAATTCTGCATGTGAATGTCCAAAGAAGACATGAATTTAGATGCACTATTTTATTTAAAAGATATATCTTTAGTTGAATTCTGATTGAGTGACCTGAATGTCCTTCTTTCTCCCCATAAGAAGCTTTAAATAACCAATGTATTAAAAGTGCATTTTGAGAAGGATAGGAAACGGCTCTGCGCAGCTCTCATCATCTTCTCTTTATATCTGGTGTTGATGGAGCATTTGAATATTTTCCTCCCTTTCCCATGCTAGGATCATTTCAGAGGGGTGTCAGAACTTTTGCTCAAGCACAAGTAGAATCCCCTGATTTCTCCTTGGGGTATCAGTTGAAGCCCATTGAAGAAGATATTTTGGTTTTTTCTTGTTGTGCTGTGCTTGAAATATTACAAAATTCTTAATAGATGAGCTAAAGTTTGCGCCTGTTTTTTTGTTTGAATTACTTCACCCCTTCCCAAGATTCAGCTTGTGCTGAAGTAATAAGAATGTAGCCTTTCCCCTCATCCATTTGTGAAACAAAACACAAAATAAAACAATACCATTATCTAGATCACAATACATATATTTCACATATTTCACTTTCACCTCAGTCAAAGTGCTTGAGAAAACAAAATAAAAGAGCAATCTGCTTTCCCATGCAGAAGCATTAGTGATATTGCAAGATGACAGAGGAGGGAATTTTTGTATACTATGTGAATAGGGACAAAATTTTCAAGTTAAAAACCAAAAACCTAATAATTTTCTGGTTTTTCTCAGACATTATAATGTGATTGGCATTCAAAGCAATTAATTCTCATTGATTCCCAGCCTGGCAGGTATACACAGTTCTGGTCAGACAAGTTTGTAATTTTGTAGATTAATTTATCCCTTTATTTATTTTTTAATTTTTTTCCAGGAGTTTATTTTTTTCAGCAGCATACTCTTCTGAGAAACCCTGAACAACCATTGCAACTTGAATGCATTTACAGTGAAAACTGTGTGAGAATTCTCCCTGGGCTTCTGGGAATGCCAGATTGATTTGTGTTACTAGTGTTTAGTAGAGCAGTAGGTTACTACAAAAAGTGATTTTGAGATACGATCTCCAGTCAAAATCCATAGCTATAGGGAGTGATACTTTGAACTAGATATTTTTTGTGCATTTTGGGACCCTTGGATTGCCATCAATAGTCAAAAAATGCATAGTCCTAAAGTAATCCTAAGATGTTTACACTAAGTAGATGTAGAAACTCAGTGCAGGCAAGATATTAGATTAAACATTAGAACATTTAAATTATTTTAGATATTATTTACTGAAACCTGGGGTAAGAGAATGCAGTGAACTGAAAATACCAAGCAAGGGACAAAAATCCATTTGACAAATCAGGTCACTAAGGAACTCTCTGAGGCTTTAGCTGTTGAAAAGACTTAATTTTTTAAGACAAGCTTTTTTTCCATCATGCTGCAACATAACCTTTTCTTTCTTTCTCCTCTGTCCCACTCAAGCTGCTATACTTTAGGATCAGTTCACTCTGTTGAAAACCCATTGTAAAAATGTCAGGGTTCATATAGCTCATTGCTATAGATGACCTTGTAGTACTCTTTGCTCTTACATCACTTCTTTTAATTTCACCTTCCATTAATCATTCCTATTTCTCTCTAGTTACAATGCATCTATTATACTGTTGTTGGATATTTTTTTTCTTTCTTCTGAAGCTTCCTGGTCTGCTGTTTTTCTTGGTCTTTCTAATATTTTCTTTTTTTTTTTTTTTCCTTTTTTTGTTCTTATATCATTTACTCTTTTTTTATCCTAGACACAATTACATTTTCTTGTAGACAATGCCTATAAGATTGTCGTATAGACAATGCTTGTAACAACACCTGATGAAAATTTGTGGAAAACTTATTTATGTTCAACCTACAACTCTGAGCAGTTCTTGGCAATATTATTGCTATATAAATTGTGCCTCATCCTGCCATACTTATTTTCATGTGGGTTCCCCAAAGTGAAGCAGAATCTGATGTTGTACTTGCCACACTTCCTGTGTAGCCTTCTATTTCTAAGCCATTTTTATTTTCCCCATCCTATTACATGTACATTCTCAAAGTTAATATGTATTTTTGACAAAACCCTTTTCGACCTTTTCTGGTCAACATAAGCCACTCTCTCAAATCATATTCTTTTAAACATAATTCTTCTTTCTGTTATTCTTTCACTGATATAAGTTTTTACTAGGTATTTAAAAATTTATATCTAAAATTTTGTTACACTTTAAGCGTGCTTTTTCTTTTTCTCCAATTCTAACTATCCCTTCTTTTCTTAAATGCCATAGTCTGACATTTTCTTTGCCTTTTTAGTAGTTATTGTATCTCTGTTTTTTCGTAAACACAGATTATTTTTTGTTTATAACTCTCTGGTAAAAGTTCACTGTGTTTTTCCTCAAAATATGAAATAAAATTATATATTTTTATTAATTTCCTAGGTATATAATTAATTTTTCTTCTGTATAATTAAATTGAATTCACAGATATCTACCAGTGGACAAATACCAGTCAAAAAATAGAAGGAAGGAGTAAAATATATGAGACCATGCATTTCTTTTTAAATTGTTGCAATTCAGAGACTACCTTATCTGATTCATATCCTATATTTAGAAAAGATTTTCATCAACTCCAAATTTACCTCAATATTAGGCCACAAAATCAGACAAAACTGTAAGTGCAATTGGAAATATGTGCTGCAATTCCATTGTATAATAATCTTTAATTCAGACGATTTTCATTTTTATACTTATGATTTTCATCCCCCTTGAGCAACATATAACTACTTTTTCCCTGCTAACCTCCTAAATATCAGTGTAAGATTTTGATCATAGTGACATAAAAACTCAGTGTGATATGTAATTTATTTTCCATCCTGAAATTGAGAAATCCTTTTTAATGTTGATACTCTGACCTATAAATTTATCACCTGGAAAGTACCTTGCAAACATTTTCTTCCTTCGCATAGTCAGTCTGTTTAAATCAATCTGAATCTTTTGTTTAGTGAATAATAAATGGAATGTTTCTGATTACAGATTGCAGCACACATCTAATGTGATGCTTAACCTAACTGTGTTTTCTTTTCTTTTTGCAACTTTTAATTATCCTTGTCCTATTACAAGTCTGGTTATTCCCTGGTCTGCCTACAAAATTCAATTAATATCACCTTATATAAAAACACAAGCAGTTTCACTCTACTTTATGCTTGATGTTTTTCCTTCTTATTCTCCTGCCACATAGCAGCCATTATTAATGATCACTTCTTCAGTGCCACATTTCCTGGAGATTTTAAAGTGGTTACTTTCTCAGCACCCTCCCTTAAGAAGCTTTTATGTGGTTCAAATTCCATTGCTAACTATCATGCTATTTCTAACCTTCTATTTCTAAGTAAAGTTCTTGAAAAGATATTCTGCTCTTAACTTCCCAAACACCTTGTTAATAATAATCTCTTTGATTGTTTCCGAATAGGGTAGATTTTCATCTCCAGCATAGAAGGAAACTGTTCTATTCCACTTACAAGAGTTGAAGATCTCTTGAAATCTTACCTAGTGATCATAGTTCTTTTCCCTCCTCATTATTTTAGATGACAGCATGGTATTTGGCAATAATAACTTAATATTTTATTACAGCATTACAGATCATGAGATATTTCAAATTCTCGACAACTTCATTTTAATGGTAGCACTTTTTTCCTCTAGTTGTTATTTATCTTCTATTTTTTTGCTGTTGTCATTTTATTTTATTCACTTTTGTATCATGTTTGATGTGTTAACTTATTTTTTTTTCCTTTTGTTCGTTTGCAATAGTCCTGCAATTACTGAAATAACATTACAATTTTAATAACATCACACTTTGACATTTGAATTTTTAATTAAATTACTGATCAACTCTTAACTGCAGTGTTTTTACCAAGTGCTACTTAGAGGTGCTAAAGAAGTTCAGCCATTGATCTCAGAACTTAATTTTGTATAAGCCACTTTCATTTTCATACTCTTCAGGAACAGTTGTGTTCCTCAAAGAAAATTCTGCAAATTAACATACTGTACTTGCATGTCAGCTCACTTGCACAGCTAATTAAATATTTCTTATGTGCATTACAGATGATGACTACTTCAGTTTATGTTTCAGAGATGTTTTCCAACATTCTGTGATTTATTTATAGGTATATCTATGGCACTAATCACTGGAGTATTTGAGCACATAGAAATGATTAAAGATACATCAAAATTACTTCTGGAAGGTACCACTTTTCTTTCTCCACTTTGAAGCTGTTTCTTTACCATGATCTTCTGGAGAATGATTCCTCCTGTGTTCAGTGTCATTACTACATACCTATTGGGGAATGCCAGTTAATATAGATATGCCTCGTAGTGAGCTTGAAAGTCATGTGAAAGAGGCTCCACTTGTTTGGGATCAGCTTTGTAGGAATTTGTTTCTTATTATTATAAGAAATGGCCTGTCTTATATGGGCTGTCACTGAGAATGCCCTCCTTTCCATTGTCACAAGATGAAAACCAGGGATCTATCAGCTAAGTATCCCAAATGAGTGTAGCAATCACACTGGGAAATTGTGAAAGACAGTGCTTGAGATAAGTGGGCTTCAGCCTTTCATGTTTGACGAGGGAAGGGAAGGGCGAGGAAGAAGCAGGACAAGATTTTCAAGATACATACTTTAAGTATGAAGAACTCTCTAGTTTATCTGCACTCACATAAACTTCAGTTCCATTTTGAGGCAAAATTATTCTCTATTAATATTTGCAGAATCAAGATTTTGGCACAGTACTTCAGTAAAAGCAAAACCAATTTAAGAAAATTATAGACAATGTTAAAAATTGATTCCTCAAATAGGTCTTGTGATGATAATTGTCTACTTCTGAGCACATTTTTTTGAGGCAAAACAGAACTGAAACACAGGCATTATTCCCCTCTCTGAAAAAGACTATATAAATTGTAAATTTAAAAAAGTTATTTTATTTTAAAGTTCCCATATTTATTTTCCTTTTCTGGAAAACCCTACACTAAAGTTCTATCTCAGTTATGGTCCGTCAGGAGTTTTCATTTCCCAAAAAGGAAAAGAAATTTTTTTATAAGGAGTTGAATTTTACTTGTATACTGTGTTGCAACTTATTGGCAGAAGAGGGGAAAAAAAAAAAAAAACCAACCTGATAAAGTTCAAATTTGATTGTGCATTAATTTATTTTGACTTACAAGACTACAGATTTTACACATGGACTGCAAAGGTGTGCAGGAATATCCATGACTTTATTTTAAAGTCTATGGGACCCCAAAATCTCTTCAAAACTTTTCAGGATCCTAATTCAGCGTAGCAGTCAAGCAATAACAAGAAAAAGAAGTGGTAAAGTTAAGCAGATATTGCAGGTAGATTTGCAAAGGTATTTCTTCCCACCATTTCCCCATGCCACAGCTCACTGGACAGTTTTAATGAACAGTTAACATGTTAATGTGGTAATAGATGAGCAGACCTTTTTGAGAGGCAATTACTGTAGAGACCTCAAAAACTAAGTTAGAGTGACAAACCAGAAGTAAAACATAAGCCATTAAAATTTAGAGGACCTCTAGACAAAAGGCAAAACAACACAAACTCTCGTGAAGTTTATCTTTGAAAAGATAAGCCAAATACAGACTTTATTCAAACATTTAAAACATGGAATCACTTGTTCTGTTTCATTTTCAAAAGGACAAACCCATCCTGCTTTGAGATTTTGGTCTTTGTTTGGATTTTTTTCTCTCTAGAAGCATTAGCAACATGAATAGGAAGTTATTTATACTTCTTATTCTTATTGAGGTACCTCAACATGAAATAACATTCTTTTCCTACTTCTGCTTCAAGAACCATACAGCTCTTATCTTTAATATAATAAAACCTGCATGTAGAAATGCATAGCAAAACAGTTTACTTCTTGCAGCTCTACATATTAGACAAAAATAAGTCACAAATTCACTGTAGCAAAGATGTGTTGAAAAGAATGTAGTACATCACTTTCAAGTTTGCATTATACATAAGAAGTATGACAGGATCAAATACACTGTTAGAATAATGAGCCTACAATCTGAGCTAAGGGGAACACCTGAACGCCTGGAGTTTTGTTTGGTGGAACATCCAAAACTTGTTTCTTGCTGGTTGTTCTGTGCTATGAGGGCCTTAGGACATTGATTCTTCATTAATTAGTAAAAGTTTGCAGGGCCAAATGCAGTTTTACATGGGTGGGAATGGGGAGAAGGGAGATGAGGAGACAGACAGTTCAGACTGGAGTGTCCTGCTGTGTGTCACTTGCCAGACAGCAGAACAACGGGATCCTCTGCTGAGCCAGCCTGTTCTCTGGATCTGTGTGGAGCTGGCCTGAATGGCACTGGGTTGGGGGTGAGAAAAGTGACTGGGCTACTGCCACCACACATCCTCCCTCTGGACAGCCATTCTTTGCTGTTAGGGACAGCAGTGTATGGAACAAAGCTGGAAAGTACCTGATTACTGTAGAGAATGATTTGGAGTGATATATCAGGAGTAGGACTGGTAATTAAGGAGGCAAACTGGAAAGAATCTGGGTCAAGTTTCAGCAGAGCTCTAGCACTTTCTGAATTCTAATATTTCAGGGCTGAGTGTTAAGCTGGACAAGGTAAGCACAATTTAAGGGAAGGAGATGAAAAATGGCATGAAGTAGCAAATGCAAATGATTACACTCTGTCCAGTACTTGGGGAAAAAGCAAGAAGCCAAGAAGTGTGGAGTATAGAGAATTTTGTGTTATACTAAACACAGTAAAATACATGTTCATATGGCATGAGTGAGAGTAAAATTTTACAGAAAAAAAAGGAGTACAAAGTAGCTTGTCCAAAATTTAAGGATTCTGTAAAATACATGGACTGAAGGCGAGAGGCATTTTTGTTTGCACTAGAATACTGGTGTACTAAGACTTGGACACTATGCATTTTTTAAATAGAGGAAGTAGAAGAACATATGGTGGCTCACTCAGGGCAAATTCGGAAATAATCAAATCAAACCCAAAGGAGTAAAATTTCTTTTTAAAATACAGGCACAGAAATACACAGACACACACAGAGTATTGCCAGCAAAAAGACCTCACTAATATTTTACAATATTTTTTGGCACCAAAGTGTTTAGGTCTGATACACATATATTAAAATTTATTGTGGCATAAGTGTACAAAAAATAGAGATTTCTGCTAAACAGTCATACTGAAAAAGTGCTAGATACAAATATTATCTGTATGAGCACCCTTTGTTAGGAAAATATGAGGCTTTTGTATTGCATTTGCTATAGCAGATACTACCTGCACTTCGGTATGCTCAATTATCTGGTCTTAACAGCAGCATACTTTATTTTAATATCAACCTTTTGCTACAGTCAGCAAATATTGTGTATTTTGTTTAAATTGACATGTCATATGTTATTATAAAATATGAAAAGGAATGATTGGGTTTTTTTAGAGTAAGGCAGAATCATTTTACTGCGGTTTGGCTCAAATGAATAGCATATTTTCTTTTAGACAAGTCTCAAAAAAAACTATGAGAAAATAGAGCAACCAATAAAACAAACATTAAAACGTGAAATATGAACTAATGATTAATTGTTTACATTTTTATTAAATTACTTACAGATCTGACTGCATCTTAACCTCCTCTTGGACTGGAAAATATAAATAATCTTTTTATGAGATGGTTGATAACTGAGATAATACAGGTATCAATTTTCATGCATATATACAAATCTCCTTTGCACTCTTTATGCCTCTTCATATGTGATAGCTAAAATTGGTTGTCAAGATTTGTATTTGAAACAATAACAACAAAAATAAAAGTGGCCTTCTTTAAGGGTCCTCATTGATTGTGTTTTATTATACAATTATGTTAATGCTGAACTCAACAGTAAATGGGAGTCAGTTATCACAATCTCCTCATGAAATGAAGACAGTGAGATTTAAGTTGAAAAATCTACTATACTATTGAGTGTAGTTACTGATTATACCATGGAATCAACAAGCAAAATACAGCATAAAAACAGGCAGAGATTTTAAGACAAGTGTAACTTCCAGTTGTCTGAATGATGTTCTAAAATTTCATTCCATTATCTACTTTTCTTCAAACACTGGGCAAATATAGACATCACTTGTGAAAATAGTAGTTGAAGAAATATTGCTGAATTATTAATTGATGTGACATTTACTCTAGTCTAATATCAAGAAAGTTCTTTCTTGGTGACTTGTTTCTCGCTGGCAAAGCTGTATATATTTGTTATCACTGGAAGATGATTTGAAATTATTTTACTTCCAACATTTATGTGCTAGAAAGATTGGTAGCTCACAATATCTTCCTAAAGATGAGACATTCTACATGTTCCAGTTACTTGCTCTTCTAGATATTTTAAAAAGCAGACAGAATAAAAAAAGCTGCAGCAGGGAGCAGGCACAAGGACACAATGGTGATTGTTATGGAAAACAAAAATCCATGACTTCTATATCAGATAATATTCCCAAAGGACTGGAAAGTAGTAAGCAAAACATTGAGAAGCTCTAGAAATAAGAGCAAAGATGTATCATTATCTTGTAAAAAGAAGGGAAAGGAAAAGAAAATAATTTTTGAACAGGAAGTTGACAAAGACAGCAAAATAAGCCTTTAATGTATGTCTTTTTTGCTGGTTTTGTTTGCATACTGTTTCTCCAAATTTTCAGCTATAATTGTTCACTAGTTTTGAGCAGCAGACCAGAGTGTTTTATACTCTAGTACTCATCGATTCAAATTTCTGTATTCACTAACATATTAATAGGGTATCCTTCCAGACTGGACTGATCATTCAGATAAAAGTGATATTTTTCTAAAGACAGACACATTTTCCAGTAGTATACATTTAACTTTATTTCTGTAATAAAATTGATCATGTCCTCAAAAACACCGTAGGCTTGTTGAGCTTGTCTCTTACTCATGACTTTAATTCCAATAGATCTCCTTTATCCCATAAGAATTTGTTGTTGGTAGGGATTTTGTTTGTAAAGAACTTCAGATAAGTATGTGTTGAAAGATGTTCCCATACAGAGTGTTCTGTTTAGGAAGCATTTTCATTTAAAGGATTATCACACCACTGGGAATTCTGAGCTTTGTACACTTATAATCAAATCAATCCTGCTTCCTCTGAAAGTTTTCATCTTTCAGAAATATCCCTTTTGAGATTCATATTAGTGATTTTATCCACAGAGATTTTTTACAGTTAAATTAAATCTTCATGAAAGTGTTTTTTCCTCACTGGAGAGAAGAACTTGAAGGAACAGATCTAATGCTCTTATATAGCCATTTCTTCCCATTCGAGTAGAAAGTGCATGAAAATGGTTTGATTTCCCTACAAGTGTTGCACTCTGGAAATAGTTAGGAAACATAGTGCCTTATTTTAATTTACTACTTCCAGTCTAGTCTATTTACTGCCACTGGTGGCCCAGAATTGCAGTCTAGGTCTCAGTGAAAGTATTGCATGCAAGGATACCTTAAGTTACAGGCAGGGGATTTTTCCAATAAAAAACACCACTCAAACCTCAGTCCATCCCTCCCCAAATAAAGATATTTGTAAAAAACAGCTATTTCAAATATACATGTGATTTACGTTATTTTTATATTATACTATTTTAAAGATAGCTCTACCATTAATTCTTGCATGCTACCTGAGAAATAATTTAGGCTGATGAAGACAACAATCAATAAGGGAAGGGACAGGGCAAGAAGAAATGCAAGAGGGAAGGAGGGCAGAGGAGGGCAGAGGAAGGCAGGGAAGGAAGGAAGTGTCGGAAGGGAGGAAGTGTTGGAAGTGTCGGAAGTGTCGGGGAGGGAGGGAGGAAGGGAGGGAGGGAGGAAGGGACGGAGGGACATACAGATCTTACAGATCCTTCAGTAGTTGGGAGACTGCAATGCTAGCGTGAACATTGTAAAAACTATATTTATCCACCAAATTTGAGTTCAATCTTTAGACAAGAAGTAGTCACTTTAAAACAGTTAAAATTCTTACATTATCTGACTAAAAATATTAAATATTTTGTTTCCAAAATGTCTCATTAAGACAGGTTAAAACCATTGCCACTGGTTTGAAGAGAAATCAAGCCTTTTCCCACATCTGACACCATCACGAATCATGTTGCATTATTTAAGTTGCTATTTTGTCTGTGCACATCAAGCTGCATGTAATTAATTTCCCACCATAATCACAAGCTGTGATTTGACTAGTCCTTTATAATTCAACTTGCTGTTGATTCAACTAATTTTTTGCAGCATAGTTTTCTACGACACAACACTTACTGCTTCATAATATCAATAGATATTACACTGTCTTTCTCAAATTCCAGTTTCTCTCAAGTATAAAATTAGCTACACTGTGCCTTAATTTCCCAATATTAAATAGTGCTGAGAACCTTTAGTTGCTATGAGATGTAAAAGGAACAGAGAAGACTCAGCCTGTTGGAAAAATGAGCCCTTTAAATGTATCTGAACTTATATTGGACATGAATTTTCCTGTTATGCCACCAATTGATCAGCAAATACAAAAATAAACCAAACAAAGCATAATTCTTCTTGATGTTATTTTCTCAGGTTGTGGACTTTGATATAATTTCATTGCACACCTTAATCAGAATGACATGAACAGATGTTGTAGTTTGAAAAAAATGAGTTTTTTTGAACTTCAGTAGTCAAACCAATGAGTGCTCAAGTTTAAAGACTGGCACCTGGTGTAGCCACTGAGGACAAGGACCCGCCTCTGAGAACACAGGGGTTAAAAGCAGAGGGCTCCCAGGAGAACTCTCTCTTGGTTCCGGTCCCTGAGGACGGGCGGATCTCCCCTGCCCAGCTGGGTGGGGAGGGGAAGCCATGCGGCCTGGGTGAGGTAGGCTGGAGCCTTGGGCACAGAGGGGGAGAGAAAAATCCTGCAAGGTAGAAGGGTGGAGAGAGTACAAGAATCTTAAGAGGCATCAAGCAACCTTCTTTTCCCCCTCCCTCCCCCAGGAGAGAGAGAGAGAGAGAGAGAGACTGAGAAACCGTGTCTGTGATCTGTGTCACCTTGAAATTTGATATCAGTAGCCGGGCAGCACGGCCGAAGGAGTATGGGAGGGTGGCGCAAGAAGAGTGCCCAGCAGCAAAGATACTGTGAGAGTTCTGGGGAAACAAAGCCCAAGATTTTAACCCTTTTCGTAGATGATGAAAACTTTTAAATGCTAATCCTCCTGAATTTGAAGAAGAAAGATAGAGAGAACTAAACAGAGATGATGAAAGTTTATGCAAGTAGAAGATTGTTAGAGAATGCTAAAAAGAATCCTAGGTAGGAAGAGATGATGGAGTGGCCTTTGGCTGGACCTTTTTTGTATAGCCTGAATGGACTCATTTCTTTTCTGTAACACAGAAACTGCATCTGGAGAGAGGCATTGACTTAGAGCCAAGAGTGGACAGTAGTGTGAACAGAGATGAGAGGAAGAGCTCTGTTCTCAAGGCCCCTCGGCCCCAGGGGGTAATATTGGGGGGGACTGGTGTCCCAAATTTGAGAAGCTGTCGTCTCCTGGAACTAACCAAAGCATCTTTAAAAAGAGAAACCCTAGAAGCAGCTCTGGTCCATACACAGTAGTGAGAGCACTAGAAATGGAAGAAGAGGCCACGATGTGGTGCAAGGAAGACTCCTATCTCTCCTTGATAAACTGAGTACTAATTATCGAAAGAGTAGTAATAGATTAAAGATTAATTATCTAAAAAGTAGTAACGTGATAAGAAATTTTCAGTTTGTTTTGTTGTGTTGAGAACTGGTGGGGGGGGGAGAAGAGTGTTTTTTTAAAGTTTTCATGCTCTTCTGTATGTGTCTTCTTTACATATTATAAATAATAAAGTTCTTTTCTTTAACTTTCTAAATTAGAAACTATTTTGCTCTGGTTTTAGTCACATCTCACAACAAATACCAAGGACAGTATATCCTCATAGGGGCACTGGCCTTGTGCCAACGTCAAACCTATGACAACAGGAAAAACTTGCACTGTCCACTTCCCTAATTGAAATTTTGTTAAATTCTCCAGAGATGCTTTCTGTAGGTGAAATCCTGCTTAGACTTCTGCAGTGCTGATTAGTTTGACTAGTTTGTTGCAGTAGAGCTATTCTGACTTTCAAGGTCTCCCCAAAGACTTTGGGAAGTCTACAGTCCCTACCATGACTCTTTTCTCAGATATCTCACATGGAACTAAGAACCTGAACAAGACCAAATGCCATAAATATATTATATCAGTTTTTCTTTTGCCCACCACATCCCAGCCTGATTTACTGCATTATATAGACAAATAGTCTGTCCAAATAAAAACCAACAAACCCAGAGTTTGTTTAATGTATCTTTTTACCCTTACCATTGGCTTTTCACCTGACATAAGCCAAATCCAACAGTGACTATAAAATCATTAAATGGCCTTCTCTATGGTGTTCCTCCTGACAAAACTAAAATGCTGTATGCATGTGGACTTATTGTCAAAGCATGTAGGAAATATACTGCTATCCTCATTTTGTAACAACGAAAGGATCATCAAAATCAACCACTAAGTCTGGGTGCTGCACCTGTCAGGTTGATTTTTTAGCAATAATAACATTTGTCTAAAATATATTCTCACAACACAATTCCTCCTAAAATTACTTGCAGCAAAAAGCTCTCTTTGTTCAGAAGACAGAAGAAAAAGTTTCTCAGATTGGATCAACTCAATTGACAGCCAGCTGTAAAAGGTTTTGCTTTAAGGAAATACTCAGAAAAACTTAATTATTTTGTAGTGAATTAAATCCTTCCGAGAGGCCTTAACACTGAGACCACTCTTTTTTTTTCCTAGATTGTCCATTTTTGTTCTTATTTCTTTCAGTGAAGAAGGCAGATTTTTGCATCTATAGAGGGCAATCCATTTGTTTGTTTTTATACTATTGTATCATCAGGTTGTTTGGATATATTTGGTTTCAAGATTTGCCTGGAATGAAAATCATAACAATCATTAACCCAGAAATCCTACGTTTCTAACTAGTAACTTACTTCAACAAGATGCTTCTGTGATATTTGAATGCTTGATTTATAGTAACCTTGCGAATATTTCATTTTCCCAAAATACGAAGGGGAAAATAGCATTTTTGCTTTAGAGGTATTATCAGCTTCATAATAAAGAAAAAAGAAATTATTAGACAATTAAAGTGATGAGTAACTAGATTTGGCCATGCATTTCTATTGATTAAAGAAACTATGTTCTAGAGTCATGAAGAAAGCTTTTGAGTTATTAAGAATTAGTAGAGAAGACCATAGCAGTGGTTCTCTACCAACCATATGAAGTTCAACAAGGGAAAGTGCTCAATTCTCCACCTGAGACTGGGCAACCCTGGATGTACAGACAGACTGGGGAAATGAGAGGCTGCAAAGCAGTGCCGGGGAAAGCAGCCTGAAGGTCCTGGTTGTTGGCAAGTTGAATGTGAGTCAGCAGTGCCCTGGCAGCCAGGAGGGCCAACCCTGTCCTGGGTGCATCAGGCACAGCATCACCAACTGGGCAAGGGAAGGGATTGTCCTGCTCTGCTCTGCACTGGGGCAACCTCACCTTGAGTTCTGGGGACAATTTTAGGTGCCGCAATATTAAAAAAAAAAAATCTTGATGCTATTATGGAATGTTCAAAGGAGGGCTAGGAATATAGTGAAGGGCCTTGAGGGGAGGCTGTGTGTGCAGTGGCTGCAGCCATTTGATGTGTTCAGTCTGGAGAAGGAGGAGCCTGAGGGGATACCTCACTGCAGTTACAACATCCTCATGAGAGGAAGAAGAGAAGCAGGCACTGATCTCTTCTCTGTGGTGACCTGTCACAGGACCCAAGGGAATGGCCTGAGGCTGTGTCAGGGGAGGTTTAGGTTAGATATTAGAAAAAGGTTCTACCCGCAGAGGGTGGCTGGGCACTGGAACAGGCTCCCCAGGAAGTGGTCATAGCACCTGCCTGGAAGAGTTCATATTTGGACAATGCTCTCAGGTACATGGCGTGACTCTTGGGAATGTTCTGTACAAGGCCACGAGTTGGATTTGATGACTCTTGTGGGTCCTCTTCCAACTCAGGATATTCTGTGATTCTGCAAAACAAAGAAAGAGCAGCAGGAATGAAAACTTTATATAAAGAAAAAGAAAATTGACCTTTTCAATGATCAGTTTATGTCCAGAAGCATAAGAGCTGATAAAACTTATTTTTGCAATATAACTAGAGATGTTGTTATTGACCATAAATTAATCTGCCCTTTTGAAAAATTCAGCTATAATGTCTATATTCTATAATGTATAAGCTTTGTAAGTTTTAAAAAAACAAAATGGCATACAACTGATGTGCTGTGCAGTCATAGTTTTCATAATGTTGTATGTCCGAAATGACTTATTTATCATTGCTTTAGTACTGTATATAATAATGGAGTATAATGCTTGCTAAGTGTAAGTACTTACATAAACTCATTTATGCAGGACTTGCTTCTCCAACAAGTAATGTATTAATTCCAGTATGCTGCTAAAATTATATCATAATAGTAATTTGGAAATTTCAAATAGCACTCATAATGTTTCAACGATATTTTCAGTCCTACCTGACATTCATTTTAGCCGAGTAATAATGGGTTGGGAAGTATCATCTGACATTAAAAATCTTCATGAAAATGAAATTATGAATATAATGTCTTAAGCAGTTAGCCTTGGTACTTAAACACATATTTCAAGTTAAGTTTTGTGGGTAGTGGGGTTATTTTCAATTTTTGTTTCATACACTTCAAGAGATCTATGCTCACTCTTCTGCTGCTCAGGTGTATCGTCTCATTTTTCTTCTCTCAATTATGCAGAAAATGTCAGTTCTGGGGGTGCTTGTCTAAATTTGAAGTTGAATAGCCAACTTAGCAGACCTAAACTTCAAAACAATAGCATCAGAGAATCTTTTAAGATGGTCAGGGACATCTGGAGAACATAGAGTTTAAAGAGTCAGAATGGCTCTTTAAACTTCTCTCAGCCCTCTATTCAGAAATCATACTAGGAAGTTGACTGTAAGGCTGAACCAACCCAATTCTCTCAGCCTGTTCAGCTGATGACTGCTTTGGTAAGCTACCCTTGCACTCAGGCGAACTTGTGAATGCATTTCTCAATGCTCACAGTACTGGATTTTATTTTAGTTCATATGTATCCAGATTCTCTGTTGGTCACTTCTATTGCCTTTATTTGCAATAAACTAGATGGCAATGGGCAAAGCAGCTGCATTAGAGTTACTTTGGACAACAAAGTCAGTAGGTGCTTTCAGGAAAGGTACACCAATAGTTTGCTATAACACCCTTGTTCCAACATGCAATTTTGTTTTTATCCCTAAACACGAAGTATTGCATATCTACATACAGAATATCTGTTTGCAGCACAGCAAGGCAAACTAAGCAATAGACAGGAAAAAAAAAAATAAAGCAAGTGGCAGGCTTGGTTCAAACCCTTCATAAAATTCTTGAGGCACATCCTTTACATCTTTCAGGACAAAATCCTGACAATTAAGAGAACCGTATACTTATTTAACAACATAAGCATTATAAGCTTGCAAGCATAGACTATTCACCTATTGTATAATACTTATACTCAAAGAAGCAATAAATTAGATTTTGTCTGGAAAGGAGAAAGAAAGTACAGTGCAAAGCTCTACATAGACAATGTTCATAGACAGTGCTCCATCAATGACAAATGCAAGGATCATGTTTTGTGTTTTGGTGCATTTTTGTGCTGTTATATAACAAACATCATCTAGATACTCATATCAGATTCCCTCATCAACATTAGACCACCTTAATTTAAGGACTGAGTAGGTACTGTAATCAAAAGCATGTGTTTTGTGATTAATACAAACAAAAACAAAAGAAAATTAATTTGTGCCGTGAGCCTATATTAACTTTCCAGGCAAACTATTTAAAATAATACCTCTTATATTATTTGTAAATGGATACAACTAGACAAGGATAAATCGACAGAAGTTTTTCTTTTAGACCATTCTGGGCTTCTTTTGGCAGTGAGACTCCAGTGGGCTGTGTGAACAGCAGTAGCACAATAGTAAGCCATAATCCTACTTCACCCACTATTGGGGCAAAAAAATTGTATTTCTTACATGTAAATGGAAGTTCTATGCACATGAGTAATATGCCTTATTCCTAGGCAGCTCCTTTAAAATAATTCTGGAATTATTATCAAAGCAACATTAAAATGGCAAAGGATGGAGTCACAGAATGAGGTGAATTTGTCTTTCTGATTCAGTATTTTTTCTCAAGAATCAGGATTTTTTTCAATAAAACTATACATGTTTTCTAGTTCCCCTACTTACTTAAGACATGAGTTTGCAGCAACACATAAAGGCAGCAATGACAGGTGCTAGAGCTACCTGAACTCAAGTTGAATCTCGGGTGGAAGGCATTTGCATTAATTGAATCCATGGTAAAATAGATATTAAAATTCCATTTTTGATTAGGAGTATAATCTGAAATTCTTTGTTACACAGCATAAGGTCTTGCAGTGGGAAGTAATTTTATTGAATTTTCATATTTTGTGTTAGTTTCGACTGCGTGCAGTTGTTTACAAGTAATGCTTAGCACAGAGCTTAGAGACTTGATGATAAAGCCAGATTTTGATGTTTGTTAACTGTTTTACAGGCCATTTTTAAAATCTGGCTTCAGAGATGCTTATGTAACCATATACAAGGACCAATAACGTCAGCATTCCATAAGAACAAGTCACTGTGGTTTGATTTCAAATACTGCTGTGCATTTAATAGCTTCCTGCATGCTTTGGGGTTTTGTCCTAACAATGATTGTATTTTGGACCGCAGATTAGCAGACTATTATTGATAGTTCATGTACTCAATAAAAAATGTCCAAATTGATTGAGACTTTAAAGTAAAATTTTTCTTTCCTATGAGAAGCATACCACAATATCTAAAAACACACCCAGAAATTGTGGTTTATAGTCGGTCCAACTCTATTGATGTTAAGATCATCATTTTTCCTTCGCTGTTCCCTGACACTTTCATGCCAGGCTGTATTTTCACAACAATAGGATTTTTGATTAGGGATTTCTGAACTGTATGTAGAAAAAAAAAAATCTAGGTTTGAAACTGGTCCTGGTTCCTTGTTTCTATTTATTATAAGTCAGTCTTTAATAATATCTCTCATGGAATGTTATAGAGGACAAAGGGGATGAAAAAATTATATGCAACATGAATGTTAAAAACATTCATCCGGAATTTTTTATAAAGAATAGGAATAAACATGGTTACCAGTAGGAAACACTACTATAATGTGTAAAGTGTTTATACAAGTTTTACTTTTTTGCTCTATTTCATACTCCCATATAGTTTTAATTTGGTGACCTTAGCTATGACAAACAAAAATAAATTTCAGTCTTTTATTAAAGTTTCAGTTTGCATTTGCTTTTACATATTGAAAAATAATCAACAGAAATAACAGTTCTTCTGGCACAAAGTGGATGGTGGATAAAATCTGTATTAAAAAATGAACCAAAAGTCTTTATGAAGCATCTTGGAAATTAAGCTCCAAAGGGAACAATAAGGCTAATATTCCCACGTTTCAATTTCACTGCATTAGTGTAAAGTATCTAGAGGATTCAAAGGCATTGGCTTCTTTTACATTTTCAATTGTTACATAAACACAAAAAAAGGGTTATACTTGATTGATCTAGAGTGGATATAGATTAAAAATATGAAAACTTTAGTTCTCTCTTCTATGTTAACTTAAAAATGTCTTCTATATTCCAGTTCTAGGCGATTTTACTTCTCTTAACCATGCAAAAGCTATAGTGTTTCAAGCAGCAGATTAGTGATGGTGGCAGCTTATTCCTTTTGGTTATCTACAGCACCATCTTAGTGTCTTGAGGCATAAAAGAATATTATCTGTGTGACAGTTATGGCTAGAGCCATCTATACTGTTCATGCTATCAGCTCTCAAAGAGCTCAGAATAGAAATCATTCAGTTTAAGACATCTTCTGTAGTTTCATTAAAAGCTTAAAATCATGAGGTACCACAAGTTATGACGAAGGTTATATGAAAATTTCAGTAAATCTACCATGTGGAAAAGTATATATGCAGTTGGGGTGGTTAGCATAGAATTGCTAATCTTTTGTAAAGGCAGTTGACCATAAGCAAGACAACCTATAAATCTGCTTTCCTTCTTTACTTAATTTTCATCACAAATAATGTGCCACTCTGATTGCATGAAATCATCAGGAGTGTCTTCAATTACTGTGTGCAGCCTCTGATCAAAATGACTTCCTCTATTCTCAATCTGGGGGATGATGGGGAGGAAAATGGGAGGAGGGGTGTGAGAAATGCACAGCTAGTTATGTATTACAAATGTCAGGTTACTGTGAAAGTGTATATATTCATATTTAATAATTTCCAAGCTGGAGTTGTGATTGCAATAATGGCTCATTCATATCTGCATTTCATTTAAATGCACTGTTTTGACTCACCGAACATTTGTCATAGATATTATAGCTAAACTTTTTCACATGACCACTGAGGTAATAACAGCATTACATTACCAGAAAACTGCATGACTTGCTGATACTTCCATTTTCCTCAGCAGCTTATGAAATAATCAAAATGTGTGCATGAAATGGCGGCCTGTTCTGAATTTATTTTAATACAGATAGGCTTATACAGAGAAATGAAGAAGAGTGTAGGACCTCAGACACAAGAGACAATGACTACGCACAAAGCTGAATTTTACTAGCAGGAAAGATGGATATATGGGTATTAGACTTTTCATAGCTATAGGAAGGATAATCTTTCAATCAGATTAATGAGAAAATATATTGCATGGGCCCTACAGCACTTTTTGCTTTCCAGGCTAATACGTGATTTAAATCCCAAAAGTACATTTTCAGCATTACAATATCCTTTGATAATAATGTCGCTTGCACAAAGACAGATAAAAATAAAACAGTCCCCCTTGATTTCCCATTTTAGATTTGAAGTATATTTTCTGTTCTTTGCCTGCAATGAAGTGAATTCTATTGAGAAGAGTCACATTTAATAAGACAAAGGGAATTTTCTAATTATGCTACCTGTCAAGATTTGAATCTATGGGATTGCAACTGCAATTGAAGAAACAGAGGAAGCAATTGCATATAGTCCAGTTTACTTTGGTGTATGATTACTATTTGCACTTAGATATTGCTAAATGTAAATCAAGCACACGCACAGAAGCATACTTTGAAGTAAACACCAAAAGGAAAGTCTCAAAATGGATTTTATAGTCCTTATTTCAATTTTCAGTATGCAATTTCCCAAGCTTTTCTAATTTATCTGCAGAAAAATAGTGGAAATCTGTGAAACTGAAACACTTTTAAATAACTCTGAGTCACACAAATATACTACAGTCCAAATGGTAAATATAATTAAAGCATGAATTACTAGTGGGAAGAATGCATACACATAATGATGTTAGGTTAAGCATTTATGCATCTTTCTGGAGAAAAGCAAGTAGTGTAGTGGTGAAGAAAAACAAAACCCAATTAAAACTAATGCAATATGAAAAATAATCTTTCCATACATTTTCTTATCATTTTTACATAGTTCATATAAGAAACATGCAAACATTAAAGTAAATCTTGCTGTTATAAATGGAGGCCTGAAAGTTATCGTACGCTGTCCTTTCAGGGTCTCTGGGGAACAGTTCAATGTGCCCCATCAGACATTACTCTTATTTGCAGCTTTGCAGTCTTGGAAACACTAAGGCACATTAGACAAGGAAAATAAATATTGTGTTCTTGATGGTTTTCTTCATATTACAAGTTTACACAAATTCGTGATACACAATCAATTATTATAAACATTTAATACAAATAATAAATTAGTTCTTTTAGGGGACACATCAGTTGTTTTTTTTTTTTTTTTTTTTTATTAAAGCAATGTCTAGTACAATATTGCAGATTATGATCATGGACAAAAAGAATTGGCATAATTGGCAAGCCTATTTGAGAATTTTTTAATCATTTGTGTATATGTTTATATACATGTGTGTGTATGTGTGTTTGTGTGTGCATACACATATATGCATATGTAAATATTCATGTGGACACAAACACACACACACATACAAAATCTCCTATTGCAAAATGTGCTTTATTTGGTACTGAAGCACAATTGGATCTTATTTTAACTTATCTGATTTTATGCAAGTTGCAAACTGACTTTTCAACTATTTGGTTTACATCTCTATTTAGCTGCTTCTATGGTATTTATTCAGACAGGGAAAAAGATGGCCACATCATTTTTTTTCCATAAAAACATTTAAGCTCTGTAGATGTTTTTTAATAACTCCCAAGTGGTGTCTTTTTGAGCACTACTATCAAATATCTTATTACTAAGCTGCAGCTTTAAACATTTACAGTAGGAAGGCTACTAAAAATTCATAAATGATTTCAGCATTCTAGTCTGGCTCAGGTTTCTGAATACATAAATATGCAGCTTACTCAGTTCCAGACCAAATATTTGGTGTCATCATCCACCCATATGACAAGAGCAAAGCATAAAATTCATAGGGCTGCAATCTTCTTTCACATCCACACCGTAGGAACTTCAAAATTTTGAATTATAGATGTGTTAGACAGGCTGTGGATCTGCCAAGGCTCTTCCACCCTACAAATGGTGTTAGCATTTCCACGTCTTCTACATTTGTAATTGGTTTTTCAAACAGGAGATGATGGGCCCAAAGGTATATTAATTCAGGTAAGTGCCTTTTGTGGGCCAAATTTTTCAAAAGCAGCCATGTTAAGTCAGAGCAGAAAAATTGTGCTGACCCTGTGATCCTGATATAGGGTAGAACTTTTCCATCTTCAGCATTGCCCTTTCAAAGGAACACAGAAGGTTCATGTACTCAGCTTCTTGCCCTCTGTCACTTCTGAAGCCTCTTCTCCTTCATGCAGAGATCAGAGAGATTTTTGTACCTTTCTGTATGAAAACACCCATGAAGTGACCTTAAAAGGAAACATTGAGAGCACAGTTGCAGAAGCTTAGAGCTTCACAAAAGTATGACTGAAGGAGAAGGTGCTTTCTAATGTGCTTCCCCAATACTAGGTGTTCATGGAAGAGTATCTTTTTTTTTTTTTTTTTTTTTTTTTTTTTTTTTTTTTTTTTTTTTTCCACCTATCACTTCATTGCTGTGGCTGATATATCTATGTATTTCCATTCAGTGGACAGGAAAACCATTCAGTTTCTTCAGTATTTATGAGCTGGCCTCTCAAGAGGACTGGTAGGAGGTACTCCTATCATCTGCAACACCACGAAAAAGTAGAATGAAGTAACTCATTCAGAGAACTGCTATTTTTTCCATGGGAATTCCGTTGGGATTCCATGAAAAGTGTAAATCTGAGCATAGTCAAGATTAGACCCATGATTATCAGTGTCTGTAATTCTGAAGATACAAAACACTTCCTCAATACAGCTGAATTTCTTACATTGTTTGCCTCAAATTCACAATTTTGCTGGTAAATGCCGCTCAGAACCTTGCAGTGGAACATCTTCAAAAGGAGCCATGAAGATGTCATGACTTGTATAAAGGTTACTTATATAAAGGCTATAACCAATATTTTATTTCTTAAGGAAATGCTGTGCTGATTGCATTACAGTGTAATCCCAAGCATATAGTTTGCATACATATTTTTTTAAGTTGTACAACAATTTAGGAATAATTAGGATTAAAGGCACTGTAAAATGCAAACCATTTTTTTAAAGTATGAAAAAAATAAAGGACAGAAATACTGAAGCAGGTTCTGTAGTTATTTCTACCTAAGCAAAAAGAAAGGGCATTGAGCAGATTACCTCCCACTAAGCCTGCCTTTTAGGTCTTGTGTCCTGGATGTATTCCAGATTAACTCTCTGCTTCAAAAGAGGTGGTACTGTTTGAATAGCAATGCATTTCCTTCCTGCTCCAGGTCTATCTGCTTTTGTACAGGTGGGACTCTGTGCAGGTGGCTTGATGTCCCTCTCCAGATCAGTGCAGAAGAGTCACCAGAGTAAGCATAGCAGCCTTTCCTCAGATCATCAGCTGTCTCAGCCTTGTAGTTGCAGAGAGATTTTCACTCTCCCTTCTTCAACCATACATGCAAAAGTGAATGCTGTTTCCTACTCTAGAAAATAATCAATATCACAAAGGTTTGAAGTGATTCTTTCCACCATCGTTCCAGAGATGCAAGGAGTTGAAATTTGCCATCCCTGAAGTAGCTGTTGAGTCTATTATTTAAACCTCACTGTCGGCTTTACTCCTTTACTGCTGTACCATGACTCTTGCCCAGACTAAAGACTTCGGTGTCCACCTCTGATCCTAGTAGGAAAAAACATTTTGTGCACTAGAGTCCTGATCTCTCAAGCTTCCTTAGTCTCATGAAGGAGGTGGAACTATCCTCAAAAGTAACTACCCAGGGCTGCAGGTGTCTCTTCTGGGCAGGAAAGCCCAGTAATGCACCAACATGGTTTTGATTCAGACACAAAGCAGCAACCAAAGCATTTAGTGCTGGCACTGGTGGAAGATTGACTACACCAGTGTCTTACTAATTTGTCTTTTATGTTTCTTGCAGAGGCATTAACTGTTAGAGATATTTTCTGCTGGCTAAGGTGATTAGAAATGTTAAAATAAAATTTTATTTTCTTCCCTTTATTCTCTTTTGTCATTTTGTGGCTTGCCGCTTACCTTCATTTTGCTAGCTTTTTTTTTTTTTTTTTTTTTTTTTTTTTTTTTTTTTCTTTTTTTTGGTTCCTTCAGAAAAGGGATCTTCTTTATGCCTTTAAATACAGAAATACTGGGCTTCAAATTTTTTTGACATTCAAATGTTCCAATAGGACCTAACATCATATTTCTTATGGAACTAAACACTCAAATATGAAAAATGAAAGAATTGCAAACTATAACAAAGGGATAGGGAAAATTAGGATTTTCAATTCAGTTACAAAAGGTATCCTTCCATTTGGATCCTCCTGTAGAACTTTAAGAGGCTGTATATCAAGAAAAAGTATTGCATGAAACCTTTTCAGGTTCCAATATTCAGGATATTTTCCCTAGGTAATGGAATTGAAATATGCTTTTAGAGTTGGTATTGTTTGTAAATTACTTTGTGGGAGAGGCACAAAAGGAAGAAAAAGACTAATTTTCATGCCTAACTTGTTGACTCTGTTTATTATTTCTTCAGGACTGCAGAGCATGCCTATCGAAATGATGGTTGAAAGGCAGCCCTCACCAGAACAGGAATATACTTTTAAGCTTGTCCTCATAAAAATTCTTTTCCTAGGTCCCAAACATCACCTAGGACAAGTTTTCTACATTAAAGAGAGCTATCAAAAACTGCCATACATGGCAGCTACTCAAATCACCTAAGAAGTGATCTGGGATTAATTTTAGTGTAAGGTCTCAATGCTAATTCTGATTATTGTGCTTTACATGACAAATGCAATATTCACCTATTTTGCTAATGAAGACACTTATGGAAACTTAAAGACATTTACATATTTGGTCTTTGATTGAGTAAATTTTCTTCATTATAGCTTGTACGGTGCTGTGTTTCATATTTGTGATTGAAACAACATGAATACCATAGGAATGTCTCAGTTATTGCTGGACAGTGTACAATATCCAGGCTCTCTCTGCTCTCAGCAAGCAGCTGGGGGTGCACAAGGAGTTATGAGGAGACACAGCTGGGATAGCTGACCCCAGCTGACCAAAGGGACATTCCATACCAAATAGCTTCATACTCAGCAATAAAAACTGTGGGGATGAATGGGCGAAAATTTGGAGTGATTGCATTTGTCTAACTATTACATGTGCTGGCTAAAAATCTGGGAAGTTGTGAATTAGTCTTTTATTTTGCTTTGCCTACATGTGCAGCTTTTTCTTTATCTATTCAACTGCAGTGTTTTGGGTTTTATTTCTCTTTTGCCCTCTGATTCTGTCCCCCATCCCACTGCAGGGCAGTGAGAGAGTGGCTGGGTGAGCCTGAGCCACCCACCAGAGTGAAACCATAACACTAAACTGGTCAGGTACTCTGGCTATATAGTATCTGTCAGGCTCCTTACTCCAATGGCAGATGCTGTGACATGATTCCATGGCAACTGGCATGTGAGTTAGTTACTTACTCTACGTGAGAATATTTCTGTAGCCTTTCAAGCCTACTAAATTCCTGTAGAGAACATATTAGAAGGTAAGGATGTTCAGCTCTTCCCGAGGAATACAACACATTGCAGGAAAAATTTTAGCAAAACAAGATCCTGATGCACCCTCCCAAAGCCATAAGTACATTCATACAAACCAAAATAAAGAATTCAATTTCTCAAGCACGTTTAATTTTCATGAGTTAATGATTGCTCTATAGACAGAAATTTCAAAGAAGAAATCACAAACCTCCAGAAGGATGCAAGCTGTAGTTCTGGCATATACTTGCATTTCTTGCTAATAGTGATTTGGAAGCAGCATGTGGCTACTTCTAATTGAGGACCAAATATTTTTCAAAAGCATTCATAAAAAATGAATGGTTGATATATCTGAAGCAGCAGACTACCTCCTACTCTCTTCCCTCCTACCCTGTACCCCATATTATTCTAGCACTTCATAAAACAGCAATGTAACAAGTCCTTTTTGACAATGAAACTGCTTTTGTGAAGAAACATTCATTTGCAATCATAATGAACTGAAAATGCTGATTCCACGAATATGGGAAGTGCTGTGTATCCCTCCCAAGCATTTAAAATAGTAAGAAATGACCCTTACTATGGCAACAACTAATTGGTTTATTGCCCTGATGTGCTGGTGACAAGAAAAACAGTTGGTAGCAGTGCCTTCATCACAGGGTATTCTAAGAAATAACTAATTTAAACCTTCTCAAGCACAGACATAACCTGCTCCACATGGGAGCATTTCTCCAGAGGGTTCATTAAGTTACTGGCAGTCTAGGTTTTGGAAGCAACAACTAAACACTACATCTCTGTTCTAGTCTTTGCTGATTGGCTGAAGACCTATAGGCTCAATGAATTGGTGCAGGGTGGTGGAAAGAATTGCAAACTGTTCCTGAATGTAAACAAATAAAGAAAGTACAAAACTATATTCAGCAGAGCTTTTCTGTTTAAATGCAGTAGCTGAGAATATATGTTTCCTGTAATAATTTTAGAACAGTTTCATATTAGGTTTCAGAAAAATGTTGCTATTCTATAGAGGAATAAATAATCAGTTATTCAGAAGTAAGTGAAGTCAGCATTGTTATATAATATCAGGAAACAATAGGGGCTTTGCAAATTTCTTTCATACTCCTTTATGTTTCTGAGTCTTGTGTACTGAAAAATTCCTTTTGATCCTTGGGTCTTCCTTAAACAGAAAGGAGAGCAAGCAACCAACTTGCCTTTTACTGGAAAAGGAGTATACCTGCTGGGCTTAGTGATCTATTTGGCCTGCAAAGGAAGTGCATGAGATATCTACACCATTTTTTTGCTTCCGTGTTGGGGCATGCCTTGCTGACTTGTTTCATATGATTTCATTTCTCCCTGGTATTGCTTTGTGATTTTTTTCAGCTCAAACTCCCTCAAAAAGCAAATCTTAGCCAGAATTGCAATTTTGGGTCTTTTAAATAAAAGCTCCAAGGCATTTGCAGCTTTTAGGCGGTTTCCACCCAAACCCATAAATTAGATGTTATATTCAATCCAGAGTCATGAATCTGTGGTTTGCAGTGACACTTGAAACCAGGAAAATGTATCTGTTTCTGGGCTTTTAAGTTTTGTACAGCTCTCTGTAATACCGTTGACAGCTATTTAGGTATCACTGGATTTAAATGTTTGCTTTAGAAAATCACATTGGGAGAATTTTGGTTGGTAAATGAAAGCTAGTTTAGAGCTCTGTCTTATTTTGCTAAAGTTCAAAAGGGGAAGGATAAATTGTTCTAGTTTTAAGCCATTTCAATAGCTAATGGAACAGTACAAATGGAAATAGGCCCATGTTGTTGAAGCAGAAGGGTCTGAGTTACATTCCCAGTATAGCCTGTGTGCAGATTACATGACAGCTGTGGCATCTGCATTTACACAGTCACAAATCATTTATGAGACTGACAGTTGTGCCACAGTTTGTGGTTTTCTCTGCCACCAATTGAACTAAAATATCTCAAAGGGAAAGGTTAATGCACTATACTACTGTGCTTGGCATCCATTTGAATATTGAAAAGTCTCTTTATACTAATGCATAAAAATCAGCCAAACCAAAGTACAGTAAAGAGCAGGAAACTGTTCTTGAGGCTGAACCCTGTAAAAGTGCTGGTCTGTATCACTTGCTGTTGATCCATACTGTCTAGGAATGAGGGAAGAAATGATGTCTTCTAAGTATGTATTTCCCTATTTTACTGCAAATGAAGGAGAAAGTGGTCCTGAAGGTTACACATAGCTGCCCTCTATTCCCATCCATATGGCTAAAACATCCCATATTTATAATATTTATGGGGTGCAACGAGTGTATGGAGAATGCTGGATCTTTGAAACTCTTTGGGAAAAGAGGTGACTCTCCATCCCAGGAGTAGGCACTCACCTTCAGTGAAATATGGACAGGGTGTTGCTCTGGAGAGGCACTGTGTCAGTAATGATTTTTTCACCTCTCTCTTCTTCCTCTTATGTTCATGAAGTCCTCCTCCCTAGGCAGTAAGAGTTTCTTTCCCAGTGGGTTGCTTTTGTTAGTTGGCATTTTCACCAAGGTGAGGAAAGGTAACAGTGAGAGCTCAAGTTGAATGATGAAGGGGCATTGGCTTCAAGCAACTTACTGAGGCCTTTGTTTCATTGGGAAATTTCTTTTTGTGCCTCAAGAGGTAAAATGGCATCACTCTACCAGGAAGTCCACGAAGAAAGCTCTGTGAGTCATTCGAAGCATTGAATGACAGATATAAACATTTGAAAGACAATTTGATTTTATTGTTTTTAAATGTGTGTTCAATTTAAAGTGATGTGTTTTGCCATTGACCATGGACATGCCTAGCTATGTGGTTTTTTTCACATTGCAAAGTATTTACACACTGATGACATGGTATTGGTAATTATTTTAAAATACGTGTGTTTGGGTATGTAACTTAAGTTTTCAAAAGCATTCAAGTCACTTCCAGAGTTAATGGGAGTTAATGGGAATTATAAAGATATGAAAAAGGTATCCTACAATTGTAAGAATATGTTTAATTCTTCAGAGGGAAATTTTTTTTCTCTATTTAACCGCCATAAAAATTCTTGACCAACATTCCCTTCTTTTGTCCCACTCTCAGCTGAACAAGTTGATTAGTTTTCACTCAATTCCATGGGACCCTTCTGATCCAGATCCTGATTTAGGGATATTCCTCTGCCCAAACCCAAATCCTGAGTAGATGGTCTTAGGGGAATTTTTCCCCTTTTTTCTTCTAACAAAGTGAGGTGCCTCTCCTTCCCCTCTATCCTGGACACATTCTTAATTCCTTAGAAACATGTTTCTTAAATTCAATGTAAACAAAATACTGTTCATTCATATGTAACATAAATGCATAAACTTTAAGAAAATGCTTTCTATGATAATTGATTTAGCAAAAAATGTTGTTTTTCTTATGCAACTATTCTAATGTAAGTAACTGAATTAACAAGCCATGAGAAGAATGTACATTAAAATATTTACTGTCTACAATTACTTAATTCTTTCTGACTTAACAATGCAATCTATTATTAAAACTACATGTTTGATATGCTTTCTTATTCCACTTCTATTATTTCAAATGTTTTAATGATTGTTTTACAAGGAATAAAAATATACTCAATGAGGAAAATTAAATTAGTTTGATTACTAAATGAATTAAAAGAAAAAAAATTTTTATAGACTTTTCACCTAATGCATTATGCATGAGCTATCTTTTCCGATATTTCAGGAGTTAGAGGATGGCAGAGAACCAGAAATGTTGAAAAGGACTTATAACAAAGTTTACATTGGAAGTTCAAGAAGAGAGATTAGATGTGAAACTCAGACTGTGATTTTTTTTTAATTTATTTTCTTCTAAAATTTGAGATGGTAGTATTAGTGCATCAGAAGATGAAGACAACCCTTTGGACAGACGGGACAAAGCTTGTATTTCCAAACAAGATACATTAAAATTTCCATTCTTCATCACAACATATTCTCTAATCCTCATAAAGACACTGAGGTCAAACTGTTGAGAACATACCCTTCACATTTCCTCAGCTAGCCAGCTGAGTGCTGTTTCTTCCTTTTATTTGTATTTGAGAAGGGAGGTTCAAGCAGTGACTTTCCAGGTTCCAGCATCTCAGGTGAATGCCACAGTCCTTTTGTTTGACTGCATTTGTCCTGCATCTTTCTTTTGCAAGTGTTCTTTCCTTAACAAACATTCATTACAGTAGAATTCAAAGTTGGAATTTCTAAGGGAAAATAATACACAATCACCTTAATCCTTTGGTTGTGGAGCTAATTCTTCATTTTTTGGCACAATTCCTGCTTTGGCAAATGGAACATTTTCTCATAAACTGAGGACATAAAAGGGCTGTATAGCTGATCAGGTTCAAGTCACTGGATTTGACAAAAAAGTGGATTTCAATCGGTTTTTCTATGTTCCTGATGAACAACATTGGCTAATTTGGTATATACATTCTGTCTTTTATGTATTGACCAAAACCCGACATTATACATAGGAAAATCATTCCAGATACAAGTTCATCAAAGCAGGCACCAAGAATGAAAGGAAACCAAGAAATTCCTGAACAGTTGGAGCACTGCTTTCGTATCTCAGGTTGACTGGCCCTTGGGAGTTGTACTACCAGGGAGCAGGAGGAGAAGGCTGCTTTATAAAGGGCCTTGAGCCAGGGTCCATGGGTGATATTTGGGCTGACCACACAACGATGGGGTGCCATCCCATTGTGCCCACTGAGATGCATATGGCAGGATCAACGACAGGGTCAGCCTCCGTCCAAGGATCACAGATAAGTCCTCATTGATGGGCTTGGTCCAGAGTCAAGGCAGAATATCAGGGCAGTGGGTCAGGGTCGGAATCAGAAAAGTAAAAAGACAGGCTACAACAAGGATCCAGGGCAAGCATCTCAGGTGAAGGAAGGTGAGACACCCCAACAGGGCTCTTCCTTCTGTAGCTCTGACCAAGGTCCCACAGCCATGTCGTGTCAGAGAAAAGGCAGTCAAAGCCCTTGGGGAAGCTGGAGAAGTGGCAGAGCCTGTGGGTGCTGGGCTGACAATTACCTGACTTTCTGTAGATAGCAGAAATGCTAACACTGCAAGTGTGCTCGTGCTAGCAGAATAGTCAATCAATGTAGAGTGAGGCTTGTTCTGAAGGGACTCCAGTGAGATACTGGAGTTGGCCCAAATACCTTAATGTATATATCCTTTGCCTTAATAAATTGATATGTCTATTTCAAAAATATTTTAAACTGTTATATAGATGAACAACATTTTACAATGGCTGTTTCAATGCCTAGAAATAGATTTTCAAAACACTAGCACTTTCTTCCACAAAGTAATCATTCGAATTTATGGATTATAATAACTAACAATAGATATTTTGATAACTATTAAGCAGCACCTAAAATGAATTTCATCTCTGATCATTCACATAGCTACCCTGACGTATTCCACTTGCATTTCCAAGGTACAGACATTTGTTTACTGACCCTTAATTTGTGTTAAAGGGTAAAATACTGATCCTGGGGGAGTCACTGGCAAAACTCCCATTGGTGGCAATGATTTCAAGATCTGGCCTCCTGGGATTTTCATATTCTTCAACGGTTTGTAGATATAAAAAATTGTCAAAAAACACAACTAAAACCAACCAACCAAATAAACAAACAAACAAACAAACAAAAAAAACACACCACAAAAAAATGCCCCCCAATAAACAAAGCCACAACTGACCAGCCTACAAAGGTCTACTGAAAAGAAAAAACCCAACGAAACATATTGCATTTGAAAATTTTGTCTTTCCACTGTGAGATATTTGTGAGTGAAAACATTTTGACGTGATGAATTTTTTAGTGAATTAACGCTAGTAAAGGAAGAGTACAATAGTTCTCTTATAGGAGAATAGGAGTCCCTAGTCAACAGAAGTAAAAATAGTGCTTTCAGAGAGCAGTTCTGATTGTGTTCTGGAGGGGCAAACCTTTCCCCATGAATTATTTAAGGACCTTAGGACAACTTGACTATTTAGGTAGGTGTCCTGGTGAGATTCCTAAAACTATCAAATTAAAATGAGCCTCATGTGAAGTATCCAAAATATTCAACTGTGTTGACTGTTTTGCATTGAATCTTACATTCTCACCTTCAGCAATTCTTTAAGTGCCTTCCTGTCTGTGAAAGAAAATTAACGTATTTCCATTTCATAGTAGAAGGAAGAACTTACTGAAATCCAAAGCACAAAATGTTCTTTATTAGGAGTTGAGAGTAATTTGGCTACAAGTAAGATGTAAAATTTAGAGAGCTAAGGAAGTCCCCATCATGTGATCTATTTGTTAATGGAGATTGCAGTAAACTTTATGCTTTTTCAATAAAAAATTGGCATTGGTTGAAGCAGTGACTGAAATGTGTTATATGGGATACCTTTGAGATACACTGAATTTTCATAATGGAACACCAGCCACGATGCATAAATAATTAGAGTTTTTACACCTTTTATATTTTGTGGAGAAAAAGGGGTTTCAAGACAGCTGAGCTATTTCTCCATTTCTCTCTGCTCATTTAATGAAACACGTGTTTCAAAACACTGTCTTTCTTTTTCTTCATTTTAAAGAAAATAAAACTATCATGGAGCAGAAAGAAATTACAGAAAAATTTGTACATTTTCAATAAAAGGTTGATGCCAGTTTCTGAAGCATTACTGTTGTCTTCAGTATTATGCTAGCTCTGTAATTACAGAAATACAACAAAAGGGGGGTTGTGCATGAAAAATTACAATTGTGAACATGGTTTCCATCCTGCCATGGACAAAAAAAGAGACACTTCCTTGTATTTGCATTCAATTTCTATGTGCATCTGCGGTTTCTTCACATCCCCTACAAACCCGTCTGAGCAGTTATTCCTTTTCTTTAGGCACAGAATATAATAACACCATGGGAAAATAATAAAAAAAAATGCATGCTTCACAATTCTTGCAGAGTGGTTATGTGATTTAAGATGAAAGTCAAAAGAAAAGCCAGGAAACATTTAAGCTCAAAAATTAAATAATGAAGAGAATTGTGCATTAAATGGCCAATTTGAAATATTCCATATCTTAACACAATTAAAGTTTTACATATAATGATAGAACCAAAATCCTTCAGCATTCCTTTTTGCTTTTGGTGAAAAAAAAAAGATGGATTAGGAAAAAAAATTAAGATGGAACTTGCCATCTTGTCTTTAAAACAACAACAAAAAAAGCCTTTCACTCTTTTATGGAACACTTCAAAACAGGAATAAATGAAAATGAATTAAAATGTATATATCATCTGCTGTTCTTTCTAGCACGAGAAAATTTTCAGGTAGCCAACTGTTTTGAAATAAATTTCCCTGCAGTTGCTATAGTGATGATAATAAAGTTCCTGCCTCAATTTACGTGATAGAGGTTCCTAGCAGAACACTTGAAAAGGTAAGCTAATCATAATGAAGACACTGTTAGTTCTCATGCTCAGAGCAGCCTCCTTGAATTTAGTTCAAAATTACAGGACTCCTCCGTTGTTGTCAATTTTGTTATATGTACATTATCATAATCTTTCTCAAAGTGGCAGTAACAAATTATGCAGCAGAGACAGTGCTACTCTTTTTCTAGGTTAAGTCAGTGGACAAAGAATATGCAGGTTTGCTACAATAAGCAATGACTGAATCAAAGATATTTCTCTATTAGCTGTTTTTTCCCATTACAAATCTTTGTTTTTTCTAACCATGTAATGACAGTTATATTTTTTTTCTATGGTACATATTGTTCAAGTCTTGTTTTATCTCAGTGTTGATGCAAACTAAATAGCTTTAAAGCAGTTACCTGTCAAAATGGATGAGTCATCAAAGCAATGTCAAAGATAAAACATTATTGCTCAGATGTATGTTCTACTGCAATAATTTTGTAAAATAACATAATTTACTTTAAAACATTTGTGAAGCTAAAATAGCTCCCCTAATAGCTGGTTTAGAAGTAAAATATGCAAAATAGCTGACAAAAAAAATACAATGTCATTAAATATTATTTAGATAAATAAGATAAAACAGAAATATTAAATCTGCCAAAAACTAGGACTAATCATCGTGAAAACAATGTTTTAGCAAGGCACTTCTAAAAATATCATTATTTGCAACTGTGATGTAACTATATATACAAGAATGTTTCTGTGTGAGAATTTGTATATGTTTTGATGTCTATGTGTCACTGTCATTAAAGGTGTATGAGCTCCCCTCCTGCCACTTTATTGCTTGCATATGTATCAGGCCCACCAACAAGGAAAATATTTTATTTCTTTAAGAAAGAAGGCATTTTGGATAAAAAAAGGGCTGAACTCAAATTAAAAGCCAGTAAGATCTCAAGCTTGATGTACAAAGGCACAAATGCTATGATGAGGATATGTCATGTAATAAGAGACTTCAAATAAATTAATGAAAGAGCCTGCCAAAGTTAATGGCCGTGATGTCAGTAAGCTTTTAATTAATAACTTTCATTATTTTTAAAGTCCTTTACAGCTGGACTCCTAAGGAGCCAGGGCTCCAACAACCAAAGAGCAAAGACAGTTATGATGATTTTTTTTTTTCCAGGGACTAAAATCCCTATCCTATCTAGAGTCACATTCTCAATAACAGCATATGTTCTTTGGTCAAATGTGTGAAGCCTTAATCTGACCAGTGACATTCAGGTCAGGAGTACACATATGGTGTGCCACACCGACTCAATTAACCATCCATCAATTTAATTGCATAATATATCAGAAGATGTATTCCACTACTATTTACAGTTAGATGCCAGCATGGAAATAAATAAGACAAAGCAACAATTTTCTGTTGTTTGTTTACCTTAACAGGAATACTAAGTAGAAACAATAATATATTTTACAAGGTAATTTTGTTCTTGGAAAAAAATAATTTTTGACAGCTAAACTGATCAGAGACTGCTAGTTTTAGAAATGATACTTCTTGTAATAAGCAAGCGTAGGTGGAAAGCACACGTTACAAGAAAATTATAGCGCTTCCACTGATTCTAATCACATTAATGTAGGGATAAGGGAAAAAGAAGGTATATTATTTAAACATTATGTAAATTATGAAGAGAGTTAACATATTGCAAACTTATAAGTAGTGACATAGTTGAGTTGATTTATGCAATCACTCCAGACATCAAATCCTTCTGGAATAATATACATGACAAAAAATGACAACATGGTGACAAGATTAAAAAAAAAAAAAAAAAAGAAAATGAGAAGAAGAAGAAGAAGAAAGAAGAGGAAGAAGGAAAAGAAGGAAAAGAAAAGAAGAAAATTAAGCTTATATTTTAAATATTCTAGGGGAATGGCTTGAAATAATAGAAGTCAAGAAGAAAATCTTTCAATCTAGAATTCACTGAAAGACAGAAATTTCTGTGTCTGGTTACTAACAGTGTTACCTAACATGATGTCTTCAGAATTTGTATTACTTTTAGTGTGTTCATTTCAAAACTAGGCCTTAAAGCTAATTTTTTTCCAGCTTAGTCTCCATACCTGATTTGTAGCCATGGCTGACCCTGATTCTCATTGCCAAGTCTGGGATATCACAACTGGTATATGGACCAGATGTCAACCATAGGCCATAATACCTGTTTGAACTTCTTTCTTATACACAAATCAGGGACATACTGATGAAATCCCTTCTTTTCTGTCTCTTTGGGGTTAGAAAACATTCTAGTGTGATGTGTCTTTACAGACCAGCCTAGAACTGGATCTTGCCTTTCCATTATTTCCACCTATGGAAGAATGCCCAGTTTGGAGTATTTTGCTTCTTTTTCACCTAGAATATTTAAAAAGCTTTCCATAGTCACCCCTTTTTATAATAAACAGAAATATAGTGCAGTTAGACCTCCCAAAGTCTAGAATAATGTGATATTGTCACACCTAAAAGTTCATCAGCAACAATATTAAAGTACTTTTTAACATAATGCTTTGCAAAGAGACAAGGAAAAGTGCTTCTAAAGCTTGTATTTATTTATTTTTTTTTTATTTTTAGCAAGAACATAGTTTTCTAACATAGTATTTTTAGATTCTGTGAGTCATAACAAGCATATAGTAAATAATGTAGCTTTTGCAGAATGGAAAAGAAAATCAGAGTAAACATAATATACCACTTTTCATTAGGCATCTCAGACAATTAGTGACTTGGGTTTATGTTCAGTTTTCATGTGATTTACATAATTTTCTGATAGTTTTTCTCCATAACAAGTTCTGTGAATTTTCCTCTCCACCCCTCCACCCCAAGTTTCTTTTAATTTTGGAAATGTTTCATTGATTCTGTTTTTAAGCTCTCTAAATAGTGAAATTGATTGAAAAATTTCTTTCAAGAATCTGGCCCCTGAGCTGGCTCTTAGAGAGAAAAATTATAACTACACCTCTGAGGATCCAAGCAGTGATATACTCTTAAAAAGAAATGGTAACATTTTCATATTATCGGTCAGTGGACATACCTGCACATGGTAGGTGTGTCTGTGCCACACAGATGTCTCCATTTCCTACACCTGACATGTATCTCTGCTCCTTGTTGCTTTTCTCAAATACCCAGGCCATTTAAGATGTTTCCTTCCTCTGATCCCATGTCTTGGTTGTGAAAATCCAGGATCTGTCCTGGGCCACAGAGATGGAGAGATGTTGCCACACAGTTACTGCAGTACATGTGGCTCAGGGCTTCCACAAATGGAAATCCCACTAAAAGGCACGATCCTCAGCCACAGCCAGATAACAAGAGTCCATACCCATTTCATGAGTCACACATTTGTCTCTCAAGATCTTACGTACTGCAGAAAGCTTACAGTTGGGTATCATGCATGCATATATCTGAAAACAAGCAATTACTCTGAAATTAAATAATATCTGGCCTTTTTCTCATGGATTTGGGGAAGTATTCATCTTTGAAGACCTTCGCAGTCTGCATTGCAGGCACAGCAGTTAGGGATGAAGTTTTGTTCCTAAAAAAGCAATACATGCTTAAGCAAGGAATAGCAAAACCTAGCTTGATACTGAAGGTGCTAGCTCTCACCTGTCAGTAAATTGCAAAGACAGCTACTCCAGACACTTCTGTTTCCTTTTCCTGAGGATAGAGTCTTAATTGTGGCACATTTTCTCTCTTGCTAGACTCTGCAACCTAGACTTAAACTGAATGGAAATCAGCCTGGGCTTAAATTTAGTTGGTGACTCCAGTATTTAGACATTACAGGGCGCCTGTGAACTCGGGGACAACTTGCAGAGGAGGCTGAAGCAGCAGCTGACAAGGGGTCTATTTTACAAGATCTGCTCAGAGAAATGAATAGCATAGCTTTAAATCACATATATCTAACAGACAAATTAATATTTTTATCCAAGAATATCTAGCAAATTCAGAGGTTATAGTATTTCTTCATTACACAGCCATTTGATGAAGCAAACATACTTATTAAAAACCACAAATTATTTACGGTCAGAATCAAAATCGGGAAAAGAATATCCTTTTCTCAAGACTTACTGCAGCAAATAATTCCCTTTCTTTTATTACTACTCTGCTTTTAATACAGCTCATGGATTTAATTATCTAGTTCAGGATATATTTGTAAAATTATAAAAAAATTGAAGTACTGTAAAATTAATAGTTCTTACAACTAATCCATGATTAATACAGTAGCTGGTAGTTTTTACATTTCCCAGAATAGCAGTTTAGAGAATATAATTTCTGAAATCTCGTTAGAGATTGAGCCAATTTTCTGACAAAGCCACCAACCTGCCAATTCTTTTTCCACAGAACACATACCACTGGGGTGGTCATGGTGCAACTTTAAAATCACAGCATCAGTCAGTCTGTACATTCAGTCATCCTTTTATCTCAGAAATCATGGTGTCACCTAACCTGGGACGTTCCTCCATTACAGTTGCCGAGGCCAAAGGGCTTGATGTAGCACAGAAAACCCAAATTAAATTTTTTCCATATCATACTGCTGTATGACAATCTCCATTTTAAACCATGTGTTAAGGAAGCCCAGACTTTGTACTGGTATTAAATGCTGTCATAGTATAAGATGATGTGACAGGAGCATATATTGATTAGGAATTTGCTGCTCTCCTTCTAAAGTGTAGAAGCTGACTAAAATGAGAAAAAAGGGGATTACAAATAAACAACGCATGTTTTGGGTCATGAGACACTCTTGAGAACCAAAGAAAGTATTTCAAGGTTTTGTCTGTGAAGAAAACATCTGGTGTAAGGACAAGAAAAAGATATATACTAGGGAAACACATTAATTGGGAAATAAATTAGAATTACTACACCTAATAAAGCAAACTGCTCCTCAGAAAAGAGAGATGTGTAATCTGGTTTATAACGAGGCACTCATCAAAATGGACCCAACAAACACAGGCAAACAAACAGTCTGCAGATAGACCTGTAAGATCACTCTCTAAATAACTCATCCACATACAAGGCAGCTCGTGGGTTTTTTGGGAGCGTTTTAGCTTGGCTTGGCTTGGCTCTGTGTTTCTTATTCTAAACAAAAGACTGATGCATTACAAACAGGCAAGAGTCTGGATAAATGAGACATGATGTTTATTCATGACAATTTCAAAAAATGTTCAGATAGTAAACAAAACTTAATTACTTTAGAAAGACATAAAATCTGCTGATATAGGATATAAAGCTAAATAATAATCACCAGAAAGCCATCTCATTACTATTGGGTTTGTGTTTGATATGGGTTTGGCCCAAGGCAAAGCCCAGGGCTTTATTTATTTAAAAGGGTACGAAAACAAGACAATATGCATGTTTCATATTAAATATTGTGATGGCAATACACTATGTGAAATGCAATGAGAAAGAAACATTGTGAAGCACTGAGGAGAATTTAAAAATTTATATTTTGTTGTACTTTTTCTCAGACATAAGCAGACTTTCTGAGGGATTATGGGAATACTAATAGCTGCTATGGAGTGGTAATTTATTGTAATCTTGAGGCAAGAAAGAGCACATCTACATGTGTGTATACACACGCCCTCCACATATATAGCCACCTCTGATTTTCCTATTAAGTTATCTGGGGTATTTTTAATTGCAAACTCTGATGAGTTTAAGTCAACATATTTCCTTACTGCTCCTTCTGCTTGTCAGCTGTAGCTGGATTGATAAAATGCAAATGAACAAATCATTAACGAGTACTGGTTATGAATCTCTCAGGCAGTTCAGGACCCTATCAAATCCTGCACCTATTACTTTGTGTGATTGATGTACTATTGTAAGTGATTGTTCCTGATCTTATTAAATCTTATTGATTTTTTCCCAGTTTCTATTTTATGCAGGACCAGGCTTGGACTATTATGAATGTTGCTGAACACTGTTAATCAAGCTTACACAGCTATTTTGATGGCAAACAATTAGAACTCTGAAGCAATACCTTGCAATTAGCTTCAGGGATATGGACCTCAGCACCGTAATAATGAAAGAGACCTTCTCCTTCAAGCAAGGTAATGAGATTTACAATTATGACCCCAAATAACCTCTGAGAAATAACCAATCTGCAAACATAGATGTGTTTATCAATAATTTGTGCCCTTTTTATGAAAATGTATTTTAATTTTTTTCCATGTATGAATCATTGTTTCTACTGAAGCACAGTGTAGAAAGCCTTATAAAATGACAAAAATATAAATTGAAAGTCTGTATATATAATTTGAATCCACTGGAGGGTTCTGCAGACTGATATGCATCAATAATGTTCAAATGTTGTGAGGAAAATAACACTGAAAACTTGTGAGAAAATACTGACATTATGCAAAAACATGTGTGGTTATAATCACTTGAAAATGCTTATTTACGTGTTTAGCAAACATATATACATATAAAAATATATAAATCCAGGGACATTACACGTGCAGTAGATCAGTAGGCACAGACATCCATAAACACACATCTTTATAAATCCACTGTATGCATTTCTTGAGTGACATAGGCAATAAAAATAACCCACATTTGCTCCTTTAGAAACTAAAGCGATTAACATGATTTTGGGAATTGTAATAGTCTATTGAATATCACGGAGCAAATTTTTGTTACATCCAAAGCAATTAAATGTAAAATTAATACATAAAAATACAATGAAAAGATTTGCCTTGGAAGTGAAATAGTATATTTCCCAAGTTCTTAACTTCAAGAATTTGTATTTTACACTTACAACCTAAGCACATTTTTTGCTAATTATTTAGTAATGCTATTAACTCTTCCTATCACACTGCACTTGAAGATTTACTCACATACTTTTGCTAGTTAATGTTTGCTAATTTCTCCAGCATCTTTTTTGCTAAAAGAGATGTTATCCAACATTTGAAGGCTATGTTTGCATATAAAAAGGGAATGCCTTGAAAATTAGGAAAATTTTACAGTATTTCTTTCTTTGTTTCCATGAATTTATTACATTGAAAGCAAGGCATTTGTAGTTTGGTTTGACCAATGAGATGAAGAGTACCAGGCCCAAATGCAAGAAAGAACAATTTTTAAATACAAAAATTTTGCCATTCTTACTATCCCTTGACAATAATTACTTGTAAATGTCTCTGCTGTATTTTTATCAGTATGGAAGTAGGGTGCTAAGCACACCTCTAATTCTGCTGTACTCCCTTTCATTGCTCATCCAAAAGCCCTCTCAGATCCCATTTCTGAAATGGCCTCTGAAACAGTATGGGTTCTACAGAGACTAAAACTATGTCTGGCTGGAGATCTGTAGCTGAAAAGATGATGGTAAAGATGACAATTTTTTATTTAATGTTAATCCAGATTCTGGGTAGTATTCTGAGTGAAGAAGGGAGGATGAATAAAAACCAGAATCTCTTAGAACTGTCATTTAAAATATGTCTACTTCAATATAATGTCAAAATAGGAACAGAGTTACAATTTTAAGCACAAGATTACTAAGATAAGCTATTCTTAACCCATGGAATACATGTGAGGAGTTCATACAGAGAGGCAAAATTGAGATGTGTCTATGGATGTAAGCAATATATCATATGCTTACAAGTATAGAAAGCAGGAGGAAATTTCTCTGCATTCCCAGAGCAGTGCTGAAAGGGTTAAATGGGATTGCTTCACAAACATGACAAAATTTTTAAAAGGTTCACAAGCTAATTCACCATGCGAATTTTTCCTGATTCTCTTTACTTCAAGCACAGCCAATAAATGTGAGTTATTTTAGTGCCAATTTCAATTTTTATCAAATAAATATACATTTATTGCTGGATGTAACTGTTAATGAAATGTACATAATATGTAAAATCTATAAAAATGTTGTAGTTATACATTACTTTCTGACTGTTGTACAACCTTTGTAAACAAAGTATAGTATATCAACTTTCTCGTGACAATAAGCAGATTTGTCATCTTGGGGACAGCTAAATGAATTATTTAATCAATAACAGACTACATCTCTGGTGATAAGACAAGCTCAGACAAATTAAAAAGTGAATCAGGTAAAGTATGTCACAAGCAAGACACACAGGTAGTGTAATATTCCTTTAATATTAACAGAATATCTTAAAAAAAAACCACCAAAAAAACCCAACCAACCAACCAAACCAACAACAACCAACAACAACCAACCAACAACCAACCAACCAACCAACCAGCTAAAAACACTTAAATGAACCACCATAAACCCTCCTCCCCCCTCTCAAAACTTACCCCCAATACCAAAACATAAAGCCACAGTTGGTTGCGGGAGGGTGGGGTTGAGGGTATGGAGGATGATGTTCCTATTTGCAGTAAAGCAGAATAACTTTAAAAATCAACTATTAGAATGAAGTGGCAAGATACTTCATTAATTCATAAATACAATAGTTCAGAATACTTTTGTACAAAACAGATTGTGGTAAAACACCACTTGTCATAGTGTTTCTAGGTTTGGGCACTTTTAAATGTAATGCCTGTTTGAATCTAGAAGAAGATGATGAAAAAAGAAAAGAAAAGAAATGAAGAAAAGGAAAAAAGAAAAGAAAGAAAAGAAAGAAGAAAAGAAAAGAAAAGAAAAGAAAAGAAAAGAAAAGAAAAGAAAAGAAAAGAAAAAGAAAAGAAAAGAAAAGAAAAGAAAAGAAAAGAAAAGAAAAGAAAAGAAAAGAAAAGAAAAGAAAAGAAAAAGAAAAGAAAAGAAAAGAAAAGAAAAAGAAAAGAAAAGAAAAGAAAAGAAAAGAAAAGAAAAGAAAAGAAAAGAAAAGAAAGAAAAGAAAAGAAAAGAAAAGAAAAAGAAAAGAAAAGAAAAGAAAAGAAAAGAAAAAAGAAAAGAAAAGAAAGAAAGAAAAAAGAAAGAAAAGAAAGAAAGAAAAGAAAGAAGAAAAAGAAAGGAAGAAAGGAAGAAAGGAAGAAAGGAAGAAAGGAAAGAAAGGAAGAAAGAAGAAAGAGAAGGAAGAAAGGAAGAAAGGAAGAAAGGAAAGAAAAGGAAGAAAGAAAGAAAGAAAAAGAAAGAAAGAAAGAAAGAAAGAAAGAAAGAAAGAAAGAAAGAAAGAAAGAAAGAAGAAAGAAAGAAAGAAAGAAAGAAAAGAAAGAAAGAAAGAAAGAAAGAAAGAAGAGAAAGAAAAAGAAAGAAAGAAAGAAAGAAGAAAGAAAGAAAGAAGAAGAAAAGAAAGATAGAAGGAAAAGTTTTTTCCCATAACTGTTCATAAAGTTTGGTCTCTACAGCCTTTGAGCTTGTGTGGTCTGGGGAGCCCAGACAAGGAGCAAATATACAGACTGCACTGCCAAAGACAGTTCTTGCAGGTTTGCAAGTTATACCACAGGCAAGCCCCCCTCTTGAAAGACTCCAAGTTGTTCTTAGACTACATCATATTCCTATATATTAGACACCCCACTTACCCAGGTGTAGGTAGAATCCTCATGAACTCCCAAAGTGGGTCAGACTCTGTCCTGTTTCTGAACTTCATGAAAACCTACAAAAAATGAGTACAACAATTGGCAATTTGCCTGGTAATTTTCATCGTGTGTAAAAAAAGAAAGTGGTACACTTGCTTTCCCAAATCTTCTGGAATTATGGGAAATGAGATTTTTTTTCCTTCCCTAAAATTTTAAACAGAACTTAAAGAACATTAGAAATCCATACAAATCCTTGTGGCTTCCCATATCTAAAGCCATTTCACAAGCAGCATTTATATTATTTCCAAGGAAGAGTCTTACACTTCTAAAATTGCATAAACATAGCCAAGCTGTCTGTTTTAAAACTGAATGGCACACAGAATAGTCAGAGCAGCTGTAAATTGTATATGTGCAATTTTAAAATGATTCCCGCTTTTTTTTTTTTTTTTTCTCCAGCAAATAAGCATCTTACAACAAAGGATGCAGCTCCTACAGTTTACTGTTTTCCTTTATGCTTCTCTCTCTACTGTTATCAGATCTTTTGAATAGCTGAAATCCTTTTTAAGTAGGAAAGAAATTCTCACTTCTGTCTCTCTCCCTCTGCTTCTTTAAACAGTCTGCATAAATCTCACAGAAATAAGTCTAGAATAATATACACTTTTAGTGATATGAACATTTAGTGTAGCTATAAAGACTAAGTGTTATTTTGATATGCAGGATTAAGTTTGAAATACATAAGCTGTTTAAAACATTGAAGGAAATAAGCATTTTGAGGTGGAGGACACAAATAGATAGAGATTTGTTTCTGTCCTGTATATGTCTATGTATTAATATAGGGTAATTATAGCTATAAGCCTCTGAATGCTAGTGGTAGTGATGTGTCTCATTGCTGCGATTGGATTCATGACAGCAAATTCCAATTCATCAAAGCAAACGCCTCTGCATTGCACATCAGGCATGATAAGTCTCTAATAACAGTGTATCATCTCCAAGTTATATGTATTAAAGACATATGCATCAAAGTGCAATATCACACTTTAAAAGTTGTGTTCATGTGAGAATTCAGTGTTTCTAAAGAACTCTTTTTGTCTTCTTGAACTCCTGTACATTTGCTCTTGTATTCTGTTGTAATCCTTTTAGGATATTCATATCATTCAGGTATTTATTTGTGTGGTGCAGTTGCCACTTACAAAAATACTGATCTCACATCTGATGTAACTCCCCCACCATGACACTTATTTATATAACTTACGTCAAAACTGCCTCCACTCACCTCTTAAGCCCTTCTGAAATGAAGTCCATAGTTGGGGCAACTGTAATGAAAAGAACTGACTTGAAATAAAATCATCCATCCATGAAAGCTCAATTCACAGCTTTAGGATGGTCAGACACAGATCTTCTTCAGCTTAATTTGTAGCAAGTAGCAATTTGAGCTTCATTTTATATGTAGTACGTGACATACAGCAAGCTATAACGAGAAAAAAAAACAAACTAGGGAGTGAGTAGGTTGAAAAAATATCAAACCTCAAACAGCTCCAAGATTCTTTGCTTAAAGCTCATATACATAAAGAAAGTAGTTTCATGTTATAATGTACGTTCCCCATTAGCATGATGTACTTCCTCCATTAGCATTTATATCTTCATGCTATTTTATTTTGGACAGTGCTAAACAGATCTGATACACTCAGAAAATTAAAGTCACACCATCAGTAAAAGATATTAACAAACAGTATTAGCATGTAGCTGGAGGTGAATGCATCATAGATGCATTGGCAAACACCAATAAAATGTTTAATTTTTATGCACTAACATTGAATATATAAATCTCAACTGCTTAGTTAGTTTGCAGACATAAACTCACCTCTCTGCTGGGAAAATCTCTTTGTTTACTGGTATTTCTGGTAGTGTCTTTGGAGAAAATTCCTCTTTCCTAATAGTAACAGTGGCAACTTTTAGAAAGATATTTTTATATGCAAAATAAAGATATAAAATATTCTATTAAGAGGTTTAAGTATGAAGCAAACTGTACCATATGGCAAAGCCTTTGTTTAAATGGGAAAGTAAAACCAAAACAAACCAAAACAAACCTCCTCCCCAAAAAACCAATTCCTTTTATTTACCTTCAAATTCTAGTGCTTTTTCTATCAGATCACCTCTTGTTCTCCTTCACTACCCCTCAGTCTTCCACGACTTTTCACTCATTTGTATTTATGATCTTCAAACTATCGTCCTCTCTGGTTGTGATGCTCACAGATTTGTCTTTCCCTCCCTCACCTGCCTCTCCCCTGTTGTCACTATGGTCCCTAATTTCAGCTAATATTCAACACACTTCACTTGCTTGTGTCTCTTTGATATCACTCTGCTCCTCTGCACCTTAGACTACCCCAAGCATTCATCATCTGTCATCCTGTCTCTGTCCACCAAAGGGAACCTAGGGAATGATCCAGTCTTCCCTCCCTGTCTTTGTACCCTTTTTAGTCCTATATTTCTTAAGAGATAACATATGGGACTTTTTCTCCTAATTCCTACATCTTCAACAATCTTTAATTTACCTTCAAAATTTCTATTGATTTACCTATGTTTGATTTTAGAGATTCTCAATTCCTTCAATTCTTGAGATTGTATTTTTGTTCTATCCTTAGCCTTTCACATTCTGCAGCTCTTGTGTTCCAAATCTCAAAACCTCATTTTTTTCTATTTCTTACCAGATTTCAGTATTCCTCATTGTTAGATTCTCTACCACACATTTTTCTCTTTAGTCTTTTCATATTCCATGAAAAACATAGAACACTTCTTCTGAAAAGACTCCTCCCTTTCAGACTAGCTTACGTAACGCATTAAATTGTCTGCCTGTCACTCCACTTATTTTTTTCTTCTTTAGCATAGGTCAGATGGTTCAAAAGCATCCTATTTTTCCTCACATCGTTTGAATTCTTCCATTAGCTGTCTTTACTTACCCAAATTGCTTGTTAATGAACAGCTGTCTTATTCCTCTAAAAATCTTTATACATAGCAATGGCAAATATTATTACAGTGTGTAAGTACTCATTGTGCCCAATGCTGCTCATGAACTCAGGAAGAAGAGCACAAATATAGTATCTCATCTTTCTGCAGGTCAGATCAGATCTACCAGATTCCCTTGCAGCCACATTATTGTTCACCCACTGGCTCCTGGAAAAAGCTCACAACTAAATAGAGAAATATTTGACTATTGATTGTCTTTTCAGTTTTTTTTTCAAAAAAGCTTCAAGTAACTCCATCTTTCCTCAGAAGTCCCTGCAATGCTTCATCTCTCCTGAAAAGGAACTTAGCACACAATACTTCAGGACTTCAGCACCAAAAGGGAAACTTCTTTCCGAAAATCTTTACTCTTCCCTGAAAAAAGCAACTTCTTCACAATCCAAACAGATTTTTTCAGCCTTCTTGTCACAGCGCCTTTAGGGCCCACTGCGATTTCTTTCACAGCTTTCCTCTTTCACAGGAGTGACTTTTTGCCCTTGATTCACAACTGCCCATATTTTACCTGCATGAGCATTTTATTCACTCTCATTAAATAACTTTTATTCTGTTGTTGTTACTGTAAGCTCTAAAGTTATAAAAGAGTTGTGTGATTTTTTTTTTCAGGTTAACCCTAGTAGATTCCCATCAACTTCTTCAACAGTGCATTGTATCCAAAGGGACACCATTTCTTCCAGAAGCCCCCTCACCAGTAGGAATCCTGCAGGAGTAGGTTTTTCCCTCCCTTAACACCAAAAGAAGTTACTCATAAGTGGTAGGCACTTAAAAGCCTTCTGTATTCCAGACTGACTTATAAAATAAAAAGTAATTATTATCAGGTAAAAAGTAGCAATTGCTGGCTTATGTTAGTGGAGGATAAAAATGTTATGACCTGAATTTTCCTGTTTTCCTATTCCTTTTTGAACTTCTGGAGTAAATCCCAATAATTGGAATAGCTTCCAGTTTAGAGAGCTTTGTTCCTGACAGCTAAGTAGTGGAGAAGCCTGGAATCATATCTGCCCACCAACATTATATATAAGTTCCCAAAGGGCAGAGGAAAGGAACCTTGTTATCACTCTAAAAAGAAAAATGATGATTTATACTCTCTTGGCTGCCTGTCATTAGGTATATTTTTGTCTTCTTTGTGTCTAATTGCAGTCTCCAGGCTCCTTCCTACATTGTCTCTCACAACATCTGCTGTTCATATTACCTTCCTACTTTATATTTCAGCCTTTGTAACTTTTCCCTCTTTGTATCTTCTGCTCAGAGGCATTGATGGCATGCTTGTCTCATTCGCTTGCAGTCGGGCATACCTTGGTATTCAGGTGCTATTCAATGTCAGATTTTTGTAAATAATAAGAAGCAAAATATTGCAATTTGATCAAACCTTACTGGGATGTTCAGAGGGCAATTTCATTTAGCATGTGTAAAGCCAAGGAGTTTAAACATTGATTACACCATTTTTTTCCCAATTATACATGTTATAAAATTAGAGCTTGCATTACTGACATTAGAATGTGAGCAATGAAAATTCCTCTTAGGTACAATATAATTTATCAAGGCTAGAGAGCTGCAGATGGAAATACAATGATACTGATGATTTGTTTACTTTCTTTTACTATTAAACAGAAACGTTTCCTCATGAGTATTATAAAGAAGGCTGGGGAAAATCTCCTTAAATATCTAAACTTATACATACTTTTCCGGGAGGGAGTATGTATTTATTTAATGAATATGATGAGTACAGTATTCAATTCCTATAAATTAAATGATGTAAGAAGTTGGAGGGCTTCTGTCATGGGAGTTTTTAATAAATATTGACAGGTCTGAATTTTCTGATTTATTTTTAGTTAAGGGAGCATCACCAAAAGTAAAGTAAAAATCCAAAGAAATAAACATAACGTTTTACATTATGATATATATTTACATTATATATACACTCACCTTTATAAATAAAAAAAAAAAAAAATTAAGGGGTGACATTGTTGACTACATCTTTGGATTCTGAAATAAACAATTTATCTTTGTATTCAGCCTAACAAGGATATATATATTTCCTTCTAGAGTGTACATTAGATTAGAAGGGGTTTTTCAGTTCAGAAATGAATGAATGAAAGGAACTTTACCTAGGGCATTCACTAGATCTGCATGTATTTCTGGGGATATAGGGAGAGAATTATGACACTTAGACCAGAGAAAGACCCCTTTCTTCAGTGTCCATTCTCACATCCTAATACAGAAAAAGGTTGTTGCCTGCATATTATTAGCAGTCTTCTACTATAGCTGCAGCATGATGATGCTTAGTGTCACAAGTTCAGAAACAGACAGGAGCACAAAGCAAGGAAGTTGAACAAGGAAGACAGCTGGCCCTGTTAAGAAAAACAAAGCTGTAGCTTGGTGTTACTTTGAGCAACAGGTGAGCTTGATTGAAAAATCACTTGTGGTAGTTCATTAATTTTAAATTATTAATGAACATTTCTGTCAAGTGGCTGTATTAAGGGGAAATATAAAAATGAGATAAAAGAGAAAAACTTTCATGTACTTTCTCCATTTTCCTATCTCTCACATATGAAAAGTTAATTAATTTATGTTGTCATCTCATTTTTGAGTGGATTTTCAAAATTGAAGGGACCTGGAAAGGTCTGCAACAGAACTTCTTTCTTTTGGCAGCAAACTAGAGGGGGAAAGAAAGTAATTAAAGTCCTTTTAAGCCATGAAAAAGATTTATTTAAAGCAAGTCTTAAGTTTTAGGAATATATATGAAAGATAACTTGTGAAAGATATGGACAAGTCCGAAAGGACAGTCATAATATTCTTTCACTGTAACTACACTGTCTGTTAGGGCAAAGAAATGTCCATGCCATCTAAAACCTCTCATGAAAAAAATAATAATTTTTCTCTGTTCTGTGTCATCCCAGATGCTATTTGGGTTGCACTGAAAATCAGCCAACTCCAAAGTTCCATGAGGACTTGCTGTATTTGCATAAAAAAAATATTTTTGTTTATATTGTGCCTCTACATTGTTTTGCACAACTGTTTAGTGGAGCCTGGTCTCTTGTAAGGTTTCAAAGTACAATGACTGTCAAGAACGAAGGGGAATTCATTTTTCTTCACATTTCTGAAAAGTATTGAAATCAAGGTCACATCTTCCATAGGAATGTCTAATGCATGATTGGGGCAAGAATAAGTACAGAAGAGTTTTGTCAGGAATAGAAACACTCTTGAATGGCAAAATCTACATGCAAGGGAACAATTATATTTTCTGTGACTCTGGAATGCTCTTCTTATAATAAATGTGGTTCCTGGGAATTCTGCTACTGTGATGAAAAAGCGTTTCCAGAGAAAGAAATTTCTGGTAATTTTCTAATATCAAGAAATGCAGATTCACAGCGCAGAACACATTGCATTAATATCACCAGTATATAACACTATTTTTCTCTGTCACAAACATTTAGCTTATGTTCCCAAATACCATTTTAATACTTTGAAAATAGTCCTTAAGAATTTTCACTGGATAATTGAGCCATGTGTGTATTTTAAGACAAATATTGGGAAAAGTCATGTTCAATACCGATGTCTATACCATTTAAACAATGAAAGCATCAGGTAAGTAACAACATTTGGACAGCAAGTCAATATGACTATGAAAGGTCTCCAATAATGAGCAAACTCAAACCAATACACTGTTTGAGTATTTGGCCTTCCTATTGACAAAGGTTGCTTTCAATCACACTGTATCTATTACCATATCAATCATCACTCTAAATGAATACAACATGAACATTGACGAAGACATCACTTAGGCAAAGAAACTAAAGGTTCTATAAAAACAAATAATGAAAGTTTGGTTGATCACAGCATGAAAATTAGACCTAGTCCTTAATCATTCTTATTTTGTAAAGCAAACAAATAGAAACTAAAATGTTAAGTCTATTTCTTGTCCAGGAACTTAAAATATGTGGAAATTGATATCACATACTTAATTATTAAACATAATGCAATCCAATACTTTGTTTGCTACACAAATTAAGATATGGAATTGGACTGATGAAAATGATTTACGTGCAGGATTAAAATATTGGCAGCTTTATAGAGTGAAATGTCACTATACTGCTGTACCTTCAAGTTTTACATTTCCTCCTTTGAATCCCTGTCAGCCTTCCTGAACACTGGGGAGTTTAATCAATGCTTGCAGTAGCCATAGCATAACACCAAATATTTTACCTGTGTAATAATCATAGTGCAGTTTAGTATAAGTCAAAAGCAGAAATTACAAATATATACATTACAATTGCAAGCTTATGTTATAAATGACATTAAAATTAATTCTTACACTTTTCTATGATTCTTCTCTTTTTGTGAAATCAACCTTTATTTTGCAACAACTCAATACACTCTACGGCAATCAAATTGTATTTAGGATGACTCAGAGGTCATACAACTCAAACATTTATGAGTTCATGTATTTGAATTACTTTTTAATTTATATGATACAAAACTCTTGTGAAACAAGCATTTTATTTGCTTTATGTACTCCAAAGGGTGGAATTCAGATTGTAATTTGTTTTGTATTTTTTCAACATAGTCAATATCGACAATAATATCAAAACTGGAGAGGGAAGAAAAGATTATCAACTTGATATTGTGGCACTCTGTTTTCCTTATAAAACAACCTTGTATGAAGATAAAATATAGGCAAGAATGAAGAAATAAAGGCAGGGGCATAGCATGAAATTTAGGAAACTAAATAAAAAACTGAATAGATATAAAGTTTGTCAAATACATGGAACTTATTTCCAAATTTTCAAATCAAAGCCACTAGCACAGTTAATTTAAAAGATAGCTTAAGCTTTTTATAAAAAAGAAAAATTAGGATATTTAATAACACAAAGCAAAGAAGTAAGGCTAAGATATATTTGAAACACATTTGAAATAATTTCTCTTTTAAAAGTTTGATTGCTATTTTTTGCTTTATTTGAATAAATAAAGTTGGGTTTTCTGCCAACTTTCCCAAAGACATTAATCTATAGACTAGTCCCAATACCTGTAAATTGCAAACCACTTGAATAACAATGCAAGGAAGGAATATAAATAATAATTTTGATTAAAAAGTTCTTAATTTGTATTTAAAGTATCCTCTTATGGATATTTTAATAAACAAGTTCAGTGCAAGAAATACATTATGTCAGACATATATTTGAAAATATATAGAAAAAACCACTTCTACTGTCAACAATTTTCTTTGTTACATTATTCCTTCAGCACTGAAATCTATCTAATAAGTAATTATTAAATAAATATTTTGCCTAGAAATTTATTTTGCCTTGATGTATGTTACAAGCATATAGATATTTAAGAACATAGAAAGTACTCTGGTCAACCTAGTCAATCCCCTTGTTTCTATAATACTCAGCAAGAAGGCTTGATTTTACCAGCAGGTATATCAGGCTATATCGAATGTTTAAACCACTTGTACAAGACAGTCAATTTTAGAGTATTTATTCATGCAAGAAATTTTTCTTTGCTGTCTCCGTTTCTGTGTCTGATGACAAAATATCAGTTTTATAATACAAAAATATGCAATAGTTCAGAAAGGTTCATTAGCTAACCTGTTATGAAGATAATTTACATTTACTCTACTTCAGGCCATTAAGGGTGTAATTGCTTTAGGAAAACACAAATAGAAAGCTACAATTTTTATCCCAACTTGATCTTCATTTTTCTCACAGCCAGCATTCAACAGGGCTGAAAGGGCAGTGGGAATGACCACCACAAGCCATGTCTCAGGTCACAACAGGCAGACTAACTGAGCATTTTGCCTTTAGCATCCACAACCACACACTGAAAGAAGATAGTTTTAAGAGTTTCAGCATTTAGGTTCAGTTTCTTTCACCCTTTAATTTTAAGCCAAATTAATCCAAATCTTGTACAGAAACTTTAACCTGAAATTTTACTGTCATTTACATGACAATTGCCCTCCCAGTGGAGTTCCCATAGATTGATCTGTTTAGGTATATGGCATATATCTCAAATGAAACCATATTCCCAATACATTTGAATTAGAGGGCTGGGTGATAGCCATTAGTATAATGTCTAGTAAGTCCTAGATTCTGCCCCTGGGATGGGAACTGCTTGGATATACAGACAAACTGGGGAGTGACATGTAGGAAAGCAGTGCCACGGAAAGACACCTGGGATTCCTGGTCAGTGACAAGTTGAATCTGAGTCAGCAGTGCCCTGGCAGCCAGGAGGGCCAACCCTGTCCTGGAAGGCATCAGGCACAGCACGGTCAGCTGGGCAAGGCAGGGGATTGTCCTGCTCTGCTCTGCACTTGGGCAGCCTCACCTCGAGTATTGAGGGAGGTTTTGGGTGCCACAATATAATTAAATTAAACTATTAAACAGTGCCCAAAGGAGGGTCTGGTGAAGAGCCTTGATGGGAAGCTGTACAAGGAGAGGCTAAGGTCTTTCAGTCTTTTCCGCCTAGAGAAGAGGAGACTGAGGAAATTAGACCTCTTATCTGTCTACAGCTTCTCTGTGGGAGGAAGCAGAGAGGCAGGCACCAGTCTCTTCTCTCTGGTGACCGGTGATAGGACCTAATGGAATGGCCTGAATATGTATCAAGAGAGGTTTAGGTAGGATATTAGAGAAAGATTTTTCACCCAGAGGGTGGTTGGGCACTGTAACAGGCACCCCAAGGAACCATTCAAGACACCAGGCCAGCTGGAATTCAAGAAACATTTGGACACCACTTGCAAACACATCGTGTGTTTTTTTTCAGTAGTCCTGTAAAGTGCCAGGAGTTGGACTTGATTGCTGTGGATGCCTTCCAACTCAGGATATTCTATGAGCCTATGATTCTCTATTCCAGTTTGTAATTCTGGCCCCTCCAGTTCTGAGAAGACAAAACCCCAGAAAAAGAGTGAGAGCAAAAGACGTGGCATATTTCCATTTTGAAGATGTAGAGAAGCTGGACAGGATGGATGCTTTTTAATTTTTTTCCCCCAACACTCTATGTGTTACAGTGTAATAAAATGTTTTTTTTCAGTAATATGTCAGGAATGGAGCAGGGATTTCAGAACCTAGGACAAAAGGTCAAAGAACTGTCTGTTGCCAACCAAGCTGCAACAGTTTAAAGCAACATTGCTTCTATACTTCTGCCAGTCTTTGAAAGGAAAATTTTTAGTGCAGTAGAGGTTTATTTGTATCATTTCCATAACATTTGCAACACTGGCATATTAATCTAAAAGGAAAATTAAGGATCATTTATGAAGAGAAGGCTACAGAAGAAGGATTGGTAGAGAAGTAATCACTGAAACGTAAAGCCATTGATGGAGGCTGAGCAGCTTGAGAAAGCTATGGCAGTATTTCTAGGTTTTGGAATCCATGTATTAGCGAAAGATGAGTTCTGAGGAAATCAGGGTTACCATAAGATGGTTTTTGCTGAGTAAAAAGTACTGCATGCCAGTTACTGGCTGAAACAAAGTGCTGAACAGGAAATTGGGATATGGATAAGGAAGGCCACAGGCATTTTGAAATGCTGTTCCCAGCTCTCACCACATACAGGAGCAAGTCTTGTGTCCTGTTCTGCTTCTGCCCAATCACAACACACTTTTGCTTGGTAGCTCCTCAAGGCTTCATCTCACACAGTAACAATGTTTTGCATTGCATCAAAACTTCTGACCAATATTCCCAACCCAATCGAGTTCATCATATTTTCCACTCCCCTCTTGAAAGAGAGGCAATCTCTCCCTTATCAGCCTTCTCCAAAATAAAAAGCCATTTAAAAAATATATGGCCATGATACTTCAGAATCTGCCCAGACTTCAATATACTATTGACATTACAAACCAATCCAATTTCAGGTATTTCTTTACTATGACTTGCTAGAAACATAATTTTGTTAGTATGTCTATTAAAATATCCTCTTCCATCAAATTTTTATTGTAATCCTCTGATTGGTCCAGCTTTTTACTAAAGTAATGCAGATTATATCAACATCTTGCCAGACAAATATGACCTGGTTGTTTTAAATAGGCATTTCACTTTTGCCTCCATTTCTGCAGAATGGGAGATGTAATTTACTGTGAGAGACATGGAGATTCTTTTATCTCTTTTTATAATCCCAAAACCCTGCAGACTTACAACAGTGAGTGGAATTGGCCATGTGAATTCCATTAAACTCAATGAAGCTCTCATGGCATGAAATCCCACACAACCACTGAAAATTAATTATTCATAATAATAACACATTTCTCTTTTCCATCTGAGCATTGCAAACATCCTTTCCAAGATAAATAATTATGGTTCAAAAGATGCCCTGTACTAATGAGGCAGGCAGTTTATACCTATTTTTATATTTGTGTACATAGAGACAAAGTCAGATAATTTTAGGTTTGTTTAAGGAAATTTCAAACAAGCTCCCTGTGCTGAGAATTTCATTGGTTTTGATGAACTCCTCCTAGAATCAGTGGGAACTAACTATAGTATAAAATTACACCAGAGTCTTATAGACATTTTCTCCCACAGGAGTTAAGGGATAAAAAAGCAGATCTCGGTGTAAAATTTATTTAGGCTAAGGGTCTTTTTAGATTTACTTTTACACAGCACACAAACTCAAAGAGACCTAAGGAGAATCAAACTGAGTTTGTGGTCAAGTCTGAAACAGAATCCACTAATCTACTCAAATCCACACTCTTAATATTAAAAGCCAGTCCTTTCCAATATAAATACCATTATCAATTCAGACTGGTAAGTTCAGCCCCAGATTTCACATCTGCCTTTTGTTATTCTCCATGTTTGACTGTCATCTAAAATACAGAACTATCTTTGGGTTGATTTTATGGAACTCAAATAATTTTGTATCAAATATTGGCCCACTGAAACACTAAGCTCTAAGCTGTGTACTCACAGAAACAATACTGGTTTCATCCTTTGATTTGTGCAGATATCCTCTATGTAAATACTGCTAGCTTTATGAAAGTGTAAATTTCTAGGTATCTGGTCCCTCAGTTCTACTCATCTGAAAATCTCCCTGCAGCCTCCAGAGAGAATTATGCACTGAATTAAGATTGGGATTTGAAACGACCAAAGCAGGCCCATGATAAATATTTGAAAACATTAGAGAGAGATGAATCTGAAACCCCAATTCACCCATGGTTTTAGTCCTTCTGACTAGATGCCTGAATTGGGTTTCCACGGCAAAATTTTAGTAGCAAGGGGAACTAAAGGGGTGGCTTCTCTGTGAAGCTGCTGGAAGCTTTCCCTGATGCCTGCCATATTCAAGATGGACCTGCTACTGCTCAAGACTGACCCTGTCAGCCATCAGCATCAGTGGTAACACTCCTGGGATGATGTATTCAAAAAGGGGAGAAAAAACTTGCACAACAGCAAGAGCAGCTGGAGAAAGGAGTCTGAGATAAACATCCCTGCAGACCCCTAGGTCATTGAGGAAGGAGGGGGAGGAGGTGCCCCAGGTGCCAGAACAGAGATTCCCTGCAGCCCATGCTGGAGACCACAATGAGGCAGAGAGCAGTCTTTAGCCCCTGTAGGACCCAACACTGGATCAGGTGAATGCCCAAAGGAGGCAGTGACCCTGTGGGAAGCCCACTCTCTGTCTCCATGGAGAGGAGCCCATATTGATGCAGGTTTGCTGGCAGGAATTTTGACCCTATTGGAGACCCATGCTGGAACAATCTGTTCAGGAAGGACTGTACTCCATGGAAAAAAGGAACCCATGGTGGAGAAGGGGAAGAATGTGAGGATTCCTCTTTTCAGAAGGAAGGAGCAGCAGAGACGTGATGAACTAAGCACAGCCTGCTTTCACCATCCCCATTGGTCACTGTGGGGAAGAGATACAGAATCAGGAATAAATTTAAGCTCATGAAGAAGGGAAGGGTAGCAGGAAGGGCTTTGTTAAATTTGGTTTTATTCTTCATTTCCTTACTCTGATTTGATTGGTAGTAAATTAAACTAATGTCTCCAAATTGGATATGCTTTACCCATGATGGTAACCATTGAGTTATCTCTCCCTGTCTTTGTCTTGACCCATGGGCCTTTCCTTATATTTTCTCTCCCGTGTCCAATTGGGAAGAGGAATGATACAGTGGTGTTGGTGGGCACGTGGTGTCCAGCCAGAATCAGCTCACAACAATGCCTAACACAAAACCTTTGACTAGGCATCAGTGACCACATTTTCCCTTCAGGAATGGATGATTGGATATTTTCTTTTTAAACACAGGTGGAGGGAAATGTGAAGGTGACAATATATTTTTTCTGACAGCTGTTTAATGGAAAACACATAAACAGTCCTAGTAAGCATGAGGTGTCCTAAAGAACAGTGTCCTGTTAGCCACTGGAGCAACAGCGCTTCCTCTGAAGCTTGCCCCTCCAGGGTCCAGGAGTCCCACATTCATTTTCTTCTTTTATTCACAAGTGACTTCTCTTCAAATGAATTACGGAAAACCAGTCCTATTCAAGGTTGTTTTGTAATTATGGTGTAACTTTAAGAAGGTAAGAAATGATGGCTAATGTCTTCTCAAGCTGAAGAAGACCTAGAACCTGTCATCCACTTCCCATAAATGAGTCCTAATTATTGGTTACTTTTAAGTGTGGTCTTGCACTCCGTCAAACGGTTTTGAATGACAACAGCTGTGATTCTTTTGTTTCATGTCAAAGTCTAGGTAAAACATTAGACCATATTTGATCATTAGACTAATAAACAAGAATCATAAGGGGACATATCTGCCCTGAGACCTCATCTATAATATCCAAACAGACTTAGGTATTTAGAAGGTTGCAGTTTTTTAAAGTTATGCAATGATCATTTTCTGCATGATCCAAATAATTTTATTAGCTAAAAAAGGAGTCCCCAGGTGGTTTATGACAGTTTCTGAAACTTCTCTCTCACATGTCTGCGTCTTATATTCCTTCTGCCTTTTAGAGAAACAAGATAGCATCCAGGAAATCAGGTTTCCCATGTGAGAGAACCCATCCTTTAGTGCCTGCGCAAGCTGATCTCTGTGGATTTATCAGAGACATAAATAATACCTCAATTCTCTGGAGACCACACCTCCTAGTTTCTACAAAAGTCAGATGTACTTCTTTGCTGATGGAGTATAATCACGTACATTTCCTTGCTTTCATTGTATAAACACCTATATTTCACTTTAACATTAATCTATGTTCCTAAGACCTATACTCAAAACTTTCAAACAGTAAATTTATAGAAAAGTAAAACCTAGAACTCAAGTAAAGGTAACCCCAACTTATTTGCCATCTAGAGCTTAATCCCTCTTCAGCTACCAACACCAAAATTGGACAATTCCCTTGAAAGAAAACTTTTTTTCTGCTTCTGCCCTCCATATGATCAATTACAAGTGTTCTTTCCATTCCAGATCGGCTTTCCCACAGATGGTTAGTCAACATTTTCATGCTGTTTCTTCTCATTGAAACAGCCTTATGCTAGTAGTCTTCATTTCAAATACTTTCTAATGAAAAGGGAATATGATTCACAGTGTGGACTGTGCTTTAGTTCAGATGTAATGAAGGAAAAACTGTTGCAGAAAGACATGATTTCTTTTTAAAAACATTGGAATAAATCTGCCTATTCTTTAAAAATAAGGTACATAATTCAAAACACACATACTGTGGTAGCTTGCGCAGGTTATTTTGCCAAACAAATCAACAACCTGAGTAATTTTTACTAAAGATCCTCTCCTAGACTAATAAGGAATTCCACCTAGCACTTTGGAATGACAATAAGTTTGTGACAAGCAAGGCATATTCTAAGTAGGTAATCTCACTCTTTTCTGGTAAATAAACAGCAGTGTCATTTGGGTTCACAAAACCTCAGCTTGTCTTAAGCACTACAGTATTTACCTCTGCAGCTACCTAATCAAACTTGTAAATCAGGGAGTTTGTGTTGCAAGGCATGAGAGTATCTTTCACGTGCAGTTGCAAAGTCAGAAACACAAATTACACCTTTATAAACAAAGGCTAAGCTTCAGAAGGCTGTGGGAAGAACTTGCCAGCAATATGATATGATTTTGTCTCTACTCATGCTTCTGCGCCTCAGAACATACCATGCATTCACAACAGACTAACTTCAAGGCAGTACATCACTCTAAATAACAATTCTCTTTTTTATTATCAGTTTAAGTCACAAACATAACATTAAACTTTTTTTTTGTCTCTGAATTATTAGATTTAGAGTGTTGGTGCACCAGTTCAAGGTAACTAAACAGCTTTATTATATCAACAATAGCCTTGCAAGATATCCTCATTGTATTCTGCAGGACTTAATTTAAGGAGAAGATACTGTGAAACGCTCTATTTTTCTCTATTTTAGAGAGCCATAATCAGATAAATAGTGAGAAGACACAAAAGGAGAACTCTGAGATCCTGTGGGAGCAAGAGCATGAGCCATACTCTTAATCTAATGGGACGTATTTCAGTATAGTGCACAAAAAAATAGGTATCTCTTTGTCCTAACAATGCAACAATCTCAGGAGCACTTGTCCAGGTAGTATGCTGAATATTTATCCTTATTTGTCAAGAGTTTTTAAATAGCATATTGTTATTGCACATGTGCATAGCAGTTTATCAAATAAAACAGGAATGATCTTCTAAATGAACCCCCTTTGAATTGAACTTTTAAAATGCCATATCCTATCTTCAGTGGAAACACAAGATCCACTTTAATAACTAATATTAAGTGATAGCATGTAGAACACAACAAAAACAAAGGAAGTAAATCTTCCACTCTTTTCATTTTATGGCTTTTTAAAATAGAGACTAAGCCCATAATTTTGTTGTTGGTAGAGTCAGAAAACTCACAGCTCTAGGTGCAAAATGAGATGAAACTGTACTGCAATCAAAAATGAACAATAGACTTAAATAGCACTGAAGGCATGAAAATAGCTGGCTACGAGCCCAGAATCTATAAATAGTACCAAACTTCTTCATCATAACTCCACTGATGATGACAACATCATCAGGAAATGAAAACAGAAAAAGCAGGGAAAGAATAAAAGTAATGGACCTCAGGAATGAAAGGCCGAGCTATTTACAGAGCAAGCAGCTCAAGTTTGACAGTAATCCTAGGGTGGGAAAGCAGCATTGGCAACTAATAATGCCATGAGTCCTACCACATAACTGTGCTAAGGGAGGAGGATAGTAAAAGAAATTCTTCTGTCCACTGAAGAATTAGTGCTATTGGTGCAGATTCCTAATTTTTATGTGAATACTGAAATGTAATGTTTATCATTTGTCTTGAGCATGATGAATGCAATATGTGATTTATACAAACAAAACCTTTTACTTAGCACAGAAGTTATGACATACCCTTCCTTCCCTTTTCCATGTAAATCCCTTTGACTTTTAAACAAAACCAGAAATAACATCAATACTACACAGATTTTTAAACTATTGTTATTTTTTAATTTATTTTTAGGTTTTCTTCATTCAGCCTAAGAATGTGGAACTACAAACTCTGGAACAATGTGATCATTTACGCAAATAAAAATAGCCCAAAATTACAGCAATCTATAAGGTAACAACTGACTGCAGAGAAAAAATTCTCCTTTAAAAATACGTGACTGAAAAAAGATCTAGAGAGAAAATTCAGCTCACATTGATGAAAGACAGACTGCACAAAATATGTTCGAAATAAAACAAAACAGGACCAAGATCCGGTGCTATGCTGCTCACATCTGATCTCAAATCCAGACAGGGAGCATGAAGACTTATCACATATACTCATAAAATTTCATGTTATTTAATTTTTTTATCATTCCAAAACAATTTCTGAAATCTTGCTCCCTTTGATAAGAAGTTTACTCTACAATATTTTCAAGGGAGGCTGTTTTCAAAGTGAGACTTTGCTTAACATGAAAAAACGTGACAGATTCCGGACATCAATATTCAAATCTACATGATCTGCATGATTGAAACCTTCTCCCCAGTAAATGCTCCTCCTACTGAAAAAAAAACCATACTTGGGACTGTAAAGAATGTACAGGCAGTCCCCAAAAGATGCTTTTTCCCCATTACTTTGAGCACTCACCCCTTAAACCAGCACTTAGAGGCATGGTACTTACCTGAAATATTTGGTAGTGTCATCAGCGTGGTGCACACCTGCTGAAGGGCTAAGCTGAACACTGGCATGTCCCCCCTTTATACACACCCTTTATACACACCAGTCTGGAAAAGGTAAAAATGAGATTTTGAGGTGGAAGCACAGATAAAAGCTTAGCAGACTCCTGGTGGGAAACTTAGAAGATACCAGTATTTTGGACAGTTGGGATTACCTAGTTGGTAAACATCCTTATTAATTAACCCATTCCCTCAAAAGGGATGGATTTTGGTCTTGTAGAGTTTTAGTTTCAGATTGTGAAAAGCTGAAACAGCATGTAAGCAGAAGCAGACTTTCAAATGAGAGTTGAAAATAATATTTCTTTTGTTTCTAATGAATGGTTTTTTATTATAATTCAGAAGACCCACTACTATCAATAAAGCCCCTATTTTGTGACACAGTACTGCAGGAGACTTTTAGATGAGATGTAGCCAGGTAGACATTATATTTTCAAGGAACTTTCTGTTCTGTGAACCTTTGCTCTAAACATGTCACTAGGGTTGAACAGGAAGACTTTTGGCTTGAAATTATCAGCTTTAGACATTGTTGCAGTCCGAGAACTTCATCAGAGGTGTGCATTGTAATACCAAATCAGTATTATGAAGCTACTAAAATTAAAAACCAAATGAAATGTCAAAAGAAAAAGTTGGAAGCAGTTTCTGGCCCACAACATTTGAAAACATAGTAGGAAAAAGTATAATTTATCTAAAAATGAAAGTTCACTACACATAATAAAATAGTTTTATTATACCCTTCCTTATTTATTTAAATAATAAGTACATTAATAAAAAATGAGATATGATCAAAAAACTCTTTTAAAATAAATTGAAAATAATGATCCATGTGCATACAAATGCAGTAGAGTGGAGTTTGACTTTTGGACCGGGTGAGAAGAGGCCCAGACTTCCTGGTCTACAGCAGCTTCCTTGATGAAAACATAATAAAACAGACTGAGAAGCACACTCATTTTTCTAAATTTCTGAAGGTGGTGGCAAAGTTGAAAGGAGATTTTAGTGAGGTGGAGGCTGGTCTCTTTGAGGCAACAAGGAACAAGAAGACAGGAAATGGATAGAAGTTGCATGAGAGAAGGTTGAGATTAGATACTGGGATAAATTTCTTCCCTGAAATGGTAGTCAGCCGTTGGAACACAACACCCAAGGAAGTGGTGGTATTGTCATCCCTAGAAGTATTCAAAAATGTGTGGATGTGGAACTTGGGGATATGGTTTAAAGGTGATCACTGCAGTGCTGCCTTAACAGCTAAACTCAACTGTCTTGGAGGTCTGTTCTAGGCTTAGCAATTCTATGAATCCATGAGAGTTTCACTCCTGGGACAACACAGGGTGCTCACAGAGGTGCTGTTATTAATGACCAGAGTTGAAGAGGTTCAAATTCCTGCTCTAACTACTGGAAATCAGCTGAATATGTGAACTCCTGCACCTAGTTGCCAGCAGAAGCTGAGGAAACTCAGGCAAGTATCTAAAGTCATTGCACTTATTACTAATGTCTGGGTAAAAATGTTCATCAATTACTTGGATAGTGAAGTATTCTTGAGGAAACAGAGATTGGATTTAAATAGCAAAACAAGAGTGTATGTCAGAGCAATTAGAGGTACAAGCACATTTTACTTTCAAAAATATTCCAGAAAGGTATAATCTAAATATTACCCATAAATACGTAATCTAGAGATTAGCATGATATCACGTGCCAAGCTGTGAGAGCTAGAAATCTATATCTTGCTGCTATCATTCCATCATTTACAGCAAAACAATGCTGATAACAATGCCCTAACAACAATACAGTGTCTTTATGACTATCAAGACTGCAAATATCTTCTGGGACATTGATCATATGGTGAAAAAAAGCATTCAAAAAAAGAAAAGAAAATCACCCATAGTTTTGGTATCAATTTGACAGAGCCAGACAATCCTTCAACTTGTAAGAAGAGTTTAGGAACCTCTAATTGTCCTCACCCCCCAGAAAAGATGGCGGCCTGCCAAAGAACAGGTTTTGTGCTAAGCCTCTGCTTAGACTGCATTCTTGCTACCAAATCTTCCTGCCAGAGGCATCAGTAGGATTTGAAAGCAAGGGCTGTGGGCCACAGATAGAAATTCAATATTTTTTTGGAGAAAAAGATAAGCCCCGGGAGTTCTGTGTTTTACTGCTCTCTTCACTGTGGAGAGTGGCACTTGATGTGATCCTCACTGTTGAGCATGACACAATACATTTCAGAGCTAAAACTATTGGACTGTAGCTAGATTTTGCTTTAGGGTGGAAATAGGTAGTGTTCTAGAATCAAGAAAATACAAAAAAATGATGGGGATGTTGAATCCTCAAAAAGCAAATAAACTAAACATAATACAATAGAGCTGGAGGCTGGCTGCACTACCCTTACTTTTATGTACACATACACACAGACACACACACAAACATGCTTTCTCTATTTAATTTTTTAATATAAAATACAGAGCATTTCTTGGCATGCAGAGCCTTGTCACTAGTTTTTGAATTGCATTAAGTTATCTCACCTGAGGCTTAGTATTCACAATGCGTAGGTATGCAAATCAAATATTAAAAAAATAAAATAAAATAAAATAAAAAACCCCCCCCCCCCCCGGAGCCTGTTTATATAATTTAGCATCCCATTCTGAACTATATTCTGAACTGAATCAGGTACAAATTTACAGTCAAGTTAATCACATCACATCATATCACAGATATATGCAGAATTAAAAAACTACTTAACAGGCTTTGGGTAATCACACTCAGTGCTGTGACTTCATGACTTCTTTTATAGGAAAGAATACTGCCTGCACACCAAAACACACAGTTTTGAGCAGAAATGCAGCAACTGCTTATGTTGCTTTCAGGTATTCACTGACTAGTTACTTGAAGGGCTAAAAACACCTCCAAATGGGGCTTAACAGCCTTGCCAGTTAATTCAAGGAGTTGAAGGGGGAAGGAGACTTTGTATACATTGTAAAATTCTCAGGAGTCTGAAGTTAAAAAATAAAAATCAGAAAATGAGGGAAGTAAATATTATTCACAAAATTAAGTCTAAGGAACAAAGCAAGCCCTGTAATGTATTAAAGTGACACACAGGATTGCAGAAAATACACAAAACTTTAGCATATATGGAAGAGAGTTTTATTAAAAAACTGCTCTTTTCTCCTAAATGAAGAAGTTCACCATGGCTTAATAAAATTGGATATGAAGCTTCATTTGAAAACTCCACAAATATTTACAAAAATTTTCTGAGGTATTTGCCCAGCTGTCATGATGACTAAATGGGAAAAATAACAGTCTACAAATATTTGAGGGGAGTAAACATCAATGATGAAGAAATAAAGTACCATTAGAATAATGACTGATTCTGTAGTTTAAATATGAGTAATGAGATGCTAATACGATCTGGAAAACCTATATTGGCAATTTAGAAATCTTCCTAACAATGGTATTGAATGCCTTCAGAATAGCAACCCAGAAAGAGCTCATCCTCTGGGTCACTTTAAGGCTCTCATCTTTCCTGCTAAGGTTTTTCTAAGTTGCACAAATAATTTCAGCTTCCAGTCAGTCCTCCATCAGGAAAAAAAAACAAACAAACAAACAAACAAAAAAAAAAACCCAGAAAAGGAGCTTAGAGTTACCATTTCTATATGTAGAAGCTGAATAGTTTTAAAATTATTGAAGCTGAGCAGTTAACCTAATGTCCAAGCTCTTATATTTTACCTTTCATAACTTCTTTAACTGTATCAAGCTTGAATGTGCAGCTGAATCCAAATTTTCAAAGCAGCATTCTTTGGAAATGAAACATTACTCTCTTTCTTTCAATGCCAGATTTCCATTCTGTTTTAACATTTAATTATACTAGGAGTTGTTATTTCAAGAAGCTGTGGGTTTGAAACTGCTTTATTTATATAAGACTGATATTTGTCATAATTTCTAAAGAAGACTATGTACCTTACTCTTCTGACTAATTTTTCAGTAGAGATGTGGCATAGTAACATTTTCTCCCCAATAAATATTTTTATTAGCTTTATAAACACACTAAAAAAAGTTGTTGAAAATGGCAAAAATCAAACCAATTCTAGTGAATTATAACAAAGCTATACTATGGTAATAGAAAACATCTGCTAACGATTCGTCATTTTTAGGAAAAGTTTATTGTATAAAGCACTAACGGCCAAATTCAGAGACCGCTGATTTCATAAAAGCCTGACATACGTTTCTTTAAAAAAGTCTAGGAATGTAGCTGACACACAGCTTAAAGTATTAAAAATTATATTTAAAGTTTGTCCTTATTTTCTTTATTTAATTTTCTTTGAATAGAGCTGAAGCGATGACTTTCAGCGTAGACAAACATGGGCCCTTTTTTTAATGGCGCCAAGGGGAATTGCAGAAATTCCATCTTGTCACAGAGATAAAGCTAGAGCGGAGGAGAAGGCTTCTCCTCTGTGAGGAGAGTGAGGTGGAGGGTGGTTCTGGCGTCCTGGGCTGTCCTGGAATACTCACAACCTGGTGGGGGTGCCAGGAGATTTAATACAAACATTGTTATTTTGGAGATGATACATTTAAATCTTCTGTATGGATGCCCAGAGAGTTTTTATACTGGGACACTCAGAATGTGATGTAAATATGTATCAGATCATCCTCTGAACACCCCAGGAAGAGGGAAAACAGCCCTAAACTGACCTCCACATCATGACTGTGGAAAATCCTGAGTTCGACTTCTCTCAGGTTTGGCAAAGTCTTAGTGCAGGAACGCCACATTCTCATTGTGATTCTCGCAAGTTAATACTGATGCCCAGATCTTAAGAGGTAAAGAGCAAATACATTCTTGAACACCAAATCCTTAGCTCAGAATCCAGCTGTTGGCAGTTAAAAAAAAATCAATTTGAGAACATCAAGCAATATTTCGCATATATATATAGGGAAATCATGCAGCTCTGGGTGTTTTGGCCTACTGGGGTTGATGCATTTAATGCATACTGTTTTTTGGTCAGGAGCTACTAGTTAGGAAGATTTTCCAAGGCAAGGCTGACTTCACATACACTCTGTGCCTCATATTCCTAAACACCTCTATCTCTGTTGGAGACAGAAGAATGGCTCAAATATTTCTTCAGATATCAGGAGACCTTTATATTTCAGTTATTTAGGAAAGTCATAAGATGTTCTTCATAGATCATTCTTGATCCTGTTTTAATTTATGACTTCACTGCATAGAAATGTGGTGGATTTGGAACACTTTTCTCTTTAATCTGCCCCCAAAAAAAGTACAGATCCTTTTCCCTGCGACTCAGTTCCTTTACAGTACTCCTTCTATCCAGTCCTTAGTACTCACTTGGACTAAGATATTACATACAATAAGTCATCAGCTTGAACTTAAGGCACCCCACTGCTCTCTGAGAGAAACTCTGTCTTAAAAATTGAAGTTAAAAGACTAGTGAGAACCCTTCAGCTGACATCAGAAACACTGTATGCATTGTGGTCAAACACTAATTAAACAGTAACTGAAGTACTAATTAAACAGTTTCAGCTAGAGGCTTTGACGTTGAGTTTCATGTGTCTGGTTTTTACTGGTACCATCATGGGTGGCAAAACCAAAACTACCCACAAGATCAAAGATTAAATACTTTTAATTTTGCTAGCTTATTGCTTGTTGATTCAGCTGCAACAGCAGCCATTAAAAAGCTACTATTCAGCCGTGGTTAAGGCACAGCAGTACCTTGTATCTCAGAGAAAATGTACTGGGAGTGCTTCACATCAGCTCAGCTTATACCAGATATAAGTGATACTGCAGTGAAAAAAATGAGTTTCAAGGTTGATTCTCAGAGACAGGAGAGAAGGAGCTAAAAACTTCCAGCCAGCCTGAGAACCAGAAACATCTCGCAGACAGAGAAGTATCTGAACTAAGCAGCAGTTGATTCTCTGTGTGTCATCTCTACTTATAAAATCTGTCATTTTTTTTGCTGGTAGAAGTCCTTATGTACTTTTTCCTTTTCATTTTCATTTTTTTTCTTTCTTTTTAAATTTTTTCCCTCTTGCATGGGGTGAGTTCTCTGAGTTTGACCAGTTTCAACAGAATAGGGTGCTACTCACTAACTTTTCTGTGGTTCATCTGCTGTATGCAGTAGATTCACCAAGGATTTCAAGTAAGCTGAGATTTGATGAACCTGGCATGACTTTCAGGCTGGAAGTGAAAGAAAGTGCTGGAATTACTGATATTTTTGTAACACTTTCAATGTGAGCTTCTACAAATCCATGAGAAATGCTGTAAAGAATTTCAAGAGACACAAAGAAAACTGCTTAATGAATAAGAGCTTATAAACAAAGGCAAGGTTAGCAATCATAAAAACTCTGTGCATATTTTTCTAGATACTTTCTGGTTCTTTACATTTCCTGTTTTGACAATCATTTTAACTGCTACCATACATCAGTCCAAGAATAAGACAATGCTACAAAACCCACTACAATATATCACTTTCAAGTAGTTCATTTTACTGAAAAATGCTATTGTGTTGTTTCAGATGGAGTCCTCTTCTTTTAAAGAAAATACATTTTCATGTACTGTCTTTGTTGTGAGCCAAGTTCTTTAGTCATTACTCAGTCAAAACTTCCAATTAACTCTGTGTTAGTTTTGGGTAAAAAGAATGACAAGATTGTTGGCCTTTTTCATGTAAAAATATTGTTTTCTAACTTCTGAGTGAGTGGAAGAAATTTAAGGGGTGTGGAGAGAAATAAAACTTAGGAGAGAAATAAATTCAGTTTGAAAATGAAGATGCACCTACAGTACCTCTGTCATGTCTTATATCCATATCAACATTCCTCTAGAAAGTCTAGTGTTGGCAATTGACTAAAACTCAAGGAAAAACACTACCAAATATTGACAGTGGCCTCAGGAAAACTCTGATCCTTAGGTTGGTAACATGCTAAGAAAAATTCATCCTGAAAAACAGATAAGATGATTAAGAATACAGAGCACACGTAGACAAGAACAGCATTGAAAAATTGTAAAGCAGGAGTTTAGATCTTCCATGTTACACATAAAATCTACAATTTCCAAGTACACATCTGAAAAGGAATAATAATTGGAAAACTTGAAAAGGAAAACCATAAAATATTAAAGCAAACAATGCAATAAGGACAGGAAATAAAAGCTGGACTGGAAATCAGAAAGAAGGTGCTGGACTATCAAAGCATTATGTATAGGCTTCTGGTGACCTGGTAGAAGTTCTCAAATCTCTTGCCTTTCAATTTTAACTTATTTAAAACAGGATTAAATGACCTGGAAACATATGAATATATTTTCACTTCCTACCATTTAAGACATTTGCAGGAGGACAAATAAAAAAAAAAATTAAAATTAACTTTGAGATGATTATTCAAAATTTAGGATAACTTCTTTCAGGAAATCAATAAAAAATAATATTGCCACCTATTGGTGAAAATAGAGAAGGCCAAATAATTCCTAATAATTTGCATACCCCCAAGGAAGGTCTTGGTCTTTGTAAAATGACTGATAGTTATTGATTTGGTTTACCTGACACCAGCTAGTCCAGAGAATACCCATAGCAATCTCTGTGAAAAAGTCATCCTGCCATATTTCTTTCTACTTTGGCCATTGCCACTTGACCCAAAAAGACTCAAAGACATCCCTGAAATATCAGAAAGGAAACATTTGTACCAGCTACTCTGCTATTGTGTAATATATTTAATATAAAACAAATAAATTAAATATCAATCTAACTCATTAGATAACAGAAATCATTTTATATTCACTTTTTTGTAGCTTCTCATTCTTCTTGTACATATCTCCCTTCTACCACAGAAATCTTCTTTTGATATATTGATTACTCCTTTCCCTCCTTTTCTTGCATTTTCTTTCTTTTATTATATCCACTATTTCTCTTTTATATTTGGTATCTATACTTCTCCCATTTGTTCACATTACCATCCATCTACCTACAGATAACCACAGGCACATGCCCCCCTCCCACTGCCTTAAACAATCTGTCTATGAAATGAACAGTGACTTTATGATACTCTTTCTTGGAAATTTGCCTTTCTGTTAAAAAAAAAAAGCAGATGAAATTGTTCCGCTTTTTATGTTTCCTTCTTCCCCAATATACCTCTTTGTATTTCTTAAAGAAGTAGCAATGTCAAGACATACAGTTTGCCTTCTCCTTTTGATAGAGTGGCATCCTTAGAAAGACTATCCTATTCTTATTATTAAATGGGTCAATACACAGCACTCCAGAGGAGTCAGCAAATCCACAGACTGCCAAGCTCACTTTAAGTTCTTACAACCCAAAACAGTAAAGTTTTATCAGTCACCAGACATGGGGAAGATTTTCCTTACCTCTTTTTTCATCCCTCTGTCAACAGTAGCAGACCACCAAGACAAACAGCAGATACCCTGAAATGTGTTTTTGAGTAGTCAAGTACCACTATAAGCCACCTAATTTTGGTTTTGATACATATTTATAAAAACTTTATTTATAAAAAAAATTACCTGAAATTGTTTGGACAAATTTTCTATTAAAGATTGCTTATCTAAAATAGTTGGAGGCTTTTCAAGATCCTCCCTCTCTTCCAAAAGCATAAGAAAGTAGAATTGCCTTACAGAGTACCCTAAAGGTCTACAAAGACCTTTTTAATGAGTTCACAGCTGAAGGCACCTTCAGGGAAACTCTGCAGCCAGTCCTCCCTCAGATTTTCAAGATATCAGTTCAAGTCCCTCAAATTCCTGCAGCTATTGTGAAAGTCTCATGCCATGTTGTTTTTTATAGGTCAAAAACATACCTTAAATTTGTCAAGAAAAATCAATAGGCAGATAGTGTAGCCTGGTGAGGACAGCAGCCAAGTGCTTCCATGAACACATGATGCTTAACGAGAGGGCTTTTTTCATTAATTTAAGCTTCTGGATAAACTCATGGTCTAACTCCATAAAAACCCAAAACAAACTCATGCCATAGTGTGAAATAGCATTTAAAAATACAGACCTTGTAAAAAACTTTCTCTATTTTTCAGGGCAGGAGTAACTGAAAATCAAATAAAATATTTCAACAGAAACCAATCCAGTCTAACCTCGGGGAGAAGGAAAAGCACAAATGGACTTGGTGTTCAGTGATGCTCAGTGAAGGAACTCTGATTTATCTTGAAGAATGTATAGAAAAATAAATATTCGTTTCAAGGGCCCACCTCAATCCAGATTATATAAATGTTACCTGACATTCCTAATGTGCAGCACGAGGAATGAAGATTTTCAAATTTCTGTGCTTAAATAAATTGCCCTCATCTGCAACAAAACAAAGTTTGCTTTATAATGTTTCAAAGAACATTACCAGAATATATGATATATGTTCCTCCAGTAAAAAAAAGTCCAATACTATTTCCATGACCCTTTTGATTGTAGGAAAGGAGCAAAAAATCCATCCCCGTAGTTTTTACTAATCTTTTATTATTAATAATTCTCAGACTGGCATTGTTTCATCTCTTAATTTAGGTATATGTGCTGAATAGTTTTCTCAGCAAGACCTGCAGTCAGCTTCAGAGTGGCCACAGAGTCAGACTAAAATTTGACATTCATGATTTGGCCTGGGATGTCCCCTTGAGTTCAATGCTACCTTCAAGAAAGATTTCTTAGCAAAATATTTTCTTTTCTGTAAATACAAATAGTTAAATGGTTATTTCACAAAGCCTTTTTTTCTTCTCTTTTAAATGAACTAACAAATAAAAATTATGGTTATGGTTAAGAAGTCTAGTACAGCATCAAAGTTCCCTTTCTACCTGAGGGGTAATATTTATCCAGTCAGCTATTGGATCCCTCTCTCACAGGGGAGTGATCTGAAAGGAGCAGCACAATACATTTATTTAAGATGTAAATGGTAAAGCTACTCCCATGTCATTTGTGTGGTAATACTGGGGGAGCAGTAATAATTTAAAAATATATTTTATATTAAGTAATATTGTTTGTCAAAGTGGAAGATCAAATAATCAGCAACACTGCAAAATAAAATCATTAAAAGGGAGATTTTCCTGCAGTTTTCCAAAGTGGTGCGTAAGGCACACCACTTTTTAAGCCGCTTCTCTTTTTATTTTTTTTTTTCCTGTCTTTATTTATTTTGCTGCACCTACTACATAAGCCTTGTGGCCAAGGAGGATTCCTCTGGAGTGTCTAAATCTATATATACATTTATCCTTTTGACCACTCAGCACTTCATAGGTATTTGTTTATTAGTTCAGACCTTAATTTGGAGAACAATAGCGGTAGAGCCCATTTAATAAAACATTATGTTTTATTTATGTTTAACAAAACATAATAGAAGCAAATGAATGAAGGAAACAGACAAGCAGTTTGGGGAAGACAAAGAAGGAAAGAAAATATTAAAGTACTAAAATGTAGCAGACCCAAAGTGTTAGAGGCATATTCAGTAAAAATAAAAGGTAGCCAGTAAGGAAGAAAGAGATTAATGCAAGATCTTAATGACAAGGACAAGAAATATTTTCTTCTTTACACTTCAAAAAGCATACGGTTGCATAGAGCAGAGTGGAGAACTTCAGCAAAACAAGGAGAAAATATAGAAAACAGTATTGCAAAAGCATTTGAGTGATTTACAAAGCTAGTACAACCTATATTTTTCTTTTCCTACTTCCTATGAACCCTTGCAGAAATTAAATTTTTTTCCCAAAGCTTAGCTCTCCTTCTAACACACTGGGGACTAGCAGTGTGTCTGCTTGTTTTGTCAACAAATGCCATCTTGAAATCAGATGTAAATATTTCCTCTTCAGAAAATATTCTATAGAGTCATTCTGTTCCTGATCCTTTAAAGCTCAGAATTCAGTATTATATTATAAAGAATAAACTTCATGGTTTTACTCTGATGTTGTTCCTTAAAAACCCCAAACCCTGGTCTTGACAAGTTCTCGTGGATCAACATGAAAAAAGTAAAGGTCAGTAGCATTTGGTTGCTGCTATTAGCTGTAGCACTGCCTTAGTTCTTATCTCTGGAGTTCTTATCTCTTATCTTGTCAGGCTGGAGGACAGAGGGAGAAGCCAAATTTATTTGGCTCTAGATGAGATGCTGCAGTCTCTCAAGTTTTAAAATTGTCCTAGGCTTCAAACACCTTAGTCTAAAAAGGAAGAACATACTCTCAATACACTCCTTGCTTCACATCTCAAGGGAAGAAATGGCACTGTGTTTTGAGCAGGCTTAGATCATTGGAAGAATCTTTTGTTGTTTCTGTTCACTGCAAACAAAAGCACTGAAGGCCATGTCATTATTAGTTTCCACATTCTTCTCAGCCTCCAAGCCTGAGAGCTTTTATAACATAGGTCTGATGCTTACAGTCTTAAGCCTTAAGAGAGAGGTGCAAAGGAAAACAGAAATGAGACTCTGGAAAGGAAAAACTGTGATTTTCTTCCTCCCTTTTAACATCTGTCCTTGGCAGCTTTTCACTCGATGATTAAGTAAATAATGCACATTGAGTCTAGATGTAAGGTGTGTGAAAAGAGAGGGGCAATAGTGTATTCTGCATCTGCGGTATATATCACAAAAAACTAATTTACATGAGACTTTTTGATTCAAGCAGCAATTAGTTTCCTCCATTCTTTTTAGATTTATTCAGGTGAGTAGATGAGAAGGGCATTGGGGCCAGCAGTAACAAATGTGCCTAGGACGCTATGCTGACAAAGGACAGCAACATTTATTGCTTTAAAAGGAATGACTCCAGAGCCTCAGACACCTAGACTAGGCTTCCTAGAGCTTCAGAGTCTGCCCAGTCTGCCCACTTTATTGTGCTCCTCCCTGTTTCAAAACAGAGAAAATTTCCCTCTTTCAAGACAGGGAATTCACTTTCTTGCACTAGTCTTCCTTTCCTGCACATCCCACAGAGAAGAAAAAAAAAAAAAAAAAAAAAAAAATTAGCAAAAAAAAAAGCTAAAGAAGCAGAGTCATGAACATATTTCTTGTTTTTAATCACCAGATGAACTACAATTAAAACTACTTTTTACAAAAAATATATAGAGAAAAAGAGGCTAATGACAGAACACACCCTCCCTCAAAATGTCCTTTGGCACTACTGTGTGAGTTAAACTCTGGATTGTTTCCTAATTATTACAGAAGGGGAAAAAAGAACTATAAAAGCCAACTTAATTTGCCTCAACTAGGAGCATATCAATGAGTGAATATCTTCCTGATTAAAGGACTGATGTAAAAGATTAGTGTATTTAGCATAAAATCAGCTGTGGCCAGCTCTGGAAATGTCAGCGCTGTATCAGACCGTCTGTCTATCCTGTGTGCACTCAAAGTACATCTTCAGAATTGTTGATGGCACTATTACAGATAGAGGCACCCCGCTTAGTGCAGCTGGCATTGAGTGCTGCACTTTTTAATAGAGGCAGCTAGACAAGACCCCTAGATTACACGTCGACCCCTATAACTTGAAACTCTAAGGAGAAAGCTGACCAGACAAGCAGTTATGATGATCTATTCAAAGTGTTTGAATAGTCTCTTTTTTTGTGTGGAATAAACGTACATGAATGAACCTTTGCTTGGCAATCCTACAGAGTCTGCCACCCCCTCCTACTGTTGTCACCTCCCTTCCTCCCTTCTCTTCCCTCTCTGTACTGCCATTAAAAGATAAATGGAGGAGGGGGAAGGGAAGAGGGAAAAAAAAAAAAAAAAAAGGCTTCTCTTAGTCTATTTCAGGTACTTTGAGGGGAAAAATTCAAATACAGGTGCACCAATTGAATGCCACTGTAGGGCTTTGGATGTGAGTGTGATGCGTTTGTCTGCAGAACTTGAGAACTTCACCCATGTTAGTTGCTTGACACAAAGTGGGTTGAGAGGAGTGTCCCTGAGAGAGATCAAGTCCACTTCAAACTCAGAAAGCCTTTTTTTTCCCCCTAGCTCTGTTCTCTTAGCTCCTCCTTTTGTTATACTTCAGTGTATGTTTTCCTATTCCACCCTGCAGATGTGACACTGAATGCAGATGAGCAGTTACAAAACCATTAAAAGAAATTAACACTATCAGGTAATTTTAAGTGATACTATATATATATCGGTAATGCTTTTCAGCATGACTTCAGGTATATCAGATGTATGCTCCAAGGACTTTGGTAACTGCCATGACCAGAGTACACAAAATTATCTGGTCATGGCAGTTACCAAAGTTTTATTTGTATATCTGTGTCAAAATATCCCACGTTTCCATTCTTTGGGTTTAGTTTTTTGCACATAATTTCTATTTTTGATTTGAATTGCTTTCAGCAATATTTTTACTTAAACCAAAATAACTGAAATATTTCAATGTATTTATTTTCCCAAAAAATAAATCCCTCACCCACTTTGCATCCAATAAAAAAGTAGGAAAATAAAATCTAAACTCTAAGAAACAATTTCTATGTTATTGCAAAAGTTCAGATGTGAATTAGGCACAAGTTTTAACTAGAACTGAGTTATTTTAATTAAAAAAAATTAGTTATTATTCATATATTAAACAAAAACATCAGCTGTAGTACTACAGAGTGTTTTAATCTCTTTGCAAAAATATTAAAATAAGTTAATTAACTCCACAATATTTATAAATAGAAATAGCTTGTATGCTGGAATGCATGGCTTAAATCCAGTATTCATGAAATTTCATAAAATTCTATTTCTTTTTTGGCCTTTTAGTCTTCTTGCCAGTCCAATTATGACATGTAATCTATATGATCATTTTTATTCACTGGCCATTATACTTCCACCTATAAATATCTATGTCTGGTTCACTTTTATGAAAATGATTCTAAACTTGGATACAATACACAACTACAACTGCACTTACCTTAGAAAATCTATTTTAAGAACCCAATTATGGGACAATTCAGCAAGAGATTCTACTCATAAATTCGGCAGCCAAAGCCATCAACCCCTATATATCTTATACGGTCCATTGGATGATGGTTAAAAAATAAAGTGATGTCAGGGAGGGTATGACACATTGAACTGAGGACTTAAATCTCTTTGGCTCTTCTGCACCTTTGTTGTCTGAACTGAACTTGGATAAGCTGCCTGCTCAGGACTCACAGTCAATTATCACTGATAATTTTTTCAGCTATAAAATGACTGTAGCTCATATTCCGACTATTGAAACACTAAACCAAATTGTCATAATTGGCATCAATAATCATTTTGCATTGGTAGAGACCTGTTTGAACAGAGTGTTGCCATATTAAATCTTCTGAATTAAGTTCCAGCATATTAAATATCAAAATCATGTGCACAGATGAAAAATCAGAACATTTTCCTCAGAAATGATCTTATTTAATAGTCAAAGTTATGAACTTTGTCAGTGCGTGTGTTTATGTTGTCATATTTCCACATCATTAGATGCAGTCTGTAACAGTAACTAGGAAACAGAGACCTTTTGTACAAAATGCACAAGGCACAAGAAATACAGACAGACATAGATTTAAAGATGTTAATTTATTAAACATGGAGGCACTAGACAGTGAAAGGCTTGGCAATACAGTCGTCTTTTCCCCTCTCAATCCAAAATATTAAGCTCTGTATTGTGTCCAGCATGGGGTTAAATGGCATCATCTGATATAAACAATAAATCAGAGCTGGCTCTATTCAGTGTAATCTTCAGGTCTCAGCCCACCTCTGAATCATCCTGGGGTTTTTTTTCTGTAAGCAGAGATGAGATGTTTCTTAGTCTGCAGACTTACAGTCCTTCTTTCTCTTTATGGGCTAAAAGTTCAGCTATCAAAATGTTGAGATTATTAATCATGCTTTCCTCTAAAAGCTGACCCTTTCAGATTTAGTCAGTTCTTGACACTGGTAATAAGTCACAATAGGAATGAATATTTCTTGTTTTCAAACATCTAATTTCTTTCTACTTTAAAAACAATGTTCTCTAAGGAAGTGGGAAAAAAAAACCCAAAGTACACCAACCCCAAAATTATTTCTCTGGCTTCAGATGGGTGTGGCAACTAGACCACCAAATCTAGGAAACAAGACTTGACAATACAGATTCACAAGTGGAAGGAATAGGATTGAGTGAACCCAGTGACAACATGGTTGCGAGATACTGAAGAAGACTTTAATAGTGAAAGGGAAACAGAAATATATCCTTTGACTTTGAATAGGAAGCAAAATGAGATAGAGAAATGCCTACTCTCACTCAAAAATGTATTGTTTTGAAAAACAAAAAAATTCAGAACTTGGAAAAGAAAGCTGTTTTCTTCCTCCTTGGAGACTCTCAGGGGTAAGTAGTCCACCACATTATTGTCCAGATTAAAAAAAAAAAAAAACAAAAATCATACTCTACATTATATTCCATAAATAAATAATGTTGCCAAAATTATGACAAATAATAAAAAAGGAAACAAAAAATAAGAAGTTTTAATATTGCTAATAAAGTTATCCAAGGTGTTTTGGAGGTTTTATAGAAAGTCAGAAGATGAACAGTCTCTGATCCAAAGAACTTCCTCATAGTAAAAGGAAATGGACAATTAAAAGCATAATCTAAAGCATATAAGTATCAGCAATTTTGAGTCAATGCAAAAAATTTATTTATAGATTAGCATTAATGCAAAAAAGCATTGCTGTCATTTAGATAAAACAAAAAATATAGAGAAATTGAACTTCCAAATTTTAATATTAAAATAGGCTCTCTCTGACATAAACACATTAATACTGATGTCAGATTTTCATAAATATATCACATAACTTTTTTGGGGGTAATGTATCCTAATTTAGAATAGCTATTAATGAATCTGTTCCCAGTAATGGCTGCATCAAAACTTTGGGAAAAAATCAGAGCATCAATATTTGTTTTCTTATTTTCCTGCTACCTTCTTTTCCTTAAAAGCCCAAATTCTTTCAGCTCTTGCTTGATGTGTTTGCATTCACTGTTTAAATACTATAGCTTAACATATTCATACTTTAAATAAATCACAAGGTTAATAATCATATTACTGTATGCTCAATATGAAGCTTTTTATGACAGTTGAAATATTCATGGATCCTTGAATTCACTTCATTTTCTCAGTCTTTTTGTTTCACTTTCTTAAGTTCTCAACTGCTTAATTTAGGAAGAAACTTCAAAGAGCAACTGACATCTTTGAAGAATCATACGGAAACTGAATCTGAATAGCCCTTTTTACAAAGGCTTGAATTCAGGATCTAACGAAGCTCAAAAAGCAAATGACCCTGCCAGTGCTCCTTATACAAAAGGGGTCAGGCACAGTTTTGCATCTACAGTATTACTAACTTTGAAATTTTTCCATATGAGAAATACTCAGTTATAATGAGTTCAGAGATTGTTAGCCTGCTGTTTAGAATGTAACTGAAAAAATTTAACATTAGTCAATTTGAAATGTGCATTTCATCACAATCTGAACTTTCTCCTAAAACGGTTGCTCTGTCCTCATAATCCCATTTTTTTTCTTCCTGCGAAATTAGATAAAAGATTTATAATTTCAAATAATTCTGATAGTAAAACTGATATTTTTCCTGTTAAACAAGTGAAGGAATGAATTCTTGGTCCAATATTCACCTCCTGAATAAATTTCATTGCAGTTTATCTTGACACAAGCATCCTCATTCCACTGACCTTTATTTTTCAGTCTATAGAGGCTGAGACCACACAGCTTTGGTGCTGTTATAGCTAACTGTACTTAAACTTTGTGTCTGATCAACTTAAGTGTATTGGATTTGAAAACAGTTAGTCAATTGTTTCTAGTCCCTAGGTGGTGGTTTATGGTAATGTTTGCATCAATACTAACAAAAGCCATACTGCAGTACAAAGTACATCAAGGAAATGAAAGACAAGGCTGCCTGTTGTCAGCTCTGTCTACAATAAAGGCAGGATTCAGAGCTAGGGCAGAGATCGTTAGAGAACCACAAAAATGAATGAACCACAGAAATCGTAGGGCTGATGGTTCACATCAAAGGTTTGGGGACTGGCTAATGGGCAAGGTTGCTCACAGGCCACAAGACACATAACCTAGACTCATTTGGCCATACAAAAAGGTCACAGGAGGGGAAAAAAGTACGTAAGACAGTGCAATATGGTCTCATGGTAAAACTAAGTACGAATGGAAAAATGTTGTTAATCTTGCTCTTTAAAAGTGTATTAACTACAGTTTGTTCTTAGTAACATAGATTTGTATTTCTCAGTCACAACTATAAAACCTATATTTACAGTTTCCCCAGGACAGTATTATATTAGAGACTGCTTGAAATAGTTCTCAATCTTACAGGTAGAATATCAGAATATATTATTTTCAGTTCAAGTAGCAAGCCTGTAATTAAAATATGCTTCTTGCAGATTCTCTAAATGTTAGCAGAATTTCTCAAATAATTTCCTAATTTCAAATGGTATCGCATGTATGAAAAATTTAATGCTACAGAAAAAACTAACCTGCACAAATAGAACAATAATGATATAGGAATATATTTTTAAATCTTTCTTACTTTGTCTATATCTTTGTTATTGTGTATAATTTTAGAAAAACAATTAGAGGCACTAAATGCTGGCATAATATGACATATTCATACAATGGCATCTATTAATGTAAGAATGTAGTTATCCTTTATTTGAAACCTAACCTTTGGATACCTGCTGTGCTGCTAGATGCTAGAATGTCAAAGAAAAATAAGTGAAAGCATATCTCATCATGGGGTAAATTGCCTGTTGAAAAGAAATGTACTTAGTTTCTCATTTGAATGCTGCTTTTGCTAAAAAAAGAGAAAGAGGAAAAAATAGGGGTAAAAAAAAGAATGAAAAGGGAAGGACTGCTATCAAGATAACGACTAAGCTTTCCTAACCAAAAACAAACTAAAAAATCCATAAGAAGCAATAAATAAATAAAAATCCCCAAGCCATACACAAGCAAAATAAAAATAATTAAAACATTCAGTTTAACAAAAAGTATAATCCAAAAGGAAAGGGAAACATCATATTCTCTTTGTGTTGCTTGTCTGTTTTGGTCTGTTTCAGGCTTTCCACATCAATGAATGAAATTTGAGATCCACAGCAAGCAGCATGATAAAAACAACAGACATACTGTATTACAAGAACTTTTTGAAAACTAAAGTGGGAAGGCATATTTAGGAAAAAGAACAATGAATTCAAATTTTAATGTCCTTTGCATACAGCATATAGAGGAAACGGGAAAAGAGACATTGCAAGTACTCTGAACTCTATGTGCTACATACTGTGTTATTAAAATACTGCACGCTACTTCTACTGTACATCCCCCAGCTAATAAAGAAACAACTATGTACAAAGCAAGCTGCAATTACATGGCTATAATATTTATACAATACACATTTGGAGAGAAGCAACATAATTTCATATTTGAACTGCAATTGCATAAATAACACTTCAAATTTGGTCACTTTTTGTAAGTTCATTAAGCAGTTCCTAGTTGAAAGTTCAAAACCAAATATCGCAGTTCTTAAATATTAATACAATAAAAACTAGATTTTAAAAATGTTTGAAATACAGAAAGGATTACTATGTACCACTATGGAATACAAAGCAAAAATCATACAGACCCTTTAATAACCATCACTAAATTTTCTTGACCTACCTTATCTGTAGCAAAATGCTAAGTCCCCCGAGAGGCCTTTGACTAATTTTCCTAGTAAATTCTTCAACGACACATAAACAATCAAGGTTTCTTTCACAATTCACTCATTTTACAAATACTATATCATTCTCAACCTTTAGAGATTATATTAAAACTCCCTTAAAGCTTAGCATATTGAGTAAAGAAGCATTTGTACTTTAAAACAGGACCATCTGCATTTCATTAACAGCTTAACCACCATCTTGTCTACAGATAAATACAGCATTATTAAATGTTTTTTAGAAAGTAGTTATTATTCTGAGTTCTTAAGTTGCATCAAATTATATTCTTATATTATTCCAAAGCTGTAATTTAAAGAGTTTTAAAAAATAAAGGGAAAGAACATAAGCATCTTTCTGAGGAAAGTTATTGATGCAGCTTATAATAATGAGACATAGTTTGTACCTACTTTGCAAAATTTCATTACAGGAAAGAATTGCTCCAATTTTATACAAAAAAAAAAAAAAAAACCCAACCCATTCAAAATGACAAAATGTGTTTGGATAGAAATTTAAAAAATTCAAGGACGTTTGAACGTTAGCTGTCATTATGGTCCAGTTCACTGTTTATTTCTTTGGTATGCATCTCCTGACCTGTATATAAAATTCATAGTTTCAGAAGTGACATGTGCAAGCCTTGGACAACTGGGGAAAAGGCATATTTCCTGACCTTGTAACCATAGCAACCACTTGCTGATTGGTAGCAGGCAGCCTTTCCATCCTTTACCACTGAAGGCAAGTATGTGAGATTGCTGGCTTTGTTTGTGGCTTGTGCTTTATTTACATGCAAACACGAATGTCAGCCTTAAAATCCCCCTTCCTTTTCTGTTCATTTGTATGTTTTCGTTGAACATCATGCTAGGAAAGCACAGAATGAAAGATTCTTATTTCATAGTTTTGCAATCAATTTACTACAAATATTAAAGCAATAAGTGATTCCACTTTAAAGCATGCACATACACTTTGAACAAAGTTGGAAAGATGAACGGAATTTTGCCATTTGTGTTATTAAGGTGTGCTTCAGCAAACAATAATGTTTTATAATTGATTACAGTTTGCAGTAGAAATAAAACCCATATTTTTTTAAATGCACTTCATTAGGAACCTATTCAAAAAAGAACATTTTCTTCCTTTTTTTGATTTTTCTTTCCTTTATTATTTTGATATTACAGAGTGGACTGAGCAAAATGGAAATTATAAAATACATAAATATAGAGGCTCTCTCATTCCATGATTTAGGTTCCAAATTTTCCCTTCAGCATCACATTAAACAGGTTGGAAGCTCTCAGTCCAGATGAATCCTTTGTTGATAGCAGTCACAAACACACCTCCCCAAAGCATCTACTACAGCTACTTTCTCCTAATAAAAAAAAAAAAAAAAAAAAAAAAAAAAAAAAAAAAAAAAAAAAAAGAGGAAAAAAGGGAGAAAAAGAAGAAAAAGGAAAAAGGACTCAGTAAAATTCAGTTTGATATATAATCTGTTCAAGGGTGGTATAGACTAAGAATGCATGGACACATTTTCTTCTCATCCTGGGAGAGGCTGCATCTCCAGGTCAGGACTGTTAGTGGCAGGGAGGTAAAAGGGAAGTCCACTTAGCCAGTGTCTTGCTTAGACTGTAATAAAGTGTGCACTAACGAAAGAATGCACTTCATGATATTCCTCTTCTAAGGCTATCATTTGAGAAGAAAGAATTACTTTTTTTTCTATATGAATAGTATGAAAGATGTTTTGGGTATATAATGGGTATTTTAGTGTAATTTTTCTGCACTTGACTAGGATATTTACAGGCGTGTTTTGACCACATTAATATTATTTTATGATGGGTTTACATAATTTTTAAATCTTTGTATTACCAGCATTATTCCTTTATCTATTATTTCTTATTAATTTTTCAGGAAGCACTATTATTAATTACCAAAAATTAGAAGTGATAATTATACAGTGAGAACACTGTTAAGACATTGTTAGTGAGACACCAAAAAGTAAAAATCCTTTACTTCCCATGAAAATATTCTATAGAACATTCTAAAATTTGCAGGACTTTAATAGGCTTTTTATTTATCTGACACTGCTATCCATACACATGTATCAGATACTAAGAAATAATATATAATTCACTTTATATACATATATGCATATATCTATAAAAAAATTTACATGCATAGAGTACACAGTCCATTTGGCTACAAATGGACCAAAAGTGTTTAAAAATACATGTTATGGGCTTGTTTACAAAATACTAAGTAATAAAAACATCAAATCATATTTCTAAGTAGTGCTAATGCATCCTCTGTTTTCATGAATATATTCTGTGTTCATTTCTGCAAACATGTAAATTTACTGACAGAAGTAGTCAAATTTAAGTCAATTTATATTTTGGCAGATTGAATTATTTATTTGCATATATTTTCTGGAAATCAGGTCTTTACATTTGTAATAACAAATTTAAACTTTCACTTTGCAATCAGATCTAATGCAAAAAGATTCATTTCAAGACTACAAGGCTCTCTCTGGGACCTATTTAAAAATCCTTCTATTTAAAACTCATCCTTACTTTTTTTTTTCACATGTAAAGGTCATTTTCTAGTGCATTTAAAAATATTATTCAAAGAAGTCATTCTCAAGAAAAACATTATTTAATGTTTTAAATAGTTAAAGATTTTAAAATTTCTTTATAAATTAATATAAAGATTTGCTCTGACCTGGCACAGACATGCACACTGATGAAAGAGGTCTCTTCCAACTAGCCAAATTACAATTCCCCTATAGAATGCAAAAGAGAAAAAAAAGTCTGTTAAATTTTTAGTTCTTTCTTAATATAAACATTAAGATCACAGGATTTTCAAAGGACAAGCAGCTTAGATTAGTGAGAGATTTTTTGTTTTTTACATAATGGTTCTACTCAGCAGTAATTTGCTTTACTAGAATGCTGTAAAGTTCTCTCTCAGCTCTGATGTACTGTATAAAACATTTCTTAACTCATTAATGTCAAATATAAATTAGTTTTATATTGGAATTTTAACAAACCAGACTCCACAGGCAACATAAAAAGCTAGACTATTGTCAGAAATGGTGTAAAGCCGAATGCAAATTTAACCCAGGTATCATTTATCATAAAAGACACACAGACATAAAAAAAGACACATTGCACTTTCTTGGATGTCCTGAAAATATTGCTGAATACTATGCAACACGATTAGTAACTGGAATTTTGAAAACAAACAAACAACAGAAATGAAAAAATACAACAGTTTTAATTGAGCCAATATAAGGTGATTTGCACCCATGTTATTAAAATATTTTTCTTAGATATAACAATTCTGGACTCTGACTAATATGCAGTGTTGGAGTGTCCTGAATATGATTTTTCCACTTGTATATCCTTTGAATATCTGAGCGAGCATGTTGTATTGTATTAATATCATAATTCAAAGGGAAATTTATTAAGCCTCCCCCCTCCCAGTATTCCCATTATAGCTAAAAGTTGCAAATTCTATATGGCAGAGCCTAGACAGTAATATCAAATTTTAATAACAATTTCTCTTCTTCAGTCAATGCTATACTGAAGAAAAGCATAAATTGCTGTGACTGACCGTTAGTTATTAGAGAAGCAATCTGACTTCTCCACACCCTTATTTCAGTGTATCTGCTCTGTCCCTCAGCTGTATTAATGATAGCATGAAAGGTCACATGATAAACGAGTGACAAAAATATCAAAACATATTAGCCTGTAGCTTTGTTATCAGTGTATGGCAGATATGACAGAAAATTGTATTTTTCCCCTGAATAATTTTGTGTTACATTTTGCTGGCTAGGCAGAGTGAATTAGGGAGAAATTTCTGCCTCTGACTGTTTGTCTCTTTTTCTGACATACTTGAAGTAATAATATACATTAATAATAGGGAGTAGGCACAGGGAAGAGGTAAAAATTCAGGGACAGACTGTCTGTTTCAATTCTACAAGGTGCTATCCTTGTTTCTTTTGCAATACAAATTTTGTTGAAAAATATGCACAGCATTGAATCTTATTAATGCTACTGATAATGATCTGCTGTATATTATGGCTATAACAATAGGAAGATGTAGGAAAAAGAGAAATAGAAAAATAACTTTAAAGAAATGAGGTTATGTTTCCACCCAGTTGTACTTCTCACCAGTACAAATGCACATACTCACTAATTAAATAAAGGCAAGCACCAACAATGTTCATTGTGACAGAGACCTAGTAATTATGAATTAGAGACAGATATTACTCCTGCTGGTTTAAAGGCTGGCAGCAGTTGCAGTCCCTGGGGAGATGAGGTTAGCAATCTTTGAAAGAGAAAATAGAAATTGGCGGGAGCTTAATATCTTATGGCCTATCAGTCTCCATGGTCAGGCTATATCCAAGTTCCCTTTGCTGCTGGCAAACAGCATCAGTAGCAACTCAGTCCTTAAGCTCCTAGCAGATCAAAAGCTATTGAATAGAACTGTTCTGAAAGACACAAAGAGAGGATCACAAGCCCAACATGAAAAGTTATATAATTAAAACCTTAATAAACTGATAGTATACACATATAGACGGACTATTGGTGATGTACTACAACACATGCAAAATGTGAATAAAAACGACAGTGCAGTTTTCAACGAGCAAGCAGCAGTGTAAAGAAACAGAAAGTCTTTGAGACTCTACCAAAATTTCAAACTGATTTTTATAAACTTTCTCAAATATTTGGTTGACCATTTTATTTTCATTATTATTCATTTATGTGCAGTTCCATATTTCTAATTATCTTGTGAGAAAAGAACTGCAGAAATACTTCTGAAACAAACAAACAAAAAGTTCTTGCAGTATTTATGATCTGATTTACAGAAGACAATACCAGAAATCTCATGAGAACAATGTTCTCACATGAGACTTCCAACCAATTTTACAGACCAACAAAATCTGAATAGTTTAAACCTATTTCCAAACTCCAAACCTTTGAGATATGTATATTATCACAAATGCCTTCTTGTATTGTGCAGAAACTGTGGAGAGAAATAAGGGAGTATGTTACATCCTTCAGGAACTGTGAGTGGTAAGGCAGTAGTAAAGCCTGGAATTTTATCAGAACTGTCCAATTTATAGGTCAGATGTTTTTATCTTGTTTTCCTTTTTTTTTTTTTTTTTTATTGTTTTTAGTTTTTTTTATTGACATAAAACTCTGGAAGTAAATTCTGCTATTTTTTACATACAAAAATAAACATCCCTTTGTCAAGGCATGGTAAAAACAAATAAGAACCAATCTTTGCCCCAAAGAACTTACAGCTAAAATAATTCTTATTTGAGTTTTCAATGTTATATCTGGCAATATATTCAAGAGTGACTATGCATAGGAAACCACACCCACTCCTTGCCCCCAAATATCTCTCCATCCTGGAATATCTGGTACTCTTTGATGTGGAGTTCGACCTCCTTTTCTCTTGCTTTTGACCTATTTAATATTGTTTGTCAATATTCATATTAAGCCCCAATACCATTGATCCAAGATCCAATTTATACTTAAAGTTAATCAAAAGTCAGGGTTCTGCTCGGGATGTCCTAATAAGTCTATATTCAACTTCCTTGTGTCCTTCTACTATTTCTATCACATCTGTCCCCCATGGTACAGCTGGTCTGAATCATTTAAATAACCAAAATATTTTATTTCTTTACCAGACTAGTTTCATTTTTCTGCATCAACTGAGTTTCCTTCTTTCTTTCTTTACACACACATATGTGTATTCTAGATTTATATTAATTACTTCTGCTCAAGATCATCCAAAATTGATACTGATAGCCTCTGTTTCAAAGTTTATGAACTTTCACTAAATCTATAAAGACTTCTATACACAAGAAAACTGAAACTTAATATAAGATTTTTTTTTTTTTAAATTCATAACTTTATGTTTTGTATTTAGAGTCAAGGCCCTTGAGTATTTCCATATGGTTCCTGTGTAAAGTGTGAGTACACCTAACATGCTACTACACTAATTTCCATTCCTGGCTTTAAAGAATAGTTTTCAAATTGTCCTGTATCTAAAACTAGATACTACTATTAGAAAATTACTAGACATTTTATGAGAAATTAGAAGAAAACTCTCACCTTAATCAGAAAGCACCTCATTCTGCCTTCCTGGGATACATATTTATACTGCAAAAATACCACTAAACATACAGGAGCTGAAGCCATGATCATGGTAGAGCTATAAGAAACTGAAGAAAAATAGAGTCATCTATGTCTGTTTTTATCCAGAAGTGAAGATACACACTTTTAGGTGGTTATCATTTCATCCCTACAGCAATTTATATATTACGTGAGAAAAATTACCCCTAACATTTCTATTTCTCTCCACTGACTACAGAGGGAACCTAGGAGGAACAGCCAAGATGCAGTCTAGCACAAGACGAAAAAAATTCTTAGACTACGTATTCTTTGTCATGATCTTCTTCATGTTTGTAATGGTGAGACTAAAACAAAAAATTCTCACTAGAGTAATATTTTTGACCCCCAATAGAAGGAACAAAATGTTGCAGTGTTTCATCTTCACCGAATAAAGTTTATCTTTGAATTGCTTTCATCATCTAAGTTCAGTCAAATTTTCCAGTATTTATGAGGCTTTTTTTTTCTATACCTTATTAGTCAAAAACTGAAATACAATTTTATATGAACTCAAGTCATAAACACCAGTATTCCTTAGATATATTAAATTGACAGACCCGTATGTTTGCATATTTTCTGAAAAAAGTACTGTGAACTTGATATCTTTGTCTTTTTATTGACTGTGTTTTTTTCTTAGCAAAGTGTAATGCTCATTGTAGAAGGAGTAAATTACTCTGTTCGTGTGACCACATGACCACATAGTACATCTAAAAGCTAATTGGTCCTCAAGGACTTTAAACAAAGTCTAAAAATTTCTACCCTCCGAAATACCATTTGACCTGTCTGTCCAGGTCATTTCCACACTGACCTATATCACTACTTTTTACTAAGAGAATTGCTGATTCTCTTTTAAATCCTGTCTTTAACCTACTTCACTGAAAGTCCCCCTTGAAGATATATTTTTTCTCAGGACATGGAACTAACCATCAAACACCCTACTATCATGAAATCATAGAATCATAGAAGAGTTTGGATTGGAAGGCAACTTAAATGTTGATCTAGACCAACCTCAACTGATACATAGGTACATAGAAAGATATTGTATCTTAGGAAGAATCGTAATTTTTTTCAGTACTGCTCTTCTATAGAAATATTTTGTGTTTAATATTCATTGTGTAGCTTCACTATCACCCTTTCCAACCCTCAGGGTTCACTCCTCAGTATGGCCACATAGCCACAGTGACAGATAAATCTTTCATTAGCATGAATCATCATAGCTGGATTGCAACAAATTTTAAGCATGATCCATACAGTTATTTTAGTCCAACTCTTTTGCAGATAGAGTTCCCCCCTAGAAAATTTTCATGTTTTAGTCTCTGGCCCCACAGGGCCATGATACAAGTCAAGTGATTTGATGGTTTGAGTGATTACTCATGTCAGTTCAATATAGATCTCTTCAAGGGACCTTACAGAACTACTTGGCAAGTTTATGAAGGTTTGAAGGTTTTTCAGTCAAATTTCCATTTCTATTTAAAAAACAGTCTCATGGAAGTGCTTAGGATTTCATAGGGAAGAGGCACAAACCCGTACTTATTTTCAAAAATGTTTTGATTTGCACAAGCTGTTGCTTAACAATTCCAAACTTTGCATAATTCTATCCCACATTATTGCCTTTCCTCCAGTCTCCTGGTATTTACATTCTGAAAGAAACCGTACATGCTGATGGTATGTTAGCCAACACTCAGCTGGTCATATTTTCCTTATTCTCTTCTCATGTCCAAATCCAAAATCAAATCTGTCTAGAATATGGAAGTTCTAGCCTAATATTTTATATCTGGATTTTTCTACGCTAACAAAACATTTAGTTAATATAGATATCGACTTTGCACATTTAAGTTAAATCTAGATTAATTTAATCATTCTCCCATCCTTTTTAAATCTGATTTGGTGGTACAAAATCTTCTCAACATATCATTTGAACAAAACATTTTTGTTCTTGTCATTTTATGCTACAGAATTCCTCATAGTTATTAATAATTTAGATCATTTAGTCTATGAAAAATTCTATTTTTAATTTTATTTTCATTATCTTGTTTATATTTTACCAGTATTTTCCTGAAAAAAAGATTAAGTTCCATCTTTATTTCTCTCAGAAAAAGCATCACTTTTCCTATTCTTTTTGTAAGGTGGTCCATTTGTAACAATAACTATTTCCTGGTTTTGTCTTTCATTCAGCAAAGTGATACATAGGATAAGAGCTACTCTTAATGAAATAGGATTTCCTTATCAATATCAAAATCAACTCTAATATAACTCAGTTTGAAACCAGACTTTGAAATTCACTCAAGGTATTTACCCAAGGAAAATCTATCCAAGTAAAGCTAGCTTACAAGCTCTAAAAATAATTATTTCTCTTCTTTGACTTAAATTCCTCATGTTAACATTATGCAAAAGTGATAACCGTATTCAATGGGGCTCTCAGGAGTTTCAATATGGCATCAGGACTATATTAAAATTGTATGGTAGCTGTCAGCCAAACTGGCTATATTTTGCTCAATTTTTTGTATGATATTTTACATAACTTAATGAATTATTCTCTCTGTCAGTAGACAGCGTTTGCTGGCACTTCAACACATCCCTGAATCAATGTAATAAGCAAATAAAATTTTAGAGGCTATGATCAGAAAGCATCTCATTGCAAGATGACTATCAAATTCTAGATCTAGTTTACTGATATATACTATGCAAAAAGAAAAAAAAAAAAAAAAAAAAAAAACTACAGTCCAAGGTTCTCAAAATTTGTGAAATTTGTGGCTCTGCCAGTTGTAAGTGGTCTTCTCCCAGCTCCATCTGGGCATGCCTGTTTTTCACACATCCTTAGTCTTAAATGTGGCATTTGAAAAGATGCCCTGGACTTTTCCGTTGTATCAGGTCTTCTCCCAGAAAAGTATCTGCCTATTTCATCATGTTCAAGAGTGTCCTCCAATCTGTTTAGGGTTCCTCTTCTGTTCATAATCATTGTCATGGTTCAGATGCTGGCACAATGCCAGTGCCCCATGAAAATACACTTGCTCCAGTGGCAGCTGTGAGATGTGACCAGGAATAGAGCAAAACAGGCTCCGGCTTAGGAATAAAGGAAAAAAAACAACTTTATTAACCACAATATAGAGAAAAAGAACAAACCTCAGAATGAAAACTCTCCAAATACATTAAATACATTCCTCCTCCTCCCCCCTCTCAGATAATCAACTTTCAGTCCATCACCATCAACTCTCAATCCATCAGGGAGAGGAGTCTCCCCTTGCACCATAGACTTCCCCTGAAAACACAGTTGAAACTTCTTGTGTTTCCATGTCACTCGTGGCACTGCCCGGAGAAACATTTGCACTCCTGACGTCTTCCTTCCATGCTCAGTGCTCTCACCACTGCACATGGATCAGAACTGCTTTTAGGGTTTGCTCTTAAGGATGCTTTGTCCAGTTCCAAAACAGCAACAGTCTCTCAGCTTCGGGACACCAGTCCCCCCAGTTTCACCCCCTGGGGCCGAGGGGCCTCGTGCAACAGAGATCTTCCTCTCACTGGAGACAAAGGGCACCACCACACCCTCCTCAGCCGTCTCTGTTCACACCACTGCTCCACTGCACTTTCTTGGCTTCAGGACATTGCCTCCCCCTAAATGCAGTCTCTGGGTTACAGGAAAAAATGGGTCTGTCCATGGCCATACAAGAAAAGAATCCAGCCAAAGGCCACTCCTTCATCTCTTCCCACCTGGGATTCTTCTCAACCTTCTGGCATCTCTCACTTGCACCGCAGACTTCCATCCCTCTCTCTCCTCTCATTCAGATCCAGGAGGATGGGTATTTGTAAAGTTTCCATTATTCAAGGAAAGGGTTAAAATCTTCGCTTCCGTCTTCCCAGACCTCCCACAGGGGCTGGGCACCTTCTCAGCCGCATCCCGCACTTCTGGGCCGGCCTGGGGCTGCTATCACAGCACAGTCCATCGCAGCACCGGCACGGGCTCGCTCTCTCTGTCTCTGTCTGTCTCTCTGTCTGTGTCTCTCTCTCTCTCTCTCTCTCTCTGTCTCTCCTGGGGGATGGGGGGGCCCCGATACCGCTGTCTCCCACCCTTCGGTCCTGCAAAACCTCCACCCCGTCCTGTGCCTCCAGCCAGCCTCCCCCTGCCCACCCAGCCCGCAGCTGGGCAGGGAGCTCTGCCCTGCTGCACGGACCGGAGCCAAGAGAGCTCTCCTGGGCATTCTGTGCTCTGTTAACCCCTGTGTGTTCTCAGAGGTGGTGCACACCTTCAGTGGCCAAACTAGGTGCCAATATTCAAATCCAAGCACTGATTGGTTTGACCACAACCTCCCAAAAAACCTCACTTCCTTCTCAACCTAGGACAATCATGAAAGTATCTTGGAAAGTATCTTATTTAACACTGAGATTATGGAGAGTTTGATATGTGGTACCACTCATTAATTCCAGTTCCTTTTCCCTGCTCCATATCAACGATGTAGGACCTTCATGAGTAGTTAAATGTATCAGTTCAAGATAGGTCAAGCTGAGGTGGATTTTGTCAGCTTCTTCAAACTGTCCTGTCATCTGCAAATCAATGAGCATGCTGAATCTGAGATCCAGACTAGGTTTTATTGCACTCCAGGCTAACCTAATAGGGGATAGATGTATTTTAGCCCCTAGTAATACATGTCAAAATAATTGGCATCTCATATACCCTTATTAATTTGAGGGAAGACTTCGAACAAGTAGAATGTGAAACATAAGGACATGTCAACTTGGACCTAACCACATAGTTGAAACAGACTAGATCTAGCTTTCTCTCCTCTGAAGTTTCTGTGATAGTTCAGATGGCCATTGTCTTGTTCCCCAGTATGGAGCAACTTGAGAACGAGCAAGAGAAAAGTATGTAAGGCAACATTGCATATTAGTGTGGTGATCATAATGTTTTGATTTATATATGATTAATACTTTGGTATATATCAATATCAATATCAATAATTAATATCAATAAGGGCTATATCAATAAGTCTTTCTCTCCTGGAATCCAAATCCATCATTAAGTGTTGTGAAAATATACTGGAATAGCTTCCTAGACTGGGTTTTAAATAGGGTTTTTTTATAAAAAGGCCTCACCTTTGACCAAGCAAAGATTACAGAGTTTGCAGCTATGCACAGTATTTGAATATTACACATTTCACAGATAAAGCAGCAGAAGTCTCTACAAATTTTTGAGTTCTAGTTTGCTAGATCTAAATGTAAGTTATAAAAGTAGAAGCACTAATGGTCTCACCACATCTGTAGGCGATATCCATCCAAATTCCTTGCTTCAGAAGGAAAAGATTATTTTTTAGGTCATTGAAAATCTAGGAATCTTGAATAAGTAGCTGTTATTTGTTTAGACAACGCAACTGGATCTGAGTACCCACAATCATATTCCGAAGCTTTCTGGAGCAGGCACGAAGCGAGTTATCCGTTGCTAATTGCACGTCTGTTTAATTGGGTATTATTTTGGCAAAATTAAGAATCACGGTATGTAAATCCATGAATGATGCATGCAGTACTCTTTGCTGCATTATTTCTTATCTCAAGTGCCTGTGAATCTATGGAAGGTGGGAGTAGCCAGATTTCATTGAGCAAGAAGGTAGATATCTTATCAGAGATTATCAAAGGCCAGCCTCATATAAGAAAATTCTTTAAGTTTTATTGATCACCCAAGGCCTTGAGGATAATATTTTCCAGTGGATAAAAATCACCTTGTTTCAGAGGCATCATGACTTAAGAAAACAAAAGGAACCCTATGAGTAGGATGTTTTGTGCTGTAGTGTAGTGACTGCAGACTGAAAAACAGCTATGGTGCAAAAGCAGAAAAGATACAGAGGGGTTAAAGGCATTTATATCAGTAAAAATACAGCACTGGTGAGTAGCTAGCAAGAAAAGGAAGGAGAGTTGTAAGGTATTATTAGCAAAACCAACAAGGGTGCTATTAGACCAATGATGAAATGATATGCTGGAGTGAAGCATAGAGGCACTTGGAGGATATGGAAATCGCAGCTTTGGACCTTCATAAAGGGTACTGCAGAAGGCAGAAGTGATCTAAAGCATACAGATCAGGAAATAGCATTTTAAGGATTTTAGCTTATTCAGACCAGATCCGGTATGACTATTCAAGACAGCATTGGATAGAGCAAAAGGTCTCACAAGCCTATTAGCAATGTCTCCAGACATGCAGTTTTCTAACAATGTTACACATTCAAAAAGAAAGCTTGTTTTCTGGGAGGAAAAGTTTATTAAATCAAGTTCTGACCTTTTGAAGCTTACAGAGGCACAGTTCTCCACTTAAACACACACACAAGCAACATCTCTTACACATGGCCCTATCATCTTCAGTCCCAAATACAATGCCAAATTCTTAAAAAGACAGCTGTCCCCAACTAGGACTGTTAAAAGTCACCACTAGAACTATTACGTACACAGCAAGTGTACCCCTAAGCACATTTCGTAGTGTCAAGTTATTGCACAAACTTTACCTGGGAACTCAATTTATTCACATTTTCCTATGTGATTCTCAAGTGAGCTGTAACAATAAAGGTCAGATTATAGACCTCGAACACTTCAGCTAATGGAAATAACTTTATAGAGAAATACATTGTTTGTTGTATTTTATAAGGTGCAACCCACAGAGGGAAAACACTATCTCTGTCACTGCATTATGCAATGACTTAGAAATGGGCCCAAGACGGTTGGTAGCAGCATTTCCAAGCCAGGCAGGCAAGCCTGTTTAGGACACCTAGAGGGACCAAGCCTGGGATTCTGGAGTTATCAGCATCACATCATCACTTATAGCAGAATGAGAATTGGAAATTACTACTGAGGTACTTACAGATCCAAACACTTCTGTGCAGTATCTAGCTACCTGTAAACTACTAACAGAGACACACACAAACATGTGTTTACTTGCACAAACATTCCTTAAAGCAAGATAGACTTTTGCCCACTTCATCTAAAGTGTGGGCCAACACACACTTTAGATTTCTCTTCATATTGGCTCAGTTCCTTTTTCTCTTGGGGTGCATTCAACATTATGGGAATTAAGTTTTCAAACCAAATGGATAGAGGGCACATTTTTCATAAGAAAATTTAATAAATAAATTTTGAAAACACATTTCAGTTCAGTTACCCAGGAAAGTAGACTTGAATGCTAAAGGATTTCTACTAACCTTCAAATTTTTCAAGAACCTCAGATACGAGGAATGTGGAAGTTATATATTGTATGCTTGTGGTACATTACACTAGAAATCTAGACCAAGAAATTAATTTTTATGTGTCTTAGTATTTTTAGATGCTGATGTTGTTGCATAGGCTTCTAATTTGAGTGTCAGCTCTCAAGCTCACATTAAAATAATTAGAATATCACCAGAGCAAAATACTTTATACCTTGAATTATTGCTTGCAAATTTAGTTAGATGATAGATTTTATACAACTAAAAGTACTAACATATTAGAATTCAGTTTCTTTGGATTTCTTTGCATTCACCAGTAGTATTTCTTAGTTTTAAACAATCTTAAAATTTTATATAAAACATTTTATAAATTTAATTGGTTGGTAGTCTATTGAAAAATTAAACTTCACAAAGAAGACAAGATCATCTAACCTAAATAAATAATTCCTACCTTCTTACTTGTGAATAGCATATAATTATTTAAAGGATCAGCATGTTTTGACTATCACCTGTGTTCTCCTGTCTGAGAATCTATACAGCCATTACTGATCATTTACATTCTTGATAAAATTATAATAACAGCAATAAAAACTTAAACTTTTCTAGGTGTAGTCATTTCACCTAATTCAGGCATCTAAGTTTTCTGTATAGTCCATAGAAAAGAAAGACTCATTCAGAAAGTGACCTAAAGAGTACAAAAATGGAATCTTGTACTGCTACTCTGGACATGGCGCTCTCCATCAGCATTGTAAAGAACTTTAGAAGACTTCTTAGCATAGATATCAGAAAGTCCGCAGTAAATATAGTCAACACGTCTATGTGAACATGCCCACATGCAAAAATTGAGATTGAAATTGCTCCCTAACATCTGTGAATGAGAATCAGCATAGGATTTGTGATTTTCTACAGCTTTTCTTTATTTTTTTAAGGCAGTTCTTTTAGTCCAACACTCCAGTTCAAAATCAGTTTCCAATTGTGCTGCATGATATGCTAAAACATTTATTTATTTCCATATTTTTTTGCAGAAAAATATACTGACTGCATAAATATCATATTTTATATGGTGGTGTATTCCCTGTGGTTTTCAATGCACTAAACTACTAAAAGTGTCTAATAACACCCTTGTCTAAATAAGTCACTTGAATCTAACTGCTTAAACCAAAGGCGGAATTTAGTCCTAGATCTCTAAATGATGGTTTCTTTACTTTCTTGACTCTAGCACCATGTGACAAGCCAAATTACTACATCTAGTACTTATTTTGTAAGTCATCACGACATTTACACATTCCTTCCTTACACACAATTATCCTAAAATTATTGTGTTGCGTACTGCTTACCAGTCTTACTCTAGTTTTAGAATATGGTCCACCAGATTTACAGTCACTCAGGTCTAACTGAAATACAAGGAAAAAATATTGAGTTGAAATACACTATTAGTGAAGCCAATTGCTCTGTACACACAACTGTCACTGTACAGACTTAGTTGCACATCAATTAAATGCAAGAGTTCACAGGTAACTTTATAAGAAAGACCTTAAGAGACAAGTCTATTTGCAATTCACTAAAACTGTTTTTAGAGCTTTTTTTATATACTGGAGAAATCAAAATAAGCCATGGAAGAGCAGGAAAGATGAAAATGACAGATAATAAACACATAATCAGGCCCAGAAAGTTCTATAAAACACAGGTGCTCCCACTACAAAAATTACTCCAAGACCACATCCTCAAAAAGAAAAACCTTTCAAAATGTTAAGATGGGCTATTTCTAGAGACTTGTTAACATTACTGTAATTTCTCCACCATAATCTTAGGAGAGTGTGTGAGAAGATATCAATATATGATAGTGATTATTCATACTAGTAAATGCACAAGTAGCAAGCACATTATCATCTATGACAAACCCAGACAAAACAGCAGAAACGTAGTTTTGTTTAGGTACACCAACAAAAGGGTTTGCAACACACACAAAACTATTCTGACAAACAATTTTCTCTAAGTTTCTTCACAATTTATAACTTTTTTTTACCATTAAATTCTTCCTTACTCCTCATCTAAGCACACACTTAATTCCATTCAAAAAATATTTCTGTTTTGTAGGTTTTTGGGAATTTAACACTCTCTGAACTATCAAGACGCCAAACAACTAGAGGGCCCAAAATTGGTCTGGAAAACTTTCTTGGCAATGGATGAAATTTTATAAAGATAGTTAGGTCCAGCTATAGGCTCAGTGTACTGAGAAAGCCCCAAAAGGAAGGAGTGTCTACAGACCATGCAGAGATTACAAATGGGCTGAACCACGTACCCTTTCTGCCATCATATATCATGGGAAGAGCCATTGTGATTTCATTATCTCTACAACTCAAGAAAAATAAAGCTGTGTATATGATCAGAACTGGTTTGAATAGTGCATAGAATGAGAATCCACGTTGGCTTTATGTCCTGACCCAGCACTGCAAACACCCTATTCCAGTTTTCTTAAAATGTAACACTGTGTGCAGAAAGAGCCACCTTCCAGCAACTCAACCTCCAGCCTCCACAGAACCAGAAGTTCTAGAGATAAACAAAGAAACTTATTGAGCTAATTTGAAAAAAAACTGTGCCATTAAATGAAAACTGCTCAGTTAAGCCACCCAAAAACGAAAGCAGTTTTGTGCACAGTTTGTATGTGACTGAGTAGGGATTCACTGGGGATTTATCTCAGGTGATACACAAGAGGTCAGATTAGATGATCTATTGAACCTTCTGGCCTTAAACAGTATGAAACAATGAGAGTTTTTATTATATCTAGCCTTGTACGCCTTTCTCTAACTGTAATGCTATAAATTATTAAATATAATAAAAAATTTCTATTCACTTCATTGCTATGTTGTTTTAAAGAAAATGCATAACCTCTGTTTTAATATTAGTGAATAAACTGCCTCTTTAAGCTACAATTAGTATAAAAAGAAGCTATCAAAATCATTATAATTTAAAATATGATTGAAAATGTTTATTTAAATGTTTTAAAATTAGTTTTTTATGATGTAACTAATTTTTCCTTTCAAAGGTAAAATTTACATTATTCACTTAAAAATTACATGTTGACATTTTGTTCAGATATACTTAATATTTTAACTGAAGATGTGCTATAGCTAGCCTACATCCTGAATGAAGATTTTCTGTTTACCAAGGGTTCTTAAGAACACCAAATAATTTTAATACTTTAACAATTTCTTATAAAAACCATCCTAACAGGAGTGATGAAATCACCTATTATGTTGCCTCAACTTCTTACTCCTGACTACTGTCTATTTAAGTAGTTTACAGCCAGTTGCACAATGAAAATAATTTATTCTGAAAATTTATATATCTAGATTTATATCTGAAAATCAACTTCAGAGCAGATAATTGTGGTTTTTTTATTATTTTGCTTTGGCTTTTTAGTGGGAGGAATTTAAAGGGAGACCTACAGGAACATATTTCAATGTACTTGGGTGTCAGTTCACTTTATCATTGCCAAAGATGCATTGTGTGTGGTTTTTAAATTAATTAATTAATTAATTTTAATTTCATTCATTTGGAGAGATGGATTAGCTTAAACTCAGAAAGAACCATTAAAATTATCTAGTCTGATATGAGACATATGACGATCTTTCAGTTTTCACCCAAACTATGTTTGAGATCAACAACCTTGGTTAAATTACTTCAATTTTGCTACAGTAATATTTTTAAATAAACTTCACATATTTCTAATTCTTGCTGCTTTACTTCAGTTTACAGATATTTGCTCCTTCTTATGCATTTACTCTAGATTATAGTTTATAAACACACGTTGAAGTGTTTTTAAAGTATTACAACATCTTTTCCCTGTTAGTTTTTTCAGAAATTAAGTAAATTTAATGCTTTATTTATCTCCTCAAAAACACTTTCTCCTACTCTAACTACATATTAAGATTTTTTCAGAGGAAAATATAGACCCTAATAATTTTAAATTGCAGACATTTCCCTGAAATAATGTATTTTATGCCTTTTATAGTGATGGCATACATAAGGAAATACCTTACCTAGTCTCAGCTGCCCTACTTTTACATTGCAGAGATCACATGAGGCCACGTCTGATGTTCATGAGAGTGACGCACATTCCTGCTGAACTGCAGTTCATGGAATTCACTCTCATCTGTGATGATGAAGATGATCAGTAAAAGCGAAATGGGTCATAACTCTCTGTTGGCAAGAAAAGAAATGTGGGAAAAGAATGGAAGTTACTGGTACTTTTTTAGATTTTTTATAAGATTTTTGCTGCCTTCTTTTACCCATTGAGTAAACAGGTAGTAACTGAATTTTGCCCAATATAATTTAATGATCAATTGTCTCCAGTTTAGTTTCTCCTTTTCTTTTCTAATAATCTGTTGCAACCCGTATACATTCATGAATAACATAAAATCAACAGAGAAAACATTTACTGATCATGTTTTAGTAATCAAAGTCCAGTACTAGTCTCTGTCCTCTGTCAAGGAAAATGCATAAATTCAGAGCCTTTCATTATTTTATCCTTGAATAATGTTCTTTTTTCCAGATAAATATTGATCACTACAACATTAGCTTTTCAGAAACTGATTTTGAAGATATAATGCAACTCAATTTGGAAAAAAAAAATCTACCTTTATAGTATTGGTTAAACATGTCCCTAAAACTTCATTTTTTGCATTCAGTGTTATATTGTCCCTCTGTGGTTTAATGTTCTAGTGAACAGTAGAAGGTACTTTGATATCTACAATTACTGAACCATTAGAAAAAGAAAAAAAGTTCATAACTCCTACTAGACTGAACTTGGATTAAGGCTGAGTTGTACATATAATTACACTGCAGGATATTTTCTCATATTACAGTATAAGTTTTCTTTCCTTTTAGTTTACTAATGGATGACAGTGGCTATCAATATAGCTAGGCTTTATTGGGGAAAAATTTTACCAATTTAAGTTATTCTGTCACCAGAAGAAACTGTATAAGAGTAAACAGATCATCACAAGAGATGACTGAAGAGCAAACTTCGTTTTCCTGATTGCTTGTGGCTGTATAATGTTATGCAGGAGTGTGGTTATGCTGGACACTCATTTTCTGACATTTTATGAGTAAATAATAAACATTTTTATATTAAGAAATTTGCTCAAAAGATTCTTATGAACAGATGTAATTCATTATAGCAATTCAAATACACCTGCTTTAGATTTGATGGAATAAAGCACGCTCATTACAATGTCTTTCTATCCCACATACATTCATTAGAACAGAGATGTATGACTTACCAAGTTACTGCTAGGCATGCAGGAACCCTGCCTTCCTAGAGAAGGCTGGGCACCTACCTACCCATGGGAAGCTGTGAATGAATTCCTCAGGGTTTTTGGCTTGTGTTGGGGGCTTTTGTTTTACCTACTAATGTGTCTTTATGGCAACCCATGAGTTATATGACTTCTACACTTCTGATTTTCTCCCTGATTCTCTGGGTAAGGGTGTGAATGAGTGGATATGTAGTGCATAGTTTCTGGCTGGAGTTAAGTCATTATGGTCCTGCTTCTTGATTATGCCCACATTCTCAAGTAGAACTGTGAATTTGAATAAGAACTTCTTTCAACAGAACACAGATAAACACTTTGCAGCTTTAAGAATGGTCTAGTGGCAGAGATGAAGTATCCCCTTCTGATTAGTCAAAATCTCCCTTTATATGCAAGCAGTTCAAATTTTGTGTCTGATAGAATGAAAACTTTCCCAGACAGGCACTTCATACACAGGGCTGTGGGTTTTTTTTTGTTTTTTTTTTTCTTTATACATAATATGTAGAAAGGCACTGATTCTGCTGACTTATCATCTTCATTCTCACAAAATGATGATTGGAACCTTGCCTGTAACCTATCAGGAGATAAATGTGGGTAAAGAATATGAACAGAGCCACATGAAGTCTACAAAATATGAATCCCAGGGGTGGCTACCTCTTTTCATTCAAGCAGGAAAATAATAATGAAAAGCATTTGATGCATTACAAAAGATTTGCTAATTAATTAAGTAAAAATTGTTTGTACTTTGCTACACTAGAAAACACAGTACATGGCAACATACAACAGAATGTACATTAGTATTGGTATGAAGTTGCAGGCTCATGCTGTTGGTACAAATTCTGGCATGTTTTATAGGCCTGATCTGTACACAAAAGGCACATATAATGAGTAACATTTACATGTTATAAAGGGTGTGAAAATTTTCAACATGCTGGTAATTAGAAACAGTGTTAGAGGTTACTAATAGATGATTGTCTGATGTGAACATTGAAAGACACTGCGCTAACAGTGGTATCTAGCCACAGATCTAGTTCACTGAACATAAAAATCAGGCAAATAAAAAAAATATTTTCTCAGGAAGCATTCTTTAATTTCCTTCACTGGATTTTGTCAAAGAGCTTTGAAGAGGGCTATCACCCTCTGAGCACTCAAACATGGCTTATGTAAGGCAACTGTCTTCCTATTTTCTGGTCAGCATGCCTCACCATTAGTAAGGTACTAGGCACAGATACATATGCAGATATAAATGCTTTGGTCTTCACAAGAGTAATCATTTGATAAAAACAAAAAACAGCCAAACAACAAAAAGAATTACCTTCTGTGCTGTGTGTACTAGTCACTACATATTCAGTTGCATTTATGTGATCTCTGAGGATTGCCTTTTAGGACTGTACTCTAGTCTATCCTTTGTTATAACTCAAGAGAAAATGCCAATGCCGCTGTATAGTTTGTATAATTTGGAGGAAAAAGCTAAAATGCTAATTGTTCCTATCTGCCTGGACATAGGATGTTCAGCAACGGACAAGCCTTATGTTTTTAGAGCTGAAGTAAGAAATTGCTAATGCTAGCCACAGGTCTTTGGCATGTCCAAGGCAATGGGCACAATACATTAAAGTTAGGTAGTTTGTCCTCATTGTTACTGGATTTGATAATCCTGCTTATAACATGGCAATACTCCCAAGTGGAAGATTTTCTTCATGGAGATTTGTTTGCCTCTATGTTGTTATAATGACCTGACACAAATGAAACAGCAACATTTATTTTAGAATTATAGGCCAGTGTGAACTTTATATTTTGTAAAGCAAATGAAATTTGTCATCAGATTTTAGTTGCTTACAAATTTTACAAACCCTTAAATGTAATACAAAAAATAAATGAAGGCAGAGAACCATCTTCTATGTCCCACTGTTAAGTGTAGAAATATCTTATTCTGTCAATGTGATTTCATAGCAGGATGAAAAATGTCAAAAGTGGGGATGACAAATCAGTCTAGTGAGGAAAAATGACTCTCAGACAAGAGATGTCATTTGTCATGATTGCCATTTGACTGCACTTTCTCCTGTCTTCTCTTTCAGATGAATGTTACTTTGCCATTAATTTAAAATTATCTTAAATCAAAGATGGGTTGAACATGAAAAGCAAAGGTACTCCTCTTTTGAAGTTTTGCAATATGCAGAAACCTATTCAAATGTAAACTTACTGAAAACTGACATACACATTATAAAAAAGGTTATCATCATGAATTGTTAACTTGAAAAATATTATAGTTCTTTAGTTCAAAAGTCCATTTTTCCTAAATACAGGCAACAGCATGGCTTTTGTTCTAAACTGACACAGCTGAGCACAGCACTCTGAGCCACTGCATAATACGGGTGGTAATTAAGCCACAGCTTCAAGGTTGCATGGGCACAAGACAATTCAGCCTAATGAAGTATCGATTGGCTGCAGTCGAGGTAAAACAAGTTGACATTCATTTAGAGGTAGCAATGCGAATATACCACAAAGCCACCAAAGAAGCAAGGGAAAAAAACAATGAAACTGAATTTTAATCTTGCAAACACAATTAAGATTCTTATTTACAGCATGTTGCTATCACTTAAACTAAAGCTAATTGCATACTTACTGCCCTGACATCAGATTCTTAAATCAGCAGAAATTATATTCATAGGCTGTTGGCAAAAAGCACATGAAGTTCAGTGTTTCAATTAGAACCTGTCCTAACACTTCAAAAACCCAACTGCAAAAAAAAAAAAAAAAATACTGAAAGTCCTCTCAAGTTTCCATATTATTCACACAACTGAGTTTATTTTAAATTCTGTCATAAGTCCCTCTGTAACACAAGTTAGTTAACTACAAAGGACAATAGTTTTACCTCTTAATTGAATGATCGCAAGTAGATTTTTTATATTGCAATATTATGCAAATATTCAATATAGTTTCTAAGATTCATTTTATTTCCTTTTATGTCTTTATAAAAACAATGCCTTGACCATATTTGTCTCTTGCACATATATATAAAATAATGATATACATAAAATGCATATAGCAATGTATAACTTTAAACTTAGTTTTTGTAATCATTTTATTCCTAATCACTGAAGTTCATTTTCTATGAAGTGAGGTGTTCTCAAAAGCCACACAATGAGTGCAAAATTTTTGACATTTGTATCAGAAACATCTACAGTAAAACAAGAAATTACTTTTTACTCCTACTACAAAATCTTCAGGAGATTTAAAATGTGGATAAAAGTATCAAAGTGTTATTTTTTTTTCTGTGTAATATTATCTTTAACTTAAAATTCCTGAAATTTACTTATGTACTTTAAGATTGAAATTAATAAGTAGTTTAATAAAATCAATAAAATATGTCTAAGAGAACAACATTAATTTTAAAGAGAACTCAAAAAGTAAAAATATTTGAATTCTTTTCAAATTGTATTGCTTCTTACAAAGGTTTCTAAGGAATTTCTTTGAATTTGGATTGTTGACTTCTAGTTTAAAAAATTCATCAGCATCCTTTTTCCTTAATTGTTAGCACAAAACAAAATTTGTCCAAAGAAGCCTGTAACTGTATACTATCATTTGTGACTAAATGCTTACATTTTACAAACAAATACTCAGAAATTGCAACAAATGTATTACATTAAATCATTCTAACAAAATCCTCCTTATAAAGCTGAAATGTGAATGTATTATGAGGTTCTGTCTTCCAAAAGTGCAAACAGTTTACAGCTTGCACCAATCACTTTCATTTTCTCATGAAAAATTCCCCCAAATGACTGAGAAAGTGTTAATGTGTCTAATTGCATTATAGACCCCTCCGGCAGACAGACATTTCTTTAAAAAGTAACTCATTAAATCACTGATTGCCAGATGTTGGGATTCACATCAATTGCCCTACTTACGTACTGAATTAAGGCAGTCTGAGCACTGAAATAAACATAAACTATCTTAGTAATTAAAGTATTACTCTAAAAATTCAGAAAATTGTGATTTGACTACATTTACTCTATGTGAATGTTTACAGGCAAAATAATTTCATCATCACTTATGTAGACTGATTCTTAGTGTCTATTAAAAGATTTTTAGATTTTAAATTAACAAACAGAAAACGGAAGGCTATTAAAATAAATAATTTCCACCAGCATACCAGTGCTAAATAATTAACTAAACAATTGCATTATTGGTTGGGCTCTGATCATGGTCTGCCTTATCAACTGTTATCACCTTATGTGGAAATCATGTAAAAGAAATGTCATTGTTGTAGATATACTACAGGAGGTTCCAAACTAAAAAGGTGAGAATTTTAGTCTCTCTTGGTGGAAATGTCTGTGGTCTCTTGAAGCCCGGTCAGCACACTTGCACAACATGAGAAGAAATACTACTCCAGAACTGATACACGACTTGACTATAAAATTTCCCCCTTCTGCTGGGTTCAAATCTCTAACCACATCCCCCATTATCTGTGAGGTCTACAGTCTAGATGGAAGTGGCAAATAGAATTTCTAGCCACTAGTACTTTTGTTAAGAGTAAATATTTATCTTGGCAAGGACTCTTCTGGGCCCACATCTCAATTGTGTAGTAATAATGAGAAGAATTCAACCCAGTATCAGTGCAATGGGGATTCCTGAGGCAGAAATATTCAGTCCAGCAAATTTCAATCCCTTTTCCAAAATGGCTACAGAAAGAGTCTCTGTCCACTGGAGATAAGGATTTTGGAATCAATGGCCATTTACAAATGCTTTCCTTTTGGCAGACTAACTCTCAGACCTCTAGTGAAGAAGACGTGCCCCAGTAAATGGATTAGGGAAAAGCACAGATTACTTCTGAGAGAACTCATCAGCCTAGCTGCTATAAGTAGTCTGGATAGACTGTACATTCTACCTGAAGGAATGAGGCATATTCAGGTAACATCTGAAGGCCTACAACTGTTCTGAAGAATTTGTTTCTTCTACAGAGGACAAGTTCTCTCTCTATATTGAAAATCCAAATTCTTTACTGCTCTTTCAGAACATGCTGTAAATAATGCATGTAATTGTATTGCTATTAAACAGAATTTCTTTTAAACATTCAAGCTAGTGCTAAAAATGTTATTTTGATCAACAGCTAATATTTACATGTCTTCAAAATTATTAAAAAGTAATTCAAAATAGTTACAAAAAAATGGTATCATCATTGCCTTCTTCAACAGTAAAAAACCCTTAACTGATGATGCATTCAAAGTGAAAACATAAGTTTATTAAAATAGTTCATCTCTATACTTTCATAAATATTTCAACATATTTCAACTGTTCATGTCATCAAAATTCTAATAATCCTTTATATACTATTTTAATATATTTATTTTCAAATACAAGCGAAACCAGTTAATTCTGAAGACAATTTAAACTTTCTCTAGTGAGAAAAGAAGTTCTCATAATATGCTTGCCCTGGTGCTATCTTGTGTTACAATGTTTCTTATTCACAAAAGGAACTGAAGATGGAAAGCTGTAGCAGTAAATGTGATAGCTAATTTTCTGAATTTCATTGAAATAATTAAAAAAATTCCCAGGAAATTTATCGTTTCACAAATGCTTTTTTTGTATCTTCTGATTTGAACGTCAGGATATTACAATTTGTCATAAAACTACCACAACCTCATAAAAAAATACAATTATTTTTAAAACAAGTGATGTCATTTAGGAAAACATATCTTCTTATTTAGCTCTTTATATATATAGAATTTGTGGGCAATTAGGTTTACTTCATCTGAGAATGGAATATAAACATTCGAAAATAGTTAATTGCAACCATAATTTTCTTATATATTTTTAAATTGTTTTTTTTTTCTAAATCAATACTAGTCAGTGATAAAACTACCTCCTAAAATATTTTAATGCATATAATATTTAAAAAAATGTTTATATGTTTCATCAGGAACTGTCATGATAGGACAAGGATTAATGGGTAAAAATTGAAAGAGGGCAAATGTGGGTTAGATATCAATTCTTTACAGTGCGGGTGATGAAATGCAGGAGCAGGTTGTCCAGGGAGGCTGTGGATGCTTCAGCCCCAGCAATTTTCAAGGAAAGGCTGGATAAAGCCTTGATCAACTTGGTCCGGTGGAAGGTGGCCCTGTCCATGGCAGACAGTTTTCAAGGTCCATTCCAGCCTTTTAACATTCTATGATTCCATGATTCTATAATATTATTATATTATAGTCCATCTTTGAAAGGTTCTAAGCCTATTATGCACATTTTTATCTTTTAAATGCCTTAGAGAGATAAAGTGCACCAGCAGTTTAGGACTGGAGCCAGGACTAAACTTTCAACCTGTACAGTTCTAAGCATATGCTTTATGCATTTGATCACACTTCATATAATATTACACTTTTATTTTCTATTTGATCTCAAGAGAAAAGAAAGACAGACGAGAGAAATAAACATAAAAAAATACAGATTTTGAAAGACAGAGAGTTTTATCTATGCCTTATTCAACTTCCATAAGCTAAACTCTAGTGAAGTTATTCAGTTTTGTCAATAAAAAACTCAAAACTGCAACATGTCAGTCTGTCTAGTACCATAGTTATAATCCAGGGATAGTACCTTTTACTTATTTTTAAATATTTGTTATAGCCTGCATTGCAAAAATTCGAAGGATATCTGCAAGAAAATGCTTTAAGTAAAGGTTACGAGTGATATAGTGTCTCAAAGATCTAATAATAAGATAAATGTATTTTACCAGGAGGTCATCAATTCAGATTCCACAAAAAAATCAGCAATGCTTTGACTTTTAAAAAATGTCATTCCAGTTCCTATTAGAGTAATGACTAATTTAGGAGAATGAAAGTCACTGTTTAAATCAGTCTGTCACTATACTTAACAACTCTGAACCTAAAGTTTTAGAGAATCAAACAGGCCAACACCAGACTTTTTACTCCAAGGGATGCCAGAGTTTTTTACACCAAAGCAGATAAACATGAGATCCATTTTCTAAGACACATATGTGTGTTTAAAATTAAAAATTCATTGACTTCTAAATAGAAAAAATTCTTTAATAAACGTTATGTTTTGCTCCATTCCTGCACTACTCAAGAACTAAGACAGAGTACATTCAGAAGACAACAGAACTGTGAAGAACTTTCCTAACACAGATTCCAAGTCTCTGCTATTTCACTAAATAAGCTATATTTTCATTTGTATAAATTTATCTGAAAACTGATTAGTTTTCTGATCTCCTAGCTTAACAGAATGTTCCAGATCTCCATTCCTCAGATGGATAGACTATGTGTTCTAAATTTTTAACAAAAATTTAATTATGATAAAATATATATGTATTTATAGCCATTTGTTCTCTATGCACAAAACTGTACTTTAAATTTTTCATTCTATGGGCCCAGCTTCATTCATACAAAGTTAGCATTGCCACAATCTCATCACAATGTCAAGTGAAGACTATGGAGATTACATTATGATGTCAAAATGCAATTGCAAGGAATTTTTATTACTATCCATGGTCACCACATTTACAATATCAAATCATGATGAAAACTGTTTCAATGTTTCTCTGGAGATGAAATTATAATGTCAAGCTGATGACACAATGAGGTCAGTACAAATCTTCATAGACCCAATTGCAATATTCATTGCAAAGGGAAATATATGGAGACTGTCATAGAAAGACTATAGAAAAACAAAGTGGACACAAACTACCGAAACCTCAGTAAGCTTTAAAAATTGTGAAGATGGAAAAGCCTTTGAAAAATATCCTCTCAAAAGTTTTCCCTACTCTTTCTCCATCACAAGTTTTCTTCCTTTTTTTCTCCCTAGTGTCATCAATGAACTAGACTTTTCTGGATTCTGTGTCCATGATTCCGAGACATTTTGGCTGTTCCTGATTTTTTCCAGTCCTCATTTTACATAGCTGCCATTGAGTTTGCCCCTCTTTAGCCCCTAAACTATGCTACAATTTATCATCTGCTATTATTGAAATCTCAATTTAGTATTTCCTTAATTTTTTTTCCTAAGAGTTTTTGATTACTTTCCTGACCACATTAAGACCAGCAATGGCAAAATGCTCTCACACAGGTTTTGAAACCTGCTTCTCACTGAACTGCCTACTTATGCTGAGTTTTGTTACTTTTTGCAGTCTTGATGGGGTGTTTTAACTCTCTACTACAAAAAAAAAGCACTCTGTTCCACTCATCTCCTGAATTACTGTCTGATTTTGTATCACCTTTTCAAAATTTCAAGTTCAAATATTTTCTGTATTCTTTCTTAGCACAAGAATTTATCTCAAATAGCTTTATTAAGTCTGATTATTTCCTTCGTTTCTCTTTTTACAGTTCACACGTTACAAACGACATTCATGCCTCCTGCGTATGCAGACCAGGGTTTGGTGTAAATTTCTTTTATAAACTCTCTATCTGATAATTACCCAGGGGTAAAGTATTATATAAAAGAAAATATAAAATTTTGCTTGGCAATAGACAGTGTTATATGTATGAAATATGCTACCTTCATTTGGATAAACTTCAGTTTAAGCTAGGGTCTGAATTCTCTTCCTATATTTGTACAGTTCAATGCTTAGCAAACTGCAATATTATAAAACTAGTTTCAATAAAAAAAAAAAATCTAAAATTCAAAACTTTTGAATACATTTATCTTATTCAATTTCTATCTCTAAATCCTTGGGAGACTTTTCCTTTATTTGAATTATTGTGGTAGTGTTTATGTTCCACTAATAGAGTAGAATCTATATTACATAAAGGTAAGAACAAGTGTCCTATTATCATTAATATTGTGTTTTCAAAATACGTTTGCCAGGAACGCACCAGGATATTCTAAAAAATTTAAGGACCATAAAATCCACTGATGTCTAATCTGATTGATGACCCCAGTGCCAATACAGAAGCAGATCAGTACAGACTATGCTCTGGTGATATCATTAGGGCATATTCATCTTCCTTCTTTTTACGCATTTTAATCCTTCTCTTATTTGAGTGTCCTCTTCTAAATTAAAAGGTATTTAAAATCATAATATTGTTACAGTTTTCTAAATCAAGAGTGTACAAAGACTTAACATTTTTCCACTTGTTTAAAGCTGGTATTCATCAGGACAGCATGAATAACAATATTATCTGCACTGAAGCAGATTATTCTCACTTCTTCTTAAATAATAAATTATATTGATGTGATTTATCCAGAACAAGTGCCATAAATATTTTAACTTAATGCTAATACCAATCAACTGGAATGTTTAATGCAAATGCAAAAGAATATATTTATCATAATTTCCTTATTTTAGAATTTATCTTCTTCATTTTTCCAGCACCAGAAATTGTATGACCTTTTTCTCATAAAGACAATGATAGAATACCATCGTAGGTTCTTTTCTACCAAGCCCACAGTCTGCTCATTTGCTTTAGGTCAGTAAAGTTTTCTCTTCTTTGATGTTTAATGTCCTTTTCCCTGGTTTAAAAAATTGAATAATTTTACTGAGCTAATGTAAGTTTGAAATTTCTCTGTTATCATTCCAGATTAGACATATTAAATTTGTAAGTTGTATGTTTTAAAACCATTTTGAGTTTGCTTTTGTTTCCAATATTTTTTTCAAAGTAGGAAGAAAAAGTCATACTTGATTATTAATACAGCAATAGATATAATCCCTCATGTACTCTTTTTGGTAAAAAAAAAAAAGGAGAAAAAGGGTGAAAAAGCAAAAACCCTAATATTAATAAAAAGGAAATAAAGTACATATTGTTTCAGTGATGAAGAGCTGAGACTGACAAGTTTTTCTCACAAACTTGACATATAAGATAGACAAAGATAAGAAGTATTGGACATAAATGAAGTAGAAGAATATAAACTAAAAGTGATTGTCAACTTATTTAATAAGAAGGATAGGTTTAATTAGTACTTAGTATTTTTGTAAATATTTACCAAATAACCAAGATATTGTCTTAGATACTTATTGATCCAGAAATTGATATATTGTGCAGAAAAGTGAGAAGGAGCAAAAATAACTAAACCAAACTTCAAACCCTAGCATTCCACGACTTCACAGACTGTGAATATTCCAACTTTCTTTCCTCATGTACTGCACTCTGAGAAGCAGAGGGTGATTGAGGACACATGGAATTTTGCATCCACTGCTTTAATACGATGCTATTTTACTTTTATCCATTCATTAATGTAGCAAATTACCACTTCTCTCTTCAACAAAGCAGTGTGGAAATAGGTGTGAGGTCCTGTAGTCATCTTTACACAGGAGTTCTGATCTATGATGAAAGGAGTGATGTACACATATAATATGATTGCATCGCAATTGTGAAAATGGAGAATTTCTGTTTAAAGCATCTCATAAAAGAAAAAAGAAATCTCTACATATTTTATTAGTGTCAAATGTAGCTCAAGGCTATTACTATGTGCAGATTTTTGTATACAAGATTAACATTACAAGGAGGTTTGAGGCAATGGTTAAAGTACAAACCAGGAAAAGTACTGTCCATTATGGACATTAAAAATATGTGTTGTATGCATTGATTTGCTTGTATGGCCCCTATATGGGATGCCTTTGGCAAACAGTCTGGTTGTCAATATTTGTTAACATAAAGGGAGTGTGTACATGATGTCCAGATGGATTGAATATGCAAAATTCTCTGGGATGTGTCTGCCCAAAACTGATAGATCATATTAAAGAGAATCATGAACATCAGCCAGATGAAACAATAATCAGAGATTGTAGAATCATAAAATATCTTGAGATGGAAGGGACCCACAATGAAACATCAAAGTCCAACTTCCGGCCCTGTGCAGGACAACTCCAGGAAACACACCATGTGCCTGAGAGCACTGTCCAAGCATTTCTTGAACTCTGTCAGGCTGGTCCTGCAACCAGTTCCCTGGGGAGCCTGTTCCAGTGTCCAATCACCCTTTATATAAAGGTGAAAAACCTTTCCCTAATATCCAACCTAAACCTCTCCTGACACAACTTCAGGCCATTGGGTGCTGTCACTGGTCACCACAGAGAAGAGATCAGTGTCTGTCCCTCCTCTTCCCCTCAGACAGAAGTTGTAGTCTGTGCTGAGGTCTCCTCTCAGTCTCCTCCATGCTGAACAGAACAAGTGATCTCAGCTGCTCCTCACACAGCTTCCCCTCACGGCCTTTCACCATCTTAGTAGCCCTCCTTTGGACACTCTCCAATAGCTTAACATCTTTATCATAATGTGGTACCCAACACTGCACACAATATTCAAGGTGAGGCTGCCCCAGTGCAGAGCGGAGCAGGACAATCCCCTCCCTGCCCAGCTGGTGATGCTGGGCCTGATGCACCCCAGGACACACTGACCCTCCTGGCTGCCAGGACACTGCTGACTCACATCCAACTTGCCATTGAACAAGACCTCCAGCTCTGAATGATGTTGGGAGCAAAGGACCATTTTCCATTTATTAACTTTATGTAATAAATATATGATTACATATGTAATAAATATATGATTAGATATGTAAATACTTACATATTAGATATATATCTAAGTGACACGGATTATTCATTATTGTACCAGTATTGACACTTAATACATAGTTCATTGATGCCTAGTTAATTTTATGTGGTTAATAAATTAATAAATTACTTCAATTTTAATTTGATTTAAACTAATTCTTTCCCCTGCTTCAGCAAGTCTCCACTTTTATCTGAAAAAAATTATAAATTAATCAACAGCAAGGGTTTTTTTGCAACTTCTAGACTTTTAAACATTCCTGTGACAAAATCAGGGGAAAAAAAAGAAAAAGAAAATTAAAATAAAGGAAAAAATACTGCTATTTTTCCTATTACTTTTCCCTGATTATGAGATGTTCTGGCTAATTCAGAAAAAGAAGACACACAAAATAGAGCAGCACTGAATGTTTATAGTCTTCATAAGGTTAGCAATATTTGGTGAATCCATATGAAGAACCAACTAACTTTTTAATTCTGTTACACATTTGTATTAATGCATACAGAAAAGGCTTTGCTTATTGAAGCAGCAACAACATCCCTACAAGCAATAGCTAATAATGCTCCTTGGGGCATAGACTGATGCTAAGAATATAACATTCATTTTCAGGAAAGTAGAAATTTTAGACAAACCAGTATTGTTTTCTGTAACAAGATACTTTGTATCTAAAGTGTGCAGAAATTACCAAATAACCCCATCTAGAAGATTCTTAGCAACAAAAATATAAATATCGTTTGTGTTTATCGATAAAATACTGCTGCAATTAAACGTATTTGCATTTCCTTTTATTTAGAGAAACCTGTGGTCCACAGATCTCATGCTTCTAAACATTACTGAAGACCTCAGGACAACAGTCTTTTATATTTCAATAAAGTGAAAATTGGAAAGAAAAAAAAAAAAAAGAAAACTATAGATGAATATTTACAAAACACAGAAGGAAAATTCAAACTAAAATTTGCATCCACAAATATAAGCTCATCCTGGATTTCACCAATAAGATGAAAAAAATGGTTCATGTTGCATTGGAAGACCCACACTTTGTGTCCATTCACAGTAAATATACTAATATTTTCCCCTAAAGAATTAGATTTCCCCATAGTTTGACAGGGTGTCTGTCAGAACACATGTAGATACAATGGTAAATGTTATAAAATTCTTAACAAGGGTAGATAGGCAGAAATTCAAAATATAATGTAGGTCAGATTTTCCACTTGTTTCAACTATGATTTGAAGAAGGGAATTAAATTCCCATATCTCACTGACTTTCACTGGGATTTGGGAAACAGAAACTCCTTTAAAACCCCTAGCTTTTATAGAAAATTCTCACAGTCACTTTGAGAACCATCCTCTTGTGTGTCAGGTGCACTTTAACTGGATTTGAAGGCAGTTACTCCTCCCCTCACTGGACTCACAGATACTCCTTTGTAAGCTGTAATGTGGGCTCTTCAATACATTTAGTTCTATGAATAATTAATGTGTCTCCTGCTCTCACCACTTGATTTCCAGTTATTTGCATTGCATGCAGTATGCTGAGCCAGTTTCATAGCTCCTAGAGTAAAATGCAGGCTTCCAATCTCATAAAGTGCAATGGGATATGAAAAATAAGAGTTTAAATAATAAAAAAAAAAAAAAAAAAAAAAAAGAGCTGTAAACCTGTCTCACATTTCATAAAAATGCTAAAAGTAAAATCTCCAAGAAAGAAAACATAGATGGTTTTTATGGAAGAAGAAATAGAAGATTCTATGCAAAAATTCAGTGAGCATCAGAAAGGATTATTTGTTTGATGTTTTATTTTATTTGAGTTTGGGGTAGTGTGTTTTGGCTCTGTTTTTTTGTTTCTAGTTCCATTAGAAAAATGAAAAAATATTTGAAATATCATCTTTTGGTTGGTTTTCATTCATTTGCTAAACATAACTTGGAGAGAGTTTACAAAAGCGAACTTGTCGTTCAAGCTAGTCACCACAATTCATGGATGACTGAATAAAAATGCGTTTTTCAAGAGGTAACCAAAAGTACTGCCTCAGTGAATCCATATGTACTTACATACTGGACATAGAAGAAAAATATCAGTTAGATGTCCTTCTAAGACAAAGTAGATCAATCTCATTGCTTCTATAAGATATAAGATGAATTTGAATGGACTGGATAATTTCCAGAAGCAGTTATATCACAGCAAATATAATAAAAAAAGAGTAGCTGCAAGAAAACAGACTAGACTGAAAATAGAATGCAAAACCTCTAGGCCATTCTGGAAGCAAGGAGGAGAGCCCCGGAACTTTTTATTATTGAGGTATTGAATTAAAATAGTAGTTAAAACTCTTAACAAATGTTGATATATTGTATCAGTTTCCATTTACTGATTTTAGAAATATGTCTTCACATTTATGGAAGCACTTATTTACGGAAAATTCTTTTCTGTGAGTGATGTGATGAAAAGTTGTAATTTAATTATATCGCAGTTTAACTTATGAGCTTCAGTTAATTTAAAATAATTTGTACAAAGAAGAGAAGGAATATCTACTTCTGTTACTAAAGCAATGTAAATCTGGAGTAATTTCTGTGGTTTCACTGAGCTTTAATTCATGTCTTAATTTTTTGTTATATTTTTCTGTTCCTTTTTCATCAGAGACTTAAAATTACAAATAAATAATTAACAAATAATTAATGTCTTGATCCCACCACTAAACAAAACAAAAAAAAAATACTTACTGTATGCGGAATCCATCAAAATAGAACTTAAAAATTATATCAGAAAAAAAGATCATAACATTTTGTTATTTGCAAGACAAATAATTTTTTTTAAATTCCATAGCATGGAATTCTTATTTACATTTCTTTTCTTCGGGGGAAATTTCAGGACTCATTTCTTTTTGATTCTTAAGCATCATTCAGTTTGCTTTCTCCAAAAGCTGAGCAGTAAAAAAGCCTTGATCAGGATTGAAATCTTTTCCTTTCAACTTAAAGTCTAAGAAGCTTGACCTCTTTGCTGTTCACTCATTTAAATTTCCAGGTTCATACCTCAGAGATATATGGGGAGTTTGTAGTTCTGCAGGTGGGTGGAAGTGATATGTCCATCTCAAGAGCAGAAGGAAGGATAGAGAAAACAAAAATAGTGGGTGTACAATCACTTTTCTTCTCTACAAGACCTGACACCTTTGATTCTCTCCTCTTTGCAGCATCTCAATCTGTTTGGGCAAGACAAAGTGCAAAGCAGCAATAACCCTCAGAGTGTTCATGAGAGGTTGGAACAAAGCTCCAGCCCATCCTCCTGTCTCCAGAAGTGACCCACAGCACCTGGTTGCTGCAGTAAAGACATAACCATGTTCTCCCAGAACATTTTCACAAGCTTGAGAGACATGCAGCATAGAAAATCTCAACATTTTCTCTCTCTCTGGGATAAATTATAGGTGTATCAAATAGCTAAACCCTGGAACAACATCCATAAGAGATATATCGGGCAGTATTCAGCTGCTTGACTATAGTCCACCTTTATGGGACGTGTTGATTACATGCAAAAAAAATTTAAATAGCTTCCAGACAACAGTATGATTACATTTAGTTTGAAATATAGGAAAAGCATTTCATATACATATAAATGAATTACAATTCAGAATGTACAATAGAATTTTAACCACAAGTGTAAACTTGTAGACAAGTACACTATATGTCTTTTTTTTTTGAAAACTTATTATATGCTTCCTAGTCTACTCTCAGTTATATAAATATATGTATCAATAATAAATGTATGCATAAATAAAATTGCTTGATACAAATGATACTTAGATTATTTTTCTTTTGGATGCTAGAAAATATAAGATGAAACACAGACTTCTCTAAGCCAAAGAATGTTTTAGAGATAAGACAAAATACTCTTCAGTTTCATTATGAAGCAAATACAATCCTAACACAGCGCTGTAGATGTCAACTGAGCTTCTCATGAGAGCAGAGGGTGCAGAAGTCATTATGCACTTTGTTTAAAACCCCTTGTAAAAGTAATGAGAATTTATGTTTGGAATGTACTTGTTAAAACACAAAGTTTAGACTGATTCTGTATAATATACTGTGGAAAATCAGCAGAGTTACTGGAAAGGGTGGCATGTTACTACTGCGCCCCAGGATGGGTGCTAGCACCTTTGGTTGCGCTCACCCACAGCTCACGGCTGCGCCATTCCAAGGGCTGGGCAGCTGCAGACAGTGGGTGATGGCATGGAAGGAGCCTGGGCACTGCTCTGGGCTAGGCAGGGAGGATTCCCGCAGCTCTGGCACAGAAACGAGCTCCTTGGTGTGTGCCAGAGCTTTGAAGGAGCCCACGGTGCCCTCAGCAGAGGTGTGCAGGGGTGGGACGAGGGGTGCATGCACACACTGCCGAGGGACTGCCCGCCTCAGCCTCCCTTCCTCGCCTCACTGCCTCACCAGAGGAGTTTTCATCAACTCTATGCAACCCTTGGAGAATACGAGGGCAATTAACTCCGGAGAAGGGGAGAATGTACGAGTTTGACACATTGTTTGTATTCTTGCTTTCCCCAATGCCCAAGTCAGTGATCAAAAGTTTGCTTTTATTGGCAATAAATTGCTTACAATTCTCTGACTCGCAAATGTTTTGCCTGGGATGAGATTGTTGCTGGTTTACAAGGTCTACCACACTCCTTTTCCATACGTTCTCTCCTGTGCTGGTATGCAGTAGCTTGTTGAAACACACATTTATTTGAAAAAGGCCCTAGAGGTGCAAGTTATTTCACTTAATGAACAACCAAAGAAATAGAACATTTTAAGATTTATTGTTTTACAATAGTATTATTTCCTCTCTCATTAGTATTTTCCTCTTTAACTCCTCTAAGAAATTAATGCCAGCCTAAAAGGTACCAGCCTAAAACTTAAATTAAAAATATTCCATCTTTATTTTTCCACTTATCTAGAGTTATTCATGTCACATTAGCAATACAGGGATGCTTCAAGTATTGCCATGTTGAAAACATAATTTAATTTTTCTTTTAAAAAATTACAGCTTATTTCTGTAATATTAATGTTTGCCATTTTTTATTCTTTAATAGGAGACAAAATATGTTTTAATTATTTTATTCAATTCTTCACTTTACAAGTAAACCAAAGGATTTTCTGATATTTTTTCCTTTAAGGTATTAAGTTTTCATATACTCAGTCATTAATCAGAAAGAAAGTTTACACAAAAAGCAGGACATACAATCAGTCCAATACAAATAGGAAAAACTTCATTATATCCCTAGTAATGCATGGAAATTTTAAAATGTAATTGACTTAGATCTTTAGCTTTTGTACTGCCATTATCGATACATACTCTAAGTAGAAGGAAGGGGCGACAATTTCTCAGAAAGTCTGCTGTCAGGAGGACAACAGCTTGGAGTTTTTCCAGCTGATCTGCCTAAATGCTTCTTCCTAGTACAGAAATAAACATTGTAACACCTTGGAAGAAATATGAATGATAAGAGAAATATCTTCTTGATTTTTTATTTTAGGGTTCTGCTTAGCTGAGGGATCTCCACCTCTTCTAGCAACAAAAATTGATACCAGTCATTATAACAGTAGAAAACTGACATTATTTTCTTGAGATTTAGGCAGTTATTACTAAGTAAAATACTTGAATCATAAACTTGATTTGGCTCGGACAAAGAGCTCAAAACTTATACACTCGATTTGGGTTTAAATAGCTGACCATATCTTGTTAAAATATGTGGTGTCATCTCTGCTCTCTTCTCTTCAAAGGAAAGAGACTCAAGTGGTCAACTGCAACAGTTTTCATTTCTTCAGTATCTTTGTACACAGCCCAGAAAATTCCCCAGGAGAAAACTGGCTTTATACAGAGCTGCAAGAAATAAATTGGAGGAATTGATAACAACTCTTGACTATTCTTGATTAAAGACTATTTCTCTTCTGTTTAGTCTTTGAAAGTTTTATTATAATACTGGCATAGATCCATTGACTGTTGGATCTTCTGCTGGCATTGATATCAAGCCTCATTAATGGAGGCTTCCCACTGGGAAAAAGGAAACTCAAGTAACACATTGCTGCTGCTCTTGAGGGACTGTGTTCTGATGCCAGTGGATGATGTTAAAACCAAGATGATATTAAATGCATGTCTGAAAGAAAGCCACAGAGCAGGATTGAAAAACTGAAACATTGAAACCTATCAAAATTGAATTTCAAATTCTTACAAATTCACATTCTCTATTCTCAGTCAATTCCACTGAATTCTTCAAGTATGTATTTCATATATATGGAGGTTATATTTAATATTAAGAAGCATATTTAATGCTTCTTAGCATTAAACCACTGTAAATCTAATGATTTTCAATTTTAAAGAAGCCTTTCCATTTTTTTCGAGACAAACAAGTATAAAAATGTCATTAAAGCAAAAAAAAAATTAAATTTGGAACTTACATTATTAAAATTTAAATATGAATGTGAATATTGATGCATAAAATCGATTTTGCAGTTATTTCCACAGCAGGTGAGTTCCTACTACTTTTCGCTTCAAGTTGAATTTTACACAGTCTTTGTTCCATTATCAAGCATTAAGAATAGTTAGGATCATTAAATTGAATCAGTTTCTTTTAATTTTGATTATATTCATAATAGGAAAGAACTTGTACCACTACACTGAAATAGCCCAGAAAGGGAAAAGGAGAGGGTAGGACATTACCAGATTAAAAAAAAATATAAAAATTTTAAAAAGCAAGCTTTATCCCTTTCCTCTAATTTTTACATTCTTCATGTGTGTGCTTGAATATGTTTATATTTTTTTCGGAAATTTTTCACAATTTGAATTAATTTTAAAGGTCAGGATAAAGTATACATCTTGTTTGACTAGTCTTATAGTTATAATTTATATTCTGTGTTGTCCACCCTTTATTACAGAATTTTACAGATTATAATTTCTGATCTCTGGTTTGTTCAATCTAACACCCAGCAGCTTCATTTTCATACTTTCTTTTTGGATATTTGTTATATTTTAAAACTATTTTGTCAGGGCATGCAGAGATGCTTTGGGTTTGGTGGAGGTTTGATTTTGCTTGTATGTTTTGGTTGTTTTGTGTTGGGTTTTTTTTTCCTAATTCCCTAGAGTGTCAGTTCTTGATTATTTTCTTCACTTATCTTTAAAAATGCTTTTGTTCTTCTTGTGTGTTTCTGTCTCTTTGCTTGTGACATTCCTTCTAACTATAAGCTTCCCTTAATTGGCAGGTTTGCATTTGAGTTTCCTACGTGGAATGACCCCTTGTTCCTTGTTCTGCAGTGTCAGGAAACAGAAATGTCATTGCTGATTAGGGGCCTGAACCCTCTGCTCCTCCTTCTCATACAGTAGGCAATCTTGTTCTGTACACACTCTAGCTGCAGGGTCAGCCTTAGGGGAACTCTAAACAAGTGTCCACATGGGATGCCAAAGTGGAAGGGGCACTGATAGGGGCAAGTATTCTTTGAGCTCATTTGTCTACCACAGAAAGTCTCTTCTGTCCCTTTAAGTGCAAAATGTCCACTGGCATTGCCCAAGTGTGTACATTTTAACCAGATAGAAGCATTTTTGTGCCTCTGGCTTACTACACATGTACATCAGTGATGTTAATAGCATCTCTGCCTAACAATGTGACACTGAGATGTACTTCTGATGGTCGTCTTTCCTCTGAACTGAGATACAAAAGCTTTCATTTTTGGTTCTGAAACCCTCTGTTAAACCAACTTTGACCTCATCCCAGGGCACGATTACCTAGTCTTGCTTGGGGCACCTGAAGCTCTAAAGATGGCCTTGTGTAGCTGTGGCTGAAAATCTCTCTGCTTAGTGCACAGAGTGCATCATGTCTTACAACTGAGTGGAAACCTTTGCTTTTTCCACTTTTTCTCCTCACCTAGGGAAGTAGAACAAACCAGAAGAGGGAGGAAGAGAAACTACACAGAAAAGAACAGAAGGTAGTGGTTTCAAGTGGCAGGGAACATGAGTAAGACCAAAATTTCTCCCTAAACCAAAGGATCCTGCAAAACAGAGAAACTAAAAGGAAAGGAGTGGGAATAACACTTTCCTACCATATTTTTAGCCTGAAGGAAGTCTATGGATGATCTGCAAAGATGAGGAAATGGAAATGAAATATGAAGGACTAACTATGGATCCCTTTTACAGCAACTGAGAAAAGTGATATTGCTTGGAATATTTCAGGGATAAAGGAAGAGCATTACTCCCTAGTGCAGGAGAGCAGCTCTATGGTCACAAGGATAACTTGTCTTATATGTTATCTACAGAAACGTCATATCCAAACCAATCTATTAATCCATCACATGAACTCATAAGCTCATATGAGTTTAATTTTCATTTCACTTATGAATATGAAACATATGAATTTAACTTCTATTCTGCTTAACTAAATAGCATTGCAAATAAAATATTTGTACACATCAGAAAAAATCTTTTTAAAAAAGTTGAACATCCGTGTGCTTGTTTTATCAGACAAGTGTATAGGTTTAGTATTAAACAAGGTTAGTGCTAATACAGGATTTAAATCAACATATTTAAAAAATATCATTTTTATGGATTAATAGAGGAAAGAGAAAAGCAGAAAGATCCTTTTTATATTTTCTAAAATATAATTTCAAGATGGCAGTGAGCCACAATTCTACAAACTCCTTCAGTAAGAGTAAATAAAACCTTTTACCAGTTTCATAAAGCTGTTTTTGGAAGAGATGTAAAATTCAGCTCCTCCTGATTGGCTTGTCATTAAAAATCCCATGACACTTTTCACAAAAGAAGGGCTATTAACTAAAATATTCTGGCCAAAGTCCAAGTCACTTTGTGGCAACCAAATCCCCAGCTGAAGTAGTTAGTCTGCATTTTCCTCAAAACCTTGCTGTGTAGACCACCAGATTTTTTTCTAATAAGCAATGTAATTTTGATAGGGTTTATATGAACATTTAAGTATGATTATTTTGGATCAATACAGTGATCCTTTAAAATAAAAGTTAACATAATAACAAATCTATAAATATCAACAGCATTAAAAAAATCAGATATTTTGAAAGAGATTATTTGGTTATTGGCATGCCCTTTTTTTTAATTATTTTTTTCTCTCGGGAATTTTCAAGAATAAGCTTATACATAATGTAATGATATTTGTTACCTGATATATCATCTTTACCTGGAATCTATGGGCAGGTGATTTAAAAAGCATCCAGTCCTAGAATTTTGAGTTTTTTCCCCTTTTATTGGGCAATTGTTTTAGATAACACAGCTGAAAAAAAAAAACCAAATTGTATATAGTATGACTTGTTTAGATGAGATGCTGTGAGAACATTTGGTTTTCCAAAATGTTATCCTTACTACTGAAATGCAGAACATCTGTTCTGTCCTGGGTCAGCTGTGAGAGCTGGAAGAGCAGTTTCTTCTACTCTGCACAGGCTGAAGGTATGTTCTATATTTGATGTTATGAGACTGTTTGGGATTTGTCAATGAGTGCTGTTTCAGACCAAGACAGATCCATAGAAAAATCCTGCCCATGATGTTTTCCACATGTTTTCAGCCACACATTTAGCCTGTGACTTTCCCAAACACTAAACACATCTAAAAATTATCTGAACACATCTCTTACTGCTTAATTCCTAACAAGGCAACTTAACACAATACAGTTTCACCAAGCTAAATCAAAATAAATAGGTTTAGAATAGGCTGACATTTTGGTAAGTAGCAGGCAGTGAGGAATCCCAGTTAACTGATACTGCTTCTGAGTTGCAGTAGGGATTCATATTAAGCTTGACACCCTTCAATATTTATCAATTCTCTGAAAAGTAAAGATAAAATCAGAGCTGATAAAATTTATGGGATGACACAAAGATTGGCACACTGGTAAATAATGAAGACAGGCAGTCATGGGAAGTGATCTGTATCAGTTGATGACTGAACCAATTCAAATCATGTATAGCAAAAGTTACAGATATGATTTTTCAAGAATAAGGAGCTACAATTAGGTGAGAGGTTAGAAAAGTTAAAGGGAGTCATTCCAGATTGGTGCTTAGTATATGTCCTGCTGAAAATGGGAATGTACATTTTCCATGTGAGAAGAAAATCTCTTTTCCTTTTGTCCTAACAACTCTTTTGACTCTCACAACTTCCTTCTAAGAATTGATTGGCTTCTGACCCTTTTATTTAAGTGCTTGCCTCTTACTTGCATTCAGGTTTATGAGTTTCCTGTTGTTAGGGAAAGAAGAAAAAATTTTGTCAGAAGACGTCACCATGTTTGAGTTCCATTTCTAGAGTATCATAAAGTGTCCTCACAAATCATTGACAAGCATATACCATAGACAAGTAATTCAAAATGAGCCTCCAGTTCAATGCAATAGTGGAAAGAGACAATCTGATCTGTTGATATGTAGAGGGATAATATTGAGTAGGATTAGGGAGGCAATTTTATTTTTGTTGTTCCAGTATACATTTTCAAAAGATTACTGAAAAATTTAGAAGGGTTCAGATAAAAATTATTTGAAGTCTGGAGAAAAAAGCTCAAGCGTGAGAGATTGAAATAACTTTGGATAGATCACCAAAAAAAGAGTCCAGGGAGAAAGACTAGGCTTTTAAAGAATCTGTAATCCGGTAAAGAAGGGCTAAGGATGAATATTTTAGAAACTGAAGAAAGACTAAGACAAATTAAAAAAAAAAAAAAAAGAATGAATATTTACCATTGAGGATGAAGGAAGTTCCTCATGCTGTATTTAGGTGAAGATAGGACAGTTTGCTGGAAAATATACCTCAGTCAAACTCAAATTACTGGATTTAATACAGCAATCAGGAGCTAAAAATCTGTTGCTTACTTTACACAGGGGGTCAGACTGGAGGTCACATCGACCCTCTTTTTGACCCTAAATTGAACAGAATATTTTTTATCAAATTCCGTTAATGACCCTGACAATTCTGTCTCACTTTTCATAATTTGAAATCTCACAAGACCTGAGACTTCACTAGGACAAGAAGCTAAGCATTCGTGAGAAATCCCTGACTCAGGGAGATCCCACTGTATGTGATTTTAAAATAACAGGAAGCCTAAAGCAATACCAGATGTGAAATTTCCAAGATGAGTGTGAAAGGACAGTGTCAGTACAAACATGAAGCCTGAAAAAAGACATAGTCAGTCTTGGGGGGAGAAGCAGCAAAGACGTGGAAGAGGAAGGAGAGAGACCTCCAAGGATTAGTTTGGATAAATATGAGATTAGCATCCAAACTTCTTGGTACTTCTCCAAAGTAAACTTCTAACCTTTAAGGCTTCATCCACCCATCGTAATTGTAGCTGATCTTGAAGACTCAAGCTGCCAAGGTCATGGCTATTAAGGGGCGGAGGAGTAGACCATAAAAAAACAAAACAAAACCAAAAAAATCCCAAAGCTTTTAAAAAATAATTTATGCTAATTACATTTGTGAAATAATTTTTCCTGCATGTCCTAACATGGAATATCTCCATAGTCTCCATCTGTTCATCATCTAAGATGTGTTAGCAAGATGTGACTGCTCATCATTCTGCTCTCTCACAGCATGTTACAGTCACTGTAATAACATGTACAATAGAAATAAACTACTTGATCCCTCATTAGAAAATAAATTATACTGCCCTCATACATTTGCTTTACTTGTAAAACATTAGAATAGAGCTCATGAAAACATTTACCCACAAGAAAATCACATAGTTAAATATGATCCAATGCATACATTGCTACCTAAGGCTCCTTGGGATAATTTCTCCAGCCTGTAGATAGGAGGTTTTTAAATACATCTCTGGCATTTTTCCAGTAGTGTTATTAAGCTCTTGGAATTTCCCCTTTTCTGTGGTTCCTTTATGTGTTTCTTGTCATTCCAGTATCTCCAAGTTCCTCAATTTTCACCCTATAAACAGGCACAGGCACAATACTGATCAACTATTATATAATGGAATTTATCACGTATATTAAGTTACAATTCTTGGGGTTTTTTTAACCTCTCTGCTTTAACTTCAATTTTATTTCGTAGTATTATGATGCATAACATTTCTGGCAATTCATGTTCTCTTTCACATCTCTTCCAACATTTTAGCAGCAGCCTTTATTAACATCACTGTCATTATAATTCTGGATCTCAAAATCATAACCATATTGTAATCTCAGGAATGAAACCTTTCTTAAAGGATTTGTGGGGGAAAAATAAACAAATTACCTATCAAATTTCTGGTTCTCCACTGCTATGTGACAACACAAATACTTCTTGAGTTACATGAGAGAAATGTATGTTCATTTGGAAGTAGCAGTGACAATCTCCAAGTAACCTCATGAGGTAGCATATTCATTTTGTTCAAATATAATCATTAACGTTCATCTTTATCCACAAACTTCTAATCAAACACTGAAAGTTAAAAATATTCCAAAGGACAGTCTGTTACTTAGGACCTAGGTCTTGCCACAGTCCCAGAGGACTTCATATTAAGATCTTTCCCTCCCTACCACATTTTAAAGCTGTGTTCCCCTTCACTTCAGGGAGAAAACAAAAACAAAACAATGCAAAAACCCAAAATAAAACCCTCTAAACAAAACAAAAAAAAAAAGACATCAAACCTAAAGTCTTTAATATTTATTGAATAAATGAGTCTTACTGTAAATAATATAAGTCAGATAGCTATGAATATGAATGAAGACTGACCAAGGATAGATCTCAAGAATTTTCTTATTGACTTCAAGGTTACTTCCTGTTTCTATTTATTTGTGTTTTAAAATAAAGCCCTCGATGCGTATCATTCATTCAATCAGCAGCTCAAAATGATGGAAAATCAGAGAAGTTGTCCACTGATTTTAAAAAGCTGTTAACTTTAAAGTGTTAATATTGAAGCTTAATTACACCTATAGTAAATAGAAATACAGTTATCTACTTCACTGCCAGAGGATGAATATCTTCAGCTAAATCTATCCGACATGTCAAAATTTTCAGTCAGGAATCAACCATTCATTTAAATGGAATGGAACTATGAAAAGCTGAGGCCATAACATATACACAAAGGACAGCAAGTGAACGTTGTGCTCTGTTTCAAAAAACTCATCTAAATACATACAGATTGAAAATACAATGCATTTCTACAGAATTAAGTTGTACAAAGTCTTTTATTTTCTTCTACCATTATGCAGACATTTATAGTAACATGCAAATTAAAATCTTTGCCAAAAATTTAAGTGTTATAAGAATTAGAAATCATTTTACAGAAAATCAAAAAGCCCTTTTCTAATAAGGTAAATTTGTGCCAGCCTCAAAAAGAAAGACAAAAAGTTTAACACTCAGTTCCAAAAATATTTTTCATATAAGTCCTTTCCATAGCTTTCCAATTTCAGTAAGGTTTAGATAAGACATGAGAAGTCTTAACTCACTTCACAAATAACTCATTTAAATCATGCATTTAGTATTAAGTAGTAGTAGTGTTTTTAAGGGAAGTCAGTAAATTACAAAGTGCAAAAGAATGAGTGCTCTCATAACCTGGAGTAAAAATATAATCTAGAGTGACAATATTAACATAAATTTTTTTGTTCACTATTACTATTCCATCAGATAACATATCACATACATGAGCCCTTAGAATTTTCAAGAATTCCCCGAAATTATTTCACTACTAGCATGCAAGAGTAGTAATGCTTTAACTGCTTTTCATTCAATTAAAACTGAAGGAGAGGATAAATAGACAAAATACAGTTTCACAGCACAGAAAATATTGTTGATTAAGAGCACTACAACTTAGTATTGGGAAAGGAAGAATAAAATATGAGTATTGCCTTTTTCAGTGACTTCAGAAACTAATACCTACTGCATATGGTCCACATATATTTTTTTATTCACTTTTGATACCTACTGAATATTATTATCTATTGAATTGATTAAGACATGCTGGGAATGGTTATTGAATGAACCACAAAACTAAAATGTTATGAATTATATGTTCAAATAACAGTATTATACCATCAATAGTGCCTGAGAGCTTTAATTATAGTTACTGGCCTCAAGCTTGTTTTCTGACTTTTGTGAGGTGGGGGTAAGATATAGACAGGAACATAATGGAATGATTATGTATATATCAATCTAGTAGTGGCAAATTTAGGGATGAGAATAGTAGTGTAGGAGGACAAAGTATTTCAGTTGTGATTCTGGCTTCCAAAATCCCATTTTGAAGATACTCTTCTGATTTCCAGTTTCATCACTCTTCTGCTACAAAAACTGTGTGTGTGACCAAAACCCCCTAGTTGCTTCTGTTAATTGTAGCTCCTACTGTGGGCTAAAGGGCTTAAGAGTCACTTTACTGTACATAATTGAAACAGCCTTGCTTTATGATCATCATGCAGCTGAACTTACTGAAACAATATGAGAAGGAGAGTTCTGATTTGAGATTCTATTGTAATATTGTTACATAAACTTAACTAGCTGAAAGCAATGCAGAAGAAAAATAACTCTGATTAATATAAGTCTCATATAAACGGATTTTTTCTTTGCAATACACAAACAAATGAAAACTACACCCAAGATTCCCTGTCATTATTCCTGCTGGATAATTGTTAATTTTGAAATTAAACCATGAAAATAAGACCCATATCAAATGACTCAACACCCACCCCCCCACAAACCCAACAGCAAACCCTCTCTTTTCCTACGCTATCAATGAATCAATCAAAAATACTATTCAGTCTTCAATTTTCCTGTTGGGCTTGCAGCATTGTTCCACCTTCTGAAATGACATTACCTGATCTTTGCTTCAAAGCAAAAGAACCAGTAGAGGGAAACTTGCAGTAGATTTCCTGGAGAATTCAATTATTCTTCTCCTACTCTCCAAAATCTGATCAAAGTTTTGGGACACTTTTCACATCTTGTCACATTACTTTCTTCTTATTCTTTTTGTTATAAAACAATTGTTGCTGATTTTATTGCTCCAGAACAAACAGTAAAGTGAGAAGCAAATATGGCCTGTTTATCTCTTTCTTCTACACCAAGTTTATTTATCTCTTTTCTCTCTACTGCACCCCTCCTTAATTTTTTCGACTGCAATGTTTTATTTTTTTTTATTAGTTGGCAAATATTTTATCATGGCTGAATATAATGCTTACATGTCTACATGAAGTTTGACGTGACAAAAACGTTACACTTAATTTTTGAAGAATTTCTTAGGTAAATATATGAAGACATGAAAATCTGATTTCTATGGATTAAATGCAAGTTAGTGACTAAACACCTTTGAAATCTGATTTTTAAGTTCTTTGCCTCATCTTCCTGACTCTGAAATGGTTCCTGCAGAAACTGAGATAGGGAGGAGATGGCGCTACTATATAGGGATCCAAACTTTTGACAAAGTAAAAATAGCTGTAGGATGGCATCTGGAGGAACTTGAGCTTGTTGGGATCTAAGAAAGATTGTCTCAGGGCCTGGCTGAAAACACTTCTACTACTGATCAGCAGGTCACATGACCACCTTCTTTGCTTCACTCTAAATTGCACAGAGATCATTTATGCAAAGAGATTGTTCTTCAAATATTTGTTCTCTGTATGCCGCTGTCTATGAGTAGTGGGCTCTTGCTCTCATCTTCTCTTGGCTGATTCAATAGCTTGATTTTGAAATTCTTATTAAAAAACTCTGAGCAAATGAAGTTGCCAGTGATTCCTGTCTGACTGGTGAATCTGATTTGGACAAAGATTAAGCATATATCCAGAGTCAAATGATTTGGAAAATGTAAGTTAAGAAAATGCTGTGATTCAATAGTATTGATTGCTATCCTAACTTTGGTACTTGCTGCTGATTCGTAGCTCTGCCTTGCCATCTTCCTTCAGACATATAAAATGTGCTCTGCAATCTTGACAGATAGGCTCAATTACAATGGTAAGATAACTCTATTATTAAGAAGAACTCTAATATAATAAATCAAACTATAAATAACCTTAAAAGACTTTTCCACACAGAGCTGTACTTAACATATGCTTTATTAAGTAGAGTTTATAAATTATACATTTCCTCTTATTCTCAGCATCTCAATTTCACCTTATGAGGCCCATTTCAAACAATAGTATAATGTCAACCTAATCAAAAAAGTCTCATGAAATATATAAAATTATATATTTCATAGATATGGGATTCAAATTCACTCGAGAAGTTTAAATTTTAATCATCTCCCAAATTTTGAGTTATTCAAGAGCAAGCTGCATAGCAAACAATACTATTGAGTTTATTCAACTGTGCAATTAAAAATGTGATAATCTAGTATTTAAGAGACAGGCTTTTCCTTAAGAAAACATTATTGTGAATAAAGAAAGTCTGTAAAAGAAGAATCTAATTTAAATCTTTGCCCTTAAGAGTTAAATCAAATGAGGTTTTATTTTCTGGATCCCTGAAATGGAATTAACTCCTTTGGTTCTGTCTTATATTTCGATTAGTCTCTAGCTATCCAAGCTTATATTCTAAATTTATATTCTGTCCCTTTATCAGATTATTAAAGTATCTTACATATCTGCTAAAGAGAAGACAAAAGGGTCTCTGTTTTTGTCTTTCCATCCCTCCTGATAGCAGGATTGGATTATTTTTTGGCTTTGGTACTGCTAGGTGAGAGAAGTAGATTTCACTGATTTGTTCTGAAGGTACTAAAATTTATTACCACTTAGATCTAGTCCAGATGTAGTTCCACAGTTCTGGGCAGCTGTGTAAATGCTTATGACCACGTAGGGAGATGCAGTCTCTCAGGAAATTTCAATCTCACAGAGCATGGAAGCTTTGAATTTAACACAATACTCATTGGAAAGTAACTTAGTGCTGTGATCTCAGGCACTCTTAGTTCAAATACCTTTCTAAAGTTTTTTTTGAATGAACTTTTGGAAGACTAGACTTCATAAGATCATTATTCATGATAGCAGTTTTCATTGAATCAGCTCCATACATGGTATTTAATAATGGTATCTATTATGCTCAAAAACTTTAAAAGCTCAGATACTGTACCTGTCCACTCTAGCCATAAATTGAAGTCCTACTTCTCTTTTAGTCTCATTTTTACAGTTGAAGACTCAGCATGTCTGTTTGCTGCCAAAATCATAAGATTACACATTGATATTAATAACTCAGCTTTATTTTTTGACTTTTTTTTCTTTGCAGCTTTAATGGTAAACGTGAAGCAAATATATAACACATGAGGGGGAGTTTCTTCATTGCTCGTGAAAATCAGATATTTCAGGCTAGAAGCTAGGATATTGGAGAGAAAAATAAGATTGAAGGTCTGCACCAGATGTTGCTATAAGGGTGTTACATTAATATTACAGTTATTTCCTTATAAAAAAATTTAATTTGAGAATGTTGTTGAGATACACTAGTATATTTTAAAATGTTGCAATTTACACTGTAATTAAAAACAGTACACCTGAAAATCAATAATATGTTATAAAGACAATTACAAATACATAATGCTCTCCTAAAATTTTGGCCATGCCCCTCTGGGAATATTTATAGAAGATTCTCCTCTGTTGCCTGGAAGATAAAAGCACCATCCTTGAGGTCAATTTTCTCCACTCTGACTGAGATTCCTTGGCATGATTTCTCACCTCCGTTTCTGGCAAGTGTCTGGCCTTTTGTATTAGTTACAACCACAGAGTTTGTATTTGCATGCTTGGGCTTAATGGAGAGAAAGGCTACGGTCATTCAACAACCATCTATTCACACCAAAGAGCTGTCCTGATAAGCAGCCCTTACCAGCCCTGTGCACAGACTGGTGACAGGCCAGTCACCAGACAACAACTGCTGCCAGCTCCTGCAAACCACCATAGGTACGCCTGAGGGATGGAAATCTTACTAATATTTCTTGGAAAAGTTAGTTCTTTGTCAAGAAACATGAGCTTTAAGCTGCTCGTAAGAGGTTATCTAGTTTGTTTATTAATCAAGCTAAGTTTGATTAATTAACCTAATAGCTTTATTGAGAATAAGCTTGGGACATTTAGGATTTTGTTAGGAGTGATGTAATGAGAACTCTTCAATACTACTTCCAATGTAGTCAAGTCCAGTGAAGTCCAGTTAGGTTTTTCTACTTTTAATCCCAAAATAATCCAAATAAATACTGTCACACTAAGATCTTGGGCAGCTTGCTTAGATCCCTACTCACTGAGTTTCTCTTCACTCTTGTGGTTGTTCATACTGATAGAACTCTTTACCCTTGGGTGGGACATAGTGGCAAGAAAACAAGAATAAATGTTTGCAAGTGTTTGTTTTTCTGCAGCATGGTTTCGAGTTCCACTGTCTGAATGTCATGTAGTCTGCAGAAATGATTCTGGAGGGGCGGGGGAGACATTGCTAAAATAAAGAATTGGCTGTAGTTTCTTCATGATGTAGCCTGGTCCGTATGAATTTTCAACCCAATTCAATGTATTTCTAGAGCCTGGTGAGCATTATGGGAAGGAAGACACTAAGATGGTTCTCTTAGAGTCAGCCATATAACTTCTACAGTGTACACAACATCGTTAGTAACACTGTCAGCTCAGTGACAATGGGTTAGAGCTGCCCAAATAACAGGTGGGATATTCCTTGTCCAAGATCAGCTTGTCATATTCTTGTACTGCACTGAACAGAATCTGTGAAGTTGGATTGAACCTAAAATCCCACAGGGTGGCTGTTTGAGTTCTCTGATCCATCCTGTCAATTACCTCTTACCAGCCAAGGGACGTGCATAAAAAAGAGAAAGAGGTAGGCAGAAGTACCAGAGGCAAGATCAGGTCTTGCTCAGCCTACCTCCCTGGTAAATGGATATATGACAGTCATAATGCTTGCTGAAGGAAGAATATCCACGCAAGCAGCTAAGGACTGTAACAGAGCATATGTCTGAGGAGGAAAAAAAACTACAGCTGCTCAGGACATATTGAGGCTGGGGTTAGAATGAGGGAGAAACAATACTCTGTGTGATGTGAAACAGAAAAAGGAATGAGGAAGGTCACAGAAAATACTTGGTTGGAAGGGCACTCTGGAGAACATTTGTTCCAAACTGTTGAAGGTAGGGTGTTAGATTGGATTATCGAGGCCCCTGACAAGCCAAGTCCTGAATAATCCACCACTTTCCTGGGTAACATGTTGTTTAAAAGTTAGAATTAATTTCATGGTATTAATATTTAATGAAATGTGAAAGGAAATTCTGAAGTATTTTCATTATAATTTCACAAAATTTGCTGAATTGTATATAACATCTTTACAAGGAGAATGAATGAGCTGCAGTAAGTGCAGGAAGTAAGACAAAAATATTACTCTTTTATCTCTATGGTGGCCTCTCTAACACTTTAGGATTAGTGTTTTTCTTTGCCTCATGAAGTTTGCATTTCAAATGGAACCCTTGCACTAACTCTGGAGGGGAAAAAGGGGGAAAGGACAGATAACTGCCATCCTAACACGGTTTATAAAATTCAGGACTAGGGGCATTTCAGTACTATTTTTCTCACAGACTGGATCAAAGGATCTAGGGCTGCCAAAACGCTTCCACTTTATCTCAACTACTAAAGTGTTCAAAAGGAAAAGCCATGTTTAAGGTTACTAAGACACAATACTTCCAAGAAGCTGCCTGTCAGGTTGTCTGCACTGAGCTTTGAGCTCACTTGCAAATGCAGTAGTGATAACAATTTCAAACATGGTTTGGTTGGTCAGATGACAATGTCAAAGTTTCCAAAACTCTTTTCAGGCATGATATTAGCTCCAATGATATGTAACAGAGACTCTTGGAAAATGTGTTTAAAATATTATAGCCTATTTAAGGTAGAATTGCATGTCAAGCAAGTTCAAATTTGTTATTTAAATATGACTCAAAGCTCAAAGTAGACTGAAAGAGACAGGTTGTCCCATAGTAATATGATGAAACATTTTCTTTAGTGTTTATAAATGATGAGGAAGAGACAAAAGAGATCTCATAATGTATTTTGTATAAATATTAATTTCATTCCAGATAATTCATTCACAGTAAAATTTTCAGTATTTGAAAGGCAAAGAATTTGCTGCAGCTCTGTTTTTCTGTTCTTCTTTGCCTTAATAAAATTTATGTAGTTCAGATGTCCTAAAATATTACAACCTTTACTAAGGATGCCCAAACCAATCTGGTTATTTGTATGTTCTACTGATCTCTAATTAGGACCTGAATGGTTTCAAGTGACATAAACAAAAGTAAAGGACTTCTGTTTCCAACATAACGAGTCTTGTCAAGGTTTTGTGAGCTATAAGATTAAAATTAAATACCACCAAAATTTTTTTCATATAAAAATATTTACCTGTTGTAAGTCTCACAGTTTTTTGTTATGTTCTGAAGACTCAAGTTGCAATTTTAATACTTGACATTCAGGGCTTCTCAGCAGCAGATTAGCTGCTTTTTTCAAAAATAAATATACTTATAATACATACAGATATAATAAATATATCTTATTTATAAATTAGCAAAGCATCTGAAAGTTTTGTTATAATAATGTTCCAAGAAATATATCCTATATTTCAGCCACACATCAGAAATGTTAGATAGCTGGGATCCTACATTTTATTAGGCAATGAAGTGAGGAATTTAGATAGACTGCATTGGTTAAGTATGAACTTTTAACATATTTTACTGATGAATACTTTTTAGAGCTGTGTATAAGTTTTTAGACATGTCTGTCTTTTATAATACATTTTCTCTAAGGACTTTGGTATTTTTATAGCAATTGTACATTTGGCTTTTTTTTTTAACAATGAAATGTTGTTTAGAGCTCTAAATAATCAGCACTAAACACAAGGTACAATAGATACATTAGGTACAGAGTGCACAATGTTCACATTAACATGAAATTTGTATTTAGTCAATCATTACTTAGAAAGAATTTCCAGGTTAAAAAATTAAAAACGCTAGGGTAAGTTCTTCTAAAAACTTGTCCCTGAATTAAAAAAATCATGTTGAAAGATAAAAACATATCACATTATTCATGACACAATTTGCTTTGGAAGAGACTTTTTTTTCTGAAGAGAATATATCCAATCATTTAGCGTGTAACTGTTACTTGTCTGTCTTCTCTGTGACAGTTGCCTGCAGGGTGAAGAGCCTCAACAGATGTAGGATTGAGCAGGCATTTCTCAAGGGAACAGAGAAAAAAAGGCATTTTTATAAAGAAGTTTATAAAAAAAATTATCAACATGCTATTCCCCTCAGTCTAAAAATGTAAATTTTATTGCTTAAAATTTAGAATTATAGTCAAATATAGCTTTATATTTAAAAGATTGTATCACCTATGAACAACTGTCACTGTGCAAGTTGACATTATCATCAAAGCTGCTAAAACAACTGTGGCACATCAGAGCAAATGTATACAGCTATCCATCCTACACCAAGCATGCGGTAAAAATGCAGTCAATTAAGAGACACTGTTAATTGACTGGAAAATCATTTGGCTGGCTGCGTGTCTTCGAAGCTAAACAAGGTAGGATAAGAGACATCTGTCCCTTGCTTAGTATTCAAGTGGCCCATGAAACATCATCCATCCTCAATTCATAGTCTGGTTCTCATACTCAAAGGTCTTTGGCCTATCTGCCTAGTGCACTTTTCCCAGCACTCCAGCCACATCACAACTCAAGTGTTTTATTCACCAAATTTAAATGCCAGCAAAAAGAATCCTTGAGTTAGAGATGGCAGCTACTCAAAAATTTTCAATGTAATTAAGCCATATTTTGAAAGAAAAAAATTTGAAGCTCAAAGAATTCCTGGAAAAATGGTATGTAATAGATATGGCCTAATCTAAAGTGGTGAATGAAACAAAATCTTATGTATTCCTCATGACTACTATTTTTAGTTGTAGAAGGGAAATATAAACATTTTCATGAGATAGGGACAACTGACTGTACAGCTGCTTAACAATTTAAATGCAGCAAGCCTCAGAACATTGCCCAATTCTGACCATTCTTCTGACCAATCTTTGCTTCAGGTGGAGGTGACATGCAGTGTCTGGAAATGATGACAGTGATATTTTGGAATGTCCAAATTCAGATAAAATGGATAAAAAAGTAATACTTTCACTTTTGATAGGGAACTGTAAATGATGCAGTAGAAATATTTAGTGACTTCTTATTTATCCTGAATAAGATCTTGTAGTTGAACTTTAGGGCTAGTCAGTATAGCAGAAGTATTTTAACAGAGCAGAAGTCTAGATAGCAGAGTGAAATAATGTTGACCCTTGTAAGGTCACAACACACAAAATTAGAAGAGAGTGACATGTAGAATTTAAGTTGCAAGTTTCTATATTATCATTGAAACAGTGATGGTCTCCCACAGTTGTTTACTTCTTAAGACAAAACTTTTAAGATTCTAGTCAGCAAAGCTGTTATCAGATAAAATAACACTACACAGAAAGAATTAGCTGATTCTATCAGACAAAGTAAAATTAAGATCTGATTCGGCCAATGCAATTGATACATTATAGGTAATATTCAAATGAGATGACCTACTGTTGTGTCAAATATAAGTCTGGAAAAACAGGAAATTTAAAATCCAATAAAAATTATAAAAATTCTCATGTGGTTATATATGTTCTTATTCAAACTTTAATATAAGAGTTGGTACTATGAACAAGGTCAATAGAAATAATTCCATAACACATACAAATGATCTATACTAAAAGTAGAGATTGTAACTTCTTTCAGGAACTACTTTTAATTGAACTACCAGTGTTTAAGGGTATTATTTGAAAATTTATGAATTGATATTTATGTTAAGAGAAAGCTTCTCAATTAAAGCTCTAACTAATGAATTTTATCCATTCAGAGAGGATAAATATTTTCACAATGGCTTCCACAATGAAACCTATAATGAAGAAAGAACCTTTACTTGGTCATCCCTCACAAGGCATCTAGAGGATGGTGTCTCACCTCCACTTTAGGAAAAAATAATGTATAGCTACTTATAAACCCACAAAGAAAATTTCAGAATTAAAAAAAAAAAAAAAAAATTAAAATTAACCCTTAAAATTGCAAATGGACCATAACTGTAAATTACTTTTCTAAGATGGAACACTGGTAATCTATAGGTAAGATTTTTCAAATATTAATATCAACTAAAAACTAAAAGTTAAATTGACATAATAGAGAATGGATTTCACTCATTATGGACAATTAAGCAGAGTTTAACTTTGGGGTCATACAAGAATTCCTTGTAAGCCAAGCCAAACTTTTCATTTACTTCTCATTACTGTATATCTTCAGAATCCAACAAGCATTAAGTCTCATAGGATGGAAATATAAGCAGATGGTATGACAGCATTTTGCAAGGGCATAAATGCCCAATGTCAAACCAAAACCAAAATTCACATTTTGTGTTAAACAGAGAGTTTTTCTACTGACACCTTATGCCGGACTCCAGCTCTAAATTGTACATGAGTGGTAAATTACTTGCCAAGTTACCAGGCTGCTGAAAGCATTTTAGACATATTACTATAAGCAATAATTTTTGTACTGTTGTCAATGAAAACATATCAAAATTAATCAAAACATGCCAGTTCTTGTGTAAGATACAGAGATTTTTCAAATCCCAAATATAAATTTCCTTGACATTTGACATCCTAAAAAAAAGGAAAAAATGAAGGAAAGAAAAAGACCAAGAGGCCATCACTATCCTAAGCTGCTTAGAGATAAGGAGGTATTAAAAATAGAGTTCTGTGACCTGGGGTCATTAATTGATTGTTAGACCAAAAATGAATCTGTGAATAACTACTTTGATTCCCCGTATCATCACAAAAGCATCCTTCCCACATAACGAGTATACTGATAGGAAAGTTTTCATAGCTGTTTTATCATTCCTTTTACCTCAAGCACCACAGGTTTTGGGCTAACATGAGGTACAGTTCACTAATATACCCTGTATCAATGCACTGACCTTTTACTGTGACTCCTAGCTCCAGGAAGAACTCAGACTTACAATAAGAGTTTAAATTTGAGAGAGGTTATTTTCCAGATCTCTCTTGTTGCTGTTTGGAGGTCAATTGGTTGCAGTGGGGAGAGTAAAGGGTATTTCTAATCATTCTTAGAGCAATGTATTCTGTTAGAGGGCAGTAATATTAAGAAGGAATGTAGGAAAACAGATAAAATGTAATGAAAGTTGCACAGCATAAAGATTTTAAAGATTTTAACTAAACATCTACTACTTCTAGATTGTTGAAATGGCTTAACAAGCTGTGGGTTGACCTGTGAAACCCCATGTTCCAAGGGACTGAGATTGACAGTTGGGTTGGGAACGGTAACCCTGTTAACCCAATGAGGTTTTCAATTCTGAACACACCAAAGTATCAGTCCTTCTCATTTTCCTGGGTGGAAGTGGCAAGAGAGAGAGCACCCAAGTTTGAGCAGCCTTGACCATTAAGGCAACATATAAAAGCGGTGCATAATGATGAACATGGAATCTATTACCAAGGGAAGCATGCAGTAGATTTATTGGATAACCCTCCTTACTGCAAACACTACTGTTGAACATCTTGGACAAAGACACAACTATGTAACAGAAAGGAAGTTACATATGCATTTCCACAGGAATTCCAAAGACTATTATGAATCCTCCTCATGCCAAATATTGAAAAACCATTTGAACTTTTCGCCTACTATCATAAATAACCACTAGATTTTCATTAAATTTGCAATGAATATGCTCTGATGTGATCATATTCATGATTTTAAAGAATGTCCTAAACATTTTTTCAGGAGAAGTAATCTAAAAAGTGAGGTTTGACTTAATAATGTGGTTATAGATTGCAGGATTCACTGCTGTACTCAAATTCAGTCATTCTATCATGTCAGCAATGGCCTTGTCAAAATTACCTTTGCTATAAATACCAAGAGTTGATGTGTACAGCAGACCTACTCATTTTGTACGTTTAGAGATTCAAAGTGCTACTCAAGTGTAATCAAGTATTTGCTAACTGATGGATCAAGTGAAGCCTCATCTCCTCTTTTGAAATTAGTGTTAAAATGATGTTAAAAACCATGACACTGGGAAACAAGTGGAACAACAAACAGATAAATGTCTTCCTACTAATGCGAGCAGAGTTATGCAATTTATTGCTGAGAATCACATTATGCATCTCCTACGTCTGGTTACTCCAGCAGGAGCACAGAAACACAAAAGCCATTTTCCACACTTTTGGGATGAAACATTATTCTGACTAAGGTGCTCTTATATTTTCTCTCCCACAGTCTCTCCTCCTGTCTATCTTCCTGCCACAACAAATAGCTGGTAGCCACCTCTGGATACTTTACATGTTGGGATGAAAGAAGTAGAGAAAAGGATCTTATTTCTTATCAAGAAAATGGATCAAATGAAGACAAGTTAAGGAAATTAATAGAACGGCAAAAGTTTATTTACATTTTCACCTTTTATGCCTTTCTGTGGATTGATCAGAACAATTCAAACAAATGAATGCAAAAAAAATCATAGATCTAGAAAAAGGAGAAGAAAGGAAATATTCATCAGTTGAAATATGAGTTTCTAAGCAATCAATTTGACTTCAAATGTTTCAAGATAAGGTTTATAAACCTTAATTTAGGAGCTTTTCTTTAGCATCTGTAAATCAGATGCATCATAGAGGAGCCGTGAAGAGGCTGTGTGTTTTCTAGTCACCCACACACCTTTAAGACTATCTGCAAAACACTGTTCTTCAGTCTGAAGATATACTTGAAATAAAAAATATAATAACTAACAACCTTAATCACAAAATACATTATTTTGAAAGAAATATTTTTCTTGGATGATTTTAATGCTCAGTTGCTGCCTTTGAAATATTAAAATATAGACTAGGGTATTTGCAACTCCTGTGTAAAACAGATGGAGATATCAGACACTATTTAGTCAAAAAAAGTCTCAGTGAAGTGGGACACCCAAAGCTAGTAAAAAGTTCTGCAAAAGAACCTATTGTTTACCCTTCCAAATAGATGGTCTCCTCTCAGAAAAATTTACCATTATAAGGACTCCATTTGAGCAGTAAGTCTATTTTGTAACTAGTGACCAAATTGTGTATAGGACAACATATCTCATGACTAAATAAAACGAAATATGCTGTTGGAAAAATTTTGAAACCTGAAAATCTGGCTTAAAAAATCAGCAGTCGCATCAGATTAGTTTGATGTGAACATTTCTTTTTTTTTAGGATTAGGCAACAGAGACAAAAGAAGGAGCAGGCAGAGCAGTGTCAGAAAAGAGCAAATAACTGCCACTGGAGACAAAATCAGTAATGAGTGATAAATAAGGGCTTGCTACACGTTAGGCCTCTAGGATGAATGAGGAAATAGTTACAGGATACATATGCACCCAATAATGGATAACACAATTAATGTGTGTGATTCCCTTGTACTGGCTGGATCCCACATGTACACATGTAAAAGTACATATATTCAAAAAAGCTACATGGGCAGAAAATTTGAACAATCCTTTCCAAATCAGCTTTCCACAGTTTCTACTTCCTGCTCCCTTCTGAATTAGAATTCAAACAATTAAACTTGAATATTATTCTTCTTGGAGTCTGATTTCTAAAACTGAATTTATGAATCTTCTAAAATTTGACCTGACATTACAAAGGGCTATGTGCTTACCAGTACAACTCATTATTGCAAGTCATTATAAAGGTAAGCATATGCAATAGCAATATTCCACATTTCATATTCCATTACTTTCTGCTTGGTCAAACATAATAAAAATAACTTTGCTTCCTTTTTTTTTTTTTTTTTTAGACTGTTACCATGAAAAAGGACTCACAAAACACCAAGAGAGGCCCAAAAATTCCTTTTAAGAATGTTTTATTTCTATTTGACAAAAATGTGGCTTATACTTTTTTTTGAAGCGGAGTTCAATTTACACATGACTTCATTCCGCTTCTCCTCATCTTTGGAAGGTAATCACAGGGTCCAGATGCCAAGCTATGAAAGATCTTCTCCTTTCAGTTTCTTTCTGAATTAAATTAGATTTTGACTTGAGAAATGTGACCACATTATCTGTTTGAACATAAGGAAACTGCACAAATCCCTCATAAGACCTATGTAAAACTCCTTTTATGTTTAAGAAGGGGCAATTTTCTCATGTCCACATTTCTTAGAAAGGAATCTATGCTGCCCTTTAAGGAACTTGCATTCCAGTGCATATTTTTCTGGTGCAAGTTGAATTTGGGAATCAGTAGGAAAATGTATAATCAATTGGTTATGCAGTATAGCAATTAGATCAAGTTTTGTGAAGATTTCCAGTGCAATGATGATTCCATAATACAGCTAAGGTGCCACAGTAAGCTGTAAATATAGTCAGGGCTATACATTTTATGATAAATCATACTTGAAAAAAATGTAAAGTTTGTCAAAACAAATAAATAAAAAAAGTAGCTCCCAAAAAAAGAACCAAGGACTTCAGTCTGAATCTCCACTGCAACTCTATCTGTGTTCACACAAACTTTGGTAGCATATATTAGACCTGTAGAAGAATAAGAACTCTATTCTTTCTAATGTCATTTAATGGGTCTAGTATGATGGGAATTTTGAGGTGGACCAAAAGGCAGTAAATCTGCAAAGAAAAAAGTGTAAAATGAATAGTTTAAATGTTTCTATTGCACGTAAATATTTAAGTAGCATCTCTGTATTAAGACAATACTTGTATTAGGGAAATTATTACTCTCAGAGAAGAATTTTTGTATTTTTAATACCTTTTCTTTTTTGTTTACACTGATTTGTTCTTGACAGTTATGTGAACTACGTTGCCCAACAGAATTGAAAAACCAGCTTTTTTTAGGGTTTTGCTCAAAACTGCTTTGAAACAATATTTTTATTTCCAAATTCAGTTTGATTTTACTGAATACTTCACATTTACTACTTCTAAGTCTGTGCGTTTTTCCTAACAGTGAATATAGTTTATAAATATAAAAGTTGAAAAGCACTTTTAATAAAACTCACAATGTTAATGCAATTGTGAATTTAAAAGTATGTCTAAGATGTGAGTAGCAGAAAAAAAAAACCTAATAGTGTGACATCCATGTCCCAATACAGTAGTATAATAGATGAAGGTTCAAAATAAAAGATCAAGAATAAACATGGCTTTTTCCATGATTCAGTAAAGGTGAAATAATCTGTGAAAGCAAGTTTTATAGACATATGAGCCAGCAGGAGTACTGCTGTCACTGTGATGCAGATAGAAACACACAGCAACACACACAACAGGTGTTCAGGTAGAGAAGAAGAAAGGAAGTCCCTAGTTTATTGTTGATCTCGTATATATAAATTTCTGGACAGTGATCAGAGATTGGACAGAGAAGTTACCACCACTCCATCTTCACTGGTCACTTGAGAAGTCCATCAGGTGATATCTTTTACAAAGGAATGCAAACATGATTCTTGTTTATCTTACAATTCATGAGAATTGACTCCACTATACTAAAACAAACCAGAAGGCTTATTTTCAGGGATAACATCCTGACAAGAATATTTCACGGGGCACTGAGCAGTTGGATGAAAATCACTGCTTTTTCAGGACCTTTGGACACCTCTCTAGGACAGGGACTCAGACGCAACCTTACCACTGCCCCTAGCCAGTATTCCTTTGAAGTACAGTTCATAAATATAAATCAGCTGCTACTTAAGTAGGCAACAGTAGCAGTTCAAAATCCTAGAAGCGCTGCATTCACTTGTTGGTATTTAAAAATGCTTTAATTGACTGTTTCCTGTTGGGGATGAGAGGGAGAATCTGGGTGGGGGTAAAATAATGTAACCATTTTTCCCACCCTCCCAGTATTTTGTGCACTTCTAGCAAAACATTGAGTGCAACTGATGAGCTAGGCACTTCTCTGCACCAAATGTCTCAAGGAAAACAGTAGCTAAAGTCTCTAACTTTGTTCAAAGCACATGTATCTAACAGGTGTGATGTACAAGCTTAGAATTTAGACCTTCATTGTTCCAAAATTAAATAAAAACTCATAAAAGCTATGTAAGAAAGTAGAGGGTAGAGATGGCAAATTAAATTCTTAGTCCCCCAAAACTGTCCACACAAAACAGACAGTCATTTTTGAGAGACAGGATCCATCAAACAATACTACAATTTGATAAGTTAATAAATATATATATAAATTTGGTGAGAAACCCAGAATATTTTACCTTTCTCAGCCACATAAAATTGACAAATTAGGGGATTGAACATTTGAAGAAGACATGCTGCTCTGCAATGCTCCTGACTTTCTTGCTAGATAAATTTGTGTTCTAGGGACAAACTTCTTTAAGAAATGTTTAATAAGAACTTCTGTATAGCAACTTCAGCATCCACAGTGACAATACCTCAGTGGCACACCTTGGGTAAAGTTCCATCTTTTGTACAGGCTGTCACCAGGTCCCTGGGCTTGGGTCATTCTTTGCTATTTTCTGAAATGTTCATGCATAGTACAAATCACTTTTTCTAAGGGCCAATTTTTACAACAATCAACAATATTTCCAGCATATTCACAAGAATGTAATTTTTCACTCTAAAAGCAAGTTAACAGAAAACAAAACAACAACAAAAACTCTCCCCCTCAAAATCAAAATAAGATCAAAACCAAAAAGTTTTCAATGTTTAGAATATTAGTTGACTTAATTTTGGAATTTGGAATCATATCTGTACATATCCATTGAAGAGAAATATGAAGTAAAAGAAGAATTCAAATTGTTGGGAAAGATTAGAATATTCAGGATTAGAATGAACAAAAATTCTATGACTGATCATTATCTTCAAGCCTTCTCTTACTTCATAAGGCCAGGAAATTTCATTTACATTGAAAAAATGTTATCAGATTCTAATCGCTATATGATACAAACCAAATTTAAACAACTACAACTCATTAAAAACAGAGAAAAAAAAAATACTGGGGTGAAATTTTCATGAACAGTAATATAGTTAGGGGGGAAAAAATGTTTCTGTTATGGTGGTTGTTGTACCTGCTGTTGGTCATTGCCTAAAGACTTGATAACACCTTTTAACCTATATTACTCTGTATTGTTTCTAAAGGCTCTGGGTTTAATATTAAGACAGGATGCCTCAGCTGTTATATTAAAATGCAAATCAGAGACAAAATAGAAAGAATGCAGAAACAGTCTCAAGGCTAGCTCTGTGCTTTGATTGTATTTGTACAAGTTTATGTTAGACTGTAAACAAAAGTCATCTCCCTAGCCGGCATCATCTGGAAATGTGCTACAGTGTGAAGAGAAGAAATAAAAAACTGGAAAATAAAGTACTTATAATTATTTTAACCATGCTGATAAATATCACCTAGAAATTCACAGACATTCTTATTCCTTCTGCTTCTCTTTACGAATTCCTATCCCAAACTCTCAAAAATTCCCCAAAATTAAACAATTCAGTACCACCAATGATTTAATTCATATTTCTAAACGTAAAATAAAGGAAGTATCTGACACACATAATTCTTATTGTGTGATAAATTTCAAAAGGATTAGTTTTCTTGAAAACACATTTGAAATTCTTGCACAGAGATATTAAATTCAATCAAAATCTTTTTATCCATAAACAGATAAAAGATGACAGTTCTAGTGTAAATCTGTGGTTCTTATAGATTCATACACCTTATGGAGAAAGACAGGGCAAAAAGCAGTTCTTTGACTTTATTGGACAACCTCACTTTTGATTTTTTTATGACTTAGAAAAGGTTATTTTAAATGTGACTTCTTTACCTCAGCTACCCAACACTCATCAATAACTAAATAAAAAGAACCTACTGCCTTATCTAAAATTCCCATCCTACACTAAAGATCAAATCCTCTCAGAATTCTTTATTTTTGCCTATCTTTATCAGTAAAGTAAGCGACACAGTATATCTGTTCAATGTTTTTTGAAGCATGGGCAGAAATTTACTCTGACTTACACTGACTTATCTTGTCTGGTCATTCTATGGATATGTCATGTTGCTCATATTTTGAAAATATTACCTTCCTGCTAAATGCAGCCTTCAAAGATAAATGTTCTTAAGAAACATTCTAATTTTGATTATAGCTGTATTTATACAACAATCTAAGCTATTCATAATTTCTTCCTCTGTGTTATTATGTGTATTCTAAATACACATAGATGTGTCCTCTTCTGATAGTAACTACATGAGATGAGAATGTTCCTGTTACCTTACTCTCCCTGTGGCATTTGGTACCATATCCTCCTTCTGGAAATTACCACAGGCTGGTGTCTGCTGGCTGAGGTGCGTGTAGGGCTTCTTCCTCACTCATTTCAATTAAATAAGGTGGTTTAGTTCAGACAATTTGAATAACAACTCAACTTGCCCATCAAATTTGGTTAAAAATGGATTAGGAAGAAATTACACAAGCATTTCTGCTGGCATAGCTGATGAGGCAGTAACCTATTCAGACAGCCCAGCTGCAGGTATGTGGTTGTGTGACAGCATTGTTGAGAGTCTGAAAACTTTCTGAAACATAAACCACAGATTAAATAATTCCTATTCTCTCAGAAAACATGTCAACCACCCCTTAAAAGTACCAGACACCACTCTTATTAAAATTAAAAAAAATAGAGAGAAAGAAGTGGCAGATTCTGATCTCATTTACATTCAGACACATCTAAAAGCTTAAACATTTGGAGTGATACTTTACAGAATTACAATTAGTCAGATTTTGCTGTGCAAAAGTCTGGATATGGTTCGTATGTATTGCAAATATACAGACAGCAGTCAAAACACCTAGAAACACCAAGATGGCTGAAAGGTTTTGCAAGAACTTTAAAATTCCCATTAACTCTATGATATGAAAAATCCCTGCTCGTTTGATGGTCCCATGAAAAGTAATGGGAGTGTTGCAAAGACTAATGGCTGCATAGCAGAGCTGATAAATGTGCAAGAGAGAGTACAGCAACTTAAGATCATATGCCATTTTGTATGGTACAATTTAATATTCCAGAATTTATAATGTATATCTTTAACTAAGTTAATAATGACAGAATTGGATTTGGTGCTCATTGTGTTCAATTCTTACAATAAAAAGCTTTAATCTGAAAATAGACTACATTGGGAAACTACTGACAAGTAAATATTCATCTTGATGAATCTCCATGAGCACAAGAGAAATAACAAAATAATCAATGAACAGGATAAATTCACTGACAGAAAAGGAATATAATCTCCAATTACGGGATTTCTAAACCTACATTCAGTCTCTAAATCTTAACTTGCATTAACTAAGTTGCTGTGATTATACTTCAAACTCAGGAAACTCTGCATGTCCAGTCATTTATTGAATGCATTTGTTACTAAAGACCAAGCAGATATATTTTAAGGAATAAATAACAAGCTTTTTTTCTTTTAAGTTGCACAGCTAGAACTATAAATAGCACCTATGACAAAAATCACTTCTAGATTATTTTCAGAATCACTCCATAAATCAACTAGAAAATGAAATCATTAATGCACTAAACCCACTCTTTTGATTTCATGACAAAATTTTCATCCAGTAGAGTCAAATACCAGGACTCCCACTTAAAGGAGTATTCAAGATTTATTCAATATTCAAGATTTCACTACTGATCTAAGGACAACTAAAATAAGACACCAGGTGTTTGAGAAAACAATCACAAAATTCACATCTTGTGTCTAAGAGCATTTTCCAAATATTTCTTGTTACAGCTAAACACTGTTTAAACTCAGCTTCCCAGATGTATCAATATCAATAGTTCATGGTGTTTTCTGTCCCTCAAAACTGCATTTCTGAAAACAAAAATATGAAAGTTTTGGGATTTTTTTTTTAGTGCTGAGACTTTTAATCTTTGAAAATGGAGAAATTAAAAAACTGTGATGCATCACATTTTCTCCTTAAACTTTAATTATTTTTTTTAATTTAAATTTAATTAAATTAAAATTATTAAAAATATTTAATTTTAAATGTAATTTTTTTTAGTTATTAACTGAGTTTAATTTTAAATTTTGTTTTGTTTTGTTTTTTGGTGTGTCATATTTTACCATTTGGCTTAATAATTTGTTTAAGACAGCTGATATCACAGAGAATATAGGATAAACTCTAGCACCTTCTTTTTATAATGTTTCAATTTAATTTATCGTTGTATTTCATACTGACAATGACATTAATGGAAACTTGAAATCTTTATCCTTTCCTGCAAAAATTCTTCCTAAATAAAAAGTTATCTGTTATACAAAAAAAAGGAGTGAAATAACAAATTTAAATATTACTGTATTAAATGTTCTGTTCTTTCAGGCATGTTGAAAAAGTAGCAGTGACATTTTGTTGTCTTTCCTCATATACTGTTCTAATACACATTGATACCAAATCAAGCACACTAATTATTGAAGTGAGTGTGATGTGGGAGATCCTGATTCTCCTAAGCAGACCTTTTCACTCACAGACTTCATACTCTACCACTGCATGTAAAATGGTACATAACTTGGTACTCTTAGTCTCTCTTCCTCCTGAATTTAGGAAATGGTGAAATACGTTTGGAAATTAGCCTTTGCTTCCAAATTTCTTTGTATAAAATAATTGGAAGTTTGCAGAAAAGGTATAATCTTCCTCCTCCACTACATTGTTTTTCCTTTCAAAAATTCCAAATAATATAATTTGCATATTAAATACTAACTCTGTTTTTTTTGTTTGTATCTGCCAAAAAGATGAATTGTGTTCTCTCATTTTATACCTGACTGGGAAATGTGAAAAACAGCAAAAAACACCTTTTCTTGTGTGTTTAATATATTCCAACTGAAGTGTACTATTATTAAATATCACATTAAAGAAAATACAGTTAGAATTATCAGACCATGGGACTAAAGTCAGCCAAAATTAGTATATTTTCACTATACTCATAAGCAGTGGAAAGCCTTCTCACTGAGACTTGAAGAAATCAATACAATTAGACATAGGCAAATCTTTAAAAGTGTCATGGAGTTGGGTACATGAATGAAGAGTAAGTGTAACAGTGCAGTTAAATCTGCAGCTCTGAAAATTCCACATCTAAATTCATGGCCATTGGAAGTGAGGAAACTCTACAAGGATAAAGAAAATTCTGTAGTTATCTTGGGTTTATGTCTTTTTCCTAAATATGCACTATGGACCAATATCCGTGATACCTTTGCTTGAATCAGAACAGCAGTTCTTGCCCCCTCAGAGAAACAAGACATAGTTTAATGCTTTTAGTCCCAGAAAGTATTCCCAATACTGATTTTTTATTTACTATTGAATAAAAAATACCATGCATACCAGCAACATTACATTAGCAATCTTTTGCATTAAAAACTGTAGATGGAATAGATAGGTATATGAAGTATATTTGAAATAGGATAGCACGAATTGGTAATTTTGTATTAATACTCAATGGCTGAAATTAATTCCACAAAGAGGTCTTCAGTTTGAAGAAATGTTGAGCTGGAAATTGTCTTGTTTATTTTTAAAAGCAGCTATTATTGTCAATTGTCTAACTTGGCCTTTATAGATCCCATACGTGCTTTAAAAATTCCCATTTATAAAGGTGCTTTTTTATTTTCACTGATAAGAGACATTCATAATTTCTGAAGAAATAGAATGGGCTAAGTAAAAAAATTAATGAGTTTTTACCCTCCTTTTTACTTCTAAATGCAAAAATGCTTCCAATTTGGAAAGGAGAAAATGAAAGCCGTACAAATCTACGCGGAGGTAAGAATGCCTCAGAGTAGAAAGAAAGCTTTGCTTCAAAATTGCATGTAAATGCTCTCTTTTACACCTTTAACACTTCCTTTGCAAGGGATACTCTTCTGGCATGCTTAAGCTGAATCCACATTACTGCAATATTTTTTGCAGCAATTTAACTCCTGTACTCTCTTTATTGTTCATGACTTGCTTTGAGCAATCTCTATATGAAGGAGCTCTATGGGGATTGAAAGAGGAGGGTAAGGAAGTCAAGGATAATATTCCTGCTCCAGATTCAGCATTATTTTTGAAAAAGCAATTGGCAAAAAACTGTTTGCAAAATTAACTTTCAGAATTAGTGAGAATACTTTCTGCAGCTGATTTTATCTTTTGGGGCTTTGTGGTGTCTGTGTAATGGGAACTAATGGTCTTGGGGAAAAAAAAAAAAGCTTTTATTACTGCAAGTTGACTTGCTGCCAGAAATTCTTCAACCTCTGCGCCTTGCAGTCAATCAGCCACTTCAATAGCCTGGACTTACAATCTTAGGAAAATTTTGCCTGAAGGCACATTAAAAAGCCTAACACACTCAAACAGTAGAAATATTTTGGTATTACTTCCCTTTCAGAAAACATAAAAAAATAAAAAACAAAAATATGAATAAACACTCATTCTGCCTAAATAAATAATGAATTAATAATTAATGACTGAAAATAGTCTTTAAATGTAGCAGAATTAAAAATTATTACATAAACAACATAGCTCATTACTGTTTGCGAGTCCTTTCCAATACATTCTTTTACAAGACCACAAAGGCAAAAACAGTCGTGGATGGAGGTCCTAATCTATCATGGCAGGTGTTAGAGAGCTTACCAGAAAGGGACTGGTAACTCTGCCAACAGCTAGCTACAAATTCTAATTTTAGAAGTCTTTGGCTTTTCCCAAATTTCTTTTGTAGTTCTCTGATCCCTGAATTGGATTTAGCATCTGGAGACCCTGCTTGTAATTTATTATTTTTTCTGTCTGAAGTAACCCTTAAGGAGCAGTAAGTGAGTTGCCTTGGAAGCCTTGCTGTTGATGGCAACAAGACTGAGCCTCCACCCTGAATTTCTGCTCTTTCGACTTAACAGATCTGCACTGCTGCCAAGAATTTAATCATGCTCAAACTCTTTGTTGGATTACAACCCCTAGCAGTAGGACCTGTGTTTTGTGTTCAGGTAATTCATTATGCCTCCTTTCTCTTTTATCTGCTGCATAAATTAACTTCAAAATTTTACGGATTTTGGTTGCAATAGAGTAAATTCTCTTCATACCAGTTTGTAGGGTGCTATGTTTTGGATTTGTGACCAAAACAGTGCTGATAACTGTCATGATTTTACCCAAGCTGGCAAGCACACAGCCACTTGCTCACTCCCCCTGGATGGGACGGGGGAGAGAAACGAAAGAGTAATAGTGAGGAAACTCATAGGCTGAGATAAAAATGGTTTAATAAGAAAAGCAAAACCCCCACACACAAGCAGAACAAGGAATTCATTCAATTGCCCACTTTCCATGGGCAAGCAGGTGCTATGCTATCCCCAGGAGAGCAAGGCTCCATCAGGCATAACAGAAACTTGGGAAGACAGACATCATCATTTTGAATGTCCCCCATTTCCTCCTTTTCCCCCAATTTTATATGCTGAGCATGACGCCATATGGTCTGCAATATCCCTTTGGTCCCTTGGAGTCAAAAGCAAAATGAAAACATCCCTTAATTATCAACACCATTTCCAGCATAAATTTAAAACAGAGTCCCATACTAGCTACTGTGTAGAAAATTTATTCTGCCCCAGCTGAAACCAACTCAATAGCTCAGAGATGTTTTAGTTATTGCTGAACTTGCACACAGTCAATGTCTTTTCTGCACCTCATCCCACCCCAGCCGTAAGGAGGCTGGGGGTGTACAACAACATGGGAAGGGACACAGCTGGAAAAGCTGACTTCTTCTGACCAAAAGGAAATTCCATACCACATTGTGCTCTTCAATAAAAGCCAGAGGAAGAAGGAGAAAAGGAGAGATATCTGGGATAAATCACTGTTCTTCCAAAGGAACCATTACAAAGGATAAAGTCCTACTTTCTTGGTGGGTTAGTTTTGCATGGCCTGGTTTATGGTGGCAGGGGGGCCACAGAGGAGGCTTCTATGAGAGAGGCTGGTAACGCCTCTGTGATGACATATTTAAGAAGGAAACCAAAGCAAAGAGAGACACAGGCAGGTTTTTTTCCTACCCAGAGAAGAAAAGGAGGTGAGAACATGTGACAGAAGCAACCTGGGGACACCAAGTTCAGTGCAGAAGAAAGGGGAGGTGCTCCAGGTGCTGGAGCCGAGATTCCTCTGCGGGCTGCAGTGAGACCGCGGTGAAGCAGCTGTGCCCCTGCAGCCCATGGGGATCCACGGACGATGCAGGGATCCACCCACAGCCCGTGGGGATCCATGAGGGATGCAGAGATCCACCCACAGCCCATGGGGATCCATGAGGGATGCAGAGATCCACACATAGTCTGTGGGGGGAGTGCCCATGCCAGAGAAGGTGGATGCCTGGAGGGGTCTGTGATCAAGTGGGAGACCTGGTGGAGACAGGGGTCCTGCTTCCAGGCTGGAGCAGCCTGTCCTTGGAGGATTGCACCCTCCTCATGGAAGAGTGATCCATGTTGCAGCAGTTTTGGGAGGACTGTGTACCCGTGGGAAGAACTCACATTACAACAGTTTTGGGACACCTGCTGCTTGTGAGGTTTGGAGCCCTGCTGGAGAAATTCACGGAGAACTGTCTCCTGTGGGAAGGACCCCACAGTCTCACAGGGGAAGGACTCCTTTCCCTCAGCAGCCGAAGAAAACTTCGGGGCACCAGAACCCCCAATCCCAGTCTCCCTGTACTGTCTGTGGGAAAGAGGAAGGGGTTGGGGGAAGGTGTTTTTTAAGGGTTTATTTTACTTCTCATTATCCTCCTCTGATTTTGTTAGTAATAAATTCACTTTGTACCCTTAAGTTGAGCCTGTTCTGCCCTTGGAGTGTTTTCTCCTCGTCCTTATCTCCTCATGAGCCCTTTGTTAATTTTTCTCTCTTCTCTGCCCAGCTGTAGTAGGGAAGGGTGAGTGAGCAGCTTTCATGGGTGTCTGGCATTTGGCCAGTATCTCAAACCATGAAGCTTAAAAATGGCTAAACATCTGGAAAGCAGTAAATAGATTCTTTATTTTGGTTTGCCTGTGTGTGAAGATTTTGCTTTCCTTATTAAACTGTCTTTATATCAACCCACGAGTATTCTCACTTTTACTCTTCTGATCCTCTCACACATTCCACTGGGAAGGGAGTGAGAGATCATCTGCGTGGTGCTGAGCTTCCTACTGAGGTTAGACCACAATAACAATTACACAGTTTTATTTAAAGTTTTAGCTACATTTACTACGGGTTTGGATATTTTAGTTTTTAAATAAAATAATGATTTTTTTTTTTCATTCCTACATATTTATAACAATCAGGGCCCCCACAAAGGAGGTAAATTTTAGTTATCACTTGGGATGCCAATCAAAAGCCAGTTTGATACATTATATTAATTACCTGAATATTATAACACAGAAATGTAAAGAAACAAGCTGCAAAGCTCATCACAAGGCACCTGCAGATGCAACATGGTGTGAAAAGAAAACAACTAAAAAAAATTTTGAAACAATTAAAAAGATACGTAAAATATTTTTCAAATTATATAACTGTGGCAATGTGTTTTTTAAGTTCTTGGAATTATTATATTGTTATATTGTACCCCCTATGTTCTTTCCCTATTTGGTTCATCACCCCTGCCACGGTTCCCGCACCTCTAGGGTCCCTGCCGGGCTAGCACCAGTCCCTCAGAGGGGGAACTGTGGCGAGGACACGGATAAAAGACTAAAAGGTGCTCGTTCTATTCAGGCACAGTCCTGCTGCTTTATTACAGAACTTACTCCATGAAAAACCTGGTAGGAAAGAGAGCGCTGGGCATGTGGCCAGGTGGTTTTGTGCCCCCTTGGGAAAGGGGAGGGGGAAGGGAGGGTCTGCTGACCAATCGGAGCAGACTCCAGGACAGGTGGGAGGGCTGGTGTCAGGTAAAGGGGCACCGAGGTTCATGGGAAAGTTACATCTTTTGTGTGGATATACAAAACCTCCAGTACAATTTAACAAAACTACTTTGTGTAATACAACATCTCACCCTTTTCTATTATAATAAAGCTAAAAGAAAGGCGTCGGACCTACTTTGATGCAGAATGTGCACCTGCCCACCACTTTGGATTAGCAGGTGGTTTTGGCTGCTCTTTACCAGCAAGCTCTGCATGGCTAACTTCTGAGGTAGAGAGGATTAGACCACAGAGGGTCTTTAAAACTATGCAGCATAGAATTCCGAATGCTAATACAATTAAAAATAAGACAATAAAAAGCAGTTTACAGTATGTTAACAAATTAAAATCTGCTGGAATTAACATGATTTCTAAGTAGGTTCTGTCTTCTTTTTCCAGCGGCGTCTTGTCTTTGAGGTGACAGCTGCTTGCTTCTCCTCATCTTCTGTTGGCGCTGGATTTTTTGAAACAAAAGGTTTCACCCATTTCTGGGGTATCCATCGTGGGCCTGAGGGGGTGGTTACACAGGCATAGCCACATCCCCAGGTCACGAGTTCATAGGGACCTTTGATCTCCCAGGTTTCTCGGTCCCTAATCAAAACTGGTGGACGCTGTGACAACTTAAACTGATTACCACTGTTAAAGTGATGACCTTCTGCGATTTCGCCTGGCAGATCAGTATGTGACCTTACGTGCATCACATAAAACAGGTGCTCTTGGTGTGAAACCAAATAAATTAGTTTTGAGAGCAGCCTGAAGAGATGCTCATTCTTGATGTCTGAGAACTGCCTGCTCCACCCTGGACACTACTCCGGCTATGTAGGCTGAATCAGTAACCAAATTGATTGGCTCCAAGAACTTTTCAAAGACTCTCACAACAGCAGCAAGTTCAGATATCTGAGGCGATCCCTCCACAAATTCTACATCAGCTTCCCAATGCTGAGTTTGTAGATTTCTCCAAGTCATCATCGACTTGTGGGGTGCTCCAGATGCATCAGTGAACTCTGTGAGAGCTTTGAGTGGCCTACGACTCCTTTTCTCACAAGGAATGAGGTAGAGTTCCTCATTAAACAATTTGTGAGACCGGACATAGACTGATATTTGTCCACTGTAGCTGTCCAGGAGCATTTGGAGGTAGGCATTCCCCTGGAGCAGACACTCGAACATCTCTTTGGTCAGTCTCTCTGGAGAGTTTTTACCTTCCTTAGAGAGCTTGACTGGGAGGTGAATACATGCAAAGTCACAACCGGCCAGCTCACGCAGTCTTAACCTGGTTTTCAGGATCAGCTGAGCTATCAGTTCCTGTGGCTTCGTGATGGTCTTGGATCACTGGCGGGAGAGGAAGACCCACTCTATTATTAAGAGTGAATCTCTCTGTTCTCCAATCCATTGAAAAATTAAGCCGTGTAAATGTGATAATTTTCCTAGGACAATGAATTTGAAAGGCAGCTCGGGCTGGTACCCGTGAGCCTGCCTCTCAGTCAAGGCCTTTTTGTGCTTTTTTTATTGCAGCTTTTACCTCTGGTGTCAGTTCTCTGGGAGAGAGCAGGTCTCTCTCTCCCCTCAATAAATTGTTGAGGGGATCTAGGTCTTCATTGGTGAGACCTAGCCAGGGCCTGACCCAGTTCAAAGACCCACACAGGGACTGGAGATCTGCTAGGGTTTTGGGATTACCTTTGATTTCTAATTTTTGAGGAACAATGGTTCGTGAAGTGATTTCCAAGCCCAGGTACCTCAGCCATACCCTTGCTGCTGTGGTGCCAGGGCTGGCCGAGGCAGAAATCACACTGACACCACCACATATAACCATTCTTTCTATAGCAGTGCTATGCACTAGAATGTAAACACATTTCTGTACAGAACTGGAAGCAAGAATCTGTATGCCCAAGTTGTTTAATCAGCAATAATTTTCCTTTAGCTAAAAACAGAAAAACAGCAGCAAGGTAATTACATGATATGATATGTATAATTTTTTTGCTCCATACAAACTGTGCTCTGAAACCCCAACGTATAACTACATTTTCCAAAGTAATCTCATTTTCACATGCCAAACCTGATAGTGTATTCCACACATTAGAGTGAGATATTTGTAGTGAATCTCAATAAATAAATTTTGTCATTATTTTAGCAATGTTTTATTTTAATTTAACCACTACAATAGTAACAGTTTTGTTCTGTTCAGTTCTTCATTTATAAATGATACAGTATTCCTTTAAGATTCCGAGATACCTAAGAATTGATCAGGTGAAGTCCCCTGTGACTGGAAAAAGGAAAAAAATCACACCCATTTTAAAAAAGAGTAACAATGAGGACCCTGGGAACTACTGATCATTCAGCTCCTGTGCCCAGTGAGCTGATGGAAGAGATCCTCCTAGGAGCTGTGTCAAGGCATGTGAATGACAAGGAAGTGACTGGAGATATCAAAATGGCTTCATGAAACAAAAGTTCTGTCTGACTAGTCTCTGGCCTTCTACAATGAAGTGGCCATGTTGGTGGGTAAAGAGTAACGGATGTCTTTTTTGAGGCCTTTGGCACAATCGTATAGAACACTGCTGAACTGGGCATATATGGTTTGATGGATGGGCTTTTCAACAGGTAAGGAATTGGAAGGATGGAGGCATCCAAAGAGTTGCAGTCAATGGCCTAATGTCCAAATGGAGATCAGCACCAAGCGGTATCCCTCAGGGGTCCACATTTGCCCTGTTGGACAGTGGGAGTTAGCATCTGCAGCATCTGAATAACCCCAAGCTAAGTGGTGCAGTTGAGGAAAAGATTTCCATTCCATCCTAGGGACCTTGACAGTCTTGAGGGTTGGGCCCGTGTGAACTTCAAGTACATCAAGGCCAAGGGCAAGGACTGCAGCTTGGTCAAGGCAAACTGGTGTATAGGCTGGGTGTTGAATGGATTGAGAGCAGTCTTACAGAGAAGGAATCCAAATTTCAATACCACTAGATATTGGTGGCTATTTTTTAAACTGAAAGAGGGTAAATTTAGATTTAGAAATTTTTCACATTGAGGGTGATGAAACACCAGAATAGGCTTTCCAGAGAACTTGTGGATGCTCCTTCCATGGTGGCAAAGGACAGGTTAGACAAGGCTTGAAGCAACCTGATCTAGTGAAAGGCATCCCTGCCCATTTCAGGGACTGGGTTATCTTTCCGGAACTAGGTGATCATCAATGGTCTTTTACAACCAGATTTTTTCTATGATTCTATGAATCTGAATTCAATAACACATGAGGCTTTATGGTATATATTGTGGAGGGTTTTCTTCAGATTTGGTTTCAGCATTGTGTTGAAAAATGATAGAATCTTAACAGAGCCGAATTTTTCCACATTCTCTTAAAATTATTATCTTATTTCTACATATAATTTTCCTTGATAATGTAACTGTAGTCAGTTGCTCTTAGTAAAGACTCCTTCAAACTATGCAAGAAAGCAATAAATCTTAAAGTCATGCTCATGTGCATTCACACACATTTCATTCACACAGAAATTAAGCATGAAACAAACTTGTGCTTTCTAGACATTCTAAGAGAAGAATAATGTGGTCAGGATTTATTTTAGGTACCAGATGATGTGAAATAAATATATTAGGTCACAAGAGGCCAAGTCAGATTGTCAAGGTGTTGTATTAGCTTGGACCACCTCTGATCTGACACTGATCCACTGAATACTCAGGAAAAAAGGGCTTGGTAGCCACATACCCACTGTGCATGGCAAGTCCAGACAATGAAGCCTACTCTATGAACTGCAGCTCTCCAGTGGCAAGTACGAATAGAACCCTCATTTTCTACTTAGGAAGGCTTCCTACTGAATTAAAGATGAAGAAAATACACTGAACTCTGACTGCAAGTCTGCCTGTTAGGCTGTTTCCCTTAAGGACTGTTGTACTTTGCTCAAACTTACAAATGACAGCTTTAAAATACACAAACGTGTTTAACTATGGCACACATGCCTTAGTTTAAAGGATCAATACAACAAAGAATTGCTAATATGTATTCTTCCTGAGTACAGTCATTGTATGCTAAACTGCTTAATTTATTTATGAACATCAGCTGCTTTTGTAGATGTTTTTATTTCCATCTACATTGCATTTTTTTTTCCTACTTCATAAAAATTCACTAAAACAGAATTTTAGACCAGTAATTGTCACATAATATAAACACCAATTTTCTGGGGTAAAAAATAACAAGACTATGGAATTTAATAGAAAATTCATAGCCATTCCATTTTGCTGCTTCTTTTTCCTGCTTTCTCCAGCCCCCCACTTTTCCCGTACTGTCCTGTGACACATGCAAGTTTAGTAGCACCAAATGCTTGCCTAGAAAATTACCCTGGGTGCACTGAAATATATTTGAAAGTGCTGCAAGCAGTAATCTGCAGTTATTTCCAGTACCACTGAAATGCATCTATTATAGTTTTCAATTCTCACTACTGCCTTTCACTTGTATGAATTTTGGATTCAGTCCCCATTACACCACTGATTGCAACAAGAATTTCCCTTGCTGTCTTTTAGTGTGAATATAAGATAAAGATCATAGTCAGTGTAGCAGGTCTACAATCCATGATCTAAAATCTCTATTTCCATTAAGAGTACTGTTGTGTGGAATGCACAAAACAGTTTTTGATACTGCATGATGACAATAAGCGAACAGAGAAATTTTGCAGTAATACTAGTGGTAAAGATCCTTGTGGTGTTTTTCCATTCTGTGAGAGAAGAAAAGAGGTGATGTTATAGAATCTTTTTCTCAGATTAATTAAGAAGTCTATCAGTATTTCAAACAGCTGCTGTGCAAAGGAAGCACGAGCATGATGGAAAGACTGGTTATGAAAATAGAGTCCTGGTCTTCTCAGAGAAAAACATTTAAAATACAAATATGGCCAAGTAGGGTGTCTTACTTTTATCACGAAAGTCATGCAAACATTAGATTTTAGCAGACTTCAACTAAATAAAAAGAAAATTCATTATGCTCAGTGTTTACATCACTGGATTTCATCTCTAACAAAGTCCAGACCCTTAAGCAAGTAAAAAGTTAATTTTCTATTAAAATGACACTGAAGAATCCTCATAAGCAATGCACAGGTGATATATTTCAATACCACTATATAAAGAAATAATATGGACATACATATTTTTTTTTACTGAAATCAGTTCTGGGGTTTTTTTTTTTCTTTGTTTTTTTTAACAGCCATCTCAGCTTCTATTTTCTTATAAGCTAAGAGAAAACAGACGTTAGGCTAAATAGCACACAATTATGTTTTTTTCTGTAAGGTTAACAGACAAAAATCTTTTTGTGCGGTGCCAGTCCCTTATATTTTTGCCAACCTGGGATATGTCCTTTCTTCCTCTTTTCAGCTTACTGATTAATAACCAATACTGTGGCCTGTGGTGGCATGCATACGCTCCATTACTGTCTGAGATATCAAAAGTTTGCTTAATTTGAGACATGGTTATTTTTAAAAGAATGTGAACTGTGGTAACACATGTACATGAAATTGCATTCATTGCAGGAATGTTTCCAGTTACGTGACAGAGAGTGTGCATCTTTCAAAGGAAGAGAGAAATACATAAAGGAGTGGCAGTTCCAAGAAGAAAAAAAAAAAAAAGGAAAAGGTTAAATAAATTTAAAAAGCAAATACTTTCAATGAGAAAAAAATAAACATAACTTACAGTTGACCCTGGCCAGCTTTAATTTATGGGGTGAAAATGGGACACGCTCAAGTTATCTTATACAACCATAACACTGAAAACCATACACACATTTAGGGCTCAATAAGTGCACTATTTACTAGACAGGTATTTTCATAACTATACTACATGCATATCTTATTTCAGTTTAACATTACTATGACTACAATCAACTAATATCAGTTCGGAAAATATACACACACTGAATCATGGTATGCAGTGTCCAGAATAGAAATAAAAGCTTGTGAAATTACCTTGAAAATACTTCTTCAAAGTAAACTTGATACAGTGGGTAGTATTAGAGACATTGTTTTTTCAATAAGTAAACACTGCAGTCTTAGTACCTAACACCTCATCAATATTACTATATAATACTTTTAAATGTGCAAAATGACAGAAGAACAGTTAAACTAAAACATAATGAAGATGGAAAATTGCACAAAATGAAGCAATATGGAAAGAGTATTGCTTATTTGTTCATTCCATAAGAAGTATGAAATTATATAAAACAGCTCTGCTACTCAGAAAAGTCTCATAAAAGAGAATTTAAAATTGTTTTGTGGACCTGATGACCTCTAGATTTGACCTGTTTCTTGATGAAGTTTGCATCTTTAAAAAAAACCAAACTGTTTTTTTGCTTTCTCTTCACACCTTTCTGAAGTCTTTTTTTTTTTTTTTTTTTAATTAATTTAATTCAAAATACAAAATTTTATCTAATAAAAAGATGACAGGATGAAATTCCTAAAAGAAAAATTCTACTTTTAAATGTGCTTAGAAAAAAATTTTATTATATAAAACATTATTATATAAAATATTGCAGCCACATGGGACCAAATAATTATTTTGTAAGTTCCATGGGGTGCTACAAAAACCCAGATGGCATTAGGCTTTACATCTTGCAATTCATTTTGTTTTATGCATTTTGCCACAACATATTTTGATAATAGGAAATAAATAAAAATACTAGTCACTGACATTCCTTAAAAGAAAATTAAACTTTGTCCCCTCAGATTTGTTCATGAAAAGCATGAAGAAACAACTTTCTTAACCAAACAAGGTTGTCATCATTTAGTACATTAAAGGTCAGCTCAATGTGTTGAACTCAAGGGAAAATCTTGAAAGAAATTAAGCAAATTTGAAATTCTTTGATCTCTATGGGAGCTGCAAATTCTTGGTGCATAAGACCTCAAATGAAGAATGTTCCAGACCATAAGTTATGTTCTGACCATTAGGAAGTACACATATTTGAACTCTCACAGATAGAAGTATTCCATTATAATGTAACAAAGCATATTCTCTGCATGGTGTTTTTCATGTATTAAACATGACAGGGTAATGATTTGTGCAGTGTTTTTTCTTTAAAATTATGAGCTGCATATTCTCACTGAATCAGTCCATGTCTTCCTCTTCAAACTTTCAAAATGTGTGCCAACAGCTGTTTTGTTGAGAAACTCTCAAGGTTTTGGGGTTTTTTCCCTTCTACAAAACCAGATATTTCTCATTAATAGAGCTAACATTTAAAACATGACTAAAAGCAGTAAAATACTCCCCTGATTTAGTATCTGTGGGTGACTTTCAGAGTTTATATGATAAGAAATCTTTTATAATTTGTGGACTTGGTACAACTTTAAAGCAACCTTACAATATCTGACATTTGATTGGGGATGATTTTGCCAAGTTGTACCTTATTACCTTGAATTTTATCTAGGTCATGTTAATTCTACAAATCAGTGCTTATAGATACAAAGAATGAGAACTGGACACAGCACTTGTATTTTTATCCAAAATACTTATTTAATTTTAGTACAATATCTTGCATATATGATATTATTTCCCAGTATTGTTAATAATAATAATTTCTTTGCTAAAAAAATGTATTCATGTAAAATTTAATTTTTAGGCAGGTAACACATTTACTAAAAATGAAGAAAATTAAGAAAATGAAGAAAAGAGCTAGAAAGAGGGGTTGCCAACCAAATTGGCATTTATGAGAATCGAAGTATACAACACTGTAAACGTAAGTTAACACTCTTAAAAACATCAAATTTAAAGATATATTTTAGATAAATTTATGTAAAAAAAATAATGTTTATTATATAAACACAAAAATCCATATACAGTTTAATAAGCACACTGATTTTCAAAATGCTACCTACAAACTTGCTTGTTGAAACATACTGTACTACTGTATTTCACATTGTGACAAGGTAAACTTCCTAACTTCTTTGATATCTGTTTAACTCCACTCTAATTCTGTTTGAAGTTAAATGTTGATTCATGCTTTTCTCAAAGCTGACTCTTTTTAAAAATGCCTATCCTTGAACAGCCTGCTGACACATCTGGCAGAGTCACACGAATGCAGATGGAATTCTCACTGAGCAGACATGTTTAAATGGAAAAAATCAGCATGGCTAAATGTTTGCAAGATCTCTGGTAAGATGCTTTCTGTATTTAATATAAATATGTCCTCATCAAAGTAACAGGATTTTAACAAGGGTAAACTAACCACTTGACTGCCTAGAAGCTCATAAGGTCTAAATTTAGCATTATAGTAAGGTTAAAGTTTTCCTCACAGTGTGATAAATACTATTTAATCAACAATTTTAATCATCATGTTAGCTCATTAGAAATAATAGAGCTATATTTTATTTTCTCAACATTTTAAGCTGTTCATTCCATTATGAAAACAGCTACTACTGTGGAAATTGATATTTTCTCAATACAGATTTTAACACACTTATGCTTATAAAACACTGACAACAAATTGCTTTGAGCTACACTAGCAAAAGCCAATTTTTTAAAAAAATGAGGACAAATATTTCTACAATTTGTCTTGCACAACTAATACTTTGGGTTGTACAACAGACTTTTTTCTCCTCTTTACATAAGAAAACCCCAATGAAATACAATAGACTATCCATCATAACCTGATTTTGAAATATAGTCTCTGAGTCTTCGTTTGAAAACCAGAATGTAGCTTGCCCAAAGCAGAACATGTTGCACTGTTACAAGAGTCATGAGATATTCTAACCAGTTCAGAAATCTTGATCAAATACATCTATAGTAACTTTAATACCTAGACCCACAACATGTAAAGACTATGATGAAATTCACATTAGCTTATTTACTGAATTCTGTAGGTTTAGAGAATAGAAATGGAAATTTAACATCAATTATCAACACTGGTTAATTATCTTCACAGTTTGCCCTCAAAAAAAAAAAAAAAAAAGTCTGCCAGTTTCCTCATATAAATTTGGTTTAGTTCAGATGAAGAAGGGACCATCTAATACACTTCTTGCCAAGGAAGAAATATGGATTGTTACACACAGGTAATTTTTCAACTATAAGACCTAGTGCTGAATGGGAAACAATTGAATGTACTGGCATTCCAGTGTAAATAGAGTTATAATGTCTAAACATATTAAATATATGTCTAGTGTAAATAGTTCCTCCTATTCACCAGCCTGCTTTTACAACAGAGGATGTCTGAGGCATCACAATCTGAGACACCCTAAAGTAACATAAGACTGCAGATAGGACTTCACAATAGTGTAAAATTTTCATCTGTCCTTTGCCATATCTGTCAGCCCTGTATATCAGAGATACTGTCATACATGTAGAATTGAACCAGATAGACACGTGGGCAACCTAATCAAGTTGAGTTCAAGTAGCAATTCAGCTTCTCAATGCCAGTGTCTCCTTTACTGTGGCCTGAATAACTCGAATAATAAAGAATATCACAGAATTACAGAATTGTTGAGGTTGGAAGGTGCCTCGTGAGATGATCTAGTCCAACCCTTCTGTTCACACAGGGTGATCTAGAGCAGATTGCCTAGAATCATGTCCAGATCAGTTTTAAGTATCTTCACAAGTGGAAATTCCATAACCTATCAGGGCAACATGTGCTAATGTTTGACCAGCCATGAAACAGAAAGCTTTTTCTTTCATTTAAATGAAACTTTCTGTATCTTCAGTTGTGGCCATTGTCTCTTGACCTATCAGTGGGCTCTATTGACAAGCGTCTGACTGTCCCTTTGTTGTTATACAGCATCAAGTGTCTGTATATGTTAATAAGATCCTCCTGAGACATCTCTTCCCCAGGCTGAATACTCACAGTTTATTCAGCTTCTTCTCATGTGAGAGGCTTCAGTTCCTTAATTCTTCTTGTACTGAAGAGCCCAGAACTTAACACAGTACTCAAGATATGTCTCACCAGTGCTGAGTAGATGGGAAGGTTCACTGTCCTTGACCTGCTGGAAACATTCTTCAAAATGCAGCCTAGTACACAGTCAGCCTTCTTTGCTACAAGGGTACACCACAGCCTTCTGGCCAGCTTCCTCTTTGCCAGGACTCCAAGGTCTTTCTCTGACAGGCTGCTTTTCAGCTGGTTTTATATGGGTGCCTTGGATTATAATTCTCCAGGTTCAGGACTTTGCATTACCCTTTATTGAACATCATGGGATTCCCCTCAGCTCAATTCTTCATCCTGTCAAGATCCCTTGATACAACAAGGGGCATCCCAGCATGTCCATTTGTTGTATCAGCCACTTCTTGTTGTCCCTGAAAATAAGCCTTCTGATTTGTTTTAGTATAGTGGAGTCTGTTCTCATGAATTGTAAGATAAACAAGAATCATGTTTGCATTTCTTTGTGAAAAGATATCACCTGATGGACTTCTCAAGTGACCAGTGGGGATGGAGTGGTGGTAACTTCTCTGTCCAATCTCTGATCATTGTCCAGAAACTTATATATACAAAGTCAACAATAAACGAGAGACTTCTTCTCTGCCTGAACACCTGTTGTGTGTGTGCTGCTGTGTGTTCCTCTGTGCGTCACAGTAACAACTTCTCACACTTTTTAATCATCTGTGAACTTGCTGGGGGTTCACACTGTCTTACTGTTCAGGTCATTAATGAAGGCATTCAACAGTATTGGCCCCACAACCAATCCCTGGGGTACACTACTAGTTACTACTTTATGCCACTTATCATAAACTTCTGGACCCAGTTGCTAAGCCAGTTTTCAATCTACATTGCTCTTCACCTGTTTAAGCTGTGATTTGTCATCTCGTCTATAAGGATGAAGAATTTCCCTGTCATTAGAAACAGGGTCAAAGGTTTTACTAGAAACAATGTCAAGAACACTCACTGCTCTCCTTTTGTCCTCCAAGTTAATCACTTAATTGTGGAATGTTGGTTAAACATGACTTCACCTTTGTAAATCCATACTGACTATGCCCAATTATCTTCCTGCCTCTGTGTTTGGAGTTTGTGGTTTCAAGCATTAGTTGTTCTATCCCTTTTCCAGGGACTGAGAGTGTTGACTTGCCTGTGTTTCTTCAAATATTCCTTTTCACCCTTCTTGAAGAATATTTCACATTCAAACATTGAATTTACATGTCTTAGCCTGTGACTGAATTCCACTACAGATGTAAAAAACTGCAGGAAAACCTAACGAAGTACACAGGGAATGAGTCTGGTTGTATATCCCCCAAACACTATAACCTCTGTACTTCATTAAATAGGTTTTTATTACAAGACATGGTTTATCTTTAGTTGATATTTGTCTAGCAAGGAAGCCATGAGGCAGAAACTGCTTCCATATCCCATTGCCATATAACATCATATAACCTGTGCCCAAATCCATGTGAAATATTGTTTGGGAGACAGAGAAACTCCAATCACACTAATGCACAATGAACTCCCTAGAAACTTTTCAACTGAACCTCTTTAGGTCATCTGCCTAATAAAGCTTTTCACTCTCTTAAAGTAGTATGGCTACCCTTAAAACATAATGACTACATTGGCACGAGAAGATTTATTCAAAATTTAAATAAAAAATAACAGACTCTAGGATCCTTCATCTGATATCATGATTGAAATCTTTGTATCACTACATGATTATATGTAAAACACATTTTCTTGGTAAACATTGGAGCAGCAATATTTTTTTTCCTCCCTTAAAAAAAAAAGTCAAAGGAAAATTATTCATTTGATCTCTTTACTGCAGCATCTGATTTTAACAAACAAAAAATTTCACAGTTCTCACTAGTACTCTTGAGAAATTATCTTCCTCCCTGTTATTGGTACAGCCTGGAGATCACATCTTCATGGAATCTGAAGCACATGATTGGTGCCCTCAGGTTTTATGGTTACTTACGTCTGCAGAGACTATTATCTGTCAAGTAACATTGCAGTTTAAGCTATTCTTTTTTTAATAAAAGTTGCAGCTTTGTTCTTTAAACCAATTGTTAGCATGCTGTATATTCTGCTTTCAGCATCCACGGTGGCACACATTGTCCTGAGCACTTATACACAGCTTTAGTGTTTTTTTTCCACAGCACAAAACTGTGCAGCCATTAATGAATTACATGACCTCCTTAAACGAAGTGGCCAAATTGCACCCTGAAATACACAATCAAAACTTTCATTGGTTGCATCTCTGTAGATTCAATGGGAGCTGATCTCAGATTTGTATCTGAGGGCACAATGTGACCCAGTGCATCCATTTACTGGCCTTAGTCTGTATAGCTCTTTATCAATTTGGGGAGGAAAGACACAGATTAATGGATGGAGAATGAAGGAATGAAAAAAACGAGGTTCTTAAAGGTTTCTGATGAGTTGGGAAACTGAACACAACAGCTTTAAAAAAGATGCAAAAAAATACTCAAATATTTAAAATGTTAACACTTCTCATGGTCAAGACTTTGATATTTTTAAATAATTAGTTTATTTTATTACTATTATAATATTATTAAAATTACATTTCTTATATTTCAGCTCAGGGAGCAAATTGCAATAAGGTTAGGGTTTTTTTGGGGGCAGAATATAACGGTTTGTCTCAGAATGGCTTGGCTTGGATGGGAGTTTAAAGATCATCTATTTTGTATTTATCATCTAGTCTTGATGGATTTGGTTCTATTTATTTAAAGTAAAATAGCCAGCATGTGCTGCAGTTACTGAACCTTGTAAGGATTCAAAATTAAAATTCAAAGATAAGTTTCATATGAAATAAAAGTATCTTAAACTTTAACATAAGGTTTTGACAAAAAAAAAAAAAAAAGGTAGCTTAATGGATCCAGGTTTCTAACAGCAGAGAGTCTGTGTTATATTCTGGGCAATCTGGGATAGTTTAAAGCAGTTTCTTGCAAGGAGATTGCCCTAATAAAACATTAAAAGAATAACATCATGTTTTGTGCACTTTACTGTTCTGAAACACTTAGGCACTGTAAAATCTGGAGAGCTGGTTACAATCATGAACCCAGACTGAAAATTCTGAAGGTGTTCAAAAGGGACATTCGGATAATCTGCTTAAACCTCAGGCATGCACTTCGTTTGGAGGACTGAAGTTAGATGATTTGATCCCTCACAAGTCACCAGGGAGACAAACAGGCGTTGCTGTGAAAATGCTTCAAAACTTCCCTCTCACCCATTTTCTTGGGTTAAGCCTTTAAAGCAGTAAATCTTGGAACAATAAATTAACTTGTGCGTTCATATTATGACAGTGAATTATTTCAGAGCCCTGACCTAAAACAACTAGTCTCTGCTGTCCCAGTGCATGGCCAAAAAGGGAAACGACAAACCCCAGCCAACTGGGGACCCTATCAAAACCACAGAGCCTGGGTTTATGTCTTTAGCTCACTCTCTCAGGGTTCGTTGTCTCCCACATTTCTCCAGAGGAAGGCACCTAAGAGCACATTTTCTTGCAAAAGGGAGATGGAGCAGGAACCACTGAGGCTGAGATTTGATTCAATGCCCACTGCGGCACAAGAAAAGTGCTCAAGCAGAGAAAGCAACCCAGCAGCAAAGACCTCTCCGACTCCTTGTCAGGAAAAAGGTGAACATGGTGACTCAGTGGTGACTCAGTGGCCCTACAGTAGATGCTGGTTGTCAAAACCCACCCAGCTTGTTTTGCCATCTTTTATACTACACTTTTATTAATTCAGATTGAAAAAAATAGTTGTAATATTCCACAGATGATGGTCTACCTTTCAGTATTGAAATCTATAGGAAAACTGGACAGTTCTTGTCTGTCTTACCACCTATTTTGAATTTTCTGTTGCTGAGATGCAATGCTTTAGGAATTTTCATCACGATAGCACTGAACATCTATGGAAGCTGTACACGAAGCATGAAAATTTTCAGTTAGGAGTATTGGAGAGAGGATTGCACTGAGCTATCATAGATTCTAAAAAGGTTGCTCATAAAGATCATTAATGCCCTTTCAATAGCAGAGTTATGCTCCATAAAATGGAATAAAGAATATTAAAAAAAAAAAAAGTTGATTTACCAAATTATTGTAGAGTGGAGTTTTAGACATTATACTTGAGAAAAAAAGAATAATCTACTTTAATAGATATTGCTGGCAAGTATTTAATATCTATTTTTTTTATTCTTATTAATTAGAACAAAATATTTATCCCACCCCATGATATTTAGACCTTCACCAACATTTGAATTTTAAGGAAAGAATACATCATTACAGCCTTAACAACCTATCAAAAATAAAGCAACACCAGTTTAATTGTTTTTGAGGATTGTGCTGAAGGGCAAAAAAAGAAAGATTTAAAAGCTTGTTATAGAACACATGTGGCTCAAGGTTTATGTTTTCTGCTTTCAAACATAAACATGTTTTCAAAGAAGCATTTATGTATTAAAGTCTTTTCAATAGAATTACTGCCTTCAGTTTGTTTTCACACAAAATATGGGACTCTTTTCAAGTTAATGGATAAATTTGCTCATCTCTTTCTTTATTATCAGGCAAAGATAAATAAGTCTTTTTCATTCAATCTGCTGAGATAACTTGTGCCCACGCCGAAAGGTGATCTGTTCTAATCAACTTCGTGAAGTCTGATGGAATTACAGTGAACATATTTCATACCTGACACAACTACAGAATGATACAGTTCAGGACAAACATTGGTGACCTGAATAATACATGACAGACAGATGACCGGGTGAGAAAAGTAATTTTTCACCTACACCACTTGAGTTTCTTTATTAAAGGCTGAGACATATTTGATGGAAAGAAGGCTGCTTTGCCAGCTAAAAGCTGGTGTGTTTTATTAATAGCTCAGTCAGTATTCCCTTGCCATTTTACTACTTGAAACATTATTTTGACAATAAAATACTACATGTATCTAGTTTGCATGGAAAGCACCATGGAAAATACCACCAATACTGTTAAAGAGAAAAATATAGATTTAAGAAATCAAAGTTGTTAATTATTTAACTTTTATTCTTAATAGATGCACATATTTTAAAATCAAAGTAAAAGTTATCATGAAGGAGAAAGGGATTCTGGAAATAAAACAACTACATAATCACAGGAGAATATATCAAATATCTGTAATGGATAGAAATTATCTTTCCCATGAGCTTGCAAGTAGATACAATACATTTAAGAAGAAATTTACTTTTCATAAAAGTCGAGTAAATTTGGCCTCAACAATGCAATTTTTTTATGTGACTTAAATAGTGTTTTGTCAAGGAAGGTTAAGGTTAGGACAAACAATAATATCTTAGAAGTTGGCCCATGAAAATGTGGACTGCCTCAAATATTTCTGTGTTTGAAGCCATACCAAGTTTTACTCTTGGCTGTATTTTTCCTCTGCAGACAGCAGCCAGGACAAATAGTTTTCTACAAATTCATAGTGTGTGACACCAGTGATCCAAAGGTTAGACAGAGACCACATGCTCGTATTGTACTAATGACTCTTGTTTCATCAATTTAATAAGTGGGGACCTTCCACATATCACTGTTATCATGAACACTCAGTAATCTCTTTTCTGTGCTCAAAGAAGCTTAAAACCTTAAACGAAATCTCAGAAACTTCTTGTATTGTTGTTTTTCTTGCTGTAACAGAAGAACACACATATATATTTAAATTGCATTTCTTCGTTCTTTTTTCTATGGTAGCCTTTTGAAGCTAATTGAATGCACATGTCATACTGAAAATAGTCTAGAAGCTGCCATAAGTTTAAATGTGAATACATAATTGCTCATGGACCAAGCAGGCAAATATCACTATATAGTCATAAATATTTCACTTGAAAGAATAAGAGCTTGCTCTTTGATACTGGAAAAAGCACAGAAAGTTACCTGAAAGAAATAAAACTAAGTATGCAGTATATGATATTAGACAGATTTTGCTAACATTAGAAGGATTACATATTTATACAACATTTACAAAAAGCTTTAGAGGTATAATGCTTAATTAAATTTAAAATAAATTAGACACAACAGTAGTCAGGAGCTGTCCTAGATCTGCAAATAGCCTTAAAATCCTCTGCTTTTCTACATATAAATATATAACATAAACACCCTTTTTCACTCAGAAAGATTAGTTTCTCAGGCTTTATTAAATCAACTTTTCAGACATGGGTAGAACAAAGAAATTATTTCCCCTCATATGACCATAGTGCCTTTGTCATATCCTAACTATAATACAGATTCCTTCATGTAAGTAGGCCTCACTATCTCTGATAAAGCCCAAGGCCCTTCTAATTTCAATCAGTTTATCTTAAGCTGAAGAAGGCATCTTATTAAGCATAATATATAGGGCATTAGCTGACAAAAGTTGCACTGATATACTTTCCCAGATTAAGTGCTTCAACGACTGCATGTAACATTATTTAATAGGCCAAAAACAACATGATCAATAATGTTGTGCAAAGATATCTTCAAGCTAATATTCAGAATAATGCAGGACATCACAAACTCTTGTTGAGAAGAGACAGACTGCAGTGCTATTGTGATAGGGCTCTCCAGATCCAGGACAGCTACTGAAAAATCAGTGACGAGATCTTTGGTGGGGTTTTTGTGCTCATGCAGAACATAATATCTAAAAGCTCCCTGTGGTTTTCTGGATGAAATCTTGAGCCTAAATCTCCTGCGTCGTCAGCATCAAACACATGTACAAAGATGCACTTTTAAGTCAGGGAAGGACACTGTTGGAAAACACTTTTTTATCAAAATGACACAAGCAAGTTAAAACCTTTTTTTTTTTTTTTTTTTCCTTTAAAGAATTCATCTGTTTCTGTATGTGTTCCTGCTGCTGCTTTAATTAAACAGAGTGAGGTGCAATTTTAAAACTTTTGTAGCTTTGACAGTTCTTACCCTAGCAGCCATGCCATTATGGACTACTGTTTTTCTGAATTGAACAGAGATTCTTCACTATACAAAAATTGCCAACACAAAACTATTTTATTCATGAAGATTAGTTCTAATTCCTCCTCAGCAAAATTCAGATTTCTTCTCAATTTAAACATTTCTTTCTGGAATGGTACATTTAATGTATGTCTTTCCATGTGAACAAACCTGAGGTTCATTAATTGAGGTTTTGAGAGTTTGCTACAGCAGTGACTAAGCTGAGATGTCTATGAGTTCCTCCAGGAATAAAAGAAATATGGCATCAAACCCTCATGCCCAAACATGGGTAAAAAAAAAAAAGCAAAACTTTCCTAGTGATCTTTGAAAGTCAAACTTTTTTCCTACTGTAAAAACTGAACTTATATATACAGCAGAATACCTGTCACAGAGGGTTGGAACTAGATCATCTTTAAAGTCCCTTCCAACCCAAACAATTATAAGATTCTGTGATACAAAAGCATAGCTAAAATAATAAAATATATACATTTAGAAGCATAACAAAATGTGCCCATTGATTGTATTTTCAATATTATTCATATTCCTTGGTGTTCTGATTGGATAATACAAATATCCACTGGGCTTGTTGACACAGCTTTCCTTCTACTGTTTTCAATTTGGCCTATGCTGGTCACTGTTTAGTAGTTGCAAAAATGCTTGAAACCAGCAAGTCACAAGAAGGTCTCTTTCCACCTTCCATTAAGCATGGGGCTATGTAATTCTAAAAATAATCCTTAATCTATGAATCATTCTTTGTATTATAGCCATGAGGTGCAAGGCTATACCTGTGCTATCATATTCCCATCACATAATACCAGTATTCCCAACATATCACCATACAGGATCTATTTCCCAGTTGTCATACAAGAAACAATCCCCACTTGCTCTTCACATGATGGGATTCAGCCCAAGACTTTTAGAGGTTTCAAGTCTTTGTTTATGACACAGCTCCATATATGTTACTGAAGGTTGAGTTCTGACTTTGTATCAGAGGCAAGAATAACATACTGCTATAAAAATGTTCAGGTTCTTGTAACTAAAACTGTCTATCTGGAGATGAGAATTAACTTTTTTTAAAATGTTCAAAGAACGCTAAGTGTGTCCTTTCCTCCTGTTGATCAGCAAGATGTAATAGTCTGTTACCATATGTTATAGGTTTAGAGACTTGTCTTCAACAGGCATTGAGCATCTTCAGGGCATTACACTTTACAAGTAGGTTTAACAGACTTTAATACAGAACAGTGGCTGTACCTCATTCCTCAAGATACTTCAGTGATTTTTCGCTTCTATGGTGTAGTTTAAAGCTTTTAAACAGCAGCAGTGAAGAGCTTCATCAGAGTTTCTCCTCTTGGCAGAGCTAAACTTGTTTACCAGGTTGCTACTCCTTTCTTTGGATTTTCAGCTTTCATTTTTGTTCCTTTTTGGCTCTATATTTGGGGTTGACTGACCTTTACTGTTATGAACTACTAAGAAACCCACTCGTGCTCTGTAGCAGAATCTGAAATTGGAAGGAACTGTGTAGATTCTTTAGCCACACCTGTTGTTATTTTAACCAGTAACTACTTATATACACAACCACAGGGGAATTGTCTAGCTAAAAGGGATTCAGACTAAACTACAAAATTGTCTTTTCAGTTAGTCTTCATCAGTTCAGTGGAGTAAAATCCAACACCCGTTCCTTTATAAAACATTAAAATGCTTAAAGGCTTTCAATATTCAATCAATAGATATAATCTAACATGTAAAGCAAGAAAAATAGTAACACTAGATGCTCGAGGAATACCAGGTACATTATGCAAACTGTTCATCAAAACACTTGCCAAAGAAAATCACAACCTTTTCCAACAAAATTTATAATTCCTGCTCCTAGAGTTTGAAGAATGACATTCCCTTTGCTGATACAGCCTTTGGTCTTTCTAGCTGCCCTCAATCTACACTAAGCAAGCAAATAAAATTAAAATTAGAAAAAGTAAATGAATAAAGTAAATTTTCCATTTCTATTTCTCCTAGAGGGATTCATGTTACATATATTTGATGTTTCTTCTCTTCTTAGGAATTAGCTTTCTCTTCCTGGTTTCTTCCTCCCAAGAGGAATGTTCAGATTACTGCATGCCCACATTTGAGAAAGAAAATCTAACCCAGACTATAAATTTCTACAGACAGACAAGTTATCCCTATTGTGTATGTCATGCCATAAAAACTCTCTTTTTTATTTTCATACCATTTTTTGTAAATATAATTTGAATTCTATTAATTCTACCATTTATAATAAAAGCATTAACTTCTGAGAAATTATGTAAAAATAACTACTACCACAGACGACTAGAGACTAGAACAGGAAGGGGAGAAAGAGACTGAGAACAAATAAGTTAGGTGTTCAATCATGCTAAGAGGATATAGTTCCTAAAAATGGATGATTAAATTCCTAAAATTGTAAATCTCACAGAAAATTAGCAAAAGAAAAGAGGAAAAATCTCTGATAAATTAACAAAAATAATTGCCTATTTAAATAAAAAGTTAAATTTTCAGTTATTTACGTTGTGGGCCAAATTATGTTCTATGATACAGTTCTGTAGGCTTCTATAAAAGCCCATAAATCAAACTAACATTAAAACATAACAGATAGGAGAAACTGACCTCTTGAAATCCATTTCCTTTTTAACCTTCCTCTCTCCTTTTGATAATTAAGTATAATTGTCAAAAATGTAAAGGAAATTTTCACATTTGAATATAAATAAAATCACTGCAAAAAGAAAATACATACATGTATTCATCCTAAATTTGATAGGACAGTGCAAAAGCACCACACAAAATCCCTACTTGAAATTTCACTCTGAAAAAAGGTTCCTTCTCCCTTTTATATCCACACCTCAAAGTCCCTTGTTGATTTAATGAAAAAAAAAAAAAACCACAGAAATCATCTAGCTTTGCAGACTGCCTGCCAGAAGTGCACAGCTCCTACAATTCTTTCTGTAAAAAGTCCTGCTTCCATTCCAGATATGGTAATTTTTTTCCACTTTTTTTTTTTCTTTTCTTGTTTCCTTAAAATTTTCTACTCCCTTGATATATAGAAGCTAATTCTTAATTTACTTGTTCAAAATAATCATGATTGGAATTAACATGAACCCAGAAGTGAAACTGACATCAGTGAATTGGTGGAGGAGGTTGCACAGTGTACTTTAAGCCCTCTCCCTGTTTCTTAACACAAATATGCCATTCAGAACACACTAAAGCCTTAGGCCACCATGATAGCAGCACACATGTGTATGTTGATTTCTCTGAAGACTTCTCCTTTACTCAGGCCAGGTTTCTTCTTTCTTTTTTATTATTTTGTAAAAATTAGATGATTTTTTTTTCTAAAAAATGCAGCAACTGACACATTTTATATGCCTTTTTCAGAATTTCAACTGGTGTTCAATACCCACAGCCAACCCCTGTCTCAGACACTCTCATTTCTTAATAAATTTGTTTACTATTTTGCTATCATCTTCATGCGTATAATTTTCTATTCAATACTTAATACATTTTGTCCTGTTTCTACTACTTTTGGTGCTATTATCATGCAGTTCTCTACAATATTCTGTGCCTTTCCTTTGGCATGGCCAGCCAAAATTTAGAAACACACAAATTTCCTCAGCACACTGGGATTTTTTTGCAGACAAACCAAAATATTTGCTTAAACTGGGCTCTTGAAAAACACAAATAGTAGATTCACTTCTTCTTTTAAACCAACTCTTTATTCTTAAATTTTCCATGCCACTTTCAATCCACATGTAAAATTTAATCAATCTGTCCTCAAGGCTTCCAACTCCTCTTTCTTCTTGCAGGAAGGTTTCAGCAGTAGATCTCTTTGTTTCAGGATACTTGTCTTGTAATCATGCTTTCTCTCAGTGTTTTCATCTTCACAGAGCACTTTAACGTGTGAACAGTAATGTTCTACGTCACTTCATATACTAATTTCTCTTTCAATCCTCTCAAATCAAATCTTGTCTCTTCTGAAGATCTCACTGAACAAAATAACCTATTCACAGCCAAGACTTACTCCTAAAATGTATTTTCTGTTCTTTGTCAGAGATGATACCACACCAACAACTTTCCTTTAGGCCAGTCCTCTGTAGTGGGGGGACCACATCAGGTCTAATCTCTTGGCTCTAATCAGGATGGTCTTACTCACATCTCCCATTTTGTCTGCCAAAGGAGCATAGGAAAGGCTGCATGATGGACTGAGCTACCAGTGAAGGTCTTTCAGTGTCCTTCCCCACGTCTCTTATGTGGCTATTATGGAAACTGGATTCCTTCATACACTCTACTATCGATGAGGTATTTAATAAAACTTCCAACCAAGTTCTGGCAAAACTGTATTATTTGAGCTGCACAGATAGTGGAAGAGATTTGAGATGTGCTATTATTTTCCTATGCTCTTCTGTTTTTGTAGATAGAGGGTTGTGTTATTATGTGCGAGTCCAGTGTTTAATACAACAGATACTAATTTAAACTATGTATTTGAAGTGATGCATAAGTAAATTTATGTAAACGTCACATTATAATGAAGGACATCTCTATCCACATAAAAGCACATAGATCTATTCATAGAGAGTATACACTTCAAAGACACTCTTCTGAGAAACATGGCTGTTAGGAGAAATTAAATATAGAATTTGCAATATCATGGAAAAAAAAGAAGGAAAAAAAAGAAGGGAAAAAAAAAAAAAAGGAAATATATGCATTGGTTAAGATAGCTTCTTTTCCAAAAATTTATTCTAAAAATAAATTCCATTTGTGGTGATATTTTTCTAAAATTATTCTTGAATATTTTATCACTGGAGTACCTTAAAAAGAATTATATGAAGGCTACAGGGACCATAATATTAATTTTTTCCTATCCACAGGATGGACAATGTCCATCCCACACATGAGCTGGAAAATGTTTCTGTTTGAGGAAATATTTGCTTAATTTTATGAGCTGCAGCTACATTGTTAATTCAGATCTGGTTCTTAAGTTTCCAGGGTAACTGGTCACCCCAGGCTAATACTCTATGCTGTAGGTCTAGTAAATGAACAAGTACAGCCTTCCACTATACTATACCTGCCAGCTCTCAACCTTTTCATCTGATACACAGTTTTATAGATGTATTTTCAGTCACAGCATAAAGTCTTGTGTTTATCTTAACTTGTATATTTCTTGTGTATCTTCACCTCCTCTTCTGCAGTATGTCGCTTTTCATGCAGTTCCTGGATATCCCATTTTAAAACCCGGGACACCCAGAAAGAATGTAGATTTTTTTTATTTTTTTTTTTTTTTTTTTTTTTTTTTTAGCTTAGAGGGAGAAAATTTCTAATTAAAAGGTGTAAATCCATCTGTTCCACATATTTTTAAAAAGGGGTTAGCGCCAACACTCACAATTTTCCAAGAACTATCCCTCCAGCTACTGTGTGTACTACATAAGGGAGCAGAGCCAGTTTTAGCCACTTATGAAACTCAGTGTATTTGCAGAGGGGCCAAATACAACAATCAACTGTATGAACTACAAAAACCTTCAGCAATCCAGTGGCGAAACAGCTGGATTTGAGCCATTTTTCCATTTAAATGCAAGGAGAAGTACTGGGACTCTTTGCACTCTGAGCTTGTAGAAGTTTCCTGTGCATATTTTCTTTATTTAAGGAAGTTTTAAAAATAAAAAATAAAATGTGAAAAAAAACCCAAAAACAGAAACTGCACCAGTAAGTCAGTAGCTACTTATGACAACAGGAAGTTCTTTCATGCAAAATGTATTTCTGAGAAGTGAAATACTTCTTGCTATGATGTACATGCAACTTCTACCTCTCTAGCTAGAATATGATGAAAAGATGACAACATATAATTGCTTTCTTCTAATTGAGGGAAACAGCAGGGCCCCCTTGACTCTGGTTAAGTCCCAGCACTTGAGTGTAGTTCATCATAATATATTTGTTTACTTAACACAGCTTAAGTTGGCATTGTAACTGTAAAATCTGAAAACATAGATGGATAAAAAAACAGAAAAGTATTGAAATCCTTTCTCCTCCAACACCTAGATTTCTTCTACAGTCTCCAAGGAATAGCCTTCCTAATTTTCTTCATGAAGATAATTTATGTTGACACAATATGTCTTCAACTCTAGTGAAAACTGAGCTACTAATTAACAGCTTCTTCTCTTCCCCCAAATTCAGCAAAGCTGAACTGGCAGTATTAAGATTTCAAAGGGAATACACAGCAAATGTAACAGAAAAAAAAAAAAAAAAAAAAAAAAAAACAAAACAAAAAAAAAAGTAGCTTGCTCCCAAATTAAAAAACATCAACAAACACACACAAAAAAAAAAGACTCCTGCAATGACAGAAGCAACATGGGAGCTGGTATCCAGCGCAATATAAGATTTTTGAGATTTTTCTAAGTTAAGCCATCCCCTTTGGCCTGTATTTTTTACATTCTTTTGCCAGCTAAGTTCCTTATACTCTAAGAATAAAGAAGACATTCAAAAGTTCCCTCAAATTAGAGGAAGTCAGTAACCACAGATATTTCAGTTTTAAAAGCAAACTCCAAGACCAATGCATTTCAAAATATACCAAATGTTTTGGCTGTCTGCAGTTGGATCAACCAATTCTTATATTTTGTTTTATCTTTTTTTATTGTTTGGAAAACAAAATGTGAAAGGTTTTAGGTAGTCACGTCAGATTTACTAACATTATACAGCACTCGTGACTAATTTTAGGTGTGAGGTTTACTAAATGTAATTATTTGCTCTACTTGAGATATGTTCCATAAAAGTAAAAAATCATATGATGAAATTTGAGATCCAGAGTACTTTCACATATCTTTTTTATTCTGAGGAAGTGACTCCTCAAAGAATACTGTCAGTCAATGATTATTCTTATTCTCTCTCTCCTCTCTTCTTTCCTCCACCACGACATATGCTGAAAATTTACCAGTAAGACACCAGGATTCTTGCCCTTAGACTTCCAGCTCTACCTCTGTGCATGACATGTAGCACTCACCAATGCAACGCAAGACCCTATTTGTTGGACATTTGGATCAATGAACAATCACATGCAGTATTTTGCATTTTAGGGCTTCATGACTGTATTAGATCATGTGGTGTTATATCCTCTTTTGGGTGGGACCAAACACTGCATACCAACAGCACTAAAAATGAATAGTGAGTATATTGGCTGTATTAGGACTTGATCTCTACTGATTTTCACAGTTTTCCTTTTAATTTGTTTTCTCTGGATAAAACACAGGGATGACAGATAATGTTCATCAGTAATAAGTAAAGAATTACTGATCCTCTAGTATTCTTTCCTTTTGAAAAACACAAGAAAAAAATTGAATTACTTGGAAAAAAAACCCTAAAAATTAATAAGGACTAAAATTTCCAAGTATCTCAATAAAAAATAGCTTCTTTTTTGGCATCAACAAGAGCCTGAATTTCCTGAAGGATACCAATCTTGATAAGCAAACCAAATGAAAATCCAGATGTCTGTGAGGAATACATGCACTGAAAATTCCCAAAGAGGATGAAACAGAATATAAACAAAGGAATAATAAGAATGAAAAAGAGTTCCAAAACCCCACAAAACAGATTCAGGTTTTTAAAAAATTGGCTTAAATTTCCAACAAAAAAAAAATAAAGTGAACTGGAAAGGGAGGCAGGAATGCAGACTACAATGGTCTTCATGGGTACCATGGTGGCTCAGACGAACAGTAACCAGAATTAAAAAAAACATAAGGAAAACTGTTAAGTTGCAGTGTGAGAAATGCTGCCAATACTGGCCTCTTTCAGTAGCCAGTTCAAGCAATGTTAATGACAGCTAAAGCATGACCATTTATGATCCTGATAGAGGAAAAACTAGGATGAGTTATACTCCTGCCCTTGCACATAAGGGTCAGACTGGAAATGATTTGGCTTAGGTGATTGTCTCTTCCGAAAATAGTAGGTTTCTAACTAAATCCTAATAATGCAAACATAAAGGCTGTTAATGTACTTATTAGCCATCACAAAATGCATTTCACATTGGATGGTTACAATACATTATATCAGCAGCAATCACACCTCTGTAATAACAGTAGCAGTTCATTTAAGGGAAGCAAGTATAGCTCTTCTTCCAACCCATTATGTGAACATGATGAATGATGATGGCACTAGACTCATATGGGAGGGAACTGGAGCTGGAAGGTGAAAGAACTGCCTTTGTAAAAAATGGATAGGCTAGCACATATATAGGCATATCTGGGTATACTCAAGTGTGAATGTTTGAAAAAAACACCACGATTAAAAGATGCCTCCAGAACCAGACAAAAGCAGTTTAAATTTGAAGCAGAAAAAGTCCTCAAAAAGACCATGTTCAATTTAAAAATTAAAAGACAAAAAAAAGAGGGGGGGGGAATAAAATTGAGGAAATATTAAATTAAAGGTTTTTTCAGGGTGTAGCTCTTCAGCATTAGAACCAGCCACTTCACAAGGGTCAGTTTTTCAGTCTTCACACTTGAGCTTGGGCTCACTGAACAGTGGGTGATATTTGAACAGCATATAAGGCTGAAAGGCAGATCTTTTGCCTCAAAACTTGACCAGAATTATGCTGTTATTTAAATAAAAATAGATGGTTGTAATAACAACAAATTTGTGGCACAACAAGTGGACAAGAAACATAAGGTTATTCGAGTTAATAAGTATTAACTATAAGGGGTTTGCCTCTTATTTAGAAGATGCTATTATTTACAGAGGTGAGAATGCAGAGGCTTATCTTCTGCTGTCACAATGGAAGCTGAGTGCTGAAGCTGGAGTCTCCGAAAAGTTCACGTGGTTCTAGAGATACATAGGGATCACAAACCTCTTCTCATGTGAGAGGACAGTGGTATTTTACTGACAACAAAGTGATGGGAGCTCAGTTGAAACTTTGTAAGAGAAGGAAGGGGTAAAATAAACAACACTCCCTCAAAAAGACAGAGGTGGAGTGGCCAAGGTGGATTCTAAATGGCACTCAGATTTATCTTTATGGCTCACACTTTAATGTCGCTCAGAGCTCCACTGTAATGGCATCATGTGTTGAGGCTCATCTCATACTGATTTACCTTTTCTTCTGTCCCTAATTATTTGTGCCTTTGATATCAGGGATAAAATACTAATGTTTTATAGATGATTTATGCTGACAAATATAAGGCTCTCTTTATGTAGGTATTTCTTCATATAGAGAATGTAATTCTTTAAATTGGTTGTTCCCCATAACCCTTTCAAAAATTGGGATAAAAATTGATACAGCTATCTCATTTGATAAATTAATCTGTTGATAAAACGACTCTCATATGCATTTGCACACGTGCCAAGTTCTTAGCTAGTTTTACCTAAACAACTGGGATTTTAACAGCCTTGAGTACTGCACTGTGCATGGGAAATGAAGTTACTTGGAAAACAAAGCTAGGAAGGAGGACACCAAAATTCCTGAATTTCATACTCGAAAATGATGTATAACAGGGCATAACATGTACTTGGGATTATGCACTTTCAAGCAGGACCTTTTCTAGGAAAGCTCATGGTATTGATTAACCCCAAGGCCTGAATGATTTAGCAGTGCTTCTCAAGTGACTTTACACTGCAGTATGGCCCTAATTTCAGAAGGAGACCCCATTTCACTCTCTTCCACTTCTGTCTGTCAAATGTCCACTGCTGTTCACTGCAGAGTACTTCTTCACCAATCGGAATTTGTAAGGAGAAGTGGCTCTAAAATTTGGGTAGGCTTAATTTTCTCATGGGTATTTTGTTTCTGCAGTACATTATGTATCCTCAATTATGTGAACGCGCACTTCTTCACGGTCTATATTTCTTCAGAATATGTATTTCAAAATCATGTTGTGGAAACCCAAGTCATCTATTAAAAATCTAAAGGAAAAAACCCAGATTTTTCTAAGAAATAATTTATATATTTTCCCCAAAATACGGGTTTTAGCAAGCTATAAAAAAAAAACAAAAAAAACAAAAAAAAAAAACCAGAAAAAACAAAACTAAGTTTGCATGCTTGTATTTGTTCTTATGCAAAGTAAAAATATTTGTAGACAGAGACTGAGAACGAGCTAATATAAAATAAATCCTTCCTAACTGCTTCAGAAAGTTGTACCACCAAGCTTCAGTTTAAACCTAAACCAGAAACATACAGACACAATACCCACACAGAGGTATTATCATCAACAACAATAATAAAAACAATATTATCTGAGACCTAAAAATTGTTGAAGGCAAAATAGCTCAAATGATTCTTAATGCCTTTCAGGCACATCTGAATCAAATAAGGTAATTATTCTTTAAAATGCTTACACAAAGTCTGATTTGCATGCTAGTAATTGCTATGCCTTGTGGCATCTAGCAATTGACACAGCAATGATTTTAATTATTGTAATTTCATCAGTATAAATACTTCAAAGTTATGCAAATAGTACCTCATAATCCACATAGACAGTTCAGAGTATTTGATTTACTAGTCTTGTAAGGCTCTTTGTCTATGCAGTTTACTCTCAGATGTGACTGTGCATTGCAATTGAAGCCTTTCACTCACATCAAAGCTCTAAATCATAACAAGATGAGCTAATTTTACAAAGACTGACACTTCAAACATTAACTTGCAAATACAATTATAAGATGAAATATATAAAGGACTTTACTAGGATATCATCTGGCATGGATACCTGCAGCTAATCATATCTAATGTTTTCTATGACAGCGGTAAGCAATGATATTGCAAGACCAAATGCCTTGGTGTCAGCATTTGCAGCCACTTTTGCTTCTGAACAGTTGTGTAAAAATACTTTATTCTGTTCTACCTTTTAAAAGTTGTGTATTCAAAGTATATTTTTAAGAAACACAATAGTTTTTTTAACAGTAGGGAAAACACTGTTCATTCACCCTACTATTTCTGATATGGAAAATAAATGTATCAAAGGTAACATTTTCATGTCAATAATAATGCAAAATACATCAGAGTGAATGCATCTAAAATCAATATCTATGACAACTGGGGGGGAGGGGGGCAAGGTTGTGCTGTCATCAACTTGTCTTTTATTTATAGAAACCTTTCCAAACCCATGTTTCAGGCCAGATGTTTAGATGCTGTAAATCACAGATTTCAATAAATCTTAAATGTTTAAACAGAGCTTTCTTCCTTTAGATACCAAGTTCTGTATCAAATGTGCAAACAAAAAGTTTAATATCCATAACAACAAATCTGAAAACCAATGTTGACCAAAATGTCACTAATACCTGTTTTACAGAAGAGCTGAAGTAAAGCACTGGTTATCCCCAGTTTAAGATCCATATGTGCAGAATGAAAAAAGAATCAGACCTGTTGCTTTTTTTTTCTTTCTTTCTGTTGGTTTAGATTACAACTCACCCTGAAGAGTGGAGGTAAACACAATTGGAAGAAGATCACCTACAAAGAAAAATCTTCAGAGGTGCTCTGCTTGCACCTGTGTCTTGGAGGGATTTTGATGCCTGACCTGACAAGAAGTATATGTTGAGAGAATGCGGTAATGGCCAGAGGTTATTCACTAAATAAAGAAATAGTGGGATGTTTAAGCTAGAAGCGACATTACAATCAGAGATAAAGTTTCTGTAACAGAAAACTACAAAAGCATTTTTATGACTTCTTTATAAAAGCTGCCATTGAATTCCTTTATTTCTTACTGATTGCATAATATTTATAATTTAATCTTGTAAAGGAGAAAGTAGAAATAGAAAAGAGGGAAACTAAGAACTTAAAATGAAGAAATAGCCTTTATATAAGTAAACTTAATTTGGGAAGACAGATCTGAACCAAAATATGAGGAAGGCCTGTTTGGAGAAAGTATATAGGGAACAATTAACTCTCACACTAAAATAATGAGAAAAAAGCTGCTGAATAATAGGATAAAAGAGATTTAAAGTGAACAATTTTTTTTTAATTCTACATGTCTTTAAAAGGTAGAAACCACTCCCTCAGAATTTTTTAAGACAGATGTAATAAATGGGCTAAAAAATACTAATTTATAGAAAACAGAACTGTACAAAAGTATAAACTCTGACTAGGATTCAGAGGATGACCCAGGAGGTCCCTAAGGGACTAAGTACTGGAACTAAAAAATTGCTGCCTCCATAATCACCATTTCTCTTTTACTTGTGAAATATTTGCTAATGGCCACTGTTACAAATGTAAACTGGCACAAAGCAAATGTTCTGAGAATTCAACAAAAGTCAGTAATAGTTTGTAATAGTTTGCAAAATGGCAAGCATATAAAATCATTGTAAACTGTAAAAATTAGCATGGAAACAGTATATGTAATGAATATCTTAGAAGAATGTATAACAGTCTGTTTGTGGAACGTGTTTTTACTGCTTACACATTCAAATGTAACTTTGGATCCCACTATTACTCCAGCAGAAACAAGAGGAAGCTGACATAGGAAAAAAGCAGGATGTCAACATCAAACATTTCAGCCAAGTTGTAGCCTACACAGGTAAAGAATGACTTGCAAATCCACCTCATGTAAGTAAAGGGAAGGAATCACTTGAAAAGAAACAGAAAATCAGACAGCAGCATAAACAGCTAAATAAATTCCACACAACAAACAATGAAACACTGAATGATAACAATGTTGAATTATACTACAGAAGAGCACTGTGATGGAAGTGACATACCAGTGGAATCACATGGAAGAAACTGAAAACATCACAAAACAGAATCAGTTTTACATTTGCTACTAGCTGTAATTATTTCGGAAGTTATTCTTTTTTCTTTTTTTTAATTTTGATTCACTGACTCAAACGTTCCCATTGTTTTAGCAAATTTCCTTTAGTTGATGAGGATATTAAATGGTTTAATAAAATAAAAAATATTTTAGTGGAAGTTAACTTCATATGTCTCTTCATGATTTTTATGTGGAAGCAAAATAATTAGTAATTATAAATATGTGGCTGATTGTTCAATATATGATTCTGACCAAACTACAGATAAACATACAACATTAAATTAATCAGAATGTATTTTGCACCTAAATCTCTACTCACACATCGAAGTGTTTTGGTTTTTTTTACAGGTCCTACCTGCTTTCAGCACAGAAATGAATGGTGGCTGTAGTAGGCCATCATATGCCCTGGATAAAATTATCTGTTCAAGAATTCTCAGTATTGTAAGCAGTAAAATATTTTATACCTTATAGAAACACAGACAAGATATTAAAAATAAAATTGTATATTAGTTGACCCAAATTATTTTTCATCCCAGCAAGCAGTTCTTCAACAATAAATGCAAAATAGAGTGAAAAATTTCTATGGGAAAATTTTACTGTCAGTATCACTGCTCCAACAAAGGGCAGAAGTCATGGCATTTCTATAACTCCTTCCCTGGTACTTTTCCAGCCTTCATAAGTTTTTTGAAAAATAAACCAAAACACTATTACTGCCAGACTAGTACTAAGAAATCAATATACACAAAATATAATTTCCATGCAACTCAAAGGATGCAATACACATACTTGGGGTGTGCTTTTCAGGCTGGGAAAGATGTATGACTTGCTAAAATGTATTAAAAACTCCACAAATCTAATAGAATCCAAGTTAAATTTTTAACCTCTTGACTTTGCTTTCTGTTAATTAACATTGGGATCCCATCCAAAATTATTTGCACAACATTCATTTGCTAATAAATTAAATAATCTCAACTATTTCTGGGAACAGTACATCCTTATAGTCTGAGAAGTATGTGTTCCAGAAATACTTTTCTTGTAACCATTAAAAGTGACTGGGAGCATGAGTAGAAACCATGTAACACTACTTTCAAATTAAACACATTGGTAATTAGATTCACATGTTTTTAGAGCAACACAATAAACCAGTATGCACACAAATATTTATACGATGAAACCAAAGTAAACAAGCAACAGCGGAAAGAGAACAGGATGGAAATTGAAACATTACAGTCTTTATATTACACCACACAGTACACTGGCACTCATAAGAAGAGTTAGCTAGTGTTCAGTATTGCAAAGTATGCTCCATTAATTTATGAAGACATAAAAGGATCTGTTCTTGCAGCTATGGTGAAAACCACAAGTTGAAGTGTTAGTAATTACAGCATCATTTAACGAAAAAGAAACCAGACTTAAAAACCCTGTTAAAAACTTGTTTTTTACTTGTTCACGTCTACAAATCCCAGTAAATGTTTCAGTTTTTGCTCAAACTCACTTGGTCTTACATTAGGCCTGAGTGTTTTAAGTTCTGATTCACTTATTTAGTCAAAGGAAAAGTTAAGCCATTGGCAGCATAGGCCAGGAGATCCATGTAACCTGGTGATCAGTACGTTCCACTCAACAGTTTCCCAGGTATGATCTAAAGAAAAAAAAGTGTTATTTTTTTACTAAAGGCTCTCACTGTGAAAAAACCCAAACAAAAAACAAACCAATCAACCAACCACAAAGAAACCCAAATAGACAAATAAAAAGTACCTTTGGACAGATCACTTTCCATGAAAGAAAACTACCCGCAGTATTTCAATTTAGAAGTCATAAAGTAGATCAAGTGTTCCATCAGGTAACTTTCTTTTTGTTCCCATTACCACATAAACCCTACAATTAAATACTTAATTGCTCTTTTTTTTTTTGTGGCTTGCCCATGCCCAAAAAACATGAGATGAAAGATTTAATCTGTATTACCTGCAGGAACTAGATTTCTAGGAGTTCTGTATGCATACATACAAGTCAGATCCATGAAAATAAAATTAGAAAATTAATCCTGTTTGAGACAAATGGGGAAGCCTTTCAGTTTCAACTGAGTTCTTGTTTAGGTCTCTTCTTAGTGGTATGAAGTTACCACCAGGGTGTTATTTGGTGGTTTATTTGAGAAATATGCAATGGTTTTGATCCAGGTTAGGATGATGAGCAAACCTCACTCCGTCCCTTTTTTATATGTTCCTCAAATTCAAGCAGACTTTTTAAGAGTTAGTCACAAATCCTTAAGAATAAACAGAATAATTTTAAGAGAGAGAGTAAAAGAAGCAGCAGGCTTCCCAGCAGCCCCGCATTTTGACTTTGCTGTGTAATGGAAGAGATGAAAACTATAAAAGAATAGTTATAAAATGTATTTCTCAATTTACAGCATTTGTGGTCAGAAGAATTTCCTCACACAAACTCTCAGGATGCTGTTTGGAGTGAAATAGGTACAGCAGAATTTGAAGACCCTTGATTATATTGTACATGTATTTCATGTCATAAACATATGAAACATTTAAAATATGGTATTAAATATGTAGTAATATTTCCTGGCACAGAAAGAACAAAGGTGTGAGAGAGGATTTTTTTAAAAAGCTTTTAAATAATGCTGGTAAGAAATGTCCCAACATGATAAAAATCCTGTCTTAGAATAAGTTTCCCTTCATAGTATTCTCTTTGTTGTAGCTACAGGCTGCACCTGAAAAAAGGCCTACGGGTTGCTTTGAAAAAAGAGGTTTTAACTATTTAATCTACTACATAATTAATTTTAACCATTTGGAAGAAAAGATTACAGCTTAAGTGTTAAAAAGTTGTTGATGTTTATGAACAACAATTTTAAACAGTTGTAATAGTGACAAATGCTTAGAATTTAAAAGAACTTTGTGCATAATTTTTTTTTTAAAAATAATCACCATCAACTCTTTCCTGCTGCTTCCCATGAATTTCCAATGACATTTTCTGGAGTAGGATAAACTACCTGGTTTTCTTTTTGCAAGAGTGAAAAGGAAGAAAACAGAAAAAAAATGTGAAGAGGACTAAAATTTAGAGTTCACCGAAAATAGCCTACTTATATAAAAGATTTGTTCTCACCATCAGACACTCTTGTTCTGCCAGATGGAAACTTCTGTTTCCTACATCATCCTTTTAAGTGGACTAGTCTCCCTCATAACTAACGAGAGAGAGAAAAAAACAAAAAAAACCCAGCTAAATCAGTGGAAAGTGGGTCAGGCTTGGATCTCTCAGTAGTCATTTGAAAACCTTATAGAATAACAACCTCAATACTCTCTGTTTTCACTTGAAGTTGCAACCCACAGAATCAATCAGAAATCTGATTCACCAACAAGTTTTGAAGCAGTCCCTAAATGCCTCACTGAAGAAATAACTGGTTCAACTTCCAGCACCTTTCTTCTTTTTCCACACCACCTATTCCTTTAGATTCAGAGCACACCATGCCAAGGTTTGGTTCAAGGCCCAGTATAGTCCTAAGAACAAGGGGGATAGAGTGGATGCCTTACGATCCTCTCCCAGAAAATTTCTCCCTATGTGGCTGGAAGTAGCCTCAAAGAGCCAAGCACATTGGTAAGCCTGACTGATATATTGCCTGGTAAATACAAAGTACCAAAAGCATGGGTTTCTGTTTGCCCTTAGAATTTAGGCACTGAGGAGAAAAAGGTAGTTTTTCCTTGTCTAGCTTAAGAAGTAAAATTCATTCAGGCTGTAGTGACTCCTGGGAGTTGTAGTATGTCTTTTTGCAGGCAGGCTCCTTCCCTCTGGGTCCGCCTAGCAAGGATTCAGGTAAACAAGTTAGGGCACAAGGTTTCATGGTGGCGCATCTCATCAGGATAGTAAGCCTCATAGGAAACACTTACTTGGTTTTAATTTTTTGTGAGCTCAAGTATATGAGATCAGCTCTCCTAGTCTTGTAAGAAATTTTTCTGCCTCCATGTTGAAACTACAGTATTGAAACTAATATATTACATATTGTTCTGGAAAAAATACAGGAGTTTCAGTTATTTTTTGGTCTGTGTCACTGACCTAAATTAGTCTTATTGCAGTTCTCTTTGTATCAGTGAGAAGTCTGACATGGCTGTTTTGCATCTTACATTGTACTGCCCGCTTCTCTAAACCTGCATGCTGAATTCTCATTGGCAAGGAAATTTGGCATCTTCCCTCCTGGAAGGGAACTAGCCTACTCAAAGTACTTTGTTTATATACATGGGGAAAATCTCAGAATGGGAAAAGATAACTTGGAAAATATTTTTCTGTGGTATTGGGAAATATGCTAATACTAGGAGGGATATTTTTATTTGCCATATTTAAACAAACAGGAATAAAAAAAATGTTAAGAACAAACAGGAATTTAAACAATCAGGAATAAAAAAAAATGTTAAGAACTCACCCAAAAACAGTATGGCAAAATTTTTTGGATACTTTCTACACAAGCTTTAATGGGGAAACCTAATCACTACAACAGAAACCCCTGTTTCCCAACACCTCCTGTGTGGAGCAAGCTGGATCAACAAGCAGTACTTCTGCCTGGTAGGTAAGGAGTAGTTAGAAGAGGCTTCCTGTAGCCATTCTGTACCAAGAACCCCAGAGGATGCTGCAGAGGATCTAATGTGCGATGCTGAATTACGCAGAAAGGCCCACGTGGCCTCTTTAGAGAGCTCTGCACAGCAGACATCTGCCTCCTCTGCTCTGAGCCCCGTGCCTGCTATGGTGGTGCACGCATTCGTTCCCACTGGTACTCTCTTTACCCTTCACTAAACATGCTTGCTTAATGCAGTCTTTCAGCTAGTGGAAAATAGGTCCCTTGAAGGCTGTCATTCCCTTTTGGTAACCCCCTGGAACAAAACAAAGAGGTGATCTGACTTTCTGCTCTCCAGAGTTCACTTGGGATCAATTCTAACAACTCTCATAATGTCGAGATTAGGCAGCTTTTCCTCCTCCTTGTTAACAAGGCAATGACAAAGAGAGAGAGAAGTCAATTTCCTTTTCAAATAAAACTAAGAAGCCACTCGGCAGTAAATACAAAAGTTACAAATAAATAACTAAAGTTTCTGACTGATGAAGCCCTCCAGTACTTACTGGAGGTACTGGCTTCCGGCCAGGGGAATCATCTTTAGGAAGCTGAAATTTGGATTCCATAGGCTTTAAAAAGCAGATGCAAATCCCAGAAGGCTCCTTTTCAAGGTTAAGCTTAAAAGCTGCCCTTTTGAAACAGACAGTTGCCAACCTGACCACTGACCCTGTCATTTCTCTGGACAGGGACCTAAGCAACTGGGGAGCTGACAGGCCACTTGCCCTTCCTCACCATGATAGCAAGCAGGACCTGACACCTCCAGACCCAGCCTGCTCAAATTTCCTCTGAGCTGACTGAGGAGCAGAAAGCAGAACTCAGGAACCAGTCTGGGTCAAATTTTCTCTGTAGCGAATATTCTCTAAGCCATGGGCCCTCAGGAAGGAATTTGGCTGAGTTGTATTGGACTTTCCCACTGGCCAACTCACCTGCATTCAATGCCAGAACATCCTTCACCCTGTTCTCTTTCGTGTGCAAACCAATGGGTTTGCTCCCAGCTGGCCAATTTATGAAGTGACTAATGTCTCTCCTGGAACTGGGCTGCAAATCCCTCCTGTCCATTCATAGGAACTAGAAAACCATCAAAAGCTACACAGATATAAAATCTAACTGTTCTTAATTACTGAAGTGATTACAGAAAACAAAAAAACAAAACCAAAACAGTTTCAACAAAACCCAAAAAACCCACAAAGTATGGCCCCACGTCTTTGCTGGCTATTCTCATCCAGTGGCCACGTAACCTGCACTGGATGAACCACTTCCATACTAAGCTAAACAGACAAGATATGAAAAAACAAAAACCAAAAAAAACCAATCAAACAAGCAAAAAAACAAAAACAAAAAAAAGACAAACAAACAAACAACAAAAAAACCCCCAACAAAAACAAATAAAATGTTTCATGCACTTAGAAACTTACACCACTACTGTTTACACAACTGACCAGGTGGATAAAAGCTCCCATCCCACTTAAAATCACTTTACCTTCAAGCATTCCTGATCAGTTATCACTGTAGTCCTACATAAAGGACAATGGCATACAAAAATTTTGTGGAACATAGGACTAGATATTTTTGGAAAGGAATAGTAGTTAATGCATTAATAGTCATCTATTAGTATATCATTAAAGTAGGCCTGACGTCAAGGAGGCCCCATCTAAGTAGTCATTGCCTACTGTGAGATGAAAAGGGCTCTTGAAAACCATGCCCCATGGAAAAGTTGAAGGTACTTTACCTGCAGGTACAACCACAGAGATGTCCTGCAGATGGCCCTAGAGATGTAGGAATGTGGAGGACACAGGCAGAATACAGACAAAAGTAGGTGAGAATCAATTTACCAGCTGTAAGTGATTCCCAGACTGCAAAGAGACTGACATGTTAGATAAACGCTTAAAATAAACAACTCTTTCAAAATTTTGTTAAAGGCAACCCAATGGCCTCATCTTCACCAGACATGTTATTTACTATGACTTATACTTTGCAAAGAGGAATACAAAACGAAGAACTGAGCCTAATGACTCATCTAAAGCATCAATTCTGAGAATAAACTGTTTGATTTAAATTAAAGAGTAAAACATGGAGTCATTTTAAGTTAGCATCACCAGAGATGGAAAATAACTGGATTTTCTGAGCCAGAAAATGGTCTTAAAAGAATTTTGTCTTCATGGATATGACCATTTCCCACCTCTTTGAGCAGATATTCAGGCAAGACTGTAATATTTATTAGGGCAAACATCAAATGTGAGATATGAGTTCAGTTTGATATTCCTGCGAGTAGAGCCAGCCACAGCAGCTTCCCATCAGCCAAACAGTTAAAAGTTCAACTGACAAATTCTCTTTATCTTCTATAAATCTCAGGATTTGCAGGTTGTTCTGGGAAAAAGACCAGTGTTTTGTTTTTACACTAAGCAGAAACGGTATCAGCAATGTCATAGAGTGAATAATCAAGGAAAGGCCACTTGGCTCAACCTTTTAAATAAGAGCCACCAAATGGCAACTTTTCTATGTCCCAGGTAGGGTCCCACGGGTTTGTGGCTGGTACCAAAATCTCATGTGTAAATATAACAGACTCTAAGTATTACCAGCACAGTCAGAGCTGCACACCTCAGCTATGTGCAAGTGCAACTGGATGCCACTGACAGAATTAGATACACAATAGTGTACATAATTATCAGGAGACATAATACAGCCTGACTTTTTAACCCATTTGTGTCTTTTTCTACTCAGAAGTGTTACCCAAGCCTTCACACAGTCACAATCCCAGCTTTACTCTTTTTTACTCCTAAGTCATGAGACAGCACTATTGTGGCATGTGAAAAAATTGTGAGTGTATTGCTTGAACAATTCTTGGGACTGCCACACAGGAGATAAAACCTGATGTTTCTCTGGCCTTCTCCTTCAAATGAAGTTCAGAAGGGTTAATCCAGTACTGTGCTGATTTGAATGTATGGTAAGTAGGGGAGTAAGAATCACTGCATAAACTTAATTCTTACAGGAAGTCATGTTAGAAATAGATTGAAAGAGCATTAAAAATTGTCTTTTATCATTTCTTCATTCCAGTCCAGACACACAATCACATTTACCAAAGGTTTAGGAAAGGAAAAGTTGTCATATATTTTCAAAGGAAAAAAACCCCAAACCTAGGGAGATTGAAAAAAAAACCAAAAACACCCTACTGAAATACCAAACCCAAAATCTAACAAAAAAATCCCAGAAAAACAAAAAAAAACAACCCACAAAGAAAAACAATCAATGCTGTAAGATTTATTTCATTTATCATAGCAATTATTTTATTCCTGTAATTGTGTAAGTTATGTAGAGAATTAGTGGAAGAGGTCAATTTCTCTCCCATTTGCAATAAGTATAAAAGGTATTCTCTAACTAACTGCTTAAAGCACTGAATCAACTAACCCAACACAGCCTTTAAATTTCCAGTATTAGTTATCAGACTAATTTATGGTACACACACTCATTCTGCAGGAAGGTAAACGGTCTAGACTTTCTTATATTTCACAGTGATAACCTTCCACAGAGAGATAGTTTTAAAACATTATGCTTAAATTCTTTTTATAAATTACATAGACATCTAGAAGTCCATACTGTGTACGAATTGCATTTTCCTACATGTTAAACACCAGTAAAATGGGCAGATTTTTAATTTCTCAAAAGAATTAAAAAGGTTTAGTTTAATTTGAGTCTCTTTTTCCTTATCACTCATAGCATATCCCATTAAAATACAATATATTATTAATCATGTCAATGTTACAAAAAAATTATACTGATTAATATGTGTGTTTATAAATGTTTGTTCAGGAATATTCTCTTAATATCCAGCATTTTGCCTTTTTCTGATAGTTCTAAATGTTTATTTCCACAATGTTTTAACCATGAAGTTTTAGGATTAAAAAAATGACTAATATATAAATTAAGTTTTGATTTCCTACAACACTGCTTTGATCATGCTATAAATGTAACTGTGTTTTTGAAAACATATAAAAATGAAAAAAATCAAAATTAAACGAATAGAACTAAAATTATAATTAATTTGGAATATTGAAACAGTGTTACTACAGCTTTCAGTGTTTCCAAATAATTTTTTAATTAAAAATTTCTATCTTTACACTTTTGTCTACCATTCAGAAAATGAACCAAATGCCAGTCATATCTACCAGCCAACATACTTTTCAGAAGTTACATGTCTAGTTTTTAACCAAATTTATCATTACTCAGCTTACAGATTCTGACTTTGACTATTTTATTTATTTCACCATCCTTAAGGAATTTTTAAAGTTATTGGAATTTTAGGCCATTTGAATATATACTCTCTCTAAAATTTACATTTATATGGCTATTTATTCAAGATCAAATTTCAAGATTTTTTTTTTAATTTTTGTGTCTGATGAGGGATTTGGAATGCCTGCTTTTGATCAGTCACAACTCAGAAGTATTCAGCCTTTGGGAAGATGCATATAGAAACTTATTTTGGGAAATGCATCTGCTCCTTCATATGTTATGTTCAGAATTAAATAAACCCATTAATTTGTGAAAAAAAACCCTAAACACTCAGGTCTAACTTCAGTATCCAAAATGGAACACAATAGGAAATGAATACTAGAACCATTCCAGGTTTTTAGGGGATTCTTTGTTTTGGGGTGTTTTTTTTTACTATTTCACAGGTGTTAGTTCAAAAAAGCACTGCCCAGCAAGATAGGGAGGGCTGCAGAAGACATCTGTGATAAACCATGAAAAAAATACGTCAGGAATCCAGCAAGCTGTGGGAAAACCATCAACATTTCTGAACCCTGTAATTCTGTCATAAGCTCCCCATTTAACAGACACTTCTATTTCTCGCTCCTTGGTTTTTCTCGACAGTGCTCAGTTGGTAAACTAATTGCATTTGCAACAGAAGGTAAAGGAAACAATATTTTTGTTGTGGTAAGGTGTCTCTTTATTCCTTTTTTCTAGGAGGATCTCTATACATAACTAACTGCTCATCACCCTCTACTTGAAGTACTAAAATAGTTGAATCCCCTTGTTCAAAGTCCCTCAGTTACAATATTAAGGAATAACCATTATAAAAGCATCTGAGGGGGAAAAAACAGACCTGTTACCAATTTTTGGTTAGAAATAAGAAAAAAATAAAATCCAAACCCCACAAATGGAAAATATCAACATACATATGGTTCCCTTACCAGAAGAGTTTATGATTATTTGTACACAAACTTCTCATAAACCAATTTACACATCATCCACAGTAAGAATATGTGCCAGTTAGGTGTAAAACTGTATTTCCTCCTTTCCAAAAAGCAAGTCATGTGGACTGTATTTACTGAAATAATTTCCTTTTTTTTTCCTCTAGAAATATTGTTTCAGACCCTCCAAGAAGTTCCAAAATTACCAACATAAGGGAAGGACGGTAAAAGTGTACAAATAATTAGGTCACACTATCTATACACTTTGGTATGTATATGAAAATTAGAGAAATAGATGCTTACGTATGTGGAATTGGGATTGTTTTTAACAGCATATTTATGAGATGTCTAAACTTATTAATAAGTTCTAAGAAACAGCCTTAGGCACTGATTATGCACTATTCATTTTGCTGCTTAATGCTGCCTGAAAGATGGTCATCCTTACCAAGATCAAAAGTCTACCTTGAGAAGTGTCTGACTTTGAAGGTAGACACCAGTAAATCCTTATAGAGAGATCTTTTAATTTTTTTTTTTTTTTAAGGGTGAGGGGACTAACACAAAACTGTCTTCCAGCTTCTGCAATGAGAATTTAGCCAGCCTCAACTCAGCAGCTCTCCCACATTACTTTGGGCCATTTTGGACTCCTTTGGTAGGTGCTCACTCTTTAGACCTTGTTGCCCATGGCATGGTATTAGCACTGCACTTATGTAGCACACACTCAATCCAAGCAAACCAAAGTGTTTGTTTCCTTCTTATAGTAGTTTCTTGTGTCAGTATATATCTGCTGTGAAAAGACAGCAGCAGTATGGTAGAAAGGTATATCATCATCACTTTCTAGGCAGTTTTCTCAAAGTTACCCAAAAAATCTCTCCCAAATGTCGGCTACATACTGTCACCAAAAACTGAGAGAAATGTCAGAGAAGAGATTTTTGTGACTACCGAAGTCTTCACTTTTTGCTTTTCTAAAATCAGTGTGATTACAATGAACTACAGGTACAAACATCTTTTTCCTTGTGACCACATTGAATACTTGAAAATACAGCCTTAAAAAAGAGACACTCACCCGATAATGCATGATTTATTGCAACATACAGAAAATTCAGTCTCTGGTAAATGTTAACAGCTTCTATACTATTGTTTATAAATTTCAGCTTTTTTAATCCCTAAATATATCAATATATACAATATATACTATATATATTGTAATAGCCAAATCACTTTTGAATACTGCAAACCCATTGTTTTAACAGAGGCAATTGATAGGGATATATCTGTAGCCAATACTAATGATTTTCTAAGACAAAAATGATTTATTATAATTTTCTATGTGTCAAAAGTTGTTGAAGGACACTATTCATGACAGCAAGCATAGAGCATCTACAAGTTGATAACTTTTTAATTCCAAATTGTTCTTGCATTGTAAGAACTTTTTGGAAGCTCACAATTAAAAATTCTCACAAAGGAATGATAAAAAACATTATAAATAAAGTTTACAGTCAATTCAAATTCAGGTCCTAAGAATCGTGCCTGCTCTAGGTACCTTAAAAGTGAAAACAGTAACATGAAAATGAATGCAATATTGCATAAAACAATGTAGTGTTTCCATTTTGATCATCAAAAAGCATGATCTATTGATTGCAAGTTTTTTCTGGTTGTTTTAAGTTTAATATTGTATTCTTCAAGTTAAAGAAAATTTGATCCTGTTGCACAAACATTTTTAAATCCTCTCTAAAGAAAGTATTTAATTTTTCAGAAAACTACTCATTACTAATAGAGATCATTAATACAACATGAAGATAAAAAGATAAAAAACATGAAGATAAAAATTAACACATTTTTTTTAGTTTAAACAATTTTCCCTGCAACTACTTAGACCAAAAAAAAAAAAAAAAATTAAAAAAAAAAAAATAAATAAAAAAAAAAAAAAGCAAAAAGCACAAAAAAAGCACAGTGTTCAGTGTTTAGATTACTTAGATTTAGATTCTTTTCTTTACACTTTTGGAAGAGAAAAATGGAAGAAGCAAACAGTTCATAATAGAGATAAGGTAAGGAAATATAGACCTGAAATAAGCAAAGTTCATGAAAACACTTAAGTAAAACAAATAGCACAGTAGGGACTGAATTAAATTTTTAAACGCACACAATAGAATACCTGTATAACACAAGTGATTTCCTTCTTAAAGTCATAAATTCAATGTACAAAAACAATGCATTGCAGAATGATGCACTTTATAGGGCTTTTTTCTTCCCTTCTTAAAATATAGAACTATTATGATTCTCTTGTGTGGATGATAAATCCAGCTCAAAATTCTACCCACTGTGAGTTCTACCAAAACATAGTACTGAGAATGAGCTGTGAGAGAATGAATTATGATATACCAGTGGATTGTGCAGTGTGTGTATGTTGAAGACAGAAAGGAGAGGAGGAGAAAGAAGGGCACACAAAGAAAAAACCCAATGTTTTAAAGGTAAATTTTTAAAACATGGTAATAACAGAAGCAATAGTAAGTAATTTTTATTTAATTAAAATCTGAACCTTATAAAATTTTAAATTAAATAAGTTACCTATGGAAAGTACTCTATAAATAATAAAATATATAGACGCAACTTCAGGTTTCAGCTTTGGATACTGACATTAATAAAAATTATTCCTTAAATTGTTTTCTACAAGAGCAATAGCACATTAAGTTTGTCAAAGCTTCTATGTATTGGGAACTAAAGGATTTCAAGCATTAATTAACTCTGAGACCTCTGAAAGACAAATATTTGGATCTGAAATAAAACAACAAAGGAAAAACCCCAAATAAGGAAAAGCATACTTACTCAAAGGGGTATAAGGGGTGCATACTCAGAAACTGAAAATATTTGAAACATTAACAATTTTAAAGAGTATTTGAGCGGGAGAGACTTAAAATCCTAAAAACATGAACCACTTGAAGCACTCCAGTAATTTTCAATTGCTTTGCAATGTGCAAGCAAGGAGCCTTGATCACTTTCACAATGAAACACTTTAGCTCTCTGATAATTTTATACCCTTATAGGCCACATATTTCTGGAACCCCATCATTTCCTAGCTGAAGTGGTTTTAAAAATATGTGAAGTGCTCCAATAATTTTAAATTATTCTGTGCAATGCAAGCTCAGAACCCTGATCACCTCAAAATTTAAGAGCTTATAAAAATTTGAAGTAGTCCAATATTTCTGAATGATTGGGTATTGTGATTTCACTTGTTTTATAAAGTGCTTCCATTTGCAAGGCGGGCTGGTGATAAACTGAAATATAGCTGTTGGCTAGCAAATATAGCCATGTAAAAATGTAATATTAAAAAAAATAATGAGAGAGCATGCTCCTGCCCCTCACAAAAATGAGAACTCAAGCAATATGAAGAAAAGGAAAATGTATCCTGAAACTCCGGCTACAAGAAAAAGAGAAAAGGTCTGCCCCAAAATTTCTGTCACAATCTATATATGCTGAAGCAGCTAGCATATGAAAATTTACAGAAGATACAATATGTCAACACTGCATTGTTTCCAGAAGAGTTATAATTATTCATATGTCTAATAGCCATTACAGATATATTTTGTGAATATCTGTAATGAATATTATTTGATCATCTTGTCAAAGTGTAAGGTACTTACACACATCTCACTTTAATATGTGCTGTCTGGACTTTTTCTGGGTTATTTTTTCATATAATAAAATCAGACAAGAATATTGTCACTTACGGCATGGATAATAATGAAAAATATATCTTATTTCTGCCAGCAGTTCTAGTAAAAATACACTGGTTTACTGAAGCAAAAAAAATTGTTCTGATCTATTGAAGTTTTTTAGATAGCATACTACTCTGAAAGGCCTTGGATTTTAACTAATAATACATGTAGTTTTTGGGGTGAAGATGCTGTCTACCAGGTTTATCCCCTTATAGAAGGGAAAGCGAGGCTTCTGTACATCTTTAAAGTTGATAATCTATACAAAAAATGAATCCTTACAGTAGGAGTTTCAGCAGTGATTGTCAGCTTGCATTTCAGTGCTCACTTGGAAATACATTTTGCAAAAGAAAAATCTCACACTCAAAATTCGCTGTCCTCCTTTATACTTGCTTTTCCCTCCCATCTTGCACATCTACATCAGGATTTCAAATCAGAGGGTTCACAGACTCAGTGCTGTATTTTTGATTAAGTTCCCAATTAATATTTAGTTGAAGTCTGGCAGTGGACAGGAGGTTCCTCTCACAGCAGAAAGACATCTTTGGAACAGACGGGCTATCTGCTGAAGAGGCAGAGAAAACAGAGGAATTGCCAGGATTCCTGCCTTTTCCACCCAATGCCAGGGCCTATTATGATCATTGGCAGTTATTTTGGTTAATGCAATGGTTTTGCTGTGGTATCACTTTCTGAGGAACCTGAAATCCACTCAGCAGGGTGACCCACTTGTCTGCTAAGGTGTGTGTATCTAACTTCCATTAGGATTAAGGGTAGTAATGTTCAGCAGTGGAAAAGCAGCTAATAAGGTATGTAACCCTTGAAGCAACTTTTTTCTGAACATTTCCACAACTAGGTCACAAATTCCTTCTCAAAGAAGCAAGGGAAGACACTGACATCAAACAGAGGCCCTCCTAAGCTACTTCAGCAAAAAGACTAATCATCAAATCGAATGAACCATCCAGACTTCAACAGAACTCTTGTATCCGAGGAGATTTCTCATCTCCCATAAACAGCATGCCTCCTGTATTTTAGCAATAGTGGAAAATAGAGGAGGAAGAAAACAATCCATATGTCCCCTCATATGAACAAGCAGAAAATGATATCAAATAATTCTTCTACTAAATTGATATCCAAATATTCAATCATGGCAAAAATTCATAAAAACTCAGAAAGTTTTCTTCAGGGAACAAAACTGGGAAGAGAATACATTTTTTACTTAAAAAAAAATTATTTTTTACCACTATGCAGCAATAAAAGCATATATTTTGTCTTTAGGTCTGCCTTCTTGGAGTAAGAGAAAATTAAACTTTATTTCTGGTGTTCTTGACATGACTCGATATTGAGATTTTTGCCAAAGTTTGCAATAGAAGATTTACTCGTTAAATGTCCCCAACATTTTTTGCTTGGCCCCAGCTTTTAAGGGCAGATTATCTTGATTATTAAGAGAGATGTAGAAACCCAATTACTATTGAAATGAAATTTACTTTAAGCCTCTAGATGTGTTTTTTTTAAACCTTGCCAAAAGTACAAGAAAAGAAATGTTTTGTTCTCCATTTTACCCCCGAGGTTTTGCACATCTCTGTTTTCTCTTATGTGTTGACTTAAAGTGAAAGATAACTGAGTCAAGAGAGGCAGGCTGTAAAAGTCTCAACTTAACAGAAGCAATAGGAAATACAAATAATCTGAGGAGGGAAAGCTCTTTTAAATAGAGATTTCAATCATCATGATTTAAGGAACTTTGATTTGGATTATGTTGGATCTGACATGCCATCAGGATGACTCATTGTGCTGAAATACATCATGTTTCGCTATTATTGTATAATGTGACATATTGATATAATCAGATGAATTGTCAAAACAACATGTCAAGTATGTGAAATTCAAATTAAGCAAAATTTGGAAAAAGTCCTCAAAAGGAACTACATGTTATTACTTTAATTACATATTTAACTCCATCTTGAAAAGCAGGTCTTTCCATATTAGTACCGCTTTGGACTTGTGTTTAGAATGTCTTCCCATAATTTAGCAACACATTTTTGTTTTGCAGTTTACATTTGCATAGCCACCTGACCAGACAACACTCTCTCAAAGTAAACATATTTCCCACAAGAGTATGGGAAAGTCCTTTTCCTTCTTAAATATCTCATCCATTTGGTTATCTGGAAAGTAATTTTTTAATTTTTTTGTTTGGGTTTTTACCGGTGACTCAAATCTGTACTAATGACTACACTTGAAGAGTGGTGTAAGTGACCCCGCTTGAACAGGACATTGGAAAAGATTACTTCCAGAGGTCACTTCAACCTCAACCATTCCGTAACATTGTGAAAAATTCTTACTTTACCTTTAAGTCTCCATTTGTTTCTAAAATCTTTGTAAACATTTGAAAAGCTCAGTCTAATCTGAGCCCCATTGCAAAACCAGATGTAGCTGATATGCCACTTCCATACTCACAATACTTCATTAGTCATAAGAATAGTCAGAAAGATATGGAACAGAGCCCTGTTCAGATCTGAGTATCTGTGGCCTTTAATTTTGTCTAGCACTTATGAAGTTTAAGTCTGCAGCAGTCCTTGCAAAGCTTCCTACAATCGTAAAAAGTGCTAGTTTCAAAAGAAACAAATACATTTTTTGGGTTAGAAAACAGAGAGAAGTTTATGCTATTCTCAAATTCTTGTTACTCCTACAAGGAAAGACTCTTTCCCAAAGGGATCACTAAAATGTGATAAAAAATGCCCAATTTCTTGGAGTTATAGAGGTTTTGGACATACTTAAGGATTCCTCCATTGCAACCCTTGCCTGTGCCAAGACTGGTTTCCTGGCTGAGGAGTTCCCATGACTCACTGAGGCAGGATGCCTTCCTTTAACTGACTTAACAGTGAATAGTGTGTGCTTCTTTTACTGTAGAGAAAATAAAGGCTAATCCACAGAACAACTGTCTCACTTCAGCCCCCCTGTTAAAATGCTAGGCTAATTATTATTATTATTATTATTTATTATTATATTATATTATTATTTATTATTATTATTTAATTTTAAATAATATTATATTATATCCTGAAGAAAATTTAGTAGAACCTTAACAAAAAACAACAAACCCCAAAATTTTCTTGTATGTAAATAGTGAAAACATTTAGAAGCATTTTGTTTTGAATATTTAAAATTCATAAGTGGTTTTTTTTCTTTAAAAAATAAAACAACAAATGCCCCAAAAATATATAAAAAATTGTTTATTGTAGTTTATTGCTGAACTATAATATGATTTCTATGCTGAAAGAAAAAAACTCCCTATACTGAAATACTACTGGTTAATTCAAATCCTGCCTGAAGCATGGCACACAGTAATAATGATGACAACATCTAGTCCAATAATACAAAAATCAATAGAATGCATTGAACTGCTATCCAAAGCAAATCTAGAATGCCATTTAGTTGATTATTAATTAAATTGGCACCTGCTAAACTAAATACAAATGAACTAAATATCAACAAATTTTACTTTTCATGGAAAATTAAAAGGTTAGGTAACTATTATATGGAGCAAGAAAAGAAGTAGTTTTTGATGTTACTAGCTTAGAATCCTGATAATTTTTGTTCCTTAGGCTTTGAGATATTTAAAGTAAAGAAAAAGTGATTGTATAAATTGTATAAATATAGCTTTTGTAAATAGTCTTTAAATTCTTATTGATCACAACCTTGGCATTCAAAGTCCAATTATACTAAAAAACTCTGCTATAATACCCGGTGTACTCAGAAATCATTGCCTGAAATTAATCAACACTACAAGCACAACACTCCTAATAACAAAATGATCCTTTGTAGTGCTTCTTACAACATTTGTTGATGCTCTTAAAAATGACATGACAAGCCTCAAACCAAATCATAATTTCCAGGTGACATTTTTATTGTATCATTTATGATACGCAATGACAGTGTTCCACAAAGCATTCAGGCAAATAATCAGAATGTAAGAATTCCCCTAGAAAGATATGTTTTGCTTCAAGTTTCTTAAAAACTCCAAAAAACAATCTAGAAATATTCCTTTCTAATCCCAGTTTACCTGCTTCTGGAAGACTTTGTTCTGTAAGTTATTTTTGAGCTCTTCTTGCAAGTCCAGGTTTTGAAGTCCATTTCTCCCACTTGCTAATAATACCACAGACTGGTTGCCTAAATACTTATCTTAAAATAGTGTCTTGTGCTTTTAGCGAAGACACCAACTGTGAAAGCTAGGACCTATCTACAATTTAAATAGGCAAATTTCCTTTCAGATGAGAGGCTTAAATCTGGTTTAATATAGAGATATTCCTTCTTACCTCAGTGATGAATAGGCGGAGGTATTGCCTTTATCAATCTGATGTGTTTTATTTACTGATATAAATATCATATATAAATTATATAATAATTTATATAAATAAATCACATGGCACTGAATGTTTAAAACATTATGAATAAAACTAATTTCACAGGGTGCTGTCCAAATAGGACAATGAGTTCCATGTGGTCTATATAAAATAACTGAATTAGATCATACTTATCACCACAGTGGATTCACATACATGCAGCAGCACCGCAGGGGTTTTTTTATGTTTTATTTTAGTTCAGGCACCAAAAGTTTTGCTAGCTTTCATCATTACGTGAGAAAAAGGAAAGTGAGCATAAAAATCTAGTTTAAAGAGAAATTAAATCATAATATACCAGATATGGAAAAATATTTTTATGAGCTATTTCAGAATTTCTGCCAGTAAGAATTGAAATTATTTTCCAATAATTTTGACACCTTTTCTGGAAACATAAAATAATGTGTCCCTTAAGGGCCAAGGACCAAAGGAGAAACAGTAAAATGGTGGAAACAAATGACTGCAAATTTTTTTGAATTATATCTGACAGAAGCCAAATCATAGACTAAAAAACAATTTATTCTTGAGGGTGCAGTTAATAGGGCTTGACTGAGACAGTAAATCACTTGCCCCAATTGTTTCCCAATCTGAAGATTTGCCCTTCGATTATACTTAAAAAATAGATAAAGATGCAATAACAAACATTTTGTTACATTTACAACTACTTTTTCAACATTGAACATTGAAGTACATTGAAGTAGTCTCATTGCTCATGTTCCGGACACCCTTCCCACTCTACCCCAGCTGCTGTAACATCATAAACTTGTACAATTCCATTGCAGCCTCTTGTAAGGTCTAGCATCATAGTTACACACTTTCTTTAAAAAAAACCCAAACAAACAAAAAACAAGCAAACAAACAAACAAACAAAAAAAAAACCCAAGAAAAACACACACACAAAAAAGAAAAAAACCAAAACCAAAAAACAAACCACAAAAAAGATACTTTCAGCTCCCTGAGTCATTCAAGCTCTAAGACATTCAGTTTAATCTTCTATACAGGTGTTTCATATTTCTTATTCACCCATTTTATATGTTCAGTGAAGTAAGCAATGTTTCCCTCAATAGAAGATTATTTAGGAAAAGCAGCACATTGTAAATTCTCTTCCTACTAGTCCAAGAAAAAGTTGATGCACTAAACTTCTAGTTCTGAATTATGAATATCCTATGACAGGTATGCCTTTAATTGCTTAATACAAAAACTAGGTCATTTTAATTGACAACAATTGAGCTACAAATTTGCAAATACATTAACTACCCCAAATCCCTGGCTACTCAAATTACCGTTTGCTGTGTCTTTGGATGACTAATTGTAGAAAAGGCAACTGCAAGAATAGTCTCCTCTTCAGATTTGGCAAAAAAATTTGTCAGTCTGGTAAGAGACCAACAAGATTCTTTACCTTTTATATTTTTAAGGTGTTTATCCTAGAAATCTTGGGAAAGGCATTGCATAATCTCTAATACACTTCAGCAAAACCATACCTTTTATCTGACTATTGTTCTAAAAAACAATAACAAAATCCTTCTGCCTCCACAAAGATTTCTCTGTCTTTCAACAATAATTTCACAGAATGGGTGAGTGGTTGGTTAGAGCATGGTGCTAATAAAACCAAGATTGTGGGTTTAATCCCTGCACAGGCCATTCACTCAAGAGCTGGACTTGATGATCCTTGTGGGTTCTTCCAATCCCAGAATATTCTGTGAATCTGGTCCAACCTTTCTTAAGCAGGATCATCCTAGAGCGCAAGACAGCATTCTGTTGTGATGGTTCTTGAATATTTCCAGCGAGGGAGACTCCACAAGCTCTCTGGGAAAGGTTCCAGAGTACCATCATCCATACAGCAAAGAAATTCTTCGTCATATTCAGATGTGCATTAGTATCTTCTTTTTGTCTCTTGTCCCATTGCTTGGAAGCAGCAAGAAGAGTTTGGTTCCATCTTCTTTACACCCTCCTTTTGGATACTTACGGACACTGATGAGGTCCCATCATCTTTGTTGCCCTCTGCAGTCCAGCTCTAGAGACCCCATGTCTCTCTTGTCCTGAGGAGCCCAGGACTAGACATAACACTCCAGATAGATGCAGGCTCACTGGGGCTGAGTGGAGGGTCAGGATCACCTTCCTTGATCTCCTGGCAATGCTTTTCCTGAGGTACACCAGGGTACCATTGTCCCTGTTGCTGTAAAAGGCACTGCTGGCTCATGGACAGCTTGTTGTGCACCAGAATGCCAGGTCCTTCTCCACAGAGCTTCTTTCCAGCAAGCCAATTCCCAGGCTGTACTGTGCAGGGGATTATTATCCTCCAGGTGCAGCACCCTGTGTTTGCCTTTGAAGAATCTGAGATGGTTCTTGGCCCATCTGTCCAACCTGTCCTTGTCCTTCTGAAGGGCTGCACAGCTCTCTGGGGTATGGGCCACTGCTCCCAGCTTTGTGTCTCCTGAGGAGACCTCTGCCCCTTCATCCAAGTCACTGATGAATACATTAAACAGTACTGGCCCAGTATTGAATCTTAGGGGACACAATTTGTGATAGGCTTCCAACTGGACCTTGTGCCACTGATTACAACCCTCTGGGATCTGCTGTTCAGCCAGATCTCAACCCACCTCACTGTTCACCTCTCCTTCTTCTAACTCTCTTCTTATGGAACATAACATCAAATGGGTTAAAAGGCTTTTTATGTTCCATAGACTATGCTGTGATAAGTGATGTTATGTTGATTTACTCTTTTGCCAATGTTTCTTAATTTTCTATAGTTTGTCAATAAACTTCTGTGTATTTTTACCTCTTGAGAATATTTGGTTGGAATTTGCTCCTTTGTGTCTACCCAGAACAAAAGAACATTGGTTTAGGCCTAGGTTTGAGCGACTGGGTTGTAACAAATGTTGCTGACATACAACCAAAAAAGATGTTCTAAGCGGTTTCTAAATACTTGCTGAGCTCTTGACCATGGAATAATTTAAAATTACTTGCATATCATTCTGATATTCTTGTACTACCACAAGTATTTTGTTGATTTTCTCCATATTTCTTACTCAAAGAAGAATGCCTCCGAAGCATACTCAGAAAAGTTTTCTTAAATCTTGTGTCAGCAATAAACAGACAAAATTCTTTCTGACACCTGTTTTAGTGGTTTTACCTGCTCAAAAGAGATGGCAACAGCCTTTCTATCACAGATATAGACTATGATAACAAATGAAAGGGAAATAATTTTAACAGAAAACATGGAACACCAAAGAAAATAAAGGCTGACATCTGGAAAGACTGTTAGATCTTTGAAGCCTAAATACTTTTTAATTTCATTTTAAATATGTGTGTTGTTTTTGAGGGGATAAATTCACATGAGATTTGTTCAAAATAACTGCTATCTGAAGGCACTTGGCTGTCTAGAGTTGCTTGATCATTCTGACGTGCTTAATTTTAGTGTGCTTCAACTTTCTCATTTAAATATCTCTTCCCATCAATCATTAGTGCTTTCCTTCCTGGGTCACTGAGAGCATAATACTTCATTGTGTCAGCCGAAGGTGTGCTGACCTACTTTTCCTGGTTAATTTCAAGGGTAGGTTCAGATGTTCCATTGCTTTAGTAATTGATCTAACAATAGATCTTTCCTAGAGCACCCATGACATGGTCTGAGGGCATTACAGGCATTACCGACTTCAAGGTCATAACTGAAATGAAAAATTCTCCAATCAATTAGGTAACGTGGCTCCATAGTTTGTTCTTAGAAATAATTCTCTTGTAAACATATTGCTTTCCTTGACAAAAATTGTGGTTTAATCATGTGAAAGTTGCTGCTAACTTTTGGTGCGTAGTACTGTTTTAACGTTAGTGTCCCCTTAGCCATTTTAATTTTACATTAACTACCTTGTGCAAGTGGAAAGACACAGTGATAAGTGGCAAGGTGTAAAACCAAATAGATATAAAGGTGCTAGAACAAAAGAATTTTCGGTGACAGCAAAACCAATAGTTCACTGTAGAAGGTGCAAAGAAACAATTCCAAACAAAATAATCTCTCAGGAGCAGACTTCTGAACTACCAAAGAGGAGATACACCATTCAGTTTGGTCACACTTTCTTCTTCTGGCACACCACAAAATTTGATTTTGCAGGTTGGACTCTGCAGCATGGTTTCATAAAGTGTTACTTCAATGTGCACACTCCCACAGGTAGAGGTTACGCACATCTACCACACAACCTTCAGATTGCCTGGATTCTGACAACGATCTCATTACCAGAAAGGGGGACATATCTCTCCAGTACATGACTACAACATGCACAATAAGATTCTCATAAATACATAGATAATGTACAAGTAAAATGCAAAGTGAGATGTATTTTGATAGCTTCTGAAAGGTATAGATATTTAGATGCTGATTTTCATGTATTTTCAATTATTCCAGATAATGCACATAATACAATCATAAAAAAAGCTGGATTCATGCAGTGTCTAAATTAAAAATAAATAGCATAATTCACACAGGTAAGTATTTTAAGCAGTTCTTTTCCTATATTAGTTAGCCTGTTTTAGAAAAATGACTGGATTTTTGACTACTAAAATTTGCTTTTAGAATTAATGTCTGTATAAACTGGTGCCATGTTTCAGCTGTGAAAACACTGTTGGCTGAACAATAATAATAATTAAATCTAATAATTAATTTATTTAAATCATTATATAGAATATAAATATTCTATATTTGCACACACTTATTTGTGTCTGTACAAAGAAAATTCACTATATGTATTTACCAAAAATGTTATAGTTTATTTAATGAAGAATTTCTATTAAAGGCCATCATGAAAAAAAAAATTCTTTTTAGAAGTCTACTGTAAAAACTCTAAATAAAAGTTAATATTTTCAGAAGTATATTCAGGATCATTTGCCTTTGAATATAGTATTAAAAATTATTATGAAGTGTATCTGAAACCAAAATAATTCCAAGTTTCTACAAGTTTTGTTCATGCAGTCTGTTAATGGAAAGAAAAGCTGTGTCATATGCAACCAATCAAAATAACTCAAGTTTCTTATACTTACAATATGATAATCCCCACAATCAGTTCTCAGACAATCCTGTGGTTGAAATACAGCCGCATAAAACTTGGTTGAATAAAACAAACATGACATAACAAAAGAAAGCTAAATTTAGTATGGAGTGCTTCATCTAGTGCATATTAAATAGATTGCATTATAAACACAGGATCTTGAATAAGAAATATTTCTGGTTTATATACATTCATGTTTTGTGATGTCATTACAGGGTACTCAGAGGTTTCTTATGGTAGACACTAAGGACTAACTTCAATGAGACAATTACCTTTCACTTTATTGAGAACTGAAAAAACAATAGCAACCACCACCCAGAAGATAGACACTTGTCAGTAGTCTTAGAGCATTTACAAAGATTTTCTGGGGACTGACAAAAAGGACATGAATTTCTGCAACATTTTGCTGTGCACAACTGTCTGAGAGAAACAGAGAAAATGAAACAGAGGGATTGCCAGGGACAGGAAAAGCTCTGGAAATGATAGCCCTGAGAAAGAATAATGGAGAATGATTGACAGCAGTGGAAATAGAAAAAAAAAAACAGTAATGGTTTTTAAAGAGATCGTTTCTATTTTTGTGATTCCTACGGTATCTAAAGAAACCATTTTTATATCTAAGGACCCAGATCCATGAAGAGAGATCTTTCTTCACTGTAATATCATCACTGGAATAACAACTAGTACTGACAATTTTGCTAGTTGCTCAGGTTAAGTCATGTAATTTTGTAGATGAAAACTTTCCGTACAAAATTATTTGTGTGTATAGAAGTAACTACTTATATACCTTTTCAGAAATTGCAGATGATGGACACCAAGACTGTTCTAAAAAAAATCTCCTAAAAAGAGCAAGCTGTCTTTATTCATTAGCTACAGTGGAGCAATCATAGCTCATTTTATGTAGAACATAAAATAATTCCCATTTAGCTTACTTCCAAAAAATATAGAGCAGATGATATGAGATCCTGACATCTTACGACTTTCTATAAAACAGAGTTACTAAATATCTGATAAACTTTAGCATGAATTATGTTTGAACCTGTGTAGCAACTGGGAAGAAAAATGGAAGAATCATGAAATGGTTGAGGTCAGAAGAGCCCCCCTGACCACCCCACCCTCCTCACACACTCTCAGCTGCAGCAGAATGCCCAGCACCCCCTTCAGCGAGGAGGGACTCAGAACCTCTGGGCAGCCTGTTTCCCTGTTAGACCACCCTGCTGGTGACCTTCCAACCAGACTTTGCATTTGCATTAGTGATCAAGTATACCAACAAAGCAAGAGAAAAAAATAGCACATGGAGACATAAAAATAATGCACACACACCCCACCTGTGATCAATGTATAAATTTTTCAAATTCCTTAAATGTTGAACAACATAACCAAAAATAGAGTATTTTTACTTTACTAATGAATGTTTAAATGTCTTCTTAGCAGTTAGCAATGTGACCTTACTAGCTTTAAAACATTTACATTTTATGATTTTTTATACTGTCAAATAGATCTTACCTGAGAATACACATCATTACCAATACTATTGGTAACACCATTAAAATAAATCTAGAAGATGTCAAACATTTGCTTCAGTTCTTGAATCTAAACTGCGCTTTTACACATCAACAATTTGACCTGGTGAAACAGCCAGAAAATGAAGATCCATGATGAGTGGTGGCAGAACTGGGATTCTCAGCTTGTCTGAAGTCACAATGTCTGCTTCTTCAGTACTTCTCCTTAGCCACTGCAAATGCAAAACAAATTTAGTTTTCATAACATAGTCACCAGATTTTATGTCAGCAAATCACAGCAGTACATCTCTCACATCAGTCATGACTGTGGCTGGACTTGGTACCAAATTCCACCTGTATGCCACTAAGAACCTCTTTGAAGTCTGCATTATTCCTACTCAGCCTCAGTAAGTGTTACAAATTTTTGCCTCAGTCCATGCAGATGAAGATGCAGAGACAATTTTTCACAAAATGCCACTTACTGAATACTGTAAGTATATATAAAGACAATGAAAAAAATAAGAACTTCTTTCCCACCGGAACATTTTGATGTCTTCAGCTGACAGGGAGGATGGCCTTCCAGAAATTTCCTTGAATCTCTGCCTAGAAGCATCACTTTCATCTTTTGTTTATCATGAGCCAACTGCTTTCTCTCAGACTGTATATATCTTCCAGGCACTTCAATATAGTTATAGAACTGACACAAATCAGACTGTTAGAAATAAGAATAGTTTAAAATATATTTTTGAATATTTAAGGAATCCATCAAACAGAAAAGGGTGGAGGGGAAGAAAGGAGAAACATGTTCTGGTAAAGTTGGCAGAATAAAACTTTTAACCATTATGATTTTTTTTACAGATCACTTGCTGGTTTATTGGTGGGTATATATTTTTAAAATTAGGCAGTGCCAAAGGCACCATGTTTGTCTTCTTTGAAGTTGATACAACCAGATATAGTAGACGTTATGTTAGAAATAAAATATTTTTGCAGAAGAAACTGCTGCTAGCCAAAGAGCTTTCAGTCTTCACATTCTGATTCAAGCTTTCCGGTGTAACCATCAACTTGTACGATTCTCACTGTTTATTTCAGTGTGTACCTTCACAGTTTTCTTTAAAAATATATGAAGACATTACTGAGGATCTGATTCAATAAAAAGTATGTCCAGACCTCCATGCCCTGGAAGCTCAAACAATGCTGCAAAAGCTGCAGAAATGGGACATATTTTCTATTGAATTGAGTACTGAGAATGCTCATAAGTTTTTTGTATTGATTTTTGTAACAGCCAGCAGTGAAAGACACAGACAATATTAGCTTCATCTACTGCAGGCCTGTGGATTTCACTTTCTGCATGCAACAGGACATGGAGTGAAAACAGACAGCGACCAATTTAAAACGAGAGTGCAAAGTAATGTTTTTTCAGCATAAATACAAAAGTGTAGCTTTCTATAATAAAATATTTTTCAAAATAGGTACCCTGCCACGATTAAAAAATGATTAGGCAAGACTCAGGTGCAGTCATAACTGCGCTTATAAAATACTTTTACCTAATCTTATCACTATGTACTGATATTAGCAGCTTATATAAAAAGAGTACAGCCTTGAATTGCAAAATTAATTAGGGCATTACAAAAAAATTGAAACAAAAGTATTCTTTGAACAAAAACCTAAATCACTCAAAAACTAAAATTTCAAATTTCCCCACCCTTTTAACAATTATTATTCTACCTAAACTGTTTTGGGATGATTTTATGCGAGATAGACAAGATTGCAGTAGCTGTTTTTTTCCCTCAATTGCAGTGGCTTTCTGCTTACAGAAGCAACCATCCATATTTTCAACCTTTTAGAAATAAAGCTTGTGTTGCAGCAATCAGAAACCAAATAATTTGCTGCCAAGCTACACAGAGCTAAGTTAACCTGTGAGGACCAGCTGCCCATTCCCAACCTAATCCATGTTGCAGTTTCAAAACCACAGTTGCACCTAAAAATGACCTAAATGATGCCTTGAACAGAAATTAATATAAACATTTCAGTTTGCTCAGCATCACTGGCGAGCCCTATGGGACCTATGGGATGTTTCTGGCCATTCTAAACTGGACCAGTAAGATGGCTGATGTGCTCTGTTACCTCCTCATGAGACTTGTACAATGTAAAGGAACTGGAAGGACCCTGTAAAATGTGAACAGGGTCCTGAAAACTTAGAAAACTTGATTTCAGATGAATAGTTCTGGTTTTCTGTGTATGTTGCTAAAAGGTACAAACACTGGGATTGTATAGTAGATATAAATTTTTAAGAATTATAAAGTCGGTCTGAGATTCACACGATGAAATGTGAGAAAAGAATAAAATGTCAACAAGCCCCCCCCCCCCGCAATACAAAATCAAAACTACCATAGGCAGACTGAAATCCTGTTTCCTTTTTCTAAAATAGACCAAAGTAGGATAAACATGCATTTCAGTTTTCATCCAATACAAGGAATTTCTCCTCTGATATAATTGCATTAAATCCTTGCTGCATAAAAAAACCCCCTGGAAAAATACTCTAATTTCAATATTTACTTGTAAGGGGACCATCAAATGTGTGTAAATAACCTTCATATTCAAAGTCTTTTAACACAATGAAGATATCAATAAGATTTTAAATCTGAAATCCCCAAATCTCTTTATGACTTCCAAGTAGTTTTACAACAGAAACCTTTGAAGAATTGTTATAAATGTTTATTAAGAAAAAAAATACGGACAGTGAAATGCAAAGAAATCCTCCCTCAGCATTCTCCCATAGTCTAGATATGAGCATTATGTCAGCAAAAAAAATGAACATGTTCGTCAGTGGCACTTCTTTAAAATTGTTATACTGTGCTAATAGGGACCAGTTGTATTTCTAAAATCCTTCAGACTTAAAACATGGTTTTACTCCCAGTATACCTTGATTGCAGAATAATTAGGAGAAAGGATAAGATTACATACCTCTTTATATGTTATAAATGCTTTGGAATTTTTTAAAAATAAATATGAAAGATTTCTTCCTTTCAGGATTATTTGTGCATGATATTGAAAACCATCATAACCTAGGTACTAATTTTTCCTCTAGCTCCAAGGAGAAAAAAAAGAAAAATCTTTCATTCTATGGAGTGAATATTTATAGAAAATAATTAATGCAAACAACTAATTTATTGTTTTTAAGACAATAGATGTTTGTCAAATATTTATTTTATTTTCAGCCACATTTGCATGTGTTTTTGGAAATATCAATCTATATGCAGTTGTAATTTAACTCATATATGAAAAGATACACCCATTTTTTAAACTCAGGCTTGGTCTATAATTACATCTGGATTTCAAAATCAGTAATATAATTACACTTCTCCAGATGTAAATAGTCATAAATGTAAATACACTTCTGCAAATGTAAAATACTTGCTTGAATAAAACTCAGCTTATGTGTCAAAAGAATTTTTTTTCCCATTTACTTGAAAACAGCAGGAGAAAAAATGCAGTCATATAATGTTTGATAAAATGCATAACCTTTAAAAAAAGGTAATTCAAGAACTGTAAAAAGTTTGATTACAAGGTTTTATATTACCAAATAAACAGAAATCTCACCATAATGGGGGATAGTTTAAATCCAAATTGGAGCTTGAATTCTTTGATTAACATTTTATATGTCATATGATTATTACTTACATACAGACTTTTTCATTGATGTTCATGTGGATTAAGTATTTATGGTCACTGCTTTTTACTGCTCTAACATCAACAATGTCCAGGCCTGTTACCCTTTATTACATACAGTCAGCTGATGTACTATATAGCCAGTGGCCCATGACAAAAATGGACTGTACAATCAGAACAGTAAGAAAATCAAGTTGATACAACTAACAGTTTTTGACATCTGATTTTGATGGAAATGGGACTATACATTCAAAATATTTGTATTCAAATACCTAAAGAGGAAAATTTATCCACGGTTTTTAACATTCTTAAAATTACATATTAAGAGTTAGATTGGGTGTCCTTTCTAGTGTCCTGAGAAGAAATTTTCAATATATATAAAATCCAGCAATTTGCTGCTTTGTCCTTTCGGATTTCACATTTTGTTTTTGACCAATGGAGACCTGCATGCAATCCTTCAAGGAGGATTGATGGCTGTGGGAAGAGGAGAGGTATCTATCCTTAACCAGAACAAGTCCCAGGAGGCAACTACTACAACTTCTAACACTATATTATTGGTTAATTTGGGGACTTCTTTCACTCAGATGACATAGCTAGAAGGATGTCACTGCACAAATCGATATCTACTGCCTTGCCATTGATGTGCCTGCTACCTTAAACAACAACAGCTGTGTCTGTGATCACTTCTAAGTTGTTCAGGATACTAATTGTAGTCTGCAAACTACTCTTTCTAACAAATGGTCTAGGAAGGCGTCAACCCCCCTGCATATTTGAAGAATTACTGCATACTTTCCAATAGGATTCACCATTTAATTTTCTCTTTATTATTCACAGAAATGGTTTCACTCTTATTTTTTTAAAATTCATCCTTACCTTTGGCTTTATGTTGAGAAAAAAAATATTTTAATTTATTAATAGAAACAAATGTTTGCAGTTCTTACAACATATTTGGATTAAGTGTTTTATACCGGTTTAATATTTTTCTGTAATTTTTAATCTAATCCAGCACTTTTTCAAGCATTATATGGGAATGAATTGCATGTATATTTTAATTCCACTAACTGCGTTGTTAGAGACAGTCAATGACTAGTCCAAAATGAAGTGAGACCTCTTGACATTAAGCACAAATTTTTCATTCATAGCAAAAATAAGAGATTTGTGAAGACAAACTTGCATACGCATTTAAGTCCCACAGACACAGAAAACTGCTCAGCTTTGCCTGAAAGGACATCACACTTCTAGCCTATGCTCAAGCACGTCTTTGAGCTTCCCCTGCACATCAGAGATGTGCTGCTCTGCTCTTATGTCTTAAGAGAATGCATGACATCTCTCAGAGGTAAGACTGCCTTGAAACACGATCGCTGCTTTGCAAGTAAGGTATCTATGTCTTAAAGGGAGTACTAGTGCTTCATTGAAAGGTGGTGAATGAGGGAGTGTGGCAGGAGTGAGAATTGGTTGCTATGGGATATATTCATGGATTTTTCTTGTGTGAATGTTCACCGTGAATGTTTACTGAAGTTAACAATATAAAACATTATAACTCTAATTACACCTCTCTAGCCAGGTTGTGTCCTCTGTCATTCCCTCTGTTCAGTGTTTGGCCTCCACAAATCCCTCTCCTCTGCACTGCTTCAGGAGCAGCCACTTTAACAAGTTTCCCAGGGAAACTTTTTCAGGGAAAGCTGTCTTTGGTCGTGCAGGTGCTGAGCCCTTCAAACATTAACATAGTCTGCCTCAGTTTTCTATCCTGATTACTGTACATAGCACTGTCATTACATTATTTCTTTTGTAAAAATTTCAGCTAGTGAGTAATTAAGGAAGTATTCACTCAGTGGACAGCATGGACTAGATCTGTAAAAACAATCCTTGTACACTAATACTCCAAACTAGAAATTCACATGCCAACAGAAAAGTCTCATATTCCTTAAGTAAACCTTTGAAGATAGGTAAGCAGGTTGTGGAGGAGACAGATCCACAAGTACTTGCTATTCAAAAAACATTTTAGTGTGACCCTCAACAAAAGGTCCAAATCAGGCGTTTCTGCCACAGGATGAGAAAGTCCATCTTTGCATGCATAAATATTAAAATAAACAGTCACTTTCAAAGTAAATGTATTTTAAAAGATACCCTAGGTATTAGGCAGATAGCCCAATACATTAATAAATTATTTGGGGAAAGGGTTGAATAGGCTGGGTGTACGAATATGGTGCTTAAAGTATTATTTAATGAAACGGGGAAGCAACAGTTTTAGAATGTAGAATCCCTCCAATACCAAAGTGCAGTCAAATGGGTGAAGCATGTGGAAAATTCCCATAACTTTCCACATCATGAAGAGGTCTGATCTGATTATTTGAACTCTGCAACAAAAAGTCAAGGCTTTTAATCAGATATTTCTATAAAACATATTTCACATATCAGACAAAGTACTGAAAAAATAAAAATGCTACAATGTTAAGAAAGTATTATGAAAGTTAGAGAATCAAAAAAGTATCACTTCCACAGTGCTTATGCATTCTGAAGTGTGTTCAGAACATTTACACGTTTACAGTTCATATACACATTTTACAGAACATATACACATTAAGTTTACATTAACTTTATGATGTTCTCTAACAAGTCTAACACTTGCTCCCAGTACAGAAAAAGAGGAAACATAGCCCAGTTAAGAGAAAGAAAACTGAAGATGATATGAAGCAATTTTTCTCCAGATTGAGATATATGGGTGATTGAAAACAATGTCAAAAGTTGAGAAGCCCTTGATTTTTAATCTAGGACCACTAGAAAATGTAATAATTAACATCTGCTTCCAAGTTCATTAGCACCTTGGCTACCCCACAGAGATAAGAGATATTTTTCTTCCCTTCATAGATTTTACTATTCCAAAATACAAAATTAGAGAGTCTCAGAAATTCCAACTCAGGCTGAATCTCCCTGTATCATACTGATTCATGAATGATCTATCAAATTAAAAAAAAAAAAAAAATTAAATTACATACAGCGTATTTACAAAACTAAAAAAGAAGAATCAGACTACTGTGGACTACAATGACTTTATTGTAGTAGCTACACCTGAACTGGTTTAGAGAACACAAACTGGAATATGAAATCCTGATGCCAGTGAATTCTAAATTTTGCCACTGACTCCACTGCAGCTAGATTTATCCAAAGCAATGAAACCCCAGTGGAAATAGACAAATCAGGAAAAGATGTCTGTAATATGAATTACAGCCAAATATGAACTAAAGGCTTTTGAGGAAAGGTTGAAGAAGCCTTTCAAAAAAACCTGTGGCATAACAGAAAACTGTAGTAGTAGATCCTTGCATCCTTCCTGCTGTTTTAGCAGCTAAATACAGTTTTTCAGAGCTGGACTTGCATAATGTCGCAGCATTCATTTTACTCTCCTCACTTTGGAAAAAATCCATTGACATTTAAGCCTAAAGCTTCTTTAAAAATTTCCAAAACAAGTATTATATCTTTTAAACATATATTTGGTGTAGCTTAAATTAAAAAATGAGGGAAATGTGAACTAAATTAAATGCATCTGAAAACTACATATCTAACATTCTTTAAAAAATAAATAATTAATCAGAATGTTGGAAGAGTAACTTTCCTCCATTTCAAAACTGAAATAATGATTATCTGCTTGGCAGAGTTTTATTTGAGAAAAAAGAAGTACTATAGCTTATGAAAGTACAGTGTAAACGATCTCACATGTAATTTACATATTACTGATGGAGTACTGATACAAGGAAGAACTGCAGGTTCAGAAAAGAGGGTCCCTCTTTAAAATCCCTATATAGCTAAAGATTATTATGCAGGCATTCACATTCACAAATTTTTATAGTAGGGACTTAGGGAGAGACATTTAGCAGCTCTAGAGTCGCTGCAATATTCAGAAGGTAGAGATTGTTCTTGCCTGGTAGGTAGCTGGCTTTTATTTTCATTTCCTGTTCAGGAGTGAGATTACTGTTTGGGGAGAGTTAAATCTATTTCAGGAATAAGAATCATTTATCCCTGGAGGTGCTGAGCTTCGATTAATAGCTCTTGGATTCTTCTTATTCATCTTAACTCCAATTTGTGCTGCTTGGCACTAAGGGTCCAGTTTGTTCCTTTCCTTATTTTCAGTTCTCCCTTCCCCCACTCAGCACAGTGCATCAGAGAAAGCTTCCACTGTCACCTTAATTTAGGTATATATGTCATGTAAAGTTAATGTCCAACACTTGATTCCTTAGTATTTCTCTGAGGTGGAGAGTCCTACTGATCCTACATAACTTGTATTCCTTTTTGATCTTAATGAAAGTCTGAAACAATGTTAAATCAGATATAGATCCGCTCAACATGTTATTTTTTAAAGCTAGCTATAAATCAGATATGACATCTGTTTCAGTATTTGATGTCTGTCTATTTTAATTTTTGTGCAATAAAATTTTGGCCCATGTTATAGATTAACCACCCGTAAAATTAAAATTTTGTATACTGAAGCCATTTGCAGCCATAATACAAGTAAAAAATTAATCCAGAACTCTTAAACCTCATTTATTTTGTACAGTACAGAAGCACTCAAATCAATTTGCTGAAAATGTAATAAATACTTAGGGCTAAAATCTACTCTGAGTCTGCATGTCACACAAGAGAGAGATTTTGGATCATCTTTCATTTGATGAAAACCTAAACAAGAAATCCTTAATGTGACCCCTGCATTATCTGCTGCTTCAACTATTCGAGATACTCACTGCCCACCCCTATTTTATCTAACCAGCAGAAAATTGAGTCATCAGCCTCAGAAGGAGTGGAGGGGTAGCTAAGGCCTGGCTATGACAACTATTTTTAATCAGCTTGAAACATTCAAGAATTAACTTACTCACGTGTAACTTACTTTCTGTAAGTCCAGTGGGCTTTTCATTACTAGAGAACACAAACCTGAAAAATCCCAGCTATATTCAACCTCATTAAATTATCATTAACTTGCCAAGATGACATGTATATGCATGTGTACGTATGTGTGTGTACATATATATATGGATATACATACATACACATGCATATACATATATATACACACACATGTATGCACATACACAAACAAGTATAACAAAATCCCATCCAGAAAGAGAACATTGTATACCAGCTGAAGTACCATTTAATTGTGCATGGCACCTAAGAAATTTCAACCTAGCCCTCTAGTATCTTTGGTTTTTATTCTTACTTACATAGCTTGATTCATAGCATCTATAACTCCCTCCTAAGAATCATAAACACTTCTTTATAAGATCTGTGGTCTCTGATCTCCATGGCCACCAATGCCATTTCAGTATCAGTCAAGAGGAAGACCCTTTGACAGGAACAAACCTGTCTGCTAACTTTAGAAAATAAACTACAGACAGGAATGGGCAGCAGAGTTGCCTTATGTGAAATCTCAGTCTTGATGGAATCCTCTACTGGCACAGAAAATGCAAAACTGCTTCCTTATTGTATGAAAAGATTCATTTGTTTGTCTTTAGGAATGCAATTGTTGTTACAAAAAATTGACTGTTCATGTTCCCAGAGAAGTTTCCATCCTTTTTATACAAACTTTTAGAAAAGTAATTACAAGAAATGTTGAGAATATCATTTAACTAGAGATATGAAAACCTATTAATGAAAGAATCGAAAATACCAGAGTTGCTTTCAAAACTAGAAAGACAAAAAAAAAAAAAAAAAGTGGAACTAGTTAAAAAAATCCAAGACGTTTAAGATTAGTCATTTTAAAGAAATGTAATATGTCAGATGAAAAATTAACTTGATGAAAACATTAAAGAGAAAATATTGACAGCTGAAGGAAAAAAAGAAAGAAAAATGTGAAGAGGTAAATGAATGCATACCCAAAGGTTGCATGCGCAATCTTGCAATACATATACAAGGAGTAAAAAGTCAATGAGGATGAGCTGGAAAGTCCAAAATGCAATAAAAAGTAAGGAAAGAGGAAATACGAGGCATAAAACATCAGCTACGCAGCAGTACTGAGAAGATTAGAGAATGAAGTTAAGAGAGAGTGCAAAAAATGATAAGAAAATTAAGGGTAGAAAATGAAAAGCAGATTGCATGAGGGTTTGAGATAAATCAGAATTTTTTAAAGTACATGGAGAAGAAGAGGTCAGCAAGGAGGAAAAGAGTAGGACCTCTCAGAAATGGGAAGTGTAATTTATTCACAGAAGAGGTAGTTACTGCTATCAGTTTAAACAAATCTTCATATCAATTTTCAGAAAGGAGGATATGGAATGAATACTAGAAAACAGTCATACATTTTGCATTTCTTGGGTTATAAAGAGAAAATAATGAAAGAAATTTTATCTTTCAATGGAAACTGATGAAGCAATTGTACAGTGTGTTCAACTGGTCTGTCTGCATCTGATTTAAAGTAGGGGTTGTTGGAACTGAGTCCATGGTTTTTTACAGCACTAAGCACAATAACAGCCTACTATAAATAAGTCATCAAGTTTGATCAAACTCTGAAAATAAATGAGATGCTGAGAAGTCTCAAAGTAGATAGGGAAAAGCTTTTGCTAGTATTACAAAAAGCTTTTTGGAAGTAACATTTTTACATCTGAAAACAGGAAGAGTCAAATAAATCCAACATTTAGATAATCCAATATATAATTATAAACTAACTTGGCTAATTTAAGTAACACTTACTGAATATGTTGGAAATGAATGCAAATGTTATGCATTTGTAGGGATGAGATTAAAAATATCATTTTATATAAAACCTTATTAATTACATCTTTGTAGCATAGAGACCAGAATACACTATCAAGGTCAATGGCAAAAAAAGTGTTTGAAAATATAAATAAATAATCTATTTTTAACTACTTTCATTATTGCTGACTTCCTTAATATTAAAGTCTTTCCAAAAATTTGATGAATGTCTTTATTTGCTATGAATTTTCTATAATATATGAGAAATTTGTGGCTAAATGAAAAAAGATCCCCATTGCCCTTAAGGAAACTGCATTGACAAGGGCAGTGAATGAAGAAGTCTACTCACCAACAGTGATTAAGACTAAACAACAAACATCTGCTTCATTCAGCTGAGGAATTTGACTTTCCTTTTCCATATGTTTTCTGAAACAGCATGGAAAAACGATTTTGCATGACCAGAGTACAAGAAATAGCAATAATCTTGTCTGGGTGCCTTTGCCAAGGCAATAAATTCCTTTAGAAGGGATTTAACACTTAAGTAGTCACAAGTAATTGGTGGGATGCTAAAACACAAATGCCAGTGTAGACCTGTGAATATTTCTGAGATTTGGTATGATATTTACACTGCCTTTTATTTCTCACAGCATCCACAGAATTGGAAAACACCTAAAAGTAAATTGTTTGTTTCCTGTTTCTAATATCTAAAAACCAGGAATAAAGACTTAAACAATTCATCCTGAAACAAACTCATCACAGGGGTCGATATTTTTTATTATTTTTTTGCTTCTATATGTCTAATATAATCTGAAACCAAAAGTACCCTTATGCAATTTATAAGTAATTCAATCAATCACTTCTTAATTTCTAATTACTTCATATTCTACTGACTACACATTTCCTATCTGTTCCTAAATTCTAATATTCCTGTTCTTCTTAACCAACAGGGACACAGTCCCCAAAAGAAGTATATAGCAGAAAAAAAGTCAGAAAAACTAAATTTATAGAATTGACTAGACCTTGCAATTTTTTTTTTAAGAAACCCTAAGCAGTCTTAATTTTGTTCCAGTGAGCTGACTCTGACAGACTTACCCATGTATATCAAGAAATTATGACATCCTTGTGCCTTTTCTACACCAGTGATTTTGAACTTTTGTAATTCTTCCTCTTTCAACTCTCTATTCCCCTCCACCGATCCTCTACACCTTAAGGGCCACTCTGACCTCTCCTTACCACTGGGTCTTATTTGCTTGTCCTGAGTATTTATAATGGTGGTGCATCTCAACAAAAAGAAATGAAGCAGTGTTTTAGAACAGGGTGGTTTAAATCTTGTGCATATTTTTTTCAACCTGATCTAGCCAAGAAGAGTTCATTCTGGAAAAATAACTTGACTTTTTCAGAAAAAGTTTAAACTGCTGTGTTACAAATTTCAAATACCCTTAAATACAAAATGTAATTAGTGCATTATAAGATGAAAATAACATGAAAGAAATAAGCTGCCTGAATAGCTGCAGTTTTCAGTTACAACTGACCTATTTGGGTATTGAATGAATATACATATATAGGAGAAGTCTCTCCACAAGAGAAATATTTAGGTGATATATGCTCAGAGTTGTGGTAGGGCTGTATATGCAGGTTTGTCAGCTGGATGAAGACAGAAGTGGAAAAACTATCAACATCTACTCTTTCTGATCTTTGCCCCACTTTCTTCAATTTCCCAGTTCTTTCACCTGCTAGAAATTTAACCACATAGTAATAACTTGCTGTGCTTTACATATTATGGAGTCCAGTACCATTTTTTTCCTCACATGCTTTTTATTCTCCTTCTTTCAATAGTGTGAAGACACCTTCGCCTGTTCATAAAAAAAAAAAATTGGTCAAGACAATAAAGCTTATCCTCACTGGAATTAAGATTTATTTTAAAGTATCTTTTAACAAATCTCACTTAAACATGTTATAAAATTATTTTTAGGCTTACCCTTCACATGAGGTAAGCTGCAAATACACATTAACTTTGTTGATGTAATAAATTTTGTCTTAACAGGGTTGTTTAGTACTTAGGGTATTCCTGCTGGCTCTTAGCTGCAACCCCAAAATCTTCAAATCTCCCTCAGAAGAAATTAAATATCTGTCATATCTGTGTAGGTGTCCTGCTGCAGAGCAGGGTAATGGCACAAGGCACTCCAGCATAGGATTCAGCTGCAGTTCAGCACACTCCCACTCCAGGCTTTGCCAGTTTTCCTGAATCCACTGCCTCCTTGGTCTGTAACACATACTGAGACACCTGGCTTGAGGAGGCTTGCCCTCAGGCTGAGTCCCACCTAGATTTGTCATTTGGAAAGGGACATGAATGCTTGATCGCTAACATGAGAGAGTTTCCAAAAAGGAGAAGTCATTCATGGAAGATAACTCTTATATTCCTGGCATCAATCCAGAAATGAAAATGTCCAGTGTGTTGGAGTCTAAAGAGAATATTTTCAGTAGACTTGAAAATCAAAACTGTACTTTTTTTTAACCAGGATATGTTGCTCCAAACCCAGAGAAATCAAAGTGATGTTATTCTTTTATCATATTTAATACATGAACCGGTCATTAATGATGTATAAAGTAGACACTTATTTTAATTTTTTGAGCAGTGGAAATGACTTGCAGGATGCAGCAAAGCCTCCTGCTCAGAAGAAACCTTGTTTAGCAAGACCCAGACAGATGATCTGCAACAATACATCTGAGACAGCAAAAAAGTGCAAGGGTTTTTATTTTAACATCACTGTGTTATCTGATTTTGTGTAATGATTCAAAGACATTTTGCAACCTAAGACACATGGAGATTTCTATGTTTTGTGTTTCAAGAAGACATTAAATCCTTTCCAAGCAGTGAGGCAAGTGGAAAGGGAGGCCTTTCCATGCTTAGTATTCTTCTCATTTGCTTGACCTTTTTGCTCAATTGCTTTGGTCATCTGACTTTTCATCTCTTAGATGATTATTTCTAACATGTTACAATTTGTTATATGTATATATAACACTGCATTTCATATATCATGACAGCTAATTTTATTTATACTCACAGAAATATTTCTTAATAAATTAATTTTTTTAATAATTTTTATTAATAAATATTATATAGATAAATAAAATAAAACATTAATAAAATTTAATGTTAGGAAATATGTTTATATGTGTGTACGTGAATATTTACACATACTGCAAAGATATGTGTAACACTCAAATATTTTGAATAAAATACATTGGGAAAGTTGTGAAAAAGATTCATAGACATATGATTTTCTTTTTCCTTCTGTTTGTGTTTGCTAAAAAACTATAAGAAAAAGGAAAAGTGGCTGGTCAGCAATAATGAATATTTTTTGTAAGTCAGAAATTATAAATACATAATATTTATATATTTATATATATAATATAATAAAAGTGAGATCCACCAAATGATGAGTTAAAATTTCCAAAGGAAATTAAAACAGAAAGTAAAAAATTTTGCAGCCATATTAATAACAAAGAGAATGAAAACAAACCAAATGGGATTGTTCTGTCAGGAGAAGGGATTAGACATTAATGATAATCTGGATAGAGTCCTGAACTAAATGAACACTTTACTCTGTTTCCAATCTGGGTGATAATGTAGAACAGGCAGACATAAGGAATAAGAAAAGATGCAGATAATGAATATGTCCTTCTATCTGAGTTGGAAAATCTTGACACACACATGTTTCTGGAACTGGATAGTTTCCATTGAACAATACTGAAAGACTTAGCACATAAAGTTGCGACTTAAACAAGGAAGTTTAATAAATCTATCACATTCAGTACCTGTGACCAGAAATAGGAAATGGGATGCTTATTGGGAGGAGGAAGAAAAGGCATCTTGGAGCTATAAAACCGGTAACAGAGCTAAAATTGTATGTAGAGCCAGGGAACACAGGATAGAATGGAATTAGAATCATACAGGTGAAAGATAAATGTGAACGAATGTAATAATAATGCACCCCAGGTAAACCACATCACATTAACTGGATTGTTTTCTTTGATTAAACTGATTCTGGAAAGTGTGGTAGAGGCAATCTGTCATGTAATCACAGAATGGGTTTGGGTTAGAGGGGACCTTAAAGATCATTTTTTGCTGTAGGGTGGGGCACCTTCCTCTAGACCAGGTTGCTCCAAGTCCCATCCAACCAGGTGTTGAACACTTCCAAGGATAGGGCATCCACAATTTCTCTGGGCAATTTGTTCCTGTGCCTCATCACCCTCACAGTAAATAATCTAAATCTAATATCTCATCTAAACCTATCCTCTTTCTGTTTAAAAATCTTGCCCCTTGTTCTATCTGTACGTGCCCTCTGTCAAAAGTTTATCTCTGGCTTTCCATAGGCCTCTGTTAGGTACTGGAAGGCCACAATTATGTCACCCTGAAACATTCTCTTCTCCTGAGAAAAGGCTGAGCAATCCCTTCTCTCTCATCCTGTTTTCATAGGAGAGGTGATCATCCCTGTGGCCTCCTCTGGACTTGCTCCAGCAGGTCAATGTCCTTGCAGACTTCAGAAAAATAGTATATATGGTGCAGAACAAGAAACTGCAAGTTAAATTGCAGTAGGCTTTAGAGGAATTCTTCTGGCAGTAAGAAATTGTTTAAACCAGGCATAACAGTTTTCAAGGATAGTTTGGACAATATTAAGTGGTTAGTTTTTTCCCCTGGATCCTGTGTTGGAAAAAATATTTGGTCATATTTTCCTAAAACCTTTATGCAAAACTGGAGGCATGCAAAAATAAAAGGCAGAACGGACTCATCAAAAACAAACAAGAGAGCAGTGAGGAAGAATGGGATGGACATGAGGATTCCAGCAGGATTTGTTTGGTACCAGAGACCCCACGCTGAAATGCTTACTGAATCTTAAGGAAAAATCTGTTGAAGACAAGTGAAAGAAAACATTACATTTCATTAATAAATGCAGATCAGAATGGATACATACATACACAATCCATAGGGTAATGTGTTAGGAAGTTTGTTTTTTTTTATTTTTTTTTAATGGATAAGGCCTGGTACAATTGATGCAACTTTCTCCTTAGACTCTCCTGTCCTAATATGGGTATCCTGTCAGTTGTCAGTCAATTATACTCAAAGAAAGCAAATTCCCAAAACCTGAATGGCACAGAGAAGAATAGTTAGAATTACTTTCAGACTAAAAATCTTAGCTTTTTCAGCCAAACAAATTTATTGTGACAGTCAAGTATAAATCTATAGGTATACCAGTAGGGTAGATATTAGAGAAAGAAAAGAGAATATTAGGTCAACAGCAAAACTGATGCATTTATACAAACAGTTAAATACATAATCCATATGGCAGAAAGAAAATAGATGGAATAGTAGAGGAGGTCTTAGACACTGTGTAAAATTATTTTTTTAAAACATTTTATTCCTTAATTGTCACAACTTGAAAGACATCACAAATAAAATATCTCATGCTAAAAACAAATTCATATATAAGAAAATAAATTTTTATCAGAAAACAGTCTTCTGGCCAAACATTCCTGTTAAAAATTTTAAAACATATAATTAATTAATGGTAAAAGATCTGTAAAAAGTGTCATTTTGTAGTTTCCAGGTTTGGATTTGGGGAAAAATAAAAAAAGAAAATAAAAGAAAATTAAAAGGGAAAAAAATCTAAGAGTGAATCAGAAGGCAGGCTTTGTTTATCAGACTAATGATCATATATCAGGTTACTGCATACATTTTAAATACTCAAAATTACATCTTCTTAAATTAAAATTAATTAAATCTGATTAATAAAGTAAAATAACTTTTAATAAGAAATGGTGTTTCTATTGTTAATGTGACATTGCTTTTCTTCAGCATTATGACCAAGGCATTATCAGACCTAGAATTTTTTTTCTTTAGTCTTTAACTACTACATATTTTCCAATTTAGGTGTCATCACCTCTTCAGTGACAGAAAAAAAAAAAAAAAAAAACAAAAACAAGAGACCATAAAATCTCTGACAGAAATGCACATTTGTATCATAACTGATACAGCAGGGTTTTGCATATGTAGACATAAGAATGGAAAGAAGTGAGAGATACAACTGAAAGATGCACTGATCTACTGGGAAGCCAAGAGAGCTGACTGATACAGTGCACTTGAAAAGTCACTTAATAGGAGTGGTTCTATGTATTCAGTGCTAAAGGAATGTGTAACACTGCACTTGGCTGAAATATGTGACACCAAACTTGCCCCTGGAAGAGACAATCAACTGTGATGTCTCTCCAGCTCTTACAGGCAGCTAAGTCCCATAATAACAACACTGTTCAGTTATTGAATATCAGTCATTACAACACAAACCACTTCCAAGATCTAGTTCAGAAATGGTCTTTACATTTAGAAAGGAAATTTTTATCCTAAAATTAAGTCATGGTCTGCTAACACCTATCTTATAGATGCCTGTAAGATAGGATACGACTCAGAACCTGGCTGGTAACATTGCTTAAGTTCACTTTTGTCAGGCTTTTAAGTCCTTGATTGCCCCAGGATGTGGCAGACCAGTGGGAATGAAAGGTATCAAGCAAGCATAAAGGTTGATCCTGAGGACTCTTGTTTTATCCAAGTTGCACAGATGCAGTTGAGGGAGCTTTTAAGGAGGAAACAAACTCCTAAAGACAAATAAGGAACATATCAGCCTTTCTCTGATGGATGCTATATAACAGAAATCTGTAAAAAATACCCAGAAAACCCCATATTTCATGACAATTTTACTCCAAAAATACGGAATAGTTTGTTCCTCTTATGTAGGCTTAAATTTGCACCTTAACCAGAACGTGGTTCTAATATTTTGTACCCCAGAGTAGTTCTCAGCCAAAAATCCACATCTGTAAACTGCCTCCACTGATCATCTGAGACATCCAGAATAGAAATGTGTCACTAAGATTTTCTAAGTGAGTCAGACTTTGGATTGCATTTCTAGTTTGGTTACTCCTAGGGCAGAGGAGGAGCTATAAGAATGTATATTTGTTTCTGTTTAAATTTTGTTTTATATTTATATGTTTTAATATATCAGAAACTACACACAGATTTTATTTTATTATAATTTGGGAAAAAACCCACATTAATAGAATCAATATCTACTTAAATATTAATGTGTGGCACCAAAAAAAAGGAAGGAGGAAACCAAATCCCCCTAAATTCTCCTCAGTATTTATTCATTCACAGCAGATCATAAAAGGAATATAATATTCGATATCATTAATATAAATTAATACTGAAATGAACAGAGTTTGAGCTCTCATAATTACACTAGGATAGAACAAAATTTTTAAGGCATTCACAGTATGGCAGCAATGTCAGTACTATGATTTTTCACTAGACAAAGCAGAGAAACAGGTTAGAGATATAAGCACTTCAGATATCCACGTACCATACACGCATCCTCTCAAAAAAACACAAACAAACAAACAAACAAACAAAAAAACCCCAAAAAAACTAAGTCAGAGAAGAAAAGGCCCCGTTAAAATATCATGTTTGGGTTTTACTAACAGTCTTGAAAAAAATGTTAGGTTTACTACTTTTATAATATTTTTGGATGATATGTAGAGCAGTGAGTAAAGCAATTAGAATAAGAAGTCAAGGGACAAAAAGAGAAATATCCACCAAAATTAAGGACAAATTAGTACTCTCGTCAATACCACTGATAAGGATGTTTGAAAACAAACCAGATATTTGAAGGAACCCTTCAGTAAGAATAAATTCACCGTCACATTCAACTGAAATTGCTTCAATGAAAGTTCCCAAACAGAAAGAATGAAAAAAGAATTGTGATTACCAGCCCAAGCTCTTTTCTTTGATGTGATAGTTATGAAAGAGGTAGAATCTATACCAGTCTATTTTTTGCAATAAAATTCTAGAAAATCAAGTTCAAATGTTAGGCATACAGCTTGCCTAAAATTACTATTCAGCTTAGTCTTTACAGTATAAAAAACACCTACTAACAAGAAGAGCAATAAGAACAAGAAAATACTTTACTTCCTCTTAAGCATTTGAAAGATTGAGCTCTTGATGAAAAATGTCTTATTATTAGAGCAAGACCACACAGTCAGAGATCACTGTTTACATTTAAATAAACAAAAAAAACCTGCTCCAAATAAATCTCCATTTAAATATAAGAAAATGTTCTTCCTATCTGTTGGATTATAAACAGTATGAGTTCAGAGCAGTCATCCTCAAAAGAGATGGTTTAATGGCATTAACACTTTTGTAAAGCCAAGAAACAATTTCATAATGGCTGAAATATTACATACTGGTTTTCAACTAGAGTGAATCATTCCCTATGTATTTTAAGTTACAATAGACTCAACTTGATGAAGTATGTAATTTGAAATTCTTAAGTTTGTAATTTGAATGATTACTTTGTCTCACTGTAAGCTGCTTAGGCTTTTTCATTTATAAAGCTGAAACATTTGGCTACACAAACATGGCATCAACATAACTTGTCATACAATCCTTTGTTTTTTAATCATCTTCTACTGATAATCTAAATGATGATTAGTCTTGTCTCAGTGATTTCTTTGCTCTTCTAATACACATTTGAATTAATCCCTACTACATATTTTGATTTATTCTTAATTTTTTTAGAACTAGACCATATTAAAATCCTTTTTAAAAACAAAATGATTAGAGAATAACATTTTAAATGTACATGAAATTGTGAAAAAGATTTTGGGAATGCCAGATGTTACACTTAGTGCAGAAAGGCACATTTAAAAATGAAGTGTGGCTTAATGCCATTAGTTGGAAGGACTGAAATTAAAATCTTTGAAGGCTGTAGAAGATTAATACAGAGAGAGTAAAGATTACTTTCTTACTGTACTGCACTTCATATCCTATATACATATATAATCCTCTTGTCTTAGCATGTGGAGAAATTTGGCAATATTTTCTCACCATTCTGCTATCATAAAGTTTTCAGACTTTTTGGAAATTACTCAGGGATTTTTCTATTGACATTATGAGGAGGGCCTGCCAAGGTTTTTCAGTGACACTGTTCCATTGACAGAAATTTATATCAGAAAATATAACAAAGTGAGAGGTCCTGGGTCTCAAACAAATTTGAATATACAAGCTTACTACTGGTGAGAAGAAAGTCAAATTGTGACATCAAATCTTGATGAAAAGCAGCAGTGTGCAGCAGATACTAGAACAGAATATTGTATGTCAGCCTAAAAAGACATTGAACATCCAGTACTTTAAATTAGGTCACTGTGCAGGTACTGGATACAAAACTTGCTACAACATAGAGTTGAATCTTGTCTAATTTGGCTAGCACAACTTTGCTGTAACAGTCATCACATGAATTGTATGAGGAAACACTTGACCAGACAGAAAGCTGTAGGCCAGCTGACCCAAGGCACTCAGTCTCTAAATAGATTTCTTTATCGGCTATCTCACTGTAAAAGTGGCTCTAAACGCTGAAGTTTCACTCAGTACACTCTAGTTACTCACAGTAATAATGACAGTGTTTAAGAGAATTCAAAGGATGTGCAGGAGGAGAGATGAATATGCAGAAAGCAGAGGTACAAGGCAAGAGTGAATACAATACCTGGAGTTCCACAGTAGGCCCCTAGAAAATTAACCTTTTTGGATTCTGGATTCAGCCAGGAATCAGCAGGTCAGCTCATCTTTAAGCTTTCAAATAATCTGGTAAAGATATGTACGTGGCCGCCCCTATCAAGTAATATTAGCAATCATCCACAAATGGTGAAAAAACCCCAGCAAACTAACCAAAATCCAAATTACTCTAAAATTTGTAGAGTTGCAAAAGCAGAGAGAAAATTATTTTGTTTTCTCATAAGACCAATATAAGATGAAGCTTGAGCTGTGGGCAAGAGAATGCAGAAAGTGAGCAATTTTACACTAGAACTCCATAGGATGATGCCAAGCCAGCAAGCTTTAAAAATGTTTTCAAAGAGAAGGACTGAAGTCAGTTCGTCTGTGACAGAAAGAGATTTATACAGTCAATGACAGAAAAGATAAGATTACGAGCAAAGGCGATGAGGAGACTGTTGTGGTCATTAGACAGTAGAAAGAGAAGGTCAGAGGATTTATTTCAAAAAGGAGGGTTCCAGAATAGACAACAAAACACAAAAGTAAGGAGTACAGATATACTGCCAACTGAATGACCAGGAAATGAAGGATTAGAAGCAGTAGTTAAAAAGTGAAAGCAAGAAGGGGTATTTAATTTCTGAATGGCTTTTCAGAAAAGCTGAGACTTATTTAAGAAAGAAGACTGCAAGCAAATCAGTGGGAAGACATGCAAAGAGGTCAAATAAGGGATTTTAAAAGACCTTCTTAAAAGTTGCTTTTCCTAAAAATTGACCAACCTTGACTGTACTTTCATTTTCTTTTTTTTTTTTTCAAGTATTTTTTAGTCTAATAATCCTTCACATTTTTCCCCGCAGAAGTAACTGGATTGAAATTTGATTCTTATGCATACAAGCACGGGCACATACAGATATGGAGGTTCTTGGTAGTGGTTCCAACAGTGGATTTTGTCCTCAGATGGGTTTAAAATAAACATACATTCCCACATTTTCTCTACAAAATAAACAGTTGATTGGTGTGAAATTTCAAAAAGGGAACAGCTTTCATGTCTTTAACTTTCCATACATATACTTCTTCTCTATTTCCTCAACTTTCTGTTATTCTTTAAATAAATAACATATCTTTGAATGTGTTGAGGTTGAGGTCTCTACCTTCTAGTCATGTCCATCAGGTATAGCTCTCTTTAGGACAGGTGTCTCCTACACAAATAAAGAATCTCAAGAAAAAGTATAATGAGGAATTTTGTTCCTTTACTACTATATTATTATTATTATATTATTATTATTATTATTATTATTATTATTAAAAATTTAGAGCAGTTTTCCAATAATTAATAATATTTTAAATGTAAATGCAGGCATATTACCCAAAACTTGTCTTTGAGGTCACCAGGAAAGAGGTGAATATGCCCTTGCAGCTGGTACAAAAACAAATATACTGAGTGTAATGGTGAGGAGGAAGAAGGGAATGAAAGAACAGTGATGTAAGCATGGTTGAAACAACCTTGGCAGAGTCAATGGCAGAAGAGACAAGCGGCACCCACAGACTTTATTCAAAGGGACAGAGACTTTGCAGAAGACTCCTGTCAGGAGCTCTGTTCTTCTGGAACGTTATATCCTGTGCCAGATGAGTGTTCACATATATGTGACAAGGGCTGCAACGGTTTTCATGGCACTTTTTACCCATACAAATCCACCTTCAATTCTGTCTTCCAATTCAGTGAAGAAAACTGCTGGCACAAAAAACACAGCGGGGGAAAGAGGCAGCCTGATAAAAAGCACATAACATGTCTTACATTTCCACAGAGAAAGGGGAAATTCTATTTCATCTCCTCACCTGTCCTTCAAACAAGTCCTTAGACATTTTCCTGGTGGCCTTCTCCTCAAGCATCCTGTCCTGATTCCAGACAGGAGGACAGAGTTAATTATTGCAGTGCCCAGGACGGGGCATGGTTAGGATCTGGAGGTTATCCTGTAACATCTTGTGTCATTGCCAGGAGGGCAGGGGGGTGAAAGGATCCCTTCAGCCTTGAGTAGACTGGTGGTGAGAGCAGTCAGTAATTGTTGGGGTGAGCACTCTTGTGCAAATTGTTCACTTCATGCACCCTCTGTCATTAGTATTGTTAGTATTACTAATAATTTTCTTACCTCAGTGCTCTTTCCAGTAAATCACTCCTATCTCAACCTGTGAAATTTACCTTTTGTGTCTCAAATTCCCCTTTCCATCCCCCCAGAAGAGGAAGGAATGAGGGGGAGGGGTGATTGATGAAAAACAAATGATTTGGAGTGTTTCAGTGGGAACACTAAATTGGGGAATATGCTTCCCAAACCATGATACATGTTTCAGCAGAGCATCCAAGCTTTTCAGCCAGTTCCTTCTGCAAACCATGGCAGAGCAATGCCTGTTTCAAAGATCTTTTCTTAGCAAGTGACTGACAATTTCTATTTAGTATTATGTCCTCTGAAGTATACTGGTCTAGAGAGCCTTCAGAATTTACGAGTCAAACCTGGAAATCATGAGACTTGAGATAATCTCATAATAAATATTATTAGTAAGGTGGTTACAGTCACTTTAGAAAAGGAAGAAAATAAATCAATCTGTGCAGTTTCCTGCTATTTTTTTAATCACATTCCTAGCACTTACATTACAGGAAACTAGCACAAAAGCCTAAATTTAAAGTAGACTAGTAACACAGACAGTGCTTTCATAAAATATAGAAACTTGCACAACAGCACCCAAACCCAAAAACAAAACAACAAAAACCATAAACAGAAATCAAGCAAAAATTCAGAAGAAAATAGCCCAATGAGCTAACAAATATGTATAATATACATTTGAGGAATACTATGGCTTCAAACCTTTACATGATCAAATAATCATGTAGAATCTGGTGTTCACCCTAATTCATGCACTGGCAATGCAGATAGCTCTTAAAGCAAGAATAAATAATAGTTGCACATCTCTTACATACTGAGGAAGACCAAAACTGGCCCTAGTGTAACTAAGGATCTGCTCTAGGGTGTATGAGCATATGTTCTTGTATTTGAGGGTTTTGTACTGATAAATCTACTATTCCACAAACACAGGGCCAAGAGTAACTTTGTGAGGCAGCCAGTTGAAGTATTTCTCCCCTTTGGAGTCCTCCCAGGGCAATTACCTTAATGCAAGGAAACATGTAGATAGACACTTAATTGTAATGTCAGGTGAGATACTCATGTGCTTAAAGTTAACCGTATGCTTAAAGGGTTCTGCTGACCAAGCATCATATCAGCTTACTACTATTATTCTTTAAAAGCAGTGGTCAGAATCTCTGGTTAAACCTACCCATGTAGATTTTCTGGCTCCTGATCATTCAAACAAAAACTCAGGAAATCCTGTATGACTAACCAAATGCAGGTGATCTCCTGTGGTATAGTAATTTTAATCATTCCATTCCATTAAATTCTTCATAAAACCTAGTTCTTCCAGATCAGTCATTGATACTTTGCATGTATAGGTAACACCTGGGATCCTCCGAGAAGGCAAGAAAAGTCAGTTGAATAAAACCTAAGTGGATTCTAATTTAGAGTTCATAGTATTCTATAGAAATTAAAATCAAAGATAAAAGAATATTTTTAAAATTTGTGTATTTCTTCTGCTATATTTCTTTACTTTTTTTTATTATTGTATAAAAGCTGATTCTAAAGTAGAAAATTGTCCTCCAGATGTCCTAAAGCAGATGTCCTTCTCCTTTAGCAGAAATTAAAAGTTATTAGCAGACATGGCTGAAAAAAATAAAGATTTCTGTGATATGTTGCAGTGGACCAATCAATACAAATGCAAGTGACTGGAGTCATAAGAGAGACCATCGTATAAGACTACTAAGAAAGACTGCAACTTGAAATACCACAGGAAGACAAAAAATAAAACAAGAAAAAGAGAAAGATATATAATGTCATAGAAACCAATCCTTTCACCTACCAGAGGTCCATTACATCTTTTGGACTATGTGACTTCATGTCTATAGAAGACAAAGAAGTAATCTTACAAACCTAAAGAATTTATAGAAACTAATCCAAGTGTGACATTTAAACATATCCCTTCACAAGACTTAGTGCCATTATCAATTACAAGAAGAAATTGAAGTGCTTTCAAAACCACTGCAAACAGGAACATACATTTGCCATGTTTTAGGAATATTACCAAGAAAATATTTACAGAGTGAATACCAATAACCAACCAGATTGCAATAGTGTAGCAGCATATAGAAGAAAATAAAAAAAAAAAAAAAAAAAAAAGAGAGAAAATATAAAAGTAATAATTCCAGGACACATGAACAGTCTTCCTAACACAGGCACTACTGTTTTTGATGGAAGATATTAAGGATTTAATTCTGCTTAGTAACAAATAAAACAGAACACAGTAGGATTCTAAAAATCTCATGCTAGTCTTATTCTGACTACTGGAACTGGAAGAGAAGAAAATCTTAACATAGAACAAAGCACAATATTGAAGTGTGGAGATATTAATATACTGCTTATAACTGTTGCTAAATGCATTTGTTCAACATGTTTTATTTGGTTTCTGCTTAAATTATATTGATTGTAATAAATATCATATTGTGCAATTCTTTTCTCTGTATCAGGACTAAATAATGTAAGAGCTGCCATGAAATAGTCTAATCTAACATTATCTATTTTTTATTTTCTACCTAAAAAATAAGAGCAGACATAATTTCCTTTCAATATGCATATTTAATGCATTCATAGCAGGTATAATGGAGATTTTTTTTAAAACAAATATTTCTTAAGGTGTATCAGGCAAGATGCATACAATTCAACTACATAAAAATACACTGCAGCACAAGAACATTCACTTGGTCTTCATATAAACTTTAGAAAAAGAAAACAATTTTCCGTAGACAATATACCATCTGTCTCTAAACCATGTGAAAAGAAAAGCTTTTAAAATCCATCCGCTGCTAATGTGACATGTTGAAACATTAATCACCCCCTAAGGCCAGTATAATTGTAGCTCCATGTTAATTACCTAACAATTAACAGCAGTAATTTCCAAGGGGCAATCAATGAATTAGCTTGTGATTTTCCCACAGACTTCAGTCCCATACTGCCAGCCTGAATGCATTTCAAACTCTGAACCATGGTTCATCAATGACACTTCTGGTGTATGAAATAAAAATTCATTTGCACCCTCACTAATTAGGCTCGATTATATCCCTATGTGTATTACAAACTCTATTCACTTGCGCAAAATCTCTGCCACAGGCATTTTTCTCCATTTAAAAATTCGTTTTCTATTAAATTAGAAGGTCACCTAGCAGGAAAATATACTAATCAAGATTTTATCACTAACGAATTAAAGGGTTTTAATAAGCAAGTTTAATTAAGTTATCCTAAAAAGTGATAATGGCTATCTCTAACCTATCTGAATGTTTATGCAATCATAGGTGTCGTATATGCAAGGTATCTATGTATTCATGAACTTTGAGAAACATACCATGTATACACACACAAATAATTATATTTTAAAATAGTGTCTTAAAATCTTCCCATGATTCTTTTACTCTATTTTTTAATTACATTTCTGCACAAAATTTTATCTAAACTAGTACTTCTGTCTGCTCATTCTCTTAACAATCATTTGACTTGGTGACATAATCCTGAGGTAGACTCAAAGACATCTTGGTTGAATAGGATGTTATCACCTCCTACTGTCCATGCATAAACCTGCTCTTGGTGTACATCAGTGTTAATCTGCTCATTATTAACCATTAATGTAAATAGACTGAGATGTCACCTTCTTAATTTGCTATTGATGTATTAACTTTTATTCTTTAAAGATTAAAATATTAAGCACTGGGTTTACTTCAAGTAGTATTATGATTTCCTTTTTACAATGTTTATGTTTTGTTAGCATGAAGAAGGGTAAATTTTGTAGCTAATCTGTTCAAGAAGCCAGATTGGAAGGAATGAATACATTACACTTTCCCTCATTAGACTTAATCAGAATTCAGTAGTATCACATTTGTTTGTGCAGAGAACAAAAATGTGAATCCAATGCATTAAATTTGCATCTTTGGTTGTAGGAAAGATATTGCAAATGTGACCTATATTCCACAGGAGACAATGTGCTCAGGTACAAAGTATGACCCCATTTTCTCTCCCAATTATCTTGCCTTTCACAGCCCTTCAAGAGAGGGCACTTTGCTAAGCCAAAGGGAAACCACTCATCCTTGTGCTCCTTAAGTGGTTCATCAAAGAGTTCCAGTTCTGAACCAGTAGAAATTCAACAACTGGTCTATAACAAATACGTAACAGATAGATAACACTTTCCACCCCAGCATATTTTAGGTTATGGACAGTCATTCCTGGATTATCACCCTTTTTGGTAGCTGCAATATGAAGCACCTCCAGGTCAGCAGAGATTCCACTTTGACTACCTGATGGTTATTCAGTTGCTTTCTCTTTCCCTCTTCTCCTGAGCCAACATCTCTGTTAAGCTATTCCCAAGGGTGTGAGTGAAGCCCTCCTCCTGCTAAGCCTGGTCAGCAGTTTCACTCAAATTACAGTTTGGTTGAAAGTGACATTCCTCTAAATTCAAAGCAACTGAAACAAAATTTAAGGATACCTGTCAAAAGTTTTTCTAAGTAAACCCACTCACAGTTTGCACCTGTGTCTATCAGAGACTGTGGGAATTGTTTTCACCAGGGAAGGGGAAGCACCTTTCACGTATGTGGTGGAGACCCAGTCTAGGAAAAATCTCACCTCTATTGCATCTTTCTCCCTGTTTGTGAGGAACAAACTCACTACTGGGGGCCATCACGACGACTTGATTGCTCTTGACTGCTCCTCTGACAGTGTGCAAAACTGTTTGGCCTAAGTCCTGGTCTGGGCTCAAGAGATCTGTGGACAGGAGCTAGGTCAGAGTGTGTGTATTTGGGTCAGGCAGTAGCAGCACAGTGGCAGCTGGAAGGCAGTGGGCACATACCCTGCGCAAGACTGCAGCCCCACTCACTTGTCTCCCTGCTACCCTGCAGAAAATGAGGGGTTTGCGGACATATCTGCAAAAATCACAGAATGGCTTGGGTTAGAGGGGACCTTAGAGATCATCTTGTTCCAACCCCCCTGTCACAGACAGGACCACCTTCTACTAAATCACATTGTTCCCAGCCCCATCTAACCTGGCCTTGAACACTGCAGGGATGAGGTAACCACAGCTTCTCCGGACAACCTGTTCTGGTGCCTCATCCCCCACTCAGTAAATAATTTCTTCCTAAAATCTAATCTTAACCTGCCCACTTTTGGTTTAAAGCATTGCCCCTTGTCCTATTTACAAGAGGCCTTATAAGAAGTGCCTCTACAAGAAAATCAGTCTGGGGCTGATCTTTATCCATCCTCTCAGCCAGAGCATGTCCATCTTCCATTCAACACAATGCTGTTGGGGTTGTTACCAACAGTCCCTGGTTTTAGTCCCCTTTATCGTTTTAGATGTCTGACAGCACTTGTGTTGTTTTGAACACTGGCTGAAGAGACCATGGAGGCTTGTCATTCTCTTAGAACCACCCCTTAAAGAAACTCCCTGCTCTTCAGAAGTGAAATTGAGCATGAAACAAACCTCATAGATCAATAATCCTACCCAGTACATGAAAGCCTCATCTGAAACATTCCTGACGGATATTTTTCTAATATTTCTTTCTTTGGAAATAGCAATGGAGATGGCAAAATCTTCCTCGCCAGTCTACTCTAATAGATATTGCCCCCTTCACTTGGTAGATCCCTCAAATCTTCTCAATCTGCCCAAATAATTTTGTGAAGAAAGAGATAGATTTACGTTGAAAATATGTTTATACTCTACGTCTCTATCTTCCTGGAAATACGGAACTCTGTTTTCATGCTTACATAGTAATATTCTCGCTGTTACATTTTTAGTCCTGTTTCCAAATTAAAAATCCTCACGTTTTAGTGGTCTGAAAGGTGACACATAATAAGAACTTCTAACTTATAGTTTTTAAAATACAATATTTAAACCCATCCCTTGACTTTCTTATGTCTGTGCATATATGTGAATACTCATTTACTTTAAGGTTTAAAATGAAAAAAAATCTTTACAAAGCATCTTTTTCTTGTCACAAAATGTAACAGACCACCTTAGGCTGTGTATATATTTGACTTTGTTCATGTTTGAGATGAAGTTCGTCTGTCTAAGTGATGAAGCCCATTGCATTCACATTTCCAAAAAGAAGTAAGTCTTCTCTCTTGCAGAGAGATTTCCCCAAAGTAACACACCTCAACGGTGGTTGTGTTAACAGTTGTTGACACTGTCCAGTTAACCTGACTACATATTCATCACCTTCTCTCATTCTACAGTCTTCCTAAGAAGATAGGTAGGATTTTGTTCCTGATATTAGAAAAAACACTCACTACCATTCAAGTTTCAAGGAAGTATACAAGACTTACTTTATCACATAGTCCAGAGTTAAGCTAAACAGAGTAGATAGCAAGACTAAGCTTTTTTGCACAATGAACATACTGGTTTTAAATGTCCTAGGCTACAGGCTTCTAACTCTTCCTTTCAGAAACTATTCTCTACTATAAAAGATTGCTTCCATGTTCTTAAAATATTACCTTGTCTAAGTTCCTTCATCATCCATTTAACATGTGAAAAAGCAGTTAATGTATCATTCCTCATATTCATATGTGTAAGTATGATCTTTCCTCCAGATGATGGCTTGAGATGCTACCTAGAACAGAGGCTAGACAGTGTTAAAGTAATAAAGTAGGTATTTATTTAAAGGCCTTCAAAGGATACACCTTGGCAGTACAAGAGCCCGGCCATGGCTACAACCAAGATGGACCCGGAGTCATGAGTTTTCACACTTTTATAAGTTTGGGTCCGTTTACATATTGGGGTTAATTGTTCAGTTACTGTTTCAGGTTATGAAGTCCCATCCTCCCACATTGCTCTACCTCAATTCGCTGCTGTTTACATTTTTTGGGGCTTGAAACTGCGTTGTCTTTAGTTGTCAGTCTGGAAAAGGATTGTTCTGTCTAACTGAACTGTGAAGAGAACTTGCTAACACTTTATATGAAGTTCAGAGTCACATACTAATGCAGTATAGAACCTGGAAAATATGAAAGGTAAAACTTAAGGCATTACAGACATGATAAGGTTGCAACTCTAAACCTGTTTCTGGTCATCCTGTCAAAGAAATCAAAGAAAGCACACTACAAAAATGTCTTAATCTCTTCCCAGTGTGGTGTTGAGCTTTAAAAATAATATGCTTAAGAGACACTTTTCCATTGAATTATCTAGCACATTTAGGTGACTCCTAAACCAAGGCAACCAGGAAAACCTAATTAAATTAAACAAAACAGGAAAAAAATTGCAAACATGTATTATAGCCATGAATTCTCTGAAGAGATAGAAGGAATATCACTTGTCCATCACATGCCAGTGGAATGTTACCAAACAAATTTTTTCCACATAACGCATTTTAAGCTTTGAGCTTATAGAAAAAAAACATCCCAAAGTAGGAAGGAATTGTAAAACTAATTCTCTTCTCCTTATCACAATATAATATTTCCATTTATTCAGTTTACTCCATAGTGCCACATTTAGGTGTTCACCACCACAAAAGCTGACACTTGAAAAGAAAGGAGAGTATCAGAACCAGCACACAGACTCTTCTCATACTTTTCCTCTCAGTTTATGGGAAATATGTGATGATTATCAGTTCAGTGGGGAACACAAGAACATAGCAGAGATAGGTGAGGCCATATTCAGCTTTCAGACTCAGTATGGAAAAGGTAGATGCTCTAGGGAAAGAAGATCCTCTTTTGAGAGATGCTTCCTGGAAAAAACAGAACTGGAGTGGAGGACTAGTGGAGGATCCAAAGGTGATGCTAGCAGGCACTCAGATTGGAAGAGCAGTAGTTTATGAAGGAAATTGTCTTAATTAACAGAGGATGGAAAGCTGTTTATGCCTGCTGAACATACAAACCCAGCTGCCTTGTGATCAATAGAATCAATATTTCCCAATCTGGGAAGCAAGAGAGGCAAGAAGAGAGGCAGAAAAGGGGCTTGGGTCGAGAAAATGCCCCAAGAACAGTGAACATAACCCTGCTTGTGGCATATGAAGGTGTAGTTGGAAAGAAAAGAGATGCAGATGGTGCTGTATAGGAGAGCAACAGGCAACAGTATTGACAAACATCACTTCTGCCATATTACCTGCCTGCTAATTGAGCTGTATGAATAACAAAGGAAAGTAGATTAAGAAAGTACCTTCCAGTTAAAAAGACAAAGCAGAAAGACAAAAATATAAAGCATTTCAAGGATGAACAAGCAACAATGGTAAACACCTAAGAAGCTGGAAAGGGAATAATTTCAGTGAGTTCAGAAAAATATCCAAATATTCTGAGATTTAACCAAAACCAAACTTCAATTCCCCTTCTTCTTATAGAAAAGATAAAAATTAAACAGTAGTAAGGAACTGACAAACATAAGTGTTGAGTTTTACTTAATTTTTTCTAGAATATATTTTATATTTTCTTGACTGTTTCTAAGTTTGATTCAATATAATAATTTACCATTTCTGTCTTTAACCACATCTATATGAGTCACTGCTATGAGACAAAATCATTCCTTTCATGTATTTGCCCCAGTAGAAACATCGATTAAGCAATAAGGAAAACTTGGAGGGAGCAAAGAAAATAAAACCAAAATTCCTTTATGAATTTCACACACCACTGAATTTCATAAACTGAAAACATATTTTCTGTCTTCTCGGTCTTCTCTCTCCCCCTTCCTTGTTTGAAAGCAGTGAAAGAAAAAAGATATCGTCCTTAAACTTCAAAAGATTTCTCCCTTCTGTTATCCTTAGAAACATTTTTCAGGTCATCAAAGAGTATTTAGCACTCAATGATTCTCAATGAAAAAGTCAATTCTTCGTAAAGGAACACTTGTTTCCTATCAGTTTGCTTACCTAGGTGAAAGAATAAGCCAAGGAAAACCAGAACTTATACAATAAAAAATACTGTGCAGACTCCAACAGGCATGTACCTACTGTATTTATTATATGTGAATAGTGTACACTGTATTCAGAAGAAAATAAATTGTGAGATTTTTTTTCTTTTTCCTATTTTCCTCATCATAATTTGTAATTAAATTCTATTTCAATTTCTACAAAAAATCACTACTTTTGTGCAAAATTTATTGTTGATATATATATATCATACAAGAATGGTTATTTAATCAGTTCAGCAATCTGTTTCAGGTGGTTTAATTCTTTATTTCTCTTTTTGTTTTACACATCTAGGAATTTATTTTGCTTCTGCTATTTTTACACAATTTCTATGAAATTCAGAGGGACATTTCATTGAGGTCTAAGTATAAAATGACACAATTTATTAAAAACATATTCAATGTTTCCTGCAATTTCACTTAGCATAGTCCTATTATCAACAAGTTTTATTAACTTAAAATTTATTGACTTCCTTAACCATCAAATATAGGTTTATTTTCACTGTATATGTACTGAAAATCAGCCCTTGTAAGCTTCATGTTAATATCTCAACATCATGTCTTCATTTGCAAGACAGGAATCTGCTAAGGACAAACAGGATCCTCTCCTGAAATGGAGAATGCAAAACTCCTCTCTCTGAGTTGTTATAATTTTAAGATTAAGGGGCTCTCAGGTGAAGATGTGAGGATATGGATAACAGTTCTTTACTTGTGTTTAGCAAGGCAAAACAGAACAACAATAACTGTGAGATGAACAACAGACAGAACCAGGGAAACAGTCCCAGTTTTCTCTGCCGCTGGCACCCTTTCCCCATTGGTGCAGTTCCCAACACAGGCAGCTGAGGTGCAGAGTCCTGGGATGCTGGAGATGGATCAGGAGCTCCCCGGCGGTGGCTGGAGCTGCAGCACGAGTCCCGGCAGGCAGGGGGTGCGGGCTGAGGCGTGGAGAACACTCGGAGCAGGAGCCAAGGAACAGCGAGGGGGACAGGAACTGCAGCGGCTCCCGGCCAGGCAGACAGGGGCAGGGTCAGGATTGCCGGGACACACACGGAGAGACCGTGGCAGGAAACCCCGAACTCCGCTCCAGTGGTGCCGGTGAAAGAAAAATCTCCCCCAAAGTCTGGAAACCACAGCCTGCTGTTCTCTTCTCCAGCCAAGCACCCCTCAGAGAGAAGTGAAGTCCAGGTGCTCCTCCTCTCCCTCCACCTCAGCCACTTCTTATGTCTTTCTTAACTATCCATAAGTTCCCAGTGATCAGTTCCCTAGCAGCTTATGGGAAAAAAATTCTACAAGAGGACCCAACCCCCAACACATTGGTAGATATATTTTTCAAATAATTCACATTTCCAGCAGTGGTACATAAACTTACCTTGACTATGCAAATGAATTCCTCTCTTTTCATGTACAGCACGCTAAGAAATAGGCACATTGGTGTCCACAATTACCTTCCCAAAATCAATATTTTTTCTGTCAAAGACTCTGTTGCTTGTAGATACAATTTCAAGTGGCCTTTGGGCAGTTCTGTTTCTGTGCTTCTGGACAGGCTTCAAGGCAAAAATCAAATTTTAAAAAAGATCAGTGTTTCTAGTGTGCACATGTGCATTTTTGAACACAGATTCACATGTGTCAAAAATCCTTCAATTCTCCTAAAGTCGAGGTATGCAGGATGTGATTCTCTTACTCTGCAACATTTTGGGATATTTGATATTTTTTTCTCATTTTGTCTTGGATCATAAGCCAGATTCTCCAAGTGTTTCATATGGAAAGCAAGTTCTGCAGCATAGCATAAAAGAGCTTTTAATGAGGGCACTTCCCAGGACTGTGGGAGGCCTACACACAACTCTACATTATGTTTTTTGTGCAATATTCCAGCGACTGTTCCACATTACTTGGCTACTAGTTCTTCTTGTTTATGTCTCCATCCATCTCTTGTATTGCAGAAAAAAAAATCATTAGGCATTATTTCAGTCTAAATTTTAGCTCTTGTCCCTGAATGTTGAAGACTGATGTTCTAATCTTCACTTTAAATCAAGTAAAGGAAGGACTTGAACACTTTAGGTTGCACCTTCTGTCACACAGTCATTCTTTCTTCTTTCACATTCCTGAAACCAATAAATGGGAGATTTTGGCTCATGTTTGTATTTAAATCTGTAAGTACACGTATGAACAAGGAAAATGTATACATGTATGTGTTCCAGTTCAAAACTGGAATATTCCATTAAAAACTAAATGCAGTGAAGAGTTGTGACGAATCTAAAATAACCTGGGAAACTTGCATTTAATTTAAGTGGAAACACCACTAATCACAACTCTGGCAAAGTTATAGCTCTACAGGAGGGTGGCAGGTGGGGAGTATCTGCTACGGGCAAGTGAGAAAACAAACTTTAGTAGGAAGAAAGTCTGTTCAAAGACAAAAATCAGATGGCTCAAACCCACAGTAGATTTAATAAAAGCTCAGCATTGCCAAATGGCCAGAAGGAATTCCAGCAAGGTAGGTTAAATCTTCTTCTTGGATTATTGAAGCCATCCTGTACCAAATAAAGTATCATCTCTCAAGCAGTTACTGATTTTTATCCCTTTAGACTCCTCCCTAAAAACCTACCATCTTCCTCTATCCCTACAAATCATCACCCTCTTGGAGTATTGGCCACCTGTAAACATATGGGCCACAGTGAATAACCTAAGTGTGCACCTGTAGCTACTGTTATTGTAGACTTTCTCCTCTTCAGTCTTTGCTCCAGGTTCAGTGAAGTCCCAGATTATGAAGTGTGTGGGAGGTGCATGTTGGTAATTTTCTGCCTCTGCAGTAGAATAAAGCACCAATGCTTTTGTGGAGTTATGGGTGTTATCTGAATATACTTGCAATACACCATGTGCAGTATCCAATTTGGCAGTCTTGGCAATAGCTTGGCATATCTGCTGCGAAAACAAATAGAAAATATATTTGTACAATCAGGCATGCATGTTCATTCCTGGGAAACTGAAGAGACATGCAGGAAAGAGTCACCATTATACCCCAGCTTCTACTGGGCTTGGAGGGGTGGTGAGAGCATTCCAGCATTCCCCATGTGCATTTCTCCTTCAGCAGTGGAAAGGGATTTTGTTCATTTGTTTGAAGCTCTGAACTCCTCTTAGGTTTTTCCCTCCTACTTACTTCAGATTTCACTGACTACTAAATTCATTTCACCTATTTTCACCTTTATCTTTAGATACATATTTTCACACCTGATACTCATTTTCATACACTATTTTGAGGCTTCCCTGGTAACATAAGCTGCTGAATTCTCATTCACGTTTAGCTGTAAACACCTGCTACAAGTTCCTGAAGTCCATCCTGATGGAGACTTTCGGTTCACAGTCTCTCAGCAGGGCTCCACCCACACTTTTTAAGAGCACCTTTGTTGTTACAAATCAAATCCCTTTTTAAATTTACATCTTATCACCTCCTCTATCACTGTGCATTTCTGTTGCAGGCTCATCACAAACTGCAGGCTACTCTGGTAAATGCAGATGATGGCTTGCCTGTAAATTAGATTTGTGTATGTAAAACCTATGCTTGTTTACACACTGGAATGATGTCAAATACTAGCTCAGATGAAACAAAATATTTATGAATTGGATAAACTGGAAAATCACATCTTTATAAGGTGTTCAGAGTGGTAAAATTTCCCTTGCTCTGCCCCATTCTTACAAAGGACTGTTAGAAATACTGTAGTTTCAAAAGACAGAGCTCTTTAATTTATACTTACTAATATTAGAGCAAAACTTTAAAACAATCCTTAATGAAATGAGTGATCTTAACTATTGTAATTCACATGAATTTAATTGCACCAATTTTTAAAAGAAATTTAAATATTGCTTTAAGAGAAGTTGGTTTTTTGCTACCATAATAAAATAACTTGTTTTATACAAGATACAGAAGAATATAATTTGATCATTTCTTCTGTTAGCCTTTGTTACATAGATTTTTACATAATCATTACTCATAATGTTCTGACAGATAATGCTATTACTAGCGTTACAATCTTTGCTATTATTATAAAAAATCTGGCTTTGTGAAAATTTTAATTTATTAAAATGTAATGAAAGCACATCTAACATGAACCATAATTTATGAAAATTTTAGATGTGCTGCTTGACATTCATGTCATCAGGCTTCAAAAGTTTCACATCTGAAATGTGAAATTACACAGATTTATAAAGATCCCTTTTCAGCATGTTAGCTGGCTCTATCTTCTGTAAAATGTATATATTTGGCTTTAAAGAGACAGGCGCATGTAATTTTAATGTCAGCACCAGCATCACCAAAAAGTGCCCTGGCAATCAGTGGAAAGGTTTAATAGGTTTCCTGTCTTGTTCTTAATTTGCTGAAATTACAAAATCAATACTTTCAGTTGTAGCTGCAGCTACCCGTTTTACTGCTTTAAGATAAAGTCTACAATAAAGTAACCTTCACTTTCAATTTGTAGCACAGAACATCAGGGTGTTCTTGGCCACTAACTAGTCTTTCTTTTTTCAGCCCATATGAGACATTCTAGGTGTGTGATGTTGCCCTACAAAGGGGAAAGGTGCATTTTGTATTAAGCATAGCTCTCGTCAGTGACTTGGTTTGTTTGTTTTTTAACTTCTCAGTCTACTGTCTCCTAAAGTCACTTCTGCACGGGTTGTTCATTATTTCTGTTTCTCTGTGTTGATATTCTATACTACATAAATAAGTGATTGGTGTTGAAATGGCCTAATCTTTATTTGACTCCATAGTTTCCCTTTATGACAAAGGAGAGTATTTTTCTGCTGCAGCTAAAAAAGGAAGTTCCTTAGCTAGTCATATTTTTAATAGTGAAGTATTAAATGATCACTGCATATGCAAAAGGTCTCTGAAAGGACAAGATCAACACCACTGAAAAGGTCAACCTCTTGCAGAGAGCAAGAAGGAAAAAACAACCATAAATAAATACCCTTCCATGGGCATCTCTGCTATGCTTCCCGGCTCTTTAATGGTAGAAGTGAAAAAACATATCTTTACAAAATCATTTAGTCTTCTAACTCAAGTCCAACCTTTCCAATGAGTATTCTGCGCTCAAAAATTAAAGTTGTAAGATGACATTTTGACCCTCTTATCCCTGTTTCACAAACAATTAAAATGTTTTAAAAATTGGGTTTTTTTCTTGTTTCTGTTTTTCTCTGATAACTCTTTTCCTGAAATACTTTTAGCATATAAGCTCTCTTCATCATTTAGCTGAGCAATATTCTGGAGCTATTGTACTGGAGATGGGTCTTTGCTTGGTCCTCTTCTAGTGAAGCAATAAAAAGAATCTTAAGCTGCTGCTCACAAAAGAATGCAGCAAGAGATGTCTCAGTGCTTTCCACTGATGCAAAATGTATTCATACCAAGGAAAAAGAGCTCTCAGCACTTGCTACCCCAAATGTTAATGAATACACACACACGTGAACACACACACACACAAACATTAACATTTATGCTTTTTTCTCAACTACAGCAATTTCAAGTTGGAAATTTTACTCATAAACAGCACATGATGGAGTAAGGATACTGTAAAACAGAAAGCACAGTTCATCACAGATGGAATACAGCCCATCATCACATGAGGAAAACAGAGCCTCCAAATGCCACAGCTCCCTTGCTTCATGCTTTACATTTTTAACTAGCCATTCAAGGTAAAAGCATGCTATTTATCTTGTGATGCGCTCTCTGTAAATGAAAATTCAGAGTAGATCTAGAAACAATATTGCACCAAAGGAAAAAAAAGCATTTGTCTCTAAGCAAGTCAAGAGAAATGCCAAATGATTCAATGAAGATCACTTGTGTCACTTATGTTTGTTTTGATTGGTCCTCGGGTGTTTACAGCACTCAACTCAGCAGGCTCAGAACCCCAAATCTATATTTAATTTAAAGCATTGCACCATCAGTCAAATCTTCCAGCAGCCTCACTACAGTCTAAAGAACAAGGGCAGAGGGACCTGTTTACATGGAGCATTTTTACATGCTCCAAGGTATTGCAGAATTGTTTTTAAAAAATTATATCAAGATATAAAGGAAAATAAGAATTTGTGTAACAATTTTCCAGTATTTGTAGGATTTTTGCCTACATTAAGTTCTGTCAATTTTCAGGTGTTCTCAGCAAGAGATTATATTACAAAACAAGATAAAATATTCTGAAAGCATATTTAAACTGCAAAATAAGGTGAATCTTCGAAAACTTAATTTTTATCAGAACTAATGCAATGATCAGAAAATATGACATATTAAAGACACCATTGCTATGACACTGAAAGCTTTGTAAAAATTCACAACAGTTTATAGAATTAAATAGAATAAAATAAATAATGAACACACATTTGAGGGCCCAGTCCTTTCAGATGCAGAAATCAAAGTTTTACAAAGATGAAGGCAGAAAAACTCGAGTCCCCATTTAAGCATACGGAGGTAGTCTTGAAACATGACATAGGTAGTCTGAAAACATGTCTGGCTTGTCAAAGGAATGAGCCCTCAGCTTCTACTAACAACAGCCAGAGTAGAATCCACTTGCTGTTTTGCAAACCCAGCCCTGATGCAAATGGAGAGTTACTAATGCCGTATGCACAATGTCAAGGAGCAGCAAACCTCCCCGCTGTAACCATGGTGGTAGCATGCATCAGCGCAGCATTACTGCAGTGGTTTTCAATCCTTGTCAGCCTGCTGGTGTAAAAGTCTCTAACTAAATTTAGGGGTCTCTCCAGGGAAAGGAAGCTGAGACAGAAGAGAGTTTAGAAAACTGGATGCGTTTTATCTGTGTTTGCTATCCAAATTTTCCCGACATGCCACGAAGTTTACTGGGGAACCTGTTACCTTGTTTGAACATGTAGGAGTTTTTGCATTCAGCCTACCTTTTCATCTCCCTTTGCAGTGGCTGCCAGCCTAGAATTGCTGCCCCTGTCCTTAGCTGGGTCGTTCTAGGTATGAAGTTTGATGAAAGCCTGTCAGAAAAGTTGTCTGAAGATGCTACTCACTGTGAAGCATGTTTCCTCCTCAATGGCTTAGTCATTTGTAGGACCCTGGGCACAGGGACATGCTGCTTTGCAGGCACATGCAGTTATTGAGCCCATCCAGCTCTTCTCCAGCTAGGATCAGAGTGAGGCCAAATTTGCAGCACCAAGCCCCAGTTCCCTCAGACAGGAGGAGAAGGCAGTGTTTTGGGAGAGGCTTTCCAGGGGTTTCAACACGAGGCAGTCTCCAGCCTTCAGGAAACTGTAGAGAGGGAAGGAGAGCAGATCGAAATTAGCTTCAACCCTGGAAAAAGGGGACAGCCTTGTAATAGTTTTCTTCCCCTTACCAGAAACATTTGTCCGGCATCTGTGTTTCTTTCAACCCTGTTGTGCTTCTCAGCAGACAGGGTAATTTGACCCAGAGGATTTTGGCTATCTAAGCTATGCTTAATCATTTGGCTCCATTACATCACTACAAAACAGTTCAAAATAGAGGGCTCCTTTTAATAGATTTCTTGCTTCAGTTAACAAAAATTATTCAAACTTCAGTTTTAGCTGAGCTTATTAAAGCAGGACTGTGTTTAAGTTATAGTGATTGTCAATAAAGTCCTTTATAGCAGATTTAACTCAACATATTTTAGACCTTGCCAATTTGAGACAGTTTCCATAAAAAAGGAGAACAGCAATGTTACAGAGTGATAACTTAAAAATGGAAAAAAGGAATTATTTAGCATAAAAGGAATTATTTAGCATAGTAAAAGGAGGTATAACTAGGAGTAATGGGAGGAAATAATAAAAGGAATATATCAGTAGGGGAAAAAGAAAAACCTGACTGTGAGTTAACCAATAGAAAAATCTCCCTGGAGAGCAAAGAGTAGCCCACTGCTACTGTTACAATTTTAAAATAACTGGCCAAAACACTACCAAATAAATACACAGGCTGGAAATAATTTTGCAACCATACAGACAGAAGACTAGATCATCATTCTGTTCCCCACTTCTAAATTTTATGAAAGTGAGCAAGTAAATTGAGGTTTCTGATTGACAAATCTAATGAAATTCAGCATTCTGGCTGCAGAGATGTAATTGCACAGCTTTTATCTTTGCCAGCATCAGAAGTTGAGAAAAAAGAATAAAAAGAAAGGAAAAATGTTTGGTTTGTGTATTGTGGTTTGGTTGGGGTTCTTTTTTTTTTAATTGAAGTTAATTTTGTTGGTCAGGTTTAATTGAGTTATCTAGTAAAAATTTGCTCCTCAACTGACAACAAAAATTTTACTAAAAATTCTTCATAACAAGAACATAAATTGTAATTTTTTAATAAATATTTTGTTACAGTAAAACAAAACAGAAAATCCAAAATTTTGGATTTATCTCTTACATAGATACTTCAAAATTATAATAAAATACAATAATTTCTGAAAATTCACAATCAAAATTAACAGCCTTCTGAACTCCTTGATTTGGAAGACATTATATAAAGCATTATGTTTATTAAAGATAACTAATTGAGGCATCAGAAGTGTGTTTGTGGGGTTTAATACTATTTTACAATTTTTTAAAACATACTGAAAAATAAAACAATAATTAAGACAAATAGAAAGTTTCCTGGCATGAAACGAGCTATCCCGTGCCAATTAGACAATAATACCTGTTCAATAAAAAGGATTTGACTGTTCCCTTGGTGTTGGGCTTTTTTGGATATGATAAAACTTGAGTTATTCAATGTCTGAAATAAAATTTAGAAAAGAAGTTAATTGAATGTGTGATTGAAATTAGAAAATACAAATCTTCTGAATATTTTCTGTATATTTATGACTATCATATGTTTTGACACAAAGAAATAAAATAATCAGCAGTTTTGGGTTTAACATCATTACATGTGAAAACACTAGAACAAAATTTTAAAATATTGTTACAAAGTATGAATAGTTTATACTTAACTGATATTTTAAAACATTTTTCTTTATATTTAAAGTCCTACATTTACTCACAAATTTATAGCAGCATGCCATAAACCCTTGCATCTAATTATTTTTTAATCACATCTTCTGACACAGATGATTTCAGTTTTATTTACAGTGAAAACAAAAATCACATCAGGAACTCCGACAGACTTGGACCAAATCAATCTGCATAGCTGTGATTTTGTAGGATTATACATGTTTCAGTTTACTTTTGCTGTCGTTTGGACTTGCCATGAGCACATTATGAAATTAGAGGGGTTGGAATATATTTTTTCTTATTCTTATTATTTAAATTCATGTGCTTATCCTAAAACTTCTGGTCATCATATATTTGGGTTTTTTTTGGTTTTTTTTTTTTTTTTTTGAGAACCAAAGGTGTATTTCTACAAAAGACAGTGAACTTTAAAAGCAAATGACTACAGAACTCCTCTATAAACCAGAAATATTTATAGTACATTACACAAATAAGGATATCATTATTTAGCAGTTTTAAATAGAATATTTAGCGTGTAAGATTATGTTTTAGATTATGATTAAAAATGTTGAAAGATTGAGACCATATAATTGGGGTTAGGTTTATCACTTTTTTTAAAATATTAAAATCAAAGTAAGGTGTACATCAGTTCTGTTTAAACATATAAAAGAAAAAAAAAAAAATGGATTTTTAGGTCCTCCTGGGCGTTATTTCATTTAGTATAGAACATCAAGTTACTCTAATCTTAGCATGTAAACACATATCTGAAATAAACAAGTTACAAAGGAAAAATTAAATCCAGCTTTAAGTAAGATGATGTAGTTTGAGATCAGTGAATTTTTTGTTAGACATAAAATAGAATTAATTCCTCACCTGATCCTTCCTAGCCTTGTTGCCAATTTTCAAGTTATAAATAAGAAACTGGAGTAACAAATAGCCATGTTGCAGCTAAAAACTTATGACTTCATCATAAAAATATTTATCTCCTTGCCACTTTTACATTTAAAGTCTCTATTCAAATATGTTTGAGCATTTCAGGGCAAAATAATTTAAAAATAAAAACAATATTGAGGTTTAAATTTAAGAACTCCTCAGAAATGATCCAGAGCAGTGTTGTGTTTACCTCACGCTGAGGCTCCCCACTTGCCCTGAACGATTCACATGTGTAAAAGGTGTGGAGGGCGAGGTGGAAGCTGCAGGTGTACTGGGAGCTGAGCTCCTTTTCTGTCTCCAGCTGCCAGGATTTGCTAACAGGAGAAGTGTGTTCATGCACACCAAAATAAACTTCAATAACCATTCACACCTTCTGCTTAGAGGTAACCAGTATGTCTGGAGATAGGGTGTATTTTCATATGGGCACATGTGTATGCAGCCATCACAATGCCAAATTCAGTAAGTTTTAAAAAAAATTCAAAGGAAGAAAGGTTCGTGTATAAGCAGAACAACCTGCTTCCTTAAAAAGAGGTATTATCACTGCATGTACTCTCTTTAGATATACTTTAAATTCAATACTTTATCACTTCACTTATATTCACCTGGTAAACAGTGCAACAAGTCTCTTGAAGATGATTTTTTAAAAATATTTGATTAATTTTCTAGTATTTAAAATCTCACAGCTTCAGAACTGAGTTAGCTTACAACAAGAAAATCATAAAATTCAGCAAGGAAATTTTTGATGATATTATACATATTTAGTTTTACATATCTGTCTGGAGAGAGATAAAATTGCATCTTACAAATGCCCCATATTTTAATAACACGTTTTAACTATAACAGAATAATTTCAGAATGAAAATATTCTATAGGTTATCTTTCCTTCAGAATTTAAGGAGAAGTCAGTATTGTAATAGTCCTCCATTACTCTCCCTTTCACTTAATTTTTTTTTAATTTAGTTCTGCTCATTTCCCCTTGCTTCTTGTTTTCCTGCACTCTTTGTATTTTAATGCCTGTAGATAACAAGAAAATAGTATTTAGAGCCATGTTCTCTAATTCTTTTCATTTCTACAAATTAGATGGAAAAATTGGGAAAAATCATACCATCACGAGTAACATCCTGCTGGAAAGTGACAAAACCCAAAAGCTATTTCAGTAAAGTATTGTTTCAGCACCTTACCCCTACCCAAGACGTCAGATGAGGGGTTCTTTAACATGACAGTTTAGTCACTCCATGCCATGTCAACTGTTTGGAACAGAAAAACAATGAGGCTAAAAAGCAAAGCCTTAGGACTTTATCTCTTTTCTCCTTCTTAAGATCTGCTACTTATGAACATTTTTTGATAGTACAGACTGTTTTACCCCAAAACCCAAAAAAGGGGTCACAAGTGTTTGCCTCAGCTGCCAGTAGCTCTGTGCTGTGCAAAACATGAATACACTCAAATCTTATTTACCTATGGCCATTTAGTATCTTCTCTGTAGATGTAAGAAATCCTGACATTCCCTTTTGATTATGCTTTGGTTTAATCACACGTAAGTGAAGTCTTTATTGCTGATGCAGAATTTTGTAACTGAGCTTTTCTTTTTCTGTAGAGCTGTAAGATTCAGAAGGCAAACCATGCACTCATTCTAACAAAACAGTATAATAGGGATGGAGGGGGAAGCAATTTGGAGTCTATAGGAAGGTTACCATAAAATTTACATTTTCCATAAAATATAAGTAGCCACCATTTTGCTGTAATCCCAGAGCAGCAACGAAATGGTGGTACAGAAGAAAACTACCCTATCAGACACATTTATCATTGCTTCTATCCATCACTATCTTCTTTCGCTAGCATGATTATCATTTATTTTCCTTCTTACAAGCAACATCCTAGTTTCAAACTAAAAATTGATAAATACACCATAGTAAATGGATAAGGTTTAATTATCAAACTAAGACTACAAACTGTACAAGTCCTCTCCCCCTCACCCCACTTCAAACTGCAAAAAAGTACTGTGTAGTGTTTCTATCACACACTGATGAACACATCCCTTGGAACTGCTACTGTATGAAAGCTGTGTCCTAGAGGTAGAACACATGGTATGGAATATAGCTGCTGCATTGGTCAGTATGTATTTTAATTATTATATGATGAGATATTCATAAGTAGCACTCAGAAGACCAAAATGGCTTAAACAAATCGGTTTTGATTGTAATGTATGATATTGCTTTTTGTGCAACATTTTATGTTTAAGTGAATATATGTATATTGGCATACTCACTTTAGAAATTTATATTAAGGCATCAATTTTGATAAGCAATGCCATCTTTTTTTTTGTTTTGTTTTTTTGTTGTTTTTTTTTTTTTGTTACTGCATGCTTTCCAGGTGTGTAAAGGATTGTGCTTGTACATATAGAGGGAAACAGTATTTGTATATTGGTGCAGGTCTATTCTGTGTTACTCTGCTGTATGTATGAAAAGAATTCATAAAGTTTATTCTGTAATCTCTAAAGAAGCAGCATGTGTTTTAAGCTTTATAAACGAGGTCCTAAATTTATAAATTTGTAATAAACCAGAAAAATATATTCTGTAATATATTTTCTAAAAGTGTGCTTGGTGATTATTACTATAAATATGTAATGAAGTTAAGATGGATCACATTTTCAAATACAGCTTATAATAGGACAATGTTCTTGTTTTTTAGACACAAGTTGAATATTTTAGATTTCAATATCATGTTATAACTAATAAATCAGAAAACAGAAAAAGTGGGTCTTTTAGGGGATGGTGGATACTGAATTTAATTTTTTTAGGAGAACTTTTCAAAACATCCTTAATGATGTGAAATTTGTTTGTACAAATCTGCAATTATGTGCAAGTAAAACAAATGTCCTGTTCCTTCTTAAGTACTCCCATCTTTTCCAATACAAACCAAAGAGTATTTAGGTAACACTGCCACCTATTGCTTAAAGGTCATAGTGACTAAAACCTGGTCCAGTTTTTTATCACTCATCATTGCTCGTTTTGACTACTATGCTTTCATTATTTCTAACAACTGAATGAGACTTTAACGTTCTTTCGTATAACAAATAATAAGCATCTGCCCTCAGTACTATGACTGTTATTTATCTGGAATCAATGAAAACTTTAAAGACTCAATATCGATAAAATCGAGTTTCAAAAAAATACTAAAAAAATCAGTTTCTAATACAAAATCCATCCACAAAAGGAATAAAAAGAAGACTCCTCAGGTTATAGTATGGTGAATATTGCAAAATCCAATTTATTTGTTAAAAATAAGTTTTCTGATAGAATAAAAAATAGCAAAATATCTTTTAACATTTTACAAATAGATAAGCAAATACTCAAATCGTAAACATACATCTGCAGGTCTTTTAAGGACACAGCTTTAGAAGCATGAAAATAAGTCAGTATAAGATCAGACCTAATTCTTTTCAGTAAATAATTCTGTTTTCAGGACAGCGATCAAAAAACCACTAATTCCACATCTAAACAAGAATTATGCCATAAGAATAACATTTGTCAGCTTAAAAAAAAAAAAAAAAAAAAAAAAAAAAAAAAAAAAAAAGTCAGAAAATTATTTCCACTTCTTTAAAAGAAAAAGTAAAGAAAATATATTTGATTATACTAAGGAAAGTAGTATGAATCAATCAGGAAGATAACACCAGTAATATAAACTATATAAGTACTGACTAGCATAATTTGCAGCAATATAGAAAGATTACTTTGTTTGGAAGAAAGTTTATTGTTGAAAGGCTCTTTTTTATCCTCAGTATATTACGCGGTCTGCATGTGTAAAATAAGTTGACTTTAATGCTTCACTACAAGTAAGTAGCTGTATATTGTATAAAATCCCTTATATTCTCTTTTATTACTAGAATAAAATGTATAAATCCATTGTTTTTGTGCCTAAAAATGTTCAGAGATACTACGTAGTATGCTGACATTTGTTTTACATTAAATATCTTGCTAAGAGTCCAGTTCAATTTCTAAGATTTGTGAAATTTTAAGACAGATGGATGCACTCAGGAAGAGCAGGAATAGAATATATTTTAAAAAATAAAAATGGTCTTGTTTTAATTTTTCTTAGTTAGCTAGTTAGTTAGTTAGTTAGTTAGTTTGTTTGTTTGTTTGTTTTGAGTCAGGGGTGCTCTGCTCATTGTTTTTGTGGTTTGATTGGTTGTTTTTTTCACCTATATGCAGATATTTTAAATCTCAAATATTTAAAATGCCCATGGAGTATTTATACAAATAGAAGGAATCTATATGAAGATTAAATTCCTTATAGACAATTTTTTTCCCTCCAATCTTAACTACATCTTTTCAGAACTCAGAAGCAGCATAAAACAAGGCTTGTTCTTTCAGTTAGGGATTCCTAATTTTTTCCTTAGTCTTATGGTTTTACCCCATGACATTTTTAACCATTTCTCTCCTGCTAGATGGCTGCCTCTCAAAACAGTCAGCTCTCACAGCCAAGCAGTGTCCAGAGCTAATGTCAGAAAGGGAATGACTGAAGACAAATAGATCTCTACACACCTATATTTGTTTTTCCTGTTCTTTTTCTTATTTCTACACTTTCAACTGTAATAACAACACATGAATCTCACACTGGTGAAAAAAGCCTGAACTTTCTTTTCTCTTTTTCTACTTCTTTAAATGAAATGAATATTCAAGACTTAGAAATGTTATGTATTAAAGGAAAAATCTGGATATTTTTCAGATTTCATTAAATGTTTATGTACCTAAAACAATTTGATACCAGAGTATTCAACCTTAAATTCACTCAACTTAGTACAGTAGAATGAACTATTAATGACCTAATTGGTAAACATTGATTTGTAATGTAATTACTTGTTTAATACACCAATTTATGTAAATATCAGACCAAAACCTAAAAGTGTGGTGCCTTTAATAATTTTTCTCTGATGAAATACACTACTTATATATATTCACATACAAAAATATGTCCTTGTTTTCCCCTTTAACAAACTTTCTTTTGGAAACTGTAGTGCGTTTCCTAAACAAATGTTTTGTAGCATCAAAAGTTTGCAGGTGTATTTTTCTCCACCTCTTTTACTACCTAAATTCTGATATGACTAGACATAGATTTTATATCAGAAAAAAAATTAATTAACTTAAAAGAATATTCAAAATGTGTAAAAAGAACAAACAAACAAAAAAAGAATACTTAAATTAGGTGTATAAAACCTGGGAGAGGTACAGAATAAAATGCAATGTCTAAGATCCAACAGCTACAGAAGGCATTCATGAATAATTTGTTAATTTTATCTCCAAAATAAAATTCACACTTTCATTAAATCAATTAATTTTTATAGATAGTATAAAAATCAAGTAAAATTCTTGTCTGTCCTATATAGGAGGATTAACAGGCACATGCATACTGAAATGAAAGTGCTAGTATGCTTTGCCTCGTAACAATTGTGTGCTAAAATACACTTGGTTCAGACAAAGATGCAACTTAATGCAAGGAATAAATAGAGCTTAGGTGAAAAAAAGTATCTTCCTTAGTTATCTGCTCTAATCAGCTATACACCTCATATCAGAATGCACATAAAAATGCAGAGATGCTTAAACTTCCACTGCTAACATTATCATTACTTTCATAGTTTGGCTTTACTAGATCATTGTTTTAAATGAGTGTCACAGAACTAATGGAGCTTTAGTCTCTATGTTACATTTTTTTCATAATCATTTTCAATTTATTTTTTTCTTGCATGTCATCATTTTAATGTAAATCTTTCTTTTTCTTTTCAATAAAATGAAATGATTAAGTAATCCTGCTTTTTGCATGATTAAAGATGACGGATAAGCTTGGGTGGATAAAAATCAAGGCTCCTAACAGAATCCGTGCACCTCGCATGTCAGAATCCTTCCAGCTTGTTCAGTGCTAATGACAGAAAAAATTAGCATGTCTGTGAGTTGCCTAAAAAGGATAACAAGCTACCTTTAAGGACCTAACCATATCTCTACACCAAATTTTAAGCAGTTGTTTTCCATAATTTTCTGTAATAAGCCCTGATGAATTGTTTTGAAACAGATTAATAGAGAAATCTTTATTTAGAGCAATAATAAATGTTCATTAAATCTATCAGTGACTACTACTGGACTGTTTAATTACCACCTTTGTATCACCAGATATAACACATTTAGAAGACAAAATGTAAGGGATACAATATGCTGAATATAGTACAAATCTGATAAAAATCAATGGCACATTTAAATTAGACAGTGAGACACGACTCAGTTTTAAAGAACAGGACGAAACCTCACAACTACTGATTTTTGCCAGTGTGTCTTTCCTTTCAGGAGCCCTATGCAATATGTGTTCAGCTTTTTCTGACTGAGACAAAAAAACTAGGAAGGGGATATTACAATAGAGCACATACATACTGCCATCGCCTCTAGACATATGACCCAAAATGATGCTAAGAAGACTTTCTTTGACCTCCTGCTAACCAGCCTCTTGTGATTAATTCAGCATGTCCTTGAAAGTATCTGCTAGAGACCCTTATTTTTTAATTTAAGAGTTTCGAAGCCCACCTATAGTTTCACTGATGGATTTTTATTTATTTACTCATTTTTTTCTTTTTCTTTTTTTTTTTTTTTGTTTTATCAGAGGTAAAGTATTAATCTATGAACAGAGCTCTGCAGCAACAGAAAAACATCACCTGCCTAAGCATTTGCCAAATAGGACCATAAATACCACAACATTTCCTGACCTAAGTTTCGTAGACATCTGTATCATGGTAACACTGCATTTCCCTTCTTTGACAGATGAAATTACTATTCTTTGATTTCCACATTCCCCCCCCCCCCCTCCTCTTTTTTCTGATTATGTTCTGGATGGCAAAATTTGGGCCACAAAATGCTAATTTCTAACCTAACACCATGACAGCAATCACAGCCATCACAAGGATGGAATAAAGAGAGCAATCTAACATCCAGGGATATGAATTTCTGATCAGTGGCTGGCAGACTGCCGTGAAAGCTTACAGTAATCCCATTGGACAGCTAGGGTTGATGAAGCCTGGGAACAGGCAGCCACAATGTAGGTAGTTCACAATTGCAAGCATTTGTCCATAATTTAAAGCTATATGAGAAGTGGAGAGTATTCATCTGAACAACAAGCTGTAATTTAACTAGAGTAACATTTACACAGTTTTTAACCCATTAAGTCCACCTCTACTTACACTGACATTCCCTCTGTTTAATGCCCATTGTAAACAAAACTCCTGCACACTAAATGAACATGTAATTTTAGCATTTGCAAAGCTCAGAATAATTTACTAAGATTAACTCTTGTTGTATATGTGGCAGAAAATAGAGCATTTATTCTTAAATTCAAAGTCCGGACCAAGTAAAACCTTACTGAAGTGGGTGGTTCCCCTGAAGCCAAGGGTCCAGGCCCAGCACCCCAGCTTGCACTGTGCAAAATCTAGTTTATGGACTGATCACATGATTAAGGTTCCTTTCAAAGTGATAATGCCTCAATCATCCAGTGATGTTCCCACCAGAAGAAAATTAGCCCCTGACGAAGTAGGGAGGCTCTGCAAATGGCAGATACTAATGCAGGCTTTGAGCTCTGCAGGACGAAGGGGTTCCTCTATCAGGCTTTAAACCCGTAGCCTGAAATGTAAAGTGTTGCCTCGTGCTTGAAAGCCCCTAAATGCATCTTTCTACGCGAGCAAAGCGTTCCTCCTCTGCCTCCCGAATTCAGCCATCATTAATTGTCATTTTTCTGTTTTGTCACAAAGCCTTTGCAGCGCGCGTGGCGCTGCTGCCGGGATTTACAAGGCCCAGACACAGCGCCGAAGCTGCTCTCGGTGAGGACTTGTCTACGCAGTCACGGTAGCACGGTGACAACTAATGACACATAAAAGTGGCAGGTGAAACTGCCACCGCCATACACAAAATGCAGCACAATCACAAAGCCAGGATTATCAGAGAAATGATAGAAATATGCAAGAGATGCACTTGCAAACGTTTTCTGATTTCCTTCGGAACCCACGCAGCAAAAGAAAGGAAGATATTCACAGACCCATAACCTCCAGCAGACAGAGAAGGAGGAAAGCTGGACCACCCTGTGGACGCAGAATTGTGCGAATGACTGAAATGGGGCAAGTTCCCAGAAACATTTTATATTTGTATGTTACTATTAGTATGCACAAAAATAGTAAATGCACAAACGATAAAAAATGCCAAGCCTGGCTGAAAACATTAACACAAAACCATCAACAAGCCCAGGATCTGTGAATAAGCTAAAAAAAAACCCACTTGTATTCTTTGTTTGTTTGTAAAAGAGAGAGGCTGCTTCAAGTTTAGTGTAATATGCGGATGGGTCAGTTCCATGTGCCTCCCAGCACTGAGAAAGAGGAAAACATCATTAGAGTGATGTGGATGTTGTGGAGTGACTGCTGTGCTTTTAGACACAGAACTCACTTTTTTTTCAGAGTTTCATCTGTTTTGGATATTTTGTTGATTTGTGAGCTGGTTCTGAAAGGAAAAAGGGGAGGAGAGTGAGGAAATAACTACTGTAACCACCTGCAAATATTTATCGCCAAAATACAATAACTGCAGAGTAAGATAGGTTTTGCTCTTTTCTTTGTTCTTTCTTTTGTTCTTCCCTCAGTCATTTCTTCTGATCACCCCCTCCTTCCTCCTTTCCTACTAGTTTCCTATCCATAGCCCCTTTGGTGTAATTTCCTTCCAAATTAATTTTTCACTCACATTTGTAAATATTGAATTCACCTCCATCGGTTCCCTTCTCTTGCAATCTTTACACGCATTCACACCTTTATTATTCTGATTTTTTTCTTGTCCTTTTTTTTTTTTTCTTTTTTTCTTTTTTTTAAGCTCTTCACAGTGTTCTTTGTGACTTTTTTCTTTCACCATTCTCTCATGATCATCTCCATTTCATGTGTCTGGGAAACAGTTTATCCAGTTCTGTATTTTTTTCAGCACAACTCAATAAAATATATTTACAGTGGCTTCCTGATCTGAAGTTTAGTTTTCTTGGCTTGTTAACAGGAGAACTTAACTCTAGTGCAGGTGTGTTAGTCATGATAGTGCAGGGTGGGAGGAAGCAGGAGATAGATGCCAGTAGCAGCTCATGCCAGAGAGCACAGGGTTCACTTGACATCTTCCCCTGTTTAGGAGAAGGGAGAGACAATCTCTCTTACAGGGTGCCATTTGGGTGTACATAGGCCTATGAATGATTCTGTGGTCCTTACTGGCCCCCTCAAGCTACATTCGTAAAAAAAATACAACAGTTTACATTAGAAACATCCACATCTTTTTGCTCAAATCCCTCACAATTCACGTAATTATCACTAGCTGGTCCTGAACAATTTCACAGTTTAGAGATGCTTACCAGAAACCCCTTAGCCAGAACAGGTAATGTAGGACTCTGAAGGGGGCAGCTAGACTCTACCTCTGTTCAGCTATTTTATCATTCTTACACTGAACAGATCTCTGGGGACTAAGGAGACGAGATCTTGACATATAACAGTGAATTGTATTTATAACTATTTTCTTATATTCCTCATTACTTCTAAAAATCACTTTTACATGCAATTGTCCAACAGGCTTAACCATGAGCTTTCAGGAATGTGCTGCAGAAAGCATGAGCCATCAAAAGGAAATGATTGAATTTGTGCTGGATTAATACCTCAATCAGAACAGCAGCACCCATTTCAGAGAGTCTAGCAATGGCTGTGTGTTGTGATCGATTTAAAAACTACCATCAACAGGTTTGTACGCAGCCTCACTTTTGCTTCTTCCCCTCTAATGCACAACAGTAACAGAGCCAAGCTTTGAAGAGGCAGTGTAGGAAGCATGGAAAGGAGTTGCTATAGATATTAGATCCAAGGTTGGACCAAGTGTGGACACAAAGTATGGTTCAGAGGTTTCTTTTTATTTTATCCAAGATGCTTAGCAATGTCTGAAGAGCATTTCCATTTCATGTTATCTGTATAATATTTTAGATCTCCCCAGGTGCAGTTTGCCTGCCTTGGGGCATGGTTTCACAAGTCCCTTACCAATCCCATTGTGACTAGAAGATGTATCTATGAGCTGTTTAAGGAGAAAAAAAATAGATTTTTGGGGTTTTTTTGAAACAGCTTCCACTCCCACAGTGTAACTACAACTAGATCCCCAAAAAAATCACAAAAAATGTCTGTATATGAATACATGATGACAGTGAATATTTAATGATTCCAAGAATAATAAATATGCACATACAGACGTGCCTAAAAATTTGAATGCCATCATACAAAAAATCCTGTTATAATAAGAACTAGGAATCCCAAAGCTGTTTCCACGAACCGATGTATCAACCCTGGTAGCAATCCAAAGGAGCCACTGGCACAGAAGACTTAGGCATGTTTCTGCATGGACACGAGAAAAAAGGGAAAAGCAGATAAAGCCTCAGACACCTCAGCAGCAACATCCAGCAGTGATCTCTATTTTCTTTAAAACTTTCTGAAAGTCTTAAAATCTAAGTTCACTCTTTGTTAAATAGGGAAGATAATATCCCTCTCCATTCCTTACTGCTAAGCTGTCAGCCAAGATTCATTCACACTTGTGTAATGTGGTGATGGAATAAATACAAATGTTTAGATAAATACATACAGAAGAGATAACTAGACACACATGTAAAATGTCATCCCCCAAAACAATCTGCATGGCTAGCTTTGGGAATTACTGAGTGGGGACAAATGGGGTTGAACGGCTGTTTGAACCCAACCCAAATCACAGGGGTTGCCATTGGCAACCGCTGTAACATATGTCTGCCGTTAACCTTCCAAATGCCTAAAAATCTGAAGAAAGTGTACACACAAAGTCCTAACATGAAAAGCAAGTTTTGACGAAATACTTTTCCATTTTTCACCAGAGATATTATTTCTTTTGTTTCCAACTCTAAAGGATTCTGCAAAAGTGCATGTGCAGTATCAGAAATTATTAAAACCATTCCAGAGAGGAATTCCAGAGGTTTTTAGCCATATTTTGGGTTCTATCACTCCACTAAAGGCAAATTTTCTACATGCTAACAGTCAGCTGCTTCTTCAAAACATTCCCATGAAAAAGAGAAGGTAAAAATTAAACAAAGGTAGCTTGCCTCAGATTACACAACCTTTTTTCTGGCTTGATGGCAGATCAATTAATTGGGAAAAGAAAAAAAAAAAGGAAGTAAAAATTCAATTTAATAGCATTTCTTTTAATCAGGGTTTCAGATTATTATGCAATGTCCAGGCACATAATGAAAAGTTCGTTTTGTCTATTTTATTGGAGGAACTACTACCACAATCTTTTCTGTCTTTTACAACTTCCATTTTCAGTGCTGATTTTGTACCTTGTTTCCAATTATTTTAAGCCTGACAAGATTTCTAGCAAGCCTTACTAAAAGACAAAAATACAGGAACTTAAGAATTGCAAGCCCTCTCAACACGATTCAGGCAGTTTCAGTGGATGCAGTTAACTGAAATGAACAGTATACATTAAGTCATGCTCACAGTGACTTCCAACATATATTTCTAAGTCTAAAATGATCAATTTCCCAAAATACACATTTTAGCCTCTTTCCTATATAGGAAACTTAATTCTTTTGCATGGTTGCTTGGTCTGCAATTCATGTGTCACAGCTCTGCAGATCTTTTTGTCAAAGGCATAATTCTTTAATAAACAGAGAATAAATACAAATTTGAACTTATTCAATAAATGTATACAAGGATACATACCTGTATGTGTTCTTATGATGTATGTATGCATAATATATATTAAGACATAAAGAAAAAAATAATCTCTATACCCACAGTACCAACCCAATTTTTATGATTTCCCCTACTGCTTTTAAGTGTCTCTTATTGTGTAAGGGCTCTTGAAGAGCAAGAGAGATATATGTGGGGTTTTTTTGAAGTTTGTTAAATTAATAGGATCCTTTGCATTACTTGTATTTCTTTTTAAATGATACCTTACAAATTCACATAATCATTAAATACAAATTTAGCTACCCAAAAGTAGCATCCTCGTGCGTTCAAAAAGCCCTGCAAACCAAAAAACATCACCAGGAGAAAGAGAGGCAGAGATCAGGAAACAAGAGATTTAGACTCAACTTAGGAACTGAACATTTCATGGCACAGCACAAAATTTGCTGAAGCCCCTGCTACACCCAAAAGGTTAAATCCTTGTGCAGCATGTTTGTGTTACAGTCCTTCAAACTGCGGTCAACAAATCTACATAGAAAATTCTGTTATGAACTCCACTAATATGCAACATCCAACAAACTTGCCACCTGTTTTCTCCTTCTGTGCCATTTCTCTGACATCTGGGAAAGTAACATAAGGCTAATAATATTAGCAGAATCAGTTGCATAATTATGCAGTTATCACCCACGTTAGGAAAACACATTTTGTTCCTATTCTAGGTCAAGTCATTATGAAAATTTGTACGCTTGACTAGCAGAATAATTTGTAGAATGTTGTTTGCCCTGACATTTTGCTATCATAGTACCTCTAAAAGCCTGTTAAACTTCACAATTACGTTTCAGCTCCTGGGTGCCATTGGACAGGTCATGAGAAGCAGACAAGTGAGTGGAGATTCTGTATTTCAACCCTCGCAAAGGAAGCATTCCTGAAGCTGTTGTCTCCTTGGTAGGAGACAACAAATGACCTTTCAGCAGTGGATTGGGACAAAGTAATGGTCAATAACAGTGCTTTGCTGTAGGGAAGCTTTCCACTCTGTCACCATTTTCTGGTTTCTGAAGCTGAGAGACCCCTAAAAATAATTTTCAGGAAGTGGGACAAAACCAGGAATTGGATGTAAATATGTTTTGTCCAGTATGTTAAATCTGTGTGAGAGATTCCACAGCTCTACTTTACAGCCGAGACCAACACAGAGACCCTGGTTTGTACTTTAAATAAGCACCAAGAAAATGCACGTGGTTTTACACTATTAAGTGGTATCTAGAATGCTATTGTACATTATTATAAACAAAATACAGGAATGTCACAGCTGACTAAATTCCTATCAATTATGAACTTAATTTTTACACACATTTAATACTTATCTCATTTCAGACTTTTCTATACTGAGAAATTTTCTTTTAAAGAAAAATGGTTTATACAGTTCACTTCCTGCCATAATCAAGGTCTTTCTAACCTGATATCTGAAGGTTATGCTTCAGTGAATAATTCAGTAGGTTAGTGAAACTGTGGCAGCAAAGAAAGTGCTAATCTTAGATGGAAGCTGTGCGGGATATTAAGAAACAATTGCAAAAAGTGACATATTTAATAGAGAAAGATTACTCTGTGCTACATCTATTTAATTTGAATTGAATAAATTTTGCCAGTATTTTATGAGATGCAGTCTGCAAATTATGTGAAACTTCATAGTGTCACTGAAGTCTAGAGGAAAGAATAAAGGATTTTTTTTCTCCCTCAACCATTTTATGAGTATTGTGATTTTTGAGGACTTCTCACTCTTTCAAAAGAAATTTCAAAGGAACTGAAGAATCATTCACTGCAGGACTTTATTAATTTGAATTAAGGAAGAAGAAAGGGTAGTAAAAGGTGATAGTACTGAAAGATAAATAACAGGAGGCAATAGAAGGATCTGGTGTAATGAGACTTCTTGAAATAACTGAATTCCTTCTGGACTGTGACTGAGTGAGGCTGTATATGTTCTCAATCTTTCAGGGGAAATTTAGTTGATCTAGCTGAGACAAGTCTGAAAGTATGAGTAAATGCAAGTGTGAAAAATGATAGGGGGCAGTTTTTTACCCTTAATCACTAAACAGATCCTTAATGCAAAAGCAGTCCTGACAAAAATAATTTAAGTATATGTTCATATGATTCTTTGCATGGGTCAGTGGAATAGGAATATGATGCTACTACTAAAAATATTAAACTCATTGTAAGTCATTTTAGGGGTAAAAAATATTTTAAAACCCTGTTCTTTTTCAGTCTTTCACACAAACATATATACTTTTTTCTTTTATATTACTGATTTTGTTTAATAATTTATGAGACTGTTAACAAGTTATACAAGGTGTATCTCCTTGAAATATTATTTGAAAAAAAAATTAAATAATATGCAACATCTGATGAAAAGTAAACAAAGCTTTAATTACATAGCAAACCTTTTGAAAAGAGGGGAATACATTTCTGCATATCAAGAATCAATTTGAGAGAGCAAAAAGATTCAATGTGATGGAAAAAAAAAAAAAAAAAAAAGAAAAAGGGGTCTTGCCTAAAATTTTCATTAGAAATCTGCTTTCTGGGAATTTTGAATATTGTGCCTGCAGCACCACCATCCCACCTCAAATTATTCTGCTGCTCAATGCAAATTGCATGAAAGCTATATGTTTATTATGTGTGGGGATTTTATTTGAGGACTGCAACTTTTTCTTTTTTTTTAAACTTGAACTATTTTATTTTTAATTAGATGAAAGGCAAACATAAAATATCTCTTTGGAAAACACACTGGGAAAGTGTCAGTTTCAGAAAGTAACTTTACATTTTGAAGTTAAGTTTTGCAAGCTGTTGGTTCTGAAAGTGGATGGCTTCATATTTTCTGTTTCACTATAAGGTCACATTATTTAAAACTGAGAGGAGACAATAACTCCTTCCCCTACACTCTACTTCCGTCTAAGTGCAAGAATGATAAAACCATTGGAAGTCCATACTGCAGGCAAAATTGTTCTCTCTGATCTGCATGGTAGATCCAGTATTCCCATTGGGAATTCAGTGCTGTGTGAAGAAAGACAAATTTCTTAACTGTAATTTCTACTTTGCCCATTCATAATCCCCTTTGTCTGCTCCAAACAGACTGAAAGGAGAAAAAACACAGATCTACTGTGCACTTCAGAGAAAAAAAAAATTCTCTTGTATGCATGATTAACCTTTACACTGAACAATTCATATATGAGCAGGAGTGGAAATAGGATATGGAGCATTTCACCTGTGCTATAGGTTACCAGTTCAAGACTACTGTGGGTCACTGGTAACCTTAAGATATTACAGACTAATGGACAGTCTATGACCCACATGAAATGAGCTGGAATTACTTAAATTCATGGAAATATATTTCTGTATCACAAATAAACCCCACGGAACTCACTCTGGGCAAGCAACCTTCTTGGTAATATTTAGCAGCAAGCAGTAACTGCCAGGACGAGAGGATCTTCTCCTTTCAAATGGTGGCCATATGAGCAAGCTGCAGTGAGAAAGCAGTTGAAGTGTAGGAAAGACAGAGAAAGAGGCAGAGAGGGGATGCTGTGTTTGTCTATGTATTGTCTGATATGTGTACAAAGAGAAGACTTCAGTCTCAAGGCCTGTCAGTTCAGCACCTTTCACAAGTACAAAATGTCATGTACTACATACTGATGAAATAAAAGACAAAGGTGTCAAAGGAACCATTACACTATATTCTAGCAATGATCAGAGGATCAACAGCCTCCCTTCCAGACTGACACTATGTTAAACTATGCCAGCATATTTGGCTTGAACCTCTCCTTCCCTGCCCCAGTTTTACACCATGCTGGAACTTAATTTACCCCAACAGCCTCAGATTTTGTCAAGCAGAAGAGAAATTAAATACAGATGTATTCCCCTTCTAGATAATATTTTTTGTTATTTTTCAATAGGCAATATGGCTGAATATCTTCACATACATTAGGAAGCTTACCATTTCTTCTATTACCAAAAATTAAGGGTGTATGTTTACTCACCGTGTGGATGCAGTGAGTAATCAAAGTAGGCAGAATAACATTTTGCACCAAGAGGGTTGCTTGTTGTTGCAAAAGCAATGTGTGAAAATATCACTGTTTCAAGTTCACCTCATCCTGTATATTTAGCTACAAATGTATTTCTTTCATCAAAATACCCCTCTGTAAGTACAGATAATTTTGGAAGGGTTCTGCATCTCAGCTAATGTGGATTGTGATGGTCTCATGATACCAGAATGCATTATCCTCTGCTCTATTCCACCTACACCAGATCATATATGCTGAGAATTCTCTGAGAGACCAAATATATTAAAGTTGTTCCAAGGAGTGTTTGTGACCTGAATGTCTGAAGTGACTTAACACAACTTTCCCAACTGACATGCCAATTAAAACTTCTGGTTTGGTTACTCAACTTGGATATTCAGCATGAAAGAGAGGACCCCTCTGGTTTTGGCCTTTATAACCATAACTGCTTCAGTAGCAGTGTCCAATTGTTGATTTAGGTTACCAGATCCAGTCCAAATTAGATTAAATATCTCTAAAATGTTTAGATACTTGCTTTCCTCACAAATGTTTTATTAGTTTGCAAGCCTTCAACAGCCTTGATTATGCAATGAATGTAGGATAATTGCCTACAGGTCTCCTTGTATTATACCACTTACATAAATATAGGTACTAGTCTTCAAAAAGTAGTGGGTTAGCTTTTACAGGACCTAAAGTGAAATAATATGTAGCTTACTCTTTCCCAGACGCACCTTTTTCCTGGCAGGCTATTCCCCGATCCATTCCAGAAGCATGGCTATAATGCACAGCTATAATGATGGGCGACTGCTGTGTGGAGCCTCCTGCTGCTTAGCAGCACTTGTTCCTGGTGGAATGGTATCTTCCCACCATCACAAGGGCTTTCTACTTTGGCATATGTCTTAAGAAAAGCAGTGTAAAGGATTGTTCCATTTTAATTACATCAGGTAATACAAACCTTGTAACAACCATCATTTGGACAGATGCCATTCCTAGGGGTTTTTGTAGTTCAAACCCGAAAAAAAGAAAAAGAAGGAAAGCAAGAAAGAAAGAAGGAAAAAGAGAGAAAGAGAGAAAGAGAAGAAAGAGAGAAAGAAAGAAATAGAGAAAGAAAGAAAGAGAAAGAAAGAGAGAGAGAAAGAGAAAGAGAGAGAGAGAGAGAGAGGAGAGAGAAGAAAGAAAGAAAGAAAGAAAGAAAGAAAGAAAGAAGAAAGAAAGAAAAGAAGAAGAAGAAAGAAAGAAAGAAAGAAAGAAAAAGAAAGAAAGAAAGAAAGAAAGAAAGAAAGAAAGAAAGAAAGAAAGAAGAGAGAGAGAGAGAGAGAGAAAGAAAGTTACATTAACACCTAGTCTCTTATTACTATGTTCATCACCATTGCACACAGTAGGAACATCCTGTCATTCTTACTCCATTGCCTCACCATGAGGTACACCTCCTCTAATTTTTCATCCTTTATTATGCTTGCATAAAGAAACACGCCTACTCCTTTATCTAAAATTAATATTCAAAATCAACATGGATTGTGAATAAGTGCACAGTACCAGGGGCAGTCATGTCTGAACTGCTCACCTAGCCTACCTTAGTCTTGTTAGTAATTCACTTAGTTACACCATAAGGGTTTCAGTTTCTTTATGACTGGTCATTTTTGTTGGGGCTCAGAAAAATTTCCTGAAATTTTTCTCCCATTTTCTGCAGTTCTTTCATCCATTATACTTCAGGCAAAAGCCTCTAAAACCCTCTTACCTTTTCTTAACCTTACAGGATAGTTTAAAGTAAAAGAAGAAAAGAAGAGAGACAAGCACTCTCCTGTTGATAAAATGTCATTTCAGAAGTCCTTCTGTGCTTCCTACTTTAGTCTGACTACAGCAGTTCAGCAACTTTACCTGAAGTTAAAAAAAACCAAAAAAAACAAACAAAAAAAAAAACCAAAAAAACAAAACAAAAAAAAAAACCCAAAAACCAAAAACAAACAAAAAAAACCAAAAAACAAACAAAAAAAAAAAAACAGCTAGAAAGAAACATGGAGGTTGGAAAGGATCACTGCATTCTTTGAGCAAAAAATTTGGTGTTAAATTCCAGCTCATGTTTTGTCAATGCAAGCAGAGAGGCAGTCACAGTAAAAATTCAAAAGAGAAACACTCAAGTAGAAATACAGCCCTGTGTTTCTAGGCTAAAGCTGTTCAGGTATGTTTATATGCTGACCTATGAATTAAGAAGTCAATGTTCAAGGTTTCCACTCATAGAGTATACAAAGAATCCCTTGCATGTTCTAGCAATGCTAAGCAATGCCCGGGTGACGGCACATCTCTCAGATGGACACATTTTAGGCAGATATTTTTAAATTATCTCATTGGTTTTACCAATCACATATTGGCAGGAAGACATTTGATTAAGAAGTGTATTAATTTCATCATAAAATCCACCTGTGTAAAGAGGTGGCAGCCACTTCATCAGCCAAACACAATTTTTCCCAGTGTCTCTCCCTATTTCTGCATTTGTAAGACATAGCAAGGTCTAAAGTTACCGAAACAACTTATGCAATCGAAATCAGACTAACTACCTCAGGCTGAGACTGTGCTGCACTGAAGTCTGGAGACACTCACCTATACCCCCTCACCATGCATGTATGTTATCATTGCTATCATATAAAAGGTGGTGCTGGCTCATCACCCCTTGGTTCTTGATGTTGCATTGTAAAGTATAGAAGAATTTCTGATACCTGACCAGGATTCTTAAAACAGGTCACAAGATTTAAATACTTTCTCCCATGACAGCTCAAAATCCACCCAATCCATGTTGGGAATGTCAGACAACAGTCTCATGGGAGATCTAGCATCAAAAGAGGAATAAACAAATTTGTACAAGGTCTAAACTACAAATGACTTCATTAGTCAGAAGTACTTCTCACAACAAAAAAGAAAGCAGTGCAAATTCTGCAGACTGAATATCAACACTGCTTCCACTGATCATGCACATTCTGAACTTCAGGAAATTTGTCCATGAGCCAGTAATATGCCCTGTGGCAAAGGGAGCCAGTGATAACCTCAGGTGCATTAGGAAAAGCATTGGCATCAGGGTGAGTGAAGTGGTTCTGCCCTCTACTGAGACCTAATGAGACCTTATCTGGATTGTTGTGTCCAGTTCTGGGCTCTTCAGTGCACAAGAGACATGGAGCTTCCTGACTGAGTCCAACAGAGGGTTACAAAAATGACAATTGGGCTTGTTCAGCCTTAAGAATAAACAACTAAGAGGGGACCTCATCAATATATATAAGTATCTGAAGGGAGAGTGTCAAGGGCATGGAGAACAAGAGGCTATGGGCAGAAACTGATGAGGAAGGAAGTTTCACCTGAATATGAGAAAGAATTTCTTTACTGTGTGGGTGACTGTGCAATGGAACAGGCTGCCCACAGGGGTTGTGGAGTCTTCCTCACTGGAGTTATTCAAGAGCTGTCTGGACACAATCCTATGCAATGTGCACCACGATGACCCTGATGGAGCAGGGGGTTGGACCAGATAACCCACTGTTGTCCCTTCCAGTTTTAAATACCTTCTGTGATTTTGTGATTCTGTGATTCTGTAAATACTATTTGCTGAACCCTGAGATCCCTTGAGGTGCTCACTGCAGCCAAACAAGCCAGAGGCAACAAATGTTTAGATAGTGCCAGAAAATCTTGCATCTGAATTAAATTTTACAGTCCTTTTCCTAGGAAGAAAACGAAAGGACCTGTTTGCCCAGTTCAAGTATCCTGCCCTCCACAGAGGGCCAGGATCTAAAAGGAGCTGTATGGTCATGAACCTGAGCAACAAATTACAGGTAGTTCCATTCAAATAACAATTTGAATCTGTTGTCAACCCTAAAGGTAAGCATGCTTGTACATCCACCACATCTGAATTTTCCTTAATTTTTTTCAGCCTTTCATTGTTTAGAGATATCTACCTCAGGAGGTCTGGACTCTTTAAAAAGACGATGTGATAACTAGATGCTAAAAACTGGCATGAGAGTGAAGAGCTCCCACTTTAACAAACTGTCCAAGAGGAACACACGGAGAAAAAAAAGAGGGCTTCGAAACACTAAGCACTGTCCTGTCCCAATTGTGGGTACTGACTACTAGACCCACTGATCTGTACATAGAAGACAGTCAAATCCTTAATCCCCACCTGGCTCTGAATAATGTAGTTGCATTGTGTTCGCAGTAGGCATCGTTCTGTGCTTTGCCACTTCATTCATGAGTATAGTAACGGTGAAAACACGGATTTTTCTTCCTGTCTTTTATACACCTACCCTGCAAATGCAGACACCCCCCCCGCCCGCCCCCCCCCCCCCCCCCCGCACATGTATAAACAAATACGTGCAGGTACACAGCCAAATAAAAATTCACAGTAAGGCTCGCAATCAAACAGAAAATTTGCAAACGCTCTGAGTGTAACACGCAGGCTAACTAGACACACAACAAAAGACTCCTGAACCTTTATCAAATACAAATTAACAGGAATACATTTGAATTGTTGAGCCGAACGCCGCCTGCCAGCGCGGCCCGGAATCCTATTGCTGCAGCTCCACCTAGTGGGCAGCGGCGGGCGGCGCAGCGGCCCCGGGGAGCGCGGCCGGGGTCGGCGGGGGCGGCCCGGCCGCGGCAGCCGCGACCCCGCTCAACCTCCCGCTGCTCCCAGCGGGAACGAGCCGGCCAGCGGCCCTTTGCAACCGGAACACACGCTCTGTTCTCGGGATCAAAGCTGAGAGGCTGCTTGTTTCTCTTTGCTCATCAGGTGAGGCAGGTTCTCTCAGAGAACAGCACCCTCTAATACGGGCAGGATCGTCCATCTAAACAAGATAAAAAACTGCCAAAATTATATGTGTTTATAATCAAAAGGGGTCTGAATTTTCATATTCATTCAGAAATTTCACAGATTCACGGAATGGGTAAGACCGAAAGAGACCACAATGGTTCTTGTTGGTCCAGCCTCCCTACTTCAAGTGGGGTCATCCTAGAGCACATGGCATAGGATTGGTATCCAGGTCATTCTTAAATATCTCCAGTGAAGGACACTCTACAACCTCTCTGGGCAACCTGTTCCAATGCTTGGTCACCTGCACAGTAAAGAAGTTGTTTCTCATAGACAGGTGGAACTTCCTGTGCATCAGTTTCTGCCCATTACCTCTTGCCCTATTGCTCAGCACCACAGAGAACATCTTGGACCCATCATCTTTACTCCCACCCTTCAGATACTTAGGCACATCGATGAAATTATGAGGTCCTATAACCCTTGCCAGATTAAAGAAATGGGAATTTACTGTGCCCACACTTTATTTCAGAATTCATTTGTGCTTCTGTAATATATTTTATTGCTTTTAAATTCTTTCCAGATACTCACAGGTTGGTATTGTTCATGCAGCTAGACATGAGTGATTCCGGGGCACAGTCTAGAAAAAAACAGACCAAAATATCTCTGTGCCTCAGTTTCTTTACCTTGCCTGAAATTCCCAAGATGACAAAATATGAGAATCATGCTGTCATACAAATACATCACCTCTTCCCAGCAGACACAGAAGGTAAGAACTTTGGAAGAGCTGTAGTCAGGAAAAAACAGAACAAATCCAACCAAAGCCCCCAACCCTTTCAATGCATAGAGTTGTCATACCTTTCCTGAAAGACAATGAATGTGATGGCATGTTTCCAGCTGAACCCCTTGATTTTTATTTAACATTATTCATTTTTTAATAATTTTCTTGCAGATTCTTTAGTAGCAGTCTGTGTTTCATTGTGGCCCATTAAAAGCATCCATCTTTACCAAAAGTCAGCACACCCTGAGGCCCACTGTACAAGCAGTAACATTTGCTTCTGTATTTTTATCAAGTTGCTCCACTAGCCAGTTTCCCTGCTCTGTATGGGACATCTAGAACTCACATTTGAAGGGCTCTAAACCACTGTCAGTAAGGCCCAGGGTTTGATTAGAAAACACTCCATCCCTGCTTCCAGAGAGGCAACCTGACACTGTTTCCTCCTATTAGAGGAGGTGAAAGAAAAGCAAGATCTGAAAACAAAAGATGTATTAATGGAGAACAGTCTGCAGATGGATTTGGATATACTGTTTCTGCTTAATTATAGCATACCTGAAGATTAATCTTAAAGAAACAGTATTAAAAATTTAATCACACAAATAATTTAATTCCAAAATCTGTAGTATATGCTATGCATGGTAGAGAGAATAATTGCAAATTTCTGTACATTCTTATAAAATTGGTTGTTACCATATAGAGTAAAAATTAAAAAAAAAAAATACAGTAGCAAAAATATTTAGTTTGAATTGAAGCTTGCAAGTTTTCCTGTGGCAGCTAATGGGACAGTTCACAGATCTTAATTCAATGTATCAATATACATTTGCAGAACTGTGGCTCTACATAAGCAACAAAGGGAATGGATCCATCTACCAGAATGATTTCCTTCAATATTTGTATGTAATCTAGTTGGCTTCTCCTGAAAATATAAATACTTTTTTTCCGAAGAAGGAACCCAAAAGGTGTATAATGATTCCACTAAATTCACGTTAACTATACAGGGTAAATTATGCAGAAAACATAAAGGCCAAACACTGTACACAGTAATTAAGCTCAATATTAGAGGGCTGTACTGTAATAATTACAGACAGCATTGCATGCACACTCTGATAATTCACTTAAATTGCCTTCAGAACATGCCAAGAAAATCTCCTTTACTCAGAGAGCAAAAAAAGATTTAAAAAAAAAAAGGTCAAAGAGAAAGAAAAACAAAATTCTCTTTTTCATTTGGAAAACTATGACTTTTCCTTTTCCTATCTTGTTTCATCTAGGAAAAAACCCAAAAGACCAAAACACAAGAAAACACCTATAAATAGAGCATTTGCTGTTGTCTTTCTACTAAAGCTTTTAAATTTAAGGAATAATAGATGCCTGTCTAGACAACCCTAAAATTGTTTTAGTTACTGATGTATGGATGACTGATAAATGTCATCTTTTCTGCCTGCAGTGCGTTTTCCATCCAGTCTAGTGACATTTGTCTATAGCTGACCTGAGTCTGCATTTTTCATTTGCATTAAGCATTTAAATTTTACAACTCTGGAGCTTCAGGATTCACTGTTTACCAGAAAATACAATACTATTCCCTCCTCCCCCTTCCACCCCAAAGGAGAGATGCTTTCTTTGCTTGTCACATGGCCATTTTTAATTAAACCAGCAGGGAAGATTCTAATCAGACAAAGGCAATGGAATTTGCTTCATACCTTTCCAAGTGAAATAATTATTAATTCCCTAGTTTCACATTTCTCATACAGATAAAATGAAACATGCAGCATGGGCAATGAAAGCAGGTTTCTATTTAAATATGGACACGTCTTTTGAAACAATGCAAAAGACAGCTAAGTATTTCATGGTAAATGACAAAAACATGGAGATGTGGAAATTAATGGGTTTACCAATTACTTTTAAAATATGCTTTATGCTGTTAATGTCTTCAGGCATGTAATTGCAAGACGGTAGAATTACCTCATAGACAGATATGCATTACAAGACAGATCACTGCATTTTTACAAACTTCTACTGAGAAATGTTTGTTGCTGCCTACTGTGCAATGCAGAAGATTCTGATATTTTATTCTGTGAACTATGTTCGTCAAGCCACCATTGCTCAAACAAGGCATGATTTTTGAAATGCATTACCTCAAAGCACTAAACTCAATGGAAAATCTTTGCAATTTATAAGTGGTCACCTGATTTTGATCATGGCTTGTTTTTCAATGGCCATACAAATTCCAAGTTGCAGCAAGCTTTTGCTGTTCACAGTTACTGCAGGCTTTTTTAAGGTTTGAGCTTCTTAAGTCACCAAAAAATAATTCCATGGAAATTACTGTTTTCTATGAAAATGTTTGGCAACGAAGCCTGAAATTTTTCATTATAAATATTCAATATTATTTTTTTGATTTCATATTTTTCCTACCAGTACTTTTGCATCTGTAGCCAAAGTAAGAGCTGGAGGTAATGCCTTGTTGTTTTGTTGAACTGACAACAAAATGGCTTGGTTTGGGAGGCCTATAACAGGGTGTCCACCTTTGTATATTTGAATAGTGCCATTAAGTCCAATGGATTTGCATACATCCTATTAAGGGCGCACATAAGTAGTCCACAGTAGACTTTTTGTTCTACTGATTAAGCTACATCAGGGAATCTGCCCTACAACAAAACCCTTGGGCAAATATTTTACCCTGCTGTCTGCTACCAGCACATTTCCTCGCAGCTTTGGGCAAGTCACTCCTATACACCATTTATTTCAACAGATTTCTGGAAAGGTTTCTCTATGGTGTAAGCCTGTCAGAACTTTTCAGATGATACAGAGAAAGGCAACTATTTTTTCTATGCTTACTCTACCTGTGGCAGAAGTGCATCAATGCAAGACAGAAGCAGGAGTTTGTACCTGCCCTGTGTTAGCTAAATCTCACCCTGCGTGGTACAAGACTCCCTGTAGTTCCCTTGGTCTTGGCAAATTTTCTCTTGGCATTTTTCTATCAGGCTATACCTAATTTGCTCCCATTCTGCAGAGCTGGCTTTAATATTTTCACTTCTCTAGCACAAACCAGCACAGAAAAGCATCAACTATCAAGCACCCCCAGCAGTCACAGCTACACTGGGAACAAGAGTTTGAGGCACGTGTATTTTTTAAACCACTACTGCTAAAAATACAGCTAGATCCTAGAAAATAGAACTGAATGGAAATGGTTACTGGCTCTTTAACAAGGATAGAAGATACAATTTTAAAATGTGGGTTTTCACCAGGTCAAGGCAAATATCTCTGGCTCCAAAAAACTAACCCAAGGGTTCTTTTTAAATACTATCAAGAAAGCATATGCTCTGAGTGCTGAGGAAGTTGTAGCAAAAGGAAAACAGAAAACAGTTAACCTCCACCTTTTCTATAAATCAGAGCAACAGATGTAAAAGTAAGCATACATTTGGAACCTACTGACCCAGAACACCAGTGCTGAACTTCTGTTTTCTCTCCTCGCCAATATGACTCCATCCTGTGATTTTTGCTCACAAGGCAGATAAAACAGAGTAGTTTTGTTCTTTTGTAAAATTCACTGAGAAACATTTCTACCTTGTCTTCTAAAGTGTCTTCTTCCCTCAAGAGAGTTGAGGAAAGGTGTCATCATAGGAAAACATCCAGTATTCAGACAATTTAAGCCACGTGGTGCTCTTAAATGCAGGAATCAGATATTGCCAGACCTGAAGGAAAAAAGCCCACAATAATGCAACATCACTCTAGGATTGGCCTAAGCACTCTCTCATCAACATTCAACAGCAGTTCAAAAGCAAAGAGGAGAAAGAAAACACCCCACAGACACATGAGACAGGAAAAAGATAAAAGGTGTCCTGAATGAAGAAAAATGTGTTATTTCTTCACTGAGCTGTGGATTAAGCAGTGGAAAGGGGCTCTGACATGGCCTGCAGCTCTTTGTTTATAGGAATATTTTTCCAGTGATCCGAACCAACATCAGGTGGGAGCACATTGCTAATCCTCATCTACGTTCAGCACAATGGCTTCTGCACAAACTTAGAGAGGTAGTCGGTAAAAATCTGTGTGAAAAGGCCACAAAAAAAGTTTATTTCAACACTTCATGCAGAATCGTCAAATTCAATGCATATATATATATCTCAAGGTCTCAATCCTGCACTTAAGCCTCTGTGAGCAGCCCTTTTTGGTCCATCCCAACTTTAGGAACACAGAAACCTATGGAACAGTTCAGACACTGATTTGGAAGCTAAAGGAGGAGGTCTACAAAAAAAGAGTAATAACAAAATATAAAATATTTATATAATTAGATAATTATTTATATAGGTACATATATATGTATATATATAAGCAAACTGAGAATTGGAAAAGCTCTTACAAGTCTTCATTTATTTCCTTTCTTTAGAAAATTTTTCTCAAAATTCTATATCCTTTTTAAAGGACAAGGAGCCATTTTTCTTCGTGAGGCTGGTAGACTATATTACAAATTAAACTCTTTAATTTTCAAAAGAAGTGTAAAAATTGTCTTCCTGTGACTTAAAAATTCTTCCTTCACAAAAGCAGAGCCTTATCAGAAGATTTTGGTCTTAGAATCCAGACTGTATATGGGGAATAAATTTCATGAAAGAACAGTAGTGTTAAAATAAAAGTGTGAGCAAATGCACCACTTTCAGATTTGGTTTTATATCACTTCGACAGGCTGAAAATAATTTTTTCTGAAACTACATGTGTTACACCAATACAAAAGTAATCCAAATTTGACCATTCAAGCTTTTTCAAGAGAAAAGGAATAAATGTCTGTTCTGCAAAAAAAAGGTGAAGATTATTCTCTTTCCTTGGGCTTTTTTGTTGTTGTTCTGACAGCTGAAGAAGGCAATTATTAGGACTCTCCTCTATATATAAATTTCTGTTTATAATTTTAGTTGTTTATTAGTCTATTTTTAAGCTACCCTTCTATCTTACTTGCCTTTATCAATAGGGTTTGCTTGATATCTTCAGGGAGATTCTTCTTCATGGATTTCTACATACTGTGCATCCATTTATGTATATAATGTGTCATTTAAGTACAGAATTAAATACAGAATGCTATACTGAGAAGATTGCATCCACCAAATATTTACCTGGGAGAGATCGGAAGCTAGACAGATGGATATTTGGAAATTACATTAAAGGAAGGTTAAGGTGCAAATTGCTTGATCAATACAGTACATAAATGGAGAGAAAAACTGAAAAAGTCTATATCCTATAGGGATAAGGATAAATATAGGTCAACGATGAGAATTCAATTGCCATAATAAAAGAGGTGCAAATGAGAAAGCATAACTTTCATGCACGGGAAATAATTGACTTTACATCCAATGACTAGTGCTTGAAATGAAAAACAAAGCTATAAACCCAGAAAAATATAATGAAAATAATAATAAACAGTAGGGCCTCACTGTGTGCAACTGTTGTGTGTGCCCATTTGACATCTGCAAGTTCCTGCCTGTGCCCAAACCCATCTCTGGAGCTGGTCCACGCAGCTCTCATAACCTGTCTCTAACAGCACTAATATTTAGTAGACATCTGAACTCAACTACTGCTTATTTTCAGATGTCTTCAAGGGCTGTGGAAGTCACACGGACTAACTAAATGTTCTCTGTTTGCAGATCAGAAAACTGAGACCTGCAGGGAACATCATTTGCATGTTGTCCCCTGGGGACTCAGGAAAGGCCACTGCCTGAGCCTCCTTAAGATTGGGCAATATTTAAGCGCTCTGTCTCAAGAAAATCCCAGTCCCTATCCCCTCATGGGAAGATCACAGAAGGGTTTTATGCCATAAAAGAGAAAATAGCTCAAAACTGTTCTTGCCAGGCAAGGAGGCACAAAGCCTCTGGGGGATGGGGGGCTGCCCATGCAAGTGAGGTTTCACACAATGTTTGTCCATAGCTGTGTGTTCTCACCCTTACCTGAGTGACCCTCTTTGGTTTCCACATTGAACCCCAGCACTGGCTGTGACCCCTAACAAAATCCTTAATACCACATGGTCTCTACCTGAGAGCCCTAGCTAGAAAATTTTTTCCTCTACATTTTTTAGTTTCTCACTCCAGACACTGTTTTCTTTCAGAGAAATTTCTTTGCATCCTTCTTGCTCAACTGCATGACTGTAAAACACCTGTCTTCAAGAGTGTGTCTTTCTTGCCATCATATGAATCAGATGTATAAAACATGAGTCTTCCTTCTCAGCATGGGAGACTGTTGGTACAGACTCCATTACAATACAGCATCAATAACAACCCTTTTCATGTTCATCATATCAAATTCAGATTTTTAAAACTTCCTGACATATCTATTTTGCAGTCTGAATTTACTTGAGTGTTGATTCTTCCTAAAATAAAATTATTTAGCCTGTAAAATTTTTCAGATATTGCCAAGAGTTAACTGAAAGAAACATAAAAAAAAGACTCACTAAATTTTAATTTTGAAGAGATAGAGAAAAAGTAGGTCTTGTAAACAATAGAAATTTGGCCTAAGTGAGGAGCTGTGCATTAGTTAATATCCTTACTGGAGATTAAAAGAATAAAAGTAAAAATGTTTGTTAGCTTTTTAAAATTTTAAACTGGTCATGTCTGTGGGGGAGGGGAGTGCATGCATTTCAAAAAGCCTATAACATATAAAATTTTCACACTAAGAAGCCTTCCATGTTACTTTATAAAAGACAATACAGGATTCCATATTGAATGAGGTTCACCAGCCTCATGTTAGGTAATGATAGCAATTTTTTCCTTACTGTGAATCTCCTCCTTTCCAAATGCTGCAGTTACCTCACCCACAGAGTTCTAAGATGTCATTTTTATGTGAAACTACTTGAAGTTCCCAATTTCAAACATCTTGATGAGATGAAAGACATTAAAGAAATTAAAAGTTGTTTGGAGGTTTTGGGTAGGTCAGTTGGGAAGAAGTTACTAAACTGCTATTTTGTGCTAATTCTCAGTTGTCTTTTACATTGTACTGTTGCATGTGCTTCATGATAAAAAGCAAGAGGCATGTAAGTGCCATCAAGTTGAGTTCAAAAATATTTACAATTATTTTGCACTGGAGTATACAACTGAAGGAAATTCAATACAACAGAAACAAGTCCCCTATCTGTATCTGCAAGTGCTCTTAGCAAGGTGTGTATTACATGAGACATTTGTTTTTTTTGGGACACACTGTAAAAAGCAAGGGCAAAAGTCAAGCGGTTCTAGTCAGCCAGAAAATGGGATTACCTGTTAAAACTATACTTTTTTTGGTTATTGCTTTCGCAGTCCTTTGTTTTCTCTTTGAAACAAGGTGGCAGCAGTTGCTCATGGCTTTAGTTTCTGCTTGAACTCTTTCTGCCTGGTAGTAGCATATTACAGTTTGTAGCAGTCCAGAAAACCATCTAGCTCCGGGTGACTCCCCAGTCTTTAATGTTTTATTTTCATCAGCAATACATGCTTAGTTCTGTTGTGTTGGGGGGGGGGGGGGGGGGGGCTTTCTTTCTTGATATTGTTTGTTTGTTTGTTTTGATATAATACCAGTCTTGTTTCTCCCTTCTCAGTTTAACATGACAGCCAGGGAGTTCTACTTTCATCTCCCCAGAATACTGGAAAATTAAGTCTCTTGCACCCAGCAGAGGATATGCCACTGCCCTGGCTGCAGAGTCAATGGGAATTTTTACACTGGCTCCATCAAGGTCTGGATCCCACATCTTAACCAATCTGCATTTTACCTCTGTCTAAGTTCTTAAATATCCTTGATAACATTGCATGGTAGTGAGCAAAGCCCTCAGGTAGCATTAAAAAATAGTAAGATTTGATTATATTTTGTTCTGTGAAAACTATGCACCCTTCTTACAACTCAAATGCGAGTTAATGTCACTTCATGGAAAAAGAAGGAAACCAGATCATTCGAATTACATGATTGTTGATGGATTAATTTGTGACAGAAGAAAGTGAAAGTAAGGTGGTGACAAGGGGATTAGTTAACAAGATGCAGTAAGAATGCTAGAAGAGCTGCACTTGCTTTACAAATACACTAGACTTTTTGAAGATATTGCCAGCATGACAGATAAAGGGAATGTAGCTGCATTATATATTTAAATTTTCCAAAGGCAGTGGAAAAGATACTGCACAAATGGCTTATTTTGAAAATAAAAGCCCATGTGATGAAGAGAAAGCTGCAAAATGAATTAAAATGTAAGAAGAAAGGAGGGGGAGGAAAAGAATAATGAATATAATGCACTTAAAATGGAAGGTATTCTCCTGAGAAGTATCACAGAGCTCAGCAGGCTTAAACCAGGGTATCTGAACCTTGTTATTTAATCTATATAATGCTTTGCTTATAGACTCTTGCTTGACTGAATTGATGAAAATACTGTATGGGATGCAGATGTAATTATTTTTACATTATATATAGTATTTATACTATATTCCAAGTATGAAGCTTCTTCTTTGATATCACAGAGATGGTACAAGAGGTTATCAATAGCCTTTTCATTACAAAGCCCACATGCTTAATTGTTATAGAAATCCTTTCCCTCTTCTCACACGGAAACTATTTTTCTGTAGTACCTCTGCTATGGCTCTTCTTTCACTGAACACCTGAAACCTCTAGAAAAGAAGTACCCAGTGGAGTCTGTAACCCAGAGGTGTTTCTTTTCAAATAATTTCCCTTTTCAGCCTTTGTAAATCATTGTCTTCATGAGCTACTGTGTTATTAGCTATCCATGCACAGATTTTAAATGGTCGCATTACCTGTAATTTTATGATTACACTCATAGAATGTGAGAAGCACCAATATCTCATTCTTTAAGGACAAGGGAAAGAAGACAGAGAGAAACTTAAACGTTTGTCCTCTTAAAAGTAACAAGAGGCATTGCAAAATTTAAGACATCACATATTCAAATCCCCAGTCATTAACCCACCATGAGACTCATGAACCTAAACTCAGTTTGTCCATTTGCAAAGAAAAAAAGGGCATAGAGTAAATTGAAGTCTAAAGCATCCACACAGAGGTAGGCCTTCATTCAAGTTCTGCTGCTGCTGGAGCTAGACCAAGAATTTTCCTCAGAGCTGTGACAGTCCCCATGTGAATACCTTGATTGCAAAACACTTGAAGTGCAAATTTATCTTATTGGTGTTACTCTGTGCTTTATAAATGATGTAGTAATAAAAAAGGGAATGTTTCTTTCTTCTAGAACTACTCATTTATCAGATGGATGTACTTGTGTTAGATCACTGCCATGACAAAGGCAGAACAGGGACGAGAATCCAGTTTTTTCAACTGCAAGGAAAGGGATACTATCACTTATTCAGCGTTGACAAAAACAAAAAAAATTTGTTTGCAAGATATCTGTGTTTCAGATTCATGCTTCATTAACCCCAATTCTAAGCAATGTGTTTCTTCTGGGCAAGTGTCCATCTGTCTGTATCCTCCTACTTGGCTGTGGACAGTGGTATAGAGGATAGCACCAAAGAACCATCTCAAGCCTCTTTTGAGGAAAAAATGGAGAAACTAAATCTATTGCTACAAAGTTCATAGTCTGTCTATAAAATATTTTTTTGTATATATGTCTATATTCTTTTGCTCACATAAAGAGCATGTTATGATACTGCTTGCCATTAACCACAATGAAATTTGGCTCCTGCCACATCAAAATTTTGGTAGTTTACCATCTTTTCACATTTTTTAGGTAATTTTGTTTCCTTTGTAGGCAAAGTTTTGAAGAAAATGCTGACATTTGCTGAAGTATATAGTAAAGTTTTATTGTTCTGTGGTGGCATTTGCAGACAAAAAACATTTCAGAGGACATTGAATGAGGTTAAGTGTGGTTTCCTATGAGGGGTGGAACTTGAGTTCCATGTGGAACCCGAGTGCAATCTTCTACTTCTAAGCCATGTTCCTTTAAATGAGATTAGCAGAGGTTATTAAATTCTCTGAGCCCTGATCCAATAGAAAAACTCTATTGAGTTGAACAAAGCTGTGGCAGACATTACATAAAAAGGTGAACCACCAGTGTCAATGATGTTCTTGCCAGCCCAGTTCAGGATAAAATATTCAGCACATCTCAAATTTAAACACCTTAATTCTTCTCAAATCAAGTACAACATGAAGACAGTAAGAAATTTCTTGGAAAGCAAATGGTGCCTAAAACAAATTTTTAATATGTCCAATATTAGGATTTATTTGCTTTCTTTGGGAATGTGGAGTTTTCTTTTCCAACAGGAATCATATCACTTCTTTTTTGTTGATATCCAGACGTCTGCAAAATCCTTCAAAGGACAAGAAATTATGGAAGTACTTTGGTTCAGAAATTATGAAGAGATAATTTGATATATGAAAGATTGTAACTTATAATATATTTTGGTTTTATTTTTGGTTTTGTTTTTTTTTTTTATTTATTTTACAGTTGGGACAGGATAGGCAGGTTACTTTGGTTCTTAACAATTTCTAAGATTTAGCTTTAAAATTCATGAATTGAATCATATAGGCCACATGAAATAATTTTTAAATTTGTACTCCCTCTCCAAATAAATGTGCCTATAATTGAGAGAAAGAGAAAATGTACATATGGACCATAGTGAGCTTCTAACTTGTCTTCAAACAGTTGTTTACAGGGACCATTAGCAGTTGGAAGACATGGTTCTACTCTGCTATGCACAATTATATTAAAACAACATTCATTTGGACCCGAATTAAAGAGGAAAAAATTCTCTGTGAAAACCCAACTATAAATGGAAGGGGCAATATCAGGAAATGAATAGAAGTGAATTCTAGAGACAATAAGATACTTGAGAAAACATTTCTGATGTGCTATGTTCTCCTTGAATTTCCTGATCTCTCTTCATCTTCATCTTCAAGGTCGTTTGTGCATAATGTCAATGGATTGTGCTTGCTTTAATGAAGACTATCATTCTCATCAGCATGATTCAAGGAACAGTCACAACATCAAACTGCAAACTAAAGAAGGAAAATGTTCCTGCCCATCACGTGTGCATAGAAATTCAGAAGCAACAGAAATTTCAACAAGACTCAGAATCCAACCAGCAGAAAAAGCAAATCTACAGCTGCATATCTACTGGATGGCACACAGCATATTTTGAATAATTTGTTGTTTCTTTCTCCTGTCCAGCTCCAGAAAGCCTCAAGGTGCCATGATTTTTGTGAACCTGTTCTACTGTGTACTGAGAATAGTTCAGGCGTAATATAGCACAGACTTTGTATAGACCATCAGAAATCTACTGAGGGAACATTGAAAACTTGAGAGAAGGCAGGGTAAACCCTCAGAGGAAGAACTGGCAGGAAACCGTCCACCCAAAGACTTTTCCATTAAAGACTTGATGGTGAAAGAATTTAAAAAAAAAAAGCTGGTGTTGGTTGTGGGTTTTTTTTCTGTTCTGGATGACTGTCTCTGTATTTGACACACCTGACCTTGACATAAATTTTAATTGCCTTGTTATAGTCCACTGGCATTTTAGGACTGAGAATCCAAAAAATCAGGTCAGTCAAGGCTCTTTGGTAACAAGCTGCAAATGTGCACCACACAGCAGAAGCTATATAGGTGTAGGAGTTTCATCAGCTTTTATTTTGGAATGTGGGAAGCACATTAGGTATGGAATAGCTTTGCTCTTCAGGAAAACATTAAGTATTGAATAGCAAAGGAAATAGGATTGGCTAATTTTTGTACGGTATAGATGCAATATTGTTGATGCTGGCTTATTGCTACAGGGAGGTGTTAGCTGTCAGATCCTATTGATTTCAGCTTAGATGTCTTAATTAGTCAATCCTATTGATTTTGATGAGGATGTCATGAAAAGTAATTACTCTACATACAACATAGTCATTTTTCTATTTCAACATCTTTTCTCCTTCAAAAATCAGACTTCTTAAATTGCTAATAGCACTAATACCAAGAAGCCAGCCAGATTATTTGGTGTAAGAATCAAAAGTAGACTCCCAAGACCACTTATCATCATTTTGACAGTATTTGAAACAGACCACCAGAGCTACACTCAAAACTGTCAAAAAAAGTTGTGTTTCAATACTGCTTCTTCCCCAAGGTCTGATTACAGTTTGGTATTCTTAACTTATTGAATTTTCCCTCAAGTAGTCTTTGTGCCTGAAAATTGTTGAGCTGTTCCATCATATTAGCAAGAAGTGCTTGTTCTAGTAGTGTACAGCAGGGACAACAAAGCTCAAACAGTGCTATGTCACCTCATTCATTTTTCCACACTTCTCACTTATTTATTTCATGTCTGACATCTTCTCTATGTCTTTGTATGATCAAAGTCAGGAAAGCTAGTTTTTGGTGCACTATGGATCAAAGAGTATTTTTATCAAAAAAGACTGCATTTGGCTAAAATCAATATACATATTTTATAACACATTTCAGTTTAGTCTCAAATGTTGTTTGGGTCATGCTTTAATTTAAAATCAATCACATTTTACAGACAAAAGACCACAAGTAAAAGACTTAATTCTTAGACTAATACTAACCACATTAGAATGTGAATATATTTTTTACAAAAGAAAAGTTCTCCAGAACTAGAACAGCAGGAAAAATGGCTTCTGTTGCATTTATTTAAATAATAAATAAAGATATACATACATACACACATAAATTAACATATTAAAGCAAGAAATCTTCATTAAAAGTAACAAAGATCTTCAGGAAGTATTTTTAATGTACCTAAGTAGAGCAGAAAAGTGTGACAACACAATGGTCCTATTCATGTGATTCTGACTGTCTACCCAAGAAACACAAAGTTAACAAAATCTTTTAATTTTCTCTTTTACTGAGCCTGTCCCAAAGTATTCTAACAAAGGCTGGTTGTCTATCAGCAGTTTTCCATTGTGATTACCAAAAGCAGGTCCTGAGTTTGAAGAGGTGAGAAGATTACTTTTGGGGCTAGTAATGCTACTTTTGGAAGAAGAATTGCGCAGGGATATGAACATATTTATGAACTAAGAGAAGAAACCTGACATTTCACAAAAAAAAAAGAGTCCATAGTTCAACAATTTATTGCCCATTCCTAAATAGATTTTTCCTCTCATAATTTTGAGATTGGGGGAAGTAATAGAATAAAAAATGAGCAGAGAAAATCAGAAAAAAACATTTCTTGACAGACTGGCTCACTGCAAAACACTATTATCTGCATAGATATGAGGTTCCTTACTTATTGTCTCACCAGTTCTTGGAGCTTCATTGAAATAAAAATTCATCACCTATTAGTCCAGAAGTAGTACTGGTGAGCTGCAAGGCTACTTTACATACCCTCCTTGAAGTGTTACCTGCTTTTCTTAAGAAGTAAAGGATGAAACGGGCTAAAGAGATCCCTTGTAGCTTATATCTAGGACATTGTGATCTTGTGCACATGCCCTGTTCTCACAGAGAAATAGCATCAATTTCCTAGTAATTTATACAACAGAATGAGCTGAAGACAGTTCATGGACTAATTTCCAACACTAGAAAACACTATATTAAACCCGTCTTCATTTAGACTAGAATCTGGTAGTTTAAGAGGACAGTATTTGGTTCATGTAATAGTACTGACTTCATATCAAAGATTCTGGGAATCATGTAATTTACAATATCTGCAAAGACCATGAACATACTGTAAAGCTTATTGGATTGGTTTTATATCAGGATCAATTGTCTGACTATATAAACCTGTGCCACATCTTCTGTAATAAATAGTGGTTTATCATAGAGCTGAGATTACTTTCTTAAAGTATAAATTTTTATAAAGTCACTGTTAAAGCATCATTTATTTCAAAGTTTTAATGTGATGTTATGTGCTTGTATTACTATTTTATTATAAATTAGAAATTTCCTGGCATGGCATATTCTGCTTGCTTCAATGCATATATTTCCATCTTGAAATCAGGTGGCTTTTGTTTTTCAGATCTTCTGAGCATCTGCTGCCTGCTGGGATGTGCAGGAATGGAAGTACCATTTCCTCAGTACCACAGAAATTAAGGGAAAAAAAAAAAAAAAAAGAAAAAAGAAGGAAACAAATATAAAACAACCCTAAGAATATCTATGGGAATACAATTCTGAGAGAAATTTAAAGGAACTGTTTTTTTTTGTCTGGGATTTCACAATTTAATAGTCTATACATTTATTTTGTGATACTTCCTCTGAAGGTCATTTTTGAATCTTGCTCTATTTCTACACTATTGCTGTATCAGCTTGTTCTTTTGTGACATGTCAAATCTTTCCCTCTCTCTTTGTGCCGTAAATGTTCAGATTTGACCCCAAAGTCCAAGTTGTGGAAACTGGACAGGAAGTTCAATGATACAATGAGGCAATCCTTGGTGAACATTTTGACTTTAATTTAAAAAGAAACACTAAACTGTTTCTTATTCAGCTGTACAAGTGAAATGTAATGTGGCCATTTAGATCCTCACAGACACCGTGACTGCTGTATTTGTAGTGTGCAAGATCTAATAACCAAGAGAGGATTTTTTACATTTCAATATATCAATACCTCCTGAATACCAAGAATATTGTTGTGAATCTTGCAAAGAACAGTGTTATAAGAATGAAAGATCTCACACTGCAAAATGACTAGGCCAGAAGGAGATTTCATTGTATTACCTCCTGTGTTCTTTTCAGATGATCCTCACAAATTTGAGTTTAGTTCAGTGTGTAAATTAAGGTAATAGCCTATAGCGTGCTAAACTTTTATGATTTTGAGGGGAAAAAATAGTGTCTTCAGGTTACATACTAAGCTGGAGCTTTTGTGTAAGAAAGACAACATATTTATCCTACTTTGGATGTCTAAGTTAGTGTATACGTAAGATGTGAAATGATACTGCAAGAGGCAGCTTCTTCCTAAAACTGATGAAACAGCTGGAATAATTCAATGTTTGTTATATAATTGAGAGAAAACCAAGAAATTGAATCTGCCAAGTATTCCTAAGACATTGTGCCAGTTTTTATGTGCATACAGCAGTGGATCAATGTAATATAAAAATATATGCATATATAGCTCATATGCATATGTACGATATTATCATGCTTTATTTAAATAGGTTTACAAATATAAACATTCAAAATAAATAAATGTTTAAGAATTTTGCAACAGAATCTTTCCTGTCAAAAAATATAATTCTAAAGGATCTGAATATATATCACAGCTCATTTTTTTTCTAGCAATCTCAAATTTTTACTTCTCTTTTGCTTTTGTCACACTAAAGTGAATTGGAGCTGTGGGTTATTTTGTGCACTGATGTGTATGAGCATTATGTGTTAGAAATATGGCATCTCAATTTCTTATATGTCTCCTCTACAAATCTCTGGTCTGTGGAGTTTTTATGATACTTTTGGGTTGCAACAGAAAAAAAAAAAATAGATTGTCCGTCTGGCATCTTAACATGAATAAGTCAAAGATCAAAAGCAGCAAATTTAAAAATCTCCGTATTATCTTTGGTCAGAAAGATATGAAAAATGGGGACTGTCAGAGATGGCTTTGGGTTAATGAGCAAAGTTAGAGAAAAATACTGTAGAACTGTAGGCAGGGGCTGTATGCATCCCACAGGTCCTGGACTTCCCTAATTGTTAATGTTCCACCAGTTTGAAAAAAAAAATTAGGATTCTATTAAACAAAGTTTGAAGTAAGAATGACTACCTTGCATTAGGGCTCTTCTGTGTGCTGGCCTGCAGCAGGGTCCAACAATGTGTGGCCACTGCACTGCCACAGCCCTCCCACCTGTAGGACCCCCTAGAGGTGCTGGCCAGGCAGGCAGGCACCCAAGGAGCATGCTGAGTCACAGAGATAAAAAGTGGCCATCACACAGAGAGAGATGAGAAGGATGACAAATGTATTTACAGAAAATATATCCTGGTCTCATGAGGAATTCCTCTTTTTCCTCAGGGAAAACTGGTTTTAGTTTTACTACCATAGGTTACAAAGATAATATATACAGATTTCTTCCTCTCCTCTAAACCCATTTTCATATCACCAAGAAACTTGAGAACTGTTTTCTTACTTATCTTTTCAGCTGTGCTAAAATTCACTTGTTCATTCTCTTTTAGCTTTTTTTACCTTTTACTGTGAGAAAGAAAAAAGGAAACCAAACCTGTTTATTACTTTCACCTTTATAACTTTTGACTAAATAGACTAAAGAAGTTTTTTTGGACGACCAAATAGATTTCTACTTTCCTTTTCCAGTGGTTTTTTTTTTTTTTTTTTAACATGCTCAGGAGTGCTGTGCTTTATAAAGCTTTGATTCATCAGACCACTCAATCCCAAGTTTAAATCTTTTTGAAACACACAATTAGGTGGGTGTTCTACTGAGGCAGTTCTTCAAGATGTGATTTTCTTTTATGAAAGTGATGTGAGTTATAATAAAATGAAGGGATCATTGAACTGGTTCAAAATTGCTCATTTAATTTCTGTGGGTTTTTTTCCTTTACTGTGCCTGGTAAGATTAATATACCTGTAAGTCTCAATGTAATTTTATACAGTTTATTCAGAAGAAAAACATATATTGTCTTTGTCTGTTGTGTAAGACCTAACACAAAGAACAACAGGTTCTCATGGTAATAGTTCAAGTATCCTAATGCCAATGTGTTATTGACCTCAATGTGTCTATTTTCCAGTTAATGTCATGTTTATTTTACCTTCATCACCTCTCTGAGCAACATATGCAAACTAGGGTTGTTCAGTCATTTAGCATGAGTAGCCAGATGATTTCCTGACCTCTGTCCTCTAGAGGAGGACATGTCCAGCTCCTATGAACCCCTGGAGGGTCAGATTAATTTCCTCTGGAGCCCAGTCTCATATTGAAACTCATAGGCTCACCCTGAAGCTAGTAGAATGCATGAGGCAAAATACAGTATTGCACACATCCAGCTCTATTCCTTGGTACTTTGAAGGTCTGGCTAGAAATAAAAATGTTTCCCACTCACAGAAAATATGTACAAGCTTGTAAGGCTTAGGAGATCACAGTAAGTTGTTGGTACTGAGGTGGTCTTGTTTTTCCAGTGTATCAGTCCTGGAGACAAACTGGCTCCAGACAATATCCTCTCCTGATGAACTTGTAATTGCAACCAGTGACAGAATCACAGCAGCGCTCTCCTTCCACTGAGCACTTTCTCTTTCAGATTTTCCACAGACAACTTAAACTCATATGTGTCGTACCACTGCCCTGACTCCTCTTTATATACTAAGTAGAGAAATTACACAAATAATGAAATGTGCAAAAGAAACCCAAACCCAAAAAAAAGTCCAAACGAGAAAACAAACAAAGAAGCAAAACAACAACAACAACAACAACAAAAAAAAAAAAAAAACAAAAAAACAAAAACAAAACACACACACACAAAAACCCAAAAAACCAAACAAAAAAACTCCAAAAACAAAATCCCCCCCCCAAAATAAACCAGGAACCCAGAAAAAGCCTCATTCTATTCAAAGCTAAATCCAAAATTTCTCAGTGCTATAAATCTTCAAGTCAGATTTTAAATAGGGTTTCATATATCCAATAAGTCCTTCCTCTTAAGGCTAAAAATTGTCCTTCTTTTTTAAGAAAGAATAGGGAAAGATGTCAGGAAATTATGAAAATGCTTTTTTAATTAGTCCCTTCTGTCTAATTATCTCAACAACTGTCCCCATAGTACTTCTGGACAATCACTAGATGACATCTGCCATCTCCCTGCACCCTGAGGTTTTAAATGCTAGTTTAGTTGTACTATATTTTGTTTTCATTTGGGAGACCAGTACAAAACCTACACTCCGTGAAAAGATAAATAAGTAATGGAAAGAAAAGGATCTGTGCCAAATATTTTGTTTGGAGGGAAAAAAAGTCCTTTCAGTCAGTATATACTCACTGAAAATACAGCCCCACCAGTCAACTGAGTATATATTGGAGTGATTCTGGCAGGGATCCTTTAAATCACATGCCTGTTCCTTTGTTACCTCATCTTTCAAGTATTCTGATGTTTAGTAGATAGTTATGAAGAAGACCATATACAGTTGTCTGCCATTTTTTTTCTCTTACTAGCATAAACCAGAACATTTGAACAATGTGCTAGGTTCTGTTTTCTGCCCATTTGCTTTGGTTCCTTGAAGCATCTCATAGTTTTTTTCCTTGAAAAAATAAGCTGCAGTATGATATTTATGCAAGCACACTTGCCTAGCAAATTCTATCAGCACAATTCACTCTTCTGGCACTTGTTTATTTTTTGGTGGTGGTGGTCAATTACACAGTGACAATTGTCAGAACACTGGAACAAGACCAAGTTCCGTAACAGGCAGGTCAAATGATATTTTCAGCTGGTAAGCAGTAGAAGTTCAATTAGTACATGAATCATTTAAAACAAATTGAACAGAACAGTCAATAACATTCTTTTGGGAGTAATCTTGCACTTGAAGAGGGGTCTGTCTACTTAGCAAAGCAGCCTCAGGGCTGCTCTAACCTTTGCCTGAGGGCTGGTCCCCACTCAGCAGCCCAGAACAACGGTAGGGCATAGGTAACAGTTCTTGTTGTGCATTCCCACCCTCCACTCCCAAATTGAGCCATGCACTTAATCATCGTCTGACACTACCAGCACTTTGCTCCTTAGACACTTCTTCACTCTCCAGCACCTTAAATCAAGAGCCATGGCAATATGAAACCAAGATCATTCATTTTAGTATAATTGCAAATACTTATTTTCTTTTCAATTATTTTATTTTTTTATTGCAACTTTTGAACTTGCAAAACAAGTGCAATTGGGACGTTAACAACAAGCTGAGAACATTCACAGCCATCAGACTTAGGCGTGCACTTCCTTCTTCTAAGCATGATGAAACCTCATACACCCTTAAGTCTCACTAATTTCACCGCACTCTTTCCAGGTAAAATTATTGCATCATCACGTTTTATTCTATATCAGCTTGACTCTAGACTCATGTAGTAGTCATATCATATTCAGTTATATTTATTTTTAGAATTTACTTACTTCTTCCATCATAGGAGGAATGGTCTGCATGCATAAGATAATTAAGAAATCAGACTCAGGGAAGTGGCAAAAATCCTCTTAAGATAGCACTGAAAACTAGGTTTACAAAGAAATCCAAAACAAGTACATGCCTGTGCTGCACAGTGCAGCACAGGTGAAGAAAACCAGCTTAGCACAGACATACCTGAAAATGCAAACATGGTTCTAAAAGCAGTTTAGCTGTATCAGAGCATTATATCTTTGATATTATGTTGTACTGCAGGTAAGAGGCCTGCAGTAGGACAACTGGCATGACAGCAAGAGCCCAGAGGTGGTTCAAAGGCCAAAGTATCATCCTGCAGCCTGTAGAAATTGCTGAGCAGTGATTGTTCAGCATCATCAAGTTTTGGAGTGGGATTTCTACAGGCTGTTTTAACCTGTTCTCCAGCATAAGACAAGGTACAAGAAATTGTTTACAATAAGGATGGTGAGACACTGGAACAGGTTCCCCAGAGAGGCTGTAGATGACTCATACCAGAAAATAATGCAGGTCATATTGGATGGGACTCTGGGTAACCTGACTTGCTGGAAATTGTCCCTGCTTGTTACTGGACCAGATGAGCTTCACAGGTCCCTTCCAAGCCAAACCATTATATCATCCTATGACCAAAGAGGGGCTGAGGTGCTAACTGACATCCTCAAAATTCTAACACCATGATCCTATTAAAAATCTCCTAAATTTTTACTTGTATACACAGCCAGAAGTATCGTAGCCTCAAAGCTCTGATCTCAATCAGATTTCCTCAAGTAGATCCAAAAAAGGGAAAAAGGATGAAAAAGAAGGAAACGACCTGTTCTTCATTTTAGTAGCCAGCTCAGTGGTTAGCACACCTGTGAATTCCCACATGAGAAATACCTGCACTAGGAACATTTAGCTTCCTAGCTCACTGGCCACCTGTCAAATTCTCATTCTTGATTTAGGTTCTCTGTCCTTACTATTCTAGAAGACATACTTTAAATGACAACCATGGCTGTCTAGTAAGCTAAATTATGAGTTCCCTGAGTTACCCATTAGTACAAAGTTTCATGCTTGTTCCTCAATAGGTGTTTGCTCAAAGAGACTGAGGGTCTCCATTCAGGATGCATCCTTCTCCAGCACGGGGTGTTTGAGATATGGCAGCCCCTTGTGTTAGAGATTCTGTAGATACAAAATTGGGCTAAGGCTTCCACAAGGGAAAATCTATCACTGCTACTATAAAGACCTCAACTTACTCTTTTCAGTGATTTATATTCTGCTGGTATATAAGCCTTTAGTCCCTATATGAACTGTAAATGGTAGCCACATTTTTTTCAGATATGACAGACTCATGTAATAGGTTATTTTTTTCCATTAGAACACATGCCATTAAATCCATTATCCTTTCTAGTTTCTCTGTCAGGGCAATCAGTCTCTTTGCTTTGCTACAGTTATAATGCCACTATTAATTAATCTTATCCTTAATTTATAAGTCATATAGTTTTTAAAGTAAATGTACAGCTTCTAATGAGCTGGACTGACATATTTTGAGATCAAAGGCATAAATCCTCAGAGATACATGCACCCTTAATTACTATTTAGGTAACCAGAATCCATTGATTTCTGTATAGAGAGGTGACAACATATCTTTGAAGATCAGTATCAAAGTTTAGATTCATGGGTTAGTTATAGCCCAAAGTTTCCATCACTAGATCCATTTTGAGGGGGACGGTGTCAAAAAGTGTTAGAACACAGCGCTGGGTCTCACAGTTCTTTCAGTCTCCAACCTTGCTGCAAGGATATGAGTGCAACTATTTGTGGGCACAGCTTGCTGTTTGGACAAAAGTTTCTACCCAGCTGGTGGCCAAACATTCTGTTCCAACAGTACTTCTCTCATAGATTCATTGACTCATTAAGGCAGAAAAAGATCAAGTCCAGCCTTTGACCAAACACCACCAAGCCCACTAAATCATACATCAAAGTGCCATTTCTACTTGTATTTTGAGTGCTTTCAGGAATGGTGACTCTATTACTTCCCAGGGGAGGCTGTTTCAGTATTTAACAGTATTTAATACTGTTTCAGTATTTATTTATTCTTCTTTCAGTGATGAAAACTTACTTAATGTCGAACCCAAACCTCACCTTGAGCACCTTGAGGCCATTCCCCTTGTCCTATTGCTAGTTTCCTGGTGAAGAGGCCAACCCCTGCCTTACCACAACTTCCTTCACTTGTCCAGGTTTAACAGTCTCACCTCCTTCATCCACTCCTCATAAGACTTATGTTCCATACCCTTCACCAGTTTCATTGCTCTTCTCTGGAAACCCTCCAGAACCTCAATGTTTTTCTTGTAGTGAAGGGCCCAAAACTAAACACAGGAATGAGGTGTGGCCTCATCAGTGCCAAGTACAGGGGGATGATTGCTACCCTAGCCCTGATGGGCACACAATTTCTGATCCAGTCCAGCATGCCATTGGCCATCTTGGTCACTTGGGCACACTTCTGGCTCATGTTGATCCAACTGTTGATCAGCACCCCTAGGTGTGGGTGGAAAGAGCTACACATTGCCTTCAAAACCAATGTCCAAGGATTAAAATCACAGCTTTCCATCTGTGATCAACATTCAAAATGAGGATTTAGGGGAGCCTTTGTGATCCACCAAGGACACTTAGATGAAACTTGTCTTGTTCCATTATTTGCTGTGGATGGGAGAAAAAAAACCATTCTGCTGAAAGCAGGTGGAGTTTTTTTACAACTGTGACTGAAGCAGCAATAATTTTTATGATGGGCTGTAACACTGCAGTGTTTTCTGTTCCACAGGGTGACATGCAGTGCACATTTCCTACACCTAGTGGTACAGCATGTCACAGTGTATTTGACTTTAAGCCTACCAGCAGCTCCAATGAAGTCAGCCATGACTCTGAATTTAAACATTGTTCAAGTGCTCTGTTGGATCAGGTCAGAGTGCTAAGTAGTTTTTTTACATTCTATCTCAAATGTCTTAGCCTGAAGAGCTCTACCTTATGTTCTGAAGGCAGTTGCTTTTATACACTAGGTTATAAGAGTAAATTATACCCAAATACTCTTAAATTTTAGGACTCCTATTATCTTTCCTCAAGTTGGCTTACTCATATCATACAACAGTGTGGCCAAACTGTAAGGTAGGCTTGCTATGGCCTTTAGTAAAATTTATCTTTCAATAATACTATAATGCTTTGTATTGTGTCATAATATTGCACTGTAATATTTTTCATATAAAGAAACAAAATGCCCAATGCATGGATAATAATCATTCCAATGTAGCAGCAGCTTTAGTGGAGGCTGAGCTACCTTTATTCCCAAGAAAAATAAGCAGAAACTAACTCCCTTCCTGCTACAGGGTGGGGTAGCCCTACAGACATGCTGGAGCAGGCACTCTGCTGCTCCCTAACATTAGGGGTCACCTGTGCCACTTAGCCTCATTACCAGGGAGGACATGAGTCACGTGGGGCGGACCGAGCACTCTCAGCGCTATTCCTCATCATCCGAAATGAAAGAATATTAAAGGAGCTCGACATTTTACTTCAAAGGCCAACAAATAACTCCCAGTGTCTCCATATATAAAGCAAATGACAGCAGACAACAGGCACATCTTTGGCCTGGCAGTGGCTGCAGTTTAAAACAGTGACAGGAAATAATGAGGTTTAAATTGGTGAATTGGTTTGTGTGTACTGGGGATTAACCTGTAATACAAAGTGCACCCAAATTACAGAACTTCAGAGATGAGCCACTTTATAGCATTGTAGCACACACTCTGACTGTCATGATGCCTCAAATACAGAAATACTAGTATACTTTATCGTCCCACAGTCACATAATAAACTTAGACTAAAATCTTAAGCTACCTTGCAATAAAATCAAGTGGAATTAGAAGATAAACACAAGCCAAAAACTATTTTAATAAGGTGTGTGATGAAGTAAGATGCATCAGCTGAGGTTTGTGTTATATTTTTACTAATAAGCCAACATCAGTATTTATGAATAAAATGAAGTGCAAAGAGCAAAAGGATAACTCATACATTTGTGCTTTTTAAACAAAAGAATGGCATGAAATAACTGTGCTGTTTGCATCCTTCTGAACACTCCCCATAACAATCCAGACATGGTTTTCACAGAGAAAATGAGTGGCAGCACACAGACCTTTGTGTCACCATATGTCTCCCTGTGACATGAGGAACTACCATGCAGTCACTAATGTGTTCAGAGGTCATATACAGCAGGTAGTGAATTCAGCAGCAGTGAGCAACAGAAATGACAGGATGCTCTGCATCCTTCTAAATTTGCTGCTATTTTCTCTTGCCTTTTCTAGATATTCTAGTAGGCAGAGGGGGTTGCTCCAGGAAACTCAGCCTGAATTCACATGAAATGGGGCTGGCAGTGTGACAACACAAGTGTTGTAAGCTTGATGGGTTCAAGGATTCTCAGGCACAGGATTCAATATAAATTAAGCTGTAAATAAATAAGGACTCTTACTGTGGGAAAGATAAGATTCAGGTGAGAGAGAGGACAGGGCAATGCAATTAATAGTTATTACACTAAAGAACCTTTTATCACCAGCAAATTATATTAGGGTTGAAGACAGTAATTTGAGGAAATTATTCTATTCACATGCTTTAGTTGAAGTAGGCTCCATGAGTCTATTTATTGTGCTGGAGAAGGTAATTTCTTTGGATCTGGGAGTTTCCATGGCTTTGGCTTTTTATTGACCTTTTTATGTCTTCATTCACTGACCCTACCCCCACCCCCTTAGCAGGCAGAACACAAAGATGACATTTGACTTATCACAGTCAATTCCAAGCATTTAAAATCTGAAAAGAGCACTCAGAATACCAGAAAGATTGACTTGTATAAAAGATCATTAAGCTGAATTATTTCCAAATCAAAATAATAGTCCACCTTATTTTTCTGCATGTAAGTTTCATTGTTTGAGGAGGTTCTCTGTTAACCATAGTGCCTTCAAGCTTGCTCTGACCATGACAAAAGAAAGATTCGCTTTCACATATTGTTATACTGCCAGAAGCTGAGGCATTGCAAAAGGCAATAGCACTGTGTTAGTTCCTGGACTAACTGCCCTTCTGTGCTCATCAAGCCTTCTTGAATCTATCCTCTCTAACTGGGTACCCTTGAGACTCGCAGCACTATATTTTTTAAGGGACTTTTCCCCCCACTATTACCCCTGTCTTCAAAGTGCAAATTTCTCCTTAAGCAGGTGTCTCCTTCTATAAGTCAAACGCTGAAAGCTCCAATGCTGCCTTCCTCATGAACAGGAGATGGGGATTCCTCTCCTGCCCCCCAGGAGGACACCCCATCCCTCTTTTCATTTTCAAATTATTTGTTGGTAAATGAGCAGCACCTCAGGCTGTCAATCTCTGAAGAAGCACAGTGTCACAACGACAGAATATTTGCCTCTATGTATTTAATCACACAATACAATTTTAATCAACCTGCAAAAAAGCCCACATTAAAATAGAGGACAGATTGTGCTACAGTTAAATTGTGATTTTGTTGTTGAGATAAAAAATGGATATTAATGTTCATGTTGAAAAAGTGTACTTCACAGTACATAAATTAAATATATAAAGTTTTTTATTTTATTGTACATCTGTCTGCATATTTTATAGTATTGTTCCATTTTATTACATTTCTGATCAAGACTAATGCTCATTAAAAATCTAATATGACAATGAAAAATTTTATATGGAAAATTCTTGTCCTCTATTACAATTGCTATCTGCTCCACTTTTTGGTAACCACAGTAAATTAGACTTGGGCCATGGTAATCTTAATTATATCTTGAAATAGATGACGTTGGAAATATATTGAATAAACTCTTTTGGTGAGATTGCCTTTGCCTCTTAATTCAAACTCTATGTTCATATGCTTACATTATTTAAATTACAAAAGGCAGGCATCTGAAAAACTGGATGCTTTGTTGGGCAGTCATATTCATGAAAATTCATTCAATTGTGAGGAGGTCAAAAAAACAGGAGAGAAAAAAACTGCCTGCTGATGAAAATGTAACATAAGCCACACTGTTTCATTTAAGCTACAAAATGCATAGACTAAAAAAGACAGTTCAATATGATCTCAAAACTGTGTTCTGTGAATTCGTTATACTTTTAGCTAGAGAGCAGCAGTAACCCAGCCTATTTACTTGCTTTATTTGAACAAGACAGGAAATAAAGGCCATTCTAATAGGTGGCACAAGCACTCTGCATATCGGGGGGCTGATGTGAAACTGGCATATGAGAACATCACCAGATCCAATACTTTGGTTTTTGCTCCAAAGCTGTATTAAAGCGAAATGTTGACTCTGAAGGCAACTAAAATCCAACAGAAGTTTTATTTTGCCTCAGTTGGCATTGTGAGAAGCATGAAACAGCATGACATAGCAGGTGACACAACTGTCAAGTTCAGCCATGTCACACAAACAAGACTCAGTGATAAAAGGGGATTGGTGACAGTGAAAACTGGCATGGGCTACACAAAGGACATTATTTCTCTTCCGTGGCATTACTGCCCATTGATAAGCAATGTGTTTAAGTAATACTTAGAGGAAGTGTCCCAGAGCTATAATGCAGAATGTGGCCAGGCCTCCCTGTAGAGCAGCCCTTTGAAGAGCCGCCAGTGGCACCTGAGGGCATGCTAAGCTGCTGGGATATGTTTCACGAACTGCTTAACAAAAATTGCAAATAAATCAGCTGCTCTGAGGATGAAGTTTGCAGTCTACAGGTAATACACTGAACCACAAACAAATATACACTGACTATATTGAGCAAAGCTGTCTAACATCTCCAGTGAAGAAGCTTCCTTAATCTCTTCATGGAATCAATGTTAGCCAATTTTTACGTCTTCTTTCCTTCCTCCTTTCACTGAATTCCCTTGAAAGACTGAACACCTTATCATGTACTCTAATTTTCCTTAACCTATCACTAATTCTTTTATCTTCTTTAGGTAATTTAAATCCCAGAGACAAATCTCTATGTACAATCTTTATGATTATGCTTCCTTGAAGAACTTCAGTATTATAAAATGGAAACAGCAACTGTTGTCTGTTTGATCAACCCCTCAACACACTGGCAAAGGATGTTAGGTGGGAGGCCAGACTCCAAAATGTCTCTGAGCCTAATCAGACATGAGACGCTTAACTGTTCAACTCTTGCCACACTAAGATATTGTGTCTTAATGTGGCAAGAGTTGAACAGTTAAGTACCAGGGCTATTCAGGTCAAAGCCAAAGACATTTTAAAACTCTGTATTTCTAGGCTTTCTGCTCTAGTATCAGAGGAGAGTGCTAAGCTTTAGGTGAAACTGCCCTTGATCAGACTGGCTAAAGGAAAATCTTTAGCACTTGCTGCTGTTCACCTCATGATGTTAGACACTGCTGACATTCACCCTTGCAAAAGCAAGAAGTGGTGTCAGACGCAAAATCATTGGGTAAAGAGCTCTATGCTGATGCAAGGGTGTTCCACCACAACGTGACTTGGAGAAGCTGTTACATCAGGCCTTGTTTGTGAGGAGGTGGCAACCCTCTCAGCAGCATCAGTAAATCTAGTATTGATGTGGCATCTTTGACTGAAACTTGATTCAAGTGAACTACCAGATAATGTCAGTAGCAATCATAGCTCCACCACAATATTAAGGAATAGAGATCACTGTAATAACAACATTTTTGGGCATATGTCTTGATGAGACTTTGCCTATCCTGCTTAGATGGTATTCAAAAGGAAATTATTATAGTTGGTGATACAAAATAGAAGTCCTCTTTCACTGTCATTATATAAAAATCTTTACATTTGACTATGTCTTCAAGTTTCTTACCCTTTAATAGAAATGTTTAATATTGTTTAGAAATCAGACATGCATTTTAATTTAAAAAAAATTCGAAAATATATTCCTGCAATTGAGCACCTCTAATCCCCTCTGCAATCAAATTTAGCTTTTGACTTCATAGAGGGTTTTTTATTTACGCATAAACTATTCAATTAATGAAAGTACTTGGATTTGCCACAAGAAAATAAGGAACCTAAAGAAAGCAGTGATTGATGTCAACCTTGAGGACAACCATCTCCTCTATCTTCATATTAGAAAAAACAACAGAAGAAAGAGAAGCACAGTTGCATTGCTAACATCATAATGCTAGATTTGGCAATAAATATTTTTTTTCCATTTCTCATTTATTCCTAGGGAGAATAAAAAGAAAGAAGAAAGCTAATGTGTCTGTATCAGGCCCAATGAAAAAATAGAAAAAATAATCTCAAACCAATACAGAAGATTTTTGATATACTTATTAAAATGTGGATCTAATTATTTCTTTACTATATACTTTAGCATAAGTATCACAAATGGTGGTGCACAAATAGAAATAGTCTGTTGAAAGACATAAAAAATGTTAGGCCATCACAGACTGACAGACATCCTTAAGGTAAAACCAGAAATTCCAAGTACGTGAATAAAACAAAAATTATAACAAATTTTCTTACATTCTGTGAATGTTAAATTTTCTGTCACAGAAGATTGCTGGAGCTCAGTAAATATCTTTGCTCACTTTCAGAATTATTTATTTGGGAGAAATTCTGGATAATGATTAGAACTGAAAGCTAGTTCATCCATCTCTCTCCAACATCCACACAACCCTGATTCATCTATTGGAGCTACTTGTAAAGCTAATTTGTCGAAATCCTAGAAGAATAGTCTGTCAGCACTTCACAGCATTGAAATTTTAAGGGGGTTTCCATATTTCCTTCGTTGTAGGCTGAGAAAAGAATTTCTTCAGTTCTCTAAAATAATAAACGTCCTACAGTCAGGATTCACAAGTAGAGTTTTCCTGTATGTAGAATAATCAGCCATTGACTCAAGTTTCTCAGAGAGACTGAATCTTCAGCATTCAAAATGGAGTCTCCTCTTCCTCCCATGGCAGCTTCTCCCTGTAGTTCTGCACTTCAGCGTAGAGCCCATTTGAGCAAAAGTAAGCTGCCAAAACACTATTATTACTGCTAACGAAACAACAACAAAAACAACGAAAAAACAGCAAATCAACCAACCAACCAAAAAAATCCATAACCCCATTTCTATTCAAAATCTAGTAGAGATATGCAACTGAACATAATTTCCAGGGCAGAGGATATAATGTTTATCTAAAAAATATATATTATAAAGAGCCTTTCTAAAGTTTACAAAACTTTATCAAGTTTTGCATCTAAATTTTTCTAAATAACAGTGCACTGGAAAAAAGGCAGTGATTCCTTAAGTAATCCCTGTCCAGAAAAAAACAGGCTGTTGAACATAGGATTAATTTTAAACACAGATGGAATTAAGTATATGCTTCAATTCTTTTCTGAGTCAGAAGTAAAAATTGAAGACCATAGCTATGTAATACTTTACCATGTTACAGCAGAATCAACTAAAATGTTGCCATTATATCCTTTCATATGTTTTCAACATCCTGCTTCAGCAGGAGTTGGATTAGATGACCTCCAGAGGTCCCGTCCAACCTCACCTATTCTGTGATGCTGTGAACATTGTAGAGAAGAAAGCACATTAGTTACATACTTGTTCATTGTGTAAGGAATATAAACTGTTCTAACTGTTTATGAAAATAGTAAAAACAAATTATGAAAGGCAAATGTGTCATTTGGATCATTCATTTTCCTTTATTGAGTTTTGATGAAAAACAGTCCATTTGAAATATTTCCAGCAACCATTTCAATTCCAAATGCTCAATACAAAAACCTGGTATCAGAGTTCAAACATATAAAGTTACAGCTCATCATAATTTAATATTTAACAGCATTAATCATTTCTGATTTTTCATAATTAAGTTTACAAAAATAATGTTACATTTATAAAATAAATCAGTTTTTCCCAATAAATTACAGTGGTGTTCTTATTCAAAAATGCAATATATCGTACAAAACAGACAACAGCTTTTTGTCAGATAAAATACTAAAGTATATTTTTTCTCCAATACATTTTGGCAGTGTGTGAAAACATTTTATTATACACTTGAAGTTCACTGTGAAAAATAGACTAAGCTATTATGCACATCTCTTATATAAGGCAAGGATGGCCAGTTTGGGGATGATCTTTATTTCCAATTATGTTTTTAGTCAGACCATTACTGCATGCATATGCAACTAACTTAATTTATCTGACCCAGTAAATTCATGCAGATCCACCTAGAGTCCAACACTCTTTCTATAACAAGTAAAAAAAAGGGAGCCAAATCTGTAAACTTTTGGGCTGCTCAGTATCTCTCACACTTGTTTTACCTTTGTGTATCACTGTAAAGCATTGGTGGACAACTTGTAAGAATAGCACAGGCTGGATACCCTAAAAGTTCATGGCAAAACTTCAGTACATTATTCTGTTTTAAAAACTCTTACTAAAACGAACTTGTAAAAAGAGCAATGCATTAATAAAAAAAACAAACAGTAAACAGCAAAAAGGAAGAGTATCTAAAAAGCAGAAGGTAAACATTAATAGCTACTGTATACAGACTTTACAAAAGCAACTTCTTTAAAATAACAAAAAAGCACAGTGTCTACCTGGTGGTAGGTGCATTCTCATTAAAGCCTTTTTGAATGTTCAGGTCAGCTCAACATTTACTATGTTGCATTTCCTGCCTACAAAAATGTATTTGAAGAATAATTACAGATTGTTTGAGCAACTTTTACAAGCCAAGGGAGTAACTGCACCATCTCTAGATGTTGTGATTAATGAAGGTGTCTGGTTCAGGATGATCAACATCTAACCTTGAAGAATTTCTGACTCCACTATGTTTTCTCTTTTTAATAGTTTAGCAAACTGCAATATATTATTATCTCTTTTTTGTCTGTTTCTCTCTACCATATCTTCTCATAGAAAGTCTACTTAAAGTACTAAATCGTTGTTGTCTGCAATAAATAAAATTCGCGAAGCGGTAATTTTCTTATGATGTTAGTATTCTATGAACAACAAATGACTTCATATATCAAAAAGATTACTTTCACAAATTTTAACGGGGTAGTATAAATGCCCCAAGTGAGCTTGTGTCACAAGGTTCACTTAGTGCAAACCCATAGAGAGTCCAAATCCAGATGGGTTGTTATGGATTCCAGACACAAAGCCTAGTCAGTGTTGGATCCCCAGACTGGAAGGGGAGGAAGAGGTGGAGAAAGGGGCTCATCACAGAAAACCTAGTGATCCCACACTTCTGAAAAATCTTAAAAATTGAGAGGATGAGTATGTGAATTGAGAGGGTGTGCTGTCTTCTGGATTGAACTACCATGGCTCAAACCAGGAACACCTGGAGCTCCACTAAGGCACATTTGCCACTGCAATTAGGAAGTCATACCTCTCCAAACACAGAGCTACTACATTAATTACAACTTTTCTGTAGGTGAATTTTAGTGATTGCTGAAACATGCATTTACCACCTAGTTAGACAAACACAACGGCTGCTCTTACACTAGTAAACCAAACATCAAAAGTACACTCCAGCCCTGAGGTCAAATGACATGGTCCTAGTTAGACCTTATTGCAGTCTACAACTTCCTTGTGAGGGCAAGAGGAGGGGCAGGCACTGATCTCTTCTCTATGATGACCGGGGACAGGGCCCAAGGGAATGGCCTGAAGTTGTGTTGGGAGGTTTAGGTTTGATATTAGAGAAAGGTTGTTCCCCCAGAGGGTGGTTGGGCACTGGAACAGGCTCCCCAGGGAAGTGGTCACAGAAAAGCCTGACAGAGTTCAAGAAGAATTTAGACAATGCTCTCAGGCACAGGATGGGACTATTGGGGATGGTGCTATGCAAGGCCAGGAGTTGGACTCAATGATCTTTGTGGGTCCCTTCCAACCCAACTTATTCTGGGGTTCTGTGATACTCTCTGTACTCTTAAAGAGAAGGGCTGTGTCCAAAGAACTTGGTGAAAATTGTCCCTAGACTGGCATAATTCCCAAAAGGTGACCATAAATTTTTGGGGAAAGTACTAGTTAGTCCAAACTAAAAAGCCTACCAGTCCTTATTCTAAGTATTTATCAATATAAATGCTTTAGCGCTGGCCAGTTGACTATATATAGACATAATATCTATATATGTTATATAGAGAGATTTTAAGAAGTCTCAAGCATATTCACCCAGACAGGCCTTCTGCTTCACACAGTTAAAGAGGGAGGATTCAATGCTTTTGTTGAAATTTTACTTGAAAGAGATGGTTCTTTCAAATCAGGATTTTTTAGTTTTTTCTGTCCGTTAAGTATGCTTTCCTTTTCTTTAAATTCATGAGTTTTTTTTGGTAGCCTAATGTTCTACTATTAGTGGAATCTTGGCTTTTGCCTGAATAATTCACTTTTTCATGACTACAATTCACAGCTAAACAAGCACTAACGGGTTCCATTATGATGAAAAAATTATATACACATCTAAAACAATAATATTAAGACAACAACTAAAACAGTAAATAAAAACATAAATCTGTGCAGTTATAGGATCTAAAAATCATATCTACCTCTATACATATTTGCCAGACTGCAGCATCCACAGTTACAGTTATATAAAGTAGTCAGAACAACATTACTTTCCGAATCACGAGGTGTTTCAAGGAACACCCACTTAGTAGTGGCTGCAGAGGAAATAAGTCCCTTTATCAACCTGAGATTTTAAATGTGCAAGTGTTCTACCAATCTATGTAGTGCATGAATAGGAAGGGAAGAAAGGGAAGGAAGGAAGGATAAGACAGATAAAAATATTATCACAATGGTTTTTGTTTCAAAATAGATTGCTGTGCAATGACTGATGCCTGATTTGCAGACATTTTGTATTCTTGCCCAGAGCCTTGTGGAGGGGAAGGTAATGGAGTTTCTGGAGTTGCTGAAAAAAAAAGTAGAAATAATTACATATTTTTATAGTCTGGTCTGCTCTAAATATACATACTAGTGCACTGAAAGGGAGTCTTGTTGCATGCTTGGGAAAGGGAGTGCCTTGACATGCTAGGCAAACAGGCTATCTTAATGATCAGAATTTTTAATTTATTAAAGATTGTGCATGTAAAAACAATGATATATCAGAAGGGTGCTGAATTTTTAAAATTAAATTAAATTCAGGTCAAAGTCTATTACTTAACACCATTTATATACATGCATTTTTAATGCACAATTATTTTAATTTAAGAATGATGATGAAATAGCTCTATGAACACTGACAGGCCACCATTCTAATTAATATTTTAAAATGAAACAGTGAAGTGTTTTGACAGAAGGCTAACTTGCAATTACTTACGTATCTGTTCTGTATGTACAGGAGCAGACATTGAACTTATGAGGACCGTTTGGCCAGTTAATGGATCTTGGGCTAAGTGAGGGTGCATTGGATGATGAAGATGACTGGCATCATTAGAAGTACCTGCAAAAATAACATGAGCATATATCAATTCAAAAGAGCATGTTGTTGCCAGTGACTTATACGTCTGTATTACATTTCCACAGAGTAAATATTTTGATTGGCAATTTGAATAATTGCCTCTGGGTATTCATGAAACAATTTAAGCAGACTTCAAGCATATTAAGCACTGTGTTTATTTTCACTGTTTTGACTGCAATAACAGTGTGTTCCATGAAATATTTCTAAGGTTTCTTTCATCTGCCTAGGGAATTGTTGGACAACCCAGTAGTTACTGAGAAGTACATAGCAAAATCTGTCGTTGTAGGACTAAGTTAACAAGATGAACTGCCAAGACAAGAAGGCTTTAGCTAACAATTACGCAACACAAAGCTCAGGCAGTGAGTCAGAGTGGTAGCATAGATTAGGATTCCTTCAACATCCAACATGCTAAATTCAACGTAATATAAGATGGTAAATTTAACAAATTGTTAGCTTACCTCCCAGTAACATTTCCTGAAGCAAACTGTCAATTTTCACAATTCCAAATAATTTAACCAATTGTATCTGCTCAATCATTTGCCAAGTGATGCTTTGGAGTGTAGGCAGTAGAAGAAGAAGTTCTCCAAATCTTCCTCTGGAGTCATACTGACGGTCATTAATATAATCCTCTAAACTGATTTGGACTTGGAATCGCATATTCTTAATCTTCAATGGATTACTCAAGCCTTTTGCATCTTAAAAAATGACAAAAAGTTAATGTCCAGTCATATTATGATTTAGGAGGAGCATCTTATTATTTTTCATTTTATTCTTTTCCAATCAGCTAGATAACACGAACAGATGCTACTTTAACAAAAATTACTTTCAATACAATGTGTTTTACACATGTAAAACAATTGAGAGATATTTTTGGAAAATACCTGGATCAAAAACACAATTGCTTTCAAGCAAGCATATTCATTGTCATCTATTTGAATTTCCTGGAAGGGACGAACTAATTCATCCAGAATCCGATTTGCCACTCGGCAGATCTCTATTTCAGTGCTGTTGCGATGAATTATGTAATTGTTGCCTTAGAGAGAAAGAATACCAACATATGAATTAATAGAAACATTTTGATGTAATGCACTAGATGAAGCCAATTTTCAAAAGTACATTTCATATTGCTTGATCAAGTTAATAACCTTTAAGTAATAACTCTCCCTTGCATCACACACAACTTTTCTTTGCAAACACAGTATATGTGGAAGTTATAGCTGTGACCCAGTAACTAACCTGGACGTATAAGAATGCCAACATGTAGTTACTGACTAGTCCACAGGACCAAGGTTGGTATTTGAATGTACAAGTATGAAGTAAGTAGACATTTATGTTCAAATAACAGATAAATATACTAACAATTGATCTTAGAATGTCTTCTTCCCTGATTAAAACAATATACCCTAAACTGAGCGACAAAGATTTGTCAAAAGACTAGAGGAGACACTGTAAATGCTTCTTTTTCTATTGGATGTTCCTGTTGTTCCTAATAAAATTTAGTAGCATGGTAAAATTTTCAGTTGAGAATTAATTTTATCTAGTTTTCTGGGGGTTGGGATTTATTTTAAATATCCATTTTGGAAGTCTCCACTATGGTGTCTTAATTGACCTTCTGGAGAACAATAGGAGTATCATGGAGGTTTCAGAAGCTACCATTCAGTTTTTGCAAGAAAAATTGATAATTATATCACAAGAGATCCATGTCAAAATTACTCATAAAACAGATACCTGACTCCAAGTATCAAAGATGAGCCTTGAAGCCTCAAATTGTTTCTTTTTTTGGTACATCTGCTGATGCTCGTGATATGTAATTTTCTTACTATTATTTTATAATTTTTTTCCTTATTACTTTATTACTAATCCAAATAAAATTTCAATTTTTTTTTTGTTTCTGTTAATTTTGTTAGTGAAAACTGTATCTAGGGAAATAACTACCTTAAGAAAGCCATTTGTACAGATTTTATCTTGAAAGAATTGCTGGTGAGAAAAATACCTTCAGACCAAGCCCTTCCTTGTCCTTTTAATCTTTTAATATGTGGAAAAATAAATTCAGGCTAATTTAGAGCTATGAAAAGGCAGACCCAATGAGGAAAGAGAACAAGTAGTAGAAAATGTTCTTGTACCACAACATCGGTGAAGAGACAAGACTGAGTGCATATTCTATATAGTCATGCCTCACATCCAAAATCCTGTCCAAGACAACGAACAGGCTTTCTCAGGAAACAGCTGCAATGCTGACCATGTCTTTTTGGCAGAGTACACTTCAAAGTGGCAGAGCACTGTGTCAAAGAAAGCTAACAAATGCCTCATCACATGACTCCACACAGGCACACATCTCATTTTGCAACTGTGCCTCTCCATTGCATGAACTAGAAGACATGCTTCCATCAGTGACAGCATCCTCTTCCCTGAGAGCCATGCTCCCTTCATATAACCCAGTGCAGAAGCCATTCCAGCTGACCAAGAACACGCTCCTGCAGGCGTGCCTTGGCACTGTGCTGTGGCTGCACCCATCTGCACGCAGCAGGGACAGCAGGAATGATGGTTACGTGGTGGACATGCAGGGACTGTTGAGGAAGCAGTGAGACGGGTCTTGGGAAAGTGAGTTACAGGAAACAGGTTAATATTTTAGACAGTAGAGTCTTTGAGTCCGAAAGAAACCTGAGAAAGCTCCACATAAATGGTTCATGAAAACTGAAAGTAGTACCTGTGCAACAGGCTGCCTGCTTATTTTGTAAGCAAAGGGGTTTTTACACTGTTTTTGTGGTGTTGTTGTTTTGTACCATTTTTTTTTTAAATGGGAAAAGGTGCAGAAAAGACAATAATGTGAGGAGGCAATTGCAAGGAACTCCCTTAAATTGTGGTTTCTGCTATCCAATAGACCTTCAGCTGTATTAACCCACACAAAACCATCCACCTGCTTTTGCTAGAACAGGCACATGACATTATGACATTAATTGCTATTTAGCATTTACAGAATGCATTGCTTTGATTGTGCTAGAACAGTTGTCCCACTTAAGTGACTACATCGTTGCTAACGTACTATAACATCATCATCAGTAAGTATACCAGAACCAATATTTACCTAAAAGTAGAATGTCCTTATATGCCATAGATCGTTTTGCTGCTCCAAGCAACAGGTGCTCCCCAGCATGTGCTCTTAGCAGGGCAACCTCATGAAAAAACCAGCAGACTTGTTAGATGATAAAGCAGTGAGTTTCAATAAGAGCAAAAGAAAAGAGGATACATATTACTGTGTATTAGGTACATGTTTAAGGCTTTTAAGATTCCAATATAAAATGGAAAGTGAATGTAAAAATTTTAACACCATAAACCCAGCACTTTCTAATTAAACTGTCATCCTCTGTCACTTCTAGCATTCTGTCCAGATTTTAAACATCAGGATCTACAAAACACTTCTCAACAAATACACCACCTGCATTTATTTCCTAGTGTGAATTCCCTTGAAAAAGTTTTCTCTGGAATTTTAAGTTGACGCTAAAGACTCCAGTGGGCTGGAATGAACTGTTACAGTAAATTTGCTTCTATCAGTGTCTCATTTTTCTCTTGAACCAAAAACTTATGTGGCACTTAAAAGAGCTTTTTCCCAACAAAGTCAGATATGCTAATAGAGCATTTATTACCACTATTGTCCACAAAGACGAATCCAATTGTACTGGGAAGGAACTTGTGATTATCAGTTTACTCTCTGTCACCTATTTACTTTCCTCTGGTTTTAATGTCTGCTTGAAATTTTAACAATTGCTTTTATTTCCTCAAGCACCTCATTTCTTGAAAAGTAATTCTAATCCAAACCAATCACTTTAGGAGAGATATAAAGGTACACAGCACCTGAGTAATACTTACTCAGTAACTATATTTACTATACTTATTGCACTAATACTCACTAAACCTGAGTAATCTGTTAAGACTTTTCAGGTTCTCAGTAGAGTTACCTTAGTTGCTACGGCCTCTATGGTTTGTAAATCAGGCTGACTCCCAGACCAGGAATAATCTTTTTCAAAACCAGATGGCTTGTTTTATAACTGAATGAACAATGCCCCTTAGAAACTGGCTATCGCAAATGAAAAAGTGGCATTTTTTATCTCTCAACATCTTTGTCCCTACTTTTCTATAGTACTTAAGGTTTCAGAGGATTTCCCAACATACACTCTTCAAGAACAGCAGGGGTGTTTTCAGCCTACCATTCTAAGCTGATATTTTTTTAAATGCAGACAGGAACATTTTAAGGATATTTAATACCTTCTCTTTTCCTCCATGCTATCTAACAATAAAAGCAGCAATAATTTTTGCTTGCTTTTGTTGCCCTTTTGTAGCAACAGCATTTGAAATTCTCTTTCACATGAACAGAGTTGTAACTTATTAGAGTATGTTGAGATTGTGCACACATGCGGTCTGTGGGTCTGCAAAGACATCTTTTAACTCCTTTCTTGGGGAGTCTCTTGTGGTCTGAAACACATCCATATTCCTGAGGAACGATATAAGAGGGAATGATTCAGTTCAAAACCAAGGATGACCTAATGCTTGCATGATTTTGTTAAAAAACTGAGAGAATGAAGAAGCAAAAAGAAGGATTTACACAACTCCACTTTAAAGAGTGATTTTTTCAAGATTAATCAGATTTTGGTGTGGAATTAAGAGATCCCAAGCAATGAATCAATCTCCTTCTGAGGCTGCTTGTCAGAGAACTGATCACGACAATGTGATAATGATACTGGTTTTGCCAGTACAACATACTCTGAAAGCCAGTGATATATTAGGATATATTACAAATGGGACGATAGATCAGACCTCTGTCATAAAAACCCTTAGGAATTTTCAAGATTTGGTGCTTTTCCCCTTACATTTATTATATACTATATAATTTTATTACATTGCATTGTATGAAAGATTATTTGCTATGGATTCATATCAATATTTTTGGAATTTGTTTAAAATTCTAATCGCTTTTGGTTTTTGCAAGTAGAGAAGACTTGCATCGAATTAAATAACATGCTGTCTTAAAGCATATTATAATGAAATGTGAACATAAAATAAATACTTTTTAAGGCCAGAAAAAAGTTCTGCTTCCAAAACACTACAGAATGAACAAAACACTTAAAAACATGCTGCTTTGCTTTTTCCTTTTGTTCATGTATTTTCAGTTGTGGTGGTGTTATTTCAAAATGTAAAAAAAAAAAAAAAATTAAGAGGGTGGGTCTTGTCTACTGAGCTCTGTTTGTTCAGACAGAAAAGAATGAGTGCTTCATCACGATATTTAAATATCACAGGAATAACAGAGCAGTAATTAGAGTTTTTTATTTGGTCTCCTCTTATACCTGGTCATCGAGTGGTAGTTCACAGAAGCCTGGAATATATTTAGCCCATTCCACCAGGACTAAAAGTTGTTGCTTCATAGACTCACAGACATCACTAACACCAGCAATTTTCTTAACATTTATATCAGTGCTAGCACCAGGACTGGAGATTGAGATCTGGCCATAACGAGAGACAAAAATGAACAACGTTAAATTTCATATAATTTTATTTTCACTGGTTAAAAGCATATTTAAGAAAAAATCACAGCAGTAATCATAGATACTCTTGAGAAGTTCCTTGACCATATGGACCATTATCCTGCAAGTAAATTATAAATTTTTCTTTCTCATTATTACCAGTATGCTAAAACTTTAATCATACCGTGATACAGTATCTCCTCATTCCAAAATACTATTTTTAAACATACTAGAGCTCTTTTAATTTGTAGAAGGGAGGTGTTTAGTTTTTTTTCCTTTAACATGGTTGACATTTACCTCATTTCAGAAAAAAAGAAGAGCTCATAATGGTATGCTGTAATATTAAAGGATAGAGATATTAAGAGAAAGAGAATGTTAAAGGAGTAGCATGTTATTCTAGTGGAAAGATAAGTATCATTAACTTTAGAAGGTAAAACGGGGGGGGGGGGGGGTGTTAGTGCCTGGAGGAGAATGGTTTGTAATGATGAAGCAGAGGTGCAGGCAGAGGACTGAGATGTTTCAGAGGAAATGTAAAGGATATGAGTGTGCATTAGATCACCTGCAAGAAACAGTGTTCTGTGAAATGGCAAGAGAGCAATATCTTTCTGGGCCTGAAGCTGGGGCACTTCTACTGAGACAAATCCTGAAATTCTTAATGACTTTTCAAGGAAAGGAACAAAACCAGGCTCTTTCTCTTAAGCTAGACAGGAAAGCCAACATAAGATAAAGCCAAACCCAGGAAGGTAAGGTAATTTTATAGTTGCTATCATCAAAAAAAAAGGGAAACAAATTAATAAGAAAGAAGAAGAAGAAGAAGAAGAAGAAGAAGAAGAAGAAGAAGAAGAAGAAGAAGAAGAAGAAGAAGAAGAAGAAAAGAAGAAGAAAGAAGAGAAAAAGTGAAAAAGAAAAAAAAAAAAGAAAAAAAAAAAAAAAAAAAGAAAAAAAGAAAAAGAAAGAAAAAGAAAGAAAAAGAAAAAGAAAAAGAAAAAGAAAAAGAAAAAGAAAAAGAAAAAGAAAAAGAAAAAAAAAAAAAGAAAAAGAAAAAAAAAAAAAGAAAAAGAAAAAGAAAAAGAAAAAAAAAAAAAGAAAAAGAAAAAGAAAAAGAAAAAGAAAAAGAAAAAGAAAAAGAAAAAAAGAAAAAGAAAAAGAAAAAGAAAAAAAGAAAAAGAAAAAAGAAAAAGAAAGGGAAAACAAAAACAAAAAGAGAGAAAGAGATCATTGTACAAGGTCTAGGAAACTGACTTTCCCTTTATGTTTTATTACCAAAAGCATACTCAAAAAATTATGTAGGGTGATTATCTTCCTTAGGAAAAGAAATGACTTGTTTGGTCTTCCAATATGACATTCCTACACTTTTCAGGATGGTGGAATGTATTTAGTTTGACTCCTACTAGTTCCCTTTCATTTGTGATACCTGTGTTTATACCCCACAGTGGGATCTGTGGTGAAATCCCTTATCCTTGGCTAGTCAAAAGGAGTTGTACTTCTGAACTGAAGCTCTGTGCTTCCTACATAATTCAGTAGTGTAAAACACTGAAAACAGCTTAGATATTTATGTCAGTTAACCAGATGAACATTAGGTCTCAGGGAAATAAAGCAGCTAGGCAGGTGAAAATTCCTCAGACACATAATTCAAAGGCTATCATGTAGGAGAAAGGTTAGAGGTATTGCCCCTTTGTGGACAGAGAATGAGTGAAATCCATGCTGTAATCATGAATCCATTTCTGGCACTTCTCTGCAAAAAGGAGGTAGAAAATACAGATATTCATTCAGGTGAGAGCTACCAGAGTGATTCAGTCTAGAAAACCTTCAGTACAGAAGGACAGTAAAGAAATGCAATATATTTAATTTTTTTCCAGAAAAATAAATGGGGTCTTGATCATGATTCAAAGGTATGAAGAAGAGATTTTCGATAGTAGGTTGCACTCTCTTCTACCTGAAAATGATACTAACTGTGCACCAACTAGAAGATAATACAGGAAGGTAAAGAAAAGACATTGTTTAACTGTTAGACATACTGACTCATAAAGTTAATACATTGTCCCTCCCTTAATATATTTTAATCAAAGCTGTGAATTATTAAAATTTACATCTTACATTACAAACTACAGTCTCCATACTGAAATTACTTCATGAACTCCTGCTGTAGATTTGTGGGATATTCATGGAGTTCATTATGAATACCTAGCATTTCTTGACAAGGTTATGAAGCTATGAACTTTTCAATTTCTATTACTCTATTGCTTTAGCCTGCCTCTCATTTATGGGGTGCAACACAGGACTCATTGACTTGATAGAAACATAGACTAGCACAGGTTAAGAGGGACCTTGAAAGATCTTCTAATCTAACCTTTTATGGGAAATGAATCCTAGAGATTATCTAACATCCTGAACATCCTGTCCAATTGCATCTTGAAAATCTTCAGTGATGAGGACTCCACCACATCCCTGAAAAGGTTGCTCCAGTAATTACTTTCAACTCATATTGAGGTGAAATCTTTCCCAGTGTAACTTGTACCCATTAATGACATAATGATAATATAACACTGTATCCCAGTTGTTCTGAAAACCTTCAGGGACAGATGCCTTTACTCCTATGAGAGTCCAGCATGACCTTTTCATATTTACATAATCCTGGAAGCCTCTCCCAAGTCTGTTCGAGAAAAGCTGTACTTAAAGAATTCCCCCCTGTAAGGGATCTTAAGGAACAAAATACTAATTTTCCCTATTTAATATGAACACTTCAAAAGGGGTGAAAATATTTAATTTAACTAATTTAATATGAACATTTCAAAAGAGATTAATGCCACTCTCTTCCTTATTTCACAGCTGAAGTACTTGGATAATGATTTGGGACACTACCACCTCCTTTAAGTCTCTTCTCAGGACTGAACTCATCTTGCAGATCTATTCAATTGAGGGAAAAACAAGTAATTTTAAGACTTCTTTGCTTTTCCATCATGTTAAGGGAGCCTCTTGGACTTTGAGGCCAAGATTGTATCTTCATATATGTTCAACACAGTGGAAGCAATTCTGTTCTACTAAAACATACCAAATAGTAAGTACAATAAATGTGTGTACACACAAGGAGATGTTTTAGGTCAAGAAACTACTGTTTAAAAAGAACTTTGTGCTATAAACAGAGGATTTGATTCTGTTCAAGACAGTTCTTATTCCTGAATTGCATATACCGGTTGGCAATGATTAAGAAGTATTATAAAAAAGCACAATAAGCAAGTTAAAAAAATTACTAAGGAGATAAATATAGCTATATTTTTCATATTCTATAGGTATGAAAGGTAGGAAGGTACATTATGTTCATCTAGTCTGCCCGGACATGCAATATGTGCCAAAGACTATTACCCAGTAATTCCTGCATCAATTCTTTACAGACAGTTCTAGTCTAAGAGAGATGCTGATAAAGGATGAGATTACAAAACATTTGGGGATGTATAAATCAACCAGCACAAAATCATAAAGGTGGCAGTTAAATTCTAAGCAAGTTAGTAAGAGGTGCAAGAATGCAGAATCAATGACCATGATTTATCTGAGGTGCAGAAAAGGACCGGAGACTGTTCCATTCAGCAATTGATTGGATAGGGAAAAAAAAAAAAAAAAAAAAAAGAGAAAATGAAGTTCAGATGAGACAAAGAAAATTTAAAAGCGAGATGTGAATAGACTCTGCAATTGGAACACTTCTGTTTGCCTTACTTATAATGTCTAAGAACATTAAAAATGGGATTTTCAAAAGAATATACGGGAATGAGTGTCCACACCCCTTTGAATGTAATGGCTTTGGACAAATTTTTCCCTGTGTTTCATGGAAAAACCAAGGATAGTTAGATGCCACCAGCTGCCTAAGACAGCAACTGATTTAAAAGCAGTAAGAACCATAAACCCTTATTAAGAAAGGTGCCTAAGACATATTGTCCTGGACAAAGTAGAATTTTTTTATTGACTATGCTTCAAGAATGTATTCTATTACCACTTCTTCCATTGAGAAGAGGAAGCTGTGCACATTTTGGAAGTAGAAAAAAGTAATCTAAATAATTATTTTTGATACAATAAGAAATTGAAAAGTATTTAGTTTTAGTAAAAATTGTCTTAATGTCACTAAATAATTTTGTGATAGACGTCAGTACCTGGCGGGAGAGTGTCTCAGCTTGTGACAATGTGCTAATAGAGGGACTGCTGCAGCCATCAAAAGTGTTTCTTCTTGTACTTATCCTGTCCCGTTCATTTTGTACAGCTGGAAAAGAATAATCATCTCATTTATTGACTTGTAAACACTGACACAAAGAATAATTTCAGAACTTTACTAGTTTTCATTAGATACCTCTAAGAACTGAAAGGTATGACATTCAAAGAATATGATCTGCTTTTAGCTCTGAGTGATGAGGAAGGGTGATAATACATGTTTATAGTCTATAGGAACACTTCTTGCCTGTAAAAAGCATGTACAACTAATTGCAGATAGACACTGATTCATCAGTACTTCTATCACTGGCTTAATTACAGTCAAATCTCTTTCTTCCTTTGAACTTGAACACATGGTGTCAATCTCAACCAATTTAATAAGTCAGGCTTTATGGTAACAGCAGAAATGGACATTTCCAGACTGCCAAACAGGTCAAATGGTACAGCATCACTACTAAAAAAATATCTCTCAGGAAGTATGAAAGCCCTACCCATGCATTGCTGTGGGAAACAATGAAACAGGAATGAATCACAAAATTAATCTACTATATAAAATAATTTTGAAACTTAAATCTCATGTTCCTCTTCAGTGACATGGCATTCCTAGCCAGTTTATGGAACAATAACTATGTTAAAGGGAAAATAAAAAGCCCAACCCAAAACCAGCACACCAAAAAAGTTTAAGGACAGTAAATTCAGTAAATTTTGTCTCATGGGGTCCAAAACCAGGCATTTAAAAGAGCTTTGGATAAGGAATCTGTAATCATCACATACAAGGCTGATGAAACAAGAAGGCATACTTTTGAACTAAAGGAAGTAGAAAAAACCCCAAAAAACTAACAGTCAGATCAATCCATCTAAAACCTAGACCATGTCCAAGATTAGGTCAAGGAAAACAAAAAAGGGGAAAAAAATAACTGTTCTGTTGGAAATCTTTCTGTTGCATGAGGACTTTCATTGTCTTTTAAGAGCAGCAGCTTTATTTCCAAAGATACAATTGCTATTTTGTGGGAAACAATCTGCATTACAGAATTTAGGAGTAGCACAAGAGGTTTCAATTGGAAAAAAAAATACTCTGTGCACTGAATAGGTTCAGGGTTTATCTGAACAATGTACACTGTTTATTCCAGAGGCATACTAACTATTTTGCAGGGACACTCACTGATGGGCCTTTTATTAAGGTCACAGGAAGGAATCTTGTGTGGTGTTAAACACATAGCATATTGTAGACAGGAAAGAGAAAACATAGCCTTTTGTAAAAGAATGCTGTAACAAACATCCAAGGCTGAAACAAACATAGATAATTAAAACAAGTTCAGCACTGATTAGTTTTGCCAAAATAGCAAGGTATTCTGACAACACATCACTAGTGAAAATCTCTGGTGGAGCACATTTAAAACCATAGGCGGATGCTTTAATTTTATTCTACATACACATAATTTTGGATTATTAGACTATGGACTATGTACCTAAAGCTTTTACATCAATTTAAGGCTAGAATTGCCTTAAACATAGAATCCATGAGGAGGGTCGTACATTTGCTTAAAGAGAACTTGTAAAACTTTTAATAACTGAAGCCTTTCTTATCTTTGTCCTGAAGAAATGTAAGAGATTTGCTAGAAACGTGAGAAAATATCATAGACTCTATGCTACACCTACACTGTGAAACATGCCTTGATCATGTAGAGAGGCTATAACAAAACAAAAGCAGTGTTGAAAGTTTTAGACACAGTGGGATCACAGTAGGACAGAGTAGCGTTAAGTGGATTCAAAGTTTTGTGCCATGCACCAAGCTGTATTAGCATCTTGAGGGAAATGAGCATTTTTCTGTTTTGGGCTCCCCAGCACATGAAAGATGACGGAAAACTAAGCAGTGTCCAGCAGAGTGCTATGGAGATGTAATCCACAAGATGCACAAGGTGAAGTAGAGACAAGCATCTTTGCTTATGTGGAAAAAAGAGGACCAACATGGATGTGAGGGTCTTCATTTCTGTAGCATACAGAAAATGGAGCTAAGTTCTTCTCAGATGCATAATGAAAAACAAGACCCAATGGACACTACCCTAACTGCAGCAAGACACATTCTAACTAGTTATAAGGAAAAAAGCCTTCCTAATGAGGGTGGTCAAGTACTGGAAGAGCTTGCAGAGCGAGATGTTGCTGAATCTTCCCTCTCAGGGACTGTGTAAATCTGTCTGGACATGGTCCCAACGAACTTGACTGAACCTAGATGTCAGCCTTGGTTTAAGTGGCAGCTGAACTAGATGAACTCCAGATGTCCCTTCTGAGATAAACTATTCTTAAATTACAGGTTTTGAGTCTGTAAATCTCTGCTATTTGCAAAACTTCTAGGGCTGTTGTGTATACCCAGATTTTCCCTTTCTTCACATCAGATTAATAAAATAATGATAACATTGATAAATAATAATATTTACTTAATGGCTCAAATTCGAAAAGGCCAAAGTGTCTTAAAGGAGATCCACAGTATTAGGCAAACCTATTTCATACCCTGTGTAACATTGTTTAGAATATCCTCATACAGCTGCAAGGAGAAAAATCCATTTTATCTCATACCAATAACTTGATCGCTAGCAAAGTACTGCTACAGGACAGATACTTAAGAGCATAAAGAAAAACTTCCTTTGTACAGACAAAAAGAATGATAGCCATGTTACAAGAGAACTAAGCAATCACATTTCAGACTGGCCTGCAAGCAGATGCATCATGTTCCAAACAAAAAAGGTAACAAAGTTTGTGTGGACTTTTGAGTGCATATTTGAAACAGATAAAGACATCTTTCACCTGTACATCATTATCATCCTTGAAACATCAGCCCAAATAAAAAAACCCAAACAACGCTCTAATATTTGCACTGTCCTTTCCTTATTGCTCTGCTCCTGTGGTCCTTCCACTTTGACAGAAGAATCACTGTGTCACATTTCTCATATCTGTCAGTGAGATGCATAAGTAATAATTTTCCTATATTAAGCCCTAGTCAATTTAGTTTTATTTTTAATTAATGTAGACACTCCACTGACAGCAACCACTATTCTTCTCACTACTATTTCACTCAATTTCATAGTTCTTTGTCTGGTTTAAATGCTTCATACATTTAAATTTAAGTGAATTTTAAATTTAAGTGAAGAACCAGTAAATTGGCCCTGTCGTTACCTAGGGCAGGGGAAAAAAAAAGCCAGATAGAGATTTTACTACTCAGATTTGGTAAACATTTTAAGTGAAATCTCATGGTTTGAAATATTCCAGCATATGGCTCAGTATAAAAAAAAAAATGAATTTTGGTGCCAGAATTTATTAATTAAACAAACGCAAATTCACTTTAAATCCATGGACTTGCTAATGTTCCAAGTGCTAGAACTGCTTACCCACTTGAAAGTTAGAAGACATATATTTTACCTCAATACAAAAGGTATTGTAGGAGACTTTCCATTGGTTTATTCTGCTGGAATTTTTTAGAATTTTCATTATACTTCAAATCTCACTCAGATTTTTCTCTTTGTATATCAAATAATAAATGACTCCATTACCTTCCTTTTTCATTCCTGCTCGAAAACACTTTTTTAAACGACAATATCTGCATTGATTCCTTTTGTCCTTGTCAACAATACATTGTCGGTTGAATCTATCAGAGACAAGAAAAGGTAAATGTATAGAGCATTAATAAAGTAGCACCCTGATTACAAAGTAGAAAACAAACTAATCTGTCCTGTCAGAATAATGTCTATAACCACAGAATCTCTTCTTCAGTTGCATTGATTATTCTTCTTTATTAATCTGTTTTGAGAGGTGTTTCATACCTGCTAATTTTCCAGGAGAATATGTGTGTGCATAAACACATGCAAACACTGGAATAGGCAAGAGTGAAAATTTTTGTAGTTATGTACACCATTTACATCTCAACCAATTTGTGAGTAACTGGCTGCATCAAATGGCAGTGGAAGAAAAAATAAAGAAGAGCTGCAAATAGAAAAAGGAAAGGAAAAAGCCAAATGTTGCTGGCATGGAGGAGCCCCTTAGCTGCAAAACCATTACCCTTGTTTTGCAGTGTTTACCCCTTCTGGGAGATAACAATGAACAAGCTGCATGTTCTGTCACTACAGGTGGCAACCTAAATAGGAAATGAGAGGAACCAACACCAAATGAAATAAAGACTTGAGGAAATACATGGACCATAACACTGAAACGTGGGTTATCCAGGCTATTATGCACATCTACAGGTGTGCCTAAAGGGAATGCATATGAGCCATTTGCCTCTCTCTCTGTCTAGGTCTGCCTTTTTTTCTTTGCATGTGTTTGTTAGATAAACAGACTGCAAAAGCACAGCTCTTCCTGAAATCACTTAATGTCAACTCTTGACACACCGCTTTAGGGGTATGTTTATGCTATATCACTGTGCTATGTCTATAAGGGAGATGTTTCCTTATAATATTATGTAACCAAAGAAGAGTGTAGGAAACAACATTTCCAGTAACAAGCAATTCTTATAAAAGTTTTATCATCACCCTGTGCAATGGCACAGGGGGATAGAGAATGGGGGCTGCAGTCAGTCCATCACATGTTGTCTCTGCTGTTGCAGAGGGAATTGTTGTTCCCTCAAGCGGAGGACTCCTCTCAGTCTTCATGTGCTCCATTGTCAGAGCAGGTGTCCTCCCAATGGAGACAGTTCTTCACAAATTTCTTCAATGTTAGTCCTTCCCATGGGCTTAGCTCTTCATAAACTGCTCCAGCATGGGTGCTTTCCACAGCATGCAGTCCTTCAGGATTGGGCTGCTCCAGCAATGGGTGCCCTGCAGGGTCAACAGTCCTGCCAGAAAATCTCCAGTGTGGGCTCCTCCTTCCATGGGGCCACAGGTCCAGCCAGAAGCCTGATGCTGCACAGTCTTCCCATGGGGTCACATTCTTCTTTCAGGCATGCACCTTCTCCAGCAGGGGATCCTCCATGGGTTGCAGGTGGATATCTGCTCCCCTGTGGATTTCCACGGGTTTCACAGGGACACCTGCCTTATCATGGGCTGCAGGAGAATCTTTGCTTGAGAACTTAGAGAACCTCCTCCCCCTTCTTCTCCACGGACCTCGGTGTCTGCAGATCTGTTCCTCTCTCACATTCTCACTCCTCTCTTCTATTGGCTTCAATTTTTTTCTTCACAGTAATTATTTTTTCTTGTTAAAAACATTATCCCCATAGGCACTACCACCATTGCTTATAGGCTCAGCTTTGGCCATCTTGGAGCTGGCTGGCATTGGCTTCACCAGACACAGGGGACACTTCTGACAGCTTCTCACAAGAATCCACTTTTGTAGCCCCATCAATAGCAAAATCTTGGCATGAAAACCCAGTATACCACCCCATCAGTGATTTGTTCAAATTCGTTGAGTTTTCCATGTATCTTCTGCTCATGAGAGTTTATGGCCCTGAGCCTACACAGATAATTTCATCAAATATGCTGCAGTGTGATATTCTGGGCACCATTCTGAAATTAACAGATTGCTATTCAGACAAATAGCGGGAAATAGCTGCTCAAAAGACCTGTGTGTCACACCAAACGGGATTATGCGCAGATGTGTTTGTACAGCCCTTAAAACAAGACTCATGAATCTTAGACTTTTTACTAGAAATTATCTTCATAAGGAAAGAATTTTAGAAAACAGTTAAGAATCACACTTTTCACATTGCAGTCAAAATATGTACTTTGTTTTTTTTTTGGTTTTTTTTTTTTTTTTTTTTTAGGAAATGACCTTTGTAATCATAAATAAAAGAGTGCAACAGCTTCTGAGTGATGTAATGATATCAACAATATCATCAAGCATTTGGAACATAGTTTCTGGAATGTGTAATATCAAGTAGCATTCCTTAAGAAAAAAGCTGAAAATCCTCTAACATAATTTGAAAATTCTGATAAGGTCTGAATATAATTCTTCCTTAAAGTCATTAATTTAGTGCCTCTTGATGAACTTTTGAAATACCTGCATGAATAGACGTGGTTTTTCCTTATGCTACGTCTAAAAAATCCCTTGCATCCATCACAGCTGGAAGCACCATAATGTTTTCCAGTCGCTCGGTCTCCACATATTGCACAGAGACTACTGACCCCGTTATCAGCAGCATTCATGTTGACAGCTTCTCCTGAACTGTCTGACAAGAGACAAGAACATACATAGTTATGGATAAGACTTCCAAGAACCACCCCATGAGCAAGTTGTACCTAAATACAGGCTTTTTCTGGCCTTTTCTCTTTTAATTGCAGATTACAATTTACATAGCATGACCCATCTGATTACATCTGGTCTTAACTGACATGAAGTGATAGACATGTTAAAAGAATTTATGAAGTTTATAACAACAAATAATCGTGTTCTAAACTCTTCTCAGCTGAAGGGTTAAAAATTAAAGATTAAAGTGCACTTCTGCATTTATAATTACACACGTTCCTACTAACATGAATTCCTATTAACAAAGCATTCCTAATGGCAAAGATCTCGCCTATCAGTTCTCATACAAGCTGGCAATAGCTGGCAACTTTCATACAAGGATTTGTGATGTTAAAAAAAAAAAAAAAAAAAAAGAAAAAAGACAACTGAATTTAAAAAAAATAAAATACATGATAAGAGCACTGTCTGTTATTTCCTTGAAGAAATTTTTAACAAGAGTACTGTTGCAGTCTTTCCTTGCACAGAATATTAGCTATATGATTAACAATTAGTCACTGAATATGGTAAACACTACTGAATAAATTCACCTGAAATTAAACCAGATAAATTTATCCTTTGAGTCACAATGTTAACAGATGTGTTCAAAGAAATAACTGCAAAATAGCTCTTTCTGTTTTGCTTCTGGTTTAAATGGAAGGAAAACATCACCTAAGCATTTGTAGATGTTTTATCCAGGAGAGGAAAGAATGCCACATTAATTAGATATGCAAACATGAATTCAAAAGTCAAGTACATGAGCTCATGATCAGTAAAACTGTTAATACATGATATCACTCATGTTGCACAGATCCAACTGAAATGTATAACACAAATACATTATAAATTTTTGACTGTGTCCCACAGAGCTTAAAAGTTAATGAGTTCTTTAGATACAGAGGGAAACAACCTTTTTGTTTTGTTTTGTTTTACAGAGCTGTAATTGATGAGAATTGCATTAAAAATTATTACATAAAATAAAACCTTAGAAATAGGAATTTAGTTCTGTAAAGAATTTATTTTAAAATTAGGATTGTCATGACTGGAAAAATTTAAACTATTTTTAATCTTGGTTACAGAATTGTTTTAGAAAATTATATGACCTTTCTTTTGGAGTTTTATAACTTTGCATTATATAGCAGAATAATTAAAATATAATATTTACATGTTATGATGAAACATTTCACAGAAATATAAATTTTGCATATAGAAGTATAAATAAATAAATAATAATAAATAAATAAATAAATAAATAAATAAATAATATATATATATATATATATATATATATATATATATCACACACACATATATATATGTATATACATATATATTTACACTTATTTTCATTGGTATTATTCCAAAACAAAATGTCTAGAAAATTGACCTGGTGAAAAATATCAACAGAACTGTGTAATCTGCCTGAATGATGTGGCTTGCTAAACTTCTCTAACTGTTCCTAATTAATTTAAACAGCCAGGAAAGATACACAGGAAGGTTTGTAAGGGACAGCTTTTAGTTCCAAATTAGCACTGTAAGAAGAAAATGTTTTTATAAATGCTGTAAGAAAATACTTAGGCTAAACTCAAAACAAACTCTAAACATAAAAAGGCTGCATCTCATGACTAATAATTATCAAACTAATCACTTAGAGTGATAATTTAACCAGCTCTATTGCCAACACATAATGCAACCAAGCACAACCTCCCCAATCGGCCTTCCCATTTTATTTAATATTAACAGATCCAAAAGGGTGCTACTCAGCAAAGAAAAAAAAAGAAGAAGAAAAAAAAAAAAAAGACAAATTAAATACCCATATTAGAACAAAAAGCAGAGAAATAATATAAAGTTATATAATCACTGTTGACAGCTACAAATTTATTTGGTGCATAAAGTTGTTTTTCTTCCTAAATCAATAATCAAATCCACTCCTCTGTTTACTAAGCTTGCTTTAATTTAACATCAGAAATTCAGAGAAAATTTAAAGCCCAACAATAAAAACTTAATTAGGTTCTATATAGTAGGAATATGTGGAAATGCAACTGCTAAATACTTTCCTGCAAATCACTACATATCGGTTCTGCCTTTTAAAAATATATACTACTATAGATCTATGAATTATACTTTAAGACACAATAAACCAACATTTTTAGTGTATTAAAATATTTGACAGGCCATTTTTGAGTAGTTTAACTTGCCTGATAATTTTATTCACTTTTTTTTTTGGTCAATACTTAATGGCAGAATGAGATGGTATGCTTCCTATTTCAAGCATAAATTATTGACAACACTTCTCAAAAATTGCATATAAAAAAATCTGCCTAAAGTATTACATTAGCCAAATGCAAATACTTTTTCACAACTAAACGTTATCCTCTAGAAAGCCAAAATGATGCTTTTTAAAACACTCTTGTGCATATGCACGCTTAGCTAGAAAGACTAGATTAACACCTAAATAAAAAATATATTAGAAATATTAGAATAAATCAAACAATTAGAAACTAGGCATCAAGAAACAGTAGCTAATTTTTTCACAAACCTCTGGATAATTTTGTCCTTTCATTCTGAAAGTTATATACAAAACATACTTCCATGTCCAAACTGTCAATACTAGTTATTCATTTGTCTTACAGTAAATAAAACAACTGCTGAATAGACTATTTTTTTCCTTTGATTAACTGGCTGGTGACAGTACAGCTACTTTATTATACATAACCTCTCTTTTATTTTCCTTAAAGAATTATAGTGTTACTAACTCAGACTCAGCGATGAAGTGTAAGAGAGCCGATTTGTAGTTTGAAAACAAACCCCAAATGCTCCATTAATAAAACATTTAACTAATACCTTATAGCTGTTTCTGTTAACTGGCTTGAATTTGCCTCACAGGGCAGAACTCACCGTTGCCATTATACAGAATCTGCATGGTTTCGAACTCCAGTGCTGTATACGTTGGATCTAAAACTTCACTGTAGTTTGCCATTTCCATGTCCAGTATTGGTTCTGAGAGCCGCATCATTAAATGCAAAAGCAGTGGAAAAGCTGTTCAAATGTACAACCTTCCCATTCTGTTTCACAGTGATTGATAATCCAAAGTTAACTATAACTGTGTCACTTACGTGTAGCAATGGGAGGAGCTGGAAAACTGCTTCTGCACGCTGTATTTTACCTGGGTATTTTTTTTCTTTTATGATACAGTGCAACCCTTCTGATAATCTTGGAATGCTTTTTGAAATAATCTTATCAGAAGGTGTATTGGTTCCAGTTCTTGTATGAACCCAAGGACGTGCAGGAAGCTTCCTATCCCTGATGCTTTGCTGTACATTTTGCTGTCAATATGTGGTACAAACAGTTCTAAACAAAGTACTCCGGTTACTCTACGTAGAGACTGTAAGTTCATATGCCATTTTGTTCTCTCACTTCAGAACAATAAGGAAATGTGATATGATTAGGGACTATCTCAAACTATACTCAAATCACCCACTTACATATTTTAAAGGACAGCTGTAAAATCTCCCATTTTACAGCTGGTAGTGTTCTTTCCCACTGGCAATGACCTAGCTTTGTAGGCATCCTTAAGCAAGGCTTCAAGTCACACAAGTCTGCAGCAAGGCCAGTTCATAAATCTCTGATGATGTGTCCCCATCACACACTGTGCTTCTGCAATGGCTCCTGCGCTGTGCCCTGCAGCCTCTCAGAAGTGCCTTCGTGCTCTAACCCTTCTTCATACAAGATGTGATGGCTGCATGGCATTTCCAAGCACCATTCAGATGTACAGGGGGAAAAGAAATGTTAATCACCTTCTCTGTAATGAAGAATCTCTGGGTAGGTCCACAGGTCATCAGTTAGTAGACGTGGTATGTACAAACCCACTTAAAAACTCTCCTGTAAAGCTGCTTGAATCTGTGACAAATATATAGCTGTACAGTAGAATCTCACTTGCTAATCTGGTGCTTTCGAATGTTGAATAGCAGAATTTCGAACCTTATTATTCTCAATACATTCTTTACAGAAAACTACTCTTTACACTGCTGTAAAGTGTAAAAAATTAGTTTATGCCTAATTAACAAGAGCTAGTAACGGTATATACAGCACTGAAATGTATATTTGAATGGAAAAGTGTCTGTAGTTCCTACTCAGTAAAAGTAGTGTAAAAGGGCACCATAAACCAGCACTTTGGTTTAAAAAAAAAAAATAAATATTTAGAAAGCAATTTATGACAGACAAATCACCAATGAAGCAGGGAAATTTACATGAAAAGACCTAGAAAAAAAGCCTTTCAAAATTCATCCTTCTAACATCCATGTCCCCAGGGTTACCTGAGAGTCACAAATCATCCTGTCTCCTTGTGGACATGTAGATGCAGTCTCAGGCCAGTTCCCCTCCTAACTCCAGCAGAGCTCAGTAACATAATTATGACAACAGGATTCTTGTATAATTCAAAGACCCATCCCTAAACTAAAGAATATTTACAGTTGTGTTACCGCTTGCACAAATTCTCCTCAGATTTTGGAGGGTCTCCACAGAGGCTGTGCTTTTCAACCTACTGCTGTTCATTTTCCTTTAAACCATTCATACATTATTATATTTAATGAGATATAAAAAACTGCAAAAGTTACTTCTTAAAAAGGGCAACTGATATGACTACAAATACTTCCTATACATGAGAGAAGAAAAATAATACAAAAAAATCTCAACTTTTAAAGATATATAATAATATGACTGAAATTTTAGAATATTTACTGCCTACAATCATGGAAAAAATTACACAGAAAGTGTCATTTCACAGTACTGGAAGTGTACAAGGCTTCACAGTTTTTAAACAGCTAATATTTCTTTCTTTTACTTAAAGAAGCATATTAAATTAAAATTAATGAAAAGCTATTTGTTGACAGCCAATATTGTTTAGGAAGTCACTGTAATTTTATCATGAGATGGAGTAATTTTATATTACCTGATGGCCCACTTTGAAAAGTTTCTTCTGTAGCAAAATTTATTGTATTTGCTACAACCATTTGTCGTATTTGTATAGTATTTGCTATAAAACTAATTACTAGTTACATAAGAAATGATTCATTGCCTTAATATGCTACTTAGTATAATATAAAAAGGCTTACATGTTAACTAGAATTATCTATTGTTCATCAGTGTACGCTTTTTGATAATATGTTCTATTAATATTATCTGGCTTTTTAATACCAAAATCATATGCTTACAGACATATTCATTGCATATTTTTTATTTCAAAATGGCAGTCCTGAAAACATTCTGGCATATAAGTAAATTTAAAATAAGGGAATGAATAGAAGATGGAAGATATCATGTATGACATGATCAAATCCTGTTATTCCCTCTTGCTATTAGCAGAACTTCTTCAATGCTGCCAAAACAGGTCCCTTAGTGACTGCTAAAGAGAGGCAATGAATTGACCCTTCATACTTCTGTCATATGAAAACTCATTTCAATTGATTTTTTAATATGGAAAAATGTATGCTATAGAAAAGACATTCTTTATACTATTTTTTCATGTTTTGCTAAGGAACCTTCTTACAGTCAAATCTTGCAGTCATAAAAATGTGCTTTCTGGGGATTTTTGGCATCATGAAGTACATCATGAACAATTAATGTATACTAAATCACCATGGTAAAATATTAATATGGTTTCTTTCAGCCTTAGGTGGATTAGAATGCAGTCTGGAATTAGAGCAGTTGATGAAAGAAGGTAATGATGAACAGCTTTTGGTCTTATGTCAGTTCAAGCTTTATACAGTTCACTAGTATTCAGACTCCCACACAGCAGATTTCTTTTTATATTGGACACCTGCACTGCTTTTCAAATTCTGAATGACACTGCAGCTTGTAGTATAAAATAAGCTAAGTCAAGTCATTTACTACTGACAAGAAAGAAATATCAACCTGAGGTTAACAAAAGTTTTAAAACTGTGCAATTAGCCAAACTGCTAAGCACTTCTTTGAGATAAGTGATAATGTAAATTTGAGTAAGAAATAATTTCTCACAGCAAATTTTGCAGTAATTGTGAAGAGAAAGCTACACAATAATGGTTTTGTTCATGTGGGTTTCTTGCTTTTTTTCTTTAAATCTGATGACCTCAGGATCACATACAGAAAGCATTCCTATCTTATCTTTAAGACTATTAACTCTGTTAATTGTTCAGCTCTCCATATTAAATGTAATCATTCTTTCTGACTGTGGTATAAAATACAGCACAACCTAATAAAATCAAGGTTATTTCCATAAAAAGTCTTCCCAAAAATAAAAACAAATCTCAAACTACTATCACCACTGAAACAGTTTTGAGTTGTTTGTTTTTGGTCTTTTTTATATTATATAGCAATATATTCTTTTATTTTTCCAGCTTAGTAAGAAATGTAGGTTGCCAGATAAAAGCCTTAATTCAAAGGGTTGTTTGTTTTTTTTTCTTGTTTACCATGTATTCTGAGTAAGATCACACCTTCACTCTATTTCCTGCTTTGTAAGTACAATGAGTTGTGGTGGACATACCTTGGAAGACATCCTGTTCTTGTAAATAACCTGTCATATTTATCCAGAATGTTGGCAAAACACACATTTTGATCGGTTTCCTCTCTTGATGGTTGGCACATGTAAAATGGGATATGCATGAAGACCATACTAAAAAACCCTAAAGAAACCATATGAACTGAGACAGAATGCCTCCTTACTATAGGAAACTCAAAGATCTCCAAGCGAGAAAGTTTATTTGTCAAAAGCTTGCTACACTGCTAAAAGGAAGCAGTGTGAAAATTTCCACACAGCCATGGGCAATCTCATCTTTGACTTACATGCAATACCACAGACTGAGCTTCCCTCCCCTGGAACACACCCTCAGTGCCAGGGAGAACACTGCTAGTCACCATCACATCAACTCTGCTGACACCCACCCCCAAGTGCTTCATAAATGATCCATGAGTAATGACTGGGAAATGTTTGCTTGCATTATAAAACACAAAATTATGTCATGTTTGACATGGAAAGCTTTGTAACACTGTGGCATTACTTTATTTGATAGAGATTGCTGGCTTTTTATATAAATAAAAATGTTAGAGTGGGGTCAGATCTAAAAATCAGTGATAAAGTATAACTGCATTAAAGTATATATGTGTATCACCAAATTTCTTCAAAAAGAAATAGCCTTTTCACTTAACACCTAGGTAACATGATGGAAACATGGTTACAGCCCTCTACAACTCTAAGCTATTACAGCAAGGCTTGTAACACTGTCATGCCCCCCATCTCCCTTCCCCACCCCCCAAAAAAGTTCATAGCCAAACAAGGACAAAGTTTCCTTTGAGCTGGTTAATGTGAAAGGATTTTTCAGAACAATTTGTGAATCATGAGAATAAATATATAGCACAAAGGCTTCCACTAAGGTGACCAAAGGCATCATCTCATACTACTCAAACCCAGCACCAACTATCACCCAACAAAAAAATTTATAGCACTTAGACTTTTCACTTTGTCCTAAAAAATATAGTGGTTAAACAAAACACTAGAAAAGCAAAGTCAGTACCAGAATTGAATTACACATTTTCACAGCACACTTATTAGGCAAGGTGGTAAGATTAGCTTCAACAAATCATGCCAGGTGAAACTGAAGTACAGATTTTCATGGGAAATCCAGGCTAAGCCTGTTTTCATTATTCACATTTTTAGACACTTAGACCACCCCAGGCATTCTATAGAAAGGAGATTTTTGCACATATTGAATTTGCCTCTTTTTTCAGTTAAATTGGTCATTCATTATGTTGAGCTCCACTCTAACATACAGCATATATAGCTTTCTTTTATAAGTTATATTAAAAGTTGTGAGGTTTTTGTTTGTTTTTTGCTTGTTTGTTTTGGCGTAACAGGGAATGGACAATTATTGAGAGGTCTGATTGTCTCCATATTTATGTTTTTGGCTTAAAATATTATTCATCATTCAGAATAACCAGCTACCACTCCAATGGTCATGAATGTGAATAAATAGAAAAAACAAAGAACATGCCAGGTGTCTGACATGTCAAACACTATGGACCCACCCTACAGCGCTCTTTAGAGCTTGAAATAATCCCCAAATAATTATTAAGATGTCAATGAGTAAGCTACATCAGAGTTTCAAAGTTGAGTCCTAGTACTAGTACTACTCTAGTGCTCCAAATTCTTTGATGAGCAGTTTACAATTTTAATCTTGCATCCACTTCGGTATTTGCCTTGTCAGTAGCTGATATCAAAGTAGAAATATCAAAGGAATATGAACACTAAAGGATTTTGAGATCCTGATAGTTGCTGCAGGATAATTTTAAGGATAATTTACACTTGCTGAGGACATAGCCCGCTTTTAGATTCTTCCTTTCTATTCCAAATATAATTTACACCATCTTATTCTAAAAGGATATATGATTTATTTATTCATTTTATATACCACATTGAGGGTGTCATTGAGGGGATATCATGCTAGGACAGCAACAGTAATATAATGGTGTCATATGCAAAGAGATGTTACATCCACTCTTAAGGTGAAGGTAGACAAAGCTATCTGGTTTATCTGATTTTATTTATCACTAACACATGCACACATACATCAATGAGTGGCCTGGGTAGCATCTCACAAAGTATAAGACAAAAATGTTCTGAGGATGATTCTCACATTGTATTCGCTCACAATCTTCACAGAGCAAAATAATTAAAACAGTATCTTCTTCATTTTGCAGATGTCCCATGCTACTGTTTGTCAATGGTTTAGTAAAATTCATAGCATATCTGTGACAGCCTTTCAGCAAACAATACCAGCAGTAGGAAATATGTTGAGGTCAAAGAGTCAAGAGGTCAAAGATGGAGCATTGTTTTACAGGCCATCTCTAAATGTCAACAGCTAGCTGCACAGCTGCACCAAGGGAGAGCATTGTGTCAGGGAGAAGGAAGAGTCAAAGCCATGATGGTGCCAGCTGAAGTAGCATATTTCCATGGGAAGATTTAGAAGGATGAGTAATGGTGAAGTGGAAGCTTGAAGATAGTTGTTCAAAAAGGAGGCTGAGGGGTGCCCTCATTGCTCTCTACAGCTTTCTGAAGACAGGAAGTGGAGAGGGATGGAGATGCTGATCTCTTCTCCTTCATATTTAAAGCTGTGTTAGGGGAGGTTTAGAATGGACATTGGGAAGAATTTTTTTACCAGAGGTTGGTTGAACATGGAAGATTTCCTAGAGAGGTGATCAGGGCCCCAAGCCTGACAGTGTTTAAGAGGCATTTGGACAATGCTCAAGGTTTTAATTTGATCAGTGATGATTTGGTCAGGCAGTTGAACTAGACAACTGTTATAAGTCCCTCTCAACTGAAACATCCTATTCTATTCAATCTTGTCTAGTCTAGTGTATCCTAATATTTTCACTTCAGTCAGAACACAGTATGCCAGATACAAGGGTTAGGCAGTAAAGACTGAGGACACAGAATAGTTATGTTCCTTTATCTAGCCATTCCAGGAGGATGTCCTCAGTAGACTGAAAGTCATGTAGATATCAAATGTTATGCAGATTTAAAATCTTGTTTTATGTACATATATGTTTATACATAAGTATGTACACACAGGAATTTATTGTCAGTGGTTTTGTGACAGCTTGTCTCTTGAATTATCACTGAGTATACCTACAAAAATTAATCTGATGGGGAAGCTCTCCCTTCTAGGTACAGATTCTTAGTAATTCTTCACATTTGTATTGTCCAAGTCTAGATTCTCCCCATGAACTAATAGCAAATTTGTTATTTTGCTAGTTCAATCCATTTCTGTGCTTGCTTTGTGTCCAGATTAACAGCAGATTTGCTAACCCTATCTGAGGTAAGCAGGCACTACTAGAAAATTGTGCATATTTATGGAAAGGAAGGATAAAAACCAGGATACTTTTGCTTTTTTACATTGCAACAGATTAGGTTTACTGTTAGGTATGCGAATTACTATTAGGTAGACTTTAGTATTTAATATTTCTTTTTTAACTTAATATTAGTTAGTTAATTTTATTCTTGAAAGCTCACTATAACCATGAAGTGTTGATCATTCAGAGGGCTTAAAGGATTTTTGTAGCATAGAATTTTGTGATGAGATGTGCTGAGGTACAGTTAAATGACTGGATACACTTGTTAATTATTTGCTTAAATCAGGTAACTTATTATTTTCTGCTACACACAGGAAAATTAATCAGAGTTGTCTTGGAGAGCAGAGTGAAATGAGTAGAAAAGAGGAAAGAGTTCAGGCATAAGATAAAACCAAACCATCATGCTACTGATAAGCAAGACTAAGCACTCCTGTTCAGTCATCCCCAGGTGATTAGTAATTTCTTAATAAGCCTTCTTGGCAGGTTTTATGCAAACTTGCTCATAAACAATGTTTTATATAGCTAGTTAGATAAAATTAACTTACAATTTACCCACAGTTATCTTAGAAATACCATATAATGAGATTTTTTTTCCACAGATAAAACCCTTGCCTTTGTCATACACAATAAAAGAGTTCAAAAAGAGGTTAACCATTATCAAGGCAAGGTTTGTTTGGTATTCTTTTTGTTAGTTTGCTTGGAATCTTTCTTTTCTTTGTGATCAATTAATCATAGCAGGTCTTCTAATTTCTATATTTATCCCCTGCTGAATGAGTTATGTATTCTACATAACATTTCAAAACAAACTCAGTACACTTCTGCCCATGTTAGTGACTATATAACTCTTGGTCCTACATAAACGGCTAATTAAATAACTGGATAGTCAGGCAAGTGCCATTCTTTTCAGTTACTCTGTCTAAAATTAAAATTTTTAACTAGAACCTAAGCTGACTCATCACATTCCTGCAGAAAGAACATTGTGTCAACACACTCAGTTTAACTCTTCCAAGACACTAGCATGGTTATGCTTAGCTTAAAAAGTTCTCTAACTGCTATTGTTACAAAAATGAGTTAATAAGAAGTTCAGAGCATATTAAAGGCTACCAGTTTAGAGTGAAACTATGACAAATGAACAAAAACTTCAAATACTCCCTCAACAAAAGAACAATGAGAAAGCATAAAGGCATATTCTCTGTTTTGACCATATTTCAGACCAGTTCTTTAAAGTATCAAAGTAACTCCATTTTATGCATCAAATAAATGAGTTTTTAGAAAAACACACATCCTAGGAAGACATGTGTGTACAATACCCTGATTTTCATAAAACTATAGAATGATTAGGGTTGAAAAAGACCTCAAAGATCATCTAGTTCTAACTCCTCTGCCATGGGTAGGGACGCCTTCCACTAGACCAAGTTGCTCAAAGCTCCATCCAGCCTGACCTTGAACTTTTCCAGGGATGGGGCATCCGCAGCTTCCCTGGACAACCTCTTCCAGTGTCTCACCATGCTCACATTAAATAATTCCTTCCTAATATCAAATCTAAACCCATTGTCTTTTGGTTTCAGTCCTTTCCTCCTTGTGCTATCACTTCATGTCCTTACAAAAAATCCCTCTCCAGCCTTCTCATAGGTCACATTCAGGTACTGAAAGCCTGCTATAAGGTAGGGCTTCCTGAAGCCTTCTCCCTAAAATCACTACATTACATTTCTTAAGAGAACAGAGTAATTCTTCCTTTCACCAGACATGAACTGACAAGAGTATCTCCTTGAAAATTCAAACAATAGGGTTGTCTAAAGAATCTGGGAGGTCAAGGACACCTGATATCTTTATTGGCAGTGGCATCTATACTATAAGCACAGGAAATTCAGATCCCAATGAGCACAAAGCAGAATCCTCTGGAGAAGGAACTCAAGTCTTTGCTTTGCTGTACACATACAGACGTTCTTCAATTGGCTAGATCTTATCTCTTTATTTTTAACAGGTTAGGTGTGTTCCCAGGTAGGAACAAAACATAATGTGACTTCACAGAAGTACAGATATATCTGCTCCCAATAGATTTTAAACAGTGATTTTAACAAGCTCAAAATCAGTAGAAGTCCATTTTAAAAGCTGATGATAAATATTATAAGATAAGTGGGGCTGCATCTCTTTTAACTAATGAAGCCAGAACTCTGAGCTGAGAAGGAAAAAATTCACTGGCAAGGAAGATATGAGAGAAGTGGTCTGGCAAGATTTTAATTAGTCTCTGTCTTGAGAGGAGATAAGAGGAAACTTTGAGAAATGGTCATAAGTTCAGTTATGCATAAAAACCCAATGCAAGTCATCAAGATAAAATATGAAAAATTTGTGTAGCTGCAATAATGTAGGTTATATGATCAAGTTTACCTCCAACAGTATAGAAAACAGTTGGGTCTGCATGGATTTTCTGGATCTGAATGACATTCATATGGCTGTATTACATGTATTTAATGTATTGATGTAGGAAGGGTCCATCATTTTATCTGAGAACTTTGCAATCAGTAACATTATTTCCCATCTGTGAGAGAAGGACAAACTATAGTCCCTTCTTAATAAATGGAGAAATAAGGCAAAGGACAACTAAAGATATGTGTTTATGACACTTGAGTCCACGTGTCTACAATACAGTTGCCTGCAGACAAACCAAACATTCCATTCCCTTTGTGTACAATAATCAGAAACAGGCACATCTAAACATATTCCACAAACTTATCTTTAACAGGATGTTGAACTGAATCACCTCCATTTCTTCCCACTGGTTGTCTAACTAAAGTGGTCAAAAAACTGCAACACTTAGAGTTAGGTGGGGTGAATCTACACAAATGACTCCCCAAAATCTGAGAAGACAGCTGAAGGTGGAAAGCCTGGATAGAGACCCACCTCCTACACTTTCCACTGGAGCACGTTCTCTAAACTGAAAATATGTAATGTAGCACAACTGATACAGCTTATGAAAACCAGGAAAAATATCCTTTATATCTTAAAAAAACCTTAAAATATTTTTAACATCCTAGTTAAATAATTAGTGCTTTCACTAGTTTAAAATACATTTCAGAGGGTGTGAGCTTCAAGAAAAGAGTCAGCCAACTTCACAAAAATGGTAATGTGTGAAATCATAAAATGATGCATTATACTGATTGAGGATTAACAAAATCAGACTTAAGAATCAAATCAAAAATAAGCTAGATGAAGAACATTCCTAAGAAAGCAACAAAGAAAATATTAAGTTACTTTATCTAAATGGCGGACTGTTTTCCTGCATGGTCTTGCCTGCCTCCCTTGTTTGTGAATGGGCACCCAAGTCCCCACAACCAAAGTACAGGTCTATAATTTTCTTTAGAAGGTGCACCAAGCACACGGGTTCTTTTCCTGGCTGATAACTCCTCTGGCCTGGCAACCAGAAATACAAGGTATGCAGAAGACACGGGTCATTTCCCCACCTTGCTGGGACACTGTTCAGATGCATCTCCTGGGGCCAGGACTGTGACGCACATACACAGTCACAGGAACAGCTTGAAGTTAAGCTGCCTTCTCAAAGCTACATTCTATTTTGATAAAAGGGAGAAATCACAACAGATGTGTTGAACTTATCTCCAAAGACACATAAAAGTTGCTGCACTCCAAAGTTTTGGAGTTTTCTTTAAAACAATGCAGTAAGGTTACACATATTTTCATCTGATTAAGGAGAAAAAGCAGCTGTGAACTGTAATTGCTACTCATTAAACGCCCTGACTACACCCAAAATTGATTAATCTTCTAGATAACATTGCTTTAACTAGACACGTGATAAAATATCTAAAGTGACAGTCCACTTTTGCTGAGTTCTGTTAATAAATTGGCACTTAAAACATATTAGTATTTAAATAGTCCTATCTGATTTATGAGAATTGCAGAAGTAACTTCCTGTGAAAGTGTAGTCCTTCAACTTCAAAAAAGAAGCAGTAGAAAAGACTGTCCTAATCAAAAAGAACTATTTGTTTAGGAATCTAGAAAGCTGAGTCAGTAGCAGTTGTATGCAAGGAAACAAGGATGACTTCATTTAGGTGATGGAAATGTCACACTACTGGGTGTATCCTATTTATGTTAAAGTAGCTCACACACACAACGAAAAAGCAATTTGAAAACTTTCAAAATCTGCAAGTGAGTGGAAAGATAGGACTAACACAATTTTCTTTTTAAGGTGATGTAAGGTCTACAGTCAGAGTATAGAAGTTGTAGTGTCTGACTGCTGAATCTATCAACAACATAACAGGCAAACCAAAAAGAACAGCAGTGTTGGCCGTTTGAAGTGAAAGTCCTGCTTGGTCTAACAAAGATGGCACTTTGTGCTAAAACTTCGGCTTGCCTGGGTTTTTGAGTAAGTAAAACTCTGAACAACACTGGAACTTTTGTGACACTTACTTTTTTTTTACATATACAATAAATCTTAGGGATAGGAAACATCATAATATTTTCCAGTGAAAGAATGATGTGACTGATGTCTCGTTTGATCTATATTGCATTTTTTGGGGGAAAAAAAAAAAGAAACAAAACTACAATACTGTTGTCTACTGTTATCTTGAAAGGAACAGTTAAAAATAGCTGAAAAACAGCCATTCCTAGGAAGTGTGGCAGAAGTAATTACCTTAGAAACCCAAAGTGTTCAGAATCATTGAATACTACAAATACTAAATACTTAAAAAAACATGAAGACACTATCTTTTCTGTAACCAGTTTCATTTTACATAAGTAAAGTCATACTTTCCATTATTTAGGAGAGAAAAACAAATACTCAAAGGTGAAACAGGATACTGGACTCTTTGCTAATTTCCAAGACTGAAGTGAATTAAATTGACTAAAGTAATATTGTAGCAGATTGCTGTATTACATTGTTTTGAAGTGAGAGGAGAAAAAGTAAAGGAAAAAAAGAATCAAAAATTAAAATTAAAAAGAAAATATTACTTCAAGAGTTATTTTCTGAAAGGAATCTGAATATAAAACCCAGTCAAGAAAGGAGAGATAAAGGAGAGAACTAAATGTCTGGGTATTTGTATAACAGGCATTAGCAAGTTTTATGAGTCCAAAAGGAGGAACTGTATCGAATATTATTATGGACATAAGGAAACTTGAATAAATTAATCCTTTACTTCAAGGTTCTTGGCAGATCATTAGATTCAACTTTCTTCTCAATGCAGGTCACACCAAGTTGTTAAGGGCTTAAAATAGTAATATCCAAAAATACTTTGAAGAATGAAGACTGCCAAACCTCTCTGTGCACTCTCTTTTCCGACTGGGCCTGGAGTCCCCTGGTTCTCACAATGGGAATTTTTCTCTTTACATTCAATCTGAAATACTTTCATTTCAACTTACATCCACAGACTTCTGGTTCTCTTAGCCATCAAAGCCCTCTTATCTGCATGACAGTGAAAGTCATTTTCACAAACAGCCTTGAGGTACCAGAGGCTGTTGTGATGGTCCCTCCCACAAAGCCATCCCTAGGCTGAAGCAACTCTGGTCCATTAGCTTCTCCTCAGCTGGTTAAGTGCATCAGCATCTTACCATCTTGGTGGTCCTCCACTGGACTATCTTCAGTTAATCTATTTATTTCCTCACAGAAAGAAGGGGACAACAATGCACCATTTTAGATGTCATCTAACAAGTACTGAGTAAAAGGAAAAAATAATTTCCCTGTGCCCTGCTAAGACAGCCCAGGATACTGTTGGCCCTCTTCTCCAGGGATTCACTGCTGAGTCATGCTCTGCTTGCTGTCTACCAAGACTCTTTGGTTCTTCACAGAAAATTTTTTTCCCCAGCTAGTCCTCTAATTCTTTCTACAGTACCGAATTGTTCTCCAGTTTTCCATTATTACAATTCCCAGTGAAATTTTTATTCCCTAAGAATCACAACAGCTTTCTAGCCTGCCCAGGCTAAATTACTAGCACTAATAGCGCTCCCTATTTTTCAGGTGTATATATAAATAAAATTACCATGATGGACTTAGTTTGAAAAAATTGACTTATCTGTCCCAAACAGCTGTAATTAAGACATTGCCATATCTGTGAATTTAGCCAGAATAAGAAGCCATCCAATCACCTCTGGACTCATTTCCTACAGCCAGCGGAACTCATCTACACCTCCTGCTATCTGTCATTCATCTGACAGTGAATGGCATTTCTGCTTCCATCTATGCGAGAAGCGGAGTTAAAAGCTGCCATTACAGCTGGAATTAAGGAGCACTAATGGCTTGCCAGCCATGTTCAGGGCACAGGAATGCAGATCTTACTGAAGGAGACTAAAAGGAGTTGGTTTGCCCATCTCAGGGAAGTGAAAAGTGAGAGGGAGTATTCTACAAATAAATCATGAGCTGTAAGCTACATAGGGGAAAAACTTATTCAGACAATAACACAATTCTGCCATAAGAACAAAGGCATAAATTTGAGGCTGGCAAGTGGAAAGCTTCTAAATTTGTCAGGGTCATGGCACTGCAACAAACCTCCTCCATTTGGGAAGCAGAGGCGAGGAACCTAACTGGCTTTAAGACATGGAGAGAAATTTATGAAAGGTATTATATGGGTTGGTGATGTCAGCCAAATTGGTGACTCAGGAGATCTCTTCTAGTCTTATGGTGCTGAACATTTGCATCATGACTATTTTTTTAATAAAGTGGCCAGTGAAAAATATCAAGTGTATTATTCTAATTAAAAATTAAAGAAATATAAATGACAGAAAGTTAACCTCATTGTGATAAGCAATTAACAGAATTATGCTGTGATTAAGCTGATGCATAATTAACAACTGCTGTAAATGATGTTATCCATCTAATTTGCCTGGATTGGAATAGCATTATTAGGCATGTTTAGCAGGTTCTGTGGTAATACGCACTTGAATGAAGTGCTCTTTACTAATGTGTTCAAATTCACAAAGCTGTTATTAGAATTGCAAATAAGATATACACCAGCATCATTTCCTCTGCCCATCATTTTCTCTTCTTTGGAACTATTCCTGACAGAAAATCAAACTGTAACAAGACCAAAAGATGTTTGCACAAATTGAGTAAAAGTAGTGTTATTAAACATGAAAAATTTGCAAAAAAAATCATCAGCATGAACCAAGTGGGACTGAATTCAAAACACAAGCTGCTGCTGAGTAAAAAGGAACAAGTATCATGGAGCTCACTGTGGGACAGAAGAAAACACTCAAGATAGAATTCACTTAACAAGTGAAAGGAGAAGAACATTTTTTCAAGCGATTTATATTTAAGGCCCAGCACTAAAGAATCTCTGATCATTCAAAGTCTAATGAAATCAGTAGAAAAAATCATCAGCTTTCAAGTATAAGGTCTTCATGGTCAATACATGCTGGAGTTTTAAAGTCCTTAATTAGCTGACTAAATGATACCAATTAAAAAAATAATAAAGAAGTAACTAGTGGCTCACAGGTCTTCCAACATTTCCCTGAAGGATATTAGAAAATCTGGACTGGAGAAAGATATGATGAGGGAACAATTGCCTGATGAGAAGCACACACAGCCTTGGGCAGACAAAATAATGATACCATACAGCAAAAATTTTTGAGGTGTGCACATGTTCCACCAACCTACCACCAGCTTCTCCAATTTCATAGGTATTTAAATGGCTTTCAGAGCACATGATCTTCACCACTGATTCATCTCTAAATGGCCATAAGTTTCTGAGTGAGAGGCATGTTGAAATAGGTCAGGCAATGATACACTCTCTAGCAAGCAAGGAGGTTAGTGAAGCATGCAGCAAAACTTTACTTACATTCAAAAAAGAAAAAAACAAAGCACAGATACTTCAGTTCTTCATACACAGATGAGGAAAGGTTGATTTCCTAGGCTATGTTTCCATCCTTATTTGTAGGTAACACCTGTAGCAAATAAGAGTAAAAGAAATGCTAAGCTGCCTTCAATGCAAACCAATTATGCTCTTAAATAAAATTCTTATTTGGATTATAAAGGTTGAGAATACAGTGATTTCATTCAAAGTATAAAGGCATTTCTGAAGATTAAAGAAAATTCTTAAGTCATCAGACAACATTGATGCCAGTTTTCTTCCACTTGTAGAGTAAAAAAAGCATAGAATTTATACAATGTCTTGAAATACTATCTGGAAGGATTACATGTAGGGAATATAAGACAAAATGGTTTTTAAGACTGCGGTTCTGTTGACACAGAAGCATATGAATAAAAGATCCCCTGCTCTGTGGATGACTAATGTTTAGGTAAACTGGGTAAACTACATAGTAAAACAGGATTTGTAGTAGAAAATCCTGAAACAAAAACAATTTTAATTTGACTATGTGCACAGCATTTCAAAAAGGATGAAGGCATGAAAGAAACAAAGGGACATTTTGTAGTAACCTTGAGAACTGCTTTACAACTCTTGCAGCCTTGCTGACTTTTCTTGGGTGGGGTGAACTGCACTTTTAAATGCTAAGCATTACCTGGGTGGGCACTATTTATTGCTTTATATATATTTATTTCAATGTCGCCTATTAATTCTATACATTCTTATGCATGTTTAGTCTCTACACCTATGAGCATCTCTTAAATCCAAACAAAATATACACTGGTCACTCTTAAAGTTCTGAAAGGCAATTTGCTTTCTGCACCCCAAATATAACTTCATGCTTTTAAGACCCAAATAAAAGTATGTAATTTATAGCTTTTTGTATTTCAAAAATATCTACCTGTTTCAGCAGCATTCCTTGCTTTGCCTTTTACATTATTTGAAACCTTATGGGTAATAGATCCTACTTTCCCTTGGAAGAAAGTGACAACACAGAAAATCACTTCTAAACACCAGGGGTGAAACTAACTCCCCTTATTTGATACAACAGGACTTTAGTCAAGAACAGAGATTCTTACAGTCTAAAATGTAAGTCTGCTGAGGTACTACATTCTTTATTGATTTTGTAAACTGCAGAGCATGCAAAATAGAAAGCAGTAAAATTATTAGCCCATCAGTACTTTCTGTTCTCAGAATTGATACTGTTACACCAGCATGTCAGATTGATTCAGGCATTATCATAAATTAGAATATTTTATTCAACAGTTAAACATATATAAAATTAATTATTATCTGGGTATTTTCATGTATAGCCCCTGTATCAGGAATATACCATTTGGCTAATAGTGGAGGAAAAAAAGCACTACTTGAAATGATACAGCCTCTCCCCAGGGATCACTATAAAGGCACATAGAAATCATCAGGGGTACTAAAGTGAGAATGAAGCCTAGAAATGGATCTGTTCTTGAGGTCCCTCTCTGCCTGTCTCCCTACCCTCAGTCATCTATGCAAGGTAAATCAGTCTCTACTTTATCCATGAATGGAAGCTGGAATCTCTACAGCAAGCACACACTTGTCTTGTGTGTACCTCTTTTAGTTCTACATTTTCAGACCTCCCTTACACACCTAATTCTATAGTCATTAGTAAGGCAATAAAATAACATAAAATGAGCAAAGAGCAATAAAGCAATCATATTTCAGCATGTTTATTTAGTGTGGTCCTTAATGACAGAGACCTTCGCACCCACTGATACCTGGAGCTACTACTAACTCTCCTCTGCCTCAGAGCCATGGTTACTACTATTGTCAGACTTATGCCCAATGTTTCAAAGCCTGCTTCACATGAACTGTGCAAAAAAAAAAAAAAAAAAAAAAAAAAAAAAAAAAAAAAAAAAAAAAAACAACCCTCACAAAAAGAAAAATAATTATTAAGGGGGAAAAGAAAGCTTTGTAAATTCAGCCCAAATCTACTTGCATGTGAGTTAAATACAATAAAAAATATGCATGGGTGCACTAAGGTTGTGCTTAAAACATGTGAATATGTGCCTTTGCCTTTGAGTATACTGCCCAAATTAGCTGGAAACATCAAATGGTATTTGGTGGCTGTTGTTATTAGACCGTAGACATATGCTTAGTGGTAAAAAAGGTATTTAAAATCTAACTACATACTTGTGAATGTGATGGCAAATCAAAACTCTCTCTCCCAAAATACTTAACAATCAGTCAAATTAAAGTTGCACTAACTACAGTGTACTGTGATTAGTGAGTGATTAGTGATTAGTTCTACAACTCTTTCTATGTCAATGTAAAATCTGTTGCATTCCTTGTTCTTCTCTTGGTCTCTCCATCTTTAGACTTTTCTAGAAATATTCACTATTTTGGTTAGCTTTTTATCAGACAAATTAGTTTTACTGCAGATTTCAGCAGGAGTTTTTTTCTCTACATTGAGCTCTGGGTGTCTGTCACCTTTCAAATGCACAAATGTGGAAGGCTGGCTATAAAGTAGCAACCACTCAGAACACATCTGTGATGTCACCCTGATAACATGATATGCTGCATTAATATTGTAAGCAAAACACACAATAGGTTATGTTTGCATAAGCAGGTGCATCCAATATATAGGAAATATATACAGATTGCCAAAAATCTATAAATAGCATGCTCTACTTAGAAAGTTGGTCAGAAACTACTCAGGTAAAAGTTCTCCTTTTCATTTGAATTTTCAGGTATCCAAATACTATCCCATTGTGCAAAAAAACAGCTTGCTGAAATAAAAGTACAATAAAAAAGAGCTATGTGTTAAATTATTTCAGTGAGCTAGGATCCAAAGTAAAGCACTATGATAAATCACATCATTTTGCTTAAAAGCAGGGGAAACAAAAGATGGACACATAGAGGAGTTTAAAAAAAAAAAAAAAAAAAAAAAAAGTGAAAAAAAAAGTGAAAAAAAAAAAATAATGGACGTAAAACAAAACACAAAACAAAGCAGTTCCTCTTTCAGGATGATTGAATCTTGCTTAATCCATATTTTACTCTCGGCTACATAATTTTACACTCTTGACAAGTCAGGCAGTTGGAAGAGGGTTGGAAAAACATATGTAGCTTTTTTGTCAACTTTATGCCTCCCTAAATTTAGAAGACATTCCTGAATAAAGAAGCTAAAAATAAATCACAAAACAGTGTCCATAATGTGGTGTGAATTATCCAGCCATAAAAAATATGAAAACATTTTTAATATATTTTAATAGAATTTTCACAACATAAATAATAGCAACAAGACAACTGGCAACAAAAAAGTTATTTGTAGATGAACTTACTGATAACCTTTTAAAAAAACCCTACACTTTCTCATATACACTGTGGCTTGTTTCCCTACATGTTTAAACCATTCTAAAAACTCATAGTTAAAATGTAGCCAACATGTACTTTACCTAATCTTAATAGCAAAACCTGGCACTGAGGTCTTGGACAAGCAAATATAGTCACATTAATAGTTACAATTTTAGTTTTCAAAATTAAAATCAAAACCAATTTATCTGGATATTGTAAATTAACAAAATATATAGAAAAATTAATGTCTACAAATGTACATTACAGTTTTATTTTCAACAACTATATATATAGAGAGAGAAACAGAGAATTCTTTAGTGTATATAAGGAGTTAGAAGGTTATGCAAATGCACATATCTAAATATACACATATTTAGATAGGGTCCTGTTTCAATGCAATCCCATTATCTTTAAGGAAATATACTGATAAGTTAGAAGTTGCAACACATGCATTTTTATACATATAGTAGGTTTAAATATGGAATTTCTAAGAATAAAACTTTCAGAATTTTGTAAAAATTCACCATATTAATTCTTCAGTCATTATAGAAACATCATCAAAAAGACCTGACAAGAATGGTAACTACTAGCCTGTCAGAATTTTGATTAATATATACACTTTCTGAAAAAGCATCTACAAAATAATGACTGTGAAAAATGAAAAACAAGGGAGCAAGCTAGTCATCAAACTGAAGAAAATGTTAGTTAATTGAATTATGAAAAACAGTTAATTGAAGTTAAAAAAGGTTCTTTAAAACTTTAGAAAATGAGAAATTTTCTCTCTCTAACAATAGTTAGATGCAACACCATCTTCCAATTCATCCATTTCTTCCAATTCATGGCCTCCTCTCTACCCAATGGCATTTTAGGTCCAGAGCTACAGTACAGTGCCTTCACCTGCCCAACCAGCCAACAAGATTAACCTTTTTTGTCTTTGGAAACTTGTGACCAGAGAGGAGCAGATTGATTAAAAAGCCTTTTTACAATTTCTGTATGAGATTAATCATGTCTCACCCTACAAGTCACTCAAGTCCCTGAAATTTTTCATTCTGCTCCCCTTTCATGTCAATCCTCTTGTTGCTTACTCTTTACAGTCTTACTAAGCTTTTATTTTCCTGAGCTAATGAACACAGGCTTTTACCTCTCTCTCTGACAAGTTCATTGCTGAAACCGTCATTCATCAGAAATATGTAAAAGAAAATGGTATTAATTCTATGAAAAATGTTAGTATGTTGGAAAATAAAATAACTGTTCGTGATTTTCCAACATATCTACATTAAACTAAACAAATAGGATCACACAATAAACCTTCAATATTTAACTGAATGTAGTCATAAAGTATACCATTCAGTAACCAAATCCACACACAAAATGTGTAAATTATTACGAAGCAGCACTACATCTCAAACAATAGCAACTTGTACTATCTCCTGTGCAATACTGAGACAAAGGACACAGTTCCCTTAAGACTTAAAAAGATATGTATCATTTAGGACAAATTTTTCAAACAAGCTGATGAACAAAGCTATCTAACATTCATAGTAAAAAGTAGAATTAGAAAAGACAAATTTGAACTCAAGAATAAACATAAGTCTAGAAATAGGAGCTCACATGAGTCTGAGGACAATCTTCAGATGATGGCTGGAATGCAAGTCTGATAAAAGATAATCAAATTTTAGTCAGACAAAGAAAACAATACTTTCAGGGGGTTTCTGCCATAAAAAGGAGACTCTGCAATTATTTTATGCCACAAAAATATTTACTAATTTGTTTATAGGTTCCAAATAATTTTAGTGGAAACAGTCTTTTAAATATTGGAAGACATGGTCTAGAAAACATTGATCAAAGCAGTATCTAATCTTCAGAAAATTAACTGCGATGATGAGAGGAGATGATGAGATTAGGTGATACAAACAGAAATGAGAAGAAACACTGAGATATATCACTCTGCCTACATTCCTTTCACAGAGAACATTCTGCCCCCACCAGTTCTAAACACTAAAGATGGTACACAAAGACTGTGGAAGGTGGTACACATAGGACTGCTTACAACTCATCTTCTCAACAAAATATCAGTGGACAAACTGAAATAAAAAGTATCAACAAAACATAAATCAGCATAAGATCAAATATCCCCACAAAAAGGAGCTGTGGATTCTTTTCAAAAGTTTTTAGGCACCTTAAGATGCAAATATGCAGTTAGAGTACCTATGGTTCTTGATAATGGCTGGCCTCACCCTTCTGGGAACCAGCAAGCTGAAAACTATCCTCAATTGAAAGAATAAAAAAGAGAAGGAAGAACAGGATTGCTGGCATTCAGAAGAGGCTGAATAAGAGCAGGTATGTAGTGCAGCAACTTCGCCAAACCAAAATTTTCTCCTACACACAGACACACACAGACACACACAGACACACACACACACATTCATTGTACCACCATTCCCAAAAGGAAAGAGAACTAGCAACCACAACTATTTGTGATGGTTTTAATCACTCTTCCTTTTTGCTGGCAGACAAAATGATCAGTATAAACACATCACATAAAGTAGGCAGAATGTATTTTAATAGACATCTCATTGCAACTTTTGATGCATGAAAATCTGACTCCAGTCCTAAGTGTTCTCTAGACTAATATGATGATAAAAGTTTCCATTTGCCAGGAATTAATGAGTTATAAATTCTAATTTAAATATCTCTAAATTAACTGGGAAAAAAAATCAATTATTTTAAATATTACCAGGTATTAACTAAAATAATTCTTCCCCCAAAACTGGTTTCCATATATCTAAACTGCATCTGACTTTACTATCAGCCATATTCTGATATGCTAAAGCAACATAGCCAGTAACAATTGAGAAAACACATTATACATAGCACTTACTTTGCCATGAAATTCTAGATGAGTTAATGATAGATAATGGCCTACAATTCATGTGTGATTTATTTTAGCAAATCTCACTGATGCAGCAATTCAAGCACGCTGCATCAAAGCTGCACTAAGTATAATCAAAGGGGCTTGCAGAAAAATCAGCAGAAATTACAAACACTTAATGGAAAAGAAAGAGACATGCTTAGAAGTCCCAGGAATGGAGTGTTGTTTGACTGTTTTAACACTTCTGTTTTATCAGGATTTCCAGTGCACAGTTTGGCAAGAAAAGAGCTAAAGTGTCTGTTCTCATTAGTACCCTGCTTCTAACCCAAATAATTGAAATAGTTACAAAATCCTCTCCGATTGCTGCCATCTTGACTGACATTAAGGTGAGGCACATCTTTGTAAGCTCTCTTCCAATTTTTTAAGTGATTTACCAAGTCCACATCCAATACCTAAGATGTAGGTACTCGTTAGATATACTCTGCAGCTGTGGGTCTGCAGTAATGACAAATTTTGCAACCTTGTTAATCAATTCCTTTATCTAAGCCTCAAGGATATATTGAACAACAGAAGTCCTAGGAATATCTGTCTATCTGGGTGTTATAAATGCTTATTTTAGTATTGGCTTTTCACAAATGTTGGAATTAATGTTATAAGCATGATGGTTTTTCTATAGTTGTGGGTTGTTTTTTTTTTTTTCTAGTAGAATTTTACTGCCTGAATAGATATATAAGGTTTTTCTTTGCTGTAGTTAGAATTTAGGTGTAGTGTGTTTCAGCTGCCTGAATAGATAACTTCCAGAAGAGGCCCAAGTGAATATGAGCATTCACCGCTTGTGGAAGAAAGGACCAAAGCCCAAATCAAAAAGATGATAACCAAATAAAAGTGAGATTGCACTTGACGGACCCAAGGAGTGACCATGCAGAGTTCCTGGAAAAATGAATATGCATAAGTCCATGCATGAAGACCGGACCCAAGGAGTGACTATGCAGTTCCTGGAAAAGTGAATGTGCATAAGTCCATGCATGAAGAAAAGGATAAAAAAGGGGGGTGCCAAGACACCGGTGTGCTTTTGGCAGCGTGCCAAGACACCCAGTCGCGACCGTATTTCTTTGCTCTACTGTTTTTCCTATTGTCTTTATTAAAAAACTTTACCAGGAAAGTGAACATCGTTTTTCACATGGGCAAATCTATGTGTGACTTAATTAGCAATCTCCTTTCAGTACAAAAGCTAACTTTAAGCCTAATCCTAGCCCTGCCCTTTGTTTTCTGTTAAACAATCATTAATCCAGGAAAAATCTTCCATCTTAACTCATGGTAGCTTTGTTTCCTTACATGTTTTTTTGTGGAAATTTGCCAAAGGCTTCTTGGAACAGTAACTATACTGTGACAATATCTAAAACCACAACCAGAAAGCACTGAAAGGTCCTGAAGCCTGACATACCCCAGCTTTGCTACATATTGCGTTGGGACAAGGACTGGAAGGGCACCGGCAGCCTTGCTTCCCTCTCATTAACCCTGTTGGCGGGAGTAGAGCTATGGTATTTGCTTGCTCTCCTAAGGCAAGGCAATCAGAGACCAGGACACAAGGGAGCACACACCACGAGGACATTCACTGGGGCACACCTACGTCAATAACACATCTCTATCCTTGCACCTAGTGATTCTAATGCAGTGTGCATTCCTGCTGCAAAAATTATTTTTATCAGACTTTCTTTTTCATTAAGCTCAATCTGTAGTTCCACAGATTTCATCCGCAACCCTTTTTGAAATAAATTTTTAAAATAATTTTTAAAATTTCATAGTTTTTTGACATTTTCCATGGTCCTTTGATACAGGGTGACAGACACAGACTAGTGAGACAGATTAGTAAATACAAATGGTAACAAGATAGCTGTAATAATAATATCTTCATATACTTTCCTACTTGTGAACAGCATGAAAGCAAACCCAACTTCACCAGTACTGTGTGCAAGAACCTAATGGGAAAAGTTGAAACATCTGAAACCAAAACAATTTAAAACAGAGAAAGAAGAATCCTGGTTCCCTGTCTCCTTCTGCTCCCACCACAGGAAATCACCTCACTGTCTCTCACCCCAAAGAACCCCCAGCCACCTTGGGCTCTCAATGGCAGCACACTCACTGCAGCCACTGCCTGACAGACCAGTGATAATGGACTCACCTAAAATTAAAAAAAATCTGCTCTATGATCAAACAGCCACAGAAGCTCATAAGCGACATATGCTGGAGCACATTCAGTAGAAAGGTAGCTGATCATTAAGAACTGTCAGCATTCATTTGCTGTGGAAGGTTCCTCTTTAAATGGTGTATATTATTTAATTTGGACATTTTGGTGTGGTTTGGGAAATACTAAAGCAAAGTGAAGTAAAAACACACATGCAAAAGCCCAAAAAGATCCTAGAGAACTTGAAACATCTTTTCCTATTTAAAATATAAATAAAAATTCAGGTGGCACATAATCAGGAAAAAAAATTTTGAGTAAATTTTTTCTTAAGAGATCTGGCAAAACTAGACTATTTCCACAACAGAATATAGCCATATAGCCTGAAGCATAAACTTTACCATTATTTAGTTTTCGCAACTCTCTTCATTCACCTAGTAGAAATACAAATTTGTGTAACTGCATAGATGCAGAAATCCTCTGTGCAATTATATTGCCTGATTATATGTTTTATTATTAATAAAGGCCAGATATAACAATTATCTAAAACTTAATTACTGGTTTTACTTTTTATTACCTTTCTATCCTCTCCAACAAAAAATCCATAGGAACAAGATAAATGTCTTTGCCTTTCTGCTATTGTTTCAGTGTAAATGTAAAGATTCAGGACTGTTTAGAATCAGTTTTTATAAACTGCATGGAGTTTAAAACAGTGTAGTTAATTCATGCACATAAAGATAGACCCTCTTCAAAAATTTTATCTTTGGAAGCAAGGGCCACTTCTCAATAGGAAAAATGTAGTTTAACTAGATAAAGAGACTAAACCAGTTCAAACTACCTTATTAGCAAGAGCTCCCTTATGAAAAATGTGCATCCAAATCTAACATCAACACGCCATTTTTTGCAGGACCAGACACTGTTTTCACAAGAAGAAAATGATCTCTAAGAATGTGTGTAACAGTGCCCTCTGGTGAGAATGTGCCTGAGAATATGCTTGCCTTGTAAGGGTAAAGAGATTTTAGTGGCAGGGCTAATAAGCAATCAGATGATTTTGCAAACTGAATTATGGTATCACTTTTTGAAACCAGCAATGAAGAAGTTAGGTGTTTTGAGATTGTAATTACTTTATACTCATTTTAAATTAAAGACATTTTTTTAAACCACCTTATATGACGAAAGAGACAGTAGCCTTGACTAGGTGAAGATTTATGATAGCATAGCTACTTTTATGGCTGAGAATGCAATAGATCCTAAGCAAACATTGATAAGTCCTCTGTTCTTCTGAGAAGTATCCACCCAGCAAGTGTCCTGACATTGGAAAGCCCCACAGTTTTGATAAGAATAAAGATCAGCTAACTGTAGAAAACAAAATTTCTCAACTTAGTCAAAGACATTCATCAAATGTTTTGTGGGCAAGGGCTGCATCTTCTTTCACTATTGAAAAATGACCACCACATTTTCAATCCTACTGAAATGTGACAATCCTTATGAAATATGTAATATAACATAAATATTAACCCCACAAAATACATGTATATACATGTGTATATATATATATATATATATGTATACATATATATATATACATAGACATAGAAAATTAAGTTACAGTATTGAACATGCTTGTCCCTGAACCAAGGAGGAACATTCTACTTTCAAAATCTTTAACTGTGACACACTTCATAAAAAAATAGTTGTTACAGAGTTGTGGTGGTGGTCAATGCCTGAAAATACCACTCTGGTCTGACTTATTACCTGCCATTTGTGATTAAATCAAGAGTAGGTTTACCAGGACTGTCATGGTTATTCACCAGTACTTCCCAATGATCCTATCTGCTGTCTTTGAAACTACCGTGGCAGTTACTTTCAGCCTCCTCAGTGCAGCCTGAACTGCAGCAGTGCTCCCCTTTGCTTCATCAAGCAAACCTGAAGTACAGGAAGATGCTATCGCTTCTCTTGTTGCTAAATAAGAAAGTGTTAATAAAAACAAGACCTCCTTCCAGGCACATTTGAGTGTCAATGCTAATTGCTGATTTGGCTAAAATACACTTCTTGATCTTAAGTGATTTCCAGATGAAATACAAACAAATTAAATTTTATTGTTCAAATAAATTACTGTTGCTAAACTATGATTACTGTAAATAGTAATTATTTGCTGTAATAGCAACACCTAGAATTCCTTAGTGCTCCTCTGAGTTTTCTCTCAGGCACTTAACAGTTTGAATGACTGGGAAGGCAAGAAGACTCAGAGAAGGTACTACAGCTGTTTGTAACTATGGTGTTTTTATTGCATAAGAATGAGAATATGAAATTAATGAAAGTATTACTCTAGCCAGCTTCTCCATCTCATAGGACAGTCATTCTTCTCACTCACAAAGAAGGTCTCATCACCCTCTTGCTCTAACTTTGGTGAGTAATTAACTTCATTGTTTTTAAGGAAAGAACTTGGCAGTCCCAGTTAGTTGTTTAACAAATAACCAGATGTCCCCAGGGGACGCAAAGGAGTCACTTACAGTCAAGTTCCATTAGGTCAGGTATAAAAATCAAACTAAACCCACCTCAGCAGGTGGCAGCAAAAAGTGTGGGGGGAACAAGATTGGTAAAATGTCATCATCAAAAAAAAAACTAATTTTACATTATTTCAGTGTTTGGTCTATTTATTACAGAGATATCAGATATTTCAAAGGTTTCAATGGCTAAAGTTTTACACACACTCACACACACATACGCACAGAAAAAAAGAAAAAAAAGGTGTGGAATGTTGCAAAAACAACAACAACAAATTAAAATACTTGAAAAGTTAAGAGTTCTTCCTCCTTTGCAAATTGTCACCCTGACATAAAAAAGATGGAGTAAACTGCTTTTCAAAATCTAACATGATTTTGACAGAAATTTCCACTTGTGGAAAATGAAGCCAATTTATTTTGGCAAATAAAGAAGGGAGAGGACTGCGTAAATTAGGTCTGCAGTAGAAATATTAACTTTCCTGATCATACTTTAGCAAGTGTTAAAGATCCTAGAGCAAAGGCTACCTTTTTACTGCAGTAGCAAATGGCATTCGGCCTTGTAAGGCCAACAAGCATCATAGTAATATATGAAAAAACACAGCAATGGTGTAGATCAGTTTGTGGTCAGCTCTGAACCTCAGATAAAGGGTAAGTTAGAAGTCAGCAAACTAAATTACTGGCTTTTAAATTGTCCCATGATGTATTTTTTGTATAGCTCTATAAATACTTCTCAATTAAGGCAACTAAAAGCATAAGACTATCCAGCAGCAAAACAGAAGAGTGAAACTACGCTGTAAATTGTCACCATTTGCTTGCGCCGGAGAAGCAAGAGCTCGATGCAGTCACATTACACAAATATTCCTCACTGGTGAAGTAATTGGTAGCTGAAAGTGCTTGGACGAGAACATGGCTATTTTGTGCCAGACTGATAATTTTGGTAGAGTGAGAAATAATTATCCAGACTACCTGCAAGCAATACTCCATGGAATCTAATGGAAGTAACAGAAATTGAAAAGCAAACAAATATGAGAGTCTGCATTTCTGCAGAAAACCTCAGCAAACTGGAAAAACCTGACAAATATGTTACAGTCCTCATACGCTCAGAGTCAATGAGATTTGACTGCAATGGATTTTTTTTTCCAGGTACTAAAACGAAGAACATAAAAAAGTCAGAAACACTGTCCCACTTAGGGCTTAGCCCTGGCCTGTTCCTCTCACTACAGAGCTCCACATTTGAGGGTTCAGCGAATTCCCGTGTGCCACCAAGGCTAGTGATGGCTGCTTTCTCTTGGAGCCTTTGTAAAACAGTTAGTTTTCCTGAAATTAACTCCTTATTAAACAAAAGCAAAATAATTTTCTCTCTTACAGCCACATGAGAGAGGAAGGGATAGTTGTTTAGAAATTGGAGAGCCCTGTTAGCACTCTAGACTTTTTAAATTACAACCAGTCAGTATGGCAGCATGATGGCATCAAGCCGACTTTATTATTCTGTTCACAAAGGTGTATTTCCCATGTCTTAGATCAGTCACAACTTGCCCCAGTGTTTCTAAAGGAAGTAAAATAAATATAATATTAACCTAGCTTTTAAAACAAAACAGAAAAACAACTGGCAGAACACAAAGATTTTCCGGTGTATTTCAAAATCTCAGCGTGCTCTGACAGCAACGTTGCGTAGTAAGTAAAGTAAAAAGAAATACACTCTAATCAAACCTATTTATTAGTCCTTTATATGCATTACATTGACAGAATATGGACTCTAGTTGGCTTTCTTTGGGATCACACAGATAGTAAAACACAAAGTTACAAAAAAAAAGCATGATTTTTTTTGTTGTTGTTGTTTCTATCAAGTTTTTATAGTGTCTAGGTTTTCCATCTCAACTGCTCTTGTTCAAAGTAAATCTAGCTCAGGAAAAAAAAATCCCTACCTCATTTCCCTGAGAACCTAGTTATTTTTATCTACCTCAACAACCAAGCTACTCTACCTTGTCATTTCAATTTTCACATATTTTCTCTTTGTGTATTCGTTCTATGATTCAGTGAAATCTCATCTCTTCAGCCCACTGCCATAAACTACTGTCCGGAACAAAGCTCTCTCTCAAATTCAATCTCAAACAAAATGAAAAAGAAAAAAAATCACAAATGAGAAAGTGGACCACAACCAATCCTATAGGCCCCATTCTCACAAGGTCTGCGAGTTATTTTGCTTCATCAAGTAAACCTGAACTACGGGCAGGTGCTATCGCTTCTTTTGTTGCCAAATGAGAAAGCGTTAATAAAAACAAGACCTCCTTCCAGGCACATCAGAGTGTCAATTTTAATTGCTTATTTGGCTAAAATACACTTCTTGATCTTAAGTGACTTCCAGATGAAATACAAACAAATGAAATTTTATCGTTCAAATAAATGGGGACACAGACCATAGCACATTTATTGGAATTACTGCTGTAAATAGTAATTATTTGCTGTAATAGCAACACCTAGAAATCCTCTGTGCTCCTCTGAGTTTTCTCTCAGCCATTTAACAGTTCAAATTACCAAGAAGCCAAAAAACACCTGCATGTTTATGTTATTTATATCTTAGCACAAAGGACTGCGCTGCAGAGGATCTCACAGCTGAAAGAACTCTTAGAGAGGAACAAATTTACTTTTGTTTCAAAATTTATTGCATTTTTTCTATGACCTATTAAAAGCTTTGTAATTTCCAAGTCTATGCATTATTTTTCTTCTGTTGATATGACTTTAACAGCTTTGTATAGAGTACAGTATAGTAGCTTCTCCAAGTAAATTGCAATACCTGTAACTCATAGGACTGGATTACAAAGCTTTTCTTTCAAACACATGTCTGGAGAACACCAAAAATTAAACACTTATGTAGCAGGCATTTATACATGCTGGAATTAAGCCACTGTATGAGAACCTGTGAGTTTAAAGGACTGAACAAAGAATCAATGAAGGTTCTCTACTGTAGAAAATACTTTGTCAGATAATGGCGGCTTTAAGTACTTTCTGCAGTCAAGAACAAGCAATTTTTTGTATCCATACTGTTCCATTGTTGAGGTACAAGCTAGGCAAGCCCATAAAATTGCTTCAATCAAGCAACACGCAAAGGGAGTTAGCACAAAAATTTAGTGTCACACAATGAAAACACAATTAATGAGAATGCTGAAATTCACTTTACCTTCTATCACAGTAATTTTTAAATTGGTGTAACTTAATTAACTTCAGTCTGGTTAGCAGAGCAGCCCACAATAGACTGTGCAGAACCGATGTAAATATTCACACACCACATGACAGCAATGACGTACTAGTAATAGTATATTGATTCTGATGTTCTGGCATCTCTGTGACTATTAAAATAGTTTCATTTTGTTAAAAAGTTGTACCTAGAATTCTTTGTTCAGCTGAAATTGGAAATGTTATTAATCAAGCTATTTTTCACTTCTTCAGCTTGAGCTTTTCAGAAGTTTGGCTGCAATGAAAGATTTCCAGCATTTCTTGGTGACTTTTCAAGATAGTACCTTTTTCTTATCAGCTTTACGCCAAAGAGATTCCATAAAAGTGCATTTGGTGTAGAATGAGACAATAAAAAATTTGACAAACTGCAATATATTAAAAACGAGTCTCTAAAAGGTATATGCATATATGCCTTGCATTACATACACATTTCTCTAATTCCGCAACTCTCCCACTGTCTTTATGACACAAATATATTGCTATTTTTGCTTACTTTTCTTGTCTCAATAATTGTTTTTGTCTAAGCAGAGAATCTTTCCCTTGTGAACTCCTACAAGGCTCAGTTCCAAGCCCTCTATCTTCTCTCCCAGGTCATCACATTTATACTACCTAAGCACTGAACCTGAGGTCATCAGTCACCTATAATCCTCACCACCACACCAGCTCCAGTGATGCTTATTATTAAACACTTTAACACCTACGAACATACCTCCTTCTCCTTTGACTCTGATTTTCAAGTTCTGTGTTTCCTCTTGGCTTATAACACCGCAGCCTGAAATGTGCCTAAAGTAAGCTCCTCTTTCTTTACCCCTTCTCTGTGCTCTTTCTCAACTGATTCCATATTTCATGGTTTCAGCATCAATAGTTTCTCTCCTCTGCTTGCAAACTGCGTGCTGATTCACAAAACATTCTCTGTATATAAAAATTCGTTTGCCAGAGTGTGCTCTTGTTCTCCAAAAACTTTTTGGATAACATATTACTCAGAATCCCAGACCAGCAATGGAAAATTTTGCAGACCCTTTTCAAAGATAGTTCCACCTGGAAGTCCAGCCATGTCCATTAGCTGTTGTGACTGATGTCTGAACTGTGATCTTCCTGGCCATAGCAACTCCAGGTGCTGGAGTTCAGTCACATCATTTCATGCCTTACAAACCTGAAGTGGGAGAGCAGAGCCTTACAACCCCCCTATACACATCTTCATCAAATTCCTCATTTCAACTTTCATCTGGTTTTAGTTCAGCTATGTCTCTTTCTGCCCTAAAGCCAAGCTCTCCAGTCCTAGAGATGCACAGACTATAATATATGCCCTTATACACAGAATGGTACTCCTGCTCGTCACTCGAGTAAGTTACAGTAACAAGAATAAATTTCCTCCAAAATTAATCCCCTCTCTCTCCAAAGAATTTGCTTGTAGAAATCTACAGTAATGCATAAGAACATGGTATGCCACATTTTTTATGCTGTGACTGTCCACCAACAAACTACATTTAACACCCTGGCAGCTGTTCTCCTTGCACGTTTAGCAAAAGCTGGTGGGCTACTTGAGAGACAAAGAAAAATAAAGAGAAAAAAAAGCCAAGCAAACTCCCAAATACATGTACAAAATAAGCCCTTGTATGGAAAAAATATCTCTACATACTTTTCTTACTTATTAATAATTGTCTGTAAATAACTTGCACACACTTATATTCATTCCATTATGGTAAGGCAATTCTGATGGAACTGCACAGTTATACTAAAACATGGGGAAAAAATATATAGTGGGAAAAGTCAAGATTTGACTTCATAGAGGTTAAAAAAAGCAACAATTTTGCTTGAATACAAATGTATATATTTGTGGTACAGATAGAAATTCTGGAATTTATTAATTTGACATAGGTAACAATATAGACAGAATAGACATCAAGGATCAATCAACAGGCATCAATAGGCATGAAGAAATTTCTCAGGGAATTAAAAATGAGTGGGATTCTTTCCTTCATTACAACCAACAATGTTCCTTAACATAGCTACAAAACTTTGTTTTATTTAAGTAACAGTCTACAGTAAGGTTCTCATATGTGCAACATCGTTCCAAAGTGTTACAAGTAAAGTTCCTACAAACTGAAAAATGTGTCAGTCAAGACCTAGACTACTCAAAAATTTTTAAATTACTAAAATCTTGTTTAAGTTTTAAATAATAATTTAAGGATCTGTTAAAAAAAGTCAAACCACACACAGACACCAAAACGAAAGGCTACAAACTATAGAAATATTTATTAGTTTTGCCTTTATTTTAATGGAGACTATCCTTAAAAGATAAATTTAAATACGCAAAAGTTTTTGCTAAATTCAAAATTTCTCAATACTGACTGCATGTAGGAAATTATAAATATAAATATAAATTTATAAAATGCATGTCCTATATAAAAGGGAAGAAATGCTTAATAAAGCAGCTGTTAAATGCTTTGCCTTTTTTTTCTTACAACTATGTTAACTAAAGCAGCATCTGCCTTGGTGTTGCAACACATTTTACCAATTGATAAAGTAGGTGTCACTGTACTTATAATAAACACAGCATTTCTTATTTTTTCCGACCTTCATTACATATGAGATTTAAATAATGCCTATCTTTGTTTGTTTTTTTTTCTGTAAGTCATCATCAGCCCCATCCCATTTCTTTAATTTGGTGTAATTCCCATGGGATTACTACAAGGAATACGCATAAAAGCTAGTGACTCTCTCACACCATAATCTTCTCAAGGCATTCAAACACACTTGAGTTTTACAGAGAAGTCAACAATATTCTACGTCATATGGTGTCTTTGCTTTAAATGTCGACAGTGCTTAAGTATAGGGTCTGTCTTTAAAGCAATTTCTGTATTTATTCACATTGACCATCCACTTTCTAATGGGTGATTGCACAGAATATTTAGAAATGTATTTCATCTGATACATTTAGTTTCCATGAAAGCAAGGTAGCAGACGAAAGAAAAAAGAAAGGTAGCAGTAGCATAGTACTACCTACAGCACATTGTATATTATCATTAAGTGTCTGATAGAGCACCATTTGTGAATCACTGTTCTGTTCAACTATAAACACAGGTATTTATAGACCAGCAGATATATTTAGTGTCATAAACATCCCCCCTCGTTGGAAAAATTAAATTACATACACTATTTAATATTAGGTGGCTGGTTTGTTTTCTTTTTCTTTTATTCTTTCTTAAATTACAAAGCTAATGAGGCATACAAAATTATTCTAAATGAATTTAAGAAAGGATGTAAGACTTGCTTTATGGGAAGGTTATTGATTTTCAACAGGAATCTAACTATGTCACATACTAATAAGAGCATTACATGCTTTGTATCAGAGCAAGAAGCCAAGCAACTTTCAGATTTGTATGATTCACAGATACAGAAAATATATGCATATCTTCAAATTCTGTACCTAAAAATGTAAAGAAATACTCTATAAGTAACTCCCAGCACAAAGATATCTTTGCACATACACAAGATCCTCTTGCAGCTCTAGTGTAACTACACCACCTCTAGGGCCAGGGTCACCACAAAAAAGCCAACACTGGGTCCAAACAAAAATGATGCAGAAGTCTGAATTCAGTGATTTTAGGATCAGAACACAGAGAAAGAAGGAAAGATGAGGATGTTTGTGGTCTTTGGCAAACCAATTCCAAACTGTAAATGGGAAAGCAAAGCAGCTGGAATTACGGGAGTCCTGCAAATAGGAGCCACTAGCAAACCATAAATTTTTCTTTATATCTGACAAAAAAATCTTTTGACTTATCAAGGGTTAAAGGACATGTTGAATTCTTTACCCAGCTAAAAGCAATGGAGTATCTTTGATTTTCCTGGATTACAAACAGCACTTATGGCGAGTGAATGTATCCTTCATGGAGAAAATGCACCACACAATCAATTTTCCAGATTTCTAAACCATGTTCCCCAAAGTTTCTGCTTCAAGTTGTACTTGCCTGAGGTAGAGCAGAGCTCTTAAACTGAAAAAATACATATATATTACTTTGACCTATGTAAATTACCAGAAAGTACAGAAAAAGAAGCTGTTTTCATAGGAACTTCCAAGAGCATGCTGTTTTTCTATGTTTGATAAGCAGTTAAGTTCTCAACAGCAGCTTCCCTACAACTATTTAACTATGTCCAGCTAATAAAATACTATGTACAAAGACAGTTTTTTCCTCCATGACCTTCAATATACAGCCAAGGTTTAACAAGCACTTTGTTTGCTTGGACTGCTCACAATGCTCGTTTTCATCCTTTTAGAGAAAGGAAGAGATCTGACCTACAAATTCAAAGCTACAAGTTGTGTAAGACCACTGACCATAAAGGGTTAAAGCATTTGCTGCAGTTTCATACATATTTTCTTCAGGCCATGCAAAGCTGTGCTCATTTTCTACCTGCCAATTTGCAATTGCAATTCATACATGTATCTTAATTTCAAGATAGTCCTTTTTGCTCTCTGGAACCACAAAATCTTGGAAAATATCATTGAGAATGTCTTTCATTTTCTGACCTCTTTCAGCTTCAAATTCATCTTGGAAAACAAATTACTTGACCTACTAGATTAAAATAAGATAAAAACTCCACTATTAAATTCTGCACTAACAAAACTCATGGTAAAATTTATGTTAACATTTGAATCCCTTTCTCATCCAGACCATGCAAACTGCTTAACATTTCCTCGTCCTTGAAATATAAGCCTATGAATTCAAAATTTCCAAGTTTTGCTCCATTATTTAAAAGATCTTTGTAGACTTGATACCAGAAAGATTACATTAGTGGAGTTTCTTGTTCTTCTGTTTTGTTCTAATCAACAACACGTTAAGTATGTGAAATGAGTTATCCTCCATAATATTTTGAGCAGGCAAATGCCCCTTCCATTATATATCTACCAGTCAGCCAACTCTTTTTTAGCAAGAAATTAAGGACTCTGTTGACTGACTCTTCTTTTCCGCAGTGCCAGCACAGGCAGACACGCACGCAGACCTCAGCTGTGCAGGTTCAACATCCACTTGGTCGACACGCGTCTCCCTGTATTTGGCCATTTAAGCAACCATCTCCACTGGGGCCAAGCACATGTATTAATGCTGGCACCTTTGTTACAGGGACAACCACCTCTGGGACAGGTGAGAGCTTAAGTGGAGAAGCAAGCGGGGCTAATGCCTTACACTGCCTTGGTTGTTTCAGCTAAGACAGAAAATGGAAGCAAAATGCATCGGCCACCGCCAGGGAACCTGAACGCTTTCTTCTCAGTTCTAACATATGTGCAAACAAAGGCATCTGAATGAAACCTGAAAAATCTGGCTAAAATGAACCTTAAATTAACCCAAAAGCTCAAACCAGCTTCAAACCAGGGAACTCTTGTGTTCCCTGAAGTACAGAATGCACCCACCTTTTTGGTACAGATGGTAAAGTCCAGGGCACTGGGGCTTTGGTTCATACTACTTTGATTTTATTCTGAATGCTAAATGACAAAAATTAAGGAGATACAGACCCTGTAAAGTAGTTTTAAGGTCTTTTCATCTTTATTCACTTTAAACTAAAAAATACACAATTAAAAAAGAAACAAAATCCATTCACAGCCCTAACGTATTACTCCTGCTAGTCCTGAAGTTACTTTTTGCTCTTTTGGGGAAATTCCAAAGGAACCTTCCATTTATTTAATTTTAATTTTAATTTTTATTTTTATTTTTATTTTTTGAAGATGGTGTTTTGTTGTTGATAGAACGATCTACTTTTCCATATGAGATTGGATGTGAAAACCAAACCCTTAAAGGGATTAGATTGTATCGCTGTAACTTATCTAGAAGAGCCTGAAATTTGGTATAACAAGATAAATCTCTTAATAAACTTGACTGCCTTTCTTTGTGTTCTTTCCCTCTTAATATCATAGCTAAAGTTATTCATATTCTTAGGATCAAATGTAAAGTTTTACCTTAAACTTATGTCTGCCTAAGATCTGGCACTTCAAAACTGAAGTAAATTAAAAAGCATTGTCCCTAAGTCTCCCTAAAACCCTAGTTAAAATTACATGTTCAATATTAATATAGTTACTGAAGCTCAGATAGTCAGATAAAAAGACCAAAAAAAAAAAAAAAATAAAAGAAAGTTAAAGGCAATAATATAGGGTAAGTCACTCTAAAACATCACTAGAGACAAGGTTGGAAGACATTTCAGCCTCTTTAAAAATGTTAATCTTTGGAAATGCTTTGGATTTGGAGATGAAAGTCAGAAGTAACACTGTTCTCCCAAAAGGCAAGAAATATTACATAAGGATAATACATACCTATTATGTAGCTAGTGCCTAGCACCAAAATCAGAACTAGCAGTAAAAGCTCTGCATTGCTTTCTTCTTTGTAAATAAAATCCTACTTACATTTTTGTGAGGACAAAAGAGTGAATGAATCAAAGAATAACTGCCCCGAAAACATGTATAACTCCCCATGCAGCCAATGTATGACATCTCTATCCCACCTAATAGGGCCACTGCATGCCTACCAAGCAGTCCAGCAGAAAAGATTGTTTTCAAGTTTAGCAGCTGGGAGTAGGCAGAAGTAAGCAGTTGAAGTATTTAACAATTTGGTGTACAAAATCCTATCCATTTCTGAAATCCTCATTTTATCCTTGTAACTACAACAGCAGGTACAAGCTAACACCTATTAGAACTGAGAGGAGACAGGGATTGATTATTAATGTGCAATTACAGCATGGTCACCATCTCACCATCTCTTTTCTGTCTAGTGTCACTGAGTAGTGTCCAGACCTTTACTGTGGCAATTTTGTCAGCTAATGTAATGTCAGTCTGGCATTTCCTTGCAAAAGAAATAAATATTATCATCTTGAAGGGCATAAAACACTTTGGGGTATGATTCTGAAACAGATGGTATTAATAGGAATCAACTGTCTCATCAGTTATCAATTTACAAAGAAAGAAACAAGCAAACAAACTGTAGCTGCTGAGGTGCAAAAAAGTGCTTAAGGTATATGAAGAAATAGATCATTGTAGTCAGAAATCTTCAAGCATCTGAACCAGCTCTGAGAGTATGAACTGGCCCCACTCAGTGCCGAGTGTTAATACATGTCAGCAGTTTAAATAAATATGTTTATTTAACACAGAAAAAGGGACATTCAATCACCATAACTCTCTTCCAGCAAGGCCTATTTTGGTTAGCAAGTAATTGGAGACATTGCTACTGTCCCACCAAGTCCAACCCAGGCTGGTGTAGCCTAGAAATCTCAGACAAAAATTACTCTCAAAAAGAGGATTCTCATTGCAAAATTTCCACAAATGCACTACCAATTGCAAGCTGAGCTGTATTTGTCATTTCATGGAATCCCTGTCCCCTTCTCCCACCTGAGCCAAATTCTTTTATTTAGGCAAGAACAGATACACACCAAGAAATGCTTTTCCATCAGGAGCTAAATATAAACAAAAATCCCAGAATTCTACAGACAAACTACACGTTAGAAATAGACAGTGGAAACAGTGCTGTTTGTATAGGTCTAATGCAGTTGGATTCCCAGATAAACAGGAGACACGGAAAATTCTCACAGCACCTTGTATACTGCTGACTGTAATGTATGTCCTTGTTGCCTGGATACCTCTAGTGAATTACCGAGCAAAGGTGCAAGTTTTTTTCCTTGATCAGTATTAAATAAAAAAAAAAAAAATCCCAACCTCCTGCTCTGTGAGAGGCAGAAGATGCACATGGAAGCTTCCCTTGCTTGTGCCAGCTGAATGCCAGAAAGAGACAAATTGAGCCTTGAGAATTTTAAATCTTGTGGGTTGCAGTGCCACGTTATGAACTAGATCTCATACAATTCATCACCCAAGTTGCAGAAAAATAGTTCAAGAACTCAAAATAATGAATTCTGTCATTTCCAATAGAAGTGTGAAGGGAGAATTATGAATGAACCTTTTAAAAACACGTATGTGGAGGGAGATTGCCCTTCTACAAAATGAAAGCAGCAGGCTTCTATTTAAATGGCCCAATCCTGAAAGCGAGACCTTTCATTTTCAATTAACTTAAATTGACAATTGAGAAAGGTTTGAAAATGTTGTTGGAGCCTTTCAGTTTGATAGATCTCAGTTCTGACATTACACACACCATTCTGACCTGATTTTTAGGGTGTGCTGTTTTAAAATTGAGAATTTGAAAAGAAAAATATTTGATTCAATCAAAGCTGTTGCAAAGATGTTTCAAACATCTTAATCTGTTAGAAATGCATTTTCCTTATTTTCTCATCATGATATGTATATAATGCATCATTCATTAAGATACATTAAAACCTAAGAGCCATGCCTTCCCTCAACCTTACATTGTTTTATGCTGCAGCAAAACTTTCACTGAGAAATTTAATTTTATTACAGAATATACTACCATGCACAACAAATAACTATTTACCAGACAAATAAAATCTCTCTTTATATTCTAAAGCACTCTATGTTACAAATCTACGGTACCAGAGTAATGGAGTTACCCAATATGATATACCTCCTGTCCACCTGACACAACACAGGCAAATCAAACTGATTTTCAGGCTTGATATTAATGCTCAAACACAGAAATAGAGGACTTCTGAAGAGCTAAACAACTTCATTAAATGAAAACAAACAAACAAAACTAAAACAAATCAGAAAATATTTTGAAGCTCAGAAGTAAGAGATGGGTCTTTGAAACCACTGAGAAGTGATGCAGAGATGACTACATTGAAATGGTCCATTTATCAATTAATGCATGGAGTACATTGCCTCTGCTATTTGAGAGATGTAAAAATACAATCCGCTCAGCTCAGAACACCCCATACTAAACATGCAGTCTTAAATCAGTCATGAAATAGTTTGTTATAATAGACTAAATTCCCAAATGAACCAAAAACAAACAAAAAGTTGCTGTTTTTCCCATCACATGGGTTGCCATATTGCTAGTTTTGAATTCAATTTTTTCAGAAAGCATCTTTTAATTAATGACCCTCCAAAAATTAAATTCTTTAAAGTAATATTTTCTTTCTCATAGCCAGTGGTAATTGATGTACATGATGCAGATCTGCAGATAACACCAATGACATACTAAACCCCATTTTTCCACCACAAGCTTGACAGACTGGCAACCTTTTGTTGTATGGAGCACATGACATAAGGTCTGCCGTGAAGTCTGAAACCAAAGACATGTCAAGCTTAAGGACTTAGTTCTGTTCTTGCACTACTGTAGGTTTTGGGAAACTCAGCAGAAACAAACAGGATTTGATTCAGAGATTCAAACCTGGGCAAGCAATACTGGGCCATTATCTTGAGGCAAGGGAGCAGCAAAGACATGCTTGTACAAGCACACTTCTGTTAAGAAATTGGCTTAGCGATAGTTTAATTCTGTGCACAAATTAGAAGTAAACACCACTTGGCCATCCAAGGAACTGGCCATTATAACTGGGCCACAAGAAACCCATTTTCCTTGTTGTACCTCCATGGTAGGAGGCAGGATGGAGGACAGCGGTAGCTCCATGCCATCTGAAACTTCTCCTAATATGCTGCCTAGAAGTACTTACAATAGCCATCTTGGAAATGCAGACTGGACCTCTGTATTGCTCTCTGTTTTAAACTTTAAACAAGGTACTAAAGTTTTTGGAAGAGATGTTCCTCTTGTGTGAGTCAAGTTGCAAAGGAAGTTTTGCGTTGTGTTAAGGAAACACAAAGTTTGCATTTCAGGAAGAGTCCAAACACATGAGTTGCAAAAATCAAAGGTAACACCATGAACAAGGTAACAGCATTCTGATCCTGTCGTACTGCTATTTTTTTTTTTTTTTGTTTTGCTTGTTTGGTTTGGTTTGGTTTGGTTTGGTTTGGTTTGGTTTGGTTTGGTTTTTTTGGGTTTTTTTTTAATATGTGTATGAAGTGAGACTTAGGCAGCCTGGGGTCTTTCAGTAGGAGAGAGGGGTACAGGATACAGAGTACTACACAATGAAAATAATACTTTCAAAATTCTTTTTTACTCTGAATACTTCAGAAGCTGAAAGATAATGAGATGTGTGAACTGAATTTCCACTAAGCATTTTGTCCCTTTTCCCCTTACCATATGACTGTGAAAAAGAAAGAGGAAAACAGTGAAACGACAAAAACACTGTTCATCATATTTGAAAAACACCTGCATATATATAAATGTTTAATATGCCTCCTATATAAGATGTAAGAACTTCTTAAGGAATATGGGAAATGACATAGCACTTTATAGTTTTCTTCAGCACCCAAGAGACTTGGGGTTTGAAAGCTGTGTAGCAGAGTAAGTCTGATTCACTAGTTCAGTTTTAATGAACTCAGCATCAATTAACGGAGATGTTATGCTAAATTACTTTACTTTCTGTGTAATACGGATGAGAAATCACAGTAAATCAAAGTATGTGCAGCACTTTACAAGGCCAACACAAAGGAAAGTCCAATTTAACATAGCTATAGTTTACTATGGAATAGGATTCACTGTTAAAAATGTGTAAAGTCGCTTTATAATACCAATACCATTGTAATCTACTGTCTACTTTCCAAAATGCTTGACTATACCATTTCAGGGTACAGGAACAGCTGTTTAACTTTAGAAGTGTGACATCTGAAAGCTGTCTTTCATCAAAGACACCCTGCAAACAGTGCACCTGCAGCAATGTAAAAGCAGGATCCACCTGTAAAACTCACTCTTGGATTGCTTTGCTTGTTCCCTGTTTGAATTTTTCTCTTTGAATTATTTTCCCTCTAAGTATTTTGGGATTGTCTAATACGGCATCCAGTACTGGCCAAGCGCTACTACTAGTACATCTCTACAATAACAACTCATCTGTTGCACAGGTGACCATTAGGGCGGGGGCGGAGAAATCAATAAGGGAGGCAAAACCAAAAAAAGCCTTTAGAAAATGTTCCTAAAATCCGGTGCATAGCCGTGACTTCGTCCGTTGAGGAGCCACAAATGCCAGCACAGCGCCGGACAGCCGTGCGGCCGGGACACGGACACGGACACGCACACACGGACTCGCACTCCCGGGGCCACGCACACACACCCCGCCCCGGGGTCCGGGGCTGCGCCCAGTGCGGCGCCTTTTCCCGCAACGCCCCTGGAGCCGATAACAAGAACACGTGACCAGGTACTTAGAAAAAAAAAAAATTAAAATAATAATCATAATAAGAAAAGAGTAACACAAAATCCCCCCAAGCCGGCTGCTGTCCGTCTGGCCACCAGCTGTGCCGCCTGGCGCGGCGGCCCCTCCGGCGCGGCGGGGGCTGTGTCACTGGGCGGCCGCCGGCTCCCGGGAACTTACCGGCGGGGCCGCCCCGTCCCTCGGCCTCCGACGGCGCGGGTCGCAGCTCAGGCCGGCGGCATCCCCCGGGCCTCCTGCCTCCCCCGCACCCCCCGGCTCCCCGCGGACGTCCCGGCGCTGGGCTGCGCGACTTTTTTGGTGCGGTGACACCGTCCTCACCATATGCTGAAGCGGGAAAGGAGGAGAAGGAGGAGGAGAGAGAGTATGTATGAGGGTGAATTAACTTTGCTCAATGGCGACAGGGCAGCAGCCTCAGCCCCAGCATCAGATCGATTTACTAAACAAACTGAAACGTGGGTGGGGACGTTAAACAGTAACCAGCGGCCTCAATGAAAACTGAAAGCTGCTGCTGCCGCCGCCGCCAGCCACTGGCCTGCGCAGCCCGCGCCCCGCCGGCGGGCGGGCCCGCCGCTCCCTTCACGGCCCGGGAGCGGCCGGCGGGAGCCGCGGCGCTGCGACGGGCCTTGGGCCCCAGCCCCGGTGCCCTCGGCCGGCTCCGCGGCAGCGCCCCCGGCCGCCAGGACAGGGAGCGGCCGGTGCCCTGCTCCCGCCGCTGTACCCCGCTGGTAGCCCTTGCCTCTGTGACAAGGGCGAGGAAATGTTTCCAGGAACCGCCTTGCTCTGTCCCGCTGGGCGAGCCCAGCGCTCCGCAGGGCCCCGGCGAACGGCGACCCGTGTTGTCCCCGCAGCACCGGCCCGCGGCCCTCAGCTCCCCACAATGATGGGAGCCACACATTTGCGGGCGCCCCGACCTCAAATGTTCCCGCCCCGCTGTCGCTCTCTTGTCCTCACTGAAGCTGTCATGTGAGGAAAGAAGCCCCCTATTTTTAGCTCGATGCTTGGCTATGTAAAGAAATTAGATCAAACACGGGGAACCCTCTGCAAACTGGGTTCCCTGTGCTAGAGATACTTCGCCTCTTTGAGCTGGGAAGGTCGTGACATGAGGAAGTGTTTATAAAATAATAATTACCGTTGTTTTCAGACATTGAACATTCACAGACTCGAAACAATAATTAACGCCTTGGTTATGAGACTACCCGCTCACACCCACAGAGGCATCAGGAAGAAGGGAAATAATTCAAGTAAGGATGGTGTCTTATCACCCCATATATCATCCGGGGGGGGCCTCCTCGGCCCCGTGAAGGGTGGATATTTGGCACAGGTTCCCATGTAAGACTGACAAAAGTCCCCGTAAGAAGGGGCTGCCTCGCCATGGGTGCGCGAACACGCCTGACATCCGTACCCGCACACCCGTGTCAGTGATTTAACGACACTCTCACAGGAGAGGGACTGCACGGGCTCTACACAGGAAGGAGGTTGGAAAAAAAATATGAAAAATGTTCTCTTCCTCCATTCTCTGAAAGCGGCCGGTGATTGATTGGTTTCCCCAGCGAGCAGATCAGCGGGTTTCCTCTACTTTCTTTCCGGCGGTACCTTGCCATGCTGTTGGATCTCGTTAAGATGGCCAATTCCTCATTTCCAGAATTTGCCCGTGAAAACTCTGGATCCAGTTTCTAGGGGCTTTCGATTGTCCCTTGAAAGGAACAAAGAGAATTTTACTTGACAAATCCCCCCTATTACAAAACATTAATAATCACTGGAAATAATTGTCCAGTTTGCCACAGGGAAGGTGTAAATACATCCAAAGCCCTCCGGTGTTATTTCAAAGGCGGTTTTTAAAAGGCCAATAAAAGTGGCCGAGGAAGACTTGTTTCTGAGGAGTTCTTGCCCATCTCCTGCCGCAGATAAAATACTGCAGGCAAGGGCAGCACTGACAGTGAAATAAACGTTACTGCTGCTGGCTCCAGCGCGCCTCGGAGCAATCCGCAGGCACAAATAGCCGGCTTAAAAAGTGACTGTCACTTACGCGAGGGTTGTGTTTTACCTCTCTTCAGAGAATCTCGAGCATATGCCGTGGGCTAATAACTAGTTTTCTTAGATGAATAAAGGGCATCTGTCGGAGTTTCTTTGCTGGCTTAATTAGAATAAAGTTAACACGCTAAAGCCATGTGGTCATCTGAGGCAACTGTATTCCTACACTTGCATCCAGATGTGGGTAGATTTGATGGGGGGGGTGGGAGGGATGGAGGAGGGGGTCTAGACGTTTTGATTCCAGTCTCTTCAGCGTATACAAACGTTATTGTTATTATTCTTTCTACGGGAAAGGTACTGCTTTGTTCCAAAAGCAAATGGCTTGCAGAAGAGTAAATGGAATTTCTTTCCTGTGAGGGGAATATTCGCGCGTATTTTCTCATCACATAAGGCCACGTTTGATTTAACCTTAATGTAACTAGTAGTTTTCATTTCGACTTCAGCGTTTCCTTAAATGGTTTTTATGAAGTGGTTGCCTTACAGTTACCAATGTTTTTTGAGGAAGAGTGGGGTGCGGCACAGAGTCCCTTCCTTGATGGTCACCTCGCCGCCAATGCTGCCTCTGAAGCAGCATTTTCACGTATCACGTCCACGATGAAATCATGCGACCGCCCTAAGAGCCGCGGTAGCTATGAACTGCCCCAGCGCCCGTGGCCGGGAGCCCTTCCCGTTCCCCTCAAGGGTGGGGACCCCCGCCACCTCCAGTCCTCCCGCCCTCTACTGAGGATGGAGCAAGCACCAAGGCACTAGGGCAGCGGCCAGATCCCTCTGTCCCGGATCTCTGAAAGCACCAGCTTTTTTGGGCCACCGGAGGCAGGAGATACCCCTTTGGCTCACCACATCTCTCCTTAACTACACTGTGGGGGGAGCAGGGCTGGGAGACGGTGTCGAGGGGAGAAAACCCACGAAGCATTTTACAGCGGAGATAACGAATATTTCCAGGCGTTGACCTCAAGGGAAAAGTCCCAGACAGTATGATCTCTGTGCCATTTTGAAGAAGCCTCTCTAATCACTTGGCTGCCTCTGGCTGTGTCCGCAGACACCTGCTGGGCGGCTGCCCGCCGGGCTTCGGCCGCCGGCAGAGCCCCCTCGTTCCAGCGGGGCCAGCGACCCCTGCCCCGGGCGAGCAGCCCGGCACGCTCCCGCAGGGCAACATCTGCTAGGGTCTGCCCTTCCCGACCTGCTCCCAGCAGCGTTTGTGAACCCCTCACTAGGCAGTATATTCGGGGAGAAAACAAGAGGAGCTGGCGGAGCTGCCTCTGCGGGCGGCGGGGCAGGGGCTGGGGTCGGAAACGGGCGGCTGCCCATCGCGGCCACCCGCCCGGTCTCCTCTAGCTTCGTTCCGGTATCATTAACCTGCAGGTGAATCAACTGTTTGTGTGCCCTCTCTTCCTCCCCTGGGCTGCTTTTTTCCCTGTTACTGATCCATCCTTCGTAAATCATTTATGGGGAACTAGGCATTTCTCTCCTCGCAGGAGCTTCCCTTGAAAAACTTTCCCATCTTAAGGCAAGCGCCTTTCCTTTGTTATCACGAATAATTGATAAAGGACCCCAACGCGCCTTCAAAAACCATCTAAACGGCTGCCGGGAACTTTAGTCACTTGGGGTCACGGGGTGCTCCTGCCTTTAAAAGCGCAATACAGGAAACGATCAGGACCAGACCGGTTTAAAGAAACAGATAGTTTTATGTGGTTACCTGAAACCGTAAATGGGAAACTCGGTCTAATTTTACAGGTTCTGGTATCGAGCGTTCAAGCTGACTTCTGCAGAGCCCTTTCCCCCTCCCTCTGATCAGAGAGCACCTGGCATTCTGTACTAAGGTTTCTGCGTTTTGTTGCTTCGAAAAACAGAGTGAAAGTGCATTGTTCAAAAGAAAAAGAAAAGCTGTAAAGCTCTTAAAACTGAATCGTCAGATTACGCCGGCACCACGCGGCTATGAACCGATTTGAAGGTGCATTAGAGACTCGTTTCTTTAGAGGTTCCCTGGCTAAACTATTAATCGTCAGGATTTCATGAAAGATTTGCAGACTTTACAATCATTTATGATCCGTGCAATAAAAACTCGGAGATATGGGCAAACTGGTTCAAGGTGTAATGCAAAGATGTATTAGGTGCCCTTGGCAACTATCTGTGGGTGCTGTTTGTGTTCTCCGAACACGCCCTTCGCTGCAATGAACATTTCTGCAAACCGCGGGTTGGGTTGTTCATTTCCAGAGCTCTGGAGGTTCACACAAAAGAGCTATAGATTTCAGGCAGGGAATCGAATGCTTGAAAACTCATTCTAGTCCCCCGAAGAGTTCAAATGCAAGTGACATAATTACCCTTGACGAAAAGTAAACTTCAAGGGAAAATATACGCCTTTACCCCTCGTAAATTTAAAGCCCGCCAGAGAGTAGGTCTGAGTGTTCAGCGCCGCAGTGCTCTCCTGACCCCCATCCAGGCGGAGATCACATTATTGTCCACCACAGCAGAAGGCGGAGAGGAACCCCTCGAATCCCAAGAAAGACACCTCAAAGGGTATCGCCGGCCCTCCGACGATATCCTGTTTAGGAGCCTCACAAGAGAGCACCCCAGGCATTTTAAAGATTATCCCCTTAAAGATCTTTGAAGATTATGCTAATGACTGCAGATTACACGAGTTTACTGCCACAGCGGCCGAACAAAACCCGCCTCGTGGCGGCTGCCCGCGGTCATTTTCTGCCTCTCTTTTAAGATGATTTGCGCCTCCCTCCCTCGGCCGTTCCCCTCATTAGCAGCGGAGGGAGGCGGGAGGCGCGGGGCCCGCTCTGTGTAACGGGGCGGGGGGCCTGCGGCGGCGGCGGGCCGGGCCGGGCCGGGCCGCAGGTACGGGCGAGCCGTGCGAGACCCAGCCGCGCCACCTAGCGGCGCCGGGCCGTGCTGGCCGCCGCCCGCCCTGCTGCCCGGCACCTGCTGCCCGCCGCCCGCCCGGGACCGCCCCCGCGCCGGGCACGGGCAGCCCGCGGCGGCAGCAAGGCAGGAGCTCCCAGCCGCCAGCCTGTAAGTCACAAAGGGGGCAAAATCCTGCCGGCGTATGCCAAGCGTCACACACTAGGCGTCCCACATATTGCAGGGGGAGAGGAAACGATGAGCAGCCGAAAGAATTGACGTTTCCTGAATGCTTCTTTCATTCCCGGCCCCACCCCGCTCCCCATCTTGACCCTTTCACTCCACAAACAGATAGATGACTCATGCCAGTGGTTCTAGCAATTCGTTCCCCGGAAAAAAAGCAGGTCGTCTGGTCCTGCAAATAAAGGGTGTGGAGCACATCATCATCTAGGACATTGCCATTAACACACGAATGTGAATGTGTGAGAGCATGAATCATGTTCACTGTGTTTGTTTTTCTGGTTAAAAATACTGCCAGGCTAAAGCAGGAGTAAGGGCTAGGAAGCACAAATGCTTCACTGAAGTAATGAGAAAACATATAATGAAAATTATTCTCCAGCTGAAGACAGTAGTTACATATTTGGAGAGATAGTTTTGATCCTGTTGCTAACCCTAAAACGTACTCTTAATATACCCTGAGCAAATTAGGATTAGTTTCCTTTCCTCCCAAAATACAGCCGAGAAATGCATGCATGAACAAAAGATGAAAGGAAAAACATTTCATAGTTATTGTATGTACTTCAACATGTCATATGTAAAAGCACTGGTCATAGGAGATCAAATCTAAGGATTTGTTTCTTGGTCTATGAATGTGAAGTGTGTTGTTCTGTGATTATTTGATGCCTATCGTGATTTAGAATATACTTCATGCTTATCTGCAAAAACAATCGAAAGGATTTATATGCATGGAAATTTTAGCTTGGGTATATATCTGCTAGTCTACATGGTCTGTGCAATATGGGCTGCTCTGAAATGATCCTAACTCAAGCAGAGACTTCTCCTTCTATGAGTATGCAGTTGCTGCATTAGACTGCCTGCCAGATGATACAGGGAAATACCTTGGAAATTGTAGGATAGGTAAGCAGAGAGCATTGCTTTTGAAAGAGATTTAAATAGTACTGATATGAGAACACAGCAAAAAGTAAACTGGCTGCAAGAGAGATTAACAGGATGAGCATGCATCTGATACATAATTTGTACACAAAATAGTTCCAACTCATTGATTCAGTTAGTGGAGATTGAATTCAAAATGTAGGCATGGAAAAAGAAAATTATCTTTTGCTGATAAGTGAGTATAATTCACACTGTGTATACTGCTAAACAGTGTGTACACATTGATATTGACAGTGTAGACAAGGTATACGAAAATCATCTTCTGGTGAGAGCTGGGAGTAATGCAATCTCCATGACATCAACTGATGAAAACTTCTGTTTTCAGTCAGGCTCTGTGGGTAAAAAAAGCACCCTAGAAGTCTAATGAACATTTTAAGAAATTCCATTTCTGTGTTAATAATGATGGTTAAAACCAAGTTGTTCTTGTGCGCCATTATTATGCTCACAGAGAAGACAAGACAAATCAATTTTGCCTTGGTCTTAGAGTTTTCCAGATTGTTTTATAGCATTCCAGAGTGCATTGTTCTTGGCACTGAATTTAAAAATTGCAGAAAAGGTTTGGAGCCCATTTGTGTGTTATTTTTTTGGTTTTTTTAAATTAACTTTTTCCTTTTGCAAATCACCACCTTTTAAGTGGAGGCACAGACTCATGGCAATACTCATGGTTTTTTTATTTACTTTTCTTAGTATTCCCTCACATTCTCCTCAATCCATGCAAACCACTGTGATTCATCTTCAGCTGGAAAGCACTGCTTTAGAAAAATCTGGCCAACTCCCTCCTGATGGTTTCAGTTGAACTTGTTGCCCTAACCCTTTCAGCACTGTTGGCTCAGAAACATGGTCAGGTCTTTAGTGCAGAAGAAGGCCTATGTCTTGGATATAGGAGCTGAGGCTGAAGGGACGGAGCCAGGTGAGTGCTGAAGAACTTGGCCAGTCCCACCTTTGCTCCAAAAACAACTTCTAAGGTTGCCTACCAGCTGGCTTAAAGCTGCCAGTTCCTCACATCTGCTGTCAACTGTGTAAAAATTACATCAGCTTGTTTCCTGTTAGATGATTCTAACAATATTGGCATGCATGCAAGTTATAGGAGATAGGAGATCTGAGCAGGAGGTATAATGTTCAAAACACAGATCAAAGCAGGGCTGGCAGCTTGCAGCAGAAGGTAAATGGCTGTATTTTGGGTTAACTACAGTGCTGGAGATGTTGAAGGTATAAGAACTAGATGATCTTTAAGTTTCATTCCAACCCAAACCATTGTATAACCTTAGTCATCCCTGAGGGGAAGAATCTCTGTCTATCTTCAAGTTCTAAAGTTATCAAATCCGGACGGGGCAGGTCCTTTTTTATGTACCTCAGCCTTTCATGTGATCACAGAACTGCCAAAGCTATGAAGAACCCAGGGAGAGCAGTGATTCCTGTATATTCCTCATACTCTGTTCAAAGCTCAGCAACAATCAGTGCACATGATCAAATTCTACCGTGTTCAGATTTTTGTTAATAATATGAGCCATTTTTTCCCTAGAAAGTTTGTATATGGTATGGTTTTGGCTAACATGGGTGAATTTGACAGTATCCACCTTTTCCTGAGAAAAGGAAACAAAAATACCATTTAAATCCAGATGATGTGTTGGTTAGGAGATATTAAATGCATCAAACTCGTTACAAAATATCTGTTTTAAGAGTTATGGCCTGCCTCTTTAATACAAAAGATGTAAACAAAAAAAGAGCATTCTGGGAAAGAGTACTTTGAAAGGAAATTTTCTCCCCAGTGTGGAACACACTGGATGTTCTGAGATAAAAGTCCTTGGGAAACAGCTGCTTCTCTATTGTCTCTGCAACCGTCATCACAGAACAGCTGATTTGTCTTTGAGGGATGAATTATATACATATTAATACATTTCTTTAGATGTACTACTTCCTTTGCTTTCTCAGTAGACTTATTATATGATATTTCACCAAGTTTCTAGGCTCACTGTGTCCCATTTACTTGTTCATGTGCTTAGTGTAATGGGATGCTCATGTTGTAACAAATAGAACTTCCGGAGACAAGGCCAGACTGATTTAGGAAAGGAAAGAGGCTTCAGATTCCCTAAAGATGAAACAGCATGCTCCACAGGGTCTAGCACAAGAATTCAATGCCACAAAGAAGATACAAAACATGTTTTCAGGTGCTTGATATGAACCATATGCACTGGATCTAGGGCCTGTGTTGAATCTGAACTACTGGTGCACACCAGATTCATCTCCTGTTACTGTGTTTGAGCCTCAGGACTGGAAATGTGTACTATGAACTTCAGACTTCTCCATAGGAAGCATCTCTTCCCAATACCATTCATCATGCAGTGTTGTATGAAACAGGAAAAGGGATTCAGAAACATGAAGCTTAAATGAGAGCCCTATGAATGAAGAAAGTACCAGATTAAGCTTCTTGAGAAATCTTATTTTCAAAAAGTCTCTTATCCTGACTTTTAAAGGGACAAAAGTGACCAAAGCGAGTTACCACACTGTAAAGGCTGCCAAAAGATGCTCTTTTAAGGGAAAACAGCTATTTATGTGCTTTAAATTTACTGCCACTGTTCAAACAGGTAAATTTACACCAATACATTTCTATTCATGTTTCATCTTATTTTTGACAGAGTAAAAATATGTAGCTGAAGTACATGTAAGCAGCCCTCTTGTGGACCTTAATTACAAGAGTTGTGCTAATCACAGAGGCATAACACCTGTATATTCACATAGCAATTGGAAGAGTAACTCTTTTAGTAGATGAATCTCCTTTTTGTGCTTTAATTCAAAATCCCTCATTATAGTTTTAATGCTTCATAGAAGGAAACAGAAACAATGTCTTTTCTCAGTTTTATTCCTTTGCATGCAACAATTTTGGCAATTTGAATTCCAACTCTCTACAGTAGCTAATGTGTCTTGTATTTTGTGAGAGTGTGTAAAATGTAAACTCTATTTTATTTCTCTGTAAATGTCAGGAGAGTATAAATCAATAATAGAGTGGTAACTGTGCAATTAACTCCTGTCACCCCTGTACCTTCACATTAGCATCACTGAGAATGATCTTACCCTTTCAGTGACCTCAGTAAAAGCAATAACATCCTTTTCTGCTAAAGTTAATTTTTTTAAGTGAACTTAAAGATCCTGAAAGGTGATAGATTGACAATCCTGTAAAGTGAAGTTCCTTATTTGGTCATTGACTATGGGTACTATGTAATTCCACAAATTATCTAGTGATCCAACCCTGTCCCAGAAGGATAAGAATGGAGTCTGGTACTTCTTCTTTCACCCATTTCATTGAGGCATCGCAACTTGGATGTCAGTTGCAGGGTATTTTCTGATGCAGTTGCTGTCAGTTAGCAAGCATAGTTGGAGTTCCAATTCATTTTAATTTACTGTAATCACTATTGACAGAAGGTAGATGGCAACCACAGACACGCAGTTGTAGGTTCCGTATCCTATCCCCTAAGCTGCTTCATTTGCAAAATGGCACCTAATAGCAATTCAAAATGCATCAGGAAATCCTTGAAACAACTAAGAAAGTTAAATGTAACGTAATAACCTTCTGTCAAGCTGGTAGTAAGATTTTGAAAGCTAAACTTTGAAAGCTTTATGCATTACTGGGGAAATGAAGAAAATTCAGCAAACAAGCAAGTGCAAGATAATTTAATTACTCTCACAAGTATATTTTTATGTATTGATTTTACATCTTATGATAGTACTAACCAAGTCTGTGTGTATTTGCCAAAATTCTGAAAGGCAATGGCACTCTGAGCCTTGCGACTACAAGGATTTTCACTTGTCTCCTCTGCCACAGATGTCAGCCAAAGAGAGAAATGTCTCTGTGCCTCTCTCTCTCTTTCGTCTAAAAGGAAAATGCCCTAAAGTGTTCCAGGCCAGTCTGAATGGCACTTGGAGCAGCCTGATTTAGTAGACGCTGTCCATTATCTTTAAGGTCCTTTCCAATCTAAACCATTATTTGAAAATATGCAAATTCTTCTCTATTTCAGAGCAGTATAGGGTAAAAACAAATATACAGAGAATATTAACTTTCTGATATGCTGCCAACAAGGGAGTCAGATATGAAGCAGAGGTAAGACCATGCCAGGATTCACCCTTTGATGGTTGAAGGGTTTTTCTTTTCTTGAATGTAGGTGCAGTGAAACATCTGAAGAGCAATTAAATGGCCCCTGTTTCCGAGGGATCTCTTTGTAGGTTATTCTGTACTTTTATGTTCACATGGCATAGCAGACTGCACAAAATAAATTCCTGTTTTGCTCTCTGTTAGTCAATGATGTAGTTGCAATCAGCAAAGAGCTTCTCTTCTCTTTTCTGCCCCAAGCATAGAGTTTTGCCATAAATATTGTCCTCTAGTTTTGTGAGGAAGGAGAGGGGGTTTGTCTCTCATTTCAATCTTTTTTGGGAAAAAAAAAAAAAAGGTACAACCAATGGAGTATTTAGCAGGAGCAAGCTTAGGCCCTTGGACTATGTCTGTACTAAGAGATGTGGGTCAGACAGGAGTTAAGGGTCCTACTTCTTTTCCTGCGGTTTTATAGGAAGTAACTTGAGAGGTTAGGCTGCAATGAGCTACAGTGCTATCTATGTTTTCTACACCACCCCTTACAAGACAATGAGGTGAGGAGAGGTAGAGGATATTTTGGATTTACTGTGCATAGTCTTAAGGCCTTGTAGTATTCCTACCATAATCAAGTCCTACTATTTTCTTTACAGTGGTCTGTTCATTGCAGCTGTCTTAAGACTGAGCCTGGTCCTTTGAAATATAACAGGAGTCACAAGATTTGGACCATAGGATGATAGAATTCTTTTAAATGTTGCACAGACTTAGACATACTTTTCATTAAATGTGTTGAAGGATGTGTTTCCAGCCCTTGAGATCGTTTTAAAAAGATTTCCCCTTTGTTGTAGTATAATATTTTCTTATCTGGGCTAAGTGCAGTTACCTCGATTGGAAAGTGCTGTACTGCCAAGTTACACTGGTGGTTTTCCCGTGGAATGACTGCCTGGGCTGCCTTCAAGACATTTGCATATGGTGCATCTCTTCTTACATTTAAATCCAACTGCTCCCCGGTATGCTATCTCATTAATTGTACACTGGAAAAAAGAGAAAGAGAACACTGTGACCTGTGTATGTGTAGTACTTAGTGAGAACCTAGGGAATTATTTAATGAATTAAATCACTTCAGACAGTTTTTCTACATTCTTGAATAGCCCACCAGATCCATATGCCTGTAGAAATTGCTATAGGGCTCAGGTGGTCCCTCATTAGCTATAATGTCACTTAATTTCTTCCATCTTTATGCTGGAGGTACCTTCAAATAAACTTGACAGCATAATTCTCCATGGCCATAATTAACAAATGAGGCAGAGGTGGGACAAGAAGCCACATGTGAGTGCAGAAGAGATCTATGTTGGTGGCAGACATCACGGTGTTTACCCAGTGGCAGCAAGGTAGTGAACTCAGCTGTCACTGGCAGTATTCCCTGCAGGGACAAAGGTAATGTTAATTAAAATTCACTATGCGCAAAAGGGCCATTCCTAATGAACATGTACTGATGAGAAGTTTAGCTATGTCTCTTGCATCTTCAGATGCATTAGAAACAGCTTTCATGAAATATTTCTATTCCCAGGAAGGGTTGTCAATTTTCCTGAAAGATTTCAGTCAGTAATTCTGATTTCTATGTGGAACCCCACAGTGACAGGCAGAGCACAGTGAAGTAGAAAGTATATTAAAAGTATTGTTATTTTGCAAGAGAGATTCAGCTTGAGTTTTTGGGTGGTGCTGTCAGTACTCAGGTGTCAGAGGAGCTTCTCCCTTCTTTTCAGCAGGTCATGGAAGGTGGAAGAGATGGCCTCCAGAGGTCTCATCCAACCTCACATGATAATTTCTGCATTTCTGTGAAGGAAAACTACTATGATAAATATATATGAGCAGAAATGAGTTAATTTCATATGAAATGTTATGTTGCCAAAGTCAATAGTAAGTGTCCTTTTGCCTTCAAGGGAAACAAAATTACTTTTGTTTGTGGTGGAATGTGATTTTTTTTGCACTGAATCCATTATAGAATGTACAGGCAAACATTAACATACAATTGTAACAATTGTTTATCATAACTCCACCCTGACATGTAATGACAGACATAAGAATGGTTTAACTTACGGATCTTCTGTAAATACTTGCTCTGGTTCAGCACCGGGTCATATTGCAACCGAAGAATCCTATTACATCTTTCTTTATCTTTTTTGCTATGGCTATGAAGCTATCCTCAGAGCAAGACCAGACCCGAGTCTTGCAGCACATTCTTGAACACCACATTCCAGGGTGTGCCTGTTGTGTTTTCACAGCAGAGATCTTCAAGGCTGCTCAGCATAACCCTCCTGCAGAGCTGCCTGGAATAGCTTCAGAGAGTCTATGCATGTGAGAAAGCAAGAAATCTTCATTTGGCTTTTCCAATGGCTAAAGGGGGCATACAGGAAAGCTGGAGAAAGACTTTTTAAAGGGCCATGAAGTGAAAGGACAAGGGGGTATGGCTTTAAAATGAGGGAGGGTAGGTTTAGTTTTGATATTTGGAAGTAGTTCTTTATTGTGCTGGGGGTGGTGAGGCACTGGAAGAGCTTGCCCAGAGAACCTGCTCTAGCAGAAGGTGTCCTTGCCCACGGCAGTGGGGTTGGAAGTACATGGTCTTAAAAGTCCCATCCAACCCAAACCATTCTATGATTCTATGAATGTTAATTTGGCATATCAGCTGGTATCATTTACATAACTAAATGGAGTTAGGTGCTTGGCAGCTACCAAAATTCAGTGTATTCATGCAGCACCTGAGAGAACCTAAAAAATTCTAGCTGTGTGACCCTGCTCCATCCACCCTGCTGAGTGTGCTGTAAAAGTCTAGACACTGAGATGTAGCCTAAGTGGTGAAATGAGCTTGTTTATTATGGTTGTCAGTGTTTTAGACATAATTTTTGTTTTCAGCTTTGCAAAAATAGCATGAGGCCTGACTGAAAACGTTGTCACTCTTAAAGAAGGTATGCAGAGTCACTGTCAAATGGGGCGTTTTGATCACCTGCCTTTCTCACAGTGAGCACTAGATGGCCATCTGGCCTTTTCTTCTTGCCGTGTTAAACCTTAGTTACAATACAGCCCCTGTGGTGTTCTGAGTGACTATAAATAACATCGCATTAGGAATTATTCAGGAAAATTTAGCCCACATTAAACTGATTGCATCAGGGTCAGAAATACACAATTTTTTATTGTACCTGATAACTACACCCTGTGGTCTATAAGAAATGTATTAAAACTAATTAAAAAAATCTTTCTATGAAGAAAAGTAAATTCTCTGATAAAAATTCCTGAGTGGCATTTTAAGGTACATTCTGGTGTAACAGCTTATTTCCATGAAGTAAGACTGCTGCATAGTATATATGAAAGTTCACAAATCTGTTTAGTGGCAATCCCTAAATTAAGAGGTATTTCATATCTATGAGAATATAAGATGATCTGAATACTGTGGATAATTTGAATTCACAAAGCACAGGAATCTTTGAGGAAAAAAAAAGTCATATTAAACAAAACTATTCAGCATCCTCACACCTAAGTATAGGACAAGGTTTCCTTTATCATTTTGCAACACATATCTTCTTTTTTAAAGAACTGCAAATTCTTCAGATTTATTTGTAAAACTTGAATAATTGCAAAGGATTTGATGTAAGTAGTTATTTTTCTCACATTTCTGTAGAACTAATATAATTTTATTTCATTAAAAAGGCAATATGGTTCCTAAATTCCTAGCAACAAACAAGAACACTAGTTCTTCTGTTTTTAACAGGGCTTTTGAATTCCACAGGTTGAATAAAGTTTTTACACATTATTTTCTTATCCCATGCTTTCACTATCTCTAATAGAAATAATAGAAATTTCCCATCATCTGGTTTTGGTTCATTTTACAGTAAGAGAGAACCTTTATGAAAATGATAGATCAATTGCCCACTGAAATTAAGTGCATAAATGACCAAAAAAACCTTATATATAATTTGGAAATACCAAGTAAGTTATAAAATAACATTTATCTCTAGAATTATGTATTGAAATTCTCTTTCTCTCTTGCAATTAGACTTTCCCCCCCCCAAAAACAAAACAAAAAAAAAAAAAAAAAACAAACAAAAAAAAGTATTTATTTGTAGGAAACCTACTATAGATTCTAGAACAACCTACTGAATTTGTTTGATATTACCTAGATCACTGCACAAACCAGAATTGTTTAATAATGACAATTATTAATTTCTCTGAAGTTGTGTTAAAAATATTATCCTTGTTTATGCAGATGTGTACACATTTTGTGACTTCTTTGGCTGCAAATTAGTTTAGATAGAATTTTATTGACAAAATAACATAAGTTCTGACATTACTATGTGGGATTAAATATTCATTTCTTGCTTAGGATAATACTGGATACCTATATGAAATACCATCAAGATGTGAGCTCTTTATCTTCTGCCCAAAAATTTGAGACACGTATTCTAAACAGTTTTCTGGATTTTAGGCAGATGGCTTGTCCTTCGCTTATGTTAGCCTTGAGTGGTGGAACTTTATTGGCCATAAATTTCTGGCACTCTTATAGTGCAGCTGCTTCATGTTTAATATTTGGATGGCAGAATGCTCAATAGTATTGAAAGCCAAGGAATTGGATTTGAGTTTAATGCACTGCTTATTACTCTCAAAGAGCTATTTATTTCAGGGGGATCAGCTATGTATGAAGACTCTTATATCAAACAGATGAGCAGTTCTTTGCTGTAGATAGGACAAATCCTTCTTTTAAAATCTTCAGGGCATATACAATGCTACCCCAGGTAGTTCTGATTACCTTCTAATGGGTAGGTCTGGACTCTTGTATTTGGCTTGTTCTCAAAATGTGTTTGGCAGCTGTGAGTGGCTTTCAGTCAGATTCCAACACATTTCAGCAGTCAATGCTAACCTGGGCCTTTTTCCATGCTGATTCTACTTACAGCAGAAGGATAGCCTAAATGGCCTCCTGAAGTCCCTTCCAACCTGAATTATTCTCTGATTTAGGAATTTAATTTATTTTCCTGAAAAACATTTTGGGGCTTTTTATGACTTCGTACCAGTTCCTACCTTTACTAACAATGATTTTCTGCCTGTTCTGGGAGAAAACTGAAGTAATGGTTTCTAGGGACCAGGCTCAACAACAAGTGCAATGTCATTTGCAGACTTAAACTTGGAGGAGACTATAGGTAGATTATTAGAGTGAGAGTTAGTGACTCTAGAGCAAATCCTTTATTCAGAAATTTAATTAAGCATAGATATTTTCTGCTGTTCTGCTGTTGGGCACAGTAAGTGTAAGAGTTGTATGGAAGTTAAGGATTCTAGATAATTTAGAAATAAGCTTAACTGTCAGGCATCCCTCCCTGCAAAACTTGACAATTAAATGTAAACAATGCAAATATGCTTGAATTGCTTTCAGTAGCTGTGTTCAATGAAAGTGGACTATGCTAGAACTTTACCAGAGCTCTGTTACTAAATGATCTCTGATGCTCTGTTAGAGCAACTGTTTCCATGGCTGGTCGCTTGAGAAGGAAACTCTCTAACAAGATATGATTGTCACACATAATGACTTCTAGAGGGCAGAATTATCTGCTTACTTGCTTCCAACTGCATATTCTTTGAATAGCTTGCCAGAGAGATAAGTATTGTAAATTAATAGAATTAATTTAATTAAATTGTAAAGAAAATTTCCAGATCCTTCTTTCTGTTTCAAAGTTCTTAAGGACCTTTGTTAAGGCACCAGCGTGTCCAGCAGCCTTCTATAGGGTAATATCAGCAAGTCCTTGTTTTATCTCCTGTACTGGAAAGGGGACTGAAGATATAAAGAATGTTTGACATGTTTTAACAAGTTGTTTATAGACTTGACTTTGACAAGAATTATTTATTCGAACCTTCCTGTTCCTGATCTTTATAGTATTTGGGTTTACTTGCAGTAGCTTCTGAGTTTCTTGATTTTCAGAATCAATAGGTGGGAGGTTATGCTGACTTTGCAGAGTTGGTGACCTTTGCGATGTCTTGCTGCCGTCTTTACTGCAAGTTCCTATTTGGCCCAGAGTCCTCTTCCTGGTAATTCAAGGAAAAGAAATAAAGCCTAACACAAGCCTTTAGAAGAAATAACCATCAAAATATTTTTTGATGATATTTATAAAATGTTCTAAATTTGAATTTTCCACTAACCTAGTAATCAGACTGTAAAACGACAAAAATGATGGATTTTGGCACTTGCTTTCTAGTAAATTACTGAATAGAGTATTGTAAACAGATTGTGTGTAGAGCAACACTGAACGTAAAGTAAAATTATAGCAAACTTTGAGGTGCTAACCTAAAATGTTCCTTGCTTGGCATTAAAATAACCATATTTTTAATGGTTTTTTTTTTTTGTTTTTTTTTTTTTTTCTGGAGAGACCTGTGAGCGTAGTTTTACTTCAGCATGAGTAATATCTCCATGTTTTGTGTGCATTTTCAAATTACTGACATTGTGGCAAGATGGTTTAATAAGCTTACAGTGTTGTAGCCTTTGATTCCACATGGAATGTATTGCAGGTTTTCTGCTCATGAAGATCACAAGTTATAAGCACAATCATATTTAATTCTATGAAATGGATTGCTTGGGCAGATTTCCTGAGCTTGCAATTTACCTGTTTTGCTATTCACATACCACTTGGCAGTAGTATTATGTATATGCTCATCGTGAAATGAAACCCTTCTATCCCAGTTCAGTCTTCTGAAACACTAGGAGCTCAATGTTTTCGTGGTCACTGACACCTCACATTTTCTCTTTTTTCCACCACAATTTTTAATATATCACCATATGTTCCATATTCCACTTAAGGATGCATTGTGACTGATTTATTATCCTATTGTAGGTGAAAGACTCTGAGAATGTTCCACTATTATTAATTATCTGTACTATAGCCACATAGCTGAAAAATTTGACACACAAAACATATTACAGGTATTTCTAGTAAACATTATACCACTTCATTAGTGATCGTGTCAGCTGAAAATTCATAGCTGATATATAATTGATATATAACTAAACAAACATCATCATATTAGTAAAGAATTAGGGAAAATTCTTTCTGCTTAAAGTATGTCCGGACTTTCACAAAAATTAATATAATTCTTGACAGTCTGAAACGTTTGAGGTATAATTTGACTTGTGTTTCCCAGTTAAATACTCAGGTTTTATCAAGTTAACTCTCAAACTAGTTCTGAGACCTCATTATGCTATCTGATTTGATAAGTGTGTGCATTTCAATCTCAGAAGTAAGTAAGATTTTTTGGCTGCACTGTCCAAGACTCCCCGAGTCTATTCACTGTCTGCAGTGAACACACACTTCTCTGTCCCAGAGAAGTACCCTAGAGAAGCTGGCCAAATTTCTATTTGGTTTTAATTGCATGTTTCCAGCTAGTTACTACAAACATTGAATGACAATATGCTGTAATTTTTTATACATCCAAGGATTGTAAAATACAATATAAAAAAAAAAAAAAGGGTTTTTTCCCTCTGTGTAGTGAGTTATATTTTGTCATGTCTGTATGGAAAATCTCTACATTCAGATTATATTTCCCAGTTTAATATTTGTTAAAATTGATCAGTTTATTTTATAGCTTATTTCTATTCATAGTATTCAGCTTAAAAATTATAGATGTTTACCTTGATATATTTTAGAGGTCATGATATTTGTCAGCCGTAGGTATTTAAAAGCTTGAAAATCCAGCTTTTCCAAAGATAAAAAGATCAACTTTTTAGCAATGTCTGTTGCAAACTGAGGTCTAACAGACTGTAATCATATATCAGTGTAAGCTCATACCTAGCCATTTCTAGTAGAAAGTATATAGATAAAAAATAAGGAACAAAGCAGCACTGGAAAGGAATATTGGTGCCCAATCTACCAGTTATTCAAACATTTACATTAAAATTTCCATCTTCCTCCTGTCAGACATAAATAACTCTGGGTTTTGAACCATAATTTTTAATCTAAATAATTATCTTGATCCACTTCACAAAGCAGCCTCATGAAGAATTCTGTGGGCATAACTGATATGACACACTGAGATGTAGGATAGGAAAGAGTAGTCAGAGACAAAGGGAAAGGGGATGAGAGCTTTAAAAGTATCCATCTCCTCTAATAATACATACTGAAGTGTTTGAACATCGTTCAAGAGCCTTATAAAATATTAATGGTATTATAGGTTAAGCTGCTTGTGGAGCAAATAATACTCTTTAAGAAAAAATGATTGTGGTAAGAACATGAGCGCCACTATCCTCAGTCATGGGTACATAGACCATGATGTTGTATCCTCTCTTAGTGTATCAGAAAACACTGATGCAGACTTTCTTCCCCTGCTTGCAAGGGATGTGCTGTGTCAAAGCAATTTTACATTCACATGAGGTGTCTGTCACTCACAATGCTGAGCTGTCAGTTTCCCAACATGACCTTCATAGAACATGCAAGCTATTTCAAGAGAAAATTTCTACTATGTCTCTTAAGAATTGACATACCATCCCTTTACGCTCCCCAAGAAGGGAAAGTTTTCATATCAGATAAGGTGCTATGACTAAGACTGAGAAACTCATGGCCAACTGACAGGTGGAGGGAAAAGACACTGTATCACACCCATGCCAACTAATCTTGACTCAATCCCTCTATGAAGTTTTCTAGGAAATATGTTTTTAAGACTTCCTTCTTAAAAGAACCTCCACTAGACTTTTCTCTTATGACCTTCAGCTGTAAAGGGAAACTGAACTAATTATTTTTACTGAATTTATATTTATAAATTATTGTTTATACCAAATTAAAACTATTTATACAAGAATAGACAAACTCTTTCTTTTTTTCCTATGTTTCAGATGCATACATTCTTCCTTTAAAATCTCCAGGGTTTTAGGGTTTCCTCATCCGTCACTCACAGGATAAAACAACCATAACTGAGCTACAGTGACAACATCCCTCAGAGTAGGAGGAGAACTGGAAGAAAAGCACTGCAGCATCATCACATTATCTCTTGCCTTATGAATTTTGACATTTCCTCCACAATTTTTTTTCATCCTTTACCTCTTGGAAGCCATCTGCAACTGAAGCATGCCTGGGCCACATACGCATTCTGAAATATGTCCATCAAGCAATATACTCTTTCTGCATATTCAAACTGTGTGTTGGTTTTAAATCTTGTTTACATTAATTGCTGATTATATTAATTGTTATGGATTATGTGTGTGGATCAAATTCATGATAGTGCCAAATATAGAATCCTAGACAATTCAGGCTGGAAGGAGCCCCAAGAGATCTCTAGTCATGCCTGGCTCAAACTGGGTTCAGTTGTGAGGTCGGATCATGGCTTTAACCATTTGGGTCTTGAAAACCCCCAGAGATGGAAACTGTACAAGCTAATTGGGCAACCTATTTTATACCATGATGTCCCCATGGCAATGATTTTTTTTCCTTCTGCTGTGTATGTGGCTTTCTTGTTTCAGCTTGTGTCCATTATCTCTCATGTACCAGTCCTTCACAGCTGCAAAGGGCATTGTTCCATATTCCTGTTGATATTGTTGGAAGGATGCTATTGGGTTGAAGGTAAAGTTCTCTTCTCCTGGGATATTCTTCCCATCCCTTAACTATGCTATATCCTCTTGCTGTCAAAGCAAATTAAATTACAGGAAACCTCTGTCATGAGCAAATCTACCTGTTGACCAGAAGTGGGAACCGAGTAAAAACAATAGGCCACTGTTGTCAGCTTTCCAGAGGGGAAAGAGCTCAATGCCTCAGGTAGAAACTGCAAGTTCTGTTGTGGAAAAGAAAGAGACTACAGAAAGTCATGGCTGTTTGAAGCATTTCTGAAAATACTATAATCCTCATAAGAGCAGGCTGAAGAAAGAGTGAGAAACGTGCTGGAGAGGTGGATGTTCTGTGGGTTTGTTTTTTTTTTTTGTTGTTGTAACATTTGCTTTGCTGTTTCTCATGTGCTAAGTGTTACAGAGAGTGGGCATAGACCACCATCATGCTTATTACTTCCTGGTGGGCCTATCCTTTGTGACAAGACTATGGTCTTTTTTGAGGCCTTTTATGATTTTGGGCTGCACTACATTTGTGGTATTTAGTGCCATGAATTAATTCTTTTCTTTGTGAAAGCACTTGCTTTGTATTTAATGTAATTTGTTTACATGCTGCTTTCTCTTTGCCTTTACAAGTTTTAGACATCATTCATTTTAATGATCCTCTATTACAGCCTTCCTTAACTGTCTTTTCCCAGGTGAAAAGTTGTAGTTTACATAATTTCTCTTCAGATGGTCAATAATACCAATTATATTTTCTTTCTAGTTTTTCTCATACTTCTGGAACCTGTTCACAGTGGACATACTATTCAAGGTGTTACACCAATGAAGATTTGAACAGTGATATAAGAATATTCTGTATTATAGTTCCATTTTTAAAGGTTGATGAAGAACTCAATTGCACATCTTTTTTGATAAGCAAACCTTTAAACACTCATCAGCTGGACAATGCTATTTTTCCCTTTCGTTAGCGTTTCGGGTTTATTCCATTGCTAACTGCCTTGATTAATTCTATTATCTCTGCCCAAATGAATGTTTTTTCTGTGTCTTCCAAAACTCACTTTCAGTTTCATAATCCAAACTCCTTAGGCATGATGGATGATTCCATGAGAAATTATCAGTCTCATTATTTTGAAACCCTCATTTAAATTATTTCTACTTAAGCTATTGTAGAACATAAATATGACAGGTATTTCCTAGGATTTAGACTTTAAATTCTTTTTGTGCTACCCAAAATGAATCTCAAGCAAATGCAGTTGTTTTATTACTACTGCAAAACAAAACAGGCTTTTGGTAGTTTAACTATTTCATCCCTGAAAAGATTCTTTAGCCTCAATATGAAGGCCCTCTAGCTCTGAGCCATGATGTTTCCAAGCAAACAAATCTTCCCTAGAAGCCCAGCCTTCAGTGATCTATGGCAGTTTTTAGATATATGAGCCTCTCAAAAACTGAAACATTACAGTTGAACCTCACCTACATGTCTTGAAAAATGTTAGACTTTCAGGCACAGGGCTGTTTCAAGCAGAACTTCCATTACCCTCAATATCTAAAAATAAACACAATCTGGACAACTACCATTACATCTAATCCAACTCAGAGAGCAAACTCTTGAGCTACAGAGGACTCTGGGGCAGGTCATGAGCCCCCAACCTTCTCACAAAAATACTGATCCATAAAGACAGTTATGACCTTGCACTCATGCAAAACTGCTGCATTTAATCTGTGGCTCTTTTAATTAATGAGCTTACTGGGTCTTATCACATGAAATGACAAGCAGAATGTAATTTGTTTTGTCTAAAAACTGAAGGTAGTCATGCAATTTTTTAAAAATTTTATTTTTGTTAGAAAGAATAAATCTAGTTTAATCTAGTAGAGTTTAAAAAAAAATTCAACAGTGCCATCTGATCATTTATTATTGTGGGAAGGTTTGGATCCAATATTCACAGTCAATCAGCTAGATCTGAATTAGTTTTTATCTAGAGACTTGCAATCACTCAGCACAATATCTGCTTGGGAGCAGCAAGAATTATTAAAATATCCAGTAAAAAAAAAGGTACATTCCTTCAAGGAAAGAGAAAGAAAAGACACTTAAGCTTACACTTGACCCACTTCCACCTAACTAATAAAATTAAATACAAATACACACCAAATGAAAATTGAGTTGAAAATAAAGATATGAATATATATGAAAAGGAAATGAATGAAATGCATTTTTAAAATTTCTAACACTATGAGAGTAAACAAAGAAAAAATATCAGAGCTAAACTCCACAAGTTTTTAAAAAGTCCTCAAGATGCTAAGAAATTGTACTCAGTGTTAAAAGTCTTGGTTTATTTTTTCATAGTGTAACTGACCTATGAGAAATTCCCAGAGGATGAATTAGGTTCTGCTGCACTTGTTTCTTTTATAATCAGGAAAAGAGGCATTATAAAATGCCATAACTCTGGGCTCAGAAGTTTGCTGCTCTAATTAAAAAGTGAATGTTCTCAATGTTATGCCAAATAAAGCTCTTTTATAACAAATAACCTTTTGATGGGGAAACCACACTGTTTGGACACCAAAAGGTAATTTTGAGGCTTATCTTGAGTGTGTGCCACAGTCAACACAGGCCAGAGCTTCTTGCCTTTCCTCTCTTTACTGAGGAATCAGACGTATTTCAGCAAAGAGCTTGTACAAATATTCTACTGTAAATGTACCTGAAATTTGGGGTGACAAATTCTCTTCTAATGACATTTTTTGAAGGATTACACACACTCTTACATTAGGGAAATGGTTCTATAGGATAATTTTGTGGCACATTTTCTAATATTAACATAAATTTGCACTGCTGTTGTTCAACTGCTACAGAAAACCTCCTTTTGGTCTGACTTCTTTTGGATTTGTTCTAATATATTTTCTGCTTAATTTTTCTTTTTTTTCAAGTTTGAGGTTATTCAGACAAGATCCATTTGAACTGGGCAGCTCAGAAAACTCAGTAACTATAAGGGATTTAAAAATCGCACAAAATGTAGATATTGACTCGGCTCAGTCCCAGTCTTACTAATGTTAATTTAACAGTCTTTTAAGTAACTGCAGTGTCAGTCCATAAACAGAGTACCCACAGGTAACACAGTAACGAGTGACAGAGGACGCAGCATCCTGGCTTTCAAACCTTGGCAAGGGGAAGGTGGAGGTGAGAGGGGGAGAGGGAGGGATGCCTTTCCTCTACAGTTCTGTACTCCTTTTCATCAGATTTGAAGTACGTGTTTAAGGAACGGCCATTCAAGTCTAATGCCATCTGAGTTACATTGTAATATGGAGCACATCTCTTGATTTTTTTTTTGGTTTGTATCCTCAGATTCCTTAGCTTGATTTGGTTCAGTCCTGAACACTGAATTTCCGTTAGTTAATAAGCTGAAAACAAAATTGTCTTGACAAATTGCAGAGGGTGTTCTTGTGGTCACTGGAAGGCAGGAACTGACCTTACATTTTAAGAAGCACTCGGTAGCTTGCAGATTTTTCCTCTGGAGTTAGTAAAAGTGAAGAGCAGTTGAGCCACTAATACAACAACACACCACCACCATCAGCTAGGTAACCCCAGCTCACGGTATTGTCACCCTCACAAAGTCTTTATCACCTGCAGTGGGGCTTTCTCCTTTTGTCAAGGAAGCTATCTGTGGTCCTTGCAAGTAGGCATTGTTATTCCCAGAAACCTGAAAGCCGTAGACAGTTGATTTGTCAACCTGGGATATACACAGTAAAAGATAAGAAGTTGAGGTAGCAAATACTGTGATATCTAGACATCTTTATACGTTATTGTGTTTCACAGGATATATTAAACTTCTAATGTCTTATTACCATGACAAGACAAGAATTGCAAACAGTACAGAAATGCAGGTAATCCATTTTTATGACAAGTTTTCAGTGTGAATGAAGAATAGCAAGCATAAGCCATTCTCATTACAGTATTCTCATTGTCCTCCATAGATGTCACACCCAGGGCAATCTGTTCAGTTATTTTTTTAAAGGAATTATATTTCATTTTATTAGATGTTCTTGAGCAGACCAGTTATCTGTGTTAGCCACTTCCAAAAATAAATGTAAATTATCCCTGCTCAGACAGTTCAAGAAATGCATGTCAACAATGAATAATAGTTAGGAGAATTTATGAAATACCTAAATGCTTTAGAAAAATTAAAGCCATTCCACAGATTCTGGTTGTACAGATTCTATTTTGATGTGTATGCAAATTAGCGTACAGTAAGGCAGTTATAATGCATGTTTTTTTAATGATGCACAGAATATACATATGAACCATAATTAGAGCTCTTGGGAACAACATTACCTAAATCTAATTTGCTGACATGCTGTCATAAGGTCAAGCAAGCCTTTAAAGAAAAGAGCTCTAGTAACCTGAGATCAGAGACTTCCAGATTTTTCTTCAGCTTTCCACCACTGCTTATTCATGCACATGTTCAGCAGAAAAACTAACCCTTTTTGATAATTCACAAGGCTCTAAGCCCTGCTGTTATCATCCACTGAAGACTACAGTGTTACACTATAAATTAATACATATTTCTTATACTGCAACTCTGGTTTTTGTCTTTTTATTTGTCCTTCACAGAAAAATAATTTTGATGATTGCAGCAAGATGAAGAAAACAAGTCCTAGAAACAGGTCTTCCTTGCTCTTGAAGTTCTTTACTGCCATCTCTATATAAAATAGTTCATATAGCTCAGTTTATTTATTGATAACTTCCTGAGAATAAATTGCTGTTTATTTGAGTTCACAGGGTAATTATAACAGAAGGATACTGGCACCTGTTACGGTACAGATGGCTGTTCAGCACAGTGGCAATGTTTTGGCAGAAATAATTTTTCCTCTGTACTTTTACAGAGTTAAAGATCTTTAACTTAAAAAATAAAGAGAAAACAACAAGCCAATGAAATGTATTTTTTTTTATATCCTGTGGGTATTTTTTTCCCTAGCAACTCTCTTGATAAAGTCTGGGAAGTTCTTGTTTGGAAAACATCAAGTAATCTAGGTCAGAAGTCTAAAAACATATGGAATTTTCCATAAACAATACCACAGAGGTTTGCAGTTCAATTTAGGAGTTGAAAAGTATAGTACAGATTACAATTATACAGATATACTGCATGCAAAAATACCAATCTCACAACTCATGATTATGTTAAAAATATGCTGAGGTGGCTAACATCTAAAAATATGAAAATAATAAAAGTTTATGATTTGGGATTAGGACTGATTCCAGGTTATGACAGTGAAGAAAATAGATGGATCCTTCTGTTTTACTAGGAATCATTTTTAGCTGAAGGGTTTGTTGTTTTTTTATCCCAGTGTTACACAGCATAATGGGTTTATTCTGATTTATTTGGAATGTACTAAGTCAATATTTGCCATTCACAGCTCTTTTGAATAGGGCATTTGTGGCAGCTTTGGATATAATCTCAATAGTTTTCTATTCAATAATTTTTATTTATTTTAGATGCTCCAGGTGAGGCTAAATTCTCACTATGCTTGGCACTTCACAGACAACTAGCAAGATAGACTCCTTTCATCAAGGAACATGCAATATGAGTAGCAAAGGTGGAGAAAGATCACCAAAATAATCTAGCCTGATTTTAAAGAAGGGAAAGGTCAATGACAGTGATAACTTTTTGATTTGGTGCTCAAAAGTTACATTCCAACCATCATGAAATATATGCCTGTTTTTAAAACAAGTGCTTGACTTTCCTGAATTATAAAAGTAATTCCTAATTGATAAGGTGAATTATAAGTTCATGTAGTATTCTTAAACCTAATATATGAGGAACTAATGTTTTCTTTACGTTCATAAAGACACAAAGGAGAAGCTTATTTCTTTTATTTGATTATTATTTAAAGGAAGACTTCCTTAGAAAAAGAATTCACTGTAATTAGAGATTTTTTTCATTTATTTTTTAAAGTTACAAAATAGTTGTTGCTTTTTGGATTTATTATTTTGCAAACTTGGTCGTGATAAAATCTTTCATTTTTGGAGATAACTTGTAATTCCTGAAATTCCTCTTCCTTGGGCAACCTTCATTGTTATTTTTAAATGGTAAAGTATAGAAAAAAGTCTCTTAAGCCACATTGACAAAAATATTTTGATGGGAACAAGTTTTGTGATATACTTAGTTTATGTAGAAATGTCCTTCTTGCTAAATATCTGAGAAAAAAGTTCATATTTTGTGCAATATTTTGATCTACATTTTAAATAATTGAATTTCTAGATAAACTATCCCTTACATTTCTTTGTTATTTTCATCCATGTATTTGTCTTTTCTTTTTATGCAAACCACTCTGCTTACAATTCATTTTCATTGCATTGGATGCCCAGCAGCTCCCTGTTGCACCCAGAGTTCAAGCTGTCATGGTCATGCTTTCATCCCTCATTTCTACTACTCTTTTCTTTTTTTGTGATTTGTGTTCTGTTGTCCAGCCCTTAGCCCCCTCATTTTTTTCCATCAGCTTATGTTGCCTCCTACTAATCAGAGGTAATTTTCCTTTTGGGAGTCAGTCATTCAACCTCTCACAACATCAGATCTCTTATCAAAACTCCCATTTAACTGCCTTTTGTCCACTTTTAAACTGTTTGTGTTGAATATAAGATTTTTTTATATTTGTGTTTTGCAAATTATGCTCTTCTTAACATAGCTTTCTCCACTCATTTTATTTTCTACAGTCTTTTCTTTTTGTTGTCTCCACTCATTTTATGCTGTCATGTCTCATTTTTCATCTCTCTAATTCAATGCCTGATCTCACACCACTTTATATAAGCTTCCCACTGAAATTAATAATGCTTGTGAAAATGAAATACTTCCATCTGGTACCTCGCTCTTTTTCTCTGGGTTGCCCCCTGTTCAAAGTGTTCAGGCACAGGACAGTACAGCTTCAGTTTTAAAGATGTTTACATGATTTGAGGACAGAGAGATCAGGAGGCTGACTGGTTCAGTCCGTGCATGACAGCCCAAATAAATTTACCCCTCATTCCAGTTTTGGGTTCTTGAGTTGGTTGTCAGAGGCTTATCAGTGGTTTGGTTCACCAGAGAAACCAGACAACTCAACCTTCACAAAGGACACTCTCAGGAATTTCTGAATAATTTACTTTTCTATCCAGCATAAAGGGATCTGCAGAGACTTCTGTGGAGGAGCCCAAGAGACCAGGGCCAGGAGAAACAGGGAGCAGCACCCTACAGTTTTGCATGCTTGCTTAGTTTCTTTATAAACACTGGCCATGGACACTTGCTGTTCTTTCCAGTTGTAGCACTGGCTCCTTTTGCTGCACCTTCTCTTGAAGAATTCAGTCAGAAGATAGTTGGTCATTAGCTTATGTATGACCTCATTATTTCTGAAAGAGGTAAAAGTCCACATAAATGCCCAAGCTAGCCTTTGTAATGTGGATGCTTTCCAGAGAGGCATTCAGCACACTCGAATTAGAAATTGTCATTTATCATAATTTCAGTTGTGTGAGATCACTGGTAAGTATGAAAAAAAGATCTGTTGCATGTTTATGACTGCTCCAACTATTGCTTTTGGCTTTTGGGCTCAATCCACAATCCATTTGATGAACTTACTATTTATAACCAGATCCTTACATTGGAACTTATTGGAAGAGTTTATAAGTAGAGGTATACAATTCCGAATATAAATAGAAGAAGAAATCACAGCTTAGTAGTGTTCAGTTAACCACTGTGAATAATTTTCTCTCCTGACTTCTTCACATATCATCAATTAATTCAGAGTGAAATCTAAAATATGCTTAGCACCAAAATTGTTTCAGTATGGGTCTGAGGACAACATCCTTGAATGGGGAAAATAATTGTAAAAAGTACACTGAAAAATGAATAGGAGATTTTTCATTGCCTTCAGAAAGCTTCAAATAAGTTCCAAGATCAGGCTCATCCTTCACATATTTGTGAGTGAGCTGAGGCTTACTTATTTGAGGGTTTTACTTAATACTTCACAGCTTCTGGTATAAAATATGTGTCTCCCTCCATATGAAGTGTTTCTCAGGTTTAAAATATATACACATACATAGATACATACATATTTATGAAATCTACAATATATACAAATAGCTATCTGTATAAAAAATCGTTTCATGATGAAGGAACAGTTTGTATGTGGATGGGAAGCATTACCTGAAAACATATGTCTGGCCAATGCTTTCCTTAAAAATACTTCTGACAGACTTGATTTTATTAAATCCATCATTGTGAAACTAGCTGCTATGCTGAGATGATAATGGTGGTTGGTAGCTCTAGGCTTTCTATGATTATTGCTATCTTCTGAGGCAATACTATAAAATACTTGGAAGGGATTTTTAACATGCTATTTCACTGACCTAATACTTTAAAAAGGCAAAACAGTTGTTTGTCTTGACAGTCCCAATGTCTTTATTCTTAAAGGATTTACCTAGAACTGATTTACTTGTGTGTAAATGAATATATCAATGGCAGCTGTCATTAACTGCCTACAAATAGTACAAGAGCTGGTGCAGTTGATAGGAGAGTTTGCAAAATCCTTGGCTGGACAAAGTGGCATTTGTGTTTTCCCTGCTTCTTCTATCAGCCCTGTAACGTCTTCTAACAAATGTTTTCATACACATGTGGATTCTCCCATGGCATGGACTCACTGTCTGGCTTGGCAGGGTGAGCTTTCCTGTGTGGGAGATTCCTGAGAGCTGTGTAGGGGCAGAGGAAACCAGCAAACCCTCAAAAGTAAAGCAAGGACTCTTGATGAGCAGCTTTTCCTCAGGTATTTTGTGCCTCTAGCAGTGATATGTGGAATATTTTTCAGGACGGGTTTTTAAAGGGTTTATTTTTTAGATATATCACATATTAATAGTGAATTAGGGAAAATAATTAATAATTTTTTACGTACACACAGACGGTTTGGGTCCTGGGAAGGAAAAGGATGTCTCAGCACTGAAAAAACTCCACCATATGCTGTAAAACATAACATAAAATTAGGCCCACATTTTCCAAATATGTATGGATGTACTTAACTTTATAATCTTGAGCAGTCACAGGCAGTCAAAAGGTGCAAAGCCTGAGAATCAATGAGGAAGAATTTTACTATTATAATGATTTAATTATCACTATTTTAACTTTAGGCTCTGAATTCCCTGTGCTTAGAGCTCATTTGTGTCCTTTTTAATGGTCTAATTTACCTTTAAATGTGAGCAGCAAACCATGTGAGATTTTCCTGGAACACTTTGAAGCCTCAGATTTGAAAGTGCCTCTTTTGCCAGTTATCTGAGGTGAGAATCAGGTCAGCTGTATTGTTTAAACAGCTTTAGTCTGAAAAAGAAGTTTGGTTAAATGAAAAAATAAGATGACATTTTTCACCATTTAAAATGTGAATATTTCTGAGAAACCATCCTCATTCAAGAAAAAAAGTACCTTTTGTCTCTCATACTTGCTGCATAACCTTAGAAAGGACACCATTAGATCATGCCTGGAAAAACATAGCTTATTATTCTTATAACAAATTATTTGCTAGGTGCCAACATTGTGCTGCTTCACAGAATCAGGAAGAGATGTAGACAGAGCTCCTGCCATGAGGATTTTACAGTCTAAATATGCAGATCAGAGAAATCCACCCCAAAATGCAAAGCATGTTGCTGTGTTTTCATTTGAGCAGGAAACAATGTCTTTGTTGAAATTAATTAGCCTTAGCAGAAAGAAGAAGTTAATTTTAAAAAGCTATTTTAGTTAATATAAATAGCACATGGGTCTGATTCCAGGAGAAATGGGTATACAGAAACTATGAAAAAGTAACTCAGAGACTGAGGCAGGCTGTAAGGGGATGACAAAGAAAACCAGTTGAAGGCCAAGAACAGAAGCTCAGGCTTGATGTGAGAGACAAAAGAGCCATGGAAGAGAATTACAGAAGAGAGTGATACTGATCTTGTGCAAATACAAGATCTGTACGGAGATACATTTTAAATTAAGTGCTATCAAACCTTCCAAAATATTTTGATTGTCTCTTGAAAATACCAACTTATCTAAGGAAGCATGACAGAAGGATAGGATACAGTTGTGGATGTGTTAGTAGGTGAAGTGCTCTTTTAATGAAGTAGAAATGTATTTGCAGAATGCATCTGGGGAAACATGCCAGGAATTCCAACTTCCAAACACAATCTTGCTTAAGTAGTTTTTAAAAAAAATAGGGAGAAATTTTGTCTTATTTTGTTTATTTCTTCTTGTGGATTTTGATTACATAAAGTTTCACTGGTCTTTGAATTTTTCTTCCTGCAAACACCTTGAAGAATCGTGGCTTTATCTAGTTCAAATTCATTTCTCACTTCGGTACGTGGGATAAAATTGGCTCTACCCTTCAAAACATCAATTTCTGTGACTTGTATTAATGAGAAATTAGCTATTATCAGGTATCTTAGGCTTAAATAATTAATATAGCTTCTGAAAGACTATGGGTGAATGGTCAAACAAAGCAAATTAAAGAAAATGATCAATAATTTGCACCATTATAAACCATATGCCTTGATTCTATAACAACTGCTTTGTATTAAATATCTGTGGTATAACTAAATCATCTGTTTTAGAAAACACAATATTCCCTAGTTATTAATAAATATGGGGCCACTTTAATTGTTTTTGAATGTCAGTATTGTGTTACCCAGTGCCTGCTGTGTTGCATTCAATTCATTTTTAGGCACAAGATCACAAAAACTATTCCAATAAAACCCACAGGGAAACTGGATGTTCAGGTTGAACCTTTGTCCTTAAACTATAATGTTTTCATCTTTAAAATTCAATCTCCAGAAAAAAGAGGATAGCCTAAAGCGAAATAACAAATCTCTCAGTGGTTGCTTGGGGCCACGTGGAGTAACATCACCACACATGTTCCTAAGGGTGGGCTTAAAAGCATTTTGCTAAATTTCAAGCCCAAAGAAGCTCACTTTTGGTCTCCCAATTCTTTTTTCAGGGCTGTTATTTGTCAAAGGACTAATTATAAGAGTACATTTCTACTGAATGGAAACATAAATTTTAAGTGTAATGGAGAGTGACTATAATTCTAAAATTCTCCATCCACACAGGATTTGCAGCCCCAGTTTTAGAGGCTACTCTCTAGTTCTTGGACCACTTCAACTGCAGGAGAGCCTTAAATTCTCATACTAAGGAAATGATCTTAATTATATTAGGATGAAACAGGCATGTTTTCTGGGCTAAGCAACATCAAGGATGTTATAACAGCATTGCTCTGTTTATTGTATGAACGTCGTAGCCTGGTTTTGCATGTTTTGCATAGATATATAAATGCCTGTATTTGAAATTCCAATATTCTTTGGAAGTGTTTGAAACAACAGGATTCTAGGATAGCTATAGGATCTGCCTTTGATTGTGGATTTCCTTTTTTCTGATTGACAGTTAAGATGTGAGATGGCTAATTCTCATTAACTCTGAGGCACAATTTCACCAACAGTTTACTGAAGACAGGATGCTTACACCATACATCTCATACCATAAACCACATTCCTTGGTGTGATCATAGTTGCTGGTTAAAATGCTGCACTTAGCTGCAGCTTATACCAAATACATAATTATATTTACTGGCTGCTGTTAAAACCATCTCTGTAGGTCTGGTATTTGACTGTTTGCACATGTGCAATATTTTCTTTAAAGAATTAAGTTTTTTACCTGTTGTGGAGGAAAACCTGAAGATATAAAAAGATGTCGATGTTGGTGAAAAGTAGAATTTCAGTTTATGGAAAATAAGGTCACCTGGATCAGTGTATTTGTGACGTATTTTGACATCTAAAGAGAAAGATTCCTCTGAATGTCAGAAATATGGCTTCAAGAGTATAGTGCTTTATATGATGATTGTGATGCCTATGGAGAACTGACACAAGAAACAGACTTGTGTTTCTGTTGTCACATCTACTTGAACCTTTAAAATTAAAACTTGGTTTGTCCAAGTGGTGTTTGCAGATTGTTCTCCCTTTAGGACTGACTATTGCTATACATCATTTACTTTGAAGGGTTTTTTACATATGGTGAACATCCAAAGTCTGTCTTTACAAGGTTTAACCTTCTTTACCCCAGGAGAAAAAGAGATGTATTGTGGTCATGCATGGCATAGGGTTAGCAGTTGAAACTGCAATTAAACAAAAGTTCCTATCATTTCATTCCCTACTACACAGTAATTTTGGAGAGTATGATGCCACTTCTTTGGAACATGTCTGGAGTATTTAACAAAATGATGATGGATTGAAATGTGATGCACCAGCTGTGCAGCTAAAGTATTTGCATGGTTAAGGGTGGGACAGTCACTAGTGTATGATAATGTCTAGTTAAATCTAACTACTACTGAGGTCTTACTGGTTTTAATGGTCATAAATTTAAACCCAGGCTTTGGAAACTCTTGTTCTACATACTGTTATTCCATTTAATTGGAAAAACGAAATAATTTACATTGCTAGTATATTACAGATGTATCAGGCAGTATTAGTATCACAATATGATCAATTAAACACTCTCAGTCTCTAATTGTGGTGAGAAAAAGGAATAAACCTATCTGAAAAAAGATATCCTATTATTTTCAATTATTACCCTTTTGAACTAAAATTGTTCATGCTTTACTCAACCTTTAGGTACCATTTCTCAAAAATACATTGTTATATTATTAGTTAACTAATACAAATAATGGTATGTAATCAGGCACTTAAAACATAATTTAATGCAAAGGGGTAAGAGGACATCATTCAGACTGGCAGGCTAAGCTCCTGTTTTCTCAGCTGTTGTATGTTCATTTGTGTAAGCTGTAATGTCATTGATTCACTGCCATTAAAGCCAAAAGCCAGATTGTTATTGATATTCAAGGTGGGTATGGATGAAAAATCTGAACATTTGCTACATCTTTGTGAAAATTGTCTAAATCAAGTTACAGAGTTCCATCACGATGTGTGAATGTTGGAATAAACCACTCCAAAAATCCTATGTGAAACATATCTGTGTGTTTCTTACAGAGAAAAAAACCATAGTTTAATGTTATTTACTCAAACAGATTGTCTTGCTTCTGTCATAAACAGTCGATTGTGCCTTCTGCCTGTTAAAAAGACATAATAGGAACTATATTAGGAATAAATTATTTAAATACACTTTTTGGGATTTGGCTACCTAATTTTACCAGAACAGTTTCAGTGGCCAAGGATGCATAGATTTCATAGCTTTAAGGTGATTTTTTTTCCCTCTGATATATTGTCTTTTTAAATTTCTCACAATATTGCAGAACAACTTAAAAATATAAATATTGGCAGATGAGTAACTTCGGGGTACACTTTTTGAGATTTATGCTAAGAGTAAATTTCTAACATCTATGGTTTTGTGATAAGAATGTCATCTGTTAAGGGTATTTTCTTGATCTTAGCTTAGTAGTATTTTCCTCTAAGCTATTCTTTCTTACATATGCTTTAAACTTTTTTTAAACTATTCAAACTTTGCCTTAGCTCAAAAAAAAAAGATAGAACAAAACTTTGTTAGTTGGAAAAATAGGATTCCTCCACTGGTGTTTTCATATTGACAGAACCTGTGGAAAACAAAGGGATCTCTAAGGTTTAGAATGGTGTATGAGGTCTGTTAATAGCTAGGATTATATGGCTACTGAGGAGAAACAACAAACAAATTTTATGTTCCAATTTCATACCACTGCTATGGCAGGATGTAGTCTTTTCTGATGGAATAGAATTCAGTTTATAATGCTTGACCATAATACTTTCATTAAAGTGCTTTCTTGCAACTGTAGATGTGAATGCTTCACTTCAAATGCATTCTTCTGGTGTCCCAGAAAGTACTGGAACTATTCAATTGTTTAAGTGCCTGTGTGTTTACAGGGACGAGGCCTAAATTTTCACAAAAAACCTCTTTCTGTGTCGATAAGAGGCATAGTAGAATACACCATAAAATGGAATGAAAGCATGAAGTTGTTTCAAAGTCAATCACAAAGTCTTTAAAATCATTTGCATACTCAGATGCACACAGGAGACAATGCTCTGAAGCATTAAATCTCATTCTATGACCATCAGGCAGCAGCAACATACATTTTCTTCTACAGCTTCTGTTAAAGTTATCTACCATCCATATACTTCGAGAAGTTAGATCAGAAAATCTACTGACATGTTTACCCATGAAAAATAAACAAACAAACCCCACAAGCCTTCCTTCAACTGAGGAAGAAAGAACATCTGCATTCTAGTGACAAAGCAGCATAAACTTTAGCTCATGTAATTGGATGGGGTGTACATGAAGACCTTGTAGGTGCCTGAGTTATAGTATCCCCAAGACATTTTGATAATGTAATTGGGACCAATGCTGTGCATGCCAAAAGCAAAATAAATTACTCTTTGTTAGTTGTTTTCATGACTACCAGGGACCATTTCTAGTGGGGATGTTTTTTTCCTATCCAGAGAAAGTGTGAATTGCATTAGAGACTTTAAAATTAATCTCAATTTCCCTTCAATTTGGTGACAGAATTTTAACGAGTTGCTTCCAGGAACCCGTGAGAGCTTCCTTCAGCATCTCATTCTGTTAAAAACTTAGATATATCCCTGCAAGTACTATGGAATTTAAAATACAGTTATAAGCATTTTAAAATTGGTTTTGGTACGTCACCACTATTAAAATTTCTATTAGTTTTTTATTATATGTCATTCCCCTGTAGCACCATGGCATTGCCTAATAGCAAATTTACTCTTCTCTATTATAGGTTGTATGGGATAAAGTTGAGAACATGTAATGTAATGTAAAACTCTCTGTTCAGTTTGTTGCAGCTTTCTCAAAAGTTTTTATTTGTTGCAGTTTTTGGTTTTGCTGAAATTTTCACACTTACCTGTACCATACTTCATAGATGTGTTTTTGTTAACCATCCTAACTTTAATGCTGCGAATAACAGACCCCTGTGAAAACTGCAGCGTTCAGAAAGTTGTTCTCATTCAGGTTCAATGCATAAAGTTTTTTAGCATAGTATATAAATTCTTCCGCTCCAAGTCCACTCCTTCATGACTTTCAGGTGAAACATGGCTTCTTTCAAGCTCCAAACAAAACATAAATTCCCTAGTTTAGTCTCCTATGCCAGAGTTTTTCCATTAGGGTTTTTTTCAGTTTCTATTTCAGAGGGAAATGAGGCAGATGATCTGTGTCAGGGGAAACTTGGAGATAGCAGTGTGTTTGGGGTGATTTGTAAAAATCTACAGAGATCTCATGTTCTTAAATTGAGAGGTTTGCTATCTGAGTACTTAAGTATTTCTCATTTTTGCTCAGACTAGTGTAAAAAACAATTTGGACAGAATAATTTTTTTATTTATGAACTAACAGCAAAAATATTTTGTGCTTTGTTTCAGGTTAGTGCAGGAACAGCACTCATGTTTAGTTTAAGACAGAATTACTATAGCAAACCCTTCACATTTCTTTATAATACTAATAAATACAAGGGATTCTACTGTGGAAGTGCTATCATGCTGGCTGTGGTGAGGATAAATTTGGTTAGTGGGAAGAAAAGGCCTACAGCATAGATTGGCTCATAATTAGAATAGAAAAATGCTCATCAAAAAGACTGTAGGGACAAGAGTTATATACTGACCAGAAACTCTGATGAATGTTTAAAATCTTGTAAAAGAAAAAAAAAAAACCTCATTGTTATGCTGGAAAATAAAATGCAGTTTTATGATGTTGGCGTAATAATCTTCCTGTGGGTAAAAGAATTTCAGATGCTAGTAAACTGGGAAGTTGAGGCAAAAAAAATACTTCCAAAGCTCACAGGTTTTGGTGTCATTAAAATCACAATATTTATAAAGCAGATATAAAATATTTGGTATGTGAGTGCATCAAAAAGGAACTAACAGCAATTATAGCTGAATTGGAGGATTTGAAGGAAGAAGAAAGTGTTCTTGCTAAAGCTTGAAAATAATAAAAAAAAAGAGGAAGTCAAGTGTAAGGGAAATCAGATATTATTTTTTCCTGGTCTCTTGCCAAACACCCCATTGAAGAGGCAGACTTTTATTCCAGTAAAGAAAGTTTTCTTGCCAAAAATGTGGAGGTGGCTACTTTGCTCCCAGCCAAGCTGAGAATGAATTATGAAAATAAAACTTACATCTACTGGGACCATCAGTCGTCTGCTATAACATGTTGAAAGTGACTTAATTCACGAAGATCTGGATTCTAGCTCAGGCTCAGAAGGAACTTGAGGGCTTTATGGCTTCCTTTTTTTCTATCAAGTTTTATAGCCCATATTTGTAGTAAAATAATGTTGTTTGAAGTTTGTATGTTTCATGGGAGTGGTGCCTTGAAGAAGTTATTTCTGTTAAATGGCACCAGATGGAGTGTTTAGTTTGTGACAGGATTCCACTGTTTAGCTTGAAATTATGTTCTTTATTTGATGGCTTTATGGTATCAACAGCTATTCTAATGGCATATATTCTTGCTCTGGCCCTTGGAAAAATTGGATAAAATGCATCTTGAATCAATTTGGGGAGGAAAAAAATGCTATGGTTAGATAATAACATAGAGGCTTTTCTTTAAGGTTTCATAACTTCATATCAGAGTATGAATTAATTTTCAGTTCAAAAGTATGTCTTGGTTCCCTTTGGACTATATGAAAATCTCCAGATACCTAGTTAGGACAGACTAAATCCTCAAAAGCAACAATAATAATTAATATTTAGTATGAGAGCAAAAATATTTCTGTACACATATTAGGAATATGCACTTAATTTTATTTTTTTTTAAATTTGTCCCCTTTCCTTATGCTGCTATCATCTATATTTTAGGTCCTCCACTTTGCTGCAAAAATAAAAGCCCAAAGAAGACAAGAAGAAGCTTATCAGTATTAAGTTGCAGGATACTGAGATTGCTACTAATTGTGACACTGACTTTTAACAACTCATTGTCCAAAAGTAATGGGCGAGAGAGAGAAGACAGATACAGAATGAAAATTACCAGCCATAGAACAGAAATGAAAAATGTGTCACAAATTATTTTAAGAGTGAGAGGTCATCTGTATAAGGGGGCAGCCCTTCAGAAACAGAAAGCACAGCCATAAAAATGGTAGTGTAAGGGATTTTATCTTCCTTGAGAGACTGAGATCCTCAGTCCACTGACTTGTAGTGGTAAAGACTCTGAAGAGGGAAGATAAACATGTGGGAGATTTTATCTTCTCTAGGAAAAAAACAAAGAATCTGAGGACTTATAGTAATAAGAAAGACTCTGAAAAGGAGACAGAAATCAGATTTCTTGTTTTGTGTGCATTAGTCAATACACTTTCTAAATATTTGTACTATCTAGTATTGGAGAGGTTGTACTCTAAATAAAAGGTGGAGGAAAAATGACAAAACAAAAGAAAAATAAATATTTTAAACTTTCAAATTATCTCCAGTGGTTAATATAAAATCAAACCCAGTCACAGGTCATTGAGTCATCACTGGTGTGTGAACAGGTAGAAAGAGTTTGACAGAAAAGTGGATAGGAAGGTTTGACATATCTCATGTCCTGGTTCTGGCCAGGACAGGATTCATTTTGTCAGTAGCCAGGAGGGCCTAGGACAAGGAAGCTGTTTTAGTGAACCTCAGGCCATGTGCAAGGGGCAGGAGGGGAAGGAACCCCTCTGGTCAGGTAGTATGGAGTGGGCACTAAGGTATTGCTGGGCTCTGCATGGTGAACACTCCTGTGTGAACTGTTCACTTCTCTTGTACACGCTGTTATTAGTATTGCCACTGTTACTTTTTTTTTTTCTTTTTTTATTATAATTTCCAGTAAACTCTCAATCTGTGATCTTTACCTTTTGTGTCTCTGATTCTCCTCTCCAGCCCACTGCAGGGAGGAGAGGCAAGGGGAATGGAATAGAGAAGTGAGCGAGTGATGCATGGCTTGGAGTTTTTCAATGGAAACATTAAATTGGGGAACATCATTCCTGTACCACAACATCTCATCACTTAGGATCCAGGAGGATTAGATTATAGAACACCTTGGCTCAGCTGGTCAGAGCATGGGGCTGATAACACCAAGATTCTGGGTTCAATACCTCTATAGGACATTCACTTAAGAGTTGGACTTGATGATCCTTGTGGGTCCCTCCCAGCCCAGAATAATCTGTGAGTCCCAAGTGTGGGTCCATGCAGTACAAGGATTTAGTTTCTCAGACACTTTAGAAATCTTTTGGTCCTAGCTGACTCTAAGTAGTGTGCCTAAATCACTTTTAAAATTGAGAGATGGCACTCCAACATTCCTCAAAGTTTTGCTCCAAGTCAGTCACCTCTTTTAAAAAGAAAAGGAATATCTTGGTTTGTAAGCAGAAACACTTTGAGGCCAAGACGAAATTCTGGAATACTCACATACTCCCCAAAAGTAGAACTCTTCTGCAAGAAAATCACAGACTCCTGCCAGAGCTCAGTTCAGGTTTCCAGCAAATTTGAGGCGTGGCACACTGCAGAAAGTATGATTTATAGGAATTCCTTCAAACATTTTAAATATATAGCAAAACTGTATGAACAGTCAACTCATGCCTTCTTTTTCAGGAACAGAGATATTAAAGAGACATTGAAATCTATATTTTATTTTTTCAATAAAATGGTTTGGAATATATCCATTACTATTAACTGCTTATTCATAACTTTCTCAAACAAGTATTAATTTTTATACCTTCATTAGCTGAAAAGAAAAAATAACAATGTATATGAAAACTAGAATGAACTAATGCTGTTCAGAACTAAGAAAAATATTTATGAAGGAATTGCTATTGCTATGGTCTCTTTGAAAAATGGCAGATAAATAAACACAGTTATGACAAGAATATAGAGATCAAGACATTTCTAATTTCCCCTACCTCCACTCTAAAAATTTTAGTGTTCTGTAAAGACCAAGGCCAATCTGTAGGACTGGTTCTCCCCACACGTGCAAAACCCCCCCAAAAAATCAATCATCCAGAAAACAAACAAAAAAAAAACTAGAATCATCAAACAAACAAACAAAACTACAACAAAACAAAACCCAAAATCAAATCAAATAAAAATAAAAACCCAACCAATCAAAAAACACCCAAAGCCCAAACAAGCAAGAAATACAAAACCCCACACAACAAAAACCCAAAACAAACAAAAAAACTCTACCAAACCATTATTAACAAACCCTACCTGAAAAAGCAAGATGATGAAAACTTCTGAAGTATCAACAAAGAAACCCCTTGGTTTCAGTAATCTCATCCAGGAGTCATAGTTGTAATTTTAAACTTATTTTATTCTTTTGCTGCTCCTCTTTCCAGCAATGTCCTGACCCTTTTTTTTTAAGAGATGGGTCTTTATAAAGCATAGCAGAATCCTTCACTGAATTTTATGACAAAGGATCTCTGTGGATATGATGATTAAACAGTTGAGCAAATACCCACTCCGGAATCAGTGACCAACTAAAATGTTCACTGCACTGACCACCTTTCACACCATGAGTTATGTGACATCCCTTGCCTCTGCCATGCCCAGTGTGGACATCATTTACTCTTCAGCTCAGGGACGCTCAGGCAGTTTTCCCTTTCAATCAGTCACAAAGCATTTGTTTGAAATGTCTAGTGAGCCGTAAATCATTAGCAACCCATGCTCCACTCCTGGAAGACCATCTAGATCAATAATCCTTTCAGTTATTCTAGAGGAAAAGGGGTCTACTTTTCCTAAGAGTTATCTCTTAGAACATTATATAAGAACACTATACCCACATACACAGCTTTGGTTTTGAATGTTATTTGACTATTGCCACTATTTATTCTGCTTTTTATTTCTTTAATTTTCATGATCCCATCATATCCTAATCTTTTGGCTAGATTTGTGTCCATGTGTCTTGTAGTGTTTTATCTCTTTGTATCCTTGAAATCTTTGTGGAATATCTGAATTTACATTTGAGAAATGACTTTTCATTTTTTGGTGCTGTAATGAAGACCTCAGAGAAGTTCTTTACTGCCAAATACAGTACATTTTGTATTAGAACTTATGCAATGATAGCTCATACAAAAATGTATATATTTCTATATAAATAAATATATCATGCATATAAATGAAAACAGTGGAAGTGGAACAAATAACACTGCTTACTCTTTACTATTTCATCCTTTAATAGCTCAGCTGTTTTCTCTTTTTTCTTATAAGTAATCACCTTTCCCATCTGAAACAAATTAACTCCTGGGGAGGATATGTTCTGAGAGCTTTCATATGGTCCTTGTTACCAGGGAAACTACTTCTTTTGTCAGTATGTTTCTGAAGCCCACGGACGGTGTAGATTGCTTTGTAACATCAGATGACAAGAGACAGCAAGGGCCAACTAGTTTGCATGTGGTTTCTGAGCAAAAAAAATAATTAGAGACTCTCACAACACTGGCCAACATTACTTATCCTGGACAGTTCTTCAAAACAGAGGTGTGCAAAATAGTGTGGTTTATCTATGTATTCAGCTTCCTGCAGGTTGATGAAACAAATATTGTCCTGGGGGCAGGTGGATGGGGAATGCAGTGCCGAGCATCTGTCAGTGCTGGGGAGTCCTCTGCCGGGGACAGAGTGTTGGGCAGCTGCTGGACATTGCAGGGTCCAGGTTTAAGAGTTCTGGAATAGGCTGCCAGAGGAAACCACTTCCCCTTGAGCAGGTTCTTCCTGGGTAGGTGTATCTCATTTTGAAAGTGGTTCGTAACACTTATTTTGTTTTTGTCACTACACTGTGTGTAATTTTCCAAATTATTAAGCCTAAGGCTTCCAATTTCTAATGGAATATAGTACCTGAGAGCATACCTTTCTGATGAAAAATGTGAGGGTTTTGAAAAGATGGTCTGCTTTTTTATTTTCAGCAAACAAAACCAATGGGCACAGCGGGGAAGTAAAGCAAAGCAATGTACCTCGTGATAATTACCGCTGTTTCAGAAGCTTCCCTGATTTACATTTTTAATCTGTAATGAGCTCAGTGCCCACATTGGATTGTGGGAGGTATTGAATTTAAAGTGACTAGCAAACAGGATACAGAGATGAGCCAATAATGGGAAATATCAGTGTTGTTAATAGCTTCTGAGATCTCAGACTCAAAAGTCTGTTAATAACAAGGCTCAATGTATGTCTTATATCTTTACCAATCTGCTTTTTTAACCATGTTAATATGTCTAGCCACAGAAGCTGATTTAGAAGTGAAGAAAGAATATCAATCTAGAGCATTTGTTTTTTTAAGGATTTTTTTAGGAAAGGAAAAAAGAGGAAAATAGAAAAAAAAATCATCTGCGTAGTCCATTTCAGTTTTTGGAAAACTTAAATAATAAAACTAAAAACACTGGCTGCAGAAGTGGAAATATCAGTTTAGCTTTACTCATAATCATTCCACCACTGTTACAATAGTCCTGAAAATTTGGAGTTCAGTCTTTTTTTGAAAGCCATGCATGACTCTAACTTAAGTTTCAGTCAGCAACACCTAACCATGACCATTGGTTATGAGAACAGATCACAGAAAATGCAGCACATTGACAACAGACATCAGACAGTCTGCTTTGGAAAGCATCTGTACTATTAATCTGAGCAGATCACCAGGTAATAGCTATTCAACAAGCTGAATACAGTTAAGAAGGATAAATCATAGACAGCAAACTGAGTGAAATAACTGAGATCATAGAAATGGCGGAACAAGTGATTAAAAAACCCAGTGCTTTTACTTACATGGCACCAGGTGCATTAAATACTAACAGGAAGGCAAAGTTCCTAAGCCAGAAGCGTACCGCCTAAACAGAGTTTTTATGCATATGATGAGAGTTAGACAAAGAAAGCCAGCACAACTGGATGACAAATTTTTGAATGTATTTCGTATAATGGGGCATAAAATCTTTTCTTGGGATCATTTATGAGCAATGCAATCATTTTTCTGTACGATGTTTATGCTTTTCCAAGGTACGTTCAATGGGCCTGATGCAGCAAAAAAATACAGTTTTGTTGTTACATCTCATAACCATACACACAAGAAGTTTTAGATAAACTCTCATTGTATCTGCTTCCAGTGGGATATAAACAAATGCTTCCTTTTTTTGTGAAAACAAATTATTTCACTTTCTGCTAAAATAATGGGTATGCGACAAATAAAATACCAAAACCCTTCCCCTTGGGACACTGGGCAAACATCTGAAGTAAAAGGGTCTAAAGCATATGAATATCTCAGGTGAGCTTTTCCTTGGATTCTGGAAAATCTGTGTTTTCAGGTTGTATTTGTAGCTAGCAGGTCCTGCAGGAGTTCTGCAAAAGCAGAGCATTTAGACCCTGAGGGAAGAGAGGGAGCTCTTCCCAATCTCTTTCAACAGTGGTTTCCCCTGTCAATTAAAAGGATGCCAGCTACTGTCAGCTAGGAGTCTGTCAAGCCCTTAGTGTAAGATGCCCGAAGGAAGGATGCAGATTAAAGCAGTGTAAGAAAAACAGATGTTAGAGCATGAACTAGAGATGTTCTGAAATTCAAAGAGGTTGTTCTGCCTTAATGTGTTTAATTACAGAATTCCTTGTTGCTGTCATTAAAATTGAACCCTGCTGTTAGTTCATTGATCTATGTTCCAATTTCCATTAAAAAATTTCAGTTCTCTTAGGGGTGGTAGGACCACCTAGATTTGCCAATCCCTGAGATGTTACATCAATGGGGAAAAAAATTTCTCTTTATAATTCTGAACTATTCAGTGATCAATGTAAAAAGGAAGTCCAGTGCTTAAATTCTAGGACTAGGGATTAGATGATCTAGATTTTATTACATTAGATAGATCTGTGATGAAAAACCAGCTCCCTTGAAAACCTTGAAAGTCTGGCTATTAACTTCAAAAGACCCACGATTTCTCCCTTGCTGTTAAAGTTGGAGTTAGTAATTCAGGTCAGCCTTTTGAAAAGCCTCAGAACTACAGATCTTTCAAGAACACAGAGCATCCCAAATATGAAGCATTCAACACCAGTGAACTCCTTTATGCAAATACTCTACCCAGTTTTTTTGTACTCTCACCATATGCAGATGATGCAGTCATTTTTGGTTTTATTGAGAAGTTTTACTTACTGATATTGGATCATTAATCAGTGAAAATAATGATAATAAAGTTAAAAGAAAATATATTAAAAACTGCACATGATTAATCTTGTGCTTCCTCTCTTCCTGAGTAAGGTCAAAACTACGTTTTCAGTTTTCTAAATTTCCGGTTTTCAAATTGCATTCAGGTATAGAATGCTAAAGGGGAGCATTTTGTTGAAATCGCTAAAGTTATCTCTAAAGTATATTTGAAAGCTACACTGAAGAAATAATTTCCATAAAATTAAAACAGGTTTATTTTTTAAGGAATTTTAAAAAGAACCCCTTTTTTTTTTTTTTTTCCCTGAATCTTATTAAAACAACAGGTTTCCACATTTTTTCTCAAAATATTTTATATATATACAGTCTTAAAATCCTTTGAGTTGGAAAAGACCTCCAAGATCATCAAGACCCACCATTAAACCGACACTACTAAATGCACACTAAACCATGTCCCTAAGTGCAACATCTACATGCTTTTTAAACACCTCCAGGGATGGTGACTTCACCACTTCCCTGGGCAGCCTGTTCCAAAGCTTGACAACCCTTTCCATGAAGAAATTTTTCCTAATGTAAAGTCTAAACCTCCCCTGGTCTTCCCTGGGCCTCCTTTTCTCCAGACTGAACGACCCCATCTCTCTCAGCTGCTCATTGTAAGGCTTGTGCTCCAGACCCCTCACCAGCTCCGTTGCCCTCCTCTGGACACTCCCCAGCAACCCAAAGTCTTTCTTGTCCTGAGGGGCCCAGAACTGCACAGAGGATTCGAGGGGTGGCCTCACCAGTGCTGAGCACAGGGGACAACACTGCCCTGGTGCTGCTGGCCACACCATTGCTGATACAGGCCAGGATGCCATTGGCCTTCTTGCTCACCTGGGCACAGCTAGCTGGCTCATGTTCATCAGGTGCTGCAGCATCCCCAGGTCCTTTCCCTCTGGGCAGATTTTCAGCAGCTCTGTCCCCAGCCTGTAGTGCTGCCTGGGGTTGTTGGGACACAGGGGCAGGAGCCAGCACTTAGCACCCAGTGTCTTGTTGGACCTCATACAGCTGACCTGAGCCCAGTGATTCAGCCTGTCCAGATCCCTCTGCAGAGCCCTCCTGCTCTCCAGCAGATCAGCCCAGCCTGGTGTCATCTGCAAATTGATTATGAGTGTCCTTGATCCCCTCATTCAGATCATTGATAAAGATATTAAACAGGACTGGCTCCCGAAAGGAGCCCTCAGAAACATCACTAGTGACAGGCTGCCAAAGGGCTGTTTGCAACCAAGCAGCATATCCAGATAGAGTAACCCCAGCTACTTCAAGTCATAAGAAAAAGAAAGGAAAATCAAGGACAATAGAAACCGAACATTGCAGATTTCCAGAAAACAGAGTGAAAACACTCAGGATTTATTTTTGCTGCATAAATATTTAAATTAAATATAGACATGAAAAGGTCAAACTTGCTCCTCCAGGAAGCCAAGGAAAAATCTGAGTTTCCTATTCAGGTTTTGAATAAAGTTATGTAAAGATGTCTTCAAATGTGGTTAAGGATGGGAAAGAGGAACACCCATTCCTGTGGAGTTACTCTATGGAAGAAGACTGGAGCTCCTGAAGGCACTTGGATGGACTCCTACATGCCAGAAGTAATGAGTCGTGTCTGAGACAGAGTGAAAATGAAGAGACGGGAGAAAAATGCTGCTAGAGCCACGGAACCACAAGTATTTGTATCCATTTAATATAAATATCAGTATAAAAATCCTGATACCAAAACCAGCATTGTATCATTGTCTATGAACTGCATTATAATTATGTGCTATTCACTTTTTCATAGTATAAGCTCAATAATTTTATCTAGAATTTTATTTGACTTTCTAAACTTTTTATTGTCCCTCCTAGAACATTCACTCAAATATTATGAATAGTCTTTACTCTTATTGAATAGTGCTTTACAGTTCTCCAAATTCATTCTGATTAAGTACAAAGGCTGCATGGTGTTACATTCAGAGGAATTAAGTATTTTTATTAAGGAACCTAAATAACTGACCTACTCTCACAGAGTTGACATTCACTGTTATATATTTGAAAAAAGTGATCAAGATTCCAAATGTTTTCTGTGTTTAATATTGGGAGCAGGAATTAAATATTTCTGGAGATCATTTGCTCAGTGCTCATTTGTACCATGTGAGCCAACTACTTTTGAAAATCAGTTTTTTTAGCACACTCTCCATATATCAGAGTGAGCAGTACCTGTGACTGGATATTGTAAACAATCTGTTTTGGTCAGCATTCCTACCAGCAAATCACATGCTAGGGTACTGCTGAGGAGTGAGAACAGTAAGGTTAGTTAGCAAAGGAGCCAAAGCAGAATATCTTGAAAATTCACATATTCCAGTATATCTCGAAAATTCAGATATTGTTAGAAACATTTGAGAGACAGTTTCCATAGCCTGTTGTCACAAAAATTACAAATGCTGTTTCAGAAAGTGTTTTTGCAGTTATAGGAATTAGGTTACTGAAGGAAATTTCAGACTGTTTATTTATTCTTTAGTTGAAGTATAACTTAAAATTATTTTGGCATGGGCTATTTGAAGAAATATGACATATTTGGATGGCAGTGCCCCTCGCACAATAGCCAGAGTGTTTTGCTGGGAGAAAAATACACAGAACAAAACAGGAGTCAAACTGAGCACTGGTTAATGGAAGTTCGAGACAGATATTGAAAGAATTTATCAGGTAGCTTAAAGAAAATGGAAAGAAAATGAGGAATCTCCATACCACCAGAAGTTTTTATTTTAACAGATCACTGAGTATCATTGCTAGACTATGTATGCCAATCCAATACCTTCAGACAAAACTCCAAGTTAATGGTAAAGAAGGGACAAAAAGGAAATGTGATATGCATAAAATCCACAGATATCCCCTTCAAAAACCCATCCCAACAAACCAAAACCTTACAACTGTAGCTGACTGCCAGCATACTTGGTTGAAATCAGAACAGAGCTGTAGCCTATCTGCAGGCCAGCTGCCAGATACACACTTCTGTCTGAATGTCTGAACAAATCATACCAGTTTTTCCACTCTGCACCAGGAGATTTATTCAGAGAGCAACATAATGGATTTACAAATTTATGTTAGCTAGGAAAATAAGTATTGAGTTGTTTGGAGAGGCATTAGGGCCTTCAGGACTGATGTTTTGCATGTAATCTAAAGTAATAGATTCCAGTAGTAAAATATCCCAGGACCAAGTTATTGCTCCAGACATGGTATTGGTCCATCTTTATATCATTTCTGTACACCTCTGCCCATCTCAGAAATATCTGTGTGTTGGTCTGCCTCAGTAGATACAATGCTGAGTTTTTCATGTGATCTTAGCGAACATTAGGTTGGTATGGCTGGTGAACAAAGCAATATATTTGCTTCTCTGGTATTTTAGAAGATTCTGCGAAGATTAGTCAAAAGAAGGTGGGAGGAGAGACATCCCATGCACTTCTAAAGACACCAATAACAAAAGAGAAACCATCAAATGAAAAACATAGCTACTTTTAATTGTCCCTTCTCTGCTTAAATGTAATCTGTATCTAATTTCATTTACAATGCTAAATTTACCTTGTTAAAAAAAATAAGGGATCAGGAGAGCAGAATTTATAAAATCGTGTGTTATTCAAACAGGTTATTTTGTTATAAGAATGTATTCTACAAATCTGGAAATTCATTCACAGGTGCTATTAGCACTCTTCAAACTGTTAAAATATGGTGTAAATATTTTCAGCATTGACAAACCAAAAAAGAAATATTTTCTTCACTTTTTTTTTCCCCATCACAGCTTTCATGAATCTGCCAACTATAACTTAGACTAGAAGAGAGCTTAGGAAGGGTTCTTACTTTACATCAAAATCTTCCACTTTAATACCCTATTATTTCTTATAAGAAGTGGCCTGTTAGCTCAAAAATATATTCACCCTGATATTTCTTTTATAATCTTCCAATAGCTAGAAAAAAATTTTCATCACTTTTCTTACTAGAAGTAATTCTTCTCCTAAGTGTATATTTTTGTTCTAAAACAACAAACCATACCCAAATTTTATATGGCATTCATATCTTAAAAGTAATTCTGTAAGCAGTGTACTCTCAGCATTTTAAACCAGAAAAGCTCCAATACATTTGATCAATCCTAAAAGACTGTCTTGCTACAGAGATCCATTCCTCAATGACTAAATATAAACCACCTAACATTTTATGTAAACACTTTGAGAACTAATGTTAAGGTAGGGTAGTAAATATTTCAGCATCTGAAGATTTTCTCTGAAAGACATGATCCTAAGACATTAAAACCTATGGAAATTATCTCGTTAGAGTGAGAACAAGACATCTGCCCCGAGTTTCCCATCTTATCCTATGCTGAATCCAGCAGTTATATCTTCTGTTTTAAGCCATGAGAAATTGACTGTGGTAGGCACTGACAATTCCACCACTTGCATAAAACCAGAGTTTCTCCAGAAACAAATAGGCATTATAAAACTTGTAGTTGCAAACAGCCAACTCCAACCTTCTTTACCCCTACTCCCAAAGGTTCCTCAGACTCTCTGCTCTCCCTCCACCTCATCCCTGTTTGCCTCCCGGATGCATTTGGCTGGGCAGGTCATGTGGTGTCAGGCCTGTTTAGTTTCCCAGGCAAGCACCAACAGGGCAGAAATGTGCCAGCATCTCCACTGGGGAGAGGTGGGAGGAAGCCATAAAATATTCTAATTTTCAGAAGACTTAAATGAAGTTAATGTTATTGGCAATTCTGACGTTTTATAAAATTGGCTGAAATTACTGGATGTATTCAGTAGCTCTCACAGGGATAACATGTATCCACCCAGATTTGATTCAGAGGTAGGTGCAATGTTCCCATAAATCCCTTTCTTTTTCTCAGCATACCTAATAATACCACAGGCTTCATAACCCACACATGTGCTGCCAGAGAGGTCCACTAAATAATGTCCTTTCTGAACTGGAGCTGCATGATGAGCTTATATAGTGTTCTGAACAACATATAGGGAATGTTCCTGTAACTGTGGAGTTAATTGCATATAGATGTAGATCTACAAACCATGATATGTAGACAACTTTCTCCAAACCAAATTTTCTAACCAGGTCATTTGTCCTCTGGTTGTTCTTATCAAGAAGTGTTCTGATCTCACCTATTCCAGAATATATGATGCAATGCTTCCATGGGATTCGATGGATATGTAATTATCAATGAGAATACAGTCAGACTCTATGTGTTTTTAAGGAACAATATTTGAAAGAACATTGCTAAATTACTAAATAAAGTGCTCAGGTTTTGCCCTATTTAACACATAGGTAAAATACCCTTCAAATTCACTGAGTCCTTAGATTTTGTCCATAATCCATACTTAATTTCACCAAATGCTATTCAACCAGTGAATCGTCTCAGAAAATGCCAAGTAATTGGTTCTCTAGACAAGACTTAATGAAAAGAAGAAAACGGGTTAGAGTAGTTGAACCTTTTTTTTTTTCAAATGTTTGAAACTTATTAAAGGTTTGCACTATTAAACTTTTTATTATAGTGAAATCCTGAATGTAATGAACCTTTCACTAAAGCCTCCAGATTTAAACTTGCAGATATATCTCACTGTATAAAAATACTGCAGCCTGGTAAAACTGACGAGTCATAATTGAGTTGCATCGGTCACAGTGAAGTATCTGAGAGACATTTCAAGCTAAATGAGATATACATGGGTTGGGTCAACAGTTTTCCCTTAATTTCTTCAGACATAACATTGGACCGGCGACCACAGAGAAATGTTGGGTTTTGTGTAGCATGATAAGCTCAGGCTGTTTGCTCTGCATGAATAAATGGCCATATGAAAGAGAATATTTTGTGTTCTACTGATGGGCTTCCTTGTTGGCTTGTAGTCCCTCCTGCATTGCTGCACCTCTCCCGTGAGCTTTCCCATTTTCTCTTCCAGCTTTGTTTTCCTCAATATGAAAACTTATTCTCGTGTCCTGCATGAAGCCACTCCACTGAGCACCTGAAGGTGGTGAACGCTTCCTTTCCAACAATGTTTCAGGCAGCTTTTGGAGAAGATCTCTGGAAGATGAGGAGGATGCTGGCCTCCTGGGGAGCACCCAGCATCAGGCGATCCACCCCAGGGTCCCACCGCTCGCACCACTAGGTGTCAGCGCAGCCCCGCGATTGCAAATCTGCTGAGTGACCCAGGGACAGCAGGGTAATGAGCAAAAATAGTCTAAAATGTGTTTCGCCTTTCTTCTTATTGCTTTTAAACCACTTTTGTATTTTAACTCTTTTCTTTTCTCCCCTCCTTTTTAATTTTCAAAATTTGGTAGTCCAACAACCTGGCACCCATGGCACTTTTTGTGTGCTAGTTGTGATGTCAGATCAAATGCCATGTTCCCATACCTTGGTCTTTGCTTTCACTCAGACTGAAACTTATTCCATAAAACTTGCAGAATCAAGCACAAAACAGAAGCATTAACCACACAAAACAATCCTACTTGAACATATTTCCTTAAAAATATAATTACACCTTATTCCTTTTTGATCTGGTGTAATATTCTGTTATCTTTTTTCATGCATGTTACACTGATTTCATGCATGAGTGGAAAAGATGTATGATTTATTAGGAGAGCCCTATTCATCCTGTCAAGCAGACTTGTGTTTGAAATTGATATGTACCTAAAAAAATACAATATCTCAAGTCACAGTTATGAAAATACATTTCTGGTTGCAGCTTCATTAAAGCTTTTCTTTTTAAAAAATATAAGCAATAAAGATCTTAGCTGTTGCTCATCTTTGCATTCTACATAAAAGATTATACTAATGAATGATTTGACCAGAATAATTTTCTACAGCTTCTGTTCCTGCCTTTATATTGATTTCCATTATTCATCCATAATTATGGTACAGTGTTATAAAATGAGATTTGATTTTGAAACATTGCTTGTAACTGGTGACCCTTCAAAGTTTGAAAAACTGAGGCATCAGTTTAATTACATTAGTCTGTCACCAAATATTTTTTGGAAATATTTTTAGTAGGACTTGAAAACCCATTAAAATATGATTAAATTGTGAGGCCTGTAGTTCTGCTCTAATTAACATCTCCTTGCTGTAATGATAAATCACCATTCAATATAGTGGTGAGGATATTTCTAAATTGTAGGCCCTGAGTAATTTGAATGTTGCTGCCAAGATACAGCCGTCCAAATTAATAGAAAGCTGATTGATGACACTTTCTCTGAATAGAGTGCTGAAAGTAGGAGCAAAACCTCTGTGAGTTAATGAGATGGTCTCTCTTCCTTCAAGAAATTCTTGTAGTGCAAAAGTCAGAGGTTTTGTTTAGAGACTGTTCAAGCCATGGTGATGTTTTACTTCCAAAAGAAGGTCAGTGGTAGATGTTAAGACTTAGATTTTTCTTTGGGTGGCTGGAAATCCTGTGTCCTTGCATCTACTGTTCTGAAATACAGCCACTGAACTGAGAAGAAACTGCATTTTCTGCTCTTGCATACTTTCACTGTTTTACTTTTACACCATAAAAGATAGTTGACTTTTTTTTTAAAGGGGTTGGAAGTCTTGATTTCCACTAAATCAAAATATTAGATATTTCCACATTAAAATTTAATTTAAAAAATTAATATCACCAGTTTGGCTGCTCTGAACATGTAAAGATATGGAATAAAAACTTTTTTTCACTGAAATAAAATAATTCTTTTATATGCTCTCCACTGATAATTACCATTAAGGAGAGAATTTGTGGTTATAAACATATATTTCTAGGAAAACATCAGTTCAGTGCTCAGAAGCTGTGAAGAACAAAATCGAGTGTTGAAAATTATTAGAGAAGAAATAAAGAATAAAGTAGAGAACATTACTGAAACACTTTACAAATCCATGGGGAGCTAACATCTTGAAGAACAGGTACCATCCCAGTCATCCCATTGCAAAAAAAATAAAAAATAGTAGAATGAATAGATATGGAAAAAAAAAGGAAAAAATTATGATTGAAATTATGTGAGGTTTTCACAAAAAAGGTCAACAAACATATTGCATCTCTTCATCTTGTAAATATATGAGGGAGAATTTAAGACATTCCACAAAATCATGAACAGCATTAAAAAGTTGAATAGAGGGCAACAAAACACTCTTATACATTACAAAACCTAAGTACACTAAAAGAAACAATACAAGAGAAGCTCAAACTAACTAATTAAGTAAAAGGATAAAAGTGCTTCAAATTACACTTCTTTAAGCTGTGGAACTCCTTGCCACAAGATATTACATGAATGTTAAAAGTTGTAATGGTTTGAAAAATCATTTGAAGAGTTTTATGAAAAAAACCCCAACACTGACTGGTCTTAAGCCTGTGGATCCGTGTGACATCCATGTGATTTCATGCTGAGTTTTGCTTGTGGGGAATCTGACTGTCTGAGGCCCATCACATTCATTTCAGAGCAGTGCATTCAAATTCAGTTCATTGCAAACCAAGCCACGGAAGTTTTAATAACTGAGGCCAGGTCAGATTCTGGCAGGATAAGGTCCAATCTCATGGCTGGTCATAAATGAAAGAAGACTTTTTTGGTGTTTCTTGTCATATGGTGCAATGAGAAATGCAGAACCACACTGAGGCTGCCTGCCACTGTAAGAAATGAGAGCAGCTGTCCCTCAAGCAAAATTTTATTACTGTGTTGGTTACTTGTCCAAAATGTTTTCCTCTGCCTATCAATATTGCTTTCATTGTTCCCAAGCTTTGTTCAGCCAGCTGTTCCTAGTCATAGCACTGACTCCTCTTAGGTTTTGGGACAACTGGAGAGGGGTAGTTTATGGCAATTTGTTTTATTGGTTGGCAATTAGTAGAAAGTTAATTTACTGAATGAGAAAGTGATGTAGAGCTGAATGTCACATTGTCACAATCTCTAGCACTTGTGTCTACTGAGAATGGCAGATTCCTCAGAGAAGTTGTGCAGGTATGTTAAATGTAATGAGAGGAGAGAGAGTTTGTAGCATTTCCAGTCCAACACTTGGGAACTCATATCTACCATTCCTCTGTAAAACTGACAGGCAGTACTGAGGTTCAGATTTTTAAGACTTCTGTCTTAAACATCATTTTTTTCATGTCCTATAGAGTAGTCTTATTTAACTGTTGAGTCTTTTAGGTTTTACTGGTCACTAAAAATCTAGGACATCTAATGTAATTAAAAAGGATAGGATATTGTAAATAATTTTAAAAACTTTCATGATAAACAATGTAAGAATAATCTTTAAGAGGCTTTTTTCCCGCTCTATCTAGCTTTCAGACAAGCAGAAGGACAACTACAAATCCTTAAACTGCTCGAAACTTATTTCTTTGGGTTACGTTTATCTCCCTTGGTACACCAAAACTGCTGAACTCAAGTGAGTTTTTAATTTTGCAGGGTTAATAACCATCAGTTCAGTGTGTCTCTCGTAATACCGCTGGCTCTAAAGGTGTGTAAGTGACCTATTGATTTCCTTGGCATTTTGTGGCTTGTTCTGATATGAGCACAGCGTTTTTTGAAGTCATCTTGGTGCAATGACAAACAGTCAATATACTCTGCCAGTGCTCAGTTATTGAAACCTTTTACCCGGTGGTTAGATAGTATTGCCTGGAAAGGTACTGATTGAGCCATGTTGCTGGTTTATACTGAAGGCTTTTCAAGGAGCTCCTGACTCAGCTGTGAATGTTTCAGTTCATGGAGCATTCTTTATTTGCTTAGCCTTATTCTTCCTCTTAAATTATGCATTAAATATAAATCTGCATCCTGATACATCACAAAGACAACGCTGTACTTCTAGCAGACAGCAACACAGAGAGGTGATGTAATGTTTTTGGACTGTCTCAGCTCCCTGGAGCGAGACAGGTTGGAATTCCCCCCATGTCAAAGACCTGTCCCACTGTGAGAAATAAACACAGGTTAGCTTAGCCTAAATCTGGCAGCAAGCAGTGCTGCACATGCTGGTAGAACTCCTTTCTGCCCTTTAAAGGGTAATAAATAAGCAGCTCCCCAAATTCTCAAAGGTGACCTATGTGGTTATCTTATAATGAGAAAAGATACAATGCTGGTTTGCCCTTCTGCAGAGCTCAGCTTTTCTGCCCCATCAGAACACCACTGTGTGAAGCGTGCCTCTTTTGCCTGACACTTCCCTTGAGTCTGGGAAACAAACTCTTTGCAACTTAATCCTTGCCACTGGCAGATGGGTCTTGCCCCTGCTGACTCAGCTTGGTCTCACTTCACCTCCTTCACTTCCCATTCCCCTCAACCTGCATCTGTCAGGAACTGTGCACTCCCTCCTTTTCCTTTCTTTGATATAAGTGATAGGGAATGTCATTTTTATCCTACACAATACCCATACCAAAACTTGCTATCACGAAACTTTGTTGTCCCTACTGTGCAAATGATCTAATTGTACAGGAGGTCTGTGAGCTGTTTGGGAGGGGAACGTCAAAGACCAGGTGACACTGAGTCCCCTCTCCACATGTTAGCAAGAGAAATCCCCTGAAACACCCCTGCCTTTCAGCCACTGATATCACACAAACAAAAGCTCTACTCACAGTTCTTGTAGAGGGAAGAGATGAGAGAAGAAAAGGAAAAGGATGGGAAAGTGGAGCTTATCTTCAATCCCTTCTCCTGTGACATCATGCATGTTGTGCCATCCCTCAGAATCAGGAAGAAGAGGTGCAGGGCAGTGGCATGCATGGGGAAATCTCTTTCTTTGTGCACAGGGCTTAAGGAGAGCTATCAGAACTGGCATTGCCAATCCTGCAATAGAAATGCAGACATTGTTTTTTTCTTTTGTATCACAGCACTACAAAATCATTTGTGAGGTTTTTTTAGTGTTACTCCAAGGCAGAAATCCTGCAAGGAGTAGAGAAGACTTCAGCTTATGCTTTATTTATTTTCATTTTTGAATAAGACCATAAACAGTGTTGAAAGTAAGGCTATAAGTCCACCTCAGCTCACTATTCAATCACAAAAGCAGCCATATTTATATTATTCTCTATGTTTTCTCATAAACTCTGTAAGCATGAAGTACCAACATTTTTTCCCAGAAAAGAGTAGAACCTTCAGGTAGAAATCCAATCAAATAGTCTTTCAGAAAAGTATATAAGAATTGATTCCTCCTTCAGGACCCCTCTCAACTGAAAGCTTATTGCAAAAGAATAAAAATCTTGTAAAGGAAATTTAACAGACCTGTTCACAGGAATGAAGCTGAGTTTCTTACCGTTACAGACAGCAAGGAAAGTTAAGGAAACACTAAGAAAAACTAGCATAAATTGCTGACCATTGTGAAGTAAATTAAAGTGTATTAAAACTACACAGGTGCATGCACTCAGGGGTAAACGATCCTTTGACCATTCCAGCTTCTAGCTACTTCACACTTGAATTTGTCCCCCTGATATTTAAATTGTTTAAGCACATGCACACAAAAATAAAATCCTTAGCTGAATCATCTTAATTTTCTTGAAAGATCCCATGCACAAATGATCTTACAGTAAAATTAATTACGATTTATTCAGAAAATGACACAAATATAAATTATGTTCTACACTGGCTTGCAAGGCTTCTGTTCTTTGAAATTCCTACCTACCCTAAAAAACACCAGCTAAAATGAGGAGAGCCCGTCACTGAGGTGATAAATCTGACAGACAACTTAATTATCTTGGCCAAGGAGAATTTGCTTGCTTGGACAATTGGAATCGAGGAAGCCAGCTTGCTTTTAGTATCCCAGCAATAATTATGTCTATTATAATAGTCAGGACATGGTACTTTCCAGTCACTGTCTCTATGAAAATGGACGATAGGAATTGTGTTAGAAATAAATATTATGAAATGCATTCTCTGGAACAAGTAAACCTTTCATATTGTGGAGATAAGCTGTACAGAACTGCGTGAATCACTGAAACAAAGCGGCCTCTCTGTTTGCATGGAGAGCAAATGATGACCAGGTGTGCCTCAGCTGGAAAATCAGAGCATGAGCATAGCCTACTGGCTTCTGCTAAAATTGCATTAGCAGTAATTGCTTTTGAAAAGAGCCTTGCTGTTTAAGATTTTGCATGAACTACAAAAAAATTTCCCTCCTTTAAATTTTTGCATTTTGTCCTAATGGAAAATCAAAAAGAAATGTTTGATCCCCTAATTAGTAAGTTACTAAAACTACTGCTACACTGCATTCTGAATAAAATCAAAATGAATTTGCTTATTTTGCTGCTTATTTCAAGAAATATCATGACTTATGTGTTTCCCTATGGCCCCATGAAGTTAAAGGCTTGCTTAGTTTTGCATCTTAATAAGTTAGAGAAATATGGTCATCCACGTACAGATATTCTGGGTAGGATAGCAGGAAGTTCCACAAATAGATATTAAATTAGTTCATTAAGGGAATTAAAAATGATAAAAGAAAATTCACCTCTACTCTAAGGCTTTAGCTGGAACTGCATTCACTGTCTTCATGTAAGCACGAGCTATGAAATATGGCAATAATAGCTCAGAAGTCAGGATTAATATTTTGCTTTTGTGGCACTCTTTTATTCGTTAAGTATGATTTCTAGTCATTCCAGCTCTAGCAGCTCTTAATTCTTTTCTGGAGCAAAACTTGCATTGCTCCTAAGGAGAGCTTGTGTCTTCCCAGGGAATGGGTGCAGCACTGTGCCACACACTTAAACACAAGGGCTGTCACACCTTGGTACTGGGGCATTGTGTATCTCTCTAATACCTCACAGAAACTTCTTGCTTCCCTTTCAACAGAGTTTGCAAAGTCTTTATTGTTTGGCCTTGCATTCCTGTGAATCTGTCTGTGTCATATGTCAGCTACCACTGAATGAAAACAGAAAAAGCATAAAGGGACAATACAGTGCTGGGTGGCTCAGTGCATCACAGCTCAGCAGCAGGCAGCTATGAAGTAAGGAGGCTGCACACCTCCTAAAAGATCTGGGTGTTTGGTCAAAGCTGGGTTTGGGGTGCTTCTCTGGACAGAATCTATGAAACATGACAGATTATCAATTAATAATAATTTTGAGTTCCAAAACCAGCAGCAAATGTATTTTCTTTGCAGAATGTTTGCTTTAACCTTGAATTATCTAAACATATACAGCCCATAGATGTCAAGGAGCAGAGTTGCATGCCAGCCAGAGGACCTTCAAAGTTGTTATCAAATCTCTCAGAGTAGATGGGAGGCTGATAACATACTTGTTGTCTTTGCCTTTTTTCAGTTTCCTTACTTTCAATCTCATTGCTGATCTCCAGCAGCTTCTCCGCTTGCAATTCTTATTTGACCTTTTTGTTGCAAAGTTATTGTGGAGGCTTTAAATAGTTCTTTATGAGATCTCAGTGGGTATTTCAATCTTAAATTCAGGAATAGTTCTTGTTATAATCCTAAGAATCAGCATATACAAGCTGACCCGCAGCTTAGTGTTCATTTCAGTCCCAGATGTCTATTGTCTCTCACAGTAGGAACAGAAGAGCACAGTATAAGGAAGAAAACTGTTTATTAAAACCGCTGTGAAACAGGAATTACAGGGTTAGTGTGAAAATTTGAATTCTTCAACTGAAATGTCCTTACCATTATTTTGAACTTTTTTGGTTACTGTTAATGTTACAATAATAAGAATTCATTTCTTTTGCCCGACAGAAGTAATATTATGTATTTTACACCCAAATTGCTTCTAAATCAGTTCAGTAGTAAAAAGCTGCTGATTAAGAATAGAATAGCTAATTTTTTTCATAGAAAATTATCTGCAGATTGAAAATGCATTTGTGCTATCAGAGCTAAGATGGACTAATCATACCCCCAAACTGCAAAAGAAAAATGGTTCAATTTTTTTGGTGAGAAAAAGAGACAGACTGCACATTAGAGCTTGTGATGAATAAAAACCTGGAGATTACATAGTATTCTGATTTTTTTTCCTGATGTCGATTTGCAATTTATTTTCCCAGATGAACTCAAGCAAGTACATTAGAATTACATCCACTGATTTGCATGGAACTTTTCTTTGAAGAACATTATTAATCAGTATGAGGAAGAGAAAATAAATAATACATAGTATTTGGGAAAAAATAGGAATATATGAACTAGAATGGGTTTTCTTGGGGTGGGGGGGGGGGGTGGCGGGGAAGGAGGGAGACACTGTAGTGATGACCATTAAAGTGAGAATTATGGGACAATTTTTCTTTTAACAGAGAGCTTCTGAAACCTTGTATTCCTGCACAGCAAGAGAGATAAGCTCTGTTATACAAATAATTATTGCTGTTGCCGCTCTCCACATGGTCCCACTTTTATTTTTATTTTTAAATTGACACCTTTCCTTCTACTATTCATTCCATTTCATCACCAGCTCATGTTTTTTTACTTCCCATTTATCAGAGAAAAAGAAGTTATTCTCATAACCAGGAGTTAAGCTAGAGGGATTTGTATTTCTATTTTGCTCAGTGTCACTTAGACAAAAGCTCACAGCAATAAAACACAGCTGGTACTGGAACATGTTGTAGTTTGTTGATTGTTTGTGATGTAACAAATGTGCTTTCTTTAAGACTTTTCAGTTGCAACAGCAATGTGAATATTTCTTTCACCTTAAATGCTTCACCTCCAGCACTTTCTACTAGAATTTTCCTGTGCTTGTGAAAAATAGGCATCCTTTAATCACATTTCTAAGGCAATGATTTGCAATGACACAGTGGCACTGAATCAGGTGCATTGTCCAGCAGCTGTGAAATCTTGGATGATTTCAGGCAGAATCTTGTAATAGGCTGAATTAGCCACAGCCCATTTTACTAGTTATTGCATGTTACTCCACTTTAGAGGGAATTGGTCTATTTTATAGCAGCCACACCCTTTATCTCCAATTTTAAGCTAATGCATGTAACTAACATTTCCTTCTGTTTCCAAAGAAAATACAACTCCTATCTCCAGGCTACGGCATTCTGATAAGCATCTTTGTACTAAGGAGCATGAAATTGAAATGGACCCAGTGTGCTCTGCCCTTTTACCCAAATGAGTTCCAGAATATTGTTCTGACTTTCTTATTTTTCCATCCCCAAACCTGAATGACAGTTTTAAACATTATCTGATAGGGTAGGCCTCATAGAGCCCTTAAAATCACGGTACTTCACATTTCATTTCAATAGTGATTAGCAAAGAACTCAAAAAGTCTTTGTTGACCATAAATTAACATGAGCTGCCCAGGTTTTGGTACAAAAATATATGACTAGTAGCTCTGTTCAAACTGAATGGCATAAATCCCTGGGGATGTGCTTATCAAAACAGGACCATGTGTTCTGCATTATTAACTAAGGGCTGTTTACTCAGATAAGTCAATATGTAGAAGAAATTCTGAAAGAACATTTTGTTCCACAAAAAGAGTTGAGCTGAAAATATATTCAAGCTTTAGCTTTCATATTGGTCAACCTTTTGTTTTCATCTTTCATACCAGCGGGGTAGTGGAAATCCCATTTCCCAGATAGCACAAGCTGGCTGAGAGCAATCATTTTCTTCATTTCATTTAATTTCTTGTGCAGAATGGGCTAAGGATATAGCCTGGAGGCACCCCAGGGTTCGATGCACTAAGATGCCAAAGCACTAAATTGAACAGGAAATTCAGAATAAAAACAAATAGCAACAAAATCTATGTGAAATGCTCAGACAGTAATTCTAGTACCTCAGAGTACTCAGCATTATCTTTCTCCTGACTGACAATAACACACATAAAAAATATATAGCAGCAGCAGGGTCATGGGGCCATTTCTATAGTCAACCAGAGGACAGTTAGAGATTATTCTGATACTCATTTCTTCATGTAAGGTGCTCTCTCTCTCTGCATATCCCCTCACATGGCACACAATATTTCCCTCTCCTGGAGGATTTCTATAATGAGAATAAATTGGCTCAGGGCAGAGAGTGAGTACCACCTTTCCTTTGCTTCTTTGTGGTTGTCCAAAGGGAACATAAAATGCAAATGAAACAGAACAGAAATGTTTTGCCCACTTTTGGCTCATACAATTTGTGACCCATTTTCACATGTGAAAAGGAATATACAAAATCTATGGCATTTAAGCCACTCATGAATTTACTTTGCTTACAGGTTTGCACACAATACTCTTATGTGCAGCTCTAGGCAGAGCAATGTCTCTTAGAAAGTGTCATCGTGCATTAGGGTCAAGAGATAAAATTTAAACAACTGGAAATGGAACATAATACTTTGGTATTATTGTTAATGTTTTTTTGTTGGTAATACAAGTTTTCTGGATTGTAAGACCAGTTTTAAGGCCAAATGAAAAAGTGATTATCAAGAAGCCATAAAAATGGCTTCAGTAAAAAGACAGCAGTGTGCAATAAGTTTACATTACATCAGCTGGGCAGCTGAGAATAGCCTAGTCACTTCTAGAAATTATATAAAGAAACAAGGGGTTCGAGTTTGAAAGCCTCCATAATGGTGATGTTCAGATGTTAAGTGGCACCTGCATATGGCAGTGCACTGAGATAGTTAACACAGATATGGAAGGCTACACTCTTAGCAAGTCTCGTAAATTCATGCCTGGGTTTTGGGTTTTCCATACTATGGAGCCTTAGTTTTCTCTTCATGGCAATTGCTGAAAGAAATTTAGAATCAATTGAATTTATTCATGGACTTTACTAGAACCAACATAACTTTTTTTACAATAGTTTTGTTTAAGAATTTAGATGCTTAGACTGATAAATCATAAAAGTGATGAAAGCAAAACCTAATTTTGTTTTGTTTTCACCAGTATTTTTCAACAAAAACCATTTTGCTGTTCATATATCATAAGACAAATAACTACATTTTAAGTACCTGGAAAGTGTCAGTAACTGCTTTGCTAAATCAAACTTTTGACATGGAGTGAGGTTGTAGCCTCATGGCTATCCTACATTTTGTCGTTCAGTGACACAATGTGATCTCGACAAAAGCATTATTCATAATTTCTTAATAAAAGTTACACACAGACATCTGTAAAGTATTTGAAACTGATTGGTCTGACAGACAGTATAGATGTGCTATAATATGTACACAAATGATACTAACAGGTTTGTAAAGATTTGGCCTTGTAGCAAATCACAGCATGAGCTCTCCCCTGGAGCTGCCCCAATGCACGTGTGCCCTTGTGTCCCTCCTCTGCTGCAGCGTGGAGCAGGGTTTGTGTGCTGGTGAGCAACGCGCCGTGCTGCATGGGCAGGAGATTGCTTTAGCAGTTCTTTCGTCCGGGCTCCACTTAACCCCTCAGTATTAAACACATAAATACTTCAGCGAGAGTACCCTGAGAACATGAAGGAAACCAGCTTTATTTCTGAATTTCCTTCCATAATACCCTTGAATTTCTTCACACAGTTTTCTCACAAGCCTACTTCTTGTTACTTCGTAACTTTTCATGAGGTCGACTGAGTTTTTGCTGTGGAATGATGTCTGCATTTCAGAGAAAGTGTAGAAGACAAATCACTAAAACACTTGTATTACTCGTGCCTAGAAGAACAAACTAAACCAAAATAAAATAATGAGCTTTTCATCATGCTTCTGCTTATTTTCTATAAATAAGTTTGTTAGTGATATTGTAGCTCTAAACATTGTTTTTTCTTCCATATGGAACATATATTTCAACTAACACTGGAAATGAATGTTTCTCTGTTTCTCACTTTTTTTTTTTTTTTTTTTTTTTTTTTTAATAATCCAGTGAATTATAGCTCACTGCCTTCATTTCCACCATAGAAAACACATTAATCAGTTAGGAGAACACCATTTATTTTTACCAGAACACAGAGAATGTTTCAAAGACAGTAATTCTAATTCAAGGAAGAATTTTAGAAAAAAATAGGAAATAGCCAGTGTATCTCAAATAAAGAGCTATTCCATGAAGGAAAGAAAAGGGGAAAAAATGTAACAGCAAATATTTGTCATGAGGTTTTACTGGAGAGACTGGTAAACTACTTTGCTTTGAAAGGGAATTCAAGAGAGCCCTCTACTCCACAGCTGCCTGTTTTTCTGTAGCACCGTACTTGCTCCCTCTTGTGGCTGCTTCCGAGGGATTTTTCCTGTCAGGATCGTACAGGCCGCGGTTATGAGGTGAACTCTGAAAAGAGATTCTACACCTTACTTGTGCACTCCACAGGTTTCCTTAGGGACCATTTTTTCCCGTAACATCAAAGAACAATGGAATCTTAGAGCGGCTTGGATTGGAAGGGCATCTCGAATGTCATCTATATCCCACCTCCCTGCCATGGGCAGGGACGCCTGCAACTACATCAGGCAGCTCAGAGCCCCATCCAGCCTGGCCTTGAACACCTCCAGGGATGGGGCAGCCACAATCCCTCTGGGTAGTCTGTTCCAGTGCCTCAGCACCTCACAGAATTTTTTCCTGATATCTGATCTAAACCTCACTTCTTTCAGATTAAAGCCGTTACACCCTGTCCTATCATATGCTCTTATAAAAAGTATCTCCCTCTTTTTTAGAAGTCCCCTTTAAGTACTGGAAAGCTGCAATTAGGTCACTCCAAAGCCTTCTCTTTTCTAAACTGAGCAAACCACATTCTCTCAGCTTTTTCTCAGATCATCTCAGTCAGGTGCAAAAGCATGTTTATTCAGGAGTAGATTTATTGAAAGCAGTCTGTTTCCTACCCACATGAACCATGTAGGGAGAAGAATGAAATCCTGAACAGAAGCAAGTGGCTGCTGCTTGGAAAACGAAGTTAAACTAAACAAGGACAACTTTTAAATTTTCTTGTGCCATTTAATTTTGTTTTCTTTTTCTTCTTTCTTTTCCTTTTTTTTTTTTTCCTTCATAGAATATTGTTTTTCACAGCAAATAAATTTCCTCTCACCACATAGCTCCTGCATGAAGTACAATGCATCCAGTCTGCTTTGTTTTGCAGCTTAAATGTCAAGTAAATGATTTTCAAAACTCTTAAAAATGTTAAAATTTAAATCTCATTAGACCCCACTGAAGTTTTGAAAGAATAACACAGTTGTTACTGAACAGGGCAATGCAGGAGTGTGTATTCATCTAGAGGTCACCTGAAGGAGCAGGCATGGAAAGTATTCACTGTTCAAGGGAAAAAAAACATATCTGTGTAGAATTCTAAAGGCAACCAAAGATAAAAATAATAGCACAGGAAACCTTTCCCCTGTGTTTTTAGAATTTTGGATGAAGACAGAAGTTTGAGGTTGCCTTATATAATTCCATTGGGGAAGACATATGCCATTTAGTACACATAATCTAGCATAATTTCGTTTGCTACGTATAGCTCCAGGTTTTGTTGTTGTTTTGTAGGTTTGGTTTGTTGCTTTTTTTTTTTTTTTTTTTTTTTTTTTTAAATTTATGGGTTGGGGGGATGGAGAGGGATTTTTTTCAGTTTGTTTTGTCTTGTGATTTGGGGGGGTTGGGGAGTTTTGGTGTTGATGGTTGTGTTGGTTTAGTTCAGTTTGGTTTGGTTTGAGGTTTCTTGGGGTTTTTTTGCTATGAGTTGGCCCTATAGCTTTACACAGCAGAAGAAGCTACTGACCTAGTAAATCTTATCTAAAGTAAAACCTTCTGTCCATGGGAGAAAGCAAAATAAGAGGACCAGAAGAGCCTCTTACATGCAAAAATATCACACTGTGTCTCCTGGGAGATTGAACAGCAGTGGCAAAGAACAGACCCTGCAGCAAGTGGTTTCCAAATAACTAATTTAGCAGAAAATATAAGTTTACCAGCAATCTCTGTGCAAATGGACTAAAACCCTTGTAGTGCGGGTTTGCTGCTTACTCAAGGAGCTGCACCTATGGAGCACAATACCCTACATCCCAAGACTTTGCAAATGAAAAATTTTCTTCACTCCTGAGCTGTGTCATTACAATTGTAGGTAGATTTATCCCATGATTTTTCTGAACAACTGACATATTGAATACCCTTTAAAATTACTATGTCAGTTTTCCCATGAGCAAAACAAATGTGTAAAAATATCAGACTTGACCAAAGAACAGTGGTTTCATTTTGTGAAAACTTTCTGTGGAACTCAAATGTATTTTGTACTACCCTGGCGTGCAAACAATTTACTTTCTATCACTGGAATGGTATTGAATTATCACTTTTTAAATTGACACATAAATTCCTACTTCATTATTAAAATGGGAGGTGATGGCTGGGACACTGTCCAAAGATTCCAGTTCAAATCCCCCTTATGCCTGGTTTCCCAGCACTTACAATGCTAGAGAATTTATCACTTCATTTTTACCCTCACAATATGATTACTTTCAAAAGTCACGAACTTTACTGAAATATTTCTAACTTTGACGTAATAGTATGTTTCAGCAAATTAGAATTTCACTGAATAAGTTTCAACCAGCTCTAAGAAATATAGACATATTGATCACTACTTAAGATACCTTGATTGTTAAAACTTTAGGATAGCGTTGAAAAACAACAGAATTTTTGTCTAAAAGTTAGAAATATACTTTTATTTTATATACATAAATCGTTGTTCTAAAATAAGTTGCAATGCAATTGCCACCACATTCTGTGTGTGGTGATTAAGCAGTGGCTTTGTTACTATGATTGAGTTAAATATGATAAATTCTGTCAAAAAGATTGAAGTGAACCTTAAATTACTTTGAAATATTCCACTGGCATATGCAAAAGTAAAAGCTTTTTGTTGCTATTCAGTCTGAATTGCTCAGCTCTGTATTTGTACCTCATATGTCTGAATGTTGTATGGACGACCAATCAACAGGTTGAATAATTAATGCCACCTTCTGGATTTTTACTAAGTAGAGGTAGTGGGGGTTTAGAGTGGACAATGAGAAGTTTAATGGTCTTTAAGACTCCTTTATCTTCTCTCAGTAGACCCTGCCGTAAAACTAGGAACTGGCATTCAGAGTTATCCAAGGTCAACACTGGAAACTCTTTTTACATTTCAATTATACCTGCAAGCTTTAAGGCATCTGAAGAAAACAGCACTCTAAGTGTCATGCCAAAGAGAGGTGATATAAAGCTTGGCTTCTCACAGGGTAAGGATATTTTCTGTATTAAGTCTTCCACTTGACCTAGGAATCCATCTTCTTATGAACCCCATGGTAAATTTTGTTCTTTTGTCAGAAGGTCCAGTCCAACCCAAGTATGTTATTCTTGGTAGCATAATAGTTTATAAGTCATATGTACCTGTAAATTGAGAAAGAATGAAATCAGGTTTTACGTTTTCAAAATCATAGAATGAAAACACCCAAATTCCAATCAAGTGAATGGTGATGGGGTGGGATTCCACAGGCAGACTTGGAAAGCAAAAGCTTTGACACTCGCACAAAGTAATGTAAAATTTTAACCAGCAAATTCCAATTAGTTTTCAATGCTTAATTGGAGAAATTGCTATTCATGACATAGTGTTTTGATATACAAAGTCAAAGGTCAAATTTCAAAGCTTGTTCTATTATTTCTAGATTTGTCTACTATGTTTCTTTCTTTCTATGGGCCTGAGTCTATAAACCTATGCCCTAACCAAATCATGAACCTCTTCCAACTTCCCATGAACAAACTATACTATTTTCTGCAATCAAGACTTGAGGCACTATCAAAAAGATCAGTGAATAATCAGCTCTGTTGAGTAAATCAAAATGCCTTTTAGAGGTTAAACTGGGCAGGAGGTTACAGGTGGAAACCATGAGGAAATTAAGGGCTGAGGCGTAGAAATAGAACAACTCCTTAACTGGTGTCACAGCTGTGGAAAAGCAGCCCTGCATCCATTTCCAGTGGAAACTGTTTACTGCAGATAACTCTTGCCAAACAGCATTTGGTTGTCATTGCATTGAAGTGGGCCAGGAGCAGCCCTGAGACTCCTCAGTGTCGGTTAAGTTTCAGCTGAAATATTGAACAGCAGCCCAGTGCCAGCCAGTATTTTTACAACTGCAATAACCAACACGTGCTTTGCAAATCAGTGAAGGCATCCTTGTCCGATGCAGAGGATAGAGGACCTATGGGATATGGAATATCATAGGTTGAAAAAGACCTCCAAGATTATCACATGTAACCTTTTACCCAGCACTGCCAAATTCACCACTAAACCATATCCCACAGCTGCCACATCTATCTGTCTTTAAATACCTCCAGGAATGGTGACTCACCTGCTTCCCTGGGAAGACTGAACCAATGCATGAAACCTGTGGCAATCTAAGAACTCAGTAACCTGGGGCTGTTTCATAAACTATGTGAACATGTAAGTAGCAACCCTCTAGTGTTTGGACAAAGGAACATAAGAATTAGATGTTTTTCTAGATAAGGTCATGGACTTGGGTCTGGGCCAAATGTACAGTATAGTCATGACCCACAGGCTTCCCAAGAGTGCAAATGGAAGAAGGAAATTATCCTACTTTACCTTATTGAATAGTGGAAGGCAACACACTGCGCTGGACTCATGAGACCAGAAAACATATTGGAAGGATTTTTTTTTTTCCCATTAGAAACATGAACTGCATTCTCAGATTGTTAACATCACTTACTGCTAATTAGGTTAGTATGAAAAATGGTTTTGCACCAACTTGAGACTGAAATAGCAAAGGAAAGGAACATGTTTGTTGAGTCCTCAGCAATCACTTAGAAATAGAAACAGTGATGTCACATGGATCAAGCCCTAGGTATGTTGTTTTCTGGCCAAACCAACAAAAGCTCTGTGTTTACTTGACAGATTAGCACACATGCTCATATCAAAAAGCATATCAAATCCAAGAGAACCATGCTGAATCTAATTTATGTTCACAAAGTAATAAAGCTGTCAGGGAAACTGCCCAAAACTTGACCAAATGCCACTATTAATCCAAGATGAGGGTTTCTTTCAGGTGAAATTGAAGACATACAGAATGAAAATGTAAGGTTCCCTTTTGCTTTACTTCTTGCAGCTAATAAGGCTGAGAAAAATCTATCTCAAAGCCTGTAAATATGTATTAACTTTATCAGCCATAGTTAGTGGCCATGAATCTTTTTTCTGTGATGAAAGCCCCGGTGATCTTCAATAGTTTAGTTTTTTTCAGTTGTTGAAGGCAAAATTTCCAGTGCTGCTTTTTACACGATTTATATGGTACAGATTCTATAGCAAGTGCTGTGTCCCAAGGTGTGCTATTTCTCAAGACATACTGATGTATCTCAATATATACACTTTTTCAATTGCAATTACATTGCAGGAACTTTGTAAAGAATTGAGTTATATATCAGATTGTAATATTCAATTTCTATTATTATTATTATTAATAATAATAATAATATTCAAGTGCTACAGTCAGGTAAAATTTACATAAACTTGTCGTTTAATGAGCCAAAGTTATTGTTGTGTTTTTTTTAAAATTATATGTTAACAGTATAATTTAGAAAAGTTTGGTCAGCAGCTGCATGGTAACACAAATTCAATCTTAAAAAAATAACAGGTTGAGGAAAAAATCTATTTGGTTTGGAACATTTTCTATAATTTAAAAAAAATTGAGATCTATGCCATTATAACACCCAGGTCTTGCCATAACAGCCCTTCTATTAAATATCTGTAGCCACCATGCTCTATGAAAACTGAACACAGGACTGGGTTTTGGAATGCGGAGAGAAATGCTTTATATGTACAAAATCCATGTTAACAGAAACTAAGCAGTCACTCCTCAGAAAGGCAAGTAAATGGTGTTGTATCAGATTTGTGCTGGAGTGACCAATTCTGTCTCATCGTCAACCGCCAATAAATCTGTAGTTGTTATAACAATTAATGGTACTAGAAGGCTGCACTCAAGAGTATTACTCATAACACATCTCATATTTGAGACTATTTTCTATGGAAAAGTACAATTCAGTGGTTTAAATGACCTCTACACCTTGAGTCTATGTCACTTGGGTGTGAACAAGTGTGATGGGTCCTTTCTCTGTGAGTTCAGACATTGTGTGAGTTGTTCCCAAACCAAACTGTAATGTCTCATCTGTTTAACGTGAGGTGAACAGTTTGTACACAGCTCTACAGATCCCTGTTTCATGCCATGGTTTGTCAATGAATGTGCTGATTGTCAGTTTTCCTATTACTCTCTTTCACCCAACATTGTTAGATCAGTTCAAGGCTGGTCTGAACATGGAATCATGGAATGATTCAGGTTGGCAGGGACCTTATAGATCCTCTGTTTTAAAGCCCCCTGCCGTGAGCAGAGACACATTCTACTAGGCTGCTGAGACCTCTAGACAAACCAGCCTTGAAAAGGCCAAGAAATATGTTAGGCTATCTTCAGCTCTCTGTTAATCAGTAATAAAATAGTTCTCATATTTAAACTATTGAATTGCTTCACTTTTGTCTTACTTTATAGTTTTTAAAATATTTAATCATCTTAAAATGCCTTTCTTATCAGTGGTTTGTTTCTCCTTATCTCCCAACTTGAAAAATGCTAGATAGCAATCAGAGACTTGCTACTGTATTACATGCCTTTTTCTAAAACTTAAGTACAGATCCTGCTTTTCTCATCCTGTCATTACAATATTTATTTTTTTTAAATGAATGAAAATATAATTAATTTGCACAAAAATAAATGCAACAAAGTCCAGGAAAATTGTTTTCCTGCAAGACTGTTTTATTTAAAGTTACGTTAGGTCAGAAAAATGCAGTGCTTATCTCTCTAGGGCTTTGGGTCTGACATTTTTTCCATGCTTATATCTCTAACACATTTTCATCTCACACCTGCCCCTGGCATCAGATTACTTCCTGCTCCAGAGACCACTGAGTGATATCTTCCATGTTCTTATTATGTGATCAGGTGTCAGCTTGCTCGTAACAACCAGAAAGGCAGTTCTGGTGTTACTATATGAACAATAATTTTTACTTATGAGCACTGTCTTGTGTGAAGAAGAGCATGTTCCTACACTTCTGACAAAGCCAGTTGCTATCAAAAAGCAGAAAAAGTAACAATGAGGATAACAAGAACTGGAGTTATTTCACAATATTTTACAGATAATTTTGAATTCTCCTTCTCGCATTTTAAATTCTCCTTCTCTTTTACTGCTACTTCCACAGGTCAGTCCCATGCCTGCTGAATCCAGTCCAAACAAATATACCACTCTTATTTAAATGACTTTTTTTCTATTTCTTTTTCCTTCCCTCAAGAGTCAGCTCTCCCCCATTTTAGATAAGAAGTTCTTTTGAGTGCCAACCACAGGTTGACTGATATGGCTGAAAAATTTAAAGTGCTATGCTACCTTGATTGTCTTCCCTTTCTGCATCATTTTTTCTTATAGGACCATAGATACAAGATAACATTTGAATTTAACCAATATTCCAAGTTGATATAAAGGAAGACTTTAGAGTGGAATAGCTGCAGATGACACTCAGTCAGTGGAAGACCACTCCAGCCTGTATCTCTTCAATTCACTATTAGATTGCAAATACAGTAGGATACAGTGAAGTTTTATTTAAGGGAGCATTGGGGAAAAAAACTAGATGTGTTTACTTATATCTGGATATATCTGGTTTTCTGTTGATACACAGATCCTCTCTTTTAGGTAGAAGCAGGCTATCTCAACAATGCTCAGAAATAGAATGAAACTTTGCCTTCTCTCACTCTCACAAAGCAATTTTCTCAGTATAACCTGCTCTCACTCCCTTATCTAATTGCTAGTCTCTTATTTCATTAAGTCTATTATTAGAATATCTTCTCAGTGCATGGGTAGAAATCAGCTTCACAAAGCATCATAGTCATAGACAGTGCTCTTCTTCTGCAGAAAGTTAATGACCCTGAAACTCTACAGGCAGATGGCATCACACTGGTCACTAATCCACTTCCAGCAAAGCCAGTTGCAAAAGGTCACTTGAGTTCACCTGGCCAACTTTGCCAGAAGTGTGTTAAAGAGAAAAGTTCCTGACTGCTGGCAGAGAAATGAGAGCAGTAACCTTCAGGTGGTAGACAGTGACAGGGAACAAGAACTCTTAAAGTCTTCAGCTGGCAAGGCTAGTGCATGTAAAATTTCTGCATGTGGCTCTGTGAAACCCCGGTCACGTCAGTGGAGTTACTTGGCTCTCATCAGTACATCTCCAGTTTTACCTGTAGTCTTTTTAGTTGTATTGTAAAGTAAATAAACTACTCATGACTTCTGTAATTGTAGCACTGAATAACAATGATAACAATCAGATTAGTCGTGAAAATTTTTCATATCATAGTGAGAGGATATTGGTGGGCAAATTCAAAATAAGGCCAAAGTTTGTTTTGGACAAAGCTTTTATAAGAACAGACTTTGTTCTGAGATTTCTGGTGTTTTCAGTTTCCACTTGACCTATTTTGCTTAGCTTGTGCTCTGAAAAATAAAAATTACTGAGGCTGAGACCTACTAAGAGAATAACAGTCTAAACAACACAGCTTTACTCTTCAGCAGCTGCTGCCATACGATGATAGCACTTATAACCAATAGGAAGGTCTTTGAATAAATCTGTTCCATAATGTATCTAGAAATTGCTAACAAGACTGTAGTTACTTGATGTATGCTTTATTTTTAAACACTCCTTCAAATGAAATCAGAGAGGGCTTATTTCTGTAATACAGAGTGTTTTCAAAGCATTGAGTTTCTACACTGCATTAAGGTTCATAGAAAAGCTATTATTTGCTTCTCCAAGCCTGTATATGCAGAAAACAAAGATATTTCCTTTACTCAACCAGGCCCTGGATAATTAAATAGATTAGTTTGCCTAATGTAATTAGTTGCTATAAAACATCTGCAGTATAACCTGCCACCTGTCCTCTGTACTTGTAGCAGAGTATTCAGTAAAATTAGAAATTCTCTTTCTGTAAACTTTGATGCATGTTTCCATAAATATGAACCTTTCTTTTTTATGTCTGTTCTCCAACTCATCTGCTAGGCACCCACTTTTTTCAGGACAGTGATTTAAATTAACTGTAAGAAGAGGACACATGTTCTTGAGCCAAATACATAACTGCTGTTGCCAAACAAGCTAATATACCAAAAAGAAATGACAGGCTTGGTGTGGGAAAAATGGGGATGCAGTTCCATGGCCTCTATTAGGCAGACTAGCTTTATGTAGCAGTCTTTTCTGACTGAAACCAGAATACAACTCCACATGTTCTTAGAATGAAAGGAGTGAAGATCTATTACCAACACAAGATTTTGCAATTGTCTTCACTCTCTAACTTTGTTCCAGCAGTCAGCCCAATGGAAGGTGGTCAGTGCAGCTCTGATAAAATCAGTTTATAGTCAGTACTTGCTTATGACAGAAGAGGAACAGAAAAAAAAAAAGAAAGGTCATTTGCCTGATCTAAGGTTTTTATATTTCTCTTTGTATCAAACCAAAACCAGGGCCCTAATTAAACAGAGTACCTTTCAAGAAGTCTTAGAGCCTCTAACCATTAACATTTTTTCTTTCTCTCCTCCCACATCCTTGGCTTTCCTTGCAGCCAGCAGAGTTTGAATGACCTGAAAGGCCATTGACATTTTCTGCTGGAGTGGGCCCCAAATTTTGAAATATTTTAATGCAAGCGTATCAATCATGTAATTCAATAGAGGTCAAATGCCTTGCAAGTTTTTTTAATTTTTTTTTTTTTCGTTTCCATATAATTGGAAGAATATGTTTTCTAGCTTCACTAAATCACTCATTCTAACATACAGTACTATGTTACAGTATTAAGACCATCTGTATTTGTATGTATTCCATACCAAGGAATGTCAAGTTGACAGCAATTAAACTCTAATGTATATGCCAGAGTTTAGATTCTCTGAACAATCCAGCATGTCTAGGCAACGTTTCTCTTGAATTATCTCAACATAAGTATCCTTCAGACAATACTATATTGTGTTGTACAATATAGTATATTGTTCTACATCTTTATATGAAAATATATTACTTAAAAAATTTTATTGCTTTCTTTCTTTCCAAATTACACTTGCTTAATAGCTTGTAATACACTTACCACAACCTATCTATTGGCTAAGGCAAATATTTACAAAACTGGATTGCTAAAATGTCCCCGTTATGTAGACAGTGCCTTATTTGTAAATCCCTCAAGTTCTACAGCTGCCACATCAATAATTTTTCCTATCTTAGTGCAATAGGCAATGAACCTCAAGGTAGGTGTTGGACATCAGTCTTGCAATGAATTACCATATGAGGCCTCATGCTACATGCCATTACACCCAATGTCTGTAATTTTTTTTCAACATTTAAAATCCATGGGTATGTTACCTGGAGTTTCCTTCAAAAAGTTTTCAGAACTACTTTAACCTAACACTCTGTCTGTAACTCTACCTTGGGAAAGAGGTTCTGTGGCAGATCTTATATCAAAGCTGGAAAATTTAAGGATTGCCTTTAAAGAAATTAAAGTAGTGCCTTCCCATGGGGAGAAATTCAAATGCAAACACAGCTTTGGAGTCTTTCTAAAAAAACTGAGGCATGATATTAAATCCCACCTTTTATGCCAATCCCCCATTTAATTCCCATAGGTGGAGGTCTATTTTGTACAACTACTTTAGTGAATTTTTATTTCAACCTTTTAAGGGATATATGCATACCCCACAGGCATTGCTTTATGGCAGGTTCCCAAATCACAGTGGGAAAAGAGCCAGGGCTTAAGCAATACTCATCTACATTTAGGGAGGAAATAAAAAAGGGATCTGTGCAGTGGCATAATCAGATAATATGACTGAAGAACAAGTGTCACACTCATTGATGGTATCGTTTTTTTAACTTCCTCTTACCTGACTAAATCAGTACCTTGCCATAAGAAAGAAAAATATAGAGCACAGCTCATTAGGTTTCTATCCTAGTCCCCTGGATCTGAAGGAAGCTGTAATGTTTAGACATACAGAGTTAAAAAAAAGGAAGCCTTGTGTGTAGAGCTTAGACACCGACAAAAGCCAGCAAATTCACAGCATATTTGAAGCAAATTAATTCTACCTTTTGTTCAGTGAAAATTTTGATATTCTGCTGCTGGTTATTGCATACTTGAATTGTAGGGGGTTTTTGTTGTTTCAATAAAGGTTCAGATGCCTAGATCAAGACAAACAGAGAATGAAAATATGACCTTTGGCCCAAGATTTTTATGATCTAAATATGAAAAAAGTAAACTATTAAGAACAAAGAAGATGAACAATGAAACAACAGGGATGGATATTAGTCATCCTTGTAGACAATGCTCTCAGTGCTTGAGCTGCCAAGCTTTTGTAGGTATTGGGATAAAACAGGAGGGATTGAGGCAATGAAGCTGTATTTTTACACTATAAATCTCATTTAATGCTGGATTAATCAGCAAGGAAAGACTTTTTGGAACCTTATATAAAAATGAAAACAATGATCACTTCCTATTAGAGCTTACATATGCCTCAGTTAAGTGTCTGATATTTTACTTCTCTGACTGGAAAACTCTGTGTTATATATTTCAGATGGAACCATTCTGTTTAATGATACATTTGAAGGGACAATAAGACACAGAAAGAGAATTGTTTCTAAGTTTTTGTAAGGTTTTCCAATAGTCATCAGCAGCTCTTTAAAGGTCAGTCCAGGTTAAAAGTCATATAGCTACTTTCAGTGTTCAAAGGAAGGCAAATCCCTATGCCAGGGCAGAAATTACTTGCTCAGATGAAAAACTGACTTATCTCCACCCAAATATTTCAATGCCTGCAGGCTTACTACAGATGTTCTCTTTTTGTTCATTGAGCATTTTGTAGCCAAGGCACTCATTCGGCTGCAGGAAGAAAGCATCAGTGTGTGAAAAGGACAAGGAAAAAAATCAGACTATAGTAAGAAAAAAATCCTAAACTGACTCATGAGTGTATCTTGCAGAAGCCAAATAAATTTCAATCTGGTGAAGGGATCTTAACTGCATACTGGAATCCCATTAGTGACTACTGATGGATTAACATGGGATTCAATTCTTAACTTGCACATTCTTCTGTCTTCTAAAAGACTTCTATAGAAACTAAGCAGGTAAAAAGATATTAATAAATATTCTAAGTATTTAGTCTGGTCATGCCAAATTAAATAAAAATTACTCTTTTCTAAAATGTGTGCTGGTTTTAAAGATTCTTTAAATAATTTATTCACTTACATTGGAAGTAGGCAGTGGGATGACACTTACATGTATAGCCAGACAGGAAACATGTGCTGATTCTTTCCATTTCAGATGTGCTCTACTGACTGCTGAGAAGAAAGAAGGCTTTAAAAATATTGTGAGTCCATTCCTTTTATTGCATTAAACCTTGTGGCTCTTATGAAACAATCTCCTGGGTCTCCTAGGATCAAAGATTTGTCTTTCTGTTAATAGCTGCCAGAGCTACCAGGATCAACAGGAGACTGGCAGCAGTCTTGTCAGCTTCTCACAAGAAAATGAAGAAAATTAAGCTATCCTAGTTGTAGAGGATTATGGAAGATTGGATACATTTTATATCATAGCTCATTTTTTTGTTTTGTTTTTTTGTGGGGTTTTTTGTTTTGTTGTTTGTTTTGCTTTGCTTTGCTTTGTTTTTTTTTTTTTTTTTGTTTTCCATGGGAATGAAGCAACACTTTGTATACATCTTTATTCGGATACTTCCACATCTGGATACCTCCTCATGAGGAGAAGTGGAGGAGCAGGCCCTGATGTCCTCTGTGGTGACCAGTGACAGGACCTGAGGGAATGGCCTGAAGCTGTGTCAGGAGAGGTTCAGGTTGGATATTAGGCAAAAGTTCTTTCCCTAGAAGGTGTTGGGGCACTGGAACAGGCTGCCCAGGGCAGCGGTCACAGCACCAAGTTTGGCAGAGTTCAAGTAACATTTGGAAAATGCTCTCAGGCACAGGGTGTGTCTCTTGGGGATGCCTGTGCAGGGCCAGGAGATGGACACAGTGATCCTTGTGGGTCCCTTTCAACACAGGATATTCTGTGACTCTACATATCAGGTTGGCACAATATATTATGTAATCTTACTTTTTTTTTTTCTTTTCATAACTGATGTTTGTATTGGCTAGTATTTTCCCCTCTCTGTGTTACAGTTCTTGACATCATATTGCAGTCTTGGGTAGAAGGGCCAAATGTTCTAGAAGCCAGTTTAACGTTATGTGTTATTGAGATACAGGGAGGGTTTGGCCAGGAATTGCAGTTCTTAGATTCCCTTCTAATTCTTTCAGTGTAAATTGCAAGGCAGATTGGAAAACAGGGCAGACCTAACCAGCCAATAATAGCATAAAAATTAATTTAAAGAAAACCTGCTTTTTCACACATGAAAATCAGTGAAACTTCAGAAAGATAAGGTGTTTCACTAATTTGATTTAGGACTAAACACTCAGTGCTGTAGTATTCCTTTCTTACATGCCTTTATCCTTCAGTCTAATGCTAGCTATATATACTGCACACCTCTTGACAGTAAAGAACTGCTTTCATTACAAATATATTTAATATTTTCCAGGGTCCTAGGAGAGGGTCTAAACTCCTCTTTCAAATTGTTTTCATAGGTATAACACTGTTTTAGAAAGTGGAATCTACTTAAATTTTATTAATTTAAACTTAGGATATAGAATTGACTGCTTGTAACAAAATCTCCATTATCAACAGAAAAAAACCCCTAAAATGAAAAAACACTTGATTTTAACTATAGCCTCCATCTTAACCTGGGACGCCTTCAGGTTTACAGTTCTAATCTTGCCTTTTTTTTAGAAGTGTGAAAACTTTTGTGTGAGTAGTTTTTTCAGGCTCCTGTTCTTCCAGAACAGGCAGCTGGTGCTGGTCCTGCTGCTCCATTTAAAAAGGCCATTACACCTCCATGACCTCATGCTAACATCTTGCTGTTTCTTCCTCTGTGCCTCATGGCTAGGCTAATGTCAAGAACTACAGCCAAGAACCTCTTAATATTCAGTTGCAACATTCATCCTCTTAGATTATAGATTTCCTCTCACTCACAAAAGTTCTCCCAAATACACTATTGTTCCAAATTCCCTTAATTTTGAGCATATGAGTAAAGTCACTTGGTTCAAGTTCTTTTACTTATGGTGGAAGTGAAGGGTGATTTAAAGAAAACCAGCACTGTGGAATCTTTGTACCCTTTTTGCCCAGTTCCAGCCATTCTGAGATTCCAAGGATCAAGTTTTTTCCTTATTCAACATTTTCCAGAAAAATAAGAAAATTAATGTTTTCATAATTTTATGTGTTTGTGCATTCATTGTCAGCACAACTGTCAGTTCCTTGTAGTACTGTACTATTTTTGAAGCAATTAAATTAAAAAGCAAAAAATATTTTAGTTACTTGATGGAGCTCAAAAGCATATGGGTACAAAGTGAATCTCTTTGCAGTGAAGAAAAATAGTAATTTATGCTGTAGTAACTTTTTTTTCCAGTAATAACTTAGGGCAGATGCAGTAACTTGTATTCTGTTTTCCTTTACTTCATGTTAATTTTCTATTTAAAAAATATTATTTGGAAACAAGTTAAATAAACACATTGATCAGCCAGGAGGGTTTCAATGTTTCTGCTGACACTGGCACAGAGAAGAAAAATGGAAAAACTAAATAAGGCTTGACTCTTACTAAAGAAGCACAAAGTAATAAAAGTTCTCTCCAGTGCAGTGTTTGACATAAATGCAAACCACAGAATCACAGAACAGTCTGAGTCAGAAGGTACTCAGAAGGGTCCTAGGTGAATGGCCCATACAGGGATTGAACCCATGACCTTGGTGTTATCGACACCTGATCTGGGAAGGACAATAATGTCATCTGTACATGCTGAGGAGAACCTTAATTTCAGCTACACTGATTTTACATAAAAAGAGGACAGCTAAGAATTAGTGGCAATAAAAATTTTATTCTCTAATATTTTGCTTCTTTTAATTTGTCTCAAAATGCTTCGAGATCTGCAAGATAAACATGAAGTGGGAACGGGATTTACTCTGTGCATTGTACTAGAAAACAAGTTACGACAGTACCAGTTCAGGTGTCTTACCCACTAGACCACACTTAATAGAGAAAGCTAAAATCACGGTGTTCTCATTTGTGATAAAGTAAATGCCTTCACCGATGAAGAGATTGACACAAACAATCTTATTCTGCTGTATAGCAAAATGAATCACATCAGCAATGTCCATGGCTGCTCCTGCCTCCCTGAGAAGGACTATGGGCTCTGCTCTGCATGTTCATTTCAACTCAGCCTTCATATCTTTCTGTCTTCTGATCTGGTTTCACATCTTTTCATTGCAAAGTAGTTAAGTCTTGGGCTCGACATAGTTGTCAGTGACAACACATCCTGGTTCAAAGTTGTTTACATTAAGCTGTCAGACTATACCTAAGATCATGGTTAGTCTGTAAGCTGTTTGGAACAGTGATCACTCCTATTTCAGCATGCCAGAAGTTCATAATAGGATATTGTGTCTTTGAAAACTGTGTCTCTGACTTTTTGAATAAGAGGGAAGCCACACACCTCCCAGAAAGGTTTTTATTCTCCTTCCAAGTCGGTAGTATGCTTTATGAAAGTTCCATGTCTTTCAGAAATATATTCAGGTTTTAGGGCATGTCCATTATCTCTTTTGAACAAAGTTCCTGCACTTTGTCACAGACCCTAACAGCTTTTTCTAGAAGAGCTCTCCACCAATGCAGGGTTTTCAGGTTTCATGCTATGACATGAATATATAAATATAAATAGTTACATATATTTATATATATAGTTATTTATATAATATATAAATATATATATATATATAACACATTATATATAAATATAAAGTTACATAAATATATAAATATATTTGTACACTTCTCCTGTACACTTTGCAAAACAACCAAAATCTAATTAACAGATATTGTTATTGACTTTTGCAATCAAACTTTCCTCCATGATCTTTCCCCTTACCATCATCAGATTACAGGAGTGGACTGGTGTGTTTTGCTGGAAATTACTTTGAAAGGATCTGTTCTTAAAAGTTGTTGTGCAGCAGATACACATGAACTGAAAAGACTATTGACAACCTTGTTCTTGATGAATTGTTTAACAATTTCAAGAAACTCATTCTTCCATCAGCTATACATTTATTTTTCAGCATGCTCCCCTGGGGGATTCTCTGCCTATAATTGTATGAGTACTTGTTTGTCTTGTTAGCCAGCATGTATTTTAAATCTGTAGCAAGTCAGACTAAATTTATCAAAGTTGTAAAGGTTTCAACAGTATCAAGGGTTTGAATGAGTTGTCAATGCATAAACATCTAGTAACACGAAAATATACCAAAGTATTTGAATTATCTACATGACTTGGACAGATATGCATCAAGACCTAAAAAAGTCTTGCAGCCTTTTTTTTTTTTTTTTACTGAGGCACCTGGTATCCATTTGATATAGAAAATAACACTCAATACTGGCAATTTATTCAAGTCCTGCATGTCCACAGATAAATGTGGAAGCTTGGGCACAGTGCACACATAGATATTTTTCTGTAAACATCTGAGGTTTTTTAACCTTGAAGTGAAACCCCCACAGAATTTTTTATTAATTTTACAAAAGTATTTTGCTGTCTAGAGGGCAGGTTCAAGATTCACCTCTATCCGGACTGGGGTGCAAAGAACAAATGCAGTAAATCATACACATTTGTGTGTGGATTTTCAGCTGTCATGTTAAGGTTAGATCATATAATCACTTAATCATAAAATCATGGAATCACAGAGTCACTTGGGCTGAAAGGAACCTTAAGGATCATCTAGTTCCAGGCCCCCTGCTGTGGGCAGGAGCACCTTCCACTAGACCAGGCTGCTCACAGGTGTCTGTCAGGACTCTGAGCCATTGATCATTAACCTCTGGATGCAACCATCCAACCAATCCCTTACCCACCTAACAGTACACCATTGAATCCATCTCTCCAATTTAGACAGAGGGACGTTTTGGCAGATGAGGCTCCACAGAAGCCCAGATAAATTACATCTGCAGCCCTTTCATTATTCACCAATGTTGTCACTGCATTGTAAAAAGTCACTAGGTTGGTCAGGCAGAACTTGCCCTTGGTGAAGCCTTGCTGGCTGTCTCCGACGACCTCCCTGTCCTCCCTGTGCCCAGGACAGAACACAGTTTCTAGGAAGATCTGTTTCATGATCTGCCCAGGCACAGAGGTGAGGCCGACAGGTCCGTTGTTCCCAGGGTCCTCCTTTCTACCCTTTTTAAACACAGGTCCAATGTTTCCCCTTCTCCAGACACCTGGAACTTTACTTGACTACCATGATTTTTCAAATATCATGGAGAGTGGCTTGGCAACTACATCAGCCAATTCCCTCAGGACTCTGGAATGCATCCCATCAGGTCCCATAGACTTACATATGTTTGAATGGGAAGCATTTTGCCCACACAGTCCCCATTCTGTTTTTCACCCAGGTGTGAGAGAGGTATTTATTTTTTTTAATAAAACCTTAACTGCAAAATTAACAATATAGTACTTAAGTAAGGACTTAAGTTACTGATACAGCCTTAATACAACACAGTTAACAAACCAATTCATCACAACTTCTCCAAAGCCCTGTCCTCAGCCTGTTTCTCATAGCACTAGTAGCAATTTATTGATCCAAAATGAGAAAGTCCAAATTTCATTCACAAATATATTTAAGTCAATTCAGAACCAAAATTCTTATTTCAGTCTGAATATTTTCTTAATTTCTAGGCTTAACTGATTATGGAATTAGTGACTTCACAAAGTCTTTTACAGGTTACACATCTGTAGTTCTTCCCTACACAGCAGCTACTAGGCTGCTATGATCATCAAATTACCCCATTTTATTCAACTCTATCTGAAATGAGCAAATTCCAAGAAAATATTTTGAGGGTGCTTTCCTTTGCCATCCTATCCTTATTTCCTTCCTTTTCCTTCTTCAGAACTGCTTTCGCACTACTGGAGTAATTACAGATTATCACCCAGCCTCCCTTCACAAAGAGGCTTTATCTTCAGTTTATGTCACAGTTTGAAACATCTGCATCTTGGCAATGAATATGGTTGCTTATATGAAATTATTTCACTTCTTGTGACTTAAAAATGAGGGTCAGACTAAGAATATGTATAATGACAGTTCTGCATGTGTTATTTGCTTTAGTCTTTCAAGAGAGTTTGAATGATTTTAACATGTAGTCAGGTGGTACATTTGCTAACAAATTTAAGACTTGTAAAATATATTTACATTTCTTTCCATAATTCCAAAACTCTATCCAGGTTAAGCTTTGCCTCTCAAAGTGTTCTGACTGGGGAACGATATTACAAAATTTGAAGTTGGATATTGTGATCCAAGGGAGCAAAATCACCTTTAAGTGCTAGTTCAGATAATCTAGCAAAACAACGGGACACTATTTCACCAGCTTCCTGTTTCAATTACTTGAAGATAAATGGTTCATTTTTATAAAGAAAAGTTGCCATTCAGAGCAAAAAGGGATTTTCAAGTTCTCTATCTCTGCCAGGTTTTTTATTGGACAGTGAATCAAATGGATAATTTAAGCCTTACTCATACAGAATTACTGAGAAGGAGTTTGGGGATTGTTTTTTGAAGTTTCAGGTTCAGATAACAGCCAAAAAATTTATGAATCCCCTTAACTATTTCCCCATCTACGTTCTAGAGTTTGTAATTCCCTCACTGAGTAACTGTAGGAAAAGTAAATGGGATTCTTTTTATGTGTGTGTACTGTTTGTTCTTTAAAAGCTTATTAGTAGTTGTTTGTTACCCAAACAACTGTTTGTTAAGTCTGTTTTTACCCTGATTTTATATATATATAAAATAAAATAAAAGGAATTTATATATATATATATATATTATATATATATATATATATATATATATATATATATATATATATATATATATATATATAAAGGAATATATATATATATATATATATATATATATATATTCCTTTTTACAGCAGGTATCAAAAGCAGTGACTTCACATTTTCTTTTTGCTGTTACCCTTTCAGAAATGCTCCTTGCACATTTAGGAGCTGAAGGCACAAATTATATCTGGATAAAATACTGGGACCTTGCAGGGCCCTTGTCAAGCAGCAGGGAAGGAAAGGAAAGGGAAGGGTGGGGCAGGATGGGGCAGAGTAGGACAAAAAAGTTTTTCTCTTGTATTCATAGGTTCATCCTTCATGATTTGCTGTTTATGGTGTCCTTCAAGACGAGCTGATTCCCAAATCTAAACTTCTATTTTTTCACTTCTTACCCTTTTGTACTCTGTTATGAAAAAAATGTGTTTCAATTGGTAAAACAATTGGTTAAAAAGTGTTTTTATTAAGTTAATTAAACAAATATATACAGTACAGAAAAATTCACAAAGACACAGAATCACAGAATCACAAGGTTGGAAGAGACCTTCAAGATTATTGAGTCCAACCCATGTCCTAACAACTCAACTAAACCATGACACTGAGTGCCACATCCAGACTTTTTTTAAACACATCCAGGGATGGTGACTCCACCACCTCCCCAGGCAGATCATTCCAGTACTTTATCACTCTTTCCTTAAAAAGCTTTCTCCTAATATGCAACCTATACTTCCCTTGGCACAGTTTAAGACTGTGTCCTCTCATTCTGTCAGTTGCTGCCTGGAGACAGAGACCAATCCCCACCTGACTACAGCCACCTTTCAGGGAGTTGTAGACAGTGATAAGGTGTTCCCTGAGTCTCTTTTCCTCCAGGCTAACCAGCCCCAGCTCCCTCAGGGATTTGTAGGGCTTATCCTTGCCCACAACAACTACCAGAACTGCATACATTTAAAGCAACATAATGTGTGCCTGACAGCTCAGCCAAGGCAATAAAAAGTATACTATGTCCACAGTTCAGAAAAAAATGTTTCTTTCTTTCAAGTTTTTCTGCGGAAAATGGATTAATAAAATATATTTGAACCCCTGTGTTAGGGCTGAATAGGTCACTGACCAGACCCTGGCCTAAAGCTAAACCAGCTGAGTAGAATGTGAGAAACTACTGGGCATGACATGAGAAAATTGCTTTTTACTGCATGTAAAAATCAACAGTTGAGAGGCAATAAAAAAGTTATTTATCATAAAGAATAGATGGATTGTGCAGGTTGTTAAGGGGAGTTATGTGAAGTACAGACAAACCTTATAGAGTTTTGAAGGGGAATATCAGGGAATTTTCAGGGAGGAGATATGGGGAAAACATCAGAACTGACAAATAGCTGTCCCAAAACAAGAACCAATAGAGAAAAAAATCAATTGGCGTGGATACTTCTTTAGGAAAGAATGAGTGTGTTAAAAAGCAAAACTCTGGGAGGGGATAATAAGAGAATATAAGGGGTCACAAATCAAATTACAGGGCTATTTGGGGATCTGTGTTTGACAGTCCTGCATTGTGAAACATAGAAATAAACCTTGTTTCCACTATGCTCATGTGTGACTTGCTTTTGCAGACAGAACTGGGAAAGGGAACTGGTGTAATTCCTACATCGACAAAGAGCTACATCAGCTTTCATTCTCCTGCTATTGAGGAAAAAACAGAGGTGCTATCTTCACCCTTCCACAGCCCCCTTTATGATCACAAACTTCCTCCTAACACTTATAGTTCCTGGAAATTTCCTAAGGCATAGATTTTGAATTAGACTTTTCAGTAGATTCTTTGTAATTACTCTTCCTTCAATCCAGAGGTTGCTTCTGTCTTCCTTGATTTGCTTTGAATCAAAAAGAGGGAGAGGTGAGCCAGTGGTTATGACTCTGTAAGGCAAAACTTGACCATTAAGCTCAGTTGCTGTTTTGCCTAGGGTATTCCAAGGTCTATGTTGATTTTGAAATGAAACTGGAAGCCTTTCACTTGGGAGGAATGATATTACCATTTTTCATTGTGTGAAAACAAAATTATTTTTGATAGGAAATTTCATTACGCAGCAAATACCCACAAATGAGGTCAGACTAAGGAGATATACTTAAAACATTTATTTGCCTAGGAAATAACTCATTTTGCCTGTTTGTTTTGCTTGAGGACATTATTGGATACAAGCTACCTACAGCTGTGGAGAGTTGTGCTCACGAAGTGAAGCAAGTTGGTGGCTGTCCAGAGTAGAGCCATTTCACATTCTGAGGAGCCATTTCCTACAAGCCTATTTAAAGCACAACAGTTTTAATGTAGGAAATTTCTGAAAGAACTACAGATGTTGAAACTAAATTTAAAGCAGTTAGAAAACAGCATGAAGTTTTTCCTCCATTCTCTTTCTTCTTGTAGACTAATGGTATAGAGGAAGGCTATGAGGGCTAATGAACACATGGTGGGACTTTGTATAGCATATCAAAGTTGGTGGGACCCCTACACATCTTCTTCTAACACTGTAACTCAGATCAGAAAAAAAAATATTTGATACTCTCTGGTTCAATTGCCATGACCTTAAAACTTGGAAGTGTTAATGAAAGTCACAATTCTGCTGTCTGAAAGAAGTTGTCTTTTAGAACAGCACCTGGAAATGTCAGATTATTGATGGGAAATTCACATCCCACTAGTCAGTGGAAATATGGGATATCACTTGGTTCTTCACACCATTAGATTGTGACAGCCCTTCCCACGGCAGGCAGTAGTAGGCATGGTGAAAGACTGAAGTGTTGTGAATAATAAAACTGAAGTGGATTTGCAAACTTTCAGCAGTCAGTGGGGTATTTTGTCATACAGTCTGAGTGGTAGTGTTCTTCTGTCATATAAGAAAGGTTGGTCCTTATCAGATTTGCAATATTTTCTAAATTAACAGGTTTGTACCTGCAGGATCTTGGAACAAGTTTTGACAGTTGCATGGGCCAATGAAGTGACATATTGAGAGGTCATTCATGGGTGTTCACAGGGGTCTGGCTGAGGCTCTTGCTTGTGAGATCAGCATGATCTGATGTTGGTGTTACTCGGGTCTATTTCTGGCTCATCCAAAGAAAGGTGTGTATCAGCACGATCTTTCATAAATAAATCATTTTAATTACTGAATGAGATGACTTTGCCTGAATGAGGGTCTAAGAAACCTGAAGAGGGTTGAGAAACAGATCTCAAGTTTCTTTCAACTGCACCTCCACAAAGAATTACAGAACAGATCAGGTTGGAAGGGACCACAGCGGGTCATCTGCTGCAACCTCCCTGCTCAAGCAGGGTCAGCCCAGAGCACATGGCACAAGATTGTGTCAAAATGGTTCTTGAAAATCTCCAGTGAGAGAGACTCTACAGCTTCTTTGTGCAAACTGTTCCAGTGCCTGGTCACCTGCATAGTAAATAGGTTCTTCCTTGCATTCAGGGGGAACTCCCCATGCATGAGTTTCTGCCCATTGCCTCTTGTCCTATTGCCCAGCATCACTGGGCATGAGCAGAGAAGAGCATGGATCCAGCCTCTTGGCACCCTCCCTTCAGATACTCATAGGCATTGATGAGGTCACTTCTCAGTCATCTCTTTTTGAGGCTGAACAGGCCCAGCTCTCACAGCCTTTGCTCATCAGACAGATGCTCCAGCCTCGTAACCATATTTATTGCTCCATGGGGTCCATGTCTCTCTTGAGCTGAGGAGCCCAGAACTGGAAAAAATACTCCAGATCTGTCCCTAGGAAAGCATTGTTCCTTCTCTGAAACCTAGGTATTCTTTTAAGGGACATGTTGTTTCCTCTCTCTACCAAAATTATATTGCTATATAACCACTCATACATCATTTATTCTGAATATTTTGTCCCAAAGACGTGACTCAGGGATGGCTTCTTTGAGAAGGCTGAAGGGATGAATCCTTGAACATTACAATTTTTCTTTCTTTCAATTATTTTTTTTAATACATCGTTTATTAATTTAGACATAAATCCATGCTGTGTTTTCATGACCTCATACATAAACTTCCTGCTGCCAAAATACCAGTCTTCGTTTCAAAACCATTATGTGGTCTCAATAATTGCCAAAATACATCTCTGTTTTACTAAGATCTAAATATCTCTCCAACCCATGTTGCTCTGAAAGCTATTAAATAAATTCATTATCTGAATCAGTTAAAATTCATGTTGTGTACAAGAACAAGAAATATTCTGCAAGTTTTGGTTATTGTGGGATTGTGTTCCTCTCTAGTTCTGGTTGGAGGAAATTTGGGTAAGACTCAATGATCCTGAACGTCTCTTCCAACCCAGTGATTCTGTAATCAATGTGGCTTAGACAAAGAAGCTTTATCAAGGTACAGGAGCTTTCATAATAAGCTACTGCATCTGCGTGATGTAAAATTCCAAAGACAGTGTTGGAGCTGTTACCATGAAAACATTGTTAACTGGACTTGCAGCTGACTTCTAGCTCCCAAGTGCGATGATCTATGGGCAAAGGACCTCTTAGCAGTGTCTTTCAATAAATCATGGTTTTGTCTTGCATGTTGCCTTACTAAAATCCTTTAAGTTTCAATCAAATCATAAGATTAGATTCAGAAATACAGAAAATTCCTGCCTTCATCATAGGAACTCTGCATAATTCTGGACAGGTTGCATTAGTTAGAGTGAGAATAGCATTTCTTACTTCTCTAGGGTCATGGCAGAGCAATAAGAATGATTGTGAAATACCAAGAACTGATGGGTACAGATGAAGAACACGCTGTTAAAGCAGGTTTTACAATTGACACCACTCTCAGTGACATTGTAATCACAAGCTTATTGACTCCTCCATGATTTCATACTTTTCATCCATACTGAGGATTCAGTTGCATGTTTTAGGTTTTGACAGTTCACCATGTAGCAATACTTGCACCTTTAACAGCTCACTGTCAAATCTTGAGTTTGGTGTATTATTTGATTGGAATCTATTTACAAAAAAAAAAAAAAATATTTCTATATTCACGTTGTAAAGTTGCTACACTTCTGTATGCTGCTTTGCATAAGCTTTGGAGAATTCAATTATGATTCTCACAGCAACTTAATTTCTGGTTTTTTATGTCTATCCCCATACAGTGTCAACTTCTTTCCCTCAGTTTAAGGTGCACCCGTAATGCAAAACCTGCATGAAAATTAATAATATTAAGTTTTCTGCCTTTGTTTTGTCCTAACATTTATTTTCTTTCAGCCATGTTCAAAATTTCATTTTCTTAGCAATAAGGCAAAGGAAAAACATTTGACAGTTGTGCAAACTTCTGCCCAGAGCACTGAAGTAGGTAAGTTATTAATATAAGACAAAAAACTCATTCTGGCATGAAGAGCAGTAGTCCTTGGTTAATTTTGCTGAGGTATAATGTAGGGTATTCTGCCGAATACAAGTATTTTGTAGAATACTTGTGGTATATATTAAAATTCCCATGCTGTCTTGTAAACAAACATTTATTTCTAGCGTGGGCACTGTTCATTAGGAAAGTGTGCTTTACACTGGGAGCCTTCATGTTTCTAACTCCAGCTTTAATGAGGAAACAGTAACATGAGCTGCAAGCAGCAAGCCCAGCTGAAGGGACTCCTGAAACTGGCTGCTTTGCACAGATGAGGAAGGAACTAGATTTATGAGTCAAGATAAAAGGACCTTTTTCCCCTCCATTAACATCACTTAATTCAACTGTTCAACTTCTTTCCAATCTGTCAGACCAGGCCTGCACATTGTATGTACTCAGATCCCTGCTGATAGCAAGAGAAAGAGCATCTGCTTGCTCAGGAGAGACTTTCAGAACCAAAGGCTGAAATATTAGCCTCTTCCCGCCCCCACCTCATACTCATTCTCTTCTTCCCACACAAACATACACATTATTTCCTGTCATTTATCTTTACTGATTCCTGTTTTCACTCTCCTACACCCTCCTACATTCCTTTTACATACACATACACACACACATACACACACATATATATATACACACACACATTAATTTATTTGAACATATATAAAACCTGCAGTGGATTGGCCCCTCTCCATATAGCTGACAGGACACTTTCAAAAAGTCCCACTTCCTAACATATATTTTCTTTCAGTGGTAATTGGGCTCAAGAGAAAAGAGAAAGCCTAGAATTGAATATATAACAATATAAGTGATATAAATGTGAATTCCTAAGGTGATGGTTGAATGGAAGAGTGTATACCAAAATTAAATTTCAATTTATAATACAGAAACCTCTGTGGAGCAAAGTACTTACAAAGAGCAATATGAAGCCAAAAACATAAAGGTAAAGAAAAAAAATTACTCAGTTTTTAACAAGTTATTTAAAACTCTTCAAGGGAAAATCTTAATCTTTTTCTCTTGAATAAATAATGAAATATGGCAAGGACACCTGAAAGCTGAAACAGAACTCTAGGTAAGCAGAAAACATATCCTTTACCACGTAAAGTATCCACCCACAGACGGTAGTAGTAACGACCAAAAAAATAGAGCTGGGGCTTATAAAACACATAATTTCAGTCACAATTAATTAAAAATTTGAAACAGAAGAGTTGCTTGCAACCTGGTGAGGAGAGTATTCATTCCTTCTCAAACATATTTGCCATAAAGAGTTTCCACACACTAATTAAATGCAGTATTTTTGTGGTTATTTTCCACACAGGAGTTAATTTTTCTGTAGTTTTGGAAAAAAAGTTATGCTCAGGCCTTTTAGTTCAGCAATAAAAAGAATAAACCGCTGGACTAGTTATACCTTCTCTTCCACAGTACTCTGTCACTTTGATGTAATTTTATATTTTCATCTCAGCTGGCTGTGATAACAACCAAAAGAGTGTATCAGAGTGTTAAACATCTGCTTCAGCTTCCAGAAAAGAAGGGTACAAGCAACCTGGAGGTTTCTATTTTGTGTGAGAGAAGCCCAGTTAAACAGCAGAGGAAGTCAAGGAGTTTAACTCTAGGAGAGCAGACTGGGGAAGAAAACACAGCTCATGACTGCAGTGGTGAGATTTCAACAGTGACAACCAAATCCAAATGACAGTACAAGCCTCTCAAAGAATTAGTGATAGATTATTATAAAAATATAGATAATAGGACAACTCCAAAAGCCAGTGTTAGTGAATAGGGCAGAGTCTAGCAGCCAGTAGAGTCAAGTCTGCTGCAGCTCCATAGTCTCAGTTCCAACAAGCAATGAGGCCACACAAAGACAGCACACGTATACATCCCCTATATGCATATATACACAGCAAGGTACACAGGGACAGAAACTGAGCTCTCATATAGAAACAAAGAGCATTTAACTCTCCTCCCCTCTCTGCCTGGGTGAGATCAAGGCCTACTAATTTGTCTATGTGTTTGTACATAAATCCTTCCATCAGCTGGGCTTAGATACAACCTAGTCAGTCACTCCCACTGCCCCTCTCTCCCTCACTCATCTTGGTGGGTTTTATGCTTGTGCACTGGGACTGAGCATCTTCCAGGACACATCTGGGAGCATCTCAGATAGGATGTCATTTCCTCTGAGGTCTTAATTTGGGTTCCCTCCCTGCTACAGCAATGTCCCTGTTCTCATTTGGGTTTGTGGAGATGGGCCTGTGATGAAATGCTGGCTCATGTGCTCATGTGACTGTGCCATCCAGGACAGGGGATTGTTTGACCTCGCAGATGTTATTGTGTGTCTAGGCTCCTCTGTGGGTGTGCAGATGAGTTTTTAATCACATAACTCAAAAATCAAGAATTATTAAATACTATATCATTTGGAAGAAAGAAAAAAAAACAAAAAAACCAACCAAACAAACAAACAAACAAAAAAAAACCCAAAAAAACCCAAGATGCTGGGGTTAGGAGTCCATTCCCCAGAACAGGAAGTGTAAAGGAGAGGAACTGAAAAAGCATGTGTTGTGTAATATGATGTTTGTCAGTAAAGGAAGGCTATCCCTTTGTAACAAATGATTTCTGGAGCCAAACACCAAAAGGTAATTAAGCACTGCATTCCTGGGAATGTGCAACTGTACCATAGTCCCAAGGAAGTCAGTCCAGTCAGCAGTTACAATATATGGACAAAGAGTCTGCTTAAGCAGGTCTGGATTTTTGTAGACTGGTCTTCTGAAGGTGTATAAATACTTGCAGATTATTTTTTATTGAATCTTACTTGAAGAATTCCAGACCACCATAAAGATTAATTATGTGCTCTGTCTTAATCAGGGTAGTCTATCCTGTTCAGTGTCTTTCAGACTTTATCATCCCTCTCTTTAATTCTTGGTTGTAGCCTTTAATGTCTAGAGTTGCTATATTGGAAATTTTACTTTCAGGACTTCATTTGAGTGCTTTTTATGGATGAAAGCCTATTCATATCTTGATATATGAATACTACTATAAGTTTTTTCCTTGGGAATTAAAAACATTAAATGCAGCTCATTCTTATTTTAACCACAGAAAAAAAATAACCAAATTAGCATTGATTTTCAGAAATGTTTGAAAGTCTCAGTAAGATCAAAGACAGCAAAACATATAACAAACAAGGATTTTGTTTTATTTATTTAAAATACTGGTATAGCTTCTTTGGTGTTCCATTTCTCATTAATATAAAATCAAGATTTTCATTGTATTTAAATGTTAGAATTTTCTTGCCTCTTCTAGAGCTAGCAGATGAAGTGATAGAAACCCAGAAATTTGAGCCAGTTATTATCATCTAAATACTTGTAGTAGAACAAAAAACTGCATTAAATTTGCTTTTAATTCAGTCTAAGTGTTTGCTTAAAATCTTGATATCAGGAGTACTGTCTGAAACTGATGCTGGTTCTATGAATGTCAACAGATATTTTATTTTTCTCATCAGTAAACAAGTAGTCACAATATACAATCTCATACAATGGAAATATTCGAAATGGACAAAAAAATTATTCATTCAAAACTTCATGTGAAGAACTTCCTTTTTCAATTAAAGAAATGTCTAACCCTGTAGGTTGTGTCCGACAACATTTTGAGACAGATGATCAAGAGGAGGTCACAAAGAAAACCTTCAGTGCAAAACTATAGAATGATTTGCTTATAGGAGGAATGTTTATTATACCCCATTAGGTCTTGTCCATAGGTTCTTTACCATAGAGATTTATATTTTATTTGATCAGACAGGGATTATCTGGAAGGACTGAGAAAGACAGAGAGGGTGTGACCTCCTCGTGCTCCTGACTAATGCTACAAAGCACAGACTTTGTATTCGGACAGATGCAAAAGCTCATGACGGATGACATCTTGCAGCAAAGAGAAGGAATAAGTTGGTTCTGCAATTTAAGAGTTTAGTGTAAAACTTGTGGTGCTTCACAGTCATAGTTTTATTTGAGGAATTCCCACTACAATAAACGATGCTTACAGTGCATGTAAACACATTAAACACTATATGGAATGGCAAACATGAAATTTGCAACCCGCCCACTGATGCTCCAATACAGTTTTTTCAGAATGATATTTTGTCCCTTCTCGATAGTCCTTATTTTAAAGATAACCAACGGAAACCTAAATTTCGCTAAAAGGAAAGCCCTTCACTGAAGAAATTCAATGTCAGTTTGGCTGCAGAGAACATGATCCTCTGAAAGAAATTGCAGTGGCACTTGTGGAGATATTATGGCTACAATGTATGCTTTTATAACATGTGAATGCTGCTCAAGCTGCTTGAAAAATTCATCCAAATTAAACAAAATGAAAAAATGATAAAACAGTTGGTTTCAGAGACAAAAGATAGTTTATTTCAAGACAATTTGCTGTGTAAAGTCATCTATCTTTAAAAAAATTATAGAAGTGATTCTTCTGTTATTTACAGGTCTCAGGTGAACAATGCAAGGAGAACAAAACAAACAAGATTACCAGTATTGTTAAATTATAAAATGCTTATTTTGAAGCATTCAGGATGCCTAACTAAAGTGCCTTCAATTTGAGAAGACAGATGTTGTGTGAAGGAACATGTCAGACTTTACTCAAGACTATGGAATTTTTTGTTTTCATTATGTTTTTGTAAGAATCTAAACCGTCCTTATGTTTGTGATTTTTTTTTTTTTTTGCTTATATTTGATAAGAAAATTACTTTTTTTTTTTTTTTTTTTTTTTTTTTTTTTTTTTTTTTTTTCCATGCTAAAGGTTAAGTAAAGAAAAGAAAATTAAAAAGGTAAGACTCTGGACTTCAATTTGCTCAAATACCACTTTTGTTGTTGTGTACAAAAATAATCCATTTTTTTTCCAAGTACTGGAACACTCATGGGTTTCTAAATGGACTTAATTTATCCAGTGTGTTAAATATTTTTATTCTGGACTAATGACCTAAAGTTATAATTTGAGAGATGTTAAAACAAATAAATTACTTAGCTTGTTTCATACCAGTATTGTTTTCACATCATGCAGATGGCACAAATTTGAAGTTTCAGGATTCAGTTCAAGTTGTTTGGACTGAATCATCTCCTTAATATTTCAATAAATATCTTCTTCTTACTTGATCTTTTCTTAATATGCACACAACCATCTTCCTTTGTCAGAAGTAAACCAAATGGAAGCCAAATTTCTAGCAGCTTAACAGTGCAAAACTGCCTATGTCTTTCTGTGTAGCCAATACACATGTTTTGGTCTAAAGAATCCAATCTCATAAAAAATTTGAGAAGCAAATGAGAGTGAAATATTACTTCACTTGAACTGCTTTTCAGCTGACATCTGTCTGTTAAGGGACTGTTTTGTTTTTTTTTCTTTAAAGTTTCTATTTACACATATGCTTCTGAACATGGCTTAAACAATTTTATCCCTTAACAGGGCTGAGAAGCTACATTAAATATTCCACTGAGATATAGTAATTAAAGGCTTGAGTAATTTACTTACATGTCTTTCTAGTGCCATGTGAGATGTTGCAGGGTGCCATGGTTTCTAGTTAGTGCTTCAGAATAGTATAGATTCCCTGCAAATGCTGTACCATATCTGGCAGGCTTATCAAGTTATCTTGGAAAACTTGGAGCTTCTGAGGAACCAGAAGACACCTAACGTGCAGGTGATTGTGTCATGCCCTGGGAAGTCAGTTCACCCTTAACACACTTGCAGTTCTTTATCTCTATGTTTGCAGGGCTGTAAGAACCTGACTGAATCAAGCTGTAGGTGTCCAACCTTCCATTATAATCAGATGTCTACCTGACTTTAGTACAGGCCACATTTCATAACGTGGAAGTCTGATGTTTACTGATATGCCATACATTTTCCAGGGCTTAAGCACAGGTCTATCAAATGACTCAGGATATAAAGGAGACTTATGTCCATCTAGGTTGCCAGCAGGCAACAAGGTGGAGTTGCCAAGATGGGAGTAAAAATTTCTCAATATGTGAATGGTTTTTAACTTCTGAGTTAAAAAATTACATGGGAAAAAATACCCACTATGCCATAAAGGAAAACAAAGGGTCTTCAGGGCAATTTCAAATAAGGAAAAGTCATAGCTAAGGAAAATTTTAACGCTCAATTGTTTTAGAATTTCTTGCAGTTTCTACAGAAGAAATTCTGATTAACTGCCTTCTGAAATCCTTCTGTATTTCTGTTCTTATACCAGAAGCCATTTGAAAATAGTTCAGTAGATTGTGAGAACGGATACTGCATGCATTATGCAGTCTGATGCTAGGGAGTCACACTGAACAAAGATATTCTCATTCAGTGGCTGAAGTACAGTTTAGTTATCCATGTGATGAAATAGCTGCATATGCAAAACTACATAACACTAATGAAGAAAACAATTATACAAAATTTATCTGATCACCTGTGTCATCACAGGTTTTGATTACTAGTCATCACTTCCAAGTCTTAGAATCCTAAAATCATTAATGTTGGAAAAGGCCTCAAAAAAACAGAGAGAAAAAAAGAAAAAAAAAAAAAAAAAAAAGAATTGTGGACCCATTCATTATTGAACCTACTATCTTTACTATCTTTAGCCTTAATCTATCAATCCAGCCTGTCCAGATCCCTCTGCAGAGCCTTCCTACTCTCCATCAGACCAACACTCCTGTCCAACTTTGAGTTATCTGCAAAGCTTGCTAAGGGTGCACTCAATCCTCTGGTCCAGATCATTGAAAAAGATAATAATCAGGACTGATTTAATAATTAACCACCACTCTCTGGACCCTGCCATCCAGCCAGTCCTGGTCCCAGTGAAGGGTGCTCCTGTCCAAGCTGTGTTTTGTGCCTGTTTTGGAGAATGCTGTGGGAGACAGCATCAAAGGCTTTACTGAAGTCCAGCTAGGCAGCATCCACAGCCTTTCCCTCATCCACTGGGCAGGTCTCCTGTTCATAAAAGCAGGTCAGGTTGGTCAGGCAGAACCTGCCTTTGCTAAACCCACTCTGGCTAGGCCTGGTTCCGTGGTTGTCCTGTCCGTGATGTGTGATTTCTTTCAAGACAATCTGTCCCATAACCTTTCCAGCATCAAGATCAGACTGAGAGGTCTGCCATTCCCTGGATCATCCTTTTGACCCTGGGTGTCACACTGGTCAACCTCCAGCCATCTGTGATCTCCATGGTTAATCAGGACTGGTGATAAATGATGGAGAGTGGCTTGGTGAGTTCTTTCATCAGCGGCCTCAGTATGTTTTGGGACATATATCAATCAATTGGAACTGATGAAATTAATTTGGGAAGTCTAAAGTTTTATAAGGGCTAGGTGAATCCAACAAATGTTCCGTGTATGTGAGTCTGCATCTTGCCCTTTCTAGTACAGAGTGCTGAGTTTGCAATACTCTGTAAATCAGGAAATAAAAACACCTGGTTACAATTTAGCACCATTTTCTTTGGCTGGACTAAAGGGCTAGTCTTGTGATCTTTTATTGCTCTTGAGTTCCCTCATTAACTCTTTCAAGCATACTTTTTATTGCATTTTTTTAACTCCATGACAATATAAGATGTCTGATACCATCACTGATTTAAAAGAGCAGTCTTTATTGTAAAGGACCAGACACCTCAGCTCTCCCATGACACTATTTTCACTTGTAGTAATATTCCCAGTAAATTAGGCCCAAGCTGTGCAGTGTTCAGCACTGTCTCTTAAGGCTACCAAGAGGTCACATACAATGAGGCTGTATACTTATCTTTGCTCCTGCATGCATTGCTGGGCTTGCAAATTCTTGATTGAAGAGGAAAATCTCCCCTACTATTGCTGTCCTGCTTAGCTGACCAGAAAGTCTAGTCATTGCTGTATCACTTACTGGCATACTATTTCAAACTTAACCTTCCAAACCTAACACCTGCAGTATTCTCATAAAAATGAATGGATATTCACTTCATTTAATTCCCACAATGCAATATTATAGCTCTGATTCAGAGTAAGGCTATGAGAGCTTTGCACTATGTGGGTAGTTCATTTGAATGGAGCTTGAGCCATCTTGGAAGCTCTGATACTGTTTAAATTTTACATTGGAACATAGAGTCTGGTCCTCTTTATTATATAAAGTATGAAGGTAGTCCAACATAAACTTTTTCTCACTTAGATTTTAATTGCTTTATATAAATAAAGTCCCTAAGCTTACATTTGTAGTGTGATAATTCCATTTCCTAAACCAGTAAGGTACAAGGCTGATGCTGAGTGTGGTGGCAGAAAAAGGTGGAGATTCTTAGACTAGCAAAGACTAGGTATGCTCTTATATTTACAACAGGGCCTTTAATAGGGTCAAGAAATATTGATATGATATGGTCACAAACTGTTGTGGGGAAATTGTATTATGTCTACTGCATGTTTATACATGTGTAGTTAGTAAAGAAGTTGCAGTCTGTCTTTCAAACACAATTTAATACACATATTTTTACTGATGAGACTGACTTGATGGTGTCATTTTCTGTTCTCTCATGTAATTCCTGAACAAAATAAGTATCATTTTATTCAACAATTTAATTTACTATTTGCTGTTTCCCTTCCTGTTTCTACTTTTTTGAAATATCAATATCAGAAATGAAAACAAATTAATGTAAAACCTTTAATATGGCTTCATCTGTTGCTCTATACCTTAGACTTATGAATTTTACTCCAGGATTATATGTAAAGACACAGAGGGACTAAACTAATTAAAACAATAGGTTGTTACTGTGAATTATTCTACTGATCTAAAATCATTCTAAATTACACAAGGTAATTATGTGTCTCTTCACTCAGATTCTTAAATTGCAATAAACAAATGAAATGCATTCTTTTTATTATCTTGCTGTCAAATGAAAGCCTTTTCACTTCTACACATGTATTTGTACTTGTTCATAATATTTTCTCGTGGGTAACAAAAGAATGTGCTTTCCAGTGAAAAAACTACCAACAGTTTATCAACATATACTTACAATTAAATATTCAGCAAGAATTGAAAGCACATTAAAGCCATCCTACATTTGTTCACTCTCTGGGGAACTCTTCAAATCCATGTTAGTCTGGTGTGTGTCTCCATGGAAGTTTTCACTCCCACTTTTGATTCAATCTTATAATTACTTCAGTATCATTTCAAGGCCTGTGAGCTCCTCATTAAAGAGATGGAGAGTTCTCCTACCAGTAATGATCCTCTGAGTGACTTATCTGTAACATCATTAATGGAAAAAAATGGCTTTATTTTACAGAAATAATTGGAAACATTGGCCACATGTGATAAAGTTGCATTTCATAATTATTTTGCCACATATGATGTATGTCCTTTGTTTCCTATTATGCTTGTGGAGGCATAGTTCCCTGTATTTTATGGAGGTTGTTTCAGAGAGCCCCTAATTTATATTTAACAAATGTATTTTTCTGAGCCTAATTCCTTTTTGTCAATAGGTCACCTATTCAATATTGCTTAACTCTCTGTAATGCTCGCTTGATTTTAACAAGTAGAATTTATTCTGGACTTATAAAAAGGTAATAATTCACAGCTATATTTTCCTTGACAGAACTCCAGAAGAATCACCCCTAATTGTAGAAGTCAGGTCTGTCCACTGCTTTTTCTCCGTTGTTCTGCCCTAAACACTGTGATCCCAAATTGTTGTTATGTTTCCTCCTCCACCCACTAAAAAAATTACTTGCTTTGTTTTAAAATGCAGTCACTTGCACATGAGCAAACCTTGCCCTTTTTGGCATAAATGCCCATCAAAAAATTACATCCATGTTAAAAGGAGAGTGATTTCCTGTATGTACCTGAAATCAGGAATATAATACATATGTTCTCTTTTATGTTGCTTAGTTTCAGTTGTTTTGTTGTTGAATGGAGGTATAATTATAATTTAACAAAATTAGCACAGAGAATGAACAAATAGTGATATTTACCAATATTCAAGAAATTTAACAGGAAGCACAAACCAAAATTTTCTTCTGAACTTCAGTAAGAGGGATCCTTCAGTAAGAAAATAATCCTGTGATCCCAAAAACACAAAGAAAACACAGTTGAAGGAACAGGGCAATCAGCTTGGTGATTATGGTTTTATGTGGATAGAACCTATCCTTTTAAATAAACCTCTGATTTGATAGATAATATTTTTTTATGGAAGTCCGAATTATTCAAAATTCTAAAATCTAGCTATGGTTAAATATGCACCCTAAATTACTGCTTACACAATCTGCTTCCAACAGCAATCACATACAGAACCTAAATACAGTACAAATGCAAGCAGTGAAGTCCCATGGTTTCTTCCAGCTGGTGAAGACATTCACTAGTGAAGGTACTCACACAACACTCTAAGTTCACAAGCACACACATATTTGCAAGTGTCCTGAGTTCTGCAGACACCCTCTGTCTTCCTAGTAATCCCACTTGGATATCAAGTCCCCTTACCTGCTCCATGTGTTCCCAGACCCTCTTGCCACTCCAGCTGGATGCTCACAAGCAATCACACAGTGCTTGCACACTTGTCTCACAGGCACCCAATACCTACAGGTCCCTCTAAATACCTGCATGGACCCTCCAGCCACCTGAAACCCCAGCTTGGACCCAGGGCTGCCTGGGATCTGGCTGATCAAGCTTAAGATTTCCTAGTGGATAACACACACACCTGAACTGGGGAAGATGCAGATCAGCTCCTCCTCTGCCCCTTCAGAGGTGGCACCAAGTACACAGGCTGTGTCTGTGGTCCTGCTGCAGCCACCAGTGCCAAGCTCCTCACTCACTTCACTCATTCTGATCCATCCCAGTAGCTGGGTTTTGGGACACATACCATTCCTCTCCAATGGCTAGAATTTTAAGATCCCACTCATTTAAGTCACTGTTACTGAGATCCCCCATTCCCACACCAGCAGCAGACACTACAAAGTCACCCCAGTGTGACTCCAGCTGTCACTCACACACACATAGATCTTACACAGTTTCACAGAACATATACCTATAGAAAGTAACACTATGCAGAGAGGTAATTAGGAAAGAATTTATTAAAAAGATAGGGTAGTCTGTGGAAAAAAATCACACCCACCCCTTTTTCATGCAACCAGCCCCTTTTATAACCCTTTCTGTCTTTTCTCCATCTGTGTCTTACCATCCTTTTGCCCTGCATATTTCTCAACAGTTTCCATATTTTTCAACCCCACTCCAACATCCTGAATGCTCAGACTTACATCCTTATCAGTAGCAAAATCCTGCTTTGCCTGCAGCTCTTGACAGTCCATCAATTAGTGACTGAGAAAGTTTATTTCTTGACTTTGTCACCCTTATGTTTTTCAAGTTTGTCTGTTTTCTCTATGACTTCCTGCTTTTCCTTATCACATCATTTTATAAGGTCCTTACACCCTGTTTGATAAGGTTCTTGATCATATAACCTTAATGAAACAAACATTCCCACATTCCAGCACTCATCAATTAAGTGTGACTGACCAGTTTTGTTCTAATAATTGCCTCCTCTATCTTTTGACCAGGTTGGAGAGCCTTCTCTTCTTCAGGCTGAACAGTCCCAGCTCTCTCAGTTTTTCTCCATAGGAGATATGCTTTTGCCCCTTAATGATATTAGAGGCCCTTCAGGGAATTCTCTCTAGCTTGTCTACATCTCTCTGGTACTGGGGAACTGTCCCAGACCCAGCATTCCAGGTGTGTCCTCATCAGGGCTGAGTAAGGGCAAGAATCACCCTCCTTGACCTGCTGGATACAATCCTCCTGATGCAGCCCAGAACACCACTTGTGTTCAGCGTGGTCCACCAGGACCCTCAGGCTCCCTTTTTCAGAACTGCTTTCCAGCTGAACAGCTCTCAGCATATCCTGTCCATACTTGTTTGCATCACAGCAAAATGAATACAATTAGGGTAAATAGTAAGAATATGTTTGGATGAAAGGGTTTAGAAGAAAACAATACAGTGAATTCAGGAAAATTAAACTATTGTCTACGCAGAACTAAGGCAGTTTATTAGATTTTAATCTAATCCAAATAAGGATTGATATAATCCAATGACGACTGATCTTACTGATAATTCTATTAACATCGGAAGTCAGATGTCTGAGAACTGCTTTTTTGAAACAGATTTTTTTTTTTAATCTTAGTAGCATGTAGAAATTAAGTGAAAATAGCCTCTTTATGTTAAAAGCCTTTGCAAAAAGAGAGTGACACCTTTTTTTACCAGAATGTGTGGGCCTGTTGTTTTAGGCTAGACAGACAAGCAGATTTACTGCTGCAAAAATGGATTCCACAATTATTCTCTGGAATATGAAGACTATGCCAGCAATTTGGTTTGTGTGTGATTATGATTTCATGTTAGCTCTGGGAAAACTAAATTTCTTCATCAGTGAATATATTTCCCAGCAATCACTTTTGTGATCTGATTAAAAGTATCCAGAGAAAGGTAAAGGGGTTATCAAATCTAGCTAGTTAAACTTCCATTAAAGGTATACAGAGGAGGTTTTGAGTCTGGCAGTGGTTATGTTAAGCGCATGTGTAGAGTTAAAATGTATTTCTACCTAGTTTAAAGGGTGATTGTATTTACCACTTGCTATGCAACCACTTTGTGAAGAAACGAGCTGTGAGTAAAAGGGGAGCACATAGAGCCCATATTCTCATTATGCACACCCTCAGCTGCCTCAAACTTGGTTGAAAGACATGTTTCTGCAGCTCTTTTCCTTGTTTCTGCCTTCTCTGCATTCTGGTTTCCAAGAGAAGGTCATTCAGGTGCCTGTGTAGGACGGGAGAGTGAATAGACCCCAACCCTGCTCCAAGCTGGGCTGCTCTGGCCCTAGGACTATGATTAATGCTCTGACTTTTACCCCATCAGGTCAACTTGGATGCAGCAGTGAGCTGATTAGGACAATATCCATGGTGATACTGAGATCCATAAATCTTAGATTTTTATCTGGTTTGGAAATGTGCATCTCAAGGCATATCCATTTGGATGTCTATGGCTAAGAGCTGTCTGCAGGGGTGCTGCAAGGATAGCCTCTGTGAGACCAGCTTGGGGCTGCTCTGTGCTGAACACAGGGGTTTTCAGCAGACCCACTGCAGGATGTAGCCAAGACCATCGGTCAACTTGGCAGCATATTTGGGAAAAATTTAATTAAGACAGAACAAAACACCACATAACGATATGAAGAGCAAGGAAAAAAAATGTGAGAAGCAAGCCTGTCAATACCAAGTCTGGAGGATGGGGAGGAAGGGCTCCAGGCATTAATGCTGATATTTCCCCACAGCCTGTGGAAGACACTATAGTAGAACAGATGCTCTCCTCCAGCCTCTAAGGAGGACCAGGCAGGAGCAAATATACACACTACAGGTAGTGAAGGACCCAACACTGGAGGAGGAGAATGTTCTTTCAAGAAACGGAAGCCTCTGGAGAATCCCACAATGGAGCAGGTTTGAAGGACAGCAGCCCATGGAGATGGCCTTTGGAGAAGGACCCATGAGCAGGAGATAAACATGAGGAGAAATGAGTGCCAGAAAGCAACTGCTATGGATAGACCATTACCCGCAATTCCTCACACACACTGCTGCAGAGAGGGGCAGGGAGGAGGTAGAGGAGATATGAACAAAGCAATAAAGTGACGCCTGGATAGAAAGGGTAAAGGAAAGCTGTTGCTTTAGTTTTTATTTTCTTCTGATTATCTAATCATATTTTAATTTGCAATAAATTAAATTATTATTCCTCATTTTGAATCTGTTTTGCCTATTACATTAATTGGTTAGTCATTCCCTGCCACTATCTTGACCAATAAGATTTTTAATCCTATTTTCTCCCCAAATTCTGTTGATGAGAGGGCATGAGAGAGCAGCTGTGCGGGTATGTGGAAACCAGCCAAGGTCAATCCACCACAGAATACTTCTACTGATACCTTTCTGAAAGTATTCCTTTAGTACTTTTGTACTTCAATACTGCTATTAAATAAATATTTCTTTAGTATGGTCTAGTGAAAGGTGATCCTGCCCATGGAATTTGGGTTAGAACCAGTTGATCTCTAACATCCCTTCTTACCCAAGCCATTCTATGATTCTAAGATGACATTGTAAACAAAAATCTTCTCCTGTCCCAAATATGGCCTCCTTGACCATTCTATTTCCATGTCTAGAAATAGCCATTCTGTTTCTACTGTCTACTTTGTTTTTCTTCCAGGAATCTTAGTTAGTCTGGTTTATTTCTTTTCTTTCCTTCCATGTCACACTAATAATTCCCCCTTTCTTCTCTCAGAATCTCTGATTCCTGATCCTTAACTTTTTCTCTAGACTGTACAACAAACCTCTGCATTGAGTCTTGCTCTTTTCTCTGCTGCATTTCAAACATCACTTACCACTGCTGCGTTGGTCTCTACACAGACTTCCCAGTCTCCAGGTCCCAGTTTTTCTCAGTTAATATCTAACCTGTCTGTGTACTTCTCTAACTTGAAGTCTCAGTTTTTGAGGTCCCCTCACACTTGTGTTGATTCAGTGCAATCATGGCTGTAACCCCTGTGCTTTTGGTGTTTGAATCCTGCAGTGTCTTCTTCCTCCATGTGACAACTGCAGTTTCAGAAGAGTTATCCAAAATCACTCCTGACAGAACTCTGCAGAACTGCCATTTTAGGGAAAGCCTTGTTTAATCCTTAGTGAGCAGAATCTAGCAGGATTTGAACTGTTTAAATGAACTATAAAACAAGGCTGCATCGACTGCAATTTTGCAAATGCTCATAACATGTCACCATGTAGCTAGATTTTAGAGCTGATGGCAAATAGATATAAACATTCCCCTCATTGCCAGAATTATACAGAGTAAAGCACAATTCCAGACCAAATATTTAAAGCCTGGCAAGACTGTAAACAACTGAAAACAGAGTTTTGCAATGCAATCAATAAGGAAACCAAATAGTAGGTGGATTTAGCAGCCCTGCTTGTATAAGAACACTTTAAGGGCCAAATTGTCAGCTGGTAGAAATCAAAAAAACAGCAATGAGTGACTAACAGTACCTCTGATTCATAGCAGGTGTAGATTTAGCTTGTAAAATAAAAATGAAATTCTATGTTTAGATCCTATGTGAGAAAGCTTCCTTTATTGTTGCATTTTAAGTGTATACATATCCAAAAAGGGCTAATAATCTTTGCTGTTCCCTCTAAAAGTCTTAGTGCTCAAGAGAGGTAAGATGAAGATGTGCATTAAAATATGAAATTAAAACATTAACTGGTTGGGGCTAATACTAATCCATACTAATGCATTCTTTATTATAGACATTTCAAAGGCATTTCTCAAAAATTGTAGATGAATGCCATAGAACCTCTGAGGAAAAAAAAGCATTTAGATTAGAGGTCAAAATCAGAACTTGATATTTAATATCACATAAAGACCTATGTAGCTGAGAATTTTCTTCCTGGAAAGTTTCTTTCCCTTTCTTTTATTTTGTCCTGTTAAACACAATTGCTTCCTTGTGAAATCCCCTGCTTATTGAATTTACCTTCCAGATTGAGAGCAGACATCCTGCTAATCTCATATTTTAAGCCTTTCATTAGCAAATTTTCTTTTGTTTGTATTTTTGTTGGCTACTGAGAATTCTATTTTCTTGTCTTAAATATTAAAGTGCACCAAATTGTCATGGTCATTGTTCAGAATTGTATTTCTAGAGGACACTTAACCTTGATTTGTACATAGGGAAAATGATAAAAATAAAATTACCCATTCTTGTCTCACAGAAAATAGGCATAATTGCATTGAAAAAAAAATATTTTTACTACTTAATTTTTGAGACATTGAAGTGCAAAACAAAAAAGTTCTTTGTTCTTCTCACAGCAGCAGACCAACAAGTTTGAGCTTCTTTCCTTCATTTTAAGTGTGGCCAAGGCTATCACACTACCCATACTTCCTGGTATAGCCAAGCTCCTGGAGTGCTTGAAACGAATTCCAGACAAAATCCCAGTCCAGTTCAAGAAAAATTAAGCCTGAGAACTTATGGAAGGAGGATATTATTATTTTCAAGATTTACAAGATTTTTTCTGACTCAAATCACCAGGATTTTTCCCACTTGCAGTCTTTTTCTCCTATTATTCATGACCTCTCATACACATACATGCTCAGCAGGACCAGGGTGCCATGAACCCAGTGATCTGGCCAGGATCATCTGTACAAAGAGTTGCCAAAGGACACTGACTATCAAAGCTTCACCACATCTCTGAGGTCTTTCTGATGAACAACAGCAAAGCAATTTTGGCCTTAATGGGGCGGTCCTCAAAAGGTTGTGAATTTCAGCCTTTAAAAATCTCCATTAATTTTGCTGCTTTGTTTTCCTTTGGAATATATTTGATGTGTTTATATGTCATAGCCTGTCTTTGGTGAGCTAATAGGAAAAGAATTGCTGTGTGTGGTATGTTGCAGTCTGGTTGTCATGCTTCTGGTGTATGGATGCAGAACTTCCACTGATCAGTCATCCATGTCTTATCAGAATGTAGGCTTTTTGGTTGCCAGGTGAGCAACACATTCCTCAATTTTACTGCTGGGAAGATCATCCTGGAAGCAACAACATGGGGATAGTGTTTTCTGTGACAAATAGAAGCCATTTCGTTTAACCCTTGTCTCCTGCTCTGGTGTTTAAACACACAGGGATTTCTGTTCATATTTCATTTTTACCAATCTTAGTATTCCCCTTAAAAATTTCCACAAAAGTACAGAGTTTCTCTTCCACAGTGAAAAGACCCATTAGGTGATAAGATGTAAATCAAGTAGTCTATGTAGCATTCATTGATATATTTCTCTGGATGTCTCATAACTTGACATCCTTTAGTGCCCTTCTTTGTAACATTGTCAGTAAGAATGGACTTGCTAATATGCCCACCTTTCTTTCTTGTGTGTCATGCTAATTGTCACCATATTCCCATCAGCGCATTAACATATTGGAAACCTTCAAACTCATCTCACTCTATAGATCGTTTCATTTGTCAGATTGGCACTGGAGTAGCAGTTGTTTCCTTTCTGCTACTACTGTTCTTCATATGAATTATGGACACAGAAATAAAAGTCCATGAATTGATATCTTAGGAGCAATTTTCTTTTAAAATATATATAATAATAATTTTCAAAGAAGCAGTTTTTTTTTTTTTTACTAGTTTCAATGCTGCCTTCTCTTTCTTTCCTCTTTTGTTAATTCCAATTATCTATCTGCTTTCTGTGGACTTTTATGCAAATAATGTTATCATGATATAAAATTAAAACTTCTCCTTCAAGAATACGTCCATCAACAACCTTAACAGAAGAACAATGATCATCTAATTATAAAAAAAAAAAAAAATCCATATCTATCTCATATCTATTACCTAACCATAAGGTAATTTTAACTTCTTTTGTTGGTACTTTTGTTGGTGTTAAGACATTTCATGATATGTCTACAGACTTTTGAGACAGATTTCTTCTAATAATTTGTGAATACAATTGTGTTTACCTTACTGACTGAAATGAGTTTGGGGTATTCAATACTTTTTCTCAGGGTTTTTTTTTTTGTTTTGTTTGGCTGCTTGCACCCCAAAATGAAAAGAGATGTAATCGAAGTCAAAATTACTTATGAAATTGGAATTGTTTTTCCTATTTTTTTTTTTAAGTAAAAATTGATTTTTTTTCATAGAAGACTGTGTTGCCATGGAAAGTATGTCTATGTAAAAGACAACTGCATCAGGATGCTTCTAGGGATTCATTTATCCTTAGCGAAATTTTATTCCACCCCTTTCCCAGAACAGTTTCCACTGATAACTGATACATCGTGAGGTAATGTACTCAGGCATTGAATCCCCATGAGCTCCACCTAATGCTTAGAAAGACAAATTCTCTTCCTCATCTTCAAACTGCTGTCTGGAGTGTTTTCCTGATTCATCACTCCCCCTCTAGGTGTAAACCACATCTGCAAAGGTGAAAGCAGAGTGATTAAGTTTATTTCACAGTTGTCACAAAATAATATAACTTGAATTTTAAGATCCAAAGATAAAATATAATGCTTTAATGGAAAACAGCCTGTGCACTTGAGAAAGACCAGCTAGTTTTAAACGCTGTGATTTATGCTCATAAATATTATGCAGAAGGTCAAAGACCAAAATGTGGAATAATATAGAGTGTTCATTGGCTCGAGAACATGAAGAAATTATGAACATAACATCTGATGTCTCACTTATTGCAAACTACATTTTCAGCAGCTCCTGCACCAAAAACTTTGGTTGTTAAGAACATCAATTTTTATTTATTCTTGGTGAATTTACCCTATATCTGATGCGTTTTCTGTAAACAAAATTTCTGCAAAATATGTGCTACTAACTTCTTGGGTCTTTAGTGCTCTCCTACAAGCTAAAACTTGCTGACCTTAAATATGCTTTAAGTGTCTTGAATTTTTTGTCAGTTTCTCTCCATTGTTCCCAAAGGTCTGAATGTCAGACTAAAAAATGTTACCATACAACAAAACTGAGATAATTTAAATAGTGTACAATGGCTTCTGTTTTCTGACACTCAGTGTTCCCCTGTTAGGCTACTAAACTTCCAAGTTAGCAACTGGAAGCTCACATTTAAACAGTTTTTTAAAAAAATAAACACTAAATTTACATTTAGTGAAACATACTTTCATTATTTTTTAAAACTAAAATATCTTATACCCCCTACATGACTGTACAAGGGGTGTGCTTTCTTCTTGCAAGTTTCATTTTTTCATATATGAATGTTTTCAATACCAGTTTAGTGTCTCTCTTTGTAAAAAACTAGGAGCAAACCAGGTACTCTGCTTACAAACCATTTCAGGACAGGACCCTGGTCTGGGTGCTGGTCACTATGCACCAAAGGTATGATTACATAAAAGGTGGTTCTAACATACGAAGAAACAGAGGGAGGAAATGCCTTTGCTCCAACCTTTATGAAACCTACAGAGAAGAAATACAAGAAATATAAGCAATATATCACAGAAATATATCCTGGTAGCATATATATACAGCTACATCCTTCCCTGCAATTGTATTTCATCCTAATTGTTGTCACTGTTCTTGAGGTTTTTTCAAATTTTACATATATATGTCTTTATTGATGTAACTCTCATCTAATTAATTAATGCATGTTTCTCTAACTCGCTTCTATGAGCGTGATATAGCAAAAACCAGGATCAGATACATGTGGAAGTCTACTAGCAATAGTCCTCATATGATGGTGATTTATTATTGAAGATTATTTGTTGAAATTGACCAGCTAACAAGATTTTAACCTATTCATTTTTTACTTCATTGATTTTGCATTGGAGATTTTATATTAAATGTCATCTACAAGTGCAAGTGTATTATCAGTTACACTTATCAATCACATTCATTGTCTTGCATATCCTGTGTCCTTCAGAATGTATTTTTCCTGTAGAGAATTTTGTTCAAAGTTCCACTGTAATTATTACACTTCTATATAAACTTCAGGAATACATTTGAGTTGTTTGAATTGAGATTTTATGAACTGAGATGTGAAGCTCGATCACTTTGAATTTCTGAATTCCAAGTTCATTCATCTGCTCTGTCAACACAGACTGACAGAGCTCTGATTTTAATTGATATGTCAGAATGGTGAGTGAGGCTTTTTAATGTTTTTTACAGAACGACACTCAAAGAGGAGATGTAGAATCTTCTTTAGTCAATCAATCTTCCTGCTTACAGAATTTAATTGAGACAGATCTTGGGAGATGTTGGAAGGACTAGGAACCTAGACAGTTTCTGTAGAGGCTATAGAGTGTATGTTGACACTGAAGAACTGCTATGAGATATCCAAGGTATTGTGCTGAAAGCAGTATTGTCATGGTAGCACAGATTTTCACTCGAGTTAGTTTCCTAATAAAAGGACATTCTTTACTCTCTTTTGCACTGTGAAATACAAACTCTTAATCTTTTTTCACCTCTTATTGTTTGAAGAAGAAAATTCTCTTAGTGAGTTGTCAAGCTGAGAAAGAACAGAGTCCATTTTCTACAAGCTAGTAAAATAGGCTCAGCTTAACTTAAATAATCATTTAACTTAAATAATTTTATTTGGTTATTTATTTAACATTTTCAACATATTCATTTCCAAATGATAATATTTTAAAAACAAGCTGCTCAGAGGATAAGACAAACGTTAGGAAAACATTCAAGAATGGTACTCCACTTATAATAGGACATGATTTCTTTATTGTTCTTTAAATTTAGTACATAAAATATTCTTCTTCAAAGACTAAATACAAAACCCAAGCCTATATTTCCAGAAAGCATAGTTTGCTATCAAGTCCTGTGCAATAGGAGACTTCTCTTTTCTAAATGTTCTTTCTTAACAATTTAGTATATTGCTTTATGAATTTTCAACAATATTTTTAACTGTTCCTCTGATTAAAATCTACTCTGCTTGAGATCCTTGAAACATTAGAGCTGTTGGCACCTTTTAGAAATTCATAATGGAATTTATGTATATTAAATAAAAACTAAGTTAGTTCAACCAAGTTCTCAGTTGCACCAGTACAAACCACTTGGAGAGTATATTTTAAGAACATGAATACAAGCAAAGAATTGGTCATGGTATTTATCTGCTCACTCGTGGAATACTCTTTGAAAACTTAGTTATAATTAACAGCACAGATTGGAATGAGAGGTGTTGCCAGTAGGAAAATAAAACTTTTTCCAAAAAAGCAAAGTGAAGTTTTAAATCTTCTCTAACATTTTAAATCTTTATCCAATTGTATTCATAAATTTCATAAATGAAAGATATGGAAAAATTACACGTTTGTCACATTGGATTGTCCTTAGTAGAAAAAGTCTAAAAAGCCAGTTCACTCTATTTAAAATCTTTAGAGCTATCAAAACTTTTCACTGAGTCAGAACTAGTACTTAACTTTTTTTCTGAAAAGTTGTTCCTTGCTTAATCAAGATTTAACCGTAATTCCAGAAACTTGACTTCAGAGATGGCATTAAGAGATTGTTGTGAAAATATTGTAGTTACTCTGCAAATTATTTTAGAAATTTAAAAAAAAAAAATATAATGCCACAGAATACACAATGTATACCACTATAATACTCGTTAAAAGACCAGAAAATAAAACTTCTTGTTTATGTAAAAGCCTCCAATTAAATCCAGTTGAAAACATTACACTGGATTTGTTTATTAAAGCTCTGTTTATTATTATTATTAATTTTTTATTGTGTAAAACACTGTGTTATATCAATGTCAGTTATATCCTGAGGACTTGAATGTGGCCACATAGAAGTTTCTGTTCTGAAGTAGAAGTAGCTTGATAGTTACTATTAAAGAAAAAATAAAACACTCACCAAAAACAATACCAAAATAACAACCCCTAAACAAACAAACAGAGAGGAAACCCAAACCTAAAAGCAAAACCCAAACAAACCAACCTGTGGGTATGTTTAAGTCTGTCTTTGAGATTTCACCTTGGGGTAAGTTTGGTAATAATGTATTTTTCATTCTTCTAGCACTGTGCTAGCTGGAGCCCATTTACATGAACTGAAATCAATTTTTGAAAGCCAAGATTGAGCAAAACATTAATTAAAATTCATGCTGTTTTAATGTGTTGCTTGAAGAAATGATGAAGTCAGGAAAAAAGATAGCCTCAAATCCATGAGAGAGGCCCCTTAAACTCCATTTGTTTGCATACTTTGGCTTTATGAGAGTAAGTTTTAAAACAAGATTTACAGAACAAAAGCAACCTGAGCTGCAGTTAACCAAGATACATGGGGCTGCAGATGATGTTTTCTTGTGCAAGGCATTTAATTCTCACATAGTAGGTGTTGTTGATGGATATGTCATAGATCAGCACTTCTTGGATATTTGAGTGGTCAGAGGAGTTTAGAAGTATTGAAATTGGAACAGTCCTGTGTTTCTTATGCCAAATCTGGTGTTATATTTAGAGATGGCATCATGTGCAAGAAAAGAAAATTGTAAAAGGTTCAGGAATTAATGATCTTGCGTGTTAACCCCTGCAATGTTATAGCTATCTGGAATAAATATAGGAGACTTCTTAGAATAAACACTGATCATTTACTTTGCATCGTATTTCTGCTTGTGAGGGCTGACCACAAGCCAAACAACATACAAGCAGTGGATTCTGGCACTCAGAAGCAGGAAAGTATAACTAATGTTAGGATTGACAGGTCATGCTGAAAGAATTAGAAAAGAAGCACAAGAAAAGTATTTCTATGTAGTGACATGTAAGATTTTCAGCATTAATTTTATGGGTACACTGGTTTATGCTTTCTTGCTGAATACAAATGCTGAAAAACCCCAACCCCTCAGTGTTACCTTTGGGCAGGGATCAGAAACAGCCCTGTGGATTTAGACACCCACCTTCAGTGCCTGCTACAATACAGGGAATTCACAGAGTTCTGATTTATGGGTGCAAATTTACCTCTTAGCATCTGGTGGAATCAAGTTCTCTGTGTAGTTAAGGCATAGATTCTTCAACATAAAAATAATTTTTAAGAGAACTGGGAAAAAGAGTAAGGTAAAAGGAAAGAGCACAATAATTTTTCAGAGAACTGGCAAAGAGCCCTAAGGTAAGGAAAGAGCACTAAGCACTAAGGTAAGTACCAAACGTTCTCGAACGCACTGAGTCTGTGCTACAAAATCCATGCACTACAAAAACTGTCCCACCAAGAAGTGGGATTTCATTATGTTTGGATGAGTCACTTGGAAGGAAAAAATCTCTCCCCTCAATCTTCCAAAAGAGGTTATAAGGTGCTTAGCATCTTATAATGCCCTCAATGTTCTGCTGAATGTTCCAAGGTCCTGTGGGTAGACAAGCTACTTTTCCAATTTAAACTGTTCTACTTTCTCAAAGGAATGCCAAAATTCACTGAAAATTATATTTCTCAAATAAAACATGCATAACTTACACATAATAAACATCATAATTAAGGTTCTTATGTACTTTGAGAGAGAAAAAAATATGTCCCCTAACATATAAAATTCAGTACCAGAAGGTTTAAAATTTGTTTCAAGACTTTAGATCCCCCTAATGTTTGTATGGCACACTGCAGTTCTGAGGAGTCTGGTGGTAAGAGAACAGGATGCAGGCAGCAGCACAGCTCTGCTTTTTCATGACTAGTAACTAGTGTTGGAATTTAAGAAGTGGGGTCAACATTGCACAGTGTCACCTTAGGCCTTATGTATACTTACATAGGGCCCAACTGTTCCAACCAGTGCTCTTATTTCATAGAGATGAAAATTGAAGGAACTTTAATAAATCGTTTTCCAAGATGGATACCAGAATGAAAGAATTCCTATGACCTGGGCATGTGCTAGGTCATATATTCTCTCCTGAAGTGCAGCAGTTGTTTATAAGTTGCTATCAGTGTCAGAGACAGCTTGTACAAAATGGTTTCCAGCTATGAAGTTTTATAGAATTTCAAAGTTCCGACTCTTCAGGGCTATAGTTTTCCACCTGTCCTTTCTTTATGCATCCTTTTAATAGCTTTGAAATTCAGCTATTGCATCTCACAAGAGTCCTTGCACCCTAACACTGAAGAAGTGGAAAGGTAGAAGGAGAATTTTTCTTTTAAATATTTATTACTCTTTTATTCATTCTGAATTGTGATTTAAGCTCCTGTAATTAGTTTTGCAAGAAAAGAATGTGTTGATAAAAGGAATACATAGTGATTACATGACTTTAAATATAGTATCTGTCATGGGGGGAGGTATCTGAGGCAATTAATATTTTCATGAGTTACGTGTCTTGGCCGTGTTTACTGTCTAAGTGATCTTTTTCATACTGGTAAACAACATTGTCCACTATGAATATGAAACACCATGAAACCAGCTTGCTTCCATAGTAATGTGCTTCTTATGGACAAAATCAGTCAAGAGCAGAGACCTAACTTCATAAACAATACTACAACCTCATAAGTTATGTATAATACAGTTCTCTCTTAAAAAAAAGATGGTTTTGCTTCTCTGAAGTCTATACATCATAAGACAAAGCCAAATTCTTATACACCCATAAAAATATAACAAAAGAACAATGTATTTATTACAAAAACATATGCAAACACATATACATACACACAGAACTGTTTCCTGTATTTGCATTTACTATCTCTTTATTATCTTTCTAAGACAATAAATCCAAGAATTCAAGATTTTAGGCCCCCACTATCCTATTAGAAAATAACACACTGCTCAAGATAGAACCTAAATTTCTTCTATGGCTAAAAGAAAGCTTCAAATTCTCTAGATTTAAAGTGACCTTAGAGCTTAAATGAAATGGGGTTTGTTTCCTCTTGAGGAATTATCAGTGTCCTAAAACCATTTTACAACTAAACACAATATAACCTAGCTGGTGATCTCAGCTTTTTCTTTCTCTTTCTGCATCTCCTTTCTTCTGTGTTCTCATTACTATAAATCCAGAGCATAGGAATAAAATGTGATTAATGTGTTTCCAGACAGAGAGGACACAGCAGGATGAAAACAGCCACAGGCTTTTTTTTTCCCCACAGTCAATGGCCCACCTTCCTTGGTGACAGGAGGAAATATATATGTTCAGAGTATATGACTGCACTGTGCATTAAGCTGTGTGGTTTTTGACTCTTCCTGAGATCTGATGTGGTTTCTTTGCATGAAAAACCCTGCAGGCATCTTGCCTGTAACCTTAATCGCCTCCTTTCCCCTTCTAATGCAGAGTTCTTGCACTTTTGAGTTTTCTTATAAGATGATTTATTGTGCATAAAATTCCATTTTACTCCTAATGTAAATTATACTGCCAACTATCTAAATGCCAGATATCTTCCAAAACTCAGTCTTTTTTGGGGCAGTCAGCTGTCTGGTCTTAATGCCTAAGTGCTTTCTAAAGCACAATGAGTTTTGCTGAAGTTTTCCTCAAGGAACTGTTTATTTCTATTATTTTAATTATTTAATTAATACTGCCTTTTGCGAATAAATTAAGTATCTGTTAATGCATTTTAGAAGATCTACAGGCTTGCAGTTTTAATCTCTTATGTCTCCTGGATGACATTGCTAATTTTGCTAAACATTACCCTAGCAGCAATAGTTGGAATATCATTAATACAAAGCAGAAGACAAGTGCTCTTAGAAAAAGATTCCTTCTGGATATATATGCACTGCAGCTCAACTTGAGGTACATATATAGAGGCAAATAAATAAAAAGTATTGGAAGGCATGTAAATGAAACAAACTGACTAAGAACTCTGTTCTGAACCACTACTATTATAAATACACACCTCTCACACTTTTGAAAGAAAACAAATAATGTATCTGCAATTACACAAATGTGACAGAAATAGCAAATAAACTGTCCAGTACTGCTGAGAAATACTAGCCTGCTGCTGTAAGTGGAGCAGAGAGGTCTTAGTGAGGCTCTCAAATAAGAATTATTATTCTTCTTTGAAATAAATAACCGTTTCTCAAATTAACTCTTTATGTGAAAGTTGGCAAAAAAGGAAGATGTACACCTATAGCCTCTATAGCCTGCAGCATACAAATATTCAAAGTTCTTTCAAGTCAAACTACAATGACTCACTCCTCAGCTGGTGAATGCTCACTCTCATGCCATTTGACACCAATTTATCTGTCATTTTTGGGAAGTGAAAAGGTATGTGAAAAAAAAATCTTCAATTTCTCAGTCCCATGCTCTGGTCTGTGTTAAGAGCCAGTGACCAGCTGGAAGTCTGCAGACTGCTTTATAGTAATTTGTTGATAGCTAGAATGTTGAGCTGATAGATCACATGACAGGTTATCAAGTGCTATTCAATATCTTCTGATGAATCCTCCCTCAGCTCCTTAGACTATTTTCCCAATCAACACTTAAGTTCCTTTTTTAAAAGACACCTTCTACTTACTTTGTACTTCAGTCATTTCACTGAATTTGTTTGTCCTAGAATATAAATTAAAGTGGATAATTAAAAAGATGAGTCAAAATATTCAATGAGTATTATTTATGGTGCAATGTCCATGCTCCTGGCCTCAGTTTCCTACTGAGAATGGTGACCCTTGCTACATTCTAGTCATTGATTGTACTATCTACACAAATATAACTTCATGTAAGGCTTCTAAACTTAAACTCAGGAACAATACTAACTAACAATAATTTGTAAAGAGAAAAGCAATAAAAATCATGGTAATAAGCATTCTGACATTTTAAAATTGTGCTATCATTGAATAACAAATGAATATATCATAGTAAGGTTTAAAATAGAAAAAATGCATTCAGGGTTAAATATTTTACAGCATCAAGCACTGAAGAATCTTAGCTTGACATAAGTACCAAAACAGCACATGTGCCTGATAAGAAGCCCTTGGACACAGCAAGTTCTTGCATCAATGACAGGACTGAGCACCATACCCAATCCATGTCAAGGTGTGAGGTAGGACCTGTGTAACAAGAGAGTTCCCCCTTACTGTTTTTCAGAGGCCTTCTCTGATAATGCCTCCAGGCATCATGTTGTTTTACTCTAAAATAAACTGACGGCCACAGATGTTGAAGCTAATGTGTAGAACCTAGGAAGTTTCCTTTTATTTTATTTAATTATGAGTTTATTCACAGCTCCCATACTGACAGATAACATTTGATGGTTCATTGCATAAGAATCTTCAACAGCAAAGAAATATTTTGAATTATAGATTAATCATTCTGTTTAATAACTTAATAATAATATGTCTCCCAGCAATAATCAGCACAAATGTCTACTTTTCAGCTTCAGGGCAGTGATGGTAATAATTCAATGACAAGTATAGTTTAGTCTCACTGGAGCTAACAACTATTAGGAACAAAGAGCCTATTTATCTTTATTGCTTCAATTTGAGCCATACAAACTTGATGTATGATTCTGTCATGGGAAGCTCAGTGTCACCTACCAGTGCAACCAAATTCTTCAGCTCAGGAGATAGTCTTGTTCCACATTCTGATGTATAGTGTGTTTCTTTTGGTTATGGATCAGTAAGCCAACAAGGTCTGACAGCAGGACAAAGTTTGTTGCAAAGATCCAGGAATGCACTCATGCTGCCATTTCCCTTAAAAAAAATCTTTTTAAGTGATTGTCCACATACTGTCTTTGCATTTTCTATACCTGAATGGGTATAAGTTACTTTCTATCATATTTTTTGTCTACTTCTTTTTCTTCTTCTTTCCTACTTCAGGCCAAGGCATCGCATAATCCTGATTATGGATTTCCTCTCTGTACCTATTTAAACCCAGGCTCATCTTTCTGAATGTCAGTGATGAGAACTCTAGATCTCTGTCTCTTATGCTTTGCATACTGACATTCATATTGTCCCACTCTGCTGAAAATAGTTTGAAAATATCTTAGTACGATGACTGAACTTTTTCAAATGCACTTTATTGGTGATTCAAAGTAATTTTTGCAGTTCTTATACTAATCCCCAATTTCTCAAGTTCAATCAATTCCTTTGAATATTTCACGTGAAGTCCAGAGAACTTTAGTTTTCTGCATTTTTCTTTTACAAAAAGTGAAATTTTATCAAAGAGAACCATACAGCTGACTTGGTATGACATCCTTTTAGTGTGTTGTGTGTATTTCCATTTCACATGCACAGCCATTTTTCTGATTAGAGTAATTAAAAATACCTGATATTAGAACTGATTTTTATATGCAAGTTTCTTTTTTTCTGTATTACAGAAAAGACTGTCTGGTCTCTCATACTTGTGTATGTTGAGGTTCTTTTGTTTCAATGCCATTGAGGAGGAAAAAAATTGCATCCTCTTTAATCAGAACAATTAGGGCTTTGCAATTAAAGTGTTTTGTCCTTAATTTGAGACGGAAGTCTGGGCAGTCAAATTACTGAAACTACAGCTACTTTATAACATAACTGCAACAGGAAACAAAGAAGTTCTGATAAGAAAGGAAATTTTAGTAAAGATTCCAGACATCATATTTTACAGAGATAAGAGACAAGACTATATCAAGAAAAGCCTTTCCAAAGCAAAGGAAAACTGGCCAGGGAGAGGGATTTCTAACAAAATTTTAAAGGAAGCAAAATATGATTTTATTTTTATATTAAAGTTTCCCTCCAGGAAGTCACTTTGCAAATCCATCAGTTGGGAGCACCAATTCTTCAAGTAACTGAAAGTATTTTTTTCCATTATGCAGCAGGATCAGATGCCATATAGCCACTCTGAATGCCTTTAAAACAAGTTGTAACTCAAATAGGTAATATTTGTACTTCTTGAGAATGGACAAATATAATTAATTAATTAATAGCCAATTAATGGTTTCATGCCAAACTGTGCTGGGTTTGGCTGTGCTAGAGTTAATTTTCTTCACAGTAGCTATATGTAGATATGCTAGATGTAAATAAAAAGAGGTAGGGACCAAACTATTTTGTTTTTAGGATGCCAGAGCCTGAAGCAACTCTCTTTGTAAATCAGAGAAATTGAGATTTTTGTTAAAATTTACACCACACATTTGTAGTTAAGAACATATATCCAAATTTTCATGGCATTTGTCCGTCTGTAGCACTCTTTTCCCCTATTTAAATGACCCACATGTTTTCATAACACTGAATCTATAAAAAAAGACTATTCATCTCTGCAGCATAAGATCCTTGTATTAGATGTTGTAATGACAAGAGCATAAAAAGGTATACCATAGGAAAGAATAATTTCCTTACTTCTCTATAAGGGAAATATGAGAGATGTAACCTGAATTTTAGTTGAATTCTTTCCCAGTGCTACAGTCAAATTCATTACATTCACAGAACTCTCCCTGCAACCTTAGTTATTCTACCTCTGGAGTTCTAACATCATTTCTCAAAAGGAGCTCCACCTTGAATAGAAACATTGCTACTGAAATTATAATAACAGCAATCACCATAATTTCTAATTTTCAGTCATAATCTGAAAAACATTTGATTCTTTCTGCATTGCCTTTACCTATATAGTCCAGTTTTCATTCTCTTATTACTTTCTATAAAATTCTGGGGTTTTATTTCTGTCTATTATTAAATTTCCAGGTCTTAAAAAAAAAGACAGCATCTAATTGCTCACCCAGATATCTGTGACACTTCAATGCTTTTGTTCAACGTCAGGAAAAAACCCACCACACTATTGCCCTTTAAGAAATCTACCTTTCAGTCAGATAACTTTTTCTTTTTTAATGTGCTTTTTAAGCCACTAATCTCTGATGCCACCCTTTATCAGGTGATATTTATATATTTAAGTATTGCCTGTCAACAATGTTTTCCTTACTTATTTCAAAACCAGAATTTCGATGTTATAATACTGCTTCCACTATTTATTACCTCCTAAATATTTTTACTTTAATGGTTCCTCTGATGTATTTTTCTATTTGATACTATGAAATGTTTTAAAGATTTTGCTCCTCAATTAAGCAGTCTGTATTTTTTCTCTCTTTCTCAACTAATGCCACCATATGAACCAGAGTACAATCCCTCAGGATCTCTCCAGATGCAAAAGACTATCACAGCAAGTATGAAAATTTCTGTAATTTAAATTTTCAGTTCATGTATAATTCCTTGTTGTTGATTTTGAATCCTCAAACATTAAGCCCGTTGAGTATATTTGAACTTTGGATGGTTATGGTACATTAATGCTTGACTTTTGATAAATCATTTGAAACTGAAATAAATTTTTCTTTTTATTTTCTTATTCATTAAGAAAATGAAATCTTAATTTTTTGGAAGAATATATTAAATATGTCACTCCAAATTCATTAGAAAACTAGTGTGAAACTACAAAACAGTCTATGATATATGCTCTGCAGTGTGGGCTATTGTTTTAATTGTAATTGTATTTTTATTGTAATCTGACACCTAAGAAAGATATTATTGTCTCAAAAAGGTTAATGTTTACAAATATAAACAAACCAGAATCTGTTGTGGAATGAATGTCCTATTAATTTCCCACCAATTTCTCACTCATTCACAGTCTAAAATCAAGAACATGCTGTGCCATTTTTTGTCTTTCACAGCCTGGTAGATCACTCCTTTAAAAACTTAGGTGAGCGTGCAGAGCTTGAAACAAAGCTGTGAATTCAGGGCTATGCATCCAATATTCCACAGAGGTGGATGTTCTCCATTTCTGTCATTACCTTTTACCTGTGAGTGTACAGGAAACTTAAAACAAATTGACACCTGTGCAGGAAAGTGAAGAAATGGCAAAGCAAGCCCCCAGGGACCAAGGGCAGAGTGCTCATGAGTCTGTGCTCAGTGTTTCCAGCTGCTGAGCCTTCACTCCCGTGCAGTAGTATGTTGTGTGGTATAGATAAAGCAGTTCATAAGAACTGCCCTGGGTGGAGTATACAGAGTTTTACACCCATCAGGGAATAGATAACTACAGGACTTAACTGCAGACTGTTCCCAGCAAGGCAATACTCTGATGGTTCATTTTAGGTGAATGCATTTTTCAAGTAATCCTTATGTAGTCTCTCAAAAACAATTTTGCAGAGGGCATTTAGAAGCACACATTAAGGTTTCCAAAATTGTCCCTCGAAACCTTTTCCTGATAAATGTTCTTAACTCTTCCTTCAGAAAAATTACATTCTGAACATGTCTTCCACAAGCTGATTTTCTATAAGATAAGACAATCTGTTCATGAAAACTTGCTTTTTGAGGTTTAGTGTTTTCAGGTCTTCAATCACACCACCAATGAGATAACTAAAAATCCCAGAGTTTGAGCACATTTTAAAAGATTTATGCCAGTTATTTGATGTCATTCCTTAGTAGATAGCAGGTTTTTGAAAGAGGGAGATCTTTCATGTTGGATGAGAATTGCATAACCATCTCAGAGCAGTTCTTACTACCCATAGCTTCTCAAACTCTGATTCCAGTAAGCCAGTAGCCATAGCAGAAAAATACTACGTTACCACCTTGGCCCCTTTCGGTAAAAGAAGTTTTCTTTCAAAAATTTAATTTATTTAACGTTATTATTTAAATCAGTCATAGAAGTGGTCGTCACTGTAACAGAGAGTATTAGTCTCCTCCTGTTAATAGCTTTGCCAAAGAAATGAGAAACCTTCTCAGGACAGGTCCCATCCACATAAGTTAAATGCCTTTGTAGACACAGCCTGTCTGTGCTTGCATATTTCCCAGCACAGTTTTCTATGAATATAGTAAAGTAACAATCTGAACTCTCAAGTTCTAAAAGAACTTGGGAGAAGTTATGCTGGATGACATAAGGAAATCTGGTTGTGTGCTTAAACAAATCACACTATGCACAGCAAAGGTCAGACCTTTTTTAAATAACCCTGATTTCTTCAGACAGCAGGGGATGACAGTATTACTAAAACTTAAAGGAAAACTTGGTCAAAATCTCAAGTTTCCTCACTGTTTCCAATAGGATTAAATCAGTTATCAGTTTTCCCATACTCTTCAAAGATAATATTTATTGCAAAGCCTAGCATCCTGTAAACTCAGTACAAAATAACACCCCTGAATTACCAACTCTGTAGTTCATAACTCAGATTTAGTTGATGTAAACTTAGAATAGAATTTTAAAACTAATGAGGAAATATCCCCTCATATCTGCAGAGGACTTTTGAAGAGAGTGGAACATTAAGTAGTTTTATGCCCTGATGTGGTCAGTGAGAAACAACCACTCCTAGATGCTTTGGATTCTGCAGATAATGTTTCTGGAACTTACAAAGGAAGAAAGAACATAAAAACACACATTCCTTTTTTGTGCCTCAGCTGCACATATATTCCACAGGCAGCCCAGTAAACTAAGAATGCAGCACCCACAGAGATTGAAACAACTGCAAAAACAGCTGTAACAAAATCAAAATTTTGGTCCCACTAGCCAATGTTTAAAATGTCACTGTAAAATGACATGGAAGAAGGAAATATGTCTGTAGAACCATTGGAAGGGAAGTTATTTGGATTTTGTTTTCCTTTAAATGGGTCTGACCTGGAAAAGGATTGAAAAAGAAACTGCTCAGACCTTATCCTTAGAAAGCATAGATCCAATTCCTGCCTGGTTAAAACTTAGGGTAACTGCTTATTTCAGTTACAGCAAAATCCGAGCATATGAATCACTGAAGGCTTGATTTAGTGCAAGTAGTTCAATGCATGTAGTTGATATGTTTGAGGGAAAAATGAGAGTTCCAAAAGCAACTTATGTGGCAAAATGACTTGTTTATGCCTAGAATATGAGACAATGCTACAATGTTTTCTTTCCTTCTATTTTTTTCAGCTATAAAGGATAAAAAAATGAAGCAAATGCATGGACAATCACTTATTTATGTTGGCAAATTAGTTTAGATCATAAAGCCCAGAAATTTAGATCACAAAGTAACACAGGAATCTGTTGGAAGATACAGCATTCCATTTGGAGCAAAAGTATCTCGAATGAAATTAATTACAGTATTAGTATGGATAATTTAAGAAACAGATGTAATCCACTCTGAATTTTACTTAATAGACAATTTTTGTCTTCAATACCTAGAACAGGAAATATTAGAATGCATTCACACATAAAGATTTCAAATGCAACACTTACAGCAATGCTCAATGTACAGTTTTAGATTCAACTGTGGTTTCCTCCAGGTTAAGCCAATTCAAATGTTAAACTCTCTGGATTGCTATGAAAAATCTTATGAAAACTAAACTGTAAACTTTTAAAAATACCAGAAATACAGTGGCTGCAGCACAGACCTCTAATATATGATGGTTTCCGCTTTCAACGTTTCAGTTTTATTTCACATGAACCAAATTTAAAGCTTAAATTCCTTGCTTTAAGTGTCATTCACAGGCCACTTATTTCTCACATTTGCTGAGCATTTGAACCATTTCCCTTTTTAAGCTTTGATGAATATCTTGTGAATCTAGGAGGATATAAAGTACATAATGAAGAAAGGTAAATTGCCAGTACCTTAGAAGTTCATTTTGAGTTAATTCTGGGCAGGAACAATACTTTGCAATCTCTTGCAGACTACCATATCTGTATGACAACAAGTCTCAAACTAAAGTCACAGATCTCAGTAGCCTTTTGTTCTTCTGAGGTGGACCAGAGGAATAGCTCAGAATTTCGTTTGGGTGGTTTCATTATGGCTCATAAATATAGGCCAATCTTCCCTGTCTTCACCATGATAAGAGTTGGAATGAACGTTCCTTTCTAGGATGGGAGTAAGACAAGTATACTTTCCATCAGGTCTTAACTAGATTCCTGTGTCACTGTCCATTTTACAGCAGGTGCAGAGAGCAGACTGTGAACTGCATTTCAGAAAATTTAAGAATCCCAGATTTAGATTTGCTGATAAATATTGGGTTATTTAAATCTTTTGGTCATTCAAGAGTAATTGCTTTTCTACTTTCTGTATGCATTTTTCCGTGATCATCTTTGGGTCTCTAGTGTGTACCTGAAGTGCCTTTATAAACTGTACTGGGTCTGCCTTCAGAAAACTGGGGGGAAATTATACATTGTTATTTCAGCAGCTATATAGCTTTGATTTAGTATCTGCATCTTAGTCTACATTTTATATTCTTGAGAGATTTTGTGTGTTGGAATTATTTCCAGATTTTCTGCCTTCCTGTGACAACTATTGAACCTTTGTATGAAAAAGAAAATCTTGCGTGATATAAAAGCAACAACAGTCTTAGCACTTTCCTACTAAAAGAAGATATTTTTTTCTTTTATCCTGGGACAGTTCTTATTCAGTGAAGGCATTAAGGTGACACCAAAGACTAGTGAATACAGTGAAGAAATGCTTTACAGAACTTTAAACCAAAAGTTATTATATGCTCAGGCACAGATCTCCCATTTATATTCTTCTCTCATTGTCTTGGTTCCAAAGAGCTCTGGACATTCAACAAGTAATAAATGGACTTCTCCTGGCATACATATTCACAAAGATAGTAACTTTGTTTAATGTTTTTTATTTGCTTAATGTTTATATTTACTTTGAGAACTTGAAATCATTACTCAAAATATTCATTAAATAACTGTCTCTTGGTTTGCAGAGCCCTTTATCCCAGATGCCTGGGTTGTGAAATGATTACGACTGTTGTAGTCCTTGGATTCCCTTTCGAGCTGGGCCAAAAGGCACCCTCCTAAGCAATTTGCAATGAAGGTGTTAAAGGTTTGACGTTGGCACAAGGCCAGTGTTCTCATGAAGATATACTGTCTTTGGTGTTTGTTGTGAGATGTGACTAAAAACAGAGTAAAACAGTTTCTAATTTAGAATGCAAAAGAAAAGAACTTTATTACTTATAATATGTAAAGAAGATACATACAGAAGAAAATGAAAACTTTAAAAAACACTCCTCCTCCCCCCCCCCTCAAGTTCTCAATACAGTGAAACAAACTAAAAATTCCCAGTCAAGTTACTACTTTTTAGATAATTAATCTCAGTCTATTACTACCCTTCTAATAATCAGTACTCAGTTCATCAAGGAGAGATAGGAGTCTTTCTTGCACTATCTCATGACCTCTTCTTCCATGTGCAGTGCTCTCACCACTGTGCATGGACCAGAACTGTTTCTAGGGTTTCTCTTTTTTAAAGATACTTTGGTCAGTTCCAAAACATGACAGCCTCTCAAATTTGGGACACCAGTCCCCCCTCAATTTCACCCCCTGGGGCCGAGGGGCCTTGAGAACAGAGATCTTCCTCTCATCTCTGTTCACACTACTCTTCTACTGTCCACTCTTGGCTCCAAGCCAATGCCTCTCCCCAGATGCAGTCTCTGTGTCACAGAAAAGAAATGAGTCCATCCATGGCTATACAAGAAAAGTCCAGCCAAAGGCCACTCCATCATCTCCTCCCACCTAGGATTCTTTTTAGCATCCTCTGACAATCTTCCACTTGCATGAACTTTCATTACTTTTGCTCAGTTCTCTATCTTTCTTCAAATTCCGGAGGATTAGCATTTATAAAGTTTTCATCATCTACAAAAAGGGTTAAAACCTTGGCTTTACTTGTTTGCTTGCCAAGAAATCCCACGGTATCTGCTGTTGGGTACTTTCTTCGAGCCACCCCCCCCCACCCCATACTCCTTCGGCCGTGCTGCCCGGCTGCCGATATCAAATTTCAAGGTGGCACAGACACAGTCTCTCTCTCTCTCTCTCTCTCTCTCTCTCTCTCTCTCTCTGTCTCTCTCTCTCTCTCTCTCCGGGGGGAGGAAGAAGGCTGCCTGATGCCTCTCAAGGTTCTTGTACTCTCTCCACCCTTCCATCCTGTAGGATTTTTCCTCTCCCCCTCTCTGCCCAAGGCTCCAGCCTGCCTCACCCAGGCCGCATGGCTTCCCCTCCCCGCCCAGCCGGGCAGGGGAGATCCGCCCGTCCTCAGGGACCGGAACCAAGAGAGAGCTTTCCGGGGAGCCCTCTGCTTTGAACCCCCTGTGTTCTCAGAGGCGGATCCTTGTCCTTAGTGGCCACACCAGGTGCCAGTCTTTAAACCTGAGCACTCATTGGTTTGACTACTGAATTTCAAAAAACTCATTTTTTTTTCAAACTACCACATTGGTAAGGGTCTGTATGGGTCAAGACCATTAATAATGCGTAGTTTGAATGTGGCTGACACATATCTAGAGATATTAACATTTTAATAGAATAGAAAAGGAGTATTCTGTGCTTGTGAAACATAGTGCCAAAGAGTGCTGTGTGGAGCATTTGATTTATTATAGATTTATCCAATTGATTCCAGTTCCTGAATCATAGAACCATGTTCAGACATGTTTTAGATAACTCCAAGGATGAAGAATTCACAAGGTCTCTGGGAAACTTTTGACAGATTTTAATCACTTCAAGGTAAAATGTATTTTCCTACACTTAAGTGGAATTTTCTGTTTCAGTGTGTACCCATTGCCTCTTGTCCTGGTCTACTGGGCACCACTGATAATAGACTTCACCTTCATTTCTCCCTCCCTTCAGGTAGTTATACGAGCTGATAAGACCCCTCCCCTGAGCCTTCAATTCTCCATGCCCAGTTTCCTCAGCCTCTCCTTATAAAAAAGCTCCAGCACATTGATCACATTTGTGGCTTGTCTCTGAACTTTGTCCAGTATGTCCAGGCCTCTCTTGTACTGGAGAGAGGACACAGTACTCTGGGTGTGGCCTTAACAGTTCAGAGAAGAAGGGCAGAATCATTTTCCTCCACTTGCATTCACTAGACTTTCTAATGCAAACAAACACTATTCAACTGTAGAATTTGAAGACATCCATTATTTGATTTGTTGTTACAGTTTCTCAAATCACTGTTATTTATAGGCTTTTTCAGACATGACTACAGATGATAGCTGTGCATACTGGAGAGGGATATTCTTTCCCAAGGGCTGACCAACCAGAAGCCTGTTCCTGCATATGTAATTCAACATGACCGTGACCAACTTAGAGTCATTCGCTTGCTCCAGTTTTTTTCCAAAGTTAGAACAGCAGTGATGTGTGACTTTTATGCCTATAAAAGTAAAGAGGCAGGTCTTTGCAGATTTATGTCCCTTATGACTGTGATACGAATTGCAAAGCCTGTCCCAAGTGCTGCAGCTTGCCCTGGGTGTGCCCAGAACTGGTCTCTGGATAAGAGATCAAGTTATGCTACTGCAGCACAGCCTGTAACTCTTTAGCCACTGAATCTTTTAGACAGTTCAAGCAGGCTTGCCATGAGAATTAGATTTGAGAAAAGCCTGCTGTGTCCTCAATCAGATGGATGTGGTGTTTGTTTTTACAGTCACTCTTGAGAAAATAGTTCCACCAGTTTGACAGAAGAAGAATCCAGTTTGTGACTTAGTTTGTGTAGCCAGTAGCTTGCATAAAGACCCTGCAAATCCTGCAAACCTTAAAATATTCTTTTTTGAAGGCATTTTGTTTTTGTAAAAACTAACAGCAAACTAGAGATATTCCATGCTATATTAGCCAATAGTGAAAACAAAAAAAAAAATAATTGTTTCAAAGCCAATTGTTTTTGAAAAAAAACAGCCTCTGTGTGTTTTCAAGTCATGGTGATCACTCTATAACTATTGTCCCAGCCAGTTTTGCAGGAGTTGGTTTGTTTTCATTTTGGAATCAGCTATGTAAACAGTAATCTTTATAATAGTATTTACTTGCTAGTGAGAAATACTTCCAGGTTAAACATTGCATGTTATCTTTTTTACAATTATTTCTTTTTGTTTTAGAATTTAGTTTTGCTGGGCAAAGCTAATTTGAAAATACAAGTCAGATGCCAGGGAAGAAAACATCTCAAAGATTCTGTACTTGGAAAATATATATTTCTTTATTATTAGCTCCCATAAAATTATCAAGAGAGCTTGGCTTCTCAGAAAAACAAGAACTTTTGATAGCTAAAAAATTAAGATAAAATATACCTGTGAGAAAGAAAGTAAATGGGAATATTGTTGTTTTCTGTAAAAATGTTTTTACAAAACCCAAAAAGCTTGATTCAGGAGTTAAATATTCAGAACCAGTGATGGAAACACATAGGTTTCGAGCAGGTTCTTATTTTATATGATAAGTTGTGAGTCAGAAAAGTCAAACTGGAATATGGTTTTGGATGTCATGTTTAATTACTGCTTCCAAAAATGAAAGGGAAAACAAATTGTCGTAAATATCTATTTAAGTAGGAAAACAGTTATAAACATTCCTTTCCCAATTCTTAACTTTGTACCACAGCTAAAAAGTATTGCTTGAACGGGTTAAAAAAATAATAATTGGTATTTGTGTGGGCAGATTGCAGTTTTCTTCCTTGAGATAATTTTCAGGCTAGCTTTCTTCAAAGACCATTTGCATTCCAAAGTCAATATTTTTGCTTGTACATTTCTTTAATAGTTTGCAAAAATGTCTAGACTTATATTTCAAATACCCTTCTTATGTTCCAGCTACATGAATAAGCACTTTTTTTTGCTTAAATCTAGCATTTTCTAGCAGATTAGGCATTTAGGAATGTTAAATCTTCCACATTGTCAGTAAATCTCTCATTCATAAGTTTGCGAAACTGTAACAAAACTAACAGGTATAGCAGTAATATCTCATTAATTATACAGCAAAGTATTACAAGCAGGCAGAAGAGAAGGTGTGCAAATGATGCCTTAGGTTTTAGCTTTTAAATTTTTAGATTCTGTGTTGTGTTGATGGGTAGCCTTAAGTTTCATATTAAGTGCTACTAAGCTCTCTTCTCAAAATACACAAAACAATTCCTTTTCTAGTTTGATACCAAGGACAACTTTCAGGCCTAGAATGAAAACAATGGTGAAGTGAGAAGAAAACAAGGAGGATGGAGCTTCATAACCTGAAGCTATGGTTGGACAATTGATACTATTGATTCTAATATGCTAGTGGACCAGAACTTGTAAGTGAGACTCTGTGATCTGTCATTCATTTTAGTGACCATTTTGTGCTGCATCTTGGGTGTGGTCCTGCTAGACTCTTGTGCGGCCCAGGTGTACCCGTTGAGTCCTTTTAATAAATCCGTGCTTTGTCCTTTTGCTCTGTCCAGTCTCTGTTCCAAGTCAGCCTCCAGAAGACATCACTAGGTCTGGCTGTTTCACACTGGAGCAGGGTGTTTTTGCCAGCCGTCTATCTGCTTCTCTGTTACCTGTCCAAATCAGCCTGTCCTCCTGCCATGGCTCATGCCAGGAGCTGTGCTCCGCCTCTCAGCTCCTGAGGAAGTGCCAGCGCTGCTCTGCGGGCTCTGTGAGGGCTGCCTTTAGCCGCCCGGTGTGCGATGTGCAGGGCCAGCAGCGGGGACAGCCAGCCAGCGAGCTCCGGGCACGGCAGCACGCTGCGGGGACACACAGCCGTGCCCGGAGCAGTCTGGGCTGAGTGCCCCGCACCGACACGGCTCAGCCAGGGACCCCGGGATGAGCACAAGGCATTTTTGGAGGAAGACGTCACCAGAATTGAGGCAAAGTGCGGCCACCTGAGAAAGCAAGTTATTGGCATATTTCCTCCTTCAGGCTCGTTGTTATTCTGGACCCAAACACAGAGGCTGACTGGCACGAACAAGGATTAGAAGAGCTGCTGGCGTGTGCCCTTTGGATTGAAGGGGGAAAGCCTGTACCCTGATTGTCTGGCTTCAGCCTTCTTAAAAAAATGTTTCAACAATGGGTTTTAAAGGCAGAGCCAGCAATGATGGGAGGAAAACACACATCTGAGATTAGAGTAGTGACTCTGTTAAGTGACACTAATTGAAATAAATTGTCAAGTAAAGAAATAAGCAGTATTGACATTGTAAGGAACACTTTCAACTGCTTCTGTTATCAAGATGAAAAACCCTGTGACACTAGCCTAGCTAATATTCAGAAAAAAACACCCCCAAACCCCTGTGTGTTGTTATCATGGACACAAGACAACATAAAATGACTGTGACCAAACCCCCAAAGTCCACCATTTTCATTCACTTCCTGTGTTCTTCCCAGGCCTTTTAATTTATACTCCTGTCTCCTTCTCCCCTTTCCACTTTTATTTTCCTTTTTACTCAGATAAAGGTAGGTGTCACTGCTCAGATTGTGCACCAAATTGGTCTCCAAATACTTTTCATCATCTCCAGCTTCCATAATATCTGGCCTTCCACAAGGAACAGGTCTTTTAAGAAATTTCCCTTTGTATCTACCTCATTCTTATTCCTTATGTCACACTGTCTAAATTGGTTTCCTCACTCTAGTCTTCATTCATCTTTTTCCTCTCTTAGAGACTATAAGTACTTCAGGGCAAGGAATGTATATTTGTATTTACAAATGTATCACATTTCTAAAATTATATGTACATTTACAGCTGTCTATAAATGACTTTTTAATAACAGAAGCAAAATCATTCAGTCCCTAAACAGGGAAAATCTTTCCTTCCCACATGAATTTTACTTGGGGTAAGTCAGAAAAGGCAATGGCCACTAATGTAGTAGTAGTAGTAGTAGCAGTAGTAGTTGCAGTAGTAGTTACAGTAGCAGTAGTAGTTAGTAGTAGTAGTAGTAGTAGTAGTAGTAATGGCTAAGTGAATTGATAGTTTGTTAACACAGAAATTCTGAAATCAGTTCTGCAAAGTTGAAAAACTGAGTGCACTACCTAATTTATGCAAAATATAACAAAGGAAGGAAATTATTGTCAGCACACTGCACTAGTTAGTCAAAGTAAAGTATTCCTCACCTGGGTTTTAAAGCTCTTGAATAAGATTAATATCTCATGGAAGTCACTTTGTAAGGGAAATATCAGTTTTCATGGAGACTATCTTCCAATTAAAATTTTATGTACATACCTTTATGTTAAGGGATATATGGTCAGTAAAAAATCTGTCTTTTAAGATCAAAGTGTCTTTCCAACATGACTATATACACAGACAGATGCACACACACACTTATCTCCACAGTTTGGGTTTTGTTCTCCCCAGAGTTTATTCATAGAAATTCTAGACTTGCCATTTATTTTCTGAGGTTTCTGTGGTTATTGTTTTCAGAGGTACCAATACAGCAATGAAGTGAAGGAACACATATCTCATGTTTCCTGTGTGCAGGCTTAAAACATCCAGACTTCTGTAGATTTTTCAGGACTTGGTTACTTTACAATTTCCTTCCTCCTCTTCCATTTTCAGCCTTTGTCTAGATTGTGTGCATGCCAGACATAATTTTCGACAAAGAAATATTGAAATAAGAAATGCTTCACAGTATTCTCTTGATGTTGAGTCTGCAAATTCTGTCATGCAAATCTTATACTTTAAAGATATGCTCAAACAGTAGGAGCAATTAGGAAGGACAGAAATACTGCAGACTGGAAGTTGAACCAACATCATTCACTTTTTGTATGAGGACCATGGCAATGTTACATGAAAAAAAGTCTAGGCTTGAGGGTCTACAAGATGCAAGAAATAAACCCAAATGAGAGAAATGGTTGTCTGATGTGTGAAACTGGAACAAAGGGACATGGAAAAAAATTTAGTAGTTCGTTGCTGGAAGGAATTGTAAAATCCTGCCGTGAGAAAAGACTAGTGTCTGAATCAAAAGAAAGAATAAAGGTCTAATTCCTTCTGAAATGAAACAGTGTGCTGTCTAGACAATTTTTCAGTATTCTTGGGCTATAAGACCTAGCCTTACTTTCATGAAAAAGTTTTCATAATCCCTGTAAAATCAGAGAAAAATGTGAAGAGAACCACTCAAATGTCTCTACTGTTTTGAAAAGTCGTGATTATACCCATATAGATTTATTGAGGATTACTCTTTTTTCATTTGATAATTTTACCTTTTCTTAAAGTATTTTTAGATAGGGTTCTACTGACACTCATTTTAGACCACCATTATTATGAGGAATATAACAAATTATTTTCAAATCTCGCACTAAGTCATCTTTGACTAAGATTCTCAGCGACCTTACTTGCATTGGCGCAGCATGGGCTGTGCAATATGAGCTCTGAAGAATTTCTGGAGGCTGAAAGGCTGCTTGTAGGGACATGTGTACAAGAGCAGATCTGACCAACACTCAAAGCTGTTTCTTATGTAATAATGCAATGAATGAAAAACAGGACATCTTTTTCCATTTTTTAAAATGCCAATTCTACTATTTAAATTTTAAAGACTTCAAAGGAAGCATATGTTTAATAGCCAAAGTTTATATTAAAGTGCAATGGCAAAGGATTGAGTTATTTGTAGTTTGGGGGACTAGGAGTAGAGTTTGAAAACTGTCTTGCCTTGAAATTAGGTTTTGATGATTGTTGAGATCTTTATAGTGCTGACAAGATAAATAATATCTGATCTTGGTGGGATCCTCCATTTTTCTCACAGTTTCACCTTTTAATTTTTGATTGTTTAAAAAGCTTTTTGGTAGAAAGAAAGGCAAATTTTGTTTGGCATGAGTCAATTATCTAGTCTTTATTATCTGGAAATAAAAAATGTCCTGCTTATGTCTTTACAGCAGAGAATACTGTATAGGGCACATTAAAATACTATGGACTTTTCACTTCTTCGCCATTCCTTCAAGAATGAGAGGACTGAAAAATCACTTGTCAGTTTTTTTCTGGTACTGGTCTGTGGATCAATATATGAAATTGTGGGCATCAGAAAAACTTACATTGCCAATTCCTGATTAAACATTTGATTTAAATTATTCTCTTTATTAATTTATTTTTTTCCTGGTCTCACAGTGTTTTTGGATAATATTTACTGTGTGTTCAGGCAGATGTTAATTATAAAGTCCAACTTCAGCAGTATTAGTGGGGAGGTGACAAGGGAGAAGAGCAGGAACATTAATACATTTGCAAGGACGTGTTGGAAGTCAGATGCCTACACTGAGCTCATCATCCTGTCTCTGATACAGACCAGTAACAGAAGCCCAGAGGAGGGTATGGGCAGGACAAGGATATGCTGGTGGTACCAGAGAGTGTTGCTGACCCTTAAAGAAATATTTCTGAAGCAAGGAGGTATCTTGAAATGTTGTAAACATCCACAGATTTCTCTTCCGTACATTTCTCTAGTCGCTTTTCAATTTTGCAAGCAAAGTGTTCCAGAGACGTGAAAAAAATATTCCTTTTTGTTTGTTGAGAAGCTTCTATTTCCTGCTTTCATTTCATGCTTCCTAGTCTATGTTATGAGGTAAGGCAGAAAACTGTCCTAAGACTTCTCTTTTCTAATAATAGCTCTGATTCATGGGAATTAGAAAAAGGCAATGGTAAAAATTGCATTTATTATTTATTAGGACCTAGATCCAAAACACACTGAAAGAATTTCAGTGGTGAACTTATCTTTCCTGGTGATACCTCATATAATCCAAGATTTACCTTTTCATGGCTGTGTTACATCATTGGCTGTAAATATTTGGAAAAGATAAGTCTGAACTCCACTTCTTGATAATTGAGGGAAAGAGATGAGAAACAGACACAGCTTCAGCTAGTGGTCTCTGTCCACGATAGGATACATTTACTCCACAGAGATGTGAATAATAAATTAGCCAGCTTCTTGGCAAATTTTTCTACATTTTCATTGATTTTCATTGATTTTTACCCCTATGTTCCCTCTGATATCACTAGATTAATACATATTTGGCAAAACAGACCTAAATTTCTGAGGGCCAAAAGCTTTTGTGAGATATGTATAAGCAGAACACAATCTTCTGGGGTGTTTTCAGTTGAAAAATGAATTTAATCTGCAACAAGAAATTACTTCTATCCATTGTTGTGTTTACTGCACAAAAGTGTCTTAGACACCACAAAGATTTGATTTTTTTTTTGCATTTTTTAACAAGAGGAGGGTAGATTTTTTTTTCCACTAAAATCAAGTCTAGTAATTTATCCTAGAATGACATTTCCTTTCTACATCACACTGATCTCTTATCGTCATAACATCTGGTGCATCTGGGTCTTTCTTCTCTTATATGGTTTCTACTGGAGAAAATCCTAGTTTACAGCATAAATTCTTGTTTGCAAGGTTAAATGTATGACTTTGAATTCATGTTCTTGAATTGCTTCTTTTACTATTATTATTAGTAGTAGTAGTAGTATTAGTAGTAGTAGTATCATGTTAGTCCTTACTCCATTCAGCACACAAAAGAATTAAAACAGAACAAAGCAAAACTGTGAGTAATAGACTAAATGAAATTGGCATCCAGAATTTCTCTTCTGTATGGATTCCCTGATGTCTTATCAACGCTATTAATTGGTCCTGTCTTGTTCTATCTAGCTGCCTCTTTCCACAATGCCAGGTCTTGAATATCTAACCCCCTAAACCCTTCCCTCAATAGAATTCAATCTGATCACTTAATTGCAGACAGGCATATACAAAAACACATCAGGCAGACTGTGAGCTTTATTTTATTAGGAAAATTAGCAGAAATGGGGTAAACAGGCAGCAATAAGAGCTCTTTTGAACTATAAGAACCCAAGACAGTTTGAATTTATGAAGCAATCCATTAAATAAGTTTCTCACTGCATTACTATCTAGTCCTTCTTCAAAGCTAGTTTAAAATGTCTGAATCTATAGATATTCCATTACCTCCCTTGATATACTGATCCTTGACATAATATATCTCATTGATAGGAATTTACTCCATCTTAATTTCATCAAATTATTCATAGTTATATTCCCATGTGCTGCCATAAATAATTTTCCTTCATCCTTGGGGTGAAATACTAGTCTCTCAGAAATTATAAGAGTTTTGCTGTTGTGAGCCAGAATTTCACCCTTGGTTTTGCATGCTCGAGATACTTTATAATGTTATAATAAGTTATCATTTGTGTAGGCCATAAATATATATCTGTTTTAATCAATCACTGGAGAGAGCTTACAAGAGATAGGAAGATTGAAATATGAAGTCAGAGTACCTCATTGGAAAGACAAAAGTATTCATCTAATAAACTGTCATACATGATTAAACAGGTTAGAAAAGAAAGACCACCTGGCAGGCAGAGGGCAAGAAAATGCTGAATATTGATTGAAAAATATGCATATCAGAGAAGAATTATCTCTTGGAGCATGAAATTTGTTTGAAATATCTTCGTCCTTCTACAGGAAGCTTGTAGAGTTGGAGGGGGAAAAAAACGAGAAGAAAATTGTTGGGAAGGAAGTGGAAGGAAGGGAAGGGAAGGGAAGGGAAGGGAAGGGAAGGGAAGGGAAGGGAAGGGAAGGGAAGGGAAGGGAAGGGAAGGGAAGGGAAGGGAAAGGGAAGGGAAGGGAAGGGAAGGGAAGGGAAGGGAAGGGAAGGGAAGGGAAGGGAAGGGAAGGGAATTAATTTCCCTGAATTCCTTTCCACATTATTCTCCAAGTGTTAGGACACACGAGCATTATTCTACCATCTTTTGCTTCTCTCTTCTCCCTATCACATTAATAATAATAACAAGATTTATTGCTACAGTATAAAATAATGCTTTGGTACCATGAAGTGGAAAATCTCATGTGGAAAACAAATAGAAAGCTGGCTGTTATAATTTCTTGTATAGGATTTTCTCATTTCTATTTTTTGGATTTCTCTTTTGACAATTCTGCTATTGTTGACTTTTATAACAGTTTTGGCTTCATTTTGTTAGCCTTTCACTGTTGTGCACATAAGTAGGATCTAGGCAGAGCAACATAAATTTAGAAATCTAAGCCATGTTTTTTATGCAGCACCCTTTCACAGAACTTTCAGTTTATTGATGAGAACATGCTTTAGACTGCCCAGGACATCTTACAAAAACTGAATGCTTCTGAACTGAAGTCCCTATAATTATGGACTGAATGATCCTTTTTTTTTTTTTTTTTTTTTTTTTTTTTTTTTTACTTTATACTGTTTCCTTTCTCATTTCATGCACTATAGATACAACAATCACAGTGATAGACAGTACAGATGAATATTGTATGTGCACTGGAAAATTCTCCTACAGGATAATGATGACATGACATCAAAGAAAGAGTGTTTTAGCAGAATGATGGAGTGGCTTTACCTCTAAAAGAGGTGGAATTAAACTTCAATATAAAAAGTTCCATGATATTATTTTATTTTCATTTTGCAGCAGAAACCTACGCAGGATACTTATATAAGACGCTGTTCTGATTACTGCACTCTATGTGAGTATTTCCAAATTCTTCCAAGACTTGTGCACACCAGATATATCTCTGTCTGAGTAGAAGCTGTCTGGAAGACAGAACCCAAAGAGTGGTGGTGAAAGGTGTTGCATTCTATTGGGAGTTGCTCACAGGCGAAGCACCCGGGAGCTCAGTATTGGGGCCAGTTCTCTCTAATATCAGTGGACTGGAAGAGGGGTTTGAGGGCAACCCTGGTCAGTTTGTAGGTGACATGAAGTTGGATGTGAGTGTCAATCTGCTGCAGGTAGGATGGTTCTACAGAAGAACCTGGACAAGCTGAATCGATGGGCTGAGGCCAATTGTGTGAGGTTTAACGAGGCCAGGTGCCAAGTCCTGTACTTGAGTTACAACAGCCCCCTGCAGTGGTAAAGGCTTGGAGCAGAGTGGCAGGAAAACTGCCCAGTGGAAAAGCACCTGGGGGTGCTGGTCAACAGCAGCTGAACGTGAGCAGCTGTGCCCAGGTGGCCAAGTAGCCAAGGGCATTCTGGCTTGTGTCTGAAATAGCAGGGCAGGTAGGCAAGTGATTGTTGTCTGTACTCAGCACCACTGAGGCCACAACTTGAGTCTTGTGTTTTTAGGCCCCTCATTACAAATCAAAATTGAAGTGCTGGAGTGTGTCTAGAAAAGAGCAATGAAACTGATGAAGGGTCTGGAGCATAACTCTTATGAGGAGCAGCTGAGGAAACTGAGGTTTTTAGCCTGGAGAAAAGGAGGCTTTAGGAGAGACCTTATCACTCTCTACAACTACCTGAATGGAGGCCATAGCGAGGTGGAGATCAACGTTTTCTCATAAGGAACAAGCAATCAAACAGGAGAAAAAAGCTTTAAGTCACTCCAGGGTAGATTTAGATTGGATATTAGGGAAAAATTCTTCACTGAAAGGATTGTCAAACACTGAAGAGGCCCAGGGAGATGGCTGAGTCAATCTATTTGGAGTTATTTTAAAGACATGTAGATGTAGCACCTAGGGACATGGTTTCGTGTTTAATAGTTGGACTAGAGAGGACCTTGGAGGTCTTTTACAAATTAAATTATTCTGTGATCCTAATCTCTTTCTTTGGATGGTTTCCAAGTTGTGAAATTATTTATTGTTAAAACATTTGACAGAGAAAGGCTAAATATGCCATCATTCAATATTAAATGTTGTAAACAACCAAGGTTGCACAACCTTCATAAGTTAGCCAGCCATTCTAGAGTTACTGCCAACCCTTTCCATCATGGAAATAGATACAGATAAACAGATGCATATTTTCCATTCTATAATTTGCATTAGTCTCCTTTTCTGTTCCCTGTGTACAGAAATTACTTTTTGAAAGGTGCAGACATTATGTTAGATGACTGAATTATTCAGATATTCATTGGCTAAGGAAGCCAAGTCCATCTAGTTTGTATTTTGTGTGTGGTCATGTTAAAATTCTAGTTACTGTATGAAATCCCAGGTCCATGATCTTCACAGTCATAATTTTACAAGAGATACATATTTTTACAGCTAAATCCTTGCAAATTTACCTTGAGATCTTAAATTAAAACTATTTATACTCCATATCCTTTCATCATACTGCATGCTTGCTGTGTAAAGGTTATTTTGAGTACTGGCTGAGAATGCCAGCCTGAGGTCAGTGCACATCACCCTGCACAGCCACACTCTGGGAGACTTGGCACTAGTGGGCAAGGACATCTAGAAGCATCCACTCTGGAAAAAATGGTGAAGTTTGTAGAATCACATAGTCACAGAATGGCTTGGGTAGGAAGGGACCTTAAAGACCATCCAGTTCCAATCCCCCTGCCATGGGCAGGGGCATCTTCCACTGGAGAAGGTTGCTCAGAGCCCTGTTCAGGGTGGCCTTGACCAGTTTCAGGGATAGGGCATCAACAAGTTCTTTGGGCAACCTGTTTCAGTGCTACAACAACCTCACACTAAAGAACTTTTTTCCTAATATCTATTCTAAATCTACTCTCAGTTTGAAGTCATTCCCCTTGCCCTTTCACTACATAAAATGTCCCTCTCAATCTTCCTTGTAGGCTATCCTACAAGATATCCCATATCCTATCAAAAGGGTCTGGAAGGGATAGTTATCATTTTCACAGTAAAATGTGTGGTTAAATAAACTTGTATTTCTTTCCACAATCAAATGTTTGAAAATCAAATTTCCTACATTTTTACCATATAAATTTAGTTTTGAAAGTTAGGTATGCATGTTTTAATAAAAATTATTGGGAAAGATATTTTACTGTTGTTTTCATTTATCAGTTTTCATTAGAGATTTGACGGAACTTTTTCTCAGCCTAATTTTCAGATTGCATCTAAATATACTGCGTTTTTCTTCCCCTTCCCTCTTGTAAAAAGCAATATTAATAGATGATGTTACTGAATAGAAGGAAACAAAAATATATTTACAGCTCAAAATTGCTGCAGAGAGTTCTTAGTTTTATCTAAGATAATTGTTTTGAACAAAATCTTCAGAATGGACCTTTAAATGAAATTAAAGAAATTTTTTATTGAGCCCTTAATGCCAGATTTCTTTATTCTGTTGAAACGGATATTATTGTTCTCATCTATCTCACATCAACAGATAAGGATGGGGTTTGCCCACAGGAATTTGCTGTAGTTCTTAGCCTCCATATCAAAACTATCAAATGACAAAGCACAGCAATGTGCATTTAGTTTCGTAAAATTTGGTCAACAAATTCCTATTTTACTACTTTTTGACAGGCAAAAAAAGACTGAAACCACTTCTTTAAATCTTGACAAAGTTAATCAGCATCATGATATTAGCATGGAGGGAAAAGTTCACTTGAATTTTCATGAGATTTGGTGCTACTCATCTTCATCACCACTTCTTCCTGGCAATACAATTTTGAATACAGCTTGTTTAAATCAGTCATATGGTTTTATGTTTTTTAGTGTTTTACCAGGCATGCAACTGATTGCCTGAATTAACTCTTTTTTTTAAGTATATATCTCAATGGACAGTGAGATCAGAGATCGTTCACTCTGAGGCTGTTTGTGACAAGGCACAATGCTAGAGGCTTTCTTATGCAAGGATGAAACTGAATATAATTACAGAGGATAATGTTTTGCAGCCAAGAGATGATGCGAGTAGAAGCACGTGGAAAATATGTCATCTTTAGGTACACTTGAGAGTAAGAGGGGGAGGCAGGAAGTGGTTTCAGTGATTGCAGGAAGCACTTGGCTCTCTGAATCATTAAAGAATCTATGGTTTCTTATGGTATTGGACAATATGACCTACACTTGTGTTTCTGCCTCTGAGAGCACTTTTCGTCATAGCCAGGGGAAAACAGTTATTAAGGATCAATACAGAAGTGTCTAATCTTTCAGATACGTGTTAATCACTAAGAGGACCAAGGAGTTGTTTGTACTACCCTTTCACTGTATCTGCTGTCATGGCCATATTTCACTCTCCCTGTCAGGAGTGTTCTTCCAGTATCGAGCAGCTTCTCTTCCTAAACCTTATTTTCCCTCTGTGGTGTGTGCCGGGCTACAAAGCGCTTGCATGTAGGCAACAATCTGTCTCCTTATTCTTAGAGCCTACTTACCCTGTCATGCATCCAGCAGAGATTTCTGCCACTGTTCCTTACAGCTGTGGAAGATTGGCTTAGCAGGCCCAATGTCTGTTCTGTCTTTCCCTCCTCTGCCTTTTGGGCCACAAAAAGGCAAGGATGGCAATGAGCAGGTGCACATGTGAGGAGTTAATGTTTGCAGAAGTCATCCTTAACAACTTTAGAGACATGCCCTAGCAACTTCAGAGACAACCCTGCACATTGAAGAGTTTTCCTTGTCACCCCAGGTCTCAGTCCCTCAATCCTAGTGTAGCCCCACGCACCTCTCCTCATGCAAGCTGTCACAGCCCACTGCCTGCTGCCACCATGACCCTGTCCACAAGGTATCTTTCTGTAAACACCAGAGACCAGCCACTGAAAGAGTATTTACTATTTCTTTGATTTATTAGACAGTTCCCATAGGCACTAAGAAGACCTTCCACTGTTCAGGGTGTGGTGCAAGGTGTGGACAAAAGATGAAATTCACCGGGTTTTTTTTGTTGAAAAGATAAAATAGTTACGGTAGAACTGAGGTGAAGCCACAACAAAACGTGGGAGTCGTGCACATCTATGCTAGAGATGTGATGTTATTTTCCATATGTTATGTAACTTTATACATCAGAGACACTTGTTTGGAGCTGCCACTTGAGACAGGATTAACAGTGAAAAAGTTAGTACTCTATTTTTTTACCCCGACTCCTTCAAACTATTATTCTAATTCTATATTCATTTTTCATAAGCTGAAGCAAGAGTGAGATCAGCCATGAGAACATATGAGAACATACCGCTCTTATAAGGAATGGAATGCTTTCTGGAAATGCTAGTTCTTGCTGGCTTAAAGGGAGAGTTAGGAGGCAGGAACCAGCCCTACATAAAACAGGATACAGAGATCTGGCTGTGCAAAGTTGAAAGAAACTCTCCCAGGAGAAGAAAAGTCAAGAAATGCCTAAATGTTGAATGGCAAAAAGAGGAAACCAACAAGAATGAGGGTCAAAGGGAAGGACTTTGAGGTATGAATCTGAATTACTTTGTGAGTGTTGATATCACAGCACTTGCCCTTTTTTTCATAATGCTGCAGATTTAGCTCCTCCCTAGGATACAGTATTTTTCCATACAACTCATATATTTTAAGTTTTCATAGTCCCCCCTCTAGTGTGAGAGGCAGTGAGTGTCACTATTGTACCAGATTAGTGCCCAGTTAAACAGTTCTTGGTTTCCAATTTACTGGCTGTTCTGAGAGGTGTAAAGCAGTACCCCTGTATTAGATCCTGAAAAGCCCTCTGGTAGACAGTATATAAATGCAAAATACTATAGTATTTTGAAGTATGTTAAGACTGGAACCCAGAAGGATGAATACATTTTTGTTTCTTATTTTCAGTGGAAAAGAAACTGAAGCTGAAAATAAAACCTGGTTCCTGGATAGCCAGCCTACTGCATACAGATGATGGGGAAACTAAATGAAACCCATTCACAGTAGGTTAAAGTTGGCCACAGGAGCAGCTGACATTGGAACTTTACTAGAGAGACCATGTTGTTGAGAGTTTATTGATGGCTTCATGAACAGCAGAAACAAACAGAGCACTGGGATTTAATATTAGGGTATGTTTGTACCCTACTGAACTAAAGACACCAATGATGTCTGTCTCCAGTAACTGGCACCTGGTCTGTTTTTTTAAACAAAAGCTGATAAAAGCTGATTTAGCACTGAGGGGGTGCACCATACAACATGCATGTTGTCTTCATTTAAGTTACCAAAAAGCACTGCTTTCAAGGGCAGATATAATCTTATTTATACTTATTTTCATTGCATTTCAAATAACTCAGCTTTGAAAGTACGAGGTCCTCTCCTATGATGGCAGTCTAATAGACTGGCTCAATTCTCTGGCTTCCTTAGCACTGTACCCCTGCAAAGGGATAGCACAGGTCTGGTGAGAACTTGGTGCATGGGTATAGCATTTTTAAACCATAATAAAGCAGAGAGTGAGTGTTGAGAGATCTTTGCCCATGTCAGATGGATACCTGTAATCGGTAAATGTTAATTACATTTTTTTTCCTGAAAGTGCTACCTTTCTTGGGTACTACAAGGAGTCAGGATGAGGACTTCCAAGCAAGAGCCTGACAGCACTGAAGAGTCAAACTGAAGCAAATCTCCTTTTCAAGTGTTTACACAATTCAAATTATTTGAATCCTTAATTTAAAAAGCATTTCTTATGTAGTCAGTCTCTTGTAGTTTCTCATGTTATTTAATTCCAAACTTGCTACTTTTGGCTGCTAGGCAGATAAGAAATCTACGCAAGGGTAGCCTGTCTCATGAAAGTTCTTTGTGGATTTGTTTTCTTCTACAGACTAGTCCCAAAACATGAACGTTTCACCACGTGGTCTTCCCCCTGGATGTACGAGCTGGAGCAGAGCTCATTTGAGTCATACTTGGATGCCTGGTAAATACATGCCTTAGTAGCTATGCTTCACTGGGGACAATAATTGATGGTCCCCCCTGTTCATTCACCACCTGTGTCCTGTCACCAAGTGTAGTTCCAGAGGACAGATCTCCATGGCTCAAAGATACATCTGCCTATTCCCACAGTGGCTGTCCTTGTGTTGACCCTTTAGGATGCAGCTGCATCAGTTGTGATGCATTTCTTTGCTCCAGAAGTGATGAATCTCCCTTTTAAGCAAACTTTTTAGGTGGCATCTTCAGGCTATTTGGTTAAATTGGAATGGCAAGAATACTTATAAGCAGTTTGTAGAGCATCAATAAGCTATGCATAGTTAGCAGGAATCAGTACTAGCTATATTCAAAAAGTGATGGCAATGACTCAAGCAAAATTTATTTTCCATAAGGAATTCTCAGCATTATAAATGGAGAAATAAAATAAACAGTTGCTAAACAGAGGAGTTATTTAAAGCCAGAAGAGTTACCCTAAAGACGAAGTGGCATGTTTTTGAATAAGGGAACCACATGAATTTCTGGGAGAAGCCAAGGTTCATTTTTGTATTATGATCTGGATGGGAGAGCATTTACACAGACAGAAATATAAGAAACTCAATACTTGCAAAAGTATGAAGTGTTACTGTTGCATGCAATCCCTTCTTTTCCATAGATTACCTGAAAATATGAACTTGCTTTTCACACTGCAGTTGCCACTTTCCTCAAGCACAGGGGAAAACTATAACTTGTACCTGGTGTACCAGATCTTCTAACAGGAAAAAAAAAAAAAAAAAAAAAAAAAGTATCTTAGTCTCAATCAAATAGGATTTTTGGTCTGTGCCAAAATTAAAAGTTGTCCACATGACAAATCTCCTCTCCACAATTCTTTCAGATATACCTCAATACAGGATGTTATCAAACTGAATAATGACAATAAACTTTTTTAAAATAGAGTATAAATATACTGAAAAATATTTTTGAGATGGGAATAAGGTAAATCATTGCTTTAGACATGGGTTATTCCAACAAGGCCCAGGCAACAGCGTGTTTTTTAAAAAAATATTTATCTTCAAACATCCATTTTCCCAAATGAACTATTTACTGTCTCACATACCAAGCATATTTTTCTGTTCATCTAGTGTTCATTAGTTAATTGTAATTTCCTTTTCTTATTCATTATTCATCTATACTTCACTTCTATTTGATGAGAATTTCCCTACCAGAGATTGCTCATTCATTTCAGTCTTAGATAATCCAAGTTAATGCTGTGTTGGTTAATTGTAATTATTCTGGTATGTCACATGCTATTTTCCCTGAATGAATGAATTTACTGATTATAATCTGAACAAAGGTTTAAAGAGGTCAGCATAGTTTGAGTTTCCCAGGAACATGCATTCATTGAATGAGCAGTTAAAAAACTGCATCCTGAGGATGCTGACATCGCTGTCTTAATGGTCCATGTGGGAAGAGGCAGGTCTGTTTCATACTGGCACCTTGAAGGAAAAAAAATCTCTTAGACACCAGGTTGCATTTTAATGTCTGTGGGCCTTGAAACAGATGAACTACTTTTTTTTGAACAGGCTAAAATTTCTCATTGACGCAAAGGAAAGGACCTTAAGCTGTATAAAGCTGCTTTGAATTATTATATCACAAATTCAAGGCTATGAAACAATTCAGTTTCCTAATTTCATATTTTTTGATTATTTAACTTAGAAGTTTAACTTCTGAAATACTTTGGATTACTTTTATATGACCTGATTACAGAGGCACTGAAGATTACAATAAATTATCACTCATTCAGGTTTTTTTCTAGAAAAATTCACAGAAAGTGCTGAAGACATTTAACTACCTTCCAAAAGTTCTTTTTCTTCTTTTGCAAAGTTCTCATCTCTGAATTTTCACAAGGAAAAGTCACTCACAGTATTCTCAGAATTTTGCAGTAATACTTAAGTTTTCCAAAATATCTGTGTTATCTATTTTTGTGCTAGTATTTTATTTTTTTAAATCTATTTACAGAGAACTTTGATGAAATGTTTTCACTAGGTAAAGAAAAATTAAGCTTTTCTTTTTGTGTTGTCCTTTAATTTTCCAATAGTTCTAATTATGCCCAATAAAAGCTGGATGAATGGTGAAAATGCCATGTTAAATTACTGGCCTGAGGTTTAGATGTATGATTTTTTCAGATTTTTATGTTTTTCCCCGAACTCCAAGATTTAGCAAAATCTCCAAGTTTTTCTGTATTTTGAGTTAGATTTTTTTTTTTTTTTCATCTGGTCAAAGGATTATTCTATTGGTAAACATAATGCAAAAAAAAAAAAAATTAATAGAAATCATCATTGCTCAGCCCCAGACATATAATAAAAGCTTAATGCTGATGTTTAATATTTCTGTGCATAACAAATATTTCCAGACAGTGCTGTCCTTCCTCATCTTTCTTCCTAAGGAAAGATATGATGTTCTTTGACCAGATAACTAATGCCATCATCTTAAAGTCTTCTTTTAAAATTATTGGCTGGCAAAACCCCTCAATTTCTACAATAAATGGTTTTCAAACTATATCCTAGGATCCCTGGGGAAATCCCCTGGACCACAAGTGATCCCCAGAAGGTCACTAATAAAAATATGCCTACTGAAAACTTATATTCACTAACCTGAGATTTTCTCCCTTAATGGAAAGATATCTAGGGTGGGCTTCTTCTAAACAAATTTACAGGACAAAACACATTTATTGTTTATTTTACAATATATTCACATAAGTATCCTTAAATGAAGTACATTAGCAAGAAAATACAGAACAAAAAAACACACTGTAATTGAAGACTACATTAAACTTTTGGTTAAGAGTAGATTGAGCCTTCCTGGCCAATGCTTAATGATGCTGATCTATGGAGGTGATGAATTCAGACAGCCTTTGCAAAATACCTTGCCTAACTAAGTGGAAAACTTAAGGTCATTTGACCAATATCTGGCTATGTACAAATAAAAGTTTGTGTCTTGAGGAGAGAATCCATATCCAGGAATCTGCATATGAGTTGATCAAATAAAGTCACATGACAAAAATTCTAAATTATAAAAATAAAATTAATCCCATTTTGTAGCCAGTAATACAAAGAATTTCAATGTGTACCCTCTGTGTATCAGTAGTTACAATGCCTCCAGAAGTTCGTCTGAGTGCCTCCAGAAATTCAGTGTTAAAAACTGACTGAATTTTAGTCACAGAGGACTTAACTTTTGTCATCCCTTGGCATGATTCTGTTACCACAAAGACAATCAATTTGTCTGAATCAATGCAGTCTGAACAATGGAGTAAATGGAAAACTCTTCACAGCAAGAAATATTCTATTTCATTCCTGAGCGAAGACAACTCAGATTGTCTATTCTGTCTGGCAAGCAAGATAATTCCATTGTTTGGGACTTAGCAGGCAATATGGCAAAGGACATGAAAACTCTTTCTGTTTCTAGCAGTGCTAGGGCACGGCACTCTGAATCATAAATCTCAATAACTATTTTACATTAGGTCTTGTCAAACTTGGAACATAATATTTGCCATCATGGCTTGGTCACATCTCTTCACTCCTGTTGTCAGAAACCAAGCATCTGTATTTTGATACTTCTGTGCAAAACAACTACAAGAACAGAGAGTAAGGTATTAATAACGCTGAATTAAAATAAATATAATTTTCTTATCTTAGGGCATGATGAATATTCTTTATCCATTTAAAAAAAAAATCCCTGTTTTTATCTTCTTTCCCCTTCTAGTTTTGTCCTTTCACATATTTCCAAGAGAAATTGCAGTTAGATAAGCCACTATTTGCTCCATCCTTAAACACAATTATGTAACAATATTATTTATGAGTAAAAAAACCACAAATATATCAATAAGCAAGGATTGCATTTTTTCTCTAATTAGCATGAGTTCACTATTTATAAAATTCACGGCAATCATTAATTTATTTTCAATAACTCAAACTTTTAGACTCTATAACTCTATCACTCTTCAACACCAAATGATTTTTTCAGTTACAGTCAATGGATGAAATAATATTGCTTTGGAATATTAAAGAAAATTGGTGCTTTGAGTTATGCTTCATAGATCTTGCAAAAAGATTTGAATGCTGAAAACAGGCTGTTTTTCTACTTTTTTGGAAAGCCCTAATTTTTCCCTAGATTGTTAAACTCTGTTCCACAGTTTTTGTTCAGTTTGCCGTATTTTTGAAGGCATATTTTTCTATGTAAAAACAAGCACAAGGCTGAAATAATTAAATATGTATCTGAAATATATTCTGGTGACTTTCATTTTTTGAAAGATACTATGGTGATCCTAATACAGTTTAACTAATGTGAGCTTTATAGTATAATATTCACCATAGTTAGTAAAAGCATAAAGTATTGAGAGATATGAACTGTACCAGAGCAACATTTTTGTGGGGAGTAAATATTTTACTTTTGAAAAATAAATATTTCTTAAATCGCATATTGCAGACATTTTAACCACAGATTTCTGAACAGCACATCTGTTCCTATATCCACAGTAATGCATCATGTGGTGACATTTCCTATCTATTTATGTCGATTAGGCCACTTTTCAACAGTAAAACACCATGTTTAAGAGAATAGGGAATTCTTAAAATAAAGAGGAATATATACATAACTGGGAATACGCATGTTTCAGTGCACTTGCTGAAAAGAAAAAAGAAAGGTCCAGTTCTGATTTCAGTGGCAGTTTTGGCCTGTCAGGTGCAGGATGTGGATTCATGAAGGAAACAAAATATGTGTATGTGTTATGAATGTAAGAAACTTTATTTTATAATGGAAGTGCAACAAGTAAAATATCTACATATGGAAGGGTATTGATGTTTTCCCGTTTACATTTAATACTACAGTCCCATTGTATGTCTGATTTTGTTATCCAAACTCTTCTAATTTTTCCAAGGGAACAGCAGTTTCTGAGATGATTTTAAATGTGATCTGCTGTTACTTGTTTCCTATTTGAGATACTGGGTTTTTAAGTGTCTGGTATTTCTGATTTCTTGGATTGTTTTCAAATGGCTTCTGGCTCAAAACCAAAAACCTTGGCCTAAAAATATCAAATTATTTTGAGTTCAGTCAGTAGTATCGACTGTTAGTATCACTGAAAAGCTTTTTACAATGTGATGGTTTATTCATTGAAAGTTAGACAATGCAGAAAAGAGAGATCAAAGTCAGCCAAACTGTATAATATTAACTATGCACTGCTCAAAATGAAAAATCAATTATGCACGAAATTTCTCAAGCTATAAATGACTTATCAAGTAAGGACAAAAAGGGCTTATAATCCTCTTTAAAAATCACCAGTGTTTCATATATGGTTTAAATAACAACTTGAAATGCTGTTTATCAGACAGACATGGCAGAGTAGCCCAAAAGTGAAGTAGCAAGAGGCTTTGTTAGTACATGCTGTAATCTTCCTTCTAAACTCAACTTTCTCATATTTAAAAGTGAAAGACTGTTTAAAGGTTTCTTATAAAGTGACATAACTAGCAAGAAAACTTAGTTATATAAAAATTTATTAAAACAAAATTTTTGCACATTTGAGATTAAGCTCAGGAACATCAGCTTTTCTACTTGCTGTTTATGCGCGTTTACCTTCAAAATTACCTTACTACAAACACACCTAGCACTTGCAGAGTTCATGAGCAAATTTTGAAAATATGCATAAAGTAATTCAAGAACATAAATTCTGCCCTGTAAGACTCTAAAAGTAAACAAAAATATTTTGAGTTTACATCAAACTTGCCAGCATAAACAAAATTTGCACTGGCAAATTCCCTCTCTTCTATTCCATGGACTTCACTGTCAGAAGAATGGTTCCTTTTGACACTCATCTACCTCATTGCTAAGTGACTCTAAAACACTATTCTGAGCTCAATATGCAGATACAGGATTACTCGGATTATATTAGGAATGCATGTCCAGATATGCAATCTTTTTCTTCCTAAAGTATAAATTCTTTTGTTAAAGTAAAATGAAAATTTTTATTATATTGGGTTCTTGAGGGGTACCAACATGTTAAGTTTAAATTCAAGATCAGCTAAATCTTTCAGTTTATGATGTAGCTGTAAGTCAGCAACTAGTGTTGTATTTGGAGCTTCTAAATTTTTTCTCAATTTTTATAACAAAGAATTTGGCAGATTTCAAAAGAAAGTCTTCTACTCTCATGTCCTAACTTCTCAAGCTGCCTTTTTAATACTCTATTATTTTCAAATTTATTATTTGAATTTATTTATTTTCAAAGGTGTAAAGTTGACCTATGTAATTATACAGGCACTAAGAAAAGATCAATTTCCAGCCATAATCACAAGGACCTGTAGCATACCATAAAAAAGATGAAAGTTAAATTTTACTTTCAAATTTTTAATAGTTACTTTAAATATTTACCTCAAATACTTTAGTATTTGAAGACTTGATGTCTCTGCTACAACTGTGGCCCAGTTATTTCTGCTTTTGCCAAAAAATCATCAACCTTTGTTTAATAATCTTCATCATTAGCTTCTTTTACAAGCTGTGTTAAATGAAGTCAGGTGAGTTAGCAGTGGCCCTGCTGAATATATCATCAATGGACTTTGAAATATTTGTTTTCTAAAGAATAATCTAACCCGTGTCAAAATTTGCTGTATGTATTTTGGTATACCGAAATTAATTTCTTCTGTGAAGAAATGACATGGATCAAAGGCACTTCAGAGGTGATAGATAGTCCATACCTGCTCATGGAATTGAGAAAAAAAAAAAAAAAGCAAAACCGGTTTACGTGGCGCAGTCATTCAATGCACAGGCCAGTGTGGCAACAATGAATGGAGCTAACCAGGGAGGCACACTCCCATTTTGGAATATTCTGAATGATATCTGGAAAAGCAGACAGAGAAAGCAATTATTGTGTAGAAAAAAGCATTCTTCAAGGAACTGAAATTCAACAAGTCCTACAAAGTGGAAATTAGGTCTAACAACTAAGAATGAGTATTACACAAATACAACATAAGCATAGATGTAAACAACTCATCAGAATAAGTTTAATGCTAGCTTACTATAAGACAGCAGAATAATATATAATTATAACAGTTGTCTGCTCTGGGTGTGGTCTATTTTTCATTGGGGACATAAATGATGAAATAGAGACCATATTTGTTAAATTTACAAAAAATACCATGCAGAGACAACCCACAAGCTTTTGGCAAGGCAGAATTTGAATTCAAAGTTGTCTCATCAGAAGTGGATTTTAAAAAACAGGATTCAGTTCAGTGAAAGAACTGTGCTACCCCTAGGCTGGAATAATCAGCTGAATATACAATGAGAAACAAGCTAGTCAGTGACCAGGAGGAGTTTTAGAGGTACTACTCACTAAATGTGAGACATCAGGACCACACCCATTGTGATGATTTTCCAAATTCTATTAAAATAAAATAATGTCTTTTAAAAATTTAATCTACTTCATTAAATTTAAGACATAGTCACCAGAGAGAAGAGCCTGAAAGTGGAGTTCAGTTAGTAGCACTGGCAAAAGCCTCTAGAAGAATGGCAAGTTGTCTGAAAAATACAGTACATTGACAAAGATGAAGTGCAAAAGGCATAGTACAGACATAAGAAATATCTCCAAATAAAAATGTGGCCACTGTAGAAAGAAAATAAATTATCTGTTTTCAGATGTTCATTGGTAATAAAGGGTAATAGATATAATGTAACAGGTAACATAGGAGAGCATAAGAGAAAAACAAAAAGAAACCAACAACTGAACCAGATGGGAAGAGTAAACACAGGCAAAACCAGTTCAGGAATATTGCAAAATTCTCATCAGAAAATAATGTTTACTTGGGTAATCTATCCTGGTTCAGGAAGGGAATATGGACTAGACAAGGACTTCTGCCATAGTGAGAGTGTTCTGTCCATTTTCAAAATATTGCTCCATATGCCAAATATCCCTGAAATCATGTAATTAATGTTATATTGCAAATATTGTATTCATTATGCCGAAAATAATCACTAAAAGCAATCTCACAGCAACTTCCTCATTGTGGGCCAAAACCTAGCAGCAGTATTTTTCAAAGTTTTTTATGATAAAAAAATGCACTCTGAATTTTAGCCTAACTAAGGATGCTGGTGCATTTACTGCACAAGTGGAAGATGGTTAGGGGATCAGTAGCATCTTCCTACCATTATCACAGTACAGTTTAAATAAAAAAGGTGCACTGTGTAGAATTAATTTCTTCAAGACCTCAGTGGTTTCATCTGAGCATGACTATGTAGCAATCAGCATCTGAATTCTATTTTCTATCTAGACCAGCTGTATTTAAGATAAATTTTGCAATTCTTCAATGGTTTTAAAAAGTATAGCTCAAATAACTAGTCTGTGTGGAAGTGGACAACAACAATCAGGATAACATAGATCAAAGCTGGGAAAAAAATATACTGATGATTGGAAATGCATCATGTAAACAAGAGTGAATGGACACACCATAGGAAAAGATACAGAAACTGAATGCTTTAATCAAAATGTGTCAATATTACACAGTTTCAAAGACAGAAGAAATACACCTTTGATACTGCTTTTACTTTTATAATATTCTTTTCCCATTTTTTTCTTCACTAACATTCAGAACTGTAAGTAGATTAGCAGCATGTTTTCACTGTCTACTCAAAATTTTGTGTCACCAAACTGTAAACCCATAGCTAAAATATTTTAAACCTGCCTATAATTTAATAAATCTTCTCAAGCACACAGTTATTGAGAAAACTGTGAAGAGAAACGTACACTGAAAATGTCCTGTATCTGTGTTTTCAATGATTATTTATTTTATTTTTGCTAAACCTTCCTACTGTTTAATCCACATTACCATAAAAAAGTTGTAACTCTTAAGTATCTTTCCATCACAATTTGATATTTTATAGCTTTCAGGACCCCACTTATTTTTATATGGAAATTACACTCAAAATAGTCTATGGTCATGCAATTAACATGTTTTATCTAAACATGGTGGCTAAGCAGTGAAACCCAGATTTGTTTAGTAAATGGACCAAAAGCTCTAGGGGATGTGGTGTGCTATTGAAGCAAGTCAAGAAATGTTGGTTGGACACTTAGTAAATATTTAAACCACGAAAACTGGATGGGTTAAATGATTTTCCCTTCAGACCAGTTTTTGCTGCTAAACCGAAAGGTAAAAATAAAAACCAACTAACACTCAAGAATCCTATTCAGTGCCATTCAAATAATCCCCATAAGGAAAAAATAATAAAGACTGATCATCTCCTATATGATATTACTACCTTGTCTTAAGTGACCAAGTATCACTTGGATAAAGAGCTTCCCAATTATTCCCCCAAAGTTACTGTGTTTATAGACCTTTCTAAAAAAAAAAAGGCTGTGAAAAGAAAAAAAAAAAAAAAAAAAAAAAAAAAAAAAAAAAAAAAAAAACAAAAAAACCCAAATAATCTTTCAGAAGATACTAGAAAAAGTAAAATAAACAAACTCTGCCTTTATTTTTAACTTTTTTGGTTGTTTTCATTATTTGTGCATAATAAGAAAACTTTGAACATTACTGCTTAAAGTATATTAGTTGTTAATTCTTGTGGCTCCTACTGACCTTGAAACTGAAAGTATACTCAAGGAAAGATCATTCCTCAATGGAGACAGCTCTGCCCAAGCCACAGTTAATCACAGGCTCCACTGAGGCACATATAGAGCCCAAAATGCATTAATCACTCAAAAAAATTGCCCATTTAATTTCTTTGCAACTTTTGTTACCATGCATTTGATCAAAACCAGTGAGGAATCACATGTAGGAACAGACATGCTAGGAATGAAGTGCAGGTTACTCTAAAACAATACCTTAATTAATCTCAATTTTTCTCTAATGGGGCATTAAAATGTAGCTTTAGTTTTGGTGTCTTTTTACATGATGATTAATTGAAGATTCAAATTTATTGTCTGAATCTTGCAGAATTATTAATTATTGTAAAATGGCCCAAAAAACTAGGTAGAATATTTTCCAGAGAAAATTATTATTTATCATCCATCTGTTGACAAACCGATCAAGAGGCATTTTCAGAGAAGTTTGCAGTATATAATATCTTGGGGATAGTCCACATTATGTACACTTTCATGAGAAAGTAATCAGATAGAAATCACACATTTTCATATTACAGTTTCCAAAGCAGCTGTAACTAATCCAAGGTAAGTTAGATGCATCAGGATCTCTAATTTTAAATGTAATCATCTTCTTTATACGTAGCACTTTATATCTCTATAAACTGTACCTTCTTTTATTTATGTCTCACATATATGCATAATGTGCTGACTTAACATTGCTGTAGGAGTTATAATTTTGTTGATAAGTTTCTGACTTGTTCTGTTAAGTTCTCAACAAATCTCATGACTAATGTTGCATTAACATATTATTTGCACAAAATTCCTCTGCTCTTAAAAACTGTGGTGAGTAATTGCACATAAAATGGAAAAGCATTTTGTGCCTCTTTCGAGTGTGTGTGATACTAAAATGTTAAAAAAGAAACAAATTGAGCAAGGGGGAAAAAAACCCAAACAACTTACTTGATTGTAAATTGATATAAATGCATGGAGTAATTTGTTTCAATGTGCAGTGTGAGATTCAAATGCGATAATATGCATCCACATGACATTCTACTCAATGCTTTCTGAAATGGCTGCACACTGAAATAAACATGATGAATTTCAACCTAGAGAATAACCTTTCCAGAAAGTTATAAGAGCTTGAAAATTACTGTTTGGAAAGAATATACCTTCTGAGGCATAGAAGGAGACTAGTTCATCTAAAGTTTCTGAGTTTTATTCAGATCAGTCAAGAGCTATAAAGAAAGAACTTATTTTGACTACTTTTTAAACTAAATTATATAAGGGGTTTTTTTTATATTGAGGAAATGAATAAAATAAGCAAACAAAAATTACAAAATTCTAAACCAGCTTTTGGGTAGTTATTTGAAATAGTTTGGGGATTCAAGAAATGAAGTTGCAAAAATATTTCAGAATGTTAAGTTTAGATCTCTGCCAAAGCAGACCTCATACTTCAAGCCTCTTTAATTGTGAAAAAGTTCCACACCAAATGTTCATGATTCAATACTAGAGTCACTTTGCTACAGTCTTTCCAACTATATTTGCACATTCACCTGAATCTCTTTGCAGAGTTACACTTCACTTTTTAACCAAGTTCCAACACAGATGTGGATTCTGAACACAACCACTCTTTACTTGAGAAAGAAAGCATAAGCAGGTCCTCACATCATCATCATCATCATTATACTATAGACTTTCCAGGAAATTACTTCCCCTTCCAAAATCCTGAGTAACTCTATCATAGCACTTTATGTTCCACAGATGTCAGATGTGGTGCTTTTTCTTTCAGAGCTTATGAAATAGTACTTTTCAAATAATTTTCTCCTGGTTTCATCATTGTTAAATGCTAGATGAGCCTTATGGATTTCTCAGTACAAAGTTGCAAACTTCTATATTGATAAAACAAATGTAAGAAGAGTTTCATGTATGGGGAAAAAATAAAGAAAATAAAAAAGGTATATTATACCACCCTGAAATCTTGTTCAGCTTCCTATCAAACCCAGTAGATCATGTTCATAGGATGAACAATTTGACTGAGTAAACAAAGCTATTCTAAAGGCTTCATGTTTCCATTTTTGTTTCAATAAATTCTCTCTGAAGCATGAACCCTTTTTTGAAAGTCTGCAGGAGACAAACTCATTAATGTTCTTTGTGGCAAAGTGTCTTGAACCTAAAGGTTATGTTGAAGTCTGTGTTTTAAAATTAATGTATATGCTTACATGGGTTACAAAATGAAAGGTATTTATGCCCTTGCTTAAAGGCAAGTATGTACATAAACACTGCTGAATGATAATTTTATGATTGCTCATTGTCTAGAATAATTGCTCTTTTAGAGTGTAAGATTCTTATGTAACTCCCATTTTCTTCTGTGGGAGTCTTTTATTAGCTTCAAGGAAAATCAGGAAGAATTTGGTATTTGCATGCAGTTAGTAGATGTTACCGCTTCCCTCACCACTTGACACTCGATATATGCTGGAAGAGTGTTCTTAATGAGGAGAGAAGGCAACTTGGAGGGGGACTGGGGGCAAACCCCCATTAGTTTCTCTGTTAAATCCATGTCTGGGATTTCATGAAAGGACTCAAAGAAGCTGTAATGCAATAGTATCCGGTCCTCACAGCTATTTGCTCAACAGCCAATGACAAGTTCTGATGATGTAATGCTTCTAGCACGTACACTGTTACTTAAGTGAGTTGCTAATTAATACCATGCTGAAAGAGATTTGGTTGGGTGTCAAGCTACTCAGAGTTGGTCTCTGCAGCTTAGGGAATGTTTCTGCTTCAACTCCCTCTGCTCTTACTGTACACTGTCTTCTCTTAGCAAGTTTTTTTTTTTTAATTTCAGGATTGTGTTGTTTGGGTTCCCTCCCTTCGATTGCCTCAGGGCTCTTAATTGCTACACACACAGCACATTACAAATGCTGCTCCCAAAAATGTTTCTGCTAAAGTTTTTTTGCTAAAACGACATTTTTTTGTGTGTCATGGCAAATGATCATTAACTTATTGACACCAGAAAATAATTCTGGCAGTAGTTTTCTAGGATGCAATCTGGACTGTGAGAAGAAATTTTAAATGAAATGGAAAAGCCATTTGAGAATGATTCTCTTAAAATATCTGTGAGAAAGTATGATGTACACATCATATGCTCTAGGGATACACATGATTTTTTTTTTTTTTTTTTTTTTTACATGCAGCTGTTTTTTAGTATTTGCTCTGGGAAGCAGCTGTAGTGATTAACTCATATGTTAGGAATAAAATAAACGTCCAGAGTCTGCAATGAGATTGCTAGGTAAATTGGATAAGGCCTTCAACCTCAATGATGCTTAGAGGTCTAACACCTGCACTCAGTTCCTAGTTCCATCAGAAACAATAGAAGTTAAACATTTATTCAAGGACCACTCATAAATATTTTCAAGGAACTAATCCTTAACAGAGTCTTGCAGTAGTAATAGTTAATTTCTTAGTGATGTTTCCTGTCCGGCAGTGAACATTCATATTTTGAGGAATGGAACTGGAAATAGAATATATAATGCATATAAATAGAATATCTTATTTCTTTCTAAGGAAAATGATTATACTCTGAAGTGATGTAAAACAAAATATGATGCTCAGGCCTTTTATTTGCAAATCAGGGACAGTCCTGCTTTAGGTAGAAGATTTATAAACTTCAGCAAGAATTTAATTTATTTATTTCAATAAATAAAGTGGGCATTGAATTACACACATACTTCTCATTGCTGAAGTTGCTGACCAGAGTTAATATGAAATAAACCCTTATTAAAGTGTATTCACAGAGTTAGAGCTGTCTCTGTCTGGGACTATCTGCTCTCATAGGTATACAAACACATCAGCATGCCACGCTTCCGTGCCAAGGCCTGGCACTACATCACAGGTTACAAAACAAAGCTCCCAGCAAACACACAAACTTTTTTCACAGATCAGCTCCAGACAGTAATACACCTAACTCACTCACTGAATTAATAATTAGATGTGATCTGCTTGTAATGCTGGAATTTCATTCAGGATGTCTGCCATTTTTGGACAGTTCAAAGGAACTGACTAAAATTCTATCTGTTTCAGCTTATTCATACTCACTTGTAAGATTGCCTAGACCTGGGGCGCATTTCAATTAATTACTAGGAATTGTAATATTTCACCACAACTACTTTAATATTATTGCAAATAACTCATTCATCCAATGTATTGGGAAAGAGATAATTAAAAGTCCCTAAAAGATATTAGTGTAGGTTTGCTGAAAGCCAACTTCTTTGAGACAGTCATGAAATATTCCCAAATGCCAACTAGATTTTCTACTGGAAGTACAACACATTATTCTGAATGTCTATAAAATGGCGACAGAAAAGCTGCTTCATATAGTTAATCTTTATGATGAATTTATGAAGGCTGTGAAGGTTAATCTAAGGCAACATGATACAAGCAAACAACCAAAATCCATATTATATTTATTGCATTTTTAGCTAAAATTTTGATTGTGTTCATGAGCAAGAGTGTGTGAAGGGTGAAGCTGGGACTGATAGAAGTCCTCAGTAAAAATGCTTGAATGTTTTGTTTATAAAAAGTAAGATTAAAAACATTTCAATGAAAAAGTATGCTTGTGTCCCTAGCTAGATTTCTTATTTAGAAATACTATAACTCACTAGGGGGCTTTTTGGCAGTGTTACTCCTAGGCTCTCTTCAGGCAGCCCTAAATGCATTATTAATAGGTCCAGTATAGAGAGAAACAGCTAAGCGACAGAATATCTGAATTAAAACACATATGTCATTGCACCAAGTCTTGACTAGGTTGCTGTCAGGATGATTTGTTAAATGTAAAATCAAAAGGCACTCCATAGAATTTTATCTTGGCAAAAGCTCTGGTTAAGTTCTTTGCATTATATATAATAATGACTCAATTTCTTTCAGTGAAAGAAAGCATAAGGCAGGCTCAGATGAAATTTTCTGATGTTCAAACAATGCTGATATCAAGATAATGTTTTTCTCATATTTAAAAAAAATAAAACCTCAGGTACTTAAATCTAGAAACTTATCCTGTTATGCTTGTTTATGGCAGTTCAGAAATCCTAAAACATCTAAAAGCTCCGGACGGGTTTTTTCATATGGAAGCTGGCAGAAGTACAGAATTGTTGTTAAGGGCATTAATGTTTTTCAGTACACATGGATAATTTTTTATCCCAAAATCCTCCAGTAGATGACTGATCCTTCCTCTGGACAGCAATACAGATATGCTGATACATTACAAGGATTTTCCTCCATGTCAGTTCTATGCTTTTCACTTAATAACCTAAACTAGAAGAAGGTGATATCAAGGTTGGACTCAATTTCAGAGTCAGTTTTTCAGCCTAATTATATGATTCTATAATAATATTATATCATCCACAATGAACATCTAAGTCTGACTTCAAGGACATGAGACACAAATGCAACATTTTCCTTAGTAAACTAAATTTGGACCCAGGTTTAATTCTCTAGCACTGAGGGCATGCTTCACAACTAAGCTTGAGTACAAATATTTTCCTGTGTTTGCTAAGTCTATATGCCTTTCCTCTCAAAAGACCTATTCTCACCTCTTATTGGGAATGACCTCTGGACAACTATTTTCCCAGTATTTTGTCAAGACAGTATCTAAAAAGGTCCTATCAACTGTTAGGAAGAACCATGCTAGAGCCCATGACCTGGCCACAGAGTAGCTACACCTGGAAAAACAGTACAGCCTTTTAGTTCCATATACAATTTGGTATATAACAAGCATATATTTCCATAGTTTATATAAGATGTTACAATAAAAATAGTGTTATATTAATGGTAGATTACACACAGGAGTTATGGAAGACTCTAGGCCTCCTCTTCAGGATGCCCAGGAAGCCCAAAGTATCCTGTGTCACCAAAAGTAAATGAAACACTCCTTGGGAACAAGGCAGTGGGTGTGCACTTGGGGTGAACTACATCTCTTTAGTGGGTTTATTAAACATGTTGATGAGACTTCTATTGCTCTTCATGGGACCTGGCAGGTATGCAGAAGTCTTCATATAGACACCTAAATTCGTGTCAGTTCAATTTAATCCAATCCACAATTAGTATAAGGGTTATCTGGTTTGTGCCTAAGACATCAGACCTGAGATCTTCCTTCACAAAGTAAGGACAAACAGAATGATACAATCCAATCACTGTTTCATATTTTTCTTAATGAAAATAGCGAATGCTCTGCTTTTTCCAGCTTTTCAAATTCAGATTGACAGGTCTGGATATGAAAACAACCTGCAATCATTCAATACGAATAATATTTTTCTCAAGAGAGCATTCATATTTTTTTCAAGTATCATTGAGTTTTTTGCTTTCGCTTAGCTTCTAACTTCAGAATTTTTTTTTTATTAATAGTTACTTGAAAATTATATGTATATATAAATGCAAATAGAATATGATATATGATCTATTATATATGATGTATAATAATATATAGTATGGCAGAAAGCAACACTGATCTAGACATGCTCAGTTTCTTCTAATGAGATGAATTATGCAATATATTCAGAGTTATAAACTATCATAACTTTACTGACTTACGTAATTTCTTTAAATTATAGAATTGCTGTGTCTGACCCTGTTTCCCTAAGCTGGAGATGTTCAACACCTGAAGCATAAGCACAAGATCCTTGGTGGCGTAATGCACCGCAGTCATCTAAACCTGATGGAGTACACAGTTTTAGTCCAGCATTTTTGTGTAGTAAATACTTTGATATATCTGGCAGGATAAAGTGATCAAGAAATTAAGCAGAAAAAAACATTGATAGGCCTTCTGGTTTAAAAGGTGCAAGTTTTTATTATTGATGATTTTTCCCTGAATGGGAATAGGATGACTAATGGAAGGCATGTAGCTATGTAGTGATAGCAGCCCACAGCTTGTGTAAGACTTTGTGTAGATTTGGCAGCACACAGTAAGATTATGGTTCATAATAGAGACTGGTTATTAAATGGTGTCATAAATTAGAGGAGATCCTGAATCGAAAAATGCAGACAATGGGATCGACTGAAGTATCAACTCAGTTTAAAAGGGAATTTGCCAGATGGCTGAAAAAGACAAACAGTGGTTTCAAATGACACAACCATTGGTTCTCCCTGCATATATAGATGTGAAAAGCAAAGGCAGCCTGCTGCCATTTTAAGTCTGCTAGTTCTCAAACCAGATCAACTGAGATAATAGTAGGAGTTCTAATTACTTCAAATATAATCCAGACTATTTTTCCTTCCATCAATGAAGAAATTACTGAATAGAAGGATCAACAGACAATTTTTAAATGCTTTATTGTATGACAATGCTGCTTGATTTAGTGATAAAGCCCTTTTCCAATTTACTGGCTTTTGATTCTACTATTACATATGAAAAGGCATAATTACATAAGAAAAAAAAAGTAAAAAAAAGTCAATAGAGTCCTATTTTGGTTTTAAAATTTAGGAAATAGCACTGAAAATTACTAAAACTAAACTAAAATTTAGTAAGTTCTGAAAATGACATCTCTGTTAGTGTGAGAATAAATGCACAAGGCTAAGGTTTCTATCTTAACATTCCTGAGTAATTCCAGGTGTCATTATGTCCTAAATCTTTGACAGAGGTATGCCAGCTTTGGGAAGCTTTTATCCCGGTCCTGTCTGCCTCTCAAATCTGTTTGATTCCAGTTCCTTCCACCACAATTAAATGCAACTCACTTTTATGCCAGAAAAGCCATTCTGGAGGTCTGGGGCATTAACAGAATATTTTTAATGAGACGCATTTTGAAAAGATGGTGTTCTGGGGTAAGGGAGTTGGAAAAAATCTAATCAGTTGCACTCTTCTGGGTAGAGTGTAGAGCACTGTCTTATGGGATATGTCAAACACCTTTTTATAAATAAAGGGAAATCTTTCCATGAAGTAAAACAAGCAGGAACATATTAGTATAGAGTAAACCAAGATTTGCCAACATATTCTTCTGAAGAGAGGAAATATATGGCAGACCACACATTTGGGAAAATTTCTGCCTGAACTACTCTGCTGAACTACTTTTCCTTCCAAGAAAGGAAGTGGGAAGAATCTGTGTCTCTTCCAAGTACATACCTTTGCCACACCTGCCATGGAGAGTTAAATAAGTGAATCAAAAATAATCAGCTTCATAGTTTTAACTCTAGCAACAATGCCATCTAAGGTATTAAAAAAGTTAAAGAGGGTCTTTTATGCCTGAAAACATAAACAACTACTAGAAGAATTAATTGGAAAAAAAATCTTTCAGAAATATTAATAAAACTATCAAACAGTATTAGCGATATAGAAAGAATTAGAATCAATTTCATATATTTTCAGATAGATTAAATATAGGAAAAGGATGGATTGAAATGAAACCCTTTACTACCATAACACTTTTCTGGTCCTTGAAATTGCTGGGTGGGCAATATGAAATTCAATCAATGTTGCTGGCAAGAGGTGTCAAGCCTCATACTAGCTTGCAAAACTGGCCAAGAATTAGAGAACAGCATAATAGAATGGGGATCAGGAAATATGGTTCTAGTCCAAACTGCACTGCTTTCCACCTGTGTTACACTGTAATATGAACAGTTTGCTAATTATCTTATTTGCAGAACCTTTTGATTTCTCTTAATCACAAAGTTGTGTTCATAAAAAAATTTAAAAAACCTAGGTAGCATTACAGATATTCTCAGGTACAGTTATTAAAATACTTTTGTGGAGCATACTTGCTAGATATTTTTAAAGTATGACACCCAAAGTAATATGTGGGAAATCTTGAGGAAATTCAGATTTAGGAACACCAAGCAATTTTTCACATAGTCACTGATCCTTCTTTTTCTTCATTTTTCATTCCTTTATTATTTCTTCTTTTTCATTCCTTTATTTTTCCTTCTTTTTTCATTCTATTCTTTTATGTACTTTTGCTACCTGTTGTGTCTTTCCATCCAACATACAAACAAAAAATAAATAAAATCTTAAAAATAAAAACAAACCACAAATTATTTGGGGTTTTAATTTTTTTAGATTATTGATTCTGTGTGGAATATTTCCTATAGATGATGAGCAGTACATAGATATTGTCTTCTGTTAGCTGAAATAAAGAAGAAAGAATAACAGGAAAAATACTTGAACAGATCTTATAAAGGAGGCTGTTTAAGATATTAAGTGTAATAGTTAAATAAAATTAATAAATTGTTTAAGGGACAAATATAATAGAAAACATAGAAAAATATAATCATGGATTGGTTTAGATTGGGAGGGGCATAAAGGATCAGCCCTCACTGCCATGGGCAAGGACACCAGGTTGCTCAAACCCCATCCAGCCTTGCCTTGAACACTTCCAGGACTGGGGATATCCAAGTGGCCGATACTGATGACTGATTGGAAAGATCTGTTTTATGGCAGAGGAAATTGGTAACTGACAACTGTAAAGGTGACTTCGAATATTATATAAACCTCTTAAGCCCTTTTTGGTTACAGATATTTTGCAATTCAAACGTGGTTCAACATCTTGCCTATATGTGTCTGTTCCTGCAAAGTTTCATATTTATTTAAACACTGGTAAAGATGTTTTAAGAACACATATTTGCAGTAGTTCAGATGCCTTTTCAGTTGGTTATGTGCATGTACATTATTCCTCTAGATTTTGTCAGGTTAAATTTGTGGGTTTTTACCCACATACTCATTCTGAGTATCTAAAGAAATAAAATGATACAGCCCAATACGTCTCTTTGGACAACAGAAATTCTATACCTTGTGTGAGGCTAAATTAGATGAATACCAATCTCAAGCCAGTTATGTAAAGATGAATAGGTTGCCATATGGGTAACTGCAAGAGTTTAAACAGACATAGTAATTATTTCTCTTACCGGAGATACTGAGTATGTTTACAAGCATGGTATGAGAAGTACGGCTTGCTATACATGTTGGTTTGGTTTTTTTTTTTTAATTATATTATGCCCATAATAATAAAAAACTCTTTTAAGATGATGAAAAGGTAAACCAGAAGTTGCTTAAAAAGTTAACAATTAACTGTAAGTCTCTGCACTATATCTCTGTTATATGTATGTTCTAATATGAAAAGAACGATATTTGTGTCATACACCAGATCCTTAAACACATTTTTTTAAATTGCAGTATTTTTTATTACATGGTTAAAACTGGGGAACAGTTTGCTACACAAATATTCCTCACAGAAAGCTATTTAAGAATGAAATTTATGGCAATATCATTCTCTCTCTGTAGAGAGAGAGAGAATATGTATGAAGCTGTAGATACACAAAAGGAATTGACAATTTAGAATTATGTCAATATTTATCACTGCACCAAATTGGTCCAAGACCAGTGAAATACTTGAGCCTGGCCTAAGAACAGATAATACAAGGTAAGTGGCTTTGGACACTCACACTTCTGTAGATAAAGGTGAATTTCATGCACAAATATAAATATGCATTGATTTTGCCACACAGTCATTTAAAATGTATAATAAATCACCTTTAGAAAATACAGAAAAGAAAACAACTGCTGTGGTTTAAGAATGGAACTTATCAGTCTTTACCAGCAATACAAAATTAGAGGCAGAGGCACTCTCCAAGGGAACAGATAGTATAAAAAATTCCAGAAATAGGCAAATGAAATGACATAAACTAAATGATCCTTTCTTGTCTCCCATAAAAAAAACCAAGAAAAAATATTTTGAAATAAAAACCTGTTTTAGCTTTGGTTTTTTTGTTTTATATAAAGGCATACGAACAGGCATGCAAGCAATCACTAGGTAAGGATTTATATTGGGAGGTACGCAGAGTAATAAATGTAAGTTTCACAGAGGGCACTTAAGTTTTAAAAATATATTTCTTTTAACTTTTCTGTCCTACCCTAGAATCTGTTTAATTATAGTCAAAGAAACTCATAAAATGGTGTGAAAGACTGCTTTTGTAAAATTGTCCACTGTTGGGTATTGAATCATAATATTTGTTATGTCTTTTAACCTTAGCCACAGCACGTGAAGAGGAAAAGCAGATTCATGGAGTGAGATTTTTATAACAGTCCTTTCATTCCTCTTATGGAATGAATAAGATTTCAATGATGTTTTAGTATATATTTCATTAATATAAAAAGGGCAAGAGGCAAAGTTTCACAGTTTGATTTTGCTCTCCAATCAAAATGTTCAATAACTGCAATGAAGTGAATTCTGCTAACACTGCTCACCTTTGTTCATGGGACAATAAAAGGACCACAGATGATTGTATTGCTTATTAAGACCAGTAGTGCAAGCACTGCACTTAGACACGCCTGGTGTCTAAACAGAGGTGAATTCCACCTGTGGGCAACCTTGGTCTTTTGTACTAGCAATTATATTATTATAAAATATGAGTTTTACAGATGAACTAAATCCCATCTAGAATCTTCACCCAGATAAACCAGGACTGCTGTGCCTTGTTCAGAATTTTTCTATTCCAGAGCTGGCATCCAGGTGTGTACTTGAAAAATATCTTTGATTTTACATCTACAATAAGCATAACACAACTTAACAGCATAGATGCCACAGAGCTTAATTTAGAAGCTGCTGCTTTTATTAAATTTAGCTACTTTTCCCCTGCAGCTTTACATCAATATTGACTTCAAAGTGCTAGTAGCTTTCATTAAATTGAATTACTTTCTCCTCTAATTTGAAAAGTAATGAGGCAGCTACTAAATGAAGCTGTTGACAAGAACAGAGGCTATTAAAAATTACATGGCAAAGTGTGAGTCATAAGTAATGATGGCTAGTGTTCAAGGGTGGTTTCTGGATAAAATTGCACAAAATAAGCAATTTTTCTAAGTCATCTCCTCTGTGCATCTAAGAAATGTAAATTTTACCTGATTAATTATATTTCGGTTTTGTTTCAAACAGTTTCTAGAACTCAGCTCATTGTAGCTGAGTTGTCTTCCAGTTGAGCATTAAGTGATACAATTAGTATCTGCTATCAGTAACTTCTGGTATGTGTCATTTGTTCTTTCACTAAGGGCTGGACTTGATGATCTTGGATGTCTTTTCTAACTTTAACGATACTACAGTTCTGTGATTCTCCCCAGAGAGAGCAGAGTTTGTTAAAGAAGCATTTTTTGTTTTGGTGTGCTTTGCAGGTGCCTTTCACTTTCCAAGGGAAAGTTTCTCAGTTTGCAGACAAATATGTAAATATGGTGTTCTATAAAACTGATTAAAAGCACAGCAAACAGTGTAGGAAGAGGATGAGTACAATGTACCTTCTGTATTCTTCAATTATTTATAAATAGCAGCATTTACAATAACTGGAGTTTTCCAAATCCTAAAGTCTTTGTACCTGAAGTTTATTTTCCTGGATTCTGAAATACTTTTCAGAGCTGCGGTAATGGGAATCTGAGTCCTGTTTTACTGGGTGACAAAGAATGTCCACTCAAAAAGAAATAATCTGAGCATACTCTCCTTTGATATTACTTCTTGCTTGTTGGTTGGTAATTTAATGCCAAAACTGACTTTATCTTTGCAAGTGTGTTGAAAAATGGCTGCTAGAACAGGGCCGTGGATCATTAGAATTGTACAAGCAATCTCATTGTTAGAAAATTTAGAAAAAGCAAACTGCAGAGCTATGCTGATAATAGAGTAAGAATGCTGTACTCTTGGCAAGGACACTGTACCCTTGGCAAGAAGGCATAAACTATAACCTTGATAGCTTTAATTAATAAGAAGCTACAGCTGTGAGAATAAGGAGGAAACAAGGTTGAATAATATATGAATAATGATAAAGTTGATGAAAAACTTTGTGTATACATTGGAAGCAGGGCATTCTGGATAGCACTTAGGTAGATGGCTTCAACCTTGTTTCCATCAAAACATGCATCTTCAGAGCTCCAGTAATACACTTTGGAGTATACAGAAAGACTCCAAGTGCAACTAAAAGGAAAATACACATCAGAAATAACCCTTCTCTGCACTCTGTCACTAATATAAGTGTGTCCTTTGTGAATATTCCTTTTATAAAAGCACAATTTATCATAATACACTGTCTAAATAATTCAGTCTGTTTCTGGAGAGCCAGCATTCTTCTATAATCAACTCAATAATTAAGTGTGAAAAAGAGGTTTTAGAGATTAAGAGTATATTTTTGCCCTTTTTGCATGGATAAAGAAGATATCTATTGTGGTCAAGAGCTACTGTCTCCTGGCCAGGAATTTTGGGGTTTTTTGTGAAATTCAAGTGCTTACTATTTGGGTGGCCAGAACATAGTGGGCACCAATGAAGAATGTACCTCCTGTGAAGCAATGCAAGAGCAGGAGTGGCCTGACCAGAGCTGCCCAATAACTTTAGGGCAACACATTGCCTCTCCTACCTCTCCTGTCCCAAGTGATCAGCATAACTGATGGAGCCCAAAGTGGTGAATGAATTCCTTGTTTTGGTTTGCTTGCTTGAGTTGCTTTTGCTGTCCTTACTAAAATGTCTTTATCTCAACCCTCAAGCTGTCGCACTTTTGCTTTTCTGATTCTGTCCCTTATTCCACTGCACGGGAGTGAGTAAGTGGCTATGTGGTGCTTCAGCTGCCTACTGGAGCTAAACAAAACATACAGGAAACAAACATAAATTGCAAAAATAATAAAAAAAAAAATGTTAATTTAGATTTGCTTACTCTTGTGTTCCCATAAAAATTTAAATTCACAAAGAACCCGCAGTGCTCAACAGCAGTGACCGTTGAGTAAATCACTCAATTGCCCACATAAGGATTCAAATAGGCAATTTTCGACATTTAGAAAATGTAAGATTCTGTATTTTGCCTTAAGAGTTTAAAGTGAGGTCAATGTCTTGCTCAAAAGCAAGGATCACCTGGTGCTTTTCCATTAACTAGTGCTAACTAAAATTTCTAAAAGAACAGCTCCCCACAACTGCCCCCACCCCAAGCATTCATATTTTTGTTTAAAAGCCCAATTTAATAATGTGACTGCCACCTCAGACCACTCAAAAATATTTGAACTAAAGGCAGTAAATATTGTACTATTAACTAACTCTGAAGACCTTGTCTGTTAAACAAGAAACCTGTTCATGACGTCTAAATAAATTTATATCACAAACAGGTCTTAGTAGAAGGTATTGCATGGTTGGCATTTGTCTCTAAATGATTTCTGAAACAGGCACTGAGCAGAGTAGTCAGTAAGTATCCTTATTTGCTGGGCTGCAAGGAGACTTACATAAAATGGTTCTTAATTACATGTTTCATGGGTGATAACCAACTCTACTACAACTAAATTAATGTATATGGCAAAATCATTGACTTTCCTTTCAAAAGGACCATATTAAATTCTTAGTGTACAGCCCCGTGTCTGTAAAGGGCTATGGATCTGATAAGAATTTCAATGATTTTCAGTAGCTGGCTTATTCAGAAGTGCAAAGCAATAGGGCTGAACACAACTGAATGCCTGCTCAATGCATGTTCACCAACCTTATGAGTTAAAGTAACAAAGACAGGAAAAGAAAAACTAGTAGTAGTGTCTAATACATCTCCCAGTTACTTCACCACTTCAATGCAATTTGATAGTTGGTTTTATTTATTTACCGAAGTTTCATCAGTATTCGAGGGGTTTTAAGGACCAGAATACCAAAATTTTTTGAGAAACTTAACATTCAGAGAGAACTTAACAAGTGTTTAAAAAACTCCACCTCTTCTGCTAGCTGAACAAGACATTGAAAGTAACTAGTTCTCTTGAAGAAGGGCCTGGTTGAATACTTAAAATTTTTATATTCCAATATGTAACTGCATATCTCATAGCATAATGCATTCTGCAAAACCCAACTCTGTCACATACATCTTCCCTTTTTTTAATGTTCTAAGTCATAGGAGGCTAGAGTGTAGATTGAAGAAGAGAGAAAGAAAGGAAGTGTAGATTTATATATGGAACAATTTTTCTAGTATTGCATGAAGTATAAGAAGATAGTAGAAGGTAAATATTAATAACATACTTGGTTCAGTTTCAGAACAAAAGCACTTTTCAAGGGACTTTGTTGAAAAATGATACCCTGCAGAAGTTGTAGCAAATAGAATGTGAAAAGTCAATCTCCAAAAGCAAAGCACTTACTTTTACTGAGTAATCTTTATTGTGAGATTCCTTATGGCAGGAAAAAAATTATTTCAGTTCTAGAACTGATGCATTTTGATACTGCTGCAGCTACCCATGAGCTTCTTGCCTTTTTGTGGTCCTCCATCTTAGCACAGCCTTTAGGGAACAGCTGAGATCCTTTTGCAGACAGCTTCGACATCATTGCACCTGTGGTCTGACCATGTGGGATGAAATGTGGCGTGGTGCAAGAAACTTTGCAGCCCCACTGTCACCATGCCCAGCCTGATAATTCCCTGCTCCCGGATGGGCTTCCAGGCCCTGCCCTACCCTCCCCAGGGAGCCTCCACTGCCCCCAGCCCCCTGGATCAAGGGATCTTCTGGCTCTTGGGTGGCCAAAAGTCTGAAAATCCAGAAGTTGATGCTTTCCAGGTGGTCAGATGAAAGGGAGTGGTGAACGCCAGTGGCAGCCTTTTGACCCACCTCCAGTGTGTGATACCTTTTCTAACTGGAGGAGTTATGCTCATATAAGGGAAGGAGTCTTCAAATGATACACCTGATGGACGTATTTCTCCATGCCCAAGCTTCTTTAAAGGTATTGTTTTTTAAGTTATTGAATTTTAATTATGCCAAAATCAGGAATCTCGTTCTCAGATAAGGGTGGGAGAAATACAGTAAGATAGTGGTAATTCAAATATATCAAGATAAATGTTTTGTTGTAGCCCACAAAATTTTGTCCAGCCAAGATCCAGTCAAATGTCAATTTTGATTTCAATAACTTTTCTTCTTTAATAGCAAGCAGTAGCTTATGCAGGAACTTTTTTTTTTCTGCTGTATAAAATTTAAGGGGTTTAAAGAGATTATTATGAAGACTAGCATACTTTTTCCCACTCAAAGTTGTTAGAGGCTCATCTTACCCCACTGACAAATGATTTTATCTTCATTCAAATTTGCCTATTCACTTTTACCTCTCATATTAATACATATGGTTTTGCTGTGTATACAGACTTTGTAGCTCTGATTTTATTTTACTGAGCCTGGCAACAACAAAATCAGAATTATATTGGATTGCTTATACATTCAAATAGAAAGGAAACACTGCCTGTGGGGATAGAAATAACCATCTGCAATTTAAACTATCCCTTCAGGACCCTCCAAGTATAGAGCATGTTAAACAATAATATGTGGACAAAAGACTGTGTGAGCAATGACATTTTAGGAAAAAAAAAATGTTGGCATGGGAGTATAGTCAATAATGGAAAAGGAAACAAGTAAATTTTATTTCAAAAATGACCATGAGCTCCTACTTATTTCTCGAGCAGGACAGGCTTTGGGTTCACCCCTTGAAAGTGGTGGTGTGCTGCAAACATTGCTTTCCATCGTGTGTCTGCATTAAATGATGGAGAAGTGGCACAGGAAGCCCTCAGAGGTTGTGGAGCCACCATCCTTGGAAATCCTGAAAAGCTGTAATGGTCCCGGGCAATAGATTCTAGATGACCCTGCTTGACCAGGGAACCAGAACACCTGCAGAGATTGCTTCTGAGCTCAGCCGTCTGTGATTCTATGAAATGTGATGTTAATTGTGCCTATATGAATTACAGTACTCCATGTAAAAAGTTATTACTGAAATATGACAACCATCTTGGCAGGGGATTGTATAATATTTTTCCAGTTCAAATGGTTTGATTTCAAACAACTAAATGCCAGGCCAATGATTAGCACATTTTACTTACTATCTGGTTAGAAAATGGCTCTGTTTATTCATTTCAACAGAATGCAAAAAATTTCACACCTATTTTAATGCAGAAATAATTCTGGCAGTCCATAAAGGAGATATTTTGCTTTTTTCTCTTTTCCTCTTATTCTCTTCCTTTCCTACTCCTTAATATTTTCTGCATGTTCACATACATACATACATACATACATACATACATACATACATACATATACATATATACGTATATATATTTCCTAAAAGGCTGTTGGAAACAAACAAGAAAAAATATGACTATCACATTGTTTCATAATGTAGTTTCAATGTGTCCATGATTTAGTAGCTATTTTTCCCCAGAAACACATACTAAAATGATTAGGTTTTCAAAATACTTCTGATCTTATCTAGTGCCTTCTACAAGGGACAGATTTTTCAAAGGACTAGGTGCATTAAGTATTGCTTTACTCTGATTTTATGTACCTACTTGTAGTTTCTAACCCTGTACTCCAGAAATCATATTTTTCAGAAAATTTGTCCATAAATATACAGGTTATGTACCAACAAACATATATGAGTACCCATATGTGTACGTATTAAACAAAAGCCCACCATTGTTACTTCATTCAGGTTCAATTAGGACCCTTTATATCATTAGACTTTTGTCATGATTAATAGAAAACAAGGTGTGTGTATTTTTCCCTCTGAGTGATCCTGAAGCACTGTTAAGGAGGAGAGGTTTGGGTTCTGCAGTACCATACATATTCATAGGATGGAACCTATATTCCACCAAATAATAGCAAAGATTAGCAAATAATAGCAAAGAATCCACAACACTAATTTAAAGAGGTTCATGTTCAGTCCCCCTAAATACTCACTAGATGCAGAGAAAAAAAATCAGAGCACTCCCATGGGATTTGGCACATTTTGGGGCCTGGCACAATACCATCTAGAACTGTCTCACCAGGACACACCTATAAAACCAAGTACCTATTAGTTTGTATGAGACTGCTCTAACCACCTGGCTTTTAACATTACCCATTATCTTCACTGTGCTTAGCTTAAACTCTGAGTTCAGCTTGCATAAATAGGTTGTGTGCTGGGGCTCTCTAGGGGTGCCAAAAGAGCCTCTCTCTCAGTCAAAGAAAATTAAGACAGTAAGATTACTTCATGGTGCAAGCTAGAGTTTCTGTCCCATCCATACAGCAAAGCCAATTCTCTCCTGCTTTATTTCCTGAATTCTTTATGCTGGAAGAGATACACTCCATTGTATAACTAGTTATTTATGAAACATTTATTTCAAAAGCAGTAACTTTTTTAAAACACCATCAATTTAAAGAGAGTTTTGTTTATTTCCTACATTACCATTTTGTGTTGTTGACCAGGAAATGAGCCTGGGAACAGGAAATCATGCATGCTCTGTTGTATAAATTTATGGTGACAGACTATGAAGCCAATTTACATGTACTTTTAGAAAGCTTTGCCAATGTTTATTTTCTGTGAGTTTTTGAAGAGTGTAGCTTTAAAATTCTAAACTATACCATCAGCTCATGTAAACTAGCAAATTTTCCTTGAAGTCAAAATCGTTAGCCTAATTGACACCAGCTGAAAAATTGGCTTGAGCTTTTAAAAATCACTGTGAAAAAATATTGGTGTTGTTTCTCTTGACTAAGATTGTTTGCCAAAGTGGACAATGAAGCAAAAGTTTCAGGGCTAGAAGAGTTTCAGCTATGTATCTCAAAGACAGCTGGGACAATGGGCCATTACAGGCAGTTGCTTCTTCCATATGACAGTAAAGTTAGCCGATCCTATTTTACTAAATCTGTGTTCTTTAAACCAATAAAGCCTGTTCATCATGCCAGGGCATTTATGCCCTGACAGAAAACAATCAAGGGAGCTGTTAACTGTGTCAAGCACAGAGATTGTTTGAAAGCCAAAAGAACTGTAACTTCATCTCCAAATTAAGCATGCCAAGTTTGAGACCAGCCTACGTAAGAGAAGTCAAGGTAGCCCAAGGCTTATCTGGGGCAGAAAGGCCTCTGGCAATGAGACCATTCCCCTGTTTCACTCCTTTGGTTGAAGTAAATTGTACCTTGCTTGGAAGAACATCTTCCTGTCTTTGGGTACTATTCTTATTCACAGTAGTAGAGCGTACCAAGATTAGTTGGCTTGCTGTGCAAAGAAGCTGGCATACAGAGAGATACCCAACTGGATCAGAGCAAAGCACCCCAAAAAGACATACAAGGATAAGACTGTTGAGGAAATGTGTTGTAGTGGAGAGAAAGGAGAGAGGTCTAAGATTAAGCCTCCTCATGGAATTATAAACACCTCTACTCAGGCTGTTTGAAGTAAAATGAGAGTCAGGCATTTGTATGCGATAGAGAAGCAAAGTATTCAGAATAATCTGTACATTTCCTTGTTAGCATTTTTTTCCCTCTGAAATAATTTCATACTGTTTTGAATGCTACGTCCTCAAACACTGTTAAACCAAAGTGCTTCACTTCCTCTGTTCCCCATAGAGCTGTTCTGGTGAAATCAGACAAATAACATTTTTTTTAAAATCATTCATCACACTCAAATCTCTTTGCTTCTTTTATTTTATATATAATATGTTTGTGTGTGTGTGTGTGTGTGTTATATGTGTTATATATGTTATATATATGTATATATATTATATATATTATATATATATTACATGTGTATATATGTTATATAATATAATGTAGAAAAAACTTTTTTTTTTGTTTTATAGAGTTTCATCTAATGGTACTGCAACATTTCCCACTTTTACATTGTCTTCTGAGCTGTTCCTTTAGCAATTAGATGCAAATAGGCATGAATAGAGTGACACAATGCTTTAAGTTTGAATGTGTATGTCAGTGATTACAAGAATGGGTAACAGCCACGTGAAATAGCAAAACTAATCATCACTTGCAGCCTACTGTTCCAATTTGTAAAGGAAATGTTCTGAGGTAGATATTTTGGGCTCCTGACAGTGAAAATTTGGGATACTGTTTAGAACTAGATGAAGGTCACAGACATGCATCCAGCTTGAAGAGTCATATGATGAGATTTAAAAGGTTTTTTGATGGACAATAATATGAAAATATGGCTGCATGTATATATATATATATATTTCTATATAGAGAGAATATTAAGAATAGTGTTTGCCAGTGTCTGTAGACTGCCTCCACCTAAAGAATGAAAAGCATCAACTAATCCCTACTAATCCCTGCATTAAACGTCCTGATCCTGCAGCCACTGGTTGAGCAAACCCAGACTAGTAAAAAGCACTAGAGGCAAAGCATAAAGAGGATACTTTCTGTCAATAGATCAACATTGTTTCCCTTAAGACTCTTGCAGAGAAGCTTAATGAATTGCCGCCTTGACAAGCAGAGAGTGAGGTAGATCAAAAACTGGATGAATAGCGGCACCCAGAGAGTCATGATCAGGGGCACAAAGTCTCGTGGGAGGCCAGTGTTCCTCAGGCACCTGTACTGGGTCCAAGCCTGCTTAACATCTTCATTAACTGTCTAGATGAAAGGGCAAAGCATATTCTCAGCAAGTTTGCTGATGACACAAACCGAAGGAGAGGCTGAAGTGCCACTTCATAGTCCTACAAGTGAAGTGGAACAACTCTGTGCACCAGTCTACACTGGGGGACACCCAGTTGGAAAGCAGCTTTGAAGAAGAGAGCCTGGGGGCTCTGGTGGCCACCAAGTGGAACGTGAGCCAGCACTGTGCCCTGGTAGCAAAGAAGGCCAGTGTTCTCCTATGCTGCATTAGGAGGAGTGTTGCCAGCAGATGGAGGGAGGTGATCCTGACCCTCTACTCAGCCCCAGAGAAGTCCCATCTGGAGTGATGGGTGCAGTTCTGGGCTACTCAATCATAGAAGAGACAAGGACTTATTAAAGAGAGTCCAACAAGAGGCCACACAGATGATTAAGGCAGTGAAGCTTCTCTCCAATGAGGAATGGCTGAGAGACCTAGAACTGCTCAGCCTGGAGAAGGATCAGAAGGATCTTGTCAATGTCTATAAATGCCTGACGGGAGGATGAAAAGAGGACAGAGCCAGGAGATTCTCAGTGGTACCCATGACAGGATCAGCATCAGTGGGCACATACTGAAACACAAGAGGTTTCCTCTGAACATCAGCAAACAAATTTTTACTGTGACAATAACTTGAGCACTGGCACAGGGTACACAGGGAAGCTGTGGAGTCCCCATCCTTGGGGACACTCAAAACACAGTTCAGGGCAACCAGCTCTAGGTGGCCCTGCTTGAGCAGGAGGGCTGAACTGGATGATCTCTCACCTCAGCCATTCTGTGATTCCATGACCGTGCTACACTTGAATGTCCCAGTGAAGTGGATTAGCTACCTTTTTATAAAGGTGCCTTCATATTAAAGCACCTAGTACCAACAGAAGACATCATTCAGAACAAGCAATGCTTCAACTTCAACTTCTTCTTCAACTCCTTCAACTAAAAACATTTGAAACACCATCACAGCCAAAATTTTATCATGATATCATGATTTTTAACAGCTGAAGGATTATTATTTAGGGAAAGAAAAGCTACCCTTATTCCAGTTTTTGAGGATCATCATGGATATTGGTGTGATTATTCTGTCAAGTGACCTACACCAGTTTTACAAAGAAGATAATTCAACCTCACATTTATCAAATTTGCACAGTTATATTTAGCAATAAAGAGCTTGATCACTTTATAATACTTTTTCATAAATTTCCCAGTGCTCAAAAACTGTTGTCATTATTATTAAATACTGAAGATGCCTTTGTTATCATGCTTCCTTGTACACGCTCCTGCTATGGCAGGATTCCTTCCCTCCCTTCCTCTCTCTCTTCCTCTCTCTCTTCCTCTCTCTGTGATTTCACATGAGCATTTCCAGTGACAGAGCCCTGCAAGGAGAGTCTGCCTGCCTCTATCCCTGCTGTGCAGAATGGTATCACCACAGACATCCGTCTCAAGATTTTCTCTTCTTTTGAAACTCCCACCTCTGACTAGGAAGGAAAAGAGGCATTTATGCTCTTGCTGAGACCTGGATTAGGTGGGAGGAGAGACTCTGCCTCTATTTCACAGTCACTTCTGTCACTAGGCATGAGTTATGAGAGTTGGGTAGCAACTTCAACTGTGCAGATACTTTTTGTAACTCCAGGGTCAACACCAGAAGTTTTACTGAATAACAAGTCCTTCGATAACATATCAGTTAGACTCAGTAGGTTGAAAGATGTTATTTTCTTTACACTGGCTTTTGGGAGAAACTAACTGCATTCCACACAAGCAGATTACTTTCCTTGCACTGTGAGGATAACCCACATATTATTACAACTTTTGTAACGTTTTACCAATGCATGTTTTCTGGATTTTCACTCCTAACAAATTGCTGCCTAGAAATACATGTATCAGGAGAGGATTACTGATCAAACTGGCAGAGATACACGATGAACTAAAGATTGGAAAGGACAAGCAAAGAGAGGAGTTCTGAGTTGAACAGACTGCAGGAATATAATCTCAGTTTTAAATTCTGTGAATTATTTAAAATAAAATTACAGGTTGGCACTTCTATATGTACAAATTTAAATAATTAAATATTAACTCTAGAAATTAAGAGATTGTTCAGTTTAGAAGGTGTGAAAATTTACTCAATAACTAATCTAAGCAATTTGGGAAACCTATTATGGCAACATTATAAAACATTTCTCCACTCCATCTTGGCATCCATCACCTCCTGAGTCTTAGAATAGTTCTTAAAGGTGGATGATACACAACAGTCTTTATTTCACCAGAGAACACTTGAGAGTTGTAGCTCTGTATTATGAGCAGTTTCAAGGCATAAAAAAGTATTTCTGAAATACAATGAGGGGATATTTCTTATTTCATCTGACAGCTATCACTAAATTACTTCAGACCCACATTTGTTAAAACTAATTGAAAATCAATTTCTTCTGCTAGTCCTACAAAACAGGGAAACGTAACTCAAATGGATACCCATTTAAGTATTTTGTTGACAGAAAGAATAAAGCTCACAGGAAAACTGTTTTCTGAAAGTTTCAATACTTGTGAGTGAACTTGAAAATTTGCATCAGATTTTTGTGCATCAGTATAGATACATTATGTAAGAACTCACCAAGTTCTTATCCCTCTACTAGTCAAACTCCAGAAAAATTCTCATTCTCAGTCCCCCCCCGACCTCAGTATTTGCCTAATTTTACAAACCAAAATCCCCCAATAAGCTTTGAGATGTTACATAAAGGTTATTTGGTTTGGGATAGTAAACAGACTTTTTTTAGTAAACGGTTTTAAGGTATTGAGATCAATTTTTATTAATATTTACTCTTTGTTTTATGACATCTATCAGTAGCATCTACCAGTTCTACTCATGGATTATGTGATACAAGCACATAAATTCATCTAATACATCAAAGTTCCCTACTTTCCTTACGAGGCATTTCTCATATTCTCTGATATCTCAGATATTCTACCTTCTACTGCAAATTTGTCTCACCTTTCCTGTTAAACCTTTGACTTATGTTAAGTACGAAGCTGGGTTGAAGAAGCTGGTTCTTAAATAAGAAGCTGACTCCTCTCAGGAGTCATAGCTGACATTTTTATAGGAGTGGTTCTGAGCTGCTGTTTGGGTACTGTACTGATGTGAGATAAATAGGAGCTTAATGTCTTCTGAGAGACTTTGGTCGAGATGATGATTTTCCTCAAGTATTTTTAGGTGTTTTGACTGGACTCCAGGACTTGTAATGAAAACTACAAACTGAATTGAAGCATTAGCAGAAAAGAAAGAATACTTTTATGGTGTAGTAGATGCAATAGTGCATCTCAGTAAAGGTATGACTTCCTCATTCCTAGGACAAATCTTCACATATTACAAAACAATAACAAATTAGAAATTAATTGCTTGTAACTTTAGAAAACTGTTTTAAAATGCTTTAAAAGCTGCAAGAGAAGTGTCCAGATTTTAGTATTAGCACCAAGCAAAAAAATCCCAGCATCTGCACCATCCGCACATCACTGAACATGTTTGGTATAATATGCATAAACCCTCAATCACTGGCAGAAGGGCCTGTCTTTATTAGTAAGTCAGCAAACCCATCTGTACAGTTATTCCTGTTATTTTAAAAGGCAAACTGATCTACTTCACCCTGCAGCTCTTATTGGGTAAGAGAGAAGGACTCAGAGTGTTTCACAAAATTATTCCTTGGCTCAGTTTTACAGCTGTGCTGGAATAGGACTATCACCTCCTGTACAGTAAGCACTAAATCAATTCATACAATGCACTTCTTTGTGTACTCAACTGAGCTAAATCCAAAATCTGAGACTAAGTCTTTTTGTATAAAATGATTGCTCTGTTTCTGTGTTCAGTGCAGCCTGAAACCTCAAAGGTCTCGGAGTTGTTCTGACACAATGAAAGAAATACTTATTCAGAGGACATGATCTTCAGTAGGCAAACAACTACCAACAAGAAACAGATGGATTTCAACAGATAAATACAGAATGAAGATTGAACTGACTACAGGGAGATTTATTTAGCAACTGTTTCCAATTTATCTTTGGAATGTACAGTAGCAGCAATTTATAAGAAGTCAGAGCCAGCTTGCTATTTACATTGCATTTAAACAAGCCTAAGTAAATAATTAAGCCACTGAAGTACTTGCTTTTCAAACTGTGTAGGTTGTTTGGAAGCCCTGCTACCTTCCCTCCTAGCACTTTTAATTTCTTGAGGATCCTAAAATTAATTAGTGTTACTACGAAGTCTCATGAGTTTCTCAGCTTGCAGATATGTGAGTAAATCTAAATGCAGGTTCTTGTATTTACTCTAAGAGCATACTCTTAATAAGGATATTGTCATAGAAAATAATTAATTCAGAAATAACTGGAAACACATCAAATAAAGTTATTTAAACTGCATAACCAGACTTTATATTGAATAAATTTCAAGATTATTGCCAATATTGTTATAAATGCTTATGCTTTAAATTAAATTTGGAGATTTAAAAGCCCAAGAGTCACTGATATTGGCAACTGAAGTCTTTTGTGTGCCTACTAAGACATAGTGTTGTTTGGCAAGCATATTTTAGTTTTTAACCAACAGCTTTGCTGCCAACCCTCAGAGACTAACCCCATTGTTAGCAAAGACAAAACCAATATTGGACAGAGCACTGGGGGCAGATATTGAATTGAATAACTGGGGTGATTACTGCAGCAATCAATGCAGATAGTAACACAAAGGAGCATCATGGCCATCTTGGTTGTGTGTTCTTGACTTTCCTCCTTCCATCTATCATATGTTCCTGTGCCTTATCATACCAAGTTGGTCTGACTAGGTGGGCTTTGCTAGCTTCTGAATATTTAACACTCATTATTACCATTTTTGACAAAATGATGATTTAATGATGTAGGCATCTGTCTCCCAGCAAACAGGCTAAGATGAACAAGACAGCACAGATCATTGAACAGCTCATAGCAAATTTCAGGTGTCACATTATCATCCATGCTAACATGTAGCAGGAATCACATTTTATTGTATTTTCACTTGTCATGTCAAGGACTTCTGCTTTACTAACAATAATATCAATAATATAAATAATGACCATATATAAAATACTATTTCCATCATTTATTTCTGACAGTAAAGACAGGCTATAGCTAAGACTGACTGCATGGCTTCTCTTCATATAATTGCAATGCATGTTTTTATAAAATCATATGCAATTTTCTGAGAGTTAAAGTGTGCTGTCAATTGTATATCTAAAGCTCTCTAAGATGCATATTATACACTGAATGAAACAAAAATCTTAAGGCGTTTTGCTCCTTGTATAATTCCCTAGAGTTCCATAGATGCTATAAAAACCCTTAAGCCATAGAAGTGTGACAGTACAGTATTTCATACAGTATTTATATATATTTCTGAACAGAATATTACATTGTATGAATAATCTTTGTAACTTCCAAATATTTATGTTTCTAAATCTTGCCCTTTGCATGACTTCAGAAATTGCAGGAAATAAACCCTCCCTTGTGTATTCACAGGAATCTGGGTTATCTGGCTTTTAAACCAAATTCAATACATACTTCAAAAGCAATTGCCACACAGAAGACTCTGTTAATGTGAGTAATTTGGTTACATCTCTGCTATATGAAGTAAAGCATCATGCATTGTCCTGAACGTATCAATACATGCAAAACAAGCTGATGCTATTTTCTTCTTTCGAATCCACTGAGAATCCATACACAGCTAACACTCTTTTATTTACATAAAACTTGAATCTATTTTTTTCAGTTAGAAAACTGTAAATTTATACACAGGTTTCAAAACCTGTGTTTCAGGCTTGGTTTCAAAATCACTTTATGTAATTTTTAGATCAGATGGTCCTCTATGCAGAAATCAAGACACAACAAAGTCTGTGTACCCTTTAATGACAATTCCTCAGAATCCACATTTTAGGAAATGGTTTTTAATTTTCCTTAGTTTATGTCCAGCTAGTACTATGAGTATATATCCCAAGTTCCCTAAAGGCAAAGTATCATCCCATAGCTCCCAAAATGGTGAGCAACTGTTAACAGAATCATCTGTTTGGGTCTGACCACTTTAGCTATGAAATAGCTACTTTGGCTGGATGGGACGCAGCACAGCAGGGCAATGCTGTCCTTGCTGAACAGCTCACCAGGCAAATGACCTATGCTTGGCAAATGCTTGATTCCTCTCCAAATAATTCCTAAGCAATTCCTTGGAAATGATTCCTCATGAAGCAAGCCTTAATGGGAAATACCACAAGATTGCGGGATAAGGTTCATACGTACCCTTTTGTACCGGTTTTTCACATTTGATATTTGGTCAGGAGGGAAGAAGCCAGTTTTGGTGCTTCGTATATGCTTTGAAGGGCCTACTGTATTTAAAAGGCTTTTATTTCTTGGAATTCTAGTCCTTTCAACAATTACAAATGATGAATATTGAACTGTATTAGTGTATTAACACACTAACAGTATCAATGTATTAATATATTTTTGTTATGTATAAGTTGTAATAATTCTTGTTGGCTACTTCTAGCTCTTCCCTGAGAAGAAAGATAAATATTATGAAAAGGATTAACTAAGCTTTACTCTCTTATTGATTATCAATTTTTTTTTTTTATTTTGAGTTCAGAACACAATTTCTAAACTGCTCAGTTAACCAAATATTCTTCAGAATTTAAAAATTGACCTTTCTGTATGCTTTTTTCATCAGCCAAGTTTTCCAATACTGTTAGTTATTCTTTTGGGCTTTGTGTGAATTAGTTGTGAGCATCTGGCTTATGGTTGTTTCTGATGCAGAAAGAAATACCAGAGTGTAGCTCCCACTCTATAACTTTCTGGAAATGTCTACTCATTGACTTATTACTTACAGTAAATTTCTGAAAAAGCCAGTGTTTGCTGGAATCTTTAGATAAGAACAGTATAGTCATTGCATGTGGGAAAGCAACAGAACTCCCAAAATTTGGGCAACGGAATATGTTAGGAGAAAGGGTGGTGAGTAACTTTCTTCTTGTCACTCTGTTGATTAGTAGAGCTTCTCACAGCAATTATTCACATATGGAATGTTGAAGGAATCTCTCTTTCTCCTCCCACCAAGCACAAATCTTGTTGTTATGGCCCCAAGGGTCCATCCCTGCCCCATTGCACAGGAACTTCCAGGAAGTGTAGGCTGGACTTTACAGAAAAGATAAAGCAAAGATACACCAAAGAACAAAAAGAGGCACCAGAATAGAACTGAGGAAAAGGGCAGAAATTTGGTGTGGCAATTGTGTTTCCATGCAGGACCCCACTCATCCTCCCACCCCAAGCGAGGAAGTTGTGGCTCTGACTGAAGGTGTGGCTGCCTTGCTCTTTTCCTCCCCGCAGGCTGTGCTCTGCCCACAGGAAGGGCTGTGCTCTGCTGCCTGGTGCATGGAGCAGGATCAGTGCCCGTGCCCCACAGGCTCCCCAGGGGCTCTGGGGACACTGCTGGGGACCACGGGCCAGGCAGGGAACATGCACAGCTGCTGGATGGCAAGGCCAGGCTGCAAGGAAGCACGTCTGCCTGGTTGGTAGGGACACTACTGCTGCAATCAAAGTATTTTGTTTTGAAAGCCTCCCTCGGTAGTTATGTGTGCCGTTAATTTCAAGGGTAGGTTTACTGCATTTTATGTTCTGATAATCCCAACTGCAGGTATGCAAAGTCTCATGTTACTGCTTTTGTGCCCTTAAGAAAAGGTGGTGTAAGTCTGTCTCGAGCCTTTGACTGACTTGGAGATTCATCACCGTCAAAGTCTACTTGCACTTTGGTTGCAATCCTGAAAAATGGTTAATGCCAGTATTGCAAAATCTATATAAAAGCTTCTTTCAATGGCCACTACTTGCAGAAAAAAATAGTTATACATAAAAGACTCTTTGTCTCCCTCATCGATTTGACCATGGACAAAACCCAAAAAATTGAGATTTATCCATAAGAATTCTGAGGCAATTAGTAGAAGTTTTGGATCTAAACTGCCTTTATAGTTTTAGAACCTCAGACAATGGCTGCTTGCAATATTTAGGTCAGAAAACAAAGAAAGGTGTATATTTAGGATGGCTGTTAATTTCTTTCTCTTGATCAGGACCAAAAAAAAAAAAAAAGCTGTAAAAGGTATTATTACAATGTAAATTAATTTTATTCAAAACAGATTAAAAAAAACTAACAAAGCTTGCCTAACTACATGAGGTAGTACATGTAGCAAAAGAGAAGGCAGAATATAGTATTCTGAAATATGAAGAATATGAATAAGTTTACAAGTTGGAGTGAAATAAATTCAACAACAGAAACAAATTATACCAAAAATAAAGTTTAACAGCTTTTCAGTCTTAAAGCACCAATATACTTTTCATAGAAAGAAATATAGTATCACCACTACATGTTCTTCATATACCATGATATGGTAAAATTAATGTACCAAGCTGCTCACCGTAAATGAATTCTTTAAAATTGTGAAGCAACAAATGACATAATTGTCACTGGGCTTCGTACCACTATACTTCCTGGCCTGCAGGAGTATTTGCCAGGTCACAAGGAGCAAGGTTAGCCTTTGTTACCATTTTCTTTGGTTTTTTTGAACGTTTACTTCCATATTAATATTTAGCATTTTGATAACATGTAGAGCTCAAGGCTACAAGTTTGCAAATTTTTTTGTATGTTTACAACTCTACATTTTTTCTGAATCCAAATTTAGGCAAATTGAAGGATTCACATGGCAAAAATAAAGCATGTGCTTGTGCAGAACTGCAGGCTTACTCCTTAATTTCAGGTTACTGCACTTCTCAATACAAAGATTTTATGAGATCCTTCAAGGTTATATATGTGTGTTTCAGACACTCATCCCAAGACAGTGGAATATCTATGAAGACCATAATGAATTATGATTATTTGAACTAAAGAGCTTAGCAGTACCCAATAAATATTGTATTAATCTATTTTAAAAATAATAGACATGAATGGCCAGTCTCTAAAGAATATTTTTTAGAGGAAAACATGCAAGCACGACCCAGGACTTCTTCCTATATTTGATATTTCCCATTTTATTTCAAAATAGGTATTTTTACTTGTTATGATTAGTGTGAAATTGAGAACAACCTAGCTCTTCATTTATGCTTTCACGGCTAATGCTACTTTAAATCAGCAAGAAGTTATATATGTTTTTATTTTACTTTAAGGCATGATTTATTTTATCAAAATATTGGGATGACTTCTTTTATGTACATTGAAAATAAAAACTCAGGCCTCCCTCTGGTATAGTTTTAAGGTTACTGTTAGTGGCATATATAAAGCACCATATAATAATATATTCAGATGAAGAAAACAAAGAACATTTATGAGCTTTGAATTAACTGTATAGGAGTAACTGCTAAGAAAATATAGCAATATTTAACACAGGATTCAAAGTATTGTTATATATCATTACAGATTTTCAAATTAATTTTTCTCCCATGTTTACTTTTACAGATTTTTTCATTAAGTTTTATATGTAATTTAAACTTTTTGGTGGAAAGCAGTATACATCTTCTGTACAATAATGTTACAGCTTTATACAAGTTTTAGGAATCACAAGAAATGGCCTGTATTAATCTTTTCCAAGTGCTCTGGCTTCACTTGCCTGTTTTGTTTTACTTGCTAGATTCAAACAACAGCAAATACTCTGAAAGCCTTGCTTCCTGGAGGATTCTGTAAACTGAAACATAAAAACATTTCTTATGTTATTTTTAAGATCATAGCACTCCAATAATAGTGTTTTAAAATTTACAATTGTTAATTCTAGAATCCTGCAGCACTTCTTGTGACAACTCAAATTTATCTAGGATTTCTTTAAAACTACTACAAATAAAAACTACAGAAATTTCAGATTTTTCTTTTTCCAAACAGCTTAATAGGAACAAAATCCAACATTAAAAAAAAATATACTTTGTGATGAGGGATTCTGGTTTAAAGAATTGAAGCAAAATACAAAAAATGTTTTGGAAACAGAGAAAACATACATCTTATGTTTACTATTCTAACAACTGTATTAGGAGAGAACTTGCAGACCCAGGAGATTACTTGTTTGTTAGTTGCTTATATGATGAAGAATAGATTTCTACAGAGATCTAATGTCTAACAAAACCAAAAGGAATGCCTTCTGAATGGATATCTGGCTTCCAAAGAAAAGAAACAAAAACACCCAATTCCAATGAAATGTGGATAGAATAAGTACTTTTGCCTTAAAAGTTGGAGCAGCACATCATATTTAATGGTCCATTGGTTTTTTCTTTAGCAAACCCTATCTGAAGATTAGCTGGGAAGGAAAGAGAAATGGAGGTGGAAGCAAGGAAAGGCACAATGGAACAGGTTGGCTGCGGCAGCGTTAGAATCATCATCTCCTGCTTCACAGAAACCTTGTATGTGACTCTTTTCCAAACTGCTGTCCTCCCTAACTTTACTAAGATGATTTATATGCAAATATATGTGTATTCATACATATTCTAAAATTTGTATTTATAAATAGTATATAAGACGCATTTTAAAGTATAAATAATGATCAAATTTGCAACATTCTTCCTGTCTGCCTCTTTACTCAAGAAGATTTATATGGAGAGCAAAAGTGTCACTAAAGAAGCACTCTAATGGAATTGGATGATCACAGAGAAAAGTCAAAAAATATGTAAAATATGTCCTCCATTGAGCAAAGAAAATCTGTATTTTACAAGCTTCTAGAATTGTTGGAAGGTCTGAGATAAAGAGAGAAGACATTCCCCTACCCACAATTAAAAACAAGAAAAAAAGTACTCAATATTTTCCTTCTTTTGAGTTTTCTACAGAAACTTTTTGAGCTTTCTTCCCACTCAAATTTCTCAGAAAGACTATAGTCTGTTAGGTAACAATCATTTTTAGTCTAAGAAAGATTCTTAGCTTTACAGGACAAAACGAGTGGTACAATGTTTTTAAAGTAATTTCTTCCTTTAGAAGCTGGAGAATCCTTTCAGGGATTAAATTTAATCTGCAATATATAGCCATGTGTTATCATCACACAATGCACAAATACACTCAATACAACTAGTGAACTTCCACAGCTTCTCATGTCTTTCAGAAAAACATTGTCAACAACAAATTATTTTAAAAAAAGGACATAAAAACATGTTTAAATGATTGTGAATTTTAATGTTCGTGAGTATTAAGTATGATTCAGGATCACTGGTTCAATACCATGTAAATCACTAATGAACAGTTCATCAGGAACCAATGAACCTGCATCATTAATGTTAATTTTTTTAAAATCCCTATGGAAGTAAAGGCAATTTTCTTATCAAATATTGTGTTAGTTGCAACAGAACCAGCAAAGCAAACAAAAGGTTTACTTTATTTCATAAGCAGCTTTTCAGAGTAATGTCTGAGCTTGGAGGAGGCAGGCAGCTCCACTCCCACAGCTTCTCCAAAGTCCCAGCAGCTGCTGTTACACAAGCTCAGTAAATCACCCCTGTGGCCCGTTTGTCTGGCTCTGAGCACTGCCCCAGGTACAGCAGACACAACGCAAGGCTGTGAACCTTATCGAGGTCAAGAGTAAAGTGTAACCTTTGCAAATGGGCTCTGTACCTTTCTGAGTAGATCCCATTTTGAAAGGAAGCAACGTAGACCTTCCTTTTGTCCACTGGCATCACATCGACGTAACCGCCCTGGTTGCGCACCACGCCGGCGTGCACCGCTGCCCGGCAGATACTGGAGAGCTGAGGAGGAGAGAAGGAAAAGGTTAGCTTTGCACTCATCCTTCTACTTCACCACTTTTAAGAAGACAAAGGTATTCAAACCAAGTCTCGGAAACAGAATAATATATTTATTGCATGACTAATTTTATTAGTCTTACAATATTTAGATCGGCTTCGCTAGGAAATTAGGCCACTTTATAGGAATTCAGAAAGAGATTTCAGATTCAGATCACTTTCCCCATGATGCAAAAATCATTTGTTTCAGGCTATTTCAATTCAAAGATCAGGAACATGTTTGACTTCTTCAGCCTTTCAAAATGAAAGGATCTATCAGCCAAACCCTCAAACATCAGTGAAATGATCCATAATTAAAAGGAGCATCACAGTTTTCCATCCAGGCATGGGGAAGTACTAAAAGCTAATTAGATGAAGGGCATAATGTGAGCATCAGACAGAAGACAGAGGTCTAAAATGGAAGTTCTCTGTGAAGTTAACAGCACTTACAGCTGCTTGAAACCTCTATTTTCTGGTCACAAATTCCCCTCATGAACCCATGAAGACTAAACAATATTCCACAGAAGGATTCCTATATAATAATTCTGATACTGTTAATTTAAATAATTGATTTAAACTTGCAGTACTCTACTATTCTTTCAGCATTTTAAAAATTGTCAGAAAAATTAAACTTAGATATTCCAGAAGGTAGGTCCGAATCTTTAAAATATAGCATGGCATATTGCAGTTCCAGCTCCAGTGTATCTCCACTTAGAGGCAAGTTTTTTTGGTGGATAAAGTCTTCAATGCAATAGGTTTCTCCACGAGCAACCTTAAAATCTTAGCCAATATAAATAGCTGGTCAAACAGGCCACAATTTAAACAAAAACTGTATTTCTTCCAGTTATAATTGGGATAATTTAGAAAAGTTATCATGGCCATTTTCAATCTCAATGCTATGTAAAATCAGAAAATGATTTTCCTACTTTCATTGTAAGTGCAGGAACTTGCCAGGTTCACTTGTATATAGTTTGTCCTTTAATGTTACAATATTTAAAGCAGCAAAGATCTGAAATAATTTATGCAAATAATCTTTTGCAAAGATGCTTTAGAATTTTTCTCTCCACACTGCTGGGTGCAGTTTTTATACATGCCAGAAAGGATGCCATTTATACCACTCTCTACTTTTCCTTCTCCCAAGCTTGCAAAACTTTTGTTATACCCTGAACACGAACAGATGCCTTATTGTTAAGATTACAGCATCCCTTACTTATCCATACTGTGGAGTAACTAAAGAATAGACTGATCATGTGCAATTTCAAACGCCCAGGAGGAAAAATGGCCTCTGCAATACAGGATTACAGTCAGAAGAAATAAAAGATTGTATTTACAAGCAATTAACTACACTGAAGAACAAGAATACTATTCATTCTATTCATTCCTAGTACAAAAACACAGCAGTAACTTTGTTTCCAGTTCCCACTGGAGATATAAAAAAAAAAAAAAAAAAGGCTAGAGGTACAATTGGGGAAAAGAAAGATCAGCTTTTCCACCTCTATAGTAATAATGAAAATGCTACACCCTTTACATCATTAGATAGGGATATACCTTCATAATTACATTTGAGGGTGGCTAAGATAGTGGCTGTTCCAACATTATTTGGATGTTTCTAGTCAAGTACAAATGAAAGGAAAAGTCAAGGCATGGAGATTTTGACAGAGGAGGCTAACTACTTGTTGGAAAATATCTCCTGCAAAGGATGGGGCCATAATTATAGCTGGCACCACAACTGGACCAATCAACTATGGCTGAGCTAATACACAAAGAATTTCAAAGGTGAAGTGAAGAGACTTGAATGGAATATGTGAAAAAGGAGAGGTCAGAGACAGGTTCATGAAGCCAGCTCAGAGGCTATTTTCAGATGAAAAACAAACTGATATTCTGATGCTGCATTCCAAATGAGATTGGAGGACAAATGCACATAGTTTTTGAATAAATGAAAAATTAAATTAGTATAAATTCATAATTATGAACTAGTTTGTAGGAATAGCTATGAATAGATGGATATAGTTTTATAAACATATACAGAATTTTTTTCCCCAAAGTATTATCTGTCCTTATCTCCCAAGAACTTCTCATTGTCTTGGAATGAGAGACTATTAGACATTCCACCTAAATGGAATCAGATTCCAGAAGTAATTCCACAGTATTTCCTATGCTCAATATTATATCGTCCAGATCACACTTCCTTGAACCATTAAGGCAAGCCTCCTGTTGATTTAAGCAAAACAGGATTTCACTATGGCTATCACAATTTTCAGCATATTATTTGTGCACATTATTATCAGCATCCTTGTGTCACTTTCTGAAAACTGCAAAGATTTGGGGTTGTTTCTTTAATTTTGATGAAGAAATTCCAAAGGACGTATAAGGTAGTATTTTAAAGTTAGTATGAACACTTCATACAGCATTATACAGCCGTGCTTTATGACTGTGTTGTGAACACTCCTAAACTTAGCATTTTTAACAGGTTATAGCATCTGAATACCAAGTTAATTATTTTCCTTCTTCAGAGACTCAACAAATACCAGTATCTACCACAGCACAGCATTACTTTCCAAAGGCATTTAAACCACAAGTGTCTTTAAGATACCATCACAGGAATATCACATAGGAGCTATGTAATAGCTTTCTACATCATATTATCTGTATTTTACCATAGCTGAGAATTATGAATACTTTTGCAAAAGTTTCAGGGAATATTTCCATATATGGTTACTGAAATAAAAATTAGTATGACCAAAGTCCTCAAACGGCATAAAATTATACAACTCCATCAAACTCTTTAGACAAAAGGTATTTGCTGGTCTCTAGTCCCTGAAGGAAGGTAGACACACTGAAAAATACAAATGAATTCTGCTCTGCAGACACATATTTATCTCCTTTACCACTACATTCTTTGTACTAAAACCTACTAAGAACAATCTAGAACAGCATCTTCAGTGTAAGTATCTACCCTGACAGCAGCTGAAATTGATAAGAAGACTCCCATCTCTGTTTTTTTATCTGTATTTATATCCATTTTTTTCCTAAAAGCAGTATGGTTGCACATTGGCTGCATTATATTTCTATAAAATGATGATGAATAATGAGATAGTACACATAAAATAATTTTAAAGTATACCTCTTTAACACTAATTAAAGTCACCTGGGACTTTTCCAGCCAAAGAAAATACATATTCTAAGATTTCCTCCTGTCAAAGTTAAACACAAGCATGTCTCCTTTCTCCTACAACAGTCTCTTCTAACTCACTGTGAAACTTTGTCTGTAGCCATTAATTGCATTATGTTATGGTTGCATCAGGATCTAAAGTGCAAGGGTTTAAATGAGTATACACTGCTAATGTTGAACAAATGTTGATCAGTGTGAATTTTGATAAGAAATTTAATATATGGGTCCAGAGACTAGTGAAGCCTACAATGAGTTTTCATATAACTTTCCATATCTTCAGCATCTGACTACCACTAACTTAAATGGGAGTCTCTGCAAAAGAACTTTTGAAAAGATTGTGCAAAAAATCATCACACGGAGAAAAATGGTATATCGATATTCTAAAAGTTACATTATGATCTTTTCATACAATTTTATCTATTTTATAACACAATGTAAATCCCTATACTTACATCAGAATAAATTCGTGTACCAATAACACGAGCGTAGTGTGGATTTGCCTGCATACAGTTGTGAGGACAATACACCCTGAAAGATCAAAAACAAACCACATACAGTTAGGAAGAGTATCAGAGGATTAATATATCATGTCCAATGACAGCATTATTAACTATAAATCAAGTTGATTGTCTGTACATATGGGTCCATAATGCTATTTAAAAGCTGACAGTTTTTGAGGCTTTGACCATAAAGGTGAAAGCATTGCTGATCTGTTGAGGTTCATAATGAAGTGTTTAAAATCATACTTGAACAATGGTCTTCTTTCCTTTGGATAAGCATACGGTGTTCTTGTTCAACACATGTGAGGCAAGTAGAAAAGTCAGTGAGAAGAGAGCCTGTTCATTATTCTATAATTTATCTCATTCTAAGTGCCCTAGACAAAATGTACAGTCAGATACCTTCTTAGAAGAGGCAGATCTGACTGAAGACCTGCTTTGATACTGATGACCTGGTGACACAAGCCAATTTAGCAACTTATAATGAAACTGAGTATTGGCATATGTGGCTAGAATGAAAAACCTTGGAAAGTAGTGAGACCTCTAGCTGATTCTGGGAGGTTGGAAGCCTACTAAAATAAACACTGTCTTTATTAACTGCATTTTGTTAACATTTGAGGAAAACTTTCTCTGTGATTCATGTCTTCTATACCTTTAAAATGCACAGGAAAACCATGTGGGAAGCTAAGAGCAGTAGAGAAGGTGTCAGCATCTTATTTGCTAACTATGATATGCTACAAGCATATTATTTGTTAACTGGGATATGCTATAAGCAAGAACTTCCAGCTGACTCTAGGTCCATTGTGAGGTATTTCATTTGAAAAAGGAAAAAGCAGTAGACCTGGGCAAATGTTGTCTAAAATGTTATCCAGACTCCAATCAATATTTGGGAAATCAAATCACTTGGGCATGTTAGAGTCTTGCCAGATAAGTAACTAAAGCATGCTGGTAAGAGTCAGCTTACCAGCTTAAAAGATATTTTTGTCAGAAGGAAGCAAGAAGTTGAAGAAGCCTGTTGAAGACCTGCTAATTTGTGAGTTGGGAGTAGGAGAGAAAAATGGAGTTGTGTAACCAATGCCATGTTCTGATTATTTCTTGTAATTCCCAAGACTACATTTTCAGAATTAAGAGCATGCACAGAATCTTGAATGAATCACTGCCATTGTGAAATTCCTTAAGTTGACACATCAGAAATATTTAATTTTTAATCCTGTATTTATTTTTTTCATTTTCCTAAAGACAAAACCTATTTTTTTCTTAATGAAGCTAGCTTTAGTTTTTAAAAATGAAGGAAAAAAGAGAAAGATAGAAGATGGAGATTGTATCCATCCATTCCTGTGTTCCACTCCTTAGCTTACTTCTCCACATCTTCCAGCTAGAAAGCCAGGAGTCATAGCCAAACACCAAGTCCATGGACCCAAGTGCTACATGAAGGGATGTTTTCCTAGCAGTTTTGGCTTTGTACTTGTTTCCTGTGTTGGCTGTAGGAGTGCTATGAAAGTAATCCTGCGGATATCTCCAGCTTAATTTGTGGTAAATCACGCTACAGTGTATTTACCTTTGACTCATCTATGGTTTTAAAAACTGTTACCAAATTCCTTTGTCAAAATATTGCGGTACAGGCGCCTTTCGAAGAGTTAAAACACAGGCTTCAAAGCAATGGCATAGATATTTGAAGTCAACCTGCAGACAAGACCTTACCTTAACCAGTTATATTTCAATTTTTTTAATCCTGTCACTCCAAAACTCTCAAGCAAATTGGTAACTTATATGATAATTATCTGAATTTTATACTTCTAGTGTATGTTTTACAGGTAAATAAATTGAAATAAAGCGTACTTTGCCTGGCCCGAGGTGCATACATATAATAATGGACAATGAAAAATAAAAGTGCACTTTTATTCACAGTGTAAGTTTAGTGTAAGGATTTCACTAAGATTAGCAACAATATTTTAATGAGTAAAAGAAAAAAGAGATTTTCCTAATGAAAAATCCTGCAGATCATCTTTACTGACCTTGCCTTCTACTGAGACCGAGGACTAAAATATCACTTGAACATTTTTTACTTCATTTTTACAGCTATTGTTGTCACCTTTCTCAACAACTTAAGATAACTTAAAATAATTAGTAAATTACTTAGTAATTAGTAAATGGAAGAAAATAGAACAGCACTTTAAATTGATAACATTTTATGAATTTTACCTTGGACAGTGTGAGGCTGGTTTTTGAAATGGGCACAGCTGTTCCACTGTGGTTTCACAGGTGATAGCCTGAACTGAAGAAAATAAAACACAAACAAATAAATGTGTGCTATTTAGGAAAAACAGAGTAGTACTGAGCTTGTAAGAAATAAATACTAACCTGTTACTTTAGAGACTGTGAAGGAGTTAGCAGACTGGTATTTTCTGAAGAAATATTAGAAATCATCAGTAAATAACATATTTCGGTGATTTCTTTTAGCTAGAATATTTTTTTATTAGAAAATACAGAAATAAACCCAGGAGGACGCCCCCAGTCAGTTTTTACTCACTGCACCCAGTTCTCCCCAGTTGGGAATATATCTATTGCAATGAAACATTTACTTTGTACTCCCAGTGAATCTGTTTCAAAAACAGGAATGTTTTTGAACTCTTTCTGAAGTTTAATTTGCTAAGAGAATGTGTGATAGACACCAATTAAGCAATATAATGGTCTCTCATAATGTAGCATGTGGTTGCTCAGAAGCTTTCATCTATCAGAAGAACTTATTCACCTTTTGCTAAAGGTTCATTCCTAGAAACAACTGTAAAACTGAGAAGTTTCTCATCACAGCCTTTCTGAAAAGTTTAATTAAATTTTACTTTTGGATCTTGCAACTCCTGTTATCATCAGGATCATTAAAAATCCAATGTAACATATAATAGTTCTTTTTTTCCCAGTAATTATATGGAACTCAGATGTATCTGCTCCTGTTGTTATAAAAAGTCAGGCACACAGACTATGTTGTTTCATTACAAATTGATGAAGATTTCTATTTTATTCCCTCATCTTCTATTTTCCTCCTCTTTTAACTCCTGGGATATGCCTCTGACTGTGATATTTTTCATCTGTAACAAAGAAGTTGATGATGCTTTTGGCAACCATAAAGTTAGTTATATAAAAACCCCAAAACAACAAACCAGGGAAATTATTCCCTATTCACCTTTGGAGCAAACTGCTCCTGTGGACTCCACTGTTTGCCTGCATTGGTTTATTTACTTGTATGATCCATCAATTTCACATTGCTCATTTACAGGATTCCAATTTGCTTTCACTGATGTAGCTCATACTTCTATTGTCCTAGCATTGTCGAACACTGATGTAGGATTATGTATTCTATTGTTGACTAGCTTGTTGAGATATTGAGAACAGCACCCTATCCTAAGAAAATCTAACAGCGGAAGAAACATTGGTATTAGCAATTCTGACAAGAAATCAAAGGAGCTGAAGATTAGGACATTTGCTGTATGCTGCACTGACACTTGTTTTTCTGCATTCTCTATTCTGTTTTGTGGATCTCACAGTAGAGGTGAGATCCACTTTATTTAATCTATTCTTGAATAGATGAAATAGTAATTTTTGCAGGCTCCATCTAAAGACACTGATGCAAGGCATCCTCTGCCTTATTGATGGGCCTTTGAAGGTTTGAAACTTTGGCACATAATCTTTATTTATCCCATAGCCAAAATAAGTTGATCTGAGTTCCAATTTCAGAGGATAGGTGCTAAATACTCTCTATAGGCTGCACAATTGTACAGCTTTGTCTCATATAGCATAGAAACACAGAGATTTCAACTGATGGGAAATCAATTGGTTCCAATTTAAAGAGTTTTTTACAGATTACCTACGCCTACATTTGTAAGCAAGCTGGCTCCTCACATGTCAGCATTGATATGATCAAGATATACTTCTCTATTTGTATCAAAGCAAGTGAAAAAAAAATGTTTGTCTGTATCTTCATTTTTAGGCAGGTAAATCAAAACAGAGTCAGGTCACCAGATGATCCAAAGAAACTGACTGATATCAATGACTTAAATGCTACCCAGGTAGACCAAATTACAGGCCACTGAATTTAGTCTGCTGTGTCAATGTTCCTATGCTGGATTAGACATATCTGTTGAAAAGAGCAGTTATGATAGGTGTCATAGTCTGTACCATTTGTTTGCACAGCACAGAGTGAGAGCACATCCTCTGATGATTACCTATCTCCTTGACTCTTGCGTTTACATGTGAGTCAAATATATAATTCAGAAAAATTCTGTTTTCTTTCAGCTCAATATTAGCCCTATGAGCTACACACATACCAGTATTACACATATACTAACAACAGACAGAAATAAGGCAGCAATGTAAAGCTCTGAAGAATATATTATGATATAGTGAAGTGAAATTTGTAAATACCAATAATATCTTAGATTCAAATATATTAATATTGATGTTTTTCTATTGTTGGATAATTATATATGAAACAGCCAAATATTCTTCATTTCTTAGCATTGCTCTTCTGGGTTTTCCTTCAGTATGTGTGCAACCATTTGGAGCTGTTTTCACATACCAGTCTTAGAGAAGGCACCTCAGCAGTGCAGTACAGCTCCAAATTAATTTTCAACAGTATGGAATATTATTCCACTACTGGCCAACGTAGAAATCATGCAAAATATTTGTGCAAAATGTCATATGTAAACTGTGGAACTGTGATGAAATTACTGAACCACACAGGAAGAGGCATATTTTCTTCTTCTTCCATATGCACACTAAACGGGTCATTTACAAACACAAAGTTTTAATATTATTGCTTTGTTAATTGTCACAGATTGTTCTGTCCATGTCCAAAACACATAAAATAATTAGCCAATATGTGTTAGCTTTTGACAATAAATATATACTCTCACCAATTAATTAACTGAATACTCTCAACATTATTTATCTAGAAACACTAATTTACTGCCCAAGTAATTCTGTAAATTATTTAACCTTCTTTCACTTTATTATTGCGCCAACTCTCTGTCCAGCATTAAACACTGGTTAAAGTTTCAGAATGGATAAAATATCTCTATATCCACATGCCTTTTTATTGCATTCTCATATTCTTTATGACAAAAAGCATAGCAAAATGTTATTAAAAATGTGATATATTTTGTATGAAATTAAAAAAAAAAACAAAAAAATGAAAACCTTTTCATATATTTTAATTTAAAGAAAAAACTTACCCAATTGACTGAACACCATTTCTGTAAGACTTGATAAAGTAATTTTTCCTTCCTTGCCTAGTGACATCGACCCATCCACCTTCATTGTCTAGGATGCCATAATGTATGGCAGCTTTACAAATACTGGATTGCTGAAAGACAGAGCAGGAAAAGCAGATCCATGTCAGACAAAAACAAGTTTAAATTACAATGTGTCATTAAAAACTTGGTAGAGAGTCTTATGTTTGACTTGGTCCATGTAGATGTCAATTCAAGCAAATAAACCACCACTTTGCCTTACTCAGAGTTAAACTATTCTCATTTAGAGTATACTTGTTCACAGTAGCTGTCGTTTCCTAAACTGTTTTCCCATTATATAGAGCAAATGATATTTAATACTTAATTACTCAGCTAGTATTAAGGTTATACATGAGCAGGTCCATCTTACTGAAACAATGTATACAAGCACACCTACAAATTGCTGTACTCCTCTTTTAGTTGCACCTTCACATATTTGCATGTATATATGTGGACACAAAAAACTCTACTTCTGTGCATGTGTAAGTATGAAGGACATTTGTACAGAACACACAGAATACAAGACGCAAATTTAGGTCATCTGATGCTTTCTTTGGGGTAAGCTTGTCCTTTTGGTGAATGCTGACATCCTCAAAATCCATTCTTAATACGATTTTAACTAGTGTGCCAACAGAAAAGACATTTCATTAAACCCTCTACTGGTACAAAATCTAATTTAAAAGTATTTACCATTTCATAATGCACACTTCCAATAACTTTGGCTTTGCTATCCAAACAGCCAGCAGGACATTCATACCTAAGAGAATTAAATACAAGTTGGTTTTAAATCCTGGGATTACAAAAAGGAGAAATATTCCAGCTCACATACAAATGTAGCCTTTCAGAAAAATCTCAAAATGACAAATGTAAAATTTACCATACCTATTGCAAGTAGTTCCTTTGCATTGATCTCTTAGCCTTACTTCACATGAAACAATCTGAGCTAAAACAAGCAAAAAGCAAATTCACTGCAATGAATTTGATACCAGATAATTCAATTTTGTTGACCACTTGCAAATCAGGTAAATTCCTTACACATTTGCTGTGTGCTTATCACTTCATTCTTCTCACTGTCCTCACCGCCTGTGGAGGCTGAAGGCTGGTGTGTTCTTGGCCGGCTCGGCACAGTTGCATCGTGGGCTTTGGATCGCTGACGTTCAATCTCATTGGTTTCCTCTTCTGGTTCATGAGGGGAATAAGGTCTTTCTGAATCCTCTGTTTCAGAAAATGGGCAAAAAATATAATCTCTCAGAAAAAAACCAAAAAATCAGCATGGAATGTAAATCCCTTATTATGTTTAGTTAAAACAGCTTTGATATTATAAAATGGTGGACCAAAGAAAGAAAGAAAACTCTGCACTGCTTCATAAGATGGAGAACTCAAGATTAATAAAACACCTCAAGTACATTTGTGGTAGTGAGAAAAAAATATACTTTTTTTATTTTCCCAGCATGTGTAGCACAACTGAAGTATGAAACTGCTCTTAACACTCCTGTTTCGATATCTTTATGCCATCAGAAAACCAATTGGACAACCTCTGTTACACATAGGCAGAGTTTTACCAAGTTCATAGAGAGCATGCAATTAAAGCTTATTTCATGGTAACATACACCCAAAAATGAGACCCCTTCTATTCATACATAGCAAAAAAAATTCTGAAACACTCATAACTGTATATACATTTCTTACTTAGAACCATAAGGAAGCTATTTGGGCATACACGTGCAGCTTTCATATGGTCCATGTGAAATCTCAGAAGTTATTAAGAGAAATAGTGAGTTGTTCACAGAGCAGAACAAAAAGAATTAGCAGCTTCATAATATGCTGTGTTTCAGTGCTACAAATTCTATTCCAAAAACTGTAAGTTAAAAATAATCCTAGCTATTTTTTCTTTAATTACTAATGTCTTCTAGCTTTGTTCTTGATTTTTCACACACACCACATGACTATGTCACTGAGAAAATGTTTCCCTATAAACAAATGACTGCACAGACTTCCAGTGTAATTACAGAAAGGCATATATAGAGCACACAATGAGTCTCCATCTTTGTGTACTAAAACCCCTGAATCAGCGCTTATCAGCAGGAGTTCAGTGCTGATTCCCTCCATTCCCTCAGCCTCACATTCTCAAGTACATATTCCCATTCATCATTGTAAAGTAGGGCCTAACTGGTCCTTGGGTACACACATAATATATTTTATCTCACTATGTTATAGCAAAATGAAGAAAGAAATGAAAAGTTACAATTTTATTCCTGTTTCTAGTTGTAATGGTGAAATAGTACATACCTCTATAACAAAGGTTTTCTCTACAACCTCCTCCAAAACTAGGGGGACATGCAGAACAGGGGCGGCCAGGTTTATAAGGAGCATGACCCCACCAATTACCCCTTTACAGAAAAAAAATAGCAAAAAATGCCTTAATTAATGAGCATATTAACATATTAATATTAAACAGCACTTAATATATCAAGAAATAAATTATGAAATACAGCAGGCACATAGACCATAACATTGTCCTGATATTCCCAAGTTACAAGCAAAAGGATGAGAGGAAATGACCTAAAGTTGAACTAGAGGAGGTTTAGATTGGATACTAGGAAGCATTTTTCTCTGAAAGGGTTGCCAAGCACTGAAACAGGCTGCCCAAGGAAGTGGTGGAGTATATTTAAATATATATGGAGGTGGAGGTACTTAAAAGGTGTGTAGGTGGACTTGCCAGCATTAGGTTACTGGCTGGAGCCAATGGTCTTAATGGTCTTTTACAATCCAAATGATTCTATGATTCTACACCAAATACACAGGATCTAGTTGAAAAGTCCATTAAAAACACCTAAGAAATTAAGACATTAATTGCTGTAAAATCTTTTCAGACTGGCATGGCACCATAAGACTAAATTCCTCCACTTCAGAAGAACAGGCTCCACTCTCTCCTAGATGGAATATCCTATAAAATTTGATCTTAACCATGGGCTTCCTTTTACACATTCCTTTAAGTCACAGTAGGGAGATACATCTATTTGTCAGAAAAATATCACACTATAATAAAGTTCTCTGATGGTGTATCCATACTAAAACACAGGCCAGAAAACTGAAGCACCAGAAAACTCACAAGAGTATTTGTGCAGCCAAAGGCTGTTTGGGAACAATGCTCTATTTTGTAACAGTACAAAAACCAGAAAATCCAGACTGATTTCCTTGCAGATCATTTCCTGGACTATTATAAAGTATCTTGCCCCCTCAAGATATTTTTGAGTGTCAATCTACTTACTTAGGAGAATAATTGCACACAAGATAAACTGCTTTTGGCCAAATCTGTCCCCAGATGTTCATGTTATGACACAAATTAATTGCACAACCAATTCTGCTACTTGTAGCCCAAACAACCTATGAAAAAGAAGAGACGAAAACGTGAAAACCAAAGATGATAACTTAAAATCAAAACTATCTCCAATACACAAAACTCAAATTACCAAAGTGATTTATTCCCCTCTGTTATAAATGGCTTGAAGTGGCCAAATCACAACTGTCAAAAGGCCGTTCAGTTATACCCTTATTAGAGAGAAAATTTTACTTTGATGGTCAAGATATGGCTCTCATATTATACAAATGCTCTAAGCATATATTTGGAAGCATAGCAAAACATTTACAAAACATGATCTGAAGAACTGATTCTTGTGATTCTTCTTCATCACAATTAATTGATAAATGTGAGTTAAAAGTTATGGTCCTGTGTGCTGGGGTTTGGATTGGGTGGATTGACACAACAGATATTTTTCAGCAGTAAAAGGAGGTAACAAAGGATAAAAACATTAACAAAAATACTCATACACTGAACAGACCCAAGTCATGGATTTTAAATGAATATGCTTTCATGTCACTGCAATCTAAGGCTGCTGTCCTCTTTTATTCACCTTTCATTGCAGATCTCAAAAATAATCAAAATTACAAAGTCCAGAATGTTCAAATGATACAAATATGACAGGTGTTGAAAATCTCTTCATTCAAGGCAAGCCAAATCTGTAGATCTAGCAGAATTTAAGAGTTGAGAGATAAGTATTGTGAGGAACTAGTACCACAAAAAAGCTGTATATATGTATTGATCATGCATGTAATAGTAAATGTAATTACAGCTACAGATACAGTAAATAAGAATATAGAGGTAAATTTCTTTTAAAATTAGATACAATTTTAAATTATGCTATAAACAGAAAATAACTGCTTAATAATTTTTAAGTTTTCCAATGTTATAGAAAAATTATATGTGGACCATTGTATAATCTGACGATCTTGTATTTCCCGTTCACTGAAAACATGACAGGTACCCCTCAACAAAAATTCAGGCTAGATACAGAGATTTCAGAAGCATGAAGTAAATGATCACTATGCAATTTTAAAATCTTCCTGAAGTTAAAACAAAGTCTAAAAACTACTGTTTGATCTGAGGAATTCACCTAAGAAAACTTTTTTTTTTCGTCTTTTTTTTAAAGAGTTGTTTTTTCAACATTATGGGAAGGGCTAGCCAGATTATGCAGAGTGGACTGAGCAGTAACACTCAGTTTAACCCTGGGGTTTGTGAGCTTTTTCCTCAGTCCTGCTGTTGTTTATGAGGACGAAATCCAAAGATTTGTATGACAACCTTACTTTGTCATTGATACCCAGTGCTTGTTACCATGGAGTCTAAACCAGCCCTTTTTGGTCTTTTGTGCTGTATTAAGTACTCTAAGTTTACTGTGCTCTAAAGGTCGGACAGCAACCCAGCTGGAAGTCTCCTCCACTCTTTTCCATAAGTGATTAAAATCAAGCATACCCACATACCTGTGTATAATGGGTACAAACAGGACCAGAGCATCTATATGGACAATATGGATTGCATTCATGAGGATGGGGATATGTGAAATCTCTCACTTCATCATACCATGCTTGGACATGAAATGTTGGAGGTCGGTACCTAGGAAAGCCAGGAGCAGTGTATTAGATCACTCAAAAGTTGTAGCTTCTACCATTTTTCCTTTAAGGAACAAGCACATTTTGTTAGATTTTTAAAAATTTCATCTATTGCATAAAACAGTATCTTAAATTACCTTCCCCAGTGTGCCCCCAGATTCTGTCCTATTGATGGAAGAAGGCTTGCTGGTCCATGCTCCCACAGACAGGTTTCAGCCCAGGACTCTGCAGATCTCTCCAGTTCTGTGTCCCATGTCTGAAATTTAAAAAAAAAAAAAAGGAAAATCTTAGAAATATTTGCTGTGTATCTTATTCTTTAAAAAATAATAAAATTGAATAAAATTGCCCATTTTTTGAATTTTTGAAGTTTCTTTTACTGAGGCAGAAGACTGAAAAGAATTGAAAAATGTATGCTGCATTTGTGTTACATAAGAAAGAAAAACGCTTTCACCAAGAGAAAAAATGTTTTAATCCCTTTACAGCATTCCCTTTAGAGACCACATGCAGCCATGCTGCAGTGAAAAAAGCACAAATATGAAACTGAAAGGCTTAATTCAACTTTCCAAGCTAAATTAAGTACATTTTTCTGTCTTGTGAGATTGTTTTTCAGTAATGGGTGTTTTTTTTTAACCAAAAGGGTATTATCCAACCTGCTTTCAAACAAGGCTTTATTTCCTCTAAACTAATAGTTTATGTGAAATGAATGAGACTTCCTTTTCTATAACCACCTTTTGTCAAAATAATATACAATTCAAACACAACTTATGAAAACCGTAGTAAGGTCATTCATTGAGTTTATGGATAGGTTGGCAAAAAAGGGACACTCATGATAGTAAAGAGGCATGCTTACAAGTAAAAAACAAAAAATACAAATCGTTCTTTATCCTTAATTTTTATTCTTTAAGGGAGATGGAATAAGTTTGCATCTGAAAGGCAAATCCAAGTTTCTTTCAAAAGCATGTAAGACATACTCTTCTTGAAAATCAAGTCGTACCATACTGCGAATGCATTGTTTTTACAGCACTAAGCTGGGGTTTGTTCTAAGTGGTCCATCGCTCCCGTGCAAAGTATCAGTACTTTTGCTTGACTTTTGGAATTTCCTGATAGCTGCAGAAACAGTTTCTAGACACCTGACTCTCTAATGCAAACACTCAGGTTAGGAAACTAGAATATTTCCAGGAAAGTAACACATCTTGATAGTACCTGAAGTATTTCAGCATACATTCAGACTAAAGTTCATTAGGTGAGACTACGCTAACAGTAATGCAATATTTCCAGATCCAAATTCCCATGCAGACACCGGAGATCACATCCACTAATTTTTGGCACAGATGAAAGGTAGGAAACTCCTTAACACAGCCAAAGATTACACAAATATAACAGACAAATTCCACCTGCTAAATTTATTTTTCTATGGATTTTGACACGCAGTTTTCAAATTATTAATCAGATAACTCTTTAAAAACAAATGTGTCCTTGGTTATGCAAGCCCATTATTATGTAAAGACTTTATTATCACTCAGCTTAATCCTTGAATATCTGTTCTTGCTTCTCTTCTTCAGAAGGCTGTAATGTTTTGGATTGCATTTTGTCTGTTATTATTACTATTATCAGCATGTAAACAATTTACAGGTTATATTTTGACTCCCAAAATGTGACATTTATTTTAACAGAAATACTCAAATAGTGTAATAATTATAGAATAAATCTTTTAACCCACGTATGGATATAAAGAACACTGACTTTAGAATAAACTATACAAATTTTCCATTCACTCTCCCGGGCCATTATTTCTGTGTCATAAACCAAACTCATTTTAAAAACCTCCAGAAGAAAATATTCTAATCTTAAATCATGAAGTTTTATATGACAGTTTATATAATTCTTTTCCTCTTCCCTTTAGTTGTCACACCACCATAAAATGTTCTTCTCCCCATTGTACCCATTGTAAAAACACATGAAGATTAACACACTTCCCCCACATATACACTTCGTTCTTATAGGCTGTAGTAGAGTTGCTTCATCTTCTACCACAAAATCACCAGACCATAATATTTTAAAATAAAAGCCACTACAGTTTGTCTTTGTTGCATATATTGATCCCAGAGGGTTGTAATCAGTGGTACAGGGCCTATTTGGAGGCCTGTCACTAGTGGTGTCCCCCAGGATTTAATAATGGACTCAATATTGTTTAACTTTTTTTATCAATTACTTGGATGAAGGGGCAGATTTCTCCTCAGGAGGTTCATTGTTGACACAAAGCTGGGAGCAGTGGGCAATACCCCAGAGAGCTGTGCAGCCCTTCAGGATCAGGACAGGTTGGACAGATGGCAGAGAAGAACATTCTGAAAACTCATCAAAGGCAAATGCAAGGTGCTGCACCTGGGGGACAGGGTGCCAAGAGAATGGTGCCAGGCTCTTCTTGGCAGTGCCAGGAAATAGGACAAGAGGGCAGAAACTGATGCACAGGAACTTCCACCTGAACATAAGTACTTGACTGTTCAGGTGACTGAGCATTGAAACAGATTATTCAGAGGTTGCACAATCCTCACTGGAGATACTGAGGAATCACCTGGATGCTACCCTGTGCCATGTTCTCTAGGATGACCCTGCTAGAGCAGGGAGGTTGAACCAGGTGACCCACTGTGGTGTCTTCCAACCTCACCAGTTCTGCGATTCTATAAAGGGAGTCCTAATCCCTGATGCAATCGATCGGAAAATTATCTTAAATTTATATCCGACTACTCCAGTAATGCAAAAACTATATACAGGTGCTAGTAACATGAATACAGTATGAAATTTCTGAAAATAAATTTAAAACTTGTACAAGAAAACTGTAAGATTATAATGCCATATCACAGTGTACTCCAAGAAAATCACTGAAAGGTATTTTTAAAGACCAATTCTACAGTTACATTTAGGTGGAATTTGAAGAATTCATAAGATTTTCTACTGAATTTTCAACATGTCTAATCATTGCTTCACAGATGGGATCAAGAACAAGAAGGAGCTCCTTTACATTTTTGTTACTACCTTGAATTTTGTTCTTATCTTTGACTAATTAAAATAGGAAATCCAAATTTCTCTCCTAAACTGATTATTCTAATTAAAGTTATATGAAGAAAAACTGTGTATCTTAATTCTAAGGATAAAAGACTTTATTTTAAAGTTTTTTTCATACTAGTCCTGCCAGATTAGTTCTAAATGTAATGCATTTCACTTACAAAGTAGGCTAAATGAAACAAACATATAAAATAATCTAACTAAGTAAAACATACCTCTTTACTGGAATAGGAATTTTATTCTGGTGCTTTTAATAGCATTCCCTTGTTTCACTTGAATGATGGCAAGCTTTGGGCTTCAAACAATGAAAGCATCTCCATATACAAAAAAAGATAAACACCTAAGTTTTCATGTTCATTCAGTTCAAATAATACAATGAAGAACTTGAAACAAATATAAAACTAATTAGTGATCTTTAAAATGTCAAGATGCTTGGCATTTTAAAAGAAGCCAGAATAAAAATGAAAGAATATGAAGAGTCACAGCAACCTATTTATTTTACATCCTACCAGAAGTAATTATTTTTCAAATATTTAACCACAACACCATTATTGATATTAAAATCTGGCTACTGAAATATATATTGAGCTGACCAGAATTAAGCTTTAATCTTTATTCAAGAAGTTCTTCCACAATACTCAGAAACAGTCAGTATTTTACAGATTTAAAAGAAGGACACTTTTAAAACAACTTAATTCTTTGAAAGAAATGGTAAAGTTGAAAAGAAATCTCTGCATAGCTATAGGCAAGGATCCTTTTGTTTGCCAAAGCATGGATGAACTAAATCTTCAAACACCGTTACTTAAAAATAAAGGAAATTTCTTCTTACAAAAAGGGAGACGATAATTTTTGAAATATAGGTGTGCACAGCACCTGACATCTCATCCACTAGTTCCCTCATCCATGCTCTGACATGACCAGGTTTCAGTGACTTTGCTCTATCAGATTTGCTTGGTAAATACAGGGTACTGAAGGGAGATGCAAGTGCAGCAAGGCAACAAGGCAGCTGATTCCCAGGTCTGACAAGCACTTTGACTGGGAATCATTTAGTACTACACACAAGGTAATTCAACTTGTTTATCAAGAAAAAGTATTGCTCACATTGTCAGAAAACTACTTGAGATCCATCTCTTGGATGGTCATCAGGGTTGGCTTTCTACATTGAGATAGGCACACATTGAAAAGATCACAAACTGCTCAGAGGTATGAACCTTCTTGAAACTATTCCTTTTGTTTTGCAGAACACTGCCAGAGTGCACTTTGAAGTTGTTCATGGGTATTCATTCCACAGAGAAAGACACAGCAGAAAAAAAAACAAACCCTGAAATGCAATTAGCGTGAATGCCAGGTTCTCAGCATCAATTCTTTTGCTCTACAAATCTGTTTGAATGGCATCACAACACTTGTCAACATGGTCATTTCTTTCATCAGTATCCTGCTAAACTAGTGCACCATCAAAGACACACAGATATGGCACTATCAGTGTTTCACAAATGCTCTCAAATGCTACCCTGGCTGAAGGCAAAACCCAGCTGGGCAGGTTAAACTGAACGGTAGCAGCAGTTATTGCCTCCAGCTGCTGACTCCTCTTCTACCCACTCCAGAAGATTGCACCACATTTTGCAGCAGGGATGTTGCAGACAATATGGATCTTCTGACTGCTTCTGGTTTACAAATATCACATTAAAATAAACCAGAACTAAAGTCAGTTTAGCTTTACAGACTGGACTACAAATTTTGGAATTTAACCTCTGTCAACACAAGGTTCAGGTAGAGTGTAGACCTAAACCCATGCTTGCTTATTGGAGGAGCTGCTGTTTCAGTGAGGCCACCACATCTTAAATTAAAATTCATCAACAGCCAAATTACATGGGGTGAGATTAACCTCCCCTGAATTTAAATAGCTTCAAAGTAGATACCTATATCTGAGCTAATTATCTAAATAAATTTTGCAGTTACGTAGACAAATAAGCATCGACAGAGGGAGATAATTTTAGTCACACACCTTTAACTGAGATAAACTGCGTGTTGGAGATTCTCATTTTCCCCTACTAATTAAAGGAGACTGACTCAAATGCAGACATTTACACCACAGACATCAAAAGCTTCGTGAGATGAATCCCACCATTTGTGTTGTGTGAGTGTTAAACCAAACATGTACATTCTCATCCAGGCCACACCAGCATGAGTCCACCTATGACACCAAAAGGCATTGCAACAGAACTGCAAAGACCAGTAGCTCAAAATATATTTTCCAGCAAAAATAATTTTTAAAAGCCTCAACAGTGGTAACATTTTAATTGGAGGTATTTTCACATATGTTGGAAGGCAGAAAAAGTCATATGGACTAGGACTATATGGAAATTAAAGAAGAGGTAAAATTTAAGCTCAGTAAAGATGGAAAAGTAAGTACAGTGGGCACCACTGAAAGTAAACATTTACCATGGCATAGTATAAATACCTCATTGCTGTATACATTCTAAATATACGGAAAGAGTGGTAAAGTAAATACCACAGTACAGTATGGGTATTTATTTACTTTTTAAAAGAATCCACTGTATTAAGACTAATGACACTGAGAAGGAAAAAAAAGTAAAGATGAAACACAGAATGAGAAATGCCATGAGCAAATATGCCAGAAATACAGTTGAAAACTAGAAATCACCTGCATGGCACCAACACAGAAAAACAGAGATACAGTTAAAAGTTACTTCAGGAGAATTATCCTGACTGTAGCCTATCTAGCTTTTTCCACTGTGCTAAATATATGGGTATTATCCACATTTTTTGTAATTTAAAATTGTAACAGTATTTTCAGAATAATATTTACTTTCATTTTCTTCTGGATTTTTATGACTGTAAGAGTAAAGAGGTACGCAACCTAAAAACCTCCTACCCTGCAATGCTAGCTGATATTTTATTGTCACATAAAAAGAAAGCTCTCTTTTTCCTGCAACTGTAACTTCATTTATTTCTCAAATTAACAAAATTCAGCTGCTTCATTCTTCTCATAAATTGCATATTCTGTGTTCATAATGAATCTTATTAACCTCTTTCATTCTCTCTATAATGGGTACACCATTCTTTAAAAATTACCAAAAATTGACATTTGCATTTCAGACAAATTCTCATCATTTTTAAACAAGGACGATTCCTTTTACAGATTGGTGCCACATATTCTTTTTTAAGCCAGTGCAACTCCTGTATCTTTTTATTGCAGTTTTACCTCTACATTTTATCCTTTGTATTTCACCTGTTTGATTTCTTCCTCATTCTATACCTTGCAGTGAAGTTCCATGATGTTGATCCCTGGCCATTACTTCTACTTCTCAAGTTCTAATTTTGATCATGTTATTTAAAACGACCCCATCCTGTGCTCACATTATTTATAAACTGCAGTTTTGAAGTGTGCTCTTCGCTCACACAAGTCATAAGTGCTCAACCAAATCAGAAGAGGCTCCAACATCATCATCACCTTCAATCTTCCACCTGTTTAGGAGTTTCTGTCATTTTTTTCTCACAAAAACATCAGGGTAGAGAGTATCAAGAACTTTCCAGAGTCAAAATATGGCAACTAATACTTCCCTAATTATTGGGTCATTAAAAAAGTAAAATGGATCAGTTTGATATGATCCCTTCTTGAACAGGCAGTTTTCATCAGCTTGTCTTTCAGTCATGCTTTGGTGAGGCATCAGTACCAAGTACTGATGAAGTACCAGTATCATGATGCTGAAGAAGTCCATGAAAACTAATGATAATTAGCACATCTGAAAAGTAAATAACTTGCACTCATCTGAGATGCTTACCTCCAGCCATTTGAGTCAGAAAAAAATGTGGCCTCCCCACAGTCTGAGATCCCTTATGCAGCAATGACCACAAAAACTCAGGAGTACTCTAGCACCAGGCAAAATTCCCTTGAAAATAAAAACCCAACAATACAAACTAGTACTGATATATTCTTTAAGCACAAAGAATAGCTAAAACTGCCAAACTTCCTTCTACCAAGAAAGTTAACACAGGCATTTTCTGCTGGAAAACTACTACCTGGCTAGAAGTGAAGTGGTAAGGAACTTACATGCTACCATGTGGCAGACTGGAGTTTACAGAGCTTTAAACTGGGCAGAGATCCCTGAATAGATCTTGAGGTTTCAGCTACTCTTTTGGAAAAGAGTAAAAAGCAGGAAAACTGTGGCTTTTGCCTGGAAACAGGAAAGTGGTATAAGTTTGGTTCCCAAACACTGAAAAAATTGCACCAATATTTAGAAGTATCTCCTTATTACTGCTTCATGTGTTTGAGCTTTTTGTGCTGAAGAAGTAAAACCAGGAATAGGAACCAGCAGACATGACTAATCACGTTTAATTCTCTGTGTACTCTAAGCATGTTAAAAAAACCTGGCTGGAATATTCAGCTTTCCAAGGTGTTCTGAAACAGTGCATTTACTTTGCTACTTATTAAAAGCCGTGCATTAAGACTGTCTATTAGAACATGACTAAAAATCATCTGTTCACTTCTATATTCTAACATGAATGGAAGAGAAGAAACAGCATGAAAGCTGATCTTGATTTCTCTAGTGTGCCCATTGTCAAATTATGAATTGCACACATTCATTACAAATAGAATTCATTAATATTTATTGATAGTCACAAAATCACCAGAGCACAGTTCTTACCTCAAATCCAAGTAGTGATTACCAGGTTAAACTCACTGTAACTGATTGCTTTCATAAAGCAGTTTTAGAGATGTTACAGAATTTCCTGGACTTTGAACAGGAATTAGCCATGGTATCTCAAATATGTGTCAAACTAAATACTTTTAAAAGACAGCCACCATGTTTTGATACAAGTGAACTGAACTTACTGCCAGAAAGTATCCATTGATCATATGTGACCTGGCATTACTTTCAGAAATATTTTCAAATAAAATTTAAAAATACCATTGGAAAATGTATTAAAGGAATCCCTGACCACTTGAAGATCCAACAGGAATTCAGGACAAATCTATCGTGATATGTAACAGGCAGCCAAATTCTGGATTTAACGGTCTCATTTTAAGAAACTGTTATTTACTTTCATAATAAAGTGAAATTTGTCCATCTTTATATTACCAGAGGATAGTCTTTTAAATGAATCAAACTGTCTATGATAGTCACTCATGCCAAATCAAAGGCTGATTATATTTACATAGAACAGGATAACTTCATACGCAGAATGTCAATGAAATAATGTTAAGAAATAAATATATTTGTATCAATTAAAAAGAAAAAAAATAGTTAAGGAAGATTCTGAGGAAAATATGAAGATGACAGGCAATAGGGAGCTACTTTTATAAATCTCATTGATCATTTCTCTGTTATGTTCATATTTTGTACTTAAGCTCAGATTCTCCTCCTACTGACTAATATTTAATGATCATCTTTAATTTGGGGACAAAGAAGTTCTCTGACAGCAAAAATAAAGGATGAACAGTGTCTGTCCCGTGTTGCTAATTATTTTCTTTTGAGAATGCTCCCTTAAACTTTGAGACAGTGAGCCTTTTTGCTACTTTCCACTTTCAGTTTCTTTACTTGGAATGGCTTAGTTGTTGTTGGCATTACATCAATGGAAGTCATACCACTTTTTTTTCTTGGCCACTTCACATTTCACAATCCTTTGCTAAAACTGCCAGGGAGAATAAGAGGATAAGTCAACGTCACTGTGTTCTTTGATGCAGAGTCAGTGCCTTTAAGCACAGGCGAAGAAGCTGAAGCACTTCCACCAATCTTTGAAGTGAAGCAGGAAAGTGGAAAACCAGAGGGAAAGCGAGCAGGTTCACTCTGAATAGAGCTGCTCTGTTCTTGGCACCCAAAGTGCTCTTCAGCCACTTAGGGAATTCCACAAACCAAAGCCCTCTGCTCAAAAGGAACAGGAATTGTTTTTAATCAAGCATCCCTGAAGAGTTTTGGCAGAATGGGTAAGATACACTGAACAGACATCAAAATGTTTTGTCAGAAAGGTCTAGGAAATTTAATTGTGCACTTCAGAATAGAAAAATTCACCAAGACATATATGTCCACTATGAGGTCTTCCGTACGTTTCCTAATACTGTTTCAATTCTCCTAGGAGTACTACAAAAATTTTAAAAAAACCCTCCACTGGGATCTTACAGATAGACATAGAGAGGAGCTGCTACTTCCTGACTTAAACTGATCATAGAACCTAAATGTATCGCAAAATAGCAATAAAATTTATTTTTATCCCTATTCAGTCACTATGATGCCATGAATTATCTCTTACTATCATGCAAGGGGTCTATCCACTAGTGGGTTAATATAATACAAAGTCCAATGGTTTCTATTTAACTGTAACAGAAGATTGCCTACAGGAAAATTTAAAACTATCTAAATAAGCAATATTTCTTAATTTTCTTCTTCTGAAGTCTTCTTGAAGCTACTGAAATGGAGAGGCAAATCTTCAAGTCTCCCAAAATATAAGGCCCTTCACAGAAGTTATGAATTAGTCATGGTTTTGAAAGGAATGAATATGGTATCAGCACTTTCGACACATCACTACCAAGGTTTTCAAACTAAGATCTTCTGAGGTATTATACCAACATTATACTAAACTAAGAAAATAAAAATTCTTTTTTGACCCCCTCTGTGAACAAAATATGGGTCCAATACTGCCGCCAAATACACACCCAGAACTTTCCTGAAGAACCACACAGATATACCAAATAATTATTCTAATCTAAAGTGTTTTAAAAGCACCTCTAGAACTTTGTATTTTCATCACAAGTTTTCCAATGTAAAACTTTATAGAAGTAAGTTATGGGCTTTGCAATGACATCCCTGGTATTTATGGGCAGGATCTGGCCAAAAGTCTAGAGATAACGAAATAACCAAAGACTTCCTTGCCCTAGAAGACACTAGTGTCTCCAGTTACAGGAATTACAAAATGCAGCACATGGCTCAGGGCCAAGAAATACCAGGTTGAAATCCTCTGCTATCTGTCAAGCTGAAACCTGAATACTCTTAAGTACAGCAAAGACACATGCATGGAATGAGGATCTCCCATGAATCATTTGACTTCTTTGTTTGGGAAAATGTGTATGAAATCAAGGAATGAATACTAAAAGAATGATTTAAAATAGAGAAAATATAAATTCATTAACCAAAATTACTTTCGTGAATATTATTCTTGGTGAATCATTTTATTTTGCAAACGACAACTGTCTGGAATATAGAGGAATTAACAACTGCCACTATCCAAATAATTAATGACTACTTTTAAAGTCTTGACTGCAATAATCATGAAGAAAATCAGTTTTCATTAATATATTCAGGTTTACTAATAAGCAATGTTGCCAATGAAATTATTGGGAAAATTAGTTTTTGCAGTTTCCATTCATGATACACAAGTAATGCTTCAAAAAAAATTAGGAGTTCAGGAAGTTTTTCAAGTTTTAATAAGGCTTTACAATCTAGTAAGAATTTATTAATATGCAGCAAACCCTTTCTAACTGAATAAGAGAACAAGGAGACTATTTCACATGAATCCACAACAAAACATTGGTAAGTATGTGACAAGGCATGATGGCTCCCAATTTTTCCTTAAAGGATAGGTCTTTGGCAAGAGAGGCTGGGCAGGCACAGGCAGCTCCAGCACAGCAAAGGACCAGGAATGGACACCTGAGTAGCTGCAGAGCCACAGCTCCCCTGCTCTGGTCAGGCTGAATAGTGCCTGATGGAAATTAAGAAGCTAGACCCCGTTCTGAGTCTCTCAGAATGAGAGAAGAATGTAGAATTTGACTTAAAAGCCTTTAGAGAAATTAAGATATAGTAAATCACACAAATAAGTTAGAAGTCTAAGTAAGAATGCATTTCATGCTTTCTTAACTGCCTGAGCAGAAGCAGGATACCCTAAAGTCTAGTTAAAAGTTCAGTGCTTCACAGACATAACTAAAGTACTGCAGAATATTGTTTAGCATTTCTAGATAAAATATAGAACATAATCAAGACAGAACATGTATGTAGATAGAGTGCACAAAGATATGCAAAAATGTGTATGAACCGATACTGCCTTTTGCATGTAAAAGAATACTTTTAATGGGTGCAGAGAAAATTTGTTTAGACTCGCGTTTTTAGCTGATTGGTCAATTTAGGATTAAAATCCTCAGTGGAGGCCTGCATTAGGGCTGCAGCCATTCACCTTTCTACCTAGCCCTGTTGCTTGCTGCTGCTCTTTTTGCTACACCTATTCACCCAGAAGGAGAAGATGGAGGAGCTGTTACTGCTGCTGCTGCTGCTGTCCTGCTTGGAACTCTACACCAGAGAAAGAAATAAAGAAGCTGCTGCCTTGCTTGAGATTCTATTCCAGAGATAGCCTTGAAGGCTGTGGCTGTCTTGCCCAGGACTTTATTTCAAGGAAAGCTGCAGGAGCCAGGTGCTCCTGGCTGAGACAAACCAAAAACTTTAACACAGACTCCAATATTTTGGACTCTTGTCTTCAGACCAATGTATTCATGTAATAAACAATTTTATGACTATCAACTACTGCTCTTGCCTCTCTGAAGACCCAGACCCATAAAAGCTTGACAAGTGCCAGCAGCTCTTGGCTGCAGTTTCCAGTACTCACTCAATATCTCTCCCATATGGATGTACCCCAAATGCATACAGGGCGTGAAGGCCACCCTGGTGGCAACAGCCCTGGGTGGTGGACTTGGTGGAAGCATGACATTTCACACTCAATGCTCTAAGCTCTGTTCAGGTGCTTTAGAAGGGGAGCAGGGAAACCTCATTCCTCTCTCCTCTCTTTCCAGTGCTATTAAATTCAGCAAAAGTAAAATGTTCCTTATGCCTTTCTTTAAAAGGAAGCAATCCAGATAAAAAAATACACAAAATGCATTTGCCATGCATCTTCATAACACACTGTTCATCATAACCTCAAAAAAAAAAAAAAGATTTTTCTTTTTCTATTTAAGTCATAATGTCAACAACCCAAAGGCTCTCTCAGCTTTGAAGGAGGAGGTCTAGGAAAGAATGATCTAACATGCAGTCATAAGGTCATATAAGGCCACTGCAGAGGAGTTTAATGATTTTTTGCAATACTGCTCCCTACAGAGGAGCTTATGCACACTCTCACACCAGAATTCTTCCATACAGAAAAAGAGACAGAAGATGAGATGGAAGATACAAATCAGCCTTAAGAAACAATAGCCAAAACTGAAAACACTGACAGTATCAAATTGCCCAGGCCAAACAATATCATTCAAGAACCTGGCAGAACTTGCTCATTAAACTTATTACTGTGCAAAACACCTTTTCTCTTGTTACCACATTAACAAAAACAAGCACATGGTTGATAATATTTTTAAAAGCTTCTCGAATTTCCTGAGAAACCACAGACTAAAAACTGACTGCCATTGGGATGATTTTATAGGGTAAGTTAAAAAAACATGGATTAGACAGATAATTACTCCCACATATACTACACCTTGAAGGTATCAAGATGTGGAAAAGGGTTAAGTGCAGTTAACTTTTCCACAGAGTTCCTAAGTTACTTAACAAACAAATAAATAAGCTACCATAAGGTAAAGAAAGAAGTGATAAATGACAGAAAAGGGATTTAAGAATACAAAATAATTTTTCAATTTCCCTGCAAGATGTGTCCATGGTCTCTGCAGCATACCTTCTCCACAATAGGCCAAGAAAAGAGAATGCAATATAGTAATCACTATTTAAGATAAGTAAAAACAGGATAGGAAAAATAAAGGATAAAGACAGAAGACTCATTACTGCTAAGTGATTGGAAGACAAATGATTTATAGCATTCAATGTGAATGAATACAATATAATAAGGACATTCCTGGAGTTAACAGCCAAACATACATACACAGTAGGGTAGCAAATGATCTCTTAGCACATTAGAAAGATCTTGGAGTAATTGTGAATAGCTCTATGAAACATGTCACCTGCAAGATACTAAGTCAAAAAGTAAAAGAATGTTAGAAATTATTAGGAAGTGAAGAAAATAAACACAATTATAACAATTTGCAGCATGCCATTAACTATCCACAGTTTGGTTTGTCCCCTTTGCATTAAAAGGAAAACAGGAGAATCATAGCATAATGGAAGAGCTTTTCAGCTAGAAAAGTTTTCAAGTAAAGGAATTAGGATTATTCAGTTGAAAGCCTTGTGATCACTGAGGAAATTATTGCTCTCTTTATTTCTTTCTTTCATAAAGAAAAATAAGGCATCAAATAGAAGACCAAGTTTAAAGGAAAACAAGTGTACTTTTTCACCCACTGCATAATCAATTTTATAGAGATCTGCAAACTGATGCCATGAATTCAAAAAATACAAATGGACTCGGAAGCTTTCAGATTCATAAAGAAAATTCCATGTGAGAGTATTCCATCTGATGCAAAAAGTACAACAGCAGATTGAGGAAGTCCCTAAGCTGCTGTTTTTTGGAAGCTGGGATGCTTCACTGCAGAAGTTTCTCTTTTCACATGCCTTATTCTTATTCTCTTATCTTAGGAATCCATTACTGCTCACCACCAGAGCCACAGTACTTGGGAAGATGAACTTTTCATCCAGGAAGTTCAGCCAGACAGCCATGAGAACACTTTGTTCATTAGACCTAGCTACTGGGAATTTTACTGCGCTGTAACTCAAAGTCTCTGAACTATGACAGCCCAGTAATGTTTGCTTTTTCAAAGCATATGGGAAGAGGGTACAGCTCAGTAATGCAACTTTTAGTTTTCCTTGGGCTTTTTTGTTTTTAATAGAACCAAGACCTTATGCTGCAGGCCTTATCTCAAAGGTAAGGCTGAACTTTGTGAGTAATAAAACCAATAGTTCCTACCCAGTGTGGTTCTCCATCCCACCTATTCCTTAGTTATGCATTCCAATGTTCTTTTATCAGAACTGGTACTCATCTGATTCTGCCATGCAAGGAGACAGTGTCATGACTCAGAATGAAAAACAAAAAAATCTAAAATTACATTTTTAAAAACAAAATCTGATCCTTTAAGTACCTGGATTAGTCTCTTCATCAACTCAGGTACGTTCCATCGGCAGGAGCAGGACAGAGACATTTCAGCCAGAGCTGCCTATTAGTCTGGAACAGCTAAGGTAACCTAACTGTGCAGTGAGAACATGCAGCCCCCACATACTTCTCCTAGCTCCAAGCACTCTTGGATATCTTAAACTTCTCAACTATACCATATTATACAGATTTATAGACACACAGGTTCATCAGGGATGCACCTGGACCTTGCTCATCTCCATTCAGGTTCAGTCAGACAGAAAATTTCACTCCCCCTAACAGAACTAGCTCTATTCACAAGGAGAGGGTTTACTAACACAAAAGGCAGTTTACAGGGACATGACTGTGCCAATAGCAGGAGACCTGTTTGCCAGCATGTCATATTAATAAACCACGTCAAAAGTAGACAAAAGTATTTCAGCAGCACTCTATCTCACTAAACATCAAGCAAGCATTTAGATTGATGGTTTCCCTCTTCTGGAATTATCTTTGGTAACAATTATCTAACAATTAATTGCTAGATAACTAACAATTATCTTTGGTAAGACATTTAAAGGAAAATCTCTAAGAGTACCGTAAAAAGATATGTACAATCAGAAGTCCTGTGTCCTTTCCTCATTCCGTTCAGGCAGCTTGTGGTTCCCACTGTCTTCTAAACACTGTCTCCATTTGCAATACTGACTCTCACCTGCTTCTTCCAGATACAATCTTCCTCCCCACTTACTAACAGGTTTAGACTTTTCAAATAGCCTCTCATAGCAAATTTTGTTGCTCTTAACATCCTTCCATAAACTTCTGACCCAAATACAGTCACAAGTCTTAGCTTAACCACATCTATTCATCTAATGCTTTTTTCTCCATCACAATGATTTCTCAACACCTTCTTAACCACTCAGGCCCTCTCCACACCCTTCTCATGGGTCCCTGTCCCTCCACAGGTATCTATTCCTCTAACCACACACTTTACACAGACCCTTTGCCTTCACAGGTCTCAAACCCTTGCCTATCCTAATCCCTCATTCCCTTGGATATTATGCCAAAATTGAATCCCAGTCTCTTGATAGCTGCTGCCTTGTTCAAAGTAATGTCCTTGATGTTAAAATTGAGTATTTGCTTTTCCATGCTACTTGTACTCTCTGGCTCAGGCATCATTGGAGAGCACAGAAAAAACAACAAAACAAAAAACAAAAAAAAAAAAAAAACTTGTTGCAGATGTAGACCTAACACAGACTCTGAGCCCAAGTGTGTGCAGTGCTGGAGGAATCTTTGAATAAAGCTGTCAAAAACCTTACTTCACTGTGTATATCCAAATTCTCCTTTCCAAGATATATAAAACAAGCAAATGTAGTATGGCACTAGGAATGGAAAAAGGCACATAATTACAAATCAGCTATGCTTTCACAAAATTTCAAGAAAAAGTTTGCAGTATTTTAACACAGGAAAGCAACAGTCTTCCCAACTCTTCTTTTACAAAAAGACTTAATAACTTGTTCTTGAGCTTTCCAGAAATAAAATCAACCTGACTGACTGGGAACAAAATGTTAACCTCTATTATAACATGGTCTGAAAAAGTCACAACAGAAAACAAAGTTGATGAATATGTGCAGGCAATTGTAGATGAGCAGGTTAAAGGGGTTTCAGGTATTATCATCTCTTTGTTTGGAGATGATATGTGGCAACATATCCATCCTGTGATTGCATGAATTAATTCTCCGATGGCTCTTAGTCCAAGACAGTAACACTCATATAGGTAAACTGAAGTTAAACTGCCTTTCATGGGGTGTGGACTAGAGAACCTTTAAAGGTCCCCTCCGACCCAAACCATCCTATGGTTCTGCTAGAGTTTAAGCAAGCATGGTTTTTTCCAGGGCAAATATATATGCTCCACTCAATCAAATCTCCAACCTGAAAGACACCACTCCAGTCTAGGAGAGATATTTTGATCTGGAAGAGTGTTAATATAAACCTCTGTCATGGAAAGTGTCAAGAAACCTGTATAATATTTGATATAAACAACTCAACCTATACCAATGCTATTTCTCTGGTGCATGAACAGAGAAGTCAACAATGCACCATGTGGTCACAGGAAAAAGGTGCAGAAAAAAGAAGAGCTGCCCATTGTTGCCAAACTTCTAGACTTCTTAAAAGCTCTAATGACCTGATTTAATCTACTTAGCAAGGAGAGATAGAATTAGCCTGGAACTATGGCATAAAAACAAAGTTCAGAAACATAGGACTTAATGCCACTAATAATAGTCCAAATACAGAGGCTTCTTAAGGAAAAAAAAAATAAACAGAAATTATGCATTGCATTATTAATTTGAACACAGAAATATACAGCCCTCCAGTAGCACATGCCAACTTAAATAGAAGACTTTCTTTTAAGACCTTCATTTTGCTCAGAAATTCCACCCACCTAGAAGCATGGAAAAGAATACATGAATGCTATCTTGAAACTTCATAGTTCAGTACTCTTCTCAGATGGTAACTTTTTAGGCCACAATTACAATCAACTTTATTGAGTACTGCAATTTTGGAAATTGGCCCCTAACACTGAGGAAGTTCCACATAAATTTAGGGGAGCTATGAGAGATTAAACACATTAATATAAGTAGAGTATGACACTTGATCCACAAATAGGTTTTTTATCTCACAGTTCATACCTGTAAAAAAAAAAAAAAAAAAAAAAAAAACACAAACAAGTGACAAGTTCTTTAAATGAGAAAACAAGCAAGCTATGACTGAAAGTATGCTGGTTTATAAAATCATAGCAACTATTCTAAGAACATTTTTTTTCTGCATGTCACTATCCATTTTTCCTTACCATATATTCCATATTGGAAGCTGGTGGATACACCTGACCCCGTAATTTATTATGAAGATCCAAGATACTTTGCATATCACTGTCTGTGATAGCCCTTTTCCCTCTCTGCTTGGCGATCCACCACTCACCATCTTCATCCATGTACTTTTCCAAAAGTTCCTCTAAGAGCGTGGTATTGGGAAGAACCATTGCAGAAACTGCTTGAGCTATGAATAGCAAAGTAGTTACTCTGAGCCATTCCTGTACTACATACTTCATGATGAATGATCTCAAAATGCTCAGGAGTTAGCTCCAAGACAGTCTTTCTTCCAGGTTTGCTGGCTGTAAATGCATAAGAAAGAGTAATGTAATTTGTAGACTGAAGGACTGGCCTATATGAACTAAATTAGCAACAAAATCTCTAGTTCATACAGATTTTTTAAGTGTTGTTCTAGGGGCAGAAAGCAGGATGCTGCTGCATTTTTTACTCTAAAAAATGCACACTGTTGATTTGGGAAGATAGCTTATCTTCAGCCTTATGAACTCCAGTTTGTTCAAGTCGTTTTATATATTACATTGACATGCACATTTCAGTGCCTGCAGGCAAAAAGCATGCTTCTCATATCTACTTAAAAGGAGCCAGACATCAATGAAGATTAGACTGTAGTAAGGTCTTCCAGTATTGGAACTTAACAAAAGAAGGTTAAAGGCTTGCAGTCATTGCCAAAACGTAAACTGAAATCCACAATTGCCTTGATACAAAGTACCCTCTCTTAGTGCATTTCAAAATATGACTTTGATTAAAGCTTTTGTTTTACGATTTCCAAAACCCTAATGAAACTAAAGGTATTCAACTCGGACACTAAAATGGGAGACGGTGTTTTTCTAGTCACCAAGCAAAGGAGAGCACTGAAAACTCTCAGAACAAGTAGTGCCACTTCCAACAATGCGATACTCCAACAACGCCTACTACACGACTGAGCGCTTTAGGTAGGGAAGCCGGGGTCACTCCGTCCCCCCGGGCGAGCACGCGCGAATCCCGCCGCACCGGACCCGGCCGCTGGAGGGAAACACAAAGAGGCGCTCGGGCAGCCCCGCCGCTCGGCAGCGCGCCGCCGCCGCCCCGGCCCCGCTCTCTGTGCGGCGGCCGGCCCGCCCGGGGCGCCCCGGCCGCCGGGCCCGCCGCCGCGGGCAGGATGCTGCGGGCAGGATGCTGCCCGCCGCCAGTGCCCTTACCCCTCCGGCGGCGGCTGCCCGCTCTCCCCGCAGCCAGCTGCGCTCCGCCGCCCGCCTCCTCGCCAGGCCCGCGTCGGGCCGGGGGGCGCGGGCACGGCCTCGCCCGCCGGCTGCGGCGGAGCGGCGCTGGGAGCGGCGCGGCGGGCGCGGACGCGTCCGGCACCGGAGCCGCGGCGCGGGGCTGCCGCCGAGCTCAGCCGCCGCCTCCCCCGCCCGCCTCCGGGTTCGCCACCGCCGCCCCGAGTTGCTCCACGCTTCTCCCCACGGCTCCCGCCCCGCCGGGCATTTATCGGCGGCGGCGGTGACGTGCGGCGGACACCCCTCCCTGCGCCCCGCGGGGCGGGACAGCCGCGCTCCGGGCACCGCGCCCGCCCCTGGCCCCGGCCCCCGCGCCCAGGCACCGGCATCGGCACCCGGGGGCGGCGGAACCCGCACCAGCTCCCTGGGCGATACCTGGAGTCCGGCGGGCAGCAAGGGCTGGCTGGGACCGCAGCCTCAGCCAGAAGCTGGCCGCGGTCCTGCAAAAGCTATCGCCCAGAAAAGTCCGGGAGGGCCCCGTCCCCAACCGCCTCCATCCTTGGCAGCAGGCGGGAGGATGCTAAGCCGGCCTGCTCCTGCTGAGACGCAGCAAAGAGAAAAAGCTGTAGCTCCACAAAGGTCCAGATCATGTGAATATGGCTAGAGGTATCAGGACAGGAATTTTATTGTGGGTTCAGACCAGCCACATGAGACTTCCCTTTACAAAGTAGAATTCAAAAGTTTGTAACCACTCATTCTTGTGCCAAGCAAGAATAGGCATCAGATACGAACTTTTTATTGTATCGAAGTCTTGACTAAATTTTTTTTTCGAGCTGATGGAGTTGACATTTCATTTACTTAGTATAATTTGTTACATTGAGCTAACGGCAGGATTGACCAACTTCCAGTCTTCACAGGACTGCTGTATCAGCTTCCAAAAGTTTTCTGTATTTTCATTTTCAGAAACTGAGAGGCTGAGGTTAAAATTCATCAGAATCCAGCTGGCTTCAGACCAGCTCTATAAATTCTTCCAAATTTCATGGGCCCAATAGAAACAATGCCATGCAAGTAACAAACTGCTGCTTCTTGTGCTCTCTCTCCCTCAGTTTTAGTTATGATTTCCCTAAAGTCTTTGGAAGGAAGTGTAGGGTACTCTTTTACTTACGCACTGTGATATGCAAAAATTCTTATGCTCCATGTTGGTTTATCTTTATAACTTTTTTTATTGCAATCCTGGAATTGGATTTCTGCGCTCAAGTATTGAGCACTAAACTTTTTTTATAACAAAACCGTGTGAGGTAAAATGCCACTGTGCAGCTGGATACCCAGACTAGATGCAAGTTTTTCAGTGTTTATGCACCTGGAAAAGTTATCACTTGTCATTTTGAGTGCAGAAGAATGAGCCATATTTACAGACTGGCCATGCAGAAGACCTTAAAGAAACAGGAAGGAAACAAAAAATTAGGAGTACTTGCTGGAGTCTATATTTCAGATCTGGATTTTTTTTAGTAATCACATTACTTTTGTATTGCTATATCTTGTTTCCATCGTCTTTAGGCCACTGGAGGCCAAGATGCAGATTCTTTACCATCGAGGCATAGCTTAGCATTATCACCTAGTAAAAAGTATGTGTCATTTATTCTGTGTACTGGCACAAGTGTTATTTCATTTTAAAGCAGCAGAATAGCTTTATTATTAGATCCAATTATGGTTGCACACAAGAAACTGAAAAATTTTAAAAGAGTGAGGATATTTATGAGGTTCAGATTAACTGGAAATTGGAGTAGTTGCCCCTTTCCATCAGCACTGGATACTTGCTGGGCTTCAAAAAGAATGTAGATCAAATATCACTTGCTGTCTTTGATTTTGAGTATTCATGATACTTTTAGAAAGCACTTGATCATATTTGGTCTGTCAAAGTGAAGACACTGTTCTATGATGCAAGTTTTAGATTCATAAAAATAAATACTAATGCAAAAGGAGATAGGCCTCATTGATCTTTTTTTTTTTTTTTTTTGTTGCTATCAATTAATTTTTTAGCAAATGAATAAACCCTTTGCACTTCATGACTATGCCCTTTGAGTTTGATTTATGGCTATATGGTTCATGGTCATATAAAAGTGTTATGATTTTGACCAACAGTATTTTGGCACATCCACTAATTTTTTTGCATTAATATAAGTAAACATTGCTGGATCTCTTTTCTTAATCAGAATGGGGGGAGCCCTTTTCTCTTTTATTTTTTTTTTCCTCTGGATTGGTTTAAACCTCTTCCACTGGATATATAACTGCCACACATAATTTTAAATTATTATAATAAACAGTTAAGCACCATTACATCTCCCGAAACTAAAACTAAGTATCCTCCCTTACCAAAGGCACATGCAGACAGTGAATATGCAAACAGATGGACCAACTGTTTTCTGAATAGGTGTAACAGCAACAACAAAAATTGCAACCAAAAACCCACTTGAAAGAAATTAGTAAGAGGTCACTGCGTACATGCTACACAAACACAGAGAATATGGCACTAAGAAAATCCTGGAAGGGAAAATTTTAGCCTGAACTTTGGCTAAAAGGGATTTAAAGGAAAAAAATATCTTCTGCTGTCTGAATCTTCCTGCATTTAATGAGAGCAAGTTCCAGCAATCCTTGTAAATAAACAAGGGTATGAATAAACGATATTTTACTTCATCATCAATTTGCTTTCTTAATAGAAAAATTACATGGAGCATGCAACTACAGATAATTGGGCTAAGAAAGAGTGATACCGCCAATTAAGGAAGATAAGGAAAGACTGCAGTACACACAAAGAATATTTAACAAATCTACTGAATTTTAAGAGCTGGGCTTTTAATTGAAAACAGAAGGAAGAATCCAAATCCAGGCCATTTTTCTGTTGATTTTAAGTGTCTTTAATTAATCCACGTTGTGATTTTCTGCTGGATGATATCGCATCACAGCACTGTATTGACTAAAATAACCATTAAAAAGTCTGATCTATTACAGCAATTTGGGAATATCTTATTTTTTACCCAAAAGTTAGACCCACAAAAACAGCGGTTAGTTGTTACCTGGTCCTGACGGTGACTAAAAAGGCAACAAATAATCATGGGAATGATTTTTTTTTTGCCAGAAAGACCTGCTGTACACCTGAAGTTTAACCCCTGGCAGTGTACATTACTGTGTATATTACAAGCCTGCTGTCAGACACATAAGCTCCAGTGACTCCCAAATCAGGACCCCCATCTGTCTGTCTATCCTAACAATGTGGTCAGTTATTTCAGACTCACACAAAACTGGCCAAGCAGGAGACATTCCAAGAGAAATGTCTAGATGGTGAGAGACCAGTTTTCAGATTTAATCTCTTCCTAATGTGGAGAAGATTCTTGAATGCACTTTTGCTGAGATCTAATATGCCTGCCATATTACTGAGTGGTCTGAATTGATTTTGCTTTTGGTGGCTCTTGTTTAATCTGTTCTTTTTTTTTTTTTTTTTTTTTTTTCACTATTAAATATACATAGAGCTAGAGAATGTAAATATATCCATGTGAAATGGATGAACTCTGCTCAAAGCCTTGCTTTTTTCTTAATTTTTTTTTTTATCAGATTAAAAAAAATTAAAAGACTTCTGGGGAGAAACACAAATGAAGCAAATGGGCTACTAGGTTTAAAAAGTTAAATTTTAAAATGTTAATACAGTGATTGCATGAGGATAGAACTATTATTTTATATCATTATATTACTTTGAAAAAGGCATTCTCATGTATTTACAGGGATTGGAAGCAATTATTTCTACTAAGGGGAGCTTCTACTCTGCTTCTAATTGAGACTAAGAACAGGGTTTTTTTTAGTGTGATTTTGTCTAAGATCAACAATGAACAAAAGTTATCATCAATTAACATTCTTCAACTGGTATGAAATCCAATAAAGATTTTAAGCAATGGAGAAATGTCAGGCACTGGGGCAGGGCACTGGGGAGAATGGAAGGCAGGATATCATTAAAAAGAAAAATGTCATGATTTAAGCTACACTGAAGATACATTTTAAAAGAAAAGTATAGGAAATTGTTCTGATTTCTGAACTGTAGTTTGTTAAAATCTAGTTAATTTACTCCACTTTCCTCTTAAGTGCATCAAGATCAAAAAGTATTTTGTTTACCAAACAAAAAGCTGTTGAAATAAGGAACAATTGGACTCCTTTGAAATAGTCTCTGACATTAGATTTTAGCACATAGACTCATTATTTCAATATGGCTGTTCATAAAATAAAACAAAAGACAAATACATACTGCCTTTTCCTTTACACGGTATCACAAGAGATAATCAGACAGCATCTGAAGGAGTAGGCTTCCATTTCCACCCCTATCTAAAAGAATTTGAGCCTGATTGGCCATGATTAATTTCCCCAACCTGTACATTACAGTGAGTCAGAACAACATTCTCTCTGTCACTTCTATTTCACAAAATAATCAAGTACACTTTGAGCCAGAAGGATGTGTAGTACTCTTCTATAACCCAGTGATGAGGGCACTTCTGGTAAAATGAAATCATGATGAAAACAAATATTTACATTTAATGTATTTGAAATAACATACTAATTGGGGCAGGTTTATGGTACCATATATATTCTTATTGATGTAGTCTCACATTTATTCGCACTCTCAAGCTCACAACCATATGCTTTTTTTGTTTTGGAGGAATAGGGGACTTATGAGCATGCTGTTTTTTCTGCCTAGTCAGACATACCCAGACAGCTCCAATAAATTCAACCCTTAAGTGCAGAAACACTTTGTTCTAAGTCCCTTTCCACTGATGGATTTGGAATACAGTTGAGAACTTTGTTGGAAGTTATTGTCTCCAGCTATTTGTCCCATAAAATTAACTGAATTAAGTGTTGCTCTTGTGCACAGTGTTGCTGCAGAGATAGGACTGGAGCATTTTGCCCAAAACTAACTTGTGCTTCAAGAGAGAAGTTTTGTCAGGGTAAGTTTGGAACAAAACCTAATATCAAATTTCATTCTTTTTCTTATATTTTATAAGAAATGTGAAGACAGACATCGCTCAACCCTGTGAACAGTTCTGCAAGAGCAATTTGCCAGGAGGATATGTGGCCTCTTTGGGGAGATTTACAGCATGCCCTGTACAGCTCAAACTGTGCACAGCTATGGCACACACAGTCTGCAAGTATCTGGTGATCTTTACTGTGTGGGAAAAGTGATACAGGCATCTGTGCTGAGCTACCTTGGCCACTGAACAAACTAGAGGCTCCCACTGACAGTGAAGAAGATGCTGTGGGTATCTAAATGCCACCATCTTAGGATTCCAAATATTATATTGCTGGCAAATTCCAGGTTGACCTTTACTGTATGACTGCCTGTGAATTATGCATTTTGCTATCTGTAAGGAAGATGGAGATGCATTGGTGTCAGACGATGTCCTATTACTTTTTGCATGCTTTGTCCTTCACAGTATTGTAAGGCAGATGGTTACAAACTGTAACTTCATGTGAAATTGTCAGCAGCACTCACCTTGTCCCTGGAAAAGCAACATTTACGCAGTGCTGGAATGACCAGCACTGTGAGGTACCTTGAGCAAATATCAGTGCTCCAAATCCTGCAGGTTCAGAGCTCCTGTGCGTATGCTGGGAGAGGGGCATGGGTGAGGTGATGAGAAGTATAGGAAATAGCACTGCCCTGCCCCAGAGCTAGAAATGGTGCAAGGCATAAATGTTTCCTGCTGACAGAAATTCTTGGGTCTGCTTTGTCCCTGTTATGTATATACTTATAGAATCATAAAATCATTGGTTGGAGAACACCCTTAGATCATCGAGCCAACTGTTAATGTTGCACTGCCAAGTCCACCACTAGAACATGTCACAAGTGTCATTTGTTCGGATTTAAAATCAAACACATATGGAAAAGAACCTATGGAGCTATGCAGAAACTCACAGCTTCCTGCAGCATAATCAGAGGATTTCAGATGTCTTGACTGGTCAGGAGTGATCTGTCTCTAAAGAACACATTTTTACCCTGGGAGAGACTCTGCCATGTCTGTGCCCCTATCTTGGATTCATCTTCGTCCCACATCACCCTGGTCTTAAAATCTGTGTGCCATCTTGAGGACAGGAAGTGAGGAAGAGCCAGCCTACATACTTAGGTCAAACTTTGTATGAGTGGAAGAGAACAGCAAATTATGCTGACAGTGACACCACCAGAGCCTCTTCATGTGAGAAACATGTTCAGGTGCCAATACAGAATGATCTGCATTAGCACCTGTAACACCTCACACCATCCATGCCACCCTAGTAAGTGTCTCTTTGGCAGCAACCTTCTCCTGGAGATCTCATAATCCAGCACCTCCTTGTAGGTACAGATATTCATTATCAGATCAGGCAGTATGAACCAGTAGAATTTACATGTTGCTTGGTCTTAATCATGTCATTTCAATGTGGGAAAAATCAGTAAGAATATTTCATTCTGATTTTATGTTGGCATGAATAAGCATGCTAATTCTACTATTATGGATTGTTAGTAATTTTTTTTTCTTTTTTTTTTTTTCTTTTTCTTTTTCTTTCTATGTAAAGCACTCATACTCTGCTGTGCAAAACAGGGTCTTTATATATTATACCAGTATAGGCTGTTATGGTCAACTTACTAAGAATTAATTTATGTCATCCTACATATCACCTCAGTTTTCAATACCTATCTAAATGACAAAAAACAACACAATTTTTAAAACAAAGATTTTAATATTATCAATTTTTATTATTATTGTATTACTTGTAAATTTCCAGGTAAGTGTAATTAAATATAAGTTTTCACAAGTTCATGAAAGGAAGGAATGTTTTAAAAATTGATTCATAAAGGAAGTTTTAATTAGAATTATGAAGGACAATGAAAACAATGAACTTTGTCAGTAGGAATATGGCTCTTTCATAAGTAGATCTTTGAAGAAGGTGGTCATTAGCATATTTCTATATTTTGCCTGGGAGCACTTCAGCCAGACTTATTCAAGTTTCATTAATATTTTAAAATTTGTGGCAAAAATGTAACTTTAATTATGGGGTTGGATTATTTGAAAATTAAAATACTGCCTTTAGCTGTACTAAAAGAGCACTCAAAAGAGACCTTGTGAGAATCTTATTTCTCCTTAAATCCCAAAAGATGGAATCAATTTCTCTTTTAATTAATAGCTTATTTGCCAGTCATTTGCAATTCAGTGCGTAGCCTTGACTGTTAGCACCTCTAAATACTCATTTCTCATTCTGGGTAAATTATTTTCCAGCATCAGGAAAAGGTCTCTGCTGCAGTGTTTTTTCTGAGGCAATGATGGCTTTGGGAATTGATCCATTTGGTTGTATCAAGGAGATACAGATATGAACACGGCAGACTAAAACCATTGCAAGGATACCATGATGTGGATGGGCTGCCACCCTCAGCAGCAGCATTTAGCTCTGTACCTCCAGTGCAGGTGGTGCAGGAAGAACCATTCTTCCCTCATTTCTTCTTTAAACTAAACAGTGTCAAATGTTAATTGGAGGAAATCACTACTTCCTTCTGTCCTGGTCCCACACTTCCCCCTCCATACACGTCTGCTATGTCCCTCCACCTACGAGCAACCAGACTGTACTCTCTCACAGCAAGACCCAGCCCCTTATTTTATACCTCTTCAGCTTTGTTACTGGATTTACTTACCTGCCTCATATTGGGAAATCTGACTACTACTCAGGAGCAATGTCTTTACAATTCCTTAACTTCCTACTCAGAATAACTGTGCACATTTCTAAATAGATATGTCATTCATTTACCACATTTTTTGCCTGTATAGCAAGTCTGTGCATTAAAAAATCCTACTTTCAGCAACACTATGGGCCTGGGTATACAGGTAGCTGAAAAAGATAAAGGGATGTTTATTTGAGAACTGCTTTTTCCTAGGAATCTCCCATTTCATCAGTCTTACATATTCCGATGTTCTGCATCCCATAATCCAAACTTCCTCTTTCCTCAAACTCACTGTTAAAACAGAGCACCATAGCCAAGGACTGAGGAAAATGCAACATCCACAGCTGCTGCAGTGGAAGGCAAATCCACACAGCTACTGCTACAGCTACAGCAACAAGAGGGTATATGAGATTTGAGCTGCTGCTTTGAAGGAATAGCACTTTTAAATGAGTGCAGGATACACACATCAAAATACTGACCTGTTTATGCTATTAAAACATAATTTGTTGCTTACAGAATGTGGGGCCCCAGAAGAGGAAGCTCAAGCAAGCAGTGTAGTATAAGCTTTGCAAAGAAGCTTTCAGGTTTGCAAAGTCTATTGGCGCTTTCCAAAACGGCGTCGCCAACATCAGCCAGGTAGGTGCCACTGCAAACACCACCGGGGTAAATACTGAAAGGTCAGCTCGCCTTTTGTGCCAGTTGTGTGTGCCTGTTCTTCAGCCTCTTCGCTCTAAACAGACCGATATCTGTATGTGTGCAAATATTAAAACATACATTCTGACACTGGTGCCAGTGTCTGTTTTTCTTAAAGAAGCAGTATTCATATGTGCAAACAAGACAGTTACAGAGGGTATGGACTGCAATATTTACACACCACAGTTCCTTCTTGCCTTGAAAAAAGGGGAAAAGGGACAGGTCTTTCCTGACGAGCAGAGCTTTGGTATCTTGGCATCTTTGCAGTAGGACCTGACAAATCTGAGGAAAAACTTTGTGAACCATATGGTCTTTTGCAAATGGTTCTCCAAAGGATGTTATAAAATTCAGTGCAACCGAGTGGAAGCAGCATAACAACATTTACTCGAAGTCTTTTCCTTTGGGAAAGAAATTTGATGTGGCCTTATTTTAATTAGTTTGTACTGTTTGGAGAGGATGTGTGAAATGTTCAAACTGCAGTTGGACTGCTGGAATCACAGTCTGGATCTGGCAGGAGACAGGGGTTTAGAAAGCTTCCTCACATCATCCTTTTGACACACATCAAAGAGGATGCCGAGGTGTCTGTGGCTGCCACAGTATGATTGTGCTGTGGAAATGTGGTAATGTCATGAAGCAGGACATTTGGGCTACTTGGGAAAAACATCACAGTCTGCTGCTATCACCAGGTCTGCAACTTTCCCACTTGTGAGTGTATGGCTAGAAAGGGGAAAATTTGATTTTTTGTTTTCTCTGTGCAAATCATATTGACTCAGTAATGGAGGAAAAAAAAGAGCTATCCCTCACATATTGTTGATAGTCTTTAAGTTGTCTGCAGGTAGCGAATCAAAATACTGTTGTGTTTGTGTCCTTTGCTACTGCTTGTCAGTCTTGTAAAGAGTAGCACAAAATTTCTGGTCTTGTCTCTTATTATGAAAGTGACATTTTAATACTTGGGGGTTTGTAATATATTCTGCAAGAGGTGTACAGCAGTTTGGTTTGGGCTTGTGCTTTTTTTAAGTCTCATCATAACACTTTGAAAAAATAGTAAAATAGTAAAATACTGCCACTAATGTGCAAAGTTGTCAGGGTGCATATTAAGGAGGTTTTCTTAAAAGGTGCTTATGCCTGGGATAAATACTTCTCAGAAAATTCTCAGAAGTTGAAAGTTTTTTTTTGAAGATTGTGAAAACTGATCCTTGCGGTTTTGGTGAAAACTTGTGGATGACATTTTTTATGTATTGTGGCCTTTTTCTCCTAAATATTTCATATCACATGAATTTGCAGTGGAATTACTATGTATGAATGATAGCATATCACGTACTCAGAATAATACTATCATAATAAAAACCACACAGCATTAATGTGGTGACCCACCTGCCTCTGGGCAGATTTTAACTCTACATGTTTTCTCACCTCAGCCAGGTTTCCCTTCTCAATCACTTCCTGACATCAGGACCACCCACTCATTGACATATGATAAGGTTTTGAAAAATGACCTGTCAGCAAGACACAACATCTATACTTAACAATTCATGGTAAAAAATAACTGAAATTTCTAAGGTTCCCAAAATACACATGAGAAAAAATGTTCTGAGGGAGCTATATAATGCATTATTTCCAGATGTATAATAAATATCATGCTTCTTTAAAAAATGCTAAGAAAGCAGTTTCTTCCAACATGCAAGACAGTTTAAGGTACAAAGGCACATAAAGTAAACATCATTAAATGCAGAAAGATGTTTTAGAATTGGTAATGTCTATAAGGATTTCTGTAAGGAAACTAAAGCCCAAAGTCCTCCTAATCATAAAGCTTGTAATAAGCAGCTTTAATTATAATGTATATATTTTCATGTGTAGAAGAGTTATTTAAAATATCATAGTGAAAATATTTCTATTATATTTCACATTTCTCACAACCAACTGCTTATTCAACTTTTATACCTTTCCAGGCTGCTGCTGTTCGTAGAGGTACCTCCATACCTGCACCCAGCCTTTCCTTCAGCATGAGATGCTACTCCCAAATCTCTTTGGGAAGCCTTGATTTTTTCTTGGGCTGCAATTATTCTTCAAGCCATGCTTTGGACCTGTGGTGGTTCAGCATTTTCCTTAAACTCAGGGGACATTTGGTAACGCAAGCCAAGGCAAGTGGCACACTGCTTCCTGCAGCTGCATCTCCTATGAAAGTGGAAAGTATCCAGTTGTCCTGGAGAAGCCCAGGAAGGTCAGCTGCCAGTTCAGGTCTGGTGGACAACTATCTGTCCTTGATAGAGCCTCAAATATGTCCAACCAGGACTGATACATTTTGAAGCCTTTCCAGAGGGCTTGTAAAAATAACTCATAAACAGTTACATACCATCTACTGAATATAAAGAATCCACTAAGTTTTACTGGAATGTATTGATTGTTTTGTGTGTGCAGCATTCAATACTATACCCTATACTTTTTGCATTTACGACCATCTTTGTTCACATTCCATATTTTTCTCCAGTTAGCCCTTTTAAAATATGTCCCACTATTTGCTTACCACAATATTGTTCCAGCCAGTTCTTGCCCACTAGAATGAATTTTTCAGTCTCTTTCATTCCATAGTTTTGTTTTACAAGCCTGAACTCTTCTTTATTGACTGTCTTATGCTCACTGTCTTCTTTTCATTCTTGGAACAAGGCAGGCATTTGTTCTTTTGTCTCTCTTCCTTCAACTCCTCAACAATTGTTTTCCCTTTCCTTGACTTTTATTTTTTTCATCTTCTCTCCATCTATCTTTTCCTCATACTCCACCAGCCTGACATGGTAGGTCAGGCTACACCATTGGATGAGACCCAGGAAAACCTGTATTTTCATGCTGTAAATGCCAAATATAGCAACAACAGAAGACAGCTGTGTCCTGTTACACAGATCAGATTTTCAGAAAAAGTTTGATTATTAAATGGCAAGTGCCATTTAATGCAAAATGCAAGCGCATTTTTTCAGTGTTTGGTTTATCTTTACCTTTCAAGTAGCAATGCAGTACTATATCAATTTAATATCACCACTACAAAATAGTTATTAGAGTAGAAGTAGAAGCTGCATAGCATGCAGGGAGGATATGGAGCTGAACCAGCAACAGGGGTCGAATGGCTCTTGGATGAACTCAGTTCATTAAAATCTAATTGTTAGACTAACACACATCCCAAATTACCTGCCTTGAAGGTACAAGCACCTTTCATTGAGCATGCACTCTATATTTTATTGACTATAATTTTAAGAGTGAAACGAGAGAATTTTTCACCCATCATTAACAAAGGTATGCATGACTAGAGCCACTCAACCTCCAACTAAACATAAAGAAAGTCAGTTAAGAATGGGCAGAAGTTATTGTAACTTCTGGGATCAGTTGATGGGCTGAACCTGTCTTCTCCCCCACTGGGATGTCTATTGGGTAAGAACCATATTCTATGTTTGTTAAATTATTACCTCAAGCTAACTTTTATCGGTGATTAGAGCATGTCTTTGTACTGCTTTTGAATACATTTTTGCAGTCAGATGCTATCACCTTTTCAAGCCTTTTCAAATTGCCAAACCTTGACCGGTCACACTTTTCTGTAAACAGTGTTACCCCACACACGGTGAGCGCTCGTGGCAGTCACCAGCAGTGGGTGACGGACTCGACCAGCAGCGGAGACCCTGTAGGGGAGCTCCTTGTGCTGTGACCCTGAGCATGTTATCCAAATCACCCTCTGATCCAGTAGGGGAGTGTGCCCAGAATGGGACACAGACAGAGTCATGTCAAGCCACCAGGGTCTCGGCTTTCCTGGGGTTCTCACAGACCAAAGAAACAAAAAGGATTTTAGGAAAGCCTTCATGTGACAGTCCCATCTCTTCAGTCTCTCACTTGGCTGCAGGATATAATATGGATCCTGACTTCAATGCCCTTGATTGATTGATTGATTAATTTATGGCTGTTAAACATAATATGGAATGTCAGTGAGTGAAGAACTACAGCAAGCATTTAACTTGTCTCTAAGGAATGGAAAAAACGTAGCCTACCTTGGTTTTTTCACATTTTCTCTTCATCATTTGAAAGTATCTTCAGTGATCACACACAGAGAGTAACAAATTTTTATAATATTGTTATAATATTTCTACTGTTTTTAGTTCCATGTATGCCATTTAATTGTAACCATTTCCAAATCTGATTTGTCTTTGAAGAAAATCCCTAGATGTTTTACCAAGCTCTGAAAACATGATTGATAAAAAAATTCTTTGGTAAGCATTTCAATCCACTAAAAGCAACACTGATGTGGTACAGGTAAATTGATGAGCTGATGAAAATGAAGTTGATGAAAACAACCCATGGTGAATTAAATTACCTTATTTGTAAGCCAAGATCTCCTGGTGAGGAAGGTGATGTTAATGAACCTCATTTATTTCCCCATTAAAAGAAAATCTGTAATAATATTTTGTTAGTGAAATAACACTCCTTACTTAAAAGACTATCCTAGATCTCTGCAGATCTAGTTTCAGACAGATACTTGATTTTTGGGAATTAATTGTATTTATCAGAAAACTATTAATAGAGTTTGCCAATTTTTAAGTGATTTAATCAAGAACTACGATTTGCATCATCATCTTTTCATACCTACAACAAAAAAACATTTTACTCCGTTTCGGGGCTGTACTATACTTGGTAATTCTTTGTAGTTGAAAACAAGTGAAACACTGTTGTCTCTATCTCTTTTCCTTCCTGGACTGCTGAAAAACACCATCTCATTTGTATTTATTAGTTAGTGCTACTTCTCTGTCTTTTTATTCTGGCTTTCTACCTTCTTTTATAAGCCTTCTTAATTAAATCTGATTTTGTCCTTTCATTACTTATTAATGTTTTCATTGGCAAACATGGTTTTCACTCTCATCACCCAGAAGAGTCAATTTATTTCAATAACCTTATTTAGACCTAGCTATCAGCAATAACACAAATAATCCATTTGTTAATTATATGAATTGAAGTGACAATTTCAGAACACATATTCCTAACACAAGGTCAAATGGTTATACCTGGAATGTGGCATCTGCTTCATTAGCAAATGTGCTGACTATTAATGTGACAGCATCTGATGGAAATTATGTACAACTTCCTTACTAAGAACACTGGAGGTAGGTAGCTAAGTAAGGATGGTTTTCCTGTGTGTCCATTGTGAAGGGGACTTTGAACATCAGAGTTAACCTACTAATTTTGGCCAGCCCTCTAAAGCAGCCTGCATTGACTGTGCAGGAGCTCAGACTCCTAGTTTAGGTGCCTGAAATCAGGCAGTGCAAATAACCTCTTCTCAATGTCCCTGCAAATCTCCAGATCTTATTTAACAAAGTATCGACAAAGACACTTTAAGTTGAATCTATTCTTTTAGCCGTGTTCTCATGGAGTAGTTTTCTAGTGATACTTCCAAACTTCTGCTCTCCATACACCTCAATCCATATTTTGTACTGACTGCTACATTTCTTCTAAATTTGCCTTCAATGAGTAATGATTTGATGAAAAGGCTTTCATATGTTGTTCTTTGTCTTGGATTCTCATCTTCTTTACCTTGCCAGTGGACAAATTCCTAACACTTTCACGCCTTCTCTTACAAATAACAGTAGATTATAATGTCTACTATTTCCTTCAGAAGATATTTAACAGATAAAATGTGAAAACACCTCATTTTGTATACTTTCTTTGGTTTTCTGATAGCTTCTGTATGTAGTGAGCAATTTAAGCAACATCATTTCTTCTTTTTGGTATTGGAAAAGACATAGCTTACTTCTAGTCCTTCATTATGTGATAATGAAGAGGAGTAGAAGTAAAAGATTACTTGGCTTCAGTCACGTGGCCCAGTTAAGGTTATAGGAAATCTCAGCAGGCTATCATCTGTCACATGCTACTGATGAGCTGTGATTCCAGTGGCTGCCAGGATCACTATGGCTTGCTGGGTAACATCAGTCTGAAAGGAAAGGGAACACACAGGATAATTTACAAGTAAGAATCTTGCTTTCAGAGAGGCTGCTACACAAGCCCAAGAGGCTCTGTGTGTAAGGCATGGACACACTTCTGCCAAACAAACATTGAGCTCAAGTACCATCAGCAGCTTTACAGTTGTAGTCCAAACCAAAACAGTCTGTAGAGTACAGTATAAAAGTAGCTCACACCAGTGAAAAGTTGCTGAGTAGTAAGTGGATGGGTATACAAAAGGAAATGATTTAGAAAACAAACTATTTCAGTTGCATGCACGAAGGGAAAGGTGAACTTTTTCAGAGAGGTTATTGGAGCTTTGAACTATCCTTTCCATCTGACTCAATGCTCTGTTTCAAGCTTCTCTTCTTCTGTAGCCTACTGACTCTGGACTAATTATAGGTTAATGTGTTAAGGAGCAGTCACACAGAATTGCCTTCTGTGTGCTGGCTGTTACACACCAGCCTTTGGCTGCTATCCCCACCGCAGCATCAGGCTGCTTGTGTAAGTGGTAAAATAGACACACAGGACACTGAGGACAAGCAGGCATCACCACGGCAGCCACAGCCCCACAGTGGCACAACCACCACAAAACTGGCATTCATAAAATAAGGAACTATATACAAAAAGCTGCCTACGCTGAAAAAATAGACTTTTCAGATGCTGGAGTTGTTAAATATAAGTGAGAGCACATTTTCACCCTGGTTCCACAGGAGTTAGCAGTGATATCTCTGCAGCTAAAATACTGTGATGACATGACAGTTTATGGCCTACAGCATCAGAGGACAACCCCATTGACATCCACTCAAAAACAGATGTAGAAAAATGAATGTTGAGAAGACATGTTGCATCTAATTGCTCTATCTGAGAAAAACAAAGTTTCCCAGAGAAGCAGCTGCACTTTTTTTATTGATTCTCACTTTCCCAGAGGTTCCTATGTATAAGACTGAACACTCTGGGTCGTGTATCAGTTACAATTACATGGACACAGGGTCCTCCAAGCCCCTCAGCTGTCTATAATGCTTTAAAGCATGCTTTAGCATCACATTGTCTGTTATCCTGAGGCACCATCTCTGGGGCAGGCTTAGGGGTAGGTGGCTGACCCATCCAGGCAGCTCTGCACTGGGATGTGCTATTGTGGATGAGAGAAGAATTGGAGGTACAGTATCCAAAGCAGAGTGAATGTCTGGAAGTTAAACATGAGAAGAAAATCAGACAAGTATGTATCACACAGAAAATCAGTGGTTTTCATTATTTTGTCCATTTCCGCAGCATCATGTGCTTTTCAAGAAGGTAATGTAATATAAGACACATTTTTAAACGTAACATAAGATTTCTTACTGCCTTTCTCCCTCTAATGTATATATATATATATATCCCTGTAGAGAATTTCTGACAAAGGAATAGAGCAATAAGTCTTTGGTAAAGAGCCTACTAAATTGATATAGGTTTTGATACTTATTTCTAGTCTTCTGATGTTTTAATTTGTGGTTACAAAAATTATCTCTTGCTAAGAAAATTTTCCTTTATCATTTTGGTGTTTCAGTTACTTAGTCTGTAAATATAAAAGACGTTTAACCTGAGCTTTAAGAGTTGTGTGGGTATAATGAGAACATGGAAAGTAAAAATGCATATACAGAAGTTACATTTTACTTCTGTGCATCAGCATCTTTCACTGAGAAAACACAAAGTACAGTTGCTAAAAATCTGAATTTTACAAGGGGAAAATCCATTGCACCAAAATATTTCCATTTCTTCATTTCTTAATAAAACTGCAGATGCAAATGCAGAATTACATCATTTTTGAAAGGACTTTATATGTTCCTTTAACAGAACTACCAATCAATAGATTTACTGTTATTACTTAACCAAATTTCTTTAGTTGCTGATACAGCTAGGACTTTTTAAGCTTAGTACAAACTAGTTACTTTTTAATATTTTATTGCTTTGATAAACACATACCTCTCTCTGATTTGTACTTTTTTTTTCAACCTGTATGGTGTTCACTTAAGCTGAAATTGTATATATGTAATATCTTTATAATTAGAAGGAAATGGCACACTCCACTCTAGATCATCATCATCGTAATAAAAAGAAAAAAACAAGAAAAAAATTTAACACCTCCAGACAGTATTGTCATGGGCTCAAAAAGAGAGTTGTCAAATTCACAGAGGAAAATAATATCAAAGAGATCAAACAAAAATGCATCTCTCATGCCTGAGGAACCCCATGAGTCACAGATGCCCAAAGCCTGGGAAATTATATTGAGAAATATATACAGGTGCCTTGCTCTTTTGTTCCTCTAGATGCACTCATGCTGGCTATTTACAGAGAGGCAGTAATGAAGTAGATCTCTCTGTTCTTTATGTTCTGCATAGTGTGCAATAAAATTTAGACACCTAAGATGTAGGAGAAAAACAAAATAGAGAAAGTAATTGTATCGTAAAAATATAATGTAATGCTAATTTCTGAAAACACTCCAGGAATCATACAACAAGGCAATGAGCCATATGGCACTCACTGTTTGAGATCAAAACCCACTCCCTGAAATGCTAAAAGCTAATCATGTAGATTATTTGCTGTTGGCTCTTAATGGTGATTTGGCATTTCACCAATGAGTAATTCACAGATCAGGAGGGAGGTTTGCTTCCTGATTAGATGGATAACAAACATTTCAAACAGATGCTCAACATGAATGCAAACCAATAATAATGTACTTCCACTGTGAACTTTTGAAATTTATGGACAATTTTACAGATACTGCATAGCAGCCAAAATGCTTGCTGGCAATAACTGATCAGATAACACAGATAAACAGACATTATAGTTTTACATATAAGGGTAAATACATCCCTTTCATTGTCAGGGTACTTATTAGGTCCTTCCCTCTCTGGAGTAGCCTAATAATGTGTAGCAAAGCCTATAGGTATAAACGTAACACCTGAGTTACTTTCACTATTTTCCTTGAGAAAGCACACTAGTTTTGCAGACAATGTTTCCAACTTGGTATTATCTGCAAGTGTTCTTCAAGAAATCATGTCTGAATGGAGATATTTAATATATCTCTTACAGCAACAGCATTTTAGGACTTGTCTTACCTTGGGCAAGATTGTTCCTGAGATTTTGGTGTGGCTCATGAACTTGTAGCAGAGAATGCAAACTACATAATCTATGAATTCTTTCCTTGGTTTTTGTTTGGATTTTTTTTTTTGTCCATATTAAATCTCAGAATTTTTCACATAATTGATATATCTCTCCTATACCTGACTATGGAATTTCTAAAATTCAGTAAGACCTTACTAAGCAAAAATGGGAATGATGCAGATTATACAGGTTACTATGAGCATTGTTACTGAAACTAACATAGTTACATTACATGACCTAAATATAGTTAATTTGGCAATTCAGTGGCATTTTAATGTTGGGGAAAAAATCAGGGTCAGTGATAGTGGAAGGGACCATTTCAAGTAATCAGAGCTGCTGACTGTAGCCACTCAAATATAACAACCTGAAAAATTTTCTCCAAAACTGAAAATAGAAAATGATTTTTATACAACAGGATAAGCTCTGAAAAGACAAGCACTTACAGTAATCAGTATTTTAGGAGGAGATTGCCTAAATGTGTATAAATTATTTCACAATAAAAGAGCATAGTAACATCTAATTTTTTTAAATTGTTACATTTGAAAACAAGGAGAAAAATGTGTTTACAGGCATAGTTTGGTATTACTGAGAAAAGCCAAATATGTAGGAAAGGAAGAGTCAGTTAAACAAGTAAAGTTAATAATGCTTCCTTCTAGGGTAGTCAAATTAATTCACAAGGTGTTCTAAATCTGAAACATTTTTTGAATCAGATATTGGAAAAAAATTTGGAAGATGCTGGACTCCTACTTATTCTATTAAATTTAAAACTATGATTCTAAAAAGCGTGGGAAGAGCATTAAGGCAGAACTACTGAATTTTCAAAAAAGGACATTTAACCAAGATTGACTTGAACTAAAAAGAATGAGCTATATATCAAGAAAAATAAGGTTCCTATTGAGGAAAAAAACAAGAAAAAATGGATAGCAATATAATTATAATACAGACACTAAGGAGACAATTTTTAAATTTAAAAAAAAAAAAAAAGTGGAAATGTTGCAATAAAGTATAATTAATTCAACAAAAAAAATTTCAGAAAGTATTCCAAAGAAGACCAAATGATGTCCTGGACTGCATTAGGAGGAGTGTAGTCAGCAGGTGGAGGAAGGTGATCCTGCCCCTGTACTTGGCCTGGGTGTGGCCACACCCAGAGTGAGGGGTCCAGTTCTGGACCCCTGACACAAGAGAAACACAGACCTACTGGAGAGAATCCAGTGAAGAGCCATTAAGATGATTCAGGGACTGGGGCATCTCTCCTGTGAGAAAATGCAGAGAGCCTTGGGACTGTTGAGCCTGGGCAATAAAAGCCTCCAAAAGGACCATTATTAATGTCTATAAATACCTGAAATGAGGGGGCAAAGAGGACAGATCCATGCTCTCTTCTCTGGTGCCCAGGACCAAAGAAAATGGACACAAATTGAACACAGGAGGTTCCCTTTGAACAAGAGGAAACATCTTTTCACTGTGAGTATGACTGAGCACTGGCACAAGTTGTGGAGGGAGGTTGTGGAAGCTTTCTTCTTAGAGATAGGCAAAAGCCTTCTGGGCATGGTCCTGGGCCACTCTCTCTGTTGTATCAGGTTCCTTCCATCCTAAGATGTTTTGGATTTTGAGTATGGAAAGACATTGGAATCATGAACAAGAAGGAGGTATCCACCAAACAGAAAATATTGTCCACCTGAGCATTTGGACAATGGGACTTCAGGTATCAAGAAGGAACTTTTGATAAAAAGATATTTAAAAGAGGTAGAATACATTTGGAAGATACTTATGTGAACTCACTCTTAGGTTTAGTTCACAGATGAAATAAGGAGGATCAGATGAATGGAGGTACTTAAGAGTGAAAGACAGCTAAGGAATGTGTGCCTGAAAACTAGTAAAAAGAGCAATGCATTTACTGAGAGTATTAAATTTTACACAGCCAGAAAAAATTAAGCCAAAAATTAACAACAAAACCTGGAAATATTTATATAACAATAAACTCTAGCAATAAATATTACACTCAATCACACTTCAGATGAAACTAGATATGATAGAAATAACATAAATCTGTGTTGCATACTTGCGTAAATGCCTCATCCCATGTAATGTGGAGGACTTCTCATTTGCAATTTCTGTAGCTGGCTTTTGACTTCCAACTCTACAGTCACTCTGGTTGCCCTGAATAGTATTTTCCAGAGCTTCTCTGACAGTAATTTTCCCTTGCTCTGGTTCAGTTGCACCTGCAATCTTGCACCTGCAGATTTCATAACTATAGTTAGTGTAGGCTGCAAAGGGAAGGCACCCTGCAAATGCATCTCAACATCCTTCGTGCACCAAATGGACTCTCATGACTCTCAGGAAGGTCTGTCCAAACATAACCATCATGAATGATGCCAATGACCATGTGGGACTCTGCTGGACTGAAAAACAGAGGAAACTGTTGAGAAGCCCCAGAGATCTTGTGTTTGCCTGAGAAGGCTGTGAGGCTCTCATAGGCAAGCAAAAGAGTGAAGAAGAATCATGACACCTGAAAGGCACATATTAAGATTAATCATATGTCAGAGAGGTCAGTGAAGAGACCTCTGCCTAAAAAGCCAAGAAATACTGAGATAGATTGAGGATTTTTGAAAGCCAAACTAAGCTGTATCTTTAAAGAAAAAAACAAACAAACAAACAAACAAAACAAACAAAAAACAACACAAACAAACAAACAAACAAAAAAGTTTAAACAGGTAACAGATCCTGGGCCTGTATCTGTGTGGGAAAAAAGGTCAAGGAATAAAGAATCACTATGCCATGCTGTAATGACTAGGTGCAGTTTAAAGATAATCAAAATATAGTCTCAGATTAGATGAATATTTTGCTTTCCCTCTCAGTTAGAATAATTATACTGAGCATAAGGGCAAAGACAGGATGGAAAATGGGAAAGGAAAGCATGGAAACAAATAGGACTTCGACCAAAGTATAATCAAACTCTAAGACAACCTGCTGTGTTGCAGCATGCATTATGAGAAACCAGTATTTGAGCTGGTTAAAGAAGAGATTAGAACAAAAGTTGAATGACCTAGAGGACCCAAGTATTACAGATGGGAAGGAATTCAAGGCTGCAAAATACAGGGTCATGGGCTTAGAGACTAATAACTGTAACTATATCTGTTATAAATTTGGGACCTAATCATTGAGAATGACAGAAGAGGAGGAAAACTTCTGTGTGCTGATCCATTCAGGAAATCTGGATGATATGATGTGTCTGTAAAAAAGGCAAGGAAGGATATATCCACACAGAAGGAGAGAAACAATAGTGCCTTTATATGAATCATTGGTGGGGCTCCAAGTATAACAGTAGTTGTCCATGTCTAGGGAAGCAGAATTAAGAATGGGACAAAGGCTCAGAAGATCTTTTAGGAAGATCACAAGAATAAAGTCCTTTTTTTACAATAAGTGACAACAACTATTTTTTTAACACATCAAAAGTTGAGATAGTCTGTCTAAAAATGTGTTTAGGGTGTTTTTTCATTCAACATCAGGAAGATTATACAGCTGTTTAAACTAAAGACAGAGGTGAAACAAGATAAAGTTGTAAATTAACTATGAGAGTACAGAGACTGCAAATTCAAATAATATTTCAACCACAAACATGAGAGAATAAAGTAGATTTTTAAATAAAAGTTATGGGGGCAAAGCTTAAATATTTTACTCAAACTTTCTGCAATTTATGAAAGGAATTATATGAACTTGCATTATTCTGGGCTTTTGTAGTCCATCATCTTGGAGGTTCTTTCAGTCTCTTTTAGATAAGATCCAAGTTATCTAAATAAAGGGTAAAACTATTGTTCATCCTCGTTGCCTTCTGTGAGAGATCACAGCTAATCATGGTATCCATGGAGTTATATCAGAACAGATCTGTGTGTACAAAAGTTTTGCAAATTCTGCTGATTTATTATTTCTCAGTAAGCTGTTGTAGGGGTGAGGAGAGCAGCACAATTTGGAGAGAAAAATTAAATGTAGCAAATGCCTCAAACTATAGCTATGGATAATACCTGGGCATCTTTCCTTCAAAGCAGAGAGCTTTCTCTATACTTCTAGAAAAGTGTATGTGGACAGTGTTGAACTATGGCCTGTAAAGGAAATGTATTAGGCACAGAAGTAGTTCCATCAGCAAGTTGAGCAGAAATGCCATAGCATTTTCTTCAATCCAAAGTTGTAAGTAATTCCTCTCTCTCTCTCTGTCTGTGTACCTATCAAAAGGATATTCTGCTGTTCTGGTTGCCACATGCCCAACACTCTGGTAAATTCTGAGTGGCATCCTAAAGAAATTGTTCTTGACTGTGGCTACATAAGAGCAGAGAGGGTATGGAGGATGAAGACTTAACACAATCCCATACATGCACATGCAACACACACAAACATTGACACACACTCCAGACAGCACATACATCACCTGCCTGAGCAGTTCAAGTGCTTGAAACATGTACTTTGTCTTTGTTCCCCAGATAGGAATGAGTCATATAGCTCATAGGACTATGTTTTCAAGAAGAAAACATGAAAATACATAGGAAACCATACAGACCCAATAAAAAAATGTGTTTACTTCTTTCTCTTAACCCTAACAGAAAATAGACCTCCTCATCTATGATTCTTATGGGACCCTTTCCAATTTGAAAGATTATACAATCACATGATTCTATGATCTATTCATACCTTTGATTTATCTAAAATCTGTATACTATTCCAAAGTATTTGATTTTTATTTCTATAGAAAAATATCTTTTGTGCTTTTCATATTGGAAAAATACAACACCCAGCCCATTCCCTTGGTAGATGTGACTCCTTTGTCCCAGTTGCCAGAATTGTGGTGGGGAAAGGATAATAAACTTTCACTCAGGCTGGGCTGATTAAAAGGCATCTTATTTAAATGAGTACAATTGCAGCTTCATTCTAAACTCTCTCCTGATCCCATGTCTGAATGCTGTTGTATTTGGCTTGGTTATATGGACTTTTATGGCAAACATAACATTAAAAAGGCTAGCTTGTCACAGAATTTTCCTAATTTCCTAATTTTAGGAAGTGACTTCACTGGGGCATTCAGTTAGGCCTGTGTGTAAATATCTGTGATCAGAGCCAAGGTGTTTGTGAGTGTAGTTCTTGCCTCTTTTCTATGTCTGCCCAAACCTGTCCTGCTGAGTTCAAAGACAGATTACACATTCCTTATCTTTGTAAATTCCTTTGGGTCACCTTATTCCTTCAAGTCTATCACAAGTTCTTTTTTCTTTTCGATTTTTAAGATAAGTGGTTGGCAAACACATTCTTCCTGAAGAGGTGTCCCTGGACCAACTAGAAATGTGCCTTTTCAAAATGATGGCTGATTTTAATAAATAAGCAATAAAATATTTGTTTGCAGTATCATATAGTATATCCAGCTGGAAGGGATCCATTGTGAAATACATCTTAATATATTTGAAATATGAAATATGACATCAACTATTTAATATAAGTAAATAAATAATATAGTATGATAAAATGATCAGGAACCAGGCAACCAAATGACAATGAAGAGTTGCAAGTAGCCGTTAGCACTCCCAGGTCACCTCTCAATGATTAGATTTTTAAGTTTAAAAATATGGATTGGTGTGTAGAGTATTTCCTGAGGATAACAGGTTTTCTGAGCGAAGAGGGAATAGGAAGCAAAGAGTACCTTCTCTTTTTAACTCTTGCCATCTCAAAATGCTCAGAGGGGGATAAGGTTACTTATCCTTTTGTCATGCCTTTTTCCAAATTTCAGTTATTATCCTACAGCACAAATAACGCCTTTCCAAACTAATTCATTAACTGACATTATTTGCTCTGTACCCAACTTTTTTTGCTGAGTATTCTTGGCCTTTTATTCACCTATCATCATCTGGTTTAGAACTCCACTTTCTAGTTTCTAATTTTGCCTCCTCTGCTTTCTGGCGTTGCTGCATCTGGAAAAATCACAGGGAGAGGTTGTGAAGGGTGAGCACCCAGTGCTATATTTCTACTTGGCAGAAGCTACAACTCCTCCTGCCTTGGGCTGTTTTGATGGCAGAAGGCAATGGTGCATGAGGAGCATTTAGCACATTCTTGACCCTGCTAGCAAGGTGTAAATCAATTAGCTGTTGAGCTAGCAGCCTAAGGCTATAGAATGAGGAAAAGAAAATTATGGCTATCCTGATTTGGATCTTAAGATGTTGTTTTGGTTTGATTTGTTTGCCGGGAAGGCGTCCTTCTTTGTTGTTTATCTGTTTGTTGGTTTGGTTTCCGTTTGGCTTGGTTTGTGATTTGATTGTTGATATTTTGAAATTCTTTTATTTCCCTGGCAGGGAAAGCTCTCCAGGGCAGCAAGCTATCATTTTCAGTCCTAGTTAACACTATCAATGCATCTGATATGTAAATGTTTCCAAATGAGAGGCTAGTTCTGCACAGCACCAAATTTCTTCAGCTGCTAGCAGTTAAGATGGATAGTTCAACACCTCAGAGGTCTTATTTTATGAAAATACGAGTTATCTCATCTGCACTGATTAATTAAGATCCACCCAGGATAAAGTTCCGAACGCTTGCACTTTTCAAAGCACTCCCTTATGCTGAGTAATGACTATTTTCCTGGGTAAACTTTGCCAAGACTGGGAACATAATAATGAATTTAGGCTCTAAAAGGCAGCATTTACTAATATGAATTATGCCATTTTACAGCAAAAGTTTCAGACTGCTACTCACATGAGTAAGAATTGCAGTTCATCCATCAGTAGGAAAGCCATCAATAAATAAATGTTAAAATATAAATACATGGTCACGTCCCCCATACGCAAAGAGCACCATTTTAAAGTGTACTAATAATTTAGCCTCCAATAAATGTTCTTAATGAAACCCTTCAGACTAGTGTTGGAATAATTTTACTTGATACAAGTGGAAAAATTGTGCATATTAACCTGATTGGGGGGGGGGGGGATCGGGTCAACTGAGGCAATGCTCTTGCTTGTGTGTTTCCGAGGCTCTTCATGTAAAAGACAGATATTCAGTAACAGAAAAATACAAATATAACTTACAACATTAAAAAAATAAATAAGAAAATGTATTTTAAATCTTTGCAATTATTATCATCTTACAGTTTTTACACATTTGTGTGAAGAGTGCTGTTTGTTGAAGAACTGAGAGTCTGTATGTGATTAAATTTTAAATGCTTTTATGTTTAATGCCCAGGTATATTGCGAAACATATTCAAATGCAAAGAAAAATACTCATTACTTTCTTCTTGCCCTTAAATTTTAGAATTATGTTGTCTTTATTCATATGAGGGCAATTTTTCTACTCCACACAAGAATTTTGTGTAAGAAAATTGCCAAGACAAGGTGACTTTTTGTTACGTTTAGCATGACCTTATAAACTGGATTGTAAAATGGTTAGAGTTGTCTACAGAAATCCATGAAGCCTCTGCTCCTACTAATTTCAGCTTTTCCTGCCAAGCCTCCCACCCTTAAAGACTGCTATTGCTGCAAACTTTTCTTTAAGATATAATTGAAAATTACTACACAAGTTATTTTCGTCACCTGCATAAAGATTTCCTGATTCTCTTCCTTCTATGTTGATGCTCTTAGACACAAGGAAACTGTGACAAGTGCCACATTTCTGAAAGAAAGAGAAGTACAACTCCTGCCTCGCTGTTAAATAGGATGGGTTTTAAAACTCAAGCAAGGGTGGTGAAATGCTGTGAGTCCGTGGGTAGATTGCTCCCTCTCCTGTCAGCCTTCCATATTGCAGAACAGTTTTTTAACCGGATTAAATTGAGGCCTATTTAATATATCTGGTTTACTATTGATTTTTGCTTTTGATCACTTCTTATAAAAAATGTAGAAAACTTAAAAAATATTTTATAATAAGATCTGATCTCTATTACTGCACTTCACTGGGTATAATAAGGAAAAGAGCATTGTTAAACATATCTGCTAAATACATCTGAAGATACTTCTCAAGGCCTGCCTACAGCTAAGCCTGCCATTTTTTGTGGAGAAGGTTCTGAATCAGGCACACAGAGCTCTTTACCTGCCTCTACAGAAGAGAAGGAAAGAAGCTTATCTGTGATCTACAGGTACTGGAATATCACTTTAGGAGGACATCTATTATATATGTTCCATTTCATCATTTCAACCAACCCAAGGTCACATTTGGTTCTCAGAGTTTGCTGTGCCCTGTTTCTAATCTTATCTGAGGCTTCCATTTGCTTTACATATGATCTAAATCTAGTCAGAAACCTCTAGTTCTGCAGGACTTCCAGTCAATAATGCACCAGAAGTAAAAAATACAAACAGAATTTTCAGTGTAGCCAGATTTTATTATGAAGTTCAAAAATTCAATTTTCTTTCCCCTGAAAGCTGAGAAGCTACGAGCAAAAGCCATCTATAATCAATTTTTAAGTTAGTACAATATGTAAGAGTTTGCTTTATGAGGATTTTGTTTGTTTTCAAAAATTCAGCACTGATAGTATTATCTGAAATCTTTTACTTTTGAGATGAGTGTGGCTACACATTTTTGGCTAGTTTTGAAAATAATTAAAATAATCTCAAAAGTCCCAACATAACAAAAAAGATATAAAATATCATAAATCAGACTCATTTATTCATTTTGCCCATTTAGTACCATGGGGCCTAGAGATGTTCTTTACTTTATGTATTAAAAGCTAACATCTTGAGGCAAATAATGAATTTTCACGTTCCAGAGCACAAGTGAAAAAAAATAAATATTTTTAAAAGACAATAAAGCCATGTTTTAGTGTTAGCTGAACACGTAGAGGATTTCTGTGCCACTTGAAGGCATAGACACTAGCAAAGAAGGAAAAAGGTGATCATCTTCTCTTTGGAGAAGCGTTTCAGGCAGAGGACACCTTCAAAGGGAGCCCATGACAAATTGGGTGTGGCTGGATCCATCCTTGTGAGCACTGCTGGGGAAAGACAGAGGGAAAGGGCCACACGCCCAAAAGCACCTTCTACTGCCAGAACCTGATGTTGATAACTGGCTGAGCACTATGCTGACCCCCAAGGTCATTTAATATATTTTTCCTTACAGTTAAATACATCCTGAGGAGATAATTTCTCTTCTTATTTCAAGTCTGGTCATCACAATTTATGTGGCAGCTTGGTTCTCCTGGATGTATAAGCATGGCTCACATCTATGTGCAAATCTCTGCGTTTAGGAAGTAGGAAGGAATCTGCATTTAAAATATACAACCAAATTATGTTAAGAAAAAAATTATCTGGTTGCCATTCAGAAATTTGTTGAATATTCTCCCAAGAAAATAAAGCACCTAAATGGTATAGAATTCATGATACTTTATGAGAGTTGGGAGAAACTGAGGACATTTTTTTCAGAAGCTCTTGAATGAATCATCCATCCTTGATTACAGATCAGACACTTTGGCTAGTTCCATTGTAGGAGATCAGAAAGTGATTGGAGTCAGGGATTAAAAGATAAACAAAAACCTGTTGGAAGGTGTAAATTTGGCTTTGGGGAAGGATCTGTCAGGATGCATATATCTCTCTAGACAGAATGGAAGACACTGTGATGGAAATCAAAAAGTAAAGAAACCAGGAGGAGGTCACACCTAAAGGGCTAACAGGAAAAAAAAACTTGAACAGGAAAGGATCCAGGAAAGGGCTTAGAACAAACTAAAGGGAGAAAGATATTACAAAACACAGATTATTTATTATGAGATAACAACACAAAGAAAACCCGATACCAAACAACTTATAATCTTAACAACATCTGAGAAGTGCTTCTCAGAAAATGCAGAATTTGAGTGACTTATTGAAAATTCCTGTTTAGTTATGATTTCTGTAAGTAAATAGAAGTTCCAAAAATGGGTAATTTTCTGTCAAAAAAAGGAAAAAATTATCCTAGAAAGATAATGAATTGCACACAGCTCTCAGACAAGTAGAACTACTTAGTACTGTAATACCAAGTTCTGTTACAACTTGTTGAAGGTCTTTTTGTGAAAAATAAACACCACAAAATGGAATTTTTTAAATTAAACAGATTCCTATTGTGAGCAAAAGTGGTTTTTTTTTGTAATGCAGCCTCTGTTTCCAGGGTAACATAGGCAACAATCCTGTGAGAAACATTGAAGAATTGAAACTTAAGTCCACACAATAGTGGCACTTTTTGCCAGGAGCTGAGAGCTCAAATGCCATGAGCTTCTTTGGAAAGTCTGAGCATCTTATGAATTTATAAAAAAACAAACAAGAAAACCCAGCATCTTGTGCCTCAAATCCTTTTCCCCTCTGCTGGGAAAAGTTTTGCTCAAGGGAAGGGTTTATATTTGACATAAAATGTCTAACAAGTGCATTACTGTTAATAATTTTTAAAACTAGATGAAATGCTAAAGCCAGAAGAATTTCTGATAAACAAGTCTTTTTTTAAAACACCTTAATCTGTTTTCTGTTAGACAGTTGGAAAAGCATTAATTTTGGTTCTATGCACTTAAGGGTTTTTTCATGAGTCCTCCAAGTCAAAACAAAGACCAAACTTGGTGTCTTCTATAATTAAATTTGAATAGATTAAGATAAATATTTGCTTTGTGCAGGTCTAAATAATTGGCATAAAAGTGATCAGAGGTAGTCTTTGCAGTTTATACCACTTCAGAGGAAGTGATGAAATTTCACTCTGTACTGGTGCTAAAGGTTTCCTGGGCAGACTGGCAGCAGCTTAATAGCAGCACAGCAGTGAGCACCAGAAAGTAGGAGGATCAAAATATATTTAAATGAAAATTTAACATCTGACAGACATGTAAAATCTCTTCCTCTAGGATACATCTAGAATGCCTTTCTTATGAGTTTTTGAAGAAACATGATGATTGCCTTCCTTGCTTTCTTCCTTCCTTCCGACACTTCCTTCCGACACTTCCTTCTGACACTTCCTTCCGACATTTCTTTCCTAGCTAGTTACTAGCTGTAACTAGTTCTGCATTAAAATAGACACTCTTTTTTAAGGCAAAGATTTGTTCTATTTACATAGACCTTTAGAAAACCGTATCATCACCTGCATGAAATACAGTAGAAAATTTATCAGAATTGTCTCAAACGTTTCTTTATAGCACACCTGGACTATACATGAAAAGTTAGTGTCCCTCATGAAAAATAACTAAATTATTTCTCAACTTCGTTTTTTTAATGAACAATTAGTTGCTTTCATGGTTTAACATAAAAGACATAAACAGCAATTTGAACTTTGTTTGGTTTATTTGTATTCCTGCACAATGCTGAATTTCCCACTTTTGATTTCCGGATTGTTTTTCAAAGATTTTTCAGGAGCAGTCTGTTACAGTTCTTGATCTTCTGGTCTCAAAGAGTGTCTTTTACTTCTGAGTATATATTGCATGTCACTGCAGAGACATTCACAGCAGAGCACCTGCCTCTGCTACTGTGAGTGAGACAGATCTGTCCCAGGCTGCTGTCAGCCATCCAAATTCTGGTATTGACCACTCCTGCTCCTAGTCCTCAGCACATAACTACCATTCATCAGGATGAAGAAGTAGCCACTGTATTATGAAATCTTTATGGTCCATGTCCCAGTTCTACTCCCTGGTGTTTTTCCACCAATTTTTTTTTTCTTCTCCATTGCAAACTGTGCCATTTCTTCACCTGCTTAAACCCAAAAAACTCTACTTGTCCTTGTCTAACATCCAAACCAAGTGTCATTGGAATTCATTCTCACTCTTACACTTGGAGACACTTCAGTACTTTCTTCTCAATTAAATTTTGGTACATTTCCGAGTAAGAAACCTGCAATCAGTGAAAATAAACAGCACATTTACTCCAAATAACTCCTTATCCACAAAGAAAAAGGCTCCAGTCAATTTCTTTAATGGTAAAATTGAGCACATATGAAGGTCAGATATATAAATTAAAAACTTGCTGTAGGTTCAAAAACCTAATGGAACAGAGGTTCTAGACTTTGAAAAACAAGAAGGATCCATTTTCAAGACAATTATATGTTCTGTGTTGGTAGCTCTCCTAGCTTATTCTATTTAGTCTTCTTATAAACAGGATCCTGATGTAGGTATAAACTATGTTCATTCTCATGCTATTTTTCATATGTTCTTCCTTGAACAAATGATCATTTTGTCCCAAATTTGCCCTAAATCAAAACATATAGCCAATCCTGCCTGCCTAGTTGCTGTGTGACTAGCAGTTTCTCATTGATTATTTTATTGGTCAGCTTTACTGCATGAAATTATTCTTTGCTTTGTTTCTGTCTTGGGTTAATATAAGCTATTATGAAGGGAGAACTATTTTCAGCAAAATATGTAGATATTTTAATAGCAGCAGTGTAGACATTGCAGTGTAGACAAATGACAAGGAAGGTGTCTGCCCTCTAACGAAAAATTTGAGAACCTTGAGAACTCAGTTTACACTTTTAGACTCAAACTAAAAAGTGCTTAGATTTCATTCTGATGAGACACAGAAACTGCTATTTGTAAAGGGTAGAAAAGTTATGGGCCTTGGAATAATTATTTTCAGGCTCTTTTTAACTTCTCTGTTAATGCAGTTCCCTATTCTTCCCTGCTCCATTAAAGGATATGACTGAAGTACGAATGTAGCTGAATCCTGAAAAGTCCCAAGTCATAAAGAGGATATATAAAAATCAGCTGTTGAGTCTCACTTCCTGGATAAGATCTGAGGAGGAAGACACATTAAGTGAAGCCATCTAGCTGGAGCTGCTTGTATGGGGAAATGTAGGTACATTCACTTTTCTGACCTCTTGACATAGTTTTGTGACTTCAGTGCTTCAACCTCGAGGTTATCCATACCTGAGGTAGCTATTTACCATCATCTATAACTGTTGCAGAGTAGATATGGCTCAAGAATTGATTTTTTTTATCCCTAAATCTGTTAAAAAATAGACATATAACAAAACCAACAGAAAATACATATGTTAAGGGAAATGTTATCTTGCCTTGTAGAGGGGGGGAAATGTTATGTTGCCTTGTAGAGAGGGGCTTATGCACATCAGCCCTCATTTATTCATGTGGCCACAAGATTTAATTTCATAAGGGGAATATGCTATCATCCTTACCTACTCCATCAATATGATATTCATCATGATCTAGAACATCCAGATGCAGTCTTAAATTGTTAAGTAAAGGTTTAATTCACTTTAAGTCAACAAAGAAGACTAAGCATATACACGGCAGTTCTGTGCTCTCCTTCTGAAAAGAGAGCATAAAACATCATAAAACACCTCTGAACCATTTACTCAGTCCAGAAGAAATTTTGAAGGAAGCACAAGGAAACCTGCCTTGAGAAACTGCTGGCCATGTTCCAGCCTCCAGCACATGTAAATAGAAATAACCTCACTGTTAGAAGAACACAAGCAGTGAGGCCCTTATGTTTAATCCTTTTGAATGAACTATTTAAAGAGGGCCAAAGTATCATAAAAACAATTCGAGGCTGTTTACCTGTTGGTTAGTGAAATGTTTGGATCTGTGGGTTTTGCTGTAATGGGAGAGGAAGAAGTTACCATTTCTACCACCAAAGACTGCTAGATTCTCTTCTAGATGTAAAGAACAGTTTTTTAAAATATATTTTCCAAATATCAATATTGTCTGAACAAAACATTTTCAAAAGTTTTCTTTGGGTATTTTGAAAATGCATGATCAAAAAAAAAAAAGTTATTTTGGAATTATGTTTTCTGTTCAACAGCTTAGATGCATCTATGAATATGATAGTTCTGAAGGCGTGTGTTTCTCCTGGGAGTGAATCTATTGGCTCCAGGCTGATGTGGGAAGATGAGGTGTTGGGTTCCCACAAATACACCACAAGAAAGAATGTTTTTACTTTTTTGCATGAAGTATAGCCTGAATGTATGAGTTTATTATTCAGTCTACAGGACTCAATGCCTCTTGTTTCTGTCTAGGCTTCAAGAGCTTCAAGTTCAGTCACTATGAGTGCTGTAGCCCAGAGAACAACTGATGCACATTCTTTGCAAGTACCATGGTGTGTTCTCCACCTCGTGACAGAGTGAGCTGTCCCAAAAAGCCCTCCTGGCAGGCTGTGGTAAATTATCAGACTTGCTTCAGAGTTGCCTTCAGTCAGTGAAAAATTGATAAAGCTTCTTGAGGACATGAGCTAAGGCACTTGCTTATCCTGCACTAGGCTGGAGCAAGGCTTAACAATGGAATGATGTCTGGGGTGAGGGAAAAAGTCTCACAGCCAAGACCCCCATTAAGCCCTATTGCATATTAACTTTGATAATCCCAAGAATGCAAATAAAAAGAGAACATGCCTTACATCTATGATGACAGTCACCAAACCCCAACTATAACATGCAGTTGGTCCATCCCTTTATGAAGGGGCAAAAATTATTGTATAATAACAATTGTTTAAGACGAAAACCAAAGAAAGCTTAAATTGTATTATCTTTTTAACAGTCATACTTGTTCAAATACAGTATAATGGATTATCTATCTACTTGTCAACCAGTCCTATTCATCCCTATTTCTTTTTCCTTTATAAGTCTTAAAATTAAAAAGGTATTTGAAAAGATATGTGAAAGAATCATATTAAATTGCTTAATTTTTTTAAGTCAGGAAAATGTTGAAAATTTGCATTTAAAATTCTGAAAAAATCTTCTTGCCTTTTGGTTTGTTTCCAAAACAGAAAGTTTTGGAAGTACCTCAAAGTACCTCACAGTTTTCCTCCTTGGCCTGGGGAGTATTTGACTCCTCCAATTCTTCTCAGGAATATTTAGATGGGTTTACTAAAAATAATGTTCAAAAATCTTCACTAAACTATTTTTTAAAATGTGAGAATGCTGAATAGGATATCGCTTTTCCCAGAAGTCTTTCCATTTCCTTCATTTCACCACATTATTTTGCTGTCTTCTACTGATGCAAATTGGATTGACCCATCTTAAAAGGCAGGCTTAATTATTGCTTAACGGCAAAGAAATATTTTAACAAAATAAATAAAGACTATTTTAATGCCTATATTGTTTTACTTTTGAGGGGTGGGGATGTGGGTGGGTGTATTCTTCTGTAACATTTATAGAGTTGTCATTAGTCACGAAATTAATTTTATAGATGACCTCATTAATGAATATATTAGAGTAACAATTATACATAGATAGCTAAGATATAACAGGGACAAACTTAAGCTCTGTTATTCAGCTTTTCTATCAGGAGTAAAGTCAGGCACAATACTCAAAATCAAAGCAGAGTCAATGTGAACCCCACAAAATAACAGATTATATTTTTGAAACTGACATCAAAGTGCAGCAGAACTCAAGGGATAGGCAATATTTATATTTCTGTATTTCTCCCACCTACATCTAGTAATTTAAAGACAACTCAAGTCTAGGGAAACCTAGAGTTGGGGTTAATGCTAAAATTAAATCTAACTCATTACTGAGCAAAATTTAGAAGGCACTCAATCTCCATGAGTTTGAGAGTCATGTACCAGATGTCAGTATTGTTCCCAGTTGGCATTTACTGGTAAAGAATATCTAAATCTAGTTTGCCTACGTAAGAAGTGATTTAGGTGGAATACTCAAAAAATTAGAATTGCCAGATAGAATAAAATAAAAGGAACTCATAAGTTTAGTACTGTTATCTTAAGAGATGGTTGACTATGATTTCTGCTAGACTCAAGGATACCTAACCTGATGGAGGGGCAAATCTAAATATGTCTATAAATATTTTCGTAATTCTGTACTTCAGGAAAGAAAACAAAAATGAGATGTACTGTGTCTGTGAGGGAAGTCTGTGAAAAACAGGACATTTGTGTTTGGTTTTTATAAAACTTTTCTTTTACTCTAGGCAATGCAATAAAAGCCTAAATAAATAAGCATATAAATAAACCCCACTGTTTTTACTCTATTTTCTTGCTTTGTTTTCTTTGTAAATGGGAAAGTCTCATGTTGCTTGTCTTAACAGGAAGACACTATTCAAGGATGCTTCACTTTCCCACTCTCCTGGGGTTCCTTCAGCTGATCTTTTTCTTGACTTACTTACATGACAATTTCAGATGTAAGCTTTTCCTTTGCATTTCCTACAATATCATCACAATGTGGAGGGGTGGGGTGTCAGTGGTCCCACTTTGTGGGGAGTTCATCTTCCTTCATGGATGATGTTGATACAGAATCACTAATTTGAAGTTACTTTGCTCATTAGCTTTCTTAAATTTTTAAAAACACTCAATACACTTTATGCCCAATAGATGGCAGTGAAGGACTGAAAAAGCCACTCGCTTTGTTTATGATTTTATTTTTAAACATCTTCTGCAGCGAAAATAATGAGCTAATGCATTACAGCCTAATGCTTCCAATGAAGAGCAGGCAGAATTTTAAATTCCCTGTAAAGTCGGACCTGATGTTTCATAGTTATCTGAAATTTTCACATACATCATAATCCAGACTTTTCTTTCTGATTTTTTTGTGACTATTTCTGCTTTTGTTTCTCCTTTTTTAACTCTTAAAATACTTTCTTAACATTCACAAAAGTCTGTGCCTCTTTTTTAATTAGATGTCATTTTTGTTGACAAGGTGATGATAAATTCCAGTGCTTTTCTCTTTATATAAATGGCATAATCTTTTTCATGTCTCCAGGATAGCAGCCAACTGAACCTAAGTATATACAGAAGATCTTTCTGTGTTCACACTTCTGAGAAATACAGAATGTTTTACTGAATTACTTTTACTGAAGTTTTTGTATCAACTACATAAAAAGAGTAGGCTTTACAGCAGTCAAGAGAAAGAGTTGTGTTTGGAGTTTAGAGAAGGAAAGTTGTTTTCCACCCAATATTCCAAGTTTCATTACATAGCGGTAGGATTTTTCAGAAAATCTTAGAGTAAAAATTTCACATGTCATTAACTGACTGTTCCTAAGGGCTTTGCTGCCTTTTCACCATGAAGCTTCAAGCAAAAACTTATATAAAAATACCTATTTGTATTTTAGAAAAATGTGAGCAACAAAAAAAGGCGATGTCCTATTTTATGATCGTGCTTTCAGTCTAGCAAGATCCTCAAAGAAAAGTACCTGTAAAGCAATATTTGCTATTTAAAACCTACCTGAAAGGACAGAAGGTGTGAATTATTTATAAAAGGATGTACATGACGTCTAATAGCCATAAAAATTACACATCCACTGTATAAACATGATTTATATTTTACAACACATATCTTCCCCTCCCCTTCCATGGAACAAATGCTTCCTTAATAAAGAGTTTGCATTTATAATTCCATTTACTAAGAGAGTTTCTTCATAGCTTTTTGTAAGAGTATGGAACTTATCTAAGATGTCAAGATTTTGTCCTCACTTTTTCAGGTGGTTGGCCAACTTTATAAGATGATGTACATACACAAAAGAGATCTTGAGAAAACCAGTATGAGACAGAGAAAGAAGCAAAGAGAGGATAGTATGGAAAATACCAATGGAAGGTTTCTAAGCAATAATGTTACCTGTCAGATAATGGAATTCTTTGCAAGAGATTTCTACCTAACTAATTCCACTGGTTGACCTCTGTTGTTCCCATTAGGACTAAATTTAAAATCTGTCTTGTGGTATGGAATGCTTCAAAGCAAACTCTAAGTAAAGATGTTGGGGATTTGCCACTGGTGGTAGGTTTAATTGCTGCCTTTCTAGTAGAAAAAGCTCAAAATACAGGTCTCCATTTTGTGCTCCCTGCAGTGAAGCAGCTCTTCCACACAGTCCATAAAGGGTGCAGTTTGCAAAAGAAATTCAAATTTTCTGCTTTAGTAGTAAAAAATTAATAAAATTGACCATGGATTTTTGTTGGGTTTTTTGTTGTTTTGTTTTTTTTTTTTTTACCATCGGTTAGTATGCAGTAAGTTTTTCCTAACTTCAATATTCATATCTTTTTGGCTCACACCTCTTTCCTGTAACAACATTATAATAACTCAGTGGTTTGGATGGAGATGATACATCTTTAAATATCATGTCAAAAATCAGCCTAAATAGTTCAAAGAACTGTTTTGGCATTGGATCAAAATTCACTCAAAAAATGTAAGCTTGTATTTATACAATAAACTGTGCTAAACAATGTAATTATGGTTCATCATGTCAACTTGAATAGACTTGAAAGGTTTCACTATTTTTAATGCCATTGTAAAAATGTACTAAAAATGAAAAACTTAATACTGTGTATTTTCTATTGAACCACGAAAGAAGTCTAAGTCCAGATAATACTAAGGGTCTCATTTCAAAACCACAAACTCCTGAGAATTTAGAGTTAATACTAAAAATACAGTCTTAACTTATTTTGTTGCATTTAGGTACTGAAGAGGTGGAACTACCTACTCAGAACGGGGTTAGTTAAGGATCCTAAACAGAGTTTGAAAATATCCACAGACACAGCATTATATGTCGCCAGTCCCATTTATGGATACTGCTATATTAATGACACAATATTTGTTTTAGAGGCCACCAAATGTCTTTGCCAGATTAAACATTTGTAATCTGGATCCAACTTTAATATGCTCTTTCAAATGGGAAAGCCACAAACAGCTATAGGCAACATCAACACAGTCTCCCTCAATCTGTTAATTTGTCAGAATTACAGACATGGTAGAGCCAATAATAATAAGCACCTTCCATGAGGACATTAATTAAAATGTTAAATAATGAGACTCCTTGCTATAAACAAATCTGAGTTTAGTGTGTTGGAAGAAAAATCCTACACTATTTCAACAAAAGATTGGCAGTAAACAGATCAGTCTAGAGAAATGAGGGCAGAGTATAAACTTCTTTCCCTCCTTTTATCCAAAGATGCTCATGATCTTCAACTTTTGAATACACCTGGCCATCTTCTCTTTTTATGACTTGGTTCTTGCTTACCATTTTAACTATGCGTGCAGAGTATATCTGCTCATGTAATCATAGAATATGACTCTCTTAGAAATGTCCATTTCCCTTCCTTACATGGAATTTAAGGGATTATGCTGTATTTTCTCTACAGCCACAGGATTTTCTTTTTCAATTACATGGACTTTTAATGACATGGCGAAGAGGTAAATGGAGAAGAAGAAAACCAGTATGAAATACAACATTAATCTATAGCAATTTCAGCTGTAGAGACCTTTTTCTGGACAAGGCCTGCATTCTGGACTAGTGGACTAGATTAGTGATACAAATATGGGACACCTGGCCACTATACTAAGCTCAATGGTAATACAGCTCATTTTCTGTGAAACTCTTTATTCCCTCCCCTTCAGTTCTGGCATTTCTGTCCTTTATTCTTGAAGAGGAATTCTTCTGCAAAAACTAAATATTTTTAATGAAAAACTTTTCTTTGTAATGAGAGGTCATTTGTTGAAAGGTTTGATCAATTTTAAGGTTAAAAAATGGATATGCATTTGGGCTCTATGCATATTATAGCTGAAGTGTCTGTGTGGCAATATAGTAATTCTATATGGGTCTGGTACCTGCCTCACCAAGTATAAATGTTCAAAAGACACTTGGACAACCCTTTCACAAAAGGCAAAGAGCAAACTAACAGCAGATATTATGCTGCTGTTTTTCATTAAAATTTGCACTGAAATTGCATAGAAATAAAAGAGAAGCTCAATCTGTGAGGGGTATTTTGCTTTCAGTCTGCTTACCCAATATACTGTAGCCCAAAATAGAGGCACTGTACATTTTTTTATAACTATTTTGTTTTTTCTGTTTATCTTTGTGTTGCCTGATGTATTGGTTTTGCATGGCCTGGGTTTTTTGTAGTGGGGGAGCTGCAGGGGTGGCTTCTGTGAGAAGCTGCTAGAAGCTTCTTCCATGTTCATCAGAGCAAATCCCTGCTGGCTCCAAAGACATACATTCCACTGGCCAAGGCAATAAAATAAAAACAAAAAGTCAGTGAACAGTTTTAATTGTGGCCAGAGAAGAGTGGGGTGGGAATATGTGAGAGGAACAAGTGTGCAGACACCAAGGTCAGCGCAGAAGGAGTGGGAGGAGGTGCTCCATGCACAGGAGCTGGGATTCCTCTGCAGCCCATGGGGATGGCCATGGAGAAGCAGCTCTGCCCCTGCAGCCCATGTTGATCCATGGGGATGCAGAGATCCACCTGCAGCCTATGTATGAGCTGCAAGCCAGAGCAGGTGGATGCCTGAGAGAAGGCTGTGACCCCATGGGAGACCAGTGGAGAGAGGAGCCCTTCCCCTATGCTAGAACAGCCTGTCCTTGAAGGACTGCACCCATGGAAGAGTGACCCATGCTGCAGCAGTTTGGGGAATGTTGCCCATGGGATGGACTCCTGTTGTACTAGGTCACAGAGACCTGTTGATCATGAGATGGACTCACATTGGAGAAGTTCATAGAGAACTGTCTCCCATAGCAGGCACCCCACAGTGGGGCAGGGGAAGGACTCCTCTCCCTGAGCAGCAAGAGAAGTCATGGATGGTGAACTGACCATAACCCCCATGCCCTGTCTCCTTGTGTTGCTGGGGTAGGAGGTAGTGTTGAAAGGAGGGGGTGGGGGAAAGGTGTTTTTTAAGGGATTAATTACTTCTCATTATCCTGCTCTAATTTTATTAGTGATAAATTCATTTCATATCTCTATTTTAACCTATTTTACCCATGGTAGTATTTGATGAGCGATCTCTCCCAGTCCTTATCTCAACCCTGAGCCTTTCATTACATTGTCTCTCCTCTTTCCCATTACAGAGGGGAGTGAGTGAGCAGCTTTGGTGGGTGACTGGCATCAGGCCAGCATCAACCCACAGCACCTGACAGTGCAGTCATTATTATTTTTAGACAGTACATATTGACAATTAGAGGCATGGTTTAGTGCTACAGTTGGCAGTGTGGGGTTGACAGTTGCCCTGCATGATCTTAAGGTTCTTCTCCAACCTAAACGGTTCTGTGATCCTCATAATCCTGTCAGTCAGAGATGGCTAGAGAGAACAAAGAGGTAGGAAGTTGCAATGGATTGGGTTGAATGGATGGATAAGTAAGCAGAAAATAGGTTGGAGAGGGGGCTGATGGGACTGACTGCTAGGAAATAAAGATTGGAGTTTGACAAGTGCAGCATTTTTTAACATATTGAGAAAGAACAAGGAAGACAACAGGGAAAGAGGAAACCTACTTGTAGAGCACCACAAGTGAAGCATTAATTCTGCCTTATTTAGCCCAGGTTAGAAGTCTGTGGAAACTACATCGTGCAATGTCACACAAAATACCTGCGTAGTGAAGCATTTTCAGATTTGTTCGGGAAAAAAACTCCTGACAACCACAGTGATAGTTTGCCTGTCTCCAAATTGAGCAAAGCAATGCCTATATCTACAAAATCAGAGTTTTAGGCTGCTCTGATTAAGAGCTTTGTGGTTGGGGCCCATGTCTTACAGAACAGGGTGCCCTGTATTTCATGAGGGTTTTAAATCATAATTACAGTGGTTAATTTTTTTTCATGATTTGATGTTAAAATAAATTTGCAGTCCACTTCCTTATCTTTTAGACAGCATAAGATCCATAAATCCTCCCTTTTCTGTCTCACTCTGTAACGTCTGTATAAGGATGCCTGTGTTCTGTCAGTTCTCCAGAAGGCATTGAACATGCTCCAACACTGAACATGGTCCAAGCAGGGCAATTGAACCCAGCAACTCAGAGCTGGCATATCCAGATGTGGGGACACTCTGTGAGTGATGGTATAATTATTTGCCTACATTTTCAAACTAATGCTTCCTAAACTGCTCTAGGCTGTATATTGAATGGAGCACCTGGAAATGCTCAGGATAGACAGGTGCCTGAACAATACCAATCTATACACTAAGAAATGGGGGGTAGCAGTAAAGCACATTTAGAAGTATGAGTGGGTTTAGATACATCCAGATGGAGAGACACAGGGCCTCCTAATACTGAAGAGAGATTTACTTCCTTACTTACTCCCTTGCCTTATTCCTTGAATCATTTGCATTGGGTCAGATAGGAAGTGATCAGCACAATAGGCAACAGAAAAACAACCGGGATAATTACCTGCATTCAAATATTGAAGTATGCAAATCCTAACAAGGTTCTTTTCAGTATGTGTATCAGTCTGCTAAAATGATGACTCCTGCCTAAAAGTCCAGCTTGTAAACAGAGGAACTACAAACACGATTCCCTAATACAGCTTCTTAACCTTAAAACAAACAAAAATTCTGCAAAATGGAGTTTCTTCTACTTAAGAAATGTTAAAGGTCTATTTGTGTTGTTTGCTAGAAAGCAGTGAAGTTTGGAAAAAATCTTCTCCGGAAGTTGCTCAGTAGTGAACTCATTAAAACTTTTGTCTTTTTGGAGCAGAGACATGTTCTTATTGTGCATGATAGTCTGCAGGCACATGGTCCAAAATATTCTGACACTGAAGTACCTGGGTTGTTTTGCTGCTTAGTTGTCCTGCTTTGGTTACTTCATTAATGGATCCATACCATGTACATCATACACACCTTGAAAGATTATAGCTGGAGGGAGTGACATTGAATTATAAAATTACAGTGCTGTTATTGATATCTCTTCCAGAACATATATTTAAAGGAAGGTGCTCTCAAGAATCCTGGTAGATTGAGAAATAAATCAACTAGTTTATAGATGTGCATCATATTTTTTCTACTTTTTCAGGAGCTCAGATAACCAATGGATTTGCAAAATCAAACTCTGTTAAAGCACTTTGAGCTCCAATACATATATTTGCATCCAGTGGTTAAAATTGCACATTGAAAAGTATTTTTAGAAGAATCTCTATGGAAAAAAGTCCTCATATTCTGTCTTATTTCCTTATCCATGAAAGAAACTGGTTAATGTTCTCACATATGCCAGGCCATTTTTAACTAACATTTGTACATACTCAGCCAGAAATCACAGAAAGTTGCAAGACATCCAGAGACATAAGAAAGCCTCTGCCTCTTCTAGTAAAGCAGAAATGGACTCCAGCAAACAAATATTTATTCAGATCTGTGAGTCACAGATGCTCTAACTTCAGGTTACAGCTTCGTCTTCAAGCCTGCAAAGTTCATCCAGTTCATATTTGCCAACTGCAGCATGGCTATGTGTGCTCTTTTGCTTTGCTTCAAAGCAGAAGCTCTATGGCTTGATTGCATGTCTCTTTTAGATAAAGATATAGGAATTATGTAGAGAATTTGATGAAGTACATTAAAAATGTAGTTAATTTTTCCAATATATAATACAAAGAAAATGAGCAAGATTTGGCCTGTTTGTTATTTCCATGCCTAATCTGAATTTGACATATTCTTGTACTCAGGGATTGATCCAACACCTGCTGAAATTAGTGGAAGCATTATGTTCTTTATCCATAATAGATACTCTCAAAATACTTTATTTGTGATATTTAATTTATCTTGTGTCCATTAAGAAACAGGAAAAATACTATATATAGAACAAAATTCTTAAAATGTGACAAAATTTCAAATTCATAAACCCCATCTTTTCCAAGGCAATTAATATACACAATCTTTAAAAAATTGGTAATTTAAAATATTCATATGGTTCAGAAGATATGTCTGTGTTCACAGGGTATAATTTTTGGTGATGTGGTATAAGAGTTGCTGTCTACAGGGTGTAATGATCTGTGACCACAGACAAACTGACCTCAGGATCATCAGCCAGCCACAAACACAACACTGGGATTTAAATGTGGCCTCCAAAACCACAGACCTCCACCCAGTGAGCTAAAACAGCAACTCAACTAGATCAGCTAATAGTGGTCTGATGAGCAAACACACAAGGAGTGCATCATGTTTTCACTGCAGCACGTGTACTTCAGTGATCACATCACTAACAGGTACCTGAAGGTTAAGCAAAATAAAAGCTTCTCACACAGATCTATATTTGACAGCAGCCTTGGGATATGCTTGGTCCCTTTTGAAATAGATGAGCATTCTTCTTGGCTAATGACTCCTTTGGAGTCTCTTCTCAGCCCTGCCTAATTCATAATGGTTCAGTGTTTTCTGTCTCTGTAACTAGAGGTGGAGTGCTGTGATAGAGCCAAATAAACAGGAAAGTAATGGATGTACTGTAGAAAATTGAAGATTCAAAAGGCAGAGCATCAAGTCTGCTAAACCCATGACTCTTGCCTGCTGGAAGAACAGAAAAAAAAAAAAAAAAACCAAAAAACTGAAGAGGGAAAGAGGGCGAAAGGGTATTATTTTTCAGTATGTCATACAACGTTACCAATTCCAACAAAGAACTCCTCCCCTGACAGGTTTCCATAAGAGCATATTAAAACTGGAGAAAGCAAAATGTTTCATCTGGGTAGCCTTCATCAAGAGTCTTTGTCATTCTTCTCAACTCACTTGTGCAACTATTACAATAAAGTTACCCAAAGACAATATTTACAAATATTGAACATCAACATTAAATATGAAGTGAGAAGGAAGGTGAAAAACAAATCATATCTGCTGGAAACTCTGAAAGACTAAAAACAAATTATGCCATTATATTGAAGAAGTGTGGCTGACTGAAAATTTAAAAATATTAAAAAATGTGCTCTCATTGTCCCTTGATGTTTACATTAAAAGCTCTAATCCCAAAGGATTTGGAATGAGTTTTTTCATCTTGTTAAATTAGCTCTGTGATGAGTTTTCTTAAGAGACATCTGTTTTCCTTAGATACGTTTTTTCAGAAAGCTTGCAACTAATTTCAGTGAAAAACATATAAAATCAACAAGTAATAGCCATAGCTTCAGTGGGTATAAAATCAGAATTCTATTAATCCTGTAATTCTGGATCAGGAGAAGAACTACCGTTAAAAAAAAATTAAAATAACTCATTTTTTTTCTCCATGCATCCCAGTCTTTTGACTGCCTTTTAAATTGTTCTCTGAACACTAGATATTCAAAGGCTACTTAAGCATCTAAATTCTAGAAAAATTTGATTTCAAGTCAATTCTGGGAATCACAAACCTAGGATTACCAAAATTTGTCTCATTTGGAGCCTGTATTTCCATTGCTAATGTCACAATGGTACTGAAACTGCTTTACTGGTATATCTGCCTGCAATCTGTCAGCAGTAGGCTTGAGTTCCTCTCTCATAGCTCAACTCCTTCAGGGCTCATAAAGTGCACATTCCTCCACTTCTCCCAAAACACACTTTGATTTGGTAGATGATCATACTTATCAACACTTGCCCATGTCCCCCCTTCCCACACATTCCCAAGCTAGCTGAAAGAGTAACTCCTGTTTTACTCAACAGGCCAGTCATTAAAATTCTGGGTGATTTTAGCATTTTTCATCCCTCCTTCACCAGAGGTTTCTTCCCACTCTATAAATGGACAGACTGTGGTGTATTCTAGGGTTATCTGTGTGTCAGAGCCTTGCACTAAATCCTTGCATTACCACATCATCCTAGAGCTGAGGCTTTAATCACTGTTCAGGCAGGGGCAGGGAGTACACTTTGAATCCAGTCATCATGCACAAAGCAAGGAAACTGAGAAGTCATGGATCTCTGTTACTAAAACCATATCCTGATCTGCTGTTTTGGAAAAGACTAATCTGTTTGCATTATCCATGTGGATTAAATATCAACCAGAAAAGTCTTCAGAATTTATAACTTTGCCTCCAGTTTATATTTAGAGTCAAGTTATTTATTCCAGTAACAATAATTTTTTTTCCGGCTAATAGAGTTAAAAAGGCTATTTTTGCTGATTTGAACCTTTACAAAAATAGTCTACATATTAATTTATTTTGGATTTTGTTTTTGAACAGAAGTCTCTACATCAATCACAGAAAAATATAAAATAATATTTCATATACATAGGGTAATATACTTAATGTGTGTATAGAGTAACAAAATAGTTCTCTAAAACATTGGACACAGAAGAAGCAAAAGTAGAATTAATTTTACATAGAAACATAAGTTTTTCTACTGAAATAGTTTGGACCATACTTTTCTTCTGGGTTAGCAGAGGAAATAACAACAAAAACATTCCTTCGGAAGTTTTGAGTGGTACCTGAGAAGTTCCAGGAATTTGCTGTCAAATGCATTCTGTATCTTCTGGAAGAAATTAATAACATAAATCTCAGATCAAAAGCCTTTCTTCCTCAGGAATGGTCATTTTCTACTCTTAAAAGACAATTAATTGTGTTAAATTCTGCTTTTCTACCTGTTAAGCTACAAAAACATGACTATAAAATTCTTCACTAATGCCTCTATAATGCGACACATTACTTCAATGCCACAGAAGGTTTGATATCACTCATGGTTTCCTGTCCCTACAAAGAGGTTTAGAGTTTTTTCAGTTGATGGAAGTTCTTTTCCCCTTTAATGAGCATCATGTTTATGATGTCCTTCTGCCAGTTCCAGGGAATGAAGCAGCTACAGATTAATGTCATGTTCTCCAACAGAAGTGCTGGAGTAATATTAAAAGAAACTGTCTCCTATTCAGCACAATAAATGAAGTTGCATGGTGGAACTGCTGGGCCTTTTCCATATCTTGACTGCCTGGAGTTTCCTCCAGTCTTGTGGTGAGGGCACAAGGCAGTTGCCAAGGAGCTAATGAACTTGGATACAAGGGGAGGGAGCAGTAAAAAAAAAAAAAAAAAAAAAAAAAAAAAGGAAGTGTTCAATTAACACCTATTTAGCTTTCATAATAATTCTTAGACATAATTATGCTGTCTGGTGACAGACATATGTATCTAGTTAACAGCATAATATATATTTATGTATGTTTTGGCAAGAGAGACTGAATCCTAGAATTTTTCATAATGACAACCTTGTAGTTGTTAACTTCACTCTACATTCTTGTGATGGCACTTCATTCCAATATTTTCATACTTCTTTTTTCCTACAAATAACTCAGTTGGAAATACAAGATTGTTTTGAAACCAACTGTTATTTTCTGTTGAAAATAAACATCTTTTTGCATTTCTCAGTAGGAGACTTGCTTTGAACTTACTCATGGTTTTCAAACTATTCCTTCAGAGTGCCTCAGGTCCAAGCTTTCTCTTCCTGCAGCTTGATCCACAAAAAATGGAGCACTTTACGAACTACACCAAAAACTATGCAGTTTCAGACTCCTACTGCAACTTCATTTTCCCTACAAATCCACACATGCTCAGATGCAATGACCTCTTCACAGAGCTGAGCTGAAGCTAAAATGTCCCTATGATGTTCTTATAGAGATTTCTTAATTCTGTCCCTTGACCCTTCAACAAGTCACTCATTTAACCAACCATGGTTAAGCAACCATGAGAGGAAAATTTCAGGATAAAGTTTAATGTGTTTTACTGATCTCAAAGAAAGAAATGTCCTTGCTTTAATTTTTTCACAAAGGTCCTATAATTAGTCAGATGGAATGTGATAAGTAAGAATTTAATTTACTCTGCCTTCTTAAAGAATTTGGACCCTGAGTAAGCTCTTCTGTTCCTTAATGTTCTAGGATGGGCTTTTACCTCTTATGTTAGCATTTCTGGGAGACATGGTTTCCCAATAACATGGTGGTTTGGGAACAGGAGTTGAATTTTATGATCTTAGAGGTCTTTTCCAATCTTAGTTATTCTATGATTCTTTTCTCAATGGACATTTCAGTTCCTCACCCAGCACAAGATGTTTCACATTCTCCATGCACCTCCTCAACTGACTGAAACCAATGCCTTAAGATTTTCAGGCAGAACATTAAAAACGCTGCAGGGCCCATATTCAATACAACACAACTCTTCCAGTGGGTCTCCAGTAAACGGGAGCACAGGGTCAAGAGTCCAAGGATGTGAGTTATTCCAGCAGCAATTCCCAACTTATGTGAGAAGAGAGAAGAGGAACAAGCAGAAAACTCCATCCCACGGTGGCACTTAGATCTAGTAGTAGGCAGCAGCAACCATAACACTCTGTTACACACCTTCTACTTCCTCACTGCCAACCTCAATGTGCTTCCATGCTGCGGAAGAGAGTTGGAGCCAGGGTCCCACTTCTTCAAGAAGGCCACACTATCCTCTTTGAGAATAGCACAGCTTTGTCTTTTCACTCACACATGGCCCTTGGCAAGTGAAAGCCTGCCAACTTGCAGTTGCAGCTGCAGGACAGACAGGGAAAGCAAGAGCTCCCACATGCTGACAAAGTGTGGCTGTTTTCTTCAGGGTAGAAGGACCTCAAGAGATTGGAGAGTTGGGCAGAGACATAAGGTCACAAATTCAACAGAGGCAAATGCAGGGTCCTGCCCCCTAGTGAGGGGTGAATAACCCACACACCAGTACAGGGAGCTGATCTGCTGGAAGGCAGCTCTGCAGAGAGGGCAGAGTCCTGGCGGACAAGAACCTACATGTCCATGAGTCAGCAGTGTGTCCTTGGGGCCAAGAAGGACAGTGGTATCCTTGGGAGCATTAGGAAGAGCATTGCCAGCAGGTCAAAGGAGGTGATCCTGCCTCTCTACTTCGTCCTAGTGAGGTTGCATCTGGACTGTTGTGTCCAGTTCTGGGCTCCTCAGGACGAGAGAGACATGGAGCTTCAGGAGTGGGTTTAGCTAAGAGCAACAAAGATGACTGGGGGACTGGAACATCTCTTATAAGGAAAAGCTGCAAGGGTTGGGCCTCCAGAAGAGATAACTGAGAGAGGACCCCATCAATGTCTGTGAGTATCTGAAGGAAGGGTGTCAAGAGGATGGAGCCAGGCTTTGCACAGTGGTAACAAAGAGTAGAAGAAGCAGAAACTGATGCACATTCCACCTGAATGTGAGGAAGAGCTTCTTTACTGTGTGGGCGACTGAGCACTAGAACAGATTGCCCAGAGAAGCGGGAGAGGATCCCTCACTGGAGATATTCAAGAACTATCTGGATACCAATCCTGTGCCATGTGCCCTAGGATGATCCTGCTTGAGCAGAGAGGTTGGACCAGATGGTCCACCGTGGTCCCTTTCAAACCGACTCAGTCTATGATTTTTGACTTCAAAGGATTGCTGTTTGACAGCATCTTTTAGAAGAATCGCCTCGGCTTTCACAGAGGGCTGGCAGAAAAATTGTTCCTGTAAGGTGTTGAGAGGGAATTTCTAAGTAGACTGCTGAAACCACTCTCATAACTCTTACTCTTCTACCATGTTAACAGAAATTCTGATTTTATTTCATGAAAAATGGTATTGTTCTTACAGAATAAGTGTTAGGGGTTTTACAGACTGCTGTTTTATAGGATTTTGCAATACTTGATTATAAGATATGTTAATAAATAATGAGAGGAAAATTAAACTAGCGAAATTTGAAAATTGCAAAACTACAATTGTTGGACGATACTCAATCATTAACACTGCAGGAATAGCACAAATTAAAATACGTTGCATAATCTCAACCTTTTGTTAATCCAAAACAAATATCACACAATTACGCAGCAATAAAAAAAAATACAATATAAATCTTGACTAATGCAACTTCTGAAAAGATAATTCATATATTGTCTAACTTGATGTGATGACAGCTGTAGGACTCTATTAACACATAGTTGTCTAGAACACTTTGTTTTAAGGAAGAAGGGTGGGTGGTGAAATTACTTTTGTTTAGTCATACTGATTTCCACATGATCTTCAAGATATCCACCCCTCATTAAGTTGAGAACAAGAAGGCTCATTATGTGATGAAACCTTAGTTTAGAAACTTTGGGTTTATTTTCTTCACATTTTCAACTCATATGAATGTGACAAACACTGTTTATTAAAGATGAAACATTAAAGATCTCACAGAGTAGTAATAAATCATGTAAGTAATACAGAATGAGAAACTGGCCAGAATAAACAAAAATACATTGAAAAACCTTTTAAATTTAAGCTGTCTAATAAATAGCTCTTTTGTCTAAAAGTATATGTATATTAAAAATATATAGCAATGTATGCCACACAGATTTTAATGACTTTTTTCAAATATGTCCATGTCCACTTCTCCAACACTATGGTTCTCTCCTTCTCATTCCCATATTCCCCCAAAAACTTGAATCTGTCGTTTTTAATCAATTGACTGAATTTAGATTATAGGTGTTTACAGGGACTAACTCTCCCTGTCAAAGATCAAATTCCTTCTGTCAATATAAAATGGATCTTATTGGTTTCCTTTTTCTATACATGAATGCAGAGTGGAGGGAAGGTTATACATAGCAGACCATGCCTGGATGTCACTGTATGATTGATGACAAAGCTGTCAGCTTCTTCCCTCTGCTTCAAACAAAGCACAGGAACATCACATGGTTAAACTGTAGGATTATGAATTTTCCTCCTTCCCTGAAAATCTTCTTTGGTAGGCTAAACATCTGAAAGTTCAAGTTTGACCTATGTTTTGTTTTCTAAAATAAGTATTCATTGATTCATTGAAATACTGCTTGAGAAGATGAACCTATCGCCTCCTCGGTAAAACTCTTTTGACTGCAAATTCCTGTAATTCATATAAAATGTTGAATAAAAGCTGGAACTTACTTCTATTTATCACTGTCAGTTTCTGAAGGTTAGTCATAAAGAGTCTCTTTGTCCTACGAAGGACATTGTCAAAGCCCACTCGTGTTGTCCCTGAAAATAAGCCTTCTGATTTGTTTTAGTATAGTGGAGTCGTTCTCATGAATTGTAAAATAAACAAGAATCATGTTTACATTCCTTTATGAAAAGATATCACCTGATGGACTTCTCAAGTAACCAGTGAAGATGGAGACGTAATAAATTCTCTGTCCAATCTCTGATCACTGTCCAAAAACTTATATATACGAGATCAACAATAAACTGGAGACTTCTTTTCTTCTCTACCTGAACACCTGTTGTGTGTGTTGCTGTGTGTTTCTATCTGCGTCACAGTAACACACTCCAATACTGATAAAGATGTGAGAAATATAAAATGCAAGAAGATAATAATGTAAAGTACTGGGATGAGCAAGATGTCCCAGACTAGGAAAAAAATTATTGGGTTTTGTTATTTTAAGGTATTCAATTTTTCAATAATGAGTAAAGAAAGAGTGGCATTCTCCATACCTGTGAGGCAGGACAGAATCAGTCAGGACTAGGAGCAGGACACATGAGTACTTAAGGCAATGTTCCTGCTATGGGAATGAATGATAACTGCTTCCTGCAGCAGAGAAAATGGGTGTATGAGGCTTGACCAAGATGCTGAATATCTTCAGGCTCCAAAAATATGTGCTGACACTGAATTCTTCAGCAAAAACATCTGTAAGAAGAGAGGCAGACAAAATATCTAGATCTGCTCATTTTCTTCTCCTCCAGGTGTGGAAACCAAGGACCTTTGTGCTGAAAGGAACAGAGTAATGCTTAGTGGTATAAAAGTGGTGTAAGATGAGAAAAATGTGAAATGAGAATGCCAAAAATCCCCGACATTCTCTTTAAAAGGAGCTGGGTTTAGAGGAAGGAAGCAAGCCAACTGCCTGGAAAAAATGTGAGATTTCCTAAAGATAAAATTAAGCAGCAATACATTTTGTTCAACATGCATGTTGATGGAAGCAGAAGCCATGCCATGTCCTTTGCCCTTGAGTTGGGTGGGTATACATTGCAGTCTTATTTTGTCGTCATTTTTACCCTTAAATGTTTCCTCACTCTCAGAAGAGCTATAACTAGTAGAAGTTAGAACTCTCTCCCAGCAAAGGGAGGACCAGTCTGAACACTATATAACTTTTTCTTTTATTCAGTACTGTCATGTGCTTCATGTGACCAACTTGTCTTGTACCTTCACTGCATTTGGAAAAAGTGTTGTGTGTTGGAACTACTCTGCTGCACTTTTCTTCAGCAGTTTGGCTTCCATGATTTTCTTTTTTCAAAGGATAAAATAAATCTTCTCCCCCTGACTGGCTATTAGAGGGTTGAATGTTTTTCAAAAGGAAAAGTTGAAATAACAGTTGTAATGACAGAGTGATATAGAATGTGGAAGAAAGTTTATTTTGGTATGCAAAAATGGGCCATAGAATTACAAGTTACAGGGATTAAAAATGATTTTACCAAAAATGGTTTATCTTTGCCAGCAGATAATATAAGCTAGAGGTTTCTTTTAACTGTCTCTCCAGTTAAATCTAATGTGCATGTTTCTATCATCTTTGTGTTTATTCTGCCTCTTACTCTTTCTGCAATTCCTCCTTCTCTCACTTTCTCTAATTTCTGCTTTCTCTTGGCTTTCTGCTATATGCCTGCTTCATTCTCATTCTGTGTTTCTGATCAGATCCTGCAGTCATATCCCTACTTCTTACTTCTCGTTACTCGTAATGATCTACCAGATTCATTTTTTATGCAAAATCCATCAGCAATTCCATCTATGTACAAACAGCTCCCAAACCATATTTTTTTTATTATTATTTCTTCATCAAATTCTAATCCCTATATCCAGTCAGACTTATATCTTTTATTTTGCCTTTAAAATCACCTTCTGGTTCAGGGGCTAGGTAAGATAAATCACAGAAAAAAATCAGTAGAATCTTACCATCCCTTTTTTTAGAATATATAGAGTCCAGGAGCACAGTTCAGATGTATGCAAATCTTAAGCTACTGAAATATAAAGGGAAGATGCTTGGGAAGTGGCAGGTGAGTTTTTGAAAGGGAAGTGGCAGGTGAGTTTTTGAAACGTATCTGAGAATGTCCATGTGCAGTCTCAGAACTGATACAAAAGTATGAACAAGAAGATTCCTTCTACTAAGTGAACTAGTTTCTCTTCTCAAATGATGCACAACTCAAAAAGACATTTTCATCTTGAGGAAGGAGCAGGAAACAAGTTATGAAAAAATCTGATCTGAAGGTTGTTTGGTAGAGCTTTGTCTGTTTCATTTTCAGTGGACCATGTCAAGAATGAGACCAGCCATATGTTAGGAACTCTTACCTCTTTATCTATGTAAGTTATTTATCCAACTGTGTTTCATCAAGTTTGGGTTTTTTCCAGATGCTTTCTTAATGACTGTGCTTCTTTGCAAACTATTTCAGCTGCTAGTACTGTCATTATGTCATTCACTGTACCTACAGTCAGCTTACCTCCTAATTCAAAGTGAAATGACTGATACAAAGTTGATTTTTTAAGCCAAACAAATTTACCATCCCATGGTTATGACTAGAAGGAATAGTGAGAGCACAAGACAGAGAATTGGTTTTGGATGCCATCTCTTCTAGCATGCCTTTCTCTCTGTCTCATACAGTTAATAGAGAGCAACAGTTTCTTTCTTCATCACCCCTAAACATAATAGTTTCCTCAGGGTATATACTCCCTGACTTTGTGTACAATATAGTTTTCAAAAACTTTGATTCTGCCTAATAATTCTGGTGGCCAGTGGTTAGTTTTGCTGTTGGAGATAAGCTGGCAAATTTTTCATCTTCTTCACCATGTCAGATGTGCTGGTTTTAATATCAGCAGGAAATTAAACTCCAAATCAGCCGCTTCCCTTCCCCCACCCCTTCTGATAAAGGATAGACAAAAAATTGTGTCTGTGGGTTAAGTGTTTACTTATTATAAGCACAAAGCAATGGAATAAGAGCAGGGAAGAATCAGTGTTAGAGACTGTGAAAAAGGTACTTTGTGACTGCACAGTAGCAAGATGGTAGCCTTGCTCTGGATATCCTCAGATATCATTAGTGTTTCATTAGTGAAATTTTGGTCTTCTTCATGTATGTTCTGTCTTCTCATCAGCTTTCACAGACCACTGCCATGGTGGCATGACATGACAGGAAAGGGAGAAATCTGCAGTGCTGCTCCCACCACACATACTGTTGGGCAGAGCTGAACTGACTTCTACTGGAGTCACTGGCAAACCTTGCTACCTGGGATAGTGCCAGATCAGATCTAAGAAGCTGAGCTTAATTGAAAGTCATTTAATTTAAAGAATGGGATAGAGCAAGAAAAAACACCTCTGGTTATTAAAGCATCTGCACAAACAGAAGAAAACTCAGCTGGTGCTATAAATCAAATAGCAAATAATGAGAATTTGTGTTTTAACTGCAGGAAAACCAAAATTATCCTGTCGCAATAGTTGTTTTAAGAACAACACCAATACCACTTGCACTTAGATTTTTTGATGACACATTCTTGTCAATATAAACTCTCTTCATGTATCTGCAGCTTCCATAAACCTGGATGTCAAGGGTATGAGTGGAACATGCCTCAGTGCTTTCACTGTGCAGTTTATGGGTAGGTAGAGAGAGACAGAACTATTTTTTTTTTGCGTTTATCAGACCATGCTGTCATTTGGCATCATTTACAGAAATGGTTCTCAAAGTGTAGCTTGCAGAACACTCACTGGTGGTCCATGAAGAATTAGCTCATCAAAAAATGCACATTTTACTGCCTTTCTCTTCCTTCCTTCTCCTTTTTAAAAACTCAGCTAAATCTGGATTCAGTGCTTTGCTAGCACTCCTTCTCAGGGCAAGAAAAAGCTGTACTACTTGCTGGAATGTTACAGATTTCTGAATGCATTGGTTTAAAAATGTTTATCAGTCCTTCCACTGGCATCTCCTGAAAGCTAACACTCCTTAGCTATCTGGCAAACACCTGGTGCATATCAATAAGAAATTATAATAATTGTGTTCTTTTTTTAAAACATGACAAGAAGGCAATACAAAAACACATCACAGTAATGCACAATTATTCCAGCCTTGGTTTGTGCACAGTCAGCATGCTGAGATATTCCAAGCCAAGAGGATTTTTTCCTTGCTTTTAAAGAAAGATTTATTCATAAGGGTGAAGAGGGCAAATTCCCAACATTTCAGCCCTCAGCTGGCTTTTGTCAAGGGTTTCTTGTGCACACACATGGTGAAGCTTGGCTAAGGTGCAGGGGAAAAAAGTTATGAAGTAAATTCTGTGGATTAATATATACTCTTTGTAGTAATGTTAAGGTTTGCCAAACTTTTCATGGATGAGGGATGCAAAACCTTAGGAATATATGCAGATCTGAATATACTTTTACATGCACAGATAAATAGCATAGTCTTTATTTTTCTACCATGACTTTACCATTGTATTATCTTACTTTCCCGTTAATCCCACTACATAAAGTCAGTAACCCTTTCAACTACACAGCTGAAATAAAAGTAGCAAAATCTGGCCTTCTGTGACCCTAGCACTACAGAGTTCACCTCCCTCCCCAACCCTACCTGCAGGGTAAGATCTATGCTTATCAGATGAGGCTCTTCTTCACTCTAAATTTAGAAAAATACAAGAGAGTGCACTCATGATGTTTAAAAACCATTTGGATTTATGTCTATTTCCTTTTTTTGAATTTTTTCTGCATGAAATAACACATACTTCAGAATTTGCTTCCCCCTAGCAACTCTGGGGACTTGCCCTGCCTATGTAAGGTTTGGAGATGAAGTTATAACTTTACCCTCAGGTAAGACATGCACTGTTCCATAGCAGGTGGTGGATTCTAGTCTGTGTTCCTTGAAATGATGCATTTTGCATTCTATTTTTAAAAATAATGCCTAATGTTAGATATTTTGCATTGCACAATGTTAGAGGTTTAGCATGCCAAAATCACTGTCTACAGCAGTCCTGAGAGCAGGGGCTGAGATTTGTAACTCTTCTAGTTAGTTATACAAACCACCAGTTTTGTTTTCCCTTAGGCCTCTTATGTGACTCTTTACACCTGGCTGTGCAGCTGTAGATCCTTGCCAATGGTTTTTAACAATGCTCTTCTGCACTTATAGAAAGCTTTATTTGGGAGTCTACAGAAAGTCTGAGAAACGGCTTGAATCTCTGGACAATGATGAAAGTAACTCTGGGGCTCCTACCTCTGGTAAGGGTTATCTAAAATATAATAGACAGTATGTAAAAAAACTAAGCATTTATATAAGCAGCACTTTCTGCCAAAATTTAAGCCTTTCCTCTTCTTCCTAGACAGCAAAAGGAACAAACTCCATGATCTGTACATCTTCTGAGCCCTCTGTTTCTTCCTAGGAAGAAGGCTTTAGCCCTCAATACCTGGGATGCCAAAATTCAGTTTTCTTTTACCATTGAAAACAGGTGAACATGCTCTGCTTCTATGTAATGTCATCTATATTAAGAAATTGTTGGTAGAAAGAAAGATTACTCACTTTCTTAGATGTAGATACTTGTATTCTGTCTAAGCAGCTCTTTAATTAAACAAGTTACTTTCTGGAATTTTGCCTTTTTCATCCAGCTGTTGTATCATGTGGTGCATGGACTATTCTTTCAGTACCTCTCACTCTTTGTGAGGAAGTATGAGATTTTTATTAATATAATGGTAAGAAATTTTGAAAACCCTATATATCATATAAATAGCATTCTGAACTACTAGTTAAAAGTAATTTAATACATATTGTCTTGAAAGCACATAATTTATATGAAAATAGAGAGCAAAACATGTACTCCAGTTTTAAGGACCAGTATTTTCTGATTGGCAAGCTCCAAAGACTCTTTTAACATTGAAAAGGACATACCATAATACTAGTTTAAGCAGATGAAAATTATTTTGAAGTCATAGTTAAAATGTAATCAGAGAAATTTTTTTAAATAAATACAATACAATTGTAGGAATTTAGAGTAGAAATTAATTTCTAATGTCACTGGGTTTACAGTAAATAAACAACATTGTTTATCATAAGAAAATAAGGGCCCTTAAAGAAAAATTTAATTTTTTACCCAAATCAGATATTTTATTTATATCGCTCTTCTCAGTTTAAGGAATTTTATTTGTTATTTTGCACTAGACTGGGCATTGTGACATTTGCTGGCTCTGTTTCTTCTGTAAATGCAGCTGTCAGAAATAAAAGCATTTATACTTATAGTGAGTTCCACAGTATGACATCTTCAATACACAAAACCAGCATGTGCTAAAGTAGAAATTTTCAGAGACTCTGAATTAAAATTATCTTTTCCATTTGAATAGTTTCATTCAGCTGGGATTTTTACTCCTTCTGATGGATTTTCTCCTTTGTCCAACCCTGCCCTCTCTGTTATATGCTCATGCACCTTTTGGAGAAGAGAATAAAGCTTGTAGTTATTTTTAAAGTTCCTTCACTTGTTGAGGGAAAGCGATAATTCTTAAAATGGTTTGTGTGCTTGTTTTGCCTGAGATAGAGTTGATTTCATCATAGTAGCTGGTATGGAGCTATGTTTTGGATTTGTACTGGAAACAGTGCTGATAATACATGGTTGTGTTTATTAGTGATCAGCATCAAGGAGTCTGCCTCTCACCCCACCACCCCAGCAAGCAGCTGGGGGTGCACAAGGAGTTGGAAGGGGACACAGCTGGGACCGCCAACCACAGCTGACCAAAGGGATATTCTATACTGCTCGGTCTTGTGCTGAGAATTTATAACTGGGAGAAGAAGGAGCAAGGACAGGTCTTGGGAGTGATGATGTTTGTCTTCCCAAGTCACTGCTATGCAAAATGGAGCTCTGCTTTCCTGGATGGTTGGATGGTTGTGGAGTCTCTGTCACCAGAGATATTTAAGCACCATCTGAACACAACCCTGTGCCATGTGCTCTAGAATGATTGTGCTAGAGTAAGGAGGTCAGACTAGATGACCCAGTGTGGTCCCTTCTCACCTTGCCTGCTCTGTGACTCTTGACTTCAAAAAATTGATGTTTGAGTCCATAGCTATACATCTGTGCAGCAATACATGCACCTAAATGGCATTATTTCAGAGGAGAGCTCCATAGAAGGAGCTACACTACATGGGCCTCTGTGAAGAAGTTATTAGCATCTATATTTTCTAGGATACTAGCTTAGGAGAAGAAAAAGAGAAAGAAAAACAGATAACATGATCTCCTGCAAGAAGCAGGGAGAAAGTTACGCAATAATATCAGCATCCACAGAACATGAGTAACAACTGTAAAGATGACACAAAATACAGATCACATTTGAGAGTAAATTGGTAACACAGTTGTGAGAGTAGGGAATTATCTTTCTCAAAAGCTGTATTGGCCACCATAAACCTCTGGAAAACACCTGAAGAAGAGTGGCATAAACATAAAAAAATTAAAATAACTTTTATGGGGGAATAAAAAGCTGAAAAGAGCCAACTAAGCTGAAAACATATGCATATATCAATGATTGCAGACCATAGTTAAAACAATTCCTTGTAATAAAAAATAATAATAAATGGATAGATACAGAAGGAAAGATAATTTTTAAAAATTTGCTTCCTTTTTTCCTGAAACATTCTTTCCTCACATTTTTCTTAGAGGACCTGCAAATATTAGGAGATGAGTGGATACAATTCAGGTTGAGTTAATTCCCACAGAAGAGTAGAGAAATTACATGGGAATGCCTGGGTGACTAAATGATGGCAATTACAGAAACGTCAATAAAAGCTGAGTAAAGAGTGCCATTTTTTACTTTTCATTTGAAGTATGTCACCCCATTGGTCTTATGAAGTTCATGCTTTAGAAAGAAAAGAAGCTAAACAGGTAAGGAATTTGACACTTTCAAAGGGGGGAGGATCTTTCACTGCTGTGAATTTTCCAGTCAGGTTGTTCCAGCAATAAAAGAGATGCTTTCCACCTATGACTCCTGAGTTGCCCTAGGAATTACATTTAGACCTTTAGCAGGAGCTCTGTCATACAAACAACAAGGCTAGTTCAGAGTGATGGTGTCATGATATGCCTTATGGAAGGCAGTGAAACAAACTCTGGAGATGGAAATGTCACAATGTCATCATGAAGTCTAGCTGTGGGGTCCATGTATACTTGTTTAGCAAGGAAATAAAAGTATTCTAGCACATCTTCTGTTCCTGAGCCACTCTCAGAGCATTCCTTGCCCTCAGCTCACTGCTATACTGTTCACAGGCATTAGATTTTGGTATACAGCTCCAGGTGACTACACAGGGGTTAGAATAATGGATAAAACAGATACACTCACTTAAAACCAGTGTGCTTATTTTTGCTTTTGGACATACCCAAATAATCAAACAGATATGTAGAAGAGGAATATTTTCCACTACCTGTGAGGGGAAAAATCCTTCAGGAGATGGCTAATGACAAACATTTTTCCATGTCTGATATATCAGCAGGATTCTGGCATTGCCGATAGGAAAAAACCCCACGTGTCTGTGCACGTTCAACACACCCATAGGAAGACACTGTTTTTTTGCCGACTGCCATTGTAGTTATGTTTGGCACATATGTTTTTCATTGGAAAATATAAAATTTTGGTGGTATACAGCACATTATACAGTACACTTTCTACTGGGAGGAGAGTGAGATGAGAATGACTACAAGATCATGCAGCTATGCAAAAAGCTTGAGATTTTGGTTTACTTTACTACTTTACTAAAGAAGTAAAAACCACTTCTGTGTAATGAAAACAGCAAATATGGGGAGAAGTTTCCATGGCAAGATCTGCAGGTAGATCACAGCAAGTATGAAGAATTTATCAACGCATCTGATCCTGCAAACAAGGAGGAAATACATCGACTCTCTGAAGAACAATGCAGAAAATATGGGGCCAAAATGAAATCCAGCTTAAAGCAGCCAAGGGTCCTACAGCGCCTAAACAGATGTAGAGATATTGAAAGTTTACATAACACAGAATTTTATTTAAATAATGCAAGTTATTTACTCACCTTTGACATGTATATTAGCACATGCCTCTCTGTGTTCTGTTCTATGTTCTAATACAACAGTATGAGCAAGTATAGACTCAGCTGCCATGGCTGCTAATGAAAGTGAATTTCAATACTTTCACTGAAAGAGGAGACTTCGGATGTTACCTGGGTGAAAAAATCTCCCATTATTATTCAAGGTTCTTGTTAGCTGAAAATACCATCACCTCACTGTTGCCAATGTCTACAAAATGCTGTAAAACAACACTCCAAGGCTGTAGCTAGAGATGTATGGGATGGGACTGAAAATTGGCCAAAACCTCAGAGAGTTTTGGGTTTATGGACATATTTTCAAACTTTTTTTGACAAAAAAGTGCAGTGGAGCACGTCCAATACTAGATTTCACAGACAAAATCAAATAAACCTGTCCTGCCTCAGATGAAAAGAGGATTCAAAATGATGGAGTTAGAGCTCAGGATGAAATCCCACAGAAATAAAAAAAAGCCATAAGGACTGCCAAGTTGAGAAAACACACTCTCAGTTGTTATTATCTGTTAAGAACTCTTTATGTTGTTTTCCATTACATGTTTTCATGATGTTTCTGTAAAGGTCTGTCATATCTGTAAGGAATGTAACTACTACTATGGTCCCACAGTGAAAACAAGGCAATAAGTTATAGACACAGGAAAAATTCATCTGGATGAAGAAAAAATTTTCAGGACTTTGTTACTAGTATGGAAAAAAACCCCAACAAACCAAAACCCTAACAGGGAAAAAAGCACCAAGTTATAATAATTATAATAAATTAACATCTCTGATGTCAAAGTTAGTGGGGATTTGGAGAATTAGAGATTAAGGTAAAACTTATTTTCACTGGACTCTCAGGCACTGTATGATTGCCTGAGAAGGAAGTTTTCTGCCTCTCTCCCAGGTTGTAAATGGCTATGATGCCACACTGACTATCTGTAGATACACATGGCTATTACCCTCTGGACACATACTCTGTTGGCAAGGCAAACGTGCAATGACATAAAGGTACACCAAACCATGACAACACAATGAAACGTGGATGTGATGCCTTCTGGCCAGAGTGATGTTAACTTTTCCTGCTGTGATCACAGCTTAGAGCACCTCATAACATCTTAACCGTGGATTCCACAACTGCTTTCAAACTCCTACTCTCCATCTACTCTCCATATTTGTTTGTGAGCTACATACATGTCAGCTTCTCCATGTTTTGCTTCCTCTTGGAGAAAAATCAAGGTGTGGAGGCCAGATGGAAACCATGATTACAAAACTGGAAGACTAAGACATGACACTAAGTTCTGTTTCATTCTCAAATCCAGATAAAAGGACAACAGAGAGAAAATGAAAAATACTCTAGAGGATTGATGCGTCTTAGCATTGTCTTTCCAAAAACTGCAGACCAATTCATAGCTCATGAGAAAGAAGGGAGAGAAGCAAGCTAGAAAGAGAGGAAAAGAAACAAGTCTGTTGAGAAATAAGAAATTAGGCAAAATCACATTCTTTTTGTCATGGTCCAAACAATACTGGGCTCAGTTGAGGGAGAGACTAGCAACAACACTGAATGTTGTTGCTCAGATACTGACATTTGACAAAATCCCATTACAACTGTCCAGAGACTGACAACAGCTCGTGCTGTACTTATTCAGTTGTTCATAATATTAATCCCAAATTTCTTTAAACTTCTACATCAGCAACAGGTGTGATGAAAATCATAAAATGTCATTACACAAAAAATAGTATAGTAGGGAAAATGCATGGTGGCATTCTGAAAGGATCTGATCTTCCTTCTATTTTTTCCTGTATTCTGTAAGATTGTGTCCTCCTAGCTGAATGTCTAAATGATACATAAAATAACTTAGTGTCAAGCTGAATTTTAAGAAAAATAGTCCTTTTGTGTCCAGCTTGTGACAGATGAACCAAAGAGAACCAAGGATTTACACGCTGAGTTTGAATAGCTTTCGTGATTCTAAGTCTAAGCATTTTAAAAATTCCTTTCCTTCCTCCCTCCATTCTCCCTTGTCCCCGTGACATAGGTTCCTTCTCATTTTAAAAATTTCTGGGTTTTGCTTTCAAATGTAGCTTTCACAGCTTTGGTATTACATTGGGAGGAAGAATAATCATTCAGGAACAAAGAACTACTCTTTTTCTTACTGTAACATGGTTCCTTCCATGGAAAAAAACTTGGCCAACTGACCATCGTTCCTCTGTGATTTTCTGTGGATATCTCCTTTGGTTACAGTTCAGATTTTATTTCTTGGCTAGAGGCAGAAAAGCAGATATACCCTGAAAACTAATTCTGATGAAGAGTTCCACCTCTCAAAACCAAAAGACAGGCTGCTATCCATATGGGTGGATACATCAAAATATATTTCGAGTACATAATGGAGCTCCAGTGTAAAGCATATGCACTTACATAGATATATTCAAACTGAATTAAAATTCAGTTTAGATCTGTTCTTTACTGTCTCCCTGAAAACTTGTCTTCTTCAGGGTACAAATGGGAAAAAAAAAGTGCTTCAAAAGAACATAAACTGTAACTACTGATAATTTTACTTATTTATTTAAATGCATAGATGTTACAAAATAATCAAAATGATGTACAGTTTCATAGCATTAAAAGTTGAAACAGGGATACAGATTTATATCTCAGGTATAACATATATATATAGCATCATATGACAACATGAAAGAAATGATACATTGGTAAGTTCACTGCAACATGCGTTAGACAACAAGCTTTTTTCTCCAAAAAACCAGATACAACCCCACCCACACAATTATCAAAAAGCCTAAAATGAGGCTAAAGAAAAATATATATATATATAATGAGAGGGGGGAAAGAGCATTTCACTATTTCACTCTATAAACACTGAACATTTTTTTGACATGGGTTCAGATAAAAAAGGATAGAAACACGCTTATTTGCCAATCCCCAGCATCTTTAAGCCTCAGAAAAGTCTTTATTGTTGCATATGGAAAAAAGCATCTGTAGATGCTTAAATGAACCCTGCCTTTAAGCACCATTTCAATTACATTAGAGCGTTCTACATGAAACAAAGCTGTAAAACTCCTAGGAGCTATTGATTCCAATATTACCATTCACTCTTAAGGAAGAATTATATTACTTTAAACATCACATCTAAGATACTTCCTGACTAACAGGATGGTCTATTGAAGCTGTAGTGAGTTAGCAGCATGATGAACAGCCAGTGAATTGAATGACAACTGCTGTTGTGAGCTAAACATATAACCTGAGAAATATTCCCTCTCTTTCCTGCTGGCCAAAATAACCCTAAGTATAATTTATATGCATTTTCAGTATGAGAGATTTTAAAGAATTTACAATCTTATTACACAATAATAACATGCCAAAATCTTCTTCCATTCTGAATTTTGTCTTTTGGCTGAAGGCAATGAATTGCAACCATTTCCATCTGGATTTTTCACAGATCGCACTCAGGGAAACTCTGCAGATTGTAGATAACAATCAAAAGTTTCTATCCATTCCACTGACTTGTGTGAATTTTAAAATGCACCGCCTTGTAATTCTTTTCTAACAGAAAATAACTCTACCCTGAGGGAAAGTTGGGAAATGACGGCTAAGCAGAAAGAAAGTACTGAAATTACCAACAGTAATCAGTTTTCTTTATAATTTCTTGAATTAACCAGATACACTGTTGCCCATCTGTTGAACTAATCAGATGGCTAATTTCTATTTTTTCGTAATTTTTTCAACTATTTTCTGTCGAAAGAAAGCAGTTTGAGAAGGTTATTGTTATTTCAGGCTTCTATTGATAGAATTTCAACATTATTCTTGCAAATTTAAACAAGAAAGTTTGTGCACTTTGAGACCGCCAGACCAGTCATGTATGATCTGAGAACAAGAGCATGGAAATTTTCAATTCTGCAGTTTTAAAAAGCACCACAAATTTTTTGTGTTCATGGATTCTAAGATTGTCTCATTCTAGAATAGGAAAGCAAGAGTTTTGTCTTCAAAATTGATCAATAACAGGCAGAATGCAACAGTAATTTGGGCCTTTAAAACTTTATTAGGGATCATCATAATTTAGTTCTGAGTAATGAGGCTTCCCACACCCTGGTTTTCAGGAACAATATCTGACTTAACGTTTCTAAAAATTCTTCTGACATCTGAATAACTCTGTTTTACCTCATGCTCATAAAACTCTGTATGTTAGGTAGTCACCAGCTAATAAAACTGTAATTGAGTTCTGTACTTACAAACTATGTAAAACTTAGAAAAGGAAGAGTTGTGCACTGCACCTTTTTTCTCAAAGGAAACAGACAAAATCAAGTACAAAAACTTTAGATTTGCATTTGTTTTCAAAAAATCCTAAAACCTCTTGGATCCCTGTGTAATGGGTTAGTGGCATTCTGAACCACAAGAGGGCCTCCATGCTTGCACCCTGATCCTCAGAAAGAATATATAAACACATGTATCTACCTACCTATGCACCCACATATCCACAGATGTGGATATGACAGAGTTATATTTCTTTCCATATAATCCCAGTACTCTTGCTCTGGGAGGTTTCATCTTTCAAAGCCCCATGGTATTTCCCAGTATTAATAGGGGATGGAACATGAAGTCTAATTTTGCTGTTCACAAAGCTCTCATGTAATCAAATATTTCATTCCTGCAGAAGTTATATTAAACTCTGCCAGTTTTCACTGAGACTTGATCAAACGCACCTCAAATTCAGAGGGAAACAAACTGATCTCAAAGAATAGATCCCAAGGATAAGTGTGCAAGGTCAAGCCCAGATTTTCTGAAGTCATTTATTTTTCAGAGAGATGAACTGGAATCACTAAAACTTGCTCAGCATCAATCTGAAGTCATGACTCTCAGAGGTCTGACTCTCCTCATAATTTGTTCCACAGGCACTTGCCTGTTGTGATGAGGGAAGGGTACTGTTTGTTTTGGTTTTTAACTGGAATACATTTTCCTCTCTGATGCACATAAAACTCTTATTAGAGATTGAAACAACCATAAAAAGAAACTCTGAAAGCAAATCTGACCTAGCGGTAAGTTATATGTTTAGCTGAAAAAGATCTCACAACGCTGGAGTGTATATGGTAATAATTCCACAAAAAGTAATCTGTAACTTCAGCACCAGAACACAGAGGTTAGCACCAAAAGGTATCAACTGCTACCCATTACCTTTGATGATTAAATGAGGCAAAAAAAGTCACAAGCAGATATTATTATAAACAGCTGCACTCAATAATTAATTATATCAATTTTGTTATATCAGTTTTTACCCTTATGCCTCTCACAGTATTTTGACAAAAAACAATTTTTGCCTTATTTTAGCTTGTGCATACTTTTACAATTTTATATTTAGAACAGAAGTCTGAGCTAATTTCTCTGTCTTTAAAGGCACGCCCGTCTGCTGAGAAGAAGTTAGTACTTCAAGGCCATCAGAATAGCAACTGGAGGTGATTTGCCTCAGCATGACCTTGAACCCATCAAGCTCAGCATGTACCAGAGCTGCCAGAGACATCTGAAGTTTTCTGCACATTTCAGTGCTTTTTTTGTAGCAGCACTTGGTGTCAGGTAGTCAGGAAGCATTGGCACTGGCAATCAAAACAGCTTTACTGGCATTGTCATTACCTGGCCCAAGAGCAAAAAGATACTAGAAATTGGGACAATTCAAATAGGCAATACAGAAAGGCCTTCTACTTTAAAGTGGAAATTTCATGTGGCAATCAAATATCTGATGATCTGTAATCCTCTCTGTTACACAAAAAATATTCAGCTAACGCTTGAGTGCTTGCGGCTGGTTTTATCAGGAGCTGCTCATATGAAATAGCTTATTCCCAGATCATATTTTGCTGCTGCCAATTACAGTGTGATTACAATACTTAATCCCTAGCACCATTATGGGATGTTGTGGAAAAACTTGCATACCTGTTTTTTAAAAGTAAAGTTTTCTATATTCACAGAAAACAAAATATTCCATAAAATCAAGGTATTCATAGAAACTTAAAAAGTAACAGATATGATAACATATATACCCGTGATAATAATTTCAGCTGAATTACAGAATTATAAATTAATTTACAATGTCTAGTCCTGTTTGGAAAGCATCCCATACAACATACAAGTTGCAGGTTCCAAAGTGCATAGTCATTTATTGTTAGAGCCACTGTTGCAGACTCCATGCCTTAACCTGAACTTTTTCCCTATTCTCTGCTTCCTATTTGTATTTTAAAAATAAAAATACTGAAAATGGATAGATGCACTGCTTTAACAGTGCTGTCTGTACCATTATAGAAGATTTCTAATGCAGAACAGAAATGCATTTTTCACTTGCATCTTTGTCCAAAACTGTGCTGGCTGAGGGGCTAGTGGCCCACCAAGTAGTTTTGTCTCACTCATTTATTTCAGTGTGTACATAGATAACACAAAGAGGTTGTCTTTCACTCCCAAAACAGGACTGGCTTTTACTCTGCCAAAGTATTTGACTGATTGAGTACTGTTCAAGTACAAGCTCCTTTGAAAACAAAAGGAAAAATGTTTATATTGTACCTGTTAGGATAAAAGTTAGTAGAATATTACAAAGAGTTAGCCTTTTACAACATGGACACATCTAAAGGCAACATGCCTGTCTAGTTCTTGTCCTGTCAGATAGAGAAGTGCCACTAACCAGAAATATCTGATGAGCCATAGATCAGCTGCTGATGTTCTCTGAGGGATCAGAGTACAAATAGATAGAGAAGAATTGCTACATTTCATATACAGCCTTTTCCAGCTATCTTGCTGGAGAGAAAGAATAGCTAATGTGAAGAATTCAAATTCTCATCCTTCTTTTTATAGCACCAACATGCTACTTCATATTTTGGTGACAGACTGTCTCAAATACCCTAAAAAGACTGAATTAGTGACTTAAAGATACATACATATGAAGCTCTAGTGAAATTATCCTCTGTTGCTCCACTTTCTCTACTCAGTATTGTTTTTCAAAGTTCATAAATTTCAGAGGTCTAAACGTAGCAGTGCAAGCAGACTAAACACTTATGTTTAAAGTGGAGTACATTCTGCCCTGTAACATAAAGCCAAAATCCAAGGCTACTTCAATGACCTCATAATAGTGGCAGACATTTGATTTTTTCCTTTTAATAATCTGTTTTTCAAGAAAAGTACCTGTAAAATATTTTGGTTTTAATGTCTCTATTAGGCACCCATAAGGCATTCAGGTTTTGGCAGAAAGTTTTTGGCAGATTTGGTTTTAATAATGCACAGAGATTTTTTCAGGAAACAGTGCAATATATTTGCAATGGACACCGGCAATTGCTTTAGAAATTTGGAATTTTTTTGCAACAAATCTATATGAATTTTAAAGCTCCCTAATGTCTTTTGTTTAGAAATCTTCCTACCTATTTTTAGGTCTGATTTCTCCTGATTCTCAACTGAATTTCAGTCAGAGGGATATCATATATACCGGTAAACTTATAGTGTAAAAAACATTATGTGCCATGTATTGATGTATACTGCTTTGTAGCAATATATTTCTTCCTGTAAAAGAATAAATATACTCCTGTAAAGCACCACTATAGAACTATGACGTGTTCAGAAATACAGGAAGGTAGAGTAAAGCTGTGCTGTTATACCAGTATTTTTGAAGTGATGTAGCTTTCTATCTCATAAGACTTTAGGCATGACTTTAGGAACTGCATCTTAGTGGTTCCTCATCCTCTGTAACACTCCTGTCTCCACACAGACATGTGATAGCAGTAGCCATGTGCTGAACTCTTGAAACACCATAAATGAATTGATGCTGTGCATGAGGTAGGTAATATCCTGCAGTTTCTCTTGCACATATGTTTTCCTCTGCTCAGTGTCCCATTGACACTGCAGGTGAAAGCACAGGTGTAAACAGGAGGAACCATTGGGAGTGTGAGGACAATTTGTTGCTTTGCATGTCACACTCCATTTTTAAAGCACAATATTAAACAATAACCCTTCTCTTTCTAGAGCTATTATTTTTAAAAGGAAGCAATATTCTATCTTCTGATGTGTTTTTAGCATAATCTAATCTTCAGGAAGCTACACTTGCTAAGATTAAAATGAGTTTGCTCTCCATTAACAAAATGTTAATCTAAAAGGGATAATGTGAGTCTTAAATCTCAAAGTGTTAAAACCAAATTATACTGTACTTTAAAAGATAATTATACAAAAGCATACAAAAAGAAAATATCAGAGTATTATTACAATATCTCTATATATATAATATGTGCAAAATTCAATACACAAGGTTCTTATTATTCATCTGTGGGGTTTCTTTAAAATAACATTAACCTTAACTTATTTAAACCAGTATAAGTAGTTTGATGTTACTCCTGGAAAACAAAGATTGTCGATACAAGAACCACCATAGCTTGGAGGACAAGCTGAACATGGGACTCCTACTTTATATGGTGCTTCTCCAATCCAATTCCCTCTGAAAATCAAAAAATGGAAAAGAATTATTAGTAATTTCAGAGTGGAAAAAAAAAAAAAATCAATAACCATACTTTTTTGAATGATTAAAGTTAATGTCTCCACTGATATTCCATAAATGTTCTGTTACTAAAAACATGACATTAGTTTATTTCTTTAGTTTACTGATAGACATCGATCTAGCAATTCCAAAAAAAGAGTAGGAAAATGACCATATGAATCCAGTAATAACTATTCCACATCCTTCAGTCTAAGTGGTGAAGTCCCAGTCTTCCTGCTTTTGCTACAACCAAATGATTTTTGATTCTCTGATCCCATGACAAAGTATTTCTTACTGGAGGTCTATATTTACAAAAAATAGCAAAATAAGCAATGATGGAAGGTTTTCCTTGAGCACGTTCTTGTCTGGCAGTTATCTTAAAAGCTTTGTTTGGAAGATGGAAAAACAAATTGAGTAAAACCTTACTCTTAGGTTGCACCACCCTAGGTTCACATTGTGAAGCTCTGAGGATGGATTCATGATTAGAGAAAAGGGAACAGAAAAACTAATTGCACCAGTAAGATATTAAAAGGTGCGGGAATGCTGGAGGGACTGGATTGGGGCATTTCCAGAGATCTCACTGATGCAAATGAGAGGATGCAAATGAAAGGATGCAAATGTCTGGTGAACAGAGGTGTGCAATCGACCCTAGCAGGAAAGGGGCACAAAGTCTGGAGAGTGATCTTGCAAAAAGAGGTAACTCTGAAACATCTAGGAACATCTGAAAAACACATCCAGACTTTTAGGGGTTTATATAAACCACAGAATTTTAGAGAATCATGTAACTCTCATGATGTAGGCAGAAAGTTAAAATTAGATTTTTATTTAAATGTTATGTCTCACAGAGCAGAGAACTTTCCTTTAGTTTGCAAGTGACATGGAATAGCAGTGAGTAATGCAATTATTTATGAAGCATTTTGTCATCCCCCACCTCCCAGCCAGTAACACTGGATTAAAAGCCCTTATCTGGATTGTTCCTTGGAAGAAAGTAGGAATCTCAAATAATTTGTTCATTTCTGCTTCTCTTCCAAATGGGTACAGCAGACTAAGTGCTCTGGAGGTAGATTTAGTCTGGTAACAGATATGGAAATTCAGAGTTTGCTGAAAACTGCTTTCTGCTTCATTTTCTATGTAACACATGGCAGATTTGTGTGAGACTGCTAGATAATCTGGGGCCTTTCTAAACTGCAATTATCCTCCTTAACTTTAGGGGGTTTTCACTCATTTCAGAAGCATAAATATTTTTCAGAGTTACAGCATGGCATCAGTGAAAATTCCTGGGTTTCTAAATCTTGAATCTTTGCCAAATTCCAGTCTTAATAACTCAGATTGGGGCTGCGATATTCACTCCCTTCCTCTTTAGAGGAGTTTTTGATGCACTGGTTACTCAGAAGGACGAAGACTTTACTGAGTGGCAAAGACACTTCTGCGTGTGTGCCCAAAGACTCTAAGCCCAATGTTCTTAACTCAATTAAATCTAGAAATACAAACTTAATCCAGGGAAGACCACTCAATATAATGTTTGTGACCCTGCAAGCAGTAGATGTGAAAATCTTGATTCCATTTCCTGTGACTGAAAGGTCTACTCATAATCTCACACAGAGAAAGAGCTTGCAACGTCAGGCTTTGGTTTGTTGTTCGAGAGGCTGCGGGTCTTTTAGACACAGGAAATATAAAATGTCATTAATTCATTGATAACTGATATGCAAACACTAAATCAGTTTCCAAAAATGCCTAGTGTATAAAACCATTTTATTCCTAGATATTTATTCCTACATATGAAAATGAGATAAGTATTCCAGAAAGTTTATAATTTTACTTTTCTTTATTTTTTTCAAATTAGGATACATAAAAAAAAAAAAAATCTCTTAGAATCTTTGATTTCATCTTGTCCATGTTGTGGAGCTATAAGTCGGATACAGTCTTTGCTGCCTAATCTTTGCTCCCTCACATTAATTTCTTACCATCCTTTTCCAGTAAATATTAAAGACAAAAGGAAAGAGAAATCTCCTTGATTTCCAAAGGTGGCTTTATCCCCAAGTAAATTTTCTTACGAAATCCTATCTTTTTTTCAGTTGCAAAACCTTTAAAAATTCTTTTACTCATGTAACAGCTAGAGTAATTACATATTCTTGCGTGTTCTTTACCACAAATGGACCTGTGCCACCAAGAGTTTATGGAAAACATGTTCAATTAATTATGCTCAGGTTCCTACACAGAACTGTGTCTTTGCCTAACACGCAGTCAGAGAAAGCAGCCACTTACACTGCCTCTGCGGCTTTTTGCAACAGCGGCGCAAACCAGAATGAAAACTGGAGCGCTCCCAGAGCCACACTTTACTGACTCATTCTGCACCCAAACGTAAGATTGGGATGATGTCTAGGAAACACTGACAAAAAATTAATTTTTGCTTTTCAACCTAACACGCTGCACGTTATGAGATATACAGCCACCTATGAGTGTCCGTGACCTGTATTTTAACAGACCCTAATAGGAAGGCAAGATGAGATAGAGTTGCACACATGGAGCTTAGGCTGATGGACTTTACATGGAAGCAATGCTACAGATATGTAGCATGGTCATAAGCAAAGGTATCCTGTGGGCAACAACATGTGTCATAGAATGAATCACATAATGGTTTGGTTTGGAAGGAACCTAAAGGACAAACTAGTTCCATCCCCATTGCCACAAGCAGGGAACCTCTCACTAGACCAGGCTGCTCAGAACCCCATCCTGTCTGGTCTTGAATACCTCCAGGGATGGGGAGTCCAAAATCTCTCTGGGTAAATTGTTCCAGTGCCTCACCACCCTCACAGTAAAGGATTTTTTTTCTAATGTCTAATCTCAACCTACCTGCCTTAAGCCTTAAGCATTCCCTCCTGTCCTATCACTACATGCCCTTGTGAAAACTCCCTCTCCAGCTTTCTTGTAAGACCCCTTTAGATACCGATAGGTTGATACAAGGTCTCTCTGAAGATTCTGTTTTCCATGCCAAACACCCCCAGCTCTCTCAGTCAGGCTTCATAAAAGAGGTATTATAGCTATGACCAACTTAGTGGCTCTCCTCTGGACCTGCTCTAACAGATCCATGTCTTTCTTGTGCCAAGGACCCCAGAACTGGATGCAGCTCTCTAGATAGAGAGCACAGTAAAGGAGAAGAATCACCTGCTGAGTGCATCTCTTTTGATGCAGCCCAGGATATGGTTGGTTTTCTGGTCTGCAAGCATGCCCTGATAAGTCATATTGAGTTTTTCATCTACAAACACCCACAAGTCCTTCTCCTCAGAGCTGTTATCAATTCTCTACCCAGCCTGTACCTGCGCTTGGATTAACCCAATCCAGGTGTGTTTGGCCTTATTGAATTTCATAAGGTTTGCACAGGCCCACCTGTCAGCAAATCAAGAGCCTTATCTTCAGAGGGATTGCTTACCTGAGGAAGTCTAGTCCACCACACCTATCTATAAAAGACTGAAGAAATAAGGAACTCAAAGTAAAGTGAAGTCAGCACAAAGAAGGAAGAAAAATAATAATAATAATAATAATAATAATAATAATAATAATAATAATAATAATAATAATAATAATAAATAATAATAATAATAATAACAACAACAGCAATAAAAGAAAACAAGTTTTTTGTTTTGTTCCACACATCAAATTGATTCGTTTTCTTCCTTGTATACTGAAGTCAAACGTTTCAGTATGTTCAGATGGAAAGCTTGAACAAAGGAGCAGCCCACAGAAAAAGCACGAAGAGAGGTCATGCTGCAGAAAAAGGAGTAAGCAGTCGTATGAGAGGATCAAAACATGCACAAAGTATAAAAAAAAAACAAAAACAAAACAAAACAAACAAACAAACAAACAAAAACCCAAAACAAACAAACAAAAAAACCAAAATAAAAGAGAGCAACTCACTTTGGGGCATAGTTGCATACCAAGTAAACAGCTCGCCGCCAAACAGATCCCCAGACGTTCATATTGTGGCATGTGTGGATTGCGCAGCCTATACGATTGGAAGTGGCCCAAACCATCTGAATAAATATTTATTATTGGTGAAGTCCAAATTGAAAAGGAATATACATATACATATATTTATAGATATACACATACATTTATTTGAGAGAGGGGAGTATAAATACATCATAGGGGAGTCCAGCTTTGGACATAACATTTTGAATAGAGGAAATTCATACAACCTGTGTGTAATGGGTGCACATGGGTCCATAACATCGCATCGGGCACCTAGGGTTGCAATCCTGAGGGTAAGGGAAAGCATAATCCTTCACCTCATCATACCACGGCTTTACCATCTGGAGAATAGATCGATACCTGGGTTTGTTTAAAATACAAAAAGACAAACATGTTGGTTTAGATTTTTCCTCACATCACTAGGGGCACAGAACTAAGCATTAATATTCTTAAGCCAAAATGAACACTGACAGAAATAGAACATAGACTACTGGATGACACTTGAATCAGTCCAACATCTGGATCTCAAAGGTTGTTCAAAGGCTGACAAAATAATTTTTTGTAGGGTATCCTCTTACCTTCCAGTTCTTACAGATAGGTTCTGGCCCAAAAATCTCAGAAGATAGGAAGGGCCATGGTCCCAAATGCATGTAGCAGCCCAAGCCTCAGCAGATTTGGCAAGAGTTTCATCCCAAACCTAACAAAATAAAGTATCCTTAGCAGTAGAACAGAAAAAAAGCAGATAGTGATCATAGTCTAGAACAAAAAAAGCAAGTACCATATCTCACAAATATACTATACTAATACATCAGATCTGGAACTAAGAAGAGAACTGTGTAGCAGCATGTACAGAAGCCAGCAGGATTTGCCGTATTGCTGGACAGAGTTCCTGCCCATATCATTAGAGGAAGCCAAGTATCCTGATCTCTCCCTTTTTTTCTCTAAAAGCCCTTCACCAGGCATTCTCCTACCATTTTCCCTTCTATGTTGATGCGATCCATGTGTGGAAAGGAGTGAAATGTTAGTTGGGACTCAGATAGAAAGCAAAGGAGAAGAACACAGGAAAGAACAATTCAGCTTAGGTATTACACACCCCACAAAACCCCAACACATTTGAAGAAGGACCTCAGGAGTATCTGTAGCCTGAGACAATGTGTGTGGCAGCTCTTCATATTTGAGGTCACAAGGTCAAGAAAGGGATTCCACAAAGGCAAAGACTATGGATAGTTTCCAAGAGCAGTATGGATTTCACTACTTTATTCTGCACAGGAACTAGCATTGCTCACTGACTGATTTAAAAAGATAACAGCTCTGTAAGAATAGACTATTTGACTTCCTAAGTTCTCCAATGTTTGGAACATGACAAGTGAAGTTAAACACTATCTCCTTTATATACTTTGCCTGCTCAATTACATGCCTGATTTGTAACTGCTGTTTTCTCCACGGAAAAAGTGGTTTGTCTCAGAATTAATGGAGGTATTGGCAAAGGAACCTACTGAACCACTGGAACTCCTGATAAAGAATATCTCACTGTTACATTACAAGTGCACACAAATCCTAGTATATCTGAGAGTTTAAGGGATACCCAAGTAGGCTGTAGATTCTGGAATTACATGTATATTTGGAATACCTTTCTTGGAGTGTTTAGGTGCAAAATAGTTGTAGTGAATTGTAAGCAGAAAGGCAGAAAAGAATGTGGTAAAATTGCCTATGTAGACTATCAGTGCTTTTTAAGCACAAACACATATCTTGAGTGGTTATGAAATAAAGAGTATGCTCTCTGAGGCATGAAATAAGAGGCAAAGAAATTAACTTATCAAAGGATAAAATGGCCCACATCACAACTATTTTCTGTACCATGAGCTAATAATAACTTCTACAACGAATTCAGTTTTAATTTCACAAACCTGAAGAGTGAAATGACTGATCATTTGCTAGAACAATAATTCATGCCCTGACTCTAGTACTTTGTGAAATTTCTCTCAGTGAGGACAAAATTAAGTAAATGCTATGAAATTGCTACACCATTGAACCAAGCTTTTGCAAATACAGAGTGGATAAGGTACCCCCTCTATTAAAGATGAAGAAGCACAATAGAGTCCAGTAAGATTCCTTAACACAAACCATTTTCCATTCAAGCAGAACCACCTCAGAAATAGTAAAATGGGTGGTGCTTAAAGCAGAGATTTATCTTACACCTGTTCAGAAAATTTTCCAGAACCAAGTCAAAGCAAATTGCTAGTACAAGGACAAAAGACAGAAGTCTTAAGAAGAAGCATGCTACAAAAGAATACTCCAAGCCAGGGAAAGCTTAGATTTCAGCTCTGAAAAATTACAGGAGTTTCTTGGAGGAGTTAGAGATAAAAAATCCAAAACACAGGATATTCTCTAGGGCCTAAGGCAAAGAAAACTGTGCATAGACTTTTCTTCTGCTTTGCATCCCTGCCATTAAGTTTACTGGCTGCGTGTGGCCAGTGTATAAAACCCCCTTCATAATCCCTGTGGTACAGCAGCGGTCCCAAAAGAAGGGCTTAAAGAGTAGGTACAAACATGAAAGAGTGCCTGGGGAGTGTGCCTGAGAGGCTGGGGCCATAGCCAGCGTTTGGAGCCTGCCCATGCCTAGGGGAGCAGAGGAGCTCACAGTCCAGTGACTGGGTCCAAACACAGCTGCCTGGTGAGCCTCCATAAGGGGCTGCTCTGCCAGGACTGTGACATCCCATAAACACCCTTCTTTGCTGGGATCAATCATGCCTCTGGCACGAGCACTCCTGCCTGGAGGCTGAACGTGAGGTTGGCGTGCTTGCTCCCAAGTGACCTGTCTGCACTCCCACAGCAACCTAAATGTGTACTGGGTTAGCACAAACAGCGCCAACACCCCCATTTCCACCGGCACATTTCTGTGCACTGAACTGCTTCACAAAATAGCATGTTAGGTGTTTGAAAGAAATGTGAAGATTGGACTAGGTTTTCACTATTAACACTCTCTAAACAAGACACAGCTCCTGACTTGGACAGTGAAGGAATTTCTAGTTCACTTTTGCTTCTTCTCAGCTTCATTTCTGGTTATAAGGAATCAGGTGCAGCACAGGACTGGTAAAATTTTGGGATGTTGTTTCAAACTCAGTTAAAATCTTGTGAGTTTGTCATGTATAGTACACTCTGCTTTCCATTATCTATTGATCCCTCTCTGTGCAGATTAAATTTTTAGCAAACAAACAAACAAAAAAATAAAAACAAAGAGAAGGAAAATAACTACTGACTAAAGATTAATGGGGAGCGGTGTATATGCAGCTTTTTTAAATTTCCTCCATTCTTTCATTAGCAGGCTGGTGAAAAGCCTCTATAGAGAGTCCCCTACTGCTATGCAAATCACTTGTATTTCATGGGAGAACAAGATTGCCTCACCTTCCTTATTTTATTTACTTCATCTTTTCAGATGAACAGGTGGTCTCAGTCCTTCTAAGACTAACTCTAGATGATCACCAGAAGAAGTGAATGCATAAGGAAGACCTTACAGAGTCTTTTGGCACCTCAAGTGAGCCTACAAAATAGCTGGAAAGAGACTTTTTGCATTGGGGTCAAGTGATAGGACAGGAGGGAATGGCTTAAAGCTGAAGAAGGCTAGGTTTAGATTAGGAATTAGGCAGAAATTCTCTAGTGTGAGAGTGGTGAGGCAGTGAAACAGGTTGCCCAGAGAAGCTGTGGATGCCCCATCCCTGGAAGTGCACAAGACCAGGCTGGATGGGGCTCTGAGCAACCTGGTCTAGTGGAAGGTGTCCCTGTACATGGCAGGAGGGTTGGAACTGGATGATCTTTAAGATCCCTTTCAAAGACAAAAGATTCTATGATTCTATAAAAAGGCAAACAACTAATATAGGCTGAAGGTGAAAACTATTATCTCATAATGACCCAAAATATTGTAAGATACTGTGCCACTAGTTCACCCTCTCAAAAAAAGTCTGATCCTGAGTCCATGGTTGTACTAAGTTTTATCTCAGTTTTTATCTCATGTTTTGGACATGTAAGAGAACAGAGCAAACAGTTGGATTTTGAAGCCATGTGGCTTAATTGTCGTACATAGATAAATAACATACCAAGGAATGCAAATATATCCTAAAAAGAGAAACTGAAGTAACTTGAAAGTGAGAGGGACAGTTTCTGTACAAGGAGAAATTGAAAAGCTCAAGCTAATAAGCAATGAATTTAAAAGAGACAGAGTGACAAAATTACAAACTCTGAAATATGGGCAATCCAGTGTTCCTATCAAATACATCAAATAAAGCTGCCCGACATGAACACAAAATTACAAAAGAGAAAAAGCAGAAATATTTCCATACTCAGTGGGTTAAGATCAAAGAAGGTGACTCATCCTGAAATGATGATCATACAAAGTCCCAGTGCCAAACCATGATCATCTACTCCCTGGGGACGGCTAATCTTCATTTGCTAGGTTACAACTAGTTGAGGAAGAAGTCACCTTCTATCCAGGTATAAAGATCCCCCCCCAAATTCCAGATCACTGATTTGATCCAGCATGGAAACCTTCCCACTTCTCAACCAGGCCTAATTGAGCCACAACAGAGTTAAAGCGCATCACTACACTTCCAATGACAACTTGAAATTAACATCCTTTGGCCAATTTATTTTTCTTTCTTGAGCCAAAGATTATTTTCCTAGAAAGCTGTCTGACTGTGCTCTCTGTAACACTCCCTGCAAAACAACACTTCCAAACTACAGCTCACTTGAAAATTGTCAAGAGGAGTGAACACAAGGAACAGGACAGTGTTTCTACATGGGGAGTTTCAACACCTGAGATCACTTCATGAAGTGGCTCTGGGGTGTTCTTTGCACTCACGCAGCATGTGCTTGCTGGGAGTTAGGAGTAAAATCTTAGCATTAATAAAGTCAGCAGGAATTTTTCCAGTGAGCCAGAATGTTTGTTTCCTTCTGTAAACAAATAGTAAAATATTTAATCCCAAAAATGTGTAATAAGCAATAGGGTGTAAAACAAAATCTCTTTCAAGTTGAATGAAATTTCTTGCAACCCAAAAAGTGTTTACTTGAAATCCTTCACCAAGGAATGCCTTTTAATATTTTGAGTCATAGTTCCCTCACATATTCCCTTTCTATAGATGTTTCTATAACTGTCTCTCAGTTGTTCTTAGATAATTTCCATGTAAAAAGGACAAAGTTGTCCTTTTGTGCTTGGCTGGAACAGGAGATCCTCGTCACAACTATGCTCTTAAGTACTTAAACAATGGTGAAGCTGAATAAACATTCTGATGATGAAAAAGAAAAGAAACAACTACAATATTACAAAGATCTGTCCATGACATTTGTTGAAAAATAATTTGCTGTTCCCTTCCTACATTGATACCTACATTTTAATTTGAGGAATTGCATACATAACAAGTTTTAACTATAACATGAACTTAGAAACATGGTTCTGGTCATTTTCATGGCAGGAAGTATTGCAGACCTCAGTCGTTTAAGTGGAATAACTTTTTCTTGACACTCTGCTCAACAAATGTCTTAGGAGACAAACCTAATCACACAAATGACAATGATCTCTCCTGATCTCTGCAAGTACTCTGAAATTATTATTAATGCTATCAAGAGATAGCAAGAATTTGTGATCTAAATACAAAGGGAACAGAATACACAACTATACACTGTATTAATTATTTTCCCATTTTGTGTGGATATCTGTGGATAAACTGGATGTTTTCAGAAGCACATAAATTTACAGCCCTCATTGTCACAAAGAAAATATGAAAAAAATGTGGGAAATAGGAGTGTTCCTTCCCTGACAGCACCAGCAGATTGTGAGACAGAAGATGTGAGCTAATTGTGGAGTCCATAAAGATATGTTTTTACCTGGTAGCCTAAGGACTGTGCTTATGATCATTGTAAAACACTCAAACAATGTAAACATGTGTTTTCATTCTTCTTTTGCCACAATGATCTTAAATCTTTCCCAGTTTATTTTTATTGCCAGTAACAGGGAAGCTCTCCTAACTTGAAAAAGAGGACAAGAGAACCTCAGTAGAGCATTGTTCTGGATATTAAATACCAGCAGCAGCCCCCAGTACCTCACTGTTTGTGTTTGGTCTGTTTGTCATGGGGCTTTTTTTAAATTACATATCATCTAAGATTAAACTAGGCATATTTCTCAATGGTAAAACAAGTATTTTAAGCAAAAAATACACACCCAGGTCACTCACTACCTCCCTAGGAATTCCTGAGTCAGGGCTGCTGCCCATTTATGCCAGGACAGCTGTGGGTGTGACCAGACCCTCAGCTGGCTACCACCAACTGTACAGCTGAAATGACAAACACTGGGTAGAGATGTGAACATAATCTCAAAAATGTGAAGTTCACTGTTTTAACCACTCCCTTCTGCAACAGCTTCTTTACACAAGTGCAGTTATGTGACGAGATGGCAAATGGAATATTGGGATATGCAATTTGAAGAGAGTTGCATGGCACCACTGCTATATTTTCAAGCAATAAAAAGTGGCAATTTCTCTGTCAGTCTTGGCATCTTATTTTTCTTCTATATATGCTTATACTGTGGATTCATATTAGTGATATTTAGATTTGTTATTTCACAAACAAATCTACAGCGATTCTTAGGCATCTCAGAAAGATGGCCAGTACAACCTTCTTTAAGCAATGATCAGTTAAAAAAATAGCCTTTCCACCTCAAACACATTATTTTACTGTCCAGCAACCCCCTGCTTCATGTTGTTTGCCTAGCTGGAGATCAAAAGCTCTTACTTCTAGAATGGCAGCAAGTGAGAAAGAAGAAAACCTTGACTCAAGCAATTTCTTCCTCTGATAAAAACACTGTGTAGCCAAGGGATGAAATCCGACATGTCCAGTCCATCTGTGCAGCTGCGTTCCACAGCTGCTCATGCAAGTCCCAGAGTGGATTAGCAGATGTAGGCTGCTACCCTCCGACACACAGGTCTTGTCCTCACGGGTCACCCAGCCTCGCACCGCTCGCGCGTGCGGCGGCTGTCTCGAATACCACGGCAGCATGCTGGGCACACAGCAGTCCTTTGCTCCCTTCTCTTTCATGCAGCCAGACCTGCAGCATCTTCAGGATTAGAAACTTTCTGTAGGACCCCCCACCATGTTCACTACCTCCAAATCTGGCAGAAAGCTTAAAAAAACAATCCGACAGCCCTTCTGCCTGCATGCTTTTATAGCGGAATGACTGAAAGAGCCTCATCTTTTTGCTCTGACTTTTTTCAATACATACTGTCTGATGAAAACATATGAGCTCATTGGAACTTACAGAGAGATGTGGCAAACTTTATATATTTATTTAGGCTCTGAGATCATTTGGACTCTAGACTCTCTCTAAGAATATGATTTGATTTTTTTATCTCAACAGCCACCTGTTAGAAATTTTTGTTTGTATATTGTGATTGGTGCCTACCACACGTGCAAGTACTTTCCCACATGCATTAGGTAATAACCAGAAAGTTTACACAGAAAATTCCTAGTCTACCCTCTTAGAGAAAAATATCTTGATGGGAATCACAGTTCTGTATGTCATTCTTTTGCAAATAAACAGAGGGTTAATACATCAAGTAGCTTGTCCAACAATCCACTGCAACTCAAAGTAAAACCTTGAAATGTTTTATAGTAAATTTACTTCATATATCCAAACCTCCAAACATCTGAGTCACACTTCTGAAGAGCTCAGTATTAGAAGGTCTGGCTTAATCCAGGCATCACTAGATATATTCACAAGAAACCTCATTGCCAGAAATACTTTTCTTATGAAAATTCAGGTCTATGTTTTACACAGGAGTTTATATTCCTGGGTGTCTATGTGGTGCAAACACAAAGTGCTATCATTTGAAGCTTTATCACTGTTAGTAGCCAATTTTTTTCTTCTAAACGTTGTCCGCACTTCCTTTCATATTTGGCACCAGGCTTTTAGACAACAAGAAATAAAGAAAATTGATATGCTGTCAGATTTAATAACAATAAGTCTCTCTGATATGCTATTATTTGTTTAGATTTTGGAAAAGTTAAATATTGCAGCTATATATCTTAAAATATTCAGAGCTTTTCTAACCTATTGCAAGACATCTTTCAATTAGCAACACCTTATCTTAGAAGTGGTAACAAAAAGGACTAAACTCTAGCTCCATGTCACACTGAAAATTGGTCAGAAGTCTGAAAAGGAGCGTGTCTAACCTCCATCATTTTAAATATGATCAGAACAAATTTTATTTTCTTAGAAACAAAATATGAATGAAAATGTTGGATTTTTTTGTAGTGTTTCATTTTTCTTATATACAGAAAAAAAAATCTACATTTTTCTTTTCTTTGTTCTTAACCACTGAAGCTTTCCATCAAAAGAAAAAATGTTCCTAATTTCTTTAAAAATTTTCAAAGAAAATACCTACTATTTTCTAAGTAGCTCTAGCTGCAAGATATGGCAGCATGACATAAAAGAAAACACTTTCTTCTTTCTGCAGAATAAAGAATAAGAACAATAGTTCTTTATTCTCAGAAGAAGAAAGCTCACTTTAAGATTCTTTCTCTTGATAAAGATTAACAGATTTCACTGACAGATAGATAGATGTGCAAAACCAGTTCATTCTCAGTTTCATTTAAATAGACCTCAAACCCCATCCCAGGACACCTGCAGATGCATTCATACATGGAGCCTGAGCTGAAGTCAGGATTCTGTGCACAAAAATCACTCAAGGGGCTATCCTGGGGCTTCCATCTTTTGCTGCCTCTAGGATATACATTTTCACAGACCTGTGACAGACTATTTATCTTTTCAGGTATAGAAAGAGGACAAAAATGTTGAGAGGTTTAAGGTTACTATCATCTCCATTCATGTATGAAACAAATTACTGTGTACTTTGGATCAAGATTCTTCTGAAAAATGCCCTGTCTCTGTTTTTAGCCAAGAAGTTCAAGAGGCGCTACATTTAATAATAAAGGAATGTCTAATTCTGAGGCCTCTGGGCAGGCTGCTTTTCTATCTGAGACTTTTCTAAGTTGTTTTTTGTTTGTTTAAACTCCTAGAAGGCTTTCTGCTAATACTAAATTTAAATAATGTAAATATTCTTTTCTAAAACACCATCGAGATGGATGTTTTAAAATTGTTATGCATATAAAACATTGCAACAGAGCTCTAGTACCAAAGAAAGTTTAACTCAGTCATTCTTTTCACAAAATTTATCCACAACAGCATTTTTGGAGAAGTTTTTCAGATATTTCAAGGACTGCTTTCCAGGAAGGGTCTTTTCCATTCAATTCTTGAACAGGTCTTCTGTCATTCACTCTGCACATGACAGATGGCTTTTGTACTTCTTATCAGTAACATCCACTTGGATTTGACCCTAGGTGAACACCAGTTACTAAGACTGAAAGGCTTTCCTAGCTTTCTGTCAGTGAAACTGCTGGAAAAATGGGCAACATCCTACATCTCAGTGATAGCCAAGTAGTTCAGTGCTGCACTATTGACAGTGGTGCACTGGGAAAGATATAAGTGCCTAACTCACCTGTGAGGCAAAAGAGATCTAGGTAACTCTCTTATGCCAGAATCAGTAGAAAGTAAGCTCTATTTACTCCTGATTTCTCTCAGCTCACTGTCAGTTTCCATGTTATACCTTCACTGCAGAAAAAGACTGAGTATGCTGTGAAACCACTGCTTCCTTTCCAGGCTGTGATGCAGACAGACATCAACGTCTCAATAACATCAAAAACATCAGTAACCATGTGAACCACATCAGTTCCCTCCATATTATTCTAATTTTCTGAGGGGATCTCTATCCCAGAATTCATTTGCCCATGATCCTCAGACACTCCTGGTGCTGGCTTATGGTACTAGGCAGAAGGAACATACTCAATTGGCTAAACAGAAAAGTGGTAGGAGGCAGAAACTGGAACCAGTGAACTCATTCCACCATTACACCCCTTCTCATTAGTTCTTACCTCACTTGTGAATTCCCAGCGCAGAACAAGCTAAAAGCCATGACAGACTGGGATAGGAAGCCCACAGTGGGCAACCTCCAAGCATCTTGAGCTCTCATCTGAGGTGGACTATACTTAATGTTTATTTTGTGCTCTGGCATAATGAAAAGCATATCAAGAACTTTGCACCCGGACTTACTTTATTTCAAACTTCACCATGTATACAGGATTTAAAAGAACAGGGCTGCTGAATGGAAAAAGTAGGCTGCCAGTAACTTCTGCAGTAAATTCTTTATTGCATTATGGTAGTTGGGTCTTTAGACTTGCACAGTTAAAATAATGGGCCTGATCATCTTTGACAACTAAGCTCTTGTTCACTAATTTAACAAAGGAACTGTAAACAGAATGCAACTGTAAGTTGATCCAATATGCAGAAGTATTGTAATGACATGCACATGCAAATTAAGGAAAGATAATATGCATCTGAATGCCAAGAATACTGTCAGTAAATATGTAAAGGGCAATTTTTGAAATGAAAAAGGATAGAAATTCTATTGGAAGTTTAAAAATGCATATAAAGATTAATTATCTGAGGTTTAGAGGGAAACATTTAGGTTAGACATTTGGAAAAAATTTCTATTCCTAAAGTAAAATATTTGCCAAGAGATGTGACTGAGACAGCATCACTATATGTGTTCAAGAGTAGACAAGATGAAAACCATATGTATGTAATGCAGAAGAAAGTCCTGCAACAGGCCAGGGATAAAGTACATGAATTAAGAGACTCATCCAACTCATTAGAAATAAATCTTGAAGGAACTAGCCCTGCAATCCTTACAGAAATGTATGATTTCAGTGGGACCATGTATATAAGCCAGGGCAAATAACTTAAGAACAAAATGTCCTTAAAGATTTAGAATTGTGAGTAAGAAACCACATAAACAGTAAAAACAGTAGAAAAAAAAAAAAAAAAAAAAAAAGTGAACAGGTTGAGAAGTTTATTTATCAGAAATGCTATTGAATTGGAGAGAAAACCTAACTCATTCTTTCCAAGTCCATACAAAAGGCTTTCGGTATTAAAGGACTTTGGAAAACTTGAAGTAGGTTTGTTGGGGGTTTTTTGACTTTGTCTTACCCATCACTTACTGCATATTCACAGAAAATTAAGATCACCTTGACAGCAAAAGAATTTAACCAAGACTTTCAAACTTAGAAGTGAAATAATAAGACAGTTATTTACATTTGTGAGCACTAACTGGTTTATACCTTGCTTCTCTGACCTGACTTTGGAAGTTACCTGCAAATTTTCTGGGACAGGAAGTATCCAAATACATCACCTCAGCAAAGAGAGTCATTCCTGGGATGCATAGAGAGCACATATTTCCAGCATGACACATATGGACTCCTTCACAGGACTACAGGAGCTTCTTTTGGGACACAATTATTTTTCTTCTACAACAACAGCTTGTTTCCTTTGTTTAGTTTATTATGGTCTTTTATGAGGATTTTACTAGAAATTAATACGCTGAAATTCTCCATTCTCTTCCAGTTCCTCTGCCATCAGCTCATGAGAAACATGAAATAACTCCTGGGTAGCTAAACTAACTCATTTCAGGCTAGTCTGGAAATCTTTTACTACTTTGAGTTCTACAAAGTAAGTCCAAGTGACAAAGTTCAACCAGGGGCAGATATTCCCAAACATAAAAGTGCAGTTACACATACTTGAACAAAAAAAGAATTAAAGCCATGTCTGAACATCTTCAGTACATTAGAAGGCTCAAGTTTATCTAGAGCACTTTTTGCACTTACAATCTTCAGACAGCATTCCACAAACATATTTTTGAGTATGCAATCCTGCTCCTTTTATTATACTTCAGACATGCTACTGCCAGTTCACTAATAACTACGTTGATCCATACTGTGCTCAGGACTCATCCTCGCAGAGCCAGCAATGAAACTACTCATGGCTTGTCTTTTGCAGTGACTCTTCCACAAGTTATTCCGATTGCCTTAGAGAACTCCTAAATAAAACAGATTTTCCCAATCTGCATGGGAATGCTATGGAGGATGGTGTTCAGGGCCCACTCATATCAGTTATTGTTTCTGCACACAAAGCTGTAAAGAGCATGTCTGTATGTAAGCACCTGCTTAACCAGCTTTTGCACAAACACAGTGATGTGAGATGCAACAAAGACCATACAGACTTTGAAGAAAATGGCCTTGAGTGGGGATGACTGTAGGAAAGGTAAAAATAAATTCTTATCCTCATAGGAACAGCTATTTCATGAATGAATGTTTTGAAGCCTAAAGATAATACCAATGCACATTAAAAGACATTTTATGAGACTCAAATTTCAGTTTGCAACATCTTGCAAATATTTAACAACCTACCAAGTAGCTGAGATCTTCCAGAAAGGCAATACAGCTCTCTATAGTACAGAATTAGCATTCAGAAAAAAGGGATTTCTTTGTTCACATGCTCCTACAGGATCTACAGATGTACCTACTTTTCACACTAGACAGCTGCTGGCAACTCTACACCTCACTTTTTCTGAATCATGAATTTTATGGAATCTTTCTGCTTTCTCCACAACAAGTATGCAAAAACAAGGAGATGATTTTCACCCTTTGTCAGGCCAAAAGTATGGTGTCATCTTTCTTCCTGCAGGTATGCCCTCAGCTTTTAAAGTACAAGCAAAGACTTTCTCAGAATGAGGATGTAAAAGGTCCAAATTAAAATAAGGACTCGTTAATTCTGAACTATAGGCTTGGAATGACTCATTAATTCTGAATTATAGGCCTGGAAGGTCTTGTTTTCTTTCATTTTCCTTCACATATACATTGACTAGATTTGTACCTGTAGAAAAACTTCCAGTTGAAGGCATCAGCAACTCCAGAACCAGAACCAAAAGGAGAACAACTTCAAAGTCTAACACATTGGGTGCAAATGCCCCAACAGAAAGATTTACCAAAGTGTAACTGGCACAAGACACACCAGTTTCTTTCACTGGGGACTGATATAATGCCTCCCACCATGTCAGACTCCCCAGCTGTCTGCTTTCATGGGGGGCTGCATACAACAACAGGCTGGGGCAGCACTCAGACCCACCTCTCCCAAAGAGAATTAAAACACTTCCCAGATCTGTTTATCTGAACTTCCCCTGCCTAACCCATGTGCATTCAAAGCTGTTATTCCAGACCTCTTATCCAAAGTCCTACAGTACATAAACCTTCTAGACAGTAAGGGTAGAGAGAATAATGCCCAAGGAGTGTGAATGAAGTATCTGTAACTGCACTAAACACGTGAGAAGAAGACTGCATCAGAGAGAGGAACAGAATGTGTCAAGTAGGAAAGCCCCAAAACAGGTTGGGTGTGGAGAACTGGAATCCTAAGAAACAAACCATGAAGCCAAACCCTGAAGGGGTTTTATTTCCACTAGGGAGGTGGAAATCAAAGCAAATGGAACTGCACAGAAGTGAGAATGTGATACAGTAATTAATGAGAAGAACAGCTACTAACAGAATTAGGAAAAAACAACAAAACATGGTTTACTATGATGGTGAACAGAGAAAAGATGAAAAAATATCTTTTTCTAGTGCTTCAAAACTGCTTAGGTTTTTTTCTATTTCAACACACTTACAAAAGATTTCCACAATCTACTGCATCTGTAAGCAATTCCAGCTTTCTAACATGTGACATCCGTTTTAGTCATTGTTAGGGAAAATGGGATAGACCATTTTCTTCACTAGCCCAGCACTTTTCCATAGTATTCAGGAAAGAAACACACACTCTGTAAGGTTCTTTCAAGTACAAATGCACGTTGTCTGCTGGTAATGACAATGTGTTCATTGTCTTATTTATGAAAATAAGTATTGAGAAACATAACATCTTTTTTATACAGCAGCAGCAACCTCATGTCCCTGTAAGATACAACAGATGCGGCAACACACACTGAAATTATTCAGAGACCAAAGAATGGACAAAGCAAACTCAGTTCCTGATAATGGTGTTTCCAGTCTTGGTATGGCTTACAGCACCATGTCATCTTCAACATCTCCCTACCAAAATCCTTCTGTAGTCAGAGAGGTAAGAATTTCCTTAGATGGTCCACGACCACAATGCAGATGGCAAAGCACACCATGTGTGATGTTGCTCACTGAGCATTTTTTGCTCTGTAGTTACATGGGACACACACAGCCTTACATGATTTTTAAAGAGAACTGGTGGCCAAGGGGTGGCTGCCACTTGGGGATTCGAGCTCAAGTTGTTGGATCATTACCTACATAGCTTGAGGTGCTGATCTGAATTCTGCAGCATGAAGTCACAAAGTACTTTCAGATTGGAAAACCAAATGTAAAAGAAAGCTTTCAGTCCTTTCGCTTGAAACTGCTGATGGGGCTGATGCTGCGAGGAACACAGGTACATCCCGTGACTGGTTGCTACTGGCAAAAGCAATAGTAAGAAAGGCAAGGAAAAGAACAGCATGACAGCTGTAAAGAGCATGACTTCAATCTTGATTTTTTTATCTAAGTTGCAACAAAGCTGCAGCAGAATACCCACCAATATAGATAAAATCTTAACAGTTTATGTATATGAGTTCATTAAAATAGATTTAATCCAGGAAGCTTGCTTTCTATTTACAAGGGTTTTTTACTGAACAAGCTAAGAACATTGCACTTACAAAACCTTTGGGAATATGACAGGGTGCTGGCTTCATTTAAGCAAACTGCAGGAGCACATTTCTAAAACACACAAGCCAAGGAAGGGTATGGTAGGCTGCCATTCCCTCAGACATTACAACAAAGTTTATTTATGCAGAATCAAAGGAAACATCAGTGGAAAGCACAGCAATGAAAATGATGACTGAGCTTGACTTCTGACCGCTCTGGTTTTTCTGTCTCTGACCTTTCCACTTAACCAGACTTCAAACTCAGCCTATGATCTTCATCCTGCAATATTCTGATAGCACTCAGCATTCTGAGGTGCTGCAGAGATGTGCTGAACAGATTATATGATGAAATCCAGATTTAGGTAACATCTGTGATAGAAACATGTCCAAATTGTTAGTCATTAGCTACTACAAAGGAGGAGCTGTTATTACTGATATCCCTTTTTATGTCAAACTGATGGTGTCCTGTTTCTCAAACCTAATAACTGTCTGCTGTCATATGAGAAACTCTGTGATTTTAATCATTTATTATGGTGGTGACAAAACTTGTCTGTATTTTCAAAACAATGTGAATACCTTAATTGTGACATAAAAAAAAAATAAATTGTTGGACAACCTAAGTTTAAGATTAGAGGCCCACATTATGCATGCATGCAAAGCTGGAACACAAAGTAGCAAACATTGCTTTAGCCAGTAGTGCTGAGATCACAATGAATGTGTAACTTCTATCATACCTGCAGGAACAGGTATTTCCTGTAAGTAATTTCCAATAAGGGGAAAATGTGCCTGCCACATACATTTTTTTGAGTACACTGAAATCCTACATGCTAGAGAAACATTAAAAAGCAGCATTGTATTTGGTGGAAAAATAAAGGTATTAGGTGTACATAAACAATATACAGTAAGTAAAACACATGAACAGGAGACAGTGCATCAGATGAATTACTCTGCAAAGAAAATCTTACCATATTGCTTCCATATATACTATGTGTGAAATAAATTAGAAATGGTCATTTGGTATCTTTTTTCCCACATCAGGGCAACGACTTCCAGTGCACTCCACAAAAACTGTGAGGCTAATGATCAACACTTTAAACATATTGTTTCACATGTGATCACATACTCTTCCTCAGGCAAACAAGCTGTTAACTCACTTCACTTACTTCATTGGGACTACACATGGAAATGAAAATTGAACAGGGCAAGAGGTTGAGAGTTCAATATTTAGCTTTTGCTTGCTGAAGTTAATGCAGCTTGAAAAACGTAAGGACAGAACATTTTAGAAAGCAATACTAGATTTAAAAAAAAAACTGTTTAGTTAACTAAACGATTACAATTTGTTTAAGAAAAGCAGATCACCAATTTACAGTTTGTTTTGGTCTGAAATAAACAGTTCACTTACCATATATTCCATGTTAGAAGCAGGTGGGAAGACTTTGCCTCTGACTTGATTATGATAATCAAGAATGGCAATCATGTCATTCTGTGAAATGTACCGCTTCCGCCTGGCTTTGGGAATTTTTGCAGAGTCCAGATGAGCTGCCAAAGCTGTCTTGATGTCAGTGAAATTATTGTCTGACAGGAATAGGTCAGTGGAGTTGTGTAACACTAATGCACTTGTTTCACAGAGAACGGAAAATAAGAGAGTGCAACTGATTGCAGCAATTACTGTCATTTTGGGGCCAAAGGAGACAGATAGGCCACAGAGGTACTCTGATTTAAGTCAGGGCAGCAGAAATAAAATCTGTAGAAGAGAAGATACCAAAGATGTGATTCTGTACATCCGGGTAGCAAGGCAAAGTGAACTAGCAGGCTGTGACCAGAAAAATCATTCTGTCAGCTCAATCATAAAAACAATCCAGGCAGAACACGTGCTGCTGAGCAATTTTGAATAACTGTATTAAGTGATAACGGTCTTAGTACAACACACCAACTGAAGTATTATTATACCATGGATTACATTGTCAGAGCTAGTAGTATTCCTGAAATACTGATAGTGCTATCACACTCTATCAGTCAGTCCATAAACCACACTATAAATCTTAAATGGGGAGACTGCAAGAAACCTCACATCGTGTTTGCCACTGAAAATTAAAAAGACATCCTAGGCTATGCCTATCCCATAGGCATGGACTGTTTTGACACAATGTGGCAGAGATAAACCAGTAGGCAAAAGAAAACATATACAGCATGAAAACAGGACATCTTAGAAATAGCATTCAAATGTGATGAGCATTGATAAAACTGCATGCAAAGCAAACTTATGGAACTGAATGGCTTACCTCTGGATAATACCAAGAAAAAAAGAACACAGTCTATTGTTCTCCCAGTATATATAGCACTCTCCTATGTGATGATATGAACCTTTGTGAAGAAGTGTCTCTTATTACAACCCCCCAAAGAACAAAACTGTGCTGGTTGTGAAGCTTCTGGCTAGAGGAGCTGCTGACAGCCTTTATATGTTACAGCCTGTACGAGCCGGTCCGGGCAGTGTCCCGGCGGGTCCCGCTCAGCCGAGGCGGGCGGGAGGGGCTGTGCCGAGCACACCGCAGCCATTGGGTGGCACCCGGAGGGTGGGTGCTTTGGGGGCTCAGTCACACCCCCAGCTGGTGCAGCACAAAGAGGCAGCGGGCAAGGCTCCCTATTCGGCATTTCCTACCTTTTTTTTTTTTTTTTCCCCTCCGTGGCTGGTTTTTTTTCCCTCGTTTCCCGAGCATCATGTTGGCTTGGGAAGCGCTGTTTCACGCAGCTCCACGAGCCCCCAGGGCGCAGCGTGGAGCGCAGAGTTTGCAAACCTGAGTTTGTTGTCGCGGTCACAGGAAACAAATCCGTGCCACGCCGTGCCCCCGGCCCGGCCCGGCCCGGCGCAGCGTCCCCGGGCCCGCCGGGGAGCGGGCGGGCGGCAGCCCGGGCCACGGCCCCGCTCCATCCATCGCCGGCACGGCGGCCGCTCCAGGGCTGGCCCGCCCTCCGCTCGCCCCCTTCGCCTCCTCCCTCGCCCTCTGCCCTCCGAGGCACAGGCTGAGCTCCGGGCGGTCGTGGCTGTCCCAAAGCAGTTACCTGAACGTCTGCCAGTGAGAAGCTACGGGAGCGGCAGGACCGAAAGCTCCCGCCAGTGCCAGGGAGACATCTGCTTCCCATTAGCTAGCCTATAGCTGGAATTATTTAAGCACAGAATGGTCCAGCCACTCACACAGCAGAGCTAAGGGCATAACACTGAGGCCATGACGAAAGCGAGCGGAGAGGCAGCAGCAGCCAGAGATTGTGTACTGGGGACAGCGTATGGGAGCTGCACAATGTCAGGCTGACCCTCGCCAGGGCTGGGCGACCTGGGGCAGCCTGTGAAATGAGACCCTTAAAAGTGTGATTACAATAGTTTGTGACATCATAAAGGAGCTAGGAAGGAGAAACACAACAGGTCTGCTATTACACCAAAACTTACGAGCGCTCAAAAGTTTCAGTAGCTCCGTTAGAGAAGCATTATGGGCTTTAAGTACTAAGGAAGTGCAGTCCGGTAGTTGAAGCCCAGGGCTGGATGCCAACGCTCACGCTCTCCTTTTGGCTCTGCTGCTCACTTGCTGTGTGGCCTAACCCAAACCATTTAATCTCTGTGTGCAATCTCTACAACAGTATAATAGTCTTCTACAGACATGTCATAAGGATCAAATTACTGGTGTTTGATAGTGTGCTTTTTGTGATGAAAGGTGTTAAGTATAAAGTATTATAATTAGTTACATTACTATATGTATACCCAGCCTGTCCAAAACTGCTACTTCGGCTGCAGGTATTACTTTGCATGATTATACAAGAAACTTGAAGATACAATTTGTCCTTACAAGAGTAGATGTTGGGTGATTCATTTAACTCAATTTTCTTTCTTCTGAAATGAAGTTCATATTTCTTCCTGTTAATGTCAGGAACTGTCTTCCCATTGTTTGAATACAATAAGAATTCTCAGCTACTTTGAATTGCCACAGGTCCCTTGATTTCATCTGAGCTGCAAAAAGCTATCAAAGGGAAGACACCAGCTTAACACATTAGGAAGTTCAGAGAGTAGATTTTACTAGTTAGTCACATTTTAGAGTACTATAATTATTTCCTCATACCTCATGACAGGAGGCTCTTAGGATACAGGGCACTATACAGAACAGCAAGGATATACAAGCAAATGTGAAATAGCCACAGCTTTTGCATCTGTAAAACTGAGCTACACTTCCCTTAAAACAGAGTTTATGAGAAAATTCTTTTATTTGCCTTACCATCTAATTATGTGTTTCCATGTCAACAGGCAGTCAGTGCAACTACTCACCTAAATGTGAAAAATAAAAAGGTTATGAGCAATGCTAATAAGAATTATTGTAAAAAGTGTATTCTGAATGTGAAAGGCCTTACAGCATGAGGATATCTCAACCCAAGTCGGGGTTGAGTTGTCAAGATAAATAAAATAAATAAAATAAAGGGCAATAATTCTTGGACTTAATTTCAGCTAATGTTACCAGTGAGAAAAGTTATATAATCAAGAATGAGAAAGAATGTAGAAGAAAAATAACTCAGTTTATCTTCAGAAAGACTCAGTTCTAGGAAATGGACTAGATTTCAAGGTTTCACTAGAAAATATCTACATTTTCACAGAACCAGTGTTCGTGCAAAGGAAAAAAAAAGGAGAAATGGCAATATAACTTGTTAGCATAAGATCTAGATTTTGTCTGGGCCACAGGCTATGCAAAGACATGGATCAAAAAGAACAGGATATAAGTTTATTAAATGTAGCATCTTTATCTTCACTGCACAATAAAAGTGATGACTCACAATAGTCATGGTTCTTCTGCAGTGTATTCCTTTCATTAAGACTATAAATTCTAAATTTCTGAGTAATGGGTGATTACCCATTGCTCAACAAAGTGGGATGAACTTCATCATGTTGACTGACATTTATTTTAGTAAATGAATTAAGAATTTATAAAAGCTGAATTGTGGTAATTTAAGAATAGCATATTTACAGCAAAATAATTTTATGCTGATTGCTAATATTAGGCATCTAAGCTTGAAATATTTATTATAATTTATTTTACTTCTGAATAACTTGACAATACCTGCCTGGGATTTGAGATACTTTTGATATTATATCTGTAGTGGCAGAAAATAATTTGTACAGTTGAAGTATAAAATGTGTTGTTTTTTTTTTTTTTCCCCTGGTCTCTTCAAACACAGTAAAGTTTGAAAAGCCTCACACATTCATATTTCTTAAATCACACCAGATACACACCCTGGCAGGTTGTTTGAATAACTCTGAACTTCATTGACTGTATTGACTATATCTTTATTAAGTACACTGGAGGTTTAGCACTCAGTTTATATGTAGACAGTTTTTTGGTGTCTTCATCTGAATATTGGAATCCTATCCAGCAGTTCAAATTGTACTGAAGATAAAAGCTTCAAACAAAAAAGATATATGACATGGACAATCATAGTCTCAGCATTATACATTTTTTCTAAACAAGTTTAAAATATAACTTTTACCACATACAAACATTAATATCCTTAATATACTGTGTAGCCAATGGTACAGGATTGGGTGGCAGCAATAACAAAACTGGCACATAGAAGACTCATGAAACAATTTCACAGAGTTGTTAGGATTAGAGTTAGTTGTTAGTTGTTAGGGTTGGACCTGTGGGGATCATCTAGTCCAACCTCTTTGCCAAGGCAGAGTCACCTGGAGCAGGTGACACTGGAATGTGTCCAGGTGGGCTTTGAATGTCTCCAGAGAGGGAGACTCCACATCCTACTGGGCAGCTGTTCTGTGTAAAGAAGTTATCCTTCATGTTGAGATGTAACTTCTTGTGTTTTAGTTTACAGCCATTACTCCTTTTCCTGTCACTGAGCTCCACTGAAAAGAGTCTGACACCATCCTCTTGACACCCAACTTGTTGTCCCTGAAAATAAACCTTCCAATTTATTTTAGTATAACAGTCAGTTCTCATGAATTGTAAGATAAACAAGGATCTTGTTTGCATTCCTTTGTGATAAGATATCACCTGATGGACTTCTCAAGTGACCAATGGGGATGGAGAAGTGGTAACTTCTCTGTCCAATCTCTGGTCACTGTCCAGAAACTTATATATACGAGGTCAACAATAAACGAGAGAGTTCTTTTCTTCTTCTCTGCCCAAACACCTGTTGTGTGTGTTGCTGTGTTCCCTCTATGCATCACAGTAACACCACCTTTGTGATATTTATTGCATTCATGGGGTCCCCTCTCAGTCTTCTTTTCTAGACTAAACAGGCCCAGCTTCCACAGTCTCTCTTCATAAGAAAGATGGTCCCAGTTTACTCAGGTTTGTCTGTTGTTACTGGAAATATATCAATAGCCTATAAAAGTCTTAGCAGAAAATGAGGAACAATTATTTATAATGAGAGGAAATGCTAATTACATGTATCAAAACTCTGCTCTGCCAAGAAATTCCTGCCAAGTAGAGTGGATGCTAAAGAGCTGTTGCCAGTCATAATATAACATTTCTTAGAAATGAGGTAATTAGCACACTTTGAGGCACTGATAAAATCAATATTCTTCTCACTGACACATCAGCAGAAACCCCTGGTCACAGAGGAGGGAAGCAGAAGGGTTAAGAATTTACTAGGCTAAGTGTACTTGTCATTTCAGAAAAACATTTTCCAGAGTTTCCTTTGGTTATTGTGTCACAAATCACTACTCTGGGCATTGCCTAGGAATCTTATCATAACCAGTATAATGAAAACAGATGAATGCATCAGTACTTAATTTCTTTGGGTAGATAATTTAAAAAACAAAATCTTCTGAAGCATCAGAGTAGAGTCTTCGGTGCTTGTCTTGCACGATCATCATAACAAACATAAGCATTTTTTATGTTCTCTCATAGCTCCTTAACGATATAGTGTCTTTATATGGTGTTTTAAGCATCACTGTAATTGAAAGTAGAGTTGAAAAATCCAGTTTATACCAATACTAAAAAAAGCAACATTTCTCACTCCAAGCGCAGAATTTCATGTTTCATTTCTGCTGGATTGAAGCATCCTTTTTAGAACTTTGAAGAGTGTTTGAAATGAAAAAGAATAATATTTTAGTGGGTGTTCAACATTTGTCATCTGCCAATCAGGTTCTTGCTCTGGCATTATGTCACCTTCAACACTTCTAATATTTCTTTTCCTATATAAAGCAAAGATACGTAACAACCTGGCACTCATTTTGGAGAATGGGTGTGTATATTCTGCAGTATTTCTCCTGACCTTTAGTGTATTCATTTTAGGAGCATAAGATCATAGAATCATTTAGGTTGGAAAAGACCTCTGAGATCATCAAATCCAGCTGTTAAACCAGCACTGGCAAGTCCACCACTAAACCAGGTCTGTAAGTGCCACATCTACACGTCTTTTAACTATCCTCAGGGATGGCAACTTCAACACTTCCCTGAGCAGCCTGTTCCAAAGCTTGACAGCCTTTCCAGTGTAAAAAAATTTCCTAATATCCAGTCTAAATTGGATAAGATATTAGACAGTCATCAATAAAAATATTAGACAGAACTGGCCCCAGCACTGAGCCATGGGAACACCAGTCGTGATCAGACACCAACTGGATATAACTTCATTCACCAGTACTCTCTAGGCTCAGCCATCTAGCCAGTTTTTTTACCCATCCAAGCCATGAGCCATCAATTTCTCCAGGAGAATGCTGTGGGAAATGGTGTCAAAACTTTTACTGATATCTAGATAGGCAACAATTGCCTCCTGTCCCATATGTCAACTTCCAGTCAGCTGGGACATCCCCAGTTAGTGAAGACTGCTGGTAAAGTGACTCAGAGAGCGCTTCCCCCAACTCCCTCAGCACCTTTGGGTGGATCCCATCTGGCCCCATAAACTTGTGTCTGTCTAAGTGATGCAGCAGTTCACTGACCATTTTCCCTTTGTTTATGGGGGCTTCATTCTGCTCCTCATCTCTGACTCCCAGCTCAAGGGACTGGGTACCCAGAAAACAACTGTCTTGCTATCAAAGACTGAGGCAAAGAAAACATTACAAGGGGATTTTCTTTAGCCCTCCTTTTGTTGCTTTGTATTTATAGAAGCATTTTTTATTGTCTTTTATGACACTAGCCAGATTAAGTTCTAGCTGAGCTTTTGCCCTTCTAATTTTCTGTCTGCTTAACCTCACAATGTCCTTGTAGTCCTCCTGAGTTTGCCAGTCCCTTCTTTCGAAGGTCACAACCTCTCCTTATTTTCCTGAGTTCTAGCCAAAGCTAGATAGTGGGTTGTCTTCCCCACTATCTCATCACTCAGCACATGAGGATGGCCTGTTTCTGTATTTTAGTATTTCCTTCTTGAAGAATGTCCAGTTTCCCAGGACTCCTTAGCCCTTCAGGACTGCCTCACAAGGAACTCTGTCAACAAGTCTCCTAAACAGGCCTAAGTCTGCCTGTGGAAGTCCTAGGTGGCAGGGCTGCCGATCCCCCTCCTTATTTCTCTGAGAACTGAAAACTCTCATTTCATGGTTTCTGTGCCCAAGATGGCCTCAGACCACAACATCACCCACCAGTCCTCAGTTCAAAACCAGAACCTGCTGTTCCAAAGCAGTCCCTGCTTGACTCCCTCACCAGCTGTGTCAGGAACATATGTTACACACACTCCAGGAATTAGGAAAGCTGTTCACCTTCTTCCTTCATATGCAGATTCTCTGAGCAAAGCAACCTTCTAAATCATGTTTGACCTGAATGTGTCCAAATGAACTTTGCTTAAAGAAACTAAATTTAAAACTGAAGAAGTTTCTAAATATTCAAAGAATATAGGGTTTAATGACCAGTTCAACATATTCAAAGCAAAAAATGTGACATCAATTTCTGGATCAGTTGCTGGCCTTCTTTGTGACTCTGGGATATGTAGTTTATTGCTTACAACTTCAGGCAAGAGTCTAAATCTGTGTCTTTAAATGCTCTTTGGTGTCTTTTTTATCTCATCTATTTGCACTAGACAGATAACCTTTTTAGGACTGGAGTAGAGGTATTGCAAATTTTTTAATTTTTTTTCTTGTGAGATGTCTGCTTAGATATCTATTTCTCACCTTCAAAAGATTTTCATTTTTATGTTGCTAACTTGCTTGGTATTATGCTGTCACATAATCTGACATGAGTCTCCCAGAGACCACTGTCTAAATAAATGGAGGAACAATTTCTTAAAACATGAAAATTGAAGTGGTGAGTTATTAAATGCCTAGTAGATAATAAGGTAAATAATTAAATGCAGTAAAACTTCCTCAGAAATACAGCAGAAAAGTTGAGCATGAATTCCATATCTTCATAAGGATGAATAAATCAACTTTAAAAAAATATTTAAGCAGAAGATATTTTCCTCTTTATATATGTGCTCTTGGGCCAGAGGTATGAGAAGCATTTATTATTCCAGAAAAGTGAAATGGCATAAAGTAGTTATCATCCTGTTCTACAGATATTTTAGGAAACAGAACGCCTAGAGAGAGTCTTTTAAAAGATATCAGTTTCTTATGAAAACTTAAAGAGAGGATGAAACTTTTCAAGCATTTACAACAGATATGAGACTGTCGAGCTAAATATGTAATTTTGAGATTTTATGGAATCCTTAATTCAAGACTGAACTGTAGTAAGAATCAGAGACCCAAAATGAAGAATGAGAGTGCTAGGAGAATGTGACTTTAACACAAACGAGAACTGTTAAAATATTCAAAACTGAAGCTAAGAGACACCATAGTTTGCAGAGTAGTTTCCAGGCTCTTCTTTTATATCTTCTGAGACCTTCTTCTAACATCTTTTGGGATCAGTAGACAGTCTTCTAGAAACTTTAGAGTGATTGTTCCTGGGAAGGGATAGCTATTCCACAATTCTTCTACTACCAAATCTATCAGCTGCTAAATACTTATTCAGCTGTTTATGCTGAAATGTGTATACATCTTTTATCTTGGTGCCTTCTCATTTGGGAATGTCAAGTAGCTTCATGTGGGAAAGAGAAGGTCTTGCCCCCAGCAGGGCTCTGGAGGGAGCCTAAAGGATGACATGGTGGGAGTCCATGTCCTCACTTGCAGCAGCTGTGCGTTGGTTGAGGAGCCAGGTGTTACAGAGATACGGAACAAAGATCAGGAACACAGCGTCTGGGAAGATGACAGAGACTCAGCAGAGAGGCTGAAACCCCAGCTGCACAGAAGGTGGGGAAACCCCATGGTATTTGACTGGAATTGAAGAAGATGGAATATTTGGAAAAAATAGTAGACAGGGGGAGAGAAATGAACCAGTGGGATTTCAGCAAGGAGAGATGCCAAATCCTTCAACTGGGAAGAAAACTTTGATACAAGCTGGGCCTACTAGGATACTGTCAAGGAGCATTTCTATAGGAAAGGACCTGAGGCATTGGTAGACCAAATGAATATAAGCTAGCAGCATGTCCTCACATCAAAGGCTGACACTTCCTGGAATGTATTAGCAGAAGCAATTATTCACTTTTACTTGACAGTTTTTAGGCCACGTCTTGAATACTGTAGTGCATCCAGTTTCCTCAGACACACCCTACCCAATAAAAGACACCAGTAAGATGGAGTGACTTCAGTGGAGGGCCATCAAGATGATCAGGGGCTGGAGCATTTGTCCTGAGAAGGGGATAAGAATAGACCTTATTCAGCCTGAAGAAGAGACAGGTTTGAGGAAGTCTGGCAGAAGCTATGTGGAAGTAACTGAGCAGATGGATCCAGTATCTTCAGCAGTGTCCAGCAGAAGAACAAAAGAAAATGGATATAAATTGAAACAAGAAGTTGAGCCATAATAAACTTTTCCTTTATGTGGGCAGAACAACAGCAAAACAGGTTGCCCAGGGGGTTTGGAGGAACTGTGTTCTTGGAAGCTTATAAGACCCAACTGGACAAATTCTCAAGCAGCCTGGTCTGAGCTTAGAGCTGACCCTACTTTGAGACTTCCAACCTCAGTTATTCTATGATAGCAGTATAAAGCCTGATCAATTTCTTGGAAGAAAAGCAAGACAGTACCATTACAGTAGTGAACTTGTAAAGCATAATCTCACAAGAATATGCAACATGAAGTCAAAAAAGTGACTGTTTCAAATGGACTGTAAGACAAAAGAAAAATGAAGCAGGAAACAGCTCTTGTTTTCAAGAAAAAAAGACTCCATGTAGTATGAAAGCAAGTACAGCCTGAAATTGTGTCCTGCTGTAGAATGAACATTTTATTTTAGAAAAGTCTAAGCTGCAGTTGTAAAGATTAGAAACACTCTAAATGTGGAGACAGCATTTGCTCTACCAGACAGAACAGAATGCAACAGCAACCAATGTCATTTGGTCTGCATTTGTCAAGAATTACTGCAGACATAGTTGCCTCCTGAGATTGGAACAACCATTTGATTAAGCATTTATACATTGCAAATGAGATGAACAGGCACAAATCACTGCTATAGATGAATTGCAGAAAAATAAAAAAAAGCACTTAAAAATATCCCAAAATTCCAGAATGCAGTTAAAAATAGTGAGAAAGGTGATTCCTACTAACTGAATGTAAAAGTAAATTAAAATCTTAGAAAGGCAAGGCTTATAATTGTTTCAGAAGATCTACATGAAAGGTCTGTAATAAAAATCAAGGAGATAGGGACAAAAAGTGTGATTAAAAGCAACTAAAACTAATTAAAACTGGCAAGGGAAAAGCAAAAATGACAGATGGCATAGAAGAAATTCTACAAAAATGTCAATGTCAAACCTTCGTACCAACTCAGAAAAATTCACTGTGAAGAAATATTTGTTTAAGCAAATGATAAAGAAATAATAGATGGGAAATCAGTATGGAAAGATAACTTCTCAAAAGATTTTCCTCTTTCATGATATACAGATATAAGGCAGAAACTTGGCTTTTGTATTCCATAACTACAAGACTCAGAGAATATCTGAATCCTTCCTTCTTCATTTTCCATGTCCATGGAGCTACTCTTGCCACACTAATACATTGGCATTGTTCAGTTTCTGAGCTGACAAAAAGTGCAGTCTTCCAGCAGTGGAACAAGCTTACCCTCAGAAAGGAAGAGCAAAGTCCCTGACTCTACCCTGTCCTTTAAGAAAAACATTCATTGCTATTGAACTGTTACTGACACTCATCATTCGTGTTTGTTTTGCCAAGAGAAGGTCAAAGATATTGACTTTGTCAGACTTTGAACTTCATCTCAACCCTATGACACTAGAACCCAGGGGAAAGATCCCTCTATCTACAGAAGGCTTCTTCCCATTTTAGGAAGAACTCGTTAACTCTCTTTGTACTTAGGTCAAGTTACTCTGATTTCTGACTTGATTTCATGTTGTGGTTCCCAAAACCTTTGAAGGGCCTGCTATGCTGTGCTTTCAGGGCTATGCTTCAGATGGTAAAATTATTTGCTCACAATGTGTTATAGTTTAGTGTTGTCCATAGACAAAGGAGTCAAATGACATTAAAAAGCATTGATTTGTACTACTCTCCACTCCCATTTACTAGTTGTCAGTGACAAAATAGAGAGGACTTATCCAGATACAATTATATTCTGGGCAGTTGCCATCTAAAGGACTTTTTATAGAGGAAAAAGCAACTCTGTAGGTTTCTTTGACTCCTGTGACTCTAATTTAACCCGGTGTGCTTAAAACAAAGATGGTAAACACTTACCTTTTGCAGAATACTCTGTGCCCTGTGATAAAGATCAGATTCATGTAAAGTGGGTATTTTTTTCTTCACTCTCCCTCATTCTAAGGAAAGTGTAGGAATCAAAAATAAGTTTTCAGGTTTTTGTACAGTTCTGAGGTGGTATTGTCCATGCTTTAGTCATTGTCACGTAAGGATAAGATAAGCAATCATAGGTCTTTCAGATGAGGAACACCCCCTGTGTAGATGTGTGAAGAATAGCTGTCTGCAGCTTGTGCTCCATGTACTTTCCCCCCTTCATTTCACCTGCTTCCCATGGTTCAACAGTCACTGTGATTTGAAAAATATAACAATATTCAGCATGGTATCAGATTTACATCAGAAGAAATGAGACTCCTGTTTTCCTTTTGATGCTTATGTTTAAATATTGTCTTCTGTTAGGAAGTGCTGTTATAAGAATTTCAAGGAAATTTAACCCTTATGACATGGAGACAAAGAAAAAAACACTAGCATCAGACGAATTTTTTCTATTGATTACCGCTGGAATTTTTGCACACGTAAGTTTTGTTCTTGAGCATTGGCAGTTTAGGTGCAGGTACTCCATTCACTTTGGATCTCGTGTAGATCAACTTTTTTCATTTGTTTTTTCATTTTTGATATAAACTGAAAAATGCGGCCCTGGGCCAAATGTGATTCACAAAATATTTTCTCGAACAATATATCAAAGAGTTACTTTCAACACAGAGGTGGAAAGTACACCACATAGAGATAAAACAACACATAGCACTGCAGTTGAACTAGGAGTTTTTCCATATAAAAGAATTTTCATAGTTGTTTCTATGGGTTTTTTAAAAACTGATAAAAAAAAAATGTAGCTCAGTCCTCTAATGTAACTTAAAAAACAGTCCCGTAACTTAAAAAACTTCAATGGACTATCTCCATTTTAGGCAAAGTGTCAGAGGGAGTCACTGGCTTTTAACAACTTTGCAACGAGTTGATATGAACATTCATCAGGGAAGAAGGATTAAGGACACTTTATTTGTCAGTGAACCACTAACTGGAAGAATTCTGGGGAAACCATATCTTAGGAAGCAAACAGGATGGGAAAAAGGCATTTCTTAGTGTTGAACAGAATAATGGCAATGGTTTTATCAAGCTTGATACTTAGTTAAAACATTGGACTTGGGCAAAAATATTTTACTGTTAATTTGTTTCAATTAGTTTTGTAGCACTTATTCCTAGAGGATTAAAGAGGCTTTAAGTGAAATTAATTTCAATTATTTATATCACCTGGATTAAAATTATTGTCACTGGAAGGGCCACTCTTGTACGTCTTCATTTTGGAATAGTTCCTGTCATCAGTAGTTTTCTCCTAAATACATATGCATTCAATTTGGAAAGAACTGGCAAAGACTAAAGGACACCTTCAACTCATGTCAATCTTCTATGTCCTGTTAAATTATTTACCCTTTTATGAATACAGGCAATACAATGGCCTCTTTGACCTCAAGCAAAGATCTCTGACAAAGATCTCTGGTAATACAACTAGACAAAATATTTTAAAATAGAGGAATGGTGGTGTTGAGTTGTTTTTACAGCAGGTTTGCCAAGTGATGCAAATGCAAATTGGAATTCCACATTCTGTATTAACAAAAGACAGAGCACAATATTATTCTTTGATGCCCTTATGAATGTTTTTTTCCAGCTGTATACAACAATTCTGATCTTTTGGTAAGAAAACCACATTCCTTTCTTCATCATAGTCCAAGTTCATAAAACATAATCAATTCTGATGTTAAAATCCTTTTAATTTAGTAAAACAAAGTCATTGTTTTATCAGAAATTTTGATATAGTGCTAATCAGTGTGATTTCACAAAATTATTTTAAGTACTCGCATAAATTACTAAGCAGAGATAGAAACAGCTCATATGAAATCAATTATGGTCCACTGATTACACTGGGGTTTCATTTGGACTCTGTGCTTCCTTTGTTGCTGTGTGTATTCTTTTCATTAATTTGCTAATAACTATTTTATACTGCATAATGACCCTAAACTAGGAAGATTATCTAGTGTTTTATGAGCCACATACACGAATAGATCCTCTCAGCACTAAGTCTTTTAAAAGCCATCTCAAAGGATGTATTCCAAATATTTTAACTCAAATTATTTCACCCGCAATTTTGTTTGCAGTTTCAGTTAACTGAACACCACAGCTGTTCACATCACCTGAGCCACACTAAAATTTAGGGAAACTAAAATTCCTAAGTCAGATGCCAGGAAAAAATGACAGCAACAAGATTTGCCAGAAAGCCAGCTATTGTCCAACAGTTACTTGCATATGCAAACTCCAGATACAAATAGGAAGATGAGCATCTAATTTTCACATCTACTAAACTCAAATATAAACCTGACAATCCAACACCATTATCTTGAACTGATTTGTCATCAATATGTGCCAAATCCGGCTGTGCCAGCAGTACAAACAACTAGCAGATCACAGCAGGGATAAAAATAAAGCAGCACCACAAAAATCCCTAAACCAAACCAAGCCAAAACTGAAAAATCCTAAACCAATAGACTAAAAACTAGAGCATTTCCTGTCAATTATCAGTGGAAATGTAAGAAAGCTGAACACAGCCATCCAAGTTAGAATACAGGTAAAACATTCAGGAAAATAAGTCCACTCCTCTGCAGAGTCCAGTGTGTTCTTTACTGACTATACTTAGTCAAGTACTCAGTTTCAAATTTTGTAGGAAAATCTGATCCTCCATAATGATGCTGGATCAGTGATACTTACTGACCTGCAAGTACAAATGCAACCAATTAAACTACTGTTTCATGTTCCATTTAGTCTTACTTTGAACCTTTTTTTCATGCCTATGCACTTTCTCTAGCAGAGAAAATCATTGTACTGGGAATTATATGGTGGCCAGGCAGGTTCTTTTTCTTGTTTTAAATTTAGGGTTGCAAGTTGCTGAGCAGCCCAATTTAGAGTCAAGGGCCTCATTTCTCAAATAGGCACAACACTGGTAGATTGTGCTGTGTCAGCTCAAAGATGGTACATTTAAGGACATCTGAGGATGAGTTAAATCACTGCCGATGGGAATGATTAAACTCTGACGGTTGTGTTTATAATCACTGTACTGTGCCATCAGTGAATGGTGGTGTCATAAATATAATGATCTACAAAGTGAGATTTTATGAGTGTTTTTCTTACAAGCTTTCCCATTCCAAAAAAATCATTTGAGATTATGCACAGATTCAGAAAACCATTCCTAGATTTTCAGCATGTTTCTTTAGAGCTATAAAAATAAAAATGCTGCAATACAGGTGCATAAAGAGATAGTAAGTTTTTGCCTTTTTTTTCTTATATGTTATAACATTTTACTTTCCAAGACATGAAAAAGGTCAAGTTTTCTCAGAATGGTCTTCAATCAACACAAAGATTAAAAAGACAGTGTAAAAACAAGGTACACCAACCCAGAGACAGTTTCTTCCTAATACAGGCCTCAGTCTTTGTCAGCTGGCATCTGACCTTGCAACCACCTCTACCTTCTGGGGCTAATTATCAACCAGAGTAAATTAGATTTGCTAATTAAAACTAAAAAGACTAAAAGATTTTCCACAAAAAATACCATAGTTGTCACCCACTCATATTCATAAGGCATTAATCTGAAAGTAGTTATTAACTTAACCAGTGAGTTAATAACCAGTGCTAGCAGAATTTTTCCCTAGCAACAGAGACAATATTTTAATGATGCCATCTGGGATACACAGAAGTCAAACCATGTGTGTTCTTTAAATGTGACAATAATTCCATTACAGGTGATTACACTAAGTTTAGATATTATACAGAGCAAAGGAGATGGAGGACATTCATTCCCTTCTTCATGGTCAAATTAGCTGGATTTTTCTGTCTCAGAATTTTTAAATAAACTTACCAACTGTTACAAAACAGAAGCCCCAAACACTGTAAGTCTTATATCCTCTCAGCAAAGATTTGTTAGTTAAAACACTCAGAAAGTCATATAATGTTCACAGGACTGTTTAATGCAATGCTATGAGTGCTAGTACCCAGAACAGTGTATTTGTTCCTAAAGTAAATGTACTCCACTGTCCAGAAATCCTTTCCAGTTTTGTATCTTGCCAAGAAAGATTGCTTCAACAGATCATCATTTATATTAGCAGTTGGACAAACGAATGCAGTGTGACACATGAATTGTCTTAAGGAGAAACATCAACCTCTTACTAAGATTAACTGGAAATATCCCTGTCATTTCATTCTAAAATGTTTCTAAATAGGTGTTTTAAAATAATAAAGGGATATTAGCAAGCTGAAAAAAGAAATAAATATAATTTATGTCCCATCAAGTTTCACACTCAAAATTATTTCTTCTGTTCTTTCATTATTTCATCTCCAAACTGGAAGAAACCTGAGTCTTTCAGCAAACTCATCAGTTTACCATTTTATAGAACAGTGTTGTTGCTCACATTCCTGTAGTAGCATTAGTAAGAAAGATGTCTTTTTGCTCGTTTTTGTACTTAGTTACAACTTTGTTGCTTAGAAAGCTGAAAATTAATTGACAAGATAAGCACGCTATAATGAATTTATACACATGTGTGTTAAAATCTGAAAAAAACACAATTATCTCAAACTAATAACAAGGGCCATATTCAGATGTAAACGAAACCAGCATTAAGAAGAGTAAATCTTTTGAAAATGACATTACTACACTAACATTGCCAAGTGAAAACTGGAAGATTTGATATGTTCAAACTCCATCCCCAAGGAGAAATTGAGTGGCAAAAGAAGCCTGAAGTTCTTTATTTAAAATTAGCTACTGAAACCTGGGGAATTGTAGTAGAACATCTCTTACCCACATCTGAGTGTATTTAACTGGTCCATCTTTTTTGTTTTTCATTTACTATCATGAATTCATCCCAAAATTTCCACATCCTAAGATAATGTTAGCTCCATATGAAAGAAACTGTTGCTGTTAAAGTCTGTGTCTCAGGTAAATTTTGTTGAAATTTTAGGAAAGCAGTGGAAAGTCTTATATTCTCTTTAAATAATACAAAACTGCTGCTTACTATAATGACACAAAAGAGGTTCCTCACAACCTCAAATTTGGAAAGGAAAAGATAGAACTGAATATGCAGTTCTATCTTTCATGTTTTTCTGAGAAAATAAAATGTAGCAAAATGTTATTGTTGTCAATAAACCAAGTAGGAATGATTCAGAATGCAAACACAGGAATCAGACCTATGACTAAGGCACCATTTTTAAATTCAAAAAAAGATATTCTTACAATTGAAACTTTATTGCTATTTTTCATCTGGACCGGATGCAACATTTTCCTACGGAATAAAAAAAAAAAAAACCTACATGGGCCTGAAAACCCCTGAGAACTAACTAAATAACTAAATAACCTTATAATCACTATCTTTTACTCACCCCACTAAATTCTGCCTGGAGAACAAGATTCATTTCTTTGATCTTAAAAACATAGAGGTCTAGATATAATTTTACCATGAGGGAGGGATGAATGAGGATATCATGTATCAACATACCAGTATGTCCACATGGGGTGGTTACATGACCCAATTTCAGTGTTTTATAAAGGAGCTTAGAAGATTCACACAAGGTGTCAGTCTGGTGAGTCTCTTTGTCTTCCCTTCCTAGTCCATGGAGGGCCAGTAGCCTTGTAGCCTTTCAGAAAGGGAAAGTAAACCTATGAGCAATGAGAGGGAACCTCTGTAAAATTCACCTTCTTCTTGCTGTCCTGAGTCTTCCAGAATATTCAGGAGAGAAACATAGATTTTTCAAACTTCGCCTAATGGGCTTTTCATCCAGTGATAATGCAGGTGATGAAGCAGTTATACTCTCCTGTTCTGTTGATCCCTGGGGGGGGATGAGACTCAGAAGTGCACCAGCCCTGCCCAGCTCTATCCTTTGCTTTTCTGTTTCCACAAGACCACCAGGCAAGTGACTTGGAGGTCCAAGTGCCCAGTGGGGGTGGTTCAGGAGTGGGACCACAGGGTGAATTGTGTCATGTACTCACACTCTGTCTGGTCATGCCACCAACTGAAGACAAGGAGAATATTAGCAGAGATATCTGCCAAGACCTTTTTTATGGGCAAATTTCTTCTTCTACATTTTTTTTAATTATATATTAATCCAAAAGGACCTTTTCCAAGAATGGTCCTTACTGCATTCTCACTATTTTAGCCAGCACTAAAAGATTATTTGGATATGCAAAAAAAAAATCTAGCTTCAAACACACTTTCTTTTGTATTTCATAACTGTAGCTAAAGGACCTTACACTTTTGTTAGAGAATGTAGACTTAAGTATTTTCACATTGAAGTATTGCTGTTATTTAATATCTCTTTGGCACCTAACATGTTAAATAACATAAAATTCATTGACATGAGATGAACAATCAAGAAAGTTAGGCCAGAGAAAGAAGTGTGAACAAGTATAAGAATTTGGTAGCATTTTTTTGTCCTCTGGATAATGTGGAAAAATTATATACATATGAAAGGCATACAGTTCTTCATTAATATTTTTACCCTCACTGTTCATGGATGGAATAATAATTTAAATCCAGAGTTCTAGAAGTATGAAAAACCTCCTGTATTGTATTCTAGGTTATGAGAAAGTCAATGACACACAGATCAAATGGCACATTCTACCTTCTCCTTTCCTTGAGTGGGCTTTGGGCTTTGGAGAACTGTATCTGGAGAGCACTTGCATGTGCCATCTGGTGGCAGTCTTATGGAATTATATGTTTAGGAGGGAAAAGCAGGAGACAAAATGGGCTCAAATGTTTTGCCATTTAAATCACCAATGTTCCTGAAATACCTCTGCTTTAAAAATAAAAATTAAACAGAAAAGTTCAATTTTGTTGCAAACTTCACACTAGAGATGACTGGAAAAATAATTTCATCCAAGGTTGTAATGTCTTGCCAAACAAGAAAGACAACTGAAAATATTTGGAATATATTTCTGTGTCTTCAAAGGCAGAGTTTGAATTTTGATTTGTAGTTATATGAACTAGACTTGTGGATAAAGAAGATAAAGGAATCAGATTTCTAGTGCAGGATTGTCTCGTGGCTGACTGAATTCTAGACATCTAGCTACGGGATCATGCAACATTTTCTCTCCAGTTATAATTTTCCCTTCACTTTTCTAAAATGTTTTGTCGAGTTTTTTAAAAAAGTAAATGAAAACGAAGCTGTTATATTTTGAGTTTTATTTGGAAACTTGGTCATAAGATCAACACTAGGCTATCCCAGGCTTATGTATGTTTGGTTTGGCTCCATACTGGCACAGGCATAGTCATTTTCATCATGCTCTGCACTAGTCACTCCAGAGACATTATCAAAAATCTTCATTGAAGTCCAGGGTAACTATCACGGCACGACATGACCCATTGAGGTATTTGGCAGCAGCCAGGAACTGCCACCAGACCTGATTTCTAAGTCAGCCCCTACAAAAACTCCTTGCAGAGCTCTAAGAAATGCCTGAGTTCATGAAATAAATCTGAGAAATTCTTTTTCAATGCAAGCTATTTCTAGATTTTTTCATCTTTTTTTTTTTTTTCTAGGCTCTTATGCTACTACCCTCATGACGTCAAACTATGAGTGCATACATGAACAGAATGTGCATATCACATAGCATGGGTTTTTGAAATGAAATGAAACATTGCAGATACTTACATGCTTACACCTTTATTTACTAATACTCTAATGATGAACTGTGAGGTGGAATTTTATAAATAGTCCCTTCCTGAAACACTCTTTGGGGAATTTAGCTCTTCTCTGCTGCTCCCCTGAACAGTGCAATGATCTAAGTAACCTATCCTAAATCTAAGCATCGCCCTTCCTGCCAGGAATAAGGTTTTCTGCATGCTGACTGACGGTCCCACATCCCTACAAACTGGAGACAGTGGGGAACTGGTGTGTCCCTCCATTTAGCATGGCCCTGGCACATTTTATTACTCCAGTTTAGCAGAAGGTCCACAGGAACAGCTATCCTAATTTCCCTCTAAAATTCCATACATATTCTGCACTCACCTGCACTTTGATCCTCTGTGAGACAAGCTTTTCTCATGCTCATGGTGTTCCCTATCAGAGATTCACCACTCTATGGGATATCCCCCACACTGATTTTCCATCTGTAAGATTCTCATTCTCCTATTTGAGCACTCAAAGAGTGCTTTCAATAGATGGGTGATCTCTCATTGGAGTGCAGCTTTAACAGTCAGCATAGTAAGGGAGACATTTTGAAGCTGACATAAAATTTGATAGAGAAATTTTTTCTGAGCTCCCAGGTCCTGTTGGATCAGGTGTTTTGAATGGTAGCTTAGGGGTCGAACTCAAAAGAAATTTAATATTTAGCTCTCCTAGACACCCATGAAATACCTAGTCTTAAAGTCAAGCTATTTACTAAAAATATATATGGTTTCTAAAAAGCTTGGGAGAAGCTATCATCAAGCCAATTACATACAACTAGTTGAACTGCATCTTAAAACTAACTCTGGAAGGTTTCATGCACCCTTCATACATTTCTCTCTATATATCTTCTGTGCTGCTTCAAAATGAGAACAGGCATTGGATGTTTTCTCTGTAACATTTGGCTGTCCGTCAGAGTGAGAACAACATTAGGTGTAAATCACAAGAGCGCTTGTTCCAATTTAAATATTATTTTTGTAATGGGTCTTAGACTATTCCCTCATATATCAGCTGTTCCCATGCAGACCAGTACAAGAACATCTGTTTAAAAACAATCTGTTTATTTTATTACATCTCCCAAAGTTTTGCTTGTGAAAGCATACAACAATACTGGGAAAGGGAGAAGCCACCTTCTTTCTTTAAGTTCATATGTATGACTTAGTTTGACGAAACGAAGCCTGGCTGAGTCAGCTCACACTGACATTTTGTTCATGTGCTTTTTGAAAGCAAAGCAAATGAAAGAAAATCTAATATGCTACTTCTCAAAATTAAAAAGCCCAGGAAAAATGTGCAGCCAAATAAACACCCTAATGAGCTACTTTTATGCTTTGCAATTACTTTTATGTGATGAAGTAGGCTGGTTGTGTGTGCCAAAATACTACGTAGAATATGTTAACACACATTGGCTTCCATGTTCTCTTTATTGCTGATACATCCACAGTTAAAAAACTGATAAACTGTAGGAATAATCAGTGCTGAGATGTTACTGGTACAATTCTGTAACTAATTGTAAATAGTAAATTGTAAGCCACTCTGTAAAAAAAAAAAAAAAAATTAGCATATGCATGAATCTTCTTATGTGACCATTTTGAAATGCTTGCTTTATTAAGCCATAGAGCAGTCTCAAGAATTAATTCATTAAATCCCTTTTTACCTTGCAGGAAGGGAGATTAAACTATAGGTAAGTTCATACTTACATACCAAATATGTAATGTCCTCCACATAAGAGATCATTCATGTCTCAATTGCAGAGAAAACAACCTGACCTCTTGTTCAGCAACAAATATCACCCATTGCATGAGTCTATAATGTGATTCCAAAAGGCTCAGGATAAATCAATATAGCAGGGAATGTTAAACAGTTTTACTGTTTCCTCAGTGTCTGCAGTGATAAAAATAGATTATAGAAATATGCTGGTTGCAACGGAGCCTAATTTTATTTTCAGGAAATGCTTTGGAAAAAAATAAATTCCATTACAGTACAACATCAAATAATCATGTTTTTTGTAGATATTTATTTGCTATTCCAATCAAATTATCACTTCCTTAAAGTGAAATTGGTATTCCAGTGTCTTGAGCATTTAGTGTAGTGAGGTTCCAGACCAGAGGTTCTCTAGCTAGGGTACACTTGCCTCAAGGGAACCACACATCTCCAACCCCTGGGTGTACATTGGAGCAGCAGCAGCAAATGTCTTTCCTGCTGGGTAAGGTCTCAAATGTGCTGCATTGCTGGCACAGCACAGGGAGGACATAGACCTGTTGAAGCAGATCCAGAGTAGGTCTATGGGGATTGTTAGAGGGATGGAGCCCCTCTCTTATGAATAAAGGCTCAGAGAGCTGGGCTTATTCAGTCTTGAGAAGAGAAGGCTCTGGGAGGATTTTACAGCAGCCTTTCAGGTACCTGAAGGGGGCTATAAGAAAAATAGGGACGAACATTTTAGCAGAATGTTTTCCAACAGGACTAGGGGTAATTGAAGGAGGGTTAATATGGATTAGATATAAGAAAGATGTTTTTTTTAAATGAGGGTGGTAAACAGGTTTCCCAAGGAGGTAGTAGAGGCCCCATCCCTGAAAACCTTCATGACCAGGTTGGATGGGATTCTGAGCAACTTGATCAAATTAAAGATGGCCCTGATCATTGCAGGGGGTTTGCACTAGATGATCTTTTAAGGTTCCTGCCAACCAAAACCATTCTGTGAGTCTGTACTCAGTGCAGTGTAGGGAAGTAACTCTTCCCCAGGTCCTGAAGGAAGTTGGCCATTGCCAGACTTAGACTTTTGGTTTAGGACCATGAGGGGGGTGAGTACGGAAACAAGACGCAGAGGGCCAGTGGATTTGCCATCACATAGAGTCCTGTCTCCTTTAGACAGGAGAAGGAAATAGGAGTTGGAGTGAAAATAAGGGCATGGAGCTGAATTCTTCTCACATTCAGATCACTTAAGTGCCTTTTCTAGTGGACTTGACTATGTTCTCTGCAATGGAAAAAAACATAACGACAGATAGATGCTCAAGGACTCAGAAATACTAGATCAGTTTTTTAAAGTGCTAAAAAACGTGACTGCCATATCAGTCCAAAATAAACTATTTTGTTGAAAATATATTTTCAGAACATATATTCTGGTTAAAGTTTAGAAAAATACACATCACCCTCCTTTGTGAAAGAAATATTTTTTGAGAAGAAATCCTCCCTAAACAAACAAGGATTATTTAAGACAGTTCCTGCAACTCAGGGTATATTTTACATGCCAATTTTTGTGATGGAGAGTTAAATGGTTCTTTAGAAAAACACCTGGAAAATCAGGCCAAAGGCATAAAACGTGACTTGAGAGTTTTTACTGGTACTGCAGAGACTGATGGTGCAGCTACTAGGTGCTGAAATTTTTAATCCTTGTTTAGCTGAAGCTGGACAGTGTCTATAAATACCATATATGCAGACTTTTACCTACATCATCGCTTTTCCTTTTAAGTTTTGGTAAAACATTGCAGTGAGGTAGCATAGGGACCCAGTACTTTCTGACTCATTAGCATAGGTCTTCTGGTATATCATGGTTGCTCAAGAGATTTTAAGATTTTGATTGCCTCAGAGAAGTATCTCATGAGACCCCACCTGGAATATTGCATCCAGGTCTGGAATCCTCAGCCCAAGCGAAACATGGAGATATTGGAGCAAGTCCAGAGGAGGCCACAAAGATGATCAGAGGGCCTGAGCACCTCTCCTAGCTCTTCTCTATTATTCTGTGATTATTCAGTCATTGCTTTGGAAGGAAAAAGTCATTAGGAAAAAGCTGTTCATCCTCCCTTTTTGTCCTGGAAAGCCAAATGAGTAGCTAAGTATACTATATTTGGCCTATGAATTTTATATTATATCTGCCTGCTTAAACACCTTGGAGGACGTCCTAAGCCCAGATCTGTGTTACTAATGCCAGGACCTACAACAAGGACACTAGCATGAGAAAAATCAGGGTTTCTGCCAAGAGACATTAGCTACTACACTTGGGCCAAAGAAAGAGAGTTTTATTCAGAGAGACGGTAAAGAAAGCTTGGGAGTTTTAGGTGGGTGAACTTGGAATGAGCCTACTGCAAAACATAATCATTCCCATATGTCTGAGAAAGGGAGTGAAGGATTTGCAGTGTAAAAAATATGGGTCAGAAAGCCAGTAAGTAGGGATATAGAAGACAGGAAAAGGACTTTTCTGACAATGTATGGATAGAGCTTTTTTCAAAATTATGTTGATGAAACCAAAAGGTCTTTATGATGAAGAGATATGTATTTAGAATTTATAAAACCTATATATTAAGTTTTATTAAAAATATATAATAAAATAAATTTTTAAAAAATACAGCAAATGAAGAAGGAATTTCACTGGTTCTGAGATAGACAAACCAAAGAAAGAAAATATTAACATTGACAGTCATTGAAATTGTCTAATTTGTAAAGAAATGACTGTGTGTTGTCTGTGTAGGAAACTTCATCTGGTTAGTGGTATGGAGGAACAAAAATAAATTAACATTTCACATACATGTTCAAGGAATTTGGGAAACAAAATTAAGGGAGCAGAGTTATGGAATGGGATTGGAAAGACACTAACAGAAACAGAGTCATACATGGAGTATAGGTAAGTAATTCAGAAAAGATAAGAATAAAAACAAAAGAGGTGAAGCATCACCAAGATATACTGATTGAGAATAAATTAAAAAAAATACAGACAAAGAAAGAAAAAAAGAATTTTGCTGATCTTAAGCTCAGAATTTTAGAAGCCAGCACTGAGGGAGGCTATGAAGAGGAATCATTACAGTATTATTTCAGACCAATGGCTCTATAAATTCTAACAGTGTGGGAGTTGATTTCATAGTTATAGATTGGAAAACAAATTGCTATTACTCATAAAGAGGCCTTAAAACTGTGAAAGTTTCCACAGAATTACTGAGACAACTAAGAATCATATTACACACCTGGCCTGAAAACATTTTAGGTAAAGTGAAATAGGAAAATAACCTTCCCAAAGTGTGTTCTTTGACAGGTCCAGTTTAAAACAGGAAAAAAGCACTTCCTCTATTACAAAAAGGGAAATTCTAGTTAATTAGGTCATATGGCCTAAATGCAAGACTTTTATAAAGAGGAAAGCCTTATGCAAAGTTTCATAAACTATCCAGAACATGCTTCAGTTTGAAAAGAAAAACGTGCAAGGAAGAGCATCAGACCTAGCTAAATGAATAAACACAAGGGATATTAGAAGTAAGCAGAGAGCTATAAGGAATGGAAAAAAGCACTGAACAGCCAAGAAATCATCTTTTGAGGTCAAGAGGTGTCAGGATAAAATGAGAATAGCGAAAAGTCAAGCTGAGTTAGACCTTTGAAGGATATCAAAATAAATAGGAAAGAAAGGCATTTGAGAATATAAATAAAAACAGAATAAATAAAAAAGAAACAAGAAGGCCGAGGTTGAGATTAAAGATAAGCTAGGTATGGCCGGCCCCCATACTAAATGAATATCTTGCTTCAGCTTTCAATAAGACTAATTATTTCTGTATGAAATGGCAGAGGCAAACTGAGTAACAGAAATCAAGATAAAATAATATCAGAATGGAACTTGACTTAGAAATCAGACATCTTAATGTAGTCATGATTACATAATTGGGTGATCACCCATTTCAAAATTATAATCAGTGGGTATGTAGGATTTTCTTTGCTGGTGGAAATTGTATTCTTAATGAAACACATACTGTATGTAGTTCATGCATAACTATGCTTGCATTAATAGGATATAATATCTTATGGGAAATTATGAGTCAAAATTAATCTGCTAAATAACTAGAAAAGGCAAAAATTGTGACTAAAAGGAAGCTCAAGCATAGAAAATGAATAGTGGAAACATCTGAAAGTACTGAAAATATCAATAATGGACAATTCAGAATGAGTATAGACTTTCCCTAAGTTTGCTGTTGGTACAAGGCTGATTCATTTATGCTCTTGACAGGAAAAAAAATGGGTGTGTTAATGCTATGTTGTTGGTGATGAAAAATGGGGTGACTGAAAATAAAAAAAAAAAAATTAAATAGGCCAAGGAAAATTGCTGAACATCCAGTAAAAATTTCTGAAATCAAAGGCAAAGAGAAAGTGCTTTCAGACATGCCATGAAAAAGGTGTAAGAAGTATAGTGGTAAACAGACAATGGGTAAATAAAGTTATATATCATCCTTTTCTATGCAAAGTTGAAAAAAAATCTAGCTATCTGCATCCAGTGATGCAGATGTATCCATCTGCAGATGGATGAGAAAACCTATACTGAGCAAAGGTAATCAAATAATTTGACCTCCTTGTATTTAGCAAAATTGGTGACAGAAACTTCACATAGAGAAGATCAGAGTTATGGAAGCATACAATAGCTTGAAGAGTATTTCAGGCTGTCATCTGAATCTCATGCACATTTATCAGTGAAAATACGTTTTCTTTTTTTCTTTCACCTCTCCCACTCTTGTGTTTGAACACATTGAAAAAACACTTTTTTCTAAAGTATCATCACTTTTTGCTTTAGAGAAATTTAGAGATTTCTAAATGAGAGTGTAACCAAGCCATCAGACTAAGCTCTTAAACGATGGTTCTGGAAATCTGATCATTGCTATTATGTCTAATTTCACTATTGTGTTTGAAAGTTCACTCCTGTTGAGGGTAGCTGTTGTCATGGAAAGTCAAAATCTGAGGCAGAAATAGAATTCCCTGCATTGGTTAAGGACTGCTCATTTCATCATCAAGCTTTGTTCTGAGTGGTGTATTTTGTAGCAATAAAGTGCAAAGAAGATTCACTCTTTCCAAAAGTAGATGGCATTAGTGTGGATTGCTTGTAAATCATAATGCACAGGGAATTGTTGTAGAAGCTGTGGTTTTGTGAGAAATTTCTTTAACAAAAAAGAAAAAAGAAAGAGAGAAATAACTATGAAACACCTGCTTTTTTCTTAATCAATATATTTATGTTAACTTTACATTAAGGCTTTCATTGGTCTTTTTCATGTTTATAGTGATAGACATTATATCTACTTGCAGAATCCTTTTAGATGCATTCAACATGCAGAATATTTTGTAACTCTTCCTATTTATTCTCAGAAGTTTCTGGAAAAACCATTTGCTGCAAACACAATTTACAGGTTCCAAAATTCCATAAGAGTCTCTGTTTTGTTTTGGGGAGATTTTTTTCATTTTCTTTTAATAAATAAGCAAGTATTAAAAACAATTTTCATGGTACCATAGACAAAATCTACAAACTTCTGACCCTAAAGTGTTGAGCAGTTGAGTGAAAATGGCTGACGTTAAACTACACATAGTTTCCCTTCTAGCCAAATAAAGCAGAGGATAAAAGCTTTTCAGTAGGTCTGCAGATTTTCTGAAGACTTCTACCAAGAATTATAGAAATTTATGCTTATGCGTTAGTAATTTTGACCATGTGTAGAAAAAAAAAAGCTCAAAAGAAGTTAAAATGAAACAATAGTTTCAGAAAATTACTGATAATCATCTGGTATCAAAAGAAGATTTCTATAAATAAGCGTGATGTTAAAGATGTGTACAACCTGTCCTCTGAGTAGCAAGTACACAAGCCATATAACCATAAGCCAGAAATAGTGAAGAACATGCAGATGAAAGGATGAGAATTCCCTTCCAATATGTCTTTTCTGACACAAGATATCCAGACTTTTGTTATTTTTTTTTTTTTTTTTGATAATTATGCCAGTGAGAAGACAGGAAAAATGTGTAAAGGAATATAGGTTATTCCTGTAAAACTTCTAGTTATTCCTATAATACTTTTAGCCACCTCTCAAAGTATCAAACTATAAATCTGTGTTTCAGTGGGTCTTAAACCTAAGACTCAAGTTCTGATACTTCTTAATGACTACTTTCTACAAAATTCTGAAAAAGTACAGTGATGCAGCATGAGATTTCTCTTGCATTATCAAGCCTTAAATTCAAGCTAACAACAAGCAGGATTGGGAATTTTTCATAGCTAAATGAGTGCTGCTAAGAGAAATTCAATGTAACTGCAATAGAAATTCTCTGAAGCCTCATCTGCATTCCCTTTTATCTATCATTCCTGCATGAGAACAGGAATAAATGCATTTCTGTAAGGATGTTACCAGTAACTATTACAAAGCACTATTATTTATAAATGCTATGCTACTTAAATTACTTGTGACCAAAATTTTAATAATCATGTAGTTTACAAATACAGAGTCACCTCTTTGCACAAGGTTTTCTGCAATTATCCTGTCCATCAAGAACAGCAGTACAGAGTTGGGGACCTTGATTTGAATTCAGTTATTTCCATTTCCCCAACATTTCTGGCTGACCTCACATTAAAAGATTCCTGCTACAGTTTAGCTGGTTGCTTTTCTTAGGATCTATTTTGCATCATATATGATGCTTGTTCTTCTCAAATTCTTCCATACTTGTTTTGCAGATTTTTTCTTCTTTCTTGCTTCCTTCCCTATGCAGAAATTTCTGACAGCTTCTGTGATAGCTAGCTCAGGACAGGCAGGACTCAGACAAAATAACAAACTTGACTTGGACTTTTACCCCAAGGCTGTAGTCGAGGGAATCTGGAGCTGAATCTTTTCTAGGGTAGAAGGAGACAGAACAAGGTTTTATGTCTATACTTTTAAAACACTGAGATTACAGGAGAAAATAAAATTAGTTACAATGTTGCAGTAGTTCTTAGCACCTTTTTCTTGAAAATCTGAGGGTAGGTCTATCTACATAAGGTAATGAAAGAATTTTGTAAGAGATATTCAATCAAAAATAAAGCACATCCTTAAAAAAATTGCAATGAGCAAGCAAAAAAAATGGAGAATTGTGCAGCCTTTGATGCATTCAAAAACTGGTTTAAAAGATAAGTTTTACAGAAATGCAGATTACAGGAAAATACAGGATGACTATAGTTGACTGTGATTTGTAATCTATGACAGGTCACATAGTCAAAGGGTCCATTTTGGAGTTACTCTTTACGATTCCATGAAAGAGAGTGGCAAGTTAAAATGCACACTGCTCTTCCGTCATCCTTTCTTTTCCATCCTCTTTTTCGTCCTGCCCTCATCCACACTTAGAATAATTCCCCTTCAGTCTCTCTTGGGGGTGAAAATGAGTTTACCTCACACAGTTATAAATAAATTTTAAGATAAAAGATTGATGAGAACCGCTTCGCATTTTTGCTATCATTCCACTTCATATTTCCAGTGACTGCAGTTAGTGAGGTTTTGCACCATACTGTGATAAATTCTGTGTATTTATTGATCATGATCTCAATGATCCATCAACAATGAATTTTTAGGGATTAAGCATGCTGCTGTTCTGTGCAGGGGAGTGTTTCCAAAAAGCTGTAACCCACATCTGAAAAGTACTTCAGAGGGATATTTGAAGGTCTTACATTTTACTGTTAATCTTGTTGTCAATCCCATGTAGAAGTTCAGTAGAATTGGAAAGAGAGTCCTGATTATACTCAACTCTTTTTTTTTAATAAAACACCTTCTAAATACATGGATGTGTTTTTGGTGGGGGGAGAGAGGTTAAGTGTGACTGGGTTGATTACACAGCATTTGATTTAAATAAGAGAGAAATCACAGTAAACTGACTGGAACAGCACACCATAAAGATATGATGATGTTCAATTTAAATTAATCACATCATTGTTCCTTACTCCACATGAACTACACCCATGGAAAGTCTAAACTATCATTTTCCTAGATCCTCTTTACTAACTCCAGAAGATTAAAAAAATACAGCTCAATGTAATAAAAACATTCTCAGAAGGCAAAATAAAAGGACTCAGTAACTGAATGCAGGATTTTATCCTCTAAATCTGTGATATTAAAATTTTTGCTTTTCAAGGCTAGAAGAGAAATGGTAAGAACAATAATTTATCAAGGGAATAGGAAACAACAAGAAATTTATAAAAATTGTCACTATGTCTATGTCCACCTATGATCTAAACGGTGGAGCTATTAATGATCAAAAATCAGACTTGTCTAGATAAAAGGATTTGAATGTTACGACAAGTGAATGACATGAAGGAGCGGCACAGATAACCATTTTTTTTCCCAGCCTGGAAAATTTTGGCAAATAAATGGGCTATGTGCCAATATAATTTCACATAAAGTTGGACATTTTGTTATTTTTCAGTTTCCAGTGTTGAAGTTGCTACTCAATTGTTTGTCTTTTTAACTGTAACTAATGTGAAAGCTTCTATTCAGCACTGTAAATATAATATTATTTCATAATCATTACTAGATATTGTTATATGGCTTTCTCTGATAAAACATACATAAAGCTGAAGGAGATGTCTATGTAAATAAAAAGGACTGCAGTAGTGAAAGCAGGTAATATAAAGGTTTTCAAGATACACTTTGTCATCACCACTTAAGGAATAAAATAAATTTTTTTTTGGTTCCTCAAGAAAAGATATGCCTTTGACTTTTACTTGTCCTTCTAATAGGAAAATGAGTAGATTATTACTCAGCTGGAGAGGTTGTGTAGTAACAAATTTGCCTTTACTGGGGCTTTTGACATCTTTTGTCATCACATCTAGAAGCGAAGGATGTGTGGCCTTAAGGAGCACATTTACATGGACAGAAAAATTGCCAGGTGGATGATGCCTCAACATCCAACAGCCAGCAGGCACAGTACCCTGACAGTTGGTACATGGACCCACATCACTGGGGTATTCATTGGCAAAATGGAGCACAGGACCCAGGAGGAAAGACTCAAAGCTGACCTTGTTCAGCTGATTTTAAAGGTGGCTACAGGGTGATACAACTCTACAACTATGTGAAGTGGTGTTAAAAGAGATGAAGAAATGAAAGAGATGAAGATGAAAACTTCCCTCTAACTGCAGCCTGAGGTGTTCAGATTAGCCATCAAGTGAAAACCATTCACAGCAGCAAATGCAGCACTGGAACAGGTTGCCTGAGAAGTTTATGGATTTAGAAATTTTCGAAACCAGAATGCCCTGGTAGCTCTGGTCTGATGTTGGAAATAGCCCTGTTTCAAGCAGAGGGTTGGACTAGATCACTTTTTACCAACATCTCTGCAATTATATGAGTCTATAAATTGACTTTGCTCAAGGAAACCATTTGATATCAACCAGATTGCCATCACTATGGTGATATCAGTCCCTCATCCAGGCTTAGTCTTAAGTGACCTCACATGACTAGAGCTCACACATATGCCAAATTTACATTTATCAAAAGCATGACTTTGATCTTGTTCTTTAATTAAATATGAGTTCTTAGAGTGACATTAAACTCACATGATCAATCAACAAAATATGCTTTGATCTGACCAGCCAGAGAACTGGAATCATAGAAAGTTAAAGTAAAACAAAACCAACAAAACCCATGATTTACCTAACATGACTGTTCCCAGATAAAAATGGTAAGATCAGGATAGGAAAAAAATAAAGGAGCTTAGGGTTTAACATAAGTAACGGAGTGACTTTTATTTAGGACTACCTGAATCCTGTTACTTTTGAACAATAAGTACTCCTTTTATGTTTAATGGATAAAAAACTGACAAAAGCAGGCATGTGTAGAAGGGGGTTCTTTTCCAAAACAGATTTCTTCATAACATTAACTCAGTGTAGAGGGTTGGGTTTTTTCTTACCCAGATATTATGTTCCTACCAGTAATACTTTTGCATAATCATATTTCATGGTGGTGTGTAAAAGAAATTTTCAGGTATTCCATGAGAAACTTAAGAGCACAAGAGAAAAAAAAAAGCAAACAAAAGTTCTATTCTTATCTTTAATAGCAATGAATTCTAGATCAGATACAAGGTATTAATTCAGTATTTCTCTCTTAAGTCCTGGCAGTTGGTCTTGTAATCATTAAGAGGTACATAACCTAAAAATAAAAACGTTACTCTTCAAGAATACTTAGTGTGTTTTGAACTTTTTAGCAGCACATAGAGAGAAAATATTTTCTAATAAAACTCACTAGTAAATTTTGGTTTGGCTACCCTCTGTACGACTTGAAAAGGTACAGGAATGGCACTGTTAGAAGCAAAGAAATGTGCAGAATTCACAAATAGTTTTGCCATCCAGATGTAACCACTTACCATTTTCATGGTTGCAAATTGCAAAAATTTATGAACTCTCAAACCAAAAATTTTTATCTCTCTCGGATTTAACTCCAAAATTTCTCATTCAGGAAACGTGAAGGGTTTGTTAAGCTTTTAATTAACCCAGAAACATGATGATAATTAATCTCCTACATAATTTGGGCCTTTTGTCCCAAAAAAGTTGATTGTTTCTTACTTTTGCCTAACTTAAATAAAACCAAGTTCAGGTAGAATTGGAAGTCAATTCATCAATCAGGTGGTCGACTACATGTTGCAACAATTGTGAAATACTAGATGATTTTAATAATTACTGTCACTTTAGAACAAGCAATTTAAATACTATAAAGTAAAGAATTTAAAGACTAATACTTTACACTAATATCCCGAGTTGTTTGCAGTCTGGAATGATCCATATCTCTAGGCAGATTTTAAAAAATCCAATTAATCTACTTATAGAAATGTAAAGAAAAGCATCACTAAAGAACAGATGGTTATGTACTGAAGGTACCATTTTCAAAGCATCTCTGTGGAAACCAAAAGTATTATAAGGAACAATTTTTAAATTTCTTTTTCTTCATAAAAATATGAAAATACAGAACAGAGATGCTTCTGAAAACAGTTACAAAATTTTGTTTCTAGCTTTGTTTAACAATTCAGATAAACTTCAAGAGATAATAGTTTTCAAGTGGCTTTCCTTCCCTCTGCTGCACATGCTTAGTTTTATGTGTTTGTTCTAATTAAACAATGTTTAGTCTGTTCCTTGACAACAAAACCAGTCTGAAACCTAGGTGACCACACCATTCACTAGAGCAGTCAAAGTTTTGGATAGGATCCAGATCCAATACCTTTTGGACACCCAATGCACTGTATTTATATAGAATATGGGCATCAATGTCAATGACAACAATCTAGAAAGTCAGTGCTGTGGCAGCCATCTGCAAACATATCTTACCTATTAACTTCTACTCAAATTTCAGCTGTTAAATCTGCCAAGGCTGCTGTGTGAACACAGAATTGCTTTAACTGAAGGAACTAGGTGTTGGTATCCATCCATGTTCTTGTTTGATGAGAAGATTCACTGGTAAAAATTGTGTGGCATACATCTTTTCTAGCTTCAGTGTGTGTTTGTCTCACATGTCAATGTCTGTATGGTAGAGAGCTACAGCCAGATGTCCAGGAACCAGTCCTAACCTCTACAAAAAGCTTCCAGGAAGGGCAGTCATTCCATTAGCTATGATATAAGCACTTCTGATATCCAGAGGTAGCTCCTCAGTGTCAACTTCTATTCAAGAACACAGCCTAAAGTAGCACCTTTGCTGCAGACTGTGCATTGGAAATGGAGACTTGGTTTCTATATCTTTGCAGTCTGACAAGATTCAAATTCAAATTCATGTTTGCTACACCCAAAAAACATGCAATTTGATTGGAATGAGGAAGAGTAGCAGACTCCTATTATAGCTAAGCCATTGAGCATGTGGTAACATAAGTATTATGAGGCCAACAAAGTCTCAGGGATAAGGTTTCTTGTGGCTAGGTAGCTCAGAAACAAGATCTGGTATGAAGATGTTTTCATCCAAATTACTTCTAGAGTTTTATCCAGTAATATAAATGCATGAATACTCCTAATGTAAGGACCTGGAGTAGGTGCAGTAAAGTAAATGTAATTGCACTTACTCAAAATCAGGCAGTTCATTGTCTCAGAGTTCAAGTTCTACAGTCATAGAGATGCATTTTTATTCCATAGCAGGTAGGTTATTAAGATAAGTGTGATTAACTGTTTTGTAAGTCACCTGCTTTCTGTCTCCTTTCTTTTATTTTTCCTCTTCCTGGAAGGTAAGGGAAATATGATACTTTTACTAGACTAGACACGACCTCTAAATTGTCATCCTTTAAAATCAAGGTTCTACTTTTTACTTTGTGATTGTGAAGTATCCAGCAGCATCCAAAATTCTCAAGATACTATCATTTCAGCCTTGTGGAGAAGAGACTTTTTTAGCTGGTTGCCCCAAATCCCCTGGCTCTTTTTTGTTACACTGGAGACTCACACATTATCTCACTGATCATCCTCTGTCACCTCAGGAATATACTTCAGCATCATTGCTTTCCAGATTTAGCCTTCTTATGGAATTTTGAATTAATTTTCTGCAGATGTATTTTCAGTTTTCCAAGCTGACTCTCATTCTGTTATTCTCGGCCCATGTTTCAATTTTTTCTAAGACCCTCTATTATTTGCCTGTCTTGACTGCTTCTGGAACAACGTCTAATTTAACATCATCTGTGAATTGCATTATCATGCTTGTGTTTCAATTCCAAATTATTTATGTGAATTTTAAAGATGACAGCACTTTAAATAGAGCCTTGAGGCACCCTTGTTGTCAACTCATACAGTTCAATATAGTGTTGTTTATTATTACATTTTGTTTGTGCTCTGTGTGCCAGTTTTCAGTCCATGTGATGGAGCTCAGATCCAAGCCAATTGAAACTCATTTGAAAAGTAGGATTTCGTCAGACATCGTATTGAATGCTATACCAAAACCCAGATGATATCCTCTTTCCTTTCCTCAATTGTTTTGTAACTGTTCCACAAAAAATACTCAACATTTGTACTGCACAGTTTTCACTTCATAAATCCAGACTGCCAATAGGTCATGGGTCTATAATCTTTTTGTCTGCTTTATGCCAGTTCAGGATTAAGCCTTGTATAAAACTATATATAGCTTGGGATCTAGCTGCAGGTAAGCGGCAAGGTCTCACAGGAACTTGATGAAGTGCCTGGAGTGACTGCAGTGCTCTTCATGGGGGAGCAGTGTTTTGTTACAAGAGCTCTCTCTAGTGGTCCTGGGTACTCCAGTCATACGATGACTCCAAGGCTGCAATCTAGAGTGGCTGACTGATGCATTTTCCTTCTGTGAACCTTTGGAGAGTAAACCTGGCTAGTTCCAGCATCAAATTACAGTTGAATCACATTAAGAAGAAAAACAATAATAGTAAAAAATGAGTAAACACCCGAAAAAGGATAATGCCTGGTAAGGTTACCGGGGAAACCGGATTCCTTAAAGAAGATTCCTTAAACATCTGGATGGTAACTTCATGGAACTGGTACTAAGACAGACAACTTAGAGAGGTGCCCTCCTTGATTTTTACTTGCTAGCAGAGAGGGTCTTGTGAGGTAAGTGGAGATTAATGACCATCTTGGCCAGAATGACCATGCAGTTGAGTTTAAAATCTTTGTTGACAGCAGGAAAAGTGCCAACAAAATTTCAACATTGGATGTGAAGCGAACAGACTTCAAAATCATCAGGGAAGTAGTTAGTAAGGTCCCCTTGGGAAATGCTTTTGCAGATGCTGGGGTCCATCAGTCATGGCCACTTTTAAAGCACCACGTACTTAGAGCACAGAAAAAGGCAATTCCAAAATATCAGAAGTCAAGCAGATGAGGCAGAAGACCAGCTTGGCTGAGCAGGAATCTTCTGGAACTAAGGAAGAAAGAAAAAAAAAATTAAAATTAAGTGTATGACCAGTAGAAACAAGGTCAGGGGAAGTAGGAGGAATGCAGAAGTGCTCTTCGCCACTTCAGGGAGAAAACTTGTGTGGCCAAAACTCAATTGGAGTTGAAGCTGGCCTGTACTCTGAGGAGCAATAAAAAGAGCTATTAAATATGTTAATAGCAAAAGGAAATCCAGAAAAAACATTGGTCCATTACTTGAAGAACACGGTTGCCTCACAAACAGGGACATGGACAAACCAGAGATTAACCAGTGCTATTTTCACTTCAGTCCTCAAAACTGATGGTGGGCTCTGGAATCCCAGAGATCAGAGCTAGAGGATTATGACTGTGAGAATGTTAAAATCCCAGTCAACCCTGAATATTTGCATGATCTACTGCTACAACTGGATCTCTGTAAGTCTACAGGGCCTGATGGGATTCATCTGAGAACACTCGAAGGGCTGGTTGATATCATCATAAGGCCTCTCAATGATTTTTGCATGGTCTTGGAAATATAGAGAGCTCCAAGTCGCCTGGAAATTGGTGAACATTTTCCAATTTTCAAGAAGGGTATTAAGGATGACCTTAGGAAACTATAGGCCCATCAGTCTCACTTCAGTGCCTGGTAAAATTATGGAGAAGATTATTCTGGGATTTATTGAAAAACACCTGAAGGACAACCTAGTCATCAATCACAATCAGCATGGCTTCATGAGAGGAAAGAACTGCTTATCAAACCTGATTTCTTTTTATGGCAAGGTAAGCCATTTAGCTGATCAGGAGAAGCCAGCTGATGTAATATTTTTGGATTTCAGTAAAGCTTTTGATACCATCTGTCACAGGATCCTTCTGGATAAATGTCCAACCCACAGCAGGATAAAGACATTGTGAGATGGACGAGCAGCTGGCTCATGAGTCAAGCACAATGGGTTAATAGGATGACATCAGACTGGTGACCTCTCGCTAGCGGAGTTCTGCAGGTCTCCATCTTGGGCCCTGTGCTCTTCAACATCTTCATAAATTACCTGGATGTATGACTGGAAGGGATATTAAGTTTGCTGGGAATACTTAACTCGGAGGAGCTGTTGACTCCCTTGAAGCCAGGGAGGCCTTGCAGAGAGACCTTGAAAAATAAGCAAGGGAAAGGGCTGGATTCTGTACCTGGGATGGGGCAACTCTGTCTGGATGTGCAGACTGGGGAATGAGAGGCTGGAGAGCAGTGCTGTGCAAAGGCACCCGAGCATCCTGGTCAATGACAAATTGAATGTGAGTCAGCAGAGCCCTGGCAGCCAGGAGGGCCAACCTGTCCTTGGGGGGCATCAGGCACAGCATCACCAGCTGCACATGGAGGGGATTGTCCTGCTCTGCTCTGCACTGGAGGACTCATCTCGAGTGCTGAGAGAGGTTTTGGGCACCACAATACAGGAAGGATATTTAAATTATTAGAGAGTGTCTAAAGGAGGCAACAAAGATGGTGAAGGGCCTTGAGGGGAAGCCATGTGAAGAGTGGCTGAGGTCACTTGCTCTGTTCAGCCTGGAGAAGAGGAGACTGAGGGGAGACCTCATTGTAGTATACAAATTCCTGGTGAGGAGGAGGAGCAGGTACCGATAGAGTGAAAAGGCTCTAGGGAATGGTCTGAAGTTGTGTTGGGAGGTGTAGGCTGGATATTAGGAAAAGGTTCTTCACCAGAGGGTGGTTGGGCACTGGAACAGGTTCCCAGGGAAGTGCTCATAGCACCAGCCTAGCAGAGTTCAAGAAGCATTTGAACAACGCTGTCAGACACATGGTGTGATTGTTGAGGCTATCCTGTGCAGGCCCAGGAGTTGGATTCAATCATCCAACTTCCAACTGGTCCCTTCCAACTCAGAATATTCTTATGATTATATGATTTTAAACTTTTAAAAAGCAATTAACATAGGGGGTTTTTTTTTAACACTTTCACTGCTAGAAGAAACATGTATATTAGATTACATAATATGTAGTCAAATAGCAGGACACATTCAAATCATGCTGCCAATTAAATATTAGCAAGTACTTTCTAGGATTGATAAGTCACTATGGATGTGGCATTTTAAGATCCTCTTAATATAGCAGAAATTTTAAATATAACTCATAAATATATTACATTTAAAACAAGAACAGCTTACAAAATCATATTTTTATTGTGAATATTTATTGTTTTCTGTTTTTGCACTCCAGTATTAGTGAAAACAGAGTCAGAGCTCAGACCAGTATGCTCATAAGTTCAAAAGAAGGGTCCATGAATTATAGTGCTCACAGGCAATAACCATTGGCAAGTCAATGTACATAAGTCAAGGTTTCAGATAATAGCATATAAAATAAAGTTTATAAATGCTTTACAATAAGTAAGTGAATATTATTGTAAAACATAGCAACTCCTAGGGAAGACAAACAACCCAACAAATTTAAAAAGATTTCGGTCTTCTATTTTCCTGAATCTAAACTGAAAAGACCAAAAATTAGTGTACTTCTATGTCTTCGTTTGGAAGACAGGTATCTGCTAAGGACAAACAGGATCCTCTCCTGAAATGGAAAATGCAAAACTCCTCTTTCCGAATTGTTATAATTTTAGAATTAAGGGGCTCTCAGGCAAAGATGTGAGGATATGGATAACAGTTCTTTACTTGTGTTTAGCAAGGCAAAACAGAACAACAACAACAATAGCGGCGGTGGCTGGAGCTGCAGCACGAGTCCCGGCAGGCAGGGGGTGCGGGCTGAGGCGTGGAGAACACTCGGAGCAGGAGCCAAGGAACAGCGAGGGGGGCAGGAACTGCAGCGGCTCCCGGCCAGGCAGACAGGGCAGGGTCAGGATTGCCGGGACACACACGGAGAGACCGTGGCAGGAAACCCCGAACTCCGCTCCAGTGGTGCCAGTGAAAGAAAAATCTCCCCCAAAGTCTGGAAACCACAGCCTGCTGTTCCCTTCTCCAACAAGCACAGCCCCCAAAAAGAGAAGTGAAGTCCAGGTGATCCTCTCCTCCCTCCACCTCAGCCACTTCTTTTTTCTTTCTTAACTATCCATAAGTACCCAGAGATCAGTTCCCTGGCAACTTATGAGAAAAAAATTCTACAAGAGGACCCAACCCCCAACATTTGCTCTATTACTAATTTATTTATTAGCAGTGAAACAAAGACTTTATCATACATTTTTCTTTAGGTAAAAAAAAAAATATTTTCTTGAATGCACATATTTTTAAAATATTATTTCAGTCATATTTGCCTTAATTTTAAAAGTAAAATTTCTTGTTATCGCTTCAGAAAATGAAGGTTTATTAGACACCTGTTTTAAAAAAAAACTTTACTGAAAACAGTGTGTTTACAAATAAAATATGTTACACTTCTAAGAAGGTGTTCTCTTCAGAAGAATCCATTTACTTTTGCAAGGGCTTAAAAATTCTCCAAAGTGAAGCCTGTGAGACAACACGTAGGCATCGACCAAAATCCCCTAGAAATATTTTGATCATGTTTGAAGTAAGCACTTGAAGTGAGGGGTAACAACATCAATTTAAAAGTCCCCTTGAGTGGCTACTAACATCACAGCATGGAATGTCTCTGAGGCTGTGGAGCTTAACAAAATTCATGCTAAGGCACTATAACAGAAATGAGACATAAATCATCAGAAACTGCTTTGAGAAGATCAGTTCTTTTCATTCTAATTAAATTCTTTTAAGTGCATTTTTTTTTTACAGAGTTCCAGGACTCTTTGGTATCTTTAGGTAACTAAAGTCTGATTCAGGTCATTTTGGAGTCAAAGAAAACCTTGCATTAACTTCAGTAGAAATGAGACTCCTTAGGAAGCAGATGTGCTTACATTCCACTGTCAAAAATAGGAGCTAAGCATCTGCTCAAAGTTAATCACACGCTTAAACACTGTCCAGGACTAAGGTCATGGTTGCCAGGACCTGATCTTGCAGCACATACAAATCCAAATGATTAATGGTTTGGCTTGCTGGCTGGATAAAACAAATGTAATGTGAAATACAGGGTTTGGGGTTTTGTGATTCATTTTTGTGTCACTTAATAAAATTTTTAAAAAATCGATCCCAAATAGAGTTCTGTTGAGTTAGTGGAAATACTAATACAAATTACTTTATATTTTTATTTATTTCAGGTTGAAAACCAATGAATACTACTAGCACAAACAAGGCATAACACAAAAGCATTGTGTGGCAAATAGACATGCAGACAAAGAACAAGTTCAGTCTGTCAAGGAAATTGAGGTTACTTGTGAGAAGTACACACTGTGTCCTATAAACATACTACGGCAGAGATAAAACAGGCCAGGGCAAATAAATGTTCTCCAAATACAGAGAAGACTTCATGAAACACAATTAAATAAAAATCAAGGCTGAGAGAAAGTTCGATAACATCTGATCAACAGGTGACTTAGATGACTGGAACTCAGATTACCCTCCTCTTCTGAGTACAAATTTATATAAATTATAGGAAATGATGGAAAGAGGAAATTATGGGAAGAAAAGGGAGTGTGGATGTAATGAAGATTGTGGAACTGAAAGCAGGATGGGAAAGCTGTCTCAGCTGCAGAACTGTGCTGAAGGAGTACCAGGTAAAATTGACATCTGTGGCACCAAACAAAATAATTATTGTCAAAACCTAGAAGGGCTCAATGTTTATTTGTCTTAGGGAGACTGGGGAAGCTCCTTCTGCATTTACTTGCTATGTTCATACATAGTCCTGTGAAAAATTATAAGACCACCAATATGATACACTGGCAGCTGTTCACAATGTTTTATTTTAACCCAAAAGCAAAGATCAAACAATTCTAGAGATTCAGACAATAAATCACCACTTTTACAAATATCCCACCAATTTAATATCTTTGATACTAATTTAATGGGCTTTCAAGTAAATTAAGCCACAAATAACTTCAGAAAATGGATGCTATTCACATAGTGCAACTCTCAAGCAAGACACATTCCAGAATTTGCAAATAGATTTTTTTTTCTTTGGCAAAAAATGTTTATGTACATATTAATCCACAAGAATTTGGGGTTTCAATTTCTTTTAAATGTAGCTTGCTCACCTCAAGGATATAGGACATATTATAAAACAGGCTATGACAGCTTAAAGGTTCAGGTTGCTAGTGAAAGAAACTAAAAAATATTTTTATTATAATTCAATTCTTGTAAGTCAGTCTCATGATATCTAGATCATAGTATATTCCAAAGGTTAAAGCTGTCATGTCTGATGTGTCAGCTCCTTGTATAATCAATTTCCAATTCCTTAATGGGAAAAAAACAAGAGACAACAATCTAATCCCACAGCTTTCACCTAAGTGAAAGAGCCTACCATTCACCTAAGGTGCTCTTGCTGGTGAACTGAAAGACTGCCCAGAGCTTTGGGGATTGAAGTAATATGCTTTCAGGGTCTACATCCTGTAGATGAGACATGATCTTCTCATGTTTCTATAAGATCCTCATTGCAAATGAATCTGACTCAAGCCAGGCCTTCAAGTATTGGAATCCAGTCCAGCAGCATCCCTTTCTGTGGTCATCTTCTTCATTCTCTCTGAAGATGTCTGATATGTGGCAATTCTGCTCAGTGCAAAACCATTCTATTCTACTCTCTGTACCAGAAAGATACTTTCTGTATCTTAACGTATGTTCAGCATACATTATTTGTGCTTCTATCTAGCGCTTCCTTTTTGGGATAGTTTATTTGCCCAAGTTTTATTTGAGTTGGTTTCTCTGGGCATTGGGCCCAGTTCTTGTTTAACTTTGCTCTTAAAATCTGTACGACAGCCCAGATGTTCTCTCAAAAAAAAAAAAAAAAAGGGCGAGGGGGGAGCTTTATGCATCCATTTTAAAAAATGATCTTGTTGTAAAGCAACAGAACGGATAATTTGTAAACCCACTGAATGCATTTGGATGGTTTATAGCAAAATTAAACTCCATTACTGTTTGGGGCTTGCGTTTACAAGGCTAACAAAAATGCTGACTAGGTGGAATAGAAAACACAAGGGCATAAAAGAAATGTTTTTATATTGGAACATTAATTTAAAGTTATTACAAAGGAGAAGGTATGAAAACCTTTAGTAAAGACGGATCTAGCTGAACTATGTCAGAGTCATAAGTTTATTTTTCCCCTCAAAAGTAAGGTATGTGGAACAATAAAAATCAACAATAGGCCCAGAAGTTTTTACTGCATCAAAAGTAGAAGTTTCAACTAGAAGTACAGATTTGAGAAGCGGAACAGTTCAACTTTGTATAGAAATGAGGAAGCAGCTGTCAAAAGAGTGTTTCCAAGAAAGATGTCAGAAAACATGGAATTAGAAAGCAGGAACTGTACCCAGAAGGAAGGGACAAAGCAACAAAAGTTAAAGAAACAACTGACCCCATTAAATTATTACCAAAGAGTTACTCATGTATTTTTCTAGTGTCACAAGTGACATCATGAGCTGACATTACCAATAGGTTACCACTTTCCCAGTCAGCAGTGGAAGAAAAAAATTTTAAAACCTCTTTTATCAGAGGCTAGCTATAGCACTTACATTTTTTAAGCCAAATCCACAGTTCTGAGGAAGAAGGCAGGGCTTACATATAAAAGGGGAAATTCCAGCTACTGTAGAGACAGAAGGAAAGTAATGAGAAATGTTAAGAAAGTAGAATAAGAGGTGTACAGGTTGCTACAGTCACCTCAGAACAGATATGTTCTTAGGTTCCTAATCAGACTCCCTGTGCTCTTCTGAAATTCCCTTGAAAACGATCTCTGCACAAAATCTCATTCAGCAATACAAGATGAAAAGAATAATCCCTTTCTAAGTAAATTAAGAGCATCCTGAAACCTACTGGATATTAGAAACACTTTAAACTTTCAAGGGAATACACTACCCTACTTTACAGATGGTTTGGCTATTCCAAATGTTGAAGTCATGCAATATTATCTTATAAAAAGTTACTGCCAGTGGATTAAAAAAATGCTGGGATTCCTTGTGGTTCTTTGGGAACATTGTCATTTACACATAAAATTTAGCTCCTCAGTTAATGAACATAGCAGAGCCACTTTTTCTCTGTCTGTAAATGACTGATTTCAAAACCCCACCACTCTGAATTAAACAGAAGTCCTTACAGCACCAACCATGACTGAAAAAATAACTTTCTTCCACAAAATTGTAAAACATTTAAGTATACAAAACTACATATGTATAGTAGAAAGGTAATTTTTAATTTAAAATCTCTCTCTGAAAGAGAGAGATTAAAAATACTCTCTTTTCTTGGAGAAAACTTTGGAACCCTTCCCTTCCCACAGGACCCAGAAATCCCTGCCAAAATCTTCCCCTCTTATGGGAATCACAACATTTTCTCATTGCTTTCCCTCAGAAGAAACCTGGGATCTTCTGAAACAATTTCTATTCTGCCAGTTTCCACATAGAGCTTTAAAATAGGAGTCCTTCCCAAAAACTCAGAAAAGTTATTATGAATCATGAGAAAATGAAGGCTGACAGCAAAATCAGACACTTGTGCAATAATGATGTGTAGAACAAGATAGATCAAAGACGTCAAAAAGGATTTTTTTTTTGTAAATAAGATAAGCAACCCCCATTGCGCCTCAGTCTAGTCAGGAACAAGATCATATTTTCACTTTTCCAATGCCAATGTTAACAGTGACTGCTGTTAAGATCAGTGATAAAAAATTCAGCTGAATCTTTGTAGCTGGAGTTAACATTTTCATCTTTGGAGGAGTCTATAGTGGCTTGTCTCCTTCTTTCCTTCCTAATAAAATCAGCCAATATATACAAAAGCCATGGTTATAAAGACAATCATTCTATTAGACTAGTTCTTGAAAAGCAAACTCCAGATAGGAACAAAGGTTTTCTCTGCTGAGTTCCTGGTTGTGTTCTGCTGAAATTTTCCTGGTTTGACTTGGTTTACCAAGAAAAGAACCATAACCCGTTTTTCCCACACTGATTTGCCTCTAATTTAACATGAGCTGACAACTCCTCCTTATTCACCACCACTGATAATACAGATATTATTTTGATTTTCATTCTCTTTGGCTTTAATTCCTAAACCAGAACAAAGTGTTGTTATTCACTAACTTAAAACTGAGCCAGCTATACTTGTGGCTCACAAGTGGTCCTGTAGAAATTGGATAGTCATATAACCAGTTTTCCATTTCATTATGACCTATAGTTTCATAAAATTTGTGCTTTCCATCAGGAAGGTGGTCTCAAACACAAATAAACAAGATCTACTTCTTTTCCTGAACATGTTCTTCCTAAGACACCTGAAATTTGCTGTTAGGAGTTTTGGCTACAAGGCTGGCAGCCTGTAGGGAAGACCCTCATGAGCAGCCAGGGGTCCAGGCAACAGATTTCATATTTCGTTTAATCTTAGGAACTTTAAATCTGCTGCATTAAAAGCTTGAAACGCATTATTATTGTCTCTCATGGGACTCCAGATCAGATTTGTAAGATTTAGAAGTGGATGATAATGTATTATTTCTGAGAGAGCCATACCCTGTACCTGAAAATCTTCTGTGGTGTTTCTGCCTTTCAATAGTAGTAAAGCCTCATTTGTTACCAGTTCTGATGGCAAGAGACAGATTACACTGTACAATTGCCTTCCTTTTGCTTGGATTTACAGCTTAAAAATTCTTTTGGGGCACTAGGAAGAGGTTTATTTTTTTCTTAGAGTCTGAGGAAAGTAATCACTAGATGACATAGTCTAACTTTTATATGAGAGCACATTTAATGTCACTCTATTACCATCCTAGTGGACCTACTGTGCTGGATTAGACTAAAGCACTTTAGTTCTCAAGGGATTTATGTATCAGGAACAGTAGGAACTGAAAATGTCTTCACGGTATATCACAGAATAGTTGAGGCTGGAAGGGACTGCTGGAGGGCATCTGGTCCAGCTCCCTGCTCAAACTGGACCAACTAGAGCCAGTTCCCCAGGATTGTGTCCAGACGGCTTTGAATATCTGCAGGGAAGGAAACTCCACAACCTCTCTGAAGTTTCACTGGAAAAGACCCCGAACCACCAAAGAATTGGTTAAAAGAGTTTTCAAGGTGTCAATTTCTTCTCCAGCTGGAGATGAGTAGCTAGTTTTCATCCTGAACTGCAACAACTCTCCCAATCTCAAATCAAGTGTTTTCGTTAAACCTTGATGATAAGACAGAGTCGTATATATAATAAAGAGCATTGTTTTCATGGCAGAACATTGACCATCTATCTGTCTGCAGAGTCAAACAATCCACAGGAATGGAAGAGGAGGAATCACTTTTTATTATTATTTTTCACACAGACAATCTGTGTACAAAATTTGCAGGTAAAATTTTATGTCACATCACTTCTCAAACTCAGACCTGTAAGCAATTGTGTATTAAAGAAAATGCAACTTTTTCTGAGTATGAAGGAATAAAAACAAACAAAATGTTTCACAAATTCTCTAACTCTCAGATTTCAGTGACAGAAAAGATCACTGCAAGTATAATGTGAAACCACACAGCACTTGCATTGTAGACCCCACATAAAAAGTTGATTCACTTGATTACAATTCGTCATTTTTTCCACATTTTCCAAATGATCTTTGATCTTAAGATACTGCATTTTATGTCAGCTTCTCTGACTCTATCTTTCATCATAAAATTTTCTTTCTGTCTTCCTCATCAAGATGGTAAATTCCTTCCTATAAATTATATTTCCTTAAAATTTTTTCTCTTCCATGTTTAAATTGTTTTCTTAAAATGACCTTAAAATGATAATTTCTTAAAATGATCTCTCAGATCTGCTCCTGATATACTGAATAGACTGAGTTCCTTATATCCTAGGTTTGTTTTCCGAAGCCAGGAAGATCATTAGTTTGGCTCTTTGAGTTCTTTTAAGTAATTCAGACCCTGTTCATGCACAGCAGACATCAGAACTGGACAGGATATTCCTGCATTTTAAGCATAATATAGAAATCTCCTTTTCATCCTTTTAATAGCTCCCTATTGGGTCAGGTTAACAGAGGTCATAAAATGTTATAGCTCAATCTAAAATGCTTTGACAAAATCATTGTATCAGTAACCTCTCTTATCAGAGACCAAGACAAAATCTGGCCTGTAATCTTATAAAAAAAACAAACCCAAACAAAAAACAAACTTTTCAAGCCTTCTTCTCCAGAAACTCCTGTTGGCTCAGGTAAGCTATATTTTAAATTTCTAAGTCCCTGTAGATATAAGAATGCATTTAATGCCTCATTATTCTGACAAGTATCTTCACAAAGGCAGTAGAACTGTAATATTTCAAGTAATTTTGGTTTAAATCATTTTGGCAGTCTTTCAACGTTTTCCAATATTCCTAACATTAATTTTGAAACAATAAGTGATTTAAAATTCTTTTTAGCTAGACCCCTTCAAACTTCTAATCTGAAAATATTTGGGTTTGCCTGATGCCTGGACATCCTCCTTTGTTTCACATGGTAAACTTAGTTGCTTGTCTATCTTTCAGCATTTTTACATTTGCAGTCAGTTTTATTTAAATTTTTATATAAATACCTTTTTGTTATTATTTACAGCCTGAGTCCTGTAGTGGTCCTTAATTGTGAGGGGGATTTTGTATGGTTTGGTTTGGTTTGGTTTGGCTTGGCTGTTTTCTCTTTTGGGTTTTCTTTTTCATCCTTTTCCTGCTTTCCAAAGTGGTCAATTATGTCTTCTATTGTCAGTCACCTGCTTTTTCAACTTGGTACTTATTAAATAAAATCTCTTTTTTTCATTCTTATTTAATTGGTTATTTTCTTTCTGGTCTCTGATCAGAGAGCTGCTCATTGCTGCATGTTCATATATTCATATAAGAATATAGAACAACACAGTTTCATCTAAAAGATGACCAATTCATAGATAACATTATTAAAAAGTTTAATTCAGGCTTCAGCAAAAAGAAAACAATCAAACGTTTTGATGAATAGAGGAATTCTGGTTTCCTGAACTAACTTTCTGGTTGATGTTAAGTACACACTTTTTATCATCTCTTTAACTATTTGGCAGAGGGTTAGGTTTCTTATTCCTGCAAGTTTTCATGCATTTCAGGATGGCAACCATGTGTTTTTCTTAAGCTAATGATTTATTTTTCTTTTTAGAGACAATAATCTTTTTGCTAAGGAAATTGTTATGATTTAATCCACTTGGTCTCAACATATCCCATATCTATGAGATCCCATAGACTTAATTTCAGAGATAATATAGAAATCTAGAAAATACAGAAAAATGAGAACTGTGATCATAATCATAAACATATGATTAAAATGTTGGCCTGGGATTCCAAGAACCAGGGAGGCTATCCCTAGCATTGTTTCAAAATTTCCATTGATATTTTTATGAGAGTACTGATCTTTGTATCTTGAAGGCCTTCATCTGCAAAGTAGAGCTAAAACCTTATTTTTTCCATCCCTCATAATCCAGTCAGGTTACAGAAAAGACAGAACTTTCTTTGTTAATCAGCACACAGGGACAGATCTCAATTTTAGCTTGAAGCACAAGTAAGAGATGGTTTTTCCTACTGATCTGCTTTATACTAATGTCAAATTGTTACAGAGTAAATGAAGACTCATGTTGTCAAGTACTTATGATTTCTATTAGCTTGTGTTTATCTTAATATGGTCATGGTCAAAATGAAAAGATGATGCCTTAATCTTGAACAGAAAAGACTGTGCAGCCCTTTTCTTACACTGGAAGTTCATACTTTAGGAAAGGTTCTTCAAGCTTTGCTTGGATAAATTCCCAGTTTATCTGCAGGAACATTGTTTTGTTCCACAGTTATGGAATGTTGCAGCCTCAATCTCTTCATTTTTTGAACACCTGTGGTCAGCAAAATGTCATGTTGGCTTTCTAATTAGACTATTCAGGATTGTATTAGGGTAACTGAAGTTAAAGAAGGATTATCTAATTCTGCTAGGTGCAAAGGGCAAGGAAGAAATGTTTCACTTTATATTCATTACTTTAGGATTTTCAGTCTTTAATACCAGACAATAACAGTGCTCAATCAACAGCCCCAAAGCACTTTCTTTTCATAAGCCTATTCTGTTTAAATATGAAGCATAAACACTGGTTTCCTGAGATCTAAAAAGTATACTTATGTATTCCTTCAAAGTCCAAAGAAATTTTTTATTGTTAACTTACAGTAATCAGTGATGGTGTATCTTCTTTATCTGAAACTTCTTTTTTCCTGTGTTTAAGTTGATTGAAATTAGCCAGTTGGTTCAGACATTACTGAGAAGAGAGCTGGAAAATATAAATACAGAAAAAAAAGACTTTTCCCTTTAAAAATCAAGCTAAAAATCAATAAATAATAATCAAAGTAATTATTTGAAATGCATTTTGAATGATTCTGCAAAAACTCTTCAGGCTTGAAGAGTAAAGTGGTATAGAAAGTGGATAGCAAAATTTTTATATTTGACTGCAGTAATATTTTTGAAAGAATGGTTATCTTACAATTTTTCCCTACCCCTCCCCTTCTCTTTGGGCTGAAACACATTAAAAAAAAAAAAAATCAAATTTTTAAAATTTTGCCATGTCAGAATTTTCGGGAATTAAATTGGGGTAGGAAAAACCAACCGTGAAAGAGGCACACAACCTGAATAGCTAAAGTCGATTTCCAACTTCTGTTGGATACATACCTATAAAAAAGCCTATGGTAGGAGTGGAGTTAACCATTCGCACTGTGGATGCAGGCAAACTGAGATGCAGAGGGCAGAGGTGGGCAGTGGCAGAGAGGCAGGCCAGTATCTCCCTGAAAATAAACCTTTTGCAGAACAGGCAGGATGCTGGTTACAGATGTGGAAACCAAAACACTTCAGAGTAGTAAGTTTTGCTGGCTTCACCCGTCACCATAATCTGATGTAATTCTATTGAACTCAGTGGAGATATACTGATCTACAGCAGCTGAGCAGTGACTACCCTAGGAGATGGCTTGGGGAATCTGGCAGTCTAGGTGTTTCATTAGGCCAAGCTCTCTGACATTAAATCACCAAGTTGAAAGGATCTGTTTTGTTTGATGCCATTGATTAAAACCACATGATTTTAGCCCTCATAGATTGTACGTACATCAAGAAATTAGTTATAAAAGGAAATACACCCTTCACCATATGAATATACAGCATATGATGTATTTTATAAGCACTGGTAGTAGATGATAAAACCATATGTGAACAATAGGTATCCAGAAGTCATCAGTTTATAAATATTACCCATAAGAAACCCATATATAAATACTCCTTAGTACACCAAGAACTGTGCTATGCATGTGGGAAAGCAATTGAAATGTTTCAAAACTAATAGTAGAAAAATATGTAGCAGTAGTGTGAAGATATTAAAAGGAAAATAATCATAAATATAAGAAATTATGAGGAAGTGATTTGAAGAAAAAAGCTTGGAGAAAGAAGGAAAGAGTGCACAACAAAATATACAACACAACACAACAAAATTTACAACACAAAGGAAGTCATGTGAAAGCATATGAATAAATTTGGTAAATAGAACCAGAAAAAATTAAACTGTCTAGTTCAATGACTATCTATCAATGGCATAATTAGGAACCATGTTATAGAGCCTGTTTGATAAGTTTAGGAACTACCATTGCAGTTGCCAGGAGAAGAGGCAGAGAAACATGATAAAGCATTAAAGATAGCACAACATTATTCCTTTACGGTCACAGCAATTTCCTATTTGTTTCTATGCACAGGAAATTATTCCTGTTCATATGAAAAACTATCCATTCTCTTAATCACATAAATGCTTATTCTTTATTTTTATTACATTTTAAATTCCAAAGGACTTTTGCTACAGTAACATCAGCACAACTGAAATATTTTGTAAATTTCCTTTGAAATACCTCAGATAGCAAATTCTAAAATCCCATTCATCTTTATTCAGTTTGCATCATGTACCTAGCTTTTAGTTTCTCAGGGCTGTCATGCTCCACCTTGGTTTTCAATTTTCTTTTCTACAGATTAGTTTAAAGCATGAGTTCTTAGGTAACTCCTAAGCACAGAATCATGAATGTATGCAGCAGAATTTCAGATCACTTCCTTTGCTCATCTTCAAGGGCCTACAGCTCTCTCAGACATGCAGTCTGTTCTCAGAGGCAGTGCTTTCTAGCACTGATTAGCCATTGTTTCACCATTCACTACTTATACCAAGAACATTGATTAAAATAACACATGGAGTTCTTAGGGAAATCTTGAGTGGTTTTTTATGTCATATAGTACATGTTTATAAAGAATATAAATTATCAAATTACTCTCCTCATATATTATTTCACTTCTAATCTTCAATTTCTCCACTTTTGCCAATAGTTTCTTCTGTAACAATATATTAATTTTTTCACTAAGGTCTGATATGGTATTGCTACATATTTTCTTTGACTGGAATTTCTGTTTTCTTACTCATTTGTTTAGTATGGCATAATCTAGATTGGGTAAATTTATTACATATTTTAGCCTAACACTTTTTACTTGAATCATCTTAATTACTCATACCTTTGAAATATTTTCTCATAGCATTGAATACTATTGATGACATAGTAGTAGAATTGATGCTCTTTCTTTGCAGTTTAAGAACCTCCTTTGCTATTTTCTGGTTAGGTGATTGTAATCACTTGTCTATGTATTTGTTAGCCTATTTAGTTATTTGATCTTTCATTTCATATGCCTGTTTTGAGAGTTCTGGAAAGAGACATTCTCCAGGCCTAGAAATTGGATTATTTGAAGCATTTAATTTTATTTCTATCTCAGCTCAAGCAAATAATTTAATTAGCTTCCTATTTCATTTACTTCCAATCTCAGCTCTTACCACAGTGCACAAGCATCAATATCCTTCTTTATTTCTGCATTGGAAGAAATCTTTTCCACTCATGTGAATATCTCTTACAAGTTAACACAGTTTGACTTTTGGCAATCTTGTTTTATCCTTCCTGACCTTTAAGACAAAGTTTCTTGGCTGACTAGTCTTATTTTTATTTTTTTTTTTTTTGGGGGGGGGTGGGTGGGTGGTGTTTGCTTTTAGGGGGGAGATCTCTGCTTGTTCTTAATATCCTTTTGAGATGATTATGAAATTACACCTGGCATTCCCTTCTACCTGTCATTTCTACCTGCCTCAGCATAAAATGATAAGTAAAACTGGTCCAGCTCAGTTTCTGGGGTTGTGTGAGAAGTGAATAAACCTTATATACAATAATCATTGAGGTATCTTGATTTTTATTATCTGATTTACTCTTTTCTTTCCATTCGACAGTCAAACACTAAACATCACCTATACTGCTCCCATTTGTCAGTCTCACCTAGTTGTTATTCATCCAGTCTTTCCATGCCACTATCCCATGTGTAAAATATTATCGTTTACAGTTGATTGTGCCCACGTTCAGAAAGGCCAAGTACATCTGAGTCTTTGTTCTCTTCTGGAGTTAACCTAAGTCCTACTTTAAGTGCAGGTATATCAGCAAACTCTCTAGGTTAAGGACTGTTGGAGGCTCCAGAAAAGTAGAGATGAAGGTCTCTGACTTTTGTTGACTTTCATCACCTTTGATGAAGGTCTCTGACCTTTGTTGAGTAGATATCTATTCAATCTATATATTGAAAAGATACCTGTATCTTTTCAAGCAATAACTGAATAAGCAGCCTCATTCTCCTGATTGTACAACACCCTTTCTCCCACACCCCCAGCCCCACCAGACAGCATGGAAATGTCTTTTTGTGTTAGGAACCAAAATTGAAGACAGTATTTCAGATACAGTCTCAAAGTAGAGGAAAATAATGCACCAGCTGAAAATAATCAACCTGCTGTGCATATCCTTGACTAAGAGAACCCAGAGAGCCAGCGTAAGGACACATTGCTGCATTTCACCATCCCTGGAGGTATTTAAAATATGTGACACTTAGAGATATGTTTTAGTGGTAGACTTGGCAGTTCTGGGTTAATGGCTGGACTCAATAACCTTAGAGGTCTTTTCCAATGTAAATGATTCTATAATTCTCTTATATTCAACCTGTGCACCATTATATTCATCTCCTTTTCTGTAGATCTGCTTTTTACAAGTCACTGCCCTGTCTGTATTTCTGTTTGAGGCTATAATATCATATCATATCAGGTGCAGGACACTGCATATCCTTTGGTGAACTTCCTAAGATTTCTCCCAGCTTGTTTCTTCTGCAGATTGAGATCTTTTCTGAATGGTAGCCCTACATTCCAGCATGCTGAAAACCCTCCCAATTTGGTGTTATCCATAAAATCGCTGAAGTGCATTCCTTTGCACTGTCCAGATAATTAATAAAGACTTTAAATAGTTTGAGCTCCAGCACTGACGCTTAAGGATGTTCACTAGTGAGGGATATCCAGTTTGACTTCCTATACCATTTATCATCCTAACACTTTAACACTGACCAGCCACTTTGTAATCAGCCCACCTGGTTCATATCTCTTCAGTTTGAGATGTGGGTATTCTAGAAGACCATGTTGAAAGTCTTGAGGAAGACAATGTAAGTTATACCCAGTTTTATCTCTAGTATTCAAGATATATAATAAAAAAAAAATAGAGAAAAAAACCCCACCAAAATAACCCTACATGAAAATCATTAGGAATACACCATGAAACACCAAAAAATGGGATAAAAAGGACAATTTGATTACTGAACTCAGTGTTTAGGATTTGCCTAGAAGCAAGGAATGGGAAGTATTAAAATGTATTTGGTGAAAGTAGGCTTTTCCACCTTTTTACCATCATACATTTCCTTTAGCACACAAATATATACATAAGCATGCAGATAGGGTACTTATAATGGCCAGTTCTAAAAACAAAAAGTGATTAATAGGTAAATTTTAAATTACAAAATTTGGAAGCTAATTAAATTATCTTGAAACACGGCAGTTCTCTATTCATGAAAGAAGTTTAAGATATTTCAATAAAGAAAATAAGGAAGCCTTTCTTAACTGACCTTGTAACAATTGTGAATTTTCAATCAATAATAAATCTGAAGTGAAATATTTGAGAATAGGTCTTTATGAAACATTTTGAAATACAGATAATCCTGGAGATGTAAATGAAAAAGTTACAAACAGTTGTACAACAGCAGTAAGAATTAACCTTATTCTAAATGTGTTATCTTTTTTTCTTTCACAAAATATGAATGCAGAATTTTAAGAAAACTGAGAACTCTGATGCAGTTTCAGAAGATTGGAGACAAAATGTGGCTGAACCACAAGATTGTGGGCGATCATGGACCCTTTCTCCTTTTGAATCTATTCATTCTTTATGAGTTATAATGGCTGGCCTATAGAACAAAACAAAACCTAATTTTCTGGAATAATATAAGGAAAGAAGTTGGGTTTTTTGGAGGTGGGGTTTGATGTTTCACCTGACAATTCTCCTCAAAAGGAGTGCAATATTTATGTCTACTAGTAAATTTTACCTTTTAGCCACTAAAGTCTCCATAGTCTTCACTCTTGTTAAAGCATCATTTCTTATAGAAGCAATAAATATTCATGCTATAGCAACAAGAACATCAGCTGGACTAGAACTCTGCTGGGCCGAGCATTGAAAGCAAAGAGTTGTTTCTCCTGAGGGATGAAGGTTTTGCCCCTGAGAGCTAATGATCCAATATGTCATATTCTGTCATAATATCTTATTCAAATAATATATAATCTGCTTCTGCACTATCAATAGGCAAATCAAATTTTTATAGATTATTTCATGGCAATATTACAAGGTTTGGAGTCAGTAAATATTTTCATATGAATATAAATGAATATATATGAATATTTTAGAATATGATACAGACAAAAAAAAAAGAAAAAGAAAGAAACCTTTTGAAATTTTAAAAAATTATAGCGGAAAAAACTAAATGAAACTAGGTCTCCCTACAGACATCCTGTTTGGGAAAAATAACCAAACTCTGGGCTGTTAAAACAAAAAAAAAATTACTTGTCCCTTTGGCAAAGCTATCTTCCTACAATTTTATGTAACACACAAAAAAAAAAAAAATATATATATATATATATGTTTGGCCGAATCCTCCCTTCCACAGTAAAACCCCTGGAACTGGAAAGTATCCAGAAAAAACTCAGAGAACTCAGACCAGCGGCATGTTTGCCTGCTCCATGAACAAGCAAGAAATTCATCTAGCTAACAAGCATGATCAGCGAGACCTTTTGCTGAGCAAATTTTACTCACTTGTAACCTTGACAAATTTGTCCACTCTTGGAATTTTTCCAAGAGCTATTTTGTAAGGAGACATTGCAGCCTACAGATTACTCAAATCCTTCTCACTGCAACTGTTGTTTTGAGTAACTAATATTTACTATAGTGTTTCTGGCCAGTGTGTCTGTTCAGACAGCCTGTTGTCTGTTTGGATGATCTAATATTTACTAGTTCTTAAAGCAGAAAATAACTCAGCTGCATCACAACCCTCACTTTTGTTCAAGAATTAATTTTCACTACAAACTCTGTTTCTAGAAAATTCATGTTGGGCAATTTTTTCTTAATCATAGATGGGAAAGACATAAAATGTCATGCAAAAATAAAGACTCTTTATAGCTAAATAGTCCACATAGAAAACTATACAGTCTCCACTGTATGGTGTATCTAGTCACAGCAGGACCACACCACCTCCCTTAATTTATCACAAATCCATTGAATCCTCTCATTAATCTAGAGAGTCTGAAATTAGCCCTAATATTATATGCAAGGGAAAATGCTAGTTCCTGTTCAAGTAAAATAAATATTTGAAGTATATTCTAGAATCTTTCACTTTTTTAAAACAGATTAAATTAGGATTATTGGTAGTTTATAGAAAACTTCCTTGAGGGAATAAAGTAATGAATGTAAAGACATACAGAATCATAGAATCACAGAATGTTTTGGGTTGGAAGGAACCTTAAAGATCATGGTCAAGGACATCTTCCACTAGACCAAGTCACTCAAAGCCCCATCTAATCTGGTCTTTGCCTCTTCCAGGGGTGGGCTATCCACAGTTCTCTGGGAAACCTGAATATCTGAACAGTGAAGGTGTGCTTGTGTTGCTCAGGGAGGCAGCTTTCTACCCCAGCAACATCTTACAATAACCAAGTGTGTAGCAGGAGTTCACAGTTAATGCACTTTGGCCACATTAGTTTGCTTCTCCTGACAACCCTGCCAAGCACATGCTGTAGTTGATGACAAAACTGCCCTGTTCTCCAGCCATGCCTGAAAACCTTGCTGTCTGTCTCAAAGCTGTCCTTCATCTTAGTAATATTCCACAAAAATAACTAGCATGGTTCCATATGACTGTAACAACTACAAAGCAACAAACAACAAAGTTGAACAGAATAAGGTCTTGGGGGAAAAAAAAAGGATTTTATTGTGTGATCATGTTCCTAAAACCCAGAGCAGGGCATGTCAACCTACTCTGCATAGGTTTAACTACATTGATTCAATGGGGCTTTGAGTATTTTTTATTTTTATTTTACCTGCTAGGTGCTATAGAGAAAAACAGTAAGATACCCAATATGGACCTCAAAGGATCCAAGGTAATGATAGATTTGATTGGAATGTGCCAGACTGAATGTATAGCTGTTGTTGCTGCTTATTAGTTGTCAGTCTCTTGTGCTTTCCAAGAGACTTGCTTGCCCACTGTGTATTAGAGCTTAGTGCTCATCAGTGGCTTCATTTTCTGCTTTCACTGCTTTGTGCATTGCTGTGCTGCTACACTGCTGATCATCCTACTCTGCTGTGCCTGGGAACGTTTTGATAACAGCTGTGGCTGTGTGCCTGGACTGGCAGATGGCCAGGCCATCACTGCTGCCTCTGTGCTGCTCTACTGGAGAGGCTGGAAATCCAGTGAGAACTTGACTGGAAAGGGCTGTGGATCTGTGGGTAGGACACCCCAAAATGTGCCATGGGTATGTCTGCGTCCCTCCTGCAGGTGTACCTCTGAAGGTATTGGGGTCCAAGTGTAACTCCGTGCTGGGGAAGAAATACCTCAAAATAGCTGTGGCTATGGATAAACCTGTTCTGCAGCAGGTACACCCTGAAACATCAGCGGCTCTGCATGAAGTCATGCTGGGGCACCTCAAAGAGTGTGGCCATGGATAGGCTCACAACAGATCAGATACATCCCAGCAGGGACTGAAGCTGCGGGTAAGGGCAGGACACAGCAGGTATCTCTGAAGGCATTGTGGCCCAGCGGAAAAAGCCACACTAGAACAGGTGCACCTCAAAGCAACTACAGCTGCAGATAAGTCTGTGATGCAGCAGATATATCCCTGAGGAGACTCACAGATAAAACTCCTAGAGTTTGCATTCTCTCTTTAACTTAGGGGAGCAAGTGCTCTACTAAGGGACTGCAGTCTGCAGATAAGTCCAGGCTGGAGAAGGGTTACAGGAAAGAGTTCAATGTCAAACCCTGTGATCTGGTCCAAAGGGAACAGAGGTGGAGATTTTAATGGAAATACCTTTAAATTTTTGTAACCCAGGTTTTAAGTTACCTGTTATAGAAATTACTATGGCGGGAACGACCCAAACCAGTGGAGAACAAGTTTTACAGGAAGCAGTTGCACTGCAGAAGTGATCCAACCAGGGCTAACTTCGGGTCCCAGTAACTCCATGGAACACATCACCTCTCCTGTCCTGAGTGACCACCATAACAGATGGAGCCCAAAGTCACAGACTAAATTAACTCAATGGGCATTATGGACACTAGTTGTTCATAGACTAAGAAAATTATATCTATGTATGATATCAAAGGATGAGAAGGGATGTGGTGGTTAGTGAGGCTGTACTGGATACTGTGGGACTTAAACATAATGTAAGTGGTGTGGAATAAGGAGTCGAGAATGTGCTGAATTAGGTTGGAGCAGAGTTAATTTTGTTCAGAGTAGCTGGTATGGCTGTGTTTGCAGTTTTTGCTGGAAATAGTGTTGATGAAAAAGGGATGTTTTCCTTGTTCCTGAGCAGTGCTTACTCAGCATCAAGGCCTTCTCTGCTCCTCACTCTAGCTCACCAGCAAAGAGGCTGGGAAATTCATGGGAATCTGGGAGGGGACACAGCCAGGCTGGCTGAGCTCAACTGCCAAAGGGACATTCCACACTATATGGCATCATGCTCAGCATATAAATCTTCGGTTAAATAAAATAGTGTAGAATATTTAAAATTATTATATTTGTCTCCTCAAGCTACCATACCATGTGATGGAGCCTGGCTTTCTCTGGGATGACCTGCATGTCCATGGGAAGGAATGAATTCCTTATTCTGCATTTGCTTGCACAACTTTTTCTTTACTCATTAAATTGTCTTTATCTCAACCCATGAGTTCCCTAATTTTTACTCTATTTCTATTTCTATTTTCTCTTTTTCCCATCCAGACATGAGGAGAGTGATCTAGTGGCTGACTGGTGCTTAGTTGCCAGCTGGACATGACACAAATTCTTGAAAGTACCAAAATCAGTTATTATTGAGTAGTTTAGGCACAAAAATTCAATTTTGCCAGGAAACTAGAAGTTCAGAGAAGAAATATGAAGGGGTACATGGTTTTGTTTCAGTGAATCACAGTGCACAAGATAAAATGAAACATGTCCATTAAAGTGATGAACATAATTCACCCAGTAGAAAAATGCTTAGAGCTAAAAATGTACATCCCAAAGATGGCAATAAAATAAGAAAAGTTGTGGGTTTGTTTGGGTTTTTTTAAGTACTAAAAAATAAAGGGACTAAAGTACTAAAATGAAGATAATTGCACTGGATTGTTATGGTTTGTCCAAACAGCGATAAAGAAGAAATATGTGATTTCTGACTGTGCAGGTCTATCTTTTAAAATAATTAATAGTAAAGGATGGAGAAAAAAAAAAGTCAGTATTTTACCATAGAGGCTCTTTTGCAATGAATTTGGATTATGCTGCTTTAATAGAAATAAATTTGGCATTTTGATGGCATATTAGATTTCTTGAGAGCATGCCTGATGAAAGACAGACAGGCACGGCTTTGGAAAGACACTGGTCTAGGTGAATGTTTGACAGGAATGGTGTAGGTCCAAAAGAAGGGGGTTTGTATTGTTTTTATTTCTTAAAATTTAAAACAGTGAATCTATAGATTTTTGTATTTAAGCCACCTACTAAAACTCAGAACATCATGTGGTCTATGTTTAGACTCAAGAGTAGAAAGTATAAACTTCACTTTTTTTCCCCTCTACAAACTGCAGCAGCTAGTAAACAACCCCCTTTTCATAAGCTGCAGTCCTAAAAGCCACAATTATAACATTCAAAATGTTATATTACATTAGAGCATTAGAGTGAATTTTGACATTCTGTAGTATTTTCTGCTCTTTTGATCTCTTAGTCTTTCTTAACATTAACCTTTCTTTGCAGTCTTTGCAATCTTACCTTTTTTTTTTTTTTTTTTTTTTTTTAATTAAATCTTAGGAGAGTGAGCATGACAGAATTACTGCATTGGGGGAGTTTAGCAGCTGAGGGCAACACAGCAAGCCAACATCATGCATTCCAGCATGACCTTGGTCAGCCAGAAACACATGAGCCACTGCAAGCAGGACCACTGTCATCCTTAGGGTAGTGTGTGCACCACAGAGCACTCCACCTCTCCAGATCAGGAACCACAGAACTGTTGTAAAAGCTGCTATGAAAACAAAAAGCACTCGCTTGTTTTTCCCAGTGAGGGAAGTCATTAATGGTTCTTTAAATACCATGAAGATTGTTGATGTTTTAGAGGATCTTTCTTTGATTCTAATGATTGCTCATCTCAAAGGGAAAAAAATAAAGAAGGAGGGAAGGAGGGAAAGGGAAGAAAAGGGAAAGGAGGCAAATAAGCGAAGTGGAAAGAAGGAGGAGAGAAGGAGGCAAAAATGGGAGGGAAGGAGGGAGGGACTGAGGGGTGGAGGGAGGAAGGCATGGAGGCAGGCAGGCAGGAAGTGTCGGAAGGCAGGAAGGAAGGCAGGCAGGAAGGCAGGGAGGGAGGCAGGAAGGCAGGCAAGAAGGCAGGAAGGCAGGCAGGAAGGAAGGCAGGAAGGCAGGCAAGAAGGCAGGAAGGCAGGAAGGAAGGCAGGAAGGCAGGAAGGCAGGCAGGAGGCAGAAGGCAGGAAGGAAGGAAGGAAGGAAGGAAGATAGGAAGGAATCTTTCTGAGAGAATGCTGGCAAGATTTGCCATATGCTGTCTGCTTGGATATTTGCTCAAAGAATAATAAATTGTTTTTTGGTTAAAAATCTGTAGCATCTGGAAACTTGACACAATATGTTGTAAGTTAAAACCAAAACAAATTTTAAGCGTCTTGACTTCATGCAAATAAATATTATGAGCTCCAAAAGTTAATAATGATTTATGCCAGTCTATCAGCAAATGACAAGGGACTTTGCACAAAATAAGAAGATGTATTACATCTCTACTTTCAGCCAAGTTACATAGAAGCAAAGAAAAAATTTAGGTTGTTCTAATTTGTGTTTTATGCTTTGGACACTTGTCAACATATTTTGTGCCTGAAAAAGATACAAAATATGGTGTATGCCAGATGAATGCTCAAATCTTAAAAAATATATTTAAGTCCCTTTGTCCATTAATTCAATTCAGCTTCATTTTCTCAGTTAAAATATGAACATTTAATTTTGTTATCTTCAGTTTTGTAAGACAAACAATTCTTGGTTAAAACTTACATAATACCGACTTCTGCCAGAAGTCTTTTAAAATATAGACTCATGTTTCACACAGGGTACAAGCTAGTATTTCTTTATTTTGTTGCTTTAGGGAAATAACAATAATCTGACGTGAGCAATGTCATCACTGCTTTCAAGTTAGTTTCAAATATTTTTTTATCTGCTTTCAGATTTTATAGAGATACTGGACAAAAACAACATATCAAATTTGCGTTTAAACATATGTGACTGATGAAAAAATTGGTATATGTTGCTTCTTAGTAAACAGCCTATTAAATTAAGTTGTTACTTTTTCTTTCCTATATATAAACCTTAAATTCTACTTTGGATATTAATTCATGATTACCATTATTTGGCTGCTGCACTTCTTCTAACATTAACAGAATTTCCTAAAGTTTGGAACGTAGTAGTAAACATCCTTTTTACCTTACCAGAATATGTCATTGACCATTGGCCCAGAAGTACCAGATTCCTGGTTCCACTCCATTTACACACATACAGTGCAGCTAAGCCAGCAAAATAAAAGCAAAACTTTACTATTAAATTTGTCCCTGGGGCAAATTGTGCTGTATCACTAAGCTTGACAAAAGAATTTTTCAGTAATTCAACCATCTTATTGCCTCTTGGGAAACCCCTGTGCACATTCTGTATGGTGTATGACTGGCTTGAGTGATGATGGTGCTGCAGAACATCATGGAACTGATAGCATCAGGGTTTGGCACATATGCTTGAATAAAGCAAGATCTTCTATATACTGAAAATCTTGTATACACAGAGGTATGGGATGAAATGCATCCCAAGAATATTTATCCTCAAACTTCTTGCTTAAAATCTGACCTCTATAATTAAAAAAGGAAAATTTTCATGACCACCATATTAAATCTTATATTCATTGTGTTAGTTATTCAGTAATATGTATTTGATAATCTAGAGAAGTGAATTTCTAAAATAAAATCTTTCTTGAGAAGAATGCTGAAAATATTCAGAAAGCTACTGTAGCAAGCAAGACTTTGGAGGAATATCTGACTATGTTAGTGGCTTATTAAGGTTATAGAATGATTCCTTTTGTATTCCCTCTTTAACTACTTTTGGTGTTTATGTAAATGTGAAATAAAATTCTTCCAGTTCCTTATAAATGGTTCTGTAATAAAAAAAAAATGTTCTCCCATAATACGCCTTTCATAAAAACTCTCCTCAGAAAAGTTACAGAGGGTTGGATTTTTTTATTTTAATTAGCGATGTGCTGACACTACCTTTTCATTTAGTGATGCCAAAACTGAACAATGGTGTATTGATGTAAGCTGTGCTGTTCACAACAGTTTTTAAGTTCTCCATTGCTTCAAACTGTTGACATATTTTATGGTGAGGCAAAGTGAGTAGAAAATATTGTCAAATCAGGAGGATTTATGCTTTGTTTGAGGTGTAGATGATTTAAGAGATCCTTATCATCAAAAAACTCTAAAAATGGCTTTGAGGTACAATATGTGTAAAATCAAATAGATCTGAAGTAGCTAACCTTTGCAACATGCACCATTATGAAAGTAGTCCATCTTCTTCAAAGTCACATATACAATATCTGCTTTTTTGAAGAAAACAAGGCCAGAATATGTAGCTAGCTTGTAATCCAGTATGGGCTGTGAGGAAGTCCCAATTCATATCTGAAATCAGCTGCAGCAATAGTTCCTGCAGGACTTCAGGCAAGAATAAAAGGTGCAATGAGAAGCAGCTGCCAGTGAGTTAAGCAAGTTCTAGGATATATTCTCCACCAAGATGAAAAAGACAGTGAAACCAGCTAATACCATGCCACGTGCTCACTTTTGTGCTTTACAAGTAGGCTTGTTGTCCATAAACAATTACACATTTTGAACATCAAAAATATATATAATTGCCTAGATCTGGAGTAGTCCCTAATGTAGCAAAACCCTATAAAATAATAAAAGGATGAGACTAGCTGTTTTATCTTATTTAACTTTCTATCAATTGCTCTTTTTCAATATGAACTTCAGCCTTGTAACTCTTGTAGTTTTTTTTTTTTTTATCTTTGAGGCAGAGGTGATGTTCAGTTATATTATCTACTGAACAGCTAAGACACTCCTCCTTTTCTTCCCTGTTGTATCTGATCCATAATGATGATGGAGGTTGATACAGTAAGACCTAAATTGGGAACCTAGGGGAAGGTGATGTTATTTTGAGGTAGTGTTTCTCTATTTAAGACTTGTCCTTTCATATGTTTACCCAGGAAATTGATTTTGCAGGTCATGAATAAATGAAGTATTGGAGCAAAAGACCTCTGACTAAACACTTTGTACAGGGGGATGTTATGCTTGCATAAATTCAAAGAAGGGCTCAAAGGTTTTATGTATGCCTATACATACAAAATTTTGTATGTATTATGACCCAACCAGTGGTCCCTTCCAACCTTAACCATTCTGTGATTCTGTATATATATACATATACACATATGTGAAAAAGGCAAAAACCTTCCTTTGTACTCCTAGGTATATAGGTAACCACTTCTGAAGGTTATACAAGTGAAGAGGATCTAACAGAGAGACAAGCTATAAACTCAAACTTATATTCTGCAATTTGTTGTTTCTTGGTACTTCCAGTATGGCTTAGTGCTGTATAAAAATGGGTCAGTTTCCCTGTCACAGAGATGGAGATGATGTTATTTTGAGGCTGTAGGTGACATAGCATTCTCTTCCAAGTGATACACGCCATCTTCAGTGAATAGCTCTTTGTGCAATTCAAACTGAGTCATCCTAAAAAGACAGCAGGCATTTATTACATGGGTATATGTCACTTTGATACCTGGATTTCAGATGTTTGATGTTATCACCATCTAATGAATTTTCAGATGCAATTAAAAAACAGTAGTAGAGATTTACTAGGAGAATCAGACCCTTGCAGTGGCAAGAGTGACTGGATAATTCTCCCAAAGGGAGAGGTCCATGAAAGCATGGCAATGTCTAAAACTTTGTCTTTCTTCTAAGCTTCCACTAGAGTGAATTGCTTAAAATAATATTACATTATTTTCTTTGTTTTGATAGTTCTTTTTTTTTGCAAAGGGTTTTTTTGGCATAAAAAAGATTTATATTTGGTGTTTAAAAGTGTTTACATCTATAAGATTTTCTTATATTCCTGTATAAAAACTAAAAACTTACTCAAACTTCTCATTAAACACTTGATCTAAACAACTTCTAGAAGTGTACTTTCATTATTTCCAGCCCAACCTATTGGCTTTCTTTAAATAGCAAATAAGGTTTTGATTATAGAATTTGGATAGCCAATTATAACATAAATCCAAGCCCAAAAGGCCACATAAATTTAAAAAACAGATTTTACTTTCTCACCTTATGGTTTCAGCTTCAACACATCACCACTTTTATTGTTTCATATGACACAGAGCCAAAGTAACTGAAGCATATTATGGTGAGAGTGGTTTGAAAATAGATTTGACCGTTCGAACCAAAAAAATCCTTAGCTACTTATACCTTGCTCTTAATTTTTGTGCAGAGATAATTTTGGAATGGCTTTGGCTTATTTGAATTGAATATCCTTGAATCTTTTTAGTCTATACATAAAATATTTGCCAAAAGTATGTATTAAACACTCTAGCACATCTTTACGTGGCACATACCTGGTAGTATGAAACAGTAGTTTAAAAAATATCAGAATTTCAGTCTCTGCTTTTCCAGTGTACCCACTAATAATGGATATAGAATGCAACTAGATAGTTTTGGAATTATTACTTTTGGATTTATTACTTACAGGGCTCTAGACAAACACACAATAAATAGGTTGTAACTATATTGAAAATCACACAAACTGGCAATAGGAAACAAAATACAAATTAGTCACCTTAATTGTGAAAATATCAGAGATAAGGAAGGGCATTTTAAAGAGGACTCATTGATATTATGTTTGAGATGTTTTTTGACAACAGGGAAACAGTTTTAAAATAAAAGTATCTTTATATCTCCTATGTAAATAGATACCAATTAAAAAAAGGCTTCTTTTTTCATCTTATGTGTTAGAATTTTTCATAAGCTACATGGAAGCTGTGACATAAAAAGGATGTAAATCACAGAATCACAGAAACGTTAAAGCTGGAGAAGCCTTCACCACCTTCTGCCTGTCAGTGTTAGTTTTTTTAAGGCCTCCAATTACATATTTCACAATCTCCTCAGGGAGTTTGTTTCAAGCTTGGATAATCTCAATGATAGAAAGTGTTTTCTTATGTGTAGACTGGTTTTCTACAAGTTATAACCTATCCACTGTAAATCTGAAAAACAGTGGTTTCCCTTCTTTGCGAATGTTGTAAGACTATAATCATGTCCCCTTTCAGCCTTTTCTTCCCTAGGTTGTAAAGCCTTGTTTTTTTAATTTCTGCCTGACATCATATATTCCTGAGTCCTCTTTTGGCTTTTACAACCTTCCAAACTCCCTCCAAAGAAACTGAATTATTTCTAGGCTGCACTATCCCAAGCTCAATACACAATCCCAGCTAAGGCTTTTGAGTGAAAAGCAGATTATAGGGTCACTTTAAGTTCCTTTCAGATTATCAGTTATCCCAATATTTTTATGCATCTGCATGTCATTTTAAATTTTTATTAACATGTGATGCACTCTGGATTTCAGACTGCTTCCTGAACATATATTGACCTTCAGGATCCCAATGCAGATGTAATTTTCTCTCTGTTTCTGAGTTAATGTAGGTCAGTTTCTTTCTGAAAGTTCTTTCAGACCCACAGGATGACAACAAGCAGGCTATCCTGACTTACATATTCAGTGTTCAGGACAGAACATGAAGAATACTTAGTGAGTAGCATGTGCTCAGGTATTCTTCTTGTTCTCTTAATGTCTTTCAATGCTGCTGAATGTGCTCAAATGTCTTTCACTGTATATGTCTCACTTTCTTATTCCTCTAAATGTCTCCTGGCATATAACACTTCTTGTCTGTTTTGGTACTGTCTTCTTTCATGATTTCATAGTACTGAAACTAACTGCTCATGGGTCAAAATCAACACATCAATTTCATCCTGATAGAAGCTAGAGACTAGAACATACATGCAAAGATGTTCTCCTTCCTAACTTGGTCATTCTACATAATTTGATTTTTTTTTTCAGATAATATAAAGTATGTGCACATGCATTGCAACATCTAATCTGATGTGAAGCAGGTATAAAGCTCTAAAGGAAAGACTGAGTATGAAAGAGAACAGCCAGCCAAAAGAGCTCACAAACATCCCTTTCTATCTGGAGCTCCAAAGCCTTGGGGAAAATCACAGAACCATTGCCAGCCTTAAGTGTAACCAGCATATCTGACAGTCACATAATGTGCCTTTTATTCTCAGTTTCCTAACAAAGTTCAAGAATTTTAATTTAATTAACAGTCATCTGAAATGTCATACAAAGTAAATTTATTAAGGTAAACATTAAACTATTCCTGTATTTTCTAAAATATTATTAAAAATAAGCTTCATAACTAGTCACCTCCTTGGTGAAAGGAGATAATCAACAAAGGGAGTAAGTTGGAACACGTTGGGACAGATGGAAAGAAAAAGTGAGTTCAAAAATAGTGAAAGTGTTTGCCCAAAGTTGGTGCCATGATCATGTTGACTTCATAGGTAAATAAGAATTTTAGGAAAAAAATTATTAAAAGCAATTTCCTTTAAAACTGAAGTTCTTCAATGAGCAGCACTGATAAAATTATGACCTCGACTACCCTTCCCTTCTCCCTTTCCTATAGGAATTGTTGGTTCTCTGCCACTTTCTCACTTAAAAGCTTGGACAGAAAATCAAACGTGCACTCACGCACACACACACACACACACACACACACACACACACACAAAGCCTACACACACACTTGCAGTACTTTTGCCATTTTTGAGCTACAAACACGCAGGACTCAAGGGTAACCAGCAGATAATGTGGATCTCAGACAATATGGTCCATATATTTCATATGCAATTAAGAAGATTCACCACTCCTGTAACATTACTTATTTCAGCTGAGTTAGACTCAGCAGCTCTAACTTCAAATGACCATTACTGAAATCCAAGATTATAACATCAGTTATTCAAACTAAGCTCTAAGACAAACTTGTTCCTTCTTTGAATATCCTACTGTTCAAGTGTCTTTATGGAAGGCTTCAGTTCATAAAATCTAAATTAAAAATAGTTACAGGCATAATTTGGATATTTATTTAGGGGAACTGCAAAGTCTTTGGAAAGTTAAGATTCTTTCTAGTCAAATATCATAGGACTTTTTTCATCATTTTTATCCTGATAACACCAGTGTATATAGCTAGCTTATTATCCAAGCAGAAAGTATATTGGGCAAAGCTTTCTAATGGGTATCTATTTTAAGACTGATTTTATTAGAGCTTAATCAACTGTCTCCAAGTACTACTCTTGATTTCTTGCATTTATGCTCCTTACTGTTTACAATTTCTTTTTTTTTTTTTTTTAAGTGTTCAACCCCTAAAATTTTTTGTTTCCCATGAAAGTTTGTGTCAGAAATTCATAAAGCTTTAGTCTCTCCAAAATCACTCCAGCTACATTCGCTCCAAAGAAAACGTAACACTATAACCTAATATGGGTTCCAAAGTACAAGTCAAGGTAGGGCAGGAATCGTAGTTCGGAAGTAGTGAACAGAGTGCATCCAGAGTTTAAGAGACATGCATGTAAAAACTTCAGAAGAGGACAGTTTGCAGCTGATTCCACAGCTTGGACGGAGGTACTTTGAAAAGAAGAAACAGCTAGGGACAAAAAAGAAATGTGACAGGAAAAGCAAGTAAACAACTAAAAATAATATCTCAAGACAAGCTATGAATCTGCATTACACGATAAGCAATCATATCACTAGTGCTAATATTTTTTTATTACATACAGATTTATTTTTTTGAATCAGAAAGCAGACCTCTGGAAATAGACAATTTCTGAAAAGGGCAGACATGGAAACAGAAATATGAGTTTGATTTCTTAGACAGACAGAGGACACTAATTAAATATGTTATTCTATCTAAGCTCTTCTAACCTGATATACAAATTCAGTAAAATTTTTACTGAGCCTAGATGCCCCGCAGAATTCAATTACATACTTTATCCTGTGTCAAAGTGCTTTAACTGTATTTTCTGTAATCAGAATGTTACTAACATTTATGTAATTGTTACTAGAAAAAAGCCCAAAAATCATGCTAAAAGATATGCAAAAATTTTGACATATCTGAATCAGTGGGAAAACAAACCATGAAGTACATGCTTTAGAATTTTATCATTGAAGAATTTTTTGGACATCTAAGTGTGGATTTTTTTTAATTATGTGTAAAAAGAAAAACAGAGAGTCATAGAATATAAGTACATCTTCTTAAAACACTCAGGTAAACTATTTTTAAAAAAACATGAAATGCAATCTAATTCTGAAAGGTTTGTCATTTTGGTTCATCATTTTAGTCAGCAGTCATCATCATCCTTGAAAAATTATCTAACAGCAGATGTTGGCCCACCTTATATACTTTCAGAATCATATAGATTTCAGACCAATATATTTTTTCACTTTATTGCTGAAGTTTTATGTTATATTTCAATGTTATGAGCTCTTAACTATATTAGCCATAGCAGTTAGGTCACCTTCAGCCAGCCTTCTATTAGAGTTTGGCAGTTACACTCTCTAAAAGATCTTAGAGCAATCTCCATACTCCAAACCCCAGAGCTTTCCTGATTTTTCCTTTTCTTCAAAAGGGAGACCATCTGGTGATAGATAGAGTAACTGAAAATACTGAGATTTGATCATGAATTTAATGTTTCTCCTCTGGCCAGGTAGTTAATGTAAGAAGAATCAGGCTGGTCATCATGCTGGAGTTGTGAAAAGTTAGTTGCCAACGGGTATTGCAGATACAGGAAGAAATGAACACACAAAATAATGATGCAATCACTTTGTATATAACTTTTAATCACATTGTCAGGGCATTATTTCTTGTGTTTTCTAGCTTTGATTTCTGCTGGCTTTTGCATCTGTGGTATTGTCTTAGCATCTTTTCTTTGTATGTTTTAAAAACTTAGCACAAACTATTCCAAACTTACATTAGTGAGATAAAATTGGCTGAGCATGGATGGACTGTGATTTTGTGGAAATTCAGTGGCATATTAATTACACAAGGACATTGGCTAATCCAAACACATACTACATGAGACAGGAAAAGGCTGAAAACAAAAAGGGTAGAACATATAACTAAGGTGTGAATTTTTTTCATTTTTTTAACTACTTCCCAGCACATACTGAGTGAATGAACTGCATGGATCAGTGGTGGCTCACCTGCAGCTGTGTACATCTGACACATCTGCTGATGCTGCTGTTCCTGACACAAGTGCTGCTACTATAGCTGCTGCCATTACTGCAGCTATGAGTTTTCCTGCATCTCTTTGGCAACCTGCGGTGTTTCTGAAGTGCAGACTGTTACATCAAATGTTTTAGAGATGTTTGTCAGTGGAGGAGGGTAATGAATGATGAAAAAAAAAAATAAAAATTAATACTTTGCAAATTTGACAATTCCCATTGTAATATCTCAAACACCCTTCCTCCCAATATTGTCTGATGCATCTTGTATTTGGTAGGATTTCATGTCTGCTCACAAAATATACAGTGATTCACAGGGATATCACAGCATAATGATCAGTGCCTGCTAATATTTCTCTGAATCTGGTATCTAAAGTCCTCTGTAGTGTTCTCCCTCTACTAGTTTCAAACTCTGTATCCAAAAGTTAGTTTATTTTATTCAAGGAAGTGTACTTGCTATGACTCAGGTTACAATCTTTGCATTAACCAGAGCTGTAGCCATCTCTTCCCTCTTTGTAGGACAAAGTGATGCATGGGTGCCTCTACTCACATAATATAGTACCAGCCTCATCACTGCATAGTTCCTTACAGCACACATTACAGCTGAAGCTCCTCAAATACAATTTTCTGTTATTCCCTTGACTCATTCATATAGAAAATGAGCTAAAAGCACATCATTTTAGTCTTGACAACAGACTTCTTGTGAAACTTATTTAATCTATGCTTATCAGTTTTCTTTTTTTCCAACATAGAAGATTGGTGATCATAGATTTTGTTGGTCGTAGAAGATTTATGCTTTCACTGCTCTTAGGGATCTGCCAAGGGAAACCTTGTGAAAATGAAGAATATGAGTTCACATGGTAAGGATAAACCAATATATATCATTCCTACCTTTCCTGGCAAAAATAAACTGAGATGCTTCTTCGTCAGTGCCATAGTTACCTAAAATAAGGACAGCATGATCAAGTAGTAGTCTTTCATAGAGAGAAAGCTTGGTTATTTTTTCATATAAGTTGACAATATTTTATTTTTTTTTGACAGATTCTATGCCATCAATTGCAGTGTATTAAAATGTTTACTGGAAAGTATCATGTGTGCAGATACTTCATCCTTTACAGCAGAGACTATTTCATATTGATACATATGGCTCTTCTCAGCTGAAAGATTGAAGGGAAGTAGATTCCAAGGATACCAAAAAATGAGGTCTTTTCATGACCCCGGATGAAGGTGGCCACATATATCCTGATGAGCTCTGTAAACAATTCTCTGTGCAGTAATGAAAAGGAATTTGTAAGGGCTCAGTTGTTTATCCCTGAATCATGCTATTCTTTTCCTCTGCTGAGGATCACCATTTTCCTTTGCATTGATTCAACAAAATCGTTTCAGAGAAACTAATAAGAAACATATTTATATAAACAGATCAGCATGAGTTTTGAATGTTAAAGTAGAATAGCAGATTTATTTAAACCACAAACATGGTGATACAGTCATGGATATCAATTCCTCTGCATAAATCTCAATCCAAACCATTGAACTATTCATAGTATATTGAGTTTATATTATTACTCTTTCAGCGAGTAATGGAGACAGTTGAAACTTCAGAGATACCTATGGCCAAATATAACTCATTTAATAAAAAGAGAGAGGGAGTCAAAAATTGTTTAGGCTACCAGTGAAGCTTAGTAACAAAATTCAGTGGGAAATCAGCAATGACAACCAATTCTGAATGAAATATTCATGTGTTTTAGGAATCAAAATTAGCCCTAAGGTGATCTGGCATCTTTAAAAGTGAGGGGAAAAATAAGCTACAATTCAACATACATAAAGAAGGCTGCATAGCACACTGTAGCAAAATAACATTCAATACTGGTGGAATCCAAGCCCAAGCAGGTTCCTTCTGTAGCTAATAAAAGGAATAATATTCCTGTAAATGTTGGCTTAGAGTGAGACTTAGGTAGCTCCATTCTTCTTACAGGCAACAGAAGAAAGGGTAAAAAGTCCTACTTAACAAAAGTGAATCTTTATGAATACTTTGCAAGACCACTAAATTGCACTAAAAACATTTCTTTTTGCTCTCACCCTTTATGCTCTGCCTGTATTTCTGTATAATATTGAAATCCATTTGTAGTAATTTCTGTAAATCTTCTGAGTATACTTATTAACCTTTAAGCAGAGTCTGTCTGCATTATTGGGTAGAGTCTCTGGTCCAACAGCTCCCTCCCTCTCTTAGTTCTTATTGAAAACACAAAAATTGCTGAAGTATTTATAAATCAAACAGCAAAAGTATTATCAGTGTGTTTTCAATTACAGCTACCACTTAAATCTTTGCCTGGTTTATGACAGCCAAATTCAGAATGAACAGGGATCTACAACAGTTAGAGGTATATCTGCAGAAAGCTGTTCCTCTGTATAACTAAACAAGCTGTCCCTTAACTTCACCTGGTATTTTCATGACTACACGGGACAAAGCCTCCCCGAGTGTCTCAGCCTTGTTCCTTCTCTTCTTTTTCAAGGGTTACTTAAAACATCTCTGTTTCCTTCCCATTAACAATGTAGCCCCCATAAATGCATACCAAATAGCATAGGGTAGAACAGAGAAAAGGACACTAGAATAGGTCTCTGTTACAATTCAATTCCTACATTAGCTGCCTGGACAACTGTTGCTTAAGTCAAGTTCTGATTTTTTGCTTTTATTACTTCATTTTTCATTCAATCTGTGAGTGGCTGCAAAGATAAGGTTGTAACTTAAAACACAAGCAAGTGTGTGTCACAATGGAACAAGACCACTTGCTCAATTAGTTTACAGTTCCACTATGGCCTCTATCTAAATTACATCATGGTATGGATCAGTAGTCCCTCTCATCTTGAGTGAATAACTGTCAGAAAAAGTTAGCCCACCTATTTTCTGGACTAAAGGCTACATCACAGTTATAATATATTACAGATGTCAGCATCGGGAAAGGAGTTACCACAGATGGATATAATTTGAGCTTCTGAATTCCACTGTGAAAATAAATCATGTTAATTGTCTTCACAATATAGAAATAGGCCTGCCAAGGTACTATTTTGCTGATGCACATCGCCGAAGTATGATGCACATTTTGGTATTGTTGTGTGCTATGGGCCGTCTGCCTGATTGTTAAAAACCAAAGAGGGAGCCAGAAATGTTGTACCACACCCTAAAGTCAAGACAATACCACCACAAACATGGTCCAGGAGACCTTAGTTAATTTCTTCCCTTTTGTCCCACTTCAAAATTAAACTCTCCTTTCCCACTAGGCAAACTTCTAGGATTTGTATGCAGAAATTATTTCTGTATGCATTTCTTTGACTTTGTGGCTTAAATAATGGTGATCAATTCGGTTCCATGTCTCAATGCCTTAGCTGTAAAATGGAGATACCAACATCTCTCTGAGTCAGGTACTAAGATGCCCAGTTATGACACGGATCAACTATCAGTACCTGAAAGGAGCCTACAAGAAAGATGGGGACACACTTTTGGCAGGTATGTGTAGCAGTGGGACAAGGGTCAGTTGGTCAGTAGGTTCAGACCGGACAGTAGGAAAAAATGTTTCTTGGGAGGGTGGTGAGAACACTGGAACAGGTTGCCTAGAGAAGCTATGGACATCCTTGGAAGTGTCCAAGGCCAGGTTGGATAGGGCTTTGCACAACTTGGTCTAGTAGAAGGTGCCTCTGTCCATGGCAGGGGAATTGGAGCTGGATGACTTTTAAGGTCCCTTCCAACCTAAACCATTCTGTGGTTCTGATTTTGTGATTCTATGATCAGATGGAAAGACAACAGAGAATATTGCAAACCAACCAAGTGTCAGAAGGAAGTATCAGATACAAACAGCCCTACCTTAAAACCCCTACTCTCCAAACACATGGCATGTGTAACAGCTTTGTTCAATGAGAAAAAGAACGTGTTAAATGAAATTACTGCCATTTGAGCTGACTTTCTCCACAGACATTACAGCTCTCATCCTTTGGCTGTCTTGTTTAATATGTCCATATGCATTGGCCATTTCCCAAGAGTTTGGAAAGAATCTGATGTAATGTTCAGCTAAGCCCTGGAGTTTAAGCAAACTGAAAACCTATTTCTTCCAAAAGTAAAGAAACTAATAAAAACATGAGATAAGTCAAATACCCCAAAATGTGCTGGACAGCTAAATAACTATGTTGGCTAATGGTTTGTGAATATCAAGGTAATATATTAATTTACGGGTTTCTCAGACTTACCCTCTCCCACATATATGGTATGCAAATAGGCCTCAAAAACAATGTGTACCAGCATATTTTTAGCTTTCCAAGTCAAGCTTCTCCACTTCAGTTTGTTTGAAATCTAGAGTCTGAGGCCCTTTTCCTGTTTTTCCACAGTACAACACAACAGAAACAGGGTTCCAGACCATAAAAATTTCAAGCAGCAAAAAAGATGGCAATGACAGAACCCAGACAATATCCATGTCCAACAATTATTTTTCTAGTCCAACAGGAAAAATTAAGAGTAAGGTCCTTGTCCAGAAATAGGAAGTTTGACCTACGTGGGATTTTCCCCCTTGCTTTTCTGTCTTCATCTGAATCATGGAGGGATACCAGCCTTTCCAAATCAAGACTGGGTTCTTAGATTGTTATCTAAGTTATTTAAGATGTTTTGAGTAGACATTTTGCTCTTGATTTACAAACCCTAATAATAACGAGTAATAAAATGAGTTTCAAATGGTGTCTGTGCTACTAGGAGCTACTATAGTTACAAAGAAATGAAACAAATAACAATACCACATGGGTAAGTGATAGCTGGAATTGGCAACCCATTAAAGAGGTGGACTGAAAGCAAAGACCATTTAAAGACAGTGAGAACATATCTATTAAATGTGGCACCATGAAGTTATCATTCATAATGTTAACCAAAAATAAAACATCTGCTCCTGGACAGAAAGAAACCCAAACCATTCTTACCATCAGCATATTCCTTACTAACCAAAGATTGCATGATACAAGGCTGTTTAGACACACCATACTGCTGAAGATGAGAGTACATTGAATGATAACTAAATTTAAAAAATAAACATAAATCTCTGGTATGAAATCTCAGCACTGAAAAAGTAGATGCAACTTCCAGATCTAAAAGTTGAATAAAGATACATCACAAGCAGATTACTCAGGTCTGTCAAATCAATTGACTACTCAGCAATACTCAAAGATACAGCTGGTTTTCTATTTCTAAAGTATTAATCTTGTAGACACTAAATTGCTCTTAACAAAATATTTTCTTGTGCCCTGTAGCTTTTGACAGACTTTTGTTATCTCCTGTATAAAAATGTAGAGTCCATTGGAAAGGTCAACTCTAATATTAACTGCAACAATTATTCTTCTCCAAAACTTTTGAAGTTGAGCAGATTGTGACTGTGTTTCCATCTCCAGCTTCATAAGTTAAAATAAAAAAATAAATAAAAAAAAAAAAATTAAAAAAAAAAATATTTTGCATTGCTATCCTAATGATTGTATTTACTATACCGTGGGACCCCGAACATGTTTTCTATTACATGGTATGACATCACAGAGTCAGACAGTCACTGAATATGTTCCTATTATCTCTAGCTCCTTCCAAATTTGTGGTCAGATATTTTGTTATCAAAAATATACCAACAGCAACTTCATTAATATTTTAGACAAAAAAAATCTTTTTTCCAGCTGTCAAAGGCTACAGTCTGGAGTCAGAAGCCTTTTAAATACTAGAATTCACTAGCACATGTGTAAAGGCTCTGCAGAACTGACCTACTCAAACTCAGTTGTGAGTGGTTCCCTCCAGCAGTGTGAGATGAGCTCTGGGAAGAATTGCCTTTGGTATAACTGTATCTGACATCTCTGTGTGGGACACAGCATCTTGCGTGCTTTCCCAAAGTCCTGGCTAGCTGCAAACCTTATGTCCTCACACTTTTGAGATGTAGGGTGATTTCTAACTATTTTGAGGTTTCAGTTAGAAAATAATCCTACAGTCTGTTATGTGTTAAGGCATCATATGTGACACACAGCTGGAGGCTCACTGTCCAGCCTGTGCTCAGTGCAGTTTCCCAAACAGAGCTGGGAAAGGACAGTGATTCTGGAACACATGCAAGAACTGCAGCTCCCACTTTCCATTACGGAGGGAAAGACGAGCAGAGAAACATGGATCATTTCAGTACCAAATGCTTTACCACCAGGTCTGTCATTTGCTTCTTGTGTGATAAGGAGTGGTCTCCACTGACTGTGAAACCAGTGAAAATATTCAGCTTGCCTCTGCTTGTCTTCATGAGCTAGAAACACACATGCAGATACTCTTCATTTTGCACTGTAAGCAGACATGACCTGAAAGTACAATATTTTAATTACTGCACCTTTGTAATCCATGTACTATTAGATGCTACAAAGTATTGTAAGAGAATGACAGTGGGATTCACATTCTCTTCTCTTGGGCACAAAGCTTGCTCAGGCATTCTTGCCTTGCTGAGAAGTAAAGAGCTTAAGAAACTTCATGGCTTTAACTTGTGAGCATTTGAAACATGGCCAGTACAGTTCTTCAGAAGTCATAATTTTAAAATAGTCTGTGGGAAAGCCCCAAATAAAATAAATATTTTTTTATTTGTAATATCTGTTGTTTGGAACAGAGAGGATAGCAGCTGGTACAGAAATTGCCTCAGAGGCACTGACCTACAGATTACATCCTAATAACACAGCTTTGAAATCTATGTTCCTTTGGTTGGAAAACAAATAGGTGGGGCAACAATATTTACTTAGGACCAGATTCTGTCTTTCTAACTGGCATTTGCTAATACCTTCATAATTCTTCTGGTGCAAAGGTTTGCAGGCTGCATCAGTGGCTTCACTGCTCTTGCACAAGTTTCTCACTGTACCCCTTCTAGGCAGGTTGGCTAGCCCAGCTGGGATTGCACTAATAGACTTTTTTCTTGCAGGCTTTGAGAAGAATAATGCTGCTGCCTCAGAATCAGTTCTGTGCAGTCTGCCTTTTGGGAGGGGCACAAAGAGGGGGGATATTTTTTGGCATACTCTTATTCCCAGACGTTCCCTGCAGCCCACTTCTTTTTTTGGCCTCTAAGACCCACAGTTTCATTTAAACTGTATATTGCATGCTCTTTAGGTGTAGCTAAACACATATTTAACAAACAAAAGTTTTCAGCTGGTGTTTGGTACCAGGGAATAAGTTCCTTCTATTTTCCTCTGGTCTTCCTTTCTAAAAGACACCATAATATCGTCCAAATTACTTTAGTGAGCTCTGGTAAGACACAGGAAAGCACTTACACAGCTTTTTCTGCATGGATATCAGCAATGCTAAAAAGGCAAATATTTTATACTTTTAGGCAAACTGAAGCAAATATAGAAGTTGTCCTAAAGTCAATATTCAGAGCAGTAATGAACTTAGAACAAAACTAACTCTACATCACATATGCATAAATTAAATATTTTTGCCTTAAAGAGGCTAATTGAGTGAGATGGGCAGATGGATAGGGGTAAAAAACAGGAAAATAAATTTTAGGCTCTGGTAAACTTCATCAGCCAAATAATTCCTAGAGAGATAGTTTTCTCAAGTGTTGAGGCTGATATATTTTACTCTAAAGGGCTGGAAACCTCTAGAGCCAAAAGGTTCAAAATGGCAGACTGATTATGCCACTCTTCATCTTTGATGCACCTGACACTGACCTGCTGCACATGAGGAGCTGGGCTTGGATATGCAGACTACTGTGGCTCAGCCTTACTATTTCTTTTTCCTGGACAAATCATAAAACTAATCTTGAAGCCAGTACACTCTGCTAACACACCAAACTCCAAAACAGGACTTGCACCCATGTAGTGGTCTGTGAGATTGTTAAAGCAGAAAACAGGCTCACAAGAGGTGAATGATCATGGTAAGTGCTGCTTTTAGAGGGACACATTTGTAGTGGACTATTGTAGTGTAGAGGTTATGAAAGAGGTCCTGGCTCTACTTGGGTCAATAAGTCTTGTTCCAGCCTGCACTGGCAGTTCTTAGCTGTTGGAGTAGTTTGCAGGACAGGGAAACAGAATCTCAACTTCTGCAGAATTTCAGTTTGGTTTAATATTTTAGGTCACCTGGTTTAGCTTAAAAATTACTAAAGCAAATCCATCTTAGAGCAAAGAGACAACATTTCCTCCTTTTCTGGCACTGGCCACTAGTGTGTGAGTGTAATGCTGAAAGGGCACTGCTTGAAATAATAAGGGTGGATGGTTTCCTGGTAGGAATCTCTAAATTTGCTGCTTCAAGTGGTTTCATAATGCTTCTTAGTGGAGATATTAAATGCAGTTCTAAAACTATTACAGGCTTACAGAGAGGTTGGAAATCTGAACACTGAAGTGAACACAGCTATGCTGTGTCAGCCACAGATACTGAGACACAGTTACAGGAAAAAAAACAACAAAAAAGTCAGGCTATATGAGTATTGCTAAGGCTTCTGACTATATGAAAACAGGAGATATCTCAATGAAGTATACATTCATTGCTTTCTTTAAACTAGAAATGGTTAGAATCTAATACATCCAAACAATTTGGTTCTGAAAATTTATTGATTTTTTATGTGAGAAAGAAGTGCAGGCACTTGAATAGTAGAAGAATACTATCACACTCCCCCCTCCAAAAAAGTTACAAGAATTCTGTTCCTTGTTAATCTATAAAAGGGTGTTCTATAAAGCACAATCCTACTTCAACTCTTCTTTTCACTGAGTAGATTGATGCCCTGACTAGACTACATCTATTTCTGGAAAGTACATCAAGCATTAGACAGAACTAAAAGAAATGTGATGGGGCAGGGAGAGAAACTGTGGAAGACTGGCTGAAAATCAGTGAGAAATATGACGAACTGAAAGCTAGATCCTTTGGCTGGCCACCAAGTGCTCCTTTGGAGTGCTGTTTGAAGACTGAACACGGTTCTGAGTTATTTTCCACTGATCTACTACACTTGGTATTCTATGAAATGTATATTTTCTTTCACCTCAGCTTGCAGTGGAGATTTAGAGCTGAAAATAACTGGTTTCTGCTTTAGTAAAACCTAGAATGGTTGCCACATAGTTTCAGTTGAAATATTTTTCCTAATTCCTATGTCTGTGCTTACAGTGAATTTTTCTAATTTACTGTAAATATAATTCCAAGTTATGTTAATAATAATGTTGGTTAGGGAGCTGGGATTGCAGTGATGACCTCTGAACTTACAGATTTTATTAAGTGATGTAAAATACTTATATATCATATTATAACAGTGTTGGATTTACAGGAGTCCAGCAGAAACATGATGATGCATAGTAGCATTTCATTTTTCAGTCTTTTATTTCATGAAAAACTAACTACTCACTCTGAATACAAGTTACTTGCATGTACACAAATTCCTCTACCAGTGAAGAGACACAGCTGTTCAGCTTCCCCATGCTTCAGCTTTTTCTTTTGTCTCAACCCTTAGCTCCAAATAAAAGTGTGCTCCAGATTCCCATTGTGTTTGTACCTTGTTATAAAAATATGCGCAAGCATAATAGGTTTTGCACTTTGGCAATGCAGACAGGAACAAACCTGCCCAAGTCATTCAACTTGGCTACTGAGCAGCTAGGTTGCAATTGAAATTTTGGCTATAAAGCAGTAATTGTTGATGCCACCAGGTCAACATCAGATTGCCAGACATTGTAGCTATCCTGATCTGAAAATCTTGATCAAATAAAACTACTTCCACCTTTTCCATAGTAATAAACCACTAGATTTAGAAAAACTCACAATAATCCATAGCCATAGTTATGTACATTGTGGGTTTTGTGGCTGTATTACTCTGTTTCAAATATGTTTGGTGTTTAAATTAACTGATGGTGATTGCCTAGACCAATGGTTATTTTATAGTAGGCCAATCTGCTGCTGGAGTCCAACATGCTACTGGACAGTACCTTAAATAATACAGCTGTCATTTATGTATCAACAAAACCACAAAGTCACCTTGCAGTAAGATTACAATAGCAACAGAAATGTATTGTTCAACTAACTTTTTTTTTTTCTATTTTTGTTTTGTTTTGTTTGTTTTGGATTCAAAAATGTAGCCTCCAAGCATATTATTTTCCTTCTCCTGAACTGACCTGCCAGTAAGTAGCTTGGCAGTTTACTGAGGCCAAAAAATCTGTGTGCATCTTGGTAGTTTATGAGTCTTGTACCAATGATAACATTTCTTCCTCTGACCAGTAAATGCTGACAGCTGATACTGAAATAGGTGTCAAATGCCTGTCTGCTTGTGTTCTGGTTTTCACTGGTTTGTTGTTTTTTTTTTTTTTTCTTCATTTTATGGTAGTTTTTTGGGTTTTTTTCTTGTAAAGTTTATAATTAATAACATAACAATTTCAGTTTGAGAAGGACTTTTCAGGTTTTGTCTTAATGGTCAATCTTATTTTGACAAAGATTGGAATATATTGCTAAAGGGTAGAATTTCCTATTTACTGTGTGGGTTTCTAGGCAGGCATGCTAAGGGAAAATAAGTGGATTGATTTATTAATTTGAAAAACAAGTATTTGTTCTTGGCTAAACAGCTTTACTGATCTGACCAGTCAACTATCTGGAGGACCAGCCCATATCATCAAGACATTAAGAAGTTATACAGCCCCTGCTCAGAGATTGGGGGGGTGTCCCACTGCAGCACTAGAGAAGCCTTTCAAGCTGAAAAGGTGCTATTTAAAATACCTATTTTATTTCCTATTTTTCTTAATGGGATGAAATTACCTACTTTTTTCTTGAATAAAAGGATGCATGGATTGTACTGCTCCAGACAGGTGAAGAATAATCCATGTATGAATTTACAACCATCATATTTACTTTTGGATAAGTAAACATTATTCTGTATAGGAAATTACAAAATATTGTCTATTACAATACTGTTAGGTAAGGTCAGCATTTAGGAGTTTCTGTATAACATACCACAACAGTATTAGGATACAAGAGTATATAAATACTATTCCAAAAGAAATTAATTTTCTTCTAAAACACTTGATTAATTTTATTCTCTTCTTTAAAAAATCTTGTGGACAATGTTATGATGTCTAAAATTTGGTAATTTTAAGAATGGATAGTCTGATAAAATTTTTATTTGATTACTGGTGTATTCATTTAATGTCTTGACTGGAGCTGAGTTAATAAACCAACAATGCTTTGGATAAATCAACCTATATTTGCTAAACATTATGCATGTTCTAAGACTATGAGGGAAAAAATAGTATTTTTCCATATTTACAGAAGGCTATAGCCTTGAAATGGCAAGACTTGGCACTATCCCTTAATTTCAGTCTTTGATCCTTTGAACAATTAGTTTCATAGGGAACTGGAGATTTCACTTTCATGTGTGTGTATATTTATATATATATATGTATGTATGTATGTATGTATACACACATCAATATGCATATTTCCATGTAAAAAATTACTAGACTATGTTGTGGCCTTTTCTTTGGACATCTGTAATAAATGGAATTTTCATGTAATAATCCACAAATATCAAAAAGGGTTCGCTAAAAGCCAAAGTCCAAAGCAGTTCAACCCCAGGAGAATGCTATGCATTTTTGTGGAATCAAGCTAGCCTATGCAAGAAGGGAGTTATTAGAACTGTTCCCTTCCTTCTCTTAAACCTCATGGTTAAAAAATGTTCTGAAATACTTTCAGCTGCACAAAAGATTGGAGAAAGTTGTAACTGCTGCTGGAGTTCATTCACAGAATGCTTGTAATTCAGTCAGAATTCTTGTTAATAAGTATGCTGAATTTGCTGGTGACACTATTACTTTCTCATGTCTCCTCTTCCCTTCTACCTTCTCATTCCCTTTTCATTGATTTCCTTGATTTTGTTGGTTTTGCTATGGTCCTGCTGCCTACCCTATTTTCATTATTCCTCAGTACAGCTTTTTATTGCATAAAGTACTGAGAAAAACTTACTGAAAGGCCACCCAATTTTCACTCTATAGCCCATGTTACGCCAGGTAATTTAGCTTTAAATTCCTTCTCCTCTTCATTCCCTCTTTATCTCTGTATCGCTCTTGGGAGAAGAATTATATATTTATCATATTCTTATTCAACAGGTAATAAATTCAATTACTTCCCCCAAGTGGAGTCTGTTTTGTCCATGGGTGTAATTCCTGAGTGAGCTTTTGCTGTTATCTCAACCTATTAACTTTTCTTTTTTTTCTCTCCCCTGCCCGTATGAGTAGAGAAGTCACAGAGCAGTTTTGGTGGGCACCCACCAGCCAGACAGGGTCAACTCACCTCAAATCCTTTTGATTCAAATTAAGGGTTTGAAACCCTTAATTTGAATCAACCTAGCTGTTCCCCACCTTTTCCTCCTTCCAGAGGAGTGCATATGTTTCTGTATTTATGTGTGTGTAACACGTGTTTGTGTATCTCTCTTCTTTATTGCTTTTGAGAGTTTAATGTCCCACATCTTTGCTCTAATGAGCAGTATGATAATATCTTCCATACAAAAATATATTCATGATAATCTGCTCCTGTACATTCCTCCTCTTAACTGTCCTCACTCCTTTTCAACAAGTGATGAAACAAGACATTTCCAACATAGCTTGAGCCTGTAGATTAAGCTATGTGGGAGGTATAATGAGCAAAAACTAATGAAGAAAATGTTCCAAATGTCACCAATAGGGTCCCTGGTTTAGACTTCAGATTTCTAGTTTTGTGTGAGTTGTGGACAATGAGATTTCAGATGCCTCTTTTGACAAGAACTGTCAAAAAAACCCAAAATACAGAAACAAAAACAAAAAACAAAAACAAACAAACAAAAAAAAAAAAACCAAAACAAACAAAAAAAACCCACAAAAAACCCAAAAAACTAAAACAAAAAAAAAACAAAAACAAAAAAAAAAACCCAAAAGGCTTAGAAACTGGAAAACTATTTAAATATTCTTTTGCCAGAGTGTCAGCAGTACACACAAAAATTTCCATAACAGACACAATTCCTGATCAAAGGAAATTCAAGGCCGTGTAACACACACTAAAACTTGGGCTGTTTCGATTATTTCAAGGGTGTGAGGCAATAAAGCAAGTAAGGCGTCTTGCTCAGGCTCTAAATGCACGAGATTAAATGTCAGTGGTTAAGTAATGATTTGGGCTGGTGCATCAAAAGTGATTGGATATGAATGCTCCCCATGCCACCCATCTCTCTGCCCTTGGCCGAAGATTGCACTAGCTCTGAAGATAGCATCACCTCAGCTCAGGCAGTATTTTGTCATTTCAGAGGTATTATCAGAACAGCATTATGTGTTTGGACGGAAAGAAATATCTCCCCATACAGAGTGAATTTAGGCCAAAGAGATGTGACTTATACAGTTACTGTGGGCACTATTTTTTTCTCCTTATTAAAAGGTTTTAGCTATTTTGTTGGAATACTTTATCACAGAGCAACAGAATGTACTTGTAAAGTATGACAAACAGTGTGGTATTCACATGGTTACGTAGCTGTACCACAGCCTGGGCTGATTAATACCACTGCACCAGATCTCAGACCAGGTCTGGAATACATCTTCATAGAAAGGTCTGCTGGGTACATGGGATGCTTCATCCCATGGGAGGGGACCTGGGAGGGGGAAGGGTCTTTTTCCAGAAGTTTTCTCCCAACATGCATTTACCTCAACTTGCTTCACTGAAAACCTCATCAAAAATATTACTTTCCCCAGGATACTTTTCCTAGAGACGTGTCACAAAAGGAAAAAGGGTTAATAATTCTGTTGAAATGCTTTCTTGCCTTCAATACTTTACAGACCTTATTCAAACGTAGTTTAACTCAAGGACTTTCATTTGTTAAGTTTTTAATTGCAACAATTTTGTGTTTATAAATGGCCACAGAGTGCAAGCTGATCTCTTCCAAATATGCTACTCTAGGTATATTATGTCTTAGAGAACATTCTTCCTGAAGTCATTTACCCAAAAAAGTTTACATTTATTTATTATTAGAAGGTTCGGTTGGGATCTCTCAGAGTTGATTCAGCTGTAACAAGTCATGTCTTGTGCCTGTTACTTGTGCCTGTTTTCTGCTGCCTGTCTGTAGCAGAAAATAACCTTCCCAGGTACCACTCAGAACCTCATGAATTTGTCTCATCCTCCCACTGTCCTCCCACTTCTCCTCCCACAGGAAGGATTAGGCTGAAGAAATCCATCCAGCAATGTAAGTATTAAGTCCATTTCTAGTTCGACATTAACTTAGGCTTTCAAAAGGCATCCAGTCCAAATTTAAACTGAAATATGTTTCAGATTTGTAACCTTCAGTATTTCTTTCACTTTCAACCAACACTTGGCATTATCTGAAAAAGAGATATTGGTAAAGTACTGCCTGAATTTTTGCATCCCAGTGGGAGCTCTAGTTTACCTTTTCTAGTTGGATAATGTAGAAGTTATGTCAGGCAGAAAAGTAGAAGGTATACATCCTCTTCACTGGCTCACTAACACACCTTGATACATGCATAACAGATATCTTATATTGATACTGTAGCTACTTTATAGCAAAGCACGAGTAGCTCAGTTTCTATTTCTCCATATTTAGTGCTGAATCCCACTCCCACCTGTAAACTAAGAAATGTCTCAGTTAAACCTAGGAATTGGTCAGTGGCATTCCTGAACCACTGCGTTGCCCAAAGTTTGTCAAAAGAAAGCTTCCTCCTGTGTAGTCATGGGAAATATCTCAGGAAAGAGAAGGATCAGTAACAGATTGATGAGCTCTGTCTGACAATGAGAGCATTTGACACCTTCCTTTTTCCCACACTTCTCTGAAAGACAAAAAAGTGAGGATTGTGGTTGGAAAAGAGAAAACAGTGCTGCCTGACACCATTTGAAAATCGTGAACTCTGTCCCCTTTACAAGATGAATGGTTTAAAGTTCAAGAGAGTCCATATACTAAGTCATATCCCACTCTTTCCTTCATGCCAGCCCTTTAGGGAAAGCTGGCCTTAAATTTCTTGTCGTTACTTCAGAGAAGTGGAGAAAAAATATCAGAGGAAGGGCAGGAGGACTTTCCCACTCATTTATCAGATGGGGTTCTCCTATGTGCCAGGGAAGCTGCAATTTATCTTTTTCCTGTATTTTCTTGATCCCAGTCCTGACAGTATAGCTTCCTGCTTCTCTTTCTCACTTAATTTGGTGTTCATATTTCAGAAAAAATTAGAGTTCTGAAAAAATTATGGAGGCCAAGGTTACATGTGTCTGTGCTGCTGAGTCAGTTTCCACATGCATTATTGGAAAATTCAAATTTATGATAAAAGATATGGTGGAACTCAAACCAGCAGAGTCAACTTTATCAGACATTGACATCATTCAGGTAGAAATCCACAGATGCCCCCAGTGGTAGCCCTAATTCAGTATATTTTTTTTTTTTTTCAGGCAGTTTATTCAGCTCAGTCTTTGGAATATTCATGTCTTTCCTAGTGTACACTGATAGCAGGTCTTCTCAGAGCCCGTCTATCTCTTTTTATGTCCCTCTGGAGATCTAGCAACTAGATCACCCACAGATATAGTGCTTAACCTAATAGTCCTGATCTAATCCTAAGGCCACAGGGACATCAGAAATTAATTCTTACATGTAAAAAATGTTCTACTCCTTGAAAAACTCACTGCAGTTTTAGCAGACAACTGTGGATGCTTATGACACAGCCAGCTTCCAAAAGCACCCAAGAAAAATTGAAAGTTCGATCATCAGCAGTCTTTCTGGATGGATAAATGAGTCCCTGCCAACCTCATTTAGTGCAACAAACTATGATCATGGCTAAATATTAAGTCGTTTACCCATTCAAAGGTTAGTATAGACTGATAAAGTATTTCTACTCAGATGAAAGATCAGGCAATCAGGCTATATTTCAGTACATCATTTTTTGCAGTTTAGTACTGACATGTCTAAAAACTTGTCTACATTTCTATGGACCTGATCTACTTTGCAATGCCAAAAAGAAATTGCAAAGAATTGCTTGGGAAATCCACAGCAGCCATCTTTGGACAGGGCTAATAAAAAAATATTATGAGGAAAAATTAAGACACGGAAATCTCCCTTCCCTTATGGCATTTGCAACAGTCAGAGCCTTTCCTAGGCAAAGGTAGTGCCTTCCATTGTCTCCACACACAAGAAGCTGACACCGACAGCATTCTGTACCCAGTTACACAAGCTCATGGGATCTGCAAGGCACTGACAATTCTTCTCAGATAGCAGTATTCATCCACCGCTCCTCTCCTTCTCTGTTCAACATGAAATAATGCATATACAAACTTCTTCATCTACTAACTTGTTGAGTGATCTAGGATGCACTCAAAATAGTGTGTAATTAATCCTCCTTTAAAGATAATTCCTTCCTTCTTCCAGGCGTGTATTCTGGGCAGAATATCTGGGTAATTAAAAATTGTGTCAGTGGTTACTAGCTATCCATCCCTCATTCCTTCCAGAAACTATCTCAACCAGTGCCATCAAGCTCAGCTGTAAAATGAGAAGCCACTTAGGTAGTCCAAACTTTGTAATAGATTCATAGAATATTCCAGTACAGGATGTACCTGTTCAATTCAACAGCAAATGCACATATTATTAAAGGAGCTCAATCGATTCAACAGTGAATGAGAATACTGTTCAAGGAGCTTTTGCAGAGGCTGAACTACAATGGGTTTGAAGCTAAGGCTAAACCATGGAGAGGAATGAAAGAGGATTGTGTACAAGAGAAAGAGAGTGAGCTAAATATTGCAGCAGGTGGCCCAGACCAGGGATAGGACTGAGACTGGCCAGTAAAAGTACAGCAAGTACTTTTAAAAAGTCTATGACTCGCTTGGATTATTGAGGATGGTGCATCAGGTTTAAATGGCGGAAAATACCAGGGCAATTTCTGTTCTGTTCTGTTCTGTTCTGAAGCTGAACCTGGAACAGACCCCAGAACCCCAGTGTGACATAAATATGCAACCCTGTGCTTCCCTGCAAGAATCAATTATTCATTGCCCAGTCAGTAGTTATGAAGGGAGCAGACCTGCCCTCTGAGTGAAAGTTGGCTGGGAAATTTCAGCTTCCAAACTACAACAGGTATTTGCTAAGATTGTATGGAATGTGCCTCTGCAAAAGCTCATAAATATATCAGTAATGGGTGAACTTTCAGAAGTAGATTTAAAAACACATACTTGACCCAAGAACCATCATTCTTCCAGATCTCAAATCACTTCTCTTGAGCAAACAGTGCTAGAGCTTTTCTAAGAGAAGATGATCAAAATACTTTTAAAGGCTGAAAACATTTTAAAACCTAATTTAAACATATTAAATATAATTGGTGGCAATTTTGACAGAAATTTCCAAAATATTATTACATCTTGGAAAACCTCCACTCAAATGGTCAAACTTTGGCAAAGTAATTAATTTTATGCAATATTAATGCATAGCTCTGTGCATATATGCTAATATAGCTAACTCTTGAAGATATTCCTGTTAATGAAAGAATTTTCTCTTCCCACACAGATCCGAACTGAATGCATGATGGTCTGTAGTGCTTGGAAAGATTTTATTGGCAAGTGTGTGATATGACTGCATTACCTACATGTGACAAAGCCAAAACTGGTTTTCAAAATGCATGCCAATAAAGACTCTAAGCCAGAAAATATTTAAGTATGTGCTTTTTGTCTCCATCACATACTTTAAATTTTGTTTAGGCAGTTAAAATTTGGGGTGGCTTTTTTAAAAATTTCTATAAATAATCCAATTTTTGCTTTTTCATTTATAACACTTCTCAAGGAAGGAAAGGTAGTTTTGATCCTTAGGCACATGAATATAAAAAATATATATTTTTATTTTTATAAAAATATGCTAATTTTAAGATCTATCTTCTGTGACTTAGCAGAGCCCAGATCAAACACTGTGTGTGAACTCGTCATGGGATGATGAAGTCTGTGGCTATGGTGATTCTTCAGCCTCCTAAATATTTAAAAACAAAGACTTGCTTCTCTCTCATGCACTGGCAAAGGAAAGTGAAAGGTTATACATCTGAAGCAAGAAAACAAGAAAATTCTGCAGCTATGTAATCTGACTACATATTATGTGATCATAAAAACAAAATAAGCTTGGATATTCTCATCTAGATAGCAGAAGAAAATAAATGGCTATGATTTTGTTGGTAAGGGAGTTGTGCAAAAACAGAGTCTTACTGCTCTGGACTCATTACTTACGAGAAGCTGCAGTGCAATTGGGCCCTATCCTGTCAAACGGTCAAGGTGTTTTTAGACTTCCCTCTGAGAGAAAAAAAATCCCTGAGTAGGCGGCTTCAACATATATGTCACCCAAACTGATAAAGCAAGACTGCACGTAGGAAATCACAGAGGCATACTGATTTTTGTAAAGGCAGATTAATAGATGCGCACAGAGGCAGGGATCTTTTTGGCTTCCATGTATCTTCATAATTAACTAGATTAAGAAAAAATAGAGAGAAACCAATTACTTTTTCGATGTCTGTTAGCTACAATGAGATTTTTCCATTTTAGGTACTGTATTTAGATTTCCAATTCAACTGCCCTGCCAAATATTTATCTAAAAACCCTCAGATAGTCAGAACGTCCTGTCCATGACACTGAAATTACGTTCCTTTTTCTCTCTTGTCATGTACTAATCTATCTCCAAGGTAATTCACAGAATCATTGAATGGCTGTGGTTGGAAGGGACATTAAAATAATCTGGTTCAAACTACCATGCTGTAGTAGGGCAGGGGCACCTTCCACTAGACCGTGTTTCCCAAAGCCCCATCACAATTAATCTTAGAATATTTCAAGGATGGGGCATGCACAGCTTCTCTGGACAGCCTGTTCCTGTGCCTCACCACCCTCACAAGAAAGAATTTCTTCTGAATATCTAATCTAAACCTACCCCCTTTCAGTTTAAAGCCATTGCCCTATCACTACATGCCCTTGCAAAGAGTCTCTGTCTGGTTCTCTTGTAGCCCCCTTTAGGCACTGGAAGGTGCTGTAAGGTCTCTCCAGAGCCTTCTCTTCTCCAGGCTGAACAATGCAAGCCTTTCTTCTCTGGAGAGGTGTTCCAGTCCTCTTATCAAATTAGTGACCCTCCTCTGGTCTCATTTCAACAGGTCAAGGTCTTCCCTCAGCTGGGGACCCCAGAGCTGGATGCAGCACTGCAGGTGGGATCTCATAAGGGCAGAGTAGAGGGGCAGAATCCCCTCCCTCAGCCTTCTGGTCACTCTGCTTTTTATGCAGCCCAGGACAAGCTGGGCTTTCCAGGCTGCAAATGCACATTGCTGGCTCATGCTGAGCTTCCATCCACCAATACCCTCAAGTCCTTCTCCTCAGGGTTGCTCTCAATCTGTTCTCCACTCAGCTTGTACTTGTGCTTGGGATTACCCTGACCCAGGTGTCTGACCTTGCACTTGGCCTTGTTGAACTTCATGAGGTTCACTCAGGTCCACCTCTGAAGCCTGCCAAGGTCCCTTTGGATGGCATCCCTTCCCTCCACCATGTGACTGCACCACACAACTTGGTGACATCAGCAAAATTCCCAAGAGTGCACTCAATGCCCCTGTCCATATCACCGACAAAGATATTAAGCAGTGCTTGTTCCAATACCAATGCATGAGGAGCATCATTCACCACTGTTCTCCCTGTGGACATTCAGCTCTTGACTTCAACTCTTTGAATGAGAGTCTTCCTTTTTTCCCTTTTAAAAAGTGAGAGTTATATTCCTCCTTTTTCGAGTCAGTGGGAACTTCACTGTCACAACTTCTCAAATATGATGGACAACAGCTTAGCCACTTCATCCACCAGCTCCTCCAAGACCTGTGGGTGAACTCACAGGTCCCATTGACTTGTGGACCTTCAGAATCCTTCCATGAGCTTGAACCTAATCTCTCTCACAGTGAGCTGTTCATTCTCCCAGTCCCTGCCTTTCCCTTCTGTGACTGGTGTAGCTGGAGTAGTTGATGGTGGAGACAGGAAAAATAGCTGAGTACCTTAGCCTCCTCCAAGTCCTGAGTAACCAGATCTCCCATTTTTTCTTGAAGAGGGTCCACATTTTCCGTTGTCTTCCTTTTATCACTGACATACCTACAGAAATATTTCTTGTTGCTCACACTTCAGTGTCCTGCTTGGCATTTTATTTTTTCTCTACACATTCATTGTAGGCTTTTAAATACAGCTTTTAAATACAGCTGTGTACTAAAAAACTTGGTCTTCATCATCCGGTTCAGCTCAATTGAAGCTGTTCTTGGAAAAGATCATTTTCTTCCAAGATATTTTCTGTGTTCTATGATGCTTTAATTTATTTTTTATCTATTTTATTTATTATTGCAATTTACTTTCTCGAGCATTGCCTTGAGCGCCTTGGAGGGGTTGGAAGTTGGTGGCTATGTAAATAAACTTAGTATTATTCCAGATGTTTGTTTCATTTGAGGGCCAAATTCTGCTCACAATTAGACTAGGGAAATCCTGCTGTCTTCAGTGTGATTTCCCCAAATAAAGGAAAGCAGGCACTGTCCCTGTCTCTTTTTCAGTAATTTTTTGCTTATCTCACATCTTTACCATTTGTTATGTAAGACAGCCCTTTAATTTGTAGACAGACTACTAAATTTTATTTTAGAAAAGTAATTATTCATCTCCTCTCAAGTCTCCATTCTACCTCTGCACGGAAGTCCTGGTAATCCTTTCCATTATAGATATTTAGCAGTACTTAAATTCCTACAGAAGGCATCCAAACTCTACATACTGTACAAAGAGAGGAAAAAGATTGCTCCAAATCTAAAGAACAGGTAGCAAAGATATACAGAGAATTCTAGAATTAACCTGAAATCTTTACTGGGGACCATTTTGCAAAACTCTTTGCAAGTTAAATCTTCAGCAATTATTCACTTTTTTCACAGAGTATCTATATTGAAGTTCTATTCTTTTGCTTATTCTGCAGTTTCTGTTTTGATTTAAATTATTTTAAAAGCAGCTCTTTAAAATACTGTCTCCCCTAAGAGCCCTAAATATTTTGTTCCCAGTCCAGGTGTTGGACCAGTTCCATCCATGCCATTCTCTTCATAAGAGAGAGTGGCTGGTTCTCAGAATGTGTATCAGGCAGACAAATGTACAACCCACTAAAAAGATTTTAAAAGTTCAGAACACACCTTTTGACTCCTTTAGTGCAGAAAACTTGACTCTATACCTCTACAGTAACTGGAAAGATATTATTTCTGTCTAAATAATAGTACTGACTATTCAGATCCAAAAATAAATGCTCCAAAGTGGAAAGTGCCAGTGACACAAGACTCCTGCCAAGAGGCAAATACTCAAAAAAGATGGGAAACAAAATTCATGATTTCTTGCATAGTGTATAAAATTATTCTATATTAAATGAAAAATAAGAGAAATAATCGCTACCATTCATATTATAATTTATGAAAAGGTAGTTTGTCAGCAAAAGTTACATAATAATTGTAAAAATAACTCTGGTGACTGTTTTCAAATAAATTTTTCAAACTATTTTGATCTTTTCCTGAGGAGTCCACTATACCGACAAACAGATTTTGCTCTGTGTTTGTCCAAGTGTTGTATGAGGTGGGAAAGGAGCAGTCCTTCCAACAGACTTTCGGTTTGACACAGATTTTGTGGATGCTGAATGTTTTCCAGGATCCAAAAAGTGATTATACGAAGTTATGAAGAAAACACCCACAACAGTGGTTAAAACAAGGACACCACATCTATCTCAATCAGTCCCTGTGACCAAGGTTTTCGGAAGCTGGGAGTTTATACCAAGTGAGTATGCTTTCTTAAGTAAGAGTCAGATGTCAGGCATGGGGCCAGTCAGTGCTTTGGTTTGGTTTGGTAGGTCATTCTGACAAACTCTGCATCTTGGGAAAAAAAATTATATTAAAACTAGGCAAATGTAATTTAAATCTGAGCTTGCAATATGTATATCTTTTTGATCAAGTATTTATCTGGGGTACCTTACCCTCCTGAATGCTCCGCTGTCCCAAACATCAACTTCACTTTAAGTCATAGTTTAAAACATAATTGAAAAATCTCAAAGAGATTGTCCTTCTTTTACAGACCGCTGTCTTTAAAAACTCTTTGTTCTTTGTCTAGTTAGTTTATAAATCAAGCTTCTGAAAAATTCAAACCAATTTGTTTAAAACTCAGGCAACAGTATTTAAGATAAGAACCAGAGCTGTCAGCTGTTGCGAACCAGCAACAGGGCGTATTAATGTATCACTAAGTAAAATGTTCTTTGCTAATTAAATGGTTAAATAAATGGAAAATACTATGAACAAGATGTCCAGAAGAAAGCCTTTGCATACAGAGAAAAAGACTGCTTTATGGTTATATACAAAAATATTTGCAAAACAAAAGACCTGAACTGTGCCCTGAGCAGAGTCCTGCCAAGTCACACTGTGTAGCTGAGGAGGTCAGTGATTGCTGCAGTTGTAATACATGATTTAAACTACAGTGTATCTTCCCCTGTATATCACTTATGTAAGATCACTGAGGCTCCTGTATTACCAGTGACAAATCTGGGTATTCAGAATTCAATTTTCAGGTAACATGAAGGAAGGGGTCAAGAAATCTCCCAGGCATGAGGGGTGACAGCCACAGAGGGAGCAAATTCAAAGGCAAACAACGCAAGAAGGTGATTTTGTAGTACACCTTCTTCCCTGTGCTCACACAGAAAACCTTTACTATTCCTGAAGACATGGAAAGAAGGAGGATAATAAGCCCCTCATACTCACTGGGTTTGCAGTTACACCCACCAGAACTTCAATTTCATGTCCTCTCTAGTAGAAAAAATGAGACAGGCAGCAAAAAGAAGATACAGCAAAAGCAGTTTCACAGGAGAAACTATTAGGAGGAATTTAGGGTAAGAATGTGTGTTTACTTAGTATGTCTCTGTAAGTCAGTTTACATAGGTATTCTAAATAACAAAAAAATAGAAAAATATTTGAACAGGCCTTAGAAAACAACTTGGCAACTCCAGAATTACCTACTTTTTGCAAAGCTATTGCACCTTAAATAGCACATCATGCTGCATATGCTCACAGGAGGAAAGTTCATATGTTTCGCATTTGAGGTTAATTACACAAAATTAAAGCTGTTCCATGACGGTTTGAATTGATGTTTGATTTCCAGTGGCTTTGTGTCTTGTGGCTGTCTGAATGCTTTATTGAACCATAACAAGGCTGTCTAGTAAAGAGCAATTTTGACTAACCAGTTTACCTGATGTCTGATTAATTTCAAACTCATAGATCACGATTTCCTCATGCATTGGTCATTCAAATATGTTACATTTCTTCCTGACCCATCTCATTACTAGCCTGAACATAAATATCACTATGAACGATTCTGCCTGGTTTTCAGCAAATGTAAATATCAGGACTGCTAGTGATTGCTAGTAGTCCCACAAAGCAAACTTATGGTTGCAAGCCACATACTTTTCAGATCCAGCCATTTACTGAAAATTAATTTATCTGCCTGACTTATTACATCCAAGCATGACCTGAAGTGTTGTGACTAGCAAATAGTGGAAGTGCTATCACTTTTATGCATTTATTGCACATTATAGATAGAAAAGAAAAATGACACCAAATGAATTTGCATGGGAAAAATATCTGGCATAATACCAGTTAGAAAATCTGCCAAAATATTGCTTTGTTTAAATTGGCCTAATGCTTTTCAGACGCTGATATCTTTGACTGATATTCCTGCCAAGAAGATTATGAAGTGATGAATTGTTTAAGAACACTGTATCTTGATTTGCTTTAGTAGTTTTACCTTTTGAAATGTGGTAAAACTTTCTAATGTTAGAATAAACATATAACTAGAAGAAGCATAAGTTACAAAAAGAGAATTCACCATTGTTCCTTGAGTCAGTCATCATAAAAGTTTGGACAGCTTGGGACAGGCTCTAATGAGAAAGATAAAGTAGTTCAGGTTTATTCTTTTCCTCTCTTTGTTAAGCATTTGGTTAAAAGAAAATCTCAAACTTTCTTCTTGTAAACACTGTAACACATTTTTCCTAGCATAATGCAAAAATACCTGCTCCCAACAAACTTGAACATTTTTCAAGTCAGAAAGGCTCCTATAGGCGTGTGTTTTTAAAATCATGTGTAACTCCTTTTTCTCTGGAATCTAATGGCCAACTTGCAGTACTATTTCTAGAGTTCAAACACATAGTAGACTTTTCTTTTAATTCATTCTAACTAATCGTTAATCTCTGTTATTGAATTGTCTGTAATTTATACTGCAATTATATTAGTGCTAATGCTTTTACCTCAATTAAAACCTCACACTACATGTGTGCTTACCAAAACTGAAAATTCTATCCTATTTACAATTTAATTTGTAAATAAGTTTCAGGCATCAGGCAGTCGAGGAATAATACAGTTACTCATTACTGGTGTAACTATTGAAAGACAGTGAATGGGAATTTTGGGATGAAATACTATCTATAATCTGCTTCTAGTAGTTTTTGCAAAGGGATTTGTGCAGAAAATTAGAATCAATATGGTCACATGACTATACTTTGACTTATACTGTGTTTTTGGGTTTTTTTGTTTTCACAGTTGAAATTGGGATTTGATCTTTCTGTGCTCATTTACATACAAAATTGGTTAAATTATGCCTCATTATTATTATTATTATTATTATTATTATTATTATTATTATTATTATATTATTAATTATTATTATTATTATTATATATTATACTTTTAATGTGAGTATCTAATATTTTTATTATTTATCCAGAAAGAAACTTTAAGAAACATTTTTGACAAATCTTCCTCAGATCTTTTACCTTTTGTAACCAAAAGAAGTAGTATCTGTGACAACCAGTGGGATCTGAAAAGTATCAGTATGCAAAAAAGAGATGTGGTTAGCCTGCCAGATACATGAAATTGACATATTTGTTCAGGTCTTCTCTTCTGATAGCAAAATAGGATTAATCACCACCTCCCTGAGGTAAATAATGAAAACTATGTATTTTGAAATAGTAAATATTGGCTGATTCTAGTATCCACTGATGAGAAGCCTGCAAGGAAAAGTGCTAAATACAAGCAGTTGACTGGAAACACATTTTCTCAGATACAAATCCACACTATAATTAATTTATTTCTTTTTATTATATTTTAGTTAATGTAATCAATTTTGTTAAATATATTAATATGTAATAATTATTTAAGACCATTTCAGATTTCAAAGTCCACTTCCTTGGACAAAGGTTTCAGCTACATGAAATCTCATTTACTGTATTTTGATGGTTAATTTTTTTTTTTTTTTTTTAATATTTAGGAATTTTATGGCATAAATTTCTTAAGGATCATCTTTGCTAAAAGAGTGAAAAGACACTTGAATCTCAGGGTGAATAATTGCATCTCTCAATGAGATGTGTGCAGTACTCAATGAGAGTTGTCGTGGGGCTGCCATGCATGAGGAGGAGTTGCAAGGTGAGCACACTCCAACATGAAATAGTGCAGATAACCCCAGTCTAGGCAGCAGCTCACAACTCCAAGAACCATCAGAATCAGGAAACTCCTCTGCAAAAAAAAGCCTGTCACAAAACTAAACTGACACACTGTAAAACAGCCTTGGTAAGTACTAGGCCTTTCTGGGAAGCCAGGAAACAGAAGCATATGACATTTTAGAACAATGGGCAGGGAATAGGTGGCCAAAATTAGTTAATAGAGACTGTTGTGTAAGAGTGACCTATTTTCATGTGAGATCTTTTCAAAGGTTTGACTTTCAAAGTCATGTATTTCTCTAGAATGCACTGGTAGTGAACAGGCCGTGCCATTCAGCTTTTGAGTGTCTCTCTTCCACCCTTCTGGAGCTAAATTCATCCAGATATTTCTGAAATCTCCCTAATTGTATGACAAGGCTTTTATAGTGAAAGTGAGATTTTTAAAAATATTCATTGCTTCCAAAGTATACACCTCCAACAGTGTTCTTGGCCCTGAAGAAAGAAATAGGATATCCACTAGTAAGCATGCATATGTTTTATTTAATCTAACAAAATACAGAGAAGCTGATATTTCTAAGGTATCTTGAGAATTTTAAGTTTTCACAATTACCACTAGGCCCTATCTAAAAAGTAAGAAAGCGATTATTATTTTGGCTTGTCAGATTTTAAACTGGTGCGATTAAAATGTGACTTGAATAGAAATGTGGGGTTTTTTCTTATTTCTGACATCATAAGCCTCTAATTCAGCAACTTTCATAAGCATGTACTTTCTTCGAGGTGTATCACTAGTCCCACTACTCATAGGCTTAAAAGTAAAGACATGTTTAAATTCACTTTGTCTGAGACCCTAAATTAAAGCTGATTCCAGTTAAGTGATTGAAGTCACACTGAGCTGCTAAGAACAGAGACAGACTCTTGTTTAAGCTTCCTGAGCCTTGCTGAACTGAGACTCTGATGTGCCTTGGTATTAGATTCAAAGCTGGCATAGAAAACCTAACTTAGTTTTGCTCCTAGCTTCCAGTTCAAAGGCATCATTCTTCTGTCTCTTTTTAAATACTTCAAAAACATGCAGACTTTTCTTAATCAAATTAAAATATGGCAGTGTCATGTGAAGTGTGTTTTCTCAGAATTGTTCCTGTCATCAAATACTAACATCAAAACACTGGTATTGCACTCAGTGTTATACAGAGAAATGTGAGTACTGAAGAGCCAAATTCTATTTGTAATCACATTTAACAGGGGGCCTGAAGGAAAGGTAGTGTTCTGGGATGCCTCAAAATAGATGGATAAAAGAACATTTGGGTTTTATTTTGTCACAGTTTGATATTTACTTGTCTTGGGTTGCAGTGCAAGACGTAACCAGAAGTATGTATTCTATCACCATCTGTTGAAACAAGGGTGTGGGGAGGGTGTGGGGAGGGTGTGTGGGAGGGTGTGGGGGTGTGGAAAACCTCTGTTAATGGTGCAGCTGTTAAAAACACAGCTGGGGCAGTTTTCTTTATCGCTTCCACAACCCATCCTCCCTCCAGGGAGATATCTTCTGCTAATGGTCCATTGCCTCTCATTCCATGACTGTTAAACTTGCATCATCCCAGTGGGAGATGCTCCATCCAGGGGGAGGAGCCAAGCATTCCTACCTGGATAAAAATCTGAGATTTGGAAAACAAAAGTGGCCTTTTTTTTGCTGGATTCCCAGAGGAAGACCAGGGCCATCTACACCATCACTGGACCTTCAGAGGAAATCTACACCTTTCTACAGGATCATTGCTCCAACAGAACCACATCTGCCTCTCCAGGAGGGCTGCATCCACCCTTTAATTGGACTGCTACCAACACTCTGACCCATAGGGTGTCAGGTTGGATTCTGACTCTGTCAGTTGGTTTTGGGTTTTTTTGTATTAATTCATTTTTATTTTAATTTCTCTTAATAAAGAACTGTTATTCCTATTCTCATATCTTTGCCTGAGAGACCCTTAATTTCAAAATTATAATAATTCAGAGGGAGGGGGTTTACATTCTCCATTCCAAGGGAGGCTCCTGCCTTCCATAGCAGACACCTGTCATTCAAACCAAGACATCAGTACAATCAGTTGGTTCTTGCTGCCAAATTCTGACTGTTCAGGCTCTTCTAACATTAATATTCAAATGAATTTAAAATTAAAGCTTAACTCTCAAGAATTATAGCACAGGAAGCTAAAACTGTGTTTAAACAACTAGGTTTTGATGCATGTGAATGGTGTCAGCCTAACTACATCACTACATACACAAATACTTAGCTTCCAGATGAAAATGCAGTGAACAGCACATGAAAATGAACAAAGTGTAATGCAGAGGCCACCACCAAATTTTTCAAAACATGGCCTCAGAATACAAATTAAGAAAGACCAATGACAAATGCAGGAAAAGGCTTTCAATCTGTCTTTTCCAAGTTAAGGGATCTGTTTTCTCGGATAAAGACAAAACAGCCAAAAAACACACAATATCCAGTGTCTTAGTTTGTCTGTTTGTCAGGGAATTCCATGCTTGCTTTACAAGAGTTGATAATAATTCACAATATTCAACTTGTAACTCTGGAAAAAAAAGTAATGAAAAAGCATTTGGTCTGAAGGACAAATCCAAGATCCTCACTGGTTTAAACAATGCCTCAGTGCTCTTGCAAAACTAATGCTTTTCCTCAGTCAGTGTCTACTCAATTCCAAATATCTAAAGGTCAGAACTTAAATGTTTGCATCTCAGACCAGAATAAAAGGTGAAATACCAAATTTCTATCAAGCAAAGATTCCCAAGATTTTGATTAAAAAATTTTTCTACAGCTTTTTTTTTTTTTTTTTTTTTTTTTTGGTACTGGAGGGGTTTAACAGTTTCACTATTAAATTTTTGAAAGTGACCTGATATATTAAATCAGTTTCACAGTGAGAAAATATCTCATTTATGATAAATATAGATTTATGATAAATAGAAATACCAAACCAGAATCAAAATTCCAGCACATTAGCTATTGAACAAATAAGGTAATAAATAACATCTTCCCATTAGAACCTACAGTCAGTATTGAGCAGTTATGTGAAATACACACATAAAAAGAAACAGGCAATAGGAGAGTGGAGTGAAAAAGTGAAATAATACAAATTTAACAAAAGTTCACAAGCCTTGGCTTGCAACATTCAATCCCTCTCTGACACTGAAACCTTTATATTGCAAACCTTGTAATTAATGACCTTCAGTAAAAGGAAGAGATTTGGGGTTTTTTTAAATAAAAGCAAACATCACCAAACCCCAGTATTTTTATATTGCAGAAACCAAGCTAAGAAACTCCATAGGCAGCAGAAAGAGTGTCACTATGTAAACATATTATATCACTGCTCTCCAAAGAAGATGAACACATAAAGACATATATAGCAATTGAATACCCTTGTTTGCATTATGACTGAACTAAATAAGCTTTTGTCCCACCTTATCAATGCAGGTTGTAAGAAGGCACATCAAAGTCTGCCTCACAGTCAGCTAAAAGCCCATGCTTGGTGCAGTGGACCCACAATATCATTTAGTCAGACTAGACATAGTAAAATTATCCAAGATGAGAGAAACGTGGGGTGCTGTACACACCAGCCCCAACATGATGCTTCAACTCTGCCTACACATAAAGTCTATGACAGGAGAAAAGGAGCCCATATACATCAGTGTTGTGGTATTTTATAATCACATTAGTATATGGAACAAAATCTTCCTATACAACTCTGACAGCACAAAATAACCATGTAAAGGAAAGGCAGTTAAGGGTAGAACAAAAAAAAAAAAAAAAAAAGGTTGAAAATTACACTGACAAATATTAAAATGCTGCCATGGATGTGGAGACTTTTCTGAGTAATGCTAGGAAATCTGGATATGTTCCCATCCAGAGTTGCTCAAAGCTGCAAATCTTTTATGCGCAGCTCCCTAAGGAATAAAACTTGTAAGATAACTGGTAGAATAACAGTGAGAAAAAGTACAATGTATTCGCAAATAGAATGGAATTGCCATTAACATTTGTCATCCTTCTATTGTGTTAAGTTTACTGTTTGTTCCCAAATCTTACTAAGAATTTCATGAACAAGTGTGAGACTTGAGTGAAGAATGGCTGTATTTGATCTGTTGACTGCTGCCTCAGACTAAGATAAACAACAGACTATTCAATATGTCCTATTTCTCCTTTAACTTTAGCATTTCTGCCCTCTGTGATGTCTAGATAATTTGCACTACAAAACAACAAATCGGTAACCTAAGAAAGGTTACTAAAAAAAAGAAAAAATAGAACAACAAAAAGTAGAGCTGTGTTGACTTTTAATTCCAACAACAGAATGTCAAGACTTGCCATGAAGGCACAGGTTATCACTGAAGCTGAAACACTCCAGACGTACAGGAAATCCTTCCATCTGAAATCCTTACAGTGAAGTGCGTTCTCCCAAATCCTGTGAGATGAATGGCTTGCTGGGAATGCCCCAGTTGCAGTCAGGCTGAAGGAGTCAATCTGATCTGGTGAACTCTACCTCCATCAGAAAACCAGTGGTCCTGTTCTACACCATTTGAGATTTGGAAGGAAAAAGTGCAGACGAGGGGGGAAGGGTCCTTAACTGTTCCATTCTTCCTTTCTTGCTCTTTTTTTCTCTGCTTTTCTCCTATACTTCACAACTTTTGTAACTGGGGTGTAAGACCAACAAGAGAAGCTGAAAACAGGTTTCCAAATCAATGCTGGCTTTACATTCTTAGCTGCCCTATTAGAACAGAGGCTGCACTTGAGGTCTTTTGCTCATGAATGTCTGAGTCAGCACCTCAGGCAGATGTTCCATTTTCTGACTTGTTTCTCTTTCCTGACCTCTTCTTTGAACACTTCCTCCTGTGGTCCACCAGGAAACTTGATAAGAGTGATTAGCAACAGAAAATCTAGAAAGTCCAAACCAGCTCAATTATCTTCTCTTTTTATCCCAGAAGAACTATTGCTGTAAAAGACAGATGGAGAAGGGAATTTCCCTATAAAAACTCACAACAGATAAAAGGGAGAGGGATAATGTTTAACTGCAAGTTTTACTCAATATTGCAAGCAATTTAACCATTTTCCCTTGGGTTTGTAATCAAAAGATAGATTTGTAATGGCAGTTATTACAATGGGAGTTTGCCAGCAATAACTTGAAACAAAACCCAGACCATGTTTCACTGTTTATGTTGTAACTGTGAACATGGGTTATGTTAACATCTTATCTTTTGTTGGGCCCCAGACACCCTATCTTCAACACAACACTTAGGTGATTATTGCTAAATAAGAGTGGAACTAGTCTTTGCTTTCTATAGTTTAATATCACCGTATAAGAGCACATCCTGAACTGTTTATAGCTTTGCTAAGTTTTAACCATTTGCACATTTGAAGCATTCCCTGCTGTGTATACCTCAGAGATTTTGCTGGGGAAAACGTCAGCTAAGGCGCTTCAGCCACTTCCAAGAACTAGATTTCTAAGAATTTTGATTAAAAAATGTTGAGACAAGGAGTGAGACAAAATGTGATACTGAGATGACTGGACAAGAGCCCAAAGGGCTTGGATCCCATGCAAAGAAGGGTAAGCAATTACATTATTTATCATAATGTACACTCATAAGGAGATAGAATTAAGGTGGCAAAGGGAACTTGCAATTCTTGGACTTCATAATTTAGGAATGCTTGACTTGGAATGTTAATATTGTCATTTTTATGTGATGTTTTGATATATATTATTTTCTAAGACATTGCTGTTACAGAAAGTAAAAGACGCTTCTCTGTTGTGAAGAAGAGGTTGTGAATCTTTATATAGAGTTCAACTTTTATCTGAAAATGCCATGTTCACATACTAGTTCACTGTATTGAGAATGCATGCATGAGGAGTGTAGTGCCACTTGCAAGCAACCACAGAAATACAATATTTCTGATATACTCTCCCTAGAATAGGAGTTTACATTTTTTATATAAAATTTAAATTATGAAAAAAGAGATTAGACTAGTTTTTTGTATGTCTAATAGAAATTTTATTAAACAATTTGTAAATTATGTCCCTACTTAAATAACGTTTTGACAGATCTAGGAAATTTGGCATGTCTTTTACTTATGAAATAGAACCTTGAAAAGCATCCCATTTTTTTTGGAATTACATGGTTAAACATAAAGGCAATTCCTTTTTCCAGAAAAATGCCTGTCTCATTTATTTCATAATGTACTTTCACTATAGAAAACAAAAAGGGCATAATATTTTTGTGTCTAAAACCAAATGAGAACACAGTCCCCATAGGACTCAGCTTCTTCAATTTCCATTCATTGCAGGGGACTTAGCATTAAAGACTCAAACAAAAAAAAGAACATCATGACATTTCCAGGAACAAAAAATGAAAGCAACATCTTTATTCCCATTATCCTAAATGGATCATTTTCATTAGAGACAGAGTGTTTTGTTTCAACACCAATATACTTTGTTATTAAAGACAGAGAGATGTAAGTTATTATTTAATAAATAAAATCAAATCTCTGAACAAACAGTATTCAAAAGGTGGATTATCAGTATAAGGGAGAGGGAAAAACCTTGGGCAGTATTTGTGACAGGAACACAAATGCAAATGCATTTTCTATTCAGCCTCATGTCAGATCCACTGACTTCTATGGGTGATCATTTTCACACCTCTGAAATCTTTTTTAAAAAATCATTTCCACTCAGTAGATAGGTTTAATACTCTCAGTCACAGGAGTGCATTATTAAGTAGTTGACCAGTAACAGGATAGCTTAACTGCAGTGTTTTGGCAAAAAAAAGAATTAAAACCAGGAAGTCTACCACTGGTGAATACCTGAATAGCTGGTTTTCACTGTACTAAATACTTTGAGGGGGCTAAAGAATAATGAATTTAGTTCTGTATAAACACCTTGGGACAGGCATCTGAAATAAACAGTATTTGCAAAAATACAGACCCAATGTAGCTACGTTAGGCTTCCATGTCTGTCCAGAAAGAAATTCTGAAGGTCTGATGTACTTTTTCTCCGTTTTCCATAATTTTGTGCATGTCTTTGTCAGAACACAGAAGCTGCTGTCCTGTTGAGCCAACAGCAGCAGCTGCAAGTGTTCCTCGATACAAGCCTTGGTGAGCGGAACAGGAGTCTGGTGTATGTCACACAAGACAGATCCTATTTGTCTTGACTATATAAGAATTTATTACTCCTTGTGCTGCTCTTTCCTCTTCTCCCTTCTATATCCAGGACAAAAGAAATCAGAAAAATGCACCCTTGCCAGTTCTCCAAGAAACAAATCCACCAATCAGGCCACATAAATGGGTTTGCTTCACATGCCAAAAAGAAAGAGCATAAGGCTCTCAAGAATGTCACGTTCAGGAACTCTTCCAAACTTCCCATGCATGAGTTAAAGCAGAAATGGCCAAATGAGCACAGGGTGATGAACAACCAGTGAGCCAAATGCAATAAACATCTGCCAGTAGCATAAGAAATTGTGAAATGACTAAAAAGAAAACCAAAGAGAAATAAAGCTTCTGTGGTTTCCAGTGATCATAGTTCTGAGTGCTACTGCAAGGTGGAAGTTTCTTTGGGTTTTTTTGTTTTTGTTTCATTTTTGTTGTTTTAACTTCTTAAGGACCTCGAGGCCTCATAATTATGCCATTGCTTTCCACAGAATCTACCTGAACTGGAAGAGTTTGCCACTAAAATGGCTAAAGTAGAAATGCCATAAACTTCACTATTTTTTCCCAAAGCACTTTGGTTTTCAGACCACTAGGATCCTTGATAGACAGCTGGGAACACCAAACCGCTGTCTGCTCATGGGAGTTACATTACTGCCACAACTAATACAACGCGTTATTTCACAGTATATGTGTGTAGGAAATCTACGTGCCATCATGCCTGTAACTCCCTTGCTACACTGAGTGGTTTTTGTTATTCCATGGTATTGCAGAGTGGTGATGTACACAGACCTCTTAGAGCCTTTAATGTGAAATCTATCTCAAAGGCAGATGGTAGTACTTTCCTGTGACCATTGAAAGATGAAAGATAAATTATGTAGTTCACTCTCAGGTCTCTAGTGTTATCTGAGCTGCTCAGTTTATCCCACCTTCAGCAGGAAAAGGTTATATCTCTCCTATGGGTCCAATATAGTATCAGCCAGTGTCATTTGGATGTCTGAGATACCACAGGGAAACTCAAATGTTATGCAGGTAATTAAATCAATCCTTAAATAACTCTTAGAAATATAACACTGAAATGTTTGTAATTAATTAGATTCTTTTTGGTTTTGTTCATTTTGGCTTTACTCCTGTGTTCCACTCTCCCATTAGTCATGTCTCTTCTTCAAATGGCTTTTCCTTCGTATCTAGGTCCTCACTTCCAGCAGCTGGCCTACAGTTCAAGTTAATGTGAACTACAGTTCCAGATCATAAAATTGATGTGTGTGTCTGTTTGGGTACCAGTGAAATGCTGAACTAGGCTATGAATGCCTGTGGGAGAGTTACATGTTCATGCTGCCTCACAGAGGGCAATGCAAGTAGACATGAGCCCAATCTCTGCCCACTCTGTCTGGTGGAATATGGCATGAGCATAGATCATACTGGGTAGAGCTCACAGATACTGATCCAAAGCCACCCAGACCTCTGTTGTCTTGATTATGAGCCCTTTTCACTTTTGATTGTACACTGGAAAGGGCCAACAACTCAAATTTCTTGACTAATACCATTAGAATTTTTCTTTTCAAAAGACAACTTTTATTTTTGTGATTTTTTTTCAAAAGTAAAAATCTCTTAATTCTTTAGTTACATAATGATCTGTACATTTTAGGGAATTATTTGCTTTCAAAATTACAATGCATCAATTTGTCTAGCTACCTACCCTTATTTTATACTGTTCCATCAGTAAGTTATCTAGCAGACTGACACAAATTAGTAGCCTTAAACATGCAGCAAAGTAAATGGGAGCAGTATCTTCAGCTGATGAGGGAAAGGAAGTTATTTCAAAAGATGTAATTGATGCAACATCTTAGAGCTTCCTGAATTAGCGTGTTTCTAGATTTGATTACTGAGGACTGTATTTAAGAGGTCGTTTCAAGGCACTTGGCTAATAGCTGTTCCAGATGTTGTCAGTTACACAGTGTGTTTATTAAGCCTTTTTGTATTTTCCATTTCAGTGTGTGCTAAACTGCTGGTTTGTTTTATCCTCTTATTCTGATGTCAAAAGGGTTTAATGGCCACAGAGACAATGGAAATCAAAACAGATTATAAAGACAACCACACATCCAAAAGAGCCTTTAATTTTATTACAGAATTTTCATCCATTCAGTCAACAAGTCATAAAACCTACTGGACCAGATCTTTATAAGATGTGGTAGGTATAATGCACTTGAAGATATACCAATTTGCAACAGCAGATAGTCAATCCTCTGTGTTTGCAAAGGGTGTTCACTCAAAAATGTCCATCCTCACAGTCCAGGATATATGTAGATCTCTTGATTAACTACTTGGATTTCACAAACAGAGAGAATACTGGCTGTGAATGGCGCAGTTGTGCAGGCAGTGTAAATAAATTAGGGTTGCCTCTCTGAAGTCACAAAAAGCATGATGCAGAAGATTGGATGCAGTGTATCTCATTTACATGTCACATATGATCTACAGGTGCAAGTGATCATCCCTACAAAATCATGACAGGATACTCAATGACCGTATTTTGAAATAATAAAGGCTGAACAAATAAAGATATATTAATTCTAATAACAGTTAGAAAGGGAAACATGATAAATACTTCTTCTAAAAAAAAAAAAATAAACAAACTGAATTTCTATGACTTGGGCAATTGCTGTGCAATTTAAGTTCATAAATGTTCATGGTGCAGACTGCTAAAAGCCAGGATATTGAATATTAATACAGCATCCTCAGACACAGGGAAGGAGTGTGACTATGACCTTTTCTTAAAACCCTGCTGTGACTAAATCAAGTCTGCTGATACTCCTGTGCAAATGGCAACACATACACCATATTACATCATTTTAATATCTTGCATCATTTTTTTCTGTGATGGATTAGGATTCAAACAGTAAAATTAACTTAGAAAGTTTTCATGTGTGGGAGAGTTGACTTTCTGGATTTCTTCCTTTCTGAAGGGATGGGGTAAAGTTTATTATGGTTTTAATTTCAGAACAAATCACTTTGAGCTTTTGGACCCAAAGTTTTGGCTCAAACCAATACTTTATTTTCATATATTCTCCCAGTTTTAATCACAGTTTACCAATGGAAACCAATCATATGGATATTTTAGGCCCTTGATTCCCTTTGAAATTCTGTTACCCTGCACTTCTAAATAACCATTTTTTTACTTACCCCCAAAACCAGAAAATTAGGTCAATAGTTCATGCAAAGTTTGGTGATGGAACACTGAACTTCTTCTTTGAACTTGTTCTTTGTTCTAGAAAAACTGAACATTTCCAGACCCTAAAAATAGTATAGTCAATTGAACGTACACTGATTGTTACATAGTTTTGCCTATTCTGTCCAAGAAGTTTTGTAGTGTATTTACATGAAGAAACAGGCCTCATATTCATTTTTTTCCCATTCATCCAGAGGAAATGATTCATTTTAGATTTTGTCATGAATAATGGAAGCTCATAAGTGGATTGAGAGAGAAGACATCAAAGAGAAATTACTGACCACAAAATATGGTCTTGCCTAAAGGCGTTAATGAGCCATAAAACAGAAATAAATGCAAATGTAGAGAAAACTACAAAAATTGCACAATAGCCACAAGTAAATGTACCATGTCAAGGAGCCTAGAGCAAAAAAAAACATAGAATTGGAATAAACTGCAGGAGTAAGATGTAATTTCAGAGCAAAAACAATTCCTTTTTGGAGGTCACTTTGAGGTTTCTCTGTGTGGTTTCTTTCTCCTACTTACTCTGCACAACTCTGGGACATGAACCTGTTAAGTGTTATATCGGTTTGGCACCAGGAATTACCTGTGTCTAATAATTGGTCTCAAAATATTCAGCACCTGACAGTCACATTTGTAGTAGGTGAACTTGTTAAGCATTTTCAGTTTTGGTCGGTTGAACTATCAAACTATGTTCTTGCATATTTGTATCACTTTGTGGAATCTGGATTTCTGATTTTTATGCAATTCTTGTGCTAGAACTCTCAGCAGCTCTTAGTTGCTTCAACAAAAAATCCTTACAGCATTGCCAATACAAAGCCTTCACTGAAGTGTACCTAAATATTTATGAAAGTCCACATGAATTGTATATGAAGAGCAGAACTCATTTCATCTCTGCTACCTTCAATGCCTCCCACCCATGTTTAGTGACATTGGAAGCTTAGGAAAATAGATCTGAATGAGAAGTGAAGGACTCATCCAGTACATGACATAGATCTCCTTTCTTCCATGTACAGTTCAAGAGACTGCAGCAAAACCACTCCCTTGGTTACACGTGTGAGAAGAATGTGTTCTGTAAAGATGACAACCCTGCATTAGGCAGCCTTTAGAAAAAAGTAGGCACACAACCCGCCCCTATTTAGGGTTTGAGAAAGTCTCAGCAAACAGTTAGGTAGTCACATTTGGCTCTAGCAAGAAGTTACTGGCAAAGGGCACAAATGCCACAGTGAAACAGTGACTTGGCCCATGAGGAGGAAGCCCTTATAGAAACAAGATTGCTCCTCTGCCCAGAAACTGTGGGAACTTATATAACTGAAGGGAAAGGTAGCCTTAATGTCAGCAAATGTGTGTTTCTTCAAAATACCCCCTAGAGAAAATTACTTACAGGAATCTGGGAAAGGCACTTCATGACATTTTCCTATTTCACCATTTGCCTCCCTAGGCAAATGAGGGCAAACGAGGCAAATGAGAAACCCTAGGGTTTCTCACCAAGAAGTGATTTGGCTTGTTATTCTGCAGCCAAAGGATTCGACTGCCATTTAAACTGCTTACTGCTCTTAGTCATAAAAATAGTCTTTAAAAACCCTCTTCAAACACATACTTCTTCCTCTCCAAACAGAATCCCTGTAAAGTCTTGTAGCAGTCTCATTATTTTTTACCAGGTCTTCACAGTCAAATTCTTTAATCATATTAGGCATTCATGATAATAAAGGATATTAAAGCCCACTTTTAAATGTTCTAAGCCATGATGTTGCTAAACTTTTCCTTTATCGCTCTCCCATTGGTCTTGTTGTAGTGTTACTCAGTTTCTTCTGTACTTGGCCTGCATTTGGACTAAAATCAAATGCTTAGTTGTCTCCACATCTGTGGTATCTAACACAGACAATAACAACTGAGCCACAAAAACCTTATTCCTAACTAAAAATTTATAAAAGATAGATGTTATATTCTGTAATCCTTTTTCTTTTTTGGAAATATTGCACTTTGAATTTGGTCTTTTGCCTTCTCCTAAAAACTTATTTTGTAAACACAAATTTAAAGCATCAAAGTCAACAACAATATATCTGCTTTGTGACCTAAATTCTCCTTACCATTTGTAACCCTTCTACCAACTCTTGTATTTCAAAAACCGTGAGAAAGGCAGGCGTCAAGGACAATATTCTCTCTCTAATTCTCTTACTATATCAGGATGTTTGAAAAGGGAATCCTATAATTTTCTTAAGGAATATTAAGCTGCATTTATTGCCAGTATGAATTGAAAAATATTCTCTATTGTTAACTAATATAATGAGATAAATGGAACTTTATTACATAATTCAAGCTAGGTTGAACAACTTGGCTATAAATAGTGAGCATTACAGTTTCACTGGCATACTGACACTCCATGACTTCACTATAAATGACTAGAAGGTCATACTAAGTTAAAACCCATCTCTGGTGTCTCCTTTATTTTTATACTTGTGCAAAGCTTAGCCTTGTTTTGGAACCCATCAAAACTGCTGTTTACTCCTCATTCAGAAAGAAACATGCCCACTGTGATGACTTTGTTGTACTGGATGTCATTAAGAAGTTGTGCATTTGATGCAAGCAAAAAGTGGGGTTTACCTTGAAGAAGGCATTGCAGATCTGTTGAAGGTTGGAAGCGTTGTGTGTAAGCACCCCTTCCTCTGCTCACAGAGACATAAACTTGCTGACACCCCACTAATCCCTGACCTGGGAGACCAGCACATAATTTATTTTTTTTTAAAAAACACACACTCATCTCACATGTGAAATATCAGTCTAGGGGGGTCTCAAGCTCTCACCTCTAGTAAGAAACCAAAATTCTGAGTCCCTTGTTATGAAGTACTTAGATGACTAGCATTTTTAAGAAGCGAAAAGATAATAGCTTATCAACAAAATATGAGGCTTAATTCACAGTTCTCTGTTTTCTACACTTTTTATGGGACTTTTTGCACTTCAGAAAGTCCCTTTATTACCCATTTTTACCAAGACACTTTCTTTGGCAAGAATACATAAAAGCATTTATATTCTTCTTTCTGAAGTGAGACAGGAACAAAATCCTCTGTAAATATGAAGAAGAAAAAAAAAAAAAAAGCACATGGAACAATATAGTGTAAGGGAAAAAAACAGTCATTGGAACTTCCAAGTGCTTTATTCATACTTTATTACAGATTTTCAGCATATCCTTTCCCTGATTCAATCCTGGACTCATTTAAAATACATTTGAAATGCATTCACCAAATACAAGCATAAATATAGATCATAACAGTGACTAGACTTATATCGCAGACAAAATTTCATTTGGCTGTTTCTTAAGTTAGTAAGACAAAGATATTTCAAAATACTTCAGCACATACAGTCATTTTGGCCATATACAGCAGCAAATAATTAAAATTGCATATGGATTTGCCTTTAATTATTCCATTTATGAGGGTGCATTTGCAGCTAGTGCTCAAATGCCCTTTCAAACACATTCAGTAGCCTGTGAAGAAAACAGGAGAAAAACTACAGAGAAATATACAATTTTCCCTTTCTGGATTTTGAAAAAAGAGGTTCTGGAGTTTGGTTCTGTCAGCAACATTTACAAGATGCTTTGGTTTTATGGTACTTCAGTAAAGATTGGTGAAAACTATCTGTTGGAATTACTGTTATAATCAGTCTTTAAAAACAGCAAGTCTTACAAATACTAGGATGAGGAGGCTGTTAGGTGAAGCAAAGAAATGCAGCTCTTCCCCAGACAGACAGCTGACCCCAAATTACCCTAATAATTTCATTGAACTAGATTGTTCTGGAGGGTTTACATCCTTAGATTCTCTAACTCCTCTACTTTTCATCTACAATAAATCATAGGGTGGTGTCTTACTAGCTAAAGAGAGAAATGCTGTTAATAGTTTCCAAACAGAAGGAAAATGTACTGGCACTCATGGGTCACAAAATCCAAGCACAGAAAATAAAATTATTATTATGATTTTAATCAGTACTGTCCCATCACTGATAAATATTGATTTTCCATACAGACTCGTTCAATTGCATCAACAGAAACACGTTCTTTAGTAAAAGCAGACGTGCAACCTTCACTTTGATTTGTATTTGGAGAATATTCTTTTCCTTATTTCAAAGGCTTTCAGTAGATCTTCAGTTTTCAAAAGCTCTTCTGCCAGAATTTCAGAATTCAGGTAGTTTGTGCAAGGGACTAGCAATCTGTTTTCTACCACCGTAAAGTCAAGCATAGAAATACATGCAACAAAGTTCTTAGTGTGTCACCAGGATCCTTGGTGGCTCTTGGCTGTGTATTATTTGGGCAAGTTTCATGCAGAACTTCTTCACTTTTTCTTAACAACACGGGTATAAGAGCAATATTAAACAAATCAGCTAATAAATAAAAGTCCTATTTTTTAATCAACTACATCAGGTTTTGAATAAATTATTATATAACTCTAAGAATGTGTGTTTTCACAAATATTTTTTCGTCTTTAACTACACATATGGTATGTGCCTTTTCATTTCATAATATTGATTTCACTCTTCCATAATTGACTACAGTTCTGGCCCTATCACTATGCCAGAAAGTCAACAACAGCAAAAAACGTATAAAAATCACTCTGTGAAAGAATGTGATTGCAAGCTGTTTCCCTTGGAAATAGATACAACTTTGGGATTTTTCCAGTTTTCTGTAAAAAGTTCACCTACTAACAATCTTAGATGAAATTTATAAAAAAAGAGAGTCTTCTATTCATAAAGACAATACTTGTGATGACAAAAATTCTACACAGTGTAGTCCATTATGAAAATACCACATTTACTAGAATTTGTCATCTAAATGACATTTTGTTGAAGGTATTCCAATATTTTAAATGTGAGCCCAGGTGCTTTGCTAATTTTAAACTTACTTATTCCTGGAATTTTCAGCTCCTTGTGTATTTTTAATTGAAAAGCGATTGATTCCAGATCTTCATTTTCTGAAATAAATGCATTTTCTTTCCTTTTACCTTAAGTTCATTCATGTAAGGCTCGTATAAAATCCTATTTCCAGTGTAATGTTAGCAATTCCAAGGGAATTACTAAAAACCTCAAGGCTGAGGTTTTGAGGCAGATGATCTAAGGGCACAAGGCACCCAATTCTCCATGTTGCACAGCTCCATGTTAGCATTGAGACCAGCCCATTAACACAATTTTGACTCATGCCATAGCTCTCTCAACCAAGGCTCAAGTATGGTTTGTGGAGTGCTGTGAGCCAAAGACCAATTCCAGTGGGCAGCAGGGATGAGGGCGTCTTGCTTTCTGGACGAAGAATGTACCATGATGAAAGCCTTGTCCTACCTCTTGTACCTCTGGGGTTTTCCCCAATTTATTTGCCAGAATACAGGCAGACAGTGAATCACCTGAGTTTCTAAACATAATCAAGCACAGTCATACTTACTGCAGAGGGCACTGGGGTCTTACTCATCTTCTGGAAAGTTTACACAAGCTGAAAAGAAACCTGCAGTCTCTGAATGAAAATATCTCCCTGGGCAAACCCTAAATCCCACCATCAAGGAGACAAATATTTTCAAATATGAGATATTTTCTCAGTCAACTCTAAATATGTTGAAGCCACACCCCACTTATGCACTTAAATACACTATCTCCTGTGAAATGTGATTTCCATCCCCATGGTAGGCATTGCTTTGGACCTGAAAAGTGCTGGATCCCAGCAGCAGTGTAACATCAGGGGTACAGGAGCCACAGATTCCCCAGCTCAGACCCTGTCAGGGTTGGCACAGCCCAAAATATGAAGCTGTCTCTTTGGAAGGGCTCTAGAGTTTCTCATGATGCCTACACCCAAGTAAATATTCCTGGTTGTAACAAAATGCCCAAAAAGGGTCAATGCAGGAGCAAGCTAAAAGATATTTAAAAGATGTTGTTCACACAGTCTAAAAAGCTATGTGTGTGCTCTCCCTCCTTAATCTTGTTCCAGAACCTTTGAACTAGAATAAATAAATAAATTAATCTTCTAGAACTAAAATCATGAGCCTCTACACCAAGGTCCACACACTACACAGTAACTTCTAAAAGGCAGAGCAATGTCTCTAGGCTGTTGGGGAAATGAGTGGTCATCTGGGACAAAACTAAAGGGGTTTTATTTTTTTTTACAAAAGAGCAGAGAGTAGGATAGGAATGCAACTCCCAACAAAAGTCAATGGGAGTTGAGCCTTGAAGTAATTCTGAATGCTTTGAAATGCTCAGTTCAGTTCAGCAACCCAAAACCACTTCATAAATCCCAAGACCAGAGAGAGAAAGGGAAAAAAGGGAAAACTTATCCCACATAAAACTGTAATTTCTATAAATTTCTGTGTAGAAAAGTTTACTAGTAGTCATTCCTTCTGTGAAAATAAAAAATCCTTTTTTTAAACAAAAAGAAATCACACCATTTTTGGCATTTACAGTTTAAAAAAATTGGTAGCTCAGTCTCCCCATTCTAGTTAGAAACAGTATCGCCACTCCCGAAAACAAAGCAGGGAACCAGATTCTCACTAAATTCATTAGGAATAAAAGTATTCATGCTAGAACAAAGGCAACATGGGAGAGAAACCAATTCATCTGAGGATTATATTTAACATTCATTTCTTACCAGGAAGGTAGAGATAAAAGCTAAACCACTTTTGTGAGCTTGCTTGACTAATTTCATACCATTTTCAAATGCCAAGTCCCGAGAAGTTAAAATCAGTCCTTACACTATCTTTTGTGGCTGACACACAGATTCTACTCAAGAAAAGAAATTTTCAATCTCAAATGGCTGATAAAACAACCTCTGCTCTAGAAAATTTCATCTAGACTTACAAGCATGCCACTTTTATTGCTGGTTTCATAAGAAACCAGGCAGTCACCTTAAAAGTAATTGTCCCCTAAGCAGCTGGCCCAGGCAACTAAAAAGACATTCAATAGCAGGGTAAATTTTGGCATTTCTTTTGCTTGTTAGATCACTCACAGGACAGAGCCATGACAGGATATTTGGGGGCAAACTTGATAAGGTAGAAAGAAAACAATGTCTTTGCTCCTCTGAATTTACCAAGATGACTGCTGCCAACTAAAGAGAGTTGTATACAATATTACACTCAGGTTCTAATCTGATACAAACTCCTTTGCCTGGCCTTTTACCCATCCATGATCAAACTACTTGTCCTCCTCCCTTATCCTTCTTTTTCCAGAGGTTTTCCTGTCTGACTCTAACAGCTGTTTGTCCTTTACAGGCTCTGTCTTCCCACAGCTCACAGCTGCACTAACAGATTTTCCAGCTATCTGCCCAATATCTGAGTCTTTCTTTTGGCTCTCCAGAAAATCCAGATTCTCCACCTGCATCTCCGGGTTATCCCCAACACTCAGAGTGGGATCTTGCTTTAATTTTACTGGCAGCAATTTTTAATAGCAATGCTCGTCTTTTTATTTTTTTCTTCATTGGAACAAAGGAAAAGCTAAGACAAATATAAGAGGAAACAAGGATGTTTTACTACCAAGCACATGATGAATATAAGTCATAGAATCACAGAAACTAAAGCTGGAAAAGACTGGCTATTTGGTCATCTTGTGTGTCCCTGCCAGTGTAGGACTGTTCCCCACGGTACTTTTAAGGGCAATAAAGCATGTAGATTTAACAATTATTTGACCTTTTACTATGGTTCACAATGACGTTACTGTATTCCTTTCCTGTCTATTTTTTCCTGTGTAATAAAACCAGCTTCAGCACTTCCCTTTTCACTACCACCCAGAAATGTTGCCTCCCTCTGTAAAAATACTGATCTGTAACACCTAAGCCCAGATCTTCTGAGTGGGAAATTATTTTCTCTGACCTTGACTGAATCTGCCTACTAAAAGAGAAACACATACTTCAAATTCTAGAATCTGAAACATTTTTAAAGAACGAGGCAAAAGTGCTAAATCAAAGTAGAATTCCTTGTCTACCCTTGCTGATCTCCTTGCCCTTTTAGAACCAAGGAGTCAGAGAACAACCATGGCTGCAAAGGACCTCTATACATCAACTGATCCAAACTTCCATCCAAGGTAAGCCCAGGTCTAAACAGCATCAAGTTCTTCCAAGCTTTGTGCATTTGAGTTCCAAGAACAGAAAGTCAATGAGCTGCTTTGGCAATCTGTTCCATCAAACTACCATCCTCACTGGGGAGAATTTTTTTTTTCTGTCTGACTGCAGTTTCCTGTCAGCAGCTGCAAGAGCAGGGCTGCTCCCTAAGAGGCACAGAGTATAATGAGTCTCTTCCAGGGTCAACAGAAGAACCAACAGAAGGGAAAACAGGAGGCAAATTTACCCACAGGGTAGGTCTGGAGCCCATCCTGAGGAAGCAACCAATAAACTGGGACAGCAGGAGACAATGCAGTTCTTGCAACACAGCTCAGGCATAGCCTGAAGGTCTAGACCTGTAATTTCCCTTGCTGTTACTAATGTCCACTGGTTCTCTTCCTGTCACTATGAATCTCTCAGAGAGCCTACCTTCATCTTCTCTACAAATGAGCACTCACTAGGTAGGCAAGGGCACTCACTAGTCTTCTTTTCTGAGGGAAAACACCTTTCTCTCAGAATTTTATACAGCATGTTCTTCAGACCTCAACCATTCTGGTGGCCCTTCACTGGGCTTTCTTCTGTATGTCAGTATCTTCCTTATCTTGTCTTTGTCCAGTTCAAAACTGGACAGGGTGTTTCAGGTGTGATCTTCTAAGTACAATAAAGGAGAAGAATCCAAATTTCTGCTGGCTATCCTCTTGCTAATATAGTCTAGTATGCACCTATCCTTCTCTCCTCCAAAAACATATTTTGACTAGTCCTTCTCTGCCCAAACATCCCTTTAACATTTTCTGTAAAGCCTTTTTCTACCCAGTCAGAACCTTTTTGCAGTCTACCCTTTTTGCATGAGTTTATCCTATTTTCAGGACCTTGTTCTTTACTTTGTTGAACTTCATAAGATTTTAACACATTTAAACCTTAACACATTTATCGAGTCTCTAGAGATCCATCTGAATGGCAGCCATGCATTCATTATACTGTGTGTATATACAGCTTGCAGTATATTGGTTGCAACATGGTGTTGTCAGCAAAGCTGATGAGGATACATTTCAAACCACCTCCCAGAAATTAATGAAGACATTGATCAGTACTGATCCCAGTATTGCACCTTGAAGAATAGCACTTAGAACCAGTTCTCAGCTTAATTTCCACTGTACTTTGGGGCCAGTGATCCTCCAGCCCCATAGTCCAACTGTCATATCCACATCTTTCAATTCTGGCTACAAAGATGCTATGAAAGTCAGCACTGAATGATTCAGTAAAGTCAAGGAGAAAAATAACCTCGACTCTTCTTTCATTCTCCAAGTCACTCATGTCCTTATGAAAGGTGACCTTATTGGTCAGGCATGATTTTCTCCTGGGTATCCATCTTGACAGTTCCAAAACAGCTCTTGTCCTTCATGGGGTAGAATTGGCATTGAGGAGACTACAGCCCATAACCTTTCTAGGGACAGAGAAAGACAAGACCCTTCTTGCCCTGTGGCTGTGTCAGTGTGATTTCTGCCTCGGCCAGCCCTGGCACCGCGGCAGCGCGGGCACGGCTCAGTAGCGAGATGAACTTTGCCGAACCTGTGGGTCTTGGCTTGGCTGCGGGCAGTGAGTGACAATGGCAGGAACAGAAAGAGGGAGACTCTGCTTGAGCTTAAACCACTGAATTTATTTATCCCACTGCGGGACACCTCAGTCACAGGTGGCAGCTCAGGCAAATCCCCGCACACACCTGAGCACAGCAGCTGATAAAGGGGGGAGGAACTCGGGGTAGGGTCTGACCTGGGACCAATTAGGGATAAACAGGGGACGGCTCTCTAACTTAGTGACATGTAGGGGAACAAACCAGGATACAGTGGGGGGGAAAAGCGGGAGTTCTGTCCAATCACTCTGTGATCCTGTTAGAACTTTCCAGGCTGAAGGTGAGGTCTCAGAATGACAGACAGGGTCTGGGAGTTACATAACTCAAGACTGACAGGTAACAGTAACTGGGATGAATCAAACAGGGAAAGAACATAGGGGGTACATAGAATGAACCATATAACAATATAATAATTCCAAACCCCTAAATACACACTGCCACATTGCCCTTCTAAAATATGTGCATGACATTGCTGGTTTATTGTTGTCAGGAAACTTCCACAATTCCATGACTTTTCAAAGATGATAGGCGAACTTCATTATTTATGCAAGAAATCAGAATTTAGAACAAGGAGAGATATGAGAAATTGACTTAAAGCAAAATTTAAAAGTCATAGAAGTACAATTTTAAGGGCATCTGTTGGAAGGGAAAGCATACACAAGACAATATACATAAAATTCAGGAAATATTCAATCTGGAAATTACTAGTATAGTGGAAGCATAAAATCTGAAAAGTAGTTTTTACAAACATAGAGGCTTTTGCCCTAAAAATAGTGAGAATCTACACTAAGAGCTGTCACCCTAGTAAGCTATATGAACATCATAAAAATTAACCCTGGGATTGTTTGCTAGATTAGGTAAATATTTATTTTATGATGTTATTTTTAATTTGTAATTCTGCCATCAAAAATAAATGGATTTGCTAAAAAATCAAAATAATGAAACAAGCAAATATAAAACATAAACAAGAAAACACAAAAAAAACCTAACAATCTAAGTTTTTTCAAATCTAAAGTATTTGATAGTCAGGTATATCCTTCAAGCAATTTCAGGTGGCATTTTCTTTCAGAAATTGCTGAGACATTATTTTTTAACATTTTGTCTGTGTACAAACTAAATAGAAATTCAACCAGGACCTTAGAAGTGGGTTCTGCTGTTTTGGTTTTTCATGATCCTTTGGAAGCATGATATTTTTCCACTGGTTTTGCCAGCAATGGGAATTCTGTTTCAAATGCAATTAGTGAAATACTCTTCCTATCCCAGTTAGGCACAGCGAACCTCAAAGTTGCACTAACTAAATCAAAACTTCTCATTCTAATAGGCAATGAACTTAAAGTTTTTCATTGATTTATCCTGGAACATTTTACTATAATTACTTGTGGCCTTTGAAAGGTGCTTAATGTTTGGGGGCAAACTTGATAAGATAGAAAGAAAACAATGTCTTTGCTCCTCTGAACTTTTTTTGCCTTGCTAATGCTTTTTTTTAAAACACAGTTCATTAAAAAGAGACATATAGTAGATTTTTATGATCTACATTTACGTGGGAGAAAAAGGCTGAGAAAATAATTCATTAATAATGCAGAATCAAAACACCCACTTTCAAAAACAAAACAAAACAAACAAAAAAGCCCCAATCAAAAACACTGCTAATGCCAGACATAAACTCATTAGACCTTCCAAACCATAGTCTTAAAGTCTTTCAACATGTCATTCATTTGGTAATTTTTTCCACGTTTTTTACCTTTCACATAAAAAAAATTCTTGCCCCATAAACATTTTTTCTCTCTTGCTTCTGTTGCTAAAATGCAGCCTGTAGTATAGCTTCTTTTCATAGCTACTGAGACTTGAGTAGATCCCTTTTTTACAGTTTTGTAAAAATAGCAAGAAATCCCAGACATGGTCTTCAGATGGTTCTAATCATCATCACTCCAAAGAGCTCAAGAAATTGTATTAATATAGACCAGCTGAGAACCTGGTCCCTTTATATTAGAAGAGAAGGAAATAAATTTTTCTTGGTCTTTCCTTGGCTCTTTAATATGTAAAAAAAGGATGATATTCACCCTGTGTGAAAATCATCCCCCCTCAAAAGAAGCTCCTGCCAGCCTGTGCACCAGTGGAGCATGTCTTAAAGAATTTGTATTCTTGTAGGCAAAGGCTTTTTTATTCTATATCCTAGTGAATGTCTCCACAAGTGTAGAAGGCTGATCTCAAAAGGAAATCCAAAATTCCTTTGAGTTTTGATGGGGAGCAACTAAAACAGTAGACCACTGACCGTTCTAAATCCATTCTCTAGCACCATACTACCAAATAATGTAGTCTTGAGGAAAGTTCCTGAATTAAAGCTTTACAGCTGAATGTAAAGCCATCACAGGGGATGTCAGTCAGCAGACTGTGTTTTGGCAGCTGGAAGCTTTGTCCTTGCTTGGAGCAGGGCAGCACTGCGATAGCAGTAGAATATCTATGTACATATACCCCACGGTGAGGTGCAGTGTATTCAGAATTACATTAATTGGAGTCACCTTTTCTGGATCAAAGCAAGCTCCTGTCACACCCCTTTGGAGTTAGGCAAAATAAAATTGCATTTACCCAAAACATACAAAGACACCAAACCAGTTATCCATGGTCCTACTGAGTTTTCATGGAACAGGGATGTAAGGCCCCAGCCTAATAAAACATGCAAGCCCTAATTTTCAGAATATGAGAAGTCAGTAAGACTGTCCCTGCTTTCATTGAAGTGTATAATTAAGTACTTTTTTAAGTGCATAATTAAATACTTAACTACTTAAGGCCCATAGTCTCAAATTATCATGCACTAACCATATTCCAGACTGAATCATAGCTAACACATTCTGCCTGTGTAAAATTCTATTGCCATTCCATATTTCCCTGCCTCTGAATCAATTATGGGTTAAGTGATTGGGGCAGAGCAGTTCTGCTGCACAGCTGACTCAGTTCTGGTAATTGTAAAAGAATGTCTATGGATCTCAGCTGGAAATCTTCACATGCATATGTTGCTATATTCAACTGGTAACGTAATGTAGTGAGCATATGTGTGAGGAAAGGGAAAGGACAAGTGGGTCTCACAGATGGTAGAGCAGTTTTGTTTCTTTTTAAGGAACTCAAAGAAGGGTTGCCAAGTTCCAGCCACAGAGCTGAAGTATCTTTGTTCATTGCAAGACCAAAAAAAAATGTTGCACAGCTGAATGTACAGTGGTTGCTTTTCTGTGCTATTCTGCCCATCCCTCCCTGTCCACAACTGCTTTGTGATTTTTGCTGAATGAGGAGCACTAACTAGGGAGTAATGTGATGTCCATGGGCAAGGCTGTTTTATACTGAACACAAGCCACTGATCCATGTGTTTTTACTCATCTCTACCCTGTTATTGTGATATCTCTTTCCCATTATGGTTTCTTTGACATCTCTGCTGACTGCATGAGAAGGATGATCACCTCCTTCTTCTGGTATTGAAATCTAGTTATGGTCTACAAATGGAAAAGATTAGGAAGGCTAGTGTAACCATTATTGCTGCAACAGGAACAAATTTGCCCAACACAGAACAGAGTTGGCTGTGAGTCTCACAAATCAGCCTTCCTGGTGGTAGCTGAGTACTAGTCCCAGCTGAAAAAAGGACTAAAGAGGCATATGAACAGGAAAAGAAACAAACCAAAAGTTTAACTAAACAACTTAGTACATCAGAAAAAAAAAAAAAAAAAAAAAAAAAAGAAAAAAAAAAGGAAGGTGAGAGAAAGATCTTGGTTTGAGTTCAGGGTAAGAGTTCATGTAGTGCTTGCTGTAACTGAGCCATTTCACACAGAACATCTGTAACTGTTCTAATGGTCCCCTTATACTTGTCATTAAAATACCTCCAAGTGAATAAAAATGTGATTTTTTTCTTCAGGTAAATTGCACTGTTTTGTACAAAAATCTCTTAAATCTTTTCCCACCCAATCATTCCCATTTTTATATCCAAGAGACCAAAACCCTTGGATGGATGTTCAAGAGCTGGATTGACAAAGTAACCAAAGCACTATAATACAAATCCCCTCTGGTGGGGAGGATCATCAACCACAAGCTAAAAGTCTAAGCTTCTTACATAATGACTTGGGTCCTTCCAGATAGTAATGAACAGGCAGCACATGAAGGAAAATATCTCATGCAGCCAGCAATAAATGCCAGCATGGTATTGTAAATCAGGAAGAGAAAGGACGCACATCTATGTCTTCCAGAGTCTAGAAAAGTGTGGTAGCCACAGAGTATTGTATTGAAAAACAACAACAAAAAAAAAATTGGAAGCAATACTGAATCACTACCACCACCACTGCCTATTTGATGAAGAACCCAATGGCATTTGGCTTGCTCCTACTGCACCCAACATTCTGGTTTTCTTAGGCTACACAAGCAGAACAGCTGATCTGTGGATGCTGTAAATGCTTGACTATGAGACAGGCACCCCACTACAGAGGACACTTAAAGTTAAGGCCTTGCTGAATACAGTTCATAAAAGAGACATAAATGTATAAGAAATGTAAAAGTTGAAGGCGGAGGTGTCTGCAGACTTCAGCTGCCTACAAGCTGGAAATGGTTCAAGAGGAAGTTGAGGATCAGGAATTTTTACTTGGGCATCTACTGTTGAGGTTAGATGAGTTAAACTCCAGATCTTTGAGGGATTTAGATCTGAGCTCTTTCCAGAGGCTTTCAGTGAAGTAGAAGTGTGTAAATACTCTTTCATATCTGCACTATCCACTTCTTTCACATCTTCTTTGCTCACTGTCTGCTTTCTCCATTGTCTTTCTCAGGAGACATAACTATGCACAATCATACCCTGAGGTACAAATGCTGTCAGATTCCACACAGAGCTTATGCCTGCTGGCACTGGCTGCACCAGAGCTGTGCCTGGAAGTGGTATGTTTTCCAAAGCTGGAAACGGCTTTTGCATGCAGACTGTTACCCCACAGTTATATTTCTGTGCAAGTATCATCAGAAGAGAATTTATTTCATTGGGTTTTTTTGCCTGGAATCATCTGGAAAATCCCATGTCTAATCCCATTTAATATGATAATTAGTAAATTAGGCAGATAGTTTGCTGTAAGGGAAACAGTTTGATTCTGGATAGCCCAATACTGGAAACTATCCAGTTCCCTTGGACTGAAGGCCTTCAGCGCTTACCAAGTCAAGTCTACTCTTTCTTGGAGACATTTTCTTTTTCCACTTTTCTTCTAGTTGTGCATAGGTTCAATCAGAAACTTAAAAAGACATTTTTACAATGGCATATTGAAGGTAACACAGTGACTCAAATGGAAAAATATTTTTTATAGAGTATCAAAGGAAGTAAAAAAATATCCAGTTATGGAAAAAAGACAGAAAAGGAACCCAGAAAATGGAAGCATATGCAGACTCAATGTCTTGGTGTTGTCATGAGTACAAGATGATTGACATGTTGGACTAAATTGATGTATAGCTCTAAAAGCCAGGGATGTTTCTCCTCTTTTTAAGTCACAGTCAACACTCATAAAGCCAGAGAGCTACACAGACCTAAAACTAATGTGATGAAAAAAAGGATCAGCTCTCAGGAATGTAATTTACATTTTAATTTGATGGTGGAAGGGAAGACAATGAAAGTTACACAGGACAGAGTGATAAAATTCCTGAAGAAAAGAGCAGTCTAGTGACACCGTTCTGGATGTCCTGCACTTTAGATAACAGACATGTAAATGTAGAGACGAAAAACGAAACTGTATTAGTCAAGAACCAAAGTGATTAAGGCTTCAATAAAAATTTCAGCTGAGGAATCTGGTACCTAGTCACAAGTTAGAAGCCTATAATGACTACAATGTGGCAATTGTCATTTTCTGGGCTAAATGATGCTTTTAGTTCAATGACACCTTTCTTTGCACAACTTTGTGCAGTATATGAGCAGTTGTCTTCTGCTGGTGGCCATGGCTACAGGTCCAATACAGCACATGCCTTTAGCAGGAGATTTGCTCCTTTGCCTCCTACTTCTCCACTTCCCCTCATGCTCCAAGGATGTGTGTGCTTCTCACACCTCAAGCCAATCTGTACAGCCTCAGTGGAACTCGTGGAATCTGCATGTGGCAGAGGTAACTTGCATGCTCACCCTGTGATCTGCTGTCCCATGCCAGAACCCTTGGAGAAAGGAAAAGCCATAGCTCTCATACACATTTGCACTATACTACAGACCTGAGGTCCTGTCAGAAAACATGCTCAATTCAGCTCCAAAGTTATGCTGTGGCTCATTCTATTTAGTCAGAGAAAGCTTACCAAGTATTCAATATTCCCTCTTACACTGAGAGTTTGCTATAGTTACATCCCAAATGGTCTTCCAGCTGAGAGTACACAATAGCTTTCTTGGAGCCTGGAATAATTTTGATCACTATGTACCCCCATGTCACACAGCCTAAACTGCTGTCACAATGGTAGCTTCCTTTTTACACTCTTCTGTTTCTGTTTCAGCCTATTTTTCTTGAAAGGCTGCACAGCACACATGACACCCTGCAGCATGACATTGCAGAAGTTGTAGTATGAGAGATTGTGTGATATCACAGTCAGCTTTTTACTGTGAGTACTCAGCTGAGTGAATTAGACCTTTCCTCTTATCCTGACATCATTGGTACCAGTTTTTCAGTCCAACTAACCCATTCCTGTAATTGCCTCTCACTAAAAACGTCTTTTGCTTTTCAAGGGCAGTTGACAAAAGAAGCTCCAGAGCTCTGGTAAGATGGATCTGTGAGATCTTCACAGCTGCTATTATCTGCCACCAGCAGCAACACGCTGATGTGATGTATTTTGGAGGAAGCTTTATGAATGCTGGCAGTCATCTTTCAGTGAAGAAAGATGTGAAGTTCTTACTGGAGTTCAGAACACCAAACTGTGGGAGCCACCACATAAACACAGCCCACTTGCAAGAACCATGACACAATAATCTAATGAATCATAGAATGTTTCAGTGGGTGTTTTTTAATGAAGTACATGAAATACAGAAACAGATGGAAACCATTGTGAGAGAGCCCAACAAAAAGGTCAAGCAAACAGCAAGAGAATTACTTAAAAATTTGGCCCTGGGAAAAAAAGAGAAATAGTGTGAGCACTTCTTGGGCAGGATACTCTCAGGAAAGGGTGTTTAACATTGTACTGCAAGAATTTGCCTTCTATTGTTTAACTTAAATAATGTTCCAGCATCAAGGTGGTCATGTACTTATGCCCCTGAAGAACTAGAATAACAATAAAACATCATGAAGCCTAACTCTTCTCAGCCCTGAGAGTATCCACTTTTCTGTGGATAAATGCACCACAGAAATCACCTTTGCTTTTGCAAGCGGCATTAAATATCCATTTTGTCAGAATCCCTTCAAAATATCCCCATGTTTAAAGAGGGGAAATTTGAGTGTTTTTCTGAGTGACTTGTTTTCTTTCAGTGAAAATTTTTCAGCAGGAAAGATCTACCACAAATCTGACTTTTCCCAAGATGTTTTGAATTTTGTCACTCTTTTAAAACAAAAAAAAATATTATCCATGATTTTCAGCTACCAGAAATTGTTTTGTAAGACGAAACTCTTTTTCTTAAGAAATTGAAAACGGTGAGACAAACCACATATACTTCTGATTGTCACCATTCCATTTGAAAGACAAAAGAAAAAAAATGGAAGTTGGCTCACCTCTTGATATAATTTAAAATACTGCCAGGAATAGGCTGGCTGTTTCCCACGAGCACAATTTTCCATTCCCTTTACCTGTCTCTGCATTTAATAGAAAATTTATTTGAATGATAAACTCTGCAAATAAGCCAAGTTCTTTTCTCTCCTAAGACACAGTAAATCAGGGATTAGTTCATTCAATTTATCACATATTCCAGATTCTAACCTGTAAAAATCTGAGCAGAATTTAGCTGCATATCTCAGGTGTTCTGTTAGTTATGATTGGTAACATGTTAGTAATGAAAAAAGCCCAGTGAAGAATTTCTAGATATGAATTGTGCTGCCCTGACAGAAAGGGACAAAATGACCTATTTTTTCTCATATTTGGAAGTGATAGAATTTGTGGGGATGACAAAATATATTCTTGACTGGAGCAGGGTAGGCTGGGAAAGATAGCATAATTCCAGTTGGCACAAGGCAGAGGATAGCAGTGACATAGAGGGGCTAGGAGATATCTGCAAGGAGCTCGAGGTCAAGGCTCTCCCTCTGCACCATTTGCTTCTCCAGCACCCACTGCTTTCACTCCACTTCTGCTGCCTGTTGAGGTCTCTATAAATGGTAGCCTGATGCTCTGGCATAACAGCTACTCCTCACAGATCATCTGCAAGCCTGCTGAGGTGCACTCTGATCCATCATCTAGATGATTGATGAAATTGTTAAACAGTCTTGGACCCCGTATGGGCCTCTTGGATAAACTGCTATTTCGTGGTCGTTGGTGGAGTACACTCTCATTTACCCATTTTTTTAGAGATCCTCCCAATCCCAGCAACATGAAGGAAAATAAATATGGAGAGAGTGTGGACATGCACCAGAAGAGCCAAAGCTGCTAGAGCTGGTCTCAGCTCTAAATGAAGCATGAAGTACTATTAGGCAATTGTTCCTACTGGTTTTGTTAATGTTTTGCCCTGGTGTCACATTATGCAGTGACGTGAGTAAGGAGTGTCTAGCACACTAAACCACAATTGCACTCTGCAACATGCAACTTCATTACATAATCTCTGAGAAATAACTGTGTTCTCTGCAGCTGTTCTCACACTATTCAAAAATATAACCCCTTGACTGCTGCTGAATGTATCCATATTCCCATGTCAAGCCGACACATACTAAACACCACAATGACGCATGGAAAGGTCTGGTACAGTGCTTCCTGTCTTTATGGACATAATAGAGGATTACCAAATGGATTATGTCCATTCTGCTCCAAAACACTGACATCCAGTGGCCAAAGCAGATGTGAAATACAGCCTCTGCTTTAGGACAGATGTGTAATCCATACAGGGATTCCTTTTTCTAGTACTCCAAGTTGTATGATGCAAGTGTTTTTGTAAATGGGTTGAAGACGGCAAATTTCTTTACAGAAATCTTACCATACACCCCAGGGCTGCCTTCAAAGCACAGTCCTGGCTGGAGCACATCCTATAAAATGGCTTGGAGGATTCTTTTGTTTACCAGTGAATGCTCATAACCAATAGCTGGACAAAACTGTTCACGGATCTTGCAGAACAGGCTACAGCTAAAAGGGGTAGATTTTCAAAGGCACTAATTGGTCTAGGTTCAAACTAGCATTTCTTTTTCTGTCCTGAAGGCTCTTGTCCATGGGTTTGAACTGCTTTGCCTCCGATGTTTACCAGAAAAATACCACTGGGACAGTCCTGATTTTCAGTGATCTGTCCTACTGGCCCAGTAAAAAGCCAGGAGTCTCAGAAGAACAGCAAGATTCCAGAAGCAACTGTGATGTTTTTCTCTTGGTACACGAAAACATTTTACAAATAATTCTTACAACTAGGGGCAGGAATTGAACAAAACCCTGGAAGCACACCTCTGTCTTTAAACAAACCCAGTTTTGGTTCATTGTACGCTTCCATGATAATTCCACATCAATACTATGAGGTGACAGCTCTGCTCAGCTCAGCCAGCACAGGAAAAATCTAGTGGGTTTCTCCCAGCGCTTCCTGAGCCAACAAAGAAACCCACACTCAGCCTTTCAAAAAGACATGCAATGATTAAAGACCCCTTTGCATTCCTGCATTCCTAGTGCTTCCAGGGCTCTAGTAGGGACAAATTGCAATGACTTGGTGTGTCTGTTTCCTACAGACATGTGGCACACCCAGGGCTAGAGTTCTAGTCTAGAAAGTAATTGTGCAATTTAAATGTCTAAACCCGAGCTCCTTTAGGCATCTGTATTTAACTGAAAACAATTAACTTTAAGCTTTTCTGTGATTCTGAACTTCCAAAAATGCTGTCTAGACACATTAAAAATTATAAAAATGTTAGTCTTTTCTGGATTTTAATCACAAGTAGCCAACTGGAGAAGAAATGGCAAAAACCCCAGAAGGCTGTGTTACTCTTTAACTCTTTTTAGATAATTTTCATTTAAATGTCATAGGTTAGATGAGAATTTCTGGTCCTCAAAAATATAAAGAATATGGTTTTACTTCTCCTAAACTTAAAGAGTCTGTTCTTCTCACTGAAGAACAGTTCCAAGACTCAAAAGTCTCCATTTATTCTGAGGTACATGTATGCAGAACAGTTGCACCCAGTGCACAGGCACCTGAGCTAACCAGCCCTCTGTAATGAGAGGCACCTGTGTCAGAAGTGGTACAGTAGTACTGGTACTCAGCATCCCCAAAGGCATCAACCTTGTTTCCAGCTCATGGAAGGCTCAAGCAGCCATGCTATCCTGAGATGTACTCCACGACAAAGTCTAGGCGTGCTGGAGGGCTCATTGCCCAGCAGGGCTATGCTTCTACACACCAGGAGAAGCCAGAATATGCAGCTAGATGGGTAAAAGTAGTTGAAGCACTCTCATCCACACATGCAAACCCCAGGCATGAGAGACTAAGGGTATCCCCAGTGATAGTGTGTGTCTGTGTGTCTGTGTGTACATGTGTGCAATTACGGGCAAGGATTCCACCTTGACCATTGCTACTTCTCCACCTAAAGCCTTTGCATGATGGTGGCAGGGATGCTGCTGCAGCTGTAGTTTCAAAGGGCAGGTAAGGATGCAGTACTGCAGGAGGCTGCCTTGAAAATCTTTTTCTGGGATGAGGGATAACTGGTAAGTTCAGAATAGAGATATCAGATTTTGAAAGGGAACACGGGCAGAGGCGCATGTATCTTAATCATCCTGCTCTCTCTCCTGTATGGATACGTAGATGAGATAGTCACTAATTTTAGTAGTTTCTATAGTAGAAAGGGTATTATTGTTTTAAAATCAGGAAGTAACACATTCTCTCAATTTTTCAGTATTTACTTTATGCATTCTAATGTACATTCAAAAACCAGGTTTCAGACATGAGCATTGTCAATGATTACAGGGTTTTTTCCCTTTTTCCTAGAATCGTCTTTCATGTAATGCCTTCCAGACCAGCTCAGCTTTCCATAAACAGTGTAGTGAAAATCTAATAGCATTGCTGCAGGTTTGTTGAGAGTAAATCCATATTAACTCTGATTGGCTGTTGGCTTGACAAAATTTGCCAGCAGTATGATGCAAGGTTACTCTTTTACTTTCTTTTTTTTGCCTTTTTCCCCCCAGCACCTTCCAAATTTCTTTCTCTTTTCCAGAGTATTATATCATTTGCCAATGTTTTTTTCCAGTGCACTTAGCATAATGTATCCCTTAAGCAGAGAAACAGCTGTATTTTGACATTTGGCAAAAACTAAGCACAGAGAATAATGACTCAAAATCAATGTAAGACAATCAGAGTTGTCTCCTGAAAGGTGCCAAAGAATGTATACTTACGACTGCAGGCCAAGATTTCAGATCTGGAGGCCTAAAATTAAGCACTGAATGAAAAGTGGGCCTGGTCTGCATCACCATATAGAACACTCTAAAAATAAGACCACATTGGTGAGGAGGAACTAGAAAATTTACATTCAGCTTTACTGTGGGTTTTGTGTTTTTTAATAAAACAGTTGCAAGTAACTGGACTCCTTAGAAGAGGGAATGGATTGCTAGCTGAAGAGTTATTCTTCAAATGTCATATATAATCTCAAGAAAACAAACTTCTTGGCATTCTTACAGTTTCTTAAGACATTCCAAGTGCCAACAATAAGGAAAGGTAGAAAGAATCTCAAATAGGTTCTGAAAACAAAACCAGAGGAACAACACTCAAGCACAGACTTCCAATATAATTAAAGGCTAGGAAGCCTTTTGTTGGTAGATGATCACTTGAATTAATGAGTTCATAAACAGAGCTGGCCAAGGAGATGAATTTCCATTATGTGATAATTTCCAAATTACCAGAATACTTTTCATCCTGCTTTGTGAGGAAAAGCCAAACACTGGCAATTTTTCGCAGAACTGAAGTCCAGCCATATTTAGTTAAAGAAACTCTTAAACACAAGGTGTTTCCAAAATGAAATATGTTTCCTAAGATTGCTGGCAGTCACCAACAGGATTGAACACAATTATCATTAGAAGCAACAGTAACAGCTGTGCATTACTGAATGCTAGTCTAAAATGTGTTAGTGTAGGGCTTCTGCATAACCACCATGATATTACTGTGCTAATTGCCATCTGCACTGGCCAGAGTTCCTCCAACACCAGCTGCAGAGCAGCTCAAACTGAGCTGTGGAACTTAAAGGGCCTGCGACCTTCAACCTGAGGTCGTTTGTGCAGTAGAAATGGTTCAGGGACATGACACTTGGAAACTCACCGCAGACTTCCCATCCTGAAGCATGGAGATCCCTGCATCCAGGATGGACATTTTCTCCATGTAACTGGAAACCTTGGAGCTCTCCAGTCCTCTATTCAACATTTAGATGCCTCCCAAGGAGGCAGGAAAGGGACTGCCTAGGAAAGCTGGCGAGTTTCTAACTGAAGCCTGACCAGTATTTAAAGTTCAGCTCCTACCTGTCACCCACAAGCGTGTAAAAAAGGTCTGTCCAGCTTCTTCCCCACACTCTTTGACCCCCTCCCTACATAGGAAGCACTGCACTAAGGCTGTGTACAGTTCATTTGCTCTGGCAGCCTGCTCTGGCTGTGTTGTAAAGGATACTTCCTCAGAGCACCCGCCTGTGCAACCCTGCTCTACAGAAATAAAACCTTATGTGACCCAAACACTTTGAAGTCTACAACGTGAAACCAGAAATGTCATACATCTTACTTTACAAAATAAGCAAAAGCAAATTCTATTCTTACCAAAAAGCCTATTGTGTTTCCTTTATTTTAAACTTATTCTACCAAAGGGTCAGCTGATGTCTACACCATTAGACTCTTCATTCTTTGCCAAGATGATAGTCTCACTGCTGCCTGTAAAATCTCATAAAGAAATAAAAACCCAAACCACCCAATTGCTTATGGATCCTTTATCACTCCTTTGATATCTATGACTCAATCTGCTTGCTTTTTCTCACTCTGTGAAAAGAACAAACTCACTGCTGAATCTAAAATCTGAGCAACTGGTCATTTCAAACAAGGTCAGTTTCTGTGAAAGACAGAGGAGATAATGTTTCAGCTCCATCACAGTCTGTGAGGATAAGATAGATGTTTCCTAGGCAGGCTCATACAGCATGATTAAAAGGGCTTTCCATATTAGAATCCTTGAGTTACCCCAAAACACCTCTGCCTGTTGCTTTGTTGCAGATTGACCCTGTCTGGCTGCCAGGTGCCACCAAAGCTTCTCTATCACTCCCCTCAGCTGGACAGGGGAGACAAAATAGAACAAAAACCTCACAGGTCAAGATAAGGACAGGGAGAGATCACTCACCAATTACAGTCTTAGGCAAAGCAGACACCACTTGGGAAAATTCTTTAATCAGCTACCAATCAAGTTGGAGTAGGATAATGGAAAAAAAAATATTAAAAACATCTCCCTTTCTACTTTCTGTGCCTAATTTTTGTCATGGCTTAACCCCAATTGCTAAACAACCACCACAGCCACTCTCTCACTCCCTCTTGGGGAATGGGAATGGGGGAGAGAATTGGAAGAGTAAAAGTGAGAAAATTTGAGGGCTGAAATAAAGACAGTTTAATGGCAAATCAAAAGCTGTGCACACAAGCAAAACAAAGCAAGGAATTGATTCACCATTTCCCATGGACAGGCAGGTGTTCAGACCTCTCCAGGAAAGCAGGGCCCCATCATGCATAATGGTTATTTGGAAAGACAAACAGCATCACCCCAATGTGCTCCACCGTGCACCTCCATGTGTTGCAGAGGAACAGGTGCCCCTGCAAGGTCCTCACTACAAGCTGCAGAGGAATCTCAGCTCTGGTGCCTGGACCTCCTTCACCTCCCTCACTCACTGGGGAGTCTGCAGAGGTGTTTCTGACAGAAGCCACCTCTGTAGCCCCCACTACCTAAACCTTGCCACATAAAATCAATCCATGACTCTCTGTTTTTCCAATAGAGGCACAAAACCTTAGCACACCAAAGTGCTGCTTTTCTGGATCCCTCAAAACCTCTGCATGCTCTTTCAGGCAGAAATTCCATTCCTCAGTAGCTTGTGCTTAACTTTTGGCAAAGTTGTTTCTTACTGTCTCTTCTATCCAGACCACAAACTGTTTAAGTACTCCTCCTAGAGACTCCTCCAACATCACAAAGTTGCAGAAAGATGACAGAAAGCTCCCTCTCCAGCTATCTTTAAGAATTAATTAAGTGTACAACTTTGACTATGGACCACCCTGACAAGGCTTTTTTGCCAGAAGAACCACGCAGTAAGTTAGGTGTGACTTAGAAGCTTAGGTCAAAAGACTGGGAGGAGCATCAAATCCAGTTTCCTTTTACTTAAGGAAACAATTTACTATAATTCCAGTCCTGCAATTATCATATAATTCAATTTCTCCTCAGACTTTATTTTGGTAGGCTAAACAAGCAAAACTATCTTGGAGTTTGTCTATATGTGAGTCACAGTGCCAGCCTGGGCAGCCACAAGCCAGGTCTGACCCAGGAGCCCTGTCAAAGCCTTCACACGCATTATGCTGGAGTTAATATGCCCTGCTAAGAGGCTGGGCGGGTTGTCTTGGGCAAAACTCTGGGCTAATGCTGCTCTATGGCTCTGATGAATGTTGAGAGATTTTTAATGAGACTACCCCACACCAGGAGCTTCAGATCTGCTGAACACATCCCCAGTGAGGGGCAGGAAAGGAGCTGGCACATTCCAGTGAGAGAGGAGATGGCTTCTGCCTCCACTGAAAAACTATGTAATGCCTGTCTTGCATGTGCCAGACTCTTCTTGGGAAAGGCAGTCCCACAAGACCTGGATGAAAGCCAGATTGGTTCTCCTGAAAGACAGTGTGTGGCCCTCAAGCAGGGAGAACCGCAATTCCAGGTCATCAACAGGTGCTCTTAAAACAATGTTATCTTTCTCAGTCAATGATTTCTACTGAAAATATTAAGTAATATTGGCCCAACATAGATCCTTTATGACTGCCTCCAGTAACTTCCTCATAGCCTCAGAGTTCCCTTTTAAGCAAAACACATGAAGTTTTCCTTTTAGCCAGCTCCTTACTCACCTTGCAATTTTTCTTCTAATTCCCATTTCTTTCAGTTTAACTAGTAATTTCCTATGTGGCAACATATCAAACACTTTACTGAAATCCAGATAGATCTACTGTATTTCTCTAGTCTAAAAATCCATTTTTATTAAAGAAAAATATTGGGCTGAACTTCAAGATCAGTCTCTGGTAACCTAATATTGCATTTTATCCTATTTTCCTTTTACCTCCATGTGCTTAATTATTTTTCTTTAAAATTATTCCTCAGTGTTTTAATATACTTCAGGCTATGCTAATATGTTTGATGTTACCCAGAACTTTTTCCTCCTCTTTTCTCCATTTGCACAATACTACAAATTAGCTCAACTTATTAAATATAATTTCAATTGGTTTTGAAATGCCAGTGCCTTCACAGTTTAGGCTAAAATTTAAGCTCAATGAGTTTTGCTTCCAACTCAAGTGGTTTAATTTTTGCTTGAGCCCTTACAGACTTTAACTGTGCTGTGTTTGGACCCTTGTGCTGCATCACTGTCTTTATTAAAAGCTGAGGCTCCTACTTTCACAAATTGTGCTGAGGTCTGGTCCAGCCCCAGCTAGCCCCAGGTCCGTGCAACCACAAAGTCATTTTATAATGTCTCTAGATCAGAGGGATTTTGTTCTGTGAGGTGACACAGCTTGCTGCATGAACTTTCTGTTTATACACATGTTTCTGGGATTGTTTATTCAGAGCACTGTACACCTCCGACGTGTAACATATACTGGGTTGGCTGAGAGCATTCTATTTCTCATTGTTTGAAAATCACAAATAATTTAGCATTGTCTGCACTCATAGGAGTACATAGTAGGTAGAAAAAGTTGACTCTTCAGAAGTTGTGTGTAGATCTTGGAATAATCTGGAACACCAAAACATTCATTTTGTTGTTTTAGATATCAGACTGATAACAGAGCTCTTAAGAAAGCACAGTACCACAACTTTATAGCAGCTATATGACTAAATCAAATGTGAACTAGTTGTTCTTGAAAAGGCCAAAGAGCTCTAAAATTCTGGATTTCTTTCAGATTAAGAAACAAAAAGCAAAACAAATGTTCTTGTTCTTTGTTCCTTATTGACTAGATAATAGAAGGTTATTTTGAATTACTTTGTACAGTTATTATTATTGGAAGGCTGTTTTCTACAGCACAGACTTCACAGTCTGCTAATCAGCCTAGCAGTCCTCAATCTTTTATACTGAAAATAGGCTTCTTTGAAAAAGAAACCAAAATGACTGCCAAGGTCAAAGAAGCCTTTTGTAACCTTTTGGCTCATATCTTTGTAAAGCACCTGCAGTGATACAGGAAGAAAAAATATAAGAATCAACTCCTTCACAGGATTCTCAGCACGGGCTGTTAGTGAGCCTTTGTGTAAAAATGCAGACAAACATACACAAACCCATACACAGACACACACAGCAAGCAAGAGGGGCCAAAGGAGCAGGTTACCCTGACAATAATATGATGTTAGCCAAATGTGACCTAATTTCTCCACAGAGCTATCCAGGCAGAACTTCTTCCAAGGGATTTGCTTACACAGAGAAAAACCCTCTTTTTGGTATCTTCATGCTGGGGGGTTTTTTTTGGGTTTTTTTTTTTTTTTCAGGGGGAGAGGAGATGTTTGTTTATTTTAGTTGTTTTTTTTTTTTTAAATTAGCACCTCAAAAATTTTTTAAATTAATCCCTTCTTCAGTCAGTTATAATGTAATTGTCTACCCATTTTTCCAAAGTAACATTAGTTTGACCATAAAAGTCCATATTTAGTCAGCAAAAATGCCCTAAGGCTGTACTCACATTTAAAGTTCTGTTGTTCTAGAAACCATGCAAGCATATGTGAAGGCATGGACTTTCCCCTAAATCACTTGCAATAAGTAAAGAATCTAACAAAGATAAATCCAGATTAGAGCATGCAAAGAAATAGTAGAGAACAGGACGTAATCTTTGCCACATCTGTGTACATTAGAATGATTTATTGGCCTGTTTTTAATTCTAAAATGTAGAAATAAATTAAATATGCAGGACATAGCTAGGAATATGTATGGCAAGTTGACAGCCTCCTCAAGCTGTCATTTTATTAGCTTGGCAAATAATGAAAGTAAAATTCTGGGTAAAATTCTTAACTCATAAGAGGTTGTTTGGATTATTCTAGAAGTGGCAATTTCCCAGTAATATCAATTTTTTAGTTAAAATAACTGCTTCACTACACCAATGCAAGTAGTACACTTTGGGTATAATATTAAAAACATGGATTTTTCTTTCTGTAAGATGATTTTATAAAAAAGGGGAAGCTAGCAGAAGTCTGGGAAACTGTTGTCTGCTCCTCAGAGTGACCTACCCTCACCAATTGACAGTCAAACTGTGTGTATTTAAAGAGTTTTTGGTAAGCTTCCTTTCCCATCTTAAATTCCCTTTGAAATATTAAATAATTATGTGACAAATAGAGCTATTACCATATCCTGTGTGGATTTTGTCCAGTACAGAGCAAATACATCAATGGCCTGATCTGTACTATCCAGAAATGATATCAAACTTTCTAGAAAAAGCAAGTTGTAATTATAAGCCAAAGAAAAGATTCAGACATTACAGGGATGATGTACATGCATGACTTACTTCTATAGGATCTTCTTAGAAACTCAGAGTACAACCACAAAAAGGAGGTGCAATTATTACTTGTTGCTTTTTGGGTTAAAATTTAAGAGACTGTACTAATGACTGTCAAAACATTAGGAAACTGTTTTAATAATAATGTATTATCTAGTATATATATATATATATATATGTATGTATGAGTGTGTGCATGTATATATATATATGTGCGTGTACAAATAAAATGTTATCATTTTCTTCAGGGAAAACTCAATATAGTCTTTAAAACTCTGAAAAAAACTAATCTCTGGGTTTTTGGGGTTTTTTATGTATGCCCATGCATGGTTTGACATCATCCTTGACTGTTGATAAGGGAGATTCCATAATCTTCTGAAAGTTGCTTTACTTCTTGAGAAACTGTTTAACAGCACAGCTTGTTGAGCAGTATCCAAACCCATACAATTACCACACATGGTTTGTTTCAGGAGGGAATAGAAACAGGGTGCCACAAACCACCTCAGCATCATGCTGGGTTAGGGACTTGTCACTTAAGGGCGCCTTCACCTGTGGACTCAGTGGAAGCACATTTGTGGTTGGACACTGGTGATAAACATCCTGATCTCTATAAAGTGAGAGGATTTCCAAGTGCAGCAGGATAGAAAAAGCAACATTAAAAAAAAGAAAAAAAAAATTTCGAAGAAAGACAACATTTAGGAATGTACTATAAGATTGGCGGGGGGGTTAGAACTGAGATCTGAAATTCAGGCATGGTTGCTAAACCATGGCAATATGGAGGAGAATGCCACAGAGAGACCAAAATGTGTGTAAAAGAGGAGCAGTTCAATTACTTTACCTAAATAGTTATTTACAACCATTTGTGAATCTCTAAACTGTCTGGGACATCTTCACAAAATGGGAAAATTATAACACATAGAAGAAACAGGAGATCTAAACCAACATCTGAGTGCCAGAAAACATACTCTAATAACACTAGATGATTTTGATTGGACAACAAACTCAGACCAAAATTTTTCTAGACTAGGAGTAGAATATGGTTTTGAAGAGCTGCACGGGTCTTGAAAATTTAACTTTGCCTTATTGAGCCTTCTTACTGAACAAAATTAGACCTGATAAAACCACGGGTATATAAAGCTGCTCTAAAATGCTTATGTTCCCTAATCCTGGGGATGAACAGTTTCTCATCCCAAGGCTATCCACAAATGAGCAAAAATGCTCATTGGTGGAACTGCTCTGTGATGTAGTCACTCAACACCATAACCCCTCATATTTTCCATGCCTTTCTCCCACTAGTTCCTCACTAGGATCCACTCTAGCCTTACCTCCCTTTACATTTCAGCATTTTGTCCCTTCCTTTCCTTTCATAATAAAATAATTACTTCTACATATTATAACTCATCTTGTTAACACAACTATTTATTTATTTTGCATTCTTTGGTATATTTTCTTGGCAGTCACTGTCTATTTCATATTTTTCCCCACATTCTGTCGTGCATTGTGAAGGTGGGGTTTCAAAAGCTTAAATCTGCTTGTTGTCAGGCTTTCCTCCTCTATGTTAAGGGTTGCCTGTTTGCTCTTTTAGGATCATGGAGAAAGCTCAAGATGCAAATCCTTTCTCAAACATTCCTCCACCATTCAATACTTGCTTGGGTCTCCAGCCTTCATCTTCTTTCTCAGGTTCAGCCAAGCTGTTGGTTCGATGTCCAAGACAAGCACATCACCTTTGCAGCACTTCAGATCTCCTACATGGCAGGAGCTGATTGTGATCCCAGTTATGTGAGCAGAGGTTTAGGACTGATCCAAACTCTGTCTCTCTCTGCTACCTCAAAATCCAAATACAAAATCAACAACAGAACAAGTGTAGCCATGGAGATATTTCCTTCCTTTTTCCATGTTGTCTGACATCAGGAAATCTGTAAATTAAAGATCAGTAGCACTGAGAGATTTGGTCTGTACTGCTAAAACTAACAGACAGTACAATGGATCACAGTAAATGCCCATTGATATCAGTATCTACTGATATTAGACCAGGTCTCCTACTGAATTAAGGGCAAAAAAACACGTTTTAAATGTTGGACAGAGAGGTCATTGATCCATCATTTTCCTGTAATTTTCTCAGGCATGATGTCTTCTTCACCCATTTTCAGTTCCAGCAAATGACCTACCACACAGGATGAATTTTATGCGATACAAGCCTTTAGTGTATCAGATATTTTCCCATAATCATTCAGTTTTCCATTCTAGAATTTCTTAAGGGAAATGATTGCTACAAAGCAGAAATACATTGAAATTATTATGGGCTCCACATTTCACAATGGCTGAGCATTTGCTTGTAAATATTTTAGTTTTACAGAATGAAACTGAGCCTCTTTTGTTTGCCTATCCTCATTTGTTTGAAATGAGATCTCCCTTTCACACTGTGTCTCAAAAATGATAATTAAATGTTTCATGCATCTTGCTTCATTTTGGAATACTGGCACTCACCTCCGGTTTATGTTGAGAATTTTTGTCCATTTTTGGCATCCATAAAACAACATATTGCATCCAACTGCAGATGGCTTAGCTCCAATATATTTCAAGAGTTGTTGTCTTATTTCCAGGTATTTCTGTTCAAGTCACTTCAGCTCCCTTGAAATACAGGGAGTATTTCAATATGGAGACAGGTATTTTTACTTCATAAGAATTTTAAACACTGAAAGATAAGTAAGGGAGGAAGAAACTGGCAAGCAACTGTCTTCCTAGAAATGAATGTGAGATTCGACTGAACTTTGCATGTATTTCAGAGTGATGGTTTCAAATGCTGTATTTTGTCTCTCTTTCCAAATCCACATTCAGTCATCTTCCTTATGTGGCTATTTCTAATGTTTTATCCAGACACAACTGAAATTTAAAAGAATTCAGTAATTAACGGACTTTTCATTAGGAATTATTAGAAAGCAGTTTTGGCCAAGACCAAAGGCAGCAATTAGGAGTCTCAAGAGGCTTTGTTTTTCACAAAGCTGGTCTACAGATATCTGGCCACAGAACAGAAATGGATAGATGAGAAGGGAAACTCAAAGCTACCGCTAGTTAAATATTTATTTATAGCACTCTCACGGCATTTGTCAAAGAGCAGAAAGTGCTTAGCCCTTCATTTAGCAAATGCCATTAAACCATCTTCTATAAGCATTCCCTCAAGCAGGGCTATCTCACAGACACCTTGGCTGAACTGCCTCGCCTTGTACGCTGTAACAGACACAGTAGGCTGCGGGGAAGTGCTCTGAGGGGATATCCTATCACACCCATTAGCAATTTTTCTTAAACTGAAAACCTCGTTCAATCCTTGTTGGTCATGGTCAATCTAGGTTGACAGGGCTGGTTTGTTTGAAGTTATTTAATATGCTAAGCAAGAAGGATCAGCTTTATGGATAAGATTGGGCAGTTTCATGGGCTTGGGAAGAATTCTCACCACCTCGCTGACCTTTTGCTCAGAAGCTATGGTTACATTTCAAATATCTCACTCCAAATTATTTCCAGTTTTCTAAATTTATTTATTGAAGCATTGCATTCCAGAAATTCTAGTTCCTTGGCATTTAAGCCATGGGATAACTGGTTTAAAGTGCCTTAATTTGCTTTAGAGAAAAGGTTCCTATAGATTGCATACATTTTTGTCTACAGAATCTCACATTAAAATCAGGGTGAGCAGAAAGAAGCAAATATATTTTTTCAGATTTAAAGCCTACAGAGTTGACAAAGCTCCCTCATTTCCCAGTTCTATAGAAATTCCTCTGTCTGACTTGTGCTTATGGAAGGATTTATGTGATAGTGTTTACTATGGTAACAAGTGACAATTACAGGTTCAGGGGAACCCTTGGTAAAATCTTCGTTACTGGGAGTCCCTACTTCTATACTTCTTAACCCAGAAAGAATGGGACAGTTACAGACATAGAAAGGCTTTTTGCTCAGCTTTGCTAAGTCTCCTTCTTATTTCCAGCCTTTGACTTGTTGCCTCCTGCACAATTGTGCATGAATAATATGTGCATCGTTAGGGTGTGTTTCAAGGGAAACGCACTGCTTGGCAATCAAGAAGGAAGCACACACTGTGCTTAATGATTAGCTGGCATTTCACCACACATAAATCTATTGTAGGATTAAAAACCTATCACAACATAAATCTGTTATGGGAATAAAAATCTATCACGATGCCAGCCACAGGAAATGAAATGTGCAGCTGCAGGGACTGCTTGGTGAGTGTTCACACAGCCCCATCCACCCGTGCTGTGATTATAGGTACGTGACTGATTTCCTGTGGTGTTCTCTGGGAAAATGAGGAACAAGTGTTTAATTTTGGATTATATTTAAAAACAGAGATTAGGGAAATCCCAAATGTGAAACTTTAGGATAAGTAACAATAAACATCTTTGTCAATAAGCAGACTGAGGCATTAAAACTACCATTCCTTTCATCTTATACACACAGAAAAGTGGCTGATGGCTTGTTAGTCTGAGACACTGAATGAGCCCCACTGACTCTGTCTTTTTTATCCCCACTTAAACGTCCTCCTTAGCTTTTATTTCATTTATAATTTTTCATTTTGGATAGCTTCTTTTTAAATCTGACATCTAGGTCACTGTGGAAAGAGTCAGTATTATACTTTCTTTTTGGGGTTGTTGGTTGGGAGAGGGGGATGTTTTATGCTATAATAGTTCTTCTCCCGTTCACAAATAATTTCCTGAAGTAAATCTGACCAGTTTGTATGCATCTGTTTGATTATTTCTTAGTTCCATACATATAGATGTATAAGTTTGCCATTGTTTGCATCTGTGTTTAAAGGTACATGAGGTATATAAAAAGTTATCTGTTGCAGATGATCTGAATGAATTACAGAATCATTGAGGTTGTCAGGGTTGTTGGTTTCCTTTGCTGCAGAGGCACTTGCAATAACAGGTGCAAATGCCCCTTGTGCTACTACTTTCCTTCCCTACTAAAGAAAATTAGTTCCAGCATCTTTACTCCAGTCCTTCTTGCTGACAGAGCACTAGAGACATCAGCTGGAGTGCCTGGAATATCATCCCAAGATGTTCTGTGCACATCACTATCATGGAATTCCCATTACCACCATCAATACTTTGGGGAAAAAAACGCATCAAAACAAGACAAAAAACCCAACATCAGTTATTAATCAGTTGTCATTGTACATAATGACATCTTGATGAAAAACAGACTACATTTATGTGTTTTGCAAGTTTTTCCCCATTCTTCCACTCCATTTTAGACTATGCAACAGGTAAGCAACAAGAGTGACAATGTCAGAAAGAGAAGAAGCAACAGAAAGTCCAGTTTTACATGCTTAAGTTTAAGAAATTGAGAAGAGAGATGGATTCTTATGTTCTAAGTCCTGCTCAGTATAACACTTGTAAGCAGGGTTAGGAACACCAATGGGAAGCAAAACTATTCCAAAGAAGCAAAATTCAAGTATCTTCTTAAAATTCTAAGTAATAGGACAGAAAATATATGGTGCACAACAATGAAGAATTTTCCTTAAACAAATGTCACTGCATTCCATTATTTAAAAATGCAAACTACTTAAGAGAAATAGGGATGAGTAGAAGACATACAACTGAAATATTGATGAAGAGCCTAAAATAAATATTTTTTCAAATAAAAGTCTCAGCCAAAGTTGAACTTAGTAAGCCCTGAAAAGTATTCCATTATGTATTTGTATTGCTAATCTGTACATTATACAAAAATTTATATTATTTAATGTAACTTTCAAAACAGTGTAATGTCTCAGCATTTGGAAACACCAGCATGCTTCCTATGCATGCCTTCAGCAGATGCTGAAACAGGTCAGAGGAGTCATACACCAAAAATGATGACTTCTCCCCACGGTGTGAAAAGAAAACGGGAAATCTTACAGGTAACAGGAAGGAGAACAAGCTTTAGCAGAACAAGCTTGAAAAGTTGCAAGGCAAGGTAGCATATTCTGTGACAGATGATGTCATTAATTTCTTGAAACACAGCCACTTTCTTGCCATCACATCAAATTAAACCAGTCAAATTTCAATTATTATTCTATCTTCTCAGCCATATCTGCTAAAGACAGATGACTTTCTTTTCAGAAGAGCCTGAAAAAGTAACATTTAACAATTAAGCAAGAATGCAGTAGGCCTCACACGGAAGCACTATTCAATTATTTTCTTAACATTTCCCACAATGAACTTTATATCATGTCTCAGCTTTTGCTTTATAGATACAGAAAATCTAAACCACAGTTCAGGACAAAAAAACATGACAATTTTTGCTTGCCTGTGGTCAGCATAAAACCTACATTATGATAAACGTATTTCACAAATATAACTTTACTGAATATAGTTCAAATGTCTGCTTGAAATGTTACTGCAAGTGAGACTTGCCTTAGTTAGAAATTTGTATTGTAACACCTTTGCAACCTAACTGTGAAACAGAAATCTGTTAAAGAGGTCACAAGCAAAAAGCCCTGCATGTAAAGAAAATGACTGGCTAGACTGGGTGGATTTGCAAACTGGTCATTCTCAAATACTGCATCTGTGTTCTTCACTTTACAGGATAAAACTGCTATTCTGCCTGGAGCAAAACATTTATTTCTTAAGTCCAAGCTAAGAGTCCTCAGAAACCTCCAACTTCAGCATCGACCCCAACTTCCATGCCTCCCTCCCTCCCAGAGCAGGATTATACTCCCTCCAGCTCTAGCAGCAGGGCTTAAGATTTCTGCCAGCCTTCATTTCAAGGTGTGCTATTTTTTTCCTCTCTGGTAGGAGCAGATTTTCCTCTCTAGTAGGAGCTGTTACAGGTGAGGGTTTAGGTGTTCAGGGGATTTTTTTTTTTTTTTTGTTTGAGTTCTTTGTAACATCTAAGTTATTCTGTGACTTCCCTGTTCAGCTGGGAAGACAGAAAAACAGAATCCACTTCCAACCAGCAGCTGAAGCCTCTAAGTAAAGGTCCTGTTGTGGCTCTGATAAAAGATTTTAAGTTGTCTGTTCAGTGAGCTATAAGCCTCTCTGAGGGGATAAACAGATTTGTCTCAGCAATGAAGACCAGGCAAAATGACTGCAAAGACAGAGGGTTTTGTCCTCACAGCCATTCTGGCATTCTGAGTAGAACCAGCATGGGAGGCAGAACACAGAAGTTACCCTGTCTCTTGTAATAAATTCAGTACAGTGGCTTGGTTCATGCCAATGTATAGTAGGAAAGATTTTATATGGGTACTTCTTTAAAATTCAGTGTTATCAAAAATGTATTATTTCCTCAATAATAATGTGACACAGTACAACTTTTTCCTGTATACTTAATACTATAGGACAAGATTGCATTGCAAATACAATAGTTACACTGCATTTGGCTTAGTATTCATAACAAATCATGTTGCTGACAGTTATCTCTCCAGAGACCATTGCTTATTTAACTGAAGTTTTGCAGGTGGGATCCAAACATATGGTTGGCACTCTGAAAGTTGTTGTTGAAGCCCAGAGCACTTGACAGGTGAATGGGGTGCCCATATGGGCACACTGACAGAAGTACCTACAGGTTCAAGCTGACAAGAGAATAGTAAAATGCAAGCTGAATTGCCAAAAGCATCATTCTCACTCTTTTCTTTCTTTTTTTCTTTTCTTCCCCTTCTGCATGCAGGTTTTACTGTTCATCCCCAAGAATTCTAGAGTGTTAGCAGAAAGAATTTGCTGGTTCAGATTCTTGGATAGCAATTCACTTTGATGAAAACTATTTACCTTGGCAAGAGGTTTTCAATTTTCCAGCTATCACAAACACATGTAGCCAACATCTAAAACAACAGATACTTTATGTTTTAATGGTGCCAGAGGAAAAAAGAAATAAAAACAAAAACAAATATGTACAAATTGCTTTTGCTCCAAATATCAGTTAATGATCTAATTGATTTTCATCAACAGATAGCAGCATAATGTGTCCCATAAGAAGAAGCAAAGTTCTCATCCATCAAATGGAAGCTTATTTGGCTGTAATTATTGCAAATTATTTCTCTTTATTTAACATCACACAGGACGAAGTGCTAAATTTCAAGAAGACAAAAAGCAAGGAGTAAGCAAGCAAGCTGCTGCAGTGTTCATGGAAGCCTGTCTTGTCTGTCAATGAGACCAAATGATTTGCAACATAGATAGAATGAAAATTATGCTTCATGAAGAGAAATCAAAGACATCTTAATTGCTAACTGAAAATCTTCAGTTAGATAGAGCTCAGATTAGTGCAGTAAAAAATACCTTTGTTACTCTACTTGGACTTTCTACAATGTGTTCAACTTACAGAAGACAGTTTTGCACTCACTCCATAGCCATTAACTTCAAAAAAGAGCCTTTTAGTGGTCATCTGGTCATCAGTTTTGTGAAATCAGTGAAATTCAAGAGTACCAAGAGAAGAAACCATGAAATTAGAGCAAAGCAGTTCCAGTAATTTATTTTAAATATTTCTTTTATTAATCGTAGAATTGTTTAGGTTTGAAAAGACCTCTGAGATCATCAGGTCCAACTGTTAATCCAGTACTGCTGAATTCATCACTAAAGTATGTCCCTAAGTGTCACATCTACATTTCTCTTAAATACCTCCCAGGATAGTGACTCAATCACTCATTAGGCAGCCTGTTCCCATACTCGACCACTCTTGCCACAGAGTACTTCCTAACACCCAAGCTAAAACTCCCCTGGCAGAACCCGAGGCCATTTGCTCTTGTCCTATCACTTGTTACTCAGGAAAAGAGACCAATCCCACCTCGCTACCGCTTCCATTCAGGCAGTTGTAGAGAGCAATAAGGTCGTCCCTGAGACTCCTTTTTTCCAGGCTAGACAACTCAGGATCCCTCAGCAGCTTCTCATAAGACTTGTGTTCCAGACTCTTCACCAGCTTCATTGTCCTTCTCTGGATACGCTCCAGAACTTCAGTCTTTCTTGTCATAAAGGGTTCCAAAATTAAACATAGACGAAAAGATGAACGAGTATCTTCAGTACCATAATTGTAAGATAATGGTTCATTACAACTTCAGTTAGTAATACTACATTTTGATATGAAAATGTTTCAAAATTTTTTTACCTGAAAACAAATGTTTGTTAAGCAAATGAAAAAGAGACTTTAAAAAATGCTTTTTAATGTAAGTCATAGAAACATAGAATCACAGAATCGCTGAATCTTAGAATAGTTTGTGTTGGAAGGAACCTTAAAATGTCATTTAGCCTTGCAGTGAGCAGGGACCTCTTCAACTAGATCATGTTGCTCAGAGCATCATCTAACCTAACCTGAAGATTTCCAGGGTGGGACATCCACCATTTCCCTGGGCAACGTTATTGGGTTACAGTGTTACACCAGACTCATTGTGAAAACTACTTCTGTGTATCTAATCTAAATCCACCCTTCTTCAGGTATAATAATTTAAATCAGAGGATGCAAAGACTTTTTGTTGTAGTTACCTCTGTTTAATGAGACGCATTCCAAAACAGCCCTTTCTTGGGAACGCCTGTCGTGACTTTAATTCTTCGTTGCACTGGAGCAGTGAAGCACCAGAGGGAGCTCCAAGACAGGCTCTAAGCCAGTGCTCCCCAAAAAGCAGAGGCTCGGTGGGACATAACCGTGAACACAAAGTGCTATGGTTGTGAAGGTTGTGTTTGCCCACAGTGCTGTCTCTCATTATTATTACTGGTGCAATCTTCTGATGTTGATAATCTGCAATTTGCAATAAACCACTAGATTTTGTAGTGATAGTACAAATGTGTTGTGCTGCTTCTACAGTACCTATTCAGAAGAGAGATAAAAGCTGCTGTAGAATCAGGATAGGGCTTCCTGGTTGGAAGTTCAGAAAATTGAATGATTAAAGATTATTTCGTACTTATGCACAAGAGGCAAATTAAGGCTGAACTAAGTGTTTTTATTCATGGGGTGTTGCTGGGGGTTTTTAGTTTGTTTGTGTGTTTGTATTTTAGCTTCAAAAGGTTTGACTCTGTAATATTAATGCTGTCATACCCAAAAGAGTCCAAGAGATGTATTTAATCTTCGGAAATGAGCAAATATTTTGTAGGCCAAAACTGTTATTGAATGCCCAGAAGAGATATTGCAAAACCTTAGTGACAACTGGACTGTTTCAGTAACATACCACCTGAAGAAAGCAAACAGATCAACATAAAGGCTTGTTCTGGTTGTTCTGAAAATTATGAGGTGCAATGCATAAGTGGAAAGTCCCATCTTTGGAATTCAGTCTCTTTGGAGGTGATCCCAGGCCCTTTCAGGATAAAGAACCAGGATTCTTTCTTTTTTTGCTATGCTTCATGAAATTCTTTGTACAAAGACTTTGTCTCATTTGTACTACAAATAAAAATGTAACAGCAGTTTCGAGCCCATGGGGAGATGTTCTACAGCAATGTGAAAGAAATAATTCATCTGCAGATGTAATATCTGCAAAAATGTATCCTTAGAGACTACTGCATCAAGTGATATGATTTTACAGGAAAGTAGTAACAAGCAAACATTTTAGGCAAAGAGCATTACAAGTAATCTTGAAAACCTTGGGGTCAGATTGACACAACTTACAAAAGGAACTACTTTACTCCAGCTTGTCTCTGTCAGTGGTCAGTGCTACATAATGCAATATAAAGGCTCCTAAAAGGTATTCATGACATAGAATCTCCTCTAGAGAATTTTTTCCACAGGTTAACCATTGCTTCCCTATGCCATGAGAATTTATAGCATTTAACCTATAGAGTTTTAGCTCAGCAACTAAACATGGAAGATGGTATCAGCAAATCCTGGATTCTTCTCAGATTTTTATGTAAATAGAATTTTATCAATAATATTGGAGGGAGCAGAGAGATATTTATCATTATTTTCAGTTTTCAACCAATCATTTTTCATTTCTGTTAGACTGTATTAGGGGAAAAGAACTTAACAAAAAGACTATAGAAGAAACTTAATAGTTCACCATTCTGCCTTGTAATGGTTCCCTCCCTAAATTTAATAGTTCCAGATTTACTCTTGCAGCCTTCAGAGACAAATATCTGAACAAGATTTTAACAATGTCTGCCTCTTTTATCTTCGTCCAGGTTTTTAGACCCTTCCTCAGAAAAGAAACTTCCCTTTGAAATTTCCTTCTGATCTTTTCACTATAGGTTTGCCTGAGAAGTTCCTTCTCACCTAAGCTTCTGTGTAAAAGTTTGTTGCTCTGAAACAGCCATTCATTGGATAATGACATCCTCCCAGTTTTATGAGTAACACTTTCAACCAGGCCCTGGGCACAAAATCAACACTCTATATTCAAAGTTTCCATTTGAAATCAAACCTTTAAAATAAAAAGAGATTCACATCTAGACAGAGCTCCAAGCTAAACAAGCAGTTTTCCCCTGCTTATAATTTCTCCTAGGTGGTTTTCCTGTTTTTTCTATTCTCTACCCTCTCCAGGCATACCACAACATTCTCCTACACTGCCTAATCTTATTAGGCATTCTCTGTGGGCAGTGCAGAATGATCCTGTCAGCCCTGCCTCCATCCAGGCAGAATGAGTAGATGACTGCCCATCTACAGGGCTGTGTAGGCATACCTAATACAGTGAATACGTAGTGTGAATTCCAACAGCCTCTTCCTCATGAAATCCATGTTAAACTCATAGAAGCACCAATTTCCATAGACACTAGAATACTAGCATAATAATAATAATAAATCTTATTTCTCTATTCTCAGATTGGCTATCTCAGAGCTTCAATTAAGTTTGAAAGCGTAACCTTGTTCCTTCAGACACAATCAATGCTCAAAAAATAAGTTATCCATCTAAATTTAATTTTGGCGTCTTTTCCAAGTGTTTTGAGGTTTCTACTCCCAAATGACTGGTGCTGCTACTGCATGCTGTTGGAATATTACTAGTCCTTGCAAGAACTAAGAATAAAACAAAATATTTTTCTTAACAAAAGTATTCTCAGTATCAAGACCCAGGATTTCATTACATACAAAATAAAAATATATAAAGAAATATTTCAGGATGATTTAAAACTTTGAAACAAATTCTGATCAGTTGATTTCCCAGGCATAGAGCAAAAATACAGCTATCAAGGAATAAAACACTCCAGACAGTGCATATTGGTATGATTACTGCATGCCTCATGTGGTACTCTAAAACTTACAGTCAGTTTCAATCTTGAACCACCCAAGAAGAAGAAGAATTACTTAATCAGTATTGCCTGGGAAGTCAGCATGCTGTTGTGGAGAAACTAAAGCATACCTATTGGATGCATTCAGTTACAAACAGCTTAGGAAACATGACTTCTTTATTTGTTTGTTTGCTTGTGTTTGTTTTTTGTTTGTTTGTATGAAGGGATGTCATAAAAACACACATTTATGTAAAACTAGGCATTGATAAGGCACAGGAGTTTGTAATTACCTGTGTAAAGAAATAAAGAACAAATCAGGAAGACATTGAATGTCCAGGATGGGACTTCTAATGTGAGAGATCACTCTACTGTACTCCAACTGTGAGCTAATTGCAATCTTCAATTGAAGAAACATGAGTTGGACTCAGTTCAGGAATGGAGAGCTCTCTCAGGAGTGTATCTGAACTCCTGCTTAGTCTTGAGTAGAGAAACAAGTCTCAAATCTTTCCAAGAATAAAATTTAAAGCTCTGTCACCCAACAGGATTTCAAATGGCAATAAACATTTGTGTTTGTGGTATTAGGCCATGCTTTACTCTCAGTGCTTTGACTTTCAGATTAGAGGAGAAAGGAATGCTGATAGGATAGAAAGAATGAGAAACACAACAAAGCTTAGAAAACCCCCGTTGACCTCCAGGATCATCTCCTTATTCCAGATTGCTCTGGGCACTTGCTGCTGCTCTCATCTGCTCTTAGTTCTCAACAGCTATAGGAAGCAGAACACAAGATATCTTATGTGCAAGTACAGGAGCAAATATGAAAGTAAAGAAGACATTTGTCTCATAGTCAAATAGTTCTTGATGGCATTTGGTACAACTGTTTTACACCAGAAGTAGTGCAACAAATGCAAAAGCAAAAATTACCAGGTGCCTTTCATTCACCAGAACCAATCAATTTAATAAAATAATAGAAAAATGGAAATGGTCCCTTCAAATCTCTGTTTTCTTAGTGGGTTGATAAAAGTTGAACAATGGGTTTGCTGAATTAAACCCAACCATCAAGTTACAAAGGCTATCCCAGCATGGCCAGGTTTACTTGGTTTTGTATTTTCTTTGGCACAAATTACAATTTAGTTCAATCTGCAATTGTTTTCCACATGATGAGCTTCAAAAAAGTGGAAGTGATATAAATAGATTACATATAGGCATAAAAAGAAATCTTCGACCTCTTAATGTTTATTAAATTTGCACTCTAAGCAGGGAATTGGAGTCACATGATAAAGAACATGAGAGTCAATCTTTTTTTGTAGGGAGGGGCCCAGAACTGAACACAGTTCTTGTGGGGTGGCCTCACCAGTGCTGAGCAGACAGGAATGACCATTGCCTATTCCTGCTGGCCACGCCACTGCTGATACAGACCAGGATGCCATTGGTCTCCTTGGCCTCTTGGGCACAGCTGGCTCATGTTCAGCTGCTGTTGACCAGCACCTTCAGGTCCTTTTCCTCTGGGCAGCTTTTCAGCCACTCTGTCTCCAGCCTGTAGTGTTGCCTTGTCTTGCTGAGACCCAGGTGGAGGACACAGCACTTAACCTTGTTGTACCTCTTAAAATTGGCCTTGGGCCATTGATCCACCCATCTAGATCCTTCTGACCCTCCAGCACATCTACACTCACACCAAAATTCAAGTGGATAGTAACTCCATTCACCACCACCCTGTGAACCCCTACATCCAGCCAGTTTTTTGTCCAGCAAACCGCACCTTTCCAAGCCATGAGCAGCCATTTTCTCCAGAAAATGCTCTGGAAGATGATGTTTAATATTCTCCTAAAGTCCAGGTGAACACCCACAGCTTTTCTTTCACTCACTTGTCATAGAAGCAGATCAGGTTGGTCAAATAGGACCTGCCCTTCATAAACCTTCATAAACCCAGGCTGACGGGTCCCAGTCCCCTTGTCCTGTATGTGCCATGCAATCATACTCAAGACAATTTGATCTGTTACCTTCCTTGGCACTAAGGTCTGACTGACAATGCCCTGGATCTTCATTACAGCTCTTCTAGATGAGGGTTACATTTCCTTTCTGTCACCTGGGATCTCACCAGTTAGCCAGGTCTGATGACAAATTACTGCCTCTTTTTATAAATTTTTACCTTAATAGAGGGACATTAGACAAATCAATTTATAGGAGACTGATTGGGAGGGAAGGATTAAAATTTTTCATTGTTTTTTAACTTTCTTAAACATACTGTCTAAACAAGCCAAGACATCTCACAGCAAAATAACTAAAATGCCAGATTTCAGGCTATCTGTATGTCACCTGTACCATGCTAATCATAAAATGCTTGCTTAGGACCATAGCCAAGGATGCAGGGATAAGGATAAGAGGATGTCTACAGGGACAACAGAAAGGTTTTATTTTTTAAGGTTGTGTTGTTCACAACAGTACAAATGTGGGCCTTAACTGGGATTCCCATGCTTTCATGTAACTCTGGATAGAAAGAGAGGGATATATCTGTGTTTCCCTTCCTTTTTCTTCAAATTAAAGACTCTAGCCTCTAAAGCTCCATGCAGTCACTTTATTAGATTTTGAGGAAATTAAACTGTGCATTACATTCATTGCATCATATTCATGCTCCCTTTGATCTCAGGATAGAAAATTAACAGGTATATCAGAGAACAGGCAGCAACTCGAATTAACCAGCAACATATAAAACAATGAAATTCAAAGCTGTTACAAATAAGCCGATTACTATAAATTATAACAAATTATTTACAAATAAATAAGGAACCATCTTCAGCTGTCCACAGACATGATCATCAGAGAATGGACAAAAGCCATGTTATGGGTGATTTCAAAGTAATGTTGATATATGTCCTGTTAAACCATTTTCTTTGGTAGCATTCACATGCATGAACCACAAGAAGACTGATGTAAGTGCAGTGATGGTACACCAAAATTGCACTTCCTCCTGGGAGACTGCAATCTGTTACCTATGATCTGTTGAGAAAATCTGCCATCACCAGCATGGTAGTTTCATCAGAGAACAGGACATAAAGGGACATGCAGCTCTGCAGAACATTTCATTAAATAAGGAGAAAATAACAGAAGTTTAAAGGTGTTCTGAAAAGGATGAATAAGTGAGAATTCTGATGCAAACACTGTGTGGATTGACAAATGCACTAATCAAAAATGTCTTCAGCCCAGCTCACCCCTCATCATATTAGGTACTCTGGCCTGACAAGTAAGAAAGCCTGTTGGGGGAACAGCTGGAGTGTTCTTACTCCATCTGACTCAGTTTCTTTATCATAAGACTCCAACACCAGGTTCAATAATCACATTTCAGTGAAGTACAGTGCCTCAGATGAGCTGCCAGAACAAGTCAGGAGCAACGTTCAAATTCTATCTTGCAGCAGTTAATTGTGTCCCCTTGGACATCTTTTACAGAATCACAGAACATTCTGAGTTGGAAGGGACCCACAAGAACCATTTCTTAAGTAAATTCCATACAGGAATTGAGCCCACAACCTTGGCACTACCAGCACCATGCTCTGACCAGCTGAACAGACCTTCATCAGAGTTTGAGGGCATTTTTCAGTTTGTGTTTGCAATGGGCTGGGAACACTCCCCAGAATGGTACTGCTGTTCAGCCGATGCAATATACAAGCACTGTAACTTCAACCTTTTGAAGTCCTGGAAGATCTAGGACACGACCATCACTCAGTTGGTTGCAAAAAACCAACAACAAGTAAATAGTGATTACTGAACTCAAAGGTTATAGGAAAAGAAGATTATAAATGGAAAGCAAAAAGAGAGCAAATCTCAATGTGTATGAAAGCAAGACTACCACAAGAAAAAAAAAAGTGTATTCAGACCATTTATTTTTTGTACAGCAGCATCCTAAGGAAATGATTCCCACTTCCACATCTCAGACTAAGGATGCTGAACTAGTAGCAACACCAGTAAAATAGAGAATAAAAAGTAGTTTTCTCAGGGGAAAAGTAAGCCTTCTGTGCAGTAGATGCATGTGATTATGAATATTGAGTTGGTTAAGCTGTTTATCCTCTAGTAGTATCTCCCTGTTAACCCTCCCAATGGGCTTCGTTTATCCCTGGCTGGCCACACCCTGTCCCATTGTACCTGTCCCCCATGGTAACACCCTCGGGAGGATTCGGTTTAAAAGCTTGAGGTTTGGGGTCCTGTTCTCTTTTTTGCACCCCCTTGGGAAGAATAAACATCTCTGCCAAAGTGCCATCTCGGACTTTGCTGCAGCCCCCGAGGCTGAGGGGTGAGGAGCCGAGGCAGCAGAGCGCCTCTCTGCTCCCTGCCGTTCAAGGACCGAGCGCGGCCCGAGAAGGGCGGCGCCTGAGCGCGCAGCGGGGGAAAGGCCAGCGGGACCCCGGACCTGTAACGTCAGATACCTATTTTAAATGAAACTAACAACTAACAGGATTTATAGCGGCCCGTGTGTAAAAAAGGCTGAATTACACATTGGACCTTCTAGGGAGAGATTTTAGGAAACTGCAATCTCCACCACACAGTCCTTTGGTTAGTATGTTCGTAGGTACAAACAATGAATTAAGAAATTGACTGAGAAAATCCCCCATTTGTTGTTTCTTTTTTCTTCAACGTTGTTTCCTTACATGCTGCAAGATTATAAAGTTGCAAGTCTTTTGCTGTAAAGAATTTAATTAAAATGCTGGTTTGAAATGATTTAGCTGCACTATCATCATCTTGCAATTGCTCTGTTTAATCTGTACTGTGTTAACTAACCACAGATGTTTCCTTTGGCTCAACAGTGATTCTGAACTTGTGTTCCTCTTCAGAGGAGCTGAACCCTTCCTGGAAGGCATTTTCATTTATCATGTTTCTCTCCAAGAAAGTGTTGCTGTTGATAAGTATCAGAGAACTTGACTGCTTTCAAACACCGCATGTTCCTGCTCTTTGCTCTGAAATTGTGTTTTTCTAAAACAAAGCTTGGTTTCATTGACAATAACTTCAATTCAAAGATGATCGAAACTGGCAAAGATTGCATGGCAAAGATAAGTATTTCTATAGCTTCTTGTGGCATCTTTCAGGTTGGGATCTCAGACCTTAGAACATTTACACTTATTTAAACTTTACCCTTCTGTGAGGGAACAAACATCTTAAAGATTAATAAGTGAAGACAGAAAACATTTACTGTCCATGGGATATGTGCAGCTTGAAAAGAAAACACGTGAGATTATGACAATTTTGGGAAAAATATCTCTTTTTAAATGTGTAATCCTGACCTTGCAGCCTTTAGCAAGACTAATTCCTAACATGATATTTTCTATTAATCACACGTTGGTTTCAACCCATAAATAGTCAATGCCCAGCTTGAGAAAAGGATTTCTTAAAAAGCATTCTTAAAAGAAATGCACCACATGCAGTCTCACTTGATTGCTTCATTCTTTGGTTAATCAGAAGAAGACAAAGGATTCTTCAGACTAAAAAGGAAAAAAAATGGAAGAAAAAAGGTTGAAGAATTGTTCACAGTCACCTGCATCAATTCCAAACTTACTTTTTCCCATGTCACCTTTGACTTTTGATATATTGATACATTTCTTTTAAATTTACATATCCCCACAAAAGGCACAGAAAGTACAAGTGAAGTAATTTTTCAATTGAACAGCGTGATCTGATCATTAATGAGCCTTACCCTCATGAGCAGTCAAGTCTATCATTATCTCCAGGGAAATAGAAGTACTCAGTTTGTTGCCAGCTTGTTGGTGTTACTTGCTATCAAGTTGACTTATGAGATGCAAGTGCAAATAAATTCACCCCAGTATTGGAAAAGAACAAGAACTATATATTTCTTTCCCTTAAAATAAGATATGTCAATGAGGAAAAGAAAAAAAATATATATCCATAGCATCCATCTGAAAAAGGGAGAAAAGTTTGAAGTATAAACTAAGGTTATTTTCACATGCCATGGTAGAAATAATTACTACAGCACAACAATTATATTTTTCATACCAGAATACAGTAGGAGAGCATGTTGGCAATTAGTGATAGGGTATACATTCTTAAATTTCTACTTAAAATCCAAATATCATTCCGTTTATAAACACTAGCAGAAAATGTGCTAAAAGCAATACATGCTGACAAAACAACATCATGCCACAACAGCATATTTTCCAAAGGAAGGAGGAAGTTGCACTTTATAATAAAGTGTGTCTTGGCTTTTGTTAGTTATTTGTTAGTCGTAATGTTAACATTCAGGCATGAAGAAATACAATACAGTGAAATTATTACAGGTTACATTAACTCGTCCAAGTTGTCATGGGAAAATAGAACATGTATGGGTTTGTTTGCAAGGACTTAATGTATCACCCGCAAAATAGAGAAGGAACCATTTCCTTGTAAACAACAGAAGACTTGATGGCTTCAGATGGCAGCTGCAGGTGGATTAGAGAGAATTTAGTCTCAAACTAGCATAAAGGGATGTCAGATCTTTACTGAGAATAGAACTTGTAGCTACTGTCTGAACAACTGATTAATCAGCATGTTAAATGATTCTGTAGTTTGCAAAGAGGTCTTAGAAAATCCTGTCTCTGATGAAAGAGTAAGATGAGGTGCTGCCTTGACAATAGATTAAAAGAATGTGAGTGAATTCAACTGATCATATCAATTCAGTTTTCCTAGTGAAAATCTGGGCTAACTTCACTGTGTTTTGGAAAGTCATACTCACATAACCAAGAGCTGCTGGCTGCTTACCTGTGACTTAGGAGGCATGTCATAAGAAGGAAAGCAGTCCATTATATTTATCAGTCACTGACATCATAAACCACTGGCTTCAAATCATAGCAGAGACTAGTTTAAAATTGCACTTTATTAATAGAAACAAATGACAAATACTCTATTGCCAACTTTTATGTGGATTTTGTTTTTATTTATAAGTGATGATCTCGTAATAGAGGTTCATTAAAGAACCTATTTTCAGCTTTTTCCAGTCCAAAGGCTTCTTAGAAGAATGATCCTCAAAGCTTCTGTCTCTTCAGGTCTCTCAAGGAGTGTATCTTTATGTACCATGTACCAGGTTTTTACTGCTCCTGAAAAAGGAATTTCCAGTTTTGTGGTGAGTAGCCCAACATTCCATTCTTATATATATATATACATATATCAATTTAGGCCTACCTATACGTAGAACTCACTTGATATAAAACTTGTATCTCTGTCTTTTGGCTGAGTACCTGCTCAGAGCCTGAAGGCCCTCAAGAGAACAGAAATACATCTTTGAAGTAATTTTCACTATTTGAAGTTGCTGTCAACAGATGTTGAAGTATTTTTTCAGTGCTTTTTTCCCTAGCAAGTGTGAAGGGCTTTAAAGCCATCAAGTGTAAGACTCAAAACAAACACACTTACAAAATGTGTAAGTTAAAAAACTCCTTGACACAGGATAGTGACAGACAGAAGTTACAGAGGTATAAGACACTGACACGTACATTGACAAGAAATTCACGAGGGGTACTAAACATTCAGAAACCATTTCTGCCTCAGGAAGTCCCTGTGCCAAAAGCCATTGTCAGCTGGGACTTTTCTCAGAGCAATTTTCATTGTATCATTCCTCTAATCTTATCTTTTTTTCCTAGACATTTGCTTGAGACCATTGGTCAAGACAAGAGAGTGAGCTAATGCAGCCTCAGTTCTCTGATGTCCATTGGCTTTCACATACAAAGCATAAAACAGTCTTTAAAACAATAAATATTGGAACAGATGCTTATGTCATGGCCTGGTTCTCCTCTCTTCCCAAGACTTATCAGTTCTGTAGATCAAGTGAGCTACCTTCTAAGTACAAACTCTTTTCAGTTTCTGAGCTTTCTTTCCTTAGAAGGAGTTAAGAGGGAGGTCAAGCCTTCTTCTCTCTTGGTTGTGTAACTGTCTTTAAATGTTTACCGAGATATGGCTTATCTCTGGCAGGTTTTTTCTTCATTTGCTTTTCTTACAGCCCAGTGTTTAACTAAACAAACAACCCAACAGTCATCCCAACAGTCACGTCAACACAGTGTATTCATTAACTATTTTTGCAGCTCCTCATCCATCACTGTGTATATTAGAGTTTGACCTGGACATGCAAGTCGTTGTCTTTAAGGACAAGAATCTGTGTGGTTTCATGCTCATTCATTTGAGTGGGTTTGAAGTGATGATTAGCACAGCTGGGCTTATTTAAATGTGGAAGATTAGAATCTAAAACACACTTCAAATACAGAGATTTAGATCTTCATTTTTAAGAAGTGCAATTAACTTCTGAAAATGGGCTAGCAAGGGAAGTAAGGGACTGTCTGTTTCCCAGACACTTTATGGCTGGTTAGATGGGAATGGTTTAGTCAAACATGTGAGATACAAATGTCACTTGTATCACAGAAGGAAAGGGATGAAGGGGGTAAGAAGATTGATGTTTTACACTTTACCACAGCTGACATTAAAATGATCCTTTCTGGCCCGTAAAAGATACCTAGATTTCAAAATCATGTTCTAGTGGAGCAATCATGCCTCTTAGTGTTTCTATTTTAAGCCTGATGATTTGGATCACTCATAGACCTTGTTAAATCTTCCATCAGATTACATAAATTGGTAAGACCAAATATGAAATAAGACAGAAGGGAGGATAGTCTTTCCATTTTGCTTTCACTTATCTCTTTCATAGTTCTTTTTATCTCCTGTTAAATCACTGACCTGATTATAAATTTATCATTTAAAAAGTAGTGTCTGGTCTAGCTTTTATACACGAGTTCAAAGATTTTTCTTTTTGACCTGCCACAATCATGTTTTAAAATATTTTCTAGTGATTTATTATTTATTTGACCTACAGTTCTTCATTTGAACACTGCAGTGTTTATAAATTTTCAAGAAGCAGCTGTAAACATACTTGATATCAGAAACAATATATGTCATTACAGATGCATTTTTACCAATAAAATCCCTCTTCACTACCTGTCAAGTTCAGTAAAATAACTGCAATTCTGCAGATAATTCAGCATGGAACGATGAGAGGTTTCTAACTCTATTTTTCTTAGATTGTGGAGTTATATATGATGAAACAGAATGAAAAAACACATTTTTTTTAATTTTACTGTAAGTGAAAACAGTGTTTGCACCTGCAACACTGCTCAATACTCGTTTAAACTTTCACATGAGGAGAGAGACCATCCTTCCTCAGCTAAGGGAGTTCTCCAGGTATAACCCAGCTATAACTAACTGCACAGGATTGGACAGGAACAGGGACACAGCTCCATATCCCAAGGTCTGGTGTCTTCCAGTCACCCAGGACTGGACTGGAGAAGCAGCAAGTTATGTGCCAATTAGCAGAAAAAATTGAGAGAAATAATTAGAAATCCACATGAGGGAAAAACTGAAAACGGGCACCATGTACATAATAAATAGGGCATAATGGAAATAGAGGCATAAGTTGGGTTTTCATAGCAAGTTATGAGATTTATTTATATGTCACTAAAATTAAATACTATTGTTCCTTATGAAGATAAGGATTATATGTACATTTGTTCTACAAACCAAAGAAACCCAAAATTTACACTCTTGTCAAAGCACAGTATCCAAAGGAAACACAACCCAAAGACTATTTTCTTACTTTCTACTGTTAAATATATTGTGTTTTCTAAAACTGTGAAAAAACAAATATTTCATAATGTCCATAGTGGAAAATGCTTAATGAGAATAGGTCCTTGAAGTGCAATCTAATTCAATGGCAGATTTTCCAAAGCAGTCATATACTGAAAAATATATTTATACCTACTCTGTAATGATGTGCAGATAATAAATGTGCTTTACTTCTCTATTTTATTAAATCTTAAGCATTCATAGATGAAGCCATGCCACGCAGATTTCTCATTACAAAAATACCTTTTAGGGAAAAGCATTTTTCCTTTGTACAGCCAAGAGGGAATGGCTTGGCACAGCAAAAGAACTGGAGAAGCACCACTTTACTATTCATCCATACATTTAACAGTGGTTACTGTTTTCTGACAACAAGCTCCTTGCCAGACACGCCTCTTCTTGTGAGTCTGAGCTGTGCTTTTTAACCCATTTCACTAAATTCAATCCTGAGCAAATCTCACAGGCCTATGCATCAGCGTGTTTGATTTGCTTGCTCTAAAGGCAGAATTTCTCATCCATTGGCCCAAGCAGTGCTCTCCATCGAAGTGAGAAACTCAGCCTGGTGTGCTGGTGCCAGTTCCCAGTCAGCACACATGATGCCAGGGCAGTGGAGACAGGGACAAGGTGATGGATCCTTGTCTGGTGTGTCACTGCAGCTGCTGTGCCCCTGGCTGCAGGACTCAGCACACGAGTCACCAGGCACAGTGTCTGCAAGGCTGCAGAAAGAGAAAGCCCTGGCCAGGAAAACATCTACAACCTTCTCCTGCAGCGCTCTGCTGTGCTGATGGCAGTCACTCAGGAGCGTCCTGCCCCAGCGCTGGTGGCCTGCTGCCACAGTCCCTTAGGGGTGCACATATGCTCCCCCACAGCAGCACTCCACTCTGATTCCACCTGCTGAGGGGCCCATAGGCTCCTCCAGCTGCTCAAAGTTGTGGCACACACCAGGTGTTCATGCTGGTCCCAGAACCATCTGTGGCTGGCACAGAGCAGCTCATGGCTGCCACAGCCTCCTGCTGCCCACACCCTGCCACCCTGCCACTCATGCCCAGCAAAGCATCTGTGAAACAGCCAAATTGAAGAGCAAAAGAAAAATTACACTTTCTTAGTTGCAGGCTGAAGCAAAGGAGAGTGGTTTTCCCATGATCACCCCACTCAGGGACATGGATCTCCCATGGCAAACCAGCTCCTGCCATGATTTTGGAGGGACTCTCCATAGCCTGTGCTTCAAGACTCCTGAGAAGTTCAGGCTTATTCTGTGCTCCCAGCTGATTCCCTATGGCCTCAGGAGGGGTTACTGGGAAGAAGTACTAATGGTCATTGATAATCTGGAAATTAATTACATTGAAATAAAATTTATTGCTGAACTAGGACTGAAACTATTTTGTCATGGCTGGTGTTACAGTACTCTGAAGCTGCCAATGTCACTGACACATGATGTAATCCTCTGGGCCAGAGGGAAGCTTTCAAAAGTAGACTCTGAAATTACAATTTTATATTTTAATAATTCATCACAGTTTTCTTGATGGTCAAGAATGCCTTTTGTGAATGATCACATTGTGGGGATAATTAGAACAATATGAAATAAATGGGATGAGTAAATGTGTTTTTCTAACTAAAATCAGAATTGAACTCTTTTTTGACTGGGTTTCTATATACAGCAAGGGTGTTTATAGCATTACGGATGGCTTACAATTAAACCTTAATTTAAGTTTCTGGCTGGATTATACTCTGTATCAACAGGAATTATAATTTTAATACCAGTCCTGTATTTAATTCCAAAACTAGTGGAGTTGTATTTTTGTTTATATATTTTGATCCAAGATAAAATCTCAATGACAGTAAATAAACAGTGTCATGAAATCACTATTTATTTATCATTGCTAAGAGAATTCATTTGTGTTGAACTGTTTTTCTAAAAGGGTTTTTAAAGTTTTTGTAGGTTGGTTTTATTTTGTTTTCAGATGGTTTCTTTTTTTTACAAGTATTTTAACTTTATTACCATGTTACTGAAAATGCTGGCTTGGCACTGAATACTGCTCTCACTTGTGTCCTCCTGTGTAACAGATTTTGAGTTAGTAAACACACTGAAAGTAAGGGTTCCAAGCACTGGTGTTTGCTTACAATCTCCACCTTTGGGGAAAATATTTATTGGGGTAGGGCATCCTGTGGAAATTTTCTTTTCTCCTTCTATAAAGTATATCAGTTTAATAGTTTTACTCTACTATTTTGTTCTGCTATTTTCATAGGGCAATTATTGCATATAGATACATAATGGGAATGTATACCAGGAAGAAGGAAAACTTACTTAAACTGTTACAACATTAGTGGTACCCAAGGACAACTGGGTCCACAAATTTCACTGAGCTGTGAAATTTGGAAACAACCTTAGTTTCAAAATTTTAACCATCAGAAAACCAAGGTTATGCTTATTTTTGCAATAAATGATGGGGGGCAAAAATCCAAATTTATTTATAAGACACAAACTGGCAGAAAAATCTGGCAACCGATTAGTTTTGTTGAAGGAGGAGTAGGTATTGTTTTATGTGATAAGTGAAACTGGTTTCTCCATGGTAGCAGTTTTCAAACTAACCTGTGCAAAGAGCCAAGACCTTTCTGAGTATGAACTAGGATGCCATGTTTTCAAACACTTATATCTTCAATCTCCACAACTAAACAAGGACTTGGGTCTGGCCTTGAAATGGACTTTTACAAAGGCTTGTGAAAAGGAGGGTGGAAGACATAATTTTCATAAAGACACAAAGATGGGGAATTAAAGAAGCACATTTCAGTACTTTCATAGTCTATGCTGTATTTTCCCTGGATGTGAATATAGGAAAAAGAGGAGTTCAGAAGAGCTGACAATGTCTTAAACAGTCTGTGCTAAGGATATCAACTATTGTATTGAGGAAGAAGAAAAAAATATATCAAGATCACTCCAGGCAGATTGAAGGCTTTCAGTGTCAACAAAATACAAGGAAGCATCCAAATAAGGCCCAATTGCAATCAGTATTGACTAATAGCTTAATCATTTAGGCCCAATTCACAGAATAAAATATCTCTTGCTCTTGTTAGTTATGTCAAAGGTTATCAGAAGAGAGTTTTAGTTGAAATTATGAAACAGAGGCTATTCATTCATCCTTCTCTGCTGCACTTTTTCTCTTAAATGTCTGGAAAAAGTTTTTCAGGAACCATACCTTCTCTCCCTCTTTATACATTGAATCATTCAGACTCCAGAGATTAAAGGAAAAACAATTTACCATATATAAAAACTCCCTGCTTTAAACATGACCATTAGGGTTCATATTCTAACAGAGGGACTACCATTTGGAAAATCATCTAGTGTTTTCTTAAAGCTACTTAGGCAAACAGTGTGGAGTCACTGACACTTGAGAAAATTATGCAAATTCTTACCCAAACACTGTTGACCATAAGACATACACTTGTACTGAGCTCCTTTCGATGAAGCACAGTGACCGCACTTCATCAGCAAAAATTCAAGTGTAGGCAAGTAAACTCCCTAAACATTTGACATGTCTGAGCTAGAAAGGAAAATTCCACCACTTGCACTCATCTGAAATCTAGATGTCCCACATGTAACACAAAGAACAATAAATAGTACATGCAGAAGCTTACTGGCCTTTCCTCCAGCTTGAGGAAGGAGTCAATTTGTGTTCCCAAACATCTAACTAACTATTCTGGTGCTTGGGGTTTTTTTTAATCTATCCTGTGTTCAATATTTCTTTGCAAGTGCAGAAGGGAAAATTTTTAAAGTACAAACTAGAGAAGTAAGCATTTGCACTTCTGTAGAGCCTTCCGCCAGGTGATGTTTTGGAACAATGGCAGAATGATTGAGATACTATTTCTTAGTATTTTAAAATACTTCCTAATTAAACAACTTAAATGAGTTGAGTAAGATCCATGGATTAAAAAAATTGTATAATTGCTACCCAGTAAATTACCTGACATAGGTTTAATATTGTGTTTAGATTTTCTGAATATGAGAATTCACCACTAAAAAGATAAACCACAAAAAAATGTTAGTGCAACTATAAAAGCAACAAAATTTTCCACAAATTTGTATAAAGTGAAGCATCTGTTTTTGGGTACATCACCCATCTAGCAATCCCTGCCATACTGTGCTCTCTCAGATATGTCCATATAAGCAATTTGTTTAAGGAATTTTACATTTGAAAAGGACCTGATTCTAAACCTTACCTGCCTACATGAACTGCATTAAATATCATAATGTGGACATCAACTGTGAGCCTGATCCAGAGGTCCTAATTCTCCATGGTCTTAGTAAGTCAGGTGAGAGCTGTAAGTTCTCACAGGTTTTGAGAAGTAAACTGATTAATTCTAACAGGCAGTCTCAAATAAATCATTGTATTATAGACAAAGTATTCATGATATTAAATATATCTCTGTCATTTAATGTCTGAAAAATTTCCATTTTCTTTTGCGGATTACCACACAAAACTTGCAGCTATATTTATAAGTGGTGGAACTGGAGCCAAATGTGTTTAAATAAGTTGAAAATATGCATACATTTTCCTTACGGAAAGCTAGTCAGTATCAAAAATATCTGTCATATCAATTAGAGCTGATGCCAAGCAGCAACTATTACCAAGAACCATGCTTCAGAGCATACAAAGCTTGATAAATTTTTTGCTTTCTTGAACTCAGCAAGCAAGATGGCCAAGAAGACCAATGGCATCCTGGACTGTATCAAAAATAATGATGCCAGCAGGACTAGGGCAGTGATAACCCCTCTGTACTTGGAACTGGTGAGGCCATACCTTAAATACTGTATGCAGTTTGGGGTCCCTCACTACAAGAAAGGCTTTGAGGTGCCGAACATGTCCAGAAAAGGGCAATGAAGTTGATAGGGAGCAAAAGTCTTATGAGGAGCAGCTGCAGTTGTTTAGACTAGAGAAAAGGAGTATCAGGGAGGACCTGCAACTACCTGAAAGCAGGTGGTAGCAAAGCAAGGTAGGGGTCGGTCTCTTCTCTCAAGTAAGAAACGATAGGACAGGAGAAAATGGCCTCAAGTTGCACTAGGGGAGCTTCTCAGGCTATTGGAAAAAACTTCTTCATGGAAAGAGTGGTGAGGCCCTGGAGCAGACCACCCAGGGAAGCAGTTGAGTCACCATCCCTAGGAGTATTTAAAGATGTGTAGATGTTAAACTCGGGGACATGGCCTAGTGGTGGACTTGGCAGTGCCAGTTTAACAGTTGGACCAATGATCTTAAAGGTCTTTTCCAGCCTAAACGATTCTATGATTCCAAGATGAAACATTACACAAAGTGCCCACAGCCAGCAGGAGCCTGGGGAACTGCAGGTTATACAGCAAACAGCCCAGATTAGAACCAGTCCTGTACAAACAAACATGAGGTGAAGGACTGCAGTGTAGGAGAACAAAACTACTTTTGAGGCAAGGTTGTGTGGTGAGATTAATTATAATACATGCAAAAACATAAAATTTGGTAATACCTAATAAATTGTTAATAGAGGCAAACAGGGAAATTACTGCTATCTTGAATTAGTGTTTTCAGCTGTGACTGAATTATAGAATCTTCCGTTAAACAAAATCATTATTGAATGAGTCAATGGAGCATGTAATAATAATGCTTGTCTCCTCACATATTTCATCCCCAGCAGAAGTGTTCAGATAAACTCTCATGCACAGATAGCAAAGTCTCTGCTTCATCAACAGACAGCATCTTGTGATTGCATTTCCTTCTCAACAGCAATGCACACATTGCAGTTTAGCACTTTATCAGTTTTGGATTTATTTTTTAATTAAAAGCCAATCTAACAAAACCAAACAAAGCATAAACCTTAGGGTATCAGTATATGTTAATCTTGTATTGTACTAAGTTTGTTAAATTGTACTGGAGGTTTTGTATATCCACACAAAAGATGTAACTTTCCCATGAACCTCGGTGCCTCTTTACCTGACACCAGCCCTCCCACCTGTCCTGGAGTCTGCTCCGATTGGTCAGCAGACCCTCCCTTCCCCCTCCCCTTTCCCAAGGGGGCACAAAACCACCTGGCCACATGCCCAGCGCTCTCTTTCCTACCAGGTTTTTCATGGAGTAAGTTCTGTAATAAAGCAGCAGGACTGTGCCTGAATAGAACGAGCACCTTTTAGTCTTTTATCCATGTCCTCGCCACAGTTCCCCCTCTGAGGGACTGGTGCTAGCCCGGCAGGGACCCTAGAGATGTGGGAACTCTGGCATGTTAATATAATATCCCATTTGTATTTATAATTTTATAAATATATATATAAAATATTTAGATATATTTAAATATATTTATGTACATATTCCCTACTCCCACCAAGAGGTCCTTTCGGAGTCTCCATTACTATCTTCCCTGTCCCTTTTCTCTCCATGACATCACGGTGCTGAAGCATGTCAGTGTGAAATGTGAGGCTCAAGATCACATTTCAAAACTAATTCTTTCTGAGAACAGGGCATGAATATTATTTTCTTCACGTATACATCTTCAATTCATTTTCTATACAAATTTAAGCAAAACTTTTTCCTGATTCCAGAACTCCATATGTAAGTTTTCTCCAATACATTACCCCTGGACTGACAACTGGTAGAGTCATTGATAATGTGTAAACACCAAGGTATTCTCTCATTTAAAATTAGACAGGGATACTACACATTTGACATCTATCTGCAACCAGCTTGCAGGACTTCTGACTTCAAGCACAGCCACTTCTTGCATTGGGTTTGAAGCTTGGTTTGCTTCTCCTCCCACTTGTCACAGAGAGAAGGCTGTTAGATTGCAATGAGTCTCTTTCAGCTGCTGCTGGACTTCTGTGGGTTGCTATGGGTGTGGAACTGCAGTCTCAGCCAATGTTGCCAAAGCTGTTGTTCTGCCAGCCACTTTGCAATATTTCCATCTCTCACTTTGCACGAGAAACACACTGTTAATTTCTTAATACACACAAGAGGCAGAACTCTTGTCCGATATGCTTTACCTAAGAAAATTAAATAAGCATGGGGTTTTTTGTACATATTACATATATATGTGTGTGTATGTGTGTGTGTGTGTGTGTGTGTGTGTGTATACATAAAAAAAGAAATCTATTATCTATTATTTGCTGGAGCTTCCTTGTATCATGGTTACAATTGGCAGCTAACAACAGAAAAATTAAGTCAGCTATAGATTTTTGGTTCTCTTTCAAATCCAAAGAATAAAAAATTTATGATGCTGTTCTGGAATCAGTCCTAAACATACATTCTTGGACTTGTTTTAAAAGAATTCTTTATTCCAAAAATAACTCCATATTCCAAAAATTTTGACTCAGTATATACTGCCCATATTAAAAGCTTACACAGCTATTAAAAGCTTAGGTTATGCATATTTCATTTGTTTCAGAAAGATACTGTACAGCTTTCATTGTCTCTGTAACAAATAGGTTGATTAAAACAGAACTTGTCAAGGCAAAGTTGTAAAATGTGATTCATGGCATAATGACTTTAAAATCAAATTCAGATCCCATGTAAGTAGATGCACCACTATGTTCTTCATTGCAATGACTCATACCAGATCTGAATTTGGCTCTCTGTTAGAAACTGAAATCTTGATACCTCCACTACAGCAACATCAGCCAATTTTGTTTCCTCTGTAAATTTTAGAGGATTTTGTGTTTTAGATCTGTCTTCAATTCAACACAATAGAGAGGTGCACAAATTCTTAAGGCACAACATTTGGACAAAGAGCATCTGGCACAGACATCCTGTGAGATCTTTGTCTCTGGAAGTATTTCTGTTTGAAGACCTAAAAATTCAAACAATAGGTCTTTCTATTTTTACTGCCTCTGACTCTGGGGTACAATCCAGACCTCTAATTTGAATTTTTCTAGTTTGGTGTCTAGGCTTGTGTAAAGGTGTTTGAGGAGAGTTACACAGTTGAAAACATATGCTTTCACAGTACCTGTCTGAACAGTAATCCAACTTAAATATCTGTATCAGGAAGCTGGTTTCACCATGTATTCCACAGAGACAGATATTTCTTCTTCCTTTCATTGATTTCAGTAAAATAGTTGAAGCTAGTTGCAACAATATGTACTTCAGAAGCAGCAATCCAAAAGCCTCTCTCCATCTGCAGAAAAGCCACACAGAGCTGAACCAGAAGTTACAGTGATGGAACTTCTCTGGACCGTTTTTCCTTGTTTTTGTTTAGGCTCCAGAGTCTGTAATTCCTTCCCTTTCCCCAAACCTGTGTTATGTACCTAAAGACGTCCTTACCAAGAGCCTGGAATTTGCTAACTCCTTCTGGCTTTTAAACATAGCTGGCAGAGGAAGCTGTGTGGCAGGCCCTGCTCTCCATCAAGTTGCTGAGTGACTGACAGTCTCAGCATCCACATGTCCAAAATATTTTGTCAAAGGAATGGCCTCTGATTTCTGAAAAGACAGATGTGGTTTGTGCTGAGAAAGAGGGAGCCTGACCCTACTGCACAGGGCCCGTATCTATGAGGGAGGAGTCTTCGTCTCTACCACTGAGTTTTACCTATTTCAATATAAACTGGGGGAGAAGGACTGCACTTTCTGCAAGGGAAATGCCTCAGCCAGCAGGTGACTGAAACAGTGGTCCCCTCACTTCTGGTCTGGCCCTATAAATGGTCTGTTTTCTGCTGCTTACAGAAACACAGGCATCATCTGTTTAAATGCTCGAAGTTAGGTAACCTTTGTGAAACAAGCCTTAAATGAGAAATTTTCAGGATGGCAACCATTTCTCAACAGTTAAAGCTTTCTATTCAGTCCAAATGAAGTAGCATTCAGATTCTGATCTGGATGATCAGTTAACATGAAGCACCAAATATGTTCATGTATATTCTCAAGTCCCTACAGTCATGATGTAACCAATATTTTCAAATACTGCTAAAATGCTGTCAGAGTTTATATGGAAAGGAGAACACATCTCCCCATGGCAGGGGAGTAGGAACTAGATGCTCTTTAAAGTCCTTTCCAACCCAAAACTTTGTATGATTCTACAATTACATGAAATTTTCATCATTTTACCTTTATAAATACAAATTTATTTTATAAAGGCAAGAAAAACAGTAAAATACATAATTGACGATCAGTCGTTTATAGCAAATGAAATATGAAAGGGATAAATAGAGACACTATAGTGTATATGCATATAGAATATCAATATATAGTAGTATATATAAAGTAGATTAATACTGATTTATGCTATTATGTGTTAGTTTACACAATATACTTTTATATAATTATTTATGAGTACTCAAAACTGTAGTAAATACTAATGCTGATATAAAGCACAGAAATAGCTAGGCCTTCAGCCCTGAAAATTCCAACAGAATTCCAAATTCCAACTATTCCCACAACACTAAGCTTATCCACAGCCTAAATATTTTATGGTGCAACATTTTAAACTTCACATTAAATAAACACCATGATTGTAACTTAGAAAGAAAAACAGAAATAAAAAGGCTATTGAAGTATTGTATGAGAGAGTTAACAGTATTGTAAGAGCTCTGGCTTCTGGAATATCCTGAGTTTTGAGTGCCTGACTTTATGACTTGGTACTGCACCAAAATTAAAAATTTCTTTATAAAGAAAAGAGGGAACAAAACCCAGCATATTTTCTTTGCGATTTTTCTACATGCTCTTGACTTCCTCAGTACATCTTTTAAATTGTCTAAGCACAGCCTTACACCTCTTTGTCTAACATTGGCTAAACAGAGACATAATAAGGAGGCCTCAACAAACAATAATCTGTCATACACCATATCACAGAGCACAGTGTGCTCCAGCTAGCTAGACCCGCTACTTTTCACCTACTTTCCATCTGCTGCTCTCTCTAATCCTCATGCATTAGGGCATGCCAATCTGCTCTCTAAATCATAGTAGCTCCTTGCTCCCATAAAATTCAGATTTAAGTAAAAAATGCCTTTAAAAATGTAACATGCAAAAGTGGATGTATGGCTTTGTGAATCTGGATGAGGAATTTATACTTGTTGCACTTACTTTTGTATTCACTCTTGTCTCTTGTCTGTTTATACATAAGCTTTCCATTGCAAGAGTTCTGTGCACACTTCTGATTAAAGCTATATCATCAAGGCTACTTCAAAGTCGGTGCAGAGACTACAGGTGTCATAATCTCCTGAAACTCAAACCCCACCAGCTGTCTACCTGATCTTCAGCTTCCCTGATCTTCAAGATACTGAGAGGCAATGCACGCAAGCCTCACGTACTGTTATTTATTCCTCTGCTTAACAAGAAAGGAGACCCAATATACACTCCTACAGTGCAAAAAAAGAAAAGGGGGGACTTTGTTTATGGCCAGACTAACACGCACTTAATGAGGCACACCATTTAGTCTCACCAAGGACAATGTCAGTGTGAACACAAATTATGTGTTTGTCATGCACTTTACAGAAAGGAGCCCCAGCTGCTGCAGCTCAACAATGACTCAGGAACACACTCAGAAGTGAAGTGGGGTTGGATATTTTTTTTTTAATGGATTAATTGAAAGTACAAAACCTGCTTGCCCTCATTATTTTTAACTTCTTTTTTTTTTCACTTTATCAGATAGCTTCTGTTGGACCTCATACAGGTACAGCTCAGACAGACAACCAAAGAAAACATAACTGTTACTGTTGTTTCCATATACTTGAAAGGCAACCTTTAAACGGGTTTAAAAGGTGTTCAAGGGCTTCTCTCCTTGAATAGCATCAGAGTCCTTACAGCAATACTGTGTAATCCTCAAATGTGCTTTGTTTTACTGACACAGAACATATAAACCAGACTAGAAAGTGCTCTTAGAATCAATGTTTATTGTGCAGGTCCCACATAAAGCTATGAAATATATCTGATGCCTGTTATGAGCAAATAGTAAATGAAAACTAGAAGATTGCTTCTGCACCCAATCGAAATAGTATACAGAGCTACCAGAAAGAAAATAAGCCAGGATGAAAAGAAACTTTACAAGCACAAAAGCTGTCCTGCACAAAGAGCCAAATGCAGCATATGTGCTTCTAAATCTCATCCTATTTTGAGGAATTTAATCATGGGTAAGCCTTTTACTACCACCTGTACAGAAATCAATGTACAGAGTACTTCAGGGCAGTGGAAATTAGGATAATAAATAGTATACCGAACAGTTGAACTAAAAGACATGAATCAAACCAGGGATCCAAACTTCTCTGCAGTAAAAGTTTTATCAATGCTCATTCTTGCAGATGGCAAGTTTGATTGCTATTCAGTAACACTCATTTTCATGTGAAATATTATTTCAACTTTGGCCTCTCATTTACCCAGTACAGAAACTACACAAGTATAAGTGGCAGGTGTCAGAGCTCAAACCTGCGGTGAACCATGCAGTTGTTTCCAGAGCTCTGGAGAGACTGCTAGTGTGATGAGGGTGCTCACAACCCTCTTACACTGAGATCACAAACTTTTTCTCTGTGAAAAAGTTTTCCTGGCTCAGAGGCAAGCCAGAGCAGAGTCCTGGAGGACCACTGACATCTGGTGGTCACTTCACTCTAAAGAGGGCTAAGTTACATATATTTGATTTTATTATGACTTGATCAAATTACGTCTTACAGGTGGTCTGACAGAAATACATGCCAGGGAAGCATTAAGTTACAGGTCTTACTCTGTGTTTATTAACTTAGTGGAATTTGATAGCTACAAGTAAATGCAGATGAACTGCAACATACAAACAACAAACTCAGTTAAAGCTGCCAGAACATTAATAGTATTGTTGGATTAAACCCACTCTAGAGATAATAAAGCTTTTCTAAATGGAGCACATTTAATTCAACAAGTTCTTGAGAACCACTGGATCATGAAATAGAATTATATAAAACTGACTTTTTGACAAATAAAAAAGCACATTTTTTCCTAAGTAAGATGGTTTTTATTACTGAAAAGGAGTAATGAGATTTAGGTCTGCTTTTGCTAGACAACTAACATGATATTAAATAATAAGCAGAAGTATCCAATAATTTTATCCATATTGATATTAGATGATAGATGGTGAGACTGCCCAGACAGAAACTGCCTGTTCTCTCCAGCAAACTTGAGATAATCTTGACACCTAAATGCAAATGTGCAGAGAGACCACAGCCACCAGAACTGGGCCTAAAATGTACTGAGGCCTGTTAGCACTAATTGTTGATAGGCAAACACTTAAAGCTATGCTTTATTTGTTGCAGCTATGTACAACTTGTAAACAAAAGTCTGAGACTTTCAAACATTCATGAAGCATATAAAAGTCTTACTAAACTGTCATGAGAATTTTCAGCCCTTCCCAAATGTCTTTTTTTCTGCAGAATGATTCAAAGTCTACTTTCAGGTAAATGTACGTTCCTTATTGATATGGGAGCTCAGTTCAAAATAAAACTCACAGCATCTGTTGAGTAGTAGGAAGTAATCAAAATGTTTTTCTGCACCTTTCCTCCATGCTAAAAGAGGGCAGTTTTGGAAAAAAAACAGAAGTACAGATCACCTCCAATCTTACTGTATTTTTTACTTACTGTCAACACGACCCTTATCCATAAGTAAACAGATTGCTAAATTACAGCTTTACCTTCAGTCTAGGCTACCTAACCAGACTGATAGATAGTGAACTATTTCTAATTACTTGTACAAAAAGGCATTGCTCTGCATGTGTTTTCTAGTCAGCTGTGGCACGTTGTGGGTGAGCATTTTATAGAGACGTGAAATTGCTAATGCTGCCAAGTGTGCAAAAGACAGCGGGTGCTCAGAGTGAAACATGAAGGGGTACAGGGGACACTCCTATGAAGGCAACTGTATCAAGCCACCCCAAAGAAGAAGCAAATGTGCAGCAAGATAGTTTGATTTGATTCTGCCAGAGTTTGTGGCTGAGCCCAAAAGGCTTTTGAAAGACAAGAGTCAGGTGTTTTGCTCCCATTTGTATTTCAGCAAGATTCTAGCATCTGTTGTCCAGAAATGCCTCTGGAGAATTTCATTTGTGTGGTACACAAATCACCGATGCTTTTATCTGTTTCAGGTCTTTTCCTGTACTGCTGCATGAACATACACTGACAAAAGTGGCTTCACAAGATTACTTTTTAACGCATTCCTAAAGATCCTACTGCAAATCAACAGAATAATCAGTATAGAGAAACTTGCTTCTGTATTCAACAGGCACAATGTTCCGATTAAATCTTACTCTGAGCATTTAAAATAAGAGCTATTTTCAGTATTTTAACAATGCTGATTTCTGCACAATAATGCATTTCATCTACAGTGAAAAGCTGTCACATTGCTGCATATCTATTAAATAAAAGCATTTTAATTAGGTCAGCTACTGGGTAAAGGAGAAAATAACCACTTTAACAATGCATTGTCACAGTTATAGGCCTTCGGCTGAAAAGAAAATCTCTTCTTTCCTTTGTCATCCCCCCAACACATATTTTTGAAAAATATCTCAGCATTGCCAACTCAATTATACAGCAGCAGGAGATGATTACTTTGTGACTATGTTCTAATTCACAGACATAATCGTTCTTCTACCTTTATATTTTATTGAAGATATTTTCCCGGGGGGTAGAGATGCCCTCCACTCACCACCAGGGGCAGACAAGGTCTAAAAATAATTTTGCCTGGTTCTAATCGATAGCACCATGTTGGCAAATCTCTTCCGAAGACACAGGAAAGCAAGATAACCCACCCCCGCCAGCATGCTGACCAGCAGGGTGGTGCCAAGAACCCTGGGAGCCCTTTTCTTGGCCACACGGAATGCTGTTGGCAGGACAGCTGAGATTAATATATTGTTGACGTGTCCCAAAACTTTGTAAAATGCTTTTCTCTTCACGACACGCTCATAATAAGCTTCCAAGTTGGGCCGCTTTCCATTTCCCCAGTTTCTTCTTGCTAACCCCAGAAACTTCAGGCGATGTAATGTGACAGCAAGTGACACATCTGCCAGACTGAAGAAATCACCACAGAGCCAAGGCTGATTTCCATCTTCTAAGGAGAGATAAAGCATCAAGCATTAGGAACTAATGGAATACAAGCACATTTAGTTTAGTGCTACTTCAAAGTACCATCTAATAAAGAGCAACAACAGTTCAGCTAAAATACAACTTTAATCAATGAACATTTTACTAATCCCTGTCCACTCTTTGCACAATATTGTAAAGTCTTAGACTCGGCAGCCTGGCCTACATTTGTTAAGGAAAAAAAAAAGATCCACATTCCAGGTTTATAAATTAAAACACACAGTAAATACTTATTTTCCTCAACTACATTTCTCAAATCTGGATTAAATTAAACAGGATTGGAAAGGAGGAAGGTTGTTTAGCTTTTACTGAAAAGCTGCCACTTGTCTGAAGAATTTATCATCTTGCCTATGTCATTCAGCTCTATGGCATTCACTCAAGAACTAACTCCAGCTAACTTGTTGGAGGCTTTAAAGTCAAAAAGAAATTGATCAGATGACTGACTTGCACCAAACATATCAGTCCAGTGAGATGACAGAATTTGTCTACCTGTCCCTCTTTTGTGTCTTTTGTTTTACACTGAGATGTTTGAGAAGTGACAAATATTCACACTGCTCACCACTAGTCAGGAGCACAGATGGAGACCCAAGGTACCCTCTCCAGTCAAAGAAAAGAGGTGAATCTTCCTGGGATGGCTTAGAGCAGTCACTGCCAGGCAGCCTCACACTTCACTGCCAGTGATCTGAACCACCATCATCTGAGAGGGCTGACATGTACTGACTATACCAAGAGCTTTTGAAACCCAGGATATGAAACTTGATAGCCAGCACAGCTATCATAGCTGCCAGCATAAGTACTCTGTTCTAGCCTAGATCTCAAATAGAGAGGACTATGCTGTTCTCATCTCATTTGTAACTTTTGCAGTTCGTCCCACACAGCAGGAATGCAAAAATGCTGGCAAGAATACTCAGCAGCAGGTCTCTGGAAGCAGAGAAATTTTGCAATCTCCTTCCCAACACATTTTCCACCAGAGAAAAGCAACAGCTTGGCACAAAGCTGGTACCAGTCCATTCTGACTGGTTATGCAGGACTGAAAGAAAGGCCTCTGTAGAAAAGGAGTGTATCCTAGGTTGCTGAAAGGAAACCTGGTAATTAATTCAGTGCATTAAATACGGAAAAAGACCAAATAATCTATTCTGTGTGAAAGAAGGATGCCTGCAGTGGCATCAGTAGAAGTTGAGGGATTCAAGCAGTTGCAAGAGAAGCAGGAGCTCTGAGTTTGATCAGGACCCGGGGAAGTACAGAACACAAACATCCGAAGTGGGAATACCTCAGACAAAATTCAAAGAGGCAATAGCCCCATGTTTTACAAAATCCTGTGACCCCACCAGTTTTCATAAGATCATCAATACTTTATCAGTTGACTCCTTGCTATTTAGCAGACAAGGGAAAGGGGCTGCTGGAAATGGTGGCAGACATAGTTTGCTGAACAAAATCCTTCCATCCTTTATGAGTTAAAATATTTTCTGTGGCTCTTTCACTGTTGAGTCAGTAGAAAATTTAATCTAGATTTTCAACTGCTGTTTCAAACCTACAGTTGTGATACTAACAAGTAATTATTACAACAGCTATTTATAGAGCTAAATGCAAAAAGTTATTGATGTGAGCAGATGCAGTTGATATTGACTGATGCTTCACGCAGGTCCCAGTGAAGTCAGGGGAAGGACTCCTCTTAGCAAAACTGGGAGTTGAACCACACTGTGAATAAGCAGAGTGTTAATCTCATTTAAACAGAATTTAGGATGCTGACATGGTTAAGTGCCAGTGAGTATAGATCAGGGGGAAAGCCAGAATTGCAGACATCCTTGTAGTGGGGTGTTATAAACCTGTTAGCCATCATGAAGAGGCAGATGATGCACTCTACAGGAGGCTGGCAGAAATCTCTCAATTTCCATTCCTTGTACTTATGGGGGACTTCAGCCTGCTAGATGCCTGCTGAAAATACAACACAGTGGAGAGGAGGCAGTCTAGGAGATTTCTGGAGTATGTGGAGGAAAACTTGCTCTCAACTGGAGGAGGACTCATGGGTAATGTGGTGGTCAGTGGCTGTCTAGGGCACAGCAACCATGAAATGATGGAGTTTTCAGTTCTGGGTGAAGTAAGGAGAGGCACCAGCAGAACTGCCACCTTGGACCTCTTCCAGGCAGACTTTGAACTGCTTAGGAGATTGATTGACAGAGTCAGGAGTCAGTCCTGGAAGGCATAGTACAGGAAGGATGGGCAAGATTTAAGGAGGAGTTCTTAAAGGTACAGGAACAGGTTGTTCCCATATACTGTCAGGGAGAAAGACCAGCCTGGTTAAACAAAGAACTTAGGCTGAAACTCAGGGTAAAAAGGACTGTGTCTCACCTCTGGAAGGAGGGGTGTAACTACAAGGATGTCATAATGTTATCCAGGAGAAAATCAGAAAAAAAGCCAAAGTGGAACTTAATTTGGGCACTGCAGTAAAAGACAACAAAAACAATGCAAATACGTGGCAGCAAAAAGAGGGCTAAGGAGTCTCAATCCTTTGCTGGATGAAGGGGGAAACATAGTGGGGGATGAGGAAAAGGCTGAAGTACTTAATGCCTTCTCTGACTCAGTCTTTAACATCAAAACCCATGGTCCTCAGGATGTCCAGCTCCCAGAGCTGGAAGTTGGTGATGGGGACCTGAAAGAAGCCCCTACAACCCAGGAGAAAATGGTTAGTGAACTGTCATGCCACTTAGACACCCACAAGTCTATAGGTCAAGATGGGATGTGTCCAAGAGTAAGAAGGGAACTGACAAAACCTTGGCAATTATTTCAATCATTTACTAGCAATCCTGATTAACCACAGAAGTCTCTGTTGCCTGGAAATTAGCAAATGTAACACCTATCTACAAGAAGGGTCAGGAGGAAGGTCCAGGAAAGACCTGTCATCCTGACCTCAGTACTGGGAAGGGTCGTGGAGCAGATCATCCTGAGTGTCACTACATGGCATGTACAGAACAAGTAGGGGAACAGACCCAGCCAACATGAGCTTACAAAGGCAGGTCTTGTTTGGCCAACCTGACCTCCTTCCATGACCAGTGACCTGCTTACTAGATGAGGGAACGGCTCTGGATATTATCTAGACATCTGTAAAGCTTTTGATTGGCTCCCAGAGCATTCTCCTGGGTAAATGGGCTTGGCTGGATATCCAGGCCCAGGGAGTGGTGGTGAACGGAGTTACATCCAGTAACTCCAGGTGGCTGGTCACTAGTGGGGCTCCCCAGGGCTCAGTATATGGGCCAGTCCTTTCTAACAGGATGAGAGGAAATGGCCTTAAGTTGTGCCAGGCAAGGTTCAGATTAGATATTAGAAATGTTTTTCACTGAAAGAGTGGTCAGGCATTGGAATAAGTTGCCCAGGGCAGCATACAGCAGGATATGGTTTAGGAGTGGTTATGATGGTGCTGGGTTGACAGTCAGATTAGATCATCTTGAAACTCTCTTTCAACATTGATGACTCTGTGATTCTGTAAAAAAATTGATTTTCATTTGGGTGGTGGCAGGTAAACAGGTCTTCTTTCCAAGAGGGTGAGAGAAGAGGGGTTGCCTAATGATTACAGCAATTATTCAGATTGTTTATTCTGTATATACCACAAATATCAGCAGAGTATCTGCACAAGATTATAATAAACCTGTGTTAAACATTAAGGTTGTGATCATTATAGTGAACTGAAGCCTACACCTATAACATTAACATTCTGTAGTTTATTTTTTTCTGATTTTGTTGATAAAAATACTAAAAAATTGTGCAGCTAATTATTTTGCAACTCATTTTGCTGAAAATGTGATCAACCACTCTCATGAGACAGTGAGAACTCACTGACTGGAACAGTAAAGTAAGCTAGTATTTAAAACTGTATTGATCCCTTCTGTGATGTATAGATCAATATATACTAAAAGTATCAAATCTGACACGCCATTAAAAATTGGTTTATAATGGTGCTGTCAACAAGTTTACTCAGTATCCTCAAACAGAAATATTAAAAGGATTTAGCAAGAAAAATTCCTTACCTGGTGTTTCTTCATTTCGCCGCTGCAATTCAGTCTCAACCTGATCCAAAACTTTTTCCAGTTCATCCAGTATTTTCTTTAGGTATTTTATATTATCATGGTCCAGCAGTTTAGACTAAATAGACATACAGGTTAGTGTTTTAATCATCATACAGAGTTTATACTTTTATCAGAGAAGCCTATACTTAGGGTACTACAGTGTCTATTCATAAAACGTGATTATTTTCTCCACATAGTCAGCTGAATACTACATGGATACTGATGACAATTCAGAAAATAGAAGAAAACTTTAGAGATGACAGATATTAAGGTTTGTCTACACCTGAAGGATGGTCAACAGCCCAAAACCAGCACTGGTATGTACTTACCTTTGAAGTCAGTGGGACCAGTCCAGTACTTCAGCACACACTTGAAGTGTGTAGCTGATCTGAGGAAAGACTGTTTCATGCCTTGAAGGGTTAAACCACTGCATGACATTACTGGTAATGACAGGTAAAACAAATGTTTATATTGTGACAAAAAAATCTAACACTAACAAGCTCATAATAAAGGGGCCCATGCAAAGGAGTTTCTTACCTTAAGGCGCTTCTGTTTTGCTATGTAGGCATCTTGAAGGTCTGGATTTTCTTCTGCAAGTTTCTTCAATTCTGATTCTGTGTTGCTTATTTGGCCTGAATTTAAAAACAACAACAACAACAACAACAACAACAGAAAAAAACCAAGGCAAACAAAAAAAGGAATGACAAATATTAGATATCCAAACATACTAATAACACAATCCACAGGAACTGATCAGTCACCTGTGTACAAACATCATACCAAAGAAATTGGAAATGCTGCTTCAACACAGCACCTGTACCAGGTGAGAATTAAATACTTCACATTTTTAAATTGACTCACCACACCTTCAGCTCATCAGTTTGCAATGTGAATGTGCTGGTAGGCCCACACTGAGATTTTTTGTCACTGTAGGTCATATACATAATTTTACAACAAAAGCCTTAATGCCACTGAATGTGGATCCCAGGTGTTCTTATTTAACTAGAATGTGATGCCAGTCTGCGATCCTTTAGGAAATGATCTTTAAGAACTGCTGGCATGTCCCAGAAAAATATTCGTTACATGATTAAAGGAAGGAATGATGTGACAAGTTTAAGTTAATTTTATTGATTTCTACTACACGTGTATAGCCTATTTTCTTAAAATAGGGCTTTGCTTGAAAATGCCATACTTATATATGTAGCATACCAAAAGACAGTGATTTATAAATCTTCTAAAAATAAGTATTTCTAATTATAAAATGAGAACAAAAGAATAACTATAGGCATGAATCACCTCTCACTTGTACTTGATAATAAAGTTTAGTTACAATTAAATCTGATAAATTAAAGTGATAAAAATTATTTCCAGAGAATAACTCACAAGAACAAACTCACTTTTTATAAATTCATTTCAACATGACTGTGAAAGCCATCCTTCAATATAGTGTATGAAGAACTTGAAAGATGTACTCATACAACTAAAATCTTACATATGCAATTAATTACTTACTTGGATTTGGTATGCATAAACATAATACACAACTGGCTTATGCCTAATTATATCTATCAGTCTGAAAAAAAAACTGTTTCAAGCTGAAAATTAAACCATCACCAACCAGGAGAAACTTGAAAATGCAAAGGAACTGCTAAGAAACATCCACAGGTTTTCCAAAAAACTGCTTCAAATCAAAAAATGTAGGCTATGCTTTAAGCATAAAAAGACAAGAAAACATTCCAATTTAGATGAGCAATAACGTTAGCCCTACCAGTATGAACATGTGCAAACTGAGAACAATTTATACCAATTAGAAGCTAGAGCAGAAGAATACATACAGCAAGAAAAGCAGAAGACAATGTTGTAAAGTGAACTATAATAAAAGCACTGATTATTACCATGTGGAAGCAGAAAAACTATCCACAATGCCTATGAATAAAGCACAATAGTTCAATAAGCAGTTAGCATCCACATTTGGAAAAAAAAACCCAACAAAACTGCCAAACCAGACAATGCACTGATGTAGGAGAATAATCCATGTTCTTGGACAAGGGGGAGTGGCTTTAAACTGAAGGAGGAAGATTTAGATTAGATATGAAGAATAAATTCTTTCCTCTGAGGCTGGTGAGGCACTGGAACAAATTGCCCAGAGAAGCTGGGGACTCCCTATCCCTGTAAGTGTTCAAGGCCAGGCTGGATGGGGCTTGGAAAAGCCTGGTCTGGTGGAAGGTGTCCCTGCCTACAGCAGGGACATTGAAACTGTCTTTACTGATCTTTAAGGTCCATTCTATGATTTTATGATCCTATGATTCTGTTACCTCAGTAACATCAATCATGCAACTATGTGGAAAATCAACTGCCTGCCTGCATTTCTGACAGCATAACAGCGTGGCTAGTAAGAGAACTGACTTACCAAAAGTTTTAAGGAGGAGGATAAGGCATTTCTTTGGGAATAGGATTCCTCAAACTAACACAATATGACCTTTTATGATATCGTGGACTTACTAATAGTATAGTTGAATAATATTTCAAAGACTCTGCAGTATTTGAGTTTGTTCTAGAGAGCATTCCAAAATATCATACAAAAAACCCCAAAAAAACAACACTATATAAACCACTGACATTGACAAAAAAATCAGAGATCTAAGAATGCAATTATAAACAGGAAATCATCATCCAGCCATGCTGTCAGGAGTTGATACTTGTCCTAGAACCACTTAGCTCTTTGTAATACATAGAAGGAAACATAAAGGCATCAATTAAAAGGTTGCCATGGTACAAAAATTATCTCCACAGACACCTCAAAAAATAACACTTCCTCTTTCCCATTTTCAGATCACAACAGAAAACACAATCAATAAAATTCAATAAAAATTATGAGCACAAATCATCAAGGACTGCAACTAAAATTCGTAAACTGTGTGCAGGATTGTGTGTTTCAGGTGGACTTAAAGAAGATGAATGTAATGAAGCAACCTACTAAGTTATAGGCATTCAGAGCTACACCAGTACATACTACGGATTCTGCTGGTAGCATAGGCTGGAATCATGGAGTCCACTGTTAACTCGGGGTGCAGGATGCAGCCATGTGTGTAGGCATCCATAGGCAAGGAGTCTAAAAGCTCCCTGTAGTGTTGCACCCTTGGATAATACATGCTCCCCTCTTCTGGCATTAATCTTGGTACTTCCTCTGCAAAACAAAGTTAAAAAAAAAGTTAAGAAAAGACAAATCATCTAATTGACCAAAGTTCATTCAGTCCAATGATGTAAAAACTACAGTACAGAAATCCTATGGAAAGCATGATTGGAAGCATTCCTGCACATCAATGAGTTTTACCCTATCCTCAGTCTGCCTGGGCCCCAACTCCTTTTCTGACTAAAAGACAGCACAAATTTATGTTCACTCAACAATGAAATTTTCTTCATGCCTCAGAAATCTCAGCACTAAATCCTTGAAACACAAAATGCTGCCACCTTCACACCCATACAAAAAACAGCTCTGTATTTCCTTCAAAAATTGAGGCAGACTTTTTTTTTTGGTGGGGTTTTTTGTGGTTTTTTTTTACAGTACAGGCACAAAGAACTTCAAAACTCTGCACATGGTCACTTCCAAGGCTTCTCTTCCTACTCTTCTACCTCTTCATTCCATTTTGGCTCCAAAAATAATTTGCTTATTCTGCTTCCATTGTTCTACAGAAGATTATTCTGAAATTAAACATATTTCTTCTTATCTCACAGATAATCTGGACCTGCTCAACAAAGTCAGTCATGTAGTTCAGTATGTTATTGCTCATGGCAGTGTCACGCCAGGGTTAGTGCAGCACAGTGCTGCTGCCATTCCTGGCCTCTCCAGCCTTCCTGAAGGGCTAAGAAGGAAAGTGGTAGGTTTTACTTATAAAGGTTTACTCATGAAGGCGCTAGAAATCCTTCCATTCATTTTAGAGGAACATGTTTTCAACACAAACGGCTAACTATTAGGAGAGCCCGTTTACTTGTGAGACTGTAAACATTTTCTACCCTGAAAGAAGAGTCCTGCAGCGACACAGAGCTGCCCCCAGCATTGCTGCAAGCTACAGGCTGAGGGGAAGAACCACATACTGAAATGCCTGTGAGATTACCATCTACAAACGTCGCTTCAAGGTAATCAATAATCTGAGTTGCCTCACAAATGATGTTTTCCCCATGGATGAGGACGGGTACTTCTCCCGAGGAGCTCAAGCGCATGAACCACGGCTCGTTGTGCTCGCTCAGCGGCAGGTTCACGTCGTGCTCCTCGCACTTCAGCGCCTTCTCGGCTATTGCCAACCGCACCTGGAACGGCACCGCCAGGGTCACCCGGGCGGCATCCCCGCCCGGCCGCTCCCCCGGCCCCGCCTCGGCGCGCCCGCGGCCGCTCCCCTCCATCCCCGTCCCTCCATCCTTCCGTGCCTCCCGCGCCGCTGCGGCCGCGGGCGCGCAGGGGCTGTGGGCACGGCGGGAGGCGGCGATCCGGGGCCCCGCGCCCCCGCCCACCCCTCACCTTCTGCGAGGAGAAGGACTGCGTCCAGTGGTACAGCACCAGCGGCGCCATGCTCAGCTCCGCTAGGCAAGGCCCGGCTCGGCTCGGCTCGGCCCGGCAGGGCCCTCGGCGCCGGGCGGGGCAGGAGGCAACGCGGGCTCGCAGCGGCGGCCGTGCCCGCCCCGCGCCGATCCGCACTTGGAAATTACCCGAAGGGGATGCCCAGCAGATGCGGGGGACACCCCCGTCTTCCCCCCACCCTCAATGCTCGGAGAACAGCCCTTCCGAAGGGGAAACCGTCTGCAAAGCCGTCCGCAGCATCCCCTAAGGAAGCGCAGGAAGATGGATGCGCAAGTAGGGAAGGTCACATGGCAGGGTTTAGCTTTTTATATTTATTTGTTTGTGTTGATTTTTTTTTTTTTTTTTTTTTTAATCAGTGCTTTCAGTATGAATTCCAGGGGCATCGGCAACACGCGTTTGGGGGGAAAAAAAAAATACCATAAGTCATCCTACATTGGACCCTGTGGGATAGATCCTCTTATGCAAAATGAGTCATAGCAAGAAGGAACAAAGCTTTCGAAAAACTTCTTTTGCCTCGAGATGTGTTCTTTCAATCTCAAGAGAGAAAGTTTCTTAATTATATTTTTCTAGACAAAATTAGAAAATCTAACAGTTTTGCAGGCTTTTTTCATTTTTCCTTGTGTGAAGCAAGGTCCTTTCTGAAAAGCATTTGATAGCAAACAATGGCTTACATCATCAGGAAATGCCTACTCTGTATCTTACACTGGAGATAGTTTAGAAGAAGGGATTGCTGATAACAATTAGATGCTATCAGCAACAGCAGGCAGATTTTAGCAAAGTAAAAAACACAGCGAGATTACAGAGTCCAGAGTATTGTTCTCTTCATTCTGGCTGCTCAATTCCTAGTAAAGGCAAGTACTTGAGGTAAGCCTGATAACTGAGTCCCACGTGCCATTTCTATATAACACATGAACCCCACAATCAGTATCTTAAACACCTGAACCTAGTATTTTGAGAGTATGTTGTATCCCAATAGCAAGAACATTTAAGGGAAATTTTGACTAATATAAAGCAAGGGAATGGATTTAAGTCACTGAGACAAGGTAATGGACAAATCTTATAAATAAAAAGGAAAGAAACAAAAAGCCAGCTTCCAGCCCCGTACTAGGCATGGGAGTAGGCACAAGGGCAGCCCCATGCCTTCCTCAGAGACCACTCCCTGCTAGAGTCACAGGCCAAAATAATCTCTTGCATGCACGATGATAGGCTTGTCACAAATCCCAGCTGATAGCAATCAGTGTTACTCATGGTAAATCCCAAATTTGAGGGAATTTAATTTAATTGTTATTCTTCAAAATGCTGGACAATGTGCTTAGAACTGAGAAGAAGAATGCAGTTGATGGCATTACAGCTAGATTTACTGCTCTTTAAGAGATGTGTCTAAGGTAAGAGTGCTGGAATATACTCTCATGCACAAGGGCTTTAACCTTTGACTCACTAACATGGATATTCTCACAGGTCCCTGCCTAGGCTGCTGTTCGGCTGCTCCTCACAGCTAGATCCCACAGTAACTCAAGGGAAAGAACTGGGAACTGTTTTATGTTTGTTTTTTTTTTTTTTTTTTTTTTTTTTTAATTTACATGAACTAGACACTTTCAGGTTTCTGTTTTGCCTTTTTCCTTAATTTGGCCTTTAAATCAAGACATTGTCATTTCATCAATTACCACATTGACCATTTCTCTTGGTCCAGCTAATTAATTTAATATCACACATGGACTTCTGTGTTTGAGTTATATTTTGTTCCCTGGTTTAGATGTCTAGAAAGGCAAGAAACTGTATCTACCTTATAACACAATAAAGAAAGAAGGACCAATGAGAACAGTATTTCCTTCTTCAGACTTTTCAGACAGAGCAGCTGCAATCATATACAAATGTTGCTTCTTCCTAACCCAGTCATCCATACTGCTATGAAACACAGGAAGGACATTGACCTGTTGGAGCAGGTCCAGAGGCCCACATGATTAGGGGGATGGAGCACCTCTCCTATGACGAAAGGCTAGGAGGATTGGGATTGTTCATCCTGGAAAAAGAAGGCTTACAGGTTGGCGAATTGTGGCCTTCGGTACCTGAAGGGAGCCTACAGGAAAGACTAGAGGGACAAGAGCAGGTAGTGACAGGACAAGGGGGAATGGCTTCAAACTGAAAGAGAGTAAGCTTAGATTAGATATTAGGAAAAGATTCTTTACTCTGAGGGTGGTGAGGCACTGGAAGAGGTTGTCCAGAGAAGATGTGGACTCCCCATCCCAAGAAATGTTTAAGGCCAGACTGGAATTGGCTCTGAGCAACCTGGTCTAGAGGAAGGTGCCCCTGCCCATGGCAGGGGTGTTGGAAGTGGACGGTCTTTAAGGTCCCTTCCACACTAGGCCACCCTGTGAGTCTCTGATAAATACCACCGCGGTGTCCCTGTTCCCAGCCCTGGTTCAGCGGCAGGAGGGAGTGACTGCGGCTGGGATCCCGACAGGGCTGTTCCCACGCCTGACCACACGAGGCCTCCCTTTCCCGAAACACGGCGCAAGGACCCTTCCTTCTCCCGAGGTGAAGAAAAAGGGACAATTCCTTTCTCTTTCTTTCCATCCACCTGTGTTTGCCCCTGTACCTTCTCACACCCACAGAAAAGCAAGCAAAAGGGACAGATTATGGAAGAGCTCAGCACATCCTGGAACACCTTGTTCCATAAGCATTTACACAAGGCTTTACACAACCAAAATGAAAGTCTCCTTAAAGGCACGTTTAATGTGGAAGTGCCATGAATACACAAGCGGCACTAATGCAAATCTGACTGGCATCTTGACATCTTGTGGCTTCAAGCAGACCCCCTAGCTCTGTGTGAGAAATAATTTTTCCTACCACATTGATGTTCTCACCCTGTTTCTCTACATAGCCTCTCTTGGGCCTTTTTTAGCATCCTATACACGTTTACAAAAATATATGTATATATGCACACCCCTTTGCAAGTTTTTTTAATGCACATATTTTTACATCATGGAAAGAAAATAACATTTGCAGCTAATGCTAAAAATAAAAAAACCCATTTTAATAAGCAGTTATATATAAATTGGGTCAAAGATCTGAAAATCAGTATTCTGGTAATCAGTTTTCTTTACTTCACCTTTCACTCCATGTTATTTATAAGAAACACACAGGCCAGATGTGGCATTAAAGTAATTGATGCAAGTTAAAGAAACCCTGTTTTTTTCTTATCAGATCAATCCATATTGCACGTATTGAAACACAAATTTATTAGAATACAGGGACAACAAAATACATTTTTTTTCTATGCAGCCATAGCCTTTATAGCTGAAAATTAGCTGGATTCTGTGTATGAATCATTAACAGATGCACTTGTTCAGTTCCATGTGAAGAACTGGCTTTACTGGCTGTTGCAGGAGTTAATACTCGCTGGGAAAGTAAGACAGGTTCTGTTCTAGACCTTCTCTCATCAATGGTTATTGACTAAATTCCACTGGCAGATGCTGCTTTACTGGTGATGATATGAGTCAAAACAACAGAGCATTGAACTCAGGTACACAGCTGAGACTTAATACTGACGCAAGAATTCACAAGAACTTTCTTTAACGTGGCTGAAAAACTAGATATACAACTATACAGAAAGAGTGAGAGCAGCGTTGTCTTGATAGTCACAGCTGAGACTATCTGTGCCCTAATTTAACTGCATATAAAACCAGGGAGCGATGGCAATTCTAGATAGCTGATTCATGTTCTCAGGAAATATAATTAGTTACCATTTTATATCCAACAAAATCAACTTATAATAGAATGCAGTTAGTCACTTTCAAAGTTATTTAACATATCATACTACATTTTCTTCAGGGATATCGCCACAAAATTCTGTCAAATTTTCCCTAAATACTACAGTATTTCTGTTTCATGCAGGAGTTTCATATGTAAATACATCAGAAATACTGCTTAATAATTATTTTTTTAAATAAAATTCTTAGAAGTTTTATAGTAAGCCTATTTCAAAATAGTTATTAGTAATTTTGATGTAACAAAAATATGTTCTAATGATCTACAAATCTCAACAGTTTTGATGATTGGAATTAATTTTCCTGAATTACTGGACTTTTAACACACAGAAAGAGATTTAATGTATTTTCATAAGGTGAAAAAAGTGCAGCTTCTTAGCTGTAAACCTTAAAATCTAGGTATTAACATTAAAGCTTTATCAAGTCTATCCCTCCTCAAGCATTTATGTAAACAGCATCTTTACTATAAAATCTAACCTATCAGCCAAATTTAAAACATTTTTTTTTATACTTGCTAATGTTTGTTGTCTCTGTGCACTAGTGTAATATGCTGGCTCACAAACTTGGATCATTACCAGGCTTTTAGGAACAATTCTGTATCATCACTTCACATGCTTCATCTTCCCTCACGTTAACTTAGACGAGTAACCCACAACAGTGAAAACTTTGTACCTCTGTGCATAACATCCAGGTGTCGATTTTTATACTGGTTTTAATCTAACAGTGATGACATTTTGTTTGCACAGCACTGTCTGGCACACTGGCTTTTGGTTGCCCATTAAAATTCACGTATTACTACAACACAAACAATGAATGTAAGAAATAGTAACTTCCAGCTATTGCCTATTGCCAAAACCAGAGTGCACAATTTTGACCTTGTAAAATGGATTGGACAGATGTTGAAACAAAATCCACCAAAGTTAGAGGAGTGATTTTTACTGACTTCAGTGAGTCCTGTACCTGTTCTTCAGCCAGTTCAAATTCTATTACAATCACACTGCAAAATATAAATACAGAAATATAAACAAAAAATAAACAATATAAATACAAAAAGCCTTAAGAAAATCTAAGGAGTTAAATACAATTTTGTCCTTTGAAATATAAATGTCCTTTGAAGCCTCATGTGTTATTTTCTTTGACTGGAAAACAGTTCTAAAAATCTTTCCTGAAAAATTATAGAAATCAGATTCTTTCCATGCCTGAAAAAAACCCAAAGTTTAATAACATAAAAATTTTTCTAAAAATCTTGTTACACTTTCTGTTGGAAACATAAACACTTTGATAAGTTAATTTGTAAATAAGTTTAAACATTTAATCTTTTTCCAGCAAACTGCTCAGAAAAACAGCTTTAAGATGATTTAAAGCATGATCGTGTACTTCCACACCTTGTTATTGGCAAGTAAAAAAATAGAGGTCACTAAGGAAGATCCAATATTTTAACAATATTAATCACAGGGACAACATAGAAATAGAGGTCTGTTTTAAATAAAGAAATTCTTGTTTCTTCAGCCTTAGTTCTTGCTGTTAGCTCACTACATCTATGCAAGCTGGAATAAAATGTAAACAGTAACAAGCAAAATATTTCAATTAGACTCCTTGAAATCTCACTTCACGAGACAGTCAGACATCCATGTTAGACAGAAGTTAAAAAAAAAAAAGGATTTTGAAAAGCTTAGGTCATCATCTGTCCCAGAGCACCCTGCATCAGCACTGCTGCAGGGAGGGAGGCTGTTCTTTTATGTCCATCATGGGCTCCACACCACTACAGGAAAATCATGGTTGCTGTCTGGGCAACCCAGCTCACTAGTGCTCATGGCAGGGTGGGAGCCATGACTGTGGGTAGAATATTTTCCCCCAATCTTAATCACATCATTTATGCATCACTATTGCATTGTCTTTTCAAATTATAGTACAGCAGAAACAACCAGGAAATTGTAGTGGTCAATATATCTATATATTACTGTATATTTACTGAATTTTGAAAACTAATTAATTCTTATTGCTTGAAATTAAACAACAGCAGACTATGAAATAGCTAATTACATTCACTATCAAATAGCATGCAAATGTAACATTCACCTAACTCAATAAGTGAGACCCTCATTTGTGAAAGTAAAAATAGGACAAGATACAGTTTTGGGTAGCAATAGATCTGGGCACTGAATCACTGTCTATGTTTTTTTGGCACTGACTGAAACATGCTGGCATGATTTTTTTTCTCAACTGCATAATGTCACTCACAAATAGAGAACAAATACCAGAGCTACTGTTCTGAAAACACACTTTCCCTACCACATTTAAAGAAATCCCAATGAGAAAAAAACCAAAAAACACAAAAAAAAAACAAAAACAAAAAAAAAAAAAACACTATACAGAGAGAGGGATGAATTTAAATCCTGTGTGTGTAACTGATACAAATGAAAGTATGAAGTTGTCTCTGTGCCCTGTGCGAGCTCAGGGGAGAAGTGAGGGCAGCAGGCAATGGTATGTGTCTGAAATAACAAACCCTCTCCACTAACACCCAAGCTAAGGCACTGGTGTGGGGGCAAAGCCAGAGGAGAGAAGCTGCAGAAGCTGAAATGAGCTTTTCAAATTTTACAGAGACGTGCAAACTGATGTGGGGTGGAGGAAGATGCGGAGCCTTGGCTTAATTCCTGTAGTGTCTTGTCAAGTCCATCGGGAAAACACAAAGGCAGAAGTTGACCAGTACATTACAGTCCTTGGAGCAAAACAAAAACATTATAAAAGCACAGAAGTTACATTAACTTGAGTCGATATGAACAGTGCTTTGGGACAAGGAAGTAAGAATATTCTTTTGGCCCAGGGGATAATCTATCTTTGCAAGATGAGGAAATTGACAGGGTTTCATTCTTGGCCTTAAATAATTAAAAATTCCCCTCTAATATGCTAGATAGGCCACTGCCACAGACCTTCAGGGCTATCTTACTTCATTTCAATATATTGCACAAAGTGGAAACTGGAAAAAAAAAATTAATCTCAGCTTCTCTCTGATTTCACTTTACAATATATTTTAATTCCAATTTTGACATTGTGTGTGACCCAAGACAGTGGACCAAAGAGCTGTTTTTCAATTCACTTTTCCTCCTATACAAAAGCTTCATGTTTTAGCAGTTCTAAGTCAATGGAAAACATATGCTAACGTGAAACGGGAGTCTAACAAGTACAGGGTTCATGTCTTGGAGCAATGTTTTAATACTGAGATTAAATTTGTATTCCCCCTAAGCTGCGTTTTGTTTGAACTCTATGGCTTGTGATCCCGTTTCCTCCCGCTTTCTTGATGTCAGCTACTTCAGTGCTGGCAGAAGATCCCTCTGAACTGCAGCTGCATTTGTAAATGTTTCATCAAAGGCCTGAACGTCTGGTAAGCAGCAGACCCAGTGTGGTGCTACGAATGTGATCTGGGTCTATCTCGGGGAGGAACAGCATGACCGTATTTACTGCCGATGCTATTCTGGGGGCTGGATGACGTGCTTCTCCCCTCTGGCTGAGCAACACTTGCCCGTTCGTCTTTCAACACTCACTCCCAGCATGACAGGATGAAATAAAACAAAATTTACTGGTAGCAAGCCTACTTGCATATTGAAGACTTCCATTCTAGCAACTTCATGCACACACATGGTCTTATTCAATAATCATGTTAAACATTTTGTACTCTAGGTAGATAAGATTTTAGGCTCCATTTAAAAAAATAAAACTGTAAAAAGATAAAGTATTACCTCATAAAATAATTCAAATTATTATGGGGACACAAGCTTATTTGTCCCCATAAATGAACTCTTAACTCAGGACGATATCAACACAGTAGCTCCAACTCTGCACACACTTCCAAATGTGAACAGCAGCTGTGTCTCCCAAAAACTGTGAAAGTAGGGGGGAAAATACTGTATTTGTTAAAGCAATTGTGCACGTAGAAGCACCTCTTCCAAAATCAGACAAGTAGTTTACAAACTGAAACTCACTCAATAGCCAGCAGAATGAGCCAGGCACTTCTAGTCATTGATTAAATCCAACCTAGTGCAAGATTTGTGCTAGACTTTGTGAGAGAAAGGAGGAAAAAAAAATTTTAAAACCCAAACAAATGAAAAACCCAACAAAATTTCAGATTAAAATAACTTGCACATTTTTCCCATTTCAAGGGTTATCATTTTGCCAATATTATTTTTTTAAACTAGAAATATGCCACTGATAACAAATGGCACAGAAAAGATCACTTTTTTTTTCTCTCTCTTGTCTCTTAAACCTATACAAATAATTTTCAGCATAGAACTGGAGAATCACAAAGTTGCATAATGCCAGATTCATTCCCTTTCTGGATACTGAAATGTAAGATAGAAACATCCTGACATCATTAATTTTCAAAATTGGCTGACATTTTTTAAATATTTCATTTGGCTCAATTTTGCAAATATGCAACCAGCTGGTAAAAATAAAATCTGATTTAATGTTTCATTAGACAAAAACTGCAGTCTCAAACTTACATAAAACCAAAACTATATCCCTTTACATGCGAAGACAAAACTGCAACCCTCACATTCTAACTTTAGCATGTTGTATCACAGAAACAGTCCTCCAGCTCTATTAAATTTTTGTTTTCATGACAGAACTTCTTATAAGCAAAAAGAGCAGATAGATAACTGTGGGTGAATTAACAAAATTTTTGCAATATTATCGCATGAAATAAGGGAATTTAAAAATCAATTTTACTTCTCAAATTAGCTGGAAAAAAAAACTTTGTACCTAACATAACCAAATACCATGCAGGTTAATGATAAATTTTAAAATTAACAACCTAAAACAGAAACTGAGGTGATCTCCACAATGAGATAGCACAAGTGATTTTAGGCATGCCTACAAGTGAAGGATTTAGTGATGAATACATGCATAACAAAACACAAATTATGATTCTGTAAGTCAATTATATTTATTATGCATTCAGACATAAGAGAACATCATATAATTGTTTTTCAAATACACTATATTATTAGGAAGACACACATTCCATGATTAGAGCAGACACTGTTAGAGAAGAGATATCTTTATATTCTGTAGAAATATTAGATTAAATTCCACCATTACATACTTAATACAAAGTATAGGTGGTTTACAAAACCTCTAATAATGGATATTTTTTTCATAAAGGACCTTTTACAAGATCATAAACTTCTGTATAAAAGGATTTTATTTACTATGACAACTGCAGTTTCTAAGTATGATACTTTGATAAAAAGCACTACAAAACCTGGTTTAGACTCTTTCTACACCTAGAGAAAAAAAAAGAAGGAAAGATTACTTTTAAACAAAACTCTCCAAATCATACAGTTTCGTTTTAAGACAAAAATACTAATTTAATACTAAATACTACAAATACAAATACTAATTTATCCAATGTCTATCTTGTACTTGCCAGAAACATGTAACACAGATATACATAACTTATTCACATGCAGAGTGGCAAACACAAATTCATGTCAATTCACCAAAAAAAGAGGCTAAAAAACTGCACAACATAGATACAGACATGCAAAATTCTGCATTGTTGGTTGTGTTTTCCAAAGTGCAAATTCTAATCTTTAAGTGAAATTTCAGTGGACAAATTGAAAACCATTTTGCAGCAATGTAGTACTACACTAAGTGCATTTGCTAAGAAAGCCACTTTTCCAGATGCAGAGGGGGCTGATACTGTAATCCACACAGTGAGCGTGTTTCTTCATCATATAAAAACATCATGACATTATATTACGAGCACTGAAAAGGCCAACAGAAGAGAAGCAAATGAAGAATAAATAAAATCTCATACCAGCTGGGAGGTTTAATTCATTGGTTAGGCTGATTATGATGCACTAACCCTTGCTATAGTCTTTTATATAAATTTAAATATCAAAATACATTAAGGTGTTTGACTTGCATGTTAGCTGTGCTACAAAAAATTTTCTTCCCTGGGGCAAATATTCCTGAAGAAGCAGAACATCAATAAGGTGCACTTCTCAACTTAGGCATAACAAGCATCTGTTTGTCTTTTACTGTTTTATCAAAAATCAGTTAGAGTAAGCCGCATTATCCTCACCAAAGTTTAAGCAGATTGAGGGAGTGGCTTTCTATAAATGGTCTTTGCAGCACAGCCCGCTTAGCCCCATGGTAATGTCCTCTAAAGCTCAATTCCTCTATTGCAGACTTTGGTAATGGAAATGTATCTCAAAAGTGACTATCCTGAGCCCAAAATATCCATATTACATTCAGTATCAAACAGCAAAACCCTCAGCTTTTGCATGTCTGGTAGAATTTGTCTTGTTTTCTCCATCATAAACTGAAAAAAACCAAAAAAACAAACAAACAAAAAAAAAAAAAAAAAACAAAACCAAGAAAACAAAAAAAAATACCAACAACAAACCCCAAAAAGTGTCATATTTAGAATGACAATGATTTTCAATTAATTTTGCAAATGGATTCACTCAAAAGAACCAGTTATCTGAGGTGTAAGAAGCACCAACATTAATTCATTGGTGAAATGCATCACTTGTTTGTTCTGATCCAGTACAGCAAAACAGGAGTGTGACATCAGCTGAGGCCTTAAAAATGTCTTTTAATATTAGAAATATCATAGCTAATTCTATTTTAACATTAATTTATCACCACTCAATTAAAAAATAAAAACATTTCCATTTTTATAAGAAAAAACCCCAAGAAATTCACAAGACATTCCATGTTAAGACAAAATTAGGTATGAATCCAGACTGATGTACAGCCTCATCCCTATGTCTGATAAAATCTGCCTGATAAAATCACAGCAGATCATAAGGAACTGCAAGCTCCAGGGAACAGGTGGAAAGCTATGCTCCTTACAAAAGTTGGGACAGGTGCCTCCTTTGAGGTGCACTCACCATTGCAAAGGTCTCCTGGTGTGACCTGCAGAGCTCTAGTCTCCTTCACTGGAGTCACATGAGACAGAAACACTGCAGAGCTGTCTGTCTGATGAAGGAATTCTCTTTACCAGAGCTCTGTGAAGGTCTGTAATCACTGGTGATGAAAATACTAACTAATAAAGAAGGATTTTCAATTAATAAGTGGCCTAAAGCTTGGCAAAAAGCCTAGATTTCTGGGAAGATATAAGTGGTATATAACTCTCAATAGAGGTATTCAGAAAAATAGCACCATGGTGAGCAGGTAGACCACTGAACTTTTTTTCCTATGGTATTAAATCAGCACATGTGAAAATTATTTAATTCATCAGCTAATTTACATGAAAACTACCAGAGAAATTAAGATCTCAAAAGAATGTAATTCCTACAACCTAAAAATAGCAAAGCCACAAAGTACACATCCAGGCAGAAGATAGATGCTTTGCACATCACTAACAAATAAATATTAAACAACCCCAATTGTTACCAGATGCGAGAGTTAATATGAATCCTCCAAACAATTAGAAAAGCTTCAATCAGATTTTGGTCCTCCTCAGGTATCTGGAAAATCTGTAGGCCATGACAATGCAGGACTCAAGAGCTTTGGGTGCTGCAGGTAGCTCTTCAAAGCACATAACAGGATGAACATGGGGGACTTCAACAACCAAGGAGCCTGTTGGGAAGGTACGACAGGATCATTACAGTACAGAATCATAGAATGGCTTAGGTTGGAAGGGTCATTAAAAGACCATCCAATTCCAACTTCCCTGCCTCCACTAGACCAGGTTGCTCAGAACCACTTCCAACAAGGCCTTGAACATCTCTCAGGGTGGGGAGTCCACAGCTCCTCTGGGCAACCTGTTCCAGTGCTTCACCAACCTCAGAGTAAACAATTTCTTCCTCTATCTAATCTAAACCTGCTCTCTTTCAGTTTCAAGCCATTCTCCCTTGTCCTGTCACTATATACTCTTTTAGATAGCCCCCGTATTTGTTGTCTTTCGTCAGGTACTGGAAGGCTGTTGTATAGAGAAAAGTTGTGTTATTGAGCAGATGAGTGACTACATCAAATCTGGAATATCTCTTTTAATCAAGAGCAGGCAAACTGAATCAAAGTGCAAGGCTGAGGGCAACTTGGGTGAAAGATTACGGGGAAAATGTTTGTACTTCCTAGAAAAAGAGAATGAAATTACAAACAAACAAGGTGAATGGTAAAGCTGTCAGCTTCTCTATATGCTTTCAATTGCATTAGGGCAATTGTTTGCATAGATGTTCTGCAAACAGAGCAAAGGATTCTGCTTTAAGAGCAAAATAAAAATAAATCTTTTTGCTGGATTATTTTTAAGCTGGATTGGTTCCTGATCCAAATCACAGCTCACTGAAGAAACAGTTGTGCTGGCAGCACAGAGGGTTGGGGGCATGAGAATATCTCAAGCCAGTGTCTGCCAAGACTGCCTGTAAAAACCACAAACTTAAGATTTGCTCTCCACTAGGTTTTATTTTGTTGTAAAGTCCAAACAGAGAAATCTGTAAATAAGATGTGAATATAATATGAAAATAGCGTGAAGGGCATAAACACAAACTACCTCGATGAAAAGGGAAAATAAGATGAATATCATGAGATAAACTGGACTAAACTGAGAGCTCTTCAAGGATCCTGAAACACTAGAAGGAAGCATACGCAAGTAAAAAGTAGGTCAGATTACTAAAGGATGAATTTTAGGGAAGGGTGCAAGTATGTAGGGGCAAAATAAGAAAGGCCAAATCACAGAATGAGTCTTAGGAACAGAAAGGAAAACTGAGACAGCCCTAGAAGAGGAGGAGGACGGCGAAGGGAAGGGCTGTGCGGCTGCTCAGGGAGAAAAAGCTTTCAGTGAGATGAACCAAAGTGCTAAAAGCTTTTCTGTTTCAGCCTTCACTGAAAGAGACATCATGTATTTTGACTTCAGCAAAGCTGCTGATATTTGTTAAACGTGATCTAAGTAAAGCTGTAAGAGACTACACATTGTTTACAGTTATTAAGTAATGGTTATTAATGATTAAGTCCTAAGCCTGAAGGATGTATGAAATGTATTAATCTGTACCAAATGCTTTAATATTCAATACCTTCATGAAGAACTTTGATCTTCTAACCGAGTACAGTTATTGCACACACAAATGTGTAAACTGTTAAAAACCTGTGAGGAACTGCAATGTGGAATTAAAACTGAAAATTACCTTAACTTGGGTGCATAATCTCAAAGGGGAAAAAAAGAGTGTGCCAGTGAAAGCCTGCTAAGTGGAACTCAACTTCATTAATACAATGTGGGATGCAACTAGTTAAACAGTATTCTATGGGACAGGATTAGGACAACAAGCAAATCACAAACTGAAGATTTACACATCATCTTGCTGTGTGGAGGACAACAGAATCACCATACTGCTGATTCCTGGCACCAGTGTAAAAAGAATAATGTAATTTGGGAGTCATACAGAATTATGCTAGTTTAATATGACACAATATTAGCCAAAGAGTATGGTTTGTATTTGAAATCAGACTTTAACAACTAATAATATAATATAAGTAGATAAATCCCAGACAACAGCAACTGCGACGATCATGAGGTCTACAGAACCTCCTTAGGCTAAAGAAAAATGCTCAAGCAAGACTAGACAAGCCATCTTCAGAAGTGGGAATTTGCTCCAAAGAGGAAATCCATAAACCTTTCCCATCTTCCCCAAGGAAACAAGACTTGAACTACAGCAGTTGCACAATTCCTATCACCACTAAGGGAAAACTTACTGGGGATAAATCTGAATTCCTAGTTATCTTCCATCTATATAATCTGAAATCTAATTCAGGGTAATCACTGATATTACACTTTTCTTCAAATCAAGTGTTGTAAAATAAAACACACTTGGCGTTAGTTGTTTTTCTTTGTAAATGGATTAAGGTATAGTGATCCAATTTTTTTTTTTTTAATGTTATATATATATATGTGTATATATATGTATGTATATATATGTATATATCTATGTATGTATGTATGTGTGTGTGTGTGTGTGTGTGTGTGTGTGTGTGTGTATATATATATATATATATATATATAAAAGCCCCAAAATAACCAACAACACAACTCCAAATGTCAACAAGAACCAGGAACAATATACCATATTTCTTTCACTATTATAAAATATTGTAATATCTTTATACATTAAAAAAAGTAATTCAAACACACTGTATTTTATTTGTATGGAGATTCTGTTACTGTTAAAATCACTTTAGAGACAAAGGTGTTCAACACAAATTCTGCATTTCCTTTAAAAAATAAACTGCCTTTTTATTTGAAATCTAATTCAGTTGCTTGGAACAAGGCTGAAAATAGAAGTCTGGGTACAGAACATACTCATCTTGTTTTCAAGTTAGAAGAGGATCTGTATTTTTTGTTTTTTATAAGCTTTATCAGCATTTTTGCAAAGAAAATAATAACTGTATTCACTGAGTAAGCACAATATCTCTGGAATTAAATATACTGTCTTACTGTCTACATCCTAGCTTCAACTGTGAGATAGAACTGACACTGATAACACCTAGGAGAGCAGATTCATAACATGACATTGCTCAAATATTATAGCAGATTTTTGGAAAAAAAATCCTCTAGAATTACTGCGTCAGGATTTGCACAACCTACATGGATTTACAGTGTATAGGAAAAAAGTGTTATGTTCCTGTTCTACAAGTCAGACAAACTTATTTGTGTTAAAGTTATACAGAACTATGTTTAACAACTTGAACACAGACTACATACACAAAAGTTGGCATAAAAGTTGTGGCTGTTCCTATGGAGCCTGTTTGCCTTTGAAATTTCTACACTGTGTGTTTTGTACTGCCTTTACTTCTGTATTTCTGCCTCCCACACGGCAGTCCTGTGTGTGAACTCCTCCAATACAACATGAGGCGTGGAGCTCATCAGTGAAACATCCTGCCTCCATTCTGCAAAACACTTGAGAACAGTCTTCAGAGCTTTGCTTTATTTGAGCACAGATATCTTGCAGATGTTTAATTTAAAGCTCATGTGTAGTCCCACTGAAGTAAATGGGATTACTGAAGTACTTAAAGTAATTCCCTGCTGAATCAGGCTTTTAAGAGCAAGAATAAATATGCCTAATTTTTATTCATGCATCAGATATCTATAGACTAATAGTTTAAACTCAGCAGCTTTGTATCCAGTTAATATTAAATGTCTGGAGTTAGTGTCTCTTCACCTGCTGCATCTACCATCCCTATAGCAAGGACCTTTTTAAATATAATCCTGCAGCACAGTTTTTGCATACATACTGTGTCATCAGGCACTCATGTTTTGCATATATATAGTGTAATCAGACCTAGTGCAGTGATGGCTTTTCTGTAAATAATAAATAAACTGCACCTGCCTTTGTATTTTTTGAGTGTTACATGCATGAAAGATTTCAGAAAAGAACTCATAATCTTGTAGATTAAAAAAGTAGTAGAAGTAATTCCATTTACTTTGGACAAAAGAGAAACTCATTCTTATACCTCTAACTGACTACTTCCTGCATCTATGGAGTTGAATAATAATTTTTAACTTAATTCTGGGAAGAAGGAAAGGAAACAATATATGTGAATCGAAGGCATTTAACACATATGTGCTAAAGGTTGAATATGAGTATTTCTTTCACTGTGGCCAGAAACAAATACAATGTGGCTTGAACTAAAGTTGAGATTTGTCATTGCAAAATTTGTCAGCAAAAGAAGAAAACCTGACTAAAAAAACAAATAATAAACCTACAGCCTCATCAGCAATGAGACACCTGTGGCTTCTTACATCATCAGACCGGCTAAACTATGATAAGAGTTCTCTGCAAAGCACTTCTCTTCTCACATCTATTAAAATTTATCCCCTGCTGAAAATATAATAAGAGAAGGCTGGCAGTGATGAATTCATCTTGTCATCAAGCATCATATTCATTTAAATTGATTACCTCATTTAAATGAGTACACCTGGAAATACCAACCACGTGCAAATTATCACTGATTTTAGCATCATTTGCGGTCACTAAAAAAGGACCCACTGACACACATGTGATAACAAAAGAAAAATAGTATGATTCCTTCCTGAAATTTTCACTGTTCATCTCTGGCACACTGATCTTGTTGGTTCAGCTAATCTAGTATTAAAACCTGGAAAATTTAAATCAAGGGGGTAAAACAAAGGACTGATAGGCAGATGCCTATTTAATTTTTGCAATTAAACAACATCTTTTACTGTACGGTTGTAAGAAGTTAAGGTAGACCTGATGAGCTATAGGTTTGGGATACTGTAAGAGACAGTACATCAACAGCTTTAGGGATAAACAATTCATCATAAAGTAACAGTGCAGTCACACATCAGGGCACAAATACCCAAGTCTTTACCACAGCAAATCCAGTTCTTCTCCAATACCGTGCCAAAGTGATACCCAGCTTGGCAAAGGACTTGCACAACCACGATTATTGTCTAGGCCATCGGGCAGAGCTGGTCCTTCAAAGAAACAGCTCAGAACCACAGAGGAGTTTGGCGGATCTCCATTCCCTCATCAGACCCACCTCTTCCACTGCCGAGCTGCAGCAGCACTGCGGATTTCCTAACCCGTTTTCATACCCCACCACTGCTCCCCTCCATGCTGGTTGTTTTCCGGCTGTGCACAGGCACAGGAGTGCTGTCCAAGGCAATTCCAGCTTTACACTTCATTTCTGCACACAGCACCCAGAAACACAGCGCAAAGCAACAGTAGCCCCATAACAGACACACCCAATGCTCAGCAGCTCTAGTTTAATCGTGACAACTTCAAATAGTCTGCTCATATAATAACACGCAGTTATGAACAGGCAACGTCAATGACTAGTTAATTGTACACCAGTATCACCTATTATGCATGCTGACTTCCAACAGGTAATTCCCCACTACCATATAAAGTGCTTCAATCTTCTGTAATTCTGTTCAAACATGACTGGACTTTCTCTTCTGTCAGTAGAAAGGAAACAGGAAAAAAAATTAAGAGAGTGAAAACAGTAAACTCCTCAAAGCACATGTGTTGTCACCACTATTGTTTCCACTCTTTTTCTTGAGAAAGAAAGGCAAGACAGGTAGGGCATAAAACCCAGTAAGCAATACTCAGAGAATACTGCACTGTATCTTCTTCAGCAATCCTACCCACTGCAACATTTCAGACTTCCCCTCCATTCTCAACAACATCTTTCCAAAAAATACCGTATTGCAGCGAAGGTCTCAGTCCTTAACTTCTGCACACTTCGTAGCCTTGTCCAATTATACAAGAAAGACTGCATGTCTGTGCTACAGAAACAACATTTTTGTCTGTTTTTCTACACTCCAAAACTATGGAACAAAATTTTCTGGGCTCAAAGGGGCACTGAAAGCTTCTCCACCTTCTCATAAAAAGGCACAAGTCTTTGACTGTGTCTTTCTCTGTTCGTATGTATGTGTCCAAATGTGTGCACTGTCTTCTACCTCCACGTGTTCAAGCAGAACTAGAAATTCTCTGTGGCACAGAAAGGCAGCTCTGAAGGATGCACTTCTTATAATGACAGGAGACAACAGTATCAGTTATGGTGCCCAATTCTGCCCTAGAAAGAGCAGAAATACTTTGGCACTAAACTGTGTAAACGTGGCATAAAAATGTACACAGAAGAGTGTGTTGTGAAGCACAAAGTCTGAAAATTTATTCAGTTACATGGGTATGTTTAGTATGTGCAGTACTTTCATTTAGGTTTAAGTCAAAACTGCTTACATTTGGGCTGAATTTGGCAGATTTCTGAAGCTTAACTTTTTCAATTTCTAATGTTTTGAATCCAAATCTTCCACTTGCCATTATATTTCTGCTTTTATTCCTCACTAACATAGCCATTGTTAGTTCTCCACTCTTCCAAATCATCTGTGTCCAGACAGTACCACAACTCATGATTAACAAATATGATTCATGCTTCTAACAAAATCCCCACTGAAGAGGAACGTTTTCTTTCATATTTTTCTCCAGTCCTGGTCTGTAACTGTGAAAGAACCAAAAGCTAGGATACCGTGACAGCAGCTTTCAATCCTTTCCCTGCGATTCTCTCTACAGTTTCTACGCTTACGTGTTTCTCCTGTCATTCAGCCTTACAATTTTTTATCTGATTATCAAATATCCGGCAAAGAAGTACTTGCCAGGATTTAGAGCTCTTCAGTCGCCTGATGACCGCGGAGCTGTGGCATAATCAGCTCCTAATGAAGTTCCCAGCAGTGCTGTCCCTGAAAAGCCTCGATACCACTCACGTTCTTTTTGCCCCGTATTTCTCCACCCGTGAAGCTTGTCGGGCTCCACACACGATTTGGAAAACGGACAAAACACAACTCGGCATGCACAATTTCGGCTGAGACCTCGTCCTCAAGCTCAGGGCAAGTAAGAAATAAAAAAACAAAACCAAAACTAAGAATCACAAGTAGCACTCTGAAGCCCGCTCTTTTTGCCTACTTGTTGCAGGTGCTAGCAGGCGTGGCAGCACCCTGCTCGGGACCCCGAGAGGCGGGCAGCGCCGAGGGGAAGCAAGCAGGGCACGGACCCACCACGGCCCCGCGGGCATCGCGGGGGCCCCGGCCCGGCTTGCGCGCTCCCGGCTCGCCCCGCCCCGGGCCGCGAGCGCCCCCGACCAGCGGGGAGCACCTTCTCCCGGGAGCAGAAGGCGCACGGAGACCGGCCCGGGAGCGGGCGGGCGAAGGCGGCCGCTCCCGGGGAAGAGCCCGCCCAGGCGTGGCGGCCGCGGGCGCAGCCCCAGCCCGCCCCAGGGGCGCGCACCTGCCCCGCGGCAGCGGCGCGGCCACAGCGGGGCGGACCCGGGCGGGAGCGGAGGGGCGGGCGGGGAGGAGCGGGGGCGGGCGCCGCTCGCCGCCGCGGGGCTGCGGCTGGGCTGGGCGCGGGCGGCCGGCCGGCGGAGCGCTCGCAGACGCGGGGAGCGCCGGGGCTGTCGGTCGGGCGGCGGGCGGGAAGGCAAGGCAAGGCAAGCGGAGCAGGGAAGGGAGCGGAAGGCGGGCGAGAGGCGGCGGCGGCGCCGCGCTCGCCCCGCTGCCCTGGATGACGGGCGGCCGGTTCGACTTCGACGATGGCGGCACCTACTGCGGCGGCTGGGAGGACGGGAAAGCCCACGGGCACGGCATTTGCACCGGGCCCAAGGGGCAGGGCGAGTATGCCGGCTCCTGGTCCCACGGCTTCGAGGTGGCGGGCGGCTACACCTGGCCCAGCGGCAACACCTACCTGGGCTACTGGGCGCAGGGCAAGCGCCACGGGCTGGGTGTGGAGACGAAGGGCAGGTGGATGTACCGCGGCGAGTGGTCGCACGGTTTCAAGGGGCGCTACGGGGTGCGGCAGAGCCTCAGCACGCCGGCTCGCTACGAGGGCACCTGGAGCAACGGGCTGCAGGACGGATACGGCGTGGAGACCTACGGGGACGGAGGTGGGCGCCGGCGGGGGGCGCCCCGCGCGCGGCGGCGCCGGGGGGCGGGAACGGGGGTGGGGGGCGCGCGCCTGCGTGGGCGCGCCGCGGGAAGGGCCCCTCCTTCCACCCCCGCGGCCTCGCCGCCGCCCTCGCACCGGGGTCGCTTCTCCTTCCCCTGCCCGCGGCCGGGCGCTTTTCCCGGCGCCGTTTGCTCGGCGCCCCCGAGGCTCCGCTGGCAGCCTGGGAGCGCCACAGGTGCCTGATGTCTGCCCCGCCCCGCTCTGTGAGGAGCCGCCTGGCCCCGGCTGCGCTCCGAGCGCGCTGAGCTGTCCGGGCTCAGCGCTTTCTCCCGGCCAGCTGGTAGAAATCCGCATTACGGCCGCCTGCAGACGGCTTCCCTTTCCCCCCGCTGAGGCGGCTGGCGGGCTCCCTGCCCGAGGTAGCGATGGCCGGGCAGCCGCGCCTGGCTCGGGGAGCGAGCGAGGCGGGCGAGCCCCGGCCCCTCGCCCTCTGCGCCCCGCGTTCGTGAGGGAGCGGCAAGAACTTGTTATAATAGAGCCCTTGTGTCGCGCTGATGTGCGCGCAGGGATGGCTTTGTGCGCTCGATGCGCTCGGCTTGTAAACAGGAGGCTGGAGCTAATGGAGTGGGGACGCAGCTTGCGTAAAATCAATGAAACTTGGGTCCACCCTCATATAATAACTCCTGGGTTTACCAAAAGACGGGCTAGTCTCAAGCATCCTGCTCAAAGCACGAGGCATGCAGTGCAGTCGCACAGAGCTGCCTCTCGCCCCCTTCCCCGCGACACAGCCGGTGTCCCCGGGCTGGGCGTGCGGAGGGGCCGCGGCGACCCGCCCTCTGCTGAGGTCGGGAGCGGTCAAGAAGTCAGGGTTCAGTGAGGTCAGTGAGGACTGGAGCTTACTTGAGTGCTCACTTACAGTTCTTGTACCTCTGTCACTTCATGCCCTGCACGATAAATAAGCCTGACACTCTTTAATTCAGCCTTTGCTGCTGTAATGTCATTGGCCTCGGTGGAAGTGCCACCTGCAACTTCTGCGGAGTTGCTCTTCAGCTAGGAGCAAAGGAGCAGGTTTGTTCTGTTCTAACAGGAGGAAAAACGGGTCTCGGTTTTAGGACTAGAGAGTTGCTGGGATTTTTTTACAGAAACGCTGCTTGCTTCAGCAACGTGATCAGTTAACAGGCAAGTGATAGAATTTACCAAAATTAGAGGTACTGATGTGACTGAAGGACTAACTAACCCATGTATCTGCTCTCAGCTGATACTTTTGCTGGCTTCTTCAAGGAATTTTGTCGGATGATCTCTGGTCAAACTTTCAGGAGAATGGGTATTTTTGTATAAGGCAGAAGGTGAGATATTTGCCGTTGGGCTCCTATTTTTAATTTTCCAAAATAGAAAATGTAGTAAGTTGGTAAGATTCAGTTCCTTCAGACAATGAAATGCGCTGTGGGTTTTGTACCTTTCTGTCCCCTTTTTTAGAGATATTTGTAGCTGTCCAGAAAATTTTTCCTGGTGTGGAAACTTCTGATATTCAAAGACAGCTATGTGTTTGTGGATTAAAAAAAAAAAAAAAAGACAATGCCACCAGAATCAAAGTATGAAAGAGATCAGAATTTTAATTTCACTTTCATCACACAGTGCACTTTGCAATTTTTATTATATTTGTTTTGGCTAATTACTAGCAGTGGCACTTTTTTTCCCCCCTCCCCTTCTGGGAAAGTAAATTCCCATTCCAGTAAATATTCTAGAAATTATTTTCTCAAAACAAAATTGTTTTTATCCTTTTTCCTTTAGGTTTCTTTTGGCTTTTAAAAACAATCTTAATATAGTACTGGTTACTGGAGGTAAATTCTCTTAATATTTAGACTTGAAACGACATATGAAAGATTCATTTCACACTGTTAGTTGAAATCTGTTGTCATGACTCCAGTCTTTTGCATGTTGCAGTTCATACGAACAGAGTCTGTGAAGTCCCATTGATTTTAATGAAAGGACTCATGAATGAAGCAGAGCAGTACGTCATAGATGTTTGCAGATGTGTTTTTGTTTTCATGCTCTCAAAACAATAGATGTATTTGCACACTAGAAAAACATCTGAAATGGGTTTATAAGGAAACCAGATTTACACATGTGTCTTTAACATAATTTAAAACAGTTGCAGGAAAGCTCTCTCTTCATGAATACCAGAGAATACCAGCACAGAGAAATAACTCTTTAGGCTATGCCATATGTATGCCAATTGTCAGTTTATTTTCAAACTCACTATAATCCAAGCCTCTTTGATGCTAACTTTTTTTTTTTAGTGTATCTTCAGTACATTGCGTTAAAGTGTATTGGTGGTATGCCGAGATATTGAAGGAGGGAAAAGGAAAATAAACATTGACAGTGTTCCTCAGTTTTTGCACACAACACTTTTCATGACATGGGTAATACATGTCATGCTGTGTTTAGATGCTTAAAATTGTCACTCAGTCAAATCTCTGAGGAAAACACTGAATTCTAGACCACGATATTTCATTCATTGCATGTGATTACAGTGGGCTTTCAAGAGGCCCGTCAGTCTGTTTCCTGTAGCAATATGGATTTTTGTGCCTCCTTTAAACTCCCTAGGTTTACTTAACCTGTGTGAAGAGGCAAAACCTACTGTATGACGACTGTGGCCTAATTTGAAACTTCACTATGTCTAAATCAGTTATTTATGGTCCTTCCAACAGCAGCAAAAACCAATTGCATGTTGTCATTCGACAGAGTGAGATCAGGGGCAAAAGCACCCTCAGCAAAGGTCACATATGTTCATTGATTTCTGAGAGGTCTTCTTTCTAGGTCTACACTTATTTAACATTTGAGTCATAAAAACATGCAAGAATCTTGATGTAACATCAAAAATTTTAAACCTCAAAATATCTAAGTAAAGGATAAGAGCAAGCGGAGTAGTTAAACGGGTCCTTGGCCTCTCAGGTTTTTTTCACAGTGTAGTTTAAAATTTTAGCTGCAAGTGGGCAATGACATTTACAGCTGCAAGATGCACCAAGGGTGTTTTAGAAGGGATGGCACACTGTAACTAAGGAAACAGATTATGAAATTATATCTTACAGCAACTTGCCAACGAAAAGGAAAAAAATACACTTTCTAATAGCTCTTAGGCTCAGAATATGAACACCTTTCCAAGAGAACCAGTTAAACACCAGATGGATGGTTAGTAGTTGTGGCTGAATGTTTCTTCAGTTACAAAGGATAGCAAGCCTAGATTTTGCAAAATTAGTGCTAAACAATCTTACTATTTTATGGTCAAATACAATTTTTAATTATGTTGGTAATTACAGTGTTAATTAAAATTTTAATAATTGACATTTAGAGCAACTGCTTTGAACAGTTGACTATGGTATAATGCAAAACAGTATATGGTGTGTTTATTGATAGATCATTCATATTTATCTCTGTCTAGAGAGACAGGTAAATACTGCATATGTTTTCATCTTGATATTTGGGAAAAGCTTTTTCACCATGTCTTATACATTGTTGTATTTAATTATATTGCAATATTGATATACCTTGTCTGGCTTTTTTCAAGATTTCTAAAATTTATTGAATAAAGTGATTCAGTTAAAGTCTGATATAGTCAGTCAAATTACTGGACAAGGTTCTTTTAATCTACATTCTGGACACTGTTCTCCATATGCCATTAAAATACTTTTTCTTTAAAATGTGAGTTGAAAAACCAAGGAAAATGAGTTGGCTTTTTAGCATTATTATCAGAAGCCATTCCATTGATGGATTTATAATGACAGAAGTGACAATAGTTACCTGCTACACTGCATTAAAAGTCAACCTAAATAAATATATCATAATTTTAAGGACAAAATGAGTACAAATCTTCCAATTCTTTTTTAATTTTCCCTTGAAGAAGCTGACATTGATTTTATTTCCTAAATAGAAAGGAAAATTGGACTAGTGGATAGCAGCACATTAATTGTTCTTGTTTTAATGGCCTTACAGGCAGCAGCAACTACTTCCCTTATTTCTAATGAAATATAATGTAATATATGTAATGAAGTATAATGTAGTGAAAAATACAAGTCCTAAATTAATTAAGTACTTTTGAGCTTTCGATTAAACACGTGTAAGAAAAAAAGGCCCGACTTTTTATACTTCTTTAAAATTCTGTACTGAAATAAGGTGATTGTGTTAAAGTCTGACACTATAAGCAGCATGGAGAGCCATAATCATGAGATGCTGCTCCAATGTAATGTTGTGGTATAATCAAAATTAGGATTAGATTTATTATTTCAAAATTAAATTAACTAGTGCAGAACATTAAAGGGGTTATAATATGTAGCAGTAAGTGTATGTAGTGAGATTCTTAGTTCCAGCATTATTATTATCCAGGGCCCAGAAATAATTAGGGACAAAATGAAGTAATTTATGCTCATAAAATATAAATGTATTTCTGTGAATTTTCTGTCTAATTAAAAAAAAATAGAATGTGGCTGTATATTTGCAGTATTTACAGAACATGTCATACCAGTGCTTTGTGCTATGTTTCTATTTGTTCTTCTCCATATGCTGAGTTTTTTAAAATAATCATGTTCCTAGATTCAGCACCCTTACAACCAGTACAGCAGTAGGTATCCAGGATACAGAGAATGAGAAAGAAACTAAGAAAGTTATTTGTTTGTGTCAGCAGCCATCTGTTAAAACAAAAACCTTCCACTTGGTAGAATTTTGTACCAACACAAAACATTTACGTTTTGGAACCTATCTAGTATATAATAAAGAAAACAGACTTAGCAAATTTAATTGTGTGTTAACACTGAAATATAAGTTAGCAGAAGAGCTAAAGAGTAAGGCACTACTTGATAATTGGTGGACACTTACACAATCAAAACAGTATGTATATATGGAAGAGATTGAATCTTAAAGCAGATGAATCTTGGAGCTACATCTGCATTCAACTGCATCTCATTCAACTGCAGATACTTCACAAATATTTTCACAAAAATTTTATCAGTCACTGAATTTGACATTTGATATTTAGCTATCTGAATAGTTAATAGGTGTTGCAATTGAAGTAGGTCAAAATTTTTTAAAAACTAAATTAAAGATTGCTTATTCATCCCTCTGTAATAATACTCAAAGGAGCTTTTTAAAAGAAAAAAAACAAAAACAGTACTAGGTGCCTGAGTGACTTCATTTTGAAGAGCTTAAATAGTTTAATGGGAATTAGAGTGAAATTACATCAGAAAACAAGTTTTCTTCTATTCGCTAGTAACGGCATTCATGCCACCTTCCTTTGGAGCCTCTAGGAGAAATGGCCTTCAGAGAGCAGACACTGGCAAATGTCAAAATGAAAATGCCTTTTGAGAATTGAAGAAAAAAAAAATTCTGTAGTAATCTGATAAAGATTACTGCCTCCAGTGCAGCTTTGCACAGACATCCACGACTTTTCATATCGTATACCATACTCCCTCCTTACATGGCTGTTTAAAATTTTTTACAAAAGTAGTTATAATTAAATGTTTGCTAGAATGTTGTGCAATGTTGTGTTACTGCCATGCCTTTCTTATGTACTGCAGAAGAAATGAAGGGCAAAAAAGGGCTAAAGAATTTATGCTTTTGATCCCTCTGTCACAACGTAATGCAGAATGCAGTGCATGTTTATGTACTGGGGATACCAGAAAGTGTTGGTATGAAGAGTTCAATTAGAGAAAGGAGTACTAAGGTTTTGTTCTTTCATTCAAATCCACACAAAAATTCTGAAAGATATAATTTTACAGTAGAGATTTGTGACAGTGATCCTAAAACCCAACTGAGGACAATCTATTGCATTGTCAAATAGCTCCTGTCAAGGGGAGGTCTGTAGTCACCTTAAACCCACAATAACAGAATGGTTACTTCTGCTTGTTCTTTCTGTGAACAGCTGGGCACAAGAGCTGTAAGTGTCCTGCTCTCTCCCTTCTCTCCAGCCCTCTCTCCCTCCTCAGCTGATTACATTATAATGTGTCTAGGTTTCTGCTGGCCCCCTTCCTACCAGTCCCCCTTAAAAAACAATGTTGAGAGAGTCCTTCTTTAGAAATTTCTCTCAATTTTTTTTCCCTGGACAGATCCATTAAAAAAATGCTTGTGACTATAATTACTGTGTCTTAGTTGCTAAAATAAATCAGCTGTGAAAGTGAAGGATTTGCTAAGTGGAAAAATAATTTATAAGAAAAACAGTAGTTCATTTATCTGTGTCATGTGCATCTCTTCTTACCAAAATCAGAGCTGACAATGTAGTGTTGCCTGTAGTGTATTGGATGGAGAGGGCTAGGTCTTCTACAGCTTCCTAAACTTAACTTCTTATTACTTTAAAAGGTACCTACCAGGGGCAGTGGACAGGTGGGATGAGACATGGATACGGTGTACGTCAGAGCGTACCCTACGGCATGGCCACTGTGATCCGTTCACCTCTCCGAACATCTCTGGCGTCACTTCGAAGTGAGCAGAGCAATGGCACTGTTCTGCACGATGTCACTTCAGACAGTCCGGCTGGAACAAGAGGAGGGTTTGTGCTCAATTTCCACAGTGATCCAGAAGCCATGGGCATTAAGAAAAAAGGAGGCTTATTCAGAAGAGGATCCCTTCTTGGTAGTATAAAACTTAGAAAATCGGAATCTAGGTCATCAATATCTAGCAAACGGAGCTCTGTCAGGAGCGACGCTGCTATGAGCAGAATTAGTTCTAGTGATGCCAACTCTACGATTAGTTTTGGAGATGGTGACTGTGATTATAGCCCTCTGGAAGACCATGTTGATGCTACCACTACAGAAGCCTATATGGGTGAATGGAAGAACGACAAGCGCAGCGGTTTTGGTATCAGTGAGCGTTCAAATGGTATGAAATACGAAGGGGAGTGGCTCAATAACAGGAGACATGGATATGGATGTACCATGTTTCCAGATGGCACCAAAGAAGAGGGAAAGTATAAAAATAACATTTTGGTCCGTGGAATAAGAAAGCAACTTATACCAATACGAAACACAAAAACTAGAGAAAAAGTGGATAGAGCAATAGAGGGTGCACAGCGAGCAGCTGCCATGGCAAGAACCAAAGTGGAAATTGCAACCTCAAGGTAAGTTATCAAATGGAAGATTGTAAACTGTTAGCGAGCACTTGCTCACCTTTCAGTTTCATGTGTTGCATTGACTTTAGTGGCATTACACATGTGAAACTTAGAACTTCAGCTGATTTGAGTAAAGAATTTGTGTTTGTTCCATAATATACTGTAAAAGTAAATTTCCATTCTTGGTACATTTCTGCTTTCTCTCAAGAGCTGCTGCATTTAATCCTGTTTGGAAAATAAAACTCGTGAGGAAAGAAGTGAATGGTTTGGGGTAATATGAGGTAAAGTTTGAATATTTTCCCATAAGCATGCTCCAGTTGTGCTTATTGTGTTGCCGATTTTTTTTTGTAACATCTGAATCTCACTGAATTGCTCATCTGAAACTCACTGAGGCATCTTAAGATGCATTTCTTTTTCTTAGAAACTGTGGTATGAACAGCATAAGAATAATGGTTGGGGATGTTGTGCTTAGAAGCTGTAGATTTGGTTGCCAGGGCAGTATCTGCCAAAAGAGTTCTGTCTGAGGACTCTTCCATTTTGGAGCATGATTCTCCTCAACTCATCTGATCATACAACCACCGCATCAAATAGTGGTGGTCAGCTTCTCCCTGTACCTCTGTCAAGTGTTTGAGATCGGAGAAGTGCATGGGTATTGATAGTAGAGGAAAGTGTCATTCTTGTCTGTCGTTGAACTCCTAATCAACAACCAAGCAAAGTTGCTTGAAATGGAATTGTTACAAATTAAATCAGTATAGACAATTTTAATTTGTTTTATTGTTAAGTTTGAGAGCTCTTTAAAAAGCTACTTAATTTTTATTGCCTTTCAGTAAGTTTCTGTGGTGCTTTCTCTATTGATGGCTTTAGTTTGTTTCCTCAGGCAGGCTTTTCTTGAAATGTGCTTTGAATTAAAAAAAAAAGTCCAGAATGTGCATGAAAGAAAATCTTTATGCTATTTTAGAAAGAGGATGTCACATTACTCTTAGAGCTGAACAACTGATTCCTAATTTAGTGTGGTTACTAGTGTGTCCCCAGTGACTGTCCTTTTCCTGACAGTCATGAGAAATACAAAAAACACCAAAAAACTGCATAAGCGGGAGGGCTTGAATATATAAAATGCTCAGAGCAAGAAGTAGTTGAGGCACTAAGATGAAGAATGTAGCATACTGTTAAAGGAGCTTTCTGAGAACTGGTCACATAAGTAACTGAAGGGTAGCATATGCTCAGTTACTTCTATAAATATATGTCAGGCATTATATGACAGTATACCATATTAGTAAAGCAGATCAGTAATACCTAACTTTAAGAACTCATGTTCTGCAGTAGATAAGCCCTGGTTTTTAAAAAATGGGGCAGTGGGATATATGGTAAAGGAGAGTCACCACTTTGAGTCCATATAAAGCTAATAAAAAGCTGTCGTCTTGAGAGCATTATGTTCCAAGGCACACTGAATGCACTTGCTCTTCAAGAAGTGTCTCTGAAGTGTTTTGTTTGCTTTTTCTTCCCTTTGATTTTTAGATGGAGGACAGAGTTCAAATTGCTTCTTTTGGAGCAATTCAGCAAAACAATGTTTATTTCTTGAAAATACATTTTTGAAGGTGCAGCAGAAGGACTCAGTTGTAGTGCAGCTGTGACCAGGGGAAATCTCTCCCTTTGGTTTCTCAGCTAGAAATCTCTCTGAAACACTCCCATAACTACCAGGATAGGCAGCAAGATTGCAGATTCAGGTTTTCTCTCTTCTTAGTAGCCACAGCACCAACTGTACTGACACTGATTCAAAGGCCAAGATACCTGACCCCAAGCTGGGCAACATCAGGCATAAAGATAATATTAACTTCACTTCTGAGAGGGTATGTTGGAATCCCCGGGTAGGAATGGCAAGACCTTTTCTGTCTCTCAAGTTTTCAGAGTTGTTTTGAATATCAACCAGTAGGAGCAAGGCCATGGGCACTGATGAACTAAGAAACTGTCTTACTGGCAGGGTCAGTAGCCGGATCATCTGGAATAGATTCTAGAGCAGTATTGAATAAAAAAACTTATGTTTCAAATAGTTTGTTAAAATCCAGGCTGACCAGGTTGGTAAGGTTTCAAGATGAAGGTACTTCTGTCTCACTGAAACCTGACAACCAGTATTAGTTTGTGACTGTATTCTTTACCAAACGAATACATTAATAATATAATAATTTAAACAGTAGCATTCTTGCAATGTCTTCCTAGATGAATATGAGGATGGTGTTCTTGTCTGTTTCCCGACAGTTACTACTGCACAAAAAAGTCTAGGAGAAGTGCCTTCTATAATTTCTCTAATGTGTAATACAAAGGTGGTTGGTTCTGCCCATATGGCATAACCTCACTGCACAGTGGCCTTCTGTATTTCAGACTGACAGATGTCACCAGCACTGTGCTGCTGTAGATTTCCATTCCATTAGTTGAAGAAATCACTAGATAGACCTTTTCTCACCCCAGAAAGCATCGAACCAAAAAGCTAGAAATCCTTACTCTCATCCAGATACCTTACTTTTCGATGCGGCGTGGAGTTGTTTATTCCCAAAATATTTGTTCAGCCAAATGGAAACAGACCATACTCCTCTTCATAGCTCCCTGCTGGTCATGACAGGTTTGGCTGGTAGTTTGACCTGTGACAGATGTCCACACAGTCTTCAGTGAGACCAACCACTGTTTTGCTTTATATTCCTGATGTCTTTTTATGTCTAAAAGTCCTCTTTAGTAATCTGCTTAATCTTCCTTTGTCTGAAGTGACAGTTTTGTACACACAGAAAAATAGAAAAGTTGGGATAAGTAGTGCTTCTCTGAACCTGAATTTATATTTGCTCTCCTGACTTAGCTTTTGGGTTTTTGAGGTATTTGTACTGAGGTGTTTTGAAAATGAGAGCAGCATTTCTCAAAAGAGAGCAGATTGCAACATTGTGTGATGTATAAAGACCTGCTGTATCAGGGAAATAATTACTAGCTTCTGTTACACAGATGTGTAGTCAAAACAGATTAGAAATTAGCAATGAATAAAAATTCTTTGAAAATTAAAGTGCAGCTTAATAGATTTGATTGTGTATTAGAGTTTTACTAGCTGTATTTAAGGAAAATATATTTTGGCATAAATATAAAAGTTCCAGAATTGTAGAAACTTCAAAAGTATGTTCAATACTTTTCCCTTTTCAAAATGTTATAAGGTGCCTTTTAAAAACTGTCATTATTATGGGGAGTAATTAATTCAAAGTAATCTTTACTGCTTTGTGCTAAAAGCAGACAAATAATATGCCTTATTTGGGGTCCTCCTGTCTAAACGGAGAAGCTGCTTTCCAGAAATGTTTGATTCTTTTCTATAAAGGTGAAGTGCTTTAAATGCTGGAAGGTGTATGTTTGGAAGAGACTTTTGGAAGATGTTAAAAAGCCCCAAGATTTGACTCAGACAAGAGTCAAGTGGAAACTCATTTCAAGGTTATCACGTAATTCTTACTGTAGGGATTTTGAACTTCCTTTTCATCCCTGTTATATGTCTCATCCCTCCACAGTTCAATATGAACTGGAATTACATTAGAGCACTTCTTTCCTAGTATGAACATTATTTAATTTCTCATTACACCATGTTATATTAACTTTGCTTTCATCAATACTTACGTACAGTATAAAACTAATGTTTCTGGAATTTATTTTCAGAGTTTATGTTCAAATTTACCTTACAATACTCAGTGTCACTGGGTGTTTTTAAAATACATCAGTCCTGTAAGTAAACATGAAGCAGAAGGAATGATGTTTGTTTACAAACAAGCCTTCATGTTTCATATTCTTTCAGAAAAGTCAATTTTATGCGTTCAGAATTGGGTATTCAGAGCCAGGCCTTTTTCTCTTTTTTTTTTTCCTTTCAAATATTTTCTAGCTAATTCTCTCCTTTAAAGGTCTTCTCCTTTAAGTGTCAACTCTCTGGGGAAGAAAAATCTTTGCAAGAACACAGAGGGACATGATAAAAATACAGTAAGAGTAAGAAATATAAACCAGAAGATAGTGTATGAAGAAAATGGGAAAAAGAAATCAAAAGAGGAAAATATCTCCTTGTCCATACTTTCCCTACATTTCATTAATCTTTCAGGTTATAAAACAAGCAGGTTAAAGAATTTAAACTTACTTTTTATTCTCTTTTTTACAGAAGCGAAATACTTTAATGTAATTAAAAGTTTTGAGTGAGTTTTAAGTGAAGTTATGTACTGTCATAATATGTCATGAGAATTTGTGACCACCTTAAAAGCAATATTTTAACGGGCTCTCATTACATGGGCACCTGAGATTTGGTGAAGCATAATGGTTCCTTTGTGTTAGGCACTACCCAAACAAATTATGCTGTCTGGAGACCTTGCAGTCTGGGAAAATGGCAGTGCCCAGCAGATGAAAAGAAACTGGCAAAAGACTGGATCAGAGAACAAGATAACAGTAAAATCAATATCTTGCTACTAATAATGTGGAGCAGTTCCTCCTTGTTAATTAGCTGACTGTGCTCAGACAGCAGTGACTAGCAAGCCTCTAGTCAGGAAGACCCTTTAAGTGGAGCACTGAAAGGGGATTAACTGCCATCTTCTCTAGTGATTTCTTTTTCAGAGCAGCTTTTTTAGACAACTCAGTTTTATTTTTAACATGTTTGTGTCCAAGTCAACAGATGCTAGAGCTAAATTTCAGCTTTTATTTTTTAATATAAACTAGTGCAGCTCTGGTTGTGATCCTGTCTCACAAGCAGGTTGCTTGTGTGTTCTGCTTGTCTCCAAAGGAGTCTTGAGTTGTTACAAGTGGATGCAGGAGGAAGGTGCACCAGGATTGACTTGGTAGTGGAGACCCAGAATAAGAACAGTGAACCCACCTTCACAACATGGACTTTCTTGGGTCACTGCTCTCCCTTGCAGTCATTATGGCCTGAAGACTGTAGCTGACTTGTGTAATGTTCAGTGCTGAGGATGAGTCAGAGAACTCCTGTTTACCCTGAATCCTGGCTGGTGCTGCCCCAGCCTGGGCTTGGGCACTTAGCATTGACTTCAAGTTGCTGGTCAGCACCTCTAGCTCAGTTGTCCACCCCAGAGCACCCATGTCCACAGTACAGCACTTAAGAACCCACTGCTTATATTTTTCATAGCCTTGATTCAGAGTAAGCTTCAGTATGCTGTGCTGTGTGATGGGGCCATGAGAAGTGGGTGGAAGTCTCAGGAATCAGGACTAGATGCAGCTCCTTTGTTGCTTTCATTGCCTTGTGTCACCAGTGTGCTCAGCTTGACCTGAACAAACTGTGATTTCTAGGGAGAGCTGAAATTACATGCATGTGATAGTACAGTTTGTGTCCACACTAGAAGGCAGCTGCAAATCATTCCAAACAGCATTGAATTATTTGTGCCGCACACAGCTTTCCATGATGGATTTAGCTGACTACCACTCTAACTTTACTCAGGAAACTAAACTGGACACTTGCAAGCCTGGTGCCTCACACGCCTTGGAGATGCTTTACTTATTATAGCTGAAATATGAACATTGTGTTTAGGAATAGGATCCAACAAATACCAAAGGTATTTATATAAGACTGCTTGCTTCAGTACAAAAAGCTGCCTGAGGTTCAAAGTGAAATCACTTTTAATCATTTTGCTACATAGTTTGTTTGAAGATAACAAGTGAAATGCTGTGGTGAAACTTAAAATAGATCTTGAGCTACTATAGATAGTAATTTTAAAGTTAATTCTGCTTTTTTTATGGAAAACCATATGTTCTTTAAATCCTGTGGGAGTTATACCACTGACTTCATTGGGGCACATATTCCCTCAGATTTCACAAACAACTCGTTCATAAAAGAATGTAATCTTGGGTCTTCCTCAGTTATTTGCTGAGGAATGAATAATACACCTATTTAAACTATACAAATCATATGAACGTCACTACACAGATTTTTTTTTTTTTTTACTTTCTTAGTATTTTAAGCACCAAGATTCTGTGATTGAAAATATGAAAAATTAGTCCTGTAACATCCCTCAGCTTGAAATTTTAAAAAGCCTCAAGTATTTAATTTTTTATCAAATTACCTACATCCAAATATACCTACCTACAGCAATATAAGCTTGATAGGGATTTTTGGGTTTTTTAAAGCAGTTTTGGTGTATTCAGTCTTACATTGTGTTTGTATTAGACACAGAATTGTTACTTGACAGCTGCTTTTCTAAACTGTTTAAAATCAGGAGATTGCTAGTACAAGATTGGAAATATTCAGTGCTTTCAGAAGATAAATGAAACAGTGTTGCACCTCTGCTTCTAAAAGAACCTAAGAAAGCCTTTTTCTACTGTACGAACATTCTCAAAATATTTCTTTATTCAGATGATAAGGATTTTTTTTTTAATTTCCAGAACACTTACTTCAGAAGCAGAGAGGATTTTTGCAGTAGTAGCCCAGCAGATGTATGTGACAACGCTAAGGCTTTTTTTTTAATGATACTGAGATATACAAAGAGACTAATATTTTTTGTAGCCACAGAAGATGAGCTGTTATGCAGATTCTTCCCTTAGTTTTTACACAGTGTGTCAGTTTTGATCTGTATTGCAACAATTGTTCAAAGGCTAAGCTGCAAATAGCATCTGTCCCTGCTGACTTGCAGGAGAGTTTCTGTGATGGAAATAAATACCCATGTAAAAATCAAAATCTGAATAGTTTGTACTGGTTAGTCATGTATGAACTGTAAAGTCATTAGATTTATTTTAATGGTTGCTATAAAAATACTCTCAAAACCAAAAATAAATTTTCCGTTTCTGCTATATCTAGTACAACTGCATACATATGTCTAATAGTACTAGTTGGAGCTTGAGTAATTTACTTGATGTTTTGCTCAAAGACTAGATCAACTCATATAGAACATTCCCAGTGTATTTTTTCAAAGAGGTAAAAAAACTTGCAATCATGTAACTGTAGCATTGTAAATCAATATTCAGTAGAGTAGGATGTTTCTCACTGAACAACTACAGAAAAATACTCATTAAAATTATTAATTCATGCCCCCTATGTTGATCTCATTCTATATTTCCCAAGTAATAATTGATACATTTTCTCAAAACTAGTGTAGTTCAATGAGTAGTACTGTTTGTTTGAATACCAGTGGATCAGTGATACATATTATGACTTCTCTTCATGTTTCTGGTGATTAATGCATTTTTCTGCTTTATGTATTTAATAGATTTCAGTACCTACTTGCATACACTGACCTGTATTCCTTTGCCTCCCTCACTATGATCTTCCTCTTTCAGTACTCCTCTATTCACACTTTGTTCTCTGCTTTTTCATTCTTCTGCAGTCCTTTGCTCTCATTGTCTGTGGAGGTAGGGGCACAATCTTTTTGTAACTAGTGTCCAGGAATAAATTTCTCTGTAAAAGTTTGCCGCCCTCAAGCCCATATAAGTGTTTAACATCTGAAACAACCTATTGATTATTCCCGTTCTCCTCTCAAGATTTAGTATTCCCAGATCTGTTGAATAGTGTCATTCCCAAGAGCTCATTCCCAGGGTGACCTTAAAGCCACTTATAAATAAAGTTAGGGATTTTGTGCTTTGCACATCACTCTTACACTTAAATTGAACTTCATTTGCCATTAAGAGTGATCAGTGAGTTTTGTGCAATCCTTCATTGCAGCTGTGCCTCAGACTTCTCTGACGCTGCCATTAACAAATTCACTCACTTCACTGTTCAAGCTTTTCCTTGGCATTTAGGAATGACATGAGTTCTCAGCCCTGAGCCCTTTGGATATCCAACATTAAACCACAGTTGGGAGAACCAGTCATTTAGTCTGTCCCATTACATTCTGTTTCTGAACTAATTTTTATTCACTTAAGCACTTCTTCTTTCTGGGTTTTTTTTTTTTTTTGGTTTGTTTTTTTTTGTTTGTTTGTTTTTTTGTTTTTTTTTTTTTAGCCTTTATTTCCAGACTTTTTGGTGACGAATACTATACTTCAGGGGATTGATTAGAAATGATGGTATTACTGTTCTGCATTTAAAAGCCAGAAATTTCCTTCTAGAGTCTTACTAAAATGAAATCAGTTATATGTGAATGTTAAGCTCTTTTGTTCTAGGAGGTTAAGACAGGTTTCTAAATCTCTTTTCTCTTACCACTCTGAATCAGGCGGGTAAGGCTTGTTTAGTTACCTTACTGCTATAATCCAACACCTCCACCTTGTGCTTGCCTCAGATTTACTGGCATATATAAGAAGAGGGAGAGGTCATTTTGCCGCTGCTTTAGCTTTCCCTTCTGTCTTTGGGGTGAATAGTTTCAAAGATATTTCTTCTCTGAATTTTTAGACTACTTCATAGATAGCAGTATTGGATCATGTCACTCTTAGTTTTGCAAAAGAACATCAAATGTAGAAACAAGCAAGACTCAAAAGATTTGCACTGTTGAGGTGGCCTGTGGGCAGAGGGGGGCATGCATTACAGCCCCAGTGTGTTCTTACCTGGAGCTAGGATTTCATACCTGTTGCTGGTTAAAAACTTGACTTCTGTAGGGAAAAGAAAGAAGACCAAGAATCTTGGTGATTACTAAACTGAAGTGACTTCCTAGGATCTGACTCTGTGTGTGCACGTGTGAGTGTGTTCAGCCCAAGTTCACTTTTTAAGCTCCTTCACTTGCAGGAGTTTGTGATTGTAGTCTGGGTTTTTAGGCTTGAGGTTTCTGAGTTTCTGAACTCAGTTTCTTTGTGGTGTTTAGGTTTGAGAAGACCTTGTTCTTATAGACTTGACATAAACATCCTAAGTATTATTGTAACGAGAGTGATGTTTTGGATTCTTTTCTGTGGGATAGACTTGTCTCTATCCATCGGTTTGGGCCAATGGGAAGAAGAGTTCTGGCACTCTTCTAACCAATGAGAGTGACCTGTTCTAAAAGGTATATAAGGAGGGCAATTGTTTTAATAAAGTAGAGTCAGATACAGTTTTTTATAACGAGATCTCATGTCGTTTGTTCATCGCCCACAGCGACAGTGATGTCAGTTGTATAAGCATTTTAGGAATATCCTAATAACAAAGAATATAAAGCCAAGCACTAAGATACAAAATGTATTTCAGGAAAGAAAGGGAACCATCCCTGAAGGTGCTTAATAGACATGTACATGTCGTACTTAGGGACTTGGTTTAGTGGTAGACTTGGCAGTAGTGTATTAACTGTTGGAGTTGATGATCTCACAGGTCTTTTTCCACCTAAACAATTCTGTGGTTCTCTAAGCAAAAGATAAGACTGAAACTGGACAGGTACCCATTGTCAGAATGCTCTGTGAAGATGCAGTAGTGGACCACATAATGGATGTCTTTTCCATATGTCTGTGACAGGAGTCCTGCTTTTACCTTACTGTATCTTGACAAAGGGCTAATTTTCAGTTCTAATGACAATATAATGATTTTTCATGTTTTAAATGTTTCTAAATTTATTACCATTCATAACATCATTTTCTGCTTCAGAGAAGAGTTCAGTTTTGGAAATCACAGATTAGCAGTAAAGGTGGGAATGGCATTTATAATTTCCATAAAAATCAACGGAACAGAAAAGTTGGTGACTTATTGTGATATTCAGAAATGTTTAATTTGTACAGATCTGTCAAAGTGTTAGTCAGTGGTTTCTGGTGAAGAGGCTTTCTCTTTCTTCCAGTGGTGACTAGTTTCCTTGTAGAAAACTTAATTCATCTTGGGAGGTCTAATGTTCCCCAACATTCACAATTTTTTAATGATGCAATGTACGGGTATTAATATTGTCTTATATTCTCAGTGGATAATGAAACATGAGAAAAAATCATAATGTTGTGTTACAGTCCTAAGCACTGTTTGATAGTATATGCCGTATTGGTGAAGAGTGTAGTTTTATTTCCTAAGGCAGAGTTTATACCTGTTCCTGAAATTGATTTTAAGATGACAGAAATGGGACAGATAAAACTAGTGTATATTCTGTATGCTTAAAATTTAGACCACCTGCAAGAGATGCAGTTATATTATTTGCTCATAATTGAACTTTATATGACTACTTGTTATCAGGAAAAGACACTAAACATTTTCACCTCAATGTCTGTGACATATACAGATACTGTGCATTTCTGATGGAAAAATTGTTGATGGAGCTCTGAGGGTGAACCTTTTTTAGCATTTGCCTTTTAGTTTTGCTGGGTTGGTGAACAATAAATGCAGAGAGCAGTTACTCAAAATTGTAGTTCTGAATAAATTTACCAAGGAGTTTGGGCTAAATCTGGTTTGATGTTTTCTTCAAATTTTAGTTTATTAGGATATGCATTAAATGGCTTCTAACAGTCCACTCGTTAGTTCTGTCTTTGTAATGTAACAGATACTTGATTTGAATTCACTTGTTCCTTACACTTGTGGTTAGATCATTATAAAAGTGGTCATGACGTCTGCATAGCAGTTAAGTTGTGAATTACCTGCTGAGAGATGACATGCTGCATAGCATGAGGAACTTTGGCTGCGGACCTTCATTGCGAGTGAGCCATGTGAAGGAGCTGGTGTCTCTTTCAGGAAGGTCTCCATGCAGCACACATAGACCATCAGAGGTCTCACACACTTGTTTGCACACCTAGATATTTGCCATTTCCAGCAAGGATGAAGTCAGACTGGAATCCTTTCAGTATAGAATACTATTAAATTTTGGACCATTATTAAAAGTCCTCAGAAATGTTGAATTGTGCCCTGGTATTTGAGGTTGGGGTTGCACAGGACTTGGGTGTGTGAAAAATGTGAGTTCATTTCCTCATAACAAAAGTTCTCACATTTATTTGCTATTTCACAACATATTTAATCAGCTCGTTGTAATAATAAAAGCATTTTTGGTTCATGTTCAAAAAACATACTGGCTGTGTCTCCATAGGTCAGTCTGAGAAAACTCATCTTAAATATTTTCGGAAACCCTTCCTGCTTGTTCAAGGTCCCCGGAAATTTAAGAAACACTGTTCAGCTGTTAGTGTATCTAATTTGATACTTTAAAAGATACTTTTCTTTGAAAAAGATTACTAATTTCCCTGGAGTACATGAAAGTGTGGTTTTCGGCAGATGTATGACCTATCATTGTTTAATGCATTCAACAAACTATTTCTGGTTTTGCATAGAAATTCACTTTGCAGAATTAGGGTGATGGTTTCCTCTTGGATTTTCTGCTTTTACATGCTCACTGTTAAACTTAAAACCATTTCCTGTCTGTCTGACTCTGAAACCATTTATTGTCCTTTCATTAGTAAAACTTATTCAAAAATTTGAATCTTTTTCTCTGTTTTTTAACTCTGAGTTGACTCATTTTGCAAGTAGAAGTTCCAAGGGAGGCAGAAATTGAGCCTGCTGAGGTGCAAGTCAGCTGAAGAAACATTTTGTATACAACTTTGACACTTCCATCTATTAATAAATGCAACTTTAAAGTAGATTGAGACCTTTTAACATTGAGTCCACTGTAGTTTGTTTTAGATTACAATAAGGAGTGGTTTAACTCATCTTTTTTTGAGAATATTTACTGTTTATAAAAATATGCTTGTTGTCCTTTGGTGGTTCTATTCTCATACTTTCAGTTTAAATATGCTGTGTTCCTCTCAAGATTAATATGAAATAGAATGTAATGGGAAATTATTTCTTTACTGCCATTTTTGAAAAAAATACTCTTTCAGAAAAAATAAAAGTTGCTTCAGGCTTGCCAGATGACAAACTATGCGCCACTCAGAATTTGCCTACACACTTAATTTTCTATTTGTTTGATTCCCTTGAGGTGTCACCAGCTTGTTTTGCATTATGAGATTTCTATATGAAATGTTTCTTTGAAAGTTTTCCTTCTTTGTTTTGATTCTTCTCCTCAATTACTTGTGTGTCACCCATTCCCAGTCCCTGTTAAATCTTTCTTAGGAATGAATGCTGTTAAAAATAATTTGAGATATTTTTTTATTGTCTAGAAGATGTAAATTCCTTGTCAATATCCTCATGTTTTGACCCTGTTATTGCTATCAGTGTAATGCATTTTCTTCTCTTGGAAAGAAATGCATTAGATGGATTAGCAAAGCACTAAAAATATCTTTGCTTAACCACCAAATTATATAACCATCTGATTTCTGTTGTCTGCTGGTCTCATGCTGTGGTACAGTTTAGAAATCTACATTTTACAATCTCCATCAAGTGAAAAAAGTTTTTGATTAACATCAGATCTTCTTTCAGAATATCAAATATGTCTTTTTTTTAGACATTATTCAAAGGTTAAAAGTAGGGTTTACTGATAGCTTTTGATAACTCTGCTCACTTCAAAATTTGACAATGATACTACTTTTATGCCATATATTTCTTTTATTTTTGGATCACTATGGGGTGGTATTTATGATCTTTTCTTTGGGTCTGTTGCTTGTTTGGCAGAGGGCTATTTTTAAATGAATAGTAATTTTGATTAGATGCCCTGTTGAGGGCCATGGTACTCTGAAATAAAATAAATAGCTTTTCTAGAAAGTTTTTTATGTATGCAAGAGATGATTTGATCCCCTTGACTCACTTTAAAACTAAATGTCTCCTTTTTCAGCACTCACTGTATCATGTGTAATAAAGTATTTTCCAGAGTTAATCTATCCCAGAGACCCCTCTAAGGAGAGAATAAGACTGAAATTATTAATCTTCTCTTAAATTAATTAATTTCTTTTAATATTTACAGTATTTTTCTCTAAATTTCCTATGAAGAGCTAAAATGATTTATCTTTTAGTTTGCTGTTGCAGTATTTGACTGTACAAGTAGGACTTAGTAGTAAGTTGATGCTGTAACTTTGTTTGTGGCAGTGCATGAAGAAAAAAGAGGCTCAATTTAAACATGTAGATAACTGACTGAAATGCTCATTATAAGTGTCTGTGATGAGATGACTTTGTTTGATGGCAGTGTTTTATTTCTCTGTGTCCAAAAGATCATGTTGTATTGCAGTGGACCTGTTGCCTGTGGTGGGGTTCCCTGCAAAACGGCTGAAAGGTTTTGTTCCTTGTGAATGTGACAAGACAAGTCCACTTGTATCCTAAGGTCAACCAAGTGTCACCTTAGTCTGCAGTTACATCCTTTCCTGCTGTTTGTTTTTCTATTGTGTACTTCAATTGAAAGGAAAAAAAACTTGAATGCATGAAAAAAGGAAATGATGCCATCGGAGCAATCACCTCGCATCTAAGGGAAAGGACTCCACATATAATCAGCTGGCTAAAGGGCATGAGAACATCCTGAAAGGTAATTGGGCACCTTTTGTTGAAATACTGTGATATATCCCATTAACTTGTACAGTGTTGTTCAGAAACTATGCCTATAGACAGAGGCACATTACTGGGGCTTTGTTCAGTGCCAAAAGCTGCAATTACCACAGGGTACAGCATCATCTTAAAGCTGGTACTGTTCATGTACTGCTTCTGGAAGAGTGTTCACAACGGGTTCAAACTTTTCATGACTTGTTTTTTTGTGCTCTCCCCCATGATGTTCATTACAAGTGAGAGAAATGTATGGCTTTTTCAGATCCTTCTCTGAATGACTTCATGCTCTCAGTAATTTTTCTTTTAGAGTTTGAGTAGAGACCTGAAGATGGTACCATTTGTTTCTGATGGGACAACTTAATATTGCTTTTGTATTTGTTTTTACTCCATTCTGTCTGGAATATTTGTCTCTATATGTTCCATCTCATTCTTTAAGCTGCATAGACTCTAGGGCCTTTTCATCATATGTGTTTTAAAGCACTGCAATGGTGGAAGTTAGTCTACTTGTGATCACGTGTTATTAGCAAAATGTATTCACTAATAATAATAGGAGCAATGAAAAAATTATTTCCTGTAGAGGTTTTTTGGAACACTGTTGTTCTGTTTTACTTCAGTAATACCATCTTTATAAACATTGTGCTGGTAAGAATAAGCAGGTTTGTTGGGGATTTTTTTCTCCCACTTTTCTCCACTTAACAAGAAAGAATTTACAGATTTCTAGTCTTCAAGTCACTAGTTTCTTCTCAAAAGGAAATAATTAGCCATGGCCCATGGACGTTGTGATGTCTGCAATTGCTTCTAGCTACTAGAGAGAATGGTATAGAGGCATTGGTTTGGTCTCTTCTGTCCTTCTGCTGCTGAAACATGGCTTAATATTTAAACCAAAGAAAAAGTTTGTTTAGAACAAAACCTTCCAAACTTAGATAGGAGCATTATGTTGAATCTAGTGGATAAAGAAGAGACTTCAAGAGTCAGCATATTACAGTGAAAGCCCTACATTCTTTAATCGCAAGAACAAGGAAAGATTGGTATGATTCAGATTATGGTACTTCTGAGTGAAAGCAGGAGAGTTTTAATAGGGAGGATCCTTGCATACATAGGAGTATATTTGTAGCATTAATATGAGAAAATTATTTTCTTATTAAATTGATCTGAAATAGACAACGAGAAGGGCAATAATATTGTGGGATTTTAATATGAAAATATGCAAATACTTTCATATTTTTATTTCAAATTGCTTACCTTTTCATGACCCTGCAGGATACTTTAAAGTGTACTTTATTAATCCTAGAGGGTAGTTATGAAACAAAATTCTAGTGAGACTATAGTAGTAGTAGTGTAAGGTGTTTGTTTTTTACTGTGTCTGTCAATTTGAAGGAATGAGATGATGTTTCATGCTCTGATCAGCAATTTCTCATAGCTGCTACTTGGCAAATTCTGAAATGAAGAGAAACTGGAAAGAAGCATGTGGCTTGCTGCTCAGTAGATAGAGGGAGAAGATTAGTCAAGACCTGAAAACATTCACCTTACTACTAAAATACTTCCTGTGATGTTACTTTCTTTAGGAGCAGAGAAAACATTCCTTTCTAATCAAAGAGCAGACAAATGGCTTATAGTCCATTTGCTTTGGACTTACAAATAAAAGTGTTTGGAGGATAAAAGAGCTGATCATGGCTTTTAATTTATCCTTTTCATAGGCTACTGGTGAAATATGAAATGTTGGCCATGCTGGACATGTTGGACATCAATAGCAGAACTCCCACTGGTTCCAGTGATAGCAGGATATCACTGATGGAACAGTGCTCTTTGTTGGCTGCATGATTTGTGGGAGTCACAGGCAGTTGAAAGCCCATACTCAAGATACTGGAAGTTCCCAGCTGGATCAAGAAGGGATAATCAAATACAGAGACAGTTCAGTTACCACTGAAGGAATCATTTAGGTTCCCAGTATGCTGTCCACTTCTCCTAATTTCCAGTAAAACTTGAATTCAATTAATTTAAGAATTCCAGAGAAATTAGTGGTACCTTCTGAGATTCAGTCTTTTCCGTTTGCAAATAATGAAGCTTCTGTAATGAATCCATATGTCACACACATTCTGTCTGCTGTTACTAATGCTGAATGCTATACTGTTCTGCATACTGTCCTCAAAACCTAAGATTTGAGTATGGTACAACTCAATATAAATAGGGGTGACAGAATTTATTCCAGAAAGACCTATCAGCTCACTTGCTGAGGAAGTCCCTGTTTCTGGAAATCAGGTGAGAATACTTCTTTATTCTGAGAATTAACTAGGAACATAGCTTTGTGCTCTCTTGCTCTGCTAGTGAACCTGATTTTTGCATTTACATACGTAAGAAATACTGCTAACACATTTCATGTTTTGCAGTGGAAATAGCTGATTATAGAGGTCACTGCTTTTCTTTATTCTTTTTGCAGTACAGCTTCTTCTGTGTTGCAAAGAGCCTCATTATTCTGGCTAACCAGGTAAAAGCATCTTTCATGAGTGAGTTTTAGCAAAGTTTTAATCATGATTTGTTTTCCTCAGCTTTACTTGTACAGCCCCTTTTCTGGAAGGTCATCTAGGCAGTGCTGCCAAACCTCCTTGTCTAGATGCACGTGGCATTTATGTAGGGGCAGGAAAAGCTAGGTGGCTTATTGCTTGTGCAGAGCATCAGAGGCTTCCAAGGAGACGAGGGTGTTGAAGCCAGTCAGACAGCTGGCTCCTGGCTGTGCTTTTCCCCAGGGATCTTTAGAAGCGGGTGTGGAATGTGCTGTGAAATTCTGGTGGAGGCAGCCAGACAGCCTTGTGGTAGAGGCAGCAGCTCTGGGAAGGATGATGATGATCAGGAGTGGGCTGCTGTTACTTCCAGAGTAATTCAGTTGGCAGTCCACCTGTGCTGCTCCTCCCTGGGTATTTGTCCAGTCAAAAGCCAGCCCTGGGTTTGGTGAATTGGCCTAGGGAGCTGTATATGCTCCCACGTCACAGCCAGGGTGTTCATCCAATGGATCTGATACATGACAGAACTTGGTCATGTGGGTTTGCTTTCTAAGCATGACATAGACTTCAGTGTGACCTTTCAGCAAGAGTTACCACGGGGTGCCACATTAGAAATACCTGACCTGGGAACAAGTTCTCCTTTAGGTTTGTATGAAAGAGAACCAGAGGGATATGGTGAGTGTATAAGCACAGGTTTTTGCTGCATGTCAAGCTTGTGCACCAGCTCTCTGCGTGTACCAAGAAAAGTGCAGCCTAGTCTAGATGACCTGCTCTAAGGATAAAATCTGATGAAGACTGGTGTTCATCTGTAGCACTGAAAGCCATGTTGCCTTCTCTAAAAAAAAAAAAAAAATAAGCAGGATATTAACTGAGTGCTTTAGTGCTTTAGCTAGTTTTAATAAAATACATTGTCATTGTTCCAAAGGAAGTTAAATATGTGATATTGAGTGGATCTCCTATATTTAAGAGCTGACCTTTTGGCAGTAGCAGTGAAATAATATACAGCAGAATCTTGTTAATTCACACTAATGACTTAAAAGACCTATCACTGATTACTTGATTTTACAACTTAGCAAGTAAGTGAAACATGATGACAAAACTTCAGGGATGCACACTTTAACAGCATGTGCACTGATAATTTACCTCTATAGTAGCAGTTATGCTGTAAATATATTTGTAATAGATAAGTTAATGGACAGTAGTACTATTAATTAAAGCACTGATGATTTCCTAAAATGACACTAGTAGAGCAGCCTATTATTAAATAGTTTCAGTGAAACAGGACTAACCTACTAGTTCTACAAATATGAGGCCACTGAAATGGTTCTGAAAGTAACAGATGCTGGCTTTTAATATTAATAAAAATGTTCTCTCCTCGTATGTGTCACATCATTTAGAATAAATGTAGCTAGAGTTACTTGGGAAAAGAGTTATCCTATCATAGTAATAGTATACAGGTATATATGAAAATAAAAAGTTCATAAAAATTTTATCTCCAGGTTGAATTACTTCTATAGACCTAAGCCTATGCTCATTCTTAAAATAGTAATTCCCAAATGACAGGCTCATGGAACATCAGACATGTTCCAGTAAATTTCTTAGTCTTCAAAATATAGAGTAACTGTCTCCATTATGAAAAAGTCTGCAACTTTTTCTGACCATTCTATTTCAGTCTACATTGTATTCTGCATTAAGTACTATTAAGAATGCAGCTTTGTTACTGGCAGCATATTCTTAAATAAGAAAATAAAAGTTTTCCAGTATGTCTTAGAAAATGACGCTAAGCCATTTAATATTTGTTATGCTCTGAGTAAAAGAAGGAGCTGAAGTCTGTTCTGGAGTCATTGTATGCACTTGTTGCTGTGTATTGGTGTGTCAGCAGAGAAGTCTGACTAAATAAGGCAATGCATGAGTAGAGCTTATCAGTGTTTGACAGGAATATAGTCCACTAACAGCTGATACAGTAGCCCATCTTTCTGTGCTATCATCCTCTCTCTGTATGGCACACAGATGTACTTTTATCATCTGCTCGGTTGCTGATAGCACTCCAAACAGCTCTCCACCTTTTCTTTTTAGTTAGTGTGTGGTCAAAGTAATACAAGTGAGCTGAAACCCTTAGAAAGCCAAATATTTGTATGTAAAATGTACATGATTTGTAAGTGAAGTGTAAAAATGTATGTGAAATCGTCGGCTTTCAAACTTTAGAGAAGTACACTGTGCCTTCTGCTTCTTCTCCCACGGGATAGTGGAGAATATTGTGAATATTTGTGGTTCCTTCTTCACTCTGAGGGTCTAGTACTGCTCAAATGAGTGTTTAAGCTCCCAGTGGTCTTTCCAGGAATAGTGTTTCACCTTGAATGTTCATACGTGCTTTTAAAAAATATCCAGAGTAAAATAGCCTTAACACTGTTTCAGTATAGTTTTTTCTGTTTTGCTGAGCTTGGCTGTCAGACTTTGTCCCTGTGTTGTGCAAGAGTTTGGGATCTGACAGTTTTATCCATAAAGTTACTAGGCCAGTAAATACATTTTAGGATTTGTTAGCACCTAGCCTGCTATGGAATGTCCCAAAACAGTCAAACTGGTCACCTGCAAATGCGTCTTGATACTGGGAGTGGTTGTAAATGTATTTGCATGTGTGACCTTTTTCTAAGAGATTTCTGAAAAATATCACACATTAAATTCTTATTCCTTACTATGAAGATAGGTCAGTGATTTGAGAATTCCTCCTTTTCTTGCTAATTCAAGTCATTAAACTGCAAGGCCAAGACTGTTGAATTTCTGGCAAAAGTTTCTGTTAAAAAGGTGGTCAATACCTTTTTTTATCAAGCATGGACTTAAGACAATAGTGAAAAACCCTCTTCAGTTCTCTATAGCACACTTCTAATTTTGTGTTCCTACTGACAGTTATTCTGTGCTATCTTCTCAAGTCATGCAATAGGGCGGAGATGGATGAACGGACGGACTATTGTCTTTATTTGTGGCACTGGTTTCAGTCTTTTCACATTCATCCTTTGCACCTGCCTATCAAATGTGTACCCCAAATTGTTTTTTGCACATTCAGCTAAAAGTAGTCTTGGTAAGTTATAGTTATTCTGATTTTACGGTAAATGCAAAACAAGATTTATAAACTTCTCCATATAAAACCAGATCCAGTGCACTTCTACCTTTTTACTGTATATGTGTATGTACTTTCTGTCACCCAGTACTCTACTTTGACAGCTCAGTATCTTGCTTATTTGTTCCTCCATATTCCTCCATTACTGTTTTCCTGTTTTCACAACGGCATCATCAGTATTCACCCTCCCCCCATTGTCCTCTGTACAGGAAGCTTGCTGAGGAATGGAGAATGCTTGGCTTCGCTCTGAGAGCATTCTAAAGGTTCCAGGTTTGTTTTATACAAACCTCACATTCTGTTTAAGTGTTCAACATACTGTGTGCAAAATGATCAGGGAAAGACTAAATTTCCCATAACAGTTTAGGGAAGAGTTTTCTGTTAACAGTCCTGGGAAGGCATAACTGATAAATCTGAAAACAAAGACAGTGAGGCTTTTTGTTTTGGTTTGTTCTTCCTGCTATCTCTTCCCTAAGCTTGGAATGAAGAATCGGGTTTCTTTCCTTAAAAATTTACTTTCTAGTCAGGACAAAGTGGGAGTTGCAACTCTGCTATGGGGAGAATGCTTACCTCTTGTACTCTCTAGCAGGGTATGTGCTCAAAGTATTGGTTTCTTGCATACCACTTAGTCTCACAAAAGTGGCATACCATATACTATTTCCTAATCAGTAGCTGTCCCTTTAAATCCTATTGGCACAGCAAGCACTCTTCCAAAGTTAGTTGTTTTCAAAGTGTCTTTTCTTCTTACCCAATGCAATGTGTTAAAAAACCAAACCCTGCAATTTTAGCTCTGAGATCCATCTTCGGTTCAGTAAGCTGGCTTAAATGCCCTAATGTGAGTTCACACATCAGTAGCATTGTTGTGTGCCATATATGTAACAGAGATGTCATTCTGTGCTCTGAGTCCATCTCTGCTAATGGTCCTGAGAGAATAAGCAGTTCATTGGGATGTTTGCCATTAGAGCACGTTGGGAGGGTTCACAGGAGATGCACAGTGTAATGGACTGTTTGCCGTGCGTGTAATAGCTCCCCTCCAAAATAAGAGTACTTCTGCAGTGCAAGTAAGGACACTTTCAGGCTCCCTTTTTGACACTTCCCTGCTGTGCCCAAAATACTCCATTAGTTTTCTGGAGTGTGTCTATCACACACCTGTGTAATCTGCATGGAAAGAAATACGATGTGTCCAGAGAAATAGAGAAGAAATAGCCCTGAATTTAGTTGCTGTGACTATGCAGACAAGTATAATAAAACCATTAAAATTCTTTAGTCATTCAGGGCTCCTTTATTTTGAGAAATTTTATTAATTACTTTCATCTTTTTAATTTCTGAAAATATATTTATTAAATACTTTAATTGTTGTAATCATACTAATTATGCAGTTTTACAATTTCATGTTTTCTGGTCCTTTTAAATATGCTCTACTCTATAAATATTTTATTATGTTTTCATAGTAGACAAATTTAATGAAGTATGTATCAGTTAAAAAAAGCTTGAAGCAGTCCAGGGCTCTATAAAAAAGGCTTCGTAGCACATGAATATGCTTTTATTTAATAGCAAATTTTTGGCAAGATATGCTATTTTATTATGTATTATTAATTATGCATTATCGTGGAAACTAAATATTGATAAATAATGAACTTTTAAGGAATAACTCATTCCTAAATGTGTTATTTTAAATTGCTAAATGAGGCAACATGATCAGCCTTTGTAGAAGTTTAGTTAAGATCTACACTGAAGTTAAGAAGTGCATCAGCTTGGACTATGGGCTGGTTACAATTTTTTAGCCTGTGTCAACTTCCAGTGCATTTCATGATAGGTGTGTTTGGCATATGTCAAGAACTTAGAAAGAGCTTAAATTTAGTGTATTTTGGAGATGTGTTCTCCCTAGTTTTATGATGAACAGAAACTCAAAAAGTACCTTTGAGAAGGGAGTTTAGTCATCGGAGATGGTCTACCAGACCTCACCAACACCATCATATTTTATTTGTAATAATTACTTCAGTTTAAATTTAAATATTTTGTCTTATAAGCCAAATGCATATATTGGGAAAATATCCATGAATTATTTAATCTTAAGGAAAAAAAAAAACTAAACTAAAACAAAAACCCAACAAACAACTTTCAAGCCTTCTGCTGGGACGTTTAGAGTTTGAAAATTAGTGGCAGAGAAGGATGTCCATAAAATTATGGGTTTTAACTGTGGAAAGACATTTTTATGCTGAGATGAGACACTTAACTTTGCTATATGAGGCTGTATTTTCAACATCTCTTTAAAGTTTATTCTGTACTTTTACACAGTTACGCTATAACTGTGTAACTTCCAGTGAGCTATAAATTTCATCTTTTCTTAGGAGATTGTAACTTTATTGTTCATTAACTATGATTTGTCGTTTGGATCACGTTATACATTAATGAAGTTAAGTCCTACATTTGTAATAGATAATCCGTTCAGAATTTCCTTCATTACATTGCAATGTTTGCTGCTCATCCTGCTACTCCAGAAGCAGTCTGTGATATACAGATGTGACTTCATCTTCTTAAAATGAGTGTTTTGAAGGTTTTAATTCTGAAATATATTTTTAAATTTTGATTTATACTTTTGAAACATTAATTCACATTCCTTTATTGTTTTGGATAGAATAAATAGTTTTATAGGAAATAAATGTCTTTCAATACATTTTACCAGCTGCTCATGGACAATATTAAAATCATAGAATGGTTTGGGTTGGAAGGATCATGCAGTTCCTGCCCATCAGCCATGGACAGAGAGACCCTCCACTAGATCAGGTTGCTCAGAGCTCACTTCAGTCTGGCCTTGAACACTTTCAGGGATAGGGCTTCCACAACTTCCCTGGGCAACCTGTTCCGGTGCTTTACCACTCTCAGAGTAGAGAATTTTTCTTGGTATCTACTCTAAATCTACCCTCTTTCCATTTAAAGGCATTCCCCTCTGTCCTATCACTATCTGCCAGTATATAAAGTCCCTCTTCCTCCTTTTTATAAGCCTCCTTAAAGGTACTGGGAGGCCACAGTGAGGTCTCCTAAAAACCTTCTCCAGGTTGAACAGCCCTGGCTCTCTCAGCCCATCTGTGTAAGAAAGGTGCTCCATCCCTCTGATGATCTTCATGGACCAATTTTGTCTCTAATGGAACTTCTAAGCTTTTGATGAATGTAGTTTCCAGGTTGTAAGCACAAATTCTGGTTTGGGTCACCAAATGATTTCTAATAGGTGCCCAGGTGCTATTCTGTTTAATTAGACGGGGGACCTGGCATGTCCTGCTGCTTGTATTGAAAACTATAGTAAAGGAGAGGCACAGGTCCCGAGTGTATAGTCTGTGTAATAAAGAGGATGAGGTCTGTTTTCTGTGTGAACGTGTACTTTTCTAAACATGAAATTACTCCAAATGTATGGTGACATTATTTTCTCCAATAAACTGTCTTATTTTGAAATATTTTGCCTGTTTCTGCTAAAGCTGAAATTACCAGAAGAAATCCCATTGCTTCCATGATAAAAATATCAAACTTACATAATTATTTGTCTTCCTTGGAATAGTTTATACTGAGGGGTGAACATTCCAGTATTTTCTGTAAGGACTTTAAAGGAAGATTATTAGGAAAATTGGGTAGTTCTTTAAAATGTATGTGGGAGAGGTAATCTCTGTGAAGAACCTATTCCTCCTAAAAGAAAGCAGTCTTCTCCTTCGCTATGAAAAGTATGTGAGGTTTGTAAGGGTTGTCTGTAGTGTGCTAATATGAAGGGGTACTTTTTCTCTCCTATGCTCAAGTTACAATATGCTAAACAAATATTTATTAACAGACTTTTCAGAGGCTGTGCAATGTCAGCAACTGCACTCAACACATCCTGGGTAACTGGGAAGCTTAGTTGCTTCCTGCCTCTCTCACAAATACCACCTTAGTTGCCTCTTTGTATCCTAACACCATACATTAGCTCTTTGCTTTCACTCCCAACAAATAAACCGTAATTATAGATACTGATATTCATAATCTGCTTCTTGTCTCTAATTCTTTCCCTGTGTCTCTGGGAATTTTTTTTAGCGCTTAAGCAGCCACAGCACCATCTCGTAGTTAGGCTTCACAAAAGCACAGAACACACTGTGTTAGAAGGGACACAGAAAGATCATTGAGTCCAACTCCTAGCCCTGCACAAGACAGCCCCAAGAGTCCTGGCAGCATTGTCCAAGCACTTCTTGAACTCTTGTCAAGCTTAGTGCTTGACCACTTCCCTGGGGAGCCTGTTCCAGTGCCCAGCTACCCTTTGGGGGAAGAACCTTTTTCTAACATCCTACCTAAACCTCCCCTTACACAACTGCAGGCTATTCCCTTAGGTCCTGTCACTGTCACCACAGAGAAAAAATTAGTGTCTGCCCCTCCTCCTCCCCTCACGAGGAATTTGAACACTGCAGTGAGGTCTCCCCTCAGTCTCCTCTTCGCCAGGCTGAACAGTCGTAGTGACTTGTGGCTGTGTTAGTTGCTGATGGGTTTTGGCTAATCATATAATGAATTACTGAAGGGTTTTTTGCTTCTCTGCCCTGGCATTTCACATAACTGCAACAGTTTATTTATAATTATTTTTTTACTATGGTTTGCCAGTGCTTTTTCTATAATATAGCATATTTAAGAATTACCTTTCCTTTATGGAGCCTTTCTGTCTTACCTGTCTTTTATAGTCCCTTCCAGTCTTACTGTGTGGTGGCTGGCTATTTTGCAAGATGTCTCAGTTGTAGAGGTTTAAAATAACCAGGGTTACGGGGGAGATGCTTACTTGTGTTTTCCTGAATTTTTCAGTTTTTTGGGATTTGTTGCATTGTCTTTCTACGTTTCTGTCACTATTTCTGTTAGCTTATTTGTAGACCCTGGTAAGATGGGGTACTGCAATGTGCACCTGTTCCTCTAAATCTTTCTCCTCTTTTGCATCTTGTCCTTTCTTGAAAATGCAGGGCAAGAAGGGGTGAGGGAAAGAAGATCTGCCAAAGGAATTTCTCTTTCAGTGTTGTATTTCACTTTCAAGTTTTTACCTTTGTCGCTATAAGATCATGTGCCAAAGTCTTGGCAATGCAAATGCTAGAAGTTGTTAAGAATATACTTGGGAGTGGGGGTGACCATTCAGCCTGTCTGCAGCTGCCTCCTCAGTGTCCTTGAACAAGAGGGTTTAGGAGCAGGCTGAAGGGATTGTCTTGCTGATAGCAGCCCACTCCTGACTTCCAAGGGTTCTCAAACACAGCTGAGAGTGGGTAGGGATTTACTGGGTGGAAATAATGCGGATGGGAAACATCAGACTGGATGATATATACATTTTGCAGTAACTATCTCTAGCAGTGTAGAATGGAGCGAGGAACCACTACTGCCAGGTGCCTTGGTGACATGGTCCCTGCCCTGCCACAGTGGGGCATTTAGACACCATTACTCCACAGCAGACACAGTTATTTAGCAGCAGTAGGAGAGCAGGGAAGGCATTTTTCTCTGCTTTTGCATTCTCTGATTTCCTGAGTATCAAGTGGTGGGCAGCAGGTTGTTGCCAAGCAGGAAGGAGCTTGCATCTGCACGCACAGAGGGGGCCCTGCTGTGTCCTTAGGCCAAGTGCCATGCCATGCCTCAACTGTGCCTGTGCTGATCTGCCCCAAACCAAGAACAGTCTTCAGGCATAAGTAATGTGGCTGTGTTTATTCTGGAAGATCTCAGCTATTGTGCTGCAGCCATATCTATACGGTTCGGTTCGGGATATTTGAGGGCTGTGGCAGATAATGACTTATTTGCATGCGGTTTTTGCTACAATGAGTGTGACAGCATGAGCACCGTTGATCCCTTTTCCCTGGGGGGGCTTTTATGCAGCCATGCTACTGACACTCATGAGTGCTTTATGTTGGCTCTTTTATGTAGTGTTTTTTGTAGTGCTTTCTTTAGCTTTTGAAAGTGATTAAACCCTTTGTACACTAATATCTCCTTTATGTTTCTGACATAGTACTGCTAACTAGCTCTTTTTTTTCTGCTTTCTCTTAATGCACTTTGATCATCAGTAGTCTGGCACCTCTTTCATGCAGGGAGAGTGCTTTAAGAAATCCTTTACCATCTTTGCTGTTTCTTGTCTGCATCGTTCCTGACTCCTCTGAGCTGTCTTCAGAGTAGTTAACCAACTCTGTGCAGATTTTCATTCTCCTGTAACTGAATTTAGACTTTTACATCCTGTGCGTTATAGGTAAAGTTTAAAGACTTGGTTTTCCACGTTTGGACCGTTTCTAGGCACAGCTTTTTCTGTCAAAAGCTTTACTGTTCTGCACACACCCTCTGGTATATAGGTAGTACAGATTCAAACTGTAAGCAAGCACCCACAATTCATGTTTCACACTTCCTGAGTTGGTGTCCTAATTAGCAGCAGAGACACAAAGGATGTGCAGGTCTACAAACTCTGCCTTTGGCAGTGTTTTCTGAATACTGACCATAAGCCACTCATCTGTATTTAAATGCATGAATTTAGAGCTTAAACTCTCGAAAATATTTAGGGCCTGAGACTCATTATCATAATAATAAGAGCTGCATAAATACAGATGAGAGAAAGTATTTTGAAAATGTCTCTGAGAATTTCCATTAGACAAGTTGAATTTTCCTAGTGTTTAAAGTGCTATGCAGTAACTAAGCTGTACATCCGATTCTCCTCCATTCACTATGAGAGGATATAAGTATTATTTCTAAGCTTTAGGATTTTTACTCCTCATATCTAAACACAGCATTGTTGAGCTTCATAATGCTTTTCTTGTGATCCCTGTGCAGTGTAAAATGAGAGCAGTTTAAATATCTGTTTTACCCCAAGGCATTTTGAGGATAAAGTGTGCATGCTGCAGAGAGGGGGTAAAAGTACCCAGTTAAAATAATGAGTGGGTGAATTAACTTAGTGCCTGCCTCAAAGGCTGAGTACCCAACACAGCTAATGAGGATTCCAGTGTCATTCAGTTTTGCTTCAGTGGCTGCTGAACAGTTCATTGCTTGCTCTGCTGTTTCCATCTTAATATATGTGAACAGTATGGACAACACTGAAGATGGTTGAGGTAAACTTCAAGGTGATACAAGTTAGAGGTGTTGAGGGATTCTTGTGTGCATGGAGTGGAGTGGTGGAGCAGACATGTGAAAAACAGCTAAAGTGTATTTCATTTATTCACGTTCTTTCTATATCACATGACAGATATCTCCAAAGAAGGGTAGGAAAGCACATTTAAATCATATTTTTTTTAATTATCCAGAGCAGTAATAGATAATGTTATGTTGGTACATAAGCAGTCTTTATTTTCTTTTAATCAAAAGATTTATTTTAAAATAAGTTGATAATATAATTCAGGTTTTCTTTTAATACACGAATTACATTGCTAAAATCAAGCAATTTATATTTTTGATTCGCTGCTTTACTGGAATTTTTTATTCTTCAGTAAGACAGGCTTTTCTATGACAGCTTATGTTACTAAGGAGAATTTTTAATTAAAACCATCATTATATTTTTTTACTGGTACTGAATTTCTTGTCTTTGCCAACTGGACTGAAGCTGAGTGTAATGCTGTAGTACTATATAATACAATTTTTGCTGCATTTTTTACTAAAAGAACAAAATAAGTCACTGAACTTGAGAATTTTGAACCAGCCCTGTTTACATGTGCAAGTAGAAAGAAATGATGCACCCTTCCCTCTTCATTGTTAAGTGGTAAATTGTTGCTATGGTGATCATTCTTTCCATCTCATCAGCCATAACCTGGTTTTCCACATGAACTGAATAGCTTCAAGCAATGGCATGATCTTTATTTTATATATATATAAATATGTATGTGTGTGTGTATATATGTATATGTATATGTTATGTATGTATGTATATATATATGTTAATATTACTTTGCTACATTGTTATTGTATTGGGACTTAATGTCAACATCAAGATGCAGTGAATGTAAGCAAAATAGTTCTAATTTTGTTGTATATAATCTGTGTACTCGTTAAAACAATCTTCATGTAGCTGCCAAGAACTTTTAAGTAGGTTTATTAAAGGAAGCTTATTTTTGGTGTGTACAGTTGATTATTTTCCTTTCATTATTTCAGAGTCTATAAGCTTCTGTATGTGGAAAATATGGTAAATCTCTGAATAATGTCTCAGTTAAGCAATATGTTGTTTGTTTTCTAAGGCGATGGAAACAGGATAGTTGAAGTAAAATTTCACAGATCAGTTTTATTTTCTTGCAGTGAGAATTGGTACATAAGGGTTCAATGCAGGTACCTGCACTGTGGTGAGGGTGAGCCAGGTGACCTGTTGCAGTCACAAGAGGTCAAAATGAATTAATATGGTCTTTATGGGGTCCTGTGAATATACAGAACAGGTTTGTGTCAAGAGGAGGGGCAGAATGAGTATGTGGGCCATCACAATATTGCCTTGAAGCCCGGTGTGCCTTCCCTTATTACCAGCACCAGGTTTTTCAGGATGTGGGCAAGCTTTATGTTATAGCAAGCTTTGGAGCCATGACACTGGTGTGTAGAATGATAAACATGGATCTTAGAATAACCTCTTGAACTTAAGTTTGATGCCTTTAAAAGACTGTCTAAACTTACTTCTGTATTGTTCATTACAGTCTTTCCTTTTCTTCTAAGATGTCAAGATCTTGAAAATGTAACCATATTGTGTCTTTCATTGATGGACAGCATATGAAGGACTCTTGTGATTCTGATTTTACTCATGTTTTTTGGTGGGGTTTTTTTTTTGGTTTTGGGGTTTGGGTTTTTTTGGTGCAGACTTTCTCCTCTACTTTTCATCGGGATCAATAAAGCATCAAGACTGTAACTTGTCTCAAATGAAATTTTACATTTATTACTGGGTTTAGTATCTATAAGAGGACCTAAACAACAGAGAAGTATTTTAGTATGTAATAGCATGTAAAATGATTGTTAATTATCTTATATAAAAATACAAGTTGAATCTTGGTTTCTTTCCTAGTGGTCTTTTTGGGTTCTCTGTAGGAAAGAGTGTTTTTCATGTCTCAAAATATTGTGCTGCCATAGGCGAACTTCTATTAGATGTTCCTGTCCTATATTTGCAGTGAGGGCTGTTTTGCTAAAGAATGTTGAAGATCATCTCACAGTATATCAGTCTCTTAAAAGATATGGTGAGAGTTATAGTATAAACATAAATGCACTACCTATGGAGGCAAACTAGGAACTGGATTGATATTTCAAGTAAGAAGAAGGGTATCTGTGTACACACTAAGTCTAGAGGACAGTGTCTTGAATTACTGAATTGCTTAGATCTTTTGGAAGTATTTACTTCATGACTCCCAAAGTATTAATCCTTTTGGCCAAAACACAGTTCACTAAGTAGCCTGAGAAAAAGTGTGCCATGGAAGTGAGGAATGCCATATTTCCTTCCAGCTGCAGAGGATGAGAGAGCATACTGTACAGTTGCCTGAGCCAAAACAGCCATTACAGCATTCTTGCAGAAATTGTTTTGCTTTGCCTGATTTTATTAAGTAGTATCATATTTTAGTTTGTGAATTGGCTCATCTTTCTTTCATGAGCTATCTTACTCCTTAATTTCCCCTCACCAAATCTGTGTAATAGTACAAACTGAGCACCTGCAAAAGAATATACCCTGTGAGGTCACATATTTCACAATCACACACATGGACCAGAGAAAAACTTTGTCGTCATGTACTGATCTTTTTTTTGTTGTTGTTGTTGACAGAGAAATACAAATAGATCCAGCATTTGGATCAAACACTGGTGAAAGAGAAGCAGCTGCTTCATGTTTTGTTGTTGCATTTTCTGGGGTAATCTTTCCTACAAAACCAGAAATTCTTCTCTGAATGACCCAAGACTCAGTAGCCCCAGAGCTGAAAAAATAACTGAGTATTCTTTATACCGAGCCCTTTTATTTGCTTAAGCTTCTTACTTCCTTATTTCTTTCTTGAAGCTTGTGGTTTCAAGTATGTTTTAGCCTTCAGCACCAGGAATCAGCTCCAAACATGAGACATGGACTGATCTGAGTTCAGAAACAACTGTCTGAGACTGGGGAAGAGAAGATGGTTCTTTCAGCTGTGCTTTTCCTTAGATTTAAGCATACATGCAAATATAGCCTTGTTTTACCTGATGTTTTTTTCCTACACAGTCCCTTAAAGGGATCTAGTGTGTTCCTTTGTTGTATGAGTGTAATCTGGAATTTGGTGACCTGGAAAAAATGTATTCAGGCAAAATGCCAGCCAGAGAAGAGAATCCTCTGAACAGTAGGACTGTGCACATGGGACCTAGTATTTCTTTCTATATTATTTCCCTTTTAAGCAAGGGGTGTTTTAATGCTTCAGTTGCTATTGTTTCTGAAACCATGCACGTTTTTATCGTATAAGATCAGTTCAATAAGAGACAAATATAATTTAAATATAATTTAAATATAATTTAAAATCAAAACAAACTCGTATTTGCTCATATTGTATCAAAGGCCATAAGACAGCTGTATGTTATTCCACTCAAATTGTGAAAGTGAGCACAGGTTGTTTAATCTTGGTTAATTCTATTTGTTTTCTCTAGTCACTATTCTGTTTATTTTGCCATTCATTAATTCAAATTCAGATTCTCATGGATGTAGTGGTAAATTGACTGTGTGACTATGATATGTAAAGATTCTTTCTAACCTATTTCTTGGTGGTATTGAAATGGATTAGAGAATACAGCTACAATAGTGAACAGGTTCATATATTAATTTATTATCCATATAATTATATAATATATGTAATCCACATACTAATTTAATATATGCGTAAAAAAGTATAAATTTAAAGAAGTATCAATTTGATCATCTTAAGGATAAATGTGCTCACAGAGAGACAGTGTTCTCTCATTGCTGCTCATGTAAATAAAGATAGAGAAGCTGTTGTTGCTTGACAGAGAAGTCTGTTTCTATAAATTGAAAAGTATAGCTTCAAACAGTTTAAGCTAGAAATTTTGGTGTTTAAAAAAATAAAAAAAAGAGGGACACCAACACAAAGAACAACCACCACCCAAAAACCCCCCCAAACATATACAGAAACCTCTTTCCCTCTGGACCCTTGTCAAGAATTTAATTTTTTCCCCTGCCATAACTGTCAAGGATATAGTATTCTGTTTGAGTGGATGTGGCTCAACTCCAGAATTAAGAGACTGTCCTTAATGCTTTTTTTCCCTCCATAATTTACAAGAATAAAGACAAAATTGGCCCGTATCAAAGATCATATGGGTACCAAGGAATATTTTAAGTTCTGTTATATTTTTTTTAGATTTATTGGTAAAATTTATCTAAAGGCTACGTTTTTCTGATTTGCAGTTTTTATTTGCTTCACGTTGACACAGTTTGTCTCTCAAATACTTTCATATCTGCTGTTTATCCCCGTGTGTAGCAGTTAGCTGCTTTCACAGTTTAATTGTTGCTGAGTGTGTTTTGTTTCCTTACTAACCTGTTTGTCTTCTTGCCTTTTAACATTTCTGATCTCTGACACAAGCCTGACACTGTTGAGAGGCAATGCCATTGTTCAGGGAACTTGCTTAAACAACATATTCTTTGTTCTTTTTAAGAACTCTAAAACAACGTCGTCTGAAGGATAACAGAGAAAAATTGTCAGATCTTTCATAAATATTTTTATCTGAAATGAGTGGTAGTGCTTCTGTGTTCCACAGCCTTTCATCACAGCAAATTATGAGAGAGATTTTATAATAATTTTTATAATAATTTTATCCATACAGAAAGCATTATAATAAGGGACCCAAAAAAAAAAGTTTTCATTTTTTTTCAAAATGTAATTTTGAGTAGGTACATCAAAAGACATCACCAATGCAGAGATTGTTTTCCTTAGCTAAATTGTTTTTTAGCTGTGTAAAATTTCCTGTGTATCAAATATTCTGGATTATAGGTATAGTTCATTCATGCACTTTCAGAATAACAGTGCTTTTTCCTAGTGTGTTTTGAAAGTGCTTGATGCAGAGAAGGCAGTTGGCTTCATGATTTACTCAAGCTAATTGTTACTTTTTACAATGAAAGCAAGCCTTTTTCTGAAATAATTTTCAGATGTAGGAAAGAAGACCACTGAAGAGAACAGAAAGATAGCATTAGTACTGATTATTAGGCATTATGCCATGTTAATTGACCCAAGTAGCATACCTTTTCACTTCAGTTTAATTCAAGCACAGATGGATACCAAATATCTCTTTAAAAAATTAAAAAGGGTATTTACATTTCTGGATTCCAAAGTTCACTTTGTCAAAGTTTCCAAAGCTTGTGTTAGATGTAATTCATACTCTTTGATTCAGATCTATTGTAGGAGGAAAAGTAATTAGCTGGAGGTGGACTCTTCTTTGCTTAATTATCCCATCTCCAACAAGGCTAAATTCAGCTCTGATATACACTGGCAAAAATCTCATTCACACAGCAGCAACACTGCAGTATATCATGCTCCAGTCTCACCAGATGGCACTTCTTCTTCAGGTGTATGTCACTGTAGGCACATGTACACCTCAGGCAGGTTAGACAATGGGAGCTGTTCAGTTTGTTTTTAATAGCAGCATGTTTTCTGGACCTACACCCAGCTTAGCCCTTTTATTCTTCCATGTAGAGCAGCAAAGTATGAGATGTGTTATCCTTCCAAGTAGAAGGATAGCATAGAAGAGGCCTTATTTCCCTCTCCCTGTGAAAGAATGTGATAGATATTGAAAATACGTGTTATCAACCCAAACATTCCCAAAACCTTTCAGAACATACAGAATTATGCTTCTCATCTATTATTCCATGGTTCACATGCCCCCAGCTAGATAATCATAAATGTTAAATTTAGTCTACCTTTAAATTAGCATATACTTCCTGCACAAGATAAAAAAGTTAACAGTTCTTTTGCTAGGAAAACTGCATGTTCAGCTGTTTTGTATGTCTGCCCTTATCTGCTGTAATTCACAGAATGTGAGGTTGATGACTGAAGCTGTCTTCTGCAGCAGCTCATGGCCTCATCGAACCTTAAGCAAGCTCCAGCATTTCGATTGCAAGCAATTAGTGTCTATTAAGTACACCACTGAGAGGTCTAATACCCAACTGCCAGAGCAAAATGTCACAGAATAATAAAGAGTTAGCAACATACTGATGGCTCTTACACCCCTGCTGAGGTATAAAAATTTCAGAATGACAGCACCACTGATGCTCCCAACATGGACATCAGTAGCCATAGTTACTGCACTGTGGGTCTCATCATTGATCTCAGTTATAGGGAGATAGATTCACTTGAATGGTCCATCACTGAATTTGAGATAATGGCTAGCCTAAATAAAAATCATAGTACCAAGTGCACTTTATATATATACAAAGTTCCTGGAAGAGGTTAGGGTCTCTGTTCTTTGCCCTCCCCACTGAACAGGGAGCTGTTCCTCTCTGGATGCAGCTAATTTGGATTCTTATGCAAGTGTCTTGTGAGTGTTTCTCAGGATTGATTGGAAGTGGGCAATTTAGCTGTCAACTGCTGTTTCACTTTTTTCAGGCATTGTCTTTTGAGAATTGGTCTGCACCAATGAGACACAAGTCTTACCATGTCATCCTCTGAGGGCTTTACCACTGAGGAATGTGTATGTAGAAGAATTGGGTCTCATGACACATCATTAATGAGTGTGGAGATTCAGAAGACTGACGCATGCATAGATGGTTAACATGGGGGAAGTCATGTCGACTTCTTATATTAATGGGTGACTTCTAGGTTCAGCAAAAACAGTGCAGTAAGCATGAGCCAAAGAGATGAGATTTTTAGAGTGAGGCAATAAAAAAGAGCTTGAATATTTTTAGAGTGACTCCAGTTGAGCCTCCTAAGTGGTGTTAGAAGCATTCTGACAAGCAGAAGCATCTAAGGACAAGGACCCCAAATAACTTGACCTTTCTCTGTGCAAACTGTACTTCAGCTTTGCTACAGCTCTTTGGCTGACTGCTAAGTCTTACAGGCAAGAAATCATCATTTCATGTAGGGTGGGAAGACACCTTGTTCACATGACAGCAGAGAGCTTAGTGTTGGTGAGACAGGAGGGTCCAGCATTAGCCAAGTAACTTTGCAGGAAGAAATGGACACATTGGATATCCTGACCATTTATCATATAACTATGTAGCCTCAGGTGCTTTGGAGGAAGTGGGACCTTTTTAGAGCATGGACATTTGGCAACATAGACTCGCTAAAAGAACTGAGATCTCTTACCCTGAGCAGTGGGGGAGGAGCATACATGCTCCCTAACACAGACTATATAATTACCAAAACAATTATCCCAGCATTGCAAACAGAGTCTTACTACAAACGTTTCTGCATTGCTGCTGTGGGAGTCACCCTTCCTTGTTCTTTGACCCTATTCTTGTTTCTGGGGTAACCTGATAGATTTAATAAAAAAAAGCAGGTGACTCTTTAACCAACCCAAGAAAATACAGTCTCTAAGACCCCATCTTGCCCTGTTCCCTCAAGACTAATCATTAGAATCTCAGATGGCTGCATCTTTTAGTCCATTTTTCCTGACTAGTCTATTCAGTTTCAATTTTCCATGCCAGAGACAGTTTTATTGCTTTTCCTTCTCCAAAGACTTTTTTTTTTCCTCTGTGAAGTCTTTTTCAAACAAAATTGACCCTCTTGTTTCCTATAAGATCTTTAGATGAAGGTTCTGCTGCTTTCTTGGCACTGAAATCTGCAAATTTTCTCAAGGTAGATAAGAAAGGCAATTTCTTTCCTCTCAAAAAAAAAAAAAAAAAAATCTAAAGTTCTCTCTATGCTGTCTCACTTGTAGGCTGGTAATACTTAATTTTATCATACCATGTTTAAAGTGTAAGATTAATGCATTGTTTCTGGCATTTTTACAGAGATAGTGCAGAGATATCTGAAATTATCAATAAAGGATGCTGCATCTGAAACTTTTCCATGATACTCTCGCTCTCTATAAAACATACGATGTGTTTAAATAAGGAACTCCTGGTTTTGCCCAGTCAGCTAGGTTATAAGAGAGAAATACAGTGCAGTGATGTGTGATACAGTACAACCTGTGTGTTCTCTGTCCAGATATTATGGAATTGAACAGTGCTGCCACTTGAATTGTTATTCAAATCTATTAAACATGAATAAAAGATACTGTTTTTCTCTACAGTGAGGGCTTTCCTTACAAATTTACAGAGAGGTTGAGTTTCTGCATGTTTAAACTCTGATCAAAGTACATGAAGATCCTACACCTAAGAATTTCTAAAAGCTTTCTTTATATGTCTGCCCATTCTGTGTTATGCCAAGATTAACACTCAGGTAGAAATCTAGCCCCCATACTGACCCTTCAAAAAGAGGTCTTTTGTATCTTATTTTCTCAGTATTTGAATACACAGAACAGGGCTTTGCTACTACACAGGTCAATTGTTAAAGCAAAAGTAGTTTGCAGGATTTTGTAGCTGGATTCACTTGCATAAGCAGAAAAAGAAACTGCCAAAAGAAAATTTCAACTTCTGCTGAAGGATTTCTTCATAATTGCTGGCAAACTAACCTATTGCAGTAGTCCAGCAAGTCTTCTAAGTGCTGGAGTTTGCATCAAAAGTTTGGTTCATTTCAGGAGGACTTCTACTGCACATCTATCTCACAGAGAGTGAAAATGTTATTTTTTAAATAAGATAGCAGAATAAGTCTCTACTTGTTACGAAATGATTTCACCTTTCCAATGAGAAATCATATTCCATGTGTATCATCTTCCATGTGCATCCACTTGCTGCTGGAGCACACTTGTGCCAGAGCAGCAAGACTTTTGCATGGAACAAACCCTCGCATTTTGTTCAGTAGTGTCAGCTAAGCATAATCTGAGGTCATATTCCATGTTCAGTAGACATGCACTGCATCAATAGATCTAGCTGGAATTCTATCAGTTGTTGAGGGAGAGATTTTTATTACTGTTAATGTATTGCTAATTAAATAAAATGGGCTAATCTTTGAATTACGTTGCACTGATCATATTGAATTATCAGATTCTCCAGGAAAGCACATGTTCATTTTCCCTGCCCTTCCAGTGGCTCTTCAAGTATGTCCTCCATTCCTCCTTTAAGCCCCCAGCAATGCAGGCTTCAGCAGAAGAACTGAAGCCTTCAGCATGACTGAAGCCTTCCCAGTTGATGACCTTCATATTTCCCCATGGGATTCATAAAATAAGATGCATGTTCAGGTGAAGGTGAACCAGTACAGACTGTAGGAGGGACCATCTTTGTATACAACCTGACAAAATCGGTTGTTATTTGCGTGATTTGGCTCAGGGAAAACAAGGGTCCAGGAAAATCTTAAAGCAGCTTTCCAGTACCCAAAAGGGGCCTACAGGAAAGGTGGGGAGGAACTCTTTTATCAGTGAGTATAGTGATTAAGATGGAGGGTTTCAAACGGAAGATTTATGTAGGCTATTTTTAGGGTAGATCTAGATTACATATTAAAAAGAAATTCTTTACTGTGAGGGTGGTGAAATGATGGAACAGGTGGCTCAGAGAAATTATGGATGCCCCATCCCTAGAAGTGTCCAAGGCCAGGCTGGATGGGGCTTTGAGCAACCTGCTATGGTGGAAGGTGAGCCTAGCCATGGCAGGGGGTTGGAACTGGATGATTTTTAAGGTCTCTTCCAACACAAACAACTCTGTGATTCTGTGATCCTAGGATAATTCATCCAGCCCACAACAGGGTTATTTCAGGACACTGGTTTCCCAGGATTTATCAGCCCTTTCCCTGCCAAAACGCATGCCCTTGACATGGTGTGGCTCCTTTAATGTCCTCAAGAAAAGTAGCAGGTGCAAATATTTTCCTGTCACTCCCTGGTATTCAGACCCTTGCAGTTACACTGGCTGTCAGCAGCATGAATTGCAGCAGCACTTACTCCTGTAGTGTTATTTATTGAAGACACAATGAGTGCAGGACTTACATGGGTGTGTATTTAGTCATGCCCAGCACTTCTGGAAAACACTGCCCTGTGCATGCAGTACCATTATTCAGTGCAGATGGGGCAGGTCTGGTGCTTCTAGCAAGCGTTGGTAACCCTGCTATGCAAAAGGGAGCAACATGTGGCCCTTCTCTGATGCTCTTAAATGTTATCCCTGAAAATAAGCCTTCTGATTTGTTTTAGTATAATGGAGTCAGTTCTCATGAATTGTAAGATAAACAAGAATCATGTTTGCATTCCTTTGTGAAAAGATATCACCTGATGGACTTCTCAAGTGACCAGTGAAGATGGAGAGGTGGTAACTTCTCTGTCCAATCTCTGATCACTGTCCAGAAACTTATATATACGAGGTCAACAATAAACGAGAGAGTTCTTTTCTTCTTCTCTACCGGAACACCTGTTGTGTGTATGTGTTACTGTGTTCCCTCTATGCATCACAGTGACACTTAAAAGCTCCAATACCTGCAGTTTAGGAGGGTAACTTTCCTAGGAGACTTAATTTTTAAGGCTCAGGAATCGCTTGCCAATCCTGATCTCAAGCAGCAGATCTCAAGATTTGGCCTCAGTAGGAACAGCTTTTTGGTGGGAGAGAGAGCACATGGTATTGCCTAATAGAAGATTCTTGTTTTACCAGCTGTTCCAGTGCAACAGTTGCTTCAGTAAAATCTATCAACCTTCAGATAGCTGGAAAGTCTGATAAATCCATGTTTGTATGAAGAGAGAGCAAGGAAATATGAGGAATTATTATTTTGGGATTTGCTTTCTTTTTCATGACATGCAGTAGTGCTTAGACTAAAATTCTGCTATTCGTGACTCAGAAAAGAAAGCAGTTTCGTTTTAGAGGAGACTAAAAAGAGAATGTCAGGGCTCCAGGCAAGACCTGTGGTAAGAAGAGAAAAAAAAGGGAGCAAATAGACCATGACCAGCTCTGTTCAGAGGGTCTAAAACAGTAGACTTTCATGAGTCTGCAGTAAGTTGTTGCTCTCATGAATGGTTACTGCTAAATATGTAATACAACAACAGATCCTCAACTTTACTGTGCAGATCTGCATGACTTCATCTGAACAAAGCAGTCAAGGACTGCTCTAAGCAGGAACAAATAAGCTGCTGTGAGCTCTCTCTCAGCAGTCTCTGGATGCCACAAAAGCCTTCTGGGCATCTAGGCAAGATCATCAGCCCTGTGTGAACCAGAACAGAGCAACATTCCTGGGTTTTTAGTTTTTCTGGTAGCTGATTGGACATGGTGTTTGTTTATTCAAGGCCATATTGGCAGCATTATAGATAGCTACAGAGGGTAAACATATGCATAGGTGTTTATTGGAGGGGGGTATGTATATGAGAGAAGATTATTTTAAAGCTGTTAACTGCATTTGTCATAAACTCAGGTTTTGCATTTCTTTCATGCTGGAGATAGCAAAACCTATGAAATAGCTGTCAGCTGCCCTATGTCTGAAATGATCTGGTGTTATTTTAATTCTGAAGTGCTCTTTAGTTAAGAGGTTAATATTTTACAGATGGAAGGATCATCAAAGCGTTTTGTCTGCTTGTTTAACCTGTTTAGTTTCTTGATGTTTAATATATAATACGAACAGCCTGATTTGTATCTGTCAGCCTGAAGAAAAGGCAAATTACTTACAACCATCCCTACACTTGAGTACTTGTCTTTCATGGAGAGCCTGGGCCCTTTTTAATTAAGCTGCTCAATTGTAATATATGAGTGTTTTCTGTTATTCCCATATTCCTGTGAATTTTGTAACACTTATCTTTAAATAACCGAAAAAGGAAGAACTTATTCCAGAGTGGTTTGCTAGACATTTTTCTATCAATACTCTTTTTTCTGGACATCTGGCACCTAATCAGGGAACAGAAACGAACCATGCAAAGAAAGATAAGCTCAATTTAGTTTTGGCTTTTAGATTGCTAAGGACACAAAAAGTAAATTTAAGCACAGTTAATGCCTTTAAAAGGCTGACAGTATGCTCTACATTTTAATGCCCAAAGATTTTAAGAGGCTGTTAAAAAAACACTGTAACTTTGCCACAGATTATTTGAATTCATGGCAATATGTTTGTCATTTAAATAGTTTAATTATACCACTTTTTTTTTTTAGTTACAAGTGCATAAATGCCACATTTATATCTCATAAAAATGTATTTTGTAAGTCACTATGTTCTAGGCAGTATTTTCATTTTGTATTATTTTCTAGGCAATTCTGTGTAATGCACCAAGATCTTCTATGTTTATTTTATGGTTGGTGTATCCTTTCTGTTCTCATTTGTTCTGAAGATTTTAATTTCATTGTATTACTTTATTTTGAGAAAATGTAAGCAAATGTGTGTGCTAAAGCTTTTCTAATAGAAAAAAACAAATAAGCACTGCAATATAATAAGTACAGACTGCCAAAGTAACTTAGAAAAAGCATGAAGTGTGCTCCTAGAAGTACTCATAATTGGGGAGTTTATCTTGCACTTTTTGAAGCCAGTAAGACCCACAGAATTTTAACTAATTTTTCACATTTTCCCTCTAGTTTCTGGGAATGTAGTTTTCATACAACAAGCATGTTGCGAGTTACATATATTTTGATGTTCAGAGAGATCAGATGTCGATCTTATATTACACATACTACTCTCCAAAAGCTTTGGTATTATTTGCTAAAATATCTCTAACACTGTGGACTTCTTTTTCCTTGAAATTTAAAAAAATATGTTAAAAAGAACCTCATCAGTTCTGTATAAGGGAGAAATTAAGGAATACAGACATTGTCATGGATGACATTTGACATAGTTTTTCTGAATAAGTTTACTAATTAATAGAGCTTCCAAATTTTTTCTAAATAGAACTATTCTGACAAAAAAAATTATAAATAAAGACATTTGATATCATATTTTCTGATTTTTTAAAAAGTAATTTTAAGTGATAAAAATCAATAGAACATTGAAAATGATAATGTTATGAATTGAAAAAACAGTCCATTTGGATACAAAAAAAATTCCTATCTCTTCTTCTAAGATTTTCTTGTTTTTCATCTAGCCGTATCCCTGGAACAATGTTATTGCTTTCTTGTACTTTAGAGTGTAGAATAGCTTCCAGATATCAGTGCTGATGACAGCAGTCATTGTATCTATGATTTTATTTTATTTGTCCCAGATATGGAGAAGAGTGTTTTTTAAAAAATCTGTGGTGGGGGGAAGTGCAGTGCACGAAACATACCTTACGAATTACCTAAGCAAATGATCACAGTGGTCCATGCATTCTTCTCTCCCTGAGTAGGATTGCCTTCACTGTGCAGAATCATTATTACTTTAATTTTTTTTTTTCATGAAGCTTGTATGCTATGATGAAGGGAGGAGAAACATATTTATCTTCTTTTTGTTTTTCTTCACTTAATTATGTCATCAGGAGCAGCTGAAGCTCAAGTGTGTATCTTTTTTCATGCTTCCAGCTAGATTCAGAAGCTGTCTTCAGCCAAACAATATAATTTGCTTTAGTGATTGGAAACAACAAATTGTTTGCAGCTATTCCCTTAAACCTTTCCGGAAAAAGTCCCTTCCTGTCTGCAGGAATTAATATTATGGGGTCAGGGAACTGGAATAAAATACTGCTCACTAAGGAGGCTTGGTAATAAAATAGAATAGAATACAATCTGTCCTATGAAGTAGGATAGAGAAATACACATCAAGATTTATGTGACAGAAAAAATACTGTCAGTGACTCACTATTGGCAAAAATGGGGGGAAACCCCCAATGAGCATAGTATACAAAAGTGTATTTTGTCCAAAGTGTAAATTTTTTCATAGGAAAACTTGCATTCTGCTTGAAGCAATGGTGGTGATCTTGATGAAATTGAAGACTGTGCCATCTTTCACATATAGTGAGGTGGCTGTTGATCTTTTCTCACAGATAACAAGCAGTAAGACAAGAGGAAACAAACTCAGGCTGTTACAGGGGAGGTTTAGACTGGATATTAGGAAAAATTCCTTCACCTAGAGGTTGCCAACCATTGGAACAGGATGCTCAGGGAAGTGGTTGAGTCACCATCCCTGGTGGTATTTAAAATACTTGTTGATGTTTAGCACTCAGAAATGTGGTTTAGTGGCAGACTTGGAAGTCCTTGGGTAATGGTTGGAGTTGATGATCTTAAATGTCTTTTCCAGCCTAAATGATTCTATGATTTCTGTGTCAGTGCTATAGTCAAGTAAATCAATATGAAAACAAAATTCATTCATTCAAACTACTGACAGAGTGGTAGTTAAAATTAAGTACCATCACATGAAGAGTCAGCTCCTTTATATGGGGCAGAGTATCTGGCATACATATAAATAATGGTAGGCTAGTGGGACATCTAAAGTTAAGGAGAGTGTCATGTAAAACAGCCTCTGTAGTGATACAACTGCAATTCAAAAAGCTTTGTAAATTCAGTCATCTGCCTGTGAGTCTTTTTCCAAACAGGTGAGCTAGAGTGAGGGCCTGAAAGACAGACTAGGGAGATTGAACTAATTTATGTCAATTGTTGAAAGTGGATTTTTAGAAATTTATTCATTTGAGGATGCTGTCCTTCATTCACCTAAAATCTTTCTGAACTGCAATGTATATGTGACTGGTATTACAGAAATGAGTACCTTGGCACTCCTGAGTTGCTGAGCCGTTCTGATTTTATTGCTATGAGCCCTGGCGTACTAAAGGAGAATAAAACATGTTCTAAATATTGGCATAAGAAGGCAGCTGATGCCTCAACAAGCACATAGATTGGTGTTTGCCATATTTGTGGCACAGCAGGGCACATTCATGCTGACCACTGCAGGAGTCAGACTTTCATACAGTTCAGAGCTCCAAACTGAAGATAGTTCCTTATTTTAATGGAGAAAGATTGGTGTCTCCAGTGAGATGATCAGAGTCCTTATGTCAGCTCTCTGAAATACCTAATGTAAACAGTCCCAAGATCAACTAATCTCACTTCCTGTAAACAAAAGACTTTGTAATTCTTTTCTCAGAAAATGGATTAAAGAGCACTTTTATTACAGTGCCTAATATCATTGAAAAGGCTTAGACATATCCATAGTTTTCTCTCTAAAATACACCCCTAAGATTTCAAGGTTGACTGTGCCCAAGTTCAGCTTCCAATTGTTGGAGCAGTTATGTCTTTATCTGAAACACTTCCCCATTATGTCTTCTCCATATTCCAGTGTCAGATACCTGTATGTTCACTGTAAGTGGCTTCTCAGTGGTTTTTTTCAATAACGTGTAAATTGAAGGCTCAAGAAGTGTAAGTCAAAAAGCTTTTAGTCTTTTTAGATCCAGTTTTTTTGACATTACTTTTTCCTTCTTGGGATGTGGATGAGTTGGGCATAGTTCCCTTAGTGGGTTTATGGATGCTGGATTATGTAGTACATCAAAAACAAATTCCTTAGTTTATACTTGATTTTTGTCTCTAAATGTATCAATTGCACATTAACCCTTCCTTTTGCAGCAATGTGTGGGATGAGCCAGCAGGGTGTCATCTGCCTTTGTGCTGCTTTCCATGACCATCTCCAATACTGGCTAGATTTTTGTTTCCCAGTGTTTTGTTTTGGAATACTTAAAAACAGTAGGGTTTGGAGTTGCTATGATTGAACTTCATGTTGCAGTAAACTGTAGATTACAGTAACTTGAGGATACAGTAAATTGTCCGTGGGGTTTTTCAGAATTCAGAAGTTGTGTAACTTGCCAGGTCTACCACAGTATGTTTTAGCTTGTACTGAGACATTCTAGAAGTGAAATATTAAACAACTCTGGAACAGAAATCTAACTCCTAAGGTAAAATGCACATCAGCCATTTTCTATGATGTCTTCTGCGTTAAGCTTTGAAATCTGTCACAGATAGCTTTTAATCCATTTTGATGTACTTTATTAATTCCATGTAATTTATGCTGTTGTTTAAATACGTTGCCGTAGGGTACAGAATCAAAAACCTTTAAAAAATAGTCCAAGTATGTTAAATCAAGGCAAACAAAATAAGGTACAGGACCCATAATCTTTACATGTGTATGAAGTGTTTGGCAAAATACTTCGTTTAAGTATATCTGGCACAATACACTGTTAGCCTATAAATCTCTGTGGAAGTAGACCAAATTTATTTATGCTGTTATTTATACCTAAAACTGACATCTGGTTTACCAGTGATTAGCCCCAGTTAATGTTTTCAAGTACTGAAACCAGGTTGGCTGTTTGCCAAGTGCAAGGAATTTCTTCCATTTTTCAGGTGTTACTAAGTAAAGGTTAGTCTTTTTAAAGTTCCTCTAATATGACTAAAGACTGAAAAGTATGAGAAATGAATCTAGGCTGGGAAGGAGGAGTTTTCAGAAGCAAAATCCATTAGGTGACATGATACAGATTGCTGTGCCAGCAGTGTTTGCATAATAGATCTGCTCATGCTTTACTACATCAGACTTCACTGGTAGAACCAAGTAGTCCAGTTACTGAGTGAAGTCAGTTCATAAAGAAGGAGTGGCTGATTGAGTTTAAAATTTAGTTAAGCACAAAGGAGATTGATAAAGTTTACCTGAGGGCATATGTCTCATTTTTTAATTCAATCTGGAGTTTAGGATTGGTTTAAGTTTTTGACTGATGTGAACCTCTTGTATTGCATTATCTATTAGTCAGTCTTTTTCCTCTTTCTGTTTCTCTCAGAGACCCCCATTTTTTGCTACCCTCGCTTCTAAGCTATTACAGAAATGAGTTGCTGGGAATTATGAAGCCAGGGGTTCTTAGGTAGCTCTACACAGTCATGCAAGTATGAATTTTTAATTCTACCATAGCAGAATATTGGTTTTCACCCAGTGTTATCACTGAAAGAAGCCAAGAATGACTAGCATGCTTGATAAATGCCAGTTTCTCACTTGCATTGTTAAAAAATGCATAGATGTTCTGTATAGATTGATCATTCATTACTGGTATATAATATCAGGAGAATCTTGAAATAAAATGAGGGCAAGGAAAAAAATAATCTACTGAAGAACTTCCCTTAAAGTCTTTCTCTCCAGCTCATTTTACCTGGAAATCCTACAGATCTCTGTACCAATTGTACCAGAAGTTGGCTTTACCAGATTACAAAGTTTTTCTCTGACAGATAGAAAAAATGTGAAAATGTTGGAAAATTTTATACCTGGAAAAAAACCTCAACACAATACTCTCTGCTTCCTAGAACAATCACTGCATTCTAGAATTTAGGAAGGTGGGATTGATTTTATAGAATTCCAGTTTCAAGAAGGATAGTAATGGGTAACATTACATACACAGTATGTAATGTTACACAGATAAACCTGATAGCTGTCATTAATAAAAAAAAATCTATTGTAAGCTTCATGTAGGTTTGGCCATTACTGATATTTTTGTTCTTACAATACCTATATCTGTTAATTGAACATTGTAGATATTATTAGTTTAGGATAATATGATAAGAGCATAATTCTGTGTCATATATTTGGCAAATGGAAAGCAAAATTACTTTTACAATTTTAAGAAATAGAAAGCAAGCTCCTGGAATGCTTTATCCTGGATTCACTGTGTTTAATAAAATCTGAAAAATGAAACAAAGTAAACATATGCTGCTTGCATTTTTAGTTGACTCTGAATGAGACAGCATTACAAGTGCATTGAAGGGTACCATGGAAATACAAAATAATCTGGAGGGTAATGGACAGTTCTAAATGGGTTTTAAATTTAGATAAACATTACATAATGCATTCCAGGCACATGGCATTATATATAAGCATTTTTGCTGCAGAAAGGGAGATAATATTGTTTAAGCTCTTCAAGCCTCAGCACTCCTCCTTCAAGTTATTTTTCATACATAAATAGATAGAAATCTGACCATAGTATTGCTGAAAGAGGAGCTGCTTATAAGAAGCCTCTGACTTTGTGTTTATAATTTTTGGGTGATGCATTCCTGTTTACCTACCCAGAAAAGAAACACGGAAAAGAAAGGTATCAGTAGTGATACCAGTTGTGCCACAGTCTAGAAAACTTAGGCTGCTCTAAAAATCAGACCTTGGTACGCAGTTTCTCATGTTTTCGGTCAGGCATTGGCTCCCAGCCCTCACTCACTGATCAGAGAGACTGGTGTCTACAGGTCCCAGGTTTCTGTAGGGACTCCACATGCTGCCATCTGGTATCAAGACTTCCCATGAGCTATAGCTACAAATTCCTTTTTTATATAAGTGCAGTTTGATTCCTGCCACAGATACAACTTAATTTGAAGCCCCGTCTTCATTGAATTTACCACCTCCGTGCATTCATTATTGAAGCGATAGATTGTCCCTCTAAATATGAATTGGTTTTGGTAAATACTTTGATTTTTATATTCATTTGAAAGCTTTCAGGTGTGTGTTTGACACATCATGTGTAATATTAATGATAGTCCTGATACTTTCCAGAAGAAATACACATATAGCCACACATTAATTCAAAAGTTACTAGTGTGTATTAGGTATTACAGTTGCTGAGAAATAATTTTTACAAAGAACTGCCTGTTCACTTAAAAAATTGTTAAGGGTCCTTTACTATGGATTAGATCCTGGATTCAGCATTGCAGAGCAGGTTACTTATCTTTCTAAACTGTTTTGCAATCTGTGGATTGCTGCCTTCTTTCCTGCACAATTTCTATTTTGCTGCTGAAACATGAGATCAATCCTTCCCGGAAAGAAACAACCACAGTCTTTTTCTTGGCTGGGGTAAGGAAAGGAGACTTTTTTTCTGAGTTTTGCTTTCAAGAATTCTCATAAAGATCTCTTGTCATAGCAAAGGACGTAGAGTTCCCTGGAAAAAAACAGCTCTCAAGTAGATGGTCATTCAGATGTGGGTTATTTTGATGTGATATATCATAAACTTAAATGTCTGTGAATAATTGCTGATAACAAAGAAAACTTGGAGTCCTTACAGTGACAAATTTACCCCCAAAATGAAAGGTAAGCAAAGCTTTCCAAAACTGTATGAAGCATAAATGGAGCAAATGGATTCTACCTTCTGCTTGGGTAGTTCTCCTTTACAAGCGTTGTCATTCAAAACTAAAATATTTCTTCATAGTTTCTGATAATACTAGTCTGATAGTGCGTGGGTCAGTTCAAGGCAGAATGAAACAAGTACAGACAAAATTTAGTATCAAGCAGCAGTAATTGTAAGCAAGTCATCTGGAAAACATCCAGGTAAATTAAATATGAAAGTCAGAATAAAAAAATCCCAGGGAAATAAAGCGCAATAGAAAAATTATTTGAGTCTGACACAGAATTTGTGCAAGAAGTTAAAAAATTATCTAAGTATGCAGTTGCAAATGGAGATGATAAAATACAGGTTGCTGAAGTTTGCCAGTAGAGCATCCAAATGCCAAGGTGATAAAATAGCAAACAATTGCACTTAGGATGAGCCTGCACTCCCAGGCAGGGCACAGAGCTGCTGTTCTGTGCAGAAGGATCAGCTCTGCCACTTCCTCTTGTTCTTGTCACTTTTGTCACCACTCATCAGCGGTGAGGAGGCTGTCAGGAAAGTGTCTCAGCACAGGCATGTGCACACACTTCAGTCTGGCTGTCGAGGGCCTGCTCAGGAGCATAAAAGTGTTCTTGTGCCTTGCCCTCCAGTGCTGGTTAGTTCTCTTGCTGTGCGTCTCAGCCCTGAGGCTCTGCTCCTGTGTGTCACTGCTAGGACATGCCTTGGCAGTGCTGCGCCTCTTCTGGTCTGCTGGAGCTCCTCACTCAGAGCACAAAAGGGGCAGAATAGCAGGAAGTGTCAGTTGAAAAAAGAGGTGTGAGATAAGGCAGCCAAGGAAAGCTGTGCTCATTTACCTTCAGTTCCTTTGGCTTCTTCCTGTTGTGACCTGCTCTGCCCAGCTTCATGTGACAAAGTCATACTGGCTTCTTACTCATGTCACCATTTAATTCCTTAACTAATTGATACTGTGCTTTTCAGCAGACTATCTGTTTTGCTTCTTGTATATAATAATATAGACAATTCATAGGCATCAATAAATTAATTTATCATTCTGGCATTATGTTTTCCTGGTGCTGGTCATTTAGTATATTAGCTTTTAAAATGTCTGTCTTAGCAGTAGCAATAGTGTTAGACTCTTATTATATGGGAGTAGTCTGGTTGTTCTTTCATCACAAAAAGATGACCAATGTCTAGTTTATATGTGAGCAGACTATATTATTGTCTCACAAAACAATGTTCCAGTGCTAGGATTGCTTCATTAAGTTTATGCTACATAGACATAATTATGCAGGAGCTAAGAATAGCTCATCTAATTGAAAATAATGATTCTAGAGAAAGAACGGGTTTGATTACTGTTACTAAGCAAGCACATACCATACACCCATTCATGAACTGTACAGAACACATAGGGGATTAGATGGTGTATTTGTTTTTATTAACAGTTTCTTTCCCCCATCCTGAGTACAAGGCAAAGGTGTTACAACTCATTAGCTCATTATCTTTTTTTCTCAGAGACCTAGGGGAACCTGCAAGAAGGCAGCATAAGCTAATATTTATCCAGTAAATTATGACAAGCTAAGCTTTGAAAGAACATTCAACATTTATCCCCACACACATTTTAGGGAGGATGTAACTTAAATAAATCTTCTCCAGGCACCACAAATGAAACTGTCTATGTGGTTTTTTTATGTCTGTGTTTATACTAGTACCCTACAGGATTAAACATCCTTTTAGAAATGCAAAGTCTGCCATACTGTTAATCTCTTGATGCTCATTCTGGTTAATGCTAGCATTTAACTCTTCTTTTGTCTAAAACATATAGAACCCTTCTTTATATCTTGAAAATAAAACTGAATTTTTACAGTGAAGTTGTTAGAAATTTTCATTTTTTTAATTGCTGTTCATTGCTATTACCAGGCACATGTGATAAAATTTGGTGCTATTGTTGTCCCATTAACTAATTCTTTTCTTACTTCTGTGTCAGTTTTCTACTAGAATGCTATGAGAAAAGTGATGAGATCATGAAATTTAACATATTTGGTTTAGAAATGTTAGTAATATCTTTAGAGTCTCTAAATACTCTGCTGGTTTACCATGTTTAGCTACCCCTCTGTTCTGATGAGCCATTTCATAGCTCTAGGCTATGTGCTAATGCTGTAGAAGCACAGAGAGATCGCTGCCATCAGGAATGTTTAAACAGATGACTGTTTGGAAAATGAAGTGGTGAGGGAAGATGGGATAAGCGGTGATGCAAACCTGCAGTAACAGAACTATCTGTTTGCAGTCTGGAATCAGAGGCCTTTGCACAAGCTGTTCTTGGGGGCTTTTGAGAAATAGCAAGAGGGAAAAAGTAGAAGCAGAGTGAAGATTACTTTACCAAAGTATTCCATACTGTTATCTTGACTTCAGAAAAGTTGCCTTTCAGATTATTTTTGGATTTAAAATTCAGTGAGTTACAAGAATTTAGGACAATTAAGTCTCCGCTTCTACAAATACCTCTTGAAGTGTTTAACACATTTTCCAGTCTATTCCTTACCAACATGATCTGATTGTGGAAGACATTTCCTATTTTTTGGGCCAATATACTTGAATTTTGCCCTTCAGAAATTTTTACATGGCACCCAGCATTGACTCAGCATTAACTTTGAAATTTGGTAAAGGTAGTAGCAATCCTCAGTCCCCTTGAGCCCCATGTGTCCTGAAATCCCAGAACCCTGTTTAGAGTCAGTGTGACCCAGTCTGACCTTCTGTACACATTCTGGTAACATGTAAATAAATCCTAATCCCGTATTTCTGTCAGTTACTATTCTTCCCTTCTATTTAGAAATTTTAATTCCGAGCTTGGGCTGTAAATTGTGTTCCTGCGATTAAATATGATCCAAGGATGAACAGGTGAGAGGACTAGTGATTTGATCCTGAAATACTTCACTGATTTGCAGTTCCTCACAACAATTTGTTGAGTGTACTGTGTAGGATAGTGTATGTTAGTGTACTAAGAATGTACTGTGCAGGATAGTATGTTAGCTGAGATATTGTTGTATTACACAAAGTGGGAATGGACTGTGGCAAGATACTTTGCTCTCACATGCTTGATGCAACTGATAAAAGACTCCTCTGCATAAAAACTGTTTTCTGCTTTGTACAGAACCGCACACGCGAGAGCTAAAGCTGATGCTGCGGATCAAGCTGCTCAGGCTGCTCGCCAGGAATGTGATATTGCAAGAGCAGTTGCCAGAGAACTTTCACCAAATTTCTACCAACCAGGTAATTGTAGATTGGTGTTTATGGAGCTGTTTGTTTTATTGCAGTGAAAAGATTTTATGTTAAGTTAAAGAGTTGATTCCACCTTGAATGTTGTCTTTTATATGGAAAGAAGTCATGTATGTCATACACATTACTCAAGGAGATTTTATTTTCCATTTTTAATAATTTGGTGACTGTTTCTTCGTGTGAAAACAGTTGATTGTTGAAAAGTCACTATCAAGCATATAACTTTGCCTCAGATTAATAGTTTATTCAGGACAGTATCAAAGACAGACTTCAACAATCATAAATCAACAGAAATTTGAATTAATTCTGTAATGTGTTTGTTAGTGGAAAGATCTATAGCTTTTTTACTGTCCAGTGGAATTCCTGACAGTCTTGCTTAGCTAAGGTCTGGACTTTGGAGAATGCTTTACCATTAGACATACATAACCTGTACAGGAATCTTCCTCTGTTATGCCTGGGGTGCTCTGTAGGACATGAGTCCCACATTCACGATGGCATAGAATTAAATCTTTCTCACTCACGTCAACATTGCAGCCCATTTTTGTCTGTTACAGAGTTTGGAAAGTTGATATAGGAAGAAGCAAAGTTGGTTTTGCTTTGTTTTTCTGCTGTCTTTCCATGAGGTTCATATTTCTGTGTACTGCTCTTTAGCTTAATATTGGATAGATAAAATGGAACTCCATTTGCCAGTTTAATGTCTTTTCATGTCTGCCCTTTCTTTCACCTATCAAATTGAGTTGAGTCATATCTTGTTATTACTTTTCAAGGATCTGCCTGTACTCGCATGCTAATACAGATTATAGCTCTGAGATTCATTTTCACCTACTGTCATTTTCTGCTCATCCTTGTTTCAAGCACAAATTTACTTATATTAAATATACCTATATAATGATGCAGGCTATAATGACCCACAAAAGCAAAGAACAGCATTCTGCAACATTTTCTAAAAACACATGTATTTACTTCAATTTTTTAGTTCAAGTGGTTACTATATATAACTTGTTACTAAATATTTACTGTCAGTTACCCTATAGTATGCTTGTTTTTTTCTTTATTCCTAAGTATTTGGTTGCAGAGAGAGAATGTGTTTTCGAGTTGGGGGGATCGGGGACCTCTTTTTGTATTCATTTAGTTACAAAGTCAAGGATTGTTCACCTGACAGGGATTTTCATTCCCTTTACCTTTCTTTTCCCAAAGAAAGTTCTTGCAGACTTTCTTTGTACACATCCTGATGAAAAATTATCTTTTTTGAACAAGGCAGTCCAGAACTGTTGGCAAAACTCAACAGAACTATTTCCAGTAGTAAGATTTTACTAGCTTTAAAACAGTATAAATATGTACTTTTCACGGTTGGGAATTACCTCAGTACTACCTCTCCTGTGGATTTATATTATTAGCCCATACTTACTGCTATCATACTCAAGTCCTTTTCATTTTTCATTATTTTATTCTCCACCAGCTGAAGAAATCCCAGCCCCAGGCCATCTTGCCATTCATAAGTTTAAAAGTGATAACCTTAGCCATGCAAAGAATTGATGCATTTGGAAAGAAACTATTTGATAGCTGCCAAACCCTTCAAATAAGGAAATCACTAGAGTCCTCGAGTGAAAACGCAAACATTTTGACAGTGTGAAATTTGACACCAAGAAATCACCCAGATCAAGAATTTCTCAGGTGTCTTTTTACTCCTTGCCACAGGAATTGAAATAACATTGCTGACAAATCAGCTGAGATATGAGAGAGAAGGTGTGGGATTTTATTTTCTTCTAATTTGAATCTTTTATTCTATTTACAGAAGAGGAGAGTTTGTATCCCTTCCCCAAGTGCAGCTGGGTATGTGTGGAATGACACAGCAAAGCATTTCTCAAAGTTTACTTAATCTGTTCTCTGTGTGGAAACATCTCTAAGTTAGCTAGCTCCTAGCAAAAGTTAAATACCTTTCCTGGACTCTAGATTTTGAATTTTCTAATTGTTTCCAAGATAGTCAAATGCAATATATTTCTATACATTTGGAGAAAAAAAAATCTATTTCCATTATGTAAGCAATTTTTAAATGCCAAGATGTTAACTAAATCTCAGTTATCCCAAATAAACTCCTCCAAACCACCAGGTTCACACATCATTGTGATGATTTCAAGTACTATCATGTCTAAAATGTTTTCCAGGCTCGGTGTACATGATGCCTTTTTCAGATATGCTTTTTCTGTGTGGTACCACTTAACCCAGTCGCTTGTACATATACTTGCTTGTATAAGAATTTCTCAAGAGTCATGCCAAGACTAACTGGACACTGTTACTGTTAGCTTTTGTCATTTATGGTAATAAAATAGATAAATATTTCTAAGTATTTACATTCACTCACACAACCAGAAGTAAGTATCTGCTTTTCAAATAGAATTTTTCATGTATTTGAATGAAAAGAAGGTAACTGTTATTGCTTCCCAATAGCAACTTCTTGGTTTTCTTCTGTTGCTTGAACTTTTTTATTTTTACAGTGTCTGTAAGTGCTGCTAAAAGGTATCAGTAAGTGTTCTCATTCTCTGAAACTGTAGTTAAGTGAAAGCTTTCCATTGTACTAAATTGTCTTGAAAATAGGTTATGATGAGACAGTGTAATTTTTCTCTTATTTCTTTAACTGCTTAGTGGTGGTAGGTAAGCATGCTGTCAGCAATAAATGTATGTAGCATATCAACAAGCCTCTTGAAACAGAGACAAAAAGAAGTGAAATACAAATACCTGTCTCTAAATAACAGAAAAAAAAAAAAAAGAAGCATTCTTTTCTGTCTTAATGAGTGATCTCTGAATTACAGCCTAAAACCATTTTAATATTTGAAAACCTTTTGTAAAAGCTCTTAAATTTCAGGTTCTTAAAAAGCAGCTTTCTGGAGTATATAGCCAGAAATGACACACAAATTATAATTACAGTGAATATTCATCATTCATTGTACCATGGCAGTTCATACTTTCCAAATACTTTCTCTCATGTTTCACCTTTATGTTCATTAATGCATTCATCAGAAGCTGCCAAGAGGTTCTACCTTTGTAATGCAGTTTAAAAGGTGACTAAAAGGAGAACAAAGCAGTAGCAAGTAAAGTAGCATCCAGCAGGTAATAATAATAATAAGGTATGATAGAAATCTTGAAATTCATGTCTTCCAGTGATTGATTGCCTTAATATTTTCATATAAGGGAAGCCAAGAATTATTGAAAAGGTCAGAGCCATAGTGTAAGGACTTACAAGGTTGCAAAGAGCTGTTTTCCCTGAGTTTGCTCATGCTATTCTCAGGCAAGACCCTGCTTCTGCTTTTGCTGTAGCAGTTATTTGGCTAGTGAGATTAATAATTATGAGGATGTGTGTCTTTGCTACCACAAGACTCTACATTTTGTAGATTTAACAAATGCTATACTCTTTATAGAGGCCATGCTTTAGTGGCCTTTTTATCAACAAATAAAACAAATTTTGAGAAATCCCAGCTCTGACCTGCTTGTTTCCTCCAGGCATCACTAAACTTGTGGATGTGTCAAAAGAGAGCATACCAGGACAGGAAACAAATGAAACCTGAGTCACAGCCTCATTCAAAGGAGTCATCCAGGGACAGTTTGAGATTTGTCTTTGCTTAGAGAATAAAATAAGTGCTGTTTTGTGTCTCTTGTTAAAACCTAGAGAAGAACAAATGACTGATGGAATATTGTATCAATGGTCTAACAGAAAAGAAAGGGTTTTGACCTCAGTAAAAAGGGGGAATATTGTTCTAGTCTTGCACAAGGTTATTGGATGCTTTGACTGACACATTCATTCTAAATTCACAGACCATCTTTAGGATGCGATCTTGTAAACACACCATCAGGAGGTAAACTGAAGTACGGACTCGCACAGACTGGACAGCTAAGTCACAATTGTCTGTGTGCATATATATCCTGCAGCAAATGGATGCTGCTCTTTCATTCAGTTTGAATGAATAACATTTGATTAAATGAAAGAAGGGTACAACTACTTTGCTGCAGGGTAAGAGCAGTCTGGGCACTTTACCACAGAGCAGTTAAGGTCTGGAAATTCAGATCTGAATTGTTTTCTGGCAGATTATTCGTCAGGCCAACCAGCTGCCAGATGAATGTATATGGATAACCAAAGCAATTCATCCAGCCTTTGGCCTCCTAAACAAGTAATGAGAAAAATCAAGGAGCAGTTTATAAATTAATGCTGTCCAAGTTTAGAGATGGACAGAATTTCTTTAGGTGAAATATATGAGCAAAGACTTTCTAATGACAAGAATAAGAGTTTGGCAGAGTTTACTGGTATTTTTCACTATAAGATTCAGTTACTGTTAAAGCTTCAGTATTAGCATGCTGAACATTACTGCTTTCAGAAATGAGTATTTGAAGTTTATTACAAGGCAATTTGTAATCGTCTCTAATGCCTTAAAGAGGAGCTGCAGTTTACATTCTCTTTTGACCAGTGGTAGATGTCTGTAGCTTAAGAAAAAAAAAAAATCTTTCCCATCTTCCTCTTCTCTGCCATCTCCACCTCCTCGAGTTCTCAAAATGCAAACTCCATATGGTCAGGAAAGAGAGATTTCTGGCTGATGCTAATTAACTGGAATGTCCTGGCGAAATGCATGTGGGCCAGACCAGATAGTTTTATTTAAAAAGCCAATTACAATGAGCATTTCGCCAGATTAAAGTTACCAGCCATGCCATCAGTTTGTGCCTTAAAGCATACGGTAGCTCGCTCATTATTCTTAGTCATACAAGAGCCAGTTCATTTTCTGAATTTATTCTGCATATGTCTTCATCATCCTCCCAGATCTGTTATTGATTTTCTGGCTATGCCATTTTTTCTCTACAATTTATTGCTTCTGTTCTCTGTCTACAGAACTCTGGAGAAGCCAGAGCCTGTTGACATATCCTAATGCACTTCTGTTGTATCCAGAAATCAAAGAAAAAAGGTGCATTAAAAGAAAATGCGCCAGTTTCAAGCTTTATTATTCTTATCCCCTTTCTTTTAAAAAGTCATGTCGTACCAGTCTTCACAACATGACTCCCAGATTTATCACCTGTCTCACCAAGCCCTAGGTACAGATGCTCCCCACCTTTCCACATCTTCTCTCTTGCCCAGTGTGAGGGCCATCCAGCTTGCTGGGAGTCTACCTCCTTCCTGCTGCACTGCCTGACACAGCTGCTGGCTCAACCCACTCCTCAGTGTTCTTGCAATGTGTCTGGGACAGGAGAGCATGCTTGGGAGAAGGCAAAGCAAAGAGTTTACAAAGGCGTAGTCTCGATTCTTCAGGATGCTTTCTCAATCTCTCCAAGATACTTTTGAGTCACATGATAATATGATTTGCTTAGGAAAAAATATGCCTAATTAGTTTTGAGCAATTTAACTTTTAAAATTAATAACAGAGGACCAGTTTCCTGTAGAGAGATAAAGCTGTTACAATCACTGTAATTTTCACAGACTTGCATGAGTAGTGAGCTAGTTAATTTGCATCCAGATTAAATTCGTGGTTGCTTACTAAAGACTGCAGGATCTGACTATGAAACTAGTTAGAAGCCTGGACTAACTTCAGTGCTGTCTCAGCTGAGTTGCTATCTTGAAGTAAACTTTTAAAATTCTAGCCTAGTTGTACGTATCTTATCTGGCACTATAGGAGTGTTAATTACAGGTGTAGTCTGAGAGAAAGAGGACAGTGCTTCCTTTCTCCTGTTGGAAGTCATTCATTTACTCTGAAAAAGAACCATTTCTTCCAGGACACTGTTGGCCTGCTCCAGTGAATTTCTATATTGGTCTGTCATGTTGTCCAGCCAAGGACAAGATGAAGTAGGGTCTATCACATGGGAGTATTATCACACTGTCAAAATTTCCATTATAAATCCTATTTATAACCACATCATAAATATTTGTTCCGTGTTGAAATTCAGCTAACAAAGAACTGAGAACTTTCCTTACAGTGCTAATTTTCAGTCGAGTATGGTGATCTATTTTGAAAGGATTTTATTATACTAGTGGAGATTTGAATTATGTTTAAAAGGCTAGGTTTCTCCTGTTATACTTTTAACACCTGATGTGGACCATTAGAGAAAAATAATCTTTGCAGCTGCATTTCGTGTTCATCAAAGCCACGGAAATTGATGGCTAATATACATGAACTTTTATTCCAAGAAAGTGTGCAAAATTTAAGACTTACTTAAAATTAGAGAGACTCTAGGGAGATAACAAAAATAAAAAAATCTAATTCATATTATAGACCTGAGTAATGTAGAGTAATGTTCAGTATGATGTGGAAGACCATGTTGAGAATTTGGAGATGGAAGATTTCTGCCTGTTAGTTCAGTAATAGTTATTAATTCAGATCGTTGTCTGAGCAGGTGTAAAACCTGGAACTGAAACACAGCCAGCATGGATTTGGTGGGTTTTATATGGTGAAATCAAACAGGATGAAGATTGTAAAAGAAAAGTAGAGAGTCCAAGAACAGAATTATCGGAGATTAATTTCCTTGAAAGTATGGTTTAAAAATTAAACCAAGTGAATTAAAAGGATAAATCTTAGATGTTAACAGATGAGAATTGTTCCAGGAGAATGGTCACCTGAATCAAAGGAGGCTAAGAGGGGAGTACTGATACTGAAATGTGACTAAGATAATCACAGAGGCTCCTCAAAAAGTATCAGATGAAGAGCAGAAAGTATTTTGTCAGAGGCAGTTGCCAAACTGAAGAGTATGGGATAGATTTGGAGGAGAGGAGCAGTAAATGGATATTGCAAACTTAGACTTTAGAAAGGAAAACTTAGAGCACTAATGTCAAAGAAATTACACTGTATGAAGTCAGAATGGTAAGTGGCATGGTGAGTGGGATTTCTATTAAAATACAAAAGAGCAAGAACATGTTATAAAGAAGCCAGATGTAGATGCAAGACTAAGCAGCTCACATACCCTAGTTTTACCAGAATTTAATTGATGTTGTATTTCTCCAGTTCTGCCATTTGCAGTGCAGCAGTTACTTCAGGCTCTTACACTTTATAATTAATTTCAATGCTAGATACAAGAAATTAATTTTGCTGGAAGTGTGGTAGAGCTTAATGAGTACTGTTTCTGAAAAATACTGGATTAACCCTCAACCCTCTGAGAAAATTCATAAAGCCATATATTTCAAAAGTAGTAAATTTTGAGTCTCTTTATTCTACTCCCGATTTTGCATCTTTCAAGTTCATAATTTCAAGTTTATTTTCCATAAACACAAGACAATAAAAGAGACTTCTAAAGAAATTGTCTGTCATCATATCATGTAATCATGAACCCCTTAGAAATATCTGGAGTTTTAGTTAAAGGCAGTAATGAATCAGTGGAGTCTGATACTGTCTAGTTATTTCCATGATATTTTGCCTATCTATATCTATGCCTATATATTCAAAAGTAACGTTGGTTGTTCGCTGACATACATGTATTTACTGTGCTCCCAGATTTGAGCCTTTTTGGAGCATATTCCACAGGCATAAGAAGTACTGACTTCTGAAACCCAAGCCCTGAGTTTCTTAGGCTCTGCTTTTTTCTGTAGTGGAAGAACAGAACGATGTTGTCAGAAAAACAGGCACTGTCTCTTTATGAAATAAGGATTTTAAAAGAGGCGAAGGTTAGGAGGGCTTTGGCAAAAAAATTCACTGGGTTATTGAATTTACTAAAAAACAGTTCTTAAGACAGGTTGACAGGCTTGACCAGTTGGAGAGCAGACATGAACCTCCTCCTGTTGAGGTCGGTTGCCAAACTCCCATGATAGCCATGCACTTGAAATGTGATAAGAGAAGTAAGAGAAGTAGCTAATACCCTTCCAGGCTGTATGTACAGAAGCACGTCATGGAGAATCTTCTCTGCATGATCCCAGTGACACTGGGTCTAAAATACTGTGTAGAACTTTGGGGATCATCATGTCAGAAAGATCTGGTCACGCTGGAGGAAATGTAAAAAAGTGTGAATTCTACTGAGTAAAGACAGTTATTATGCCACATTAACAGTCTCTCTATATATTTAAAATTCATCTTCTCAGAGAATATGCAGTTGCGATGAGAATAGGATTACAGCCTTTCACTTCTGCCCATCCTTTAGGAGCTTAAAAAACACTTCTTTTGCTGTTAACAGCTGCTCCAGTGCAGTGTGGATGAAGTAAAGAAGTCTCTAGGTTTTCTGTGAAAAAGCTAAAAATTTACCTTCTCAGTTATCGCCCGTTAAGCAGCCTGCAGGCTTAGGAGAATTCAAGTAGATTATGCTGCATGTGTTATTTAGCTGGGATCATTCACATTAAATACAATGTGTGTATATTATCAACCCTGGAAAGATGAAGCCTGTCCTAGATACAGGAGTCATAAGCATCACCTTGTAATCTTGACAGATTTTTTTTTTTTAAGTTCTGTCAGTATTCATCAACAGAAAGGTTGGGTAAGTAAAGCCAGCCATAATTAAGAGTGCTGGTCATGAGCAGTTCCTGTGTCCATAAGCTGATGTGCCAGAGGGTGTTAGGGGTAGTAGTGCAGCATTCATAGTGCCCTCTACCAGGTAAGATAAATTTGTTACATTTTTCTGATGGCATTGAATCCAGAACCATAAAAGCTTACACACTGGTATGCAGATACAGTTAGGAAATGTCCTGGTTTGGAAAATACCACAGCTACTTCAGTCACTTGCTAAAGCAATTACAGGAATGGAGCAGAGATTGGGTACACAGTCAGATTAAATTCATTATTCTTGGTACTGACTCCAGGCAGTTTTTGAAATTCATTAGTGTAGTCTTTCCTGGCTTCAGATCATTCAGTGTGTCTATGTCTGCACCTTAATGATGCATTTATAAACATTTAGAAGAAGAAAATATTATTTTTAGGGATTTTTTTTATCCTTAATGATTCTTTAGTTATTGGATAATACAAAAATTGCAAATTACAAAATTACTGTTTAAGTTCTGTATGCAGGTGTGTTAATGGTAGGGTAACTCAATTTCAGATTTGCAGGAACTGACCAGGAGAGGAGAGACAGTCTGGCTTTCATACCAGTAGAAATTGCATTTATATCTGTTTCATCATCCTACTGCTAGACTCACAAGTTTGTGATGTTACCTATGATGTGAATTGTTTGGCTGAAGTCCATTTCCTTTTCTGTTGCCATTGGTGTTGCTGGCAGCTCAAGTGTGCTTGAGTAGACGTTTTGGTATTTTCCAAGAGCATTGTGAGATAACATGGTGTCATATGCTTTTCAACAAATGCCTGTGTGAAATGCAGAGACACCAACAGTAAAGTATTCAGGTCACACCAAGAACTGAATTGTGCTGTGTAAATATCACAGCAGAGTAAACACAGAGGCATAAAACTAGCCTTGGATTTGGCCAAAGTGTGTGTGTGTGTGTCTCTCTCTGTATGTGGGACTAGTAGATAAGTAACTCAAGGCTTTTGATCTCAGTCTAGTCTGTATCAGCAAGCATTTGATGGGGGTTTTGAGCAGGCTGTGTTGCTTTCATTGATGTCAAAGTCAGGAAAATAAAGCATTGGCAGATATTTTAAATATGGTAGATATATATTCTGGCAAAACTATGCAGAAGTTGTTTAGGATGCCGCCCAAAACTGTTTCCTGAGCAGGTATAAAGTAGCAACCTTGATATTCAAGAATTTATGTGTTTGGAATTCTTCTGAACAAGACACGAGCAATTTCTACCAGTGAATGCTTTGTGTCAGTCTTATCTTTACTCAGCAAGAAGGGAATGTTGCATTTCAAGTTGCTTTGAAGCCTGCTTGTATTCAGTGATGCTACCTTTTAAAGTTAGTCCTAGGTGGACTAGGACTTCTTCAAGAGATAGGTGTATTCTGACTTTTACATCACTGAATGATGATGTGGCTTTGTCATGTTGTGGCAATAGTAAAATAGCACCTTATATTCTATCTCTTTGTCATATTTTTCAGTCATGTTGGTAGTACATGGTTTCAAAGACAGCAGGGGCTGCCAGATCAAATCAGAACGGTTCCATAAACTAAACACATGTAGGCATCAATCTCCATGCTGCTCATGGATTTAGTGAGTAGCTGTTGGCACATGCTCGATTCAGTCTTGCCTCCAGTCCAGCCTGAGAAGGAAGACCACCAGGAATACTGCTTAAGGAAAAAGCAATGCTAATAACAGTCTGAGAAGCCCTGAAAGTGTAAGCTGGAGAAAACTTCAGCAAAGGGAAGATGTCTAAACATTATATTTTAGAGTATTTTTTGGATTGTGCAAAAAAAAAAAAAAAATGGACTCCTCTCCCTCTTGTTTACATTGTAGCTTGCTTTCCTAGGCAGCCATGGTACTTCCATGCTGGTGGTATTAAGTCCAGGGGAACAAAAAAAAGCATTTTAAGGCAGCCAAATGGAATTTTAGAATTGATCCAGGAAAGATTTTTTATTTGCCATTAGCTAGGGAAGCTGCTTAATAGCTGGGCACTGCATCCATCAGAAGGGTACTGCAGACACCTGGGGTGATAACCTCTTCAAATACCATTAGGAAGTCTTTCTCTGCCAGGAGAGTGGTCGAAGCCTGGAACAGGCTTTTCTAGAGAGGTGATTGACGCCTGTCTTAGTTTGGAAAACCCCAACAACGCCTCAGGATTTTCAGTGTTCTAGAGGCATTTGGACCATTCCCTTAATAACAAGCTTTAACTTTTTCTCAGCACTGAGTTTGTCAGTGACTTGGACAAGATGATTAAGTCCCTTTCAACTGAAGTGCCCTGTTCTATTCTACTCATACCTGTCAGGCACAAATGTTCTCTCAGAGCCATATGGTTTTTTATGCACCTTGCCTTATATCCTTTAATTTCTCTATGGCAATAATCTTTAGCCCTTAATTTCCAGGCCTATTCAGTCCTAGTTCAGTCTGCCAAACATTACTAAAACCGTAACCATATCTCTCTCCACTGAGTTCATCAAAACATTTTGCACATGGCATTGCACAGCCCTCCATTCAGTTGGGCTGAATGCAAGCCAGCAGCCCAGCACTTGAGGAGGTTTTTTTGTTCCCTGTTACCAGTATAACTATCAGAAAATTAAGAACAGAGGAAGTACTAATGATATTAATTGTAGTTCTTCCCCCTCCCTTCATATCTTCACAGTGAAGAAATAACAAACCCTATCTTTCTAAAATTCACTGAATATAGTTATTTGCACTTCCATGATGACTCACTGAATCACTTCTTTTAAGAAAGATTGATAATTGATTGTTTATATTTCTTCACCTACAGTTACCATCCTGAGGAATTCTTCTATACTGGATGTCCTATCCCGAAAAATCCTAACATAAGGAAGAAAAATCCTATATTAATTGATCCTCTGATTGATCACTTGGTTTTTCAAAGTTTTATTATTAAGTTCATCAGAATAGCAAAGATATCTAATTGTGAGAGCATACATATTGTTGCTGACAGTGACACATTAGAAAACCATCAAAAACATCAGAAGATAAACAAAATTGTTTTCACTGGCTTATTTCATGAACAGTATATATCAACCTACAGTACCAATGCTAAAGTATACATTTTCCTTTTTTAGTACAGTTCGTTTAAATACGAAAGTCTTAAGCTTTTGCTTCAACCATATCATTCTCTGGATTTGTATTAGGGTATAATCTGCAGTAAGAAACTTATTCATCATTTATTACTTCCTTCTCTCTTTGAATTTAGATTTGGTAGATCTTTTCTTGACTTTTTCAGCAAGAAGGCATTTATGGTAGGCAACATTACAGCCTAAGTGCTGTGTGGAGTTCTGATTACTCAGGAGACTTACGCTCCATCCCTAGTTTTGACAAAGGCTTTCTCTTCATCTTTAGGTTTGTCAAAGATTCAGTAAAGCTTTAAGCACTTAAGCAAAGCTTTACTTTGTACTTTTACTTTGTTGAGCACTAAATTCAGAAAGGTTTTTCAGATGAAACATGTGCTTTGGGTCATTATTTCCTTTTGGGTTAGCTTCCCCATCACTAAAAAGGGCTATTGGTGTAAGCTTTAGTTTTGTATTTATAGATTGAGAACTTTTCAAATCAGGAATTCTCTCCTTTTTTTGTAGAAGTGTTGAGTAGTTCAGTAAAAAGAGTCCTCTAATATTAGAAGGTTTGCATATAGACTGCAGTGTTCTGGTTGAGCAAGTAACTTTGTGTCACCACTACCCCACAGACAATTGTTAAACACTGCAGTGAAAATGGAGCATCCTTCCACTAATAGTTCATACATGTAAACAAAATTAGGAAGTCAAGTATGTGCTTCACATTTGAAGCTTGTCTATAAGAACAACTAATTTTTCTCATAACGATGAAATTATAATATTATTTCTTATTTACTCTTTATAGCCCTATTTGTTAACTCTTTATGTAGCACTAAAGATAGGTTACATCACATCACGTGTACTTTAGTTTAAAAAGCAGAAATAAGAATATGTTTATCTAATAAGTACTTCTAATATACCTTGAAATTGAATCACATCACTCGGCATCAATAGTACTTTAAATATTATGCTCTTAAAAGAGTGGCATTAGTGGCATTACAATCCTTTTTTGCTTTCAGTAGACAAAAAATTGTAATATGAAATGCTTATTTTTCCTGAATTGTAAGAATGGTAAGATGTATATAAAATCACTGATGAAATTGCATGTATGCCTTTTCCCTCACTATCCTAGATGTATTCTATCATCCCTCTCAAGCTTCAGATTTCGTTCTGATTTGATGAGGCATGAGATCTCTTCTTAGCCTTCTTGGGAAACAGTGGCTGCATTTGCAGTGTCCTGCAAGATGACATTTTCAGATGCTCCTTGAGCCACAATCCTGCAACAGCCCTATGCTGCCAATACATGTGCCTCACTAGGCCATGGGGGAAAGCATGTGGCTGTCACCTCTTTAAAAATGCTGTGGCAGAACCAGGGCATCCTTCTCTTCTCATTTACAGGGCTGGCCATGCTGTCACATCACTTACTGGAGCCCTTCCAGGAGGAAGGACATATTACACAAGAACTTCACAAGAAATTCTAGATTTAGAGCAACCATGAGTGCATCTTCAACCAAATCCAAGCTTCCCTCACCCCGCAGCCATCAATGAAATGCTGTTGAAGCTGACCATCAGGCTGTGTGAGACTGCATGTGCGTACCTTGCACACATCCGCACAGTCCTTTGGCTTTCAGAGGCAGTTCTCCCCAAATACTGGCTAACTCACACTTTAACAGTGCCATCCAGTTACTGGCATCACAACAGGTGTGTGAGCCAAAACCACCCCATAGTTGACCTTTAGTGAGTAAAGGTGCATCAATTTTTGATCCAGTGGTGACACAGCCAGCATGTCACCATAAGAAAACACACAGGTTCATCTTACCTTTACTTGGTTAGATAACATTTCTTGGTTCTGCTTCCAGACCAGGTTCTCCTTAGGCACTCAGATGTATCATGTCTAGATCTACTGCTTGATTGAACTGCAAACTGAAGAACCAGAACGCTGTGTTTATTTCCTGGTCAGATAATTCCACTTTATCTTCTTCCCACCCTTAAATTTTATTCTCTTCTTCATTAAGATCAGCCAGCTAAGAAATGGCTAAGAAAATTCCTAAATACAGGAAAGGATGTTTGTTACTCTCTTTACAAATTCCCTTGGCCCTTGTTTCTTTACTCTTGTGCTGTAGATTGCTCTTATGATGAAGGACCCTCTTACCCATGTCTGTAGAGTCATGCCTTTAACAAAGGGGACAAGGTAAATCCTCACAGCTCTTAGTCCATAGAAGGGAGCTGAGTTCTTGTTGCTTGGAGTCAGTGGTTTGGACAGGTGCATAATCTGATTGTATTGGATACAGTGAACAGATGTTTAAAAGTATTTGGACAATCTCCAAAGCTAACTTCAGCATAGGGCCAAGAATTTCGGTGTTGGAAAGACTTGCCTGACAAGACTGGAGGCAAGGGATGTGTCTCTAATATCATATGTGATGTACTGGGGGCAGGAGGGAGGGCTGCTGTGCTGTCTTTAGGCAGTGGCTGAATGTCTGGTCAGACACCCTCAGATGTTACTAGGATGCAGAATTCTCTAGTGGAGCTCAGTGTCACATAGCATCAAATATTGCAAAATACCCAGTAAAAGTGTAGCATTGTTAGCCTGCTGAAACTTAACTTCTTTGGGAAGCTCCAGATTATATTTTTGTTTTGCTGTTAAGTTTTTTTACTTTTCACTACACCAGTCTCTTGGGGAGACATGGGCAGGTGAGACCATGGGTTCCCTTCTATTTTCAGAAATTCCAGCAGCTTGGAGGTCTCTTTTCTCTGGCCAGCTTTGGGAGGCTTTTAGTTGATTGCAGGAAAGGGTGGAGAGGGATGACATTTCTGAGGTAATTTCTGATGTAATTTTCTGGTGTTTTCCTTATGAAAGTGTCTTCAGTTTGTCAAGTGCTGTCAGATATTATAAAAATCAAATCTTTACATATATGAGCCACTGCAGAGCTGTCACAGTATGTGAATTTTCAGAATTTAGGCAGCATTGTAAGACTGAAGGGCTAGTATTCCATTTGGATGCTTTAACCAAAGCAGTCATAAAGAGCAAACTAATGTGAATATGGATCTGTCCATAATAAATAATCATTTGACAGCAATTTGACAGCTCCGTGGCTTGGGCTTAAAGATTAGTCAGGGCTCTTTTAGCTATCCTTTTCTCTTTACACCCCTAATTATATCTAGTGTGAAAAGATAAGAAAAAGAAAGTTTATGCGTGTTAAACCCCTCAGCATTACCTTATGTATCTCAGCAAAGACAGGAGGAAATCCCTGACATGACAGAGAATTTTTTGAATGGCGATCATACCTGTAACTTTATATATGGAAACTCATAATTTGCGTTGTGCTGCCTTTCCCTTTTACCAGGAAGATTATAAAAAGCTGTGAATCAAGCCTCTAGTTCTCTCCCTCTGTGCAGGCTTAACTCCTCAAAACTTCCTCCTCAGATGTCATTTGAGAACAAATCCTGACTTGTCTATGTCTAGCCTTCTTTCTTAGCAGCTCCCTTTTTCCACCCCTGGTTTTCAGAGATGCCAAAAATGTTGTGATTTTCCTGCTCAAAAGACCTTGCATGCTGAGCATTTCTTCTTCTCAGCAATGCTTACTTACCAGATGACTCAGTAACTTCCAAAAGCTTCATGCTGGTCTTCCTTCCTCTCATGTTCGCACTGCGTAGATATGCATATGCTTCTGGCATCTGTAAAAACACTGTATCTGCCGAGCACAGTTAGAGCCTCCTTTAAGCTCAAAAGCAGAAAAATGTGTGCAGACATTCTTCTCTGGGCACAGAATTTCTCTATGACTTAAAGCACACTTAGAGAAGGGTAAAAAAATCAAAGGAAAGTTGTGGTGCTAACAAGGACAGGAGTAGAGAAACAGTTGCAATGTATTTTTCAAAAGCCATTTTTGAAAAATTTTTAAAAATTTCAAAATTTTTTGAAAACACAGGAAGATTGTTTGCAGTTCTTTGTTCACAGAGCTCCCCAGCTTCTGACTTCTTAGGCAAACTGATCCTGGAATCTGAGATGTGACCTCTAGGAAGTAAAACAGAAAACATTGCCTATAATGCATACAGATTTACTGCAATTTTGTTTCTTCAGCAGTGTTTGCTCAGGTCTTACTATTAAACAATTAAATCTGAGAACCAGTTTCTGTTTATGTTAACAGCTGTATAGACATGTGCTTTGATAAATGAGTCCTAGTTATGAATGTGCGTGTGGGTGTTTAGCTAGAATTTGGGGAGAGGATGTCCTTCACACTTGCTGCTCTGTATGTATTTTCCTGGGCAATGTAAGAGAATTTGTATTCATGCCTTCTGAGCAGGAATTGTATTAATGACTACAGTGGTTAACCTGGGTCTTCATATGGGAGTGATTGGTTCTGGAAGACAAACCCAGCATGGGAGAGTTCAAGGCACATATATGTGTATATAAGACAAGCTGACATTCATCCAAAGGGGCAAAAAGCAATTCAAGCCCTTTTTTCCTGTCGCTTTTGAGAACAGAAGAGACATTTCATTCTGATGGTTAACTCTCTACATATCAAACAGGTACACTGATCAAGAAGTTAAATTGCTTGATTGGTAGTCAAGCAAAACATACCTCAACACTTGCCTCTCAGAAAAGGAATGATAGGTGATGTAAGGTTAGTCAGTCTTCAGTCACTCAGACTTCACTCGGGAGCAATTTACATACCATGGCCCTTTGAAAAGCTGAAGGTGTAGAGTGACTGAGCCAAGTTAATAAGTAATTCCAACAATTATCGAAAACCTACAGTGACTTCAGTGCCTGAGAAATTTGGAGTAAATCACTGTGGATGTCAATGACTTGTCAGTAACATATACCCCTGCCTGCATTTTCGCAAGTGCAGTCTGACATTCCAATGCAATAGTTTTACTGTGAATTTTGTTTTTATCTTAATATTTCTATTACACTGTTTTTCAGGCCCTGATTATATCAAACAAAAATTTCAGGAAGGAATGGATGCAAAAGAAAAATCTGAAGAAAAAGGTCAGGAGAAACCACCCACCCCAAAAGAGTCACCTCACTTTTATCGAAAAGGTACTACACCCCCTCGAACCCCAGAAGCAAGCCCAAGAAATAGTCCTTCTCTTTCTTCTGAGACTTCTCCTTCAAAACAACTTAAAAGGCAAAGCTCCACTTCTGGGGCAAGACTCAGTCAAGAAAAAAAGCTTTTAGCCACTGAGAATATAACACCCACAACTAACAAGCCTTTATATTCAAAAGCACCAGTGAAGGAGGAAGCAGCTGGGAAACACCAGCCAAAGTTTTCAGCCCAGCACAATCCAGCAACACAGAGAATGGGGAGCTGCATGGTCACTACCATGGCTATTATGTGAAAATGAATCCAACAGCACTTCCACAGGACCTCAGGGAAGAAGATGAATATGCCAACCCTTCGCCATCAACACTTGCACGGATACCACCCTCTCAGAAGCCAAGTCCTGCTAGATCTGGGGGTAAGCCAGATGCCAAAGAAAACAAGCCTGACATAAAAATTAAGAAACCAGAATTTGGTGCACCAAAGAACCCAGCTAATAATGAGTCACATTCAGCAATGGAGAAAGAAGTAGGAAACAGCTCGGTAAGTACTGCAAGAAACTTTTTCACTTTAACTGCCCTTTTGCCTCCGAGCGCTGAGCTTTGCAACCTAAGCACAGGCAAAGCTCACTTCTCTCAAATCTTCATCTGGATACAGTCTGCTAGCTAAAACCCAGTACACCTGGAGTGAGAAAGAAATATTCCAGTCTGGAATGAGCAAAGGACTTTTAAAACTACCCTTTCAGATCAGTGGGAATCTTAATTTTATTATTATTTAAAAATAATAAAATTATCAATAGCAATGCAGAAAAAAGTGATGACTAGTAACAATTCTATTTCGTATTAGAAGAAAAAGACAGAATATGAAATTCAGAATCTCTGATGATGATTCTGTGATTTTTGGGCCAAAAGAAACTCAGAAAAGCATTAGTTTTACATCCTGAAGTTAACCTTTAGTGAATGAAGAGTTCTAGATAATTGTCATAATGTTTGTCTTTTATAGTCATTGTTTCTTTGAGTCATTTTTGGTGGTACTCTATGAAATAAACAGTGTGTCATTACTAATGGGCTAAACAGAATGACCGATTTAAAAAGATCCAGATAGCCTAGTATTATTGCAGGCAAAACACTTCAGTAATTGACACCAGACTTCATTAATAAATAATTTAGAAATAAAGAGTGGGAGTAATTTCCAAGCAACATGAATTGTATGTGGTCTTGTCAAACAAGTTTGTCATCTTCAGGAGTGACAGAAGAATCATAATCTCAGTCAACAAGGTCTCTTGATTTGCTTTTACATGGTCATGTGTTCTGACAAGGAAACCAGAGTAATGCAAAGGCTAAATGTCTCATTAAACTAATTTTTTTAAACTGACTGATGGTTCTGAAAAAGTAATCAGAAAACCATCAATTATTTGATATTATTCTGGTGAGGTCATTCTTACATTAATTCTGCTACTCTAATCACATTCTTGTTAATGACATGCAAGAGGACATGGGAATACTGTCCATGAAGTTTATAGAAGACAGAGAGACTGGGAGAGTGGTCTGCAATAGGCAAATACAAGCTCATGCAAATCAGCGGCTAAGAAGGATGAAAGTATAATTATCCATGCCAGCACAGCAAAATATAATATTGTATATGAAAGACAATTTATAGAGCCTGGCCATGCAGGCTCAGAACTGGAAAAGGCTGGTGGATCTGGAGCAAGAGAGGCAGCTGAACATGAGCTCCTAGTCTGCTGCTGTTGTTCAGAGATGTTAATATAATCCTTAGATTTATCAACAGAAAAGATTAAGCAAGAGTACATGGGACTCTGTTCTGTCTGCTTTTGGCACGGGTGCAACCACTTCTGGGATAAAACAGTGTCCATAAATCAGGGATTTAAAATGAAAAAAAAAAACCTTGAGGGGAATTCACACAAAGAGCTGCAAGAATGATTAAAACGTATCTTACAATGAAAGATTCAAGGTACAAAACCCCCTGATGTACTAAATCACTCTCTGTAAGTGTGCTTTATAAAACAGTTTCCCAGGCTAACAAGCAAATGTGTCAGAAGATCCAACAGAGCTAGAAAGATTCAGATAAAAGTCTTGTTTTAAGTTGATTTTAGTGATCTTGATTAAATGTGCCATCAATTTTCAGATGCCAGGGTTTTGGAGCCATCACTGAGTAGTTTGATAGTGAGCATTTTGCCAAGATGATATTCTCTAGTTCTGCTGGAAGCTTTTATTCTGTTTTGTGCGGATCAAAGTAGATGTTCACAGAGGTTTTCTAATCTGCAAATCTGTATTACAGCTGATATCAGCCCTTTAACCTTTCAAATCTCACAGATATTACTCCTATGTAGGGTAACACAAAGCTGACAGGCTTGTAAATATTGAGTGAGCATGTACAAATTTTAGGCTGAATTGGAATTGGTTTTTAGCTCTGGTGAAAATAACTAGAAATAGTCCTTATTTTTCTTCATTCCAAATAATATTTTGAAGCTGAAAGGTGTTTCTTCTTAACAAGCAGGATACCTGAACAGCAGTTCATTGACCTTCTAGAATAATCAGGATAATGAACCTACATCCTTTTATCACGAAAGGTGTAAAAATTATGAGATACTGTGCATTAGCTACTGTTTGTTCACTGATGCTGCAGTCATATCTGGGAACTTTAGTTCCCTCTACTTCATCTGGAGTACCCTAATTGCTTTATTCTTATTGCCAGCATTCCAATATGGAAGGAAGGTAGATTTTATGAATTCATTTTTACTATAACAGTATCTTAAGATGTATGTAGATGCATGTGGGTGTTTTTCAAAGATTATAGTCTTCTATATATGTCTGTAAATTTGTCCTTATTTCTTAAAAATGCTGAGAATAAAATTGCTAAACTAATTCAAGCAAAAAAGAGTAGCCTACTGGCCTATCAATGTGAGAGAAGCAGTACAGAATGACTATTAACTTTGCTGGAGACTTAATTTTCAGTATCACCTTTTCAGCTTCTGAAGAACAGTAGCCTGTTCTGCAGTGCTTCTGGACTGAGCTCAGCAGTGTGTTGCAATTAAGCAGTGACTGAGCTAAGAGAACACAGTTACTGAGGAGAATTCATAGAATCGTAGAATAGTTTGGATTGGAAGGGACCTTAAAAGATCATCTAGTTTCAACTCTCCTGCCATTGGTAGGGACACCTTCCACTAGAGCAGGTTGCTCAGAGCTCCATCCAGCCTGGTCTTGAACATTTTCAGGGATGGGGCATCCACAGCCTCTCTGGGCAACCTGTGCCAGTGCCTCATCACCGTCACAGTAAAGAATTTCTTCATAATATTTAATCTAAACTGAATCTCTTCTTTAATTTTCCTAATTAATGTACCTGTCCATATCCCAGATGCTTCTGAATGTTGAGAGGCTTCAGAATTCTGTAGTTGCATTTGGGAATTTTCAGTAAGAAACTGCAATTGCTTTTTAGTCATCCTGACAAGTGATTTTGTTATGCTTTGGAAGTAAGTCTGCCTTAGATCCTCCATAAAACTTCTAAAATGTATTTGTTAAGGAATATGAAGAGAAAAGATTTCTCACTCACAAGAAAAGAGAATGGTAAAACATGGTTTTGGAATGCAAAAAAAAATAATCTATTGACATTTATTGGGCACTTTTGTTAGATTATCTGAAAGTGCTGTATAAAATTGTGCTGCGCTTTTTCCAGGTTTCCAGTGATAACAGATTAAGAACACAGATAACAGAAGGGAATATTTTCAATTCTTCAATTTCCTTTTATGTGTCTAAATCAAAGCTATTTCTCATACCTGAATGAAATATCAGCTTTCGTTTGGATTACGAACTTGAAATGACGTTATATGCAGCAAAGCTTGTAGCAGCTGTTTTAGTTATCAAATTCATGTTTCATATTTTCTGTGAATGTTACATCCCGAAAAATATCTTTCAGTATTGTCTGTGCAGTAAGTTAGTTATAGGAGCAGTCTCGATTCTCTAGATCCCCATTTCTGGCATTATACTTGAAAAATACCAGCATATACTTCTTATGCCACACATATAAGTGTTTTTCTCTGTGTACTTACTCCCTGATGTTCAAAAATCAAAGTTTGAAATTATTCTTGAACTCGTAAGAATGAGTCACTGTTGTATCAAGGTGAGATCCTGCATAAAGCACAGTGACAAAGTCACCTGTCATTTATGTGAAGTAAATCACCCCTCTTTCACTGAGCTTGAGGCTCTTTCACATTACCTTACATTTACCACAATGTGAAGTGTTCAGAGACACTTGACCACAAACCAGTTCTGCTGTTTCTCACTGGTCATTAGCAGCCTCTAGCCCCAGTTTCAGCTTGCACACTGCTCTTCCACCTTGAGTATGAGCTGATTGGAGATTCTCTTGGATTTGAGTGAAAAATAGGATTGAATTTCACAAAGCACTATTGCAGTGTACATTCATGAGTACAATTTTTATTTTGTTTTTTGCCTGATATGTGTCCATGTGCTGCCCTAGGACAGATAACAAGCCCAGGCAGAAGTGTTTTACTAAATTGTAATTTTTTTTCATTTGGCAGGTAAAGACTTTTAAGCATGCGGTGTTCAGCCTGAGTTTTACTTGGATGTTACTCAGAGGTTCTACTCCCATCTTTTTGTTCAATTCTAATCTTCTTTTTCACCTAACATCCATTTAGTAAGGGCTGTAAATACCATGATGTTTGAAAAATGGATCAATGTTTGACTGATCCTGAAAAATACCTCTGAGCAAGAACTTTAGGCTAAATTTAATGAACATTCTTAATGCAATGAAGTACAGGCCTAGTCTTTTAAATAATTTTCTTAATTCCCCAAATGGAAACTAATCATATGGTTGTATTTTGAACTACATAAATGTCTAACTTAAAAGAATACGAAAGGATAAATTTAAGCAGGACTGAAGGTTTTCTACTACAGCTTCTGTAGTGCACCTGTTCTAGTCACTCTAGGACTGTTCAAACTAATTTTGGCTTTTGCTATTTTGAGCCCTTGTGGGACACTAAAGTCTTTCTTGTGGTATTTGTCTTAGAGCATTAAATGCTTATTTCATAGGTGTCTACAAAACAGGTCGTAGTTCATTGCATAATAACTGTGTGCTCCATAAATGTTGTTTGATCATTTTCTAGTGTATCAGGAAATCCTGCTTTGGGCTGAAAGGTGTATTTACCAGAAGGTGAGATACAATACATTTAGCAGGCCAAAGAATATGAGCTTTACTTCTTTGTATAAAGAGATATCTTTATGATATTTCATTATCATAAAGAGATAACGTATTTTTCTATGCTCTTTATGTAAACACAACAACCCAGTTCTTAAGGTGACACTTGATTCTGTCTTTGTAGATGAGACTTCTTGATTCAGATCATAGGCCCTGGGGTTTTTAGCCTAAGTTATCTAATGTTATTGTGGTGAGATTGATCTACCTGTCCTGACTGACAGATGCATCAAAAGAGAAGTCCCCTTCCCCTCCAACAAGGTTAATTACCTGAGAGCATGCACTTATGATACCAAGCTGCCATTAGAGCTGAAGTCCCAATTTGGCCATCAGCAAAAATCTGTCTTACAGCTACCAGGATGCTGTTCCATGATATATTTCAGGTAATGAGCAAGTTCTTGGCTCCTGTGAAGATACCATAGGTTCCAAATTTTTTTTCAGTTGCAATAAATCAGTGTGATTTTTATAGATGTTGTTTTCAAATCTGCAAATTACTAGATGATCAAATCTGGAAAAATTTTAATGGTACTGGGCAATGATCTTCACAGTTCCCTGCAATTCCTGGTGCAATATAACTATAAAATCTTCAGGCAGGATTCCATAAGGAACCTTTGACCTGATTTGAATCACATGGTCAGTCCCTATTAGAATCACAGGATTATGGAACCATAGAGAGTTTGGGTTGGAAGAGACGTTTAAAGACCATCTGGTTCCAACCCCTGTGCCATGGGCAGAGGCACCTTCCACTAGACCAGGTTGCTCAAAACCCCATCCAACGCTTCCAGTCATTGAGCATCTACAGCTTCTCTGGGCAACATGCTCCAGTGCCTATCACCAGAAAGAGAAATGTTGAACCCACATCTTAGTGGAAATTAATTGTGTAATCAAATCACACTTCTCTAGAGAGCAAGGCTGCTCTTAGTGCTGTGGTAACCATTTCTGGAGCTGTGCTTTCCCTTTATGCCTGTTCTCTGCTCCCAAGTGTCTCGTATGCTTTGGCACATGGTGAGTCACTTCCACTAAGGAGGGAGGAATGTGGTTCCACTCTGTTCTGTGGCCTGGTGGTTGAAACATACCACTGGTAAGTGGGAGCTTGTTATTCAAAATCACTTTGACTGAGGTGTCATTAAACATGGACTTCAATTTCCTAGTGAATATTTTAGACATTGTGCCATTAATCAAAATGTGGGTGCTACTGCCAATACCATTACCCCTGTGGCATCTTTTAATTGGCATTTTGCTAATCTCAATCATTGTTTGAGCTTGAACACATGCTTCTCAGCATGTTAACAGATACCTCTGAGTCAGTGCAAAGGGAACTTGATGGCTCTTATGGGTAGAGGTGCTGATGAGGTTTAGACTCACCAGAGATTTAAGCAGTACCTGACATAATGTATTTTGTGACTTACTCAAAAACCTAGCAGCCCACATCTGGCCTGCCATCTGAACTACTGTGTAAAGGTGTATTCTGATAGGAGGTGTTTAATGGGACCGTTTCAGGAGAGCACGGGATATAATAATGACACAAGTGCTATTCCATGGCTTCCCAGTTACCCTGTTGCAGCAAATTACTAGTAGCACGTTCTCACACCTTAACATTCCAGAAATTATATAGCTGATGTTGGCATTATGTTGTCATGAGGCATAATGAATTTCTCCAAGGCATGCCTCATGTGAAAACTGAAAGTGCTGTATCATTTCTCATTCAATATATACCTTCTTATGCAAGCCAGTGGTTCTTGTGTAGCTCAGAAAATAGTTTTGTGCACAGATTTTCTGGTGGACTTTGTGATTTGTGATTTAGGAAAATATTGTCTAAATGATAAGTTTCTCTGTTTCTGCTTACAGTGCAGCTGTAAAATAAAACAGTATAAAAATCCTTATGAAATTATGTTGTAATAAACCAAATATGTTAAGGGCAGAAGAGAACTGAAAATTTTCATCTGTTGGGACATTTTTTCAAGTTGATCACTAGAAAGCATCTTTAAAAAAAAAAAAATCGAAAATTGCAAAAAGAATTAAAAACTGTTCTCTGGCTTCACCAAAATACTAAAATTGTGTAATGATTTAAATTTTCTAACCAATTTTAGCTCTAGCAAGGAATGGAAAGAGTTCTTTGACTTTTCGTTTCTTCAGTACATAGGTCTTTAAGATAAGTGTCTGAGTAAATCAAAACAAGTTTACTTTTGCAGCTGTAAAATGCATTTTAATCCCTAATGGAAACAGGTTTGTTAGTGCAATGGTAAGTAAATTTTCTTTTTTATTTGGGTTATCAAAAAAAGTGTATTCTATTAATAAAGCATCCTTGTTATGTCTGTTTTGAAATGGGTTGGAACTGGAAAAGGAACCCTCTGTAAGGATGAAGAGCAGCACCTTTGATTCCCTAAAGCAGTTCACATTCTCTGTTTTGCTTTATTTTAAGCTGACATTGTTTTTGTGTCGATGAGTTTGTATTGTATTTGTTGATGCAGTTGTATTTGTCAAGTGGCTTAATCTCAGTGTGATTAAGGACAGTGGTGTAATATACTCTCACCTGTATTCATCCATCTCGTTTTCACACAGATGGTATTTATCTCACCTGGATATCAAGGATAGTGGCTGTCTTTCAGCAGCAGGGTCTGTTTCCTTCAGGGCAAGGTCAAAACCTATAGAAATTGTGAAGTCAAGTCTTGTTCATTGCTGTGCATATGTGGGAGTTTGAATTAATTCTGATGTCTTTATTTTATTTTATTTTCAGAGCCCTAACTCAGTCATGATCGCCCTGGTAATGCTGTTGAATATTGGTTTAGCCATTCTTTTTGTCCATTTTCTAACTTGATTGGAATTAGGAAAGGTAAGAAAGGTCTTGCTTTCATATAAAATCACCATATCCACCCCACCTTAAATGATAAAGATTTAATTTCTTCACATACTTTTAATGTCCCCCACTTTAATTTTAGCTATGCCTGAATGTGATTCAACATAGTTATTTAATATTGTAACTGTTTTGACCCTTCAGTGAAGTCATGACAACTAGTGGTGTTAGCCCACAGTTCTCTGCAGTTGTGTCATCAGCCTTTTAAATGGCACCTGTCAGACACAGGGAAGGAGGCTTGGAATTAGGATGGGACGCGAGAGAGATGAAACTTGGAAAATTCAGCCAGGGGCCCAGATCAGTTTCTCTGCTGATGGCTCGTGGCTTTGGGGTCTTCTGAAAGCTGAAGCAAGCAGCCATGTTGGAAAACAAACAAAATAATCTGCTGAAGCAGCCCCGCCAGTGAAGTGTGTTGGCTTGTCCATCTGTTCCAGCAGAGTGTGACTAAACTGGAAATGTACGGAGCTGCACTTTTTGTTGATGGAAGTTAACAGCTGCCTTACTATTTTACCGTCTGATGTTTTTAGTGGGGAGATGGGAAAACGACTGCCAGAGGAATGTGGTCAGAGGATTCTGTTGCTGTGGAAGTGATTCCAGCGTTCACTCCTATCTCATTAGAAGAAATAGTTAGCAACATCAGTCACCAGTCTTATTCCATTACCTGCTGCTTTTAACATCTCCTGCAGTGTTCTGGGAGATTGAATTTCATTTGCCTGTGCATGATTCTGTTCATTTGTTGTTTATGAAATTTGATGTATAGCCATAAGTAGTGTTTAGTCCAGCCTGGAGAAAGCTACCAGTTCTGCCTAGCAGCAGAAGCAGAAAATCAAATATATTTTCCTAGTCCAGTGATAAAATTCTTAAATTCATTTTCTTAAACCTGAAGAGTCGTTTTGCAATTAAGGTTCAGTAAATAATACACCATTACTGCAAAACTCAAAGCTACTGCTGTCTTCTTTTAAATGCTCAAATATTTATGCCAATACCAAGCAAAATCTTTCATAATAATAAAAAAATGAATCTTACATTGGTATAAGCACATTCTAAACAGGAGATAGAATATCAAAATAAGCCAATAAAGGTGAGATACAGGGTTTGCATGTTGACTTTTTTTTTCTTTTTTTCTTAATTCTGGTGCTGTGGTAATTGGTGATTTGAATCATTATGTTGCAACACTGAGGTATTTTGACAGCAGTTAAAATAAAGTCTTGTCTGGGTGCACATTAATGCAAATGACAGTTAAGTTAGCTAATGCTCATAATAAATCATAACTTTAAAATGGTAGATTTGTGTTGAATACATTCAGGTAGAGCATTTAAAAATGTTACGTGATTGTTTATTGATTTGATGCCTTCAGTGTCTTTAAAGTCCGTTTACAATTTTACCTTGGCATTAAAAAAGCCTCAAAATTTTTAATTTGGAAAGTTTGTCTTAAGTAGTTTCATAGCCCTTTGTTCAAACGATTTGATCACATTTCTTTTTATGTGCCATGATACTGTAATTATTGTACCCTATATTAATCAAATGCATGCTTATTTATTGAAGATATGTGGTGTGATCATTTGGCAAGCAAACATTTTAATTTAAAGCTGCAAAAAAAGCAAAGGGCTTGTATTACAGTTTATTTTATCTCTATTAGAAAATCTTTCATACAGTATAGTTTTTGGACCTGTTTGTAAACTTTCTGAGTTTTTGCATGGTTTAATGGGCAGCATTCTTACAAAATACAAAATTAGCTATTTTTTGATGCAGCGTAGTAAAATACCATAGGTATGGACTGAATATTGTGCAGCAAAGCAGCTCCGAGCAGGACAGTAACACCGTGGTGTTTTTTACAGAAGTGTGTTGAGAATCCTGTGTTTTGACCAGTGTGGATAAAGAAGAAAGCAGAAAGAGAGCAAATGAAAATAAAACTTGTATATTTATTTTAAAAAAACAAAATGAAAAAAAAAAAAAACAAAACAAAAAAAAATGCAAACCTTAAATTGTGTTTTAAATTTAGGAAAGTAATTTTTAAATAAGAACAAAATTTTAAAAGTTACTGTGTAAGCCTTGGATTAATGGATGAAATGTTCCATCCCACTGTTAAATCACCCTCTGTCTCCTTACATGGAGAGGTAATTTTGTAACTGACATATTTAATTCCTATTAAATGTTTATTTAAAATACTTTATGCTCTGGAAATAATGGATAACAAAGCTTATGGAAAACGTTTATAAATTTAAGTAAGCATGTTAGTACAATTTATAAATATGTATGATTTATAAGCTTTTTTAAAACAAAGCTCAAACAAATTGTTGGTATTTTTCTAAAATGTGCACAGTTGTATTTTACATGAAAGGCTATTTATAATTGGTTGTTATACTGTACACTACATTTTGGACAGCACAATGAAGCCTGCCAATGTACTTAAAAATGTCATTTTGTCTATTTAAAGTTTCTTGCTGTCAAAGAATGAACTCTTTATCTATGAGTTTCTCTATTTATAATTCTCGACCCAAAATGTACAATGTACAGTTTTCACAACTGTATTTGCTCTAATAAAAATAAGTTGGTTATTAATAGAGTTTCAGACTACTTTTTCCTGTTTATGAATCACTTTGTTCACTCTTTGGAAGCAATTTTTCTAACTAATCAAATAAACAGGAGTGAAGCAGGAAAATGGGTGGAATTCTAGTCCCTTTGAAATAATTGTGAGTTACTGTTTTCAACAAAAGTGATTCTGGGAAACAATTAAAAATAAATTAAAACAAAAAAGTCAAGCTTCCCTTTGTGTCTTCTTTTTTCTTCCAATACAGGATTTTCTGTCATTATAAATTTAGTATCTTAAATTACACTCCCACAACAAGATTGTTTGATCACTTTTGTTTTAATTGGTGAGTGACTGATCCATTAACAGCTGCTCTAGTAGGAAAATTAGTTTTTTGGGGCTTCACTGCTCCTTGGGATCTTCAGAAGTTCAAAATTAACATGAAGTTTATGAGCAAATATTTACACAGAGTAAATTTGCCCTTACAACTGTCTTAAAGCCACCATATTTGCTGAACTACTCAGTCATCTGAAAATTTTATTTTCCATGATTCCTGTTCATACTGGTAGCCAATTGTACTGAAGTCCTGATGTTTAGTTGAAGAGAAGAGCAATTTTTTATTAGTAGCTCCTATTTAATGGAAATATATTTTAGGAAGTAGTCCTTACTGCCTTGTTCTTTAAAATAATTCTACAAGCATGAAGCTTACCTTTAAGAATTTTTATTTTCTGCACAATACCTGCTCCCTAAAGAAAATCTTTGTCTCTTAAAGGAGAGAAAAACACATTTTCAAGGAAAACAAACAGAAATATTTTTCAATGCCAAAAAATTTTAAAGTCAATTTCAGTGAGATGATTCTTCTCTGACATTTGTGATCCACAGCATATATGTTCAGAAATGAAATTAAAGTGTCCATGAGATTTTTCTTAAGGTGTATGGATGTGATAATATACTCAGGCATGTAAAAATCTGAACAGCGACAGTCAAAAGATGTGCATGGAAATAGAAGAAAAAAGTTCTCGTAATTTTCAAGTCATTTCCCATCTGAGAGGTTTTACCAGTGGTTTATATTACAAATGGGGTTATGTGGCCCTGCGTGTGCTGTGCCTGAAGGAAAAAAAAAAAAAAAAAAAAAACATGGACACACAGTACAACTTATTTCTTCAAGATTTGCTCCAGCACGAAAAGCTTCACCCCACTTCCAGCAAGGAGAGCTTTTCTCAGGCAATGTAGTTTCACTACTGGCACAGTTGTGTGTTTGCCAGTAAGCAGTGAGCCCTCTCACCCTTGGATCTGAAGCGTGGTTTCTTGGACAGCTCCATTTTTCCAGTTAAACCTTATGTACAGTGTACGGCGTACACAGACACCAAGTGATCCAGGGTGAAGTCCCATAGGCTGAAGGAAATAAGAGAATCATCTGTCATAGCTTTTAAGGCCTTTCTTTATTTAGTATGTATATATATATATTAGTATGTATGTATGTATGTATATGTGTATATATATATATATATGTATGTATGTGTGTTTGTCTTTCCAGAAAAGCAGTAAGGAACATGAAGAGTGGGGAGTTGTTGGCATTTGGTTTCCAAAAGGTGTGAAGTTCACTTTGAAAGTAGAAGTTTTGGGTCATATGGCTACAACTTGCCTTTCAGATACAGACATAAATACAGCCTAGTGCCGACTTCAAAAGAAGCAAACACCTCTTTATGAGAGTTAAATTAAAAACCTTGAAATAGTTATTTGCACAACTTTTAATTGTGTTCTCTGATTATATATTTATTAAATTCTCTGTTAAGATACACAATATGAAAAGATTCTGACAATAACATAGATGCAAAGATAAAAGCCTGGAGAATTCAGCACATGCTGAGCCTCTCTAACAGTCTTAGTTGTTATTAATAAAACATGGTTGTGAATTGTATCTGAATGGATTTACTCATAGCTCATTTGAACAGTTTAGTCCAGGAAAATGGTTCTATAGGCCATTCTCCTATGGAAATGTAATTCAGTAAACAAAGCAAATTAAGAGAAGGGAGATTAAATAAGCCTTTCAAATGAAGTAGTCTTCTCATTCTCTCATTTAATATTCACAGAAACAGACAAAAATAGAAATTATGTTAAGTCTGAGCAGAAGCTTTGTATGCCAGCATGCTATAGCCGAGCCATCTACAGTATCCATCTCTGTTTTTTCCTACTCCACACAGAAACTCTAATCTAAGAGACATTACGCCTCCCACCATTGTAGGAGGTAAATATAATTTCCATACTCAACATCTTTAAGAACAGTCTATAATGTCTATGGCTATAAACTAGAAGAAAAAAAGCCACTTCCTCCATCTGACTAGTTTATGTTGTGACCATAACAATAACAGCAGAACAAATCCCTCACCCCCTAAAACCAATAGCAAAAATAAAGCTGGTAGCAGAATTTGATAACAATCTCTCATGTTTTTTCCTTTTATTTGCTACAAGGAGGGGATGAGGGGGGAGAACAGGAACAGACAGCTTTTTTTAACCAGATAATCTAAATTTCATCACGTCAGTATGTGCGTGCATCAGCTAATGCTTCTCACAATCCATTGGGACTGGTTATCCAGGAGATTTTAGGTGCAAACTGGCAGTATATTGAATGTCATTTCTTCAAGAGGGTTTTGAATTTTTCTCAGTAATGGAAAACAAGCATGATTTCCCTTACCATCAGCAAAAATGGGTTTGGTGGTGCTTTTGCTGTGGCATCACTTTTTCTAATTATCTTCTGTCCTTCACTGCCCATCCAACTCCTAGATGACAAATTCAACTTAATCAGTTTTGCCCTGCATGTGGACATTGCCCCAGGACTTCGGCCGCTCACTACAGAAACACAGAAACTTGTGTTTTCTGTGGGCCACTTGTTCAGTTTTTAGCTCTCTGTGTGCTACAGAGCCCATCCCTCTTGCAGTTTGCCCCACGTGCAAACTGCACGTGTCATATCACAGTTTTCACTGGGTCCATTCTCTGCTTACTGTCGATGCTGGTTTATGCAACTGCATTATAATTTCAAATCTACTCTCATTGTCTCCAGTGTCAGGACAGTGATTTAAATACAGTGTGTGGGAACTGAAAGGAAAAATACTGAAAGTGATGCCATACACAGAGATTTCTGATGGCTTTTCGGAATTTGTAGAAACCAAGGCAATGCTGACATTATTAGGAAGAAAATCTGGCATCAGCTGGGTTAGGAACTCCTCTACAAATTCTCACACTAAGACTGGGAGAAAGATAGGCCATGCAGCTGAAGCTGATTCTCAAATCAGAAGAGCAAGGAGTCTGAGGGTTGTGATTTACTGGGATGGTGCAATAGGATGAATTCTGGACCTGATAGAGATACATGTGGATTGTTGGACAGAACAAAATACATCCCCAGTTGGAATTCTGGGGTTGCTCTCCTGCCTGAGCTTACATATGTCTTCCTCCATGTTTTTTACTGATTTATCAGGCAGCTCTGTGGAAGCTGGGTCACCTACATTTAGATGAGGACTAGATTTTACATTCTTAAATGCTTTCAATACTAATTAAAGAGCAATAAATGGTAGGTGAATCAAAGGCTTTAAGCCATGGGCTTTCAACTCTGGTTTTATGTTGATTTCTCCAAATTTGAAGAAAATGCAGAATACAGTCAAAGAGTAGAATTTCAGATGCTGTCTTTCACAATAATACATATGTTAACCCACGACAGTATATAAATTCCTTTGACATCATACATTAATTTGAAAAAGAGAGGTGTCTTTCTCAACTTTAAAGTCTGGTTCACTGAATAACAGCTTGACAGAGACACTGAGTTAGACCACAAAAAACAGATACTGACCAAGAGTTTTAAGAATGGCTGCCTATATTTATGTTTCTACACCTAGTGATCTAAATTTTAAAATTTCCCAAATTCTCAACACCCCATGGTTAGTGTTCAGAGATGGTTTGGGAAGGAGGGAAGGGGGAAAGGGGGAAGTCAGATATTACAGTGAAAAACACAATCTATGAAAATGTGAAATTTAGCCTACAAAGTATGCCAAAGTTTGAAAGTGTTTAGATCTGGGTCTTGAACCATTGGAGCTACAGGCTCTGATTTTGGGATTTCAATCATAATCCAAATCTGGGTCTGATTCCAAAGGCTTACAAGTGAAATGCATGAACCAGGAGTACTGTTAAGGAAGGGGCTGGAGAGAGAGGGAGTTACTTAAAATCAGGCTGCTGTAGCTCTGGGTTAATTAAACCATTACATTCTGTACTTTTGGAACAGTGTCATTAACATGATTTAACATAGCAATTTTCCTATATTCAGGATATGTTCCTCAGAATGCCTCAGAAAGTATCATCATTCAAGGTAATGGTGCTTAATTACTTACCCAGTTTTAGCTGCAAAGTACTTTTATCATGTAATACCACCAAGTCTTCAAAAATATTGTAAACTGTTTCCATTTAATTATGACAGCTCAGTTCTAGATTTTGTTTAGGCCACTGATGAGAAAGTCTCTAAAGGATGGAATCGGCTACCATGGAAACAGTGAAGACAGAAGAGCACCAGCAGCATTTCACAGGGGCTAGGACTAAAAAAGACATTCTGCAAAGAGAAGGTAATTGAAAGACATTTACATCACAGCGGATGGCTTCCATGCATTCCTGCCATTCCAAGGCAACACATTCCTGGCATAGGCTGCAACAAGCCTCCACATGCACCAATGATATACAGCAGAACAGGCATTGTCAGAAAGGTTGGAAGTGAATCTTCAGGAACAAGGAGGTACAAACATATTGAAATGTAAAGTAGAAAAAGAGGAAAGCATGGGGGAAAGGAAGAGCAGGGAAAGGAGAAACTGTGAGGAATCTGTATGTGTTAAAAGGGAGGGGAAAAGATTGTTTATAGGTAAAAAATACTAAGGAAATGGAAAACACTGGATGCAGAAGAAAGTGGCATTTGTTAGATGGGAATATGAATGGGATAGAAGACTGAGAAGTCACCATCCTCAGCACTCAAACAGCTGCTCTAGAAAGCTGCTTTCCAAGCCCACAGGGATTAAGAAGAAAACAGATGGACTTAAATTGCATGAAAATTGCAATCCAAGTTAGGCATAAAGAAAAAATCTCTAATTGTAAGGATAATACCATTGCATTAGATTACCACAGGAATGAGAATATTTAATGTTTACTCTGAACAAGATTACCGATTGAAAAATTGCTGAATGTCCGTTAATGACCCATTTTCTATGATTCTATGATAATTATTATGGAATGCAAAAATTAGACAGAGGTGTGGTGGGAGGGAACTGGGGGACAAAAGAATGAGTTCTGTACTTATAGAAGAAATTTAAATGGGAGTGTACGGCAGGAATGAAGTAGGAGGATGTTTGGACAAGGCAGATGAAAGGAACCTGAAAACGTGAGCCATAGTGAAGAAGAGTGTCAGGCTTGACAGAAGGCACACAGGAGCAAAGGGAATAAATGGGCAAAGCCCACAAATGCAGGGTTGCAATGCAGGAAGGAATACAAATAAGAGGTGGGCTAGGAAGCCTTAGGCAGTCCTGCAAGAGCAGTGCACTGTAGCACAGCAAAGATGGCTTAGGAGACAAAGGCATAAAGCAACACCAAGGAAGCATCAGGTGTTCAGCAGCACCACAGGTGTCCCTCTTTGTCATTTTCTCAGCTGAAGATACTCAGTGGACTTTGATACAGTTTTTAAATTGTGGGAATAATTGAAGTTATCAGGAGGCCTCCTTTTAATAATTAAATGTTCAGGGAAACATCTGTGCCCAAAATCTGCAAAAAACAACAGCTTGCTGTTACAGCAGGCTGGCTTCAGTTCCACTGAAAAGAGTCAGTTATGCAGACATGGTTGAAGTGCATTTTATTAACTCCTTGTGTAAAATTCCTCCAAGAGGAATACTTTATACAATGGGAGTTTACTGCTGTTCCTAAAGGTGTGATAAACCAACCGAAGAAAAAATTTAACCACTGCATAATCATACTAGCTCCCTATTTAAAAAGAATCTTAATGCAAATTTGCAGGTTTATGCCTCTGAACATCTCAAACTACAGAAATGTTGTTGGTATTTACAGTGATTCGCTGCTGTACCAAATGTTGCATATGCTCTACAGACTGTGGTGTTGTGAGTCACATAAATTACGTAACATTTGGAAATACATTCAGTCATCTGCTTGCTACAGAAATACTGCTAACAGATTCTTCACTCTCTCTTATCTCTACAGTCTTTATCACCCTTGTTAAATGTTATTTTCATGCAACTTCCTCAAGTGGAGATGACTCAGCAAGAGAGTAAACTATAATGCTCCATTGACACCAATGGCCATATGTGCTGGTAATCAGGTGCTGCCATCCCCTTTTCCTTGACACAGCTAGCAGTTGCATCGGGGTTTAATTGTGTCCAGGGTGCTGTTCCATACTACATACTATGCAAATGTCACCAGGAACAGGGTGAGAACATAACCAGTGAAAGGCACAGTCAGTAATGTAGCCCTCCTTCCAAAAAAATACCAGTTCTCCAAGGCATCAGCATTGCCTCCTGACCACACACCTGGCCTGTCTCCTGCCTGAACACACTGAGAGGAAAGATGGGCTTTTCCCTAAGGGTGAATGAATGTAGGATCAAGGACAACTTTTAGCCATCTTTTAGCCAGAGACCCCTTCTAGTAAACCAGACTTCATTCAATCTCCTTTGATTTAGCTGAGTGCTAAATAGTTTATGCCAGGTCCTCAGAAGGCTGTGTGGGCACCTACACATCCCTTTGAGGATTTAGGGCATTATCCAAGCCCCACTTCTTTCATGGAGGGTGGGGTCAGGTGGCAGGAGGTTGGAGTTTTTTTAGGGTTTTTGCACATGTGCATGTGCATGCACTTGTAGTTGTCTGCTGTCCATCCTCCTCAGGCAACAAGAAACAGCAGTTCTACTGTTTTCTGACAGTAATTGGTCATTTCTCCCCATCAAGCAGCCTGAAGGCAGCAAAGACATTTCAGAGGCTCAGTGTGGACATGTGAACTTCATCCTTTACCCTGGAGACTGAGCACTTCTGTGGTCCATTGCTGCCAGATAGGTAAAAATACAGGATGTATAGAGCATATAGACAGCTTAAAGTCTACCATTAATAGTTCTGGCCACCTGTACAAACTTCTTTTTAAATTATTTTAAGCATCAGGGCAGGTTCTTTGGTTAAATAAATTGCAGGTCTTTAGTGATTGGCATAAAAAATGTCAATCACAGGCTTTGGCTGCCAGAAATAGGGACTGCTAAGTGTTCAGATAGGTGAGATGTCATCTTGTGAAGAAAAAAAAAGCAGAAAGAAAAATATTTTCAATTCACCTTATGACTAGTAGCTAATTGGCTGACATTTCAAAACCCTGTGTTCACACATCTCACATTCTTCACACTAAATGAGAGAGACTGAAAACACTGAAGAAAATGTATTTTCAGGCACAGGAAGAAGCATCACTTGAATTTATTTTGGATGGAAAGGAAAAGTGCTTTTTGGCCATATTTATGAGGCAGAGAACCTCAAAGCCCATTTGTGCAGTGGTATTATGTATGTACACGGGGCCAAGCCCGCGTCTCAAAGGCTGTCGAGACGGGCTGCACACAAACACCATCCTGAGCACACCCTCTGTGTGGGCACAAAGCTTCTTTCAGTTCAGTTTGGACGGCATTCCAGCTGCCAGCCAGCTGTAGGCACGAGCTTTAGCGCACAGGGCTGGCGATGTCACCTGTGGCTGGAAAGCTGGAGCCCCCTGGGCTGAGGCAGAGCCCCCGGACACCTCCAGCTGCCCCAGCTGCACTGGGTCTGGAGCACTCCCTGTGTCCTGGAGAGGGCACTGGTGAATGGTGGTGCTGACAGGAGACCTGCACACATGCCTGGCTCCTACAGCTCCCCAGAGCTCGGTGCTGCAGCGTGCCATTAATGGTTTGAATGTCACAGCAGGAGCCAGTTGTTGCATCTAGGCACCTAGGAGGTATTTTCAGTATTCCAGATATGCCTCTGTCAAAGCCCTGTTGAACTACTGTGAGAATACTGGTGGCAGAGTAAAATCAATGGGAAGGAGAGCATAAAGAGTTGCCACTTGCAAGACAAAAACAGAAACAAGAGGCGCTTCCGTCCTTAGAGTTGATGCACATGACTCAGGAATAAAGCTGCCAGCCAAGACTGCCTGATTGTGCCTATCAAGTGTCCCTCTGTTGGGAGGGAATGTCCTGAGGAGCTGGCTGGCCACTGACATTTGGAAAATGAAAGAATTGTGCTTGCCAGGTGTTGTGCTTGAGAACAACACCTGACATGAAATAGCTGGCATGACAAGAGTTTGCAGGCAGTGTTTTATTTCTTATTCTTCTAGACCTTCACATTATATCAAGGGACTAAACAGGAACCCGTTTCAGAGGGCATCTGATATTCCAAGGGGATGGTTACAGATATAATTACAATATATTAATTTTATTGAGATATTTAACCAGAGTAGGATTGCATATGGGATATTATCCCAAATAATCACAGCAGTAGAGACCTAAAATGCATCTGGAATGCATGCTGTGGAGACACTGGGAAAATCTGGGAAAAGCCAAGGTAAGAAAATGTGAAAATAACTCTGTTATTTCCAGAATTTTGGAAAAGGTGAACAAATTTTGCAGACCTGAGCTACCACTGTTGTTTATAGACCTACTTTAACTAGCAGGGTAAGCCCTGCTAGGGTACGCCCTGCTCTCTGCCATCCTTGATTTTTCCCTTTTGTGTTTGGGTTTTTTTTTTAATTGACTTTCCAACTAACTTTAATCCTTACCATAGCAGAGGTAATCGAAGTCAAGCATAGATCAGATCTCACAGAGCAGTCTGTCACATGTTGCTCCAGAGCAACCTTTGAATCCTTAGTGATCTCTGTGTCTTACAGAAGGCACTTTGTTCCTGGAAGCCACAGGTGCTGCTTCTGGCACATCTACAGTAGAGAGATCATTTTAATCTACTTTTGTTGCATTACTCAAGTCACATAAGGTAGAAAGTTAATATACTAATTCAGTGGTAATGATGATTAATATGTATCTTTTATAAACTGTAGAAAATTCAATGCCAATTAACAAACTTAGAGTATAGCTAGAGAGGAGCTTTTTATAAGCCGTTTTGCTTTCTTGCAAGAAAAATTACTTGGTCTTGAATGAATCTTGACTAGTGACTTTAGATGAATGATGCAAGTAGAAAAGCCAGGCCAGAAACATGAGCTACCTGTTTCTTCCTGACATGCTAAGGTTTGCCTCTCTCACCTGAATTTTTCCATATTCTTCAGAGATTTACACAATTTGGCCCTTTAACCCTAAAAGCAAAGGGAATCAGCAATCCAAATTGTAACATTTTATTAATGAATATGTAAGTTTACACTGATTTTCCTTTTTTAATACTGAGAAGCAAATTTCAGTCAGGACATGGGTGCAAAATGTGCTGCACTGACCCAGCTCCAAAGAGAGGCAGCAGAAGGGTTCAGTAATGAACATTCACACCATTCAGCCCAGGAGACTTCAAAGGTCTCGATTGTCATCCTGCTTTCAAATTAATGATTTAAAATTTACAAATTGTAATCTTGACTTTAGCCTTTTCTTCTTCTCCCTCTGGCTCACCAGTAAAACTGATATTTACTGAAATATCTGTTTCTTTGCTGTTTGTTTAAGGACAGAGAGATGCTGCATGTTGTTTCTCTTTGGCTTCACATACACGATTCTTGTCAGGATTATACGACTTCAAAATAAATACCACCCACTGGTAAAGTTCAGACCAACATCACATTAGGTGATTTACCCTTCTCCTGCTGACAAATTTACTGTTTTCACTAGAAAGAATAGGAAATTCAGGAAGCTTTTATACCATGTAAACAAAATCAGAATATCACAAGTACATAAAAAATTAATTGGAATCTAATAAAAAGATAGATAATCATTTATTACATTAATTTAATTGCATTAAGGATGTAATTAATGTCTGCTTAATTATAGAGTTACTGTTATGGGTGAAAACTAAACATTCATCCAAATGCAGGAATGCTGTCTTTTCAGGAGGAAGGGACATTTGCAGAACAATCTTCAGCTTCTTCTCAATCAAGATGAAACAATGAAATAAAATATATCTTTTATTTAATTTTTTTTACCACCTTTGTAAAATTAATCCTTAATAAATCAGCTTCTAAACATTCAGCAAAATTCAAGTAAAACTTAGCAGAACCCAAGAATCTGGGCATATCACGGAATTTTTAGGGTTGGAAGGGATCTCTAGAGGTCATCTAGTCTGACCCCCTGCCAAGGCAGGGTTACCTCAAACAGGTGACACAGAAACGTGTCCAGGTGGGTTTTGAATGTCTCCAGACAGGAAGACTCTACAACCTCCCTGAGCAGCCTGTTCCAGTGCTCTGCCACCCTCAGTGCAAAGAAGTTCCCCCTCATGTCGAGGTGGAATTTCTTGTGATTTAGTTTATAGCCATTGCTCCTCATCCTGTCACTGGACACCACTGAAAAGAGTCTGACACCATCCTCTTGGCACCCACCTTTGAGGTATTTATATGTGTTGATGACATCCCCTCAGTCTTCTCCAGACTAAACAGGCCCAGTTCCCACAGTGTCTCCTCGTAAGAGAGATGCTCCAGCCTCCTTTTGGCCTCTGCTGGATCCCCTCCAGTAGCTCCTTGTCTTCCTTGTACTGAGGAGCCCATACACTGTGGTCAATTTTGGGATGTTCATCCTTGACATAGAAACTGAAGCCTTTCTGCTAACAAATTTGAGACAGCATTTGCAAAGGGAGCTGTGCTTCACTGGAAGGAGAGGGATGTGAGCTTTAATGTGACCTGTGCCAGTCCTGCCAAGGTGCAATACTGCACCAGCGCCTCAAAGCACTGGAGTTTATGCAGCATATCCCACCCTCAGGAGCACTCTCTGCTTGCAGCTTCCATCCCTGGCACTTTAAATCACTTTGTGAACCCTGCCACCTGCCCCAAAGCTGAGCCAAGTGGCTGCTGCTTCCAGCACTCAGAGCACAGTAACAGAACAAGCCCATCCAAGCAATGGAACATAAGGGTTCCATAAGCTCCAGGGTGGGAAGGGGGCACAAAGGGCAGCTTTGGCCAGCAATGGCAGAGGCCAGCTAAGATCAGCAGCCAAAACTGCGTGAAATCCCTGCCCAAAAGGTCTCACACCACAACTGCTCTGCCTCCATCCTACAAGGAGTTGTTCCTGTGTCTCGGTTTGAATGACAGGTGTCTGATAAGGAAGGCAGGAGCCCCCCTGGAATGGAGAATGTAACCCCCCCCCTCTGAATTATTATAAATTTGAAATTAAGGGGCTCTCAGGCAAAGATAGGGGAATAGGAATAACAGTTCTTTGTTAGGATAAATTATAATAAAAATGTAGTAATACAAAAACCAAACCCACTGACAGAGTCAGAGTACAACTTGTTGGTCAGGGTGTTGGTAGCAGTGCCATTAAATTGTGGCTGCGGTCCTCCTGGAATGGCAGATGTGGTTCTGTTGGAGCAATAATCCTGTAGAAGGGTGTAGATTTCCTCTGAAGGTCCAATGATGGCATAGATGGGTCTGGTCTTCCTCTGAGAATCCAGTGGAGAAAGGCTGCCTTGGTGTTCCAAATCTCAGATTTTTATCCAGGTAGGAATGCTTGGCTCCTCCCCCTGGATGGAGCATCTCCCAGAGGGATGATGTAAGTTTATCAGTCATGAAATGAGACTCAGTGGGCCATTAGCAGAAGATGGAGAAAGGATGGGTTGTGGAAGAGATAAATTGCCTCACCTGGTGTTTTAGCAGAGGATTACCACACTCCCACCCACCCACCCCACACACACACAGTTTGAACAGATGGTGATAGAATACATGATTTTAGTCACATCTTGCACTGCAACCCAAGACGCCCTGCCATCCATGGCAGGCAAAGGGGAAACCCCATCACGTGTACACCTGTGCTTCAGCCTTTAAATAGAGACTTCCTGCTGAACCTCCCTCCAGCTGAGACATGTTAAACCTATCAAAACCAAACTTCAGACCCTTCATTTCGGTCGCTCGCTGGACATCCTGACCAGAGCTCCCTGGCAGCATGGCCAGAGGGCACTGGGCCTGTCTGCTCTGTGTGTGCATTCACAGATAGTTGTGAGCTTCCAAGGTCATGTTGCTGAGACTTTCACGTTTATTTCATCTAGCCAGCACTCACCTATTTTCCACAGTATTTTGAAACTGCCTGGCATCAAAATTCTTGCTATTTATAGTTTTACATGCAACTTAATATTTACTTCAACCTCCAATAGGGGTTCTTATTGTAAATGTCAGCAGATTATGTACTATGGCAAATTAATTAGTTATGTAATTATTCTCTTTTTAGGGAGGAGAGACTGTTAATACTTCTTGGATTACTTGAGTATTATGAACCCTTTGAAGTTCTTCAGCATTTTTGAATCTTTAGTTCAGGACAGGCAACTTTAAGCAACAGTGCAAATAATATCCCTGAGCTCAGGCATAAAGAGAATTATTTTGTTTAACTCAGGTATTAACAGTACTTTGTCTCAAATGAACATTTCAGTTTTGCAAAATTACAATGAAACATATAAGATGGGAACATTTAATGAATTTATTGATGAATGCTATTTTGGGGACTATCTGCTATGTTAATAATGATAAGACTGAAATAAAGTCTCACTACTACCAACCAGCTAGATAACAGTAGTTTTTTCTCCTTGTCCCCTAAAATAAATTTTAAAAAGAGAAGGATGAATACTGAAATACAAAAATCCACATTGTTTTGTACTTTATCTCCCTTGGATGTTATTGGAGTATAGTTACTTTTGTTTATTTGAACAGGACAAATACATATGCAAACTAATGATTGCTATAAAATGCCTAACTTATAAAAGGGTGCAGATCCTTTGAAATATGACAGGCTACATTCTCACAGCCAACACCACAATTAAAAAGAATTATTAAAAACTAGCAACGAAACCAGGTTGCTTGCTAAATTGGCACACACACAATGGATTTTCAGGTACAGAGTGCAGAAGGGGTTTTGCATTTGAAAATGGAGAGACCTCACTGACAATTTTGTCGCTGTTGGAGGCCCTGCTAAGCAGCTCAATGTGCAGAACAGTAGTAGAGGCAAGTTTTCTAGGATGGGACAAGATGGGACTGACTCAATGCTTTTATTTTGTACAGTGCGTAGTTCACTTGTAGAGCTCACAAGTAAATAATGTGTGTTTCTTTGTTGTCATCACTTAGCATCTCTTTAAAGATGCAGGTTTTTTTCTTTCCAGTATCATTTTACTTTAGCCCTTTCCAGTTGAGAAAGAAAGGATTCATATTTTTTTCCCAGACTGCCAGTCCACCCTACTTGTAAAGGCACCTTGAGATCAAGAAGGATGGGAAGCTGTCAGGAAACAGCCCAGAGCTGCAAAGCAAGGCTGAGCTGGAGAAAACACATCTGAAGGAGCTGTCCTCAATGGGGATGGCTGGGGCAGGGCTAAGGCCAACCCAGAGGAGCACACGAGCAGGAAATCAGGGAAACAGATGGAGCCGTGTGACAGGGAGAGGGCAGGGGGTGGATCTGGTGAGCTAAGCAAACGGGCACCATTGTTCCCAAACCCAAGGAGTTCTACTGCCGGAAAGATTGCAGCTTGAAATTAGTGTCTGAGCTCTTTGGTGTCCTGAAATCACTGCACCCAGGGGTCCCATTGAGGCATCTGGAAGCACAGCTTCCCTTCTTAGAAATAATGGAGTCAGGAGGGTATTTTTGCCATTAGATTTATCTGTCTGAAAAAAATGCACTTAGCATACACCAGACACCCTACAGGAGCTCCTGACTGGGGCCAGATGTGTCCCTGGTGGATCCCCTGCCTGCAGCCTCCCAGGCTCCCCGTAAGGGTGATGCACAGCCAACATCCAGCTCAGAAACACAGTCTGCTCCCATTTGAGGACTTGTTTGATTTGAATTCAGCTCTTCTGTGGACATAGAAGGAAGATGATCTTCTAGCTGAGGCCCTATGGAATGACACAACTTCTATACCAGGGCTGTAAATTCACTGCTTGTTTAGAGTCTTCGCTGCACAGAATTACATCAGCATCAAGACAGCTATAGTAGGAAGGAAAAAAGAATTGGCACTGTCTGGTTGCATTCTGCATATTCAGCAAAATAGCTGTCTAGTACTGGGAATAATTAGTGAATTTAAATCACTATTTCAATTATCATTACTTCATTGATACTCCTTGTTAACTTCAAGGCATCCTAAGAGTTAGGCACAGTGTAGCACTGTTCAGGAAAATTAACAAACCACAGGCAGCTCCGTTAAACCAATTTTTCATCCCAAGGCTAAAGACTTCAGAGAAGCAGCATCCCCATTACTGAGATAAGAAATTGGATCATCAGCTGATCTGGCTGATGTGATTGGACATGGTCTCTTCTCATAGCAAGTTTGCATTTAGCTATAAAAAGTGAATCCTAAGAGATCTTCAAATTAACAATAAAAGGTTTAGAGTCTATAACAGCACTGTAAGTATATGGACTAAGTTTATCATGGAAAAAAAAAAAAATGTCAAGTTTATCATTCTAAGACCAAATTGTATATTCTACGTTCTGGAATTTTAAAGATACCTGAATAGGTTTAAGTAGTCCTGCCAATGACTATACAAGTGTTAAAGTACAGGCTCTTTCCTGGTGTCTCTGAGTTATGTGGTTCTGACGCAATTTAAAATGAGATATGCAAAGAACATGTAACATATGCATTCAGCAGGAAGGAAGCACATAGCTCATGCTGCTGGCAGAAGAGAGAAAGGATATCAGCCAGTTTTAAATATAATATTTAGCAAATTGTTTGCCATGAAAGCAAAAATTGCAAAGAACCACTTTCCAACAGCTACATACATTTTCAGTCCCTTCAAGACTTGAAAAACAATTCCTCTTGATTGTATGGATATTAATTGACATCCTAAGACCAGAGGAATGTAAAAATCCTTATAATTTTGACTATTTCATCAAGCATATATTTACATTTAAGTTACCATCTATTTGATGTCCTCCTAAATGAGTGTCAGCTAATCAATCTGAACACAATTTAGGAAGTTCTCCAGTATCGTCTCAAAAACTGTGATCTCTCTACACATTTAATTATTTTAGAAGCCATGTGTATTGGCCTGAAGTAAATAAAAGAACTGCTATATGAATAAAATAGAAAATTTTACTTCTAGCCGTAGAAATAACTGGGTCCTAGATGAACTCTCCCCGATTATATGGTTCACCCATGGCAGATGGTATTGTCACAAAGAATTATGAGTTTTGTAGTTTGAACTCTCCTACAAATCACTCTAGGATGGAAGATAATTAGACTTCCAGCCAGCACAGGTGCCTTTACCCTCAGCTCCCACTTACAAACATGGAGATTAGTGCTGGGAACCCAGGACAGGTTCAGCTGGAAGCTACTGTCTCTAAGCTCATCAAAGTGATGCCATCAGGGTGCCTCACAGAAAAGCAGTTTGCACAGGATCTGTTGGAGGAAGCTTATGAGGTTCGTGCCCATTTCTCACAGCTCCAGCCACACTGCACCAGCAGCACCTACATTGTTTCCAGGGCATCTGCTCAGCCTCAACCCAGACCTCCCCAGGGACACAAATTCCCCTACTTCATTTGGCAGGGTGTGCAGAAAGGTCCATGTGAAAAAAAAAATGTTTGTAATGTCTAAACTCATTAATGTTCACACATTTCAGATGATACTGCTTTAAATTCACTGGAATGAGCACCCAAGGATGAGGAAAGTTCGTGACCAGTCCAAGATGAAAGATTGTTTAAATACATAAGCAGGCCTGTGCTATAGATGGGTTAAAAAGCTCTTGTCTCGTGATGATGCTTTTCAGCAGGTCCAATGAACAGGAGGTTCTTGTTGAAAGGTCACTTGTCCTACCTCTTCTGTACCTTGTGACAGAGCCTCTGATAAAGAAATCTTGCAAACTGTTGATCAAGATTTATTCTGGGCTTGTGATTTGAGAATTTTACTTTCCTCTAAGGTGTTCAACTTCTGAATGCTTTCTTTCTATATTTCTCCTATATAATGCAAAAAATCAAGCTACTTAATAAAATATTTCAGATCTGCATGTCTTACTTTGAATGAAAGTACTGCTTAGGAAGAAGGTGGAACAGATGCTGAAGATAAAAAATCTCAATCATTCTGAGCTGAAGTCTGGCGGTTGTCATCAATATAGATCTCATGACACTGCTCCCAAAAATGGAGGATATACATGTTAGCCAAATTTTTTCTGTATGTAACAGTAATGTTATTCTTGCAGCAGTTTTGACTTAATGTGATATTTGGTACTTTCTGACAAAGATTGTTACGTAGGATGCTGTGAGCTTTCAATCTGTTGATGCATTATTTTCTGGAAGTGGGTGTGTTTTAGTGGTAAGTGTAAGGGATAGACGAACAGAGGCAGAAATCTGAATAAATCCATCTCATAATTGGGTGCTGCTGCATGCCCAGTGGGTAGCCTTTTTGTACCCCTGAATCACAGGCATGCTCTTCCCACAAAATGTGGTACCTTGTTTAAATGTGTTTAAATGTTGTTAAAATGTGGCTTTGTTTAACCACAGCCAGCAACTAAGCCTCACACTGCCACTTGTTCACACCCCCACCAGCGGGATCAGGGAGAGGATCAGTAGAGTAAAAGTAGAAAGCATCTTGTGGGTTGAGATGAAGACAGTTTAATAGGTAAAGCAAAAGCCTCGCACACAAGCAAAGAAAAACAAGGAATTAATTTACGTCTTCCCACAGGCAGGCAGGTGTTCAACCACCTCCAGGAAAGCAGAGCTCCATCACATATAACGGTGACTTGACAAATGCCATCACTCCCAATATCTCTCTTCCCTTCCTTCTTCCCCCTTCTCTATATGCTTAGCATGATGCCATATGGTCTGGAATATCCCTTTGGTCCATTAGGATCAGCTGTTCTGTCTGTGCCCTCTCCCAGCTCCTTGTGCACCCCCAGTCTCCTCGCTGCTGGGATGGGGTGAGGAGCAGAAAAGGCCTTGGCTCTGTGCAAGCCCTGCTCAGCAATAACAAAACTGTTTCCAGCACAAATCTGAAATAGCCCCATACCAGCTACCGTGAAGAAAATTAACTCTACCTCAGCCAAAGCAGCTGAATCTCTTTATAATTGTCCTGGAATAAAATGGGCAGTCCTTGTTCAACAACACGCTTGGGGATGCTAGCAGTTAATCACCAAACCTCCACAAGGAATGAAAATCCTGGTATTACCAGGCTTTGAAAGTGGTGTTGCTGAGCCAAAATAACCGTGTGAGTTGGTCAGCACATAAACATGCTCTTGCTTTAGGGCTCTGTGATCAGAGCTGCAGGTCACTTCAGTGCTCAGGGACAATGGCTCGTGTGGGGGCTTGCAGGACCATTTTCTAGCTCTCGTGAAATAACCCTGTGGTAGTGCCCACCAAACAAAAAGGAATAGAGAATGAACATTTTTTGGGAAAGTAAATCAATGTCAGATTAATTTTGCAGTGCACACTGCCAGCTTCCTAAGAAGTCTACGTTCCTGGCTTTCTAGAAGCTAACAAGAACAATTCAACAGGAATGAGAGCTCTTTCTCAAACAAATTCCATAAGGCACAATCTCCCAGAGACAGCACAATGTGTTTATCTTCGAATCCCAAAAACTAGAGAAGAGAAGGGACCAGCTTTATTTTAGGCTTGGGGGGAAATAAGAGGAATTAGGGGGAAAAGCAGTACCAACTCCTCAAGGTCTGGTCAGCTGCCTGCAACACAACACCCCAAGCAGCTGAAGCCACTTGTGGTGTCCGTTGTCCTTCCACAGACACAAAGGAGGAGAGAGAGTATTCTCCAGCTGGAATCTCATTCTAAGAATTCAAAGCACATTTTTCTGGAAGCAGTGAAACATTCTCTGGATATGGATGTTTGTACTTAAATGCACCTAATCTCTCTTAAAATGTCCATCCACGGTGAAATATAAACCATGGCTTTTTCCTGACTGCAGAGGTTGAGAAAAACACAGCATTTAAAATCACAGAATCGCAAAATATGCTGAGTTGGAAGGGACCCATCAGAATCACTGAGTCCAGCTCCTGGCCCTGCACAGAACACCCCAAGAGTCACACCCTGTGCCTGAGAGCACTGTCCAAACACTTACTGAACTCTGTCAGGCTTAGTGCTTGACCACTTTCCTGAGGAGCCAGTTCCAGTGCCCAAACACCCCCTGGTGAAGAAACTTTTCCTGATATCTAATCCAATCCTCCCCAGCTCAGCTTCATGACCTTTCCTCAAACCCTGTCACTGGTAGCAATAGTGAAGAGATTGGTATTGAGGATACAAATCCTCATCTTTAATTACTATTGTAGGCACATTTTTCTGGAGTTAAATATGAACTTTTAGGAGAACTTTTTAGACTTGTTGTTGGGAGCTATCTGAGCCTTGCCTAGAGATGGCTGGAGAAGTCCAGCTGTCAAACCCCACATCAGCCTCTCAAGTTTTGGACTCCCGCTTTCTTTTTACACTACCTATATGTCAACCATACAGCTGTCAGATCTCTTTTTCCTATTGCCAGCCTTGGGGTATTTCATATTCACAACTATTTCATTCAAATCTGCTAGAACCAGACAGTGAGATTTAACTCCTGAAGCCTCTCAATTGCATTTTATTAAAAAAAAAAAAAAAAAAAAAAAAAAAAAAGTTGTTGCTCTCCTGTTCTGTGGTTACAAAGAAAAGACAGAAAGTATGGTATTTTTAAGCTTAAAATCCAGAAAGAAAAAGAAAACCAGGACTGTGGTCTATTTCAAAATACTGTCATTTAAATGTTCTGATTCATGCATGTTGAGTGTCCAGGGCTGGCAGCTCTATAATGTACACACAGACTTTTAGCTCACAAGCTGTACATCTATAAGGAAACCAGTTTAATCAGCTTAAGGAGCACTTAATATATTTCATTAAAAATGTGGAAACAGTGTCTCAGTTCAATTTTTGCTGTCAGACCAACTCTGACATAAACAACAAGAAGGATACCCTGAGTTCAGCTTTTGCTTCTTTATGCATTATGCTCATGTCTCATAACTTTTTACCAATAATCAAAATGCCAAATATTGTATTTATTTCTTTATCCCACTGGTTTATTGCTTTTGTGGCTGAAGTGGAACTCCCATGGATGTCAGTGAGACCAGCAAAAACCAAAATGGTTGGTTGGGTTTTTTTGGGTTTTTTTGGTTTTTTGGTTTTTTTTTTGCTATTAAAGAGGACTGCAATCTGTCTTGAGAAAGATCATGATCCCGTTCAGACACTAAAAGCCCCTAACACTTCATAAAAAGAGACATTTTTTCCTGTAACACAATTTCCCTGAGCTTTAGAATAAATTTGTAGTCTGGAGATTTCAGAGTCAATATGCTTACAAAATCAGATTTTTAATAACATTTCAAAGGACTTTATTTTTGTTTTCTCTCTTCAGAGCTCGTGAGCTTCAGAATGCATGAATGTCCTGCACTTTATTTGCATCTCCAGCACTGTAAAACAGAGTTCTGCATCTTAGCAATAATAGTAATGAGAATAAACCTGTCCCTCAACAGTGCTTCCGAGACCCTTGATAATCTGTGTGTCTTTTGCATCACCACTGAGTCCTGAGCTGACACTCTGCAAGATCACAGCAGCTTCCCAAAAATCTCTTTCTAGTAGAGGATCCAAATGTGATGCATGGATATAATTGAACACTTTTTTCCCCATGTGCATGTTTTGCTGTTGTCAGCACTTAAAATCATCTGCCTTTCTTGACACGTTACTATGAGGTCTGGAGATTTCACTGTGGCTCCCTTTACAATTAATTATTTTAGAATATTCTGGATGGTTCTGTATCTTTCGCAAAAATTTTCACTGTTGTTCTCTCCATTTTCTTGTAAATATAGGAATGTACTAAGATCCTAGTGATGTTCCACTGGTTGGTAGCCTTCACTGTTTAAACTGGTTGCGTACGTAATCTCTGCATCCCAATTCTCACAAACTTCTTAAAAATAAACTGCTAAAGTTGTGGTGCTCTCTCTGGTCTGCCTGTCAATTTCCCAAATCCATGGTAACTGGTATATTGGGTTTCCATGGCAAGGTTTTGGCGGGGGGTGGGGTGGAAAGGGTTGGCTTCTGTGAAAAGCTGCCAGAAGCTTTCCTGATACCCCACAGAGCCAACGCCAGCTGGCTCCAGGACAGATCTGCTGCCAGCCAAGCCTGAGCCCACCAGCAACTGTGTTAGCACCACTGGGGTACAGATTGAAGGTGAGGAAAAGCTACTGCACAGAAGCAGTTGCAGCAAGAGAAGAGAGGAGTGGGAACATGTGAGAGGAGCAGCAGCTCTGCAGACACCAAGGTCAGTGCAGAAGGAGAGACGGGATGTGCTCCAGGCAGCAGAGCTGGGATTCCTCTGCAGCCCATGGTGAAGCAGCTCTGCCCCTGCAGCCCTTGGAGTACCACAGTGGAACAGAGATCCTTCTGCAGCTCATCCAAGATTCTACACTGGAGCCGGTGGATGGCTGAGAGGAGGCTGTGACCCTGTGGGAAGCCCACTCTGGAGCAATCTCCTGCAGGACCTGTGGCCCCATGGAGAGAGCAGTCCACTCTGGAATAGTTTTGCTAGTGGGACTTGTCACTGTGTGGGAAGGACTCCTGCTGCAGAAATTGGTGAAGTTCTGTCTCCTTCAGGAGGAATATTGTAGCAGAGGGAGAGTATGAGTCCTCCTTAAGGAGAGGTAGAGACAAAAGGCAGACACAATCATTTGTGTCTATAACCTCCATTCCCCATCCCCCTGCAACACTGGGGCAGAGACTGTAGAGGTTTTGTAAGAAAAGTTAAGCCTGTGAAGAAGTGGTCAAGCTGTTTTAAGATTTGGTTTTATTTCTCAGTTTCCTACTCTGATTGCATTGGTAATAAATTAAATTAATTTCCACACGTTGACTGGTTTTCCCATTTCTGTGGTTGGTGAGTGAGCTCTCCCTGTCCTGATCTTGACATTTTCATTTTCTCTCCCCTGCCTGGCTGAGGAGGGGAGTGAAAGAGTGGCTGTGGTGGGCACATGCTGTCCAGCCATGGTCAACCCACTACAACTGATGAAATTTTGAAACTGAAAAGAAGCAGATCGAGGTGCTGCTCAAAATTTCAGGATTTTCCCTGTTCACAAAAAAATACTTTTCTAATCTGTCTCACTTAGGTGCATGAACTAGCGAATACTTCTGTTAAGATATAATCACCAGTATACAGAGTTTGCAAAGAGATGTGAGACAGCTCTCCCTGTATTTATTGCAAGATTTAAAGAGAAAAGTGTTGGAATTTCCTTTACCACAGGGGTCATAACATTACCAAGCCAAAGATCTCACTGAGCATATGTGGATTTTTTAACATGCTGTCCACAGAGAGCTCAAAGACTGTTGCCAAGGGGTCTGAAAGGTTTATTTTCAGTAGTGTTCAGCAAACACTACTGGGAAATTTCAAAGGGACACAAACCTAGACACTATAGACCTATGTGCAGGCCCTTGCACGGAATTAATCAGAAGACAGGTAGATTAAAGGCCTGGGGTTTCTATTCACCCTTAGAAATAATTAGAAGTAGCACTGAGCAGATAGGTTTAAGGTAGATAGGGAGAAACCTGTGGACTTCATTTTGCTGAAGTCTCAGCTCTGATGTTACACTGCTCAAGTTGTAAGAAGCAGCACTAGAGACAAGTAAACCTGCATGAGGGATAGAGCTCTGCAGCAAATGGCAGAAGCTCAGAAGGTTAGCAACACTAGTCTTCCAATCTCCTTCTCACTATCTTCCCAGTCCTTCATTTCCTGGGTTTTCCTGCAGTCTAGGAGCCTTGTTTTTCAAGGCAGCACATTGGAACCCAGCACACAGGAGCTCAGGAGGCATCACTCTTGGAATAACCCATTGCTGAGCTTCAGCTGCTGCCTGATACCTCTGCTGGGAACTTACCCTGTCTGTTCACCAGCATCCTGCCTGTCAACCACAGAGAAAACCAAGCAAAGAAGAAAAACAACTCCAAGGAACTAAGCAGAGATGCAGACGAGGACTAAGAATTTTTTTCTTTTTTTGTCTGAAGTTAGGCAGCTATTCTTTGCCAACTGTTCTTTAAACCCATGAAAATTACAGTGACATGTAAGATGCAAAGGATTTCTAAAGTTTACATTATGAGAAAGTACGCTTCATTTATGCTGTGTCAGTTGGAACTGGAGTCTAGTCCTTCTCTTGAGCTGTGAAAGCAAGAAAACCCAACCCCTAATTACTACATTCTGCCTCTGTAGCAAGAAATAGTGTGTTTAAAAAAAATAATAATTGATGGTTTTGTCATTCATGTAACTTAAGACTTCATACAGTTGATGAATCAATTGCTCAATTAAGTCTTCTCTTGACTTCCCAAGTTTGTCAGTTGACCAAAAACATGCTTGCCTTCTCCCCTGTTTACAGTAGGGGCTTACATATATTTTTGTTTCAGTATGAGGACATTTCTAATGCTTGGAGATATATGTTGTAGGAAGAAGGCTGTGGTTTGCAATTCACTTGCTCCAGTGGAATTTGTTTCCATCATATGTATCAGAGAACTGGAAATCATTGATGAACTGAGTGTATTAAATTAAGATTCGAATAAGCATATTTCTGTGTGAAAAAAAAATAAGCCAATGCTCTCTAGTTAGGTTTAGAATATAGGAAAAATGTGTTTCTGAGAATTTAAAACTACAGATTTGAGAGAAAAACAAACCCTAGATTTAAACAAAAACTCTTTAGAATAGAAAAAAAAATCACCTTTCGGTCACTTCTGAACATTACCACTATTTTACAAAGTCAACACTGTAATTTATCAGTTATCAGAAGGTTTGGCTAGTGGCCCACTAATCACAACAACCCAGCCATGAGCCTGGCCTGTGTGGCACAGGCACAGAGCAGGCAGGAAAGCTGTCACCAGGGAATGGGAGGCTGGAGTAGGTCCCAGGCCCTGCTGTGTGCAGTCCCCTCTCCCTACCCCTCCCCTGCAGCCCCGGCAGGATGAATGCCCAGCATCCATGTCCACCAGGCCACTGGCTCAACCTCCTCAACAGAGCTGAGTGACCAGGGGGTGCCAAAATCTGATGAGCCTGCCTCACATGGGCTGACACCAAGGTGAGTAGGTGCACAGAGGTGCACAGAGAACACCTTGGGCATCAAGACCCTTCTCTCCTTCACCCCAGAAGCAGAGAATCGAACAGACATTTGTCTTTATGGTAGGATATTTCCACAAGAGCTAATTGACAAGGACAAGAAGGAAGAGCTCAGCTGGTGTATATGTGCCTGCTAATACCAGCCCAGGATCTGGCTTGGAGCATTTTGTCTTAATATTTTCCATCAGTCAGGAAAGAGGAGCTTTTTGTACTCATCACTTCCCAGCACGAGAGAAGCAATATTTAAACCAGTGCTGGTGTGCTGCTGGACACTGGAGACGCCAAGAGCAGGAGGAACACTCCTCAGGGCAGTACAGCTTGGATAAAATCCTGCTCTTCCTACTGCCAGACTGGCAGAGACTCTTAACTTTATCTTGGAATTGGTGTTTGCAAATGATTGGAGGGAGATCCTAAATGATTTCATAAGGGTACAAGGTACAACAAAAGCCAGTGCTTTCTATAGAATAAACAAAGCACTGCCCATTTTCTCTCTCCTTCTGCATGTATGGTTCACATTCCATGCAAATTAGAAATAAAGGGAGAACAAAGAATACATTCAATATCAAGTTCTGTGCATCAAAGTAAGTCTATTTTAAGTTTTTTCCAAATATCAAAAGATGCCCATATGGCACAAAAACAACCTAAAAATGGTACAGAAAAAGGAGAATCATATTCACTGCAGCAAAATAATGGTAGCAGTTGAGAAACTAACAGATGTCTGTGGCTCGGAATTTTGAAATTTGTTGCTCTGTCACAGTGACATTTACAGTATGGTAACAATAATTTTATAATTTGATCAACTTGAATTACTTTTATTTTTAGCATTTGAATTGTACACAGTCTTACCAAAACAGTTTTGATACATACCTGCTAAATACATTTTTAACAAATTCCAAATTACATATCTTTTAAAAAAGCACCAAAAAAACCCAGTACATGTGATTCAAAAACACACGGTGAAACTTTTCTAGAAAGAAAATATAGGAAGCCAGTGATTCATCACAGAGATGATGAGTCTGCCATAGCAGCAGTACCATGGCAGTGTTGCCAGATCTTCTCTGATTCTGAAGATATCTGAATTTTGGGCTCTCTCTCTTTTTTTCTCCTAAGATACCAGCTTTTCCACTGACAACTTCAGATACATATTTCTGAATAGCACCACTTGTCTCTGCAGCCATTTACCAGAGGAAGATTTTAAAAACACTTATATAAAATAGGTATTGCTATTCTTGTGTTTTAAACAATGAACTAATTTCTATCTACCTTTCTCTAGCCAAAACTCTTTAATCTACAATCTTTTTTTTTCAATTATTTATAAAGTCATGCTTTCAATATGGTCACTAACATAGTAAGTCATTTTAAAACAAAGCCAAGCATTAGCTAGACCTGTTCAGGTTTTTCTAAAATGATTTTTCTAAGATGTCTAAAGAAGTAATCTTTTTGCATAAACAAATCATTCTAACCTAGGCTATTCCATATGTACATTTGTCTCCTAGACTAGCCATCCTCTAATCACATATTATTATTCCATTTTTCTGACACTTCAGGCTTACCAAATCATCAACTCAACTTCTCTTGCAGAGATTAAAGCCTGTGCAGTTTGGGGTTGCTCATTTCATGCAAAACAACAGAAACTTCTGAACAGCAAAGGTAGTCAAAATATGACAAAGGATGTAAATCATCCTTGCACTCTGAACTTACATTTTGCTATATCCACACAGATCTGTGTCCAAAAGCCCTGAGTACCTCACTCTTTCACCAGTTTTACCAACACTTGTGAAAAAAATCTCTTTTTAAAAGTAGACTACTTTTTGAAGGAATTGTGAATATGAAGAGATGGTGGTTTGATATATTGGAGAGCTGATGTTGGTTTTGTATAACATTTTCCAAACAGCCACCATTTTGGATGCAGATTTAATTTATATTGGCTTCTTATTTGCAGTCAAATAAATACATTTAGATTACTAAGCTCAAACTCCTTGATTTAAGAGACATTTCAGTCATTTCAGCATGGCCTGAGCTCCCAAACCCCTTCATTCCAGGTGTATTCTTGAGCAGAAGTAGTGGCAAATGCAAAAGCAGCAGCCACCCAAGTTCCCTGGCAGAACAGTGGCACAAGGACACGGCTTTCATGTCTCACTCTTCTCCAGTGCTCCTTTCCACGGGCTGCTGCCAAGCCTCAGGCAGTGTCAAACACCCCAGCTACAGCCAAGACATCACATTTTCCATCTAGCCACTAAATCTGACTTGGCAATGACCTGGTGTACCCACTTACCTTTCCTCATCCACCTGCTTTCTGCACAATGGGAAAGTGTTAGAACACCAATTCCCCTTTTTGCACAAGGACTTGATATCCATCATGCTGGGACTTTAATTTGTGGTGGGTTTCCTATACAGGCTTCATGAAAGTTTTCTCTAGGTACCTGCATTTATTACCAATTTATTATAGAAACACAACAGAGACCTTTCAGTACCCTATAGTTTTCCCACTCTTATGAAAACATCCATTCTGCATACCATGTTTTTATTAACTGTTCTTATTCATAATTATTCTTGCAAAGCTTTATTAAAAGGAGAATAAAACATTCTCTGTCACTTCCTCCTCTTCTTCCTTTAGCTCACACATCCTTTTTTTCTCTAAGTTATGCTGGCAGACTCATGAAAGGTCAGCTTTGCACTGCCATCAAAGCATCCTGGTGCAGAAGGGAACCTGAGGTCACTCCCGCCTTCAGGAAGCACCGCCAGCTTCCTGATCACTCACAGCAGGAATGGCGACGCCCACAGTGACATATTATTGTTATTATCATCATCCTCTTACCACCATCATTTGCAGATTGAGCTGTGAGCCTGGCCAGGGCTCTCGGCGTGTAAAACCTGGCTGCTTTATTGCTCGTGCTCAAGTCCGGCTGATCCTGCTTCCCACCTCCTCCACACCACTGCCAGGTCTCTGGGTCCTTCTGGTGCCAGAGCAAGGATCCCACTCCCTGGGACAGCATAACCACATCTGACATCTGACAGCCGGGGAAGAAGGAGTGGGCAGGGGAGAAAGCAAGGGAAAGCTCTGTCTTCTCTTCCCAGCTGGCAATCTCAGGCATTCAAAACAAAGCAGGACAAAGAGCCTGAAAGCTGTGGGCTGCATCTGATGAAGAAGTTGGTAATTCAGAAGAAGGTAATACAACTGGTAATGGTAGTAGGTTCTTTTTGAGAAACAGTATAAAGAGAGAGAAAAAAATGTGTCAGAAGGGATATCAAGGGTCTGTCAAAGGAAAAGCTAGGGAAATATGGCAGCAGGTGATAAATAAACAACCACCTTAAAAAATACAACACGTGCAACAAGAGGGAAGTTTCCCCTTTTTCAGTCCCTTCTAGCAAGCAGTGTCACTTAAAGCTCCCTGTATGTCCTAATATAAATCTCTTCTGTCTGCACATTTGTTGTTTAACTGCCTTAATTTCAAAAAGAAAATAGGAAAAGAAAAAATAGAGAACATTATTTTCAACCCTGATTTATGCCTTTGAAATATGCAGGAACTCTATCACAGAATTTTTCCACACTCATTAGTGCCAGCACACATTTTCTCTTCCAGAGAGGGAATACTAAGAGCTCCTCCTGACCCAAGCTGCTTTCCACGGGCTCCTGTGAAACAACAGGAGGCGAAGGGCCCCCGGGCGCTGCCATCCCCTTGCAAGGACTATCAGTTTGCATTAGTCACAACAAACCTCCTCCCATCACCCAGCCTTCTCAGGGTCCTTTGCTTGGGAACAGTTGCTGGGCTGAGGCTGCTCTGCTGTTATCTTTTTAGATTGCCAACAAAGGAAATTACAGGTGACTGACAGGCAGTACCACACTCTGTAGGGTTTGGGTTTTTTTTTTTTTTTTTAAGAGGTTGTTTGTCCTCTGGAACAGCAGCCATCAAGCTTTAACCCACAAATCCCCGACACATGGAGGGCAATTTCTAAATCTGAAAGGCAGGCATAAAAGCTTCATTATGAGAAGTGGGGTTGTTTTCTAATTTCCTGACCTTGAAAGCTATTTCTCAAGAGTCTGTAGGGAGTACAGCTTAAAACTTCATGTCTGATACTTTAAAGCTGACATTTTAAAAAACTGTGGGTGTTGGGTTTGTTTTGGAGGTTTTGTTCTTTTTTTTTTTTTTTTTTTTTTTTTTTTTAGCATAGAAAAAAGAGAAGGGGAAAGAGTAGTAAGGAAAAGATCCATACATATTTTCTAAGAGGTGCCTCTTCCAAAAGTAAATTTTGCTGCTTATATGTTCAAAAGCACTCATTTAGACCATTTTGAGATCTTCCCAGAGCACAGAGCTTCTAGAGCTGGTTCCTGAGCACACCATCTTTGCCCACATTCTCAGGTCTGTGTCTCCCTGTTTAGTTTATTTAAAAGCCTGTTATTTCCAAGAGCAAAATCGTTTTGCTGGGGTGGATGCAGTCACTCTGAGAGGGCTGGTCATATGTCAACACATGTTAGTTAGCACCCATTCCTGAAAATTCTAACTTAGACCAGATAATAACAGTTGTTATTGATTTTATTTAAATTTAAGATAAAGGAAACTGTGCTATGTTATAAATCAGGATTTATTATATCACTTATCCTTACCAGTAAAACCAATATATATTCCTAACAGTAGTCTAAGAAAATGTACAGTGACAAGAAAGATAAAATGCAAGGTTTGTTTGAGGTGTGATTTTTTTGTTTTTAACCAAAGAATGAGGATATCTCCTTCTCCAAGACAGTAGTGGTGTTTCAGTCTATTCTGTGAGATGATCACCTCATCAACTCCAAAGTGTGTGTATTTGTGTATATGTGTCAAAGGAAATACCTTAAAATCCATATATAGTATATTCTCACGTTGATTTAAAGCACTTACTTACATTGACAGGTTTGCATCTTGCCATGGATAGAAGAAGCCTGGACAACTACATTAATGATATCCAGGAAAACACAAACAGCAGGAAAAAACACAACAGAGACCCCACAACAGCACTGGGCAAGGAGGAGGGGTAGGGGTTGGGAAAGAAAGGGTTAAACATGCCATATTCATAATAATTTCTGTTGAGTAGAATCACAGAATGGTTTGGGGTGGAAAGGACCTTAAAGTCCATCCAGTTCCAATCCCCCTGCTGCGGGCAAGGACACCCTTCACTAGACCAGATTGCTCAGAGCCCCATCCAACCTGGCCTTGGACACTCCCAGAGTCATCCATAACTTCTCTGGGCAACCCATTCAAGTGCTTCAACAGCCTCACAGTTAAGAATTTCCTGCTACTATCTGTGCTGTTCTCCTTTGTTCTGTCACTACACTGCCTGATAAAGAGCACCTCCACATATTTCCCGTAGGTCCTCTGCAAGTAATGGAAGGCTGCCACAGGACAGTCCTGGAATATGTATTTATAAAGTACATATTTTATAGATATACATGATATATAAAGTATTTATTTACTTTATAACATACTTTATTAAATAACTATTTTATAGAATAAGTACCTTCACATAGCTAGCCAATTCAGGAAAAGGCACTGAGGAAAAGACAGAGAAAAAGGAGGAGCAAGCACATTATAAACCAATGTAGTCTCCATTTCACAATATTTGCAGCTTCAAGCAAGTGAAGCCAACCTAGAAATAGCCCAGGAGGGCAAAATCTGATCAACAGAGCCTTGGCAGCATCAAATCACCACTGACAGCTGTAGTTAACGTTTGTTCCTGTTCCTACCTGAGTGGTTGTTTCAGTTTGCAGCAGCAGTGATCAAGCTCTTTTGATTTGGAAGGTGCTTCTCTCTGTGCCCAGTGGTTTGGTTATGGTTTCCAGTCTCACAGACTTAACCTTCCCACACCAGCCTCACTTCTGGCCTTTGCCTTTGGCTGACCTCTTGGAGGGAGACCAGCCATGGACCACAGGCTGTGGCCTGGGTGAGTCTCCAGAGAAGGATAGGATGGACATCTCTTAAGGAGTAGCAAAACCACATTAATTCCCACATAATCTTGCTAAATTGCTCTTTACTACCATGGAAATAGTCATGTTTCCTGAATTGACTTTAGTGGAAGAAGGCCTCAATTCCTACAGCACTAATATTTCTAGCTAACTGTGATTTTACTCAGTAATGATATCTGTTCCCAAAACTCCTTGTCCAAACAAAGGGACTGCCAGGACAAGGATGTGTCTGTTGGACATCTCTCTCCACACAATTAATGAACCATTACTGTCCATATGACTCATGGTGCAGAAGGATCACATGAGCTGGGATTAATATGATCTATTTTGCCCTATTTCCTGCTTCTGTCATGTTACGTTATGCTTGCTGTATTACCTTTATTTACACTTTAAGGATGATAAATTAAATTAATCAGGGCACTACAGTGCTTCAGTGACAGCTCCTGAGGAAATACAGGCTGGTTTTATGTGAGTGGATGGTTTAACTGCTGGCTTAAATGTCATCCAAATCCTCCATTTTTTATTCACTTGATAAGGGAGTGTAAGAATATGGTGCGAGGAAAATCACCGATATGATCAGACCAATATATGTGAAGTTGTCTACCGCTTCCTTGTCCTCCTCCACCTGAAGCCAATCATTTTCTTATTGTCCAGTTTGGCTGGAAACTCTCCCCCCAAGAGGTGTAGAGCCCAGCATAGCCCAGTTCTGCCACAGAGCTGCAGCTCCTGGTCAATAACAGAAACAATACCTTTGCCCTCACAGCCCACCAAGAAATACAGTTCTATTTACTCTGTATAAAAATATATTCTTTTGAAGGTATTTTTAAGCAAACCAAAGAGCTGTCTGCAGAGGGATAGCCAGAAGGCCTTGACACACTCATCCAGCTCCTGCAGCAGGAGCTTCGTGCCTCCTGTGCTCTGGGGGCACAGCCATGTCCAGTCTTACTTTGGAAATCCCTCATCCAAACCTCCACATGCTCTGAGCTGTAGTACTGTGATACTGACAGTGGGAAAAACTGTGAGCTTGCATTTTGCCAGCTCATCTTACTGACACTTTATCCCCTCTGTAAAGCCAAGGGGGATGAATTTGCTGTGCTCCTCATGAAAACTCTCTTCCACTATCTCCTCCAGATGCAGAGTTGTTACCAGCCTTTCTTTTCTGTTCCAAGAAAACAGGACAATCTGTCCAAAACAGGGTGTTATTTCCATGCCTTGACTAAGTCTATGATAGTGGAAGTCTAAGACCTCACTGAATCATATTGCTCAATTCTTCAGCATGAAACTTTCTGTACCTGTAACTCAGTAACAATGATGGAAATGATCTGCCGTTGGTCTTTATGTTAATAAAAAAGCAATTGCCTGTCTTCCTTGCAAAGCCTTTCTCTAACTAAGATCCAGGTCTTCCAGGTCTTTATCAGGTCCATTTTTAACTCCTGTTAGCCACCTGGAAGGTCTGGACCTTAGAGAAATGGCTTTGCATTAAGACACCACGTACCTTAACAGCTTATTTTCCAAGTGTGAAAATTTTCACTCAGCTAAGCAGGACAAACTGCAACAAAGAGAACTTTGGTGTCTGAGTTTCTTGTGCACTTTCATTAACTTTCCCTTCAGTGAAGTGCCTGGTTCTGAGGCCCCCTGTGACAGAATCCATGCACCCAGCACCCATCTCCCCCCAGAGCTAGTCTTCAGGGCGCATCAAGAGCCCATGAAACACCTGGGGTACAGAGGATCCTCTATTCCAGCTCTCCACAGATCCTCAACAAAGGGCTCTGGAAGCCTGTTAGCAGTCAGTCCTGCACTGCTTCCTGTTCATTCACAGAGCACCATTCACTGCAATGTGGCTTCTCCTGGCCATTGGTAATAACTAGCTTGCAAAAACATGTACATGCAAAATACTGAGAGATCACAAAGGCACCGATTCTGTCTTCAACTGGCCAGATTGAATTTAACCTAAAGGACAACCCAAGCAATCAAGGTCTCCTAGACAATGACCACTTCTGTGTGAGTTCTGACATAAGTCTTGTGTGACTCATTGTGGGCCAGGTGAGCCTGTGGATGTGTAAGTGTGGAAGGTGTGGACAGGCTGAGATGTTAGCCTGGGGTAACAGATGGCCTGCTCAGCTAGAGAGGACATCTCAGTAAGACCATCATTTATTTTAGAAAGGGAAATTAGTATTACACACAATTAAAGGACCACAGGAGGTAGCACCACAGAGAGTTATATCAAGTAGCAAAAAGCTTGTTAAAGTATGCTAACCTCTCTAGCTAAGCCCATTTTATCAGGGCTGGACAGTGCACTTTCTATCCAACTGTGGTTCCCATGCAACAAACCCTGCCCTTGAGATATCCTATCCCCAAATCAATAACCACTGGCACCAGCTTGCTCTGGCTTCTCCAAAGCTGCTTTGCAGGAATCCATCCCTGATGCAGTAGCACATATTGCTGCCTTCATTACTCGCTCCCACCACATAAATCTGCACTGTCTTAGTTACCTTCATCTGTGACCTGATATTAAGAGATGCATGAGAGACCACCAGATTCCCTGGGCTGGGCAGCACCAGAGGGAACAGGACATTCACCCTCTCAAGGTATCAGGCTTTCATACATCTGATGAAGTCACAGAAACAAAAGAGTGAGTTTGCTTTTCAGGAAGCTTTTCAAAAGCTCTCCTTTCTCTGTTGGGCAACAAGATCTCTTTTTCTCTTTCTTTTCCCTTTAGAGATAAACATTGCATCTCCTTTGGGTCACTTTTTGCTATTGCTCTGGTTGCCCACTTCTAACTTAAACTACTGGTATTCCTCAAACAAATAGCATGCCTTAGGCTTTCCTAATTCACATGGAACTGCATTTAAGCCCTTATTCTTCTATACCCTGGAGATATTTTTCAAGCGAAAATCAAGCACTAAGAGCCTTGATTCTATGATGCAGCAGTTTGATAAATACAAATCTTAAATATACTTATTTTTCCCCAGGAACAAGGCAATAATTTATGAGACTATTTTTAGTCTTTTTTAAGTTGTTGTTTTTTTTTTTTTTTAATTTGAATGTTTCCTTAAATGTTCTGATCACTATGGGTTTTATCCTTATTGAAATAATATTTTCACTTTTAGATTTTTTTCCAGTGCATAACATTTCATTTATATATTTATAATTTTATATTTATATCATTCATGTGCTCATTTTATACTCAGTTTAATATTTTTCATATATGCTTAAGTTCTTTGTTAACGTGAGATCAAAAAGGAAGAGCTTTCTATGCCTTGTCCGGATTATGAAGACTAGGAAAAATCTCATGCTAAATTATTATATTTTTGCCACATCTTTGCAGGAATTTTGCAATATTTCAAAGATTTTTTTACCTGAATATAATTTTTTGTGTGTTTTAAAAGATTCTTTGGAATTTTAGGAATTATAAGACCAACTCTGAAATAGTAAAGAACAGTGATAATTTAACTACCACTTTAAATTGCTTCCAATATATAGAAACAAATTTAACACCTGTAAATTAAACAACTCTTTCTAAAGTCAAAGATGTATTGGTATAATCGTTTCTTGTTCTGAAAATACGTTACTTTCTTTATGCAGCTAGAATGCACCTATAAACATTTTCCTGATAAGATTTTAATATTGCCTCTGTCTTTTCTGTGAAATTTACTGCAGTTTATACACTATAAGATTAACATATACCCAGAGAGTTGTATTTTGAATTATCTGCAGGCCAATTACTCTGTGGGCTTACATTCTCAGACACTTAGACCAAATTCTCCTTTACCATTGGATTTGCTCCTCTGAGTTGTTTGTCAGGTTTAATAATCCTGTTAATAAAGGATTAAGTAGCTAAGGATTAAAGACACTAGGTGTGTTCAAAAAACAAGCAGAAAATTCCTTAGAAATAAGTAAAATAAAATAATTTCAAAGACCAGAAAAGCTGATTTATTTCTCTAGATTCGAAGGCAATCAGTGAATCCATATGGTATCAAAATTTCTGAGACTTTTCAATACTGGCTAAAAATACACCGTGCAAATGCTCATTTGTGCAATACTGATGCAAGGACAGATGGAAATTGCAGTCCTAGTCCTACCCTCCTCCCCCCCCCCCCCCCCCCCCCCCCGCAGGGTCTAGGAAATGCTTACATTTCACTCCTGAGTCTTGCTTGGATTTCATGCCGAAGGGTAAGGCACGGTGTGCAGATGAGGAAGAGAGTTCTGTTCCAGAACACCCATATCAGGACCATCCCCTAAGCCCGGCAGAGGGCACAGAGACCTCTCAAGGCTCTCTGGGCAGGGTCAGGGCTGGCACCTGGGCATCTGACATCAGCACAGCACTCACTGCCCATCCACAGAACCTCTCCTTCTGCCCCCAGGAAGTGTCCACAGCTGGCCCACAGGGGAAGGTCTGGGACTGCAGAACTGCATATTTTTTTCTTCAAGCCTGGGCACAGACAGCCTCTGAGCTTTGCCTACCTGGATGGTGAGAGGTTCCTCAAGCGAACCATGGCGCTCATGTTTTCTTCACTTACACAGGGGTGATTCCTTCCGACCTGACCGAGCTCTCAGGCATTGGTTGTACTATATGAAACTTCAATGTTTAGGATTGATGTTTCAAAACCAATTGTTGGAGTCCAGAATGCAGAGAATATTTCCCTGCATGTTTTGAAGGGTCAAAACCCCCTGACAAACACTGCCTTTAACCTTTGTCTATGGAAAGCGCTTCTTAGGCTTTGGGATGAAACAGAATTCTCAAGAATGTAAATTAGATAGTAGCATAGTATGTCAGCTATCACAGAGTGAGAAATTTAGATTTTTGGGTTTGTTAGTATGGTAAGTGAATGAACTCAAGATGGAGGATCCTTGTCATTTTCAGAGTTCTTCCTCCTTCTTCATCTCCTCCATATTCTGCAGTGTTTAGGTCACAGGATGATTGGCTGGAATTTGCCACAGACTAGAGCTACTTGAATAGAAATTTAGTTGATTATTGGTAGAAAAATAGAAATAATGTATGTTCTAGGTGATAATTGGGTGAATTATCTTTAAAAGAGCCGTGATTCTGCATATTCTTTTCTTGTACACTAAGCTGATGTTAAACCTGGTATGCTGAGATTGCTGATAAGAAAACAATAAACAACCCGAAGAACGAGAACAACCAAGAGTCCCATTTGCCTTCTTTCCTAACAAGGACTTTTGCAAAAAGACCTCCCCTATCAGGGAGAGACATGTGGGAGTGGAAGAGCTCTCACACCAATCACTGTATAGTCCTGCATAAAATAAACTCCTGTTGAAGGTGTCTATGACATATTAACATATGACAGTTAATCACACCTACCGGCATTGTTCCTTTTCCTGTTCACTGAATACAATAGTAGAAAGGATCTGTTCAGTCCCAGGATATCACAGACAACATCAGCTGAGGGAACTCCATGCTAGCATGCATATTTTACTTCTAAAACCGTTTGGAAGGCTGTTACAGAACCTGATTTCTCCAACATATAGGAGTGAGGAGAAAATACTGAAAAACAAAGTTCATCAAGAAGGAGTGCAAGCATTGGTTATAGCTCACCAGAAACAGACTGCATGCCTTAGGAGGAGGAACACTGAGGGAATTTGGTGTACTGCCCTGAGAGAGACGTGGAACAAAGGATGAGGTGGCACAGAGGTGTTGTGGTCATGCTCTGTTTAAAACAATGCATCTAGCAGGAACTGAGCCAAAGAAATAACCCAAACAGTGACTGAAAGCTGAACCTTGCTCCATTGACTCAAAAACACATAATACTTTTCATACTCTGGCATATGCTAATTAAAAAAAACCTGTACATGCCTTACATGTATGACTAAAGTCATTCAAACTCCACCTAAACCTGAAATCACATCAGCTGTAATATTACGTTTTCCCCTCCCTCAAAAAACAACATGTAAATGTAGTTTTAATGGAAAGGGAGGTCAGAGATTTCATCTTGGTATCCTGGGATGGTTAACTATGGCTGCACCCTTCTCCTCCCTCATAAGGAAGCCCATTGGGTATGACTCAAGCAATCGCCTGTACTGAATGCTTCCTTGGGAAATTCAGAAAGCAATCTTGTTGTTGTGATCATGCCTGTAGCACTATGGAGTCATCTCTCAATTTACAGCATTTTTTGCTGGCTGTATTATTCCTATTTTGTATATTCACACATGTTTCTGCACACAGTGTCTTTATCACTGACAATCCAATAAAACCCTGCATTTCTGTTGCTCAACAAGCTATTTTGCACCTGTTCATGAGAGGTATTGAATGTAACCAGACTTCTAATCCAGCTGGGAGAGTTCATTTGGCATGGTCAGACCTGCAGTGTATGGCACTATTTGTGAATCTGTAATCATGGTAGTCTGGGAGAATGTGACTGGACTTACTGAGCCAGTTGGCTCTGCACTTCTGTTGCTTAGTGCTCAGAATCTAAGACCCAGACACCCCCAGCATCTCTGATATCTGAGGACCAGCTGGAATGCAAGGGAGTTTATTTTCTGTCCAATCTTTCTCTTAATACAACAGAAAAAATTGCCTTACGCTTAACATGACAAGTAGCCTTATAGTTTCAAACCTAGTCTTGGCACACTGATTTTTAAAATTTATTATTTATTAATAAAAAAAAAAAATAGGGAGCTATCTTTAAATCTTTGAAAAATGCCAAAACAACCAAGCGCAACATAAGAGTGTAACTCTTGTACCAATATCTGATGCAAAGGCAGGCACTAGACCCAGCCCTGGATTAACAAACAAGCCTGAACATTTAAGTCTGGTACTATGGGAACTGTTTTTACATGAGAAGAAAGACCTGTCACTAAGGAACTTGACTGAACTGATTCACTTTGTAACAAAGGTGTCCTTCATTCATGAATTAAGAATGACAAAAAAATGCTAGAAAATTATGGTCCTATATAAAGCTGATAGGGAAACGTTACATGACAAATTTTCATGGCTGTGAAGTTTCCCAGTTGGTTCCTTTATCGCAGCAAATGTGGAGGTACCAAAGAACTACAAAAGTCCAATATACATCAAATGTTTCAATTGTTGGAGATCCACAGTGTTTCAGTACTAAGCACTGTTTGCTGTGGAGGACGTTGACACAGGGAAAAGTTAGTCAGTCCAGTGCCAAAGCAATGTTTTTCCTTTGGTACTCAGCATAAGAGGGGTGTGTGCTATTGCCCACTGACTCCAGAGAGGAAGAAAATCTAGGTAGGGTGGGAACTGAAGATGTGCTAATGTTCCAGATCCCCAGATTCCTTGGAGTGTCTCGTATGAGTGCCTGGATACTCAGGGTACCCATCAACCTGTCTCACTACCTGAATCTGAGCAACATGGAGATCCTGAAAACATCCACATAAATACCTGAATTTAGTTTTGGCACAAAACTTTGGCCATGTGAAATCAACAGTCTGACAAAGGGAAAGCAAGGGGACAGGAAATGATAAAATGCATTCCCTACCTCAGAAGCATCACTGTCTTTTGTTAATATCTTTAAAGGCACATTTGAGTGACCAAGCCAGGATGAACCTGTGGCCAGACAGGGAATAAATACAGTGGCAGCCAGTGATCCCATGGGAGAAGAAATGGGAAGAAAGGAAGAAAAGCAACAGAATGGAGTGTTCTTTCTGTCCCAGAGGCTGGGGTAAGAGGTCTGCCTTTCTTAATAAGCTTGTGTCAAAAAATTTGACAGATTTAAATGAGAGGAAGTGTAATAATAAGCTTCTCTTTGATGCTGCCTCAGGTGGGTCAGAGCCACTTCCAGCACCTTCAAAAATCACCAAGTGTGAAGCTGCGTTGTGCCTGTTCAACATCACAGCTAGCAAATCACTACAAAACCAACCAATGAGTCTCCCTTACTGGACAGATTATGAACTTCCACCAGAGGTGGAACAGAGGAACAGAGATGTCTCCTGAGAGATGACCAAAAGGGCTATAAAGTATAGTTCTCCCCATAACAGCAAGAATTTCTCTTACTTCCAATGACATGAATCAGCATGTGCAGCCCAGATGGTGCAATGTGGAGGGCTGCAATGCTTGAGAACAAATGAAAAAGGGAAGGAGGTATTTATCAGGAAGGAGGAAACCACAGCCTAGAAGATCCAAGGCTTGCTCTTGGTAAAAGAACCATCCAACTCCCTGGATAATGAGAACAGTCTTTTCCACTTCCTGAGAAGGTGCAGTTATTTTGGATTCTTAACAGAGCAGAATAAAACTACACAACCACAAAATATTGCAAACAGAAATTTCTCTTCTGCATCAGGGTTTATTAATTTTTTTGCACTCCTACTAACTTAATAATTCCTGAGGGGGAAGAAAAAAAAATGAAATCAAAGCAAAGCAAACTCTTCCTTTCCCAAAATAGGACCTTTGTCTGATGATGCAGTAGCTCGTCTGCACATTATTACTGCTAACAGGAAAATTAATGAGCAGATATGATGCATGAGAGACAAGTGAAACCAGCAAAATCAGGAATGCTCATTCTACTTTACCCTAGTACTGAGAAATAGAATGAGATTATGGTTAGCAGAAAGAAAAAAAAAAGTAGAAAAGGAATGGAAGAAGCTTAAATAAAGGTTTTATTGGGTCCTGTCTATTTTTTCAAGCTTGCCTGTGGTAAAAAGCATATTTTTCAAAGCTTCATAATACAAAATACCGCAAAACATGCCTGCTTTGTACTCTGTCTACAAGGCACCACCCTAGTCTCCAATGCTCTCACAGCAGGATATGGTAAACCAGTGCCTCAGCCTCTGAGTCATTTGAAATAATACTCAGGTCATCACAGAGCACATTTCCCTGTAGAGCCTTACAATCACTTGAAGGTCTCAAGGAAAAATAAAATAATAACATAAACCTGCTGGCCTATTTCTGGGTCAGCACATATTTCTTGCTCCACCTTTCACCTGAACATCCTGTGCCCCTTCTGGAAGTTCCTTAATTAACCCTTACTTTATCTTACAACTATCAAATGTAAATTAATAGTCATGTGGGGTCATCTTTCCAAGGTTACACTTCATGGCATACACCTGCTCCTGCCTGTCAGAATTAAATCTGGAGAGTGCTGAGCTGCTCTGTAATCTGCGTCATTTGAAGATACAGCTTTTCACCTATGGAGCAAAGTGCAAACTTAATTTCGGCTTTATGATGGGAGCAACAAAATCCCAGGAGGGAAATACTCTCTTTACAAAATGTGGGGTTTTTTAATTTTGCGTGAAAAATAGGATGAATATCCATTTTGAGATTTTATAGCCTTTCTTAAGTCTCCTTTTTTTTTTTACACATGGTGGGTTTATTTTAAAACAGATTTCATTAATAAGGAACAGAATTCCCTTAGCTGACCTTAGACATATGCAGCCTCACAGATGGGAAGGAAGGGTGCTTTAGGCTAAATAAGCAAGTGATGTATAGGGTCTGAACCGAGGAGAATTCTTCTCCTGCTCCCTGGCAGCTCAGCAGTGAGTGGCAGCAGGGAGTGAGTTACCGGCACGCAGCAGCATTGCCATCCGCACGTAAACCATCCTCAAACCCATTAGCATCAGGCTGAGAGCTCCACTGCAGTAGATATGCCTTCTGTTTGCTTGGGAAAACTCCGAGGGCTAAATTTGCTGTTTGGAAATAGTGAAATTTGAGGCAGCTGCATGTTTTTTTTAACTGATTTCTTAGCCAGGAACTGTGAAACAGATTCAGTGTTATTACACGGTGGTAGATGGAGTAAACAGTATTTAGAACATCACCCCACAGTAATCACCGTTAACAATTGAGGAAAATAAATACTTTAGAGTGAATAATTTTAGTAAATATGACATTTCCCAGTATAAAATTCTACCCTTTGATCCTGCAAAAATGTATAGCAATTGAAATGAAATTGCCTTATATATTCTCTTTCACTCTATTCAAGTTAATAAAATATAAAAGAAGGAACAAGGAAGAGGAGAGAAAACAAAAAGCAGTGGAAAAGGCTTAAAAGAAATCCTGTAATTTCAAAGAGCTTGTAATTGTATTTTGTTTTCCACTTCCAGAACAAATTCTCTATTAAAAAATAAGTACCCAATATCTTCTAAACTGTCTTGCAGTATTTCCATAAGATGTCTCCCTACACAGCAGTTTTATAATCTGCAACACTAACATAGAGTTTTTAAGACTTCAAGAATCATTCAGTGAATTTGTGCCATTGGGCTACATAAGTTAATATTTCCCAAAGTCCTTGATCTTGATGCCATCTATCTTGGAATCCTAGAATGGTTTGGTTTGGAAAGGTCCTTCAATGTCAGGTAGTTCCAATCCCACTGCCATGGGCAGGGACATCTTCCACAACACCAGGATGTTCAGAACCCCTTCCAACCTGGCCTTATCTTGTACGTGTTATCTATATTAATCTGAATAATAATTATTCATCCTAACCTGTAAAATCAGCTATGTACCTGTTACCTCAGAATTAATTCAGATATATTCAGAATATTCAGAATTAATGGTATTTTGATTACATCTTCCAGGTGACATTCTTAATGAATATGAAGTTGCTTAAACCTTTTCTATTAAAATAAGAAAGTAAGAGGAATGTATTGAGGAGAGTATTTGTAAGAACTGCTTGAAATCGTGCCAGTCAAACTGCAAAACAACCCAAAATATTGCAATTTCTACACCATAATAGCTTCCCTTTTCCTTGCAACACACCCACAGAGCCAGCATATACCCCTTCAGTCACACTGATAACACCACACCTGACCTTAGGAAAACTGAGCAATATTGGAAAACATATTTGTTTCTGTTACTCCCTAGTAGCTCCTTGTTAGAATTAAAGTTGTCTTTGGTAGGTAGATTAATATGCTTGTTGGCCAGAAATGGGGCATTCAGTGAATCCATTGAGACAAAAGACATCTGAGTGTATGGCATTTTTACATTTCCATTGCTTTTCCAAGGCTGCTTATTTAGCTGAATTCAGCCATTGGTATATATTCATGTGACTAATTACCCAGTAAACACTTTGTGAATCAAACAAAATTGTTAAAAAGGACAGTGTATACACACACTCTCACACTCAGGTGCATACACAAAAATTAAAAATAATACATTTTTGTGCTTTGGGTTACACCAGCACCTCATGTAACGGGATCTGGAGAAGATAAACTTCCTTAATCAGGGTACAACAAGAGTTATTTTAAGAAAGACAGGATGTCTAGAGGGGCCAGGTCTTGGACAAAGAGATCCTTTCTGCTTCTTTTCTTAGGGAAGAGGAGACAAGCTGGCTAGATTGAAAAAACCATGTCCTGTTGCAAGCCTGAAGATGGCTCATAGCTCACACTTAAGTTTCCAGCGAGGGGCAACTGATAACACTTCTGTGGGGCATGGTGGGCTGTGTGTTTCCACCAAGACCCCTTAATGGGCAGAATCACACCCAGTATGCTCCATACTCTGGGCATTACACAGCTAACAGCTAACAGGTGTCACCAGCTCGTTTGAGTCAATGTAGCTTCATCAACTCATTGGAAATGTGTTCATTTATATAATTTGCAGATGAAATTGAGCACTGCAATCAACTTATTGGCATATTTATATTACTCCTGTCACCACTCTCACCATGAAAATCCGTTGGGATTTAGACTGGGAAGGGCACTCTTCTTAGACCTCTCTATGATTTCCCATATGGGTGATGTTTCACTCACAAACCCAGCCATGAACTGTCAGGGCAGCTGTTGCAATAGAACTGTAATGAAATAATGTTTGGTATTTCTTGACTAAATCCTTATTCTGTGCATCTTAGACAGCTTCTAAAGCATTGCAGCTCTTTGTCCATCATTATCAAACACTGGTATTGGGGAGGAAGGGGTAGGAATTTGGTGCCTACTACTCTGACTAGAGGATCCATATCCTCATTTCATCTGTTAGGAACTTCTTTCTGTTTTACATACGCATTTCTTTCTCATATTTCAATCTTTAGTTTAAGTATTTCCTCCCCTCCCCAGCCTTTGTACCCTTGAGACATTACTAGAAAGCAATTCATTTTGCTAGGCAAAGTAACATATTTTTTAGTACGTTCTAAAACATTGTCGATGTAACAGAAATTCTGTTTTCTGCAAGTATTGTAATGTGAGTTCATAATACTTGATTATGCGTGACCATGACAACAATGAGTCTGCAGGAGAGGTCTCACCAGGGTCTAACAGAGGGGTATATATAGTAGAATGTACCCCTGTGGAGCTAATCCCTATGTAAATCTCTGCTGGAAGTGAAACGTTTGATGTATTTTGGTGTCCTAAGTGACTTTCTTCTTCCATTATTACTATAGATCCTTCCGACTATTTTTTAATCTGTAATTTTTAACAGATGAACCCCTGTCATATTCCAAGGAAGTGCTTTTATTCTTCCCTAAGCATATGAGCTAGCTCTTTGTAGTGTTAAATCCAATCCTATTTCTATTATTTATTTATCAGTCATCCCTTTATTTTCTTGTAGGAATCCTCTCTGTTCTAAAACCATGTCATCAGAAAAATTCTGTTAACAGAGAAGTACTCTCTGTGACAACAATAAAACAGGACCAGCACCAGAGCTACAACCATGACCCTCTCCGGTCTGACAGTGACCCTTCCAATACAATCCACAGTTGTCTCCCTGTACCTGGTCCTTCAGCCGTTTTCCACAGCTCAAACCACTTCTCCTGTGGTCCTGTACCTGAGGTGTCAATGCAGACAACAGGGGTTAGGTAGTGCCCTATTTAGCCAAGGTTATCAAGGACAGATAGCTGGGTAAATTTTTCCATGCCTCTCACGCTGAATTTCAAATGTTTAGAATTTGCTTTCCACCCTTTATTTAAAGACTTCCTTCAAAATGTCTTTTAAATCCTTTCATATGCTGAAGTAAGAATAGCATACCCAGAGTAATCTCGGAGAGATTTATGAAAGAAAAAGTGTGGGGTTTCTGCTGGGCTGGGACTGCAGCCCCTTTGCAACCCTGTTTCAAAGAGGCCTTTTACGAAGAGTAAAGGCTAAAGCTGTTTTCCAGTGACTTGGTGGAAAAACTGACTGGATAGATGGCATGCAACTACCATCTCAAGCACATTGTGACTAGAAAAGTCACTTCTTTCTTCCTGCCCTGCCTCAGGGAGCTCAGTGGGGCTCTTTGTGCCCTTTCTCCCTACCCTTCATGCTGGAATCTAAAGAAATCTCAGAATATTAGGTCTGTAAGCTAAAACTTAGAATTAGAAACAGAGTTTGGGACAGCCTCCCAGATTTAAGTGTTAGAAGTAAGAATGTAGATTTATAACTTAGAGCAGAGTGTGTCGAGAAAAGTTTCATTTCAGAGCTTAAAAGCAATAGGCAAAGCAAAAGTAGTTACAAAGGTTAACAAGAGGTTTTAGAATGTAATACTGTAAGGTTTAGGTGTCAAGAGGTGATTGGTTAAGAAAGTTCACACTGTAATGACACAAATTAGTTTAGTGTTAGTTTAATAACATAAATATCTAGTTGGCAGGATTTTATTGGCCCATAAAGCCATAAATAGTCTGATAAGCAGAAATCTTGCGATTTCTTTGCCATACTGTTAACCTTTGTAAGAGGGATCCATCCTCTCTCTGCCTCTGTAGAAGATAAGAAAAATAAACTGCACTTTCTCACTAAACTCAGAAGTCCCATTTCTCTGTTTCAAGAAGAAATCCTTGCACGCAAAACATAAAGTGTTAAACCATTATGTGAAAAATCATAAACTCACACCTCCAGAAGGGCTAACAAGGCACAGGTCATCCCAAAGCTTTTTCTCAAGTCTGCTGTTGCTGAAATGGAGTTCCAAATCTCCTCCATGCTAAAGTCTCTGAGTTCCTTTCCCCAGCTGACACCAATGCTTGTTGATACAACAAAAACTGTTTCTCTGTCATGTCCTCTTTGTTCACTGAAAACAAATTAAAAAATGGTTGTTTCTTTTTTTTTTTAGATCTAAGTCATGTTGGTGAATAATGCTGGCATTCCATAAAAACTAAGCCATGTCATTGCTAGTAGTGTGTACTCTGGTTTTTAACTCAGAAGTTAAAGCCTTTAATCATAATTCCTAAAAACCTGTACCTGCTATCATGTTACACAGATCCTCATATACACTAAGGTCAGAGTAGCAGCTCTGCAGTTACCTAGACCATTTTTTTGTTCCTCAACTGCTCCCAGGACTATAACAACTACTTCTCACATCCCTTCTGTGGTCCTTCTTCTTCGATCATTTAGATTGGTGTGGTGTTCCCAAAGTCAAAGTACCAAGCTTTATCAATTTGTGTTTCATGCATGTGTGATGCTTGCCACGGCATATCAAGCTGCAAGCTCTGCCTGAAGAGCTGAATATCCTCTGGTATAGCATAAAGGAAAACACTGGAGCTGTTGCTTTTTTCACCATCACCACTCCCAACAGCAGAAACCAAAAGTTTAGGAGCAATTGTGCTCAGGGAGCTACTTAAATGCAGGTGTCCTAGTTTAGGGCAAATCTGGGAGAAAACCTCCAAAGGCAGATCCCTCCGGAGATCAAACCCACACGGCCCCTCCCCCCAGCCGGTTCGGGAATGATTCCTCGGAGAGAAGTGGAAAGAACCTGTTTATTTAACAGGCACAGCACCACCCAGTACACAAAATGAACAATACCAGATGACAACACTTTTTCACAGCTCTGAAAAAGAGATGACAAATGCAGCAAGTCTCTCTTGGGGGTGGTCGCTCTGCTGTCACTCCCTCCGGCGCTGGGGATGGCTGCTGCCGGCCACAAGGTGTTCTCAGGTCCAGTCCGGAGCAGGTTCCAGTAGTTACAAGAAAAAAAGAAAAAAAAGAGAAAAAACAAAGCAAGAGCAAAGCGAAGCAGGAGCAAAAGCAGCAGCCAGAGCTAGAGTCAAGGAGAAAAGAGAGCAGCAAAAAAACAACAGCCACACTATGTACTGCCCCGTCTCTGTGTCCCGCCAGTCGTGGGGGGGAAGCAGGCTGATAACAGAACCAAAACAAAACATTTGTCCTTCAGAGCCAGTCTCACAGGCACAGAACATAACATCCAACATAGCAGAACACACAAATGGGGATACAAACATCACCCTAGGACAGCAGGCTCGAGGTTTTTAAATATAAGAAAGAAATACGTAAAGATGGAGAATACAAGGTGATGTAAACTGCCTGTATTAACAACATCTTACATTAACAATTATAGAACCACTTCAAAAGCTAAGCTAGTTTTCATCCTTCATGTCATTTGTTTCCTTTTTATGTTTTACTCAACTTGAACAGTGACAGCTCCATTTGTATTTCAATCAGTTCTGTTGTCAGGCAGCAAACCTATGTTACAGTTCTTGTGTCGGAAATACTTTGAGGGAACAATTTGAAATAAACTATTTAAACAAAAATTGAAAGAAAATCTTGAAAACCCCTTATCTCGAGGACTTTACAGACTAAATAGCTAAATTTTGCCTGACAAAATGTAACTTCCCTTGGATATTTAACAGATCTATAGTGTTTGGATCCTTTCTGCCTTTGCATAAAATACAAGCACATGACTAAATTAACTTTAAATTTTTATTCATATTCCACCTTACACTGACAATTATAAAAGCAAAAACTGTGAAAGGTTGTTTGTCTGGAGAACAGCTAGATTTGTTTTCCTTCTCAAAACTTGAAGAGTTAATGCACAGAGAGTAGCAAAAGTTCTTAACCTCTTCTTTTTTTTTTTTTTTTTTTTTTTTTTTTTTTTTTTGCTGTGCTGCAGCTCCACAATAAAAACAACAGCCAGGAAATAAGCTATGTTGTTTTCCAAAATTCTGTGTAATCACAAGTTAACTTCAGTGATTTGAATTTTCTGCCACTCCAAGTATTAACATCCCCCAAAACACCTTTGAAGAGAATAAGCACTGTCATCAAATTGCAAGTCATCTTATTAATGATCAAAAACATAACATGGAGATTAAATATATCTGGACTTTTGAATGAATGACTTCTTGGAATAGCCTAAAATAGAATTTTAGGTGTAATAATCCAGAATTGCTGCTTTTAAAAGGACAAAAAGGAAAGGAGAAGGCTAACACGTTTCTGTTCCTTGTCCTTTGCAAGAGCAGAGCTGGTAGATTGTTTTGAAAAGGGAGGGAGTATTCTGGTCCCCCCAAGAAAACACTCAGACTATTTCTTCAAGTGTGATAGAAGAACTATATGAGAGCTTTTGCCTCAGTGAAATATCTCATGTTGTTTGCCTTAAATAAAGATAGAAGATGTAAGGACAAGGAAGTAGTCAGAGCTCCTGTACTCTTTGCTTGAGAAATGTCTGGAGCTGCAGGGGAGCTGATACAGAATATCTCAAGTAACATTACCAAAAACCTGACTGCCAGGAAAAGACACTCACACCATTTCCTCTTGGTGATTTTTGTGGCTGAGATTGTGGAAATGGTAATACAAGAACTCGTTATGCTGGCATTGTGTTTCCTGGGAATTCATCGTGTTATTAATTGCATAGAGCAGAAATGGGCCCAAAACATTTGATTCAGACTCAAAATTTAAGTGTCTCACTGTTTGAAGAAGTTTAAATTAATGAATCTGAACTTCCCGGTCACTGTAAAATTACAGAAATGATTGCTGCCTAATGTCGCCAAGGGAGTTAAAAAACGTAAGCATGTCAGATCAAAATACATGTAGCTTGATTTTAATGCAAGTCTTTTTATGCCATGCTGTATAATCAGACTGTACAAATGGCAAAAGAGCACATTTATCTCTGTATCTGTCCCCACCTTCAGCAAGATTTCAGTACAATGTCTCCCCAAAGCAGCAGCTTCTAAGAGAAGATATCTGGAGCAGCACGCTTTGTATTGCTCAAGAATTAAGTTTCTGATCCAAGTTCCTGTGATTATCAAATCATGTTTCCATACTGTAGGGTAGTCTGTTTATTCTGTGGTTTGAACTTTTTTTTCTGACAATTCAAGAACACCTGCCTATGTGAATATCTCTACTTTCAAATACAACATGTGTACCACAATATTACAGCAGTATTCAAGATGAAGGAGCACAAAAGGGAACCCAAATTGGACAATAGAAAAAGTTGCAATTACAACTTTAAAAATGACAACAAATCTCCATTAAGATTAGTTGCACTACTCCCTTTAAACTTCATTTAAATTTCAATTTAAAAAATGGCAATAAAATTGTTGCAGTAATAAAACCATCTTCATCTTTGCAAAAAAATAACCAGGAGGTTTTTTCCAAGTTTTGCTGTGACCTACTCTAAAAAGAGATTTTCACCATCAGCCCTGGAATGGACATTTGACTCCTTTGAAAAGCTGGGGAAGTATAATCAGAGCAGCTTTGCTAGGCATAGGTGCAGGATGCCACACATCAGATGTTTATTCAGTTAATCTGCAATGTGAAACTAGAAAGAGGAGGAGGAAGAGAGAGGAGCCATGACACAGTATTGTCAGCTCTTGTTTCTGCAATCCCCTCCCTCTCTCATTTCCTCTGAGCTGTAGGCCATGTCTACATGCAGAAGTCCCATCAGCTTTACTGAAACTGAGATTCTTAAGCCAACAACTTGCACATGTGCAGTCTGGTTTCAAATTAATTACTGGCTCAACCCAAAGTGATATGTCAGTCTTAAAACCCACAGAAAGCTCTTCCTGTCTTAATTGACACATGATTACAGAATTATTTAAACAGCAAAAATATTTAAAGACCTCAATCTTGCTGTCTCTGGGAGACAGAGTGGGCTCTTTGCTTGGGTCATGCAGTGCATATCCAAAGGCAAAAAGCACAGGTGGGAGGATTCAGAGAAGTTGGACGTACTAAACCAGTGAACCTGGTACAGCAGATGTTTATTTTTAGCACAGTAGTAGTGCACATGCATTCCCTGAAATACAAATCCAGCTTGCATGAAGCAGGCATGTTTCCAAAGATCTTTGGGAGAACGACAGACATGCTACAGTTGGAGTTTAGCTGCTATTCAGCTATTTGTCCTTTTCCATAAGATATTTCCTAGCTTCATGTTCATTTTTTTCTTGATAACTAGCTTCCTACTCGTTTGAGCTTGGAGAGGGAGGGGGCCTGGAGAAACAAAGGTTTTCCTGGTGGCTGAAAGAGAGAGAACACAACCATTTTCCCTTGATGATGAAAATAACTGTACGGTGTGAACTGGTACAGAGGTATTGGCATGGAAGCTGCTTTCCTTTATTAAGAATGTAGCAAGGTAGATCAAATTTAAATTGGGGTAGGTGCTGCAGACAAGCTGGCTTTGGGGCTGCCCGTGGCAGCTGCTGCCTCCAGGCTGGGATCAGCCTGCATGTTGCCAGTGGCAGAAGATCACAGCCCCTGCTGAAACCATGGCTGCTTTTTTGTCTGTGCCTCTTCTCTGCAGGTCTCTTGTCTGCATATTGAGACATTTTTATACTCAATGGCACAGACTCTGTGAGATATTGGACCAGGGCAAACAGTGTGAATGCCTTGCAAAACTGCAGCAGACTGTGGGTGGGTGCTAGCCAAGGAGTGAGGATGGGGAGGGTACAGATTCCTGATGATTAGCTGTGTCATTTGGATGCACAGGGAACTGGCTGCTGGTCCCACGGACCAAAGTTTATGTCCTAATTTGCCACCTGCCTTTTGTCTTCATCTGGACTATTTCTGCACTTGAGGCAGCAGATGCTGTCACCCTGCACAGCCCGCCCTCCCACACTGTCCCACAAACAGAGCTCTCAGTAAGACGTGTGATCTTGCAAAAGCCTTTAAACAGGGAACTATGTGGGCCAGCCCTGGAGATTTATACAGACCAGCAGGTGCCTACAGAGAGCATGGCACTGGCTGAAATTGATGGTGGCAAGGGTAGCAGGCATTTCCTTGCCACTGAGTCCTGCCAGCCTCAGATGACTCACCTGAAATCTGTGTAGCATTTCCTTCCCTCGCCTTTTAGGAGGCAGACAGTGATTTCACAAGATGCCATCTCACTAAATAATTTTCTGGTTAATGCTTAAGCACCCTTTAGATGCAAAATAATGAATGCATAAGATCAATAGGGGAATTATTGATCCTGTCAGAACCCTTTATTGCTAATTATAGCACTGAATGCTAACTGAAGTGGTTATTTGGTACCTACCAGTCAAAATAAGGTCACTAGTATGTTTACAAAAATCTCCCAAGCAACTTTAAATCTGTTATAGTATTCCACCTCATTTATTCCAAAGATATTTCACACCACCTGGATTGTTTGGGGTGAGACAATGCTTAAGTACAAGGTCCTGCACATGGGTAGAGATGAGCACAAGCACAAGTACAAGCTGGATGGAGAATGGATTGAGAGCAGAGCTGAGAAGAAGGATTTGTGGATGTTGGTTGATGAGAAGCTCAACACAACCCATGTGTGCTGGCAGCCCAGGAAGCCAACCAAAAGCAGAGTGGACAGCGGGACAAGGGAGATGATTCTGCCTCTCTACTCTGCACTCATGAGATCCCACCTGGACTGCTGCATCCAGCTCTGGGGTCCTCAATGTAAAAAGGATGTAGGCCTGCTGGAGGAAATCCAGGGGAGGCCACAAGAATGATCAGAGGGCTGAGGCACTTCTGTGAAGACAGACCGAGAGACTGGAGGTTGTTCAGCCTGGAGAGAACTCCAGGGAGATTTTACAGAAGCCTTCCAGAACCTCTGGCCTACAAGAAAGCCAGAGGAGGGACTTTGGACAAGGATATGTAGTGACAGAAAAAGGGGAAATGGATCCTAACTAAAAGAGATTAGGTTTGGATTAGATAATAAAAAATCTGATAATAATTAGATTAGATTTCCTATGAGGGTGGTGAGGCACTGAAAAAGGCTGTCCAGAGAAGTATGCCCCATCCCTGGAAGTATTCAAGGCCAGACTGGTTAGAACTCTGAGCAAACTGGTCTAGTGTAAAGTGCCCCTGCCAATGGCAGGGGTGTTAGAACACGATGATCTCAAAGATCTTTTCCAACCCAAACCATTCCATGATTTTATGAAGACAAATTGTTGTCCCTGTCCTCTCTAACAACAGAAAGCATTGTCAGCATTTGTGTGCATCTCCAGCTAGGCAGGAACTCACTACAAAGTTCTGTGTGTGTTAGGTACAGAACTTGTTCCCACCTTGGAAAACAAAAAGCTTTGAAATAATTTCAGAGTGTCTCCTTTACTTTTCCAAGGTCATTCCTCTTGCATTCATTAGGAGTTTCAGAGTTATTATATTCAATTATTATTGAGCAACTTGGATTTTCTGCAGCAAGGAAAGTTACAGTGGAAACTGTGTTTCACCTATAACTGAATCTATCTGGACCCTATAGTAAATTTATTTAATATCTGTATTTTTTAAAAGCAATTGGTTTATATAAGTCAAGTTAAAACCCTACTACTTATCTCTCTTTCATTAACAAGCATGAAGTGCATTTAAATTTGTTAGTCTCTCCCCTGAGGTCTCCAGGACCTTTTCTTTTTCATATTTTTACAGGGAACAGTTGTACTCAATTCAGATACAAATTATGCTGACATCTCCCAAAGTTTCACATAAGATGTTTCCCTTTCCTACTCTCAATAGAGTGGATTCTTTTTGCATGTGAGAGCTAAATTCAGGCTCCAGATATAACTTAGAGGTCTCCCAGGACATGAACCAGGGCAATTCCTAGTAGCTGACCAAGCTCACTCTATCTCTCAGTATCACAAACCAAAAAGCTCCACAGGGAAAATTTTTTTGCAACCACTATGCTCCCACCAGTCCTTTTTAGTTCTGTGAACTGTTGTTTTCTAATAACAAACATTGATTCAAAAATTCCAGCCAACTGGTCTGTCATGCCATTTATGTCACCCAGTATGCTGAGATTTACTACAGAACTCACTTTGTTTGCTGGACACATGCAGTTTAGGAGGCTGCTGTACTGCTGGGTACTATTCAAGGGATATTCTGCTGCCTGCACCTGCAGCTAGGATGAGAGAAAAATATGAGAAAAGATGATGGTGCTTTGGGGAAAAGGAGGAATTTGAGTAGAAAGCTGAGAATTTGTCACAGACAATGTTAAAAAGAAAAGCTGACAAGGCAGGATTTGGATGCCTTGTGGTCATCCATACTACCTGAGCTAACCTTTTTAAAATGATGCATACTTTCATTCTGGGATTCATTTCCACTAACTTTACAGTAGATGTCTAAAGGCATCTCTACTGTTAAGAGCAAGAAGATGGCAGTCCTCAGGCAGAAATCACCTTTTATTATATGGATATCTAAAACACTTTAGAAGTAGCAGTCTCATGTAGTTGTTTATTTCTCTCCATTGATTATTGTAGGGTGGGCTGAGAGAGAGTTCAGGTGAAGACATTGCAGATATCTACAGTTTGACAAGAGGAATCTCACTCTGCTTATGGCTGAATCACACACCATGTACCCATGAAAGAGTCTTTCAAATATAGGACAATCCAGAAAGCTCTGTTTCAAAGATACTTCATGGATGAATATGATTTTGGCTTCCTTACGCTTTCTCTCCATTGAATTGGTCAGCAATCCAAAAGAGGACGAAAAACTACTTCTGAAGAATCAGACCCTTGATATGGAAAGCAAACATTCTGGCAGGACACAGAGTGCCTAATATTCATGAACTGCTTTCTTTTTTTTTTCCCTTTTTATTTAAATAGAGATTTCCTTGTAACTTGCTCAGATGGCATACTCAATGCCTCAGGCAAGACTGTGCAGCTGCCTCTACAGCTTGCAAAGGACTTGGCTACATTACAAGTGTCATATTTTCTCACAGATAAATTGTTCTTGAATAACATTGCCTAAGTAATAGGGTTTCCATCAGTATCAGCTTTGCATACCTCCTTCCTTCTTTTCACCCTCCTTTTATCATACGACATGTTAACTGTGACCGCTGCAAAGAAGTTCCTTTTATGATTTAGTTCCCACTGAGTCCCTCTTGCCATCTCCAAGGGAATGGATGGCATATGGGATCATGTTCCATATTCCACCCTGGTGCCTTTCTTTTAGCACCTGCTTTAAAAATACAGGGCCACGGTGCAATGGACAAAGTTTAGTTAGAGCCCAGAGCAGTTGTTAAACAGTAGGCTTGTGACTGAAAGGAACTGTCCTCACTCAGCTTTGCCACTTCCAGGAGTCCTTCTTGCAACTCCCAGGTCTTGTGAGGACTCGCTGAAGGCAAGGGGGTGGATTTTGTGCATGTGTGAGTTAGAGAAGTGTGGGTTTGAAGATTCTAGGAAAGGAACTGACTTCAATGTACCAACAGAAATGCACCTATTTTTGTTTATCTAAATAAAATCTCTTATTTCACATTAAATATTTAGTTTATATCCTCTCTTTTGCAATGTTGAGAAGGGACAATATATAGCCATTTTTATCCTGAAGGAATTCTATTCTCCAAATTAAACTCTTCCTCTGTTCAAACAATTCCCCTGATGACACAAATTACGTGTCATGAATAGCAGAAGATCAGACTCTGTAACCTCCTGGAGACTATGGGAGAGGCACAGAGCAGGTTGTTACTGCACTTACAGACCATTCACCCATCTCCCTGTCCCTAAACTGGCTAAACAAAAGATTTCAAACTTGCAATATGCAAAAAAGACTTGAAATCCACCACATCCTCATCCACAGGTTGGCAGCCCCTCTCTGCCTCTGCAGCTGTTCCTCACCCCACGTGCACCCAGACTGAGCTACCCTGCTCAGAGCTGTGCCAGCAAAAGCTGCAGCTTCTATTAAACCAGAAACATGACAATCTTCCTCACTGGCTCTCAAAACCAAGTACTGAAAATCCTAAGGAACCCTGGCACTGTGTTTGATCTCTTTTTAAAGTTAAATTTTGAATAGATGGAGTTGTCTGCTGCTAAATGGGAGCAGAAGGGTTTGTTGTCTTACCCAACTCTACAAAAAAAATTAACCAAAGCTTTGCCAGAATAACCGACAGGAAGAGCAACACAAGCATAAGCTAATATTCACAATATTTGCAGCACCATGTCATCTAGCTGAAGACAGCAGGATGACAGAGTGGATAAAATGCCAACATTTTCTGCAGATTTTCTGTGTTACTGCCCGTAACATTGTTCCCACTGATGGGGGATAAAGTGAGGGCAACAACCAGGGGAAATTTTAGCCAATGTTTAGTAACATGGCTGCAGCCCAAGTCACCATCCAGAATGTAATTCCACTCCTCTGAAGACTCAGCAGTGCTCATTGCAGCAGATAAACAAGTCACTCTGTTACCCTGAGGCGTGACAGATACTGCTGTGAAGCTGCCTGGATGGAGAAGAAGGGATCCAGTGCAAGATCCAAGCCCGCATTCCTACCTGGGAAGGCTGAAGAAAAAAAACTATCTCAGCTTTCTACTAGGTGCTGTCTTATCACAGGCAGAGCACGCATCCCATATCTGACCCCAGGGCACCAAGGCAGGACTTGAAACTGTGTTCACTGCCACCAGTGATGTCTTTCTCTCTTCTTGCCTAGGCAGAATATGTAGAGGGTGCAAGCAGGGTGCTTCGGGGTCACTTCTCTGCAGTGACATGGAAATTTTAGAATTTGGGTAGAGAAACACCATCCCTTTCCACTTTCTCTGGAGCCCCTCAAGGCCAGGAAGGAAAATCAATAGATTTCCTTGCTGGAAATCTATCTGCCTTGCTAAAGTCCACAAGCAGATATCCTTTGGACATAACAACTCTGCACAGTTCTGCATCAATACTTTCGCATTTTGTATACCACCAGGCCCTTATATATACCTGCAGCACCATTCAAATTTTTCTACTTGGGGAAAAACAAACAAACAAACAAAGTAAACCACATCCAAGCTAGCAAAACAAAATAAACCCTTTGAAGAGTTTTAGGTGTTTTGGTAGGAAAGAATGTTAAAGCCCCAGAGAAATACCTTGTATGGCATGATAACTGGTGAACTCTGCCTGAGCCTGAGATATATGCCTCCCCATAATGCTTTTAGAAAATTGATGAAACTTGCACTCCTTAGAAACTTAAGTTTTTAAATTTTTTTTCCACAAAGTAGAGAGACAAACTCTCAAAAGGTATCAGCAGCATCCCAGCACAGAAGGAATGCAATTTGTCAGACAACAGCACTGTGAAATACATCACAGCTGAAACTATATGGACTTTACAGAAACTGTGGCCAGTTAACACCTCATGTTAGAATTTTACTGAAGAATAATTAATAGGCAGGATGTCCCTACCCCAAAAAAGCATATTTAACTTTTCCTGAACCACCATAAATTTCACCATCTGCCATCTTGCCCTAACATGCTCCCTGACTCTTGAGAAGGCACAAAACCACAAGCGAAGATTTGAGTGTCTCTCTGACTACCAGAGTTCAAAGCATCTGTCAGCTACACCATGTACCAGAACACAACACACATGGACTACTTGAAGTCATGCACTCAGTAGTCAATGCTTCTCTCAGACTATTTATACTTCCATCTTTTGGGGACAGAAAACAACATATAAATTAATGCAGGGTTAGATTCTGCCACAGAAATTTTTTATCATGCCCCTAGTTTGGTCCTAAGTTAAGGCTCTATTTGATTAAAATAGAATAACAAATAATGCAGAGAAAGTTGCATGTTACTTTTAAGAAGCTCATGAGCTGAAGAGGCAGCTAAATTCACAGCAAATTTCAACCTCTGTGAATCATTCAGAATTACAAGAATTCTAAAGTACATTAAATGTTCTCCTCAAACAATTACTTGCTGAAAAATCAAGCCTGAGTGCTCAGTTAAGATACAGTTGATTCATGTTTGTGGACTCCTGTGCAGACTTTGGTCAGCAAATTGGCCTCAGTGAGTTCTTTGTGAAGAAGATACTAAAGCTCAGACCCAAATGCTTTCTCTCCTTGCTGAGACCATCACGTCCTGAAGTCTGCTTCTTCCCAGGGTGTGCCACCCACAGATGCACCATATGCACGTGCACATCAAGTCCATCACCTGTGGGATGAAGGGGACCTGCTGCCTCCCAGTCAGACATGACTGGGGGGCTACAGATGTGAAATGGGAAGTGATACTTAGTGACCTGTCTAGGATTTCTGTGTGTAAAACAGCCCAGGCGTAGTTACTCTTACAGGAGCTCTGGACACACCAAAGGAAATCTGCTCCTCCTGAGCCCTGGGAATGCCTCAAAGTTTTACACTCACTCCTGCGGATAATGAATTGCACTTTTGTACTTTCCCGCTTGCTCACTGATGATTCTTACGCAAACCATTTGTGACACTAGCAACAGGACAAAACCCAAAACCCACAGGTATTGCCACTTAAACCTGTGACAAACCACAGCCACAGCCCTGAGCAGCCTCAGGTCACCCCAGCCCACAGGGAAGGTGCAGAGATGGCTTGCAGCAACACACACCAGATGTCAGGACAGATCTCCCCTATGTTTTTGTTATTCCTTACTGAGACCACAAGGATTACTTCCCATTTCTTCTTTGCAAGCAGCTGAGTGTTTTGTCCATGTATCACTTTTCCATTGTCAGGCTGCTAATTGAAACTTAAAGACCTTCATTAGCCACTTCCCATGGACCGAATGGTGGATTCACGACATAGGAAAGAAAGGACATTGACTAATGAAACCTGACAAGTCTCCCTGAGAAATCCTCCAGGATTTCTGACCTCAGCAGCTTGCTTTGTCAGAGATAACCATCCCATGGTAGAGTCAGCAAAAGTAATATGCCTCAGATTCTGAATGGCTGTCAGGCCTCAAACATTTAAGGTCTCCACACAGCAAGGATATTCCCTTGCCAGCTCTCTGCAGAATTTATTTTACTTTTTCATCTACTTGTTTGCTCTAAAAATTTCCATTTTCTCACCGGGCTGTGTACTGCTGCTTCTTTTTTATGCTGTTTACTCATGTGCAAGGAAACCAAATGTAATGGCCCACTTTCCATTTATTGTCTGGTTTTGCTACCAGGCTCTCTGCCAAATGATTTCTGGATTTCTAAAGGAGCAGGGAATAAAACGTAAAGGAAAGAAGAGGAACATTCAGGTGAACTCCACAATCACTTCCCCTCAGCAGTGATGTTATTAAGAGCAAGATAAAGGTGTCAGACACAAAAGAGATGTGGGCTCAACATGCCTTTGAATGAAACCTGCAGTGTTGTGTGGCCAGGCTCCTACTCCCTGTTGCGGGTCGGGCTCCCTGGGTTCTCCTCACACGGCATTTTAACCCCTCGCTGGGCAGCCGCACACGAAGCCAGGCGCGCCGGGAGCCGCTCTTCTTCACCGGGAGCGGCGCTCGGCCTCACTCACGGAAGGCGAGAGGCTGCCACAGCAAGATGTAATATTCGGGTAATTGCTGTTTTTCTCAGACGCATCAGGTGAAGGGAAACCTTTGTCGCTTCTGTGAGCAGTCCCCAGCAATCACAGGCGCTGATGGTGCTTGAGGGACTGCCGCGAAGTCACCGCTCGCCTGTGACTGCTGCTAATGAGCGAACATTGGCTGTAGGATTGCTGGAAGCAGCTCTTCCAGAACACTTTCAGACAGCCTGCTTTCTTATCAAACACCAAATTGTAGAGCTTCTTTTTAAGAAAGGAAAGGAAGTTTTCCGCTGAAATTTGCCTCGTGGCTGTAGAATTAGCGTATCGACTCAGCAATTAGCTAGTGGTGTAGCCTTTTCCTTTGAAAACCCAGCCCCTTCCATCTTCCCTTTTGCTCATATAAAGCAAGCAAAGCCAGGCAAGGCAGCCAGGACTCATGTTGTGATTCGTAATCGTAGGGCTGAGAATCTATTTTCATTGACTGGACAACAGACAGAAATGGTGACTCTGCAGCTGACTCCCAGGACAGCATGTGAGATATGCATGGCACGCTGTAAGCTTTGTAGTCTCCTTTGCAGAGGAAAATTCCCTAGATAAGGACAACGGCAGGGAAGCAAAGGAGGACAGACTGACAAGTCTTACAGCAGCACAAGTTCTTAGAAAATGCTAAGATCTCTTTTATGGATAGAAATAATTTTCATAAGATGAAAAAAGAAAACGAACAAATGTTTAAACATCTGAACTTGAATAATTTGTTTAAAGTAAACCCTCACAAAGCACAAATGCAAACAATCTTACTTCACCACAGCCTTTCTGGATCAAGACATGTCTCAAAGCAGATATCTTAGCACCTACAGAAATAGTGACAGACAAAGAAAAGGGAGAAACTTTAACTCTTATCTAGCTTAGGTGCCTTGGCAAAGATTTTTCTTATACTCAAAGACCAGAACAGAGCTGTCTTCCTCTAAAAATAAATAGAATTGTTTACTAGAATTGTTTACAGTGATTTACAGGTAACTTAGAGTGTATTGATCTCACATCTAAACTGCATAATCCTTAGTAATCAGAGAGACTCGTAAGTTGAAGGACAGAAAAGGAGAGTTTTCCAGTATTTTACTTCTACCACACACTGAAATGTCATGTACTGTCTGGATATCTCAGTTTACACGATGACATACTCAACAAATCGAGCTTTATATCAGGATATCATTAAATTAAAAAAAAAAAAAATGGGGCTCAATGCTCTTAATTCAGAAAACACAAATTCTCCAATTCATCACTTTATTAATACAAATTCTCCAGCTTGCAAACTCTCTAAATTACCTGTTGCTCTCTCTGTGCCTCCGTGGTTGTGCCAGTACATGTTGAGATATGGCATCAGATGTATGTTGGACCAAAAGCAGAGCTGAATGGACAGTCACCCTTGCCCCTTGCCACAAACCAAACTCTTAAAAAACAGAGGCTAGGTGAGGGGTGGAACTGCTAGTTCTCTTGCCTCGCTCAGGAGAAGATTTCCTCGCTCACTTAAGCCCAAATCAGGTAACAACCAGTGATTCATTTTTCTAACACAGGGAGATATGTGATAAACATAGGTATAAAAATATATTACCAACAAAACTAATAAAATACAGCACAATAGTACAACCATCATAGGATGTAATATAAGAAGCAATATGCCATTTGCAGATGGTGCATATCTCATAAAAACACCATACCAATGATGTTCAGAAGTTGGTTCTATTTCTGTTGCAATTCTTACAATGCAGCCAAGTATCATGTTTGATAGCAGTGGTCACCTGTTTTGGACAAATAATAGCCATTTCATATTTGGTTATTAAAATTTTCAGTTCGTCAGTTTGAGAGTACACTCTGTCTTGTACTGGCCCTAAGGGATGTTGTAGGCCAGTCTGACACCAGCCCTGGTGTGAAGTTTGCATTATGGTCTCTGTTTAGCTGTCTACAGGTCTTTAATGACATGAGGCATTTTAAGATTAATTTTTTACTTCTCATTACCAAACTACAATTTGATAGCCAGTAAATTAAATTAATTTAGCCCAAGTTGTCAGTTTCACCCATGGCTGTAATTGCTGAGTTTTCTCTTCCTGTCCTTTTCTCATCCCATGAGATTTTCATTATATTTTTTCTGGCTGGGGAGGGTAGTGATAGAGTGCCTTTGGTGAGCACCTGGTATCCAGCCAGGGTCAAGCTACACAGCTGCATAGCAAAGAATTCATTTAATTCTGACACAGGATTAAACCAACCTGGATGTGGTATGTGTAGGGTAAGCATTATGCAAATTGTTTACTATTTCAACCCAAATCACAGGGAATTTCCACCCTTCAGAGGCACGTGCCATGGGTTTGACAGAGTATACTTGCTGAGTAGCCCAAAGAACTTTTCCTTCCCTAAGATCTGTTAGAATATGGACAATACAGCCCTTTATTCTCTTACAAAATCTACGTGTTACCACTCAGTACTGCTCCATGACAAAAAGAGTTCTTAGAATATCAATTATATTTTCTGCAGGGAAAGTAGCTTTGTAGCTTGGTGTCTCCTGACTGAGCTTATAACTATTCTAGCAGGTAATGGCTGGGCAGGGAAATCTGGATTTGAGTTCACCCTCAGGCTATAGATTTCACTACATTCTCCTTTCTTCCTTAGTAATCAAATACCCAACTAAAGTGAATTACCTTATCTCATCTGTGTATAAACCTAAATAAATGGTTTTATCCATAAATGATGACAGAATATTATTGTGCAGAGCTTCATTCCTCATGTTAGACTTAAATTCACATTTCATGGAGTAGCCAGAAAAAGGCAAAACATTTCAGTAAGATATAAAATCAGGAGTGTCATCACTGTCTGCTATTAAATAGATAGGACAATGTTCTGTAAGTGAAGTGCTAGCCTGGTAAGTCTAACAAACCATCTCTTTGTTTTACTTTGCTGGCATCAACACCTCCATCGTCAAACACTTAAGTTTTTGTCACTAAGACCACTGTACCGTATTTTTTGAACACAGTGTAAAAGCAGCTTTACATTTTGTAGACTATGGGTTTCCTATTTGCTGAACAGTTTACAAATTTGAAGACACATACAACCCACAAACATAGAATTCTTTATTTCTTGGCACATAAGTTGGACTAAATATTGCATTCAGTATTAACAATGACCCATGGAGAAGTGAAAAGTTAAAAGAAAGCTGCTCAGGGATTATTTTAGAGAAGACACAGTCTGGGAGGACTACAAGCTACTGAAGTCTCTACGTTTAAATAAACATCCAGAGTCCTGTTTGGTTACCTCATAGTCTGCTGTTAGGAGGAGACTCAACCACACATCCTTTTATCTAACTATTCTGGGCAGAATTCAATTTCTGTGCCTGGTCCAGGATGTTCTCCCAGCTTTCTGGTCTGCCAACCATCCTTGAGATTGGCGTCTCCCCAGTTCAGCCACCTAGGCAATGCAATTGGGATCTCCAGGCTCTGCATCTCTCTCTACAACGTAGCCAGATTTCCAGAGAAACCCCTTGCAGGACAATATGATTGGAGACTGCAGCATAATTCTGCATTAATGGACACTTCAGCTCCAGCAAGAGCATTACCATCCTGTTCTCCTGCCACCTCCTAAAGCAGGCTCACCCTTGGCAGCCCCATTCTCCCAGCAGTGTAGGGTGCCTTTATCTAATGGACCACTCACAGTCATGACTGACAGCAGCAGCAGAAAGCCATCACCTCTAGAAACTTGCTGTTAGAATTTTATGCATCTTCTTTTTTCAGATTCTTTGAATGAAAATCTAGCTATTCTTGGAATTTCAGTGAAAATATGGGAATGGTTCATTGTCATTGCATGGAGCATAACAGACACTCTATAGCTCTAATAGGAATATCCTTGAAGTCCATATCTGGTCATTAGCAGTTACTTAGCCCATTAGCAAGCAGGTTAGTGTCACATTTCAAAGCTAGGAAATGAAAGGTCATAATGCCATGGAACTGCTGTTGAAATAATTTTTGCAGAAACATAAGTTTAGATTAATTTTCAATACTTATAAAAACCCATCCAAACTGTATTTTACCACATGGTCCCACCATAACCATTGCAAAGTCTTTCTGGCTCTGAATAAAATTAATGTGTTTGTATCAATTTCCACCATGTGCAATTTTTCCAATAGTTGTAAAACAATACAAAAATGTTTTCTTTCTTCAGTTTTGAACAGGCCATGACAGAACCAGAAACAGGAGCCAATTCTGAGAACATCTAGAATGTAGGTTTAAATGAACTGTCTCATATTATCACCTGATTTTTCAGCACTCTGAATGTTGTAGTACTCTAAGCTGTGGCTGCTTAACACCTCTTAACACAAGGTACAGCTTTCAAGGAGAAACAACTTGCATATATTTTCCACACATCAGCAGTGTTTGGTTGGTCATTTGGTTTGTGGGTTTTTATTTTTTGATAATTTGTGAGAGGGTTTGGTGTCTGCTTTTTATGATGTTCAGAAAAGATTCAGATGACCATTTACCTTTATGGATGAGATCTGTACATGTACAGAAAGGACATTGAAAGAACTAATGAGGGTCTTTAGCACAGAAATTGTTTCCACCCCAATAAATTCAACATATTCATGGTGTAAGAGTATTTGCAGCCCTGACCCAAACGGGGAGAGTGAAGGGAACACCTGCATCAGGCTAAATAGGAGCATGGTCTGCATCAGCCAGTGCTAAAAGAAGCTCCAGACCCTTTGCTGTGTCTGCTGCTAAAGCTTTTATATACAGATGGATATACTCATACACACACATTCATTATTTATTTAATCAGCTATTATCTTTGTTTCTGTATTTCGTTATGAATAAACATTTTTATCATCTGCTGATTTAAAAACACTATCATTTTGTGGCCATATGTATCATATAGAAAAGCTGTATGAAGAATAAATTTCCTTTAATAGTCAAATACATTTTTAAAAATATATTTATATAGGATAGCTGGAACTTCTCTTGAAAAGAAAACTGAAAGAATGCAGAAGAACATGGGGCTGATATGGGGGTGGTAACTGAAGATGACAACAGAAGCAAGAAAAAATGCTTTAAATTAATGCTGTGCCTGTAAAAGAGAATGGCAAAGCTGCATCTAAAAATAATACTAATGAACATGTCATTACAAGATATAGTCACAGTAGTATTCTGGACTTCAACAACAACCCCAGCAAAAAAAACCCCACAATATTATCCAAAAATTAAAAAAAAAAAAAAAAAAAAGTACAGAAGACATGGTTTCTGTTTTCACCAGAACAGCAGCTTTTTGCCAAACACCATCAATAGGAGTTACTTTGCACTGTAAAATATCTTTGTTGCAGCAGCCACCATAGAACTTAATGAACTTGTTCACTTTTGCAAGACAGACTTTGGATCGTTTTCTACTATCCCTTGATTTCTCACAGCATAAGCACATTAGGTTGGTACATAACATTAATCACAGTTTTTAATTTGGATCCCTATTAGTTTCTTTAATATTCAAAGCAGCCCTGCTAGAGAGAAAAACAATAGCTCCAAGGCAACGGAAGCTGTTCACTTCTCTGGTTAATAATATTTCCCAGCCTCTCTTTCAGGCTGATGGTGAATTACAGAGACACTTGGCTGGATCCAGATGCCTCTCCATTTCTCTTTGTCCTTCAGTGCACACAGGGATGCAGGGAGAAGAGGGAAGGTGTAGCCCAGGCTGGAGCTGGGGGCTGCAGAAGCAACCCAGGTGTGCCAGGGGACGCCAGCACAGCTCTCTGACCTCGGTCCAGGACACATCACTGCAGCCTTGTCCTCTTCCTGGGTGCTCGAGCAGTCAGCCAAAATTGTCATACAAACCAAGGACCCCGCAGTGGACCAGGGACCCTTGACTGCACTCCGCTACGTGCTTCCTCAGTGGCTGAGCACTTCTTACAACTGTACTTGAGTGATGGCAAACACTCTCCGAGTTAATTAGTCTGCTTTCAATTACTAGGATAATTAACACCTCATTTAAAGCAGAAAATAGTTCTCTTAATTTCAGTACTGTATGACTAAATCTGAGTTTGCCTCCAGCCCAACAGCTCCCAAAAGCCTTGACCTGATAGTGCTGATTGGGATCGTTACCCCAAACAAATTACAATACTACAAAGACATTCCAGTTCTGTCTGTTCCAAACTTTGCAGGATTTTTCAGGACTCTCAACACATATTTTCCTCAAAGAATACCCAGGGCATTGCAGAAGATTCCCTGTACAACCATACAGAGAAAAACTCTGCTGGCTGCAACAGTAGCAAAGCAAATGACCACCACAGGAGACACTGTCTTCATTTAGTTACTTTTTATTTTCATAGGGAGCATAGAAAAGGTGCTGATTCAGCCAGTGATCAATCCTTCAACAGAGCCATCTTCAAAACTGAATCTGTACTTGGAGAGGGATGAACCTGAATCGCTTATCCAGGCAAAAGACCTCTGTTTTGAGGAAGATTTTTGTGCAGCAGGTGTTACAGTAAGGGGAAGTGGGGAAGTTTGCTAATGCATACAGGAAACAGAAGACCTTCAAAAGCATAGTTTCTTCATGAAATATAAGTAACAGAACCTGCTTTTTGGAGAGATTCTTATTCAGTTTAAAGCTGAACAGAGTCAGATTTTCCTGTGGAAAGGTTAAACGAGCATTTAGATCTCTTGCATTTCATTTGATGAAAGCAAACACCCCAGGAGGCAAAAGTTATTTAATCGACAGCTAGCAATCACTAGTATTTCTGATTATATAAGGGACCCATTTTCACATAGTTAAAACAAGTATTTCTCCTTTCTGCTTTGGTGTTTTAACTCAATTGATTTTCAGGAAAGACATTTTCAATACAACTAAACTTTGAACATGGCAGTGACTGTGATGTACTGTGTCCTTCAAATATGTGCTTATTTTTGTGTTCCTTCACTTAGACTGGGATAAGCTTACGGGCTGCTCAAAAGCTGAATAAAGATTTCTGCTCATCAAAGCAAAGATTTCTGCAGATTTGGGGAAAATGCCTGTGCCACACTGCTTGAAGGGTGCGATGTGATTGAGTTATTAAAGATGGAGTCTTCATGCTGTAGCCAAAAGGGGAATGTTAAAAATGAATGACAGTCCTGCCTGAAATGAGTATATAACTATACATGCAGCCTTAATATTCTTCTAGCATTGCTTGGAGTTTTTGCATAAAATTTCTTGCAGCAGGAACTTTTGGTTGCTTGACAGATACAAACTGACAGTCTACAGGTGAAAAACTTTCTGCCACATTACAAGTTGCTTGACTCATTCAGGACCATGGTGACAAGGACACATTATATGTAGGCAGTCACCTTATCAGGGCCAAGCTGCAAAAATCCTCCTAAAAATGGCATCATAGACTTAAGAAAGCTTGTGTCATGCTTAAGGATGTGTAGAATTTGATTCTATGCGCAGGGCCTCCTTTCATGTTTGATTGCTCATTTTTTATTCAGCAAGAAAATAGCCTGTCAGTCGTCAGCAAGGATAAGCTCTCCAGCACTGTAATTCTGAGAGCAGTTGTTGATTTTACAAAGAGAGGCCAACCTCCTCCTTTTATTCTGGGCTTGATACAACTTTGGAAGTGTTATTAAGAATTTAAAGCCTAAACAGAATATATATAATTTCTTTCCTGAACATTTAGGTATTTATCATACCTGTTTACAGCCAAAGATTACCTTTGGGGTTTTTTTCCCTCACAACAGAAATGAATAGAGCAAAACTAATATAAAGAATGAAAGCAACATTGTGAAGTTTGCTTTTATGTGCATCAAGGAAAATCATCCAGGCCCAGCAAGAGACAGAAAGATTTCCACCTAACTACAGTCTGGGGTTTTTGTTCCTTAGTGTCTCAACCTTCAGATAGTAGCTAAAAATATCACTGAACGACTCAGTGATTTGGTCTAAAGATTGAACCAATGCACTTCTTGTGTTAGAACCTTTTTGGTAACACAGCCACATTCTTTATTGTGATGAAAAATAAGATAGTTTAATTTGTCTATCATCTTATATTTCCTAGAACTGCGATCATTGTGAAATCTCTTAGAAACACGCTAGACCATTGCAAAAAGGCTGAATTTTATGGCAAACACACATGATATCAATTTAAACATCCAAACAAGGCATAGGGTCAAGACCCATCAGAGTTAAGAATCTGGCTCTGTTTCTATCTTAGTAGTCCAGTGAAATCCTTAGGTTATGGCATATGCGCTACTGTGTTATGCTATGTGCTTTTTAGACTGCTAATTCCTTAAAATACAAACTACATTGAAAATTGCATTGGAAAATAAAAATTATTTCATTCTGCCATGCTCTGCAAAAAGTTATCTTGCTTGGCACAGAATCAGTCCCCCATTGTGCAGGATTTGTGGGTTACTCTTTGGAGATGTCAAACAATCTTCACTGCATAATTGAGGGATTCTGGGTCACTCTCTTGGTGTTAGATGCTTAGTAGGTGCTCTGGATCTGACTATGATTCACATTTCAAAGAATGCTTAAAACATTATCTTACTAATTTCATAAATATTTATATGGTATGCAGCAGGGAAGCAACAGTCCTGATTACAAGCTACTCACAGGAGGCACCCCTGCAATCCAAGTGCTAAAAAACCAGATTGTTATAATTGTAATTGCTGAATACCTCGAGCTTATGGAGAATTTTAGCACCTGTCACAGAATTATAGTGTCTTAGTCATCCTTGTATTGACAGAATGTTTGAAAAAAGTCACCTCCTTCAAATAAACCTAATATTAAAGCTTGACTTATGGATATTGTAGTGTTTGTTGATCAATATTTCAAACACTTTGTATTTGATTGTATATTTTAGGTAACTGTTTATGCCTCGTATACTCTTCTCCTAATTTTTTTCTGTGTTTTCAAAACTGAAATTATATTTATCATTTTAGTCCTTATTTCCTCCCAGAACACTGTGATTTTGGGGTGAAGAAGGGGACTATCACAGCAATTGATGGTACCTGTGAAAGAAGCCACAGTAAAACTTTGAGCAGCCATGTTTCCACTCCCATCACAGCAGTGACAGTGACTGTGTACTCTGCAGAGTGTTGTCCCTCCAGCAAGATCAGAAGAAGACACTTCTTCCTGTGCTGCTCCCCATTCTGCTCACAGACATCCGGGCTTGGCATCTTGAACAAAGTAACTTTTATACAAAACATTTGCTGTAGAACCAATACCTACCTGGAAGGAAATACCACTTCTTTATTTTATTACAGACTTCTCATCTACACTTAAATAAAATAGTTTGTATTATGACTGCACTAAGATTGGGATATATAAAATTATATATTGCTGAAAATGTCTCCTTGCTTCAAGGAGATGTGGAGACACTCAGCACCTCTAGTAGAGTTTATCGGAAGTTGGCACATCAGGTCCAGAAAGCCATTAATACAGGATTTAGCTTTTGATCCACACTTAAGTGTCAGATAGTTGGATGAGGTGATCACTGAGGTCACTTCCAACTTTATTTTATTCTAAATTTTATTTTATTCACATCATTCCTCCTCCTAAAGGTGCATATGGAGGAGACATATCAGTCTGTCTAGTTGTTCTATTTTCTGAAGCATTTACTTTTTATAAAACCAGAAGTACTAAAAGAGAATTATAATTTACAAAGTTAAAATACATGCTTTAATCTGCTCCCCCTGAAAACTTGCTTCCTGCTGTACTCTTTGCAAAATTGTAATGTTGCTCTTTGCTCACCAATTCCAGAAAAAGGCATATAAATTCATTTAGAAGTGGGCTGTGTACCCACACCCAAAAGAATAACTCAGGTTGTCAAGTAGATACTAAGATGAGTACAACCATCACAGCTTGAGTCCTGGCTTATCATCAAAATCACAGTGATTTTGTGGCACAATGGTTTTTGCTTGAATAATACCTATTTGTCAAAAAAAAAAAAAAAGCAGAAGAATATTTCTTATTTGTTGAAGTGTCTCAAATTAAAAGGAATTGAAGACTCCTTTTATTAAAGTTATTTGGTCAAAATAAACACACAACATTCTGCAGTAATCAAAATTATTTATTTCCCACATCCACATTTTCTCCCTACTACTCAGCTGACAATACTGTTTCTTTATTTTAATATTTTAGATTGTTCTAGATAAAATTTTTTTTAAGGATCCCCTTTCTCCCTTAATTAGAATTTTAAAATCACCAAAACTTTCATAGTTTAGAGAAACTGTGCAATTAACAGTCAGAATCACTGGAATGTAGCTTGGGGAATCAGAAAAGAATACTCTTACTGACAGTCTGTTTTCTGACAGTCGTCTATGAAACTTTCATTAATGATGTTCATTATTCTGTCTACATTACATCTGTGTCATGAAGATGTCTTTAATGCTTTAAAGATACTGGGAAAATTCCACTACATGCAATATCCACTGACATGAAGCACATCAGTGTGATATATGATTAGAAAAGGTTGCTACCAGTCTGTTCAGCTGATTTTCAGATATGAAATAAAGTCATGTCATTCTAAAACAGGGTCAAATTAATCCATAGTGAACAATTGTTTGTTCACTCTCATATGCACTATGTTTATTATTATTTCCTCCCTTAGGAATCTTTTAAGAGCAGGACTGATATTTCAATTCTATTGCTTTCAGAGGACTAAAGCCATTATTTTGTTTTCTGTGTTTATCTTTATTTATTGCATGGGATTAATTTTGGTTTGGTTTTTTTTTAATTTGTATTACTGAAATTGTTAAGCTGCACTGCTATGTTAAAAGTACAAAAATTATGGGTAATATAGTGAAAAGTCTAAATGGAATGTGACTGAACAGAATGTATTTAACAACTAAACCAACTTCATAATCAGTATGGAGGTACTTCTTCAACAGAGATATCGAACCTCTCAGAGAACAAAACACTCAGTGGATGTCTGCAGTTGGCAGAAGTTACAAGTTAAGAAAAAAATATAATTTACTCTGTAGTTCTCAAAGGTTTTGTGCAGCACGGGGAAATGGGCAGACAGGAATCTTAGTATTTAAAATGCGTGACTGTCCCCTCCTGTGAGCAAACAGCCAGGCTCACTATTAAAAGCTTTGCTTTGCTTTTAGTTATGTCAGCAAGAAATTATTTTAGCAAGAACTTTGAATTTAAAAACAAAATACTTGTAGTTTAGACAGCCATTTAAGCTAAAGCTCAAGGGAAAAATATGTTGCGGTTTTGTCTTTTTTTTTCCCATACAGAATCTTTGGGAAGCTGCTAAACCTGGCCGAGTACATGCATGCATATACATATGTATATGTATTAAATATATGTATTTTTTACACATATATTTCTCTTTTAGCCAGTAGTAAAACGTATCTTGAAGAAAAGAGGTTATGGACATACCCATCTACTGCAGCCAAGGCATCTACAAGGATGTGCTTGGGAACCACAAGACAAGTATGTCTGCACAGTGACTATTATCCAAGATTCCAAAGTCCAAATAATTTCTATTGCCAGCAAGAAGACTGTCCAAATTTGCTTTCTCCTGTCCTCTCTCCCCTAAGCTCTGCAGGCAGGAACCACCCCCTTCCCACTCTCCCTCCTTCCCTCCTATCTCTTCCCATTAGAAATGTCACTACCCCATCTGCTGCCCCTGAACTCACTCGTGCTGGCAGGAACTCACTCATTCAGCATAATGTGCTACACAGACCCTTCCAAGGCAATTGCTAGCATTTTCCACCAAGAAAAAATGTTGTGCAGAAGGGAATAATGCTGCCATGGTTCTCTTTCGATGCCTGTAAAACAGATCAGGACACATCTCCTGTGTCATTGAATCCAACTCCTTCTTGCTGCAGGGACCATATAGTTTATTTGTTCCATTTGAATTCGTGTGCCATCCAAGCTAAGTGGTGACCAAGAGAATTGCTTCCCTGGAACACAAGAGATGCTACTGTAACACCTGAATTACATACAATTATCTTTGTGTATCTATCTCAAATGATGTTACAATTCAACCAGCAAATGTACATTGTTGTGGTCAGCAGGCCTTCACTTACTTGAAATTATGAATACTTTATGGCTTTTATCAAATAAAACTGTAATAACGCAGCTCAAAAAGTGTGCTCTCTTATTGAAAACCACATTGTACAGGAACTGCTTCTTCTCATAATTACATATTTGGCAACAGAGGGTGAGGGGTGAAGAAAAGCTATTTTCCCATCTGCAGAAAATCCTGACAGCCTCTTAAAAACAACAGTAATGAGGGAGAGAAAAGAGGTATTTGTGAAGGCTTTAGATATTAATTTCATATAAATATGCCAAACACAAAACCTTCCTTGATTTACTTTTGTTTGCACAGGAGGAGGCTTTGCACAGTTCACTGGAACTCCTGGCAAAATACAAGGATCTCAGGGCATGTAGCTCTCACAGAATATTTTAAGAAAGAAATTCTTAGTTGATGTTTTATTTTGCAGTATTCACACCGTTCCAACTCTAGACAGAGGCGGAAAATGAAGAAGCAAAAAGTGGATTGAAGTTTACTGAACCAACAAAGTGAAGAAAAGGGAAATATTCAGATTAGTCTTTACAGAGCCCAAGCAATTCACACCATCTTAAGTGAACTCCTCTTTGTTGTGGAAGTTTGGAAAGAAGTGATAACTCTTGTTAGCTCTGGACAACAGAGGCAGGCAGGAAGGCAGGAAAGCAGGAAGGCAGGAAGGCAAGAAGGAAGGAAAACTTTTTAAGAACTCTGTCCCAGGAACCAGACGTGAAGAGCAAAGCTCTGCCTTCAGCTCAGCCCTTCCCCCTAGAGTATCACAGCAATTTCAGGATAAGCCGTTTGCAAGATCTGACACTTCACAAAATCTGTATGCTCATGTCCGGGGGAGAAAGTGGTGTGGAAGTCACCAGCACTCTGGAATAAACAGAAAATTCCAGTCATAGAAGAAGAAAGCTAGAGACCTTTGAAAAGTCTTTGCTTTACAAAGTGTGGTTCCTGCACTCTGCCTTGCAGTCCTATCTGCTGGCATGTACAATCTTCAGCTGAAGATTTGTACTATAAAAGTCTTCAAGGCATGATACTGAGTGCATATGTCTATCTGTAAATGTCTCTATTCAGAGACAGAAATTCTATTTATACCTTTACATGTACTGTAAATTTTCTGTAACATCCATAAGGCATTAAAACATGCTTATGTAAAATAGAGCACATGAATGTCTGATCTCCAGGAGTATTAATCTCTCCTACTTGTGTTACCTGCTGCTTAATAAACAATCAATTTCTTCTAAAACCCCAAATAATTCAGTCCAAAAAATGTCAGGACACCCTGTCACTGAAGATGGTTTTGAGACTCGTGGTTGCTGGATGCAGTGAAATGTATATACACAGGGACGTCACAAGGTAAAACTGTTCCTTAGGTCAATAATTTGAAACAGACACTATTTGAAATAAGCAAAACAGACGAAGAAAGTTAGGTATTGCTTATCATGCTATCAGGCTTCTTTTTGATTGATATTTCAGGTTAGGAATAAATTGATCACAACTGTAGTAAATCAGCCTAAACATAAGCAGAAAATGCTGTGATACTCCATCTTGGACTACTCCTGCAATGGCTCATGGACTGAATGAAAGCACGGATGCTTTGCCACCATCACTTAGATGTAATCATGGCTTCTTATCTCCAGTCATAATGCAGTTCTACTTCTGTTTTTATTGAATCTTAATGATTTTGCTTTATTTAGCCAAACTACCTACGATTAAACCCGAACTTGGGTGTGGGGCTTTTCCTTGAGTTTTCTGATGCCAAGTTGGAAATAGATCTTTCTTTATGTGTAAAGTGGGATTAAAAGCTTCATTTCTCCTAATTTGCATGCTTGGTATTTAGCAGCCTGAATGAAGGTTGGTTTGTTCTGGCTTTTAATTTTTTCCAGGCATTTGGAAGCAATCTGCTAGACACAGCACAAACTCGTAGCCAGCATGAAGTGCAGCTTCAACAGTGTCCTGTTAGCTGGGGAAAAGTCTCTGAACTCACTAAATTCACCAATCCTGCTGTCTGGGGGCTGAAAAGAGGATAGCATTTCTCCTAAGAAACAAATTTCACGCTCCACCAAAATCTTACCGAAGTTCTTGGGTGCAGAGGAGCAACAGAGAGGGCAGGTGAGTACTCAGTGTTGGCTGCCCAAGGGGCAAAAGGTGCAGGAAAACTTGAGAAATGCTTTAGAGGAATAACTGAGGAATAGATCAGCCTGCTGGGTGACATCATCCTCCTGCTTCTGAAGGACATGGCTTGTGTAGCCTCTGCGCCTCAGACTCTGAGCAAGAGCTAAAAAACATTCTGAGGGATTGCAATTGCAGCTCTGGATGGCTAAATTCAGCTGTACCATATCAGTGTAACTGGAAACGTGTTCCACTTTGGATTTTATCCACATCAGCTACTACCACATAACGAATTATTACTCCTCTGTTTCAGCTTAGTGTAAACAGAGCAGAACAATATGAAACATACGAAGAAACATCAGAAAATAGCAGGAGAATAAAAAACATCTCTTAAATTGATTTTACAAACAAGTTTTATTATTACAAGAAAAAACTCAAACTAACAAACAAATAAACAAACCCTACCACCTCACAGCAAGGTTCCCAAATAAAATTGCTGTGTTATTTTAAATTGAACTTCTGATTCTTGCACTTCAAAACTTCTTGATTACTTTAGCTCAGCCTGAAGGACTGAAGCACCAAAATGCAGGACCAGCCTGACATCCAGTCAGGATAATTCTGAGGGTCAATCAGGAAGCCTAATTCCCAGAGATTTTGTGCACGTTGTTTGAGCGATCGATTATGGCTGTGCTACAAATGAGTAAGACTATACATCATATAGCTTCCCAGACAGCATATGATGTATACTGCCTCAGGAAATACAGTGTGCACATTACTTCACAGCTTGGATTCCAGTTGCTCACAGAAGTAACCTCCATGTTCTGGAATAATTTGAGAAGCTTGTTGCACTCAGAAAGCATCTTGTTTTACTATCATGGTGAAATTTAAGCATATGAGCATATTATTCTCAGAATCATCAGAGAATCCTTGCACAATAACACTATAATTGCCCTAAAACAAGCAAGAAAAGAAAAAAAAAAACAAAAAAGACAATTAGTGCTCAATACTGCCTGCTCTTTCTAAGTGGCTTCTTGGAATGGTTCTGGTGATTTCTGTTAGGACTGAAAAAGACAGATTTTCATCAGGGACTGTTCTCATAGGTATAGTCATGTGAGTGAGTGCATAAAAATAAAACAGTGTTTGACTTTCTTCTCATGGCTGGAGTACTCAGGAACAGCATTTCCTGGTTTAGCAGAGTCCCATCAGGAAGTGTCAGGTCTACCATAAGCTCCTCATCTATAGGAGGGCACCTCATGGCAGAGGATGTTCCTGTCCATTATTAGCGCTGGGGCTACAAGAGGCGTAGGACTGGATGGAGTCCCATGAGATGGTTGGAGGCCCATGAGCTAAGAAGGATGGTGGAGGTTTTGGATCAGTAGGAGCTCCTTAATGACATTTTTAGGGATTAATAGGGATGAAAAGGGCCATGGAAAAGCTCAGACAACTGATGAGGCAGTTGTTGGATGAGAATGGCTTGACCTGAGTGCTGCCCCTGGTTTAGCAGTGGAGCACTGCTTTCACTTTTTGGATATTGTTTTCTCTTTTCAAATCTTTGAAAATGGTTTCATGGAGTAAGAGGGTAGCAAATAAAGAGAATGTAAAATAAAGAATGAAATGGGCAGAAGGAATATGAATGGATTTACTCAAACAGGTAAAAGGAAAGAAAATAATTTACCAAACAAAATGGAATAATTAAGGTGACATTAACTAATTACTTTGGTCTTTTCTTTTACAAAATATAGGAAGAATGATAGAGGAATAATAACCTTAGAACATCTAGAATTTCAGCGATGCCACCATTTTAATGTCATCACTTCTATTATAAGAATGATTTCTAACATTTCCTCTTCTGTTTTTGTACAGTTTGGGTGAACAATTCTCTTCAGAAAAAAATACACTTTTAAGTATGTGATTTTACTATTATTATTTCTTTATACAAGACATTGAAAAGTACCTTTGGAAACTTTATTCTTGAGCCTTTAATGTCAAATTCTGATAAAAGTGTTTCTGAAAAACAGAGATAATTATAATACAAAGAGTTACTTAACCATAAAGCCATCAATCAGACCGCCTAAATAACTTCAAAGCAATATGGCATATCTCTCAGCAGCAGTTGCCAATGTCATTTACTCTTACACTGATAAAGCCTTCACCTGGTTCTTCTCTCAGAGCTCTGACTATTTGTTGAAACCACATTAGAAAATAGAAATTAACCACAGTGCTCCTGCGACATCTCCTTCATACCCATCCTACTGTGATAACTCCAGTAACTTAACTCGTAACAGTAGCTCACAGGTAACTGAAGAGAGCTGATACTGCTTTTTAAAGAAAGGAAGACAGACTGTATTTTGACCTCCTTACAGGTGTTTTTTGGCCTTTAGTCTGACATCCTGCCTGAATGCTCTGAATCTGAGCCTGTGTCCTGTTAATACTTGCTAGGCCCTACCAAAGAATTGACTCTTCTCTATTAAAAAAAACCAAACAAAACAAACCACATCATGGCTGGGTGTAGAAAATCTCTTTAAAAGCCCATCCAGACACATATCTAAATAAGCCTTGTACTGGATATTAATAGTGCCCACAGTGCCTCTCAAGTTTCCTTTTCAAGTCCAGTCAAATGCAATCTTTCTATGTCATTTTAGATATGTTAACAATAAGTGTCATAATGAGATGAGGATATTAGTAATCCTCATTTATGGAGATGGAAACTGCAGTTCAAGGATGTTAAAATATAGAATTTGGACATTTTCTACTTCAGTGGTGTTCTGCCACTGGAGAACTGCCTGCTCTGAGGTCTGCAGCCTGCCAAGCAAGGTCTAGATTGTGGAGATAAAAAATTGTTTGCATGGGTTGATTGCGCTGTGTGTTTTCACACCAACCTCCTTTCAGTGTTGTGCACACTGAGTATTCGTCGTCAGCTCCACTGCAGAGGAGTTCTTTCCAGAGGAATGCTTTGGCACCATCATACCAGACATTGAAGACAATCTTCAAAAAGTGGATGTCACTTCCTAATTAAAACATTGCAAGTAATCAAATGGTAAGTGGTGGGGAGGACAAGCATATATGGAGACATGCTGCTTAGATAAAAACTAGGTTTCGACAAAGTACTGTATTTTTGTAAATGCCCCCAAAACTAAAATGGTATATATCATGAAAACTGCTACTTCCAGAAAAAAAGGGAAAAACCTGTTATTGTTTTTAACAACAATAAAAAACTTAGTCTTAAAAAATATTTGGGAGAAGAATTTCAAAGTTTGTTTTGATTTCTTCAGTAAAGAAAACAGAGTTCACTCAGCTCCACGGCTAACCTAAACACATGCTCAAATTAAGACCTTAGTTTTAAGCAGGTGTTGCAAACAAATTATCATGAATACATCCTAAAAATGTGTTTCTAGGAAAGCAAACCTAGCCCAGAAGGTGAAGTTTATGACACATCCAGGTCCTAAACATTTCACTAGCTGAGACTGCCAGCTTAAAGCTGGGTTTAAAGATCAAAGTTAGGTTTGCACACAAAATCCAGTGCCACTTTCAGCTTCTGGATCATGCATATTCTTTGTAGAAGTCCTGCCATAGTTGTATGCCTGATGATACTCTTTCTCCTTTAAAAGACTTGGATCTTCTCCAGGCCAGAAGACCAAAATGCACATACACCTAAACTGTCACATATTTACATGCAAAGAGACAGCCTGTGTGCAGGGCTCTGGTAACTGCTCCAAGTAAAACTCAAACACATTTTCACAAATCATCATTTCTGTCCACAGCTATAGTTTATCCATTCCATTTTTAATCCCAGAAACCGATTTCCTAAATCACTTGGCATTTAGGATGAAGTGTCAGTTTTTCAGTTGTATTTCATTTTCAGCATTTCCAGAATATAATTGTCTAGTTAAGAGAGACTCACTGGGAATCCAGGTGAGAGCAGCCTTCCAGACAGATTTGTTCATTGTGCTGCAAGGTGTCAGATTAAACGTGAAAGCATGAGCTGTAGAATCTACAGAAAAAAAAGCATTTCACATTGATAGTGTGGATAGGTTTCTCCATAAAAATAATAAGAATATACTGTTATACATACAAAACCCACATACATATTTTTAAATGTATTTAAGTTATATGCTATAAAATTATTCAATATAATACATGTGGTAAATATTAAATATGTATTTTAAATTATATTACTAATTATTTTTACATTTAGAGGGCAAAACCAGTATCATATTTCTTTAAGTAAAGAGAAGTCAATTTTTGGATGATGGTATTTTGCACACAAAAAACAGAGACAAAAGTGCTTTTATTTCTTTTTTGAAGATATAAAAACTTTTTATTAGCACTAAACCAGCATGCTCTTCTACTGAAAATATCCCTACTTCTGCTAATCATGCTGAGAACAGCTAAAAATATTTTTAATGCACCAGCATATTTTCCAGGATAATGTAAATGAACCTTTAAGTAGATTTGCTCTTTGACTGACCCACCTTGCATTTTTAAAATACACAGAATATCAGCCCGTGACACAGACATGGTAAGAAGGGACACACTATGCTGTCTCAGAGCCTGATTGGTACCCCAGCCTGACAGAATATCACATTACCTCCTTTTTTTCCACATACTTCAAGCTTTTCATTGTAACATAATGGTTAACACAATAGGCATAATTTATACAACAGAGTACTTGCGAACCAAGTTTAAATCCATTATCTTCTAATATTTCCTGAACAAAAATATGCCTACTTTACTTGAGAAAAAAAAATCTCTCTCTCCTAGCTGCTGGAACAGATTGTGGCAAGATTTACATCTATGAAGTAAAATTCTTATAACAGGGTGATTAATAACCAAAATATATTTATTTTTCTTTTTGTATCCCTCAAAGAAACAAATTTGAAAGAAAATTCACAATCCCTGAGACTATAGTAATTATCCTGCAAATTTAACTAAAGGGTTACCTATTTTTTACTTACCACAAAAAGTATACGACATTTCAAGATCTGGTGATGTACAAATGAATTCACTGACTCCAGGGGTGAATAAAATGAAAAAAAGGAGTCCATACATAGTTACTTTCTTTGCTCAGTATTGGATGGTAAAAAACTTCGTTGGGGAGAAAGAGGAAGAAAATTCAGCACAGTCATGGTCAGTCACATGTCTTCAGGGAAAGTTCTGTTATTTATCAAATTCTCTGCAATCTTTGTTAATCCTACTGCAGCGCTGTCAGTCATCATCACACTAAATTTTGTTAAGAAAAAGAATTCCTTCTTTTGTTGTAATGTTTTCCCCAGACAATGCAGCTCAAACCAAGAGCAAAAAATGAAAGAGAAAACTGTGTGAAATGGGGAAGTGAAATGACATTATGAGTACCAGAAGCATGTAAAGAGCAAGTTTAGTTGACTCATCCGGTGTAAGATTTTTAAAGGCATAATTTCAAACACAGAGCTTCCTGCACATATTAAAAAAGAGAAAAATTCACAACTGATGAAAACCAAGCCCATTCTTTTATTTTTATGGTATTCAGTATTTCTCACTGGTTTTCATAATAAATTTCTTACAAAGCTCAGTGTGCTTTAAGAATACACCAGAAATCTGGAGAAATGCAATTAGATGACAATATTTCAAATGGAGCTGAATGCAACCATCTGACCTTATGGAGTAGAACCACTCATGTCCTGCATGTTGCCAGATATCACCTTCAAAGCTGTATCTGTCACAGGTATACTTCTTAGTGGGAACAAACTCAAAAATCAATAAAATTACAACTGGTAATTTCCATATTTGACTCCCAGAGTCTCTCTGCCACCTTGTCCCGGACTCTTCCCCACAGTCTGTGCTGGAGAAGCAGCACAGCGTGGTTTGCCCAGAGCACAGAGCCATGCACAGGTCTGGAGCCAGGGGGACACCAAACATGAGTCAGTTACTGGCAAAGGCTGCCCAGTTTTGACTGGCATGTCTCTGCAAGAACACAGAATCTACCTGTCACAACTGAAGGTAGCTGACCACCTGGTTTTATCCCATGATGCTGAAAACACTCCAGGTCACAGATATTGATACTCAAATTTGAAACGAGTGCCTCTTAAATCACTCTTGGTATTAGATACACACCATTATTTCTGTCAGTGAATTACTCACAGAAAAGCATATTTGCCTGTGTCACCTACATCAATCCTGTGGACTAAACAGGATCAGCTCTTACTGCACAAACCCAGCAGTACTAATCAGCTAGTGCCAGCTAGTCCCAACTACACGAACAGATCAAATTAAGTCTAATAATTCATTCAAGAAAGCACAACCCCCTCTAACTGACAGGAAACACAACTTAATTTCCTTTTCTCACTATAATAAAATATGGAAATCTACTGAATTTATTGGAAGAATGACTTACAGAAATTAAGCAAATCATTTTCTCACAAGTTACCTTCTTGGTTTCTGTATATGTCTGCTAAGTTCTCTTAGATCAGAAACTGTATTTATTTTTTAAGAAAAAGAAGCAATAAATAAAATAGACAGGTATTTGAATTTGTTTCCTGCTAACCAGGAAACTCAATAAAAATTACAAATATAACTTAATCAATTGTTCTGACTCTCTCCATTCCCCGTCAAAATGCCTAAAAGTTTTGATTCTCACAAATTCTGTGCATACCAGGGAAATATTTTACATATTATAAAGGTAAAGCTGCAAAAATTAAGACAGAAGTCTGAACATGTAACACTAAAGATAATTTTAGGAATAACAATGTGCACAAAACCATGACTGATTGCGCCCAGAGATGGGGGTAGTTCCAAAATTAATTAAGGAAGGTGAAAATTGAATTAAAGGTGCCTGAAAGTACCAACTAATGAGCTACTACATGCAATAATTCTCAAAATAAGATAAAAATTTGAATACTTAATGCAGCTAGAGAATTCTCTTCGGTATTTCCAAATCTTTCTATAGACCACAAGAAGAATCCCAATGGCCTGACAGAATTCAAAATTTTAAGAAATTTTCAGTGTTTGGCTTTTAAGTGGGAATTCAAATTTATATAACTTTCCTGACAGATCTCCAGAGTACATACATCACACACAGATTTTTTTCTGCTGTTTAATAGAGCGGTATAAAACATATAAGTTCTTTGTGATCATAGCAATAGCACAGTTTTGTTTCAAGATGGACAAATATTGCTTAAAAATAGTAAGAAATGAAGTGAATTGAAATAAATCAGGAAGGCTATAATAATTGGAAAAAAGACATGGATTAGTGAGACAGTCACAAAGGAGCAGTGAAGCAGCTACTAAAGAAGAGCTGCCTTTTGCATGTACAGCCAAAAAAACTGTTCCTTTCAACCACAAAGCCATGACCAGTGGTGTGAAGGCGTTTAATCCATGAGAAGTCAAGCCAGGCTCTCTGCTGAGTCTTCTGTCAGGTTTATCACAAGTCTCAGGTCAGCTTGAAGCGGGCAGTAGGCGGCACTGACCGCGCCCCACTGATGGCAAGATTTCCCAGCAGAACGCTCATCCCTCTGTGGCCAGACTTGGTCTGGCGTTGCTGCCCATTGCGTTAGGTGGCTGATGCACTCATGGGCAGAGTGGAAAGAGCACTGGAGATTGACAAGATTTTACATAAAGTTCTCTTAATATAAACGAAGACAAACTGTGCTGAATTGACTTTCTAGACCTGGTTCAAGCATAGGCTTTTTTTTTCAGATGCTTGCTACAGAAAAGTTATAGATGGGGAGTGAGTCCCCCCTGGTGGCTCAGACAGACAGACACATGCAGAAACCTCCTGCTCCTTCCTTATTGCACTTTTATTGCACAAGTCAAGACTATTCCAAAGCTTTAAAAAGTCACTGTAAGAAAGCTCAATTGAAAAGGATCTGGCTGGCTAAATGGGAAAACAGGAATAATAAGTACTACTAGTATCACAGCTAATATCTCCTTTATGACTATGATTATAAAGCCTACAACCGTGACTGCTGTACTTGGTCAAATTGTCATTAAATCAAAATAACCCAAATTATTTTAAAATATTTTCAGCAAATTCCATTTTTGATGCTCGTGGCTGTTCAAGCCAACATTGATGCTATTCATAGAAGTGACCTCTTGTGATGATCACTAAAGTCCCAAACTAGTGCACTAGTGGTGTGAAGAGTCTGTTGTCTTACTTTCAAGTCCATATGAGGATCACTGCAGAAGATTATGAAGTTCTATATACTTCAATTTTACTAAATCCTCATTCTTTACTATAATCTTTTTCTTATATATTCTGATCCAGAAGGAAGGTGAAAAGGAAAGAGAAGCGGAAAGAGCTACACAATAATGTTACATCATTGAGGTTTTGTGAGTGAAATTCTTCATTTATTTTGAAATCCTTTGCAAGTACATTCAGCAGGAACCAGCTCTCATATCCAATTAACAGTACATAAATTCAAGTCTAAAGAATTTAGAACTTATGAACTTTAGAACTTAGAACTTTAGAGCTTATCCCTATGACTTTTAATTTCTTTACATCTGAGATGATAAGTTTATTCCACTTCCTTTCCACTTCCTCACTGATTTGTGATTAAAATCCTTAAAATAAGTCGATACTTTTATCTTCTTTTTCAATGCACCCAGAAAGTTCTTAACTTACTTGTTATCGCTTTTCAAAATAATCACTATGTATTTGGATTGTTGGCTGCAGATGAGTACATAGATGATATAAGCATTTATAAGTCACTAAAATCTCCCTCAGGAAAGATTTATAATATATACAACCATAATATCCCCTCACAGAAAAACAAATAACAGTACACCACTATAGCAAGGGAAAGTACTCCATTTCAAAGTGCTAGTCAGACAGAATTAAAGATTATGTCTTAGCTTTTGGCACATAAAATTTAACTTTAATGGAAAACTCTTTTAAGATATTAACCACATTTATTAAATAAAGAGGCAATAATAATTTTCCTTGCAGGACCATTTGTGAGTTTAGATTGTTTTTCACCTGGAAGCAGACATTTATTCCTTCTGATTCTCGGTTTAGGGTTGATGCTGAAGGCACTATAACATAAAAGGACTCTATATAAGGCATAAGACAGCATTCACAAAATAAAAACACACTCAACAATCAGTATGAAGAACAGAAAACTGTAGACCCTTCTCAGATCTCTTCCCCCTATCTTTGACAGTGTTTATAGTGGAAGTAGAAAGTCATGCCCAAGGATAAAATAAAGAGGCAGAGGATTCACTTCCTCTACAGGCAATCGATGAAGTGCTTGAGAGTGCCATGGGAGTCCTAACCAAGAGGAGTTCACTGGCACATATCCAGTGATGAGTTGGTAGCATTTGAATAAGAAACTAAAGAGTGTCTGAAATAAAGAAAAAGTGGTGTGCATTACTCTGAATATGTTTTGTTAAGTGCTGTATGGACTTTGGCTTAGTGGATTGATTTGAATATATCACATGAAACCACTGGAGACTATTAAAATGTAGCAAATACATACCAGGTGGTATGGTTTTCCTGTGCAAACAATTATGTTGGAAATAACTCCCTGTCTCTCTGCAAGCCAAGTTTAGGACTAAAACTTACAGCAGTACCCTAAAGTATTCATTACACTATTAAAATTGTCAAAAAGAAGGGAAAGCAGAAGGATGAAGGGATTAGAAAGGGATGTGTCCTACCTGAGGCTCACAGTAAGCACACCACAGCAACACTGTCCACCCTGGAACTCTAGAAAGGGAGACAGCTGTACATGTTTTGCGGCTGTTTGCTCTTGTTCTCTGCTATTCCCTGCTTAAAATAGCTGCTCGCTGAGGTCTGTGTAGCTCTGGGATAATCTTATTATAGTGGATCCAACTCATAGCTAAGCACACTTGTCCCATTTCTCATGCAGGCTGCAGCAGGCTATGCCGTACATGAGGCAATGAAGAAATCCATGGTATGAGGCATGAAGAAATTTGTGGTATGGCCACAGAACTCCAGAGCAACCAAATTACAGCAGTTTACCAAGTTTCCACCCTCTTAATTTATACTGAGCAGTTGTAATAATTCATGTCTGCTCTTAATTTTTAAAGCACAAACAGATTTTCATGAAGTTTCCATCACCTCAATTAAGCCCTTACGGTACCATGCAAAAAATTTACAGCTTTTCTTCATCTCTGCCAATGTGATGACTTTGGTTTGTAATAAAGCTCCAGTCAAATTAGTTACCTTTTAATTCTATAGAGTGCGGTTAAGAGTGTGAAGTACCTCAGAGCTTTAAAGATCTCTTTGAAGTATCAAAAAAGGATAATTTTCTCATCAAATTTTTTTACATTTGCAAGAAAAGGATGAGGGTTGTGGGATAATTTAATTTACAAAATAACTTTAAAGAATTACAAGGAGCTTTGTACATTATAATTAAGAACAGAGAGGGACTAATGAATAATAATGTGGACAAAGCAAAAAACTTAAGAAAGGGAGAGGGTCAGTAGCAAGAAAATGGCATGTAAAGTCTGAAAAGAAATTTGCACATATCCTGACTGTTCATCAATGGGAAAAAAAAAAAGAAAAACCCAGTCATCTATGACCTTTCATGGAAGCTTTTAAGGCTGGAAGGGGATAGGAAGAATGTGTCTAAGAAGGAGGCTTCAGTAATTTCATACAGAATCAGAGAATTAACTAGGTGGGAAAAGACCTCTGAAATCACTGAGTCCAACCTATGACGAAACAACACCATGTCAACTAGACCAGGGCACCGAGTGTCACATCCAGTCTTTCCTCGAACACCTCCAGGGACAGTGACTCCGCCACTTCCCTGGGCAGCCTGTTCCAATGTCTAATCACCCTTTCTATGAAGATCTTCCATCTGATGTCCAACCTGAACCTCCCCTGGCACAGCCTGAGGCCATTGCCTCTCATCTTGTCACTGGTTGCCTGGGAGATCAGTGACCCCCATCTGACTACAACCTCCTCTCAGATACAGTCCCCCCAAGCCTCCTTTTCTCTAGCCTAAACAAACCCAGCTCCTTCAGCTGCTCCTCACAGGACTTACTCTCTAGACCCTTCACCATATTCACTGCTCTTCTCTGGACATTCTCCAGCACCTCAATGTCTTCCCTGAATTCAGGGGCCCAGAACTGAACACAGTACATGAGGTGTGGCCTCACCAGTGCTAAGGGGGAAAATCACTGCCCTGGTCCTGCTGGCCACACTACTGCTGATACACATTGATACAACTCTGCTCTTCATACCAGATTGAGTGAAACTGGAACCAGGGTAAGATGTGTCCAGCTGCTACAGACAAGTGATTGGTTGGTCCTGAAAAGGCTGCTGGAACTTTCAGCCTTCACTGTGGACACTGCTTTGAAAATTATACAGTTTGTTAATCACTTATTTCAGAAAACTGGGCTCCTACATCAGTATCTCCTTCAGAACATCCACATGTACAAGCATATTCACTAGATCTCATAAATCGTTTCTTCCATATCACGTACAAGTTACTTACACCCAAAGAAATATCAACAACTTCCAGTGATGAAAATGTTAGCAGGCAGTAATACTTCTGCACTTAGTACTGGTTTTCACCAAGTGTATGAAACTGAAGAAAAATACACTAGAAGAAAATAACAGTTCACATAATAAATAAGGTTGTGAAACAGACTTTAGGAATTGCCAGGTAGTAATTTGTTTGCTGAAACACTCACACTACAGTTGATTTTCTCGAAGGATTTGTTAGTAGCAAGAGGGCCTGTTCTGATTTACTCACATTTTCTACTGTAGGACACCAAGCATTTCAGAGCTTCCCACCTGGAAATACACCCAATGCACTACAAAGTATCTTAATAAAGACAGACTGTTGAGAACCCAGAGAAAAGAAGAAACACATCTTGAAGTCTTTTTGGATTACAATTCCCTTCCTTTATTTTGATTCTAATGTGAATAACTTCTCTCAACAATTCCAGGGATCTAAACTAGTCACATGTGCAAGCATACTCAAAACCTGTGTTCATTTCTGGGCCACTCACTATACAAAGGACATTGAGGTGTTGAGTGCTTCCAGTGAAGGGCAGTGAAACTGATGAAGGGTCTGGAGCAAAAGTCCTATGAGGAACAGCTCAGGGAACTGGGGTTGTTCAGTCTGGAGAAAAGAAGTTTCAGGGGTGATCTTATCACTCTCTACAACCTGAAAGCAGGTGTAGCAAGGTGGGGATCTGTCTCTTCTCCCAAGTAACAAACAACAGAACAAGAAGAAATATCCTTGAGCTGCAGGAGGTGATGTTTAGCCTGGATATTAGCAAAGATTTCTTCACTCACTGAAAGAGCTGTCAAGCACTGGCACAGACTCCCTGGGGAAGTGGCTGAGTCACCATGCCAGAATGTATTTAAAAGATAAATAAACGTGGCACTTAAGGACACGGTTTAGTGGTGAACCTGGCAGTTCTGGATTAATGGTTGGAGCTGATGATCTTGGAGGTCTTTCCCAACCTAAATGGTCCTACAATTCCAAGTACACAATCTAAGTCTAGCAGCAAACAAAGCAGCAGCATAGAATATTGAGTATCTTCAATAAGTCTGGTCTTCTCTTTTCCTAATATAAAAGTACTATCCTATTATTTTCAAGTTGCACATTGGAAGTACTAAATATTTTTTCTGAGACTGCATCCCAGCCAGAATCATTGCCTATCTTCTGGTAGAATTCTGGATTCTTTAGTATTACTTTTAATCATAGGTGTGTCAGAAAGTCACCTATTAGCTTCATTTGCTTTTCACTACCAGAACACAAGCAGAAGAAATAATATGTATCTTCCATAGATAGAAACTTAGCCACTGGCATGCAGATATCTTACTCTTGCTGCTTAATTCTGAATTGGACAAATCTCAAATTTAGAAATGAAAACTTTTTGCAGTCAGAAGAAAAATATGAGGATTTTGATATTGCCTATGGAGCAATAAATATAATTTCAGAGCGTTTCCTTTACCTTCTCCAGCAAACTCCATTTCCTGTTTTCCCCGTATTTGTCACTACAAGATCAAGTCAACTTCATCTTTCAATGAGAGTACCAAAAAAAGTGAGCGAATGCATCAGACATGGAAAGATTACTTTTAACTAGGTGTAAAACATCATTTCAATGAGGACATGTAGTACAACCACGTGATCAGAATAGCTTGTTCAATATAATTTTACAAAATATTATTTATATATTATTGCTACCCATGAAATGATACTGGCTTAATGAGATCTATCAGGCTTTTAAAATTTTAGTTGTGCCAAAACAAAAGAAAAAAAGCCTCAAAAATATTGGGATGGGATGATTTGCTTTTTAATTACTAAGTATATTGAGGGCAGTCAGAAAAGCAGCACTGAAAACCCTTGTTCAATATCATCTGTAGTGTCATCCTACAAAAGGAAATTGAAATAATAGTATTGGAAGATATTTAGAATTTTAAATACAGTTTTTCAGCTACAACTTAGGAAGCAGCTTGAAAGTTAGCTATAATTTTTTATTTGCAGGATCAGGATGACTAGTATCAAGCATCGTATTTTCTTATTACAAAGGGCACTGCTTTGAATTAACACAAAAGGATTAATTTTAGATTTGGGTTTTTTTTCAATTCAGTAACTTTAATATCTCAAAATATTTAGGCCCTTCATTCTCTGAAAACAAGTATCTGTCAGTTTATGTGCCTTGGACTAAAAAATTTAAATCCAACGTCACCACACTCAAGGGAGAAGAACCAGTCTAGTACCACAAAAAGACCGGATCCACTTTTTAGTTGAGTGAAAGGTGGATTTATTCAGTGCTGTAAATCAAGAAGTGTGTTCTTTAAAGGCACAATTGCTTCCCCACCTTAAATAAATGCAGACAATAAATTTTAACCACTAGCTGCTAGAATTTTCTTTGTCAATTCAAATACAGCACCTCTTGTCAGAGGGATGCTCACAGAGCAATTCCTATGCCATGGTGCTTTCTTGCGCCCAAGAAGAGGCTTCCTGTTCTCCACCTTTGGGGACAGGGTTGCTTGGAGTGGGAATTTCATTTAAGAAACCTGAGAGTAGCTTTGAGTAGCTAGAACTTACTGCTTTATATACACAGCCATTCTCCCCATGTTCTTCTGTCCTTTGGGACAAGGTTGTAGCAGGAATTCACAATACCTGTCTGCTTTCCAGAGACTCCTCCTGGCTATCGATGGTCTCACAAAGGGAAGGGAAAGCCATGTTCACTCCCTCTATACCATCGCCAGCAGTGACAAAAAACCCAGTATTTTTAAACTAAGTACAATTAATATTTAAAGCTTAACATCTTAACTACATACTTGATAGGTAATGAGTGTTGATGATGTGGCTATCATGAATGGCTTCTTTTGAGATGGAGATGGTGAGACAATCACAGAGAGCTCATGTGTTTTACAGTTCTCTGGAGAGCTAAGAATAAAAACCAAACAAAGAATAAACAAGCAAAAGGCAGGGTAAGCATCTCCCTTTTTTACTGTGTTTTATGTCATTAACTTTAAAGAAATCCTCACATTGTTTGTAGTATTTTTTTTAAAAGTGTCTCTTTTTATACATTCCAAAATGCATATGGAAAACTTCAGGTACCTGATACTTAAGCAAGTGTAATAGATTTTTACATTCTTTCACATATATAGTACTGCATTATGGACAACAACACTGACATTATTTTCAAATTATTTCCTTTCATCAGCTTCCTTTACCTCCTCTAAATCCTCAAACTTAAAAAATGAGGATTTGTCATAGCCCATGAGATGGTTAAAATCCTGAGGATTTGGGAAAAGTGTAGGATTAACCAGCATCGATTTCGTTTTAGCGTAAAATGTTGTAAACATCTTGGTGATGTCTGGAATCTTTACATCTTTCTGATGGAAAACAGTCACTTTTTCTGCCAAGATGGCATTGTAGGTAATGGCTGTATAAGTGTCCACTTCATCTTTATAATAGAGACGGATCACGTAACCTTTTGTAAGGAAATGCAAAGTAACTGGAGTTACAAATGTAAAAATCCCGATCAACCCATAAAAGGCAGCTTGGACAAGCAGACTTTCCACTCCAATACCACTTTTGAGCATGATGTAGGGCATCATGAACAGGTTGAATATGCTGGTGGAGTAAGAGAAAAACTTCACACCTACATAAAAGAAATCAAAGAAAATGAAGATTAACACTTATGAGCAAAATTTTCTCTATAATTACTTAATTTTTCTACCACATAACAATGCCATTACTCAAACTGCTGAAGTTACGGAAAACCCTTTTTCATTTCTTTTTAAGCTCACAGAGAAATCGTTTAAAGCTCAACCCTGTCCCGTTGCCACTGTTTTGATTTGTTTGTACCTTCATGCTGGGTTTGTCAAAGCTGGCTCTATTTCTGGGATGCAGTCAGCTATTAGCTCCTATGCACACATATGAATTTTTTACTTCACAGGCAGAAAAACTGATTTCTTAATGAGACTTGACTCCATTCATGGACACGTAATGGTGCTCATTGAGGAGATGGCAGCCATGAATTTCTCTCTTCATCAACAACTAATGTTGACATTCAGCATGTATTACAAAGAAGCCAGCCTGGCCACCATGCAGAAACCCTGGGTTACTAAATATTAACAAGTACTCTGTTTCCATTTTGCATGTGGCTTGAAAGACAGTGTTGTGGACTACTCACAGTCCTTAAGCCACTGTGAAAACCAGGAGCCCAAGATGCTGTGACAAATAAGTATGTTAGGACACATTTCAAAGATATGTATCATAAAACATCCAATGGCTTTATTTTTCACTAGATCTTTGTAACATTAACTGGCCAAAGAAAGATTTGCAAAGTCTCATTATAAATGAAGCACTTCATCATAATACCTGCCTGCCTGGGAAGCATTTCAGGCTTCCAAGCACACAGAATGTAAACAGCATTTATAGCTACCTTCATTGCTTACTGGGCTGGATAAGTCACTCCAAGGGCTGCAAGGGAAGCCAAAGAAGTCTGAGGGGTCACAGAGATGAGCAGAGCTCCCTACACAGCCAAGCAGAGAAGCAGAAACCAAGCACCACCTCTACCGTCTTTTTTTCTTTGTTTGTTCTAATGTACATAAGATCCAGAATTTGGCGAACTTGGAAAGGAGAACATACGCTTTTAATGTTCCATCTTAAACTCACTAAATACTGTTAAAACTACTACAACAAAAAAGGGCAATATAAATCACTTTGAGTTACATACCCAACACTGTCTTTGCCAAATTTCCTTTATAAACTAATCTTCCATGTTCTGGGTGATCATGAGGGGAGGATGTACTGAGGCTGTGAACAGCCACTCCTTGAAAAGATGTATCCTAAAAGATGAAACCAGTACAGGAATAAGGAACATCATTACGACACCTTTTATCTACCTATCCATCCATATACATACATATATATACACATGTATATATTCACACAAAGTTTCTCCTTGCCCTGAACCTACCCCCAGCATTTAAAACTAGGGATTAAAGATAGATTACACTCCAAAGCATGCCAAAAATTCCAACTAAAATGCTGGCTGACTATTTTAGTAACTTTCTATGTAAATATGTCAAATTAGCATTAAATACTTGCAATCCCATTTCTGATAATTAAGGTAGCAATTCGATTTACACACAGCTTTGCAGGGAGACATTTATGGGACCCATGCTCATCACATCTGTTTGATCATAGAATAACAGAATGGCCTGGGTTGAACAGGGCCTTAAAGATCATTCAGTTCCAACAGCCCTGTTGTGGGTAGGGACACCTTCCACTACACCAGTTTTCTCCAAACTCCATCCAGGCCAGCCTTAGACACCTTGAGGGTTCGGGCATCCACAGCTTCTCTGGGCAATCTATTCCAGTGCTTCACCAGCCTCACAGAAAAGAAACTTTTCCTAATGACTTAGATTAGCTACATAGCTTCCTTTAGCTTAGCTAAACCTACTCTCAGTTTTAATCCATTGTCCTGGCACTTCATGCCCTTGTAAAAAGTCCCTTTTCCCTATGCGACTTGCTTACAGGCTCCCTTCAGGTACTGGAAGGCCGCAACTTGGTCATCCCGAAGCCTTCTCTTCTCCAGGTTGAACAAACCCAATTCTCCCAATCTTTCTTCACAGGAGAGGTGCTACATGCCTCCAGTCATTTTGGTGGCCTCCTCTGGACTAGCTCCAACAGGTCAATGGGGGCCTCAGAGCCGGACAAAGCACTCCCGGTGGGGGGTAACAGAGGAAGTACGCCCCGAGGAGCGCCTCGCTTTCGTCCTCAAAATCCCCTAAGGGCAAAACCGCGAATCCCTGGGCGGCCGCCCTTTCCCCGGGGAGAGCGAACGGGGCCCCCGCTCCCACAGAGTCCCCACAGCCCCCACACAGAACCTGCAGGGGCCTCGCGTTGGCCACAGCAACCCGGTGGCGGTAGGCGGGCTGCGCGGCGCCCCGCAGCCATGCGGAGGCGTTGGCGCGGCGGCAGGCGGCGGAGGCGGCGGGGGCGGCGGCGGCCCGGAGCAGCAGCAGCGGGAGCATGGCGGGGCCGCGGCCGCACCGGGGACACGGCGGGCGGTGCGACTCCGACAGCCCCCGGCGCGCTGCCGCCGCGCCGCGCTTTGGTTCCGCCCGCGGGAAGGGTCCGGGTGGCTTCGCGGCGCCCCCGTCCGCCGCTCGGCCGCAGGATGCCCGAGTCAGCTGGGCTGGGAAACACCTCTGAGGCCAACGGCGCCCTGTCAACTGGACCGTGGCGTCAACTGCCACATCAAATCATCCCTTAAACACACCCCAGAGCTGCTGACTCCACCACCTCCCTGGGCACTCCATTCCAACGTCTAACACTTTCTGTGAAGAAACTCCTCCTGGTGTCCAACCTGAACCTCCCCTGGCAGAGCTTGAGGCCATTACCTCATGTCCTCTCGCCAGGTGCCTGGGAGACTAACCCCACCTATTAATCTTCTTTCAGACAGTTGTAGACAGCCGTAAGATTTTCAGTGAGCCTTCTCTTCTCCAGGCTAAATTACCCCAGCTCCCTCAGGTGCTCCTCATTAGACTCGTGCACCCGAACCTTTACGCAGCTTTGTTACCCTGGACAGTCTCCAGCACCTCGATGCCGCGCATTAATTGAGAGGCCCAGAACGGAACACAGGACTCAAGATGCAGCCTCATCAGTGCTGAGCACATTCCTACTATATCGTCCTACTATGAGCCTGTTCCTACTGGCCACACTACTCTGCATACAAGCCAGGATGTCACTGGCCTTCCTATCCAGCCGGGCACAAGCTCGCTCATGTTTAGCCGCTGCCAGCCGACGCCCCCGACCCTGACATGGCGGGCCTGCCGGTGGCGCCGGAAACTACGCGCCCCAGCATGCACCGCTCCAGGCGCACAGCATGCTGGGAGCACGGGCGCCGCACGGTCTGGGCGCGGGGGAGCCGGAAGCGGCCCGTGACCCGGGCGGAAGCGCTCGGAGGCAGCTGGGCCGACACCGCGGCCCTGCGAGCGGGGCGGAGGGAGCGGCGCCCACGGGTGAGAGGCGGCCGCGGGAGCGAGACCCCGCCGGGGCCGCGAGGGACACCCCGGGGGCGGGGCGCGCCGGGGGCGGGGAGGCGGGATCCCCCGCAGCCCGCCCCGGGGAGGGCAGCGGGCCTCGCCCCGCGCCTCGGGGGGGGGACCGGGCTTAGGGGCCGGAGCGGCGCCGGGGGCCGTCGGGAGGCGCGGGGCGCGGAGCCAGGCCGGGGTTGTCCCACCGAGGTGGTGGCGAAAGGCGCGTTCCTCCCCCAAAACGCTCTGTTTGGAATCCCGGCGCCGCCGGAAAAGGGACTCTGGAGCTGTGCTGGGTTTGAACATCGATCCGAAACTCCTGCCTTAAGTGACCTTCGCCCTTTCCTACGCCAGGCCGTAGAGAGAGGGGAAAAGTTAATGCCGAAAGAATTTAGGATGCTCCCCCAGGGCTTGTTTTGACAAGGTGAGAAGTGCTGTTTAAAGTGATTTGGCTGTAATGGTCGGCGACTGTAAGCAAAGCAAAGGGTGATACTCCTACATTTAGCAACAGAAATGAGCTTTTGAGTGTCGTGTGTTCCTCGGAGGGAGGTTCTGCTTTAATGCAAGGTAACCTGAGTATTGGTAAGTTATTGAGGGCTTCACGTTTGTGTATGAAAAGGTGATGGTGCTTCTGGCAGTTTGCTTTTACAGCCAATTTGGACTTCCACCAATTAACTTTTATTAAATATTTCTAAATGTGGATTGTAAGTTAAGCTTTGCGTTCTGAGGAGACCTAGATAGTCACAGGGCATTTGTTTACTTGGCTTTGATGGCTTTTGGAAGCAAACCAAAAAAACATAGATAAACAGGCACGTGAGAGATCTTTAGGGTAAGAATCACTTTACGCACTTATTTCTGAGTAACCCCCTACACACTCCGCAATTTTCTCCTTTTGCTATAGTATGGACCAGAATAATTGTTGGGGGAGAGATAATGTTCAATTACCTGAAGAGTAACTTCGAAGGAGAAAAAGTGTTTATTAATTTTCCTCTAGTACATTGACCGTATCTTTGCACAGGTGGAACACACCTTATGCCTTGAGATCAGCCTTTTAATGAGCTTAAGTTATATCAGTAAAATGGTTATGTCAGTAAAATTTTTGTTTCCACCAGGAGCTTTAAGATAATTTTTAGAAACTTTTAGCACTACAGCATTTAATTTTTTTTCCTTGTTTCAGACAAAAGACACTTGAGTTGTTTTTTTTTTTTTACTCTGTGCCAGAGTGGGTGATGAACAAATTTAGATAGTTTCACATAGTCTTAATGTGAAGAATTTAATATTGTTAATTGTTTTAATATTGTTGTAGGGAGACAAATGAGTATCACCCTCAGGGATACTCAGCTTCAGCTGTTTTACTGTATTTTTACAATTCTCGTGTATGTTACAATAAATCCTTAAGTTATTTTAAGGAATTTTGATATATTTTGACAAGTCTCTTGGCACCTAGAAAGGTTCAGGGTTTAGTTAGCTTCATTGTGGGGTAGTTTGCATAACAGCAGTTTTTGGTGAATACCTAAAACAAGACGGTGGAAATCCATGCCCTGTAAAATTTTGCAGAGTGCCATCGTCCTCTTTTCCTCTATGGCAAGAGCTGTACAGTACAGCTTGGAAGTACTGTTTGGAAGAAAACAGTAACACTCCTCTGCCCGTGTGTTTGAGGTTTTTTTCCTTGAAGCTCTCTGGGGAATTATTGAAAAAGAAAGTTTTCTTAGACAGGAGAAAAAAATCTTAACTAAGATCTTTGATACTCTCTACATGCTACCCTACCCATCTCCTGTTTATCTCAACTAGCATTCACATGTAGTATGCCTTCCTGTCACATTCCAGTGTGTCCCAGAAAATTTGAATTTTAGAGCCTGAGGGTAGTGAATCAGCTGATTTGGAAATTTGGATTTTTCCTAAATATGCTTTGATCCCTTAATTATTATTACCTTAATTATTTTTTGATGTGTGCTGAGCAATGAATGCTAAACTGAAGAGTAATGTTTTTCAACAAGTTATTATACAGGATAGGGTAGAATTTAGGATTGATCAGTAAGAGGCTGTGGTTATTACACACAGCAGCCTTTGGTAATTGATGAACTCCTACTGACATATAAATGACACCAGAAAATGTCACCTTTGGCTTTTAAACAAATGTAAGAATTGGTGAAGGCCAATTTGCCATATGTTTTCCAGAAATGGACAGTGTGGGAGACAAATGTCAGCAGCTGAAGCCTACAAAAGTCGTGTGTGTGTCATGCAGCTAATGAGCTGGAAGCCATTTGAATTTCCTTAAACCAGAAGCTGAGTTTTTAAAGGATTTTCCTGTGGCATCAAAGAATCCGAATGCTTGAAATGTTTGCATAGATTCAGTGTTCTTGTGCTAATGAGAACAGAGCAGAGAGTTCTGGAAGCTGTGCAGTTGTCCAGTGTGTTCAGCTACTTTAGTGTTTGTCTTTGAAGTCTTTTCCACTCTTTGGCATACAAGGCATACAAAGGAATGATATTCTTGAATTCTGGCAAGCTTGGGAGATGAGCATGCAGCTTTGGGAGTGAGCTGGGATGGTTGTGAACTTGCTTTGGTTTTGTTCTTGCATTTGATGGTCAAGAGAAGCAGGAAGGTGATCAGACTAAACTCACTACACCATCCTATTTCTTCTTAGAGGTGTAAGAAGATGCTGAAGTAGGGAAACGAACACTTGCCTTGTGTGCCTCAGTTGCCATGCTTTAGAGGTTTGTGATATTTCACAACATTGTACCTTGTAGGTGTAAATATTCTGGCAGCTTGTGGCAATATTCAGCTCTCTAATACCTAATGACAATTCCGTGTTTTCTACAGCAGGATGTCCTTTTTAGACTGGTTGGAAAGTTTCTGTGCCAAATACACTGGATTTAGTTGTATTGTACTCTCCCTCTGATTAAAAAGTGGCATATCCCTTTTATGTAAACTTTCTCTTAATAATGCAGTTTTTTTTTTTTATTTTATTTATTTAATTTTTTTTTTTAGGAGTCAAAGCAAGAGAACAGTAATATCTAATATATGTGCTTTTTCAAGATTTAAGTAAGGGAGCTGAGATACCTTATTGAAATGCCACATAAGCTTCTTGAAGGGCAAATGGAATTGTAAATGTATTTCAACATAAATTACTGGTTCTTTGCAGGAGTCTGAAATAGTCAAGTCAAAAATATATAAAAAGTACACATTAACAAAACTTGGATTGTTCTTATCCTGACTGCTACATTGGTGTAGTCTTGGTGAAGTCAAACAGGGCAACTGTAAAATGTGGAAAAGTAATTAAAATATAGGTAGTTATGAGGCATGGTCAGAAATCCGTCTCCTTCTTTGTATTGTCTTGTTGTTTATGCTGCTTTCATTATACAGAAGGAAAATACAGTGATATATTTTGTAATAAACATTACACTGGACATGCACTGAGGAAATAATTTCTTGGAAAACAACATAAAAGGTTGCTTGACTCTCCTTGACCTAATATTTAAAACCTAAGGTCATTCCATTGTCAATTAAAAAAAAAAAGGTGCAGAAAATTTCCCTCCATGTTCCTTGTGTACTCCCTAAATGCACAAGTGAGAATTTGTGGGAGGTATTTCTATATTCTTTTGATATTTTCTGGGTGCATTTTTTGGGGGCTTTGTAAATGTTCTGATCTTCATACAATGTCATGACAGACTGAACACTTCTTGATCTAGAAGAGGAACCATTATTGGTTTTTCATCGTGCCTGAGTTTCTTGTGTTTCTTTTGTCCTCATTTGTTGCACTGGCTCTCTGATTTTTTCTGGGCTCTCTGCAGTTGGCTGTTTTGTCAGGAATAAATCTGTACTGCTAATAGTATTCATTTTTTTTTAATGACACATCGTTGCATCAGAATGAAACTGAGTGAAATGCAGCGTGTCCTTTGCTAACATGTCAAATGCATCATATATTGGAACATATGATGTCTTTATCTTAAAAGCAGGTTGGCTTTTCTGCATCTTCTACTGTTCACAATAGAATGTTTGGAGTTTTCCATATCCAGAACCAAACTTGGATTCTGGAATAGCACTATAAATTTTGTTCTTTTTTTTGTTTTTGTTCATTAGTTGAACTTAAACTGAGGTATTATGTTGGCATAGTTTTCCTGCCAATGTTTATCCTTTTAATGAATTTTTTATTTATCTTCGTTCCAGTTTTGCTAAGCTGAATAAGGAAGATTAATTTTTCTTTTATAAACAGGCTTTTTGGTCATATCAGTAGGCCCTCTCTTTAGTTCCTGTAATTCAAACTACTTTTTCTTGAAAGAAGGAAATCAGAATTGTTTGTGGCATTCCAGACAAGCTGTTGCTCATGGGCAATGTTGCTTATCTTCCCTATCTTTTCTGGAAGATAATCCTCAATGTGCATTTGCCTCTTTGTCTCTCACCTTTTTTTTTCTTTTGCCCTCACAGAGCTACTGTCAGTTTCTAGCTGACCACAGAATGACTAAATCCCAAAATAACAAGCCCTGACTACACGAAAGAAGATTGTATTAGTCCCTTCATGCAGGAGTCTTGATTTCATATGACTTAATTTCGTGTGACTTCTAGTACACTGTTTTTCAAGACTGGTCACTTGTCTGTGTTACATTTTGTCCCGCTTTTGTTGCAATGTTTTCCAGTTCTGTCTCATCCAAATCTGCCTATTATTTTCTGGTAGCATTGTTTAAAAAAGTAGATTTTTTTTTTTTAAGAACTAGTAGTTCTTTTCTAGTCCAGTTGTTCTCTGTTTGCAACACCATACTGTATTCTTGTAGTCTTGTAGAAAAGTTCTTTCTCATTTTAAGATTATCTCTCATCTCATTTATTTAACCCCAGATGATATACTGAGACCAGATTGCATCTTATTTGAGTTTCCTTTTTCCCAAAGAAAACGACTTATTAATTTTTTAAATACTAGATTCAGCATGCCCTAAAACTACAAAGGCTTACTACATTTTTATCCTGCTTTGCTATTTAGTACAATTGAATTCAGATTACTGAGCTTGATAAATTTTTTCTTCTCTGTTAATTTACTGTATTTCTTCCTCTCTAATCATATGATAGCACATTTGATTTATCAAAATGCTCTTTGTCTATTTTTGTGACATCTATTTTTTTTTTGTGTAGATTTTTTCAGTTCTCTATTTTCAATCTTTCAATGTATTAGCTTCCTCAAGTTATGCTTTTACCTTGTGAGGTCTTAATATTTTTCCCACTAACTGGCCTTTATTCCTGTGTTTAGTGGCATTGTTTGTATTGTAAACCAAGGCAAATTTTATCATCACCAACACTTCCAAACAGTGGTATCACTTCTGTAATTTTTGGGGTTTTTTTCTAATATTATTATTTATAAATCATAGGTGGTTGCACTACTCTTTTGGAATGTAGCAAATGGTTTTGTGGCTAGAAAAAGAGGTAGTATAAGTGATCCTCTTCTGCAAAGCAGAAGTAATAATGTGAGATATTTCTTCAGTTCCTGAGCAACAGATACTCTCTAATAAGGTGACTGATTTCCATTTACAAAAACTGTTGATATAGAGTGGAATATCCCATCAGTCTTGGGCTCTAACTGTCCCAGCACCCAAATGTAATTTCCTTAGATGAGTTCCTGCTCATGTAATTACTGAAAGTGATGAAAGCATATAGCACTCCATTTAAGGGAATCTCTATTATAGCATACACAAATTAACTCTCAAAGAACATTCTTCAATGTGCATTATATTCAGGAACTTTTCACCTGCATGAGTTCAGGTTAACATGTTCCTTGTACCAGTGGTAAGGAAAATATTTTTAGAGATAGTTCTGTAAAGTCAGGATAATTTTCAAAGGAAGCAGCAATGTAAGTGGAGGATTATTTTTGCTCATTTCTCTTAAGACAACTGAGAACTAAAGACAGATGGAATGAATGGCATCAACGTGCTGTGCAGAAGTGAAGTGATCAGCAGTAGCGAAGAGGTGTCTCTAATACTTTTTCTAAATCATCAGCTTCCTCAGCTTGCTTACATTTTTTTGCTAAACTTTTACCAGAAACACGGGAGGGAGAAAATGTGGGGTGTGGTCTCTGTTTATCGATTTAGTACCCACAACCCTGAGTATCAGCTGGGAGACCACCTAGAATCCCTGGTGCTATTTTCCTGAATCTGTGGGCACGCAGCTGTATCATTGATTTGTACTGGGTTAATGTTTGCAGGGTGGCTGTTGATATGAAAGAAATTCTAGGACAGGAGGTGGGTGGGTAGAATTTCTCTTCCCAAGTTTTAATTTAGACAGCAGAGATGCAGTTTGCGGTAAAGAAATAAAGGTTGTATCTGAACATACCAGATTTGTTTTGCAAATAAGTATTTCCATTTCTCTAACTCTTTAACTTCCTTTCCATGGAGAAATACACATGCAGCAAGCTGGATATCAATATATAAGCTTTGGAAACTCATGGTTAACTATACCTACATTATATGTCTGAAGTAGATTATCTAGGTGATATTGGGAACTGTCAATCTTCTGTGAAGGACAGGTCGAAAGCCAGGTATTTAGTGCATACTGATTAGACTGATCCCTGAGCCTTCTCTTCTCTGGCCTAAACAACCCCACTTCTCTCAGCCTGTCCTTGTATGACAAGTGCTTCAATCCCTCGGTCATCTTTGTGACCCTTTGTGGGACTCGCTTCAGTCGTACTGAACCCAGTGCTCCAGATGTGTCCCAGCAGTGCTGAGTGGAGGAACAGGATCACCTGCCTCAACCTTCTGGCAATACTCTTAAATTAAGTCCAGGATGCTGTTGGCCATCTTTGCTGCAAGGGCACGCTGCTGGCTCATGTTCAGCTTGTCCACCAGCACCTCCAGGTCTATTTGTGCAAAGCTGATTTCCAGAGCAGGTTGGCCTTCAGACAGTACTGGAGGTGCTAAGGCTGAGGGTTTGCATTTCCCATGGATGAATTTCATTGGTTTCCTGTTTTCAAAACATACTGCTCATCAACACTGCTTGTTGCCTATAATCATATTCTTTTTGGAAGAGTGTTTATGGTAACATAAAGACTAATAAGTAAAGGGGAATTTAAAAATTTTACTGCTGACTCAAAGTATTGCCACTTGTGTTTTTTCAGACGCTCCTATTGCAAAATCTGCAGTTGAAAAGAAGCATTTTTTTTATAAGAGAATGGGTAAGTTCATAATCTTAAGAATTTTCTTGATTTTGTATGATTTGAAGCATTTTCTCTCTCACATTGGTAGACGAGGTGGATTCTAAGACTTTAAATATTGATCTTGTCACTTTTTCTTGTAGCCTCAACTTTCTACAAATGTTTTGAAGGAGAATTTTCTCAAGTGACTGTTCATTTATTGGAAGACTTGTTCAGAGTGTGTCTATACTAACAAAAATTTAACTTGCTTAACATGCATAGTCCTGAAAATGTACATGCTAAAATTGGAATGCCTTTAGGCTTTTATAGCACTAAACTTTTATAGAGTTGCCAAGAAAATTTCACTATGTACTTTTAAAAATAATACTTTGCTTGTTTGTTAATTAAACTCAGCCTGTTGAATTTTGGCTTAGAGATCATAATAGGAACTGATTTCTGATAAATTACATTGTGTGATATGACTATTTCTGAAACTGTTGTCTCTGCCTCAACAGAGAGAATGGTTAGTGAAACAGGATTGGATGGATTCTGGTTTTGTCCTTACCTTCTCTGACTGCATTGTCAGTGCCAGCATGTTTATCATTGGCAGTACTTTAGTAAAATTGGCAATAATTACATAATAATTCAATTTTAACTTCAAATTCACAAAAGCAACTTGACTGGGGGAACGTTTTATTTGCTATACTGGCAACAGTAATTCTACTTTAAAAAGTAGCCCTGTTGGAATAAAGAAGAAGGCACAAAGGGAAGGGGGATAAAGCCTTTAGAAGAAACAAAGTAGAGAGCAGGTGTTCAGTGAAACAGGAGGGAGAAGGGAAACAGAAGAAACACAGTCAAACTGCTGTGGGGAGAATTTTTTAATCTCCCTGGCTTTAGTGCTTTGGCACTTTCCATGCTTTCTGCCAGAGGCTACAACACAGGTGTGGTTCTGGGTCTCAGGCAGTCAGGGAGGATGAATCTTATTTCATGTCATTTCTTTGGTGCGGGAATATTGACTGGTTTTGTTCTTACCAGTGCTTCAGAAAGAATTTTTTCCTCACCATCTGTATTTTTCAATATTAGATATGTGTTTAGTTAACTTTTAGCAAATGTTACTATGATAAACATGACTGTGGGTTTCATGGAAGGAAACAGTAGCATGTTCAATTGACTTGAGAATGTCTAACAGAAAATTTCATTCCTACATAGGTTTTAAAAATTGTGTCAGAATTTGATGATGGAGGGATGTTAATTAAAAGAATCCAAGTTTTGAAAAATTACTTACTTTAAAGCAGATTGCTGGTTACTTCAGAAAAGTCATCTTCAAATATACAAAATGCTTTTGTCTTATTTCTGGTTGTATTGGGTTCTTCAGTCTGCAAACGCAGTGATAGAGAAGACTGCAACTTGCATTTTTAGTAATGTGAATCAGTATATTGTGTTCTGAAACTGTTACCTTTTTTTCTTTTACAGATGGAGAAGAGAAAACATATGGTGGGTGTGAGGGCCCAGATGCTATGTATGTGAAGTTAATATCCTCTGATGGCCATGAGTTCATTGTAAAAAGAGAGCATGCATTAACATCAGGAACAATAAAAGCTATGTTGAGTGGACCAGGTAGGTACAGAAGGCTTAGTACCTTTGCTTTCTTTGTTTTCACTTTTGGACAGTTTGAATTTTTATCATGCAGTAAGTGAAAGTTTGAAAAAATGATAACTCTTCCACATCTGTCTAGTTCCTGTTTCCAGCAGAACAGTCGTCTCTGTTGGGGTATTGTGGTACCAGACTTAAAACTGGACTCCGCTTTTTGGGCATTTAGGGAGCTTACGCTGTCTTACATTGCTACTAGATTCCCATGGTATGAGAACTTGAGGGTATGATATGAAACATGGAGCTGCCAAGTTCAAAATGAATGACAGCTGGTAGTTTTCTATTGCCACATCCATGGCAGAACTTCTGGTATTCCATATGGAGTTAATTTTCTTCATAGCAGGTCGCAGGGTTCTGTGCTTTAGATTTGTGAAAATCTAAAGAGCCAATAACACACCTGTTTTAGCTCTTGCTGAAAGGCGTTTGCACACTGTACAGGCCTCCTCTGTTTCTCACTCTTTCCCCACTCAATAACCAGACAGGAGGGTGTGAGAGAGGCTGGGAGGGAACACGACCAGACACATGACCTGAACTACTGAAGGAGATACTACATTCCATATGCCTTGCTCCAAAGTAAAAAAGGAAAGTGAGCTGTCTTTTGCTTGAGAACTGGCTGTCATCAGTCATGCCCATTGCATCACTTGTTTGTTTCCTTTCTCTTCTCTCAAACTACAAGTTTTCTAGCTTTTGCTGTTCTTTTCCCTTGTCCACCCACAGCAGGGGTAAATGAGCAAGCGACTGTGTGGTGCTTTGCTGCCTACTGGGGTTAAGGCCATGTATTGACAACATCCTATGGCAAGTCGTTCCTTAGTTTAATGATAAAAGTTAGCTTAAGATTGAGGCAAGGGTAGGGCCTCACGTGTTACTGACTATTTGAGACTATATCTGGTTTAAGAAGTGTCTGAACTAATTTTTGAAGAGTGGGGAAGAGAACAGGGAGAAGTTAATGCAAGTGCATTTTCTCTTCTATACTCTCATCTGTGTGTTTACCTTTGGCCACTTGAGTGGTTGGGAAGTAGGCTGCATGGAGCTTGGAGCTGAATATGGTCATTCTTCTCTTTTACATTCTGGTGAGGGGAATAACTGGAGAGATCTATTGGTTTAATATATTTTTTAATTACTTAGTAATGCTTGGGCAAACCAAGTAATTAAAATTCTTAGTGTCATTTTAATGTTGCATTTGAAAATACATAGTGTTTTGTGTCCATGTCAGCCTCCCAGACATCTAAGAGGAAGAATACTTACAAGACCTGCTCTGAATTCATTCAGTGTGAAGGAATAAAAGGCAAAGTAGTCTGCTTAGAGGGCTAGAAGCTGACTGTGTAAAGGACTCAGCAGTCAAGAATATTATGTATAATAAATAAAAGATAAATGGGTCACAAGGAAAAGTACTGTTGCTCTGTAGTTCAGTAGTGTGTAAGTCTTTTGTTTCAGTGCTGTGACTTGGCCAATATGCTAACATTTCTTCTTTTGCTTCCAACTGTTCCTGTACTAAAATTCAAGCCAGATTGGCTTCAGTGCATGCAGATATTTCTACGCAAATCTGTGTAAGCATTAGTAAATAGTTCTGCTTTGTAGCTAGAAGGAGATGCCCACAGAAATAGTGGGAACTAAACATTGCTAGTCTCTCATAAATATGGAGTTAATGTTAGCATTTTTTATTGCCTTTCAGTTTAATGAGTTGAAAGTCAAAGGTGTGAGGGGAAGAGAGACAAAAATAATAGAAATCCTGTGGGACTAACCATAGGATCCTAACTTTTGTATCTTCTAGGTTTCATGGTTATAGGCACTATAGAAAGCGAATTTCAAATGTACTTGTGTTTTGAGATTTCAATTCTGAATAAATTCTTTCGTATCTAATGGGGATAAACTTGTACTGAGTGTAAACTTCCCTCCAGTACAACTGTTTTCCCTGTCCCTGCTGTCTGTCTGTTTCCACAGCTTATCAAGTTAATGCATCTTTGAGGTTTCAACCCTCTTGTCAAATCTGCCTAAAACTGAGGAATTCAAAGCTACTGGGTCTTGGAACTACTGATACACACATATACATGTGCATATGCAGATATGAAACATCTAGAAACCTTTTTTTTTTCCTTGGATGAGACAGCTAGAAATCTGGATTGATGCTTCTTAGAGCTTAGGTACTTAGTACACAGCTAAGTACCTATCAGCTGTGTTGGAAGTAAACCTAAATTACTGTTGTAGTTGTTCAGAATAATGTTGATAGGCTGCAGCCTAAATAAACATTCCATAATGCTGGGTGTCTTAATAATCTTGAGGGCTCTGAATATGGCACATCCTGCTTTACAATGAACAATCTAATACCCTGGAAGATGAGACTTACGTAGGTCTATTTAGAATGCATTGTATTAATATGGTAAGTTGTTTCATTTTGCAGTGAATTGAGATTTTGACTTCTGGTTTAGTGTCCTTTTGTGTTGTTTTTTTTTCTTTCTACAGGTCAGTTTGCAGAAAATGAAACAAATGAGGTCAATTTTAGAGAGATCCCATCCCATGTCCTATCCAAAGTATGCATGTATTTCACCTACAAGGTCCGCTATACTAACAGCTCTACGGAGATTCCTGAATTCCCAATTGCACCTGAAATTGCACTGGAACTTCTGATGGCTGCAAACTTCTTAGATTGTTAAATAAAATAAATTATAATTAAAAAATGTAAAACTTTTTTCAGTATTTAATACATGTAGTTCAGTTAGTAACTTTTTTCAGATAGCATGTTGCGTGTGTGCTGTTGAGAACTGTAAAGTTCACTGCAGATGCAATTGCCTTCAGTTCTTTTGCATATAGCAGTCATTCAGTTGGAGTTTGTTTTGCTGCTTACACAAATAAGGACCTTTTCACGAACTGAGACAAATAAACAAATATGCCAATTAGTAGATGGCTATGCCTTATCCTTTAGGTGTGGTAGAACTTTCTTTTAATACAGTGAACCATAGCAAATACTGGAGTTTAGTCTAATACTCTCTAAAAGATAATTATAGTTCCATTCAAGTAGCTGTTTAGGGTTTCTAGCTTTCTCTTATTTTTAAAGTTTCTAAACATCTGAACTTAATCTCCTTTGTAAGATAGCTGTCCTGTAGCATAGTTACACTAACTAGATTAGAAGTGCACTCTTTGTATACTGTCAGTGATATTCCATTTAGGTCCAAAGTGGAGTATGTAGGAGAATGCTTAAGGCTTTTAATTTAAGTCATAGTATATAGACATGTGCAAAGGTGTACTTGATAACATTTTGCTTCTATAACCTCAGTTTACCCCATTAGTAATTTCAAATATTCCAGTCACTTGTCTGTACAGTAAGACTGTGATCCTACTGACAGTGACTTTTAAGGGGGAAAATAACTATTAAAATCTGTGTATATTATCTTCTATATAACATATATGGTGTTTCTTAATACACCATTACTTGACCTGATAAGGATTTTATATGGCTTCAGTTATGGTTTATTTCCATTTTTCTGATTGTTTATGTAAAGTATGTATTTAATCTCTAGAGTAGTAGTCATTTAAATTTTGTAACATAGCACCTGAAAAGATAGAAGTTGTCCTAGTTGTCCTACCTTTTACCTCTTCCTCAGCCTCTCCCTTGTACCCATAGCAAAAGACCCTGAACTATGGAGGTCTTTTATATTTGAAGGTAAGGACATTAAGCAGATGTTCTAGGAGCTGTTTTATAAATTTCATAGGTATTTCCAGTGTTTTTACAAATGTTTTAGGGGAAAAGGATTGGCAAACCACCACTGACATTAAATACTAGAGTGGAACACATTATCTCTTGGTAGATCCTGCTGGCAGTTGCCTGTAATATCAGTTCTTTGTTCAAAACAAGTTTCCATAAAGAAAACAAACAACTTGAGAAAAGAAGTTGCTTTTTGTTCAGCTGCAGCCAGAAGAACCCTTTGCTAAAATCATCTGTAAATGAGAATAAAACTAATGCATCATGAGAAATTATGCAAGAACAATGTAATTAGCATTTCCATCAGTTACCACTGCTTGAGCTTTGTTTTGATCAAGAAGTGATTGTGGTCTATCATGGAAAAATCCCCCCAGCTGATGATGGAACCTCTTTCTTGATGTTTTAACTCCCAGCTAATTTAGAGGGCTGAAACTCTCCTCTAAACCTGTTTGTCAACATAAATACAACTTGGAAGAGATTTTCCTGGATGAAAACTAGTAACTTAGACTATGCAGCCTGCCCATGGAGGAGGTCAGTTCTGACAAATGAAATTAAATTCTGGTTTTAAACAATGCTGACGTTTGTCAGTGTGTTGTTAGATTAGCTGACATTTATTCTTGTCACATACTTAGGCACAATTTAATGTGTTTAATGTGGGGATGTTTGTGACTAAATTGGCTTTGCACTGTAAAGCTGAAGTGCATTGTAGGGTGATTGTCTGAAATTCCATGTGTAAGCACTCTGGTCAGTGCTGTTAGTAACTCATTTTCAAGAGCACTAGCATGATAAACCAGAGATACCCTGTTATGCTGCTTCTGTTAGAGCCATTAGGAATACCCTAAAAGGTCAAGGAATACCAACGTGGATATTTTAGTCACAACTACATATCAGTCTGCGTGAGTCTTAAGTTCACTGGCCATTTTTAATAGTAGTCTTGAGGCTAATGACTTGAGGCTAAACATTACTTAGTTTTAAACTAAGGCAAAAAGGATGTCGTTTTTTAAAACAGTGGGGGGGTTAATTTTTTTTTCTCTTCCCCTTTTTAAGCATTCTAGAACAATATTTAATTTTGTTAAAATACATTGCATTTTATGATTCTGTAATTTAGCAGTAAGGTAAAATAGCTGGTTTAGCTCTGAATAATAATTTTGTTGGGTTTCTTTCAGCTTAATGTATTATACAGTAGCTTTGAACACTCAGGAATTGCAGTAGTGTCCTAGAGTGCACTATTTGCAAAACCACCGGCTGTTAAAATTAACCAGATTTCTAAGGGGGAGGGGGGCAGGGGAATTAGTGCAATTTCCATGATAGTTAAATGGGTATGCTCTTATCAGACAATTGGAAACTTACCACGCTTAACCCCTGAGTTCTAAATAAATTTCAAAGTTGAAAATTTTTAAACCTGTGTTTCTGTTGATTTATGACATCTTAGAGGAAGTGTTCATATGCAAAATCATTTTCATGGCTATACTATATGGTGAGCAAAATGCTAATGTAATTAGTATTTGGGTAATGGGTTTTGAAGCTGCATGTATAAACTAAAAGGTGGTGGGTTTTTTCAGAGTTCTGAAGAGTTTCATGGAGCAGAAGTGTTAAGATATCTTTGTGCTGCTCTGAATTACAAGTATCCACAATTCTCTCAGCACCGAGTACTAAAAAGGCATGGTATTCCTGAACAGGCTTGAAGAGGATACTTTCAAGGATATTTCAAGGATATCCTGCTGAGGATATTTTGAAAACATCAGGTGTCCCATAGTACTTATTTTACTTAGAAAGGTAGCCCTGTATTTGAGGTTCAAATTTTAAGTTGAACTGCTGATTTAGTCATAAAAGCTTCCAGATTCTTTATTAACTGTAAACAATGAGTAGAGTCATGCTGTGTTATGTTTTGTCATCATTTGAGTGTGTATAAGCTGCTGAAGAAGCCTGATGGTCTCCAGTGTGAAATAGTCTGTGCAACTAGAATGATCAGAACTCCCACAAGATATGAAATTCATTTTTGGTTTTGAACTTGAATAAAGGATTCACCATCAGGATTCTCAGTTGTTCAACAGATGCTGAACACGGCATCCAAAAGGCATTTCACAATTAATGGTAGGAAGTTTGGAAAATTGGTTGCTTCTGTCTGTGTTTTATCACTGTTTCTTTTATTTCACAGGCCTAAATTGCAGTAGTGACTGTTTGATTTTTTACCCCTTTCTTCTTTTTACTTTGCCCATTGAAAGGGTGCTCCCAAAACTTGCCTAAATGTGTTGGTTTATGTGATGCAGAGGACAAGGAATGTAGTGGGACTGGAAAGTTAACTTCTCAGTCCATGTTTTGTATTCCTAGTTTAATTTTGTCAGATCTCAAATATTGCAGTGTAATTTAAGGGAGTAACAGTCACTGCAGAGTAAACCAAAGCACAAAGAGAAGTAGCAGTATTCTTACCTAAAAACTAAGGGTCGAAGCTGTGGTGTAAACTTAATTTCAGCACCTGAGTAAGACAAAAAGAGCAGGAGTAAGAGAAAAATAGCAAGAACTCATTAAACATTGAGTACATTTTGAAATTAAACTAGGATGCTTGTCTTTAAAGACAGACTAAAGCTCTAGAAAAAAAAGCTTTAGGGATTTTTTTCCCATAGAAAAAAGTTCATCTTTTGAAGGCTTTTGACAAATAATGAACTGGATTGGAGTTGGATTTCTTTTTAAATGTAGCTTATTAGATGGCAATTTTATGGGAAGATAACCAATGCTGTGAACTGCAGGTGTGGCTTAATGTTTGGATGAGCTAGGAAAGAGGACAAAGTAGATTCTGTGTTTATTATTAGTCACCTGTGAAGCTTGAGTGTCATCACTAAGGCAGCACAGAGAAAAGAGGGAGGTTTTATTGAGTTTTAACAAGTGTTGCGTGTCATGAAATAAAGCTTTGCATATGCTGCATGTGAAATGTAGGTTGTGCAATTTCTCTTCTATGGGAGAAAGGTCACTGAGATTAAAAAAAAACCCAAAAAACCCCCAACAAAACAAACAAAAAAAAAAACACCCTACCTCTCTGTCATTACCATGTTACTGTTTTATTTTTACAGAATACAGGATTTTCCTCCCGTGCTGCATGGGAGGAGATCAGAATTGCAAGATCATGATGGTTCTTTGACAAATGGAGTACTTCAACATATTATCCTTTTGAACTTTCAGAATCAGACAGTTTTCAAGATGTGAGTCATGTCATGTTTTGTCGTCTCACATGTTGAGGGTAGAATTCAAAAGTTAAATTAAAATTGCACCTGAAGTATATACTGCCTTTTAGTTCAATGAAAGTAACAACATGAGAGCTTTTAGATAAATTAAAATCTACAGTTCAGTGCTAAAGTTGCTAGTTTTCAGGGTAGTTTTGTGGGGTTATTTTTTTGTGAATACATGCAATGATTAATGCTATTCTGTATTTAGTAATTTCTTCAATCAGAAGTTACTTTGAAGTTAAAAAAACAAATACTGTTAATTCCATTAATGTTAATTCACATTTAAAATTGCCTTTTCAGGTGAGAATTCATAGCTAAGGCTTTTCTTCCCATGAAAAAAAAATATTACTGATATCCTATTTACACTAATAGAAAACTTTTATCTACCAAATCACCACTACACAAAACTATAAATAATACATAATCCGTATCTTATGTTGCTATGAATTCTTCTTACTCTGTCTAGCAAAACAGTGTGATGCCTGTTATGCGGATTAAAAAGCTGTCAATTTTGGTTGATATCACCAAGCTTGAAAAATATCTAGAATTTTAATGCATTTGGCACAAAGGATTTATTTTCTTTTTCTATACAGAGGAAATCTTCCCACATTACCACACTAAGCTGACATATAATGTTTTCCAGAAGTGATGCTCCATTTGAGTCGGAATCATTTGTAGTTTGCTACAAATGAAACATGAAAATTATTTATCAATATTTAACATTTAAGCTGCTTTCATAGTTGTCATAGATACTTGACTTGTAATAAACTACTGTGACTTATGGAAAGAACATCTAAAAATACTCAGCTGAAATAGTCAACTGCTCACCCATTCCGTTGTTATGTCATGGCTCTGGTTCACAATAATCATACCCCATACGAAGTCCTGTCTCCCGAGGGACAGTAAATAAACCAACAGGCTGGACCAGTGTCATCTTGGTGTACAGATTTCATTTCACAGGAATGAAATTCTTCAAGCTCTGTAAGTAGTGTGCAGGGTCCAGTGAGGGCAGTGTGCAGTCTGATGTGCACAGCTGGAGTAATTGCTTCTCAGCCCTTGGGAATTGTGGTGGTTTATCACACATCTGTAGAGGTTACCCAAGATGCCTCTTCAGTAGTTTTATCTTACTTCTAGGCTGGCAAAACCAAACAGGTACTTAATTTCGAAAATTCTTTATCAGTATCTTCTTTGTTGGTTATGAAGTCAGAATCACTTCTGTGCATTCCTAACAACATGAACTAGGTATTCATGTAACTCTTGGAGGCATATCTTATCTGAGAATAAGATTACCCTCTCCTGCAGGAACTGCCCTTGTAGCAGATTAGGAATAAAGTGAGACATTTCCTTAGCCTCTTCATCCCTTTCAAAGTCCTGAGATGGAAGTGACAGTTTGCCTGTTACTATTAAGAAATAAGATGATGATGAAATATACTGTTGAAGAAAAACTTACATAATCACTAAGGAATAAAGCAACAATAAAATCTCAACAACTCAAAGCTATCTTGCAAATTTAGGGTCTTTTAATTTTTAGCTATGTATGTAATTTATTACTTTTATATTCTTGATGTAATACTGGATTGGTTTGATTCTGCATCTTTAGTTGTTGGTTTCTGCAGGTGCACCAAGCTTGTTTATGAGATCTTCATTCCACAGAGTTTTTGAACTCAGTGCCCTTCCTTAAATTTGCAGGTAGGAGTGGAAGAAGGAATTGGCACAATTCCTCTGAGGGGCAGAAGTCCTCAGTTCTCAGGAGATGCAGTGTCCTGACTCTGCAGATTACAGGTGTGATGCCACTTGAGTAATAAGGGGAGTTAACATGAATGTACAGTTGATTTCTGTGTAAGGAGACAAGATGAAAAGCTAAAAAGTATAGCAGACATGGGCAAAAGAAATTGAGCTCTCATGTCATTTTAGTACCAGGAATCATAAAGGAGCAGGGAGTGACAGTTCAGGGTGTAGAAAAATGATACAAGAAAAAAAAAATAAGTGAGAGCACAGGAAAAAAATGTTCGGTGACATTTGAAAGGATTATGGACAACACAGGAATAGAATGTAAAATTATAGGGACCCTAATCAAGAATTATATTTTAACTTTGTGAAACCATCTAGGTATATCAGAAAATTATCTAATAAATGCAATTTTTACACTAGTTGCATTTTTCCTGTAAGGATAAGGTTATGCAAACTCTGAAGAAAAGTGGACTTTTAGGTCAACTTCAAGAATATTTACCAAAATAATTTTAGTAGGAGGTACAATTTTCCTTATTTGTTCCATATGTTTTTGATATGTGAGTCATAATCATGTATTTGATCAGTGTACGATAGCCTCTGAAATAACAAAGATAACAGATTAAATTTCTCTTACCCCATAAGCTTTGAATATTTGGGACCCAGGACTCTGATCCTTGAAGTCTCTGGCAAAACATGTTGACTGATGAAAGAATAGACTATTAGCTAAACACTAAAGCATTCTTTTTTTAAAAAAACACAACAATTATTGTGTTGTCCATCTCTATACCTGCAACAGATTAGGAAGGGTTAACTGCAGAAGTTTTTTTCTTCTATGTTTTGCATAGGTAAAGGTCAAAACTGAAATGAAAACCAAATTACAATAACCTACTCCTAGTGAAAGTTACCCTCTCTGGGAAATAAGGCTTTTCCTTAGTGGGATTACTGGATCACTTAAGAAGAAGATATTCATATATTCTTTGTGGGAGTCTGATAATAGTGTTTGTTTTCCTACTGTGCTTATGGGACTGATTCCCTAATCCCTATGGGTTTATGCACTGTACAAAAACATCTCTGCAAGAAATGAGGAAAGGAAAAAACCCAATAAAACACAGGGATAATTCTCCAGCTGCCCCTATTCCCATGATGTCAAGGAGCTAAAACAATGTTTCACGTATATACTAGGCATTGCATGTCACTTTAAAAAACAAAAATGTGACAAGAGTGATAAAAGACACTTTTGGTAGTCCTGTAATAATAAACTCAAAGTGAATTCAGGGATGGGGGATTCTGCCCACGAGTTTCAGCTGCAGTATATGCTTTAGTTACACAGCCAGTAAAGACTGAGTAGGTAGTAATTAACTCATGCTCTATTTATATGCAGGGCAAACTGTACCTTGCTTTTCATGCCTACTATCCTCAGGAATAGGATTTGCAGCATAGATGTAGTTATCTTGGTAAACAATACTTCAGTAAAAAATGTAGTAGATAATTTGTTTTAAATAGTAAAAAGCTCTGTGTGATAGCTAAAAAAACCGCACATACTGAGCATAGGGACAGTTAAAAGCTATGATTTTTTTTTTTTTTTTTTTTTTGCGAAGGTGGCTTTTTATCCAGAGATAATTTTCCTTTATTACAGGGTAGAAGTCATATTTGTACTGAATACAATTTCCTTAAGACCACAAAGCTGATCTTTCCATGCAAAACCAGCTTGAAGTCTATGAAGTGTTCTGGCATTCATAAGCTTATTCTGCTTTATATCTTCTGACCTTCACCAGGATTTTATGGAAGAGGCTTAAGAAACTGAGTAAAATGGTTTGAAATCAGTTGTATCTTGCTGTGATCATATCAACAGAGATAGTCAATATGTCCATGTTTATAAGCAGACACATGTTCATTGCTTGAACTTGATGTTCTTGCTGTCTTTGTCGCATATGGTATTAAGGGATGTATTTTAGGATAAACATATGTTTGGATCATGCAAGACAACAACTAGTAAAACAGAAATGTTCCACTTAGTGCTGTAACAGTTCATTCTGAAGAACTGCAGGAAAGATAAACCTTTACCAGCTCTGTGTGTCTACTTAATGTAACAAATCCTCTGCAATCTAAATGGTCTTGCAAAAATCATGTAAGTATCGACTTCCAGGGAAAACATAGTTGAGCAATGTCAGCTTGCATTGACATGCATCAGGAGCCCATAGTTTGTGAATGAGAATTGAATTTAGAAGACAAATGTATAGGATGCAGCTTGCATGACAATACTTTTCCCATACTTACTTTTGGTACGCTCATTTCCTTTCCTACTCAAAAAACAACGTGTATTGATTCTGTCTTCAGCAAATTCCTTCAAAGCCAAGGGGCTTGATCACTTCTGCAGCTACCTCACAGGGTAAGGATACTCCTCCTGTCTTCTGCTTAAAAGGTTCTGCCTTTTAAGCAAACCCCAAACTTTGCATGCTTGCTTTAACATGAATGACACTTGATGCTGGATAAAAAGTTGGAGACTGATGCCATGTTGTGCTAGGGTTTGTTTTCCTCCAGTTAACTGTTTTCAAAGTCAAGGATATTAAAAACATACAGAAGGTAAAGATTGTACATAAAGGTAGTACTTGCATCACACTAAATAACATGGTTGAACAAGTTATACAGGTTTTTGGGTGCAGAACCCTTCTAGAGGTCTAAAATTAAAAAAGAAGATTTCAAAGGTAATGAAAACTGCAAACAATTGTTCAATAATTTAATTGTTTGCTTATCAGGCCATCTCTGAAGAAAAAATCGGGGCTACCACAGGAGCAGATGTTACCCAAGGATTTTTTAACATCATTAGAAAGGAGAGGGGTGAAGGCACAGATGAAGGGGCTTCAATGTTTTTGGAATGCGCAGCATGAGCAGTGGGGAGATGGGGATTATAGTGACTTATAAAATCAGTTTCTCTGTTAAATCCTTAGTTTTACATAACCACTGGGATTATAAATTTTATAGGTTGTCTTTGGATAAACATTTTGTAGGTTTATCTTGAGGATCCGTTAAGTCTGAGATACTGCAGCAGGAATAACAGCTTTATGAAGTGTGTTTTCATAAGTTATTTGATTTACTGATTGCACACAGTCACTCCTCTGACTGCTGCCTGTTTATTTTCACCTACACAGATATGACAAAATCATCTGGTGCAAAGGATAGGGATTATTCCAGTCCAGGAAAGGAAAACGTAGAATCCAGAAATTTTCCGGCTTAGAATACACCCACGTTCCTTTGGACTCGAACAGCAGCAGAGCAGCAGTGCAGGGCAGTCAGATCTCTGTGGCAGCTCAGGGGCCCAGCAGAGCGCCCCGCGGCCCCGGGCCGGATCTATGGAGTAATGGGACACATTGAAAGAGGAGGGACTGGGGTTAGATGTCAGGAAGAAATTCTTTACTGTGAGGGTGGCGAGGCACTGGAAGAGGCTGCCCAGGAAGGTTCGTGGATGCCCCATCCCTGGCAGTTCAAAGCCAGGCTGGAAGGGGCTCTGAGCCGCCTGCTCTGGTGGGAGGTGTCCCTGCCCACGGCGGGCGGGTCGGATCCAGATGATCTTCAAACTCCCTTCCCACTCCTTAACATTCTATGGTTCTGTGATTGCCAAAGCACACCAGGCGTGAGGGCAGCCCGGAGAAACCCACAAAAGGGAGGGGCACAGTACGCATTAACTGAGTCACTTAAACACTGCATGTGCAGCTCCAAAAACCTTCACAGAAGCCGCCCCCGCGGGCAGCGGTGATGGACATCGCGCCGCCGCTGCCGCCTCGGCCGCAGGTCGGGCAGGGTCCGGGCAGCGCCGGGCCGGCCTCTCAAACAAGGCTCGCTCGCCCACCCGCCCGCGCCGCTCGCCCTCCTCAGGCCCGCCCGCACTGCCCTCGCCCCGCGCACGCGCGGCCGCTCTACGGGCTGGCGCGGGCACGTGACCGGGGAGCGCGCGGGGCGGGGCGGGGCTGGCGGCGGCGGCGCAGAGGGGAGGGGGAAGGAGGCGGATCCATCATGGCGTCGATGCAGGTGAGGCGTCTGCGGCGGAGCCCGCGGGGCAGCGCTGGGGCCGGGCGGCGGCGGGGGGAGCCGGGGGCAGCCGTTCCGCCGGGCGCGTGCGTGCCTGCGTGCCTGCCTGCGTGTGTGCGTGGCGCGGCGCGACGAGCGGCGCAGAGGGAGCAACCGTCCGGGCAGAGGTTGTGAGGGTGTCGAGCTCCCGGGTAGCGGGGCCGGGGAGGGCAGGTGGCGGCAGGAAAGGGCCGGTCCGGCGCCGGGATGGAGGTGAGACGCGCAGCGGTGTGAGGGGCGAGGCCGCGACTCGGACGGCGGCGGGCGGGGCGGGCGCGGGGGGGAGGCAGCGGACCTGGGGCGCGGGGGAAGAGGCGCCTCGGGGAGGCGTCTGGCAGCGATGCCGCCGCTCCCCGGGCAGGCGGGGAGGGAGGGCGAGGGATCCCTGCCCCCGGGACCTGGCGGGGCCGCAGCTTCGCTGGCGCCGTGGGAATGTGTATCACACCGTGCGGGCGGGGCGCTCACGGAGACCCTCCCTGTGGCATCGTGGGGACTGTGGCCGACAGCTCCGAGTTCCTGGGGTCACGACACTGTAATTCCCCCGCACAGGGAGCTGGGACAGGCATGTCCTGCTCCGAGCAGCTTGTTGCCCATAGGGTTCTCTTTCTCTCCGTAAAATGAGGTTGCGGTGTGCTGTCAGCCCTGTGGACAGGTAACGTCTGGCTTTCTCGGCCAGATGGGGTTGCCGTAGGTACAGTAGCATGGAACATCCTGCTGCCTGACAGGTATTTCCAGCTGAATTATTCATTCATACCTACTCTGAAGGGGTTCTTAAATAGGGGCTGCAGAAATTGCTCTGGTAGAATGGATCACTTTCACTGTGTGGTGCTCGGAGTGGGTGGTGCTTTATTACGACTGGGGCAGGAGAAAAGATCTCTGGGTTTTGTGGCAGTGGCCCCTGTCTCTCCTTATTTAACCAGCAACTTCTCTACTTTTCCTTTGATACTTACAGTTTTCCATTTTGTTTTAATATTTGGATCATCAAAATCTCTTCTCTAATTTTGGTCCAGTATGGCTTACGTTTTTTCTCACTAGTAATAGAACAGCACAGAAAGGGAGTACAAAATGAATGAAATATATTTTAATCTTCCTAACAACCTGGATTTAGCATAGCCAAAAGGAGTTAAAATGTCAATTCATTGAACTGTATGGGATAAAAATTATTCTTCTGAAGTTTAGAAGCATACCCTCCCATGATGTGTCTTTCAGAGTTACTGAAATGAAACAAGATCAAGAAATTGAACATACTGTACAGAATGTTCTTCTTTTAACAGTAGCTTATGCAGGTAGTCTGATCTGCCTTGGTTTTATTAGCTCTATCTGGCAAGTGTGTTTTTTGCAATGCTCTTCTTCTGTTGTGCAGACTTTTACAAGCTGAACTGCAAAATAGAGGGTATTGTTTATTAAGAAGTATGTTTTCTAAAACTGTGTGAAAGGCAGGGAAATGGCAGCTGCGAACCGGGAAAGAGGCACTCTGTAAAGGGACTTGGTAAAGCTGTGCTGTGTTGCTGTCTCTGGCCTAGTAAATGACCTTCTCCAGCGTGCCTCACCCTAATTCCTGTTGCTCCTTCTGTAAAGGGGAAAAATGGTTACATATTAAATGAGGTTGTTGAGGATACATGAACGACAAATGTTGCCTGAACCGCTGGTGAGGAGAGGGATGTGAACTCCCTTCTGAAATTGCAGCCGTGTTAAGTCTGATGTTGTAATTGCTTTTATTTTAGAAATACCAGCTGTGAGATGACACTTTTTGTTTTCTTACATGATGTTCTGTTGTCTCTTGATATGACATTCAAGGACATTTATGAAGGTTTTTTGTCTGCATGCTGCTAATTGCATGATGCTCTAATTACTCTTTCCTATGTTTAGTAAACTACTAATTTAATAATGTAGTTTAGGATATTGGAAAGAATTGTAAATAGGAAGCATAAATAAAAATATAATAAGTGACCAGTAGAACTAATAAGTTTATTGTAGACATGCTACCAGGTGAGGGAGATTTCAAGGCTCTGAATTGTTCTCTTAATTTACATTTAAGTTTTCAGTGTGAAAAAATATTTTACTGGTATACAGTAAAGGAAACTGGTATACATATTTTTAAGTGATTTTTTGGGTTCAGAATAATTTAATTTATAATGAGTGCTATCTTCTAAGTTGCCTGACACAACAAAGAGATGTCCTTTTTCTGTTTAAGTGTGTGTTTTAAATACCCAATGTTTGTGTAACTCATTGCCATCTCTGACTGGTATACACCAATGGTCTGACTCTGTGCTATTATGACTATATTATATATTTTATTTATAAAAATGGTACATTGGTACACAAAGTAAGTTCTAGTTACTTTTTAAACTGCTGTAATTTTATACAACAGTATATGATGCCCCAGGTTAATTACATTTTATTTTTACAGATCCGCTGAAAAGTCTTGGATTAAGTTACAAGAGTTATCTGATTAGCCTGTTCTTAGTCAGTCTGCAGGGAAGTTTTGAAACTTTGTAACAAATTGCCTCTTTTTGCTAATGGCTCTGAGCATGGAGCTGAATAGTTTCTGCACCTCAGTGGATGCACAGTAGCTTGTAAAGCTTGTGACGTTGAGCCTTTGTGCGTACCATTAAACTTATAGTGATTTTTTTTCTGTTTGGATAGTCTATAGTGGGAGTTTTCTGTAACCCTTTTTTTCTGCAGTGATAGAAGCCAATACTTAAGAGATCTTGTGTTTTGTTTTCTAACCACAGTGTTGTTTCTAATTTGCCACTGTTGGACTGGTTTAAACCTGGTTTGCATAACTAGGCAAATCATATTTTTTCTTAAAAAAAGCTAACACAGCCCCAGACAAGCCTTTAAAGGGAGAGCATTTATTTTCAAGAATTTTCCCAGAAAAAGCCCAAGGTTTTGCAACATTCTCCTGGATAAAAACACAGAAATAACCTGAACAGGAACAAGTAATGTAGAACAAGGGAATAGAACGGATTTGCTTTAGAAAATTTTGATATAGCATCTTCAGTAATCTGAAGCCTTTAAAGGTATCTACTAAAGAAATAGTAAACAGTTGTTCTCAGAACAGCTGGAATCACAGGACTTGCATTATAAATGGTAGAGCAGGTAAAAAATAGAGCAAGGAAGTTCAGTTGAAAATGTACAGAAAATATGTTGTTGCTGTACAAAGTATTAAATAATTAAAGTCTTTCCTTCAGTGTGCAGATATGAACTATTTGCATCATAAACTTGAAAGATTGACTTTATTGAAGATACTGACATCTTAACTATTATCATTTACCTTTCACTTCCTTTTAGTTTTAATTCTACAAAACCCTGGATTTATTTGTGAAATTGTGGAAGTATTTAGAAGAATGGGTTTAGGTTTTTTTCTATCACCAGAATGACTTCCCATATATTCTGTATAGTTAGGCACATACGATTTGTATGTGTGGGTATTTACATTTGATTGAATGCAGATCTAATGTAATTAATGACATGAACAACTTCAGTGAAGAGTGTAGGATGTTAGCTTTCACTGTGTTTCTGTATTATGCCTCAAAAACTGCTGTGGTGGGCTACCATCGAATTACATGCATGCACCAAAATAAAGGCTGCTTGAAAAATCTTGCTCTATCAATAGAGTTTTTTTTTAAAATGTGTTTCTTTGAGTTGACAATGCAGAATTCATGGTCGGTTTGACATCCCAAGGAACTTGTTTCACAGAATGCAAGCTAGTAGCAATATGAAAACTTCCTGCAAGTTTCACCCCAATATTTTCAGGCAGTGGGGTTGGGGGATGAGGAAAATATTTACAGGCCACTGTAATCTCCAGAAAAAAATACATACACTCTTGGTTACACTTCCTTTTATTCTTTACCTGGGCTTCTAGTGTTAGTGTAGGTCCTGTGTTTCCAGCTGTTCTCAGAACAATTACTTCTTCCTCAATTTTTACTCAAGACTGGCGGTGTTTTTAATAATGATTTCACAATAACTTTTTCTTATTTAAAAGCTTTGTCTAGGAAAAAGTATTGAACTATTTTTTGTGTTCCAACAAAAGCCAAACCCCCAGCCTTAAGTGAGGAAAGCTCTCAGTCAGTTGGAACTTGGATAGTTATACACATCGATTCTGTACTTTTAAATGTCATAGTATGGGATGCTATTTGTGTTGTTTCAAAAAAGAAAAGAAAATGGTTGGGTACTGTAGCTATATAACCAATTCTGGGATATTAACAGAATAAAATCATTGGTAGTTAAAAAAGTATTTAGTAGTTCCATTGGTGAAATGCTATTGAAGATAAAAATTTCAGTAATTATTTACTGAGAAATGTGAGTACCGTTATTGAAACCAGAATGAGTAGAGAGTACAAATAATTTCTTTTGTCCACTGAGGTTGTTAGTCCTTTACATAACCTTTGGTAATCAGTATGTTCTGATGTGTGCTGTATTAGCTTTGGCATATAACGGTGCTAGAATGAAGTAAGACAAATACAAAATTTGTAATAATTTTTCTAAGATTAATTAATTTAATCTTGGTAGTTTATTAATAAAGTTTTGACTTGAATGTCATCTGAAGTATAAAATTTATAGTCTTCATTCAGTAAAGATAAATAAAATTAAAGTTATTGCTTTAGGCACTAATGAGTCTCATTTGCTTGTTTTTGTATCTGCCTGTGTAAATAGAATTTTGGGAAATACTTTGCTGTGCAGCAGCTGCAGAATTTTTGAGCTAGGATGGAAGAATTCACTTCCGAGGAAGGAAGCAGTAGTAGAAAAGCTTATTGAAACCAGTGTCCCCTGAGCACTATCAACAGCTCTTCCTTACAAATAGACCAACTATACAGCTAAAATGTAAAAAACCATTGATGCTTTCAACTTGTCACATTGCACACTGGTATCTCATGAATATGTGTATGATTTCTATCAGGAAAGTAAAATAGACATATATTTGTTGTAAAGAAGAGTCGTTCTGGTTGATTACAATTATTTTTTGCTCTGAGTTTTACAGTATTTTATACTTGTGTTTAGGCCTAGCTGAGAACAGAAAAATAGAACACAATACATTTGCAAGAGCCAGGGAATGTTGTCTTGTTAAGCTGCTCCCTTGGAAGGCTCTGTGAGTTTGTAATTAATAAGCTAAAGCAGCTTAGCTCAAACAATGTGCGAAACTTGGTGATCAAGTACTTTCTCTAATTGTTTGCTCCAGTTCTACTGAGCTAAGAGTTTTAGACTAAAGGATCTTCACTATATATTATATAGGTATAGGCTGTACTGGTGGCTACGCCCAGAGACTGAGATTAAATTACCCCTATTCATGTGAAAGAGAGAAGGCACAATTCCCATTGAATTTACCCATCCTTATGGCTGCGTGCAAGGAGCGTAAATGCCTTCAGACCATTAGATCATGTCTCTCACACAGCCTTGGTTTACAGCTGAGAGATGAACATACAAGCAGATTACCGTCTAAAATTTCCACTAGGGTGGAGGGGAAGAGGATGACAAAGGCTTTTGCTTCTGGCTCGGAGCCAGAAATTTTGTGCGTCTTGCATGGCTTTGAAGTAGTGAAGGATTGTGACAGAACTGTCAGCTGGGTATAAAGTTTTTGTCTTCTGAAGGGAGGAAGAGATAGTATTATCTGTTTGCTGAAACCTATTACGTTGTTTGTTGAAAGCAAATGAAAATAAATAGGTTAAATGTTTTAAATAAAAAGAGCCAGCAATCAGCTTTTGTGATCAATGATCACGTAACATGTCTTCTGCCTGCTTTTGATAATTGAAGGCTTTCAAAAGGTATTCTGGAATTTGTTTGAGCCTTTGCAGTTTTGTTTTGTTTTGTTTTACTTTGCTTTGTTCAAAAATATATTCTGGAATCTGTGCAAGCCTTTGCAGTTTGTTTTTTGTGTTGCTTGTTTTTCCTCAGGTGACCTTAATTACTGGCATGAAAAACTGGTATCAGTCAGGGATGGCAGGGAAAGAAGGGAGAGAACCTTATGATTTGCCTTCCTAGGATCTATATTAATGTGGTAGTAAAGAAAGGACAGGAATTGTGAGATGCCTCATTTTTGCTAATTAATGATCTCATGGAGGATACTAGCTATTCATCCTTTCATACACAGTACTAAAAAATAATTGTTTCTCCTTGGGTGATTACAAAAACAGAGTTGTATGTCATCTTTTTTTTATTCAAAGTACTGCTTAATCAGTCTCAAGAAGAAAATTTGTATATATGTCAGTAAATGACAATAATAGTTTAGTAGAGCATAGTAAATATTGTCCCTGAAACTCTGCTGGAATAAAATGCTTTATGGAATTTGATGCTGCTTGTTTGTATTGTTTTATTTATTTTTTTCTTCATTAGGAATTGGTGGCCAGTAATAAGAAACCTAAATCCATTCAGTTTTCTTGCCTCTTCTTAAGTTAGAAACTCTTCCCCGTCATATTTAGGGATGTGGATTGGATGAGTATTTAAATCTCATGACTGTTTGCTACTTCAAACATTTTACCTCTTTTTCTCGCTAAAATACTTTTTATCAGAATAGAACACTTTATCTTATTTACCAACCTTTGGAATGTTTTTATAAGGATGAGAAATTCCCTGGTAAACATATGGTTGACCTCATTGTGCCAGCCTTCACTATTTTAATTTCTTTAACTGAAGCAGTTCAAGTAGTGCCAGACTTTTCCTTAAAAAATAAAATTTTCTATGGTTGACTTTTTATTACTGTGCAAGGCTTGTGCTGGGTGTTGGTACATTTAAAGACTCCGTTTACAAAGCAGATGACTTGCCGTCAGTTTCATCTTATTCTGTAATAGTGGATTCCACTTAATTTACTTTCAAATGACAGGTTCATTGTAAAAAAATTGATTATCTGGAAAAATGATTTTTCAGACTGGGAGGTACAGAATGTTTCATTTGTGTGTGTATAGTTATTGTGATTTATCTATAATTATACTGCAGTAGTATAGCTGTGTAGTTATGATTTCAGGTCTCTTAGTGAGTTTAAGTCAAGTGTATTATTCTCTTTTAAAGAGGACGGTTGCTTTGACCTTTCAGTCAAATATTTTAGAATATCTTGGAGCATATGAAGATAATATTCTGTTATCAAACTGAGAAACCAACAATCCTTCCTCTCACCACCCTCAATCTGGATTTTTGAAATTTTTAAATGCTCAGAAGAACAAAAGATGAGTGATGGGAACTTATTCTAAGTAGCTCGATAAAAAGATTCACACATTGCCATTTGGCTCCTTTGAAATGAGAGAAATTTGCAAAATGCCTGACATTCAGATCTTGAAGTCATGATTGGTCTGAGGAAATAACATTAGAACTGGGTTGCCAGATGTTAACATGTTTTATTAGAAATGAGGAGGAGACTAATCTGCTTCTGCATTTTCAGTATAGATTGAAAACCTGCTATTTAGCCAAAAATAGATGAAAACTGAAAAACAATTATTTGTGCTAAAATCCCAGTATTACTTTTTAATGGACAGAGTATTTTGTGGAGCTGTTTTGTTATGCATCTCACTGAAGCTTTAATTGACCACATCCAGACAATTATCTATCTTTCTTCATCCAGGCCTTTATTAAAGCTTACTAGAACAACTTTGATAGGAAAAATTCAGGCAGGGTTGTGATAATCAAGTATCTGGATGGTTTGTGTGTTTGAGAGTCTGGAGCAAATGATTGCACCTGAATTATGGGATATAATCTGCAAGGACTTCCTTGAATGACCTGGTTGACTGGGAAATTAGGGAGTTTTTATTTGTAGGAACTGTCATTCTGTAGATTCTTAAATAGCGAGATGGAGTGTAGCAGGTAACTTTTTCTTAAATGTCACCATTGTTAATCTTTATGTTGTTTCTCTTCTGCTTGAGAACTTTTTGGTTTTTTAAATTAGGTTTCCAATTAGAGAGTAATATGCATTGAGTTCCTGGATTACTTAAAGTGTTTAAAATGTGTTGGATTTTATTTCCATAGAGGGGTTTAGTTTGAAAAGCATAAATACCTACCTGGTGTTAGAACTTTTTATTCTGTATTTGAGGCACTTGTCAGTAAGAAACATGTGAATGGAAGATACTGAAATGCTGAAAATAGAGTTATAGTGGTCTTAGGCTCCCAGGCTAGTAGCTTGTACTATTAGTCAAGCAACAGCTTTGCTTATGAATCTACCTGGTGATGTTGTACAACACTATCATTGTAGCCTGTTTTCAGCTCCTGTTCTGGGACAGGGTTGCTGTTTGTCTCTGTACAGTGACTGTCTCCTGCATGAAAAAACTTCTCCAAAACAGAAAGGAATTTTTTTTGAAGCATTTTCTAACTTGAATGGAGGAGGAAGTGACAGGCAGTAGCTCATAAGCAAAATGTAAATTCTTTGCCAGGATTTTATTGTATTACTGACAGTGTTTTGGTGCTAACAGAGTTTGAGCCCTTTTAAATTTTTGGATATTTTGGAAGAGAGTTTTGGTAGTTATGGAAGAAATATTGTTAGGTCTACCTAGGGTGCAGCAGCTTTACCAATATAAAATATAAGAGTGGAGCCCCTGTGGGATTAATGTTTAACTTCTAACTATTTATGAGTTAATTTTCTTCCTCTTTGATCTTTGAGCTAGATTAAGATTTGAGTTTACAGTGTCCAGGAAGGCTCGGCCTTGGAAGACTGTTCCTTTCTTACATTCACAGTTTCTTGCAACAAAGAGAAGGGTATTTGAGTGCATAGAAATAGAAGGTTTGTCACACAATTCCAAGTGCAGATCTTTTAGTCCTGTGTAAAGGACCAGAAGGAACAGGTGTTTCATCCCTGGAAGGGAAAATTCAGTCCAGGAGGAATACCCCTCTGAGACCTAGGGGGAAAGAGCCATCTGCCCTAAGGTCTCTGTAAGACGAGTTCATTTGTTGAACTTTATTGGCTGTTGTAGTTGGTGCCACTCAAAGTGGCTTGGTTCATCCCTGTTTACCTTAGTTCAACCCCCTGTTGCCTTATATGTACCTCCCCCTGGAATGTTCTCCCCTTCCCTGAACCCCATTGGTCCCAGTTTACTGCAGTATTCCAGCCCTTGTCCTGCCCTGCTAACCTTTGGTCAGCCGGCTGGCTGCCCCTCCTCTGCGTTAGTTTCATCTGTTCCCATTGGCCCTTAACCCTCAGGTACACCCCACATTCCCATATAAAATCCCATGTTCTCTCTTCACTTTGTCTTTTTCTCTGGATTTCCATGTGGGTAGTAAAGTGCTCTTGGATTTCTATATTGAGACCCATCGTTTTTGCCTTTATCGTCGGCCACCTTAAAAGCGTCTGTCGAATTCTGCACCTGCGGGTCGCTCGCAGGGTTCACTGAAGCCACAGCGCTTCAGTCCTGCATGCTTCCTAGTCTGTGAAGTTGCTGTTCTATATTTGTTTCTTCATATCATCATGATACTGCTTATTGGACATGGCTAGTTGAGTTCCTACCAGTCCAGGTGAAAAGGTCACCATGTTTCAGTTAAATTGCCCATCACATCTTGTTTTAATGGTGAAATAAGGTGTAGCAATGAAACATTTCCTCCAGCAGAAGTGAAAGGAATCTGTTTGTCCATTTGCCAGTTTTTGCTCTGCTCATAGGTTTCTGCTCTACTGATAGTTTTACTTTTCCCCTAGTTGTTTTCTACCGAATTCTTACCACTTCCCTTAATAAATCATGTCTCTTGCTGAATCTGCTTTGGGTTTAATCAACTCAGCTTTTATCCCTCTTACTTTATTTCTCTATAAAAAGGAAAATCCCTTAATAGGTTGTTTGTAGGTAAGGTATTTGACTAAGATAGCTCATCATTTAGTTTACTAATTGAAGATATTGCTAATTCAAGGCACTGCGCATTTTGTGCTGCATTTCTTGAAACGGCAAAAAAGTGAGGAATTCAAGAATTGCAATTTGATTTTCTTCGTATTGTTTATGTTTTCAAAGTTTGTCATCTCAGCTCATAGGAGATACTGAGCCAGGAGTATTGGAATGCATTCAAAATTGATTGGATTAATGTTTCAATATTTTACTGCTAATCAACAGCCAGTATACCACTGTATGTATGCTTTGCCTGCTCCAGTTATGGAGAATAAAATGTCACCTGAAGCAACACTTGCTGGTTGGCCTAGGTGCTCTCAGCTGTATGTATGTAAGTTATACTTGGTAGTGAACCTTCAAACTTCACTGTACACGTTTTTGTTTGCCCATAGTTCTGATAAATTTTAACTCTCTGTACTCCAGTTTTCCAAGGGAGGGACAAAGCTGTTGTGAGAGTTCTGACAAAGAGCTTAGAACTGAAAATAGACTCCTGATATTTTGATACTCCTTTTTAAAGGCATTGAGAAAGGTAATTTTCACACGCCTACAAGAGGTACGGAAGTTTTCATAGTGATTACAAAAGATACCTTTGCGTTACTTCATTGTGAGGGATTGTGGTTAAAGTCTGCTGTCCTGTCTGTCCATGGGCTTCTCTTGTTTGTGATGGAATCAGAAAAAAAGATCCCTGGTTTTGGGCAGTGTGATGGTGATGATGCCATATATGGTTCAGGAATATAGGTTATTGACACTTACTTAGACACAGAGACCAGTGAAATAATTTTATGTCTGTTAATATTTATGTGCTGCAACATCCAGCTCAGTCATACACAGTGACCAAACTACCTGTTTCTAGGGCTGGTTCTGAAATAATTGTATTGAAAACCTCTAAAATTCTTCCTGCCCTATTTTGCTGCCCCCTCTCCCTTTTCACACATTGTATTCTTTTATATGCTTTTGCCTACTTCTGTATGTGATTCACCAAGAATCAACTCAAGTCAGAATTCAGCTGTGGCATTTGAGATCTTACCTCCACTGTTCCAGGGGTGACCAAGTAAGGTGTGTGCCAGCTTAGAGTACGAGGAGTGTGTATTTTTGCTAGAAAATGTATGGCTTCATGTCACTGTGACGAAGAGAGGAACACACAGTAACACACACACAACAGGTGTTCAGGCAGAGAAGAAGAAAAGAACTCTCTCGTTTATTGTTGACCTCGTATATATAAGTTTCTGGACAGTGACCAGAGATTGGACAGAGAAGTTACCACTTCTCCATCCCCACTGGTCACTTGAGAAGTCCATCAGGTGATATCTTTCATAAAGGAATGCAAACATGATTCTTGTTTATCTTACAATTCATGAGAACTGACTCCATTTTACTAAAACAAATTAGAAGGCTTATTTTCAGGGACAACAGCTTCAGACATTTTACTCGAACCATGACAGACAGTGAGTGCTGTCTGTCAGGATAGAAATGATAGAGGTGGTTGTGAGCTGTCTGGGGAGCTGTCAGGAATTTTATTCCACTGGAACCAGTTAATTTTGTGTTCTTTTTTCCATATGCTTTGAATCTTATGAGTTTGATACATTAGAAAATCTGTGGAGGATAATTGTTGCACAAATTCTGTTTGACAGAATTAGCAGCTGGATACAAACCACCGCTATGTCAGTCATGTCTTAAGTACTTGAACAAACTTCTTTTGGAAGTGATGCTTGGATCAGTGTTTAGCTGTGTTCTTAGATTTGATCCCTGGTTCATCCTTTCTTGTAGAGATAGGTGAATAAGTAATCTTGGTTTCAAAGACTTCCACCTCAAAAATATTTTGAAAATACTTCTATAAACTACTGGTTACATCGCTCCTCTCCCTTTCGCAGGTGACTGTTCCTTTAGCTGAAGGACCGTGCTGTTAACCAGTCTTGGGTTTCTGATATTCAGCTGTTCTGTTTCCATCTAGATTGTGAATATTTTTATCAATTTTATATGTTTTAGTTCTGGTTTACTTTGAAGTTGCATTACAGAATGTTTAAGCATTCTCAAAAATAAGGACAATATCGAAGTTAGATTGCCTGTGCATCCTTCATGTATTTCCCTATAAGTCTGCAGCCTGCTTTCTTCTAGTCCTTCAATAGAAAGTGGACAAGCAGGAAAGGTGCCTCTGTATGAAGTCTTGTGATGTATTAGCAGAAACATTGAAGTATCTTGTGATGTGAAAGTAAAGCAAGCACAGCTCCCAAGAGTATATCAATGTATGGACCAAAATCTGTTGGGGGGTTATTTTAGGCATGAATAGCTGCAGTGGCTTGTAGTTTGGCTTGAAGGAGCTGCTTGAGAGACTGAAAGCAACTTGAGTGTGTGATTAAAAAATGGTTTTCCTGATTTATGTTAAGGGAAAAGCCAAAAGCAGTTATGATAGTGACTTTAGTTATACACATCTTAATATAGCTGGAGTGTTGAAGGGCTACAGGTTTTTACAAAAAAATACTCATGTATGGTATCAAGCTGTCTCAATATGGAAAAAAATAGGAGAAATAGTAAAAAAATAGGAGTAATAGTAAAAGTCAGTATGGCAACATGAGAGAACATCTTCAGTGACATGAAAATTGAGGAGGTTTTGTATAGAATAGAAATGTGAAACTAAATAATTCCTGTTAAAAGGACAAGCATGTAAGAGTGAAATCTACTCACAATTGTTTAAAATTGGTGTATTTGAAAAGCATTAAAAGATGTCCTTATAAATCATTACAAAGATGAGGAAAGGGATGTGTGTAAATAGAAAAGGAAAGCAAAGCAAAGAATAGGTGACAAGTACTTGATGACAAAGCATACCAAACACAAAGGGCAGATTCAGTATCTTTTAGATACTGAGTATTATGTCAGTCACTAAAATTTAGCTATGTGGGTTGGTTTGTTTTTAAAAGTGTTTAAACAACTGAATCTGAGATTTTTGACAATTCTTTTGAGTGAGTTTCCAGATGATAAATTTTATTTTTTTTTCTACTGTCATGTGAAAGTTTGACTTCTGGAAATCACTGGACCAAATAGTCTCTGATACCTACAGCAAACAGTCAACAATTAGCAAAGACAATTAGCCAAATGGATTTAAGAAAAAAATCACATTGGATTAACATGATTTTCTCTTGGTATTGGGCTGTAGCTGTTGTGAAAGAGGAGCAGTAGCTGTATTTTGACTGCAGAAATTTTCCATGTGTGTTGGTGTGACATTTGAATTAGCACACAAGAAAAATGTGGTATCAATCATGTGGACTCTTATTTTTTCTGAAACCATCAAGACCACAAGTTATCAAAGTTGTAGTTGGTTGTTTAGGCTGGGTGTCTGATTGAGAGGAGGTGTTTGGTTCTGTCAGGTAAACCTGCCAAAGGGTATTTTGAGGGCAGTCTGCATTAATTGAAAGTGTTTACTTGAGTAGAGATTGGGAAAGCTGAGATGTGAGTTGAAATAAATAAAAGAACACTTTTGTGTCCATGAATCCTAAGAGAAGTAATTTGACCATAATTCAATCAATCTACCTAGATCTCTTACTGTAAAGAAAATTCTCCCACTTATAAAAGCAAGAGATAAAATGATTTGAAAAAAATGTTAAAGGCTTTTAACACAACTTCCTTATGTTAGGAAGATGGAGAAGTATCTTTTAAGTCCTAAATTTATAAGATTCTATGAATGAGAGTTAAAATTGTCTGAAAAATGTTAATCTGTTTTATTTTGTCCTCCTATGTATATTGCTGCTAATTTTCTAGAATGTTTATGAAAACTAAAACAATAATTCTGCATTCATGGCTGTCATGTATAAGAAAGGCTTTCACACTCTTGAAACTTTCCTTTTCAAATGCTTAATTTGGGGAACTTGCAGTTGCAATATGCCTTTTGTAGCTGTTGTGTATGGGCTTCCTATACCAGACTTGCTTTTTTTAAAGTACATTTGAGTCTTGAAGCTAAGAGTAAGTGTTTAGACTGTGTTGCTGTAAGAAAATTGTCTTTTGTGATCTTTTTGGTCTGCAAATACTATTCAACAGTGAAGAGAATTAATTTCAAGTTTTTGAGTTTAAACTTCAGATCTAGTTTTCTGAATTACTGTGGTAAGGAGAAACTTGGTTTCCTAATTAAACTGTATGAATCTACTCTTTAAGGGCTTCATTTAAGAGTTTTTTTTTAAAACTAGATCAGTCTCCTGATAATCCAGTTTCTGCGTTAATGAGACACAACAGGAGACAAATAATTGTAAGAAAGAGAGGAGGGAGAAAACCAGTCCTTCACAATATCTGTGGAAAATGCCTTCAAGTTTTCTGAACATCTCTAGCTGTCTGTGCAAGTGTGGAGCCAGCAGCTTGAGGAAAGTGATTCTTCTCCTCTCCTCTGTCTGGTACTTGGGACCACATCTGGAGTGCTGTGTTCAGGGAACTGCAGTACAGGACAGATGGTGGGGTATGGCGGTGAGTCCAGCAGATGACACGTAGAGGATGGCTGGGGCAGAACCGTGTGACCTCCAAGGAGACTGGGTTTCTTCAGCTACAGGAAGAGAGGGCAAATGAGAGATCTTGTGGATGCCTACAACAACGTAATAGGAGGATATCAAGGGAACACAGAGGGCAGAAGATACAAAAGGAACATGAGGTATTTTGGTAAGGTACAAAAGAAGCATTTTATACCATGGGTAGTGAAACACTGGAATACATTGACCAGAGAAGTTGATTTAGAGATTATTTTCTAAATATTACTTAGTCTTTCTCCTAAAACATTTTTTTTCACTATTTGAATTCTGGTTAGTAGGCCCTTTGTGTCCTCTACGGTTTTGTTCCAGTTGCTATAGAGCACTCTCATGTTCTGGAAAAGGTCTATAAGCAGCTCTTTGTTATTCTGTACAGAAATAATTGAGTTCATGTTTGATTTAAAAAAAAATCAACCCAAATGTTAATAAGTGTGGTAAAAGTCTGTTAAAAGTTATCCAGGTATGTTCATCAGATTAAGGAATTATTAACTTGTATTGTGTGGTTAATGGAATAGTTTTGAAATATAGAGTATATTTTATTATTCCAACTGGGGAAAAAACCCCCAACAAATAATGGGCTTAACTCACATCTTAAAGGTGTGTCTCTTTGTCCAATAGAAGTAGTTATCTTCGTATATAAACTGCCTTAATTCTAGAAGGAAGATTAATACTTAGGAAATCTTTAAAAGCATGTTTTCTACTGTTTAACAGTTCAGAATTTTTTAGAATTGCTGTCATTGAGGACTGGAGAAATCCAGGAATTTATTAGAAGATACTTCTTGTGATCTTTAATATCAAGGCAAATTATCCAGATAGTCAGTATAGCTGGAGGTAAGAAGAATGAAGACGTTCTCTGCCATTTCTAATAGCAGTCGTTGCTCTTCTGTCCCGAGTAATTCTAGGGTGAGAACCTCTTTATTTGTGAGGGAGCAGTGCTGGGATACAGAAAATCCCTCAAGGTGTAGTATAATGGAGATAATGGAATACAGTTTCTTTAGGCAGACATAGGGTTAGAGAGGATACTGTAAGGCAGAAGGAAATAATGCCTTTTGCTGAATCTTCATTTTGTTTGGGATATTACCCTGAATCAAGAACAAATCCAGAAGAGGTGTGTGTTTCTTCACCTCTAAATCACTTCCTTCCCTATCCAGTGAGGAGCTATGTCTAGGAATTTACCATTAATCAGAATTGCACTGGAGGTTCCTATGCTTAATAAATAATCATAGTTAGGGTTTTTTGTGGATTCCCTTATTTCAATGAGATAAATTTATTTGCTATAAATTGTTTTCATTGTAACACTGACAGTGTTAGTCTTGCTTTTCTGGGTTATTGAGTTTCTGTAACTTCATAGATAACATTCATTTTCTACTGAACATGCTCTTTTCAGCTTTATATGCGCATGGGATAGATTTTTTTTTTTTTCTTTTCTTGTTATTTCCACTGAGAGCTGCAAATAGAGGTCAGATGGAACTGATTATAGAATGGTTTGGATTTGAAGGACTCTAAAGATCATTTCATTCCAACTCCCCTGGATGTGACTGTCTAACCAATTCCTTATCCACTGAACAGTCCATCCATCAAATCCATCTCTCTCCAATGTAGAGAGAAAGATGATGTAGGAGACCATGCCAAAGACTTGCCAGAAGTTCAGATTATTGACGTCTGTAGCCCTTCCCTTGTCCACTGATGTAATCGCTCCACTGTAGAAGGTCACTAGGTTGGTCAGGCAGGACTTGGCCTTGGTGAAGCCTTGCTGGCTGTCCTGAATCCCTTCTCTCTTCTGCATGTGTCATATACAGCTTCTTGGAGGATGTGTCCCATGAACTTCCCAGACACAAGAGGTGAGGCTGACAGGTCTCAGTGTCCTCCTTTTTACCCTTTTTCTAGTCAGCTGGGACTTTACCTCATTGCCATGACTTTTCACATATGGAAAATGGCTTGGCAGCTAAATCCACCAGTTCTGCTCAGGAGTCTGCAATGCAGCTTGTTGGGTCCCAAAGATTTGTTTATATTCAGGTTCCTCAAGCGGCCGTGAACCTGACCTGTACTTAAAGTGGGAGGGACTTTGTTCCCTCCTGCTGTCCATCCACTTGAGTGGTGTAGGAAGAGAGGTTGCCATTTTGCCAGTTGCACAAAAACTGCCAACCTAGTTGTTGAGTACTGCAGCCTTCTGCTCGTCAGTTTTTTCCAGTTGTCCAGGATTTTTTTATGGGTGGGAGGGGTTATACCTTCTTTGACTTTCCTTTTCTGGCTTACATTGATACTTTTTTGAATTGGCTAACAGGGAAATAATTTCTTCCAAAATATGAGTTGTTTGGTGTGACACATTTGACCCAAAGTGTAAACAGTATTTCTTGCAGTTCCTCTGGGATATGTTTTTTGAATTTTGTTTTGAATTGCAAACAATGAGAAGCAGTATATTGTCTGTATGTATTATTTATGCCAAATGGACAGGCCCTCATGCCAGTGTCAGCAAATTTGTAGAGTCAGAGGAACAGAGCACTTCAGTGGTACTCTCTTCTTCAAGTATACATTTTAGTTATGTTTTTCTTTTTGCTACTGGGTTTTTTGTTTAGAAGGGACCATAGACATAGTATGTGAGAACCAAAAACCTGTGAAACAGAGGCTATTTTTGCACTAGTGAGATGTATTAAAGCATGACTGAGTCTGTGTTCGACTGAAAAATTGGTTGCTGGAGAAAGGGCCCCAAGGTGCAAACTTGAAATTAGATAATATTTTAAATGTTGATAACTTAAAATGTTTTATAGGACACAGAATAGACAAAATTTTCTGTCTTTAAATTGCTGTCAGACACTGATAACGTTTCTGATTTTAATGAAATTCTAAGATGTGTTTTAGGCTCCTTTTTATAAAGACAAAGTTGTATAGTTGGTCTACATGTATAAGTAAATGGATCTACTGAATTATTTGCTGTTCTTGCATACATATGTTCTTTGCTATTTTGTAACTAATGTTTTCAAATCTCCTCTTTAGGGGAGTTTGAATTTCCATTGTCATAAAAGGTTCTAATCTCTGAACTTTTTAAGTATTTCTCTACGTGACAGAGCGTACACAGGTTGACTGCCTTTCAGGTTTATTTGATGGTGGTCTGAGGAAGTGCCAGAAAGAGAATTGACTTCAAAACATCTCTGCCATTCAAACTAAGGATTTATAAAATGGTTTTGTAAATTTGCTCCTTTGAATTTTAATTCATAATAGTGGTGTTGGAAACACTGTTAGTGTTTTCTTAATCTGGACAGAAAGAAAAAGGTAAACACTAGAATTCTGACCTGGTTTTCAATGTGTGAGCAATGTGTGCAGCTTATGAAAATGCTAGCATCGGGTTTTCAGTTTGTTTATATTATATCTCAGTGCCAGGTAGGAACTTTCAGTATAGAATCCCAAGGAAATTTTTAGGGCTGCTAGATAGAGACAGAAAGTTATTTCAGTGTTTTCAGAATGTAAATTGTGAATGTATAAGGGCCTTTTCTTTATGAGTTGTGTGGTTGAATTTATTGTAGTCCGATTTCAAATATATTTGATGGAATACTGAATCATTTCTTTGTTGACAAAACCAAAACTTTATTTTCCTCTGGGAATTTTTTTAAGTTCTACTAAGCACTGGAAAATGGCTGCAAATGTGATAAACCTGTGTTCTAAAAAAATGGATATTGAATAGAAATGAGGTACTAAATCCTCAAACCATATATTTTTATTCCTTTGGATTATAAGATCATTTTGACTAGTAGTGTGGTTGAAGTGAACTTGTAGGTGGTAACCTTAAAATTGTTGGCAGGAAAAAACACAGTAGAAATGAGAAAGCCTTGAACTTTTTGTCATCTAGATGGCTTGGAAATGACAATATTGTGTAACTGTTTATATGGAGAAAATGAACTCTGAGAGCAGTGCCAATGACAGCACTTCACAGAGGTTGCATTTCCCTTGCTCAACAGATTGTAAGAAACTGTTCTGGTAGTTATTATAGGAACATCTGATTGCAGTGACTGATTTATCTGTCAGAATAGGCAAGAATTACCTGACCTACTGCCATAATACTGTATGATGTAATAAGTGCTATGACTGTAGATTCTAAGATGCAGTTAGTATAAAGTTTTTAGTTTGTGTTGTGCAATCTAAATAGTCTTGGTTTAGTTTTCTGTTCTGTCCTCTGGGATGGCTTAGAACAAGGCAAAGGCTTGCACAGGTGCCAAATGGAAGCGTAAAAATTGCTTATATTTTACTTTGAGGAGGAAGTTGTACTGTTAAAGTCATGTAGATTTAATTATAAATCTAATGATGTGTAAGTATGAAATGTTCACTGCTAAGGGTAGAGCTCTTATAAATGTTTTTGTAATACAACAAATTCATTTATACCTCTGTGTAGTTTGTAACACAGCAGGTTTTCCCATTACAGCGTTGCATATGTAAGCGCCTTTGCATTTTTCCCAAAAAGTACTTTAAAGCTTGTAACTTATTTTGCCTGTATCTTTTCAGCTAAATTTCTAGTAGCAGTCATCCTTCTTTCTCACCTTTCAATTTTACTTTGTTTTTAAATTGTCAAGTAAAACTTTTACCTTTCAAATTTCACTATGTTTTTAAATTGTCAAGTAAAATTCCTTTAACCTTTCAAAAATTGATGTAATGTACTTAAGTGTGCAGGTTAATTGTTGAGCTTTATTTAGTATTTCAAATATTCTGTACAATTTCTTTATAGAAACGATTACAAAAAGAACTATTGGCATTTCAAAATGATCCACCTCCGGGAATGACTCTAGATGAAAAGAGTGTACAAAATTCAATTACACAGTAAGTATATTTACTGTTTTATTTCTGCTCTCATGCTGAAAAGACTAAGTAATGAGAAGTTCTCTTCACACTTCCACCACTTACTCCAAGTAACATTGTGAATTTTGCTTTTAGTCTAGGCAATGAACCATTGTTCTCCTTAATAAGCATATTGCAGTAATGTGTTGGGCACTTTCAGGAATGGGGTAGTGAATTTACTAAATTTTTATTAGGCATTTTTCTGTCTAATAAAGTGACAGTTGGTAAAAGCTTCTGCATTTTTTACAATAAAATAATTTAGTTATCTTTCACGGCTACTGACCTCCAAAACGCTTTGAGATTTATTGGAATAATGGAGTAGCTGTTTAAGAGTTCTGTGATATTTGAGTAGAATATATGTCACACCTGTAATTTTCATTACCGTCTTTCTCTAAGGCAAGTGGAGAAAACTTCTTAAAAAGCAAAGTTGTCTGGGTACACTTATTTACACTTTTATTCCTGCCTTGGCTTCTTGGTGATTCATTAAATGGGAAGAGAAACATGGTGAAATATTCTGTGTCTGTTGAAATGGACAGGGATTGTTCTTGATATTAATCGGTTTTTTAATTGATGGCAATTCAAAAGATTCATACTGTGTTGACATTTTTTTCTCATAACTTTCTTAGTTTCATTTTAGAGAAACGTTAAAAATTGAGCACCTGTCAACATTGACGAGAGTATGATCTCAGACTATATGTTCTGGATACGTTACTGATTGATGAAGCAGCTTAAACATGTAGCTGAATTCTGATGTTTTCACATCTGCATTTTTGGTGGTGGTAGTCAGACCATGTTACATGAGGCTTCTCTGAGTTTCATATATACTGAGTTAAATGTTTACTGCTTTTTAAATGATGTTGGCCTTTGTTATTGATACTTCATGCAGATGAGTATGACTGAAACTGAAATAGCAGGTTTTAGTTTTCTGCAAAAATGAGTCAGTCTAATATTGCAAGTGGTATTCACTCATTTCAAATAAAACTATTAAATCGAAGTTTGGAGCCAATGGAAAAGGATGTCTCTTTTTCCAGAGTACTACCTCATTATAATTTCTGCCCTGTACAACTTTTATACCTTTGAATACCTCGCACATAAGACTTCCTATTTACTGTCATACTAGATTTTGAAACTGTTGCTGTTTTAAAAGTTTCTTGTCACAAGTAAAATGATATGTTTTTCTCTTTGAGAGTTTTTGGTATCAGGTGGCATGTTTTGAGTTCATTAATCAAGTTACAGTTTGAATTGGTTGTGTTAAAAATTTGTTTAGCGATACTTAGTTGAATTTGGAAGATGTTGAATAAAATAATTGGATCCCATGATGTAACTGGGTCATTTAAAACATTGAGCAATCTTTTATTTTAAATATACAAGGATTAGAAATTTGAGAAGGCTGAACTGTAGAGCACACAGGAAATATGGGCTCTACTGATTCCTTGACCATAAAAGGAGTAATGTTCAAGCAAAGTTATCTTCTACTTAGTAAAGTAAACTATTTTTAAAACTTGAAAGTGGAAGTTGTGGATCACAAGAATCAATAAATCTAAAGAGTGTTGGTGCACTGTGTGTATAAATGTAAAAGCAGAAGGCATAAGAAGAGATAAGTTATCTGGAGTGCAGATAGATTAAATCAAAGACATCTTCACAAAGTTAAAATATGAAATGTACTTCATCAGCTTTCACTGTGCAGCCATCGCTGTTCTATTGTTGATGATGCATTCCTCTTGAAGAGTGTGAATGCTAGGAGTTTATTAAATACACAGTTTTTCCAAAAAAAAAAGAAAAAAATCCCAAACCCTAAAACACAACAACAGCAATACAACCAGCAAAAAAAAAAAAAAAAAAAACAAAAAAACAAAAAAAACAACCCAGGGAGTGATAGAAGGGAAAATAAAAAATGTGCATGGCTTAAATACAGAGGGAGATTTTATATTACAGGAGGATGGAGGGGTTGAAAATAGGATCATCAGAGCTGCCAGCTGGAGATGTTCACTTTTCTGAGTACACTGCTGTTCTGCAGAATATCAGCTGCCTTCCTTGAGTTGATGTAAACCATATTTGAGTATTTTTGCAGTTTCTTTACCTTGTTGTTTTGCTGTAAAACTCAAAGGTAAAAAAACAATAATGGGAAAGTGATGCTGCAAAGGATGATATTAAGTGGTCAACAAGTAGAACTTTAAGGTCATAGAAGTTAGATAGCAGAATGTTGCTGTATGTGTTGAACAATATGCAAAGTATCTGCTTTTAGCTGCATTGAAAAGACCACGATGCAAACCCAACAACAGTAAAAGCCCCACATGCAACACCACCACCCTCTTTCCCAGCAACTCCACCAGCTACTTACTTTAATGTTATTATGGTAGAAGGAGCAGAAGCAGAGTAAAAAGAATACTCATATGTTGAGGTGTTATCTTTGTTACAGATTCATATTACCTTTTTTTTTTTTTTTTTTTTTTTTTAATTTGCTGGGACCATTTAATTTTTACACTATTAATTTTTCCAGTTTTGGTTCCATTACCTGCAAGATACCATTTAATTTCTGAGATTTTCACAGATGTATGTACAAGAGGAGCTTTCCCCTTGGTTACAGACTTTATTTAATAAACTGTATTGATGTTTTCTTTGACAAGTAAAACAACACAAAAGAGGATGTCTACTAGTTTAATTCCTTCCAAACATTTTAAGTTTTCAGGCAGTTTTTTCTTTTTTTTTTTTTTTCAGCTTTGTTGTCTCACATTAACAGCCATTTCTTGGGAACTGACGGGTCTGTGTATAGTTAAAGTCATAGTTGCATTTATAATTTGCATCACTGTGTCAGTGCCTGTATGCAAAACACCAAGCTTGTTTCTTTCAAATACAGGCTTGATGTATTGCTCACCTTTTTGATTGCTAGTGTTAGAAGTCAGATGGTCTGACTGTAATTGATATTTCACTTGATTAGTTCAGTACTCCAGAAGTACAAGTATTAATTTGTCAGTCCACAATGCTAACAGCTGTTTCCCCTATTCTTTAGGTGGATTGTAGACATGGAAGGTGCTCCAGGAACACTCTATGAAGGGGAAAAATTTCAGCTTTTATTTAAGTTTAGTAGTCGGTATCCTTTTGATTCACCTCAGGTAACTGCTGCCTTGTTTCTCTCTTACTGCAATCTTCAGGTTACAGCTGAATGACGTGTGCTGAATGTTGTATTATCCACATAGTCTAATGTCAGCTTCACTTACTTTAATTTGTGTTAAACACATTGTGCAGATGCCTTTTCTTTACAAATGATTCTGCAGTGAAGTATAGGGCTATGATGAAAGACAGATGAAAGTAGTATAAACTGGAGGCTCCTTTGATGTTGATATTCATGTCATGAAATACAGGGTAAAGTAGGAAGCTCCCCTTTACTGTGATGCAGGAGCCAGGTAAACAATAAACTGCTGTTTCATGACTTCTTACTTTCAACATATTTTTTTCTGGTTGATTTTCAAGACTCTTGCATCTTCTTTGCTGCCATTGTTAATAAAGCTGAAGAAGTACTGTGCTTCTGATAGGGATTCTCATAGATACATGATGTGCTTGAGAGACCTGCAGATAGTGGTATAACTGAGGTTTGTGATACTGTGTTGATTTTAAGACAACCTTGAGAATTGAAGGGGCGCAGCAGAACTTAAAAGACTGCAGAATGTGCTGTGTAGCATCTATTCCTCCATTACCTGAGGAAAATGATTCAAAATATGGCTGATAAGACTAGTTAGTGGTCTTCTGTCACCCCTGCATTTCTGACAAAGGATGGAGAAAAGCAAGAGTGCCTTAGTTACTGTCCTATTTCAGCTCAGAGTTCTAGAAATGATCTCTGCAACTTCTCATGTTGGTGTTAAAATTGAAGCATGGAACTGTGAAGGACACTTAAGCTATAAAAATTAACATATTTTTAGGTACCATGATAAACACTAGAATGCTGACTTTTAGTCTTTTGCAGAACAAACTGGCCTCTTGTACTTCTGCACCTCATCAGGTTTGCAAGGTACTACTTATAGGTGATGCACAAGAGAGTAGCCAGTTTAATTGGGTTCCAGGTTGTTTGTCTTCATTACCCAAGCTGTGTGTGTGGCTCTGTGCAATTTATTGTTAAGCAGCAAATTAGATCCATCTACATCTACATTGAATTTTATTGCAGAAAACAATTAAAAATTTAAGTACTGGGTAGTGGATTGTTCTAGATAGCTTGAATTTCAGGTTTTTAAACATTGCTTTGCAGTAAGGTCATTCTGCACTATAGACTTCTTGGTTATAATTACCTCTCTTGCAAATCTAGTTACTGTGAATTGACAGTTTTCACTTGTGCTGCTTTAATCACTTGAATGTTTTCTGCTTTTAAATACATGCTGTATGTCATACATAAAGAGTGCATGCTTTTACTTACCTAGACTGTCTAGTTCAGGTTGTCATGTAAAAATAGGATATTAGTTACAAGTGAAATAGATTACAGAATTATGAAGGTAAGCCCTTCAACGCTTAAGAAATACCAGTTTAAAGACCTGTGAAAAGATCATTCTGCATCCGGTTTCTCTTATGCCTTGGAAACCTGTCTGCCATTTTGCAGATAAATTAAGCTCTCTAATTTCAGTTTCCTATCTGATGAAGGTGTTGCTTCTTGTCATCAGTGAGGAGGTGGGTTTGTCGTGTACATGTTAACATATTTTTATGCATACCTATATAGCTTAAGAAACTGCTGGATATTATAGTTATGAGTGGTAGAGATTTTTGCTTTTATTGCAGAAAAGGCACTGGAAAAGGAGTTTAGAGCATAATACTGATGTGAAGATTTCACTTTTACTCTCTTTATGTTGGTCCTGAACCAGTGATGTGTTTGACAAAAATTTGGTGTAAGAACAGTAGTTGTCAAAATTGCTTTTCTAGCCTTTTTTTGACTGTGGTAGTATCTTTTAATAAAGAGTTCAGGTTCTAAATGCTTTTCTTCCATATTCTCCAAGTCAAATAAAATTTTTTCTATTTAAAGTAACGTTTTAAAAAAAATTCCTATTTGGTAATATACTTCAGTTTCACAAGTCCTTTATTTCTAGTTAATAAGATTGATAAATTTTAATTTTATTTTTCATGCTGGAACCTGGATGAGTTGTGCAGAACTTTATTTCTGTTATGTCCAGGTTTATAGACATACTCATTTGTGAATCTTGTGCTTCTTGGTGTATAACATTGTGGCTTATGAAATCATTAAAATCCAGTGTTTTGACTAGACAGCTGTGTTCCTTAGGACATGGAAGACTGAGGCTGCAAGATTGTGCATTGTCTTTATGTTGTTACCTTTGCATTTTTCTATGCTGTATAAATATTAATAGAAAAGTCCCTATATTTAACCATTTATTTAATTCCATCTCCAGTAGCTCTTTAGGCTTCCATTGATTATTTTACATTTCACTTAATAATTTCCAAAATCGAATAAACTCGACATGGTGAAGTGTGTTATTTAGTGTAAGTGAAAATGGCAGGTGTGCGTCTTGAATAAGATTATATTGTTTTCCCCAAACCAATACAGTTTTATTTAAAATGGGGACTATAAATTAGTTATTTTTGTTCTTTTTTTTTAGGTCATGTTTACTGGAGACAATATCCCTGTTCATCCTCATGTTTATAGCAATGGTCATATCTGTTTATCCATTCTAACGGAAGACTGGTCTCCAGCCCTCTCAGTGCAATCTGTTTGTCTTAGCATTATTAGCATGCTTTCCAGCTGCAAAGAAAAGGTATGGGCTTTTTTAGCACTGTTGAAGTAGAATAAGTAAAAGTTAGAGATTTTCTAATTTACATTTATTCTAAATTTTTACTTTACAAAGTAAAATTTTCATTTCTCAAATTCTAAAGTAGACAAAACTACTGTATCTACATTTCTACTGCTGAGAAAATACTAAGCTAGAACTGCCAAGTAAACAGTGCAGTAAGTACTTTGCCACTGTTTTTGTGGTAACCTGCTTATATATCATTACTGGAAAAGAGCAGTGGATAGAACCCTTCCAGTTGTACTGGCTGTGAAGTTCAATCATACTTTAGGACAATTCTTTGTAAAATTATCCTTCCTCTAAAGGCAGTGTGGAATGACTAGTGAAATGTCTTCAGTGCAGATGTTTCTAATTTTGCATCTGTACTATTTCAGTGAACCTGATGATTTTTATTTCAGAGGAGTAAATGGTGCTAAGCTGCTTTTTTGGCAATAATACCTTAGACCTTTTTGTCCAGAGATTGCCCTTTCGCTTTTGACCATTTCTTTTGCAGAGGGCTGTCGGTGGAAGTTAGATGTGGTCAGAGCTTGTGCATGTGTGCTAACCAAACATGCCTATTTATTATACATCCCAGTCAGTCCTAGTCTTATATGTAGTCAAAAAACCACCTCAAAATGGCTTTGTTCTATATTCTATCCTATGAGTTTTTTAAATGATGACACATATGAAGAAAACTGAAGAATATGTAATAATGATCAGATAACAGATACTTAAATTCTTTTTTCACCCGCACTAAGCTGAGTCTTAGAGAGGGAATTGGATGTAATGCATCACAATTAGATTACAAACTGCAAAGGAATTTAATTTTGGGGGGGTTTTTTGAATAACATCTGTTTCTTGTGAGTTAGTATCTTTTATTAATTTGTTCTTTTTTGTTGTTGTTAGGGTTTTTTTTCCTTCTGTATTTATCACCAAACTTCGATTTTTTTTTTTTTTTTTTTACTATTTTATTTTCTTGTTGTATTTCAAGTAAGAATTTGTTACCTGAATCTTTAAGAGATTTTTCTTGGCCAAAAAAGTCTAGTCCTGCCTGTTACCTCATTTTCACTCCATTCATTTGGTAATCTTTCATAAGCTTATTAAATAGCTCATGTATTACAATATGAGGATTGTTTGATTATTTGTAGGTCTTTTCTTGTGTTGCAGAGGCGACCTCCAGATAACTCATTTTATGTAAGAACATGTAACAAGAATCCAAAGAAAACAAAATGGTGGTATCATGGTAAGTATCTAACTAGGACTGGAAATTTTTAACTTCTTTTCAGACTGAAGGCAATTAAATTATAGTAAAGTAAGATAAATATGTTCAAAGCATTAAAAGCATTAAACTATTTTTTTTTTAATTCAAAAAGTTGTTTAAATACTGTTTCTGAGATACTCTGCAGTGATTTTTTTTTTCCTATATCACATTTTGAATAATTCCTGGTGGAAATTTAGACATGTTTTAAATTGTAGGATTGACTTTGAAAGTTCTTATAAAGTGTATCAATCCATTACAAGCTTAAAGTTTGGGGAAAGTCCATGATGAAACTAGGTTTTGCTCTAAACCATTTTTTTTGTTACTGTTATTAACACTCTAAAAACTTTTATGTTGTTGAAAAGTTACCTATATATTTGTAAACAGCTATGTGTTTTGATAGATTTTCACTCTTAATCAGAATTTCCAGTATGGGACAGTTGATTGACTTTAAAGGCTCCTAAAAACTAGTACTCAATAATATAGGATTCTCCATGGACATGATAAAGAAGAAAAAAAAAACACATTTAAACTGCTAGTGTCTGCAGTGCTAGTGTTGTGTTGTTTTGGTTTTTTTTTTCCTTTCTTTGGTTTTGGTTGGGGTCTTGCTTTGCTTTTGCTTTTGTGCTTTTTTCTTCTTTCCATGTGTTCTCTCTCTTGCTTTATGCTGTGTGGTTTCTTTCTTCTGTCTCAGCATTTGTCATCCTCCACCCAGAGCTGCAGTTGTCTGTATGTGCTTGTCTTATCCACTCCATTGGTGAGGAAAGAGAGAAAAAGGGGGTAGAGATGGCCATGCTTTGTTTCTCTCCACTCTTGCTAGCAATCCTTTCCTTGCTTTCCCTAGGAAAATTCTGTACAAACATTAGTTATTGAAATCATAAGTACTTTGGGAGGGGATATGTCAGAGCAGGTAATACTCTGTAGTGCAGAACAGTTAATTGCATCACTACCTCTTGCTGAAGGTTCCACCACCATAAGATATCCTCTGTTTTCATCACCTCCCCACTCCAGGATATGTTCTGTCCCTGAAGTGAAACTAGAGCAAGTATTTTGAGGCAGTGAGGGTTCATCACTGGAGAGGCAAATTCCAAAGTGTTCACCCTTAAAATTCTTAAGATTCTGAAAAGGCCATGGATGGCCTAACAAGAAAAACTTGATAGTTTCATAATACTTGCTGGGACCCAAGGGGTTTTCACATATGGTAATGTAACAGAATGAAACTCTTGTTTCTCATAATACCAACTCCATTACTCATAATATAAGTTCAAAACAAAGTGGCTTCAGGTACAGTAAGAGAAGTGCTGTTTGTCATGACATTAAGGTATTTCTAAGAAACTTGGGACCTTCACGTGATTGTTTTTAAAGTTGACTCCAAGAATAATAATCATATTGCACACACGGATAGATTTTTCATCTTCACCAGATTATTCAGCAGTCACTTTCTTTTCGCTCTGTTTTCATGCTCTTGTAATGTGTTTGGTGCTCCTCCATTTCTTGTTTTAATTTCTCTTAAATGGCTGTTTTGGGAGAGTTTTTGTTAACTTTCTATTTCCACTTGCTAATTATTTTTAAAGAGAAACAGGTAAAGTTCAATTTATTGGTTTTATCTTGTGATTAAAATATGTTCTGTCTACTTTTAATTTGTACTAGTCTCATTTTGATTTAGAATAGAAATCTGTAAAAGGAGAACAGGCTGTGCAGATACTACTTTTATTTCTTAATCATGAAATTCAATTTGTGTTCAGTAAGTAAAACTTAGTATGAAAAGAAATTTGAGTTACTGATTCTGAAGGTTGCTGTATTATTATGGCTCAAAACCATGGCTTACTGTTCACTGAATAGGTATTTTAGTTACTATGAAGTAACTAAAGTTTTTTTTTGTGGAAGTCAGTGTTTTTTTCTGGAAGTCAGAAAACCTTACCCCTACTCAAATCCAGAGCAACCTAAAAAACAACCTGAGGCAAGAGAAGGAAAGTGAGTTCATTTAAATAACTCACACTGTCTTGATTGAAAATTCATTCAGCTCTTCACCACCTTAAATTCTTACTTGAAGAAATAAAATATTCTGATGTCCACTGGACAAAAATTTCATAAATGATAAGAGCGTTTTCCAGTTTTGTATATGTCATTTACTTATTTTCTCAGTTAATTTTGTTTCTCCTATGTGGACATAGAACAAGACTGCCAAGGCATGATCTTTAAATTGTCAGTGTTTTCTGAACAGGTTTAAAGAAATGGTATGTTACAGTAAAATGGGAAGTGTGAAAAGATGCTTCTGTCTTGTTGATTTTCTGCTCACGCTTCAGCTGAAGTTTCGTATACCTAATCTTGTGGTTGAACCACATTTGGCTGGATAAGTGAGGGAAGAAAAAGCAGTCCCACCCAGGAAAGAAAACCAAGCTGTCCAAGGGTAACTGCCATCAGAAATTAAATGCCAGTGCTAATACAACAGCCTCTGGAGGGAGATGCAGAGTGGTTCTGCCACTTCTGCTGTCTGCTGCCCATTGAATTGGTTTATCTTTAATGTGTCATTGTAGCTCTGTGTTTTGAAGAGATAGGAAGAAGTGTGTCATATGTATTAATACTTGCATTTGAAGGAAAACATTTTTTTCTTGTATGTGCCTGGAATTTATTTACCTGAGAGCAAAATAGTCCCTGACTGGGAGCTGATGTAAAGCAAACCCACATAAGCACATAAAGTGGCACTTGAAGTCATATTCTGACATGTAGATATGTGTCTGCATTCAACTTAATACAGAGTTTTTAATCTGTCATATCATATTGTTCCTGCCCCAACACAGCCGCTTATTCCATGAGCAGAGTTATGGAGCTTTGTTTGCTTCAAAATGTGGTCCTCACAAGCCCCGTTTTAAAGCTCCTGATCTTTGATAACTGAAAATATGTCTGGATTGTCTGCCCTGCCCAATATCTGTTCCAACTCTACATTGACTTTCCTGCTGAATTTCAATCTAATGGTTGCTCATGTTGTCTTAAAGACAGAGGAGGATCCTCCAGATATGGTTTACTTGGGCATCCAGACTGAAATTGGTTTTATTAAGCTGTTGGCTTCCTTTGTTGTTCTCAGGTGGTAGATTTTTTCTGGGGGGAAAAGAAGGGGGAGGGTGGAAAGGAGGGGAGGAGGAGGAAGGGAAAGGCAATGGTGCTTGTTTTCAACCAACACTTCTTGCTGCTTTTGGGATTAGAGGTTGGTTTGGTTTTGTTGTTTTCTTAAGTAGAAAGTGTTTTCTCTGATATTTGGCCTAAAATTTTAGTACAGCATTTAAATATCCCTTCTCTCTCTCTTTTGCATCATTTTCTTTTTTTTTTAACGTGTACAGTAGCCTACTAGAATATTAAAGAGTTTTTTACAAGTAATATCTTTGATATAGTATTTTCCCATGAGAATGTAGAATGTTTATGAGGCTACATTTCTTGGGTGTGGGAGGTTACAAGTAAGTCCTTTAAAAATAAGCAGACAGTAAGTTTGCTTTCTTTAACAGCTCAGTATTTACTGTTAGCTGTTACAAATATACTGCAGGTTGATACGTGAAGGAGAATGTTTTAAAAGGGAGAGCATTAATATGCAGCATAATGAAGAAAAGATAGGTATGGAATATGCATTTTATAGTATGTTCTGTCTAATCACAGTATCTAAAATTTAGTGTATATAATTTACTTTCAGGTTTAAGATTTTAGGATTATAGTAGTAACCTATTCCTTTTGCATAAATCTTTAATTTATTGTTTTAACTCTTGATAAATAAATAAATATACATATGTGTGTGTGTATATATATACACATAAAAATATATAAAGGGTTGAGAATGCATCAGAAGCAGCCCACTCTGACAGATCTTATCCCTATATATTTGTTATAAAAGAATGTCTTAATTTGATAACTCTTGTGGGTCTGCTGTTCTTCAAGGGTGCAAAATGTTAAGCATATTTGATTTTCCATTTTCCTCGCAAGTGGCTTTCTAAATATCAAGCATGGAAATGACTGTTGTTTTAATGGACTGTTTGCTAATGCTAATTTCTTTGGGATTGTATGTGTATTTTGGAAGTTTAATTTTTGATGCTCTTTTCTCCCGAGGTTGTTATTGAACAAAACGACAGAATTATTAAATCAGGTTATTTCTTCTGCATGTTACTGTCTATGCTAGGAATTGTTTCTGCCTATAGCACCTTGCTAATTTGAAATTAGAATGTTTATATGTTTTCCATAAATGCTCTTCTTTTATTTTAAAGATGACACATGTTGATGCCACCATTTTGTGATCCTCGTAGCAGAAGATAGTCCTACTGAGAAAATGAGCACTTTGATCATTCAGTCTTTGAACTTTAACCTTTGACTGGAAGTGACCTATAGGCAATGAAGACTACTTCCTTTGACTGCATTTTTACTAGTGTGCATTCTGGGCGCATGTTGATCGCTGGTTCAGTCCATGCAACTGACATGCTTTTATTAGTCATACAGTATTAATGCAGGTGTCCAGAAATGTCAGAATAATTCCATTATTTTTATTTTAAGCTTTTGGAAGAATTCCAGGTCTTCATATATTGTGCAATAACACTGAACTCCTTGGCGGTTTTGGTGCATCCATTGCCGGCAATGGACATTGTACCAGGGAAAGGTTTTGCTCCTGCCACAAAAAAGATTGACACATGACAGAGCTTGTGAAAGTTTTGGATATATTTGGATTATAAGCAAGGGATTGACAATTACCTTAAATCCAGCCCATTCTTTTATATTTGGATTCTATGCACTGTGACCACAAAACTAGAGCATGAGTTACCATGCCTAGCTGAAGGACTGTAATAAGATCATTAGTATTTATTAAATTGTTTATCTGCTGTCAAATTGTTTTGACATGGGCGGTTTTTCAAGTGACATTGGCAGAGAGGTACAATGTTATCCCTATGGTGAAATAAACCTACTTTTTGTATATAGTTATTCATATCTCTGAAGCAAAGGTATGAGTAATTTAGGGTATGAGTGATTTAAACAAGAATTTATTTTGGAGATAGAGGATGGCAGTGATATAACTGAACTTGCTGCAGTCCGTAATTGGGCTTGTAATTTGTACTTTAGAGCTTTTTCCAAATAGATTGCACACTGTTATTTCCTGCTAGCCATCAGCATGAGCCCTACTGCCTACACCAATATTTCATTTATTTATGTGTTTGAAAGCAATCCATATAACATTTTTTGTTTGCATTCACTGTTTCTTTTGTGTTGTATGTCATGTTTGAATGTTACAAAACAATATTTTGATTGAAAAGCTTTGTCAGAAGATATTTTCATGTAAATTATTTCTTTATCTTGTAAGCATCATCTTGTCTTTTAATCCTGTATTATAAAAAGAAAAAAAATACATTTTTGACAGAGGCTTAAAGTTTTCACAAAAAAGTGTGGACCTTCTTATTTAAGTTTAGACTAAAGTATATTTTCTTAACTTGCTTGTCCCATGTAGCCATGCCAATTTTTCCAGGCTTTTCTTCACCAAAAAAAGGGAGAAAAGCTTAAAATCAGACATTTTTCTGTGGAGCAACATTTACTGAAATGATAGTTGTTCTCAGCACTCTGTAATATTTTGATACTGCAATTAGGTTGTCTTTTTAGGAAGCACTTTTATAAATGAAATACATTTACACATATGCAAAATTTCTATAATTTTTTTTACTGTTGCCTTATTGTTGCACTCAAAAAAAAAAAAAATTCAAGCAATTAATGCATGAATGTCTAAATCAAGTAATAGCTTGATGTAAAAATGAACAAAAGCAAAAAACAAATCCCTAAACCAAATCCACAGTGAATAACTACAATAAAAACCAGAAAATTGGCTGAAAAGACTGATTTTTTTTTTAATCTGCTGTATGATAACTGACATTTTATAGCCTTGTACATACTTCTCTGTTACCTATTGTTTAAAACACTTTAAAAAAAGTATAGATGCTTAACTCAGGGTGGATAGAGTTTAGACGGATTTGCTTCAGAGAAGTATCTTGTACAGCATCAAAACCGTAGAGACTGGCAGTCAAGTGAGGCTACAATATACTTCAGGAACTGCTTTTTTTTTTTTCTACTGTACTGAAAATATCTCTTGGCCTTTAAAACTCAACGGTAAAATCTAGCTTTGGATATAAATGTGATGTGTGTATATATTTTCACAATGAGCCTTGGAAACATAGAGTTAATTTTCTTTCAAGAGCCAACAAAAGAAATATTTATGCTCTAAACTTTTTGTTTAGCAAAATTTTATTGTTGTAAGATCATCAAACTGGTTATTTTTGGAGATGGTTCATATGAACGAGCAGTAATCTGATACTTAATCTGTATAGTCTTGTTCACTGCTCTGTATTAATGGAAACAATTGAGAAATTCATGTATGAATGGTTCACATAATGAATCCTATCAAAATAGTCCACAGGAAGGAGACCTTAATGTGACCAGGTAATGTCTGAAGAAATGGCTTAAGTACATCTTGGATTCAGTTATCTTTTCATATGGTGGCTTGAGGAGCTACAATACATGGTTTCAGAGAAGATTTTTGACATACCGTATGTATCTTGTTGAAGGTTGGTGTTGTAGTGCAAAGCATTATACATTTTATTGACCTGTGCTATCACATGGACTATAGTGAAGTTAAATAACCAAATTTATGCTGCTCTTTAATAAACCCCCACCCCCTATAATATATTTAGATCAAGAAAATGCAAGGTAGATTAGAAGGGAATGTACCTCAGGTCTTATAGTTTACAGTAGAAATGCCTCACTGGTTCTCTTGTAGATCTGTGGGTAAGTTCACCTGTATAGAGGGCCAAGACAAAGCTTATATGCCGCTCAAGCCCTCAAAATAATGCAACTATTCTGACAATGCTATGATGTCCTGAAAAAGGGCTTGAACTAGATGGAGGTGGTGCCATCCTTTCCCAAGGGTGACCCTATGTATGTAACTTTCTTTCACTTGGAATTTCTCACATGGAATGGTTACAGAATTGGCTTGAAACGATCTTGCTTTTATTTTGTGTCAATATTCATGTTGTTATACACTTTGTTTTGTGTTTAGTGTCTTTATACTATAACACAATAAATTCTTGTTTTAAAATAGATTACTACCCTTGAGTGGAAATACGTGTGGACCTTTTCATGGTGGAGTGCAGAAGCACAGTTCCTTACATTCACTCACTCTTAAGACAAAGCTGACAGTAATTCTAATACGTTGTGATGAATATCAGAGGAGGAATTTGCATAACAGTAAGGTGCTTCCTCATTCTCCAGAGGGTGTCTGTTGTAACAGCTGAAAAAAACAGTTAATTAAAAAAAATCAGTAAGACTTAATGCTTTTATTTCTCACAGGTGAGCAAATAGTTCTTTTTCATGTGTTTTTTTGCAATTTGACAAGCACTTAAAATGCTTAAAGAGAAGTTTCAGATGCAGGATTCTTGTTTGCCTGCAGTGGTGGGAAGAGAATCACTATTATTTTGTCAGCATCTATCAAGAATGTTTAGTCAAATTTCTGCCTCATACCAATAACCGCTTCCAGTTTTGTATAATTTATTTTTCAAGAGATGATGTCATCTGCTTTGTAAAAGGCAAGGCACTATATACCTAAAACATGTATTTTTATGAAAAATTAAGGTTTTAAAATTCATATATTTTCTATTGTGAAGGTTATTCTAAACTTTTGATTTTTTTATTTACTACTTTTTGAAAGTCTGACCTAAGATGTGAACTATATTTAAAGGTATGCTTTAAGGAGACCATAAAGTTTCCAGGTCAATAACTAATGATGTTTTAAAAAGAGAGGGGGAAAAAGCCCTAATTAAACACTAATTAAATTAAAATATTTGCAAAAAATGCAGCTATAGAGTTTCAAGGTTTGGAGGAAGTCAGTATAGTTTTTGCCTCCTCTTGTAGAGTTAATTATGTTGTGTTTGCATGCTCACAAATCCTGATAATTCTAAAGATTAGGTTTGAATTAATTTTTTTTTTAAACCAGTTACTTTTAATCCGTATCACCCAGTCCAGTTTGGATTTGGTCTAATACACAGTGGTACCTGAATAATTGGGTGTTGAACTGAATAGGGTGAATTAAACTGATTTAGTGATATTCCATTCAGCTGCAGTCACACAGCAGCACGGGAAGAGACACTTTGGGTTTGTTTCATGTGCCAGGTACTTGTTGACCTGTTGTTTCTAGGACTAATACTAAATTTCCAAACCTCCTGGCTTTGAAATACCTTCATAAAATTGGAAGAGTAGAAATATCATGAGCTGCCTTTTACTAAAAAATATAATTCAGAAATACGAATTTGAAAATACTTAGTCCCTATTTTTCTTTCATTTTACTGATAATAGCAGTGCAGGAAAATCTGTTCACTCTCCATTTCTTTTTCTTGCAGACTTCATGTACTTTTAAAAATAGTGTTAAAGGAATTTTGATCTGCTCATTAAATGAGCAAATTCTCTCAGGAGCTACTTAAAGTGATTTAAAAAAAAAAAATTACAGAGTAAGAGTATTTCAGTAACATTGTAGTTCCAAAGTAATTTCCGTCCTGAAGTATGTAGGCAAAGCCATATAGGTTTCATTCAGAGAATTATTTTGTATTTAAAACACAAAAATCAATTGACTGTGCAGTGTATATGAGTCTAGAGATTGGATTTATAGGCCTGTGTCCATAGTCCCTAATATAATACTTCATAGGAGCTTTAATGTGTGACTCAGTGGTAGTAGGTTAGATTGTATTTAACTCCCTCTACTTTACATACATGCCATGTGCAATGTAACTTGCCTTTTGGAGTGACATTTTTCTCTTGACCTCTGTTGGTGAAGGAGCATCTTACAAGAGACTCTACTGAATAGGCATCCAGTGAAGAATTGAAAACCATAATGATGGCCTCAAAGAAAGATGTTACAATCTGAAATCCTGTAACACTGAACACAGTTCTTCCCTCATGCTGGCCTTTTTTTTGATATTTAAAATCTCCATGATAAGACCTTATATCTTTTGTCCTGTCTTCAGCAACTGGGGAACTTGTTTTCTTCGAGCCCTTTGAAGTGCTTTGTGCCAAGTAGGTCAGGGTTAAATCTGTTCAGATGAACATTCTGGTCCCTTTCTCTTCCCAGGACTACAATATTATCTGGATGCTGCTAATGCAGTTCTCCAGGGCATTTAATCCTTAAAGATAAAATCAAGCATGGTTCCTGCTATTGCCAAAGAAAGAGGAATTTGTGCTCCTTCCTTTCCAGTCTAATGATTTACATTGCTGTCTTACATCTAACTTTATTCTTCAGTCTGCACTGAGATGATTTAACATGGTAAACCAGTAGGAAACTGACTTAAGGAAAAGTGAAAATCTATTTTCTCAATTAGCAAATTAGATTAGCTTGCTGCATAAGCAGTAGTTTCAGAGCTAGTGCAAGAAATGGAAAGCTTTGTGTAGCTGGAGGCTAAAACATGATTTGTATCTTTAATATTTTCTGCATAATGTAAAATATTAGCAACCTGGTGTTACGCAGAAGCCAAGTTATGTGCTATGAGAAGCCTGAGAGCTGGAGGTCTGGACTGCCTGTAACAGTTATCTTTTTTAACTCTGTTTTCCAGTAAAAAAATCTGAAGTTGTTCCAAAACCTTCAGGGGATCTGTTACCTCTCCATTTAGATGCCTTGAGTTTTAGTGCTCAGGAACAGGTTGGTTTTTTTCTTATGTAGCAAGTCTGTAGCCATTGTTCTGTGAGGATATTTTTAGTTAACTTTTTATCAGATCAGTGTCAAACGTTAATCGCATACATTTACAGATGTGGTGAAGCTGTTTAGAAAATGCCAGAAGGAAGGCAGTAATGTTACAAATAAAATGTTCTTGAGGTTAGATAAAAATCCAGATGTGTTTACAGTTATCTAACACAGAAAACACTTGTGTCCCATGTCTCGGAGGTCTCATTTGTTTATTGTATACTTCAGGAACAGGACTCTTGTACTCTCGTAGGAGGTTTTCAAGACAAAACCACACTGATTGCCACCTCATCCCTTCCTCTGAAGGTCTTGTTCAAGGAATGGATGAAACCTAGTGGTTTTGATCTGTATTTATTTGTGCTGGATCAGCGAAGGGTGTGTGACAGTTGTTAATCTGACTGGTGATGAAGTGTGAATAGCTCTTGAGTCTCTCATTCTATAAAATGTCCATGTGTCTGCAGAAAACATTGTTAGCTATGTTTTACATGCACAGAATAAAGTTCATTTTATTTACTTGGTGTAGACATTTTATTAAAGATCAGAATTCTGGAAAATGCAGTATAGAATGTATACATAACTAAGTAAAAAAGTGACAAATGTAAGTCATCAGACCTGCAGATGACATAGAGTATATCAAGCTTAAAGTATTTATTTGCATAAAGTTTTAAATTTTTGGGGCTTGAGGTGAGGGGAGAAATTGGGGGTATCATCTTGCTCTGGCATCTTCTGTATCACACTTGGTTTTGGACTATAACTCTTTTAATCTCTAAGGTGTCTGTGTGTTGACATCTGCCCCAAGCAGTAACTATCTTGAGTGTTATGATGGAATAAGAGGTGACTTTGTGTTCCTAAAATAATAATAATCCAGACAGTCCTGTATTGGGAATGATTTTTCAAATGCTCCTTCAAACTGTGTTGACAACACAATGAGGATACCACATGGAGAGAGGCCATGCTCACAAAGTAGGGTGGGAGGGAGAACAACCAGTTCTTGAACTTTTAATTTTGATAGCATCATGAAGATTCTCTAAAAGCCAATGGCTGGTGGCATGTTGTATTGGGTTTCTGTGTTTTGAGGATTTTGGTTTTGGGTTTGGTTTTTATGGTGGTGTTTTTTCGTGGCTTTGTTTTATTTTGTTTTAAGAGGAATCAGTAATTGCACCAATCTGTAATTCTTACATTATGCAAAAAAACTGCAAAAGGGCAAATGCAATGTAACTATGGTCATGATGCAACTGAAGGATCAAGGTCCTGTATGACAACCAGTAGCAGTTTGTTGAGATGTGCTATATTAAGGAAAATAGTATGGGTAGCCCTCTCCATGAACTGAGGTAACAGATTTGTTTTTGCCTTTGCAATAATTTTACCATAAACCCTAATAAACAACAAAGTATTATGCGTGTTACAGCCAACAAGCATTGTGACTTCCTCAGAGGGCAGCAATGAGCACAGTATAACAATGTATTTGAGTGAGACAAATCATATCAATATTAGATGAAGTTGGTTAACGTTTTGCTTCACATCATTTTACAGTCCTGCCAAAATTAGGACCCCACCTCTTAGTGAAGTTTTTTTTTTTTTTTTTTTTTTTTGAGTCTGATGACAAAATTATAAATTACTGGCTGTAATGAAGCACAAATATTATTATGTACATAAACTGACAAAAATAGCTGGACTAAATTCTTTTGCTATATGAAGGTGTAATACAGTACACAGTAAGATTTGCAGCAATTCTAACTTTGTAATTTTTTTTTTTTTTTTAATGAGCAGTCATTGCAACATTCTCCCATTAATAATAAAATAAACTGTCCCACCTTATCCTGTCACCAAATCATCAGTTTGCTGTTATGTCCTAGCTATGCCAGGACAATGGGAGTTTGGGAGTTACAGGAGCTCTAGGATATTTTGAGAATGCCCTAACTGAATCTTTTTGCTAAAATGTTGTATAATACATCATTAAGCCAGACCTTTCCCAGCCATCCAATAATTTACCAAAAGCACTAGTTTTGTGATGGCTGAATGTTGCTGAATTTGACAATTTAAGCCAGAGTAAACACACACATAATTTGAGTTGTTCAGAGTTCATTTAATGAGAGAATAGGACCAGTCTATTACCTGGAACAATAAATAAAAATGCTTAAAAAGGCAAGGTCTATGGAAGAACTCTGAATCTCTGAATTTCTCTGAAAGTTTAAGCAAGAACAGTGCCCATATGCCTTCATAGAAGTTAGGGAAATATCCCCATGTCTGACAATGTTTTGATTCTTCAAAGCCATATTAAGACAAAGCATAAATAAATTACAGGGCACTGCATCTTTAAAGACTGATTTGAAAATCTTGGGACAATTTTATCTGTTTCCTTGCTATGCTTTAAGTTCACTATGGAACCCAGTGTATTACTGATTTATATACACATTTGATAAAAGAAAAACAAAATACATAATTTTTGTGTCCAACACTGGCTTTAACTCCAGATGTAAAAGGCCGAATCCCTGCTTTCTCTGGGATTAGGCCTTCTTTCTCTTACAAGTCTGCTACTTGTAAGGGTGGCAATAGGTATGATTAGGTACATGCTCTCATGAGCATGACTGTAAATAAATGTGACTAGTATGGACATGGATGTACGAACTGGTCACATTACTGGTGTCACTTTGGTTATGTTTGAAATGTTGCTGTAATCTTTGCCTGCACTGAAAGGCACTAATGAGAATCCAAAGCATTTCAAGGTGTGTGTGATCCTCTCATACGCCGTCAGTGGAAATAGCGTCATGTTTGGGCTTGTTTGAAGGCCTTTTTCCAGTCAGTGGAGATGGCATCGTGTTTGGACTTGTTTGAAGGCCCTTTATGTAGTCAGAATGCTGTCAGTAAAGCAAACCTCCAAAAACTCTGTGCTTGTAAACAGGAGTTTAATCTTATTGAATCTATTGCTTCCTTGGTCTGTAATTATACTATGGCTTTCCCATACTTCTCTCCTGAGTAGTCTCATCAGATAGCAATGCCTACTAATGCAGAAATGGGCCATTTCTAAATGTCTGTGTGCTTTGTAATGGCAAACCAATACACCATGATCTTCAGGTTACTAAATCTGTTATTATTCTTGCTGATTTATCTAACACTAGTTACCTTTGTCTTCATTGCTGTAGTCATGAGATGTCAATCCCTGGCTGACCTGAATTATCCTGGTTTTCTTCTACCATTCTATGTTCTGTGCTTTAAAGAAGTAATCCAGATCATGTTGTTTTTTCGGTTTTTGTGTTTGTTTTTTTTGTGTGTGTGTGTGTGTTTTGTTTGTTTGTTTGTTTTTTTTAAGATCTGGAAAACACATAGGATATTTGAGAAGTTTCTGATGTTCTTAATGGGTGATGAATTGGTATGAAGTATCTGTGTATATACATACACAAAATTTATGCAGTAACAATACATGTTAACTAGATAGGCATAAAAATGCAGCACCACATTTTCTGTAGTTGTAAGAAGGTGAGATGGCTGTACAGAAAGCTTTTACAGTACTTTGTGTCAAAAATAAATGGAAAATTTTGGAAATAGCTGTCACAAATGAATGTGCAAATTCAAACTAGGGACTCCAGGCTATCTTTTGTGCAGTTTTACATACGTGAACTATGATAATGAGTTAAGTTTTCTGAATGTGCAGTACAACTTCTAATACTTATTTACTTGTATAGTTTTAAAGTTTCACTAGCATTATCAGAAGGGTGAAGCATTTATTTACACATGGCTTTACTATTCCCAGCACTGATGTATGAAAGCAATGGAAGCAAGTGGTTGCTGGGAAATACAATGCTACTGCAAAGCAATCTAAATTTGGGGCAGTGGGTCAATTAATAGAGAAACAGCGTTGATACCTTAATGACAGGAGACCTAGATGAAAGCTGGTAATTGCAAAATCAGCACATCTTTTTGGTTGGGTTCACTTTGTGTTCTAAAAAAATGATACGTATTAAAGGAGATGAGGACCTAGATGTTTCTCAATGTCCTTACACCAACAGTGATGGAATTCAATATATGCTGACAAGTGAAAGTTCTGGTTCACTTAATTTAGATTCTTGAAGTGATTGTGTGATTCATGTGCTTTAGGGAACTCACATTTTAGGCATGAATCATCAAGAGAGTGTGTTAGTATGAGTTGTTAAAATTAATTGTCATTGCTTGTGAGACCTCATTGGTGCATAAGGAGTAGAATGTTTCCATTACCTGAGAAAATTCTTCACAGTATTTATTTGTAGTTAGTTTTGTCTTAGTTTGTTCATGCCTCTCATTCCATGTACTACCTAATGATAAATTGGTTTAGTCATTTGTCTGTCATGCATTATAGTTAAAAATCTACTTTTATAGTCACAGTTCTGCACCTGTAATTGTGAAGAGCAGTGGCGTGACTAGACTTAGGTTCATTAATAATACTGGGTTTTAATCAAGTATAATCCCAAACTGCTGGGTTTTGCTTTTAATTATTGGAAAAATATTATTAAAAAATTAAGTGACCCGTTCTTTTGGTACTAAGCTATTAGAGGCTTTTGTTCAGTTGAATGACTGACTAATGTAAATAATGTATTATTCACTTCTTATTGGTATTTTATGAGCACTCTATTAGCTTCATTATGCTTTCAACTTTAGTAATCAAATATCATCCAAGTTCTTTAATAAATAAATAGTACAGGTACAAAGAAACTTTATAAAACTCTGAAACAGAATTCCAGAAGAGGCTATAAAATATCCAGTATTGGAAATTTTCAAAAGGAAACCAAGCAACCTGCTAACTCAAAAGGCAGGTCCAGCTTTAAAGTTGGTCCTGCTTTGAGGAGGCAGGGAGGAGGGTGGTGGAGCAGACCTTCAGAACTTCTTTCCAATCAGTTCTGCAAATATCCTGCTTCTTAAATATATCATTGGGCATTTTCTTTGGGGATTTATTTTTGGTTTGGTTTGGCTTGTCTTGGTTTGTTACACCAAAGTGTATTAAGGGGTGGAAACTAATTTCTTGATGATTTCTTTTAAAAATACAATTCTAATAATGAAATATATTAGTAAAAAGTAGACTATTATGATCTTTTGCAAGTCAGTGTGAAAGTGATTATTTATTTTTTTCTGAATCTGATGTTAAAAATGACAAGGCCAAGTATCTTCAAGTGTCCTGCTCTCATGTGTACAGACTAAATAGAATTAGTCTATCCTTTCCCCCACTTAGGTATTTATGCAGGCATTTTTAGGCAGTAATGTGGCTGTTATTTACAAACTGCATACTGAATTAATCACTTCTATTAACAACTTGCATACTGAAACTAGATTGTTGAGCATCATGACACTCTTGTTATTTAATAATGGAGTAGAGTGAAAGAGTACATACAAACTATGCATCTTGTTTTCAGAACCTGACAAATTTTTAGGTTGTTTTAAGCTGCTTTTACTGGAGGTACTGACTAGCCTTCAGCCTGTATCTCAGCCTTAGCAGGGAAAACACCCTCAAACGTAAGGGTGCAGTAAATCTAAAGAAGAGACTAGTAATGCAATTCAGTTGTTCATGTATGTAAAGCTCAAATCATATAGGAAATGTTAAAAAAGCAAAATGCACCCACAGGCTTAAAATTATTATAAAATATATTAACCTTTATTTTATAAAATATGTATATATACATGGTAAGTTTTGGGATAAAATATGCTCTTTTGTATTCAGTTTTCTTCCAGTTGCATTCTGTTTGCACCACAAAATGTATATCAAGATACAGGAACTTCTGAGTTGATATATGTATCTCAATATATGTTTTTGACAAACTAAGCTTTTGGCTGATTGGTAATAGCAATGTTATAAAAATGTTAGGTATTGTAATAATAGCACAGATTGGAGATCTGAGAGGCTTGTTGGAATCACATCTGTCTATTGCAGAAAGTTCACAAAACTTCCCTCATAATCAGGTCCTGACGTTCATTGGATGCATTTTTCTCTGGGTGCACCGATGCTAAGTATGTGATCTACTGTAGGATTGTTCTTCACACTACTAATAGTAAGTAAAGCAAAAATGACATGACATAAAATTATGAAGAAAAAAACCAAGGACAAGTGAAAACATCCCCACAAACTTCTGTGGACAGCATTATCATGATTCAGTATCTGAATGAATTTTGCTCATGCAAAAACTTGTAGCTTATTGAAAAGTACTTGCATTATTATCCATTTCTGCATTATATCAGAAGACTACAAAAGAAATTGTATTATACTGTGTATTTCTGTCCTCAGTTCTTAAATTAAATTAAAGGGTAAGGAATAAGAAAGCAAAACAATGGAGGAATGAGAAGGGGAGGATTAACAAGCTACCGCTGCTGAATATAGGGTATGTATAAAACTCACAGCAAATGCTGAGTTCCCAACATGCGTTGTTTAAACAACTTGTAAATGTCATATTAGTATGAATAAAATCTTGCTATCACTTACTCACAATGCAGCTCTGCCACTAGGTGTCATGGTGTGTATTTGGTGTGTAAATTATCTTCACTATGCAAGCTTACTACCAAAATTCACCTGGCCTCTGTGCTTTTAGAATGTTTCTCCACTTGGAAACCATGTCAGGCTACATCTCTTTTTTTGCACAGTACTGATCTACCTCCTGGTATCAAGTAATAACTTTAAAAAACAATTCTCACGTAATAGCAGATAGTGCAGGCAATACGAGCTCTAGATTAAATTCTGATCCTGACTTATCTGTTGTTTTTTTATAATTACATTTGCTATGACTAATGTTATCTCTCATACCTATCATTAAATCTTAGTTGTGTAGCAAAAAGATATAGATCTTTGCCCCCTCAAAAAATCTAGTTTTGTTTCTGAGCCTGAGGAATTTTGTTGCTGCAGTCTTGCAAATCAGGTAGGAAGATGATTGTTTCAAGTTCTGATGCTTCTACCTGCTTTTGCATAGATTTAAATATTCTTGGTTTGTTTTAATTGAGACAATCAAGAAAACAGATTTTTACAAAGTAAGTTAGATTGTGGATTAAACTCGGAGATCTCTTATTAATGAACAATAAACTTATGGTTACTTTGAGGTAAAGATTTGAATGTTACCTTTTTCATGCTGAAGATGGTCAGAAATTAATTTCTTTGATTCCTCCACCTTTTATTCATCTATTATTTTTTAATTTAAATAAAGGAACACTCTAGACTTTAATCTCAATTTTACACAAACTTGTATGTTTGTTTGTTTCTGCCTATTTTTAAAAAAACAAACAAAACAAAACAAACTTTGTCTAGTTCTGCCTTCTGTAAGGGATGCGCAAACCTGAAACTTTGCAACAAGATAAATATGGTGGCAAAACCAAAGACGGTTGGTGTTGGTTGGAAAGGCACAGGAACAGCAGTTTATCCCAGGGCTTTCTGTGCCTGAGCACTGGCATTGTGTAAGGAGGGGAGTGTTCGTGCCCACCTGCGGAAGGAGGAGGTTTCAGTGATGCACCGTGCAACCTCCATGGCTGGACCTCCACAGGTGCACTGCCTGGTCCTCGTTCCTGCAGCCTCCCTCCAGGCAGCGCCCAATAACTGCATCAGTTATCTGCCCTAATTCTAGACAGAGGAACATTTTAACTTAAATCTTTATGAGTTTTTACCCTTCCCTGAAAACAGCTCTCTCCGCTGGGAAAGGTGAGAGGGGAAGCGCGTCGGAGAGTTAGTGATCCAGGTTAGAGTGAGTAGAGTAACATCAGATAGGGGAAATAAAATCAAGCCTCTTCTCTGGTGTGCTGTGGTGGCTGCCCCCTTCTCCCTGTATTTCTGCCAGCCTTTTTTTTTTGTTTTCCTTGCCTGAAGTCTCGCTGCCCGCAGCCTGTTTCTCCAGGCGCGCAAGGAGCGGTACAGACAGCGGCGCTCGGGAGCAGCCGAGAGGGGGCAGAGCACACGCGCCAGGCCGATCTGGCCCCCACGCACGGCCCGGCAAAGCCCCGGCGCCGCTGCTCTCCGCGCTCCCCGGGTCGGGGCTGCCTCCTCCGCGGTGCCGAGGCCTCGCCGTGCGGCGGAGCCCGGCCGCGGCCCCGGCCCGGCGGAGGAAGGTGAGCGCGGGGCGCCGAGGCCCGCCGGGGCCGGGGGCGGGCGGAGGGCGCAGGGCCCCGCGCCGCCGCTGGGGGCGCTCCGGGCCGGGGCCGGGCCCGGGCCGCGGACGGGGCCATTCGCGCCGCGGGCGCGGGGGGAGCGCGGCGGCGGGAGTGCTCGGGGAGCGCCCTGGAGGCGGCGGGCGCGGCGGGGGCGGCGGCGAGGGGGGGCCGAGGGGAGCTGCGGGGGGCGACGCCCGGCGCGGGGGCGGCGGGGCGGGGCGGCGGCGCCGGCGGGAGGGCGGGGGGGGCGCAGTGGTTGGGGCCGGCGGCGGCCGCCGCGGCGGCGGGGTCAGTTCTCTTTAGTGTTTGCCGATGTTGGAGGCGTCTCCAAAGTGTCCCCGGGAAGCAGGTAACCGGGAGGGAGGGAAGGGGCGGCTTCGACCGCGATGTCCTAGTCTCCGTCCTGGCTTCCCGCTCCTCCCGCCGCCGCGTCGGCTCCCGGGCGAAGGCTCTGCTGGTCCCCCGGCGCCCCCGCCTCCCCGGGGCCGTGCGGGCGCTGCTGCGCCACGGCGCCGCCGGCCCGCTCCGCTCGGGCGGGGGGCGGCAGCGCCCACCCCTCCATCCGCCCCGGGGCCCCCGGCCGCCGCCGGCCGGCCGCCCGATGAGGGGCGCAGGAGGCGGGCGGGAGCACAGGTGGGAAGCGCTGCCGCCCCCGGGGGCCGCAGGGAAGCCGTCTCCGGATCCCCGCCGCAGCTTCCCGCAGCTCCCCGCGTACGGGTCCGGCTGCCGGCGGCGGTCGCTGCGCCAAGGCCGGGCCGCGGCCGGGCCGTGCGGCGGGGCCGAGCTCGGCGGGGACCGCGCTGGGCCTGCCCTGCCCCAGTCTCTGGGAAGGAGTTCTGCGCGACCCGAACTTGGTGCTCGTCCTGTGTACCGCCCGGCCCGGCCGCGGTGCGCGGCCCCGGCGGCGCACAGTGCCCGCTCCACCGCCGGCGGGGCCGGGGGCGCCCGGTACTGCTCTCCCGGTCAGCGGCGCGGACCTCACAGCTCAGCCGCCGTGTGTTTGTACGTGTGTGTTAGGAAGCCCTCTCTGTGCACGTCTTTCGCTGCCCCAAACTTCGGACAAGGCCCCAAACTTTGCCATCAGTGCTGGGCTCTCCCACTCCCAAAATGGATGTCGGCATCTCTTCCATCGATGGGCAGTGAAGCCGTTTACCGGCGTTCGCCCAGCACGAGGGTTTGGGGGCCGTCGTTGAGGTGGGACCCAGAGAGACACTGCTGTAAAGTTGCTTAGTCCAGGCTTCTCATGGACTGGGTGGCATTTTCCCAGTGTTCAGGTGTCTGGTAGGAAAAAAGTTCATCTTGATTACAGCCAGGCCTGGAAGTCACAGCCATGCCCTCCTGCGGAAGTGTGGGCTGCTTGGGCTTAGCTGTGAGGGTGAATCCTGCAGCAAAGCTGTCTGTCCTGTAGTGCTCAGGGTCTCACCTGACAAGTCAGTGATACCCAAGCAAAAAAACTTTCCTGCAGTTTATCTGGCTGGTGTTGCCTTACAGCCAGCAAGCTGTTTCTGTGAATACCAAGACGTAAGCTTCTCAAGCCATGTTTGGAATGCTCCCTGTGCAACTACCGTGGTACTAAAAAGAAAGTTTTTTCTGTACAAAAGAGTACATAAAGTGCTGCTGTTGTAACCCCTCTCTTTGTGGGCAGTACTGTCTTGAACAGTACTGAGGGTTATGTATGAGTAACTGTGGTGTTGCAAGGCACAGGGAAGGCTCTCATAGCTTGAGGTGCTTGAACTGTGCTTCTGTCAGGGCGCATACGTTGCTGTATCTCATTTACTGGTGGCATCGAGCTGCACAGGAGTAAGGTCTTCCTAGGTTGTGTGGTAATTCCAGGTTAGCAGTCTTCACCAGTAAAGTAATACTAATGCATTTAAGCCATTTGCTAACTACAAGGAGGTTCTGTATAGGCTTTGTTGTGACATTGTTGCTTATATAAACAGTGCCAGGCTGACAGATTTCTGAATGAAATTTTTTTTTTTTTTTCTAGAAAGTCAGCAGCAGTGTAAGATTTCCAGCTGCTGAACCTTAGCTTTGACCTAGAAAAACTCAGAGAGAGAGAGAGAGAGAGAGATAGAGATTTCTGTTCCTGCCAGTCTTTGTGAAGATTCCTATTGCTGCTGCCAGCTAGGAACAGGATTGAGGCTGCCTGCTTGTTTGTTGTTTTTGAGGGGGAGGGACAGTTCATTTTTTCTTTTCTTTGCAGACAACTTTTCAGCCATGTTGTTCAGCTTGGGTTCTGTTCAGGTTGCTCAGCCTGGAGGCCAAAGTTTTTATGTATCTTTTTGCCAGCTCAACCTACCTTGTTCCCCAAGAATTAAATCAAAATAATAATAACTTCGGATAATCTTAAATTCTGATTTAAGATACTAGATGGTAAAGAAACTTTCTAATTTTACTTGTAGAAGAACCCGATCAGGTGTTTTAATTACTGGGCCAAGTTTAAATAAGCATTTAACACCATCAGCCTCTTCTTTGGGGTCAAAGGTTTGATTTCCTCCATAGCTTTGTAAACTTCACTCTAACTCTGGTTTACATTGGTGTGAATGTGGGAAGTGAATCGAATACTATGTGTTTTATTTGTAAAGTGTCATGGCAAATGACCTTGGGAAGGTTAGGCAACAAGCCATAGTGAAGCAGATCCTCCGATTCCAAGATTGGGTCTCTAGCCATTAGGAAAGGTGCACCTGTCATGCTCTATCTAGACAGTTTGTTTTGACCTACCCAAAATATGTGGCTATTCATTTGTTAGTCTTTGAAGACACTGAAAAACTCCCATCAGTTCTGTCCAGTCCTTCACCCCAAAATATGTCTTCTTATGTGTTCCATTGGAGAGCTGGCCGTATATAGGAAGTGTGTGGATTTTAGTACCATTTTTTTGGCATATATTAGATAGATAGGGGCACTTTGATTTTTTTCTGATTGGAGTGCAAGTATCACTGATGTAGTAGGGGAGGACGCAGCATTTTTTCAGGATAACTGAAACAATATTAACTTCTGTTTATGAGCCACCAGAGCTTTGCTTTTCCTTCAACAGCAAAAACTTTAGGAAAAGAGGCTTGTCTTTTGTCAGAACCTATTATTTTTCACTTCTAATCTTTGGATCACACATAGCCTGTATTTTTCACAGTAGTTCTTGAGTTCTCTCTCCTCTGAAAAGAAGAGGAGAAAGAAAGGGGGTTCCATTTGGTTGAGAGGCATAAAGAGTGCAAGGCAGGGGTCCTGCAGAGGTGGGTCAGGGAATTGGGCTGGCAGTTTTGCTCAGGAAGGAAAGGATAGTAATTGAGAGGGAATGAAATTGGTGGGAGTGCATGACAAACTCTGTGAAGAGAGGAAATGGAACCTGTGTGTAATGTAGTTAACACACATATATAATTAATACATACATATTAAAACTCTAGGGCCCTGCATTTAGGGGGTCTGCTCATTGTCAGCACTGAGTCACAATCGCCGTTAACCAAAATGTGTTTGCATTAAAAGACAAAGAGTTCAGTAAGAATCTGAGAGATTGTTCTGGAAAATATTTAAAATTAAAAAATTGCTTGTCACAACTCCTAATATAAAAATTAATTTTGAAAAGCCATCTGTGGTAGTGTAACACTAAAGTCACATTTATGTCTGTAACTGCTAAAGTTTGTTCATACTTCATCACAAGAACAAGTGTTTTGTGGTTTGGATTTTGTTTTGTGGGGCTTTTTTGTTAAACTGGTAGTTTTTGGAGTATTTCCCAGTAATGAAATGTGTCATACTCCATCTTTGCTTTTGCTTTAGTCAGCTATACATCTATGCAGTACATCAGTAGAATGTTACAAATATGTTTCTATTTAACCAAATAAAATCAAATTATGAAATTTAATTTTTTCCTGGTAAATAGCACTTTTTTCATATTTAATTACTAGCATTGTGACTCCACTATGCTTCTGTATCTCCATAATCTTCTAATTCAGACATCATTAAAATTATGGGAGGGGACACTTTTTAGACTGGTTAGAACTCAGGCTTTGCATTCAGATCCCTGTTGGTGTTTGGGGAGGTCCCTGGTTATAACCAGCAGCCAATTATTATATCAAGTATGGGTTAACCTCTTATCCTTAGATTCTGGGAGAAGTTAGCTTACTAAGATTTTTAGCATAGTAGCACATGCTCACTTGAAGGGTATATTTACAATCTCATCTTCTGAAAACTTCCAAAGGATCACAGTGGCCCCACTTCGAATTCCGCTGCTTGCCAGCTTTGAGGAGGCTGTTTTGCCTCCAGGCTAAAGGAAATGTTTTTGAGTATAGGAGACCAGATTTTCTTGAAAAGTTTCTTGCAATGAAAATGGTCAACTGTTGGATCAAAGAAAGAGATGAGCAGCCTAATTTTTATTGCTATTTTTATTCTTAGTTTCTTATTTTTTGCACCTGTTAGGTATTTGTGATTCCCAGTTTCTCCTACAATGACACCAGTTTAAAAAAGCAGTGTTATGCAAATGTAGGGAAATATCAGTATACTGAATGTGCAGATTGATATCAGTAACTGGAATTATCTGGATAAGTAACTGTCTGAAAGTGCTAGAGAACTTTTTCCATGTCACCCAGATGACACATCCATGCAGCTGATCCATTTTGAAGGATGAAATCAAGATAAAGTTGTTCCCAGAGTGAAATGTAAGCCTGATAGAGGGCAATGTTGGCTCACTTAGAAGCATATCCAGTTGTTCTGATACAAACAAAATAATAATGAAATAACACTGTAGTAGCTTTGGCTTTGTTAGACAAGGTAAGAACAAGAAAGAATCTAAAGTTTCATCTTAATTGTTTGTTTGTTTGTTCTACTTTTCTGCTCGTCCTTCTTCAGTCCTGGATACAATATTGCTTTTTTCTTTCCAGACTGGAAATTATTTTCTCTTCTTTTTGTTCCAGGCTTGTGTCTCTGGTAGTATTTAAACCTGATGGCTTTGAAGAGTGTTTCATCTGTGATGGCAATGTTCATTCCACGGGGTAATTTACTTAAGAGTATATATACCCAACAGACATTCCTTTTGTACCTGTTTAGGGCCTGGGAATTGTAATAAATTACTCCAGAAGGATTTTCTTGAAAACCCTTCTGACCCTCTGAGGATTCGGTGCAAGACACTTATTAGTCTTGTATTAAATGAGTGTCCAGCTTCTGCATGGCAGCTAAGGCTGTCTCAACTTTGTGAAAGGGAATGAGAAGCTTGTCTGTGACCAGGAGTTAGTTAAAGCTCTCCCTGTTTTTTTCAGAGGCATCGTTCAGCACTCTCCCTTAGCTGAATATGCTGGATTAGGTATGGGGTTCGACCTCTTCAGAAGGGTGAGTGGACCACATAGTCTTCACCCCTTTTCAACTGGCCAGTTTTTATTAGAGCCTTAAGCAAATGAAAACTGTCTGAAGATGCCAGGACTGGATCAATTTTCCGTGGACTTGATGGAGTTGCCATTCATGAGGACATTCTGGATCTGAACTTCCAGGCAACCATAAGTATTTGCCAAGTCCTATGAAAAGAATTTAATATTTAATTAAAATTAAATATTTTAATTCAGCTGTTACATTACAAGGTTCTTATGAAATTGGCCATTCCACAAATTACTGTCAGTGGCAGTGCACCAGAGGAGGTGGCTTTGGAGGCTTTTTCCAGGGTGCCATTAAGCTACCTGTAAAACTTTATCTCCTTTTCTGATTCACCTCAAATCTCACTGCAGTCAGAGGCCCTTAATACTTTGTAACACTCACAGGTTACCTTAGGTGTGAAAGCAAGTAGCTGCTGTAACTGGTGAAACTTAAGCTATTAAATGTATTTAAAGTATTTTAAAAGAAATGTAAACACCAACTTGCCCGTCCTGGATTCGAAATTGTTTGTTTTCTTGGACATAGTAGTAATTTGAACATTTTCAAGGTTTTTAAACCAATTCTGTGCTCACTTGGAACTTTGACATTAACACCAAAAAGAAGTGATTTTATTTGCTGTCATTGCAAATACTGATATTGTTTACCTTTGCCCAGGTATCTCATAGCTGACAGGAGCATGAGAGACATGGGTACTGTCAGATAAATATACTTGCTATATCCTCAAGATGGGGCAGGACAGAGCACTGTGGGTGAGCAGGGTTAGCTGAGACAGTTCTGTTTCCAGGGCTTGCTCTGTGTTTTGAATGTGGTGTCTTTGCTGTTGTGCTGGTTTGCAGATCTGCTGCATAGCTCTGGGGTGAGCAGTTCTATCTAAGCTTCTACTGTGTGTTATTGCAACCTAGATAGACTTTGGATGACCCTTGGGCTAGGAGCACAACCCTTCATTAACAAGAAACATCCATTTTTGCAGGGTATTAGACTGTATTAGGCATATGTTTGTAGCCTGATAGCACATGTTCTTTTGGAGATCCCAGAAAATGGGGTCCTGTTTCCCTTTTGAAGTACTTTTGTTTGATTTGATTTTGATTTGGAAAGTAAAGAGCAGGAGTCTTAGTAGTGAGCAGAGGTGTTAGCTCCCTGCAAGTTCAAAAGCAGGTTTATTCTTTTACGCTCGTTTAGGGTGGTTCCAGAGTCACAAGAGCTAACTTTACCCTGCTGAGTCTAATGATCCTGGAGTCCTGAAAGTACAGGAAGTGGTAAGAAAGACATTCCTTTGAAGGGCAGCTGAGAGCATGATCCACCCATCCATCCTCTAGGTAGTCGTGAATCTATGATGTTACAGCATGGCCATTCCTAATAAATGCAAACAACTTTTTCGCTTTTACTCAATTCCACGTACTCTTTCCTAGCATTTTGTATCATTTCGTGTTACCAGTGCATCAGCTTGCACTTTAAGTCAGAGTTAACCTTTGTTTTATTTCTGACTTTATCTTCGTAAAAATACTTGAGACAATTCCAAATTTTAATTCGGTTTGTTTACATTTTTCTCCTGTAGTAGTTACGCTTTTAACTTCCTTTGTCTGGGGAAACAAGTTATTCTGAATCATCAGCTGAACAGATTAAGGTCTCTTACTTGGCTATTTTTTGATATATCCTACTTAGTTTTCCTAAACACTAGTATATAAATTGGGGGAAAAAGCCTGGGTTTGTTATGCTGGTTCTGTGCCCTCACAGTGTGCTCAATTTGAAACAAATGTCTTTTTACCAGAACTCTTCCATTCTGTTGTTTGTTGTTTCTTTAGTATCCTCCTTGACTGATTCAACTCCAGAAATAACCTTTTGCCATCCTGCCAGTTGTGTATAGCCTCTGTGCTGCAGCTGAATTTGTGGCAGGTTTTTAGTGTTCACTAATGTTTAGCATTGATCAGGTATCCAGTTTTTCTTCAGTGTTTTCTGCCTTTGCTTACTCTGAGAGGATCTGTTAAGCATGCCACTAGGATTTTTTTTTGCTGCTAGGACTTTTTCCCTCTTCCTGGAATGTCAAAATCTTCTATAATCTGTATCTTCTCCCAAAGATAAGTAATTTGTTTGACTATGCTTCATTGTGCAACTTGAAAATCTCTGTCTAAAGCAAGGGTTTGGGCAAGGAATCAATAGGCTATTACTGTTCTGGTGAAGTTTGCTAGGTTGTTGATGATTCTTTTCATTCTCAGAATGTTTGAGGAGTCTTTGATGGCTGCTTGCTGCATGTGACTTGATCTGTTAGCTCCTTTGGTTTTCTCTTAAACTCCCTAGACACAGCTCTTCTCATCTTTGTTGGAGTCCAATGTTAGTTGCCCCATGTCACCATAATCTATATATGATCTGTCCACTTCCTTAATTTTTGGACTCTGTTTCCACTGTTGTTGAGCCAGGCCAGTGTCATAAATTTTGCGAGATTTCTAGACCTTGTCCCCAAGCACAGCATCTTTAAACTTAATTTTCTACAGTTGAAAACTTAGATTTTGTGCTTATCTTCAGTCAGAGCCCTTGGTAGGCCCAATCCAATACTCAGGAATTCTCTTACTTTTATTTATTGACTGAGGAGAGCTGCACTTAAAGTAGGGGGGAGGCTCAGTCAAATCAGCATGGAACTCCTGATCTCACAGGTACTCTGTGCCTGTGAGCAGAGGCCAAGTCCTGTTCCCCAGTGAGCTAGTCTCTGGATGAACTGTATGTCAACATTGTCTTATATCCAAGCAATTCAAAAACTGTCTATGGAAGAGTTGAGAGAAGGGGGAACTCCAGGAATATTTCAGAAACAGAAGGTGGCAATTTGACCCCAGCTGTTTCTGAGAGCTGCAACTTCTGGGAATCTGTATGAGACTTCATTGTGGGCATTCATCACTTTAGCTGTCAAATCCACTTTTTTTTAATACACACAAACCAGAATTTTATATACTTCTAGCAATAGAGTGCAACACCTGTTCTTTGTCTGCTGAAACTGCTTTCTCTGAGAATCTTATAGCTGTTAATTGTAGCCAGCTGATTACAGTATGAGGAGGGATGGTAGCAGGAGCCGGAACTTTATTTCAAAGAAAAAAAGCATGTTTCTGCTACTTCACCTGATTTGCTACTTCAAATTATATGAGAAGTAATTTATCACAGGCAGTCAAGGAAAATCAAGATGAATTTTCTGAATCCATTAATAAAATGCAATTTTTAGTTAGGGATTGAAGTCAAAAAGTAATTTTTGCCTGCGTCAGAACAAAATAACAGCTGGAGGGATGTTTTACTTAAAGTAAGAGTTTGTTGTAATTTAAAATCAGTTAAAGCTTATTGGAGATTTTAGGAATGTAACTACTACCTGTTAGCACAAATTGTGAAAAAAGTGCAGGTTTTAGAAATATATAGGAGAGAAAATTCAAAATACTAATTAAATCATAAACTAGATTCTTTGAAGTACCTCAGAGTAGACTCCAATGTCACAAATATGGAACCAGTTACAGCTTTGATGCAAACAAGTCTGTAGCTTCAGAGTATCAACTTTGAGTCATGTTTTTTTCATTTACTTAATCCCCTTCTCCACTTTTAAGCTGATGATTGATTGTTAAACTAGTGGCTTAGGTTTCCCTTCTATTCAGCTATTTTTCTTCAGGAAAGCAAACTCTTTTGTTTGACATAAGGCGAATGTGAGTTACCTGTATCTGGAGTAAGATGGTATGATGACCACTTTATCTTTTAAAAAGTGTTACAGATATGCCTATGTATCACAGAGTGTCTGGGGGAGATACAAGTTTCCAGTTTTCTAGAAGTAGTATAACTAGTATAAGTAGTTTATAGTCATGCTAATGGAGAGAGCTGAAAAGTTACTGTACTGGAAAGCTCTTGTGCTTTGGGTTAGTGCTTGCCTTCAGGTGCAGCAAATACAAGAAGATACTGCCTGTAGTGTTGGGTAGTGTGCGTGTCCTGCCTCTGATCTGTAAGACATTATAGCCACCTCTAAACTAGTTTTTGTGATCTACCTCAAACCATGATGAGTTTTGGATGAGGAAGGCCTCCCACAAAGAAGGCTCTGATGATCACATTCCTGTCTCATGAAGGAGTTCCACATTTTCTTCCCTGTAAGAATTCAGGGTATCTTGGCTGGATCAAACTGATGGTTGTGTCTGAACCAAGATTCTGTCTAGATTGTTCAGAGTCTTTTCTAAGCTTAAAATTTGTGGCCCTGTGAGAACTGGGTTAGCTTGTACTAGCTGTTGGAAATTTCCATGGCTTTTATACCATCTTGTCTGTTTTCTGGACAGAGACAATAAATTGAGAGAGAGTTTCTGATGAGATTATCTTAACATAGCAAACATTTACATAAACCAGACTGATTTTCCTCCCCATGGGCTTTGGGTTATAAACAGGTCGAAATGTTTTGAGATGCCAAAATCTCTCAGTTTCTAATGCAACAGATAGGCTTGCTTCCTTTATCTTTTAGTTTTCTTTTGTAATTGAAATCTTCAAGATGATAATCTGATTGATATCCCTTACCATTTAATACAGAATAACAATCCTTTTTCCCATAATTTTTCTAGATGACTATTAGTAAAGTTTCTCTGCTTAGGACCTCTGTTTCATGTCTGTCTATGAAGTCTCTACTTGAGTCTTTGAGTGGCTGTCTGGTATACACAAGACCTGGCTAATTTGTCTGTTAGAAAAGAAAATTAGCCACATGTACAGTCTGGGGTCTTTAGTTTTGCTATACATAGTAAGATGCACTGTTGCCTTAGTTGCTCTTTCTTCAGCTCTTTCATGTCAGCCTCGCTGTTGCCAGGGAAGCAAGGGAAGGGTTGCATTCTTGCCTGTCAGTATGCTCCACGTTCTGTTAAGTTTCTCTTGTTACATGTTTTTAGACTCTTGCTCTTGCAAATGTGAATAATTGCAGTCAGTGCCCTAACCCCTACATTTTCCATCATTCCTTACAAAAAGACATGTCTCCGCAAGGGAGCTTATTTACTTCTGTAATTGTGTCTGTTTGTTTTAGTAACATCCGTGATCACTTACTTGTTGAAGACAAGTTTGGCAGTAGATTTTGGGTAGGATTCAGTTGCCTGTATTTCGGCATTTTGTGCAGTTTGAGACACTAAGTTACCTGTCTGCTTCTCAGCTGCCACTCAGCTGTGTGGTTAGCTAATCCTAAATTAGAAGCCTGCTTGCTGATCACCTTGAATTACTCCCTGGGTCTCCTGGCTGTACTTACAACTGCTATAATACATTTCTTTAAACACAAACATTGCTGCCATTTAATTGCCTCTTCGTGTCAGGCTTACATGCCTGCCACGTGCTGTGTTTGATGTGCCATGCATGAGTCTTCAGAGAGAATGTCTGCTTCCTGAAGCAGCAGCTGGTGGAATAGGTAGGTGTCCAAATGTGGTATCTTGGGACATCTCAGCTGGCCTTGTGTATTGGGTCTTTAAAGGACTGTAGTGGGTTGACCCTGGCCAGATACCAGGCACCCACCAAAGCCACTTTCTCACTCTACTCCACAGCTGGACAGGGGAGAGGAAATATACTGAAAGGTTCATGGGTTGAGATAAAGACCAGGAGAGATCACTCACCAAATACCATCATGGGCAAAACAGGCTCAAATTAGAGATATTAATCGAATCAAGATCAGAGCAGGATAGTGAGAAGCAAATAAAACCTTAACAGCACCTTCTTCCTACCTGTCCTTCCTTCCCAGTTCTATGTTCTCTCCCAGCAGCACAGGGAGCCAGGGAATGGGAGTTATGGTCAGTTCATCACCTTCTTTTTCTCCTGCTACTCAGGAAGAGAAGTCCTTCCCCTGCTGCACCGTGGGGTCCCTCCCATAGGACATAGTTCTCCATAAGCTTCTCCAACATGAGTCCATCCCATGGGCAACAGTCTTCCCAAAACTGCTGCACTGGGTCACTCTTCCATGCAGTGCAGTCCTTCAAGGACAGGCTGCTCCAGTGTAGGACAGGGCCTCTCTCTCCACATGTTTCCCATGGACTCACAGCCTTCTCTCAGGTATACACCTTCATGGGGAGCCATAGGCCTCCTCCACAGGCTGCAGGTGGATCTCTGCATCCCCATGGATCTCCATGGGCTGCAGGGGCAGAGCTGCTTCTCCATGGTCATCCCCCTGGGCTGCAGAGGAATCCCAGCTCCTGTGCATGGAGCACCTCCTCCCACTCCTTCTGCGCTGACCTTGGTGTCTGCAACTTGTTCCTCTCACATATTCCCACCCCACTCTTCTCTGCCTGCAATTACAACTGCGCAAGAACTTTTTTTCTTTTCTTCTTGACTATATTGGAGGCGTTACCACCATTTCTGATTGGCCCAGCCTTGACCAGCATAGCATGTCTGTCTTTGGAGCTGCCAGGGGTTGGCTCTGTTGGACATAGAGCAAGTTTCTGGCAGGTTGTCACAGGAGCCAACTCTGTAACCTCCTGCTGTCAAAGCTTGGCCATGCAAACTCAATATACCCTGCTGTGTTTCCAGTGACAATTTAGACACTTTGCTTATATTTGTTAACCTGAATTATAGATGCCTTTAATTCTTATCTGAATCCTCATTGTACAGCAGTGCCTTACAGTATGGGTGACTGTCCTGGTATGAGAGGTACTGTGCACATAGATGGCTTTGTAGATCACCAATTTTTCATATTAGTTACTTGACTTTTGCTGTAGTGATTTAAGCAATTTACTACATCCTAAATGTTTGCTTATTATATTTACTCTGTGACATTCTGTTAATTTCAAGTATTATAAATCCAATCTTGATTGCAGGTAAGACTTCTGTTCTTGCCCTGTTGCTAATGCCTCATAATTAAATGGCAGTAAAAGTCCCCATGTTTGGCCATTTTGTTGATTGAGAAAATCTTTAGGTTTAGTCTCTGATTCCATAATTAGCTGCCTTATTTGTCTGGTTTGGTTTTTTACTTTTCAAATTTACATGAAACAATTTTAAAGTGAGTCCTTAAAGAGGATTGAATCAGTGACAGCTATAAATAATATGTACTCCCACATAATGTGATTCTCTGATAATGGTAATGTGCTCATTGATCTAGAGACTTGCATGCTTTTTGTGGCAAATTGGATCAACATTGTATAGAAAGTTGGGGAACAGATATGTGAAAGAAGTGTGGAAGACGAAGCAGTTTCTACCTCAGTTTTCTGAGCGTTAAGTCCTTTTATGTTGTTTTAATGTGCCTCTTCTGTGTAGTAATTCAAAAAGGAGGTTGAGCTGATAACTGTTTGAAGAAGCGGTTGAAAAATATGGCTCCAGATTTTTAGTCTGTTTCCTACTTGATTTTTTCTTTCAAAAATACCTTTCTTCCTTCCTTTCCTCAGAAAGGTTCTTGTTCTAATTGTACATGAGGGTTGGCAAAGGATAGTCCTCCGTGGGTGATAATATCTGAAAGTGTGGTGGGATTCCATGTTGTGACATGGTGTTCACTGCAGCTGCTTGGCCGTTCCTTGCCTTCCTGGGGCTTTATCTACAACCCTTTTCTGCTCCAGTCCAAGAGCAGAGGAAACAAATTGTAAGAAACTGTAGTATATAGTCTTCAGGGACTGGTTTTAACACTGAACAAGAAGGGGAACTTTTTTGTAAATCTTGCAGCTGCCTAAATTTTGGGTATTAGTCCCTAGTATTCTGTGTCACTTCCTTTGCTTGTAAAATACCTTACCAAAACAATTAAAAGAAAAGAGTTAGTGATTTCTCCCCCACTCAACTTATACTTCTGCAAAGTAAAATGCTTTTAAGGCATCACTTCACTTGCTGTCATGTATTTATTAGCTGTTAATTAGCTGGTAGCTATGTTCATATATCCATCAGAACTAAGATTCTATACTGTAAGACACAGTAAAAAAGAAGAAACCAGGCCACAGATTTCTGAAGATGTAATCATCAGGGATGAGATCACAGGCTTTGTGAGGAACAGTGTGAAGGAGATGGACTTCAGTGTATGGCTTGACAGCAAAGCTAAGCTGATTAGCAGGAGTTGAAAGGGCTAATTCCTTGCACCCACTCCAGGTCAGGAGTTTGTGGCCCTCCTTGTACAGACCAGATGCTCCCCTGATCTTTCTCCTTACCTGCCATGTGAACTGGTTCAGTGAGATGGACAGAAAGCGTTGGCTTTTTGCTTCAGGAAAGAGAGGACATGGGATTCTCCCTTCCTATGATCAGTTTGGCTGTTGGCAAACCACTCCTCATAAGGCAAAAAGCTATGAAATTGATGGAAGAACAAACGGGAGGGGACCAGCAGTAATATAGAAAAATATGTATGCCTTAAAAAGCGGAGAAGCCCTGTGCTTCATGCCTAGTGTTTTAATTTTTGCTGCTTAAAGTGTATAAATAAGATAAATTTTGCTAATAAGTCGGAATAACCATCTGCTGATTGTTGCTTTAAGTCATACTCTTGCAAAACAGCCACTGCATGGCCATGTCATTACTTGGTTTTAGAAGACAAAAGTTCTAATTAGGCTGTTCTGAAGGTAATGCAGATCTGTGTGGTTTTTCTCAACCCCAAATAAGCTATTGGATATAACACAGTAAAAACAAATTACATGAGGCTTATTACGTCTTTAGTACTTTTTATAATAACGTCCAAAAATATATAAATATTTGACATAAATATGAGAAATAGCACACCAGAAATATGCTTTACCTTGAGGCAGTTTTGTATGCTTTTGTGTAACTGAATGAATGAATGAATATCAGGAGGATAGAAGGAGAACTGAGCATTTAATGGAATTTTAAAGCTAAAATTTAAACCAAACTCTTCTTAGTTAGGAGGCTGCTAACTGTAAGAGTTTTGTAACTTGGGACTTTCACAGAAAAATCACATTAACAAGCTTCTCACCAAAATGGGGGTTGATCTGAAAAAAAACCCTTGAGATGCTTGCTGCCTGCTTAGACATTGCCCCCAGTCTTTTGGATTGCTGTTCTTGTACCTTTCAAAGTTTTCATTAATGATGTGGATGAAACAGTACACTCATTAAATTTATAGATGCTATAAAGCAGGCGTAGAGAAGACTTGCAAACGTTTTGGAATTAGCATTAAAATTCTGTACGTTATTGAAAAAAAGAAACGTAATTTTTTGTTGTTGTTGTTTTCTTTTTAATAAGAAAATTCAAAGAAGACAAGAACAAAGTCTTATTAACTAGGAAACAGATTCACAAAGAGAGCACAGGCTAGACCTTGCTGGATAGCAGTTCTGTAGAAAAGGACCTGGATCATTAATATAGTACTGTTGTGAAAAATTGACACTGATCAGAAGGTATAAGCAGAACTCTTGGTTATATAAAATACAAGGTATGTCAAGTAATTTTTCATGCTCCGCAGTGTCTGGCCCTCAGTTGTTCCATTTGTGAAGTCCTTCACAAGTATATAGTATGTGCCACCATTATATACTTGTGCACAGATTAAATTTGGTACTCTGGTTATATGATGGAGCAGTGTGAAAGTGTGATGGTTCTGCTGCATGTGTGCATTTTCACTTTCTGCACAGATGAAGTCCAGCCTTCTGTTTTGACTGTTCAAGTCATTAGTTTCTCTATCTGTTGATTGTGCATACAACTTGTCTTTCTAATACTGCTTTTTCAATTTTCCCACATTGTGCAAGTCTGTTTGGTTTGAAAACTCATTGTCCATGCTTTCTGCCTTTTGAGGTGTTTATCTATTTTATCTGTCTTTACTTATTGAATTACTGGGACATAGTCTAAGAATCTTTTCACCTGAACATTTAGTTCATATTCTGTGTCACAAGATCTAAATGATTCCAGAAAAGTACAAAAAGTAATAATAATCAGAAGAAGTGTTAATTAATTCTTTATGCTTCATGGTGCTTTTAGCATGCTACAAGTGTATTCACAATTTTTAAAAGTATTCTGCATCTGTTAATGAAACTAAATATTTGAAGTGGATTTGCATGGCCAGGTTTTGGTAATGGGGGCTACAGGGGTGGCTTCCCTGAGAAGTTGCCAGAAGTTTCACTTGTGTCCGATGGAGCCAGTGCCAGCTGGCTCAAAGATCAACCTGCTGCCAGCCAAGGCCAAGCCTGTCAGTGTTGTTGGTAGTGTCTCTTATCCCAGAGATTTAAGAAGCAGGAAAAGTTGCTGCACAACAGAAAGTGCAGTGAGAGAGGAGAGGAGCGAGAGTATGTGAGGGAAACAGCTCTGCAGACACCAAATTCAGTGCAGAAGGAAAGGGAGGAGGTGCTGCTGGCAGCAGAGCAGAGACTCCTCTGCTGCCCACGGTGAAACATCTGTGACCCTGCAGCCCATGAAGGTCCATGGTGGAGCAGAGATCCACCCGCAGCCCGTGGGGGACATCTACAGGATCTGTGGCCCCATGGAGGAGAGAGGAGTTCACGCTCGAGCAGATTTGCTGGTGTGACTTGTGACCCTGCTGGAGGTCCCTACTGTGGGGCATTCTGTTCCTGAATGATGCCACCCTGTGGAAGGGATACACTCTGGAACAGTTCAAGAAGAACTGCAGCTTGTGTGAAGAACTGATGCTGAAGAAATCTGGGGAGGACTGTCGCCTGTGGGAGGGACCCCCTGCTGGAGCAGGGGAAGAATATGAGTACTCTCCTTAGCAGGATGGAGTGGCAGAGACAACATGATGAACTGACTGTAATCCCCATTCACCGTCCCTCTGGGTCGTGGAGAATTCAGGAGTGAAGTTAAGCCTGATAAGAAAGAATGTCTGGGGAGGAAGGTGTTCTTAAGAGTTAGTTTTTATTTCTTGTTTTCCTACTCTGATTTGATTGACAATAAATTCATTGAATCTCCCCAGGTTGAGTTTGTTCTACATGTGATAGTAAGTGGCAAGTGATCTTTTCATGTGCTTGTCTAGACCCACAAGTCTTTTATATTTTCTCTCCCCTGTGCAGCTGAGGTGGTAAGTGATAGAGCGGCATTTGTGGTCCCCTGGTATACAGGTGTGGTCAACTCTCAACAACATTGTTTCCTGATGTATTAAAAAATGAATGGACTCTTTTACAGCAACGTTTTCACCTTAAAATGTGAGGAGTTCTGTTTTGTTGGTTTTGTATGAGTTTGTTTTGGTTTGGTCATTTTTAGTTTGTCAGGAAAATTCACAGCTTGTACATAGTTTAGTAAGAAAGTCAATACCAACTGTTTAATGAAACCTGCGTAGCTGCCTATGTACTAAGTGCTCAAAAGGGAAAGTGAAGTAAAATGCAATTCTAGTGTATTTGCATCACTTTATGTGTTTGCTATTGCATTTTTTACTGCATCTCTGTGAGTGAGATTATGAGGAGCAACCATTGCAGCATCTCATAAGGCACCGTAAGCCCTGCAGTGTAGCTGTACAAAAATGGCAGCACTGTGGCTTGCAGACAGACTGGATAGATGTGTGTCATTAAGATATTAGGAAATATAATTTCTGTTGTGTCTTGACGTGGCAGCTGAGTAAAGGCACAAAGCTGGAAGGCACAGCTGTGCACTCCAGCTTTCTCTGAGAGGTGCAAGTGTCTGTAACCACTGCTGAACTTGAAGGGAAGCCTCTCTGGAGACACTTTGGTATAGGAATTTCCTGGATATGAGTTGGGTAGGGTCCTGAAATGGGGTGTTGAAATGTTACAATTTTCTAATTGTAATCTTAGTATCCTAAATGAACCATCCCTTTTGTATATGTCAGATTTTTCAAAAATATCTGCATAGAAGATGTAAAAATATTTTGATTATATAAGTTCATGTCATCTCTGACCAGCTTAGTGAAATCTCTCTCCCCCAAGTCCTACATTTTTTGTAGCAGTGTATTTTATTATGTTTGTGCTTGTGGCTGGAAGGCCCCAAAATGTTTTTGCTTCACTGTTTATAAAACAGTACAACACTGGTGTATGTAAAAAATGTAAAGAAAAGGAGCATGGAGGTTTTGTCACCTTTTGTCTTGACATTTAAGACTTGCTGCCTGGTAGTGTGAAAATGATGTGCCATCACTATCAAGTGTATTCTTTCTGTTCTCTCTCCCTACTAGTGGGTTTTTTAGCAATGATTAGAAATTTATTATCTCCATATCTCATCTGCTTAAGAGTTAGTTCCTATGATTATATTACTGCCTGGGCATCTTTGCTTATACAGATTAATTTACAAAATAGTTACAATTTAATGTAGGAGTTCTGCAGCTTTAGATATATTAAAAAAAAAAAAAAAAAACAACAAAACAAAACAAACCCAGCACCCAATATGTTATGGTAAATTCTGATTTCAGAATTGAATTTTCTATGTACTTTACTTTTACTGTCCTTTTTTTCCCTAAACCTTATCTTGTTCATTTTTGCATTTCCTCAATATTATTCTTAAACTGATTTTTCTTGTTTTATCCTTAATAGGAAAGGATCCATCCCACAATTTCTCCCTTTAGAACATCAGTACTGTTGAACATAGTATTTTATTTGTAAATAAAATTAGGAGGTTATTAGTAAGTTCTGCTTTCATGAAGAATAAACTTTTAAAATACTGGAAGCTGAAGTGGTAATTCACAGCTGGCAGGGCTCAAGACCAGGTATTCAGTAGTATTTCATGCAGTATCATGTGAGCGATGCCTTTCTCATACTCATGTTTGTAGGCTAAAATGCTGTAAATACTGTGCGTTTCTTAAACTTCTGTTTTTGTGATGATATTTTGTGTTATGTTGGTTTCATTTTCAATATGTTTAAGACATATGGCCTGATTCTGCTATCATCGACTTTAATGTTTACAATTAAGAAACTTTTAAAATTAATTTCTGTTTATACTAATGTATTTAAAATTAGAAGCAGATATATATCCTTTCCAGAGACTTAAACCAATTGTCTGTCTTTTCTCAGTAATAAAAATGGCATTCCAGTCTGAACATCTCTAAAGCACAGAGTCCCAGTAATAGGATTTATTATTTTCATTATACTAGTGCAACTGTGTTAAAGTACTTGTACTCCAAGGTATAATGAGCGATTTAGAATCTTAATCCAACATACTGTCCCTCTGAGTAAAGATACATGGATATTTTTAATGGATTAGGGGGAGGGGCAAAACCACTGATGGTAACCAAAGTTTTTTTAAATATGTTATTCATTTTAATAAGCCCTTTGTTAGAAAGTTTTTCAGGTGTTGAATGGGTTCGTTGGTTTCTTGGGTGTTTTGGGTTTGGTGTTTTTTGATAGGGAGGGAGAATCATCCCAGCAGAAGCAGCAAAGCTTAGTGGTAAGGGGTGCTGCCTGTGATGGATAAGAGCTGAACCCCTGCTCTGCCTTAGCCAGCAGGACCAGAGCTGGCTGGGAGAAGTCCCAGTTGCCCAGGCCACTTGGTGGCTCCCACAGGTTTTGTCTCTTCTGTCTACTCTGTACGTATCAGCTCAAGTGTATGAACCCTAAATAATACAGTCTGTGTCCATGCTGCTGAGTAAAATATGTCATCCTGCTCCTTATGGGACAGGAGAAGCCCAGACCTTTTTCCCAGATGACTGACAATGACTGTTTTCTCTCTTGAGTGGATTACCTGGGATGCCTGCAGGCCCCTAAACTGCTCCTGTGTGGTTTTTGCAGCAGCAGGAGTTTTCAGCCAGTAGCACAAATTTTACCAAGGAGCATACTCTCAGTGAGTAGTATGGAGTGGTGCCACTTACGCATGTAGACCAAGCCTGAGAACAGGTATTTGCAGTAAAGAAACTAATTTGGGCAGATGAAAAGAGATAATTAGTACCTGGTGTATTCCAAGTAAATGTTCTAGCCATTGGGTTAAAGGCTAGTTTAGGAAATCCTGGTACCTATGCCAGTAATTTATGCAAGGATTGAAGTACCTCACCTGAATAAGCAGTGGGGTTTTCTTAGGAGCTTACATCTTTGGTGTTTTGTTTTTTGTTTTTTTTTTTTTTTTTGCTTGTTTGTTGGTATTTTCTTCCTTCCCCCCCTCCCCCCCCCCTTTTCTAGTTTGGTAGCAGGCTGAAAAAAAATTAGGGATTTTTCTCTTATGGCCTTATTTGATACATTAGGTGCACTTTACTGGAAAAACAATGGCAACAGTTTGCAAGTTTGCTATGGCACTTGGTTGCAAAGTCATCCTCTCTTGCAGATACTGGCAAGTGCTTATCTCATCTGTAGAATAATTATGTAGAATTTAATTCTAGAATAGTAATTCTTCCTGCCGTATTTCAGGCAGGGCGACCCCACCGTAGAAAAACAGAACGTGGAGCCAGAGCGTGCGGGTTCTTCTCCAGTGATGTTCTTTGGCTCTGAGCTGTTTCTCTGTGCATCCATTTGGAAGCAGTGTTTGCAGAGGCATGACTTTTGTGGATGGTTTTGTGATCCAGATCCAGGAGCGAAAAAGGAGTGTTGCTAATACCACTGTAGTCATTGGACATTCAAAATGCAAAGTGCTCTACTGATAACAATGTGTTTATTGCAGTGACAGGCAATGGCACAAGTTAAAATGCAGACTACAGCAAGCCTATCTGGACCCACCATGGCCCCTGTGGTGCTACCCCTGCCAGTTACAGCTACAAATACACTGAGTCTGCCATCCTCAATGAATGGATCCATTTCAGAGTCGGCTGCCAGCTGTAGCAGTCCTACTGCCAGCCTTGTGGATCCCACAGCTTTGAACAACTCACCAGGTAAGTTAGTCCAGATATATTTTCTTTTGTGTCCAGATTAATCTTTTTGATAACTTGTTAATTAAAAAAGATAATAATTAGGTCTTAAAGAGGATTAAAATAAAGGAGAAAACCCATGTAGAAAAAAGTTTTGGCTTAATAAACTGTTTACTAAGTTTAGTTTCTTTATTGAGCTCAGATTTGCAGTGAAGTTTTGATCAATGATATAAAAGTTCAGGAAAGAACATGTCTATTTTTTCAAATTCTCTTGTGTATCTTTTACAGAGAAGCTTTAGTGGGGTAGGAAGGTCTCCAAGTTTATTTCTCTTCCCTAGAACAGAATGTCTTCTGACTGCTTGGCAGTATTTGGTGTTTGCTTTGTGGCCTAATAAATGCTGTAGTTCCTATGCTGAATTGGGTATATAATGCAGAAATGTTGTCCTAACAATTAAAACAATAAATGACAATGTGTGTATGTTAGGGATAAATACAGATAAATTGCAAAAAAACCCACAGAAAGTGAAACAGTCTAAAAAAAGCAGAACTAAATCCTTAAAGGAGGAGGTTTTCTATGAGAATGTTCTGAGAGTGACTTCATTATTGTGAGAAAAGTCAAAAACACTGGGAAGAAGCTGACAGTAACCACAGGATTTCATCTACTGTATTTGTCTCATAACTCTTGTGCTACCCACTTCTGCTTCAAAGTGTGGAAAAACCATTCTGAAAGAGTAGACAATCCCAGGAACCAGTATACTCCTAACAGTAAACTTTGTTGACACAGAAAATATAAAATATGCATGTGCTCTCCTGCACTGTCATCTTTCATAAAGACATTTTGGAAAGAAATAGTCTGGGAGCTTTTTTAATTGCATGTAATCAAAATTGTTATTGTGGACTACATATTCTCATGTGATTAATATATAAATGGTATTTAAACTTTGTATTTAGTGTATATGCAAAAGTTGTGTTTTAGCCGAAGTATTTTCTTTCTTAAGCATTCTGCTTTTGCAAAGCTTTGTGAAGTTGTGAAGAGTACATTTCTCCACAAAAACTTTACAGACTCTTTATTTACAGCTCCTCTCCAAGATAACATGGCAAACCCCAAAGAGAAAACTCCAATGTGTCTGGTAAATGAGTTAGCCCGTTTCAATAGAATTCAACCCCAGTATAAGCTTCTGAATGAAAGAGGGCCTGCTCATGCCAAGGTAAGGTCACAGTTCCAGGTGATGAGCCATACCTTACATGCTGAACAGATAATATCATGGTTTGGACAAATGTGCTTGTCAAACCCAGCTACATTTCTAGTGTAAGGGCTTTCTTCCTGTTCCTTATTTTGCTGCTTTTTTTAACTACACTTTCAGAAAGTATGCCTGTATTTCTGTAACAGATGCCCTGTAGATCATTTTGTATTTTACTTTGTCTCTTATCTTTGAATTTATATTTACTGGTCTTTATATAGACCTCATGAAGGTCTTTTCAGGGTATCACCATCCTTCCTTAATCTTTCTGGAGCACTTGCTTTTTTGGGCTGCATGAATCTTTCCCTGTTGTCAGCATGCCTCTGATAACTACCTCTGCATTTGTTTCATGGTAATGCAGGTGATGGCAAATTTGTGACGTTTTTTAAAGTGCTTATCGATGCAACTCTTTGCCCATGAAGTTGATACTCTATCTTTGAATCTTGAATTCTAGGGCACAAACTTTATTACTGTGCAACTTTCCAATGTAGGGTTATATTAAAACTCCTCATGTGATTATAGCATAAAACTTTCTAGTGAATTGACAGCTAATTCTGGCCTGTTCATGTGTCATTTTTTATGTTCAATTTAATAAGTAAAAATTAGGATGCTTTCAGATGATGGGGAATACAGAGGAATATCCTCATGATAATTTTTGGATATAATTTTGAATTTCCTCCCTACTCAGGAGCAAACTGGGGGAGGAAAAAAATCCCAGAAAGGTCTGAGTGAGACACTGGCATAATTAGTAGCTGCTTTGTACTTAGTATTTCTAGAGTGGCCAAATCACATGAGGCAGTGGGGCCAGGGTGTAGATTAGTAAGGGTTTCAGCTCCTCGTGGGCTGTCTCTGCCCTTGTCCCTTGTTTCTGTGTTGCGCACTATGTTGCCAGCTAGTGCCGAACTGATGCACATCTCTGACCTTCAGCTCTGGCTGGCATTCCTGAACGTGTTACAGTGGTGGAAATGATGTCAGCAGGTGCTGGGCTGCTTTTAGCGTCCCTCCTTGCAGATGGAAATTGAAGTGCTCTTCCTCTTCCTGGAGGTGTTTGTCACCACAGGGTACACTGGCTGGTTGGTTTTAGGTTGCAGCATATTAAATTTGTTGGGCTTTCTGTAACTTCTTGCTATTGTGTTTATTGTGTTACCTTTTTTTTCCATTTCTGTGAAAAATAATTGCTTTGGTTGCATTTTGGTTTTGGCTGTTTATTTTTCTCAGCAATAAGGAGATTAGAATTACATGACATTCATATTATACTTAAAATTTTAGTAGGATAAGAAATTGTTCACTTTTGGAAGGGGGTGCCCTTCTCCCAAGCAATTGGCAACAGGATAAGAGGACATAACCTCAAACTGTGCCAGGGAAGGTTCAGTTTGGATACAATGAAAAATTTTTTTGACTGAGAGGGCAGTTAAGCATTGGAATGGGACTGCCCAGGGAGGTGATAGGGTAGCCATCCCTGGAAGTTTGCAAGAAATGACTGGACATGGCATTTAGTGCTTATGGTTTGTGTGGTGTGGTGGTGTTTGGTCAAAGTTTGGAGGTCTTTTGCAACTTTATTGATTCTATGATATATTTGTTATTACTTCTAAAGGATCTGATATCAGTGAAACGACTTCAGACTGTATTACCTGAACTTCTGCAGATTTTCAATGAAAGACAGATTTTCAATGAATTTCTTAATTTTTCAGTTTACCTCATTCTTTTAGTTGTGCTTGTAGTGGCAAAAGATACTTATGTGCTGTATAGACTCAGAAGTATATTAAGTCTAATTTTGATCTGTGTAGGTAGATAAAAAAAGAGAAATTAATGAAGAACAAGGGTGATATATTAATAAGATTATGCAGATTTTGACCTACGGAAAGTGAAGAAAGAAATAGAATTTATTAAGACTCTCTTGGCAGTTCAGTATCATGTCTTGCTAGTAATATGATGATATACTTGATAGAATACGTGAAACAGACCTGAATCTGTCCTGGGAAGCATGACCTGAAGGATGTAATGCTGCTGTTGCTCTTTGCCAGTCAAGGAGCTTCTCACGTTGCTTTGCTCCTACACATACTCTGTTCCTGACCACTGATGGATTTCACAATTTTCAGACATGCTCTACAAGATAACTGTCTGTGTTATGACCACAAATGTTAGTAAATTTTTATACCCTTTTTTCTAGTTGTCTCTGGAAAATAAGTTTAGACAATTAGGGTGAAATGGAAAACTAGAAACAGTGTAGTTGGGAGAAAAGTGGTTCTTCCTAACAGTGCAGTTAGGGTTTCTAGAGTCTGTCCTCCAGGTGGATTCTTCATCATAAGAAAAATCAGAAAGTCTTTGTTAGCAGAAATGATGTTCTGGAGTATGTTAGTCAGGTTGATCGTGTCTTCTGTCTTCTGTCCTTCTATGTCAGTGTCATTTCAGGACACAAATTTAAAAGGAACAGAGGCAAAAGAAAGTGGATGGTGGTACAGAAAAGAGGGAAAGGGGTAAGGGATGTAGCACTTCAAAAGCTGGGAAGGAGAAAGTTTTACACAGAAGTATAAAGAGTTGTCAGAGCTTAGATAGACCGACCTTACAAGCACAGCAGAGTGGAAACAAGCACAAGTGTGGTGGCCTTTGCATTTCTATTCTCTGGACATCCGGTAAATTATGTTGGGTGTAAGGAACAGAAATTTTCTGTGATGAGAAATGTCTCTCAGTCAGTAGTGGAACTGGTAGCTCTGGTATTCCAGGACTTGGATATTCCATTGTGTGCTCCAGAGTTTGGATTTAGGCAGGTTTATTCCTTTAATAAAGGAGTAAACCTACTTTTATGTGTAGGTTTTTGCAGGAGTTTTTTTGACAGATGTGTTAAGTGAAAAGGTGCTCAGACTGGCAGAAGTTTACTGAACAAGCCCCTTATCATCCAGAGTTCCCTTTTATTGTTCTAAACACTAAGACTTATAGGTAGATTAGTAGCCATTATTAATCATATTTTCATTTAAATTCAGTGTTTTCCTCCTTCTATAAAAATAATACACTGATACTTTCTTGCAAAACATATAATCTATAAACTTCAGATCCAGAAATCAAATTTCAACTTTTTTTAGTAATAAAGATGTATATTTGTAGGTAATTTGTATAATTATGGCTCTTTGGCTCTAATACCTGTCTTGGCTTTTGCAGGGGGGTAGGGTTTGACAGAGTATAAAATTAAGAGACTATTTCTCTCTTTCTTCCATGAGGAAATTGTTGTGACTGCTGTGGCAAAACCAACATGACAATAGGAGCTGTGATACAGGGATTTGCATTGTGCTTCTGAAAATTACAGTAGGCCAAAACTCAAGGCTGTAATTAAGACGTGAATATGTATTTATAGCGTTCAGTTTAAATTCAGCCTCTGCATGTGCAGAGGACTGAGATGGGAGACACATACATATTTGTGTTCAAATGCTTGTTGGCAAGTGCATGCTAAAAAATGTATATGTAAAGGCAGATTTAAAGGCTGCCCACCATATTCATCTCTAAAAACCTCATCCTGGATCTAGCAAGTTTAAATAAGTTAAAAAATCACAGCTGTCAAAATTAAAGTTTTACTTTATGTACTGCTCATACTAATGTGTAACATGTAATATGTAACATGTAATATGTAACAGAATTCTTTTTCTGTTGACTCAAGTGAGTGTTTTCTAAGGTAGGTGTATCTTAGTATGTATCTGACTTTTATGTCCTGCCTTTTATCTAGGGATTTTATGACAAATATATTGACTTCCTAGCCTTTCTCCCCTTGTTCTCAGATGCTCAAATTTAAACAGAACATTTATGTATCATATAGCAGATGGACCCTATCTAACATCTTAAACATGCATTGAGTTTTATCTGCACAATTCGTACAGCATGGATGCTTGAAATAGCCCTCTGTCACAGAATTCAAAATATATAGTTTTTATCAGTCCATTTCTGAACTCTTAATGTTTACAGTTACTGTCCTCCCTATAGATTTTACATTAAGAACTACAGTTTCATTAAAAAAGATAATATTTTATTCTTTCTTTCTTTATCTTTTTGAACATATTTGAGTTGTGACTCTGCCCTAACAAAAGGCATTATTTTTAGCAATCTGGGTATGTGAGAAATTAATTTACTCTGTAAAAGTATCTGGGCCAAATTCTCTGCTGCCTTGAGAAGTGTATAGTCATTTATATTCATTGATAATTATTACAAAATTATTTTTTTTCTCAGTAGCATGTTTAGTATTTGTTTTCTACAAGTAAAGTGACTACACATATTCAAATATATGAAGAAATGTGTTCTTAGCTGACCTGTACATAGTCTTCCAAGACCAGAGGATCAGTTTGAAGTTATTCTTACTTGGTTTAAATATTATTCTGTTCTTTGATAATTGACATTACCATTACACTATTTTACTTTGTGATTTGAAAGGCCAAATGTTGCTCAGTGATAAAATCTCACTGATCTCTGAAGAATTGGATGGGTTATCTGGGAGTCGAATACAATGAAAAGACAGCACGCTTTCTCTTCAGCCCTGGAAGCTTTTATACAGATTGTTCTAATCCACAGTCATAATCTTGCCAGTGTTTACCTGTTCTTTGTCTTTGAAGATGTTCACAGTGCAGCTGACTCTTGGAGAACAGACATGGGAAGCTGAAGGAAGCAGTATTAAAAAGGCCCAACATGCTGCTGCTAGCAAAGCATTGAATGAAACTACCCTTCCCAAACCAACGCCTAGACCACCCAAAAACAATGTTAACAATAATCCAGGTATGACATTTTCCTCTGAATGTTAGATCTTGCTGAAGCGTAGGCATATTGTAGCATTAAATAAGTAATTTTAACAAGATACTTAAATTTGTAGGATGAAAATCAACATAGCTATAATATGATTGGATAATGCAGAACCTCTAGTGAGCGTTCGTTTTCGTGGAAGAATTTTTAATGCACATACCTGAAATGATTGAACTGTCAGGGAATGTATTATTTAGATAATGCTTAGATGTGTACAAAGTGATGGTATATGATCAACTGTAAGCAGAGAGGAGAACACCAGACTGAATGAACTAAAGCACATTTCCCAAAGGGTTAGTTTAGCTAACTCTCCAGAGAAATTGGAAATTTTATCCAGTCCAATCCTGTGAAATTGGTTCTCTGGCATAAACAAAAGGCTGGGATTTGGCCTGAGAGATATGACAGGTAATCTCCTGCATGTTGAGCTTTTCTTCACTGCAGCCTGTGCTTTCAAAAAGCATTCAGGTGGCTTTAGAAACTTGATTCAATAATTGAAAGAATGTATACTGATGTCTTGCATTCTTCATTTTGAGCTTTACCCACAAGTTGCCTTTGGTGCATGCAAAACCTTCTGAGGTACACTACATGCTTAGTGATCTGTTCTGTCTTGATCAATAGAGAAAAAAATCATAACTTCATTTCAGACTAATGTAAAGGAAATCAAGTGGTGAGAATCTTTTCTCATTTTTATTTTTAATCCTTTCCCTCCTTCCTCTTTTCCTTTTTCCCCCTTTAGTTTCTGTGTTCCCCTCCCCCTCTTTTAAAACTGTATTCTTCAGCCACTCTCTTAAAATGAGGGAATTTTGCAGTTAATCTTCTCTGTATTGGAAAGAGAAAAGCAGGAGTAAATTTCCTTTAGAATTTGTGAGTATTATTCTGAGCATTAGCCATGAGGGATTGTTTGAGAGTGGTGTGGTAGTGCTCTCTCTCTACTTTGGAGATCAGTACGTATCCTCTCTAGACCCAGGACTCTGGTTTTGCCCTGTTTCCTTCACAGTCACTGTGGCTTTGGCTGCTTAGAAAGCAGGAGGCTCACACCTCTATGAAGAGTGATCATGAGTTAGGTTCTTTTCGTTGCGGAGTATTACTGAGTTTCTAGAGTTTTTTTGGCTTTGAGCATATTCTTAGAGGGAAATTCTGATAACAGGAGAATTAATTAAACATTTTATCACTTAACATTGTAATTTTGCTCCAAAAAAGGTGCATTGTGCATGCATGGGTATCTTCTCATCAAAATGACATTTTGTATTTTTATAAAAAATCTGAATTCATATTTAATGTCTTACTCTGGAAATTATAAGAATTGTTGTTGGTATAGGTTTTTGAGTACGTGTTGCATAAACATTTTCATTATCTGGCATATAAAGCTTCAGTGACAGAATGAAAAATTAATCATAACTTCTTTTAAGGGTTGATTTATTTGAATCTCTCAGAAAAATATTTTCAGAATGTATTAACTCCTTTTTATTGGAATGCGCATTTAGCTCATTTATGATTCTCTTACAACAGTGTAAGTGGGGATTACTATAACTGACCATTTTCTCTAAGGGAAAAAAAAAAGAAAGCTGGATGTAGCTTATTTGGCATTTTTCAAACCATGCAAGTGGGCAAGTATTGGCTGCTTTCTATTTTTGCATTCTGTCACCAGTAGATGGCTGTAGTTGCACTGATTTCCGGGACCTGTATGTTCAGTCTGTTAGATCACTCCTATGAGACCATTAGTTCTGAGACACGGTATTAAGTTTTCAAGTCTTGCAAATAAAGCATTTTTTCTTACTTGCTGTAAGATTCCTGAATGACAGCAGTAATGTTTGTTATTTCATGCTTGTTTCAATGACTCATTGCTCTATTTGTGGTTTTATTTAATGGTATTCAGCAGAAAGACACATTATTCGATTATCTTTATAGTTCCTTCAGAAAGTGTCATAGTGTATTATAAGTACTTTGGAAAGATGAATAATTAGCTTGATTATTACACTGAATTTTTCATTCATATGTGAAGATTAATCCACTGAAACTGCACAGAGAATGCACTGAGAGAGATTTTCAAATGTTCTTTTTCATTGCTTGTATTTAAGGTGGCATCTGTATTCCCATCTTTTAGAGAAACTTAAATGTCTTTTTAGTTACATCTTTTTAATTTAAGAGTAAAAAAATATCGAGTATGTCCCTGCAGCTCAGTCCTGCAGGTGTGTTTTTCAGGATTTCTGGTTTAAGCATCTTATTTATATTATTTTTTTTGCAGGCAGTATAACCCCAACTGTGGAGCTGAATGGTCTGGCGATGAAAAGAGGAGAGCCTGCCATCTACAGGCCATTAGATCCAAAGCCAATTCCCAATTACAGAGCAAATTATAATTTCCGGGGCATGTACAATCAGAGGTTTGTACTAATTTTTTTTTTTTTTTAATCCTTATCCTTTTTTATCCTTTTTACGTTTTTTTTTTTTTTTTTTTTTATATTTATTCTTATTTTTTTATTTATCCTCATAAGGATAAATCTTCATGAAGTTTCTAGGTTGTTTCAGAGTAAAAGAAGACTAAAAATTGTGTTAAGGAGAGTCTGCAGTCTTATTTAGAAACATGCATAATTACCTCCTAAAAGAGACAGATGCCCTAAGCACATCACAAGGAGTAAAGATGTGTAAAACTACTTTTATTTTTTTAATGTACACTAAAAAGCATGTTACACAGCTATAGTAGTGAGGAGGCAGAGAATTAACTTCAGAGAGAGATTTTTGTTTTCTTTGTTGTCATGTCATCTGATCAGAATCTGTGCCATCAAAAATGAAGCACTTCTCTTAGAAATTGAATATAAAATTGGAAGGACTGCATTTTGAAAACTGGCTTGAAACCATTCCAGGTTTTTAGTTTTTTAACCATTCTTCTTGGTCAGCTATCTCAGTTCCTTAGTCCTCAAAGTTTAGTTAGGAAAAATCCTTTTTTTCATGGTTTAGAAACCTATATTCAGAACCATGTTAATTTGTATTTTTTCCCCCATTTTGCCATGTTTGTATATGGAATATGTCCCCAGAGGAACTGTATTAGATCAGGCCTTTCGAAGTTCCAAAAGTGAGACCAAATATGATCTGTAATATGAGAAAAGACCAAACCAAATCAGGTCAGAAAGTTCTAATCACACATTTTATCAGTGAAAAATGTTCCCTTTCTAATAAAAGAAACTTTGCTAATAAAGCAAAGCTTTCTAATAAAGCTTTGCTTGATGGTTTTCATGTTCATTTTTATGCATCTCATGTTTATCAAATAGATTGAGGGTATGAACTCTGAAGGAGTGTTTTGGTTCAAAATTACTCAAAATAATTCAGTTAGAAATTGTGTTTATTGCAATGTTGAAAAATTAAGGAGTTAAAAAAAAGCAGCATTTTAGAATTGTCTAAGGAAAATATTTCAATTTACTTAATTCTGTTTTACTTTTCCCCAGACTTTTAAATCATGATCGCTTGGTACATGTAGGGTTTTAACACTTCATTCTGAGTTGGGGTGGTTTTTTTTTTTTAGTTTATTTTTAAAATTTGCTTGGCTGGTGGGTTGTGTTGTTTTATAGCAACAATACCTAGAATTAAAGAAGACAAAAAAACCCCAAAATAACCTGCAAGAAACCCTTTGATTACTCTATGGAACAGTGCCTGATTTTTGTATCACTTGTGTTATATTTCTAGTCACTGCTGACCTGGGTCTTTGCTTACATACATCATGGTTTAGAAAGCTAATTATGGTGCTTGAAATAAGTTTAGTTAATATTTAGAAATCCTTCATTTATTTAAATTGGTTTTATAGTGAGATTAGCTTGACTAGCAGATAAAACACTATACTGAAAAAAATGAAAGCTAGTTAAAGGCATAAAATCTGGAATTCTGCAATCTGAACTTAATTATGGAAAGGTATTGCTGGAAATAGAATGTCAAAACATTCAGCAGTTACTACCTCTTAATATTTAATTTCTTTTCATAGAAAATTATTAGTGTGTCTTGCTCAATCTCTAAGTTGGCTTATTTGGAAACTTACTTTCATGAGAGCCATGTTTTGGTGTTAGGGTAAAATGATACAAGAAGGTTATTTTTCTGGGCGCATTAGGTAGCCAAGGCCACTTGATTTTTCTAATTACAGAACGAACAGGCTAGGTGGGACAGAAGGCCACAGTCTGTGCTTGCTTTTTCATTGTGCTTATTTGAGTGCAGTTACCCGTGCAGAATAGTTAATAATGCTGTGGCTAGTGCATTGAATAATAACTCAAACTAAGCAGTAAGGAACTGGACATACCTGTCATACATGACATACATATAGACACATGAACGCATACATGCTATGCACATGCCATGTATACACATGAGTAAAGAGGAAGCAGAAAATTATCTGTATAGTACAGTTGATGGACTGCTGTGTTAGAAATAATTGTTCATTGCCTTGTTTTGCGTTAGGAGATGCTGGCCCTTTATGATCACAGTAAGAAAGGCACTTAGACTTTTTAAGGCATCATTTAAATGCTGTTTATTAGACCTGCTGGTTTAAGAAGAGAATATTACAGATAGTCTTCTCTACCTTCAGCAACCTTGGGCTCTAAGTGCTGTGGCATTGAACAGGACAGTTCCCCACAGGCACCACACCATGCAGACCTCAGCCTCAGCAGAGTTTAAACCCTCTTGGTCATTCACACTCTTACAGGTTTTGCTTACAAATGGACAGCCCTGTCAGGAATAGTCAGGAATGATGGTCACGTGAAAACTTTGTTCTGTGCTGTCAGACAAAGGCAGGGCCGTGCATGTGGTCCCCAGGGCCTGTCTCTCCCCACAGGTGTGTGCTGTGGCCGGGGATGTGAGCAGCACAGCCCTGTCCTGTGAGCCGTACTGGGCACGGCCCCGCAGCTTGGCACAGCCCGCACAGATTGGCCTGGCTGCACTGTGGGCACTGCCTGCGATGGGCACAGTCCTGCACCTCTCCCAGTCAGCTTGGCTCCTCCCGCTCACCCTCACCAAGGGTGAGCCTGGAGACAGACACTGGATCTCTTACAATAGCCAGCAGAATTTGAAATGTGAAGCCTATGATGCAGCACTCTATCATGTTCCCATGGTTTAATATGTTACATTTATTTTCTTCTACACATTGTATTTAGCATTAGTTTGCTGATCTTTGGGAATTGGGTAGTGAAATTGAAGTGTTGCTGAGGTACCCAAATAAGTGCAGGACTATATAGACAGTTAAAAACAAGAATTAATGTAGATAATATGCTGCATGAAGTTTTTTTTTTGTTTGTTTTTATTAGTTTCTGACTGTAGATATTCTTTGTTATTTAAAAAAAATACCAAAGTATGTTAAATAAATTGGAAGCTTTGTCTTTATACTGTGTCTGCATTCCCTTTACTGATCTCTGTTTAAAAAAAATATGCTTTTCAAATAGGTGAAGATACAAACTAAGATTGGGAGATTGCATTAAGGAAACTTTGATACTGGCAAGACTACTGTCTTGAGGAAAAAATAGATTGTTAAGTTCATTCCAGGGCATATCTCTATGCCAGTAAAGTCTAGTATTTCAAGTGGCACAAAAGATCCTTTTCAGTATCTCACGGAAACGTGATCCAAGAGCTGCAATTGGTATGCAAAGCTGACGGCTGGATTCCGTGTCAGGCCAAGATGATCTATGTGAAAGTGGCAGTGATTCTTCCTCCTTCATTTGTCCCTGAATATTTCCTGCCTCCAGCACTGGAAGTTGAGCTGCTCAGAAATGAATCAATTTTTGGGGGGAGAAGAAAGAACAGTTGCTCCTTGCCTTACAACTGTCCTTAGACATCTTTTCTAGTCACACAGGAACTTGTGCCTTCACTAGAGAAGGGCAGGGTGGATTTGGAATGTAAGGGCAACTTAGGTTGGTTTAAGTGTCTGAGGGACTGCTCTCTCACATGCTGTGAAGCATATTTATATGGGCAGTATGTTGCACAAAGAATGTTGAAGCAGGTTTGTAAAGGGCCAAAGTCCATTTACAAGGTCTGCAGCTGATGGCATAAATTTATAGGAAAGGTGATAGCTACTCACACAGAGAAAACAAAAGCAAAGAAATGAGAGGAAGAAAGGAAAAGGGGAAGGTTTTCCTAGAAGACAGCATGGAAAGCAAGTGATGAGATGTTCCAAATGAGCATCCTTCCAAAGGTGTTCTCTTCAATGCAGCAAATGTTCTCTCTAACTCTTTCCCACAGTGACTCTGGTTTTTATCAGGACATGCGCTAGCTACCTGTTGCCTACAGTGCTGCACCAGGGTAGATGTTGCATAATGGCTGTTTATAGAGCTTTGTGCATGCAAAACTCAGCATGGCAGACAGCAAGACATTTAAGACAGTGTGTAACACTGTGGTAAGGTCTTAGCCTTTTAAGTCTTTTCTCTAAGTTAGGAGATGCAGCCTAAGTCAGCTTCCCTCTTAGGGTAGCTAAGTAGATAAAATACAGTCCAGCTTGGAACTGGGTGAGGTATGAATGTTTTCATCCTGACGCTTCACTCAAGAAAGCGAATGCAGTAATGGCTGACTTGTTAACAGCATTGGGTCATTGCCATTATACTGCATATTGTGACAGGCTGATGAAGTTTGTGTGATGCTGAGCTGAATCATGTGAAGTTAACAGCATAGGTAGTTTCGGTATCTGTTTACTACAGTTTATTGATTTCACAATGTAGATAAGAATTTGGAGTCCTCTCTGGATTTTCCTTATTGAAGTAAAATCCATGCAAGTTTGGTGAAAGAAAGTTTGATGGCTTCTGATAGAAGACAGAGCTTTTAAAAAAAATTATCAACCCTGAATCTAGCCATGTTAGACAACTTCTTATTTGACAAAGGTTTCTGTATTCCTAACAGAGATTAGAATAAAGGAAAATACTCTTTTGGCACTCAAAATTTACCAGTTACATACCACCAATTTAAACACTCACAGGACGGAATTACAAACAATTTTTCAACTAAGGTACATGAAGACCTTTCAGTTCAAACGCTGTATGTTACAGAAAAGCTAAAAATGGTGAACATTTCATTTTTTATGGCTTCTTTAATCTAAGAGTTTTCCCGGCTGACTCTGGGGAAGGAGGTGCTGATGCTTTCAGGGCCGGGTTGCTAACTGATGTAGCTTGTGTGTTTGTCAGCATTTGGCTTGAGTCAGGAGAACTGGCACGCTACTCTGCACAGGCCAAGCCTTGAGACGGCCGATCAGGTTTGAGAACTATTGGCATACCTGAGGACAAAACATGTGCATACTCTCATATCTGTAGCCAATGGTAGAACCCATACTCCCTCCCTCTGGTTTAGAAGCAATTGGCTTAAACCATGTGAAAAAGAATTAAAAACATGGCAGTTTAAATTAGACCAGTTAAACAATAAAATAAAGTATCAATTCTGACTACAGGGTCGTCCAGCTTGCCTTGTTAAGATTGAATACTGGTTTATTTTATTTTTTTCTTCAATTAGAAATGAAGAGAGACATTCCTGAAGTTTAATTGTCCTGCAGTACTTTCAATTATAGAATGTCTGTAAGTGACAGAACAAATTATATCTTACAGACTTACCTAAACTAAGAGTTTTCAGCCAAGAAATAAAACCACTAGAAACTGAACAGCAGCTTTTGATGTTTTAGTTTGGAAAGTAGTGTTAAAGAGATCATAAAACCCAACCCTTGTGTTTTGGGAGAATTCAGAAGTTCTTTTCTTAATATATAGCATTCCTTAATGTGTGTCTCACCCACAATCTAGAGAGCTTGAAAAATCTATATTAAAAAAAAAGGGTTCAAAATTAAAAACACTTGTGAAATATAGGAACAAAGGGAATACAAAACAATGACAAGCTAAAGAATGGAAATAAAGTAATTAAAGCAGTTTCTTGTTTGGTTTTAAGGAATTTGGATGGTGTGATAGCTCTGCAAGCATGTCACGCGAAGTGGTGGTATCCCTAGGATAAACTACGGCTTCTGTGCACTTGGACAGTTTCTGCTGCACTGAGCCTTCATCGTAGTCTTGTGTAGGGTTACCTCTTCCTGCATATATGTTGTGTACTACAGACCAAGGAGAAGACTATCCCCTTTCTCCTCAGAGCTTGGGGGAGTGCACAAACCATTCCTCCTTTCCTCTTTTTTCATAGCTCTGCCATCCTGAGCACATTTTTTTTTAATGTTAATTAACACTTCTTTGCAGTGCCACTAGCAAGACCAAACTCAGAAAAATAAAGCAGCAGCATATCCCTGCCTCTTGTGGAGCCATATATGCTGCCTGGCCACAAAGCACAGGGCATTACCCTATCTGGGCATATAGTTCCTACCTGCCAGGTACTCAGTCGCTACATGGAACAGTTTGCTTAGACTTCTCTGCTCCTGAAGTGATGTATATCAGCCCTGTGGTCCAGTGCCTAAATACTGAACAAGCACTTTAAAAATGAGGGATAATAAAAGAAAGCTTGAGGGCTGGTCTTTGGCCAACTACATCTGCAGCTGCTAGCTTCATAGTGGACTAACATGTTATCCAATCTAATGATCAAAGAGAGAATAGACTGTGTGATTATTGGATAAATTACTAAAATTGTCAAGTTATATTAATAAAAGATTGTATGGCGAAAGAATGGAATAAAATGAAAAGTTTGTTTCTTTTAATAATGCTGACCTAAAGATTTAGTATGTACATCAAAGGGAAAAGATTTGAGAGAAGTGTTACTTGACATGAGTGCTTAGTAATGCAGTCTAAATCCTCACCCAACTTCATTTGTTTCACAGAAGTTACATAGTCCTATAAAGGGGAGAAAAGGAAAATCTAGCCAGAAGAACAGCTGTAGAAGCCCAGTTTGAAGTGTGTGGGTTGCAATGCATGTGACAATGTAAAAATATATTGATATTCCCATCTCCAAAACTACAAGTACAGTTATACAGCCCAGTTATCTAATTTACAGAGAGAGAATGAAGTCTGAAATTTTCCTGACCTTTAGATGTTCTTCTGTGCTGCTTGAGTACCCTGTTTACCTTCTAGCAAAAGACTGCTCTCTGCATGGAGAGCCTCATTTGTTTGAGGCACAAATATTCCAGTGCATAATATAAAAGATTGTTGGATCTGAAAGACTTCGATCTCTTATTGATTAGATCAGCCAGCAGCCTGGAAAATATAAAATTCAGATTACTCCATGGAGTATTTTTTTACTCTAGGCACATGATTAGCCTAATATCTGTTGCTGAATTCCCATTATTGAGGCTTTATGTTGGGGCTTGCTGCAACAGGGGAGGATTTTATGCACAGCTGTGTGTAAAGTAGATTTTTTTCCCAAGCAAATATATTGTGGCAGATGTGGGACACTAAGTTGCCTAAACATAGTTTCTAGTGCCACTTGAGACATTGTAGGGTGTGTGAGACATCCACATGGGACAAATGGATTTAGCAGAAGACCTAGAGGAGACCTTTACTAGAGTGGCAGCGGAAGGTCAGGCAAGATACCCTAGAGCATTTCAAACGGCCCTGTGTAGCTAAGTTTAAGCAGTTGAAGGAATCCCTAAAAGCAGTGTTCAGTCATTGTAGCATTTCATGTAATCCACTAGGACTCCAGCTATTTGTGAGAAACTTCTCTGTTTTGTGGAGTCCTGTTACATCATGTGGATGTTTTAGGTGCATGACTACACCTCACATTGTTCTGTGTGCTTGTGTTTAGGCAGCTAGGTGCAGTTCTTTATGGTGCTGGTGGGATTTGGATCCAAGATCAGATGCCTTTCAAATAGTCTCTGCCTGTGCATTAGAAACTCAGTCTCCCTTTATAACCAGTGAAAGGATTAGTCAGAACAATTCCTGGTCTAGAATGCTATTTGTCATGCCTTAAACTTGGTTGTCTATATTTTGTATGGATCTCTCCAGAACTTAATTTTTATAGCAATTTAGTTTCTACACATTAACATTAAATACCTAAATTTAGGCATCTGAATCAAGAGCTGAATCCTACTCTGAGAAATAATCCTAAGAATGTTGATTTGCAATAATTTTATGAGTGCTATAGTGGGAGTCATTTGACTGTCGCACTGGAAGGACTGAAAAAAAGATAAAAATCTCTCCCCGGGGAGAAGCGGGAGAGAAAAGTATTAAAAGAACAAACTCTTTAGGGACCTATCTGGGTAACAGCAGTTTTGAGGAGAGGCAGGCATGCAAGTACTGAAATGCTTTTGATTGAATAAAGTACTGTTTTGCTGCAAGAAGCTGTTTGGCTGTGGAGACCAGTGCCCTTGCTCCCCGTGTGAACTGAACCCTCAGTTCTGGGGCCCGTTGTGTTGAACTGATTGCAGCAAACAAATCCCTTGGTTTGTGGGGGAGCAGTGTGGGGTGCCACTGAGATTTTTGCTTTGCTACAGTTGCCAGCTTCAGACCTTAGCCATAGGGTACTACATTCTTCCCCTAAAACAGCCAGTCAGAAGTGCTTTGCCTTTTCAGTCAGTGTTGCAAAATACTGTCCTTAAAATTTGTATTCAAAGGATTGAGAGGTGTGATGTTTACTAACTTCGCAAAAACTCCTTTCTGCATTTCTTGCACTCCTCCGAGTAGTTTGGGGAAAAAAAAAACCGTGGAAGAAATATTAAAAACTACTTGGAAATAAAAATTAAAAGTTTAGTTAGAGTAGGTTACATCTCCTTAATTTTGCTATTATTTAATTCTGAACAACAGGTATTGATTTCAAAGAATTAAAACTTAGAGAAATAAAGAATAGTCCAAAGAATAATGCAAGTGTTTGTTCAGATTTAATTGTTCAGCTGGAAATAACTGATTTAGACCATTAGATGGCAGCATGAATTTGTGCAAGAGTTTCTTAGCAAAAGAATTCTCAAAAAAGTTGTATTTTTCTATTCTGAAGCTTTTCATGACTTTAAAATGTCACAATTCCTGCACAAATCAATTAAAACCAGGTTTTCTGCAAGGCTTTGTCTCATAATTTTCTTCATTATTATTCTATAATTGAGGCTGTAATGCAGTAGCTTTAATGACAGTTTTCCCTTTTTATGTAAATCTAGTGGGAGTAAAGGATGCCAGTTTGCCGGAAGTGACAATTAAGTGTTTGGTTTATCTGCACAAAGCATGAATTCTGCATTTCATCATATTAATTAATTCCTCAGGTCTGACCTAAAGACATATTCCTTAAAGATTTAGTGGCAGCTTGGCCACTAAATCTGCCATCTATTTGTACTAAATTTTTGATGATTTGAACATATATTTGCTTGGAAGGGACTGAGATTGCCAGCTGATACTTAATTCAGTTGTGTACATCACCAGTCAAGATAGGCTTCAGATCATATCTTAAAGCAAAGTTTTGTACAGCACCCTTTTATTTCCCCTGCTAGTGTATTGGTATTGTGGTGTAATAATCCAGTCACAGACTTTCGAATTAGTTCTTTGTGTTCATCTTCTGCATGCTACATTTCACTTCCCCTGGCCTGTTTGTTCCCACTAGTTGCCTGCCTCCCACACAGACATATTGTTGCAAGAAAAGTGTTGAATACAGCTGTGCTAAGATTTTTCTTTCCTAGTATCTGTTTCTAGGAAAGGAAAAGGGAGAAAGTCAGTCCATTTCCTGTTGGTTTAAAACAGCAGAAACATCTGTTTGTCTTAAGATAGTTTTCCCAAAAGAACAGTGGCGAGGGAGCTTGCAGGTGATGAGGTTTGCCATTGCCAGTAGCTATCAGTTTAGACAATAGTGATTATATGGTTGGCTTAAAACAAAAGAAGATCCCTTAAATGGCGGAGGGTATTTATTCCTGCAGTAAATTTTTTGTCAGCTAATGTTTAATTTCTACAGTGTTTTAAATCTTAAAAGTACATAGAGTATCTGAGATCAGAAAACCCAGATTCTGCAGTGGAATTTATAGTTTCCACTAAATTCTGCCCAAGATTAATTTTTCTGCAGTCCCCTTTCCCTATTATCATGAATTTGCACAATGCACACAAAATGGTGTTGGGTGACATGTCCTGGCACAGTGTGCATATAATCCTTCCGACAAATGCATCCTGTCACTGCCATCCACTCCATTAATGGGTACATTTAACCTATGAGGGATCAATAACATATATACTCTTAAGTGTATTTACAATATTACACCGACAGCTGTTAAAATAATGTTATGTACGCTAAAAATCAAGCTGACAGAATAGAGAGTAAGGTTTGAGGTTTGTGTTCCAAGTACAGCATCTCTTTATTCTCCAAGTCAATGCACTCACCTGGTATTATTAAAATAGTTTTAGCTTTAATTGTAGAGCATCTAGATGCTTCATCGCTCTTTGTGCCTAAAATGTGATGTATCAGGCATGACATTTTACAGTGTTGCAGCATTCTAAACAGTCTTTGCTCAAGATGAAGTAGTTTTGTCAATGACCTCTTGGCCCTATTTGTAGAGGAGCTCCTAAGCCCTAATGCTTCAATCTTTTCTTAATTAATATTTTTATTCATTTTCTTTCAGGATATAGTGACCTTCCCAGACCACTTGCTTTCTTGCTCTGTCTGCTAAGAGGATTGCCCTTGCCTTCTGTGGTCCTTGGCTCATGTTTTGACTAATTCTCCTGAAGCTTCTTCAGTGGACAGTGTTCTTTACTTTGGGTTTTTAACTTCCTCAGATTTTTCTCTGCTCTGGAGGAAGTGCATTTGGCTCCAGATGTGTCTCCAAGTTTCAGATGTGATTTTTGTGTTCTCACAGAGGCTGAAAACATAAAGAGGTGTAATACAACCCTTATCTTTGATTTCATAATGTCTATCTTTCAACGCTGCCCCTCCACTTGAGAAATTTCCTGTAAACCTTCTGATCCAAAGATCCTCAGAGCCAACGACCTGCCCCAGCGCCTTGTGAATCGCTTCAGTCTGTTGGCTTTGCATCTCACTGGGTGTTCTTTCTCTAGCCCTGCCTTTAACACAGCCAGCTTTACTTTCAGGATATGGACAGAAGACTAGTCTTGTTGGTATGTATGAAAACAAGCGCTGATTCAGAATGCTCTTCCAGGAGCAGGAATACACAGTTAGCTTTTTATTCATTCACCCTTATCTTTTTCCTGTACTTCTGCTGAACTAAGGGTTTTTCATCTGGGACACCTGTGAGATAGAGGGTTCAATGGAAACAAACCTGTGTGGCCTCCTTCCTTGTTATAGCCTTTCTGCTGTGTCCAGAACCTGAATATTGGTTACCAGTAAATATGTTCCCTTTCCTTTGCCTCCTTGTTTTGGTAATGACAGAGGTGAACTGCTGTTAGAGCTCAAACTTTACTTTGAGAGGTTGCCATAATTTTCCTGAGGGAAGCAAGCAGAAAGGTTAGTGGCTAATTTTTTTAACAGCTTATAACTCTGTAAGATCTGACTGGAATTGTACTCTATCCCTGCAAGGACTTTGTCACTTTTGAACTGAAAGTTCTGCCACAGAATGAGAAAGTTTTAAATATTCTGAAGAAAGGCTTTCAAGATTCTTTTGTAACATAATAAATGCAGTCTGAAGGCAGAACTTTTCACCAGCAGTCACTGTGTTAAAGTTTCTCTTCACATCTTGTCTATAATATTGATTTTGGTGGGTGCTTGTGTTCTGTGAAAGAAAAGTACAGTTAACATCTCTTCTGAAATGCTAATTCACAGGATCTTTGAAGGATCTCCTTGTCTTTATAGGATATTTTAAAGAATAATCCCAGTTTAAGTTGGTTTTTACTGTCACAGAAAGGGTAGATGTACTCACAGGTGCTCATCAGGTACTTGGGTGCCAAAATTTGTTCAGCTTATATGTTTTACTAAAATGGGGCTGAATCCCTCAGTGTTGTAATTAAAAGAGAGATCATCTCTGGATAAAAAACAGCCCAAAATTTAGCTTTGAGGTTCTGTTCCATGACAGAGGAGAACACTTTATTGATTTTGATTCAAGTCTGACATCTAGTGTCAGGGAAACAGAAATGAGAGTTCTTAAGGAGGTGGACATCAGCAGCAGAGCTTTGGTTCCCTTCAGTAAAGGTAATTTTTATGTTGACCTTGTTTAACTAAGTCAAACATCATAATAACCATTTCACATATTATGTAGAATTTCTTTACAAAAAGAGTGTCAAGCAGTAGAACAGGCTGTCCAGGGAAGTGTTTCAGTCACCACTACAGGAGGTACTTAAAAGACATATAGATGTGGCACTTAATTATATGCTTTAGTGATGTACTTGTTAGTGCTGGGTTAATGGTTCAAGTCAATTTTCTTAGAGGTCTTTTCCAACCTAAATAATTCTATGATTCCATTTTAACAGTCCTTGGTATCTCTGTCATTCAAGACTTCTTTTGATTCCCTGTTTTTTACAATACAATGCCACCCCATTTTATAAACATTTCTTACATTTCCTACCTTTTAGAAAGTCTGCAACCGTGTATTTTAGTGTACTGATTTAATGTGATCTATGTTTTTTTCTTTGTTAATATTTAGTACTAAATTGTATTCACTGGATATACTGAGATCAGTCACTGTGCTTTGGTTACCACTACTGTGGCAGTCTCATTACATTACTTACCCATTTTTATTAGCAATGAATTGGTGTAAATCCATTAAAGATTGAAAAGGAATATTTAAGGATGTCTGCTTCCCTAGGAAATGTGTTCTTTTTATGCTTTTAAGTAGAGGGAATCAAAGCACTGAAAGGCTTCACCAATCATTTTTTGGTTTCTGACCTTTTGGCCCTTTACAGTCTCCTCTATGGTTGATTAACAGACAGCTTCTTCTCCCCTTCCAGGTGTAGATAAAAGCTTCCTTCTTAAGGCCATCCACTTTCTTTGTCAGTCTTATGATATGATCTGCATACATAACAGGGCAACATAAAATGCTCTGCCTTTGCAATTGACCAAGATCTCTCTCACATTACTTTTCTTTGCAAGTCTGATGGCACAGAGGAGAAGATTTCTGGATAGCAGCTTTAAATGGCCATTCATGGCCATTTTTAGAGGTTGCCTAGCAAGGTAGAGGAGTGTACATCCTCAATTAACTGCACTCTTCTGCTGAGGGGTGGCTTATTAAATCAGAATTAAGTGTGCTTTTTCAGCTTCTTCTTACTTTCAATCCTTTAATTTTCAATTTTAAAGTGATAGGTTAAATTTCTTACTCATGATAATGCAATGTGTGTTTAATGCCTGTATGTTTACATTCCTCAAAGTGGGTAAAGAATGTAGAACAGTACATGCTAGTTATTTGAATTTAATTTGGATGGTGAGAATCACTCTGTGAGCTTTCATGTGCCTTCTTCTCTGGACTTTCAGGTTAATTAATTCATATGAAGTCCTAGCCCTGAGATAATTTTATTAGTAGCACTTTTATTATTATTACATTACAGGCATGAATATATGATAAAATTAAATAAGTGAGATACTTCATTCTCTCATTTACTTAGTGTCTAGGCTGGCAAGTGACATGATTTTTTTTCTTTTTTTGACATGAGTTTCTTATGTAAAAAGAAAATGATACTGTAGTCAGATATGCAGCGTTGTTTATGTTCTTTTACTGTAATAGCTATTTGGACAGCATTCTCAGTAACCACTCTGCATGCTTGTAAAGATCAGTGAGTAATACAGTTCATGGGAAATTTTATGAGCTGAAGTAGATAAGAGTATGAGATGTTTGTCTTCTGGATGTCTGCTTTAACCTTTAAAGTATACAGTGTACATCACAGCTTCATTATGTTTTTCCCTTTTATTCTTATTGTACTTGGTTTTGTGTCACAAAAAAGAACCTTTTCTTTTTCCTTGTATTTATCTTTTCCTTCCCCCTGCCCCCAACTCCATTTCAGCACTGTCCACTTGACATTTTCCAATGTCTTTAACACTGTAGACAGTATTCTTGTTATGTTCCTATGTTATGCTATTTTTACAGTCAAGAATAAGTTGACATTTTGTAGACCATTCTCATTACTTAAATATTCAGTTGATAGGTAAAAATACTTCTTCAGAGTAGCATAAAATTTTGTTCTCTTTTCTCTTCTTGATTCTGTTGTTTTTCACTTGCTTTTTTATCTTAGTCTTTAGTATACAGTACTTTGGGAGGTTTTTCTCATGATGATTCTTCCCCTGGGTTTCCCTCTTTTACTTCTTAGCCTTTTTTTTTTTTTTTTCCCCTTACATATCTCTTGCACTAGTTTCTCTTTAAGAGGGGGTATTTGGGATGGTTTTGAGACCCTTCTAGAACTTTGACAAGTGCTTCATCTTAACTTCAGGGGTTTAGATTGAAGGAAAGAGAGCAATAAAAGTGGAAGCAGAGACCTGAAATTACCCTGAAACTAGTGCTACATAGCTAGTTCATTGCTTTTGCTCTATTACTTGTCAGCTTAATCCATGACAATTCAAACTCCTAAACTTAAAATGTCTGTAACTTTCTGTTGGTTTCTTCTAATTACTTGTGATGAGCAACAGTTTTTTTTTTTTTTTTTTTTTTACTTCTTGTTGTACATATTTGCTATAAGTGGTAAACAAAGTAGTGATAGATGCAGAGAGTAAATATTGAAATATCTATTTCAGTCAAACCTCTATTGAGCAACTTGGAATTCAGAGAAACAGTGATGTGGCAATATTATCATCTTGTCATCACAAATTCTGCTGGGAAGATTCCACATTAGATAATGTTATGTTGAACTGAATCCTCCTCCCTCTTGTTTTTCACTCAGGAATGTTTCGATATTATGATCGTGGAAACATGAGTCAAATTTATTTTTTTTTTTACTAAGTCACTCATACTGCTTGAAGGAACTACATAGCCTCTAGCTCAGGAAAAGAAAAAAAAATAGAAAAGGGAATTATCATTAGCATAATGAAAAATTCCCAGACCCAGAACAAAATTTAAAAGGAAGTATGAACAGAGACAGACAAAAAGGTATAAAACTCAATGTGAAATTGCTGTGTACTAAAGGTAGATTGTGTATGACTAATGTGTTAATCTTACATATTACATGCCAACGTATTTTTTAGGTAAAGAGACCAAAGTAAATCTTATATTTGTGAGATTCAGTTAAGCATTTTACAGCATTAGATAAGGATAATGTTTTCATTAAACTGAAGAAGAAAGGGATTTGTGTAAGAAATACATGGTGGGAAAGGAAAAGAAAAATAATCAGCAGTATTAAAAGTCAAACTAGGAGGAAATTATTAGGTACAGTTCTTCCAGTTTTAGAATCAACTTTTTAAGTTATTTTTGTTAAAGATTTTTTCACAAGAAGTAGGAAAATGTTCATGAGGTGTAGAAGGCATCATTGATACACAGGAAGGTCAAGATAGGCTGGAAGAGTTGGGTGAGAGAGGACTGACATATTGGAAATGCAATGAGACTAGACTTTCCAGTCTAAAATGTAAGATTAATAACATCAGCACTAGTAGTACTAACTGTTGTCAGCTGAGGGTTATTCAGTTGAAAGTCATAGAACAGAAGTGTTATACTATTAAGTATTTGCAAGATAAAATGAGAGGAACTAATGTGGTTGAATTAGTGGAGAGGCAAATGTGATTTTTAAGATGTATTGAGCAAGATATTTCTGGTATAGATATGTAAATATTCCTATTACACTGAACCCTGTTAGCCTTTCATATGGGATATTGTCTAGCATTCTTGGCAACAGGAGCAAGTATGGAGAAGGGCTGTGAAGGATGATCAAGACAGTGGGTAGCCATTTATACAGAAAAGTTTGATTAGTTTTAAAAGTTTAGTTTTAAAGTTACAGAAATATTTTAATCTGTTCCCTTTCAAAGCAAAGGTTGATAGGGAGTGGGAAAGCTCACCTTGGAGGGTAAACAACAAAAAAATAAATAAGCTGTATAAGTTACAGGATAGTATTGACACAAAGCAAAAAAAAGCATGTAAAAGTATAGCCAAGGTGAACACTAGGAGATTCCTAAATACTGACTCAGCTTCTAGATCATCCTCCCAGCAGAAGCAAGTAATCTCATTTGTTTTCTAATAGACCTCAACAGATAAAGAGGATTACATTATGCAGTTGCCTGCAACTCACGGATCTTGACTGCTTAACATGGGATTTTCTTACATTCTTGCATTTGAAATAGAATAGGTTTGGGCTTTCTGTGTTTTAAAATGGGAAGCATCTTTGTTGTGTTTTCTGGCTTTTTTTAAAAAAAAAAGAACAGATGCTTTTGAATCTCTCTTTCTGTTAATGTGTTTCCATCACATGGCTTTCTTTACGATTCTTACATAGTTAAACATTCTTTTGCTTAAGGATTTTCTATAACTAGGTAAAAAATGGTTTCATAAATGACCATTTATGGATTATTAATAATAGCAGATATTAAATAGAGAAAAAATACTGAATCATTCAGAATTAATTAAATTAATTTAAAGTTTTTAAAGATTTGTCTTATCATTTGACACCATCTTTTAAATGAAGAATAATCTAGGACAAGTAATATATGAATTTTCTGGTTTTAATTCTCATCTACGTAGCTGGGAGGAGGTCATCATTCAAATAAGGTATGTCTGTGGCTAAAACTGATACATAGTGTGTGCCTTGCTCACTTTGCATTTAGAATGTTTTTGGAGGATGTGAAAGTAATCTAGAAGAGGACAGCCAGACTAATTCATCATGGAATCATAGAGTGGTTTAGGTTGGAAGGGATCTCAAAGATCATTTTGTTCCAACTCCCAGCTGTGGGCAGAAACACCTTTCAGGAGACCAGGTTGCTCCATCCAACCTGTTCCAGTGCCTCACCACCCTCACAGTAAAGAATTTCCCACTCATGTCCAGCCTCTCAGCCACCAGCACCCTCAAGTCCTTCTCAGCAGAGCTGCTCTCAATCTGTTCATCCCCCAGCCTGTGCTGATACTGGGCATTACCCTGATCCAGGTGCAGAACTTCGTGCTTGGTCTTGTTAAATCTCATGAGATTCCCATGGGCCCATTTCTTGAGCTTGTCCAGGTCCCTCTGGATGGCATCCCATCCCCCAGGTGTGACAACCTCCCCACTCAACTTGGTGTCGTGAAAATTTGCTAAGGGTGTACGTGATCTCTTTGTCTATGTTATTAAAATAGATATTAAATAACAACGGTCCCAAAGCATATCCTTGAGGGACACCATTTATCACTGATGTCCATCAGGACTGAGACATTAGCTGCTGCATTCTGGAGGCACTGTCCAAACACTTTCTTATCCATCTTGCAGTCCATTCATCAAGTTCAGTTATTTACAGTTTAGAGAGAGGGATGTTATGGGGGTCTGTGTCAAAGGTTCTAAGAAGTCCTTACAAATGATATTTGTAGCCTTTCTCTTGTCACTGCATTGTAAAAAGTCACTAGGTTGGTCAGGCAAGACTTGCCCTTGGTGAAGCCTTGCTGCCTGTCTCAGATGACTTCCCTGTCCTCCCTGTGCCTAGTACAGTTTCTAGGAGGATCTGTTCCATGATTTGCCCAGGCACAGAGGTGAGGCTGACAGGTCAGTTGTTCCCAGGGTCCTCCTTTCTACCCTTCTTTAAAATAAGTACAATATTTCCCCTTTTCCAGTCACTTGGGACTTCATCTGACTGCCATTACTTTTCAAATGTCATGGAGAGTGTCTTGGCAACTAAACCCACTTATTCCCCTCAGGACTCTGTTGCAACTCATCAGGTTCCAGAGACTTGTTTATATTCAGGTTCCTCAAGCAGTCATGAACCTCACCTTTACTTTACAGTAGGAGGCACTTTAGTGGTGTGGGGAGAGAGGTTGGCATTGAAGACTGGCAAAAAAAGTGTTTCAGTACCTCAGCCTTCTCATGTTTTATTACCAGTTTTCCAGCACTGTATTTCAGCAAGGAACACTTTCTTTGACCTTCTTTTTCTGGTTACCATACTTGTAGATGCCCTTCTTGTTATTCTTTACATCCTTTGCCAGGTTCTCTTACAGCTTCACCTTGGCCCTCCTCACCCCATCCCTACACAACTGTGCTTTATCTGTATACTCTTCTCAGGTTACCTGTCCTTGTTTCCATGCCTGTGCATTTGCCTCTTCCCCTTTAATTTGACAAGCACTTCCCTGCTCAGCCACACTGATCTCTTGTTTTCCTTGACCAATTTCTTGCTCCTGCAAATTTCTAGCTCTTCTGCTCCATGGAAGACTTTGCTAAAAATCTGCCAGCTCTGTTTCACCCACTTGTCCCAGAAGGCAGTCTTCCAGGGGATCCTATTGACTATCCCCTTGAAGAGATGGAAGTTTGTTTTCCTAAGATTCAGAAGCCTAAGTTTACTCTTTACCTGACCCATATTCCTCAGGACTGGAACACCACCAAGTCATGGTCACAATAGCCCAGTCTGCCTCCAGTCTTGATGTCCCTGAGTAGCCTGCTTGCATTGGTGACCAACAGATCCATTATCCTCTGGTAGGGCTGCCTATTACTTGGCTCAGGAATCATAACGTAGCATCATCAAAGTTGGGGAAGAAACCTGTAAGATCATCAAGTACATTATCAATGCAGGACTACCGCTCTTACACCACTAAACCACAACATCCAATGCTGGATTCAGATGCCTCTTGCCCGCCTCCCTGGGCAACCTATTCCAATGGCAACTACCCTGATCATGAGAAATTTTTTCTAATTTCCAATCCAAATCGTCCCTGTCTCAGCTTAAAGTCATTTCCTCTTCTTGAGTCTAAACAAACCCACCTCCCTTGCTGTTCCTCATAAGACACCTTTCATGAACCTGCTGGACATGCTCCAGCACCTCAAAGTGGGGGACCCTAAACTGAGCACAGTACTAGGGGTATGGCCTCGCCAGTGTTGAGTACAGGGGGCACCCTAGTCCTGCTGGCTACACTGTTCTTGATACAGATGCCATTGGACTTCTTGGCCACCTGGACATTCTGCTGGCTCATATTCAGCTAGCTGTCAACCTCCAAGGCCCTTACTGCTGAACAGTTCCTCCTCCACCCGTAGTGCTGCATGGGGTAGTTGTGACCCCAAGACTCTGCACTTTGCCTTATTAACCTCATGCAGTCATCCTCAGCCCACTGATCGTCTGTCCAGATCTCTCTGCAGTGCCTTCCTACCCTCCAGCAGATCAACAGCCACACCCAATGTAGTGTCACTGGCAAAGTTACTGCACTCGATCCCTACATCCACATCCAGATCATCAGTAAAGAGATTAAACAGAACCAGCCCCAAAACTGTGCCTTGGAAAACACTACCAGCAACTGGCTACCAACTGGATTTAGCTCCATTGACCACAACTCTCTGGGCCCAGCCATCCAGCCAGGTTTTACCCATTGGAGAGTCCACCCATCTGAGCTACAAGCAGACAGTTTTTCTAGGAGGATGGTGGGGGAAATAGTGTCAAAGGCTTTACTGAATTCCAGGTAGATGACATCCATAGTCTTTCTCTCTTCTACTACGTGAGTCACTTTGTCCTAGAAGGAGATCAGGCTGGTCATGTAGGGCTTTCCTTTTGTAAATCCATTTTGGCTGGGCTTGATCCTCTGGTTGTCTTGCATGTGCTATTCAATGTCACCCTGGATGATCTCTTTCATAACCTTTCCTGGAACTGAGGTCAGGCTGACAGGCCCATTGTTCCCCACATCATCCTTCCAACCCTTCTTGTAGATTTATTTGCTGATTTCCAGTCAGCTGGAACTTCATCAGTTGACTAGAACTGCTTTTAGATTATTTGGAATGGTTTGGCAAGTTTCTTCACGAGTTTCCCCATTATTCTGGGGTAGATCCCATCTGGGCCCATAGTCTTATGAGTGTTTAAGTAGCATAGCAGGTTACTAATCACCTCCTCCTTGTTTGTGGGGGCTTCACTCAGCTCCCCATCACCAGCTTCTAGCTCTGGGACCTAGGTATTCCGAGGACAGCTGGTCTTGATATTAAAGACTGATGCAAAAAAGATCTCTACCCTTTCCTCATCCCCTGTCACTACTCTCTGCATTTAACAAATGCTGAAGCCCTTCCTTTTGATGCCAATATATTTATAGAAACTTTTTTTGTTGTCTTATACTATAGCGGCCAAATCAAGTTCTAGTTGGGCTTTGGCCCTTCTAATTTTGTCCCTGCATGACCTTGTGACATCCATATAGTCCTCCCAAGTTACCAGATCCTCCTTCTAGAGGTGATTTATTCTCTTTTTCACCTTAAGTTCTCTGTTTAATCAGGCTGGTTAACAAGTTATCCTCCATGCATTCCAGGAGTCTCCTGGAATGCCTACAGCTCACCCTGCTACTTTCCCAGCAGATGTTGGGGTGATTGAAGTCCCCCAGCAGGACAAGAGCCTGTGAGCAAAATCCTTCCTGGAACTGGAGCAACGAGGTTTCATCTATAGGCTCTGCTTGATCAAGCAGCCTAGCCTGTAGAAGACGCAGTTCAAGAATAATGGACTGTAGTTCTCAAAAGGAGTATTTGGAAAAGAGAGCCTCTTTGTTCCCAGGTGTTTTTCTGGATCTGCTGAAAGAACCAGAAGGTCCACTGTGTGAAGACAAAAGTGACTATACTGGATGTTTCCTTCTTCAAAATATAGAACTCACATCTGTAAGAAATGCACGTGGCTAATGGACTGCTTAGGAAAATAGGATATAGCCAGGGAACAGCTGCACTAAGCAACTTGCTCCCCTAGAGAAATTTCAAATGTTACGGAGAAAAAGTTGTTCACAGAAAGTGCTGTTTCCTACTCCCCTGCATGGTCTGTGGGTCTCTATCCCTCCACTCACAAAGCTCACAGCATTTTCCTGATTAAACAGTGCCAGCAGGGCTGCCGGCTTGATTGACTTCTTATGGAAAAGGAGCCAGATAGGAAAAGTTCAGAGAATGACCCTTTCAGCAGAGCTGGCATCTGAAGAATGACTTCCCCATACTGTGTTGTAGCTCATATTTTAGTGGCCTTTATCTTGGCCACTAAAACATGGTCCCAGTTCCTCTTCACTTTGCACTGTGGAATGGGAATAGGGTAATACTTCCTATAACACTTGTGTAGTGGGGAAATAATTGGATTTTTTTGTTCTTTTTTACTTAGTTGAAGAATATGTTGACATTAGAATTTAGAGAAAACTTCACTGAGTTTTTAACATGAGGCTAAATCTAAATGAACTTCCTTGTTTCTGTGAGCTGCGTCTTGCACTTGCTTTTTTTCCCCTTTCTGACAAGAAAGTAACAATATTTATCAAAAACATTTATGCCATTGAGGAATCCAGAGAAATGCAGGAAATGCAGTATGAACACATAACGTATGTACTAATACTTTATTTGTCTTTGTGTGTGTGGATTTGATGGCCAAAAAGGAAGAGGCCCCAAGGGCTCCTTAGTATGCAATTAATATTTTGGCTAGAAAAGCAGCAGATTGTTTCAGTATGCTTACATGTTATGACATCATATTCCAGTAAAATTATAATGAACAGAATTTTTGTTTGTCTCTGTGGCAAGCCAAAATGAGTTTTCTAATTGTCAGCAGACCTTGGTGATTTATTTAATTATAGTGGCGCCCGCTCACACCAACTTAGTTGAGGTCTGTCAGCATTTCTGTTATGAACCCCTATTTTTAGGGGTTTATAACTAGTTGTAAATATTTACTCATTGCTGAAACTTGACATCCAAGGTCACATTCATAGAGCAAATATCCTTTTTCTGGTTGAGTATTCTAGTGGCATTAACTTAAAGGTAGATTTCTGATGCTGTGAACTTAGAGGTAATAAAGGAAACCTGTTTTCCAGACCCCTTATTCGAAGGATCTTTCTAAGAATCTCAAATGTCTCGAAGAGCTAGATGAAAACAAGCTTGTTTCTATAGGTTATATGTGACTGTGTATCATCCATTATCACGCTTTGTTTTCTTCCAGCTGAATGTATCGTTGCACATACCCTTTGGTTGTCTTCTTACAGTCTTCTGTCATTTGGCTGTGTTGGTCAGCTTATGTTCTGAGGAGTGTGCCAGTGTCACCTGAAAATCTCTTTTACATAAGAATTTTCTCCAAGGAAAGTATTCATAGCTGCCATGTAGAATGCAGGAAGATGCATATTTTCTAAATGAAGATTATTTAAAAAGTTTTAGAGACCTAATGAGTCCATTTGTGAGGCATTACTGTTCAAAATCCTGACTGTTTCAGTTCTGTGGCTGAACAGAGTGACAGAGGACTGAGGAGTGTAGAGCTGACATGTAGATGTTCTTACGATGGAAAATACTGTGCTGACACATTATTGAAGAGCAATCACTAAATTCTGTATAAATATACCAAAGATTGCTAATGCTTTCAGTCCTTTCTAATAACTCATATGTAGTATTCTGGGAAGGTTTGTTAATGGTCAGTGGCAGATACATCACTTTACCTTTGCATGGGCTTGTTTTTTTACATGAGTGTAAAGAGATGCAGAATCTTTACATGAGTCTTCAGGATGCAGAATCATTCATTATTAAAACTCAGTTTAATTGTCACACTGTACTTTCAGACTGTAATACTATGATTAGTTTTGAGGCTTTTGTTAATACAGTCTCTGTATTAACACTGAAAAGAGGAGGTTGTTGTTTCCTTTGACAGTTGTAGAGAAGCCAGTAGCCTCACAGATTTAGTTAATTTTCTGAGGATTTCAGGTGTCCTTTTGCACTTTCCTGGCAATGCACATATTATCAGTGCTCTGTTACAACTCTGCTTGAGGCCAAGGAGAGCAAGAAAAATTTAAACAAAACCATGTAAAAGCCTAATCATTCTGGCAATGCCAAAGAGCTGCATGAGGCTCTAGAGCCACAGGCTGAATATAATTTTTCCTTATTATCACATAAATAGCTCCCTAAACACTTTTTAAAAGAAAAGGTGGGGAGGGGAGAGGGGTAAAAGAGAAGGCCTGTTGTGGGATTGGAGTTTATAAAGTGGTTTAAGTTCATGTGCTTTCCTCCTCTACATGTTGCATGTTCCTCCTTATATGCAACGGAGAGAAAGGTAGGTCTTGTAACTCAACAGTCAACAGGAACTTCTGATGGATATTGTATTTTCACTAAATCTAGGTAGTTGCTAGCAGCACTACCTCATTTCTTTCTATTTAAACAGGATTGTGAAGTAATGAGGTGGGACATGCTATCAAGATGCCTGCTGCTTTTGCATGACACAGCTCATCTTGTGCTAAGCAGCAGCCAACATATGCAGCCATTTCTAGTTCTGCATATTCTGGGATGGTGGGAAGTTTCCTGGAACTCTTGGAGGAATTTGAGAATACCTGTTGCTGCAGGGAAAAGAGAACTACAGGAGGCTGTGGCTTCAAGCAAGCTCTAGCAGCTGCCAGTAAGCTCTGTCAGCTACTCCTGGTCAAGAGCTGCACTGAGCTTTCCTTCCAGTCATCTCCTGATTAGAGAGGGTCAGGCACCCTCTCAGCAGGTACTGGGGAAGAGCACATTTAAGTGCAGGACCTAGAGAACTGCTCCCAGAGACAGCCAGCAGACACAGCAGATTGCACAGCAGATGATGCAGAAGGGAGTCAGAAACTCTGCTGAGGATGGAGTTGTGCTCAGCAGTGCTGGTGATGCACCACCTGGCACAGTTCCTAGCACCATCTGGAGCAGCTCTCCTGATACATCAGAGACTTTGAGTCAGAGCTCCAGAGCTCTAGCTAGGTTCTAGAGATAGTGGTCCTGTTTGCAGGGGGTGTGCTGTGTCAGAGGATTTGTTACCAAGTAAAGAAGATGGAGGAAGATGTCAACAAATTGCTGACATCACTAGATCAAATGAGTAAGAGACCACTTGGATCTTCTTTAAGTCCCTGTGAGTACAAATGCTTGAATTCCCAGCCATACCAAAGGAGGAGCAGGGAGAGTCAGTGCTAATTGGACTGGGAAACTGGGAGGGAATCCTGTGATGGCAAAAGCTGGAAGCTGGTAATTTTTGGCATTGGGAGGAAGATTTCTGCTCACATCTGCAAATCTGCAATAGTATCAGTGCCAAGTGTTTGAATTCCATTAGACATTTAGGGACTTTAGAATAGTTTTCCAGAAAGTGTGGTCCAACACTAGAACAGGTCATCCGGAGATATTGTGGAATCTCCATCCTTGGAGATCTCCACAATACCTTGGAGAAAGCCTGAGCAAGACAGTGTAACTTCAGGTCTTGACCATGTTCTGGATGCTGCTTTGGACCAGATAACTTCCAGAAGCCCTTCCAGCAGGAGTTGTTATATAATTTTATGAAAATGTTGCATAAGCTAAAGCATTTCCAGGCCTTAATAATTCTTGATAAGTGTGTTAAACTGTAAACAAGAAAGTAAATACCCGCTTTTTGCATGTCGTAAAGGCAACTTGAATCACTCCTCCAAGGCCCTATAGCCAGAGGCATGTTGGAGCCAGTGTTGTGCTTGGCTCTTTCCAAATAAGTGTAGTTTTAGAATTAGGCACAAAGTTCAGGGACATTGAGGCCAGAGTACTTATTCACACTTGTCTGGTTCTGAAGTGTGCTGCTCTCTGGTAAACTTTGTATTTTGTTTTACAGATGAAACAACTGGGTTACAATTATTAATGAAAATTCAGAAAGTCTTAATGTAAAAAAGTTGCTATCTGTGTCCACAGATGAAAATGGAGATTTTAAAGGATCCTTTAAGAGGAATACAGAAAATACAGTACTGTGTTTGATTGAATCTAGTTTGAGTCAGTTTAGTTTTGTTGTGATGGACCTTGCTTTTGGAATCCTGGAATCTTGGGACTTCTTACACTGCTGTAAAATATGAACAAGTTATTTGTCAAGTGAGGATCCATTTCTGCTAGGTATATTCTCTGTTATCCGACTTTGTTGTCACTTAGAGCTGAGCTATGATGACAGGTTTCATATGAACAACCTCACAATCCTTTTTCCTCCATACTGCTTGTCTTTGGGACAGGAGTTGTCTCCCAGGCAGGGCTTCCACTGGAGTTTTTGATTCTCCTTAGGTTTTATCTTCTCAAAGACTCAAACCAAGAAGAGAGCAGAGCTAGGCAATTGGGCTGTTAAATAGTAGAGCTCATTGCAGAGTTCCACAAAGGTAGGTGAAGGGCTGGTTTGCACATAGGAGCTGCTGTCAGCTGACCAACTGCTTTGCTGAGGAGCAGCCCATGTATTTGGGTACTGGGTCTTATTCTGGGAGAAAAGATGTTTTATCACCAAATACTACTGTATTTTACATAAGATGCATGGGTAAAACTCCTAACTTGTATTGTTTTCTTTTCATGATTTTCTTCCAGGTATCACTGCCCAGTGCCTAAAATTTTCTATGTCCAGTTAACTGTTGGCAACAGTGAGTTTTTTGGTGAAGGAAAGACTCGTCAAGCTGCTAGACATAATGCTGCAATGAAGGCCCTTCAAGCTCTTCAAAATGAGCCTATTCCAGAAAAATTACCTCAGGTCTGTGCTTCAAGAAACTTTTTTTAAAATTTTAAATAACTTTCTTTTTCACTGCTATGTCTTCAAGTGGCATATATTGCTGCTTAAAAATTAAAATGTTGTGCTATATTTTAAAAAAATATTGAACAGAAAAAATATTCTCAGAATAGTATTTCTAAATTGAAAGCAAAAATATGTTTCTCAGTCAAAGAAGCCAAGTATTTGCAAGACCTCTGGGAGTAGCTGAAGACCACATGGGATACTGTAGGTTCTCAGTAGCAGGTGTGTGTTGGTAGGAGACTAAACTGAATCCTCATTCAGGTAAATCTCTGTGGCTTGGTTACGCTGAGGTTAAATGGTTGCAGGTTAGTCATGAAAAACACCTCTCTTGCTTTACAAGTTAGAGCTGTAGGTGACTGGAGTAGGCTGGAGGTAATACTTTAAGATCATGATGGAGGGAGTACAAAGTGTTGCACTGTGTAGAGCTGAGTGCAGCTCTCCAGAGAACTAGAGATTGGTTGAAACAGAGTTTAAAGATGTCATGGTGCCAAGATTCAGGTTCCTCCTTGCTGCTGCCCTTGGGAAGTGGTGAGGTGTGCTCTCACCCCATGGGACATGGTCCATCTTAGTAAAACTTTACTTCCTTCAGCAAAACTGACCAGCTTGGTTATGTGTGGAAGATGATTGATTCATCGCTCCTCAAACATTGGGCATGGATCAGAGCCAGTATGCATCATACTCTGGCTGGCCTCAATTACATTATGAGGTTGAGCTTTTGTCTTCCCCAGTGACTGATGTTGTGCTCCTGAGGGAGCAAGGACAGATCTGCTGGTACCCATCTAGTAATCCATAAGTAACTCAGTGAACTTGACTGGAATGGGATCCATGCAGTATAGCATAGTAGTTATTTACATAGGTCTGTCTTTTGGCCTTCATGACCATCCTTAAAGCAGCCTTCTGTATATTCTTCCATTTCAAGCTATCCTTTTTCCCTCTTATTAGGAAAAAACCCTTAATTAAAGATAAAATCTTTTATCCATATTAAACCACTGAAAAGGAGTATTGCCATCTTAATACCTAATTGTACAAATGTGTAGAAGAGCATAAGGTGAGCAGAAGCAAGAAGCAATCAGACAGCAGGGCAGGGCTGCTGGTGATATGTGCTTTTGCAAAGAGCTGTGTGTCTGCCAGAGCACCTCTGCTGTCTCATAGATGTGAGGCTAAGAAAGGCCTTACAATTAAAGTGTCAGTTGTGGGAATGAGGATCAAATTTAAATCCAAAGTGCCTGAACATATTTTATCTTCCTAAGGCTTGAAACTTTATTGCTCAGTATTAAGGTCGAAGCCTTGATCCTCCCTTTTCTCCACTCACTGTTAGGTTCTCTACTATGTTTGATGAAAAAATATGCAGGGAGTTAACTTCTAAGGGCAGAAGGGACAATGAGGGATTTTCTGGACAGATGTGTTTGTGTTAATCATGAAAATTTAAACTGTAGTTTCTAGTTGAGACCATGCGTATCTGGTTAAACTAGAGTACAGCTAGAAACCTAAACATTCTTTACTTGAAGGCTTACTGACGGTCCAGTGGGCATTATATTCTTTTATGTAAATTATGCCAGTGTTTGATTATTCCCCATTTCAAAGATAATTTGTAAGGTATTTCTTTTAGAATCCACTTGCTTCATTTTCTATTTAATTGGTATTTTCTTATGTTTGCTTAATGTAACCAACAGCTATTAAAAATCTCTTTCACATATATATTTACAGATTATTCTTAAGTATTTTTTAATCTTTTTATAGAACTTACTGTTTTCATAGTGTCTCAGTGCAAAGTTGTTTTTCTAATCAGTATTTCATTCTTTGGGCTTTTTTTTTTTTTTTTTTTTTTTTTTTTTTTTTTCTCCAGCTTTTTAGATTATCAGTGTCCTTTATAAAGCACAAACTTAAATTGAACAATATTCTCACTAAGGTATTTTACAGAATAGTAATACCCCATTCTTTATATCCCCAAATTTTTTTAAACTTTTAAATATTGACCTTTTAACTCTGCTGATCTTTCTCAGTGAATCTAATCAATGCTTTGCCTGTCCTGTAAGTAATGATCTACATTCTTGATTTTAGTAGTACTTTACATTTCATTATATGAAATGAGCTAGAGGTCCTACATAATTTCATTGTAACTACCCTTGTTATTGCTTTGCGCAGTACCCTTTATTTTCTGGAGGTTCTGTAAACTTTATAATATTTTTGGTTTGTATTTAGCTCTGGATCAATATCAGGCATGTAAATGGCTTTTTTGAGAACCAAAATTTTTCAACAATTTCATGACAAAAAACAAAAGGTGTTCCCTGTTCGTACACTAGCTAAGTGCTGATTTTTGGCCCTGTGTTGTCTTAAAGATTAATGTATTGACAGTTAAAAAAAGGTAGATAAAGTACTGATCAATTTAATTTTAATATGAAGAACACAGTGCTTTAAATGTTGTTTTAGAACTGTGGTATCTGGATTTTGTAGCTATGCTGATGGCTGAAGATTTAGATCAGACGTCGTTATGTAAGATGGGAGCTCTGCAGGAATCCACCTAATTCTGCCCAAGTGTCTTTGATGTTTACCTCCACTAATAAAAAATTAAGAGCCTTGCCAAGGTTACATGGTTGTTGAGAGATCACAGTTTGAAGTATTTCAGAGCTTTGCAGTTTGAAGGTAGCTGGAAGTGAAGACTCTGAGAACTAAGGAAATGTGGCCTGGGGGACAAACACCGAAGGCAGTAGTTGCAAAAGGCAAAACTCTGACTGATCCTGGTGTTGATGGTTGTGTGAGAAAATTTAGATTAACCTGAAGAGGAAAGCAAAGCTGAATTTTAGGCAGAATAATGTTTCATGTGCCTTTTGGTTTTTTATATCTTTGCCTCTCTGTTTGTTATGTTCCTATGGATAAATAAATAATGTTCTGTGTAGAGCAAGCTGTTCTCTGTCACTACCTTTTCACACTGGTCATAACTCCCAGAGGGAAGCTGATGGAGGGGCCATTAACCAGCTGGACCTGCTGAGGACACCTGTAACCTGGTGACCTAGTCAGAGTGTGGGGGTGATTGACTGAATTTCTTCTGAGAGAAGTAGAGTCTTTTGTACTTTCCAAGTACAGATTTCTTCCTTGCTTGGAAGGGGTACCCACAGAGAGCCTGAGAAACGGGTCAAAGGATCTGTTTGATCCTCATTTGACACAAGTGTGTACTCAGACAATTTTTATCCATGTCATTAATAAGACTGACATACATAGATATTATTTGTCTGTTTATAATTAATTTATAAATTAATGTGTATGTGTTCCTTTGTTATGGAGCATAAACACAATATAAATGGCTTCAGTCAGCAGATGTCTCATAATGGGGTGCTGAGATGGATGTGTAAATACTGATTTACAGCCTGACAGGAGACTTCAAAAGTCTTTGAGAAACTGGGGTGGAGAAGGATATTATATTTTGTTGATCTTCTAAGAATTGTAGTATGATTATGTGTGCATCATTTTCAGAATGGAGAAACAGGAAAGGAATCAGAAGAAGATAAAGACGCAAACAAATCTGAGATCAGCGTAGTGTTTGAAATTGCTTTGAAGCGCAATATACCTGTCACGTTTGAGGTATGTGTTACATTTTTATCTGTGTTACATATTTATCTTGCTAAGAAAGTATTCAGAAAAGGTACCACTAAAACTCAACACAGATAATATTCATATATGAAAAATATGAATTTCATATTCATGGAAATTATAAAAAAAAGTCAGAGTATCAGAGTCTAAGACAGTGACTTTGTACTGGTAAAATAGATGCTCTTTCAGAACTTTTAGAGATCCAATGTTTGTTTGCAAACACTTGGATGGCAGAAACACAGTTAAACCATCTTTTGTATAGAGCTGTGGGATTAGAATCTGTAGCCACACTCAATCTGATTTGAAATAATCTTCAAAAGAGTTAGCCAGAGTCTTTGCTTTAACTGTTGGCATTTGTATGCTAGAAGAGTTCCAATTGAAACATATCACCTTCAGTGTGCTGTTTTCAGAAAGTCATGAGTATCTTCCACTCTGATTCTGTTTCACTTATCTATTTCTACTTAAGCTTTCACTAGTTTTTTTGTTTGTTTCATATGATTTTATCTATGAACCCACTTCTGACACCTTTGTTTACCTGAAGTAATAAAGATCGTTTGGAATAGCTCCAGTGCTATCAATGAGGTAACTGTGGGAGAATGAGTGATAGTAACAAGAATGTTTTTCCAATGAGAAAGTTCTTACAAAACCTTGTTGTAAAAATCTAACATTGTTGTGGGAGGAAGCACTGGATTTTCAAGCTGTTTTTTTTTCTTTTTTTTTAATGCAGAAAATTCTAATGTAAGTGACCTTTTATTATTTTATTTTTCTGCATTTTGTTTTACATTTAAACTGAATCTGCATGAAAGGCGTGGGTAGTGCTTATACTGGTGATGGTTATTTTCTCCAGAGCTTTTTCCTTTTAAAGTATAGGCATGTATTTGCATGCAAAAAGAATCAAAGCCCTAAGCTGTGGCATGCCTTACAGTGTGCTGTATGCAGTTTACTGACATATTTGGCCCATGTCCCTGAACTGGCCAACATCAAATAAGCTATTTGGACCTTCTTAGAAATCTGAGAAATCTCTCAGAAGGTAGGTAAGAAAGACTAAGAGTATTGTTCATGACTAAGAAATTCCTTGGTACAGCAAAGGCATATATGCTTCGTATATGTGGTTTACGTGGTATGGACTAATTAGAACGTTAAGAGAATGTAAAATCTGAAGGATAAAACGGGTGTCTGGGGCTGTTGGTGTATCAGTTTGCCACTACATGCCAATCATCTAACTCTTAGCTGAGAGCAGATATAATGGAAACACGTGCTTGTGTTTCAAAAAGGAAGCTCATAATTAATGTCTCAGTTTTCAAATATTGTTTTTCTACCTTAAACATTTTAAAATATTTGGAATAGTTCCATACCAATCAGTGCACTAAAATGCAAGATGTATGGTCCCTGGTCACAGAGGAGCTTGGAAGTTGTAAAGAAAAGAGGGAAAGTGCTTTGAATGTCTTCTTCACTCCTGTTTGAGCTTATTTAAGGGAGAGCATTTGGTAAGGAGAGAGTGAAGGCAGGGATACTTTGTAAGGAAAAATCTAATGTGTCACTTGCCAAAGAATGCTAGCAACATGGAAAAAAGACAGTTTCTTGCTCTCCTGACAGGTTTTGTGTTATTTCCTGCCTTTAAATCTGAGTATAGGTGACATTCTCAAACAGAGTTGTGATTGAACTTGGTTCTGGCTTATTTTTCAGTAAAACTGCTAAGCAATTATGGGTAATCCCCAGGATGTGATGTTTCTAATAGGATTTTATTTACTAATGGTCTTGTGTTATTCCAGGCAGGCATCAAAGCTTTTTCTAGCTTTTATTTTGTGTGGGGTAGCTATGAAATGATCTGCCTTTTCTTCATCTGACAAAGCTTTAGCGAATGTTCCAACAGTGCTGGGTTATGCAACAAAGTAATGATCATAAATATATACAAAGTTCTATGTAAATGTGTCCTCAGAATTGCACGAGGGGTGAACAGACCTGTTTCATGTAATGTGGCTAGTTTTAATTATCTAGGAACTTTAGGATGAGTTTTAAAAACTTCCTATCTAATAAGTGGCTAAATAAAAACATTCATTTGTAAGAAAGAACAAGTTTTACTCCATACTTGTCACTGGTGCATTCTTATCTAACTTTGATTCATCAGCTTTTAAGTGAAAATGCAACTGCTCTAAGGCATTTGTGGGATTCCCAATGAACTGTTTTTAAGGATGGCTATGAAAGTGATTGCTGTAGGAATTGTTAGAGTAGCTGTAGAATGGTCATTTCACTTCTTATTCCTACCTTGACAGTAGGTTAAAATCTTGCCTTTTTTTTTTTTTTTTTTTTTTTTTTTTAATATATATGGTTTTTATTCCTTATTTGTCAGTAAGGAGTAGATGAGCCTAGAAGATATAACTGAGGTCAACAGCTTCAGATATTAGAACCCATTGGGGTTTTTCAGATTACCATTTTATTTTCAATAATTTTCTTTGTATTGCAGTGTTATTTCTTTAGAATAGCAAATATAATAATGTTTTTTTCATCCTCACTATCAGGAATGAAGGCATAGACTGACTGCCTGAACAGGCAAATTTTCTGCCCTCCATTCCTGTCCAGTGTTCTGCTGGAAAGTGTTCTTATGTCCCAGTCTTACCACAGTAAGAGAGAGATTCTGCATTTTGAGCCAGGGACAGGCCAAATTGCAGACTCTGGGGGAGTAGTTCTTAGGAGGAAGTTTCACACCTATCTGGCTTCTGCTGTCCTGGGGTTTAAGGCTTTGGATGACTGACTACTGAATAACTCTCAGTTGGGTTTTGCAGAATGATCATCTTTCTTTCTCACTGTAGTTTTACACTTTGACGTTCAGACTCTTTCTTTTATATTTTTTTATTTTTTAATTTTTGTAACTGGGAAAATCTGGTGCCTGCCTACACAAGCTTCTGATTGATATTTTTAAATCTTATAAATAATCATGTATTCACAGATATAGGTGACATGGGTTTTTTCATCTGATTTGTCTCCTCTAATTTTGGAGGCTTTTTTAATGTCCGTTTAATCTTGTCCTAATCTTTTGAATTTTCTACCTGGCATCTCATTAACAATTAAAGCAGTGTTGTTACTTTTTCACTGTAATCGTACTTCTGTTTTTCATTTGTCAGCATGATTCATTAAGTTGAGCCGAATTCATTCTTGATGTAACTTGACCTTAGATGTGTTTTGGCCCCATGTGTTTTTTCTTGCTGTAATTATTCTTTAAATCCATGGAACAGAAAAAGAAAAGTGTATTGAACTGTCACCCTTAATCAAATTCTCAGCTTTAAATTAGCCATGATTAGGTCCACAGGTCATATCTTTCAACTGAGGGAATAGTTTAATGTCTTAATGTGTATAGTGTTCTTAGATAGCAAAGGTTGAATTTCTTTTTAGTGTTTTCTGTCACAAGGCTCATAGCACAACTGTTTGAAATCATATGGAGTAAAAAGATCTGGAATCTGAGGTTAACCAAAAATGTTGTTAGATAAATATTTTTTTGCTTAATTACCAAATTTGGATGTTTAGCTTGATCCAGATCCCCTCTGAATCCTATGGGGTTCATTCCATTGACAACACAGACTTTTTTCCATTTACACACTAACAAACATACAGTTTTAAATGTTTTCCAGTCAATTAATTACCTTGTGTCACATTCTTAAAATTTAAAAGGTGAAAAACACACCAGAATGAATTAGTTTTGTATTAAGAAGTATAGTTTTGTGTATATGAAAATATAATCTGGTTTGGTATTAACATTCTTTCTCTCATATATATATTTTTGTGCATTTATATAAATATGAGAAAACTTATATAAGCTAATATTTTAGGAATTCAGCTATTATATTTCTTAACCAAGTTATTTTTCCCTTTTTCATCTGGTCAGTATAGACACTCTTGAACATTTTATTAATATGTGATATTGCATGTTAAGACAAACACCAGTATAATAGTATTAGTAGAACCACAGAAAGATGAAGGACCTTAGTAAGGTTAATTTAGCTATGTTTTACAACAGGCATGTTGTAATAGTTGGATAGCAAAGTACAGGGATGGTTTGAGATACTGTAGACTAGAGTGGGATATGCTGCAGCGTGGTGAAGGTGCTCAGCAGGGACATGACACCTGACTGTGTCTGAGGGCAGGAGATCCTGGCATTGGGCTCAGTCCAGCTCTGGTGCAGGCACTGCAGCATCCTGGGGCTCAGTGCATTGAGAGCACTGCTGCCTTCTCATGTGGTCAAGCCTTAGTGAGCAACTTTCAAGTGAGGCAGTGTTGAAAACACTTCTGAAATTAATACCTGGAATCTTAGAGTGGGAGCTCTCCTAGACTACAACTGAAAAATCCCATTCTGGCATCAATGTCATCTTATTCTGGGAAAATGGGACAGAGTTGTCTGTTAATTTTAATTTTGTGTCTTTTTATTGATATATACCGTGGTAATCATATTTGCTGGGTGAAGTTGCCACAAAAGAGAACTTAAAAAAGAAATACAAGCCTAAGGAGACCTCATTACAGTGCAACAGCAAAACTAAATAATGCAAGGGACATGACCTTGATAAAAAGAACTTTAATATAAAACATGTTGTAATAATGTTAAGATTGAAGGTTTGAGCACATTAAAACTATGCTTATTGCACCAAGAAGGCCCTGGTACCTTTACCTCCTTTCCCTTTCCCCTCCCTCCTCAACCTAAAGAGGCATTATTCTTCTTCAACAAATGGTTTGATATAATTCCATCAAATGAAAAAAAAAATTTATATTTATATTGATTCTGAAGATATTATAAAGATATGCCTGTCAGATACTCTAATGTCTCCTTATACAAATTACATATAACAAAGATTAAATTAGGTAGCTGCTTCCGCCCATCAAACAAAATAACTGTACCTTTTCCCAAATGAGGTCTCTTAATTCCTGATAGACATTGTCCAGACCAGTAAATGGTGTGTGCATACACAAAGAGATGGTTGTCCTAGCACTTGCAGTGCTGTGATTTGTGGGTGAATATATCCTAGCATTAGCCTTCTAAATGGAGATAATATGTGCGCGCGTGTGTGTGTGTGTGTAAAAATGAGGACAGAAAAACAGCTAGAGGAAGGTACAGCATTCAGAACTTAATTTCTTTCCATATTACTGTAACTTGCTGTAGTAAAGGAATTCAAATGGATTTTCTTATGGTTGTGCTGAATGTGTTTGGAAGGGGATGAATGAATGACTTTTTTTCAGAAGTGATTGGCTTTTGTGTGAGTTATGGTGGCTATTCTGGTAATTCTTTTCAGTAGTGTCGGGAGGGACACCTGAGAGTCATGGAGGCAAGAATGTGCCAGCCTTTCAAATATATGAGATATTGCTCTGAGCTGGCAAGGCAAGAGTTGAGAGCAGGCATCGTGCCTGCACCTCTTGAGACTGAAGTTTGGGACCATGAACATCCAATGGTTTAATGATAATAGAAAAAAAAATATTACAAACAGGTTGAAGTAATGCCAAATTAATACAGTTTTGTATCTGTTTTGTATAAAGAAATAGTCAAAGACTGGCAGGTCTTTGTGGATTTAATTGCTTTAGTATGTGAAGCACCTTGCAAAGAAAAATCCCATCAGCCTTGGTTTAAATGTGCATAATTGTTGTATATTGTTATTCTATAAATCTTTAAAATGTAGGTCTGCTCTTATTTTCTGTGAAATGCTGAATATGGTGGTTAGATTTGCTTTATCCAACTAGGCTTAATTTCCTGTCCTCAAACCTTGTACTGTCATTAATACTTGTCCAAGTTCTTTGAAAACCCACCTAAATGCCTTCAGTTAGCCGGGAAATAATAGACTAGTAATACATTCATTGCCGAGATAATGAACATTGTTATCTTCTTGTAGGGTGCTTTAACTCAGTGTTACTTTCTCTTAAAAGGTGATTAAAGAAAGTGGACCTCCTCACATGAAGAGCTTTGTTACACGAGTTACAGTAGGAGAATTCACTGCAGAAGGAGAAGGCAACAGTAAGAAACTCTCAAAGAAACGTGCTGCAATGGCTGTCCTACAAGAACTTAAGAAACTTCCTCCTCTTCCTGTGATTGAAAAGCCAAAACTTTACTTTAAAAAGCGTCCAAAAACAATATTGAAGGTATGTGTCCACCTTTGACACAATTAAGAATGTTTGCTCAGAAAGTAACAGTCAGATTTAAAATCAATAAAGTCTTATTTGTCATTTTCTGTCAATATTGTTACAGTTGCTTTGTTACTGTCAATATTGTTACTTGTTTGCCTCTGCTGATATGCCTGGGCTTTCTTTTAAATCCGGAGAATGCTGTCAGATTCTCAAACAGAACAGCTTGTAAATAGCTCACATCACTGAGGTCTTCAAGGGTTTGGTTCAAGTCTAGTGGAGGATCAAGCCCCCCAAGCAGCTCTGTCCAGCCAAGTGAAGTTTTAGCATCATCTCCTCAGAAAATCCCTTTTAGCATATCCCTGGGATCTCACCCCTCCCCTGTTTGAAGAGGGAGAGAGATACATGAAATAATAAATTAATGAGGTGTTACTTTAGTGCTTCAGTACTTTACTAAAATTTGACCAATAGGAATATGTACACTTATGATACAAAGGGAAGAGTTCTGAAAGAGCAGCCACCAGAAAACCACTTTAAAATAAGCAAATACTTTGGAGAGTGCAAAACTGGATTTGGAAAATGTACAAAAGACTAATTTGTCACCTTCCTCTTTTCACTTGCCTTCAATAAGTGATTTTTCAGGAAAACCTAGATTAATTTAAAATCCTGGGGATCTGATTCTCAGAAACTTATATGAAAAAATGGGCAGGAAAATTATTTAATGGAAAACCGTCATCATTAATGCAGCTTTAAAGCTGGGAGATTGGAAAAGTCTTTTGGCTTTGGCTTTCACCAAACATCTTGGAAAGTTTTTCTCAAGAAAGACGCTAAGGGTATAATAATGAAAAAACCTCTTATGTTGCCATATACCATTTGGCATTATGAACTTAAATTTAATTATACACAGTTGGCCTTGTTAGAAAGAGGCATTAATTGTCAAAATAAGCTGGTTATGTAGATGGGCTTTATTTTTTGAATATCCAAACTTCTGAAATGCTTTCAATGTGCCCATTTCTTTCAATTTAACTTGCATGTCTTTTGAGCATCAAAAGAAGTGGCAACAATCACTTCTTTTTATTTGTACATATATTTATGAGGTTGTATCTTATGGCCTGCTCTTTATTTAGACTGCTTTGCATTTTGTCTCTGCTTGGCTTCTTGCCCACACAGCTGCCCTTGTGCATGACATTGTCTTAGCTCTTTCACCTACATCTTCTCTAACTACTTCAGCAGTTACACTATGTAGGATTTTCTGCACAGCTTTCTAAATATAATATCCCTCTCTGGTCTTTGCCTTCAGTTGCTGATCATTTCTTCAGGTTCCGGAACACTTGTTTGTTATTTGGGAAGCTCAGGCAAGCATGAGTGCTCATCCTTTCTTAGCCTGAAAATGGTTTCATAAAAGGAAATAGCTTCATAACATAAAAACAATTCTACATTCAAGTGCCATTTACATTTGCAAGTGCATTCTTTGTGTTATCCTATATAAATCACTCAAGTGTGACTTCACACAAATTTTTGTGGGTCTTAATTTCTTCTTAAAATCTACAAATATTTTCATAGCTATGTGCTTTGAAAGAGCATATGCCATGTGTGCAATAATTTATTAAAAGAAATTCAGAGCTAGAATTTCAAGGACTGCAGCTTTTGCCCTGTCTGTGTAATCTTGGACAGACCACTTTGTCAGTCCTTTTGTTTCCCCAACATCAGATCAATTCACCCACCAACCATACTTTCTGCCATGTTGTGAGGATTATTGCCTGTTAAGCATTTGAAATACTTTATGGGTGACTCACCATAAGCAACAATTCTAGCCATTCACTTCACAGAAGTATTTTGAGGGTAAATTCATAGGAGACACAGAATAAACCCTCTGCACCTTAGTTTCAATTTGCACTGCAGGATGGAAGGCCTGGAGTGCTGAGAAGGAAAGCAGGAAGGCTGAAAGAGGAAGCTTCCTTATGTATGGCAAACGGTTTTTGTCTCTGTGTAAATCCCACCTCTTCTCAGTGCATCTCACCTCTTGCATGTTCCAGCATTGTCACAACCTATTTTAAAGGGTTAGGGGAAGGGTCCTAGAAACAGGGCAATAAGGTATAAGTGACTAATGAATCTGCTAATTTTCGTCCATCCTTACGGGGACCTCCAAAGGTAGGAGGGGTTTTTCATAGCTTGCAGATGCAAGGTTTGCACACTACCTGCAACAATGGCAGACAATTTCTTTCCACAGCTTTGAGCCTGAGGATTCTTACCTCTTGTCTCATGATCAGAAAATGGAAAGTAAGTTACTTCTTATTCTCTCAAAGGGAATATTACAAAAGAGAGAGCCCTAGTAAATGTTTTATTGAAGCAGTGTTGTAGTTATAGGGATATATACTGAAATAACGGTTCTTTCCTTTAAACATGGTTTAGACTGGACCAGAATATGGTCAAGGAATGAATCCCATCAGTCGTTTGGCTCAGATCCAACAGGCCAAAAAGGAGAAGGAGCCAGAGTATGTTCTTCTTTCAGAGAGAGGAATGCCTCGCCGTCGAGAATTTGTTATGCAGGTATCATTTGCTGTCATGTTAGAGATAATGGCCTTGCTGTGCTTTGTTCAAACTCAAGCAAAATGGTGGCATAATACGAAGTGGATCTCTTTCTGTGTAGCTTTTTGACTTGCTGTCAGGAATAGTATGAAATACAGTATCAGAAAGCCCGTCTAAATGTTCTTTTTTCTCTTAGTGAAACAAATGGCAATTGAATTATGTGCCCTATAGATGCTTTTCATGTGTTTTGCATTATTTTATACTCTTATTTTTATTTCTCCTGATTGTTACTGTCTTTATTCCTGATGGCTCATGATTTATTTTCTTTTACTTGTCTTTCTGGAAAAAATAAAATTGGGTTGGTATTGATCTGAGGATTCAGCAATACCTAGTATTCTGAAATATGAATATTAATATCTCCATATTACCAGGAATTTTGGCTTTAAAAAATAGTGGTGTAAATTTTTTCAGATTTCCATTTTCTTTGTGAAACTTTGTTTATCTCTGAAATACAACAAAAAAAGCCCACCACATGTGTTAGACTGTCCTCTGACTGGACCTAATACTGAAAGAGTAGATCATTAAAATTCCCTTTCAAATTTAAATTAAGAACATGTACAGAGATTTGGTATAACTGTGATATTTTGTTAGATAGCACAACAGCAGGTTGAGAAAGATTAGAAACAGGAAAGGTTTCTGTATTCTTGTGTTTTCACTCAAAGGTAATTTTGTGCCGGAACAACTCGGAACAGCATACCTCAGCGTGTTTTGACTTGTTGTCTAAAAACCACACTGAAATGTCACTTCTGATCACAAGCAAAATTTATGATCTTCCAGCACCTCCTTCTCCAGAAAATTAGTTATGTTTTCACTTAAATCTCTTAAGTTTCTCCTTCATGTCTATGAAGATAAGCTAGTAATCTTAATTTTCTTGGGCCTCAGTGGTCTTTCTTCATGATTTAATGTTTTTCTCTCTGAAGGAAAAGAAAGTATTGTGTTCCTTTTGTTGCACAATCTTTTTTTAAATAGATTGGATTTCTAACATTTTATGCAACCTGAAAGTGTTTGAAAAAGAGTGATCCTATCACAAAAAAATCTCATTTCCCATGCTTAGACTGCTGTGGTACTGTCCACAGTTGGTAGTTGTTGTGTGAGGCCTCAGAAGAACACTGTAACACAGCCCAGTATTTGGAAGATGGGCTGGAAGTTTAGTTTTCTGTTGGAGGAGTGTCAATAATGGCAAAGTCTTTGGTTTGTATAAAAAAGGAATCTTAAAAGCCGTGAATTTGTAGAAGATTCCTGTATCTAAGAAGGTTTGTGAAAGAAAGAGTTAAATTCCATAGAGCAGCTGCTTTGTTACAAATACTTTTAAACTCCATTTTCACCCTTTTGTAATATTTTCACACTAAAATTATTCTGCTATTTATCCCACCTTCAGGAAGTCACATTGGATTCATTGCGACATGCAGAAAACCTTATCAGAATAAAAGACCTTTGTATAAACTACTTAAACCATGTTTTCATTTAATTTAATTGAATGTGGAAGTAAAATATCCAGAGATAATATGTTCATTTTTATCTGTCACACAAAAAGCAAGTTTAGATGTGATGAAATGGATCCAATTACTTGTCCTGGCTACTAGATAAACAGAAGAAAACCTCTGATGACATTACTTGGTGTTCTGTTCCCAAAGTTAATTTCAGAAAGCTCTTTCTCTTTGTAGTCAGGCCTTTAATCCTTGATAGAGGTTATAATAATAGCTAAACCAGTTTTACAGGTCTGAGAAATAGCAACACATTGATTTATTGTGAGCTGTGTTATAAATTATCTTTTTGTCTTGTCCCATTAAAGTCCCTCAATTTTATTGCATATAAACTTGTAGCAGATTCGCTATTTTCTAATTGTTACTGTGAACTGCATAGAAGATAAGGTTTATATTTCAGGATTATTAATATTTTTGGCTAAGGTAGACAAATTCTTTTGCTTAATGATGTATATATATGTACTTTGAAGGAATATTCATGATTATTATTTATTTACATCCTCTTCTTAATATTTAGAATTAAGAAGTATTTGAGTAAAGAATTTAAACTTTTAGGAAAAAAAACCCCGTGATAAATTGAGGAAAGTGAAGAGTTACTGAATGACATAAACTCCTAAATATAATTTATTCTTTATTTAGCATTTATATGCCTTTTTTATACAATTTTTAAAAACTTCCAAACTTTTTCAGGTTTTTGACCCCTGGAGGTTTTTTTGTTATTCAGATCACCTTGATGATTTTATTATTTTTATTTGATTTTGATTTCCTTTTTTTGACATGATTTTGAAACTCTGCACTATTTTAAGACACAATTTGGCAAATAGAAGGGTTTAAAGGACTAAGCAACGTACACCCATCAAATAGCTATGAATATTGCCAAAATGAATAGCAGTAAGAGTGCTCATGTCACAAACCAGGCACATACAGCTCCAAGAGTTTTAAGAATAGTACCAAAGCCAAGGATTAAGTTGGAACCACACATTTTGTGGATATCCATTGCCTACAGTTTGTATTTATTTTGGGGTTTTAATTTCTCCCAGTGTTCTGAAAGACATCATGCTTGTCAGAAACCCTTTGTACTGTACAGACCACAGGTCCACTGAGGAGTCTTCTTTGCAAGGGCTGTTTGGATCAAAGCTTGTTAGGTGCAGGCAGCTCCAGCCCGTGTTCTTCGCAGTGTAACAAAGTGGGAGGAACGCTAATATGGTTTTCATCCTTCTTTAGAAACCACTCTTATTAAATCTCCAGCCTGTTTGTCTCTCCATTGTTCTGCATACTGTCCTGATGATGTTGGGGGGCTGCTGCAGGCAACACTCCTTCCTACCAGAAAGATGAAGTACAGACCCTGGGATAGTTCCAGTGTTAACAGAGTGGGGGAGAAGTTCATGAGGGAGAATGGGGTGACACAGAGGCTGGTGGAAGAGAGAGGCAGCTGTGTGTGTATTGAGATGCAGAAAAGTGTGGCTCTGGGGTATAAGTTTGGTGATCTGAAAAATCTAAACAAGCCCTTCTAAGTGAAAACTGTAGTCCCCTTTTGCACTACTGTAGCTTTTTCAAGATCACATCTTCGTCAAAAGAGCTGACAGCTGTTGATGGATCAGCTACAGTATTATATGGTGATATTAAGGAGTGTTGCATTTATCATGATTATTTATAATCAATATTTTCTTTTTTAGGTAAAAGTAGGCAATGACATTACTACTGGAACAGGCCCAAACAAGAAAATAGCTAAAAGAAATGCAGCAGAAGCAATGTTGCTACAGCTGGGATACAAAGCCTCTACTCCTCTTCAAGACCAGACAGAAAAGGTGAGAACCATTTGTTGTGATGCCCACACTTTACCCTTGTCTAGATTTTTAAGCTCAATCAGCTAATCACTTAGTAAGACTGGGAGATTAAGCTTGTGCATGCCCTGTTTTAGGGAGTTGCTCATCACAGATAAGCCTTTGTTTAGCTACGGCTCTACAGTTACACTTAGTAGTAAGTGCAGCCTCTGCTCCTGCGAGAGTAATTAGGAACAGAAACGCAGAAACTAATCTACTCCATAGAATAGTGTGTGTGCAAGTGTACATGGGATCCATGCACTTATTTCTGCCTACAAATCAGGAAGAACATGCCTCTTGCTTTTATTCCATTTTGGGTATCCCGGAGAGCCCAAAGGAACAGAAGGAACAGAAAGGAACAACGTTAATAATCTTCATATATGAAGGAGTAGTCAATGTTTATCTTCCTACTGCATGTGCACTAAAGGTATTACAGAAAAATAATGGCCTTTCCACATTTGATGACTCATAAAGGAAATGTGCGTCACTTTTTTTTTTTTGAGGAGAAATTGTATTTTAAGTTCATATGTATTGCAAGTATGTATTTCCATGTTAGCTGTCTGTAACTTAGCACTCCTCTCCTGTCTTGAATTTATTGATGAGGGGTTTTACCAAAATTGGGTGTTGGAAGTTTTGCCTCTTGTATTTTGAAAAGATATTTGGTAAGGTATTTGACTAAGCAGTGGACACTAACAGCTTCTGTCATAAACAAGCTCACTGCATGTTTATATTTTGATAATTACTTACATGTTTACTGTGGCTGCACTAGGTAGACAACAGAATGTTCTGTTGGGCTTTTCTAGGACTACACAATGAACAGAATATACTATATACATATACATCTGTGTACATGTAAATATGAAGATATTCTGTTCTATATTCCTAACCAGGGAAAAAAAAATACTGTACTGGTTACTTGGCCTCACCTTTTTCTGTTTCACTCTCCTTTGAGAGTAGCAGCAATTTGTGTGCCATTCACATTCACCTTAGCTATGTTCTTCACTATGTGTCTTAGTCATATACAAGTGTGAAATACTCTAAACAGAGTACTTGGAAGCTGGATGATATTCCTAGTGAGAACACACTGTGCAGACACAGCCATTTAAAAAAAGCTTCTGACTGAGTCAAATGATAATTAATTTTCATCAGAATGCTGAGACATTTCTGCTGTAGAATATACTCTCTATGGCAAAAAGCTATCAAGTTTTTCTTTACTGCCAATTTGGCCAAATGGCTTTAATAAAAAACAAGTCAAAACAGAAAAATCAATTTTTTTTATTCTAATATGAAAACATAGGTTTTCATTCTTGGATTTTAGATTGGCTGAACTAATTTTACTCAGTATTTTTCAGAGATAAGAGACTGAAAAAATTCAGCCCACAACATAGTTGCTTTGAAGAGCTCTACATAGTAGAAAGTTATGGTTACATTGAAATCCTTACAAAAAAATTGAGTGGCTAAAAATGGATACTGCTGCTTTGTTTCCCTACATTTTTTAAGCTTTTGCTTGCAAGTGCATTGTCTTTATAAAATTAGGCTTAATTGCATACTTGCAGATGTAGACATTTTAGGATTGGTAGACTAGTCTAGTGTACAATGGCCTAATATTATTCTGAACACAATGAACAAACGTTATTGTAATCAAAAATAGTGAAGTACTCAACTTCTATGTAGTGGCAGGGTCGTAACAAAATCATAACAAATTTTTAAAGCTTTGTTGGGGTTTAAGGACATGACATATCTAGAGCATCTGGTTTTATCTTCTGTGTATAACAGACTGGACATATTTGGAGATGCACAAGTTAGTTTGTGTAGCTGAAAGAATTTTAACTCTCAAACTAAACTGTGGTGGTAAAGAGAGAAAATAGCCCTTAGATCTCTACCAATTTGAGCATTGCAAAATTCCTTGCATATAAATTGCACAATAAAGATATACCATTAGAAGATACTTGTTTCACTGTTTGAATCCAAAATGGGTCCCAGTATAGATTAGCTGATGTAGCAGGTTAGCATCTAAATAGATAATTTTCACTTGTATGTTTTGAAGATGCTGTTAAAAAAAGGCAGTTCTTTTTTCCCCTGTGCCCCTTTTTTCTCAAGTCCTTTCATTCCATTCTTTTTCCTTTAAAAAATAAGCAAAACCAAATTCAGTGTTTCAGTTCCTTAACCCTCATTCATAAAATGTGATTGTATTTATTGTTTTAATGGAGACCTAAGAGCAATGTTTAGTGCTGGTGGCAGCAGAGTCCAGGTAATGTAAAAAAGTAAAGGCTCTGCTCTTTTCTGGGTTAAACTGATTCCTGAAAGAAATCATTAATGGATGTGCAGAGTCTTGAGGAGAGCAATCTAGAGGTATGCTGGAAGACATTTTGCAGTTGTCTGAATTTTAGCTCTGTGGATGAGAATGGAGAGTTGTAATAATTTTTTCATTTTTCCATTTTTTGTTTCATCTTGCCACTTGTATTCTCTTAAAGAGAAGAAAACCAGGGTAGATTGCATTCATGTGAGGCAGCAGTACTAAGGATTGCTTACTTATAGAGGAATTGTTGTTAAATTCCCTCTCATGATCAAGTTAATAAACAATAAAAAAGAGAAGAATGAGGAAAGTTGGAGATCTTCTCGTATTGTAACAGTGTGCTTGTACTGGCATCATGTTACAGATGGTCAGGATGAATTCCTGACAAAACCATGCTGTCGTTATAGCAGTAAATACAAACATATTAATAGATTTCATATGAAGAACAGTTGTCACCCATATTTTCCAATATACATATTACCTGCTTCATAATATGAATAAAACAAGTTATCTGAAATTAAAGTGCATGGATATAGGTGACCAGTTTGAAAGCTGACTGTAATGCTTGTCCTCCCTTTCCATCAAATATCTCCCATTTTCACTGCACAATGCCAAGGTTCTTTGGGATGTACATGATGATAAAAAGCAGGGAAAAAAAACGTTGAAATACCTGCTTTTCATAGTGTGCTCTCCCCTCCTCTTTTCCAAGTAAAATGTATCATCCAGTAGTCTGTATTATGACATGGTAGTAACCTAAACAGCTTCAATGCAACCTCTAAGATGCAGAGGCAGATTTCAGCTGGTTGATTTTTCTTCTCATCTCTTTCACTTTCCAGCCCCATCTTTGAGAGCAAATGATTACAGCGTTGTTCTGGCATATAGCCTGCTTTGCTGTGAGGTTTTCTGTTTGCATAGAAAATCCCAGTGAAATCTGGAAAGGATTATTTGTTTCACATTCATAGAGCTGGTTGTCAATAGCTCCTTAATAATGAGGAAGCTTGGACTTTTTTATCCAGTTTTAAACATAAACCTAGAACATCGCCATCTTATTTACTGTGTAAACCTCAGCAGTGGCTTCATTTTGAACCTCTGTGTTAGTTGTTCCCCTTTTCCATGTCAGAGTAATACTCAGTATTAAACATTGTAAAATTAATTTGAAGACAATTAGCTTCCTCAAAAATATATTAAAATAATGGAAAATTGCAATCATTTTTACTTCCACTTCAGTGACTAAATTGATTCCTAACAAGTAAATATTTTAAAATTACACCCAAAGTACTTTATAGTGTTTACACATTTCTTCTTAGGTGGTAATTAGGATCTTCTTGTTTTAGAATGTAAATTCTCTGTTGGCTGTTTATGTTTCCAGCTGAGAGCTGCTTAAAACATTTAATTTTATTTAAGTCTGATTTGGTAACATATTGAGTTGAACCTAATCCTTGGGGAAACATTTATATTTCAGTGTTAAGCAATAGTGTTAATGTTTACTCATGAAGGGTACATTACTCAAATAACCTATCTTAGGCAAAAAATTAAGATGAGGTAGCAAAATTTTGTGAACAGATGTGGCAATCTCAACTCATCCTTTTTAGTATCATTCAACTGAATTTATAAACAGGAATGTTCGTAAATTTATAAACAGGAACATTTAGGGAAGAGTTTTCTCTCTATTTACTTATCTTTTTCTACCTGTTTCAGCTTGGAGAAAACAAAAGTTGGAATGGCCAAAATGTTGGGTTTCCTGAGCCAACAAGTAACAGTAAGTGTTACTTTTTAAATTTACATTGATAATTATTTCTCTTTGTTTCTGTATGATTCGGATTATTCAAGACAATTGAAATGCTTTTTGTAAATATTTTAGGGGTTTTGTTGCAATTAGATGAATTAGCCCCTGGGTGTCCTGTGTGTGACTGTAGGTATGAACAAGTGCAGGAACAAGGAAATTTTTATTTACTCATTGAATCCTTGCATCCTTCATTTTTGAAGGGATTTTAAGAGGGCACCAAACCTGCTTGCTGAAAGCACAGTCAGTACAGAGTTGAGATAAGGTTGCTTATGGCTTTTTAACTGTTCTCTAGGGATGAAGGTTTTGTAGCTTCTCTGGGCAGCCTGTTCCAGTTCTTAACTGTCTCACATTGATTTATTTTTTTCCTTTTATCCTTGTCAGAACATCTCCCGTTTGTTTATGGCTATCATCTCCTGTTCTTCTGCTATATACCCCGGTAATGCGCCTGGCTCCATCTTTTCTGACAACCTCTTCTTAGATATTCGGTCCCAACAGATTTCCATTATCTAGGAATTTGTCTATCTAGACTCTAAAATCACAGCTGAGAAACAAGGATGCTGTGGGAGACATGATGTCAAAATCCTTGCTAAAGCCAAGGTAAATGGCATCCGCTGCTGGCCATTCATAAAACCAGTCATTTTATCATGAAAGACAATCACAATGTGTATCCACAAATGGCTTTAAGAGGACTGCATGATTTTCCCAGGGACCAGCCTGCCTTTTTTGAGTACAATGCATTTCTCCAGGCACTGGAGATTTCTTCTGATCTCCATGACTTTTTGAAGAGAACAAAGAATTGCCTCATAATGCTGCAAGCTGGTTGACTCAGCATGCTAAAATATGTTCTGTTTTGTCCAGTGGATGCACAGGAAGTTCCACCTGCGTATGAGGAAGAACTTTACTGTGGAGGTGACTGAGCACTGGAACAGGTTGCCCAGAGAGCTTACAGAGTCTCCTTTACTGGAGATATTCAAGAACCATCAGGACACAATCCTGTGTCATGTGCTCTGGGATGACCCTGCTTGAGCAGAGGGATTGAATCAGATGACCCATTGTAGTCCCTCCCAGTCTGACTCGATCTGCACTTCTGAGATTTTGTGATTTATATGGGCTGGCTTCTAGCTTTTCTCACAACATCCCTGACTCAGATGAGGTTCTGCTACTGGTAGTTCCTCTCTTCCTTGAGCTTTGACTATAAGACACAAAGGCCCAAGAAACCTTGTTGGTGAAGACTGAATTCAGTTTCACTGCAACAGGTAAAGAATAGGACAGAACTTGGTGAGTTTATAACTACATTTTTGCTGTTTAAAGTGGTAAAGATAATATTAATAGCACTTCTTCACATTTTCGTGAACCCTGGATTTTTCTCTAGAACCACATATAGTTTTGAACTTCTTAAGGGTCCCAAACATTATCTCCCTCAACTAAGGATTGTACAGACATGGACACACACATGAGCTACCGTCTATATTTTTGCCTATATACATCTGAAGGACATGGTCCTAAAGGCAGGTTTTAAGGTGTTTCAGTAGTGTTCCATTATATATGTCGTCTTCCCAGTCACCAGAGTGTGATCCAGAGACCTGAGGAATAATTTATGCTTCAACTTACACAACAGCTTGCTAGTGTTGAAAATTATCTTGGATTCAGCACATGTCATTGTGTTTCCCTGAAAGGAAAGATTCTCCAGGATCTAAGATGTCCTATTAATTGTTTCCTTACAGCCCTGTCATCAACCACCATCAATACTTTTAAATGATTTGTGTTTGTATTGTCAAAATCTCTAAGGACAAGGCGTGTGAAATATTTTCAAATGTTAGCATCTTAGAGTTTGAGACAGCAGAATAAGACCTCTGGCTTTTCTCCTGTCCTTGCAGTTTTTTGTAGCAAAGAGACTTCTTGGTGAATCCACCATCATCTGATAAGCCAACAAGAAAAAACCATCTCTTAGGCTGCTCAAGACAACTTTGACAGTTATACTTGTAAATCCAAATCTAGAAGAACACAAAGGCAAACTCATTCAACAGGAGACAAGAGCAACAGAAATTATATTTTAAACCTGTCCTGACCAAATAACTTATTTTTCACAGACCTGCTCACAGACCTTTTTGCAACTACCAGAGCCACAGTACAGAAACAGGTTTTCATTCTGGGACACTTTTGTAATGCACAATGCCTTCATTTCCATTCTTCTTATCTACAAGTAAATTGGAAATCAAAGGAAATGGAGCTAGTATGCCAATAGACATGGAGCATTTGCTCAGAGACCACTGTTTTTAATCTCTTAACCCCTTTCCTTGAGGGTTCCAATCTAGAGGCACCATTAATAATTAGCAGGTGATTAAAATGTGTCACAGAATGTTAAAGGATTGGAATGAATCTTAAAGATTATATAGTCCCAATCACCTCTGCCATGTGCAGGGACACCATCCACTAGACCAGATTGCTCAAGTACTTATCTAGCCTAGCTTCGAACACTGCCAGGGTGTTTTGAGTAAAGAAAAACACTTTTGTGCGTGATCTCTCATGCACCTGTGAAGTGCAGGGTTTTTTAAAGGCACTTCCAAACAAGTTCCACACTTTTGAGATCGAAAATGTCACATCCTTTCAGGACCGAATATACTAGTTTATTTTTAACAACAACATTTTTTGGTAGGTAAATTTACTCTTGAAGTTTTTTAAATAATTTTTTTTATTGTTATGAAGCTTTAAAAGAGGGTAAATGGAGCAGCTTCCTCCCTTTTGTATCCTTCTTAGAAGAGAAATATACACTTTGCATTTCTTGTTACCATAAACCTAACTTTCAGTGGTCTTGAAAATCTGAGGCTCTGGGATTGCTCCATCTACCATTTGGCAGCTTTTATTCATATTTCCAGTAATTTTATTCCAGGAAAACAATTGTGTCCTGCTAGGGCAGGGTATTGCGCATCAGTTTGCTTTTGCAGACAGATAGTCAGTCTTTCTTTGTGTGCATAAAGCCCAGTGTTTCCATCTGAGTCAAATAAAACTGGAATAGTAAAGGGAATTTGTATACTTCAGTACAACAGAAATCAAAAATCATAACAGTTCCGTATTTTAGTACAGTAGAACAGCTTTCATTGTACCCTTACGATGTCATTTGTTTTTGCTGAGAAATACCCTATAGTCTGTATCCTCCTAATTGCTACCTCAATATATATTTAGTATTCCCTAATTAATATTCTTGAAAATTAACTTCTCCTGCTGCCCTCTATCATGTTACTGTTGCAATATCCATGTGGCAAACCTCACTTTTGTTCCTCCTACTCACTGGCAAAGCTTCTCACAGGTTTACTTCTTTACCTTTCTTCTTCATTTCACAATTTCAAAGCAAGATGAAACACAATGCTGTTGGTTTCTTGGTTTGGGATTTCTTTGACATTTTTCACATGTGAAATGGCAAGAACACTGACTGAGTTTTTTGCCTTACGCTTCTGGAAGAGACTTTGAGAGACTGTGAGCAGACCAGAAGCATTTGCAGACCATACAGAAGATGTTTACTGTAAACAGAATCTCATTTATCTCTCTTGATTTGACTTAAGCAGTTATCAACAGAAACAAAACATGCAGCAAATAAATAATCCTATTACAAAGTGCATTTTCATGGGAACATGTTTTGTATTTCTGGATGCGGTAATCACAAACATCATACAGGATGTGTTCTAGGAGAAGCTGTAGATGAGCTATGAAGAACAGTATAAAAATAAAAGTAAAATGTATATATATTTTTTTATATATTATAATTCTAATAAGATAAAAATGGCTGTGACTGTTTTTACTTGTTTCCCAACTTCAGTTTTCCATCATACAGTTTTCCTTTACCTACTTCTAACAATTTTGGGAGTCACGAAGTACTGAAAAACTGATAATTAAAAAAACCCAAACACATTCAGAGCAATCCTACCTCTCTGTAAAGGACAGACTGTTTTTCTTGCCTAACATTTTATTACTAGGGACTCGTGCATGACTTTACAGTCTTTGTTCTTCAGAGTACATCTGCTCCTGCTGTTTGTTCACCACCTGAAATCATAACCATTTGTTTGTGACATCACAGTTAGTTACTGTGAAGATGATTAGATTGTCACCAACAGATGAATATGATTTCAGATGGTAAATGAGCAGCAGGAACAGATGATCTCCTCAGGAAAAGAGATACTTGATCTCATACAGTTGTTCTCAGTGAAAGGAAAAAAAAAGAAAAAGGAGAGAAAAAAGCAAATAGATATTCTGGAGAGTTTCTTAAGTCTGTAATGAGAAAATTTGATATTTTTCTGTAAATAATATTTATTTTAGTATTTTTAAAAGTCTACATCACTATTAGATAAAGAAATATAAATTAAGAAGTATAAAAAACCCCAAAAGATTTGGTGTTATTGTAAGCCCTAAATGTATGGCTACATTCAGATCCTTTCTTAGATGTTTCTTCACCAGCTTTTTGGAGAAAATAAATGCAACCTAAATTATGTATTTATGAAATTTTACATACTAATACATCTTCACATTGGAGGAAACAAAATTTATATGAACTTTGTAGTTCTGGCCTACAAGAAAGATATCTTTTATATAGTCCTCGAATTGTTTTTCAGCTGGGGATTTTGGTGAATACTTCTAGTAGATAATTTAATACCCATGTGTTTCCATGAGCAGGAGCAGAACTCTACAGTTTGGGAATAAAGTTTTTGTTTTGTAATTTGGGCATTTTTAATTGGAATGTTTGTGCGTTATATTTTGCTGAAATATGTAATTCTTTTGGGTATATTTCAAAGGTGATTTATAGTGGATTGTACACATTTTTACTTGCTAAGCACTGCTGTTGCATTGGACTAAGTTTCTGAATTGCTTCCAAATTTACTCAGCTTTGTCAGTTATAATGCACACTTGCTAGGAGTTACATTGATACATCACTAAATGTTTGCTGAATTATTTACCTTTCTGACTAGAAACCACAGTAAAGGAATTGACAACACCATTTACTTGGTGAAAGGCCACAGAACAGTAATTTTCCATCTGTTCATTTTGATATTTTTGTTCTGTTTTGTGGGGATTTTTTTAGCTAACTAGCTGTCAGGTGAGCATTATACTGTCAGTGGAGCAGTTCCTTCAGCTGAGCCGTTTGTCCTCACTTTGTCTCACTGCCTTGTCCAGAGTCTCTTATCGCAGCTGGTTATGTTTAAATAATACCTTGCCCCTGTAACTGCCGAGTTGATTTGCTAATTATCTAATTAAATTTTCTTTCTAACTGAAGTCACGGGAAAATTTAATTTAGAAGCAGAGGAGATTTGTTCAATTTTGTTTCTTTCCTAATTTACTGAAGCTAGGAAATCCATGCTGCATTTGGCATTATTAATAACTGATGTATTATTTTTCAGTTTCATCTAACAATGAAAATTATTTTATCCAGCTTAATACCAATTAAATGCAGCTTGCACATATGTTTTTTAATAGTCAAAAAAACTTCTAAAACACCTAATATTAAAAGACATTAACAAAACTGGGAAGGGAGTGTTATTTTTCCTTTGCTGTTTTGAGAACTAGTAACAGGAGCCAAATTATCACTTTTATGTGTGAGTGGGATTTGGACTCAACTCTGGAGCATAAGACAACTGCAAGTGGTCCTTCTCCTTTTCCCACATTTCCCCTTTTGAGATACTCAGTTAAGTGCTTGAAGTTCTGCACGTTTTTCATCTTCAGAGACGAAGATTTCTTTGCTGAGTTTAGAGTACAATGTATATTTATAAAGAGCCTTGTGTTCTAAGCATGTGCCCAGAGCATTGGAGACATTATTTCCTTCTTCAGCAGTCATGGAGTGCAGAGTAATCTGGATAATGGCAGCTGCCTTTTGGAGATGTGTATCTAATATGATTTGCTATTAAAATATAGGAAATTCACAGGGAAGGAGTGATCTAAAGTAATCATGACTGTAGTTTGCCTGTTGATTGGAACACTTGTGAATGGAAGTGCAGATGTGTATTCAGGTGTTTTCTGGCTGGTTTACAGATATTCTGCTTATTTTAGATACAGGTTAAAAAGGACGAGTTGCAAGAAACCTGCTGCCTGCTTCTTGAGTGCTATAGATTGTTCATATGTAAGAAATACAGATTTGGGCTGTGAGGTCTGTGGTTTGGGTGCCCTCAGAACAAGAAGGAACTTGAGTCACCTGTCTAGGAGACTACTTAGCCATCAAGTGTTTGATGTATAGAATGTGTAAAGAGGAAGCAGCCACCATAGCCAACTCTATGGATAGAGATAATATCAGATAATGTATCCTTTTGTTTTTACCAGTCTCCTAAAAGGCCAATATGAATTTACATTTATTCAAGGCTGCTAGTCTGTTCCTTTGAAAAAATCTGCACACGAAGTAGAAATGCAGAGCTCTTTTTTGATGTTAACTCTCAAATTCAAATTTAGTTATATAATTATGCTAAGTATCTGCATTTGGTTTTCTGTCTTCAGGTGAGAAAATGGAGCAGTATCACATAATTCACCTCGGTACAGTGTAACTCTAAATACTTTCACTTTTCTGGAGTCTTTTCTCCTTTTCCAACTCCCTTCCCTCCAACCTGGAACCCACCCTTAGTCTAGGATAATCATGTCCTTGAAAAATTGAAGCTCGTGAACGGAAACTTTGTTGTTGTTGGAGCTAAAACTTAATTCTCCACCTTTTCCTCCATGCCCTTCCAACATCAAACACCGGCTTTTCCTCCTCTGATTTCCTCCTCTCTCATATGTATGCTGTGCTTGTTGATGGCTCCCTTGGCCTTCTTAACTTCAGCTGCCTCTCTGTCCTTGTCTAGTAGATTTGCTCATTCTTTCTTCTCTTCACCGTGTGGGTCAGGCCTTTGTTTTCATCATCACCATTCTCATTCCCCTCCTAATCTGTTAATGAATAGTCTTGCCTGCTCAGATTGCTTCCAGTTGCACTTAGGCACTCTCCTAAATTGCTTTACCCCACAAACATCACTTTCTTGCAGCTGTTACAAGCACCTTGATCTGCTAGCTCACTAACTTGATTTGCTCCTGCTCCAAATTTACAGATCCATTTTACTCAAAAGAATACTGAGCTTCCTTCTGTATTTTGTTTTGTTATTTTCTGAACCTGCTCAATCTTAATCTTTGGTTATGTGGTACATGGATATATTGCTGGAAAATTACGATGCAGAAATTACCATGTAAAACTTATGGTGTAGATGTTTCATCTGTCTGTTAGAGTATTTCATAGAATAGCCTGTAGAAATTCCTCACTGTAAATACTGTATCTTATTTTTTACCAAAATCTTATGTATTCAAGCAAGAGTAAAGGTGGGAAAGAATTCAAAGGACTTCCCTCATGTGAGTTAAATGCCAATGTTAAAGAAATGCATACAATTTAAGTCCTGCAACACTGCAGTTTCTGTTTTGGCTATACAGAAAATAATCTAGTGAAATTAGGGATATCAAGACCTGATTTCATGAAGAACTAAGTAGTATTTACTTCAGTATCATGGTTATTTTAAGGTTAAGCAAAGTTAGTATTTTGATGAGTGGCTTTATATAACATCAGTTTGTTTAAGGTCATGCAGACAACATCTTTTGATTGAAAGACATTGTGTAATGATGAAACATTTTTCCTTGTCTGAATATTGCAGTAGCTGGTGACTGAAAAATACCATGGATAGCTGTGTTAAGTAGGTAATGATTGCAGCTTGGTATTTCAAGCCAAGACTGTGTGTAGACAATTGCTGAGAACATAATGGCCATACTATTTACCTATTCAATTGTTTGACTGACCTTTTCTAAGTTCCTACTGAGGTAATAAAATTTGAAAATATTCTAGTATATAAATAGTCTTTTACACTGACTGGGGTATAAAACCATATTTTTTTTTAAATTATAATATTTACATTTTTCAGTCTTGTTATTGAAGTAGTTATTTGGTTTTGTAAATTCTCCCTCCTTTTTTACGTCAGTAGGTTTGTAATAGGCCATATTTTAGGGCATGTTGAGAACCTGCCAGTTCTAGGGTGTAATTATTGCATTTGAGTATCCCCCATGTATCTTAAGTGCTTGTCCATTTTTATGTACAAAATTGTGAAGTCAGGATTAGGTCCAGTTATAACTTTTCCTTCTTACAGTCTTACTACAAGATTTTCCCTGTACTTTATGTTCCACTGTTCCACATTATAAGAAGGTTTTATTCAATGTGACTACAGATAGCATAATCTGAAAGAAAGCTTTTTGATGATTATCTATGGAGTATTTTATTCAGTTCCAGAAATACTGACTATTTCCTTATGAGCAGTCTTTTCTTCATCTAGTGATGGGTTATTTCAAATACTAGCATGCTAAATTTAATTTATGAGCATATAATATGCAGAATTATACCATGGTTTACTCTGCATCATTACACAAGACATGAAAGCACTCCTTTGTGCCATGTTCCATATCACTGGTTGTCATGCAGGGAAGAGCATTGACCATGCTCTTCAGCAGGATCCAGGGAAGTCATATTGCAGCTGACACTGCTTCTGACACATGAAGAAGTATAGCTTTTCTGTAGGATAAGCAAGAACTTGGGGAGAAAAACTTTTTTTCCAGGAAAGAATAAAGTTGTGGTTTAGACCAAGTATAAATATGGAAAGTCAGTGAGTGCCTCTGAACCAGAGAAGTCATTGAGTGAAGGCAGAGGAAGAGTATCCTCTTAATCAATACTGTAGTACTGATTAAGTATAGAAAAGTATCAAATTATCACTGATATAGATATCTATATATATAGATAGATAGATAGATAGATATATGTGCAGATTGACAACACAAGCCTGATTCTGTAAGCCATCTTGTGCAGTTGTATGATAAAATTGAAATCTCAACTTGTGATGTTTTCTGATCTTCCTGACAAACAGAAAATTGGAAATACGACACGAATGATACTTGTGTAGACTCTAATAGCTGTGAGTGTGCTGGCAATGCTGTCATCACTCTGAACTTTTCTTAATTTAGTTGCCCGCTGCTATGGGGTAACTTGTCAATGTTGCTGTATCAGCAAATTCCATTTTTGCAGTCTTATTACATTGAAGCTTGTTCAGTAACGTCAGTTGTTCTTCTTCACCCCATTCCTCATGCAGTCAGTTCTTCTAATGGTTAGTTTTGTTTACCACAAACTCCAGAATGTGGAGGACCCTTCTGTAGAAATGTCCCCCTGTCTTCCCAGCCAAGGGGACATTGAAGAGAAAGGGTTAAAATAACATCACTCAAACGGAACTTTTGGAGATTGTCTCCATTTTGGCTGCTGTGGTAAAAAGGTGCAACCAAAGCACTGAGATTACATTTCCAGGGCAAGGCTTGTGAGGGATTGCTGGGCCATTTGGTATCTTATTCATCCACTTGCCTTGGAGTCTATGCTGTTTTGCAGTTATCTAGTATGTGACAGCAAAAGTAGACAAGGAAGATGAAGACATTTATTCTTAGTTAAGAAGGGTCTTTGGTGTGTTTTCATAGACTTCAGGAGATTGTGAGAGACTGCTAACAATTACTGCCAATGATGAATAAGACATGTTTTTTAAATGTTAGTGATTACATTGCATAGCTAGCCTGCATATTTTTGTAGCACATTTGCCCACAGGTTTAAGTAATATAAATGGAAATTATTTTAACATGTATCATAAGTGTGCCTCTAAGTTAATGTCCAGCAGAAGGTGCAGTGTTGTTGGTTTATTATAGATCCTGTGACTCCTAATAATCATAATTCTTTCTGTGGAGTATGGTGAAGCTTGTATGGTATAAATATCTAGCGAACACAAAAGTCCAAGTTTTTTTTGTACCTGAAAAATTAAAAAGAATGAAAATGTTTGCCTGGAGATGTTCTCCTGCAATGCTTAAAGGTGTTAGAGGATAGTATTTCTTTCTCTCATGCTTTTTAATCAACTGATTGTTAGAAGGCAAATTAAGATAATTTCTGAAGGTTTCTTTTGTTCTTGCCCTTAATCCTCTGTTGCTGTATAATTTGTCATTTGATAACTCTACTACTGTAACTAAATATATTTATACACTTTCCTATAATACAGCAGAGTTGAAGTAAGCAGGCAACAGTGAGGAATGATATAAAATATCCTCAGCAATACATTAAAAATAGATAATGAATTACAATTAATAAATAATTAATATATGTTTTATAGAAGTTTTCAAAGAGAGCAAGTTTTTATGGGCTTTTTAAAACAAGTTTGTAAGAAGCTTCATGAAACATAGGCCCTGAATATAAAAAGTTAATATCTTGCAACTACATTAATGTAATGTCTAGAATATTACATTACTTTGTTTCCAGAGATAATCAATGATGGTAATATAATATCTGCCTCTCAGAGCCAATGTATGATTTAAATTAATTATTGCTTATAAAGCACTTTGAAGTCTTTAGCAGTAAGGTGTTGCAAAGTGTAAAAGTACTATTATTAATTTAACATCACCATTAAAGTCAGTACTTTAAGAGCATTTGCTATACTCTGCTCAATATCTTTCTATTCATCATATGCTGCTTAGTTATTTTAACATTTAGAAAGCTTAGTAATCTGGAAGTATTCCAAACCATTGTTCCAGACAGCAGTTAGATATTTGGGTGGATCATGTAAAAACAGTGAAATGGCTGAGAAAGCATGTAAAATGTTTGTTTTAAGTAATATTACATCAATGGAACAGACATCTGCAGCACTGGACTTGATTTTAAACTTCTTTAAACTTTTTTTTTAAGTTAACATTGTACTATGTTTTTCTAAAATTGATTGGGGGGGCTAATATCATGTTATTTCTAAACAAGTAGACTGTTTTATCTTTTGTTCTGTTTCCATTTCTGTTTCTGAAATATTCGTGGGAAATCAGATTTACAGTGGGCAGTTCTTAGGAGGTGGTGAACACCTGCCACTCAGTATTTTTATTGCTGTTTGGTTTTGTAACCTAATGTCAACTATCAAGATTTGTGTTGTCATTTTTTTTCAATTTTTGTTAATCTTATGTCTTGTGTAAGACTTTAAAAGTACAGACAGAGGTAGGCCTTGGAGGTTACAGCCTTAGGGAAAGTGTATAAAGTCTCTCTTCTTATATAGTGATTATGTGCCATAAAATAACGCTGCATATTTACACAGTTGTTTATCTATTAGATTATGTTTAAAATTGGCCCAGATGGAGAAAAATAAATTTTAGGGATCTTATCCTCCGTCCTTCCCAGCAGAATTGTCTTGAATTTGTGCTTAGCCCTGGAGTTCAGCTCTGGACTTCAGTTTACTGCCTTTGGAGCTAGTTCTAATCTAGGTGAAAGCAGCCTTAATGTTCAGGATCTAACCAGACTTCCCAGCCCTATGGAGGTAGGTGGGAAGAGCAATCAGGTGAATAACAGATATGCCTTTGTAAATGATATAAGCAGATGTTCCAGATTTCTAAAAGCAATATGAATTTAAAAGCCAAATGTATGAGTAAATCAATTAAAAGATTCACCTGTAAGCAGTTTGCTGAGTCGGCAGTGAGGAAGTTCCATTTTCACCATGTAGTTGAAAATGAGGATATTAATTACAGGTAATATTTTTTGAGTCTTTTCCTTGTGGTAGACACTTTATTTAAAAGTACTACTTGCACTTCTAGGATTAGAGGAATCTTTCCTATGTACTGGAAATTAATTTCCTCCTCTTCTTTGAATTTATTCTACTTTCTGAGATTAATTTAATATGTACTGCAAATGAATTAAGCATTGAACCCTTTGATTTCTCTTGGGATTACTAAATCAGTTAACAAACAGGTTTATTATCCCTAGAATGAAATGCCATATGGCTCAGGTTCACTCATATTATATGCTAGAAGATTAAAGTATGTTCTTAATATGAAATTACACATTTCAAGCTCATTTTCTGATGCATTAGCAATAAGAAAAAGGTTTTCTTCTTGTATCAGCCAACTGGTTATTTGTGTTTCAAAAAAAATGCTTCATTGTGTAAGAAAACTAGCAAACTTCAGACTTAATTCTGCACATTTCCATGCACAGGACTATCAGCAAAACTGATCAAGTGTGTACTTCTCTTTCCAAGCAGTTTTAGGGTTGAGATATTTTCTAAAAAGATATTAAAATGTTTAAATGTAGATATATTATTCCTAATTTAATTGTCACTGGAAATATTTAAAAGTAATTCACATAAATAAATTTAGCTCTTTTTAATGTTTGCCTTAATTCGTGTTAATATGAAGTATGCTTTCCTTTTTCAGTATAAACGTTCTCAAAAGTGAGTAGCTGTTTGAAAACTATAGGATAAAAACCTGTAGGATATGAAGCTAAATAAATAAACAAACAAGTTCCTCTTCACTGCAGAGCAGTCAGTCACATCAGAGTCATTAGCACAGTAACACTGTGGCTGCAGGGCAATTTAAGATTTTTTGACCACAGGCTGCCCTTGTGATTCAGCAAACACTTTAAGCCAGCACTTGAGGCAGTGCTGCTACTGCAAAGGAACCACACTGCCGTTCCTTTGCCTCCAGCAGCTCATTCTCATGAACATCCCTACACGGTGCTACAGGTGCTGCTGCTGGCAATAGAGCAGCTGGGCAGTACAAACACCAGCTGTAGGAGGGAGAAAAAACTAAACTACTTCTGGTGGCAACAGTGCTGATATAGACTAGTTTTAATTATTCTTAAAAAAACCAGCCTAAATTATTTTACCAGAAAGGTGGTAGAAGAATGTAGGGAAATAATGATTGTGCTACTATTTTGGAGTAACATGTGTTCCTCATGGTTTGTAGGTCTCCAAACATTTTTTTGTTCATATTGTGTATTCTATGCTAATCACGGTTTTAAAGTTAAGGTTTGTACCATATTAGAAAGAGTTGGAGAAGAAGAGAGGTACTTCAGATCTGATTTGTTTCCAAATAAATTAGGTAACTTCATTTACAGTTACTGTAAAAAAAAAATAAAATACTGCTTCTAAATTCTTACATTGTTTTTCATTGTAAAATATGTTAATGAAAATTGTCTACATGTCAAACCCATTCTATAGTAATGAGAATGATCTATGGTTTTGTTTCCAGCACCAAAGGGAATACTTCATCTCTCTCCTGATGTATATCAAGAGATGGAAGCAAGCCGCAACAAATCAGCCCCTGGTACCACTGTAAGCTATTTGTCATCCAAAGAAATGAGCCAGACTTCTAGCTCTTTCTTCAGCATATCTCCTACAACAAATAGCACAGCCACGATTGCCAGGGAACTTCTCATGAATGGAACGTCCCCAACTGCTGAAGCCATAGGTCTAAAAGGAATATCTCCTGCTTCCCCCTGTTCTACAGTGCAGCCTTCAAAACAGCTGGAATATTTGGCAAGGATTCAAGGCTTTCAGGTATGGGAGGGGGAAAATGAAGCTCTTCAGCCAGAATCGTAGCATTGCCATCAAGTTTTCACTCTTGCCCACTTGAATGTGGGCGTGCATGTAACTTATCTTGTAAAAGTAGCTGGTGTCTGAGGCAGTTTCTGGGTCCAGGAGATACAAATTTCCACCAATAGATGCATCCCTCCTCTTTTGTTCCTTCCTTACATTTAGCTTACTGCAGCCCATCTTTCTCTCCTCCTTAAATAATTACAGGCTTAAATTATGCTTTTAACTTGCACTTCTTTGAGAGTCTTCACCTTTGGTTTCTCCCTTTGACTCTGATCCAGAAGCTACTGATGCACCACCTTATCTTCGCATTAGTCTTCTAGACCAGCTCATTAAAGCAGTTTTTTTGCTTCTCACCCTGCACCTCTTAAATGTAACCTGATGTTTTGATTTAGGAATGGTACTACCCAATTTAGTGTCCCACTGACACTCTCCAAACCACTGCCACTCACTCTCTCCTTCCTTCTTCTACCTCCCCTTGTGGAGGGCTGGAGAGGAGAATTGGAAGCATAAAAGGTAAATATCATGAGTTGTGATAAGAATAATTTACTGGAAACAGCAATGAGATAAGGAAAGGAACAGTAACAGCAACAATGCTAATGACAGAAGGTAGAAGAAATTAACAATTCCCACAGAAACCCCCTGAGAACAGCCAATACTTGACCACACCCTCTGCCACACTTACTTGATTGGAAGAGAAACTCCCTCCTCCAGATCTGGCAATGACATGAGGTGGTATAGAAGAATAATGACCAAGTCCCATTCCTAGCCTCTCCTGGCAATTGCAAAAATTAACAGAACCAGGACATTATCCACCCCTTATTCTATGCCATCTATAGCATGCCCAGATCCTACACATTCAAAGTATATATATGTATATACAAACAAAGGTATCATTTCCATAGTCAATGGCTGTTCCTGCAAGATGTCTGAGTTCACTTAGTCCATGACTGTGGGTTCTGTCTATCCTAGATGTCTTCCAGGGCAGGAGGGCTGGTTGCAGGCTGCATCACAAGTTCACTACTGGTGTATCTGGAACAGTACATACTCATTGTCCATCACAGTTACAGCATACAGAGTCACTCAGCAACCAGTGTTATACAATTCAACACTACATACTGTTCTCACCCAAAAATCTAAACCCTGGAGGTACACATGGCACTTCCCTGTCCCTCTGCATTACCCACCAAATGCACCCAGGTCCTTGGGCAAAAGCAATTCCATGGATAGGTTTCCCTTTCCTTCAGGCAGGACTAATCCAAACTGTCTTCCCTAACACATTAGTCATACGCACCACGGGGCTTACAGTGGTTGCTTCTACCACAGTAAGCACATAGTGCTTGCCTTGGTGGGTTTGTGGGAGCATGGTGTAATTGATCTGCCAGGCCTCCCCATATTTTGATTATTGATCCCCACACCACAGGGACTTTACCCTCTTGGCCTGCTTGATTGCAGCACCTGTTTCGCAGTTATGGAATAACTGGGAGATTGTGTCCATGCTAAAATCCACCCCTTGATCATAAACCCATCTATGTGTTGAATCTTTCCTTGATGACCTGAGGCATCATGGGCCCACTAAGCAAGAAATAATTTACCCTTATGTTGTTAGTACAGATCTACCTGAGACACTTGCACCTTGGCAGCCCAATCTGCATGTCCACTGTAGTGTTCTTCAGTGGCCTGTCTCTTGGGTATGTGTGCATCTATGTGACATACTTTTACAGTCAGTTTCTCTACCAAGCAGTGATGTCTTGCCACAATTCAGCAGCCCAGATGGGTTTTCCTCTGTGCTGCCAGTTGGCCTTTCTCCATTGATCCAGCCACCCCCACAGAGCATTTTTCACCATCCATGAATCAGTGCAGAGGCAGAGCACTGGGCATTTCTCTCGTTGAGTGATATTAAAAGCCAGCTAGATGGCTTTCAGCTCTGCAGCCTGACTTGATCCACCTTTTCCCTCAGCTTTCGTGACCAGACTCCATATGGCAGTTTTCCCTTTTTGATGTATCCCTACAATACGGCAGGATCTGTCAGTGAAGAGGGTGTATCACTTTTTGTTTCTGGTAACTGATTACATGGTGGGGCCTCCTCAGCACATCACCTTTTCTTCCTCCTCTTCAGATGTTAATACAAAATTTTCACCTTTAGGCTAGTTCACGATGACTTCCAAGATCCCTGAGATATTGGGGTTTCCTATTCAAGCTCACTGTATGATCAGCACAGTCTGCTCACTTTATGCAGTGTTAGTGGCATGATGTGTGGAAGGTACTTTCTCTTGGAACATACAGCCCAGCACTGTCAGTCAGGGTGCCGGAAGAAGCTGTGCTCAGTGCAAATCACTTCTGAAGCAGCCTAAACCCCTTCAGTAAGATGCCTTTTTCAGTTGCTGTGTAGCAGGCCTCGATCCTTTGTATCCCCAACTCCAGATGCTCAGGAGTCATCTTCCAGTGTCCCCTGGTACTTTTTGGCAGAGACTCCAGGCAGAACCATTCTCTCCAGCTGCAGTGGAGAGCACAGTTTTCACACCTTGTCCTGTCCTGACTGACACAAGAGCTACTGCATGAACAATCTCTTCTTTAATTTGTTCAGAAGCCTGTTGTCCAGGACCCCACTTAAAATAACTCATTTTCTGTATTACAAGATATGGAGCACTTTCAATCTGACTGAGCTCCTGAATATGTGTTCTCTAAAAGACCACAGCTCCTAGGAAAACCTGTGTTTCCTTCTTGTTGGTGAGGACACAGACGCTGTTTTGTTGACCACATTCTCTGGAATCTGATGACAGCCATCTTACCATTTTATTCCTAAAGCCTGGATCTCCTGGCAGGTCCCTTGACATTACTTTGCTTTATGGCAAAACCAGCCTTCAGGAGGATTTGGATTGCCTTCTGTCCTTCCTCAGAAACTTCCTCAAAAACTTCCTCTGCTTTGTTCCTCCACACAATGATGTCATCAATATATGGCAAGTGTTACAAAGCATCACTCTCTTCCAGTGCAGTCTGGTTCATTCCATGGCAAATGGTGGGACTGTGGAGGGACTGTGATTCCACCCCTGGGCAGCTGGTTCCAGGTGTACTGCACATGCTACTGTGTCCTTGAAATACCCTGAGGTAATCTATGCCAAGGATGCACAAGGCCTCTGGGCCAGTAACAATGGGATGGTTTTAACATTCATTCCCGTAAGACCCCAGAACCCACTCAACGCGTCTTTTCAAAGGGCTTGCAGGTTTTTTATGTACCCTGAATTAGATGTAAGGGAGAAATACCAACAAGGTATTCTCAAGAGATCAAAAGAACAAAAACTTCACTGGCAAACTTCAGAAAATCAGAGAACTTTGGCATACATTTAGAGCAACATTCAATCAACATAAAACATTTTGCAAAGCCTTAACTTAGCAAATTCTAAGCCTGTTCAACTTAGCAAACTCCAACCAATCCAAGTTTAAGTTACTCAAACTTTGAGAAGAAGGCATTAGAAGAAGAAAGAGAAAAAGAGAAGGAAAGAAAAGATGCAGAAAAGAATGAATATAGCTACCACTGCTGGGTTCCAGTGGTCTTCTAACTGATATAAAATCCAAGGGAAGGTAGGATCAAGACATGTGCTTGCCAGGTGTCCTGACTTAAGTACCCACCCTTTGGCTTTCCTGGGCCCTTCCTCCAGGTGAGACTTCTGGTCTGGCAGCCACTCAGGAGCTGGGTTAGGGGCTTCAGAGACAGGATGAGGAACATTGCCTCCAGTGTGCCAGTGCGATGTGATGCTGGAGTAAATCTGCCAGCTAGCCCTTCCTGGTCTGCGCCAAGTGTGGTCACTCCCTGCCCACACTGGGTTAGGGTAGTGGTTTAGCAAGGGCTGCTAAAGTCCCAGCAGCCAGGCTGCTCTCTACAGCACCAGCTGTAAACAGTGTTGAGGACTGGAGCAAGAATCAGGGAGGGGTCTTCAGTTTGGTTCCACAAGCATTTATTACCCTCAGAGGGTCGGTGACCAAAGGCCCCTGGACAGGGCTGTGCAGGAGTTTTTATACAGGGGCTGTCTCAAGGGCAGCAACCAATGAGGCAGGAGGGGGGAGGAGCACAAGGCAGGATTGACAGTGCATTCAGCCAATGAGGGAGCACACGGGAGGGACACAGGTCACACGGGCCAATGGGGCATCGAGGATTAGGGGATTTCCAAAGGGGAGGAACCATCAGGGATTGGCCCAAGGAGAGATTGGCAAGGAAGGTACCGGAAGAAGGGGCAGGGATACAATGACAGACAGGGAAAGGGGCAGGAATAAAGGGTGGGGAATACCATGGAAAGCAACTTCGGGGGTGGATACAATACAGGGGCAAATCAACTGGGGAAGAAAATAGCAACACATAGGAACATACCAAATAACAATGCAACTGTCAATAACAAAATAATACAAAACCCAAGGAATCAAACACACAACACCAGTGACAGTCACTTACGGGGTTGGGATACAGGCTCTAGAGGATGGGCCATGTGGAGCAGGGCGTTGCCCAACCTGCCTCTTTGCCCACACACACGCCCAAAATGTTTTGAGCAAGCAATCTCCTCCAGTCTCTCACAATACCCAGTCAGGTTCACTACATCTTCCAGTACAGTCAGCTGTTGGGATCCCCTGTCACCCTAGAAACAGAGATAGATTCTGCTCACTCATCTTGGTGGCATCAGGGTACACTGTGCACTGGTGTCAACTAAGGTGTTAGCCATCATAGCTGTCAAGCCATCAGATCCACACAGTCTAAGAAATCTGATTGTCCCTTTCCTCCATCTTGCTGGAGGCAGGACCCCTTCAGTTCTCTTCATGGTATTTGTTGCTCACAAATAAATATGAACTGAAGGTACTTCAAGAGGATTGGAAGCAACATCAGCCCTCTTGTTCTGTCTAAGGACTTACATACTGGAAACTGGAGTGGCATTTATCCTTGAAGGATTTCCTGTGGTGGTTGTTCATCCTCTCAAATCATGTACCCCTTGTGTTAGGGCACAGGTGGGTTTTCCATTCCACTTCCTGGGCTTTCCATTCTACTTCCTCATGTCTTCTCCATGGTCATGCAAGTAAAACTACAGGTTACCTTGTGGTGTGTACCCTCTCTCTCAAGCAGTGGGCACTTGCTCCCAAAAGCAAGGACTCTTGTCCATACTGGTGGGCCATGGGACATTTCCTCTCTAGCTTGTTCAAGTCTTTCAAATCTGTCTGCCATCATGGACAGTCTTTCCACAGCTGAGGTGCAGGTTGGCAGGGAGGAAAACCCACGATCTTCATATTGCCAGAGTCAGGTAGACACCTGAAGCACTGTTTTCCTTCTTGTGTTACCACTAATGTCAGTGGTGTGTGATGATGGCGTGCTCTGCACAAACTTCCACCACATGGGCTGTGTATGCTGGACCTCATCTGGAGCTACAGAGGACTGCTCTTTATTTGAATGCCTATAAATTACCTAGCACAGCTAATGCTCTCAGGTACTGGATCCCTTTTTTCATGGCATTCCATCTTCTGGGACACACTATTAGATCATCCTTGGGAGAATACCCTTCTCTCTGCTTGACAGGAGTCACTTCCAGAGGCTGAGAGTTTCTTCCCTCTTTCCAATCCCCTTGTCAATACCTGCATCCTGTAATAGGGATTCCAGTTGATTGGCTTCATTACCATCTAGTTTCATATTGTGGGAACAATAGGAGCAGCCAGGTCACCAGGGGCTTTCCTGGTTGGTGGCTGACATATTTTTGCTCACCTGGTGTAGTGGTCAGATGCCAGGCACCCACCAAAGCCTCTTTCTCATTCTCCTATGCAGCTGGATGGGGGAGAAAAAATAATGAAAGGTTCAGGGGTTGAGGTAAGGACTGGGAGAGATCATTCATCAAATACCATCATGGGAAAAACAGGTACTGCCCAATGCGTATCAACTTAGAGATGTGCATTGAATTTATTACTAACAAAATCAGAGCAGGATAATGAGAAATAAAATCAAACCTTGAAAACACCTTCCCCTTGTCAGAAATGAACTAACTTTTAGATACGATTAAATGGGGACTTAGTTTTGTGGAAGGAAAACTGTTTATTAGTAATGATGTAACTGAGCCAGGTGTGTACTCGCTCTCTGAGAACCTTACATGCACACCATCCAACAAAATGGCTACAAAATTTTTCCCATTCTGGGGGGCAGTCCCTGACCCCTTCCCCGTTGCCTGGGCACTCGGGAACTTACATTCCCTCCCTCCTGCCTACTCTTTTGTTCCCTCCCTTCTCATCCTACTTCCTTTTGGTCAGGTCTTCAACTCTGCCCCTCTCCCAGCTTACACAGCACCCAGCAAACCAACCAGAACAAATCCAAACCACAGAGCAACACACACAACCAACAACTTTCACTCTTTCACTTAACAACCTTTAGCTTCAGCAAAATATTAGCTCATCTCTCACACCCTCACCCCTCCCTCCTTCCCACCAACAGCATAGGGAGACGGGGAATGGGGATTTTGGTCAGTTCATCACCTGTGGTTTCTCCCACTGCCCAGGGAGAGGAGCTGTTCCCCTGCTGCACTGTGGGGTGTCTCCCACAGGAGACTGTTCTTCATGAACTTCTCTAGCATGAGTCCATCTCATGAGCTGCAGTCCTCCCCAAACTGCTGCACATTGTCACTCTTCCATGCAGTGCAGTCCTTCAAGGACAGGCTGCTCCAGTATAGGAGCAGGGCCCCTCTCTCCACAGGCCTCCCACAGGGTCACAGCCTTCTCTCAGGCATCCGCCTGCTCCAGTGTGGGGCTCCTCCACAGGCTGCAGGTGGATTTCTGCATCCCCATGGATCAACATGGGCTGCAGTGTCACTGTTTTATATAACACACAACATGGACTCTCTTGTGATTTTTCTCAAGGCTGCAGAAATGACCCTTTATTAGGGATCATTTCCCCTTATATACAATTTTACACAGACCAATGTGATTGGTGAAAGAAAGGCAAACCTCTTCACCCACATTGGTCAAACTAGAGGGATATCAAGGGAAATCCCTCCTCCTCCTCTCAGAAGGAATGCATAACATAAGACACCATTACAAAAACATCCCATGGTGTTTACAACACTTTCCTGGGAAAGAACACCAGAGAACCAAAACATCAGGCCTGAAACCAGACTACACTGCAGGGGCAGAGCTGTTTCACCATGGCCATCACCTTGGGCTGCAGAGGAATCCCAGCTCCTGTGCATGGAGCACCTCCTCCTCCTCCTTCTTGTTCACTGACCTGCAGAGCTTTTCTCTGTTCTCACTCCACCCTTTTCCAGCCACAATTTCAGCTACACAATAGCTTTTTATTTATCTTTCTTCTTAAAATGTTGTCTCAGAGGCATTACCACCATTTCTAATTGGCCCAGCCTTGGCCAGTGGAACAATCTTTGGAGCTGCCAGGGATTGGGTCTGCTGGACATTCTAGCAACTTCTCACAGAAGCCATGCTTATAGCCCTCCCCAAAACCCAGGTCATGCAAACACAATACACCTGGGAATATGGATCAGGTGATTATCTCTGGCCCTGCCTCTTCCTCCTGTTGTGAGGGCTCTAATTCCTCTTTATCCCTCACTAAGTGAGCTGATTTGGTTTTCTTCTTCTGTGTAGAGGCAACTACTGCTGGGACAGGTGGTTCCTCTGGTTCAACTGCAAATCAGGCCACAGTGCCTGTAGGTCTGTTTTCCTCCTCTTTCCCCTGAGGGTGCTGTGTTTAAAAAAAAACTGGTTCATTTTTTGCCACGTTTCATGCCACTCATGACTATCCACCCTCAGGGCAGATCTCTGAATGAACTTCCTAGAAATCTGTTTCTTGACTCTAAACATGGTGTGGACTAAGGAGACCAGTGAGACTTAGCAACAAGAGCATGCTTTCCTTAACATCCAAGGGAAATTAAAAATTCTCAAAAGCTGTTGTAACAGCTGAAGGAGGAGAAGGAGGTGAAAGACTGGAGAAAATCATCCTCCCCTGTTCCTCCTACAGATTGAATGTGATTATTAATAGACTCCCAAAGACAGTGCCCAAAGTAAAGGTAGCAGAGCAGCACTGAATACACTTTTGAAATTACCCTCATTGCCCTTGATCAGTCATAGACTCATATCCCATAATACAGCAAAAATGCAACTCCAGTCCCTCTCTCCCTGTTCTGAAAAAGAACATCATAAGGACCACATCTAGGAATACAGGGGAATATGGGAATACAGGGTTAGGTACCACAGCCAGGTGAACAGACATTGTGACCAGTGGCTGAAGTTAATGCAAAAAATGCTAAGATTGAATTTGTTTCCAAGCTGCTCTGGACAGATCTGTTGTTACCTCAACCCTTCATGCCGCACACTGGGTGCCAAGTAAGGCTGTCCTGGTTTATGAACGGTACCCCCAATTTAGTGCTCCCCCTGAGACTCTCCAAACCACATGCCACTCACTCACTCCTCCCACCCCCTCCTCCCAACCCTTAAACGGGATGGAGAGGAAAATTGAAGGCACAAAAGGCAAAGATCACAGGTTGATATAAGAACAACTCATTGGAAACAGCTGTGAGATAAGAATTTGACCAATACTGATGACAGAGAGTACAGGAATGACACAGTACCCCCCACCAATAGACAATACCCAACCACTCCCTCTGCCACACTACTTGACCAGAAGGGACCCTTCTCTCCCCAGAGACTCCCTTCCCACAGCAGTGATGTGAGGTGTTACAGAATAACCTGCAGGTCCTAGTCATGCTTCCTCCTGGCTACTGCAAAAGTTAACCCTTTACTGGCTGGAACCAGGACACCTGAGAATGGCGTTTTGATCAGAAGGTGCAGCCTAGAGGCCAGGTTGATGTCAGAGCAATGCAGAATGTTTTTGCTGTCATAGTCAATACTAGAGAATGTAAGATGAACCATGCTGGGTTGGCACATGAGTCACTGAACACTGTATCCATCAATGCCAAATACCCTATATTTCATAGGACAGTGGCAGCCTCTGTAGTATATCCAGTTATTTTGGTGGTGTGGAAGTTAGAAAAAGGAAGCCTCTTCCCTATTCTGTTACCTGCAAAATTATAAGCATAAATGGATAGTGGCTCATTTTACAGTGTTGAACAATCAGAGATATATGTAGAAATATACTTTTTCCTGTCATAGGCTTTTGTTTCGAGTTTTTGTTTTGTCTGGAGTTTTTTTCCTTTTTCAGAATTGTGAATTTGCTTCATTTGAAGAGTTGTTTTCGTGTGCTTTAGCATATGTAATTTGATCATGTAACTAAATTCTAAAATTGGGAGGTTTCTTTTGCATGCCTGATAATGAAGATTTTCCGTCAAAGCCCATGTAATTTACAGAGTAAATTTGCAATTGCTAGAAGTGACTTAAAAAAGGCTGCTGGAATTCAAGAAATAGTGTCAGATGTTCTGTTGGTATAAGGAGCATAGTTAAACTACTTCTGCTTACATCAGATATCACCAGTTGTGGATTTGACATTACACTGTTTTTTTCTAAAATGTACATTCAGCTTTCTTTTGGTTTTCATTTTTGAAATGTCATTTTTGCTTCATTCATTTGAATGTCTCTTAATGAAAGAAACAGTAATAGCCTCAGCCTAACTGTAGTAGAGTTAAGCTACTAACAGGAATTCAGTTTTCCTGAGTTCCACTTGTTCCTGCCTGCAGTAGAAACAGATGAATTCTGATGAAAAGAAATTCAATCCATGAAGTTTTCACTGGTCACTTTCACATCTTGTCAGATTGCTTGTGTCTCCTAGTTACGGTTGATTTTCATAGAACCGATGCACAATTTATGTTACTGTTTTGGGTCCTACTTGCCTACAGTATGTGGTTACTGTAAAATGATTAGTTGTTTTTGTCCTGAGGTTTTTTTCATGCTTTGATTCTAGATGCTTTTGTAGAAACTGTTTTTAAAGGGTCTTACCTTGAGCCAAGAAATATAATGCTTTTCATCCATGAACTACACTACTACTACTTTTTTTGGCCCTAATACAAAGCAAGGAATTCGGTACAGAATCTTGATTATTAACATCTATCCGCTGTGTAACTGATGGTTTTACATCATCTTAGCATGCTTTTTAACACCTCGCTTGAATAAGCTTGGTATTGATGTGAAACTCTGCCACTGCTGGGTGGCTGAGCCGAGGTGGAGCAGTGAACAGAATCTCTGTGGGAAATGGCTCAGTGGCCTGTCAGGTGCATATCACAGGTCTCTTCACCATTTCAGCCTAGAAAGCTCTTTGTGTTTTAGAGTTTAAAAGCCGATTTCTTTACAGGTTAACTTTCTCAGGCATATTTACTAAAGGAGAAGACTACTGCATTTCCAAACAGCTAGCTTGTTTCATGTTTCCTGAATGACCCAAAATAATTTTTAAATTGTTAGCATGTATTTGTATTCTGGTCCAGATGATAACCATAGTTTTGTCTTTCATTGAAGAACGTATACATTCTGTTCTGTTACACAATGTATTTTTTGAATTTTTTTTAAAAAGTCAATAAATAATCATATGATGTTTCATTTGTAAATGTAAACAATGTTATTTGCTTATTTGAATGGTTTTCTTGAACTGCTTTAGCTGCAGGGGACACGTCTTTAAAATGCATTTATTTAACTTAAATTCTTCTAAACTGTTTGTATATGATCTCAGCTATGTTCTTTTGTAAGCCCTTAATATTAAGTTATTGGGACCAATGTATAGTTAAGTAGTAAAAAATTGCATTTTCATTCTTTATGATTTGTTATTTTAAAGATTTTTGTAATTGATAAGCAGCAGCTCAGTGTCACTGAGGAACAGGTGTTTAGCTTGGATACTTTCAAAGGTCAGGCTTCGAATTACCTGTGATAATTAAACACAAGTTCTTCAAGCAAGCCTTTACAAACTCTGAATAAAGCATTTTAGTGCTTTCTTCATATTTATGAATACTATCTTCCCAGTTAATTGTTTTGCAGACTTTGCCTGGAAATGGTTTAAAGGAAAATTCAGCTTTGGTAAAACTGTTATTTTTAAGTGACTATGTGGTATTTTGGCTATTGTTTTGTAACCACACTAGGAAAGTTACAGTTATTTCTGCTGACCATTTAAGTGCAGTAAATTATTCAGAGAATTTGTTTAAATGGAAACATTTAGAGAAGCTGTTTGCACATGTATAACTTGAGCCTCCAGTTTTTACTGAAGCAAAACGCAAGTTGCAGGTAGTCCAGTAGGAAATTCCACTGTGAATTTCCACAAAGCAAAGATCATAAAAAATGTAAAACACCAGGACTGAGTGCCTACAATCAGTCCCAATACATGGCTGTAGGCATATTTGGCTTGCTACATTGGCAGGACTTGGAGGTCTTAACTTTTCCTCCATAGTGGCTCCATAACAAAACCTCACACAGGATATAGTTTCTATGTTATGTTCTCCTTCGATTTCATTGGTTACACAATTTTCTTTTCCCCTCCACATTTGTTTACTTGTTAACTGTTCCATTTTATACATGGATATACTTAAATGTTTTATTGTGTGGCATTTCTAAATGTCTCTGCTTTCCCCAATGGCACAGGTTTCTGAATGATGGCACGCACAGGAGAGATCCTGCTGGATGCTCTAGAGTCAGGTTTACTTGTGGCTCATACATTCCAGTGCATGGGTTTGACTTGTTGGCAGGACTAGACTGAAATTAAATTTCTACACTTGTATTAGGGTTGACACTGAGCTCAAACCTTTCCTACAGTGGCCTTAAACAAAACAAAACAAAGCAAAACACTTTGTGGAGGTCGGATTTGGAAGTCAGTGTAGGAGTGCTTGGATCTCACTACTGAGGTATGCATGTGAGAAGAATTTCAGGGAAATTCAAGCCTCAGTGGATTTCAAAGAAAGAGCTGTAGTTTTAGTCTGATCTGTACATAATTGATGATTTATCTGAGCAGGTCAGATATTAAAAAGCACCTAAATACCATTTTCAAAACCAACACAGACTGTTTGGATGCTAATAGGAAGTAATTTAAAGCTGTAAAATCATCTAAAAATGTAGAAGCTGCTTGGGATTTTCATAAACTCCTGTGCAGATTAGGTACCTAATCTCCACTTCACTTGCTAGTCGGGGCATCCTACATACTGTTTTGCAAACTTGGGCTATTTATTGTTTTTTTGGAGGGAAGGGTTCTATGCACTGAATCTATTTTAATGAAGTTACTTGTAGTTACAGTGTTAGCTGCCAGAGAGAGTATATTTTCAAAGCTCCCTGCAAATGAATGAATCAAAAGGTATGTTTTATCAAATCTCCAGATAAAGCCAAAGAGAGAAAGTGCTAAAAGCAAGAGTGTAAATCCAGATACAGTTCTGTTAATGAATGTGTTGGCTGTGGTCACAGTTTGTGGCCACTGTCAGCTTGGGACTGTAGTCCCAGAAAATGGGCTAGTGCCGAAGAATACAAAAGGCTCATCACTTGTTCAAAGTAGAAAACCCGAATAATAATTAAAGAAAGCTTTTGAAATTACAGCATCAGGCTTCTTGTTTTACATTTTCAAATGTAAAACAGATTTGAAAGCTATGTCAGCAAAATGTTTTTAGATAAATGGTTCTTTGAAGATGCTATCTCCAAAAATCAGGAAAAATTAGGGTATTAAAAAGTGAAGATGTTTGCAGGATTGTGTTATAGAAGAATACTTTTGAAATAAGACTGTTAAGGACAATGTTTATTTTCCCATATTTGGAGTCAAGATCCCCTATAATTCTATGTATGTAACTGTACATCTAGCCCCTTCCCTCTCCATACCCGCAGAACCCTTGGAGTCTTCTTTCCCAGAGGGTTGATCAGACTGCAAATATTAGTGAAATTATTCTAGAATAGCAGTGTACAGTCAGGCCCAGAGGGAGCTGTGATCAGCTGATTTGCCTTAGTGTTAACAGTCAAAGGGTAGTAGGAATTACTGAATTTATATTAAAAATAAAATGATTACTTACTCTTTAACACTCTTCAAATAGCTTGGAAGTGACTGTGTTGTCTTATAGTATCAATACCTGCTTCTGTAAAACAAGCAGTGGAGTTGGGCTTTTGTTTCCTGTCCTGGTGCCTGAGATCTTAAGCAGGTGTACTATCACTGTTCCTGCTCATTGGTCAGATCTTTTTTTTTTTTTTTTTAAAGATGTGTGGAATGATGTTGTGCTCTGTCTTCACTGGAAGTATTGAAGCCTGGTCTTTGGCAGAAGGGTATTAATCTCCTGTGTGCTTGTACTGTGTGCCATGCTCAATGGCTAGTACAATAATCTCAACAGCAATGTTTGTCTCTTACCCTCAGGGTGTATAAACACCTTTAGAAATGGTTGACAAAGCCCTCATTATCTCAGTTTCTGTGTCTTCTGAAAACTGTGGGGGTTTTTTCTAATGGGAAGTTTGCACTTTCACCAATTACCAAACTATTGCCTGATGTTCAGATTACTATAGGCCTTTGTTGTGGGTTAACTCTGGTGGGCAGCTTAAGCCCCACACAGCTGCTCACTCCCTCCCCCCTGGTGGGATAAGGGAAAGAATAAGGGCATGAGTGATAAAACTCAGGAGTTGAGATGAAGACAAAAGCTGTGTGTGCAAGCAAAGCAAAACAAGGAATTCATTCACCACTTCCTGCGGGCAGGCAGATGTTCAGCCACCTCCTGAAAGCAGGGCTCCATCGCGTGTGACAGTGGCTTGGGAACACCAGTGCCGTAATGCTGAATGTCCCCCCTCCTCACCTCCCCAGTTGTTATCACTGAGCAGGATATTATGACATGAGTGGGATATCCCTTTGGTCAGTTGGGGTCAGTTCTCCTGGCTGTATCCCCTCCCAGCTCCTTGTGCATCCCCAGACTGCTCACTGATGGGATGGGGTGAGGAGCAGAAAAGGCCTTGATGCTGTGCAAACCCTGCTCAGCAACAGCTAAAATACCACTATGTTATCAGCAGTGTTTTGGTCACAAAACCAGAACTTAGTGCTATACGTGCTTTTATGAAGCAAATTAGCTCTATCCCAGACAACCACTGTAGTCTCCACTCTTCCATACTATTGACACTGTGCTCGGGTCCCACATTATCTGATAGATTCTCCCTCTTTATCCTCTTTCCCATCCTGGGATATACACATGGAAATCATTTCCTTAGTCTGTGGATCACCCCTTTAAAAGTCCACAAAATGTCCATTGAGTCCATTTAGTCCACATGTTCACAATCTGTTATTCAGTCTGTATTCAATCAATTCACTCAGGACAGGAGAGGTGGTGTGATGCATGGAGTTACTGGGTACCTAAGATAGCTCAGGTTGGGTGGCTGCTGCACTTTCACATCTTATGAGGCTTGTCCTCCGTTGCTTCAAATGGTTCCTGCTGTGCTAATTTCCATAGCATGCAACTCATATCCTGGGTTGCATATAACAGTTTAAAGGTATTCCCGTGACAGATTCCACCTCTGGTCCCTTCAGGTCAGGTTCTTGGGTTTAACAACGGAATATATAATAGGGTTTGCAGCAAACTCCTCCCTTGTCTCCTAGCCTGGCTATCAACAAGGGGTTCCTGCTATAGTAATTCCCATGACATGCAACTCAGATCATGGATTACAACAATTTAAAGGTCTTTCCATTACAATCTTCAGGCCTCATCCCTTTGGACCAGACCATAGGATTTAGCATTGCAATGAACTCCTCCCCTTGTCTTTCCTCCAGTTTGGGATTACACCCAAACCCACAGTCCATGTGAGGCACAATGGACTTGTCTACAGACCATCCTTTAGGGATGTAGCTGCTCCAGAATGACAATATCCATAGGCCACTCTCCCTTCAGGGGAGTGCAAAAACGCAAGGGTTGAGATACAGACTGTTTAATAAGGAAAGCAAAAGCCACACATTCAAGTAAAGCAAAACAAATCATTCATTCATCACTTCCTCTGGGTAGACAGGTGTTCAGCCATCCCCTGGAAAGCGGAGCTCCATCACACGTAACAGTGACTTGTGAAGACAAACACCATCACTCCAAACACCCCACCCTCCTTGTTCCCCCAGCTTTGCTGAGCATGATGCCATATGGTGCGGGATATCCCTTCGCTCCGTTGGGGTCAGCTGTCCTGGGTGTGTCCCCTCCTGGCTTCTTACCCATCCCCAGCCTTCTTGCTGGTGGGGTGATGTGAGAAGCAGAAAAGCCCTTGAAGCTGTGTGAGCACTGCTCAGCAATAAGTATCAGTGTGTTAACCACACTTTTGGTCACAAAGGGAAAACATAGCACTAAGCAAGCTACTATGAAGCAAAGTAGCTCCATCACAGTCAAAACTGGTACTTTTAATACTCATTAACACCTTTGCCACTGTGTACCACTGGGCAGAAGCCAGGAAATAGCAGAGCTCCTTTTATCCATGTGAACTTGTCATTGTGCTTGGAAGAAGACTTAGACATTTTATCAGGTTATTTCCTACAAAACTTACCCATTTATTCAAGACAACCACTATGTTTTGTTGTATTCAAAGGGGAAAAAATGCTTCCAAGAACGGCAGTAAGTCAGGCAGGATTCTATTGGCAGGGATGTCAATAGAAATGTCCCTAATTTTAGGGACATTTTTGATTTGCACAACTCCAGGCTACCTGATAATTGAGAGTCTTTTCTTGGCTCTCAGAAACTTGTGGGTGTCCTGCTACTGAAAATCAACTTGACATCAAATGGCTGCGTTATGTAGGAAAGGACTTCTAGGTCTCCAAGCTTTGATTTATACATGACTAGCCAAAGGAAAGAAAATATTTTGAGAATGTGAAATAGAGGGAGAGATAAAACAGAACAAGATGATAGCAAGAATTGATCTTCAGAGAGAACCTCATGTAAAAATCAAAGCCCCTGGTCTTCATTGCATTCTGGTTTATAGGTTTTCTTAATCATCTAACTTCTGAGAGAAGGTAGGCAGTACCATACTTGATGGCAGTGACCCAAGGTAGATCTACAAAAAGTGGTTTTATAGTTTCCATTTATTTCAGAAATGATTCTGTGGACTACAGACCATCTAGTTCACATTATCCTATTTTTGACTTTAAAGGAAGTCAAAATGGCAGTAGCATTCTGCAAAAAAAAACCCATAAAAATCATTCTCGTATGAGTTTCCATAAGGCAAAGCATGCAATATGGAAACGTAGCCTATTTGTTCACAGAGCATACTGCAGGAGGTAGTGTTTGCTGCAGCAAGAGTGTTTCCAAACTGACTCACGAGTATGCAGAATTAGGAAAACAAATGCAAATCTAGCACAAGCTATCCAACTGATGGCTTCTGGCCAGAATTCTATCTAAACTAGCTTTCTTCTGTTCATCCTTGCCTCTCTCCCTATTTCAAACTCTGTATTCAAGCACTTCAATTTATTCAAAACTTCTGCTGAAGATTTGCTCTTCTCATCTCCAGAAACAGCCAGGTGCCTCTTCTTTGTTTCAGTTTCTGAAAGGAAGGAAGGTAAACAGAATAACTGGCTACTGGTAGTGTGTGGGTCCTCAGGTGTGGTGTGGATCTCACCTTCGTCGCATTTTAGCTTTTCTGCTTGGCATCTTGCAAATAATAGTTAGAAATCCTCCCACATACCCCTGCATGTAACTTGGTCTGTGGAAAAAATGCGAGTGATATTTTGATAGCCAATTTTAGAATTTAGGGGATTTATGTATGAGAAAGTTTAAAAGCTATCAGGATCTCTCAAAATACTGCAGCCAGCACTAAACACACCGGACTGCATTCTCTGCCAAAATCTTTTTCAGTAAATCCTAATGTGACTTGATAACTTAGCTACAGACCTTGGCTTGGAATAGAGCCCAAACTTTGAAAGACTGGAAGTTTCAGTTGGCAAAAATGTGAAGGTGCAGTGGTGAATTCATAGCAGACTGGGGTTTAGTTTTAATTATAGTAAGGGAATTCAGCTCTCAAGAAAAAACCCTTAAAAAGAGAAGCAACAAGAAAAGGTGAAGAAGGAGAAAGGAGACAAGAGTTTATTCCCTTCTCTGTTAAGCTGAGGCTTTCAGAGAAGGTTTATTTGGCTATCTTCTCCTTCAGTCTCATTTAAAATGGAAAGCACAACAGAGAAGGGTAATTTTTGGAAGTGAAATGGTTGTTTCTTGTTTTAATTAAAGGAGGGTGGTTCTTTATGCATACTGCCCTATTTGTAAGTTAGTGCACAACATTGGTGTTTGTACCAGCATCAGATTTCTTAGCCAATTCAGGCAGCTGATTTTCTATTCACAGTTTCACAGTGATCCTGTTCTCCCTTCATTAACACAGTGTTTGGGGCTTTCACACGTGGTTTGTAAACAGAGAATCATTAATGTTTGCTTCACTCTTCACTTCTGTGACAAACTTCATCCTGAAAAAGAGTGTTCCTGAGAACATATTTCCATTCATGCTGTTGCTGGAAAGTTATTTCAAACTCAAGCAATTTTGTCTTTCCAAACTAACCAAGTTCCTCTCTCATGTCATCAGTTGTTCAGGTTGATACCTGAGACACAGGCTCCTTCACTAATGCTCTATACCATGCTCATCCTCAGGGTATATTATTAGCAAAACACACCCTCTCACCTCCCTCCTACTTTTTAGACCATGTAATAAAAGCAGTTTTTTCATGTTTCCTTTGACTGTGAATTACAAAGTTAAGTAAAGCTCGTCTCTCTGGAAAAACAATATTTTCCTGTTATAGAAGTGTATGGCAGACATGTTGTTTCTGCAAAAACCATGTCAGCTATAGTTTGCATTATTTTGTAGGACTTTGCATTGTGTTCATTTCTGAATAATTACTTTATTAATTCTTATCACATTTTTATTATTTATTGGGGGGAGGGTTATATTAAGTGTTTAAACTCACTGTAGTTAAGCTGCTCTCTCCTATGTCAACAAAAAAATATGTATCTTATTTTTACAACAGAGGAAGTGAACTGGGTAGCCAGGTAGTTTTCAATGTAAGTGTGTGGGGTTTCTTTAATAGAAAGTCCCGTCTCCTGATTTCAGCTTTCCTATCAGACAAACAGGTCTCTTTGCAGTGCTCAGTGCCAGCCATTGTAAATGCATGTGCTGCACAGGGACACTGTCTTTGTAAATGTATACCTGGCTTAAGACAGATGGAAGGTGAGCAGAAAGTACCTTACTGCAGTGATTATCCTCTATGCAATGATGGCAGCTGATTTTCCCTTTCGTGAAACCAAACATCACATCCAGAGGTTGGACAGAGCTGGGTCTCCCTTGCTTGACTGTGTATAATATATGGTCGGACCTTCCAGTTCTCATGAATCACTGAAACAGGAGCTCTGAATTCAGAGGTTATCTAAATAGCAGGGTATCTAAACCTGTACAAGCTTCTTTGGCTCAAACTTCCTTTGCATTTAGCAGATATTTTATATATTCTCTTTGGAAACTGTATCAAATAATATTTTTCAGTATTATTTGTACTTTGCTATTTTTTGTAGATGTCAAAAAATGTAGATGTCAAGAAATGTAGATGTCCTTACTGCAGCCAGGAGTGTGAAATACTGCCGCAGTAATCTGTGACAATGCCTTTAGTCTGCTTGTTGTTGCCTATTTATGGTGCAGTAATGGTTTATTTGGTAGTCTAAACCCTAGGACTGTATTTTAATGAAGATTTAAGGCTATGATACAGCTGCTATTCAAACTGTGTGAGAGAGGCATGTTGGAATAGCTCAAGATTTACTGCTGAACTGTCAGTCTTTAAGCTACCAAGTGTCTTTCCCCTTTGGTGCAGTAGCTACGGTGGAAACTGCACCCACTGCTGTGAGGCAGACATGGCGATTAATGAACCTGAGGTGCGCTAATCAAACATATGTTTTCTTGGCACAATGATTGTGTTATATATCACATCCCAATGTACAGGCCTTTATCTTTCCTTAATGATCTAGCAAGGGGGCTTTTTTAAATGTGGGTGTTTTTCAAGCGCTCCTTAGATTTGTTCCACAGGGGGTGGCCGTTAAAAACATCTGACGGGCATGCAGTTAGCCAGCGCCCTGCTGAGATTAGTAAAATACTATATTTAGTAATCGCACTACATCAAGGAACTCCAGCATTGCAGGAAACAGTTTGATTCAATGCTTTTTTTCTGATTTTTTTTAAGTTGGGTTTGTTTTTTTTTTTTTTTATTGTATGTCTTATTATTTCATCTGGAATAATTTTTTCCCAACTTGGACCAGGTTTTGGTATCTATTTTGCGACTTTTAAAAAAACATTTGTTTAGAGGATGGGATATTTTTCCCAAATTTTTTTGTTGTTGTTGTTTTTACTGTTTCCTTGCGCTACTCACACACACACACACACACACAGAAAAAAAATAAATTATTTAACAGGTAGTAAGATTGAAGAGTGTTGTTTGGAATCTCTCTTATGCTGCTCTGTGTCTGAATAAACTTATCTAATATTTGTTAGGAAACCTCCATGGATGGATAATACATAGTACAGCGACTCATGCTTTTAAGTACTAGAATACTATGCAGAGAAAGCTCCTAAAATTTGCTTTGAAAAAATTGTTAAAATGAGCAAGTATATTAAATTTATTTTTGTGCCAGAAGTATTTCTTCACCAATAAATAAGCATGAAACAGACTTGGAGTTCAAACAGGTTTGTTTCATTTTTTCTTTAATAGTTGACATGACTAACTGTAGATGAACAAAATAAAGTGGAAGATAAAAGACCCATATGGAAAAGACAGCTTTTCACCAGGCTGCTAAAGGAAGTAAACTGTTTCATGAGACTCTTGTCCAAATCAAAATTACTATTTTAACATCTGATTTCTGAGCCTGTTCTGGTTTTCTTGTTGCTGTAAATCCAAAGCAGCCTATGTAAAATCTTGGAAACTATTCTGTAAACTCAGGACTAAATCGGGTGCTCTCTCTTTAAGGGGCAGATTTAAAGGAATACCATCCTTTGTTCTAACAAAATAGTCTGGTATTGTCAATCCAGAAGATTTGTGCATTGCTGAATATAATGGCATTTTATTACCTAGTTTATTTCTGTCTAGCATTCTGAGACTCCTGCTGATGCTTTAACTCAGAGTAGTTTTCAGTTTGGAAACTTGAACTCCAGTGTCACAGATGACTTCTTTCTTTTGGTAATTTGTATTATTTTTTTTTTTTTTTTTAACTACTAATGTTCAAGAAAGAAAATGTTTGTCCTGACAGGACTTGTGTTTCAAACTGTGAACATCTAAGCAGCAGTGTGTGAAAAGAGTAACCTTTATTTTTGCTCCCCTCAGGCTCTTGTTAGTTAACTCATTTCTAACAGTAGTTTGGCATATTATAGTCAAGCTTAATGATTAAGTAGTAGTACAACAGGTCTCTCACCCCCTTCAGCTGTGATTCAGTTAACCACAGCTCCTGTCCATGCAAAAGGATAGATGTTCAAATTCAGACAAGCTTGCTGAAGGCCAGCAGATTATGTTGTTCTTGAAGATAAGAACATTGTATTACAGAATAATTTCTGCAGTTTAACTACGGCCTTTATCTGAAATTGCATATTGAACCAGTTTTTTAAAGCACCTTGTTGTAAGATAAATCCTGAAATATTTTTGCAGTTACCATCAGAACACTTGAAAGTAGGAAGGGGTGTTACAGTAAAGGTAGACCGAAGAGACATCTTTATACAAATATGAGAGAAAAGTACCCTAAAATGTAATTTCCTATACAATTTTATGCAGTGTACTTTACTTTCCCCTGTATAAAATAGTGTATAAAGTTAAGAATTCTGGCTATGCCATTCCCCGTTCAGTTGTAACATTGTAAACATTCATCTTATATCTTCCTTTGTGTGTAGCTATAAATGCCCATCAAAATATTTGCATCTTTTCAGTAATTTAAAATACTAGAACCAAGGACCAAATTTCAACATAAGTTGTCAAGTGGTTTCAGACCTTCACATAAATTTCTGTATACACACCCAGTGATTGGTACCCATCAGTACATACTCATACCATGCTGCTTATTCCCGACTGAAGCAGTCTGTCAAAAGAACATACACTTGTATGTCATGTGAATGTGGAATATGAAAGCATACATGTGTGAGTAAATCTGTGGCATTGTGAAAAATTACACTTCTAGAACTTAATTCTGCATTTTGATGTCCAGGATACCCTTTGTGTTTCACGCACCAAGGTTTTGTGCCCTGCCCACACAGCGCCATGGAGTGCTGTGTTTGGGATTCTTGAGCTGGCTATACATGATTTATCTCAGGTGTATGTAGTTACCCTACAAAGAAAAGCTGGCAGTGCTGTGTACTTGTCCCAATAAATGAGCAGTCTCATTTAGAATTATTGCCGGGATCTTCTTGTGGTGACACTGCTTTGTGCTGTGTAGACAAACCTTGGAGGAGAATTTCATGTAAATCACTCATAATAGTCTGAGGCTGGAGTCTTGCATTTAACTCAGAAACTTGCACTACTCTTTCTAGAGACATCTATATGCTGGCCATTGTTTACTAACCAGATCCTAATTCTTTTCCATCAAATCTCTGCTTATATGTTATCTAAATAAAACATTCTGAATTTTAATGAGTGAAATTTCATTGCTGTTTAATCCTTAAATGCACTGAGCTAATTCGTGAGTGTCCCTTAATTATAAAAAGTGAAGCCGGGAAATTAGGTCCTGGACATAGAGAGTAATTATTTTAATAACTCTTTTGTTTTTACCTCCATAATATATGGAAAGAGAAAATGACCAGTTGTGGTTAGGCCAGAGGCCTTAATGATGGGTTATAGTCCCAGCACTGCCAGTCAGTCCAGTCCAGCTCAGATGAGTAATTTAAAGTCTGTCTGCAAAGTGTCCTTACCTGCGTAACAGAGGTATGGTGAGATGGGCTGTAGTTAATGACTCCCGACTCCTTAAGGCACAGAGGAACTTTGAAAAGTGTTATTTTTGTCATCATGAGTCTCAATAATGGCTTCATAATCACCATCAGAGCATTTGGCCAGCCTGCAGTCATCACTCCTTGATCACAGGTACTGACTCAGCTATTTGCTGTGCTCTGCATTAAAGGATATGATATTCTTGAAAGAGTTTTATAGATGTCCAGATTCTTCCCACACTTAGTAATAATAGCATGGACATATAAACTGAAATATTTGCAACATGCTGCTGGCCAAAACCCAAGAACTATGTGCTGCTATTTGGGCTATTTGATAATTATTTGACTACTATTATTTCTTTCTGAGTGCCTATTTTGGACATTCTGCTCTAATAGGTAAATAAAAAAGCCCCAAATTTTGGCTCATAGATCAAACTTGAATGGGAAAGGAATAATGTGGTTTGAGAATGTAGCAACTGGACTGATAAATAACAAAACAGGATTACTGGGAAATTGCACATAAGTGTGCCAAATGTAGAAGTCTGAATGTTTCTTCTGACTGCCCAAATCTGTAGACTAGATCTAGAGATTTGATGAAAGGACAAAGTTTTATTTGTTCCTATTTAAATTCCAGTCTTTTGTCTTTTATATCACAAATCATATAATTAATATAGAAAGTGTTTATTTTGGTTCAGCTGAAGAGGTTCAACAGAGCAAGAGATAATTAGAGAACTGTTGTCTGAGAAATTACAAAATAATGGCCTTGATTCATTGAGATGAGGCCAAAAGTGCATAATGAAATCCCTTTGGGAAAGTTAAGCCTATAGAGATACCAAGGTTCTGAATTTATTGCAGTTTCAATGTGGGACTCTAAAGGGGATATAAGTCAAACCTGCTATTGCAGATAGTAGCGCTAAGAAATACTAATAGTTTTTCCTCTGTCTAACTCCTGTTCTTTCAACTTGTTAGCCATTCTTTATTCCAGAGGACACCAGTGAATTGTATGCTCATATTATTGTGACTAAAGCTAAGCCTACAAACATGCTGTACAGTTCAGGAAGTGCCATTTTCCCATTTCTACATGTGTGCTTTTCTTGGTCACCACATTTTTCCCCTTTTACAACGTCATATTTGCAGCACAGAACCATCCTCTTGATCTTTGCTGCCCCATTTCTCACATTGCATTCCCACAACACATACTCAGCAGAAAATCTACTTTGCAACTAGTTGTGGAAGCTTGGTATGTCTTTGTCATAACAGTAGTCCCTGACATTTAAAGGACTTCAGTTTATATTTGTCAGCCAAATTTCATACCTTCATACCTCTTTCAATTAATCAAAGTTAAACCATTGTATATGTGAAGGGGCCTCTTGTGGTTTCTAAGTAAGTAGTATGGCTTTTCTGGCAGAGAGCCACAGGCAATTTAGTAGGCACATACTGTGGGGGTTGAGAGGAAGGGAGACGGGAATGATCCAGAAAGCTTTAAGAACGGCTGAATGAAATCACTGTTTCTATAAACAGTACAAGACTTTTGCATTCTGTATCTTACTTTTGGCCATGGCAAAACTGTTTTGGTGAGTTGTCAGTAAAGCAAGTCTGAAACATAGCACTAACTTGGTTTTCCTCTTACTCAACCAGTTTTGTACTGGTTTTGCTTCAGTTGAAGTGTTCCAAATTTGCACCTGTGGCAGAGAAGAGTTAGGCACAAGGGATTTAATACAAGGTTTACAATTGTCATATTGTCACTAAACTGTTTCCACAGGAATAAACCTAATGTAGTTCCTAGCTGTCTTCAGAAATAGCAAGATTTATTATGTAGCCTGAAAGTCAGGGTGAGGTTTTACCATGTACCTTTTGCCTGAGAGCTATACTGCTGTAAATAGATACTAACATAAAAGGTCTGTCTCCAGCAGAGCTGATCTCTCTTTCCAATTCTGACAGGGGTCACATAGTCGATGTAAATTACCACCATAAACTAAATTCCACTTCTCCTGTAGAACAAAGTGCTTGAGCTGCCTGTCTAGAAATCAGGAGCTATGCAGAGAACTGTAATATTTCAACAATTCAGCATGAGTGGCAACCTGTTCTTAATAATGAAATGCTAGCAACATTTAATTTCATTTTGTTTCATTGTGTTAAAATCCATCCTTTCTTTAGGGGATTTAAAAACTATCTGAAGGGAACCTGAAGACAAAGAGAGTAACTCAAGTAGAAGCACTATCTTCCTCTGTATTTCATGCAAGTTCAGGTTCAGCATGCACATCTTGATGTCCATAGGGAGTGAATTACTCTTAGAAAAGGATAGTCTAGACATCTCAAGAAGAATATGACTTCTCCATTTTATCTGTTATTTTGATTTAATTGAAATATGTATCATAATAGAAATGTCAAAAAAGTTAGTGGGTTTTACTAGAAACGAAATCACAATCAAAAAATTTAAACTATTGGCAGATTTTTGGAGGTTGTAATGATTTACTTGGGTGTTTTACAACTAAGCTACAATATGCTGTTAAAAATTACATTGGAATTAGAATTGGAAATTGAATAGAATTAGAATTGTAGATTGGAAACTTTAACTTGAAGCTAGATTCTTATATAGATACGACATCTTGAATTCAGTCTGAAAGGTGTCAGAATCTGAAGAACTCAGCTCTTCAAAAATTACGCAACAGGCATATCATGGAAAATTTGGCCCCAGTTCAGCATGTGACTATCTAGACTATCTAGACTCCTTTTTTTGATATTAAAGATGAATTCAATGTAAATGTCTGGAATTCTTCTTACAAGCTTGTTGAAAAGGGACAGTATTTTAGCATGACTCCCTTTGTGCAAACCTGGTGTTTAGCAGATTACGTATGTTATTCTGTTATAGGTACACTACAGTGATAGACAAAATGGCAAAGAGTGTATGACCTGTTTGACACTGTCTCCTGTGCAGATGACTTTCCAAGGTATCGGAAGCTCCATTGAAGCCAGCCATGACCAGGTATAATACCTTCACCCCACACTCCTGTAATTTTATTAATAACTGGTAAGGCCAGAATGTCAGCATTAGTAAATTTAAAATTTCGACACATCTTGTGCTTTTCATATGGCATGTTCTTGTCACAGGGATTTGCCTCTCTTGCCGTACTAAAATCCGGATTAGATCTAAAGAGTGAAATGAAAAGGAGACAAAACAATATTGCCTTTTACATATTTTTAAGACATATTAGGAAAGCCTGAAGAACTTGCTTTGGTTTTAAAGTCAGATACAAGGTTTCTGCAAAGGTTTTAATTGCTTTGATATGTGTATCAGGTCTTGTCTATACTATTTTTGTTTGAAGATTGTGAGTAGTTGGAAAAACAGAGAGATGAAGCCATCATCTCTAGCCATCATCTGTCACAAGAAACTGGCATTTGGGAGGGGAAAAGCATTTTTAATCAGACTGTGTAAAACTCCCATTTTGTTTGGCTGTTGCTAAAACATTTAATTCAAGCTTCTGGCAAAAAGCCATAAGAAAAAATAAAAGCTCAGTGTTAATCATTTATCACCCCGTTGCTTCAGATGGGAACAGAGGGGGACTTCCATTCTTGTTGTCTTGTCCTCCAACACTCGTATGTATAAAAGCAAGACAAGACTTTGATACTCTGAAAGTATTAAAAGGAAAAAGGAAACAAGCAGAAGAAAACATGAAACCGAACCTTGCACCTTTTAGATCTTCAGTAGATAGAAAAAAATTACCATGTTTACTTGCCTTTGCAGGTTAGCTTTAAACGGTACTGTGTTCACGTTTGCTGTACATTTTGTTGGACTCTATTCAAGATTCTCTTAAGAAAGAAAAGGGAAAGCTGCCTTAAGAATTAGCAGAATTACTTACTTTTGGGCAAAAGTTTTGGACACTCTTAGCCATGTTTTTGTTTGGTGGGTTTTTAATTGAAAGTTCCTAAGTTAGTTGTTAACATAAACTAAGCCCATTAGTTATTTACATGGTAACATGAGGATACTTCCTGCCCTTAAGTATTTGGTGTTTTACAGTAATGGGGAGCTGTGGTAAGTCAGACCAATACTTTGACATTCAATTCTCATTTCATCCAGCAACTTGTTTATGCTGCTCTAAAGCTGCTCCATTTTTCTTTCAGTAAAGATAGGCTTTTAAAATATAGTTATAACACAAGTACGATATTTAGACATTTCAGTGAATTTAAGGTGGTCCCTGTCAATTTGGTAACAACTACATTCTGGGCTACCAGCCAGCTTGGCCTTTGTCTTAGCATTTATTTAGGCTAGAGTATGATATGTAAACAGAAAAAAGACTCTGTAAGCAAAAAGCACATTTAAACCATCTGAATAATTATATATTTAAGACCTCTAAATGAAAATGTTGTATTGAGCCTGCAAAGTCAAGCACCCAGAAATTAGGAAATTCCAGATTAAGTGCAGCATTAGTTTCGTCCCAAATGTACCCATTCAGTACTCCAAATAGGATATTCCTCTGAGAAGAAAAAAATTTGCGTAAAATCACCTAGAAAAAGATTAGATCATAGCACATTCACAGAGGTAGAATTAAATTTACTTGGGCCATTATGTAGCTGGAATTTCCTCATCTTGTTTCAATTTGAAGTTTAAAAAATGTTCATAATTGTATTTAGTTATGTAATTTTCCATGGGGTTCTTAAAATGGAAAGAAAAATGTTTTGTTATTGCATGATGGTGTGGTTGTTGTGTTACTGAACCCACATCACTTGTGCAAATATTTAATCTGAGCCAAGAGCAAAATGAAAATAATCATCTGAAAGCTAAATGCCAACCAGCAGCTCACAAAATAGATCTGCTCACTGGATGGGATGCACAAATTTCTGCTCATGCCTTTCTTAACTGTGAAAGAAATTTCATTTTCTGGGGAAGAGGGATGCTATTGATGGTTGTGTTTGATAAGGGGGTAGCAGAACTAGATTAAAGACTATTTTCCGTCACCTGAATAAAGAAAAATTAATCATTAGCAAGTCAAGTGTTTATCAGGCACTGGAATTAGTGAATTAATGACAAAATTAGGGCTATTAATGGACTAACTAAAACAAAATTTCCCTTTTCTTTGTTGTTCCTGTGTGTTTGGTATTTTTTCCTTGTTTCCTACAATTTTACTCACAGTAGGTTGATTTGATGGTAATTGTTCCTTTAAAAATAGGAGACAGAAATGCTGCACCTTTGTCAAACTGAATATTTTAGTGTCAAATTAAATAAGTGCAAGATAACAGTATGCTATAAAACTTGAATTTTAGAAATTATTCTTTAACTTTTGCACTCTGTTACTTTTAAATTATGTCTGTAATATTTTATGGCTATTAGGAGGGGTTGATCACCTGTAAGACTGATTTCAGTGGTGGGGTGGTGATTTCTGCCTCAATAGTGAGGCCTGGCACAGTCTGACATCAGGAACTGTCGGCTTCTGTGCTTATGAACTTAATTTTTCTCGCATTCGTTTTAAAAAGCTGATTCTATAATTTCTAGAGGTTTTTTATGGAACACTTTAGAAATGAGACTGGAATATTTTTGGGGGAAAGGGGTGAAAAGTGTTGTGTGAGAGTATTATAAAAAAGCTATGCACAGATTTGTCACTATATTGTGACAAATACAATATACAGGATTGTGGTGCATGGCAGCTGATAAAAAAAAAAAAAAATAGAAATTAAAAGGAAAAAAAAAAAAAAAAAGCTTGCCAATGGCATCTCCAGCACTATAAAATACCTTTTAGATTGGACTTGTCTTTTGTAATGTGTCTCCCTACTCATATCCAGTGGGAGATTTGTTACCCAGTAGATACCAAAGTGGTTACAATCCTACTTAAGTGCATTATCTGGCTGTTTCAAATATGTCAAGACTTGACACTGCAGTTTTTCAAGTCTCTTGCTCTTTTCCGGTACTCTGTAGGGAGTTTTCATTCTTTAGATTGGTTTAGCTTGTGATTTTAATGAGTTCAAATATTTTCCCCACATACTTCATCAGAGCAATTTCAGATTAATATAAACATATCATACTGGTACACTAATTAGTGTGTATTTCCAATGTCTGATTGACAAGGCGTATCTCATTTGTCATGAAGCAGTATTGTGGAGGCAATTGCTGATCTTTCTTTTTTCTTTTGACAAAAATTAAAAAATGGGAAACATTCCTAAAGCACCACTGCAGTCTATCCTGCCACATACTTTGCTGGGTTTTGCATTCAGGTATGCCAGTGTCTTTTAGAAAGATGTAATGGGGTTCATAATATTTTTTTCCTGAATGATTTTTTTCTATTTTTTCTGTTTCCCGTTACCTGACTATTAACTCTAAAATTCTCTTTCCTTAACAGCAACTATTCTTTGGAGATTTTTTTTCAGTAAAATTTAGTTACAAATAGCTATTAGTTAAAATGGTCACCACTTTCTATTGACTTTCTCAATAAAAGCTGAGTTTTTCCTTAATGGTAGTAAAGCCTGGTATGTTTTACATTGCTGTGGGACTGGAGACAACCTATTCTTGGGGCTTATGATGGACTTCAGGCATATATTGTAAAACTGGGGAATGAATTGAAAGTGGGTTATTTAAAATAGCAGAAAGGAAGTCCAGATAGTTTTTTATTTGTGGCACTGAGAAAATTCAAGATATGAAAAGCAGGAGACAGAAAAGGGAAAAATTCATAGATAAGAAGCTATATAAGCAAAAATAGTTGGATTGAAGCAGAAAACTAAGTGCAGGGAAATGAAGCAGTGAATGTCTGCAGGCCACAGAAGTGGGATAGAGAAAGGTAAGCAGAAGGGGAATCAAAAACCCCACCAAAAAGACATCTTCTGCACTGCTGCATCTCAAAGTACCGAAACCTGAATTTCTTGTTACTGCTGCAAGTAAATACCTTCCAGTTTTAGTGAACTGTGAAACATGAAGAGTTCTTTGAATTCTTGAGTGCAGGCACACTAAAAACTGTAAGTTAGAAGATGCAATGCTAGCAATTGAAGGAAATGGAGATTTATGTTTTCCCTGGAGGACTCTAGCCAATACCTTAAAGTTGTTATAGATGTACAGAACTCAACAACTATCACTGTATTCACTGTAATGGTAGCTAGGTTAAATTTGGTGCTCTATGTCAAACAAGACAGCCTGTGACATAGTTTCAATCTAAGAAGTGACATACTTCTGCTATGTCTTGAACAAGCCAATGTCAAACTCAGCTTCCATGTTTACATGTATATTTTAGAAACTTGCAATCTTTAGTGGCTTTGTAATAATTGTTTTCCTGGATGTTACAGCTCTGAGTGACTGAGTGCTTTGGGGTATCACACTCCTGTGGTTGTCATAGCTGTGAAAGAATAAACATCTTGGGTGCATTCTTAAGGCATACTGAACAGCAGGGAAATTGAAAGTATGAACACTCATTTTTATATAAAACTATTTAAAAGTCAGTGCTAGTGATGAGAAAGAACAGCTTGGGCCCATTTTGAGATTTTGAATGCTTGCCATGGAGTCTCTGCCTGTACAAGTGAATTTTTAACTCCAAGTAACTTAGTGTTCATTGAGGAGTGACCAGTTTTCTACTTGAATTTCAGGAGGCAGATCAAAGAGCAGTATATTTTCTTAAAATTGCTTTAATACTTACTGATGATTTTGGAGGTTTTAACCATATGCATGTTTTTCGGAGCTGGCAATACTGTCCATTTGTTTATTACTGAGTTCAGCTGTTTACTTCACCTAATTGTGCTGATAAAGTGCTATCAATGAACATTTTATGCCTATATTTTTATTCCTTGCTTTCTTAGTGTTATCCACTAAATTTATGTTGTATATTAGACTGTAATTTAAGAACTTTTTCTGCACTTTGCAATGCACAGAATAGAATACTTTTATTTTGCAGGAAGATACTAATCGTTTAATGTTTTATTTAATCTACCACTTTTATTTTCAAGTATAAAAATAGAAAGAGAATGAGCAGGGCAGAAGTTGTAGAAGTGGAAGAGCTACTGAAAAGATAGACTTGATCAGGGAGTCCAAGAGGGAGGGGATGTACTGAAAGGAAGATGCCATAGTGCTCAGCAGTTTGAGAAATCAGTGATGGAAAGCTTGGCAGACAGCAGTGGTGAACAAACTGAAATGTGGTCTGTATCAAACCATCATTGCTGGCCTGCAAACAGGCATTTCTGGGCAGGGTTAACAGAGGTTGGGGATGCCCAGATGTGAGCAGCTCCTGATGGCATTTGACTACAGGAAGAGCAGGAATAGTTCTCAAGGAACAAAAGAGATGGGTGACAGGCTCGAGTGATTGGGGCATTAAGGTTTGAAAAGAACTTCACACTGTAACGGCAAATGCATCACACTTATGAAGCTCCACATCTCTGTTACAGTCTGAGAATTGCCTGTAGAGCATGCTCAGGAGGCAACATCTAGGGAATTTACAAAAGCAAAATAACTAAAGGTGTTGCCACTGAGTATGCAGAGGATAAGCATTTGTCCAGTGATGTAACCAGAAAAGATAAATGGGGTTGTGTTTTTTGTTAAGATACCTTTCCAGGTCAGAAAACCAGGTAATTTACTGGACACTACATTAATTCCCAATTAAAATTATTTTTTGGTAACAAGAAATTAGGATATTCTAGATGTCGAGATTTACTTCACAGTGCATTTTTATGTCCTGGACATGGTCACAAAAATTAAAGATGTCAAGGTTTTCTTTAAAAAAATATATGGTTTTTTTTTTTTTTTTTTTTTTTGGTTGGTTGTTTTTTTTACCCTCAGTTATGTTATATGCTTCACTTGTCAGCTCATTTCTACTTTACGTATTGTAAATTCAGTTATCATTTCTTCAGGGTGGCTTCTTCAATAAAATGATAACATTTTAGTTTTAATAAATAAAAATTTTCTAGCAGTTTTCCCAAAGTTTGGCAATTCCATTACAGCCCCTTCAGTGTCAGGAGTTCTACCAGACCTAATGAAAACATCTCACACAACTAGGTCTCCTCCTTCTAGGGGGGTGGGTCTCAGTGGCTGCTGCCCTCTTCTTGACAACTCTGTAACCTTCGGGGATGGGTGAGGTATGACCACAGCTGAGTGCTCCAAAATGCTCCAAAGAGCCAGTTCATTTAAGACAGAAATTTAAACTACTTTTGATATACAGCACATTTCACTCTTCTGTCTCTTAGGTTGATGCTGCAGTAAGGAGTTACCCCATCATGTTTTAGTTAGGCTCACTGGATTGTTGTCTGCTATTTGATATTTTTCCTCATCTGTTGTGCTCCTCACGACTGTGTGTGGAAGTGCTGGTACATTCCGTATTCTTCATTTTCTGTTTTGCATTATGTCAGTCAGATGTACGTGACAGAACATTTGCTTTTCCCTGGCAGCTGCTAAAGTTTTCCTTGATGAGCCCAAGATCAAATGCTTGTATTTGTTCAGGAAATGTAATCTTTAATTTTCAAAAAGTGGGTTACTAATTAACTGCTGAATAGGAAAAAAATGCAAACCAAGGCATGCCTATCTCCTTGCCAGACTCTTTCAGTTCTCTCATTCAGGGTTTCCTCAGTAGATTCCCAATGTGACTGCTTCTTGCTGAAGATGCATAATGGGATTTTTCAGTGCTCTGTATATGCATGTTTGTTTACACAGCAATATCAGCAGGGTATGAAATACTACTGTTGCAGTCTCTGTCTGTCTTACATGCTTGGCGTGTGACTTGTAAGTAAGGACAAACAAAGACCATGTATGTTTTTGGGACTATCTTCCTCTGTTGGAAAAAGAGAAAAAAGGTGAAATATCCTCCTGACTGCCATTGGTGAGGTTTCACAAGAGTGGTGGGGTTCACAGGATCAGACAACGGTTGAGGTGGGAAGGGACCTCTGGAAGTCACCTGGTCCCAGGCCCCTGCTCAAGCAAGGACATCCTAGGACTGGCTGCCCAGGCCGTGTCAAGGCAGCTTTTGAGTATCCTCGAGGTGAGAAACTCTGCCTTGGTTGTTCTTTCCCATTTACTTCATCTGCAGTCCTGGCTGTTTCCTAAACTTCTGATCTAGGTGTAAACAAACTTTTAACCAGCTCAGTGAGTTGAGCTGATCCACTGGGACTTAGATGAATGCAAGTGCTGAAACAAGGGAGACATCAGACTGCCCACGAGAGGAGAGGAAGCCATCCCTTTCCACAGCAGCAGGCTATTGGCTCAGCTTACCCACCTTGTAAAATGTCATTTAAAGCAGATGAGGCAAAAATTAACTGTACAGAGAAATTAATTTCTTGTAGACATATTTGTCTTCTTTAGTATCCTTGAAGCTGTTCACTTGTGCAGTACCATGACCTGGCACAAATAGGAGATCAGGAATGGCACATGGAGGGAGGAAGAGCAAGGCTCTAGCAGCCCTGACCTGAAGAAGTTTAGCTGTTTTAGAACTGCACCCTTAGTAGTTACTTGCATTAAAATACCTTAGCAAGCTTTCACTGCAGTGTAACATGTGGAAGTGGAAAGAAAAGCATTAACAACCTACAATGAGCCAACCTTCCATGGACAGCAGGCCAGCTGTTCACTATCCTAAGTTTGCAATCTGTTTCTGGTTTGGTTGTTTTGCTGTTACTTTAGACTCAGTTGGACAATGGTGGAATGTAAAAATTTCGAATTTTCTTGCTGCTGTGGCTGTTAGGAAAGGGAAGAAGCTTAACAGGGAAAGATATTGGAGAAGTTTGGAAAAGCTGAAAATGTCAGTTTACTGCCTTGTCACGCTTCAGCAGGAGATTCAGCCATCCCACTTGTATTATCAAGAAATCTAACAGATTTTTCCCTGTCAGGGAAAAACATGGGGAAGACAACAGAGGTAGGTTCTTCTCCTACTCAACAGCTAAAAATGGATAAGCATACACCTACTGGATGAAAGTTAGTAACAGATATAGAGGCAAAAATCAAGTGGAAGGAGACCCACCCCTGAGTAGCTTGTCTTGCATTGGGATTAATGAAGATCTAGATTTTTCATTTTAATCCCTGACGGGCAGCATTTTAATTTTAATAGTTTTGTCCATTTTAATTTCTAGGACTGGTAAAGCCAGTTATGAATTAAAACTAACACTCAGTCAAAGCCCAGCTTTTGTTGTCACCTCCATTTTAGACAAAGAAAGACATTAGCAATATATACGCTGAATTTTGTTGCCCACCCAGTGCTAGCTAGAGTTGTTCTGTGGCATTTTCCACACACTACTCAAAGTAACGCTATGTCTGTTTGTTGATTTGTGTTTAATCACTTGTCATTCAGTGAAGTTGCTTAACACCCTAATTATATAATTGTCATTTCAAATTACATTTCCTTGACCATTCTACAAGACAAAATAATGATTTGCACATGTGACATCTGAAGAACTGTGCTTTTGCCAAAATTCTGTTTGCCACCTAATTTTTCCACTTCTCTTGAAATAATATTCCACGGCTGGCATTATGCATGCATCTAACTCAAATGAAATTTCATAGTTTTTGGTTTGCACAATCGTCATACAACCCCTTGATCTACACGGTGCAAGCATAAACAAAATTTGACATCCTACACCCATTCATTTCAAGAATCCAGAATCTCATAATAAATTCTCTGACAATAGACTTAAGGGGAAAGAAATGAATCATAAGTAATTAGTAATTAGTAACAGGTAATTTTGTAAGTATGAGCACAAGAAAGTTGTGGAGCAATGTTGAGGAGCGCTATGATTAAACTCAGTTTCTAGACATCGGTGCTTTCTTCCTTGGAGGGTTTTTTTAAATACCCCATCAAGAAAGAGCTGAAGGCTTGCCCTGGCTTGATGACTAATGGTTTACCTGAGAAAATTACTTCATTTTCCCTTTTCTACATGCTTGTCATTGATGCCCTGATGGAAAGTGTCAGACATCTCAAGGGAAAAAAGTGTTATACTCTTTCCTGTAGCTCATTTAACATAAAATCCAAGTCCCTCTCTCTGCTTCCAAATCCATACAGGTTTTTTGTAGTCACACTGGGTTTCTAAGATCATTGAGTCAGAACATCCCACTGTTTGAGACAGGAAGGAGCCACCAACCAACCTTCTCCTCAAAGCATCAAATGTGCAATGTGTCCTTACTTGATACAGGAGTTTCTGAATCCCCAGAAGCTCTGTATGTATTTGTGTCCTCCATTTCGTAGCTCTTACAGACTGCCTTTGTTCCAGTCCTAATGTTTCATTCCAGCCAGATCCTTCACATATGCTAAATGTAAGACTGCTTCCAAGTAATTCACTCTCTCAAGGATCCAGGACTTGAGATAATAAACACTAGAATGGAGGTATCAAGCAAAACCAAAGCAGTAAACTCTTAAGTTAAGCTTTAAATTTTATCAATATTTCTTCGTATTCATTCTTTCTCTTTCCCATCATTAGAGAGACTGTGAGACCTAGTTTTCCACAGATCCTTACGGCTGTACAAATAATTGATTTTACAGTCCAAAATCTCCTCTCTCATCCTTTATCCCCTCAAAAAAATCCCACCAGTTCAAATTGGTCCAAAATAAAGAAAAAGATGCTTCTAGCCAAAAAAAATAATTAATTTTGTACTTGGGCATTTGTAGTGAAACTAAGAAAATGGCTGAGATTTACAAAACTGGTGGGAAAAATGATGAACTATTTTACCAATAATCTCAGGGGTTCACACTCTCAAGCGAGATGCAGAAGATGTAAGTTTTATTCCATGCTTGTCCCCACAGGACCATGAACCTTCTTATGCTACAGAGAGGCACAGCTGGGCAGCCCCAGGAGCACAAAGTGGTAACCACAGAGCAATCCTGTTTTTGACTCAGTGAACAGTTTGCTCAATAGAACTGCATGAGCAGAAACGTTTGGTGGACTTCTCATTTGATATTAACCCCTTTGATCTGAATCATGACAAGTAGGGTTCTCATCCTCCTGGGAATTAAAGAAGTTTAAACTATGATTTTTCACGGTCCAGTATTGACTATCAAGTGAATCTTCCCCTTCAGTTTTCACCACAAGTGGATAAAGCTAAAGAAACTATAATGGATAACTTCTAGTTTCTAAAAGTATTTACAGTTTAAAATGCAGAATATCCGTCCTGAATCTGGGAGCAGATTTGGCCAAAGCAAAACTTCTCTTTCCAATGAATAACTCTTTCCTGGAGGGATATTCTTGCTTTGCTCCACAGCCCGGCCCATCCCTGCCTCGGGTAGGTATCCAGCTGGTGGCAGCCTTGTTCAAACCTCCAGCCACGTGCTCCTCGGGAGTGGAGGTTGCCACATGGACCCGGAGCTGCCAGGCCAGGCTAGAGAGGCAATTTAAGGCAGTAGGTTCATGTTCAGATGGAGTCACTGTGTTCTCCAGCAGTACCTGGAAAGTCTTGGTCTTCCTCCCTGGTGTATTTCTTCAAAGTGTAACCTGCAGACAAAACAAGGTCTTTCTTTCCTCAGCATTCAGCTCTTCAGAAGTCTGTCAAAGAGCTTTACATTAGTTTCAGGGTATTTAAAACTTGGTTGTTTGGTATGGATTCATAAAGGACATTTTGGCAGCTGCTGTTGATGAATCTCTTGTATTGGCTGTAGATAAAGTAAGACAAGTGCCAAAGCCTCAGGACTCTTATGCTGATAGCAGTGGAGCTCTGAGCAGTCCCTGTACCCAACATGCCTCAGCCACTTAGACAAAAATAACACCTTCTGCTGATACTGGTTACAAGGCTTATCCCAGGAATAGAAGGATTTTAGATGGTTCGTGAGGTCATGGAATGCCTGTTTAGACATTTCTTCAAAATATCGGGCTGTTCAGCAAGTCAGTCTTATTTCATACTCCCTCCTAGATATTTCCTACTTCAATATTGTTTTGAATAATTGGGTTAGTTTTTTCTAGCACAGCATGCTGTATGAAATTACTCATTGAGGAGATTTTTATGTTATGTTTGATTCAATACTCCACTGTCATTGAAGTGGTATAATAATACACTGTCAGTCATTTAGTGGGGATCTGGGCACACATGAACCTTGGTGCCTGTGAGTGGGGCTTCCCAGGGTACCTCTGTTCATCAATGCAGATAATACTGCAGAACCTGGGGCTTGATTCTGGAATGCCACAAAGCAGGATCATTCTTTCAAATTAAATAAAAATAAAAGGCTCAATGTATAGAACTTTTTTTATTTTTTCTTGGTCATCGTGTGTCTGTCCATGCTTATGAGGAAAATAATAGGAAAAAAAAAAAGGGTAAAGGAATGTATGCCATAATTTTATAAGCTGCAAAAGAATTAAGCAAGATGATGTGGGCTTGAGAGGGAGTTAAGGAAATTAAAAGGAGGCATCAAACATTGGCTTGATCCAGAGGTACTTAAAATCCATTTGCCCTTACAGAATGAAAATACTAGCAAGGAAATCTGACATGCTGGCAAAGACACAATTTAGACATGTCAAACTACTTTAAGATAATTTGAAAGTTTCTTGGCTCTCATTTAAATAAACTGGATCTTGAGGTTTTTGGAACTCTCCTGATAAGTAACACTTAAAACCCTTTTGATCAAATACCCTTTCTCAGGCAATTACGTGTTCTTAATTTAGAGGCAGTTCAAAAGATTGCTTGTTACCTTCATTTAACAAAAGTTCAAGTGCTGCAGTTTTCTTATCCTTTTAAAAAAGGCAAACAAGGAGAGTTTACACAATAAAAGTTCTTTTTTTATTCTCAAATTAATTATTTTGAAATATCTCACAGATTACATCAGTTTCTTCCTTGCATTCATGTTGCAAGATGGAGAGTATTGTATATTGTTAGTGATGCATTAAATTAGTTGTTTACATTTTAAAATCTAAACATATTAGAATCTTTTGTGTTTGTCTTCAAAGATTCCGATTCTAATAAAGCTTTCTGAAACAAGTAAGGTTGTCTTTTTTGTTTAGTTTATGCATCAGTGGAGAACCTAAAGATTTGTAGCCTCTAGCCATCCCCGTGTGTGTTTAGTAGAGTGTAAGGAAATTGTGTTTTGGACAATATATATTATCTTTTCATATAAAAGGGAAATTTATACTTCTAAATAAATTATTTTGCATTTAGAAAAGTATCACCTGAGACAAATGTAAATGCAAAGAGTCAAAGTTCATATCTTCTCTCAAAGAATTTGTTTTGCTGCAACTTTTAATTGGAATAAAAGAAGTATGTATAATGTCCTGTAAAATAAAGATCTTGGCTGAATCCTTCCTATTTTTGATGGCTTTGTTCACTCTTTGGGTCAGTGTTTCTGAGTGTTAAGTGATAGAAGTCCAACATTCAGCAAAGAACAATATTTTGGATTTTAAAGAAACTTTTCTGTTTGGACTCTCAGTTTTGCTCTATAAAAAATGTTTTAACAGAGTTGTGATGAAATATGAAAATCAAAAGCTGATATCTTTAATAGGGCTAGAGCTTCTTGGTGAGAGTAACTTTCACTTTTGAGGGAAGTTCATGACTGAAGTTTTAGAAACAAAGCAGCTTCTCAAAAAGTCAGTTGGGCAGCATGGCAGTGGATGTCCACACTTACCCCTCTACACAATCCTTTTCAGTGCAATATGTCTTAGTTCTTCCTCTAAAGAAATGACTGCTCTAAGATATATGTACACTTATATATATACACTCTGACTTTTAAGGTCATACTGGTCATACTGCATCTGCCTTATGAATCTGTTTTAATATGTTTGGACATACATCTTTCTATCCTAACAGTGTTGGCAAGTCATGAGTAAACAGCAGGATTTTTATTTACCTGTCAAAGCCCCAAATAGCTTGCATTAAGCCAATGACCAAATAAAATGTCACAATAATACTTTTATATCATCTGGAAGGAAAAGTAGCAAGCTAAGTGTTAACTTCAGAAGCAGATTATTTTTTGTGTACAAGATAGGCCTTTTAGAATAACATGCCAAGAGCGCTTCATATCTCAATAACCTCCAGAACATACAGCAATATAACAAGCACTGGGTTATAGTAAAACTTGGGAAATGTGACAAAATAAGCAGTGGAGTGAAGAGAACTGTACTGAAACCAGTTGAAAAAACAGGAAGGATAGAACTTGATAAAATTATGGAAAATCTTGAGGGACATCTAGTTTCTGATCATGATAGTGAAAAAAGCGATAAGGAGTAAACTGCTATTTTTCAATAAGCTTTCAACTTTAGACAAAAAAGCAAAGTGATTAAAAGGTACCAGCGACCTTTGATTAAATAAAAATTAGCTATTTAAAGTGATGTGTATAATTCAAAAAAAGAGAATATATTATTTGCCTGAAAGATTTTTTTAATGAAAGAAAGCATGAGAGGGTATGAAAGAGTCTGGTGTAACAGTCTGCCAGAAGTTGTTTCAAAGGTTATCACTTGCTGAGTTATTTAGACAAGATGTGTTCCCTCAGCAGCCTAAGGACAGTGCTATGTGTAGCAATGTATTAGCAGTCATCTGAACAGTTTTAATAAAGTTAGAGGTTAATCATGAGGCTTTAAAAATAATACAGACTTTGTTTCTAAGTCTAAATTACAAATCAAGGCCTTGTGAGAAAAATTAAAGGCTACGTTTCAAACATACCCTCAAATTCTGGACTTCTGATTTGAGATACTTTATGCTACAGTATTAATAAAAAAAAAAGCACACTGCTTTTAAAACACTAGTTCATTAAGAAATTCTGGTCAAATATCCTGATCCTGTAGATATTTCCATTGTCATATGGGTCTACATATGAGGTGTTCCATTAGATTACCACATGATTGGTCTGTGCAAGGTACAGAGTCAAAAATGCAAGTTCAACTGGTGTAAGTGAAGGTTGATCTGAGGTGAAATACTAAATTCAGCTACATCATCTGGGTTTAGGATCCCATCTTGTTTTGGCTGGGCTCTTTTCTAAGTGCACAAGACTAAACCACCACATCTCTGAACACAGTCATATTGAGAACTGATGTTCCTATAGTTATTTTTTTTAAGCCTGGGATGCATGAAAGCTGCAGTTTCCAGCTGTCTCATGATTTTTATAGTAGAATGAGTAATTTGTATTTTGGTTTCCCTTTTGCTCTTTCTATTTTGTTTTACAAAACATTGTAGCTGGAACTTGCATGCCCATTGGCTCCAGCTGGACAAAAGTGACTGAAGGGGAAAATTTTGTTAATAGTTGTAGGAAAAGAGGTGGTAAGAAGCATAGAAAAGCAAAGGCTAATTGTTGAAATCACAAGAATTCATGCCCCTTGTCCTGAGAACAGATATGTGGCTGGGTTGTGTCTTGAAGAGCAGTGTCTTGTTTTGAGTAATGCCTCTTACTTCCCTCTTAGACCTCCCTCCTAAAACCTTGTTCCAGATCACAAATCATTCACAATTGAGAGAGCAGAAGCCCAGAATATCAAAGACTTCTATTTGACTGATGGATTGATCATGAGTGCAGTTCTTAGGGGCATGGTCTTTATCAGATGGAACAAGATTCTAGGTTGTAAGTTATGAACTTCTGCATTTGCAGTCATGTTCTCCATTTCAAGTAGAAATTAGACGGAGTTAGAAATTAGTAGAAATTTAACAACCCAAGTTGCTAGCTAGCTAAAAGTGGCATAACCAGGTGCCACGCTTTTGTTTCTGTTATATAAAGAAGTCAGAATGTCTTTTCGGTTTGTGAATTGGACAGTGTGATTGACTGGTGTAGCGCATTGGCTCTGGAAACTTGCTAAAGACACTGTATCAGAGTGTGTATCTGAAGTATCCATTCTGCTCCTTGTCTGGCAGCAGGAAGAAAAATCTCAGTATCACTCTTACTTCTTTTTATTTTGGGGAGAAGTTGTGCACCTTTCTTCTAATCTTTTCTTCCTCCACCTTTTACAAGATCTTGGTTTTGTCTTTGGTACTCTTAAGACATCTCCCAGCAAATCTCTCTTGTTGTAGGTATTGCAGGTCCACTGTCAGGTTACCCATACTGTGTCTCATAAGCAAAATAAATTATGCTTCTTTAGTCTTGAAATATAGGGAAGATTTTGCATCCTTGTTTTATTTTTTTCCAGAAAAAATTGAATCTTTCAATATACTTTTTAAACTTCAGAGCTTAGAGCTAAGTGTGATCAAGTTCTAGTATATTGATATATCTAGTATGTCTATATAAACTGGTAATAACACTTTACTGTTTCTTGGTATCATTCTGACCATGTGCTTGAGCATTTGCTGTTATAGCCTTTGCCTGACTTTTGATATCAATGTTTTAATGTTGTCTTTTTCTGGAATAAATGATCTGCATCTGAGTGAGATGAAACTCACATAATTGTGGATTACCCATTGAAAGTCCCATTTTACAATGCTTACATGTCAACATTAGAGGTTTACTCCTTTTCCCTTTTTATCAATTCTTACTCTTTGCTTGGGAGAAAGCAGAGAATACAGCAAGAATGCCTTATCTGTGTTGAAAGCAGGTCTTTATAAATGAAAAATAAGTGTCAATTTCCCCTAAATTCTATTATTTCATGAATTCCATTCCTTAAATACTGAAAGTAAAGTTCAAAATGTTAACATGGTGGTATGATTAGGATGCTTTTGATGAATGTGGTTTGTATGAGGCTGGGCTCCCATTCAGAGTCAATTAATCAGTGCCCAGTAAGTTTTCTAAGTAAACGTCATTAAAGATTGCATTTACAGAGAATGTATTTGTGTTCTCTAAATAATCATGTCATACTCTTTGGATAGTATTCTTATGTAATATCAAAAATTACAGAGAAAAGAAATCTTTAAAAATGCAAATTTTCCTACAAATGTGCAGGAGGCAGCATCCATCTGAGCAGTGATGTTGAAACCAATTTATTAATCCAGTCCTATGTCAAAATACTTACACAGTGTTGAATATAATAAAATTCTGACTATGATTAGGAGCAGAGTTCTTCCGAATTGCCCCAGAGCAAAAAGGAAAAAAAAAAAAAAAAAAAAAAAAAAAAAAAATACTAAAATACTGACATGCTGTCTACATAGGAAGTAGCGTATTTTATACATAGGAAGTAGTGAATATATTTTATATTCATTCAGACAGAAATTGCAAAAATTTCTATGTCATTGCAAAGCACCTGTGTGAGCAGTTAAAATTAATTCACAGGAGTAACTTGTATGTGGAGTCACTCACTTACATAAAGCATTTTCAAGACCTGGCCCAGACTATAAGTTTCTATCAACAAACTTAAAATACCTTGTCACTGTGGTATCTCCAGTATGGAGTATACATCAGATACACAATCAAATTGTATTTCACATTTGAAATACATTTTAAATATTTTCCTTTGCTATAAATTTCTCCAGTACAATGTTTTTTCTGATGAAATCTGAGAAGATCTCTTTAATTGTGTAGTATTGTGTTTCAGTAATTCAAGTCATGGTGCAGGTGGTACATGCAGTTTACTGATGTTAGAGATAGTATTTAAACAACTCCATGCTCAGATGTAGTATATCAAAAGTTTTTAAATTGAGGGTGACAGAAACTGGTGCTGCGCTTTCATGTTATCCAACAATGTGGAAGAATTTTGACATGCAGCAGGAATTATCAAACTACACCAGTTTTACTGTCTAACTTCATTTGACATGCATTTCAAAGATATTTCAAAATTATTACGTTGTATACAGTCTAACAGTTGGAGAGTTTACTTTCCTTATGGAACATTTTAATAAAGTCTGATACAAGGGAGCTTGTGATCTCAAAACATTACATAAAGCTGATATATATTTTTGTAAATCTTCTTTTATGTTTAATTTTCAAGTCATGTAGAAGCTGTAGTTTCTACAGGAGCTGTTACTATAAAAGTGAAGCATGCTGCTACTAACCAGCCCACATTATTTTGCAAGCACACTTCTTCCATTGATACAGGAAGAGACTGGCCTAGAAATACAGAAAATTGCTCTAGCTCATCAGCATTTTGTGTACATATAATAGGTAAAATTGGAAAACAAAGGTAACAGTAGGAAGTCCAGAGTAGTATGTTGATACATGAGAAATTATATGATCTGTGCAAGCTTAAGATTGGTTGTAGAATATTTACTGCTTTGTTGCTTTTTGATAGAAAAGCCATGCAAAGTTTCTTTGAATCTCTTTGTTGTTTTGCTTAATACTGATGTGACTCAAAGAGCATAGGGATAAGCATAGATATGAGCACCTTTTAATAGGGTAAAAACGGTATGTAATTTAAAATTTTCTGTGACTACTTGCATTTGTTCAGGATTCTGACATCTGGGGCCCATAGGGCTTGATTTACTTCTGTAGTTGTCTGAATGTATATGTCCTATAAAAGAAATGAGGATTTCGAAACTTAAGAAAATTAATTTAATTACAAAAATTACTGTAAAGAATAACAATTGAAAGTTAGTTATATTAAAAATTCCTACTTGAAAGCGGCTTCCTGGGTTTTTAATTTAAACTTTAATTTTTATTTTTGTTTGTTTAATTATTGTGAAGCATTTCCCTACAATTTTAGCCAGCATAAGGTATTTTATGTCAGTGATGCCTCCTTCTGCCTGAGTACCGAGAGCGTTACTGTGCGGGGATTTGCAGAGGGTACCTCAGCAGAACATCACTTCATAATTGTCTGACCAAACAGCGAGTGATGGTTTGGTGTTTGCCATGCTTATCTGCAGCAATAACAAAGGATTAAAAGCTTCCTTGCCCCTGTGTTACAGTCCTCGTTGTTTCCCTGCTGGCTCGCACAGGCGAGAGAGATGTTTATACCGAGCACGGAGCTCAGCAGAGGCTGGAGGAGGGAGCTGCTAAGTAAGAAGTCAATATATGTCTCATATAAGGAAAAGCAGCGTCCTGTGCCAGAGCCATTTCTGTTAAACAGAAGCCTATGGGGGAAGGATTATGACGTGTGATTGAGACACCTGTTGAGAAAATAGGCAAGTATTGACAAGTCTGACTCATGACTGAGTGACTGCTCTGCTAGTCTTCACATGATCCCCACCGAGAGTGAGCCTCGACCGCCTGCTAAACAAGGGCTGTTTGAAGTTTCTTTTTAACATTTCCAAGACGTTAATTCAGCAGGACATCTCCACTGGGGTTCTCGATGTCACCAAATCAGCAGCTGTTGAAATCCATTCACTTCAGCATGAAATGTTTGCATAAGTTTTTTTCTTTTTTTCTTTTATTTGTGACAACAGCAAAGTAAATAAAACCCTAAAAATCCTGCACTACTCAACTTGTAGATGTGTGAGAACAGCTTCTGGTCGCAATTGTAGCTGCTAAGACAAAATATTTATTTGTAGAGAACAATGACAATCTGAGTAGTTTATTCTGATACAGAAAAAGTACTGATTTTAATAGATATTTCTGTCACATTTTTCTAGGTAAACATTCAGTTAATTTTTGTGCCAGCTGTCGAACTTGTGCGAAAAGTGTTTTGAAATGGAATCGTCTTTGTTTTTCAATTCAAAAAAATGTTAAAAGTCTAAAAGCAAATGTTTCCTATTCTTTCCAGTCAGTAAATGAAACGCGGTTTTTCGTGTAGGAAAACATTTCTATCTGACTCACATTTCCCTGAGAAAACAGCTTGTATCATAGAATTAGTTTAGTTTGAAGGGGAAACAGAACAAGGCAAGACATGTAAACATATTACAAAGCTTACTTTGATATTTAAATGCTTTTTTTTTTTTTTTTCATTTCCTGGCCATCTGAAAAAAGGTGTGGTTGGTGAATGTAGTCAATTGTAAATAGAAACTCTGTATTTTCAGTCAGCTTTATTGTTAAACCCAAGAACTGCTGACCACATATGAAGACTCCCCGTTTGAGCCATCCTTCCTCTGTTTATTAAATCTGTTAAGACTTAAGTGTATTTTTACAAGTTCATTAATGTATTCCATTCTCTCTGATGTATTTTTTCCCACTATTATCAGATTTCATTATATGGGAGGAATTATCAGATCAACCCATTATACAGCCGAGCAGCGTTAAGTCTGATTGGAATTTGGGCTTCCCTCCGTTTACAGGGGGAATATTGTGTAAATCAGACTCTCGGGTTTCAGTGGGAGGCACAGGGCTGCACAGCATCCATTTGTCAAGTTGATTGCACCTCAGCGAGGCTGCATTAGCTTGTCTTTGAACAGAAGTGAAATCCTATGCGAAGCTCCCCTTTCTGTCATTTACACTAACATCCATCCTCTTAAACCAAGGCCTCAGAGAAAAAACAAAGTGATGGCACAATATAATCAGTCACTCAGGTTGTCTGTCATCTGTTTTCTTAAGGAAATGACTTTTAAGTTAGTGGAGCAGAAAATTGAAGAAAATTAGCAGAAGGTTGTTGTAGAAGCAGGAGGAATTTTTAAAAATTACAGATGTACAGAGAGAAGCTCTATTGCATAGAGCCAAGAGAAATGCAATTGATTCTGGTTTTTGGTTCAGTGCTATTATAATGCCAGCATACCCAATATGCAATAATTCAACTTTTAATGAGTCTTTATTCATAAACTTGAATTGGGCTGTAAACGCACAATAAAAAGCTGGTATGCACATTTTCAGCTTTTATATCAGTGGCTGTGTTTTATGATGCTGAATACTCCAGTAATTCGCACTCTTTTCCATGTGTCAGGAAAGCTGCCTACATATCTCAGAAACGTTAAGCTGGAAAGGCTGTTGTAAACAGCTCTGGGAAGAGACTTGTAAGTTTATTGAAAGTCAGAGAACTGGCTTTTTACCTGATGAAAATGGCAGCAGTAAATAACAATAATTACTCAGACCAACGCACAGTGAAACTTGCGTAGTACAACTGTGGCTGTTGCTACAGGGTTAGAGGTGTAAATGAAGAGAAGATAAAGACACACATTTTGCATAAAGTAAAAAGCACCACATTTTAATATACTTCTTTTCCTCCCATCATCCTAAACTCTTCTGTCTGCTTTGGAGGTAAGTTTTTAATTAGGGGTACTTTGGTTTCACTTCAATCACTAAGAGAGTCAGTTTGTCATGTGTATCTTAAGGGAACATTTTTCAGTGTGGTATTTTTTAAAGGAGGATTATGTATGCCTATTTTAAGTTAGAGCAAAATAACACATTCTTAGTTTAAAATAAAAACAGTGAGTTCTTGCAACAAACTGGTGTGAATTTTGAATTTATTTAGTTATTTTGAAATAGATACGCCTTCTAACAGCTTATCATGTAGTAAGTGACTAGCATCTGTCAAATGTGCTTCTTTCTTTTCTCCCTTTTTCATTCTGCCCAAGGGAAAATTGCATGTGGTCTTTATTTGTTTATATTATGAAAATATAGTAGTTTAAGTCTTACAGTGCAGTAATAGAAATATTACTGATCTTGGGTGAGAAACCTCTTTTAATATTTCTTTTTCCCCATTTTTTTCCACTAGAGACAGGGGCACAAAATCTCACAAAACAAGTCAGGTTATTAAATTGCTCTTTCTTAACACTCCTTGGAAATGTAAAAAAAGGTTGCTATTTTCAATACTATGCATAACGTATTCCTATAACTTTCATGAATAACTGTAGATTGCAGCTAGTTAATTTTTCAGTCACTAAGTATTAGGATTTGTCATGTGCCCTTGAAGAAAACTGAAATTGGCTTGACAATCTCGAATACATTTAAATTTGAATAGTTTTACTCAAAGACAGTCAGATATATAAGAATCCGCAGGATCAGATCATAAGTGAATCCATTTTTCTCTTCAAAATAAATCTTAAACCATTTCTGAAAGAAAGTCCTTTTAAACTGAGAATGTGAAATTATGTAAAAAGTTACAGAAATATCAAGTGCACCACTCATGCAACTCACATTTCAATAAGATATATATTACTTAGGATGTGATACGAAGATGATAATGGTTACGTTTTGCACTACTTTTCCCTTTTATAACCTAATGTTAACATTTAGGAATTCAGGAACTTGAGAGCCCTGGAGATCAATCTTGATTAGTTTATTTTTCTTTGTTAAGATTTTGATAGCCTGGTAATGCTTTTGTTTGAAAGAGTATTCTTTACTTCCTCTTGTGGGGCATGAAATATTGTTATACCCAGCTCTTCCTCTGAAATAGTGGAAAACAATTTAGGTAACTGAATCTTTGATGAGGAGACCTGAGATTGAAAGTTCTGGCATTTAATTGCCCTTTTACTCATAATTCTTCTATGTTTAACCTCAAAGGTGATTAAAAAACTTACATCTTAATTGCATAGCCTCATTCAATCATTAGTACTTTGCCTTGCGGCAATTTATTACAACTTTATTTCCCTGAACCATCAATGAAGATGATGCTGAATTTTATATTAGCCAAATGTCCTTTTGAGATTAATGTGGTAATATAGATTTTATGCAAGCTTTTTCCACTTTAATATTTGTGTTATTAGATTGGGGTTATAGGTATAGTACAACTACTTGGGCAGTTTAGAGAATGCTGCATGTATTACCTGAAGAACTGATGCTGATTTTATTTGAAAATATGCATCTGCAAGAGGAAATAATAGCAGGACATTCTCTGATGTGCTTCTCTGTAGCTATTTTTACAGCTTGCTCACACAAGGTTTTCCCCTTTCAAGATAATAGTTGGACTCCCCTTGTGAGAAAGCACTGGGATCAGATGGGTGAGGAGGTGAGGATGTGGGTGCTGTGCCACAAATGCCATTGTTAATGTTGTGCAAGTCACTGTAAATTGCACTTATCTTTCACAGTGGTCTTTTGGAGGTTCCTATGTTCTTAAAATTTTGAAGGGTTTCAGCTGTTAGGGCTATGAAATACCAAAATCCCTTGTGTCAGTTAGAAGTCACCTTGAGCATGTTTTGTGTTATGTTCTTTAATTCATTTTGGATAGATATTTAAATATGACAGGTAGAAAGCATGGAGACACTTATGCTACTCCACATAACTTCCATAATTTGAAAATTCACAGCTTTTCCATACCATTCTCAGATTAGAACTGGCAGCTACTGGCATCCACTTTATAAGCATTTCTGCTTGCTCAGACCTCAGGGAGATTTCAGTGGATGAGGCTGGTTTGGTGAACGCTTCAAGCGAGGTGTGCTGACACCAGTGCCAAAAGCACTGTCCTGCCTTTCCGTCACTCCTGACTTCTCATTCCTGACCCTCTACCACACTAGCCTTTGAGCTATCACAGCTGTTTATCCTACAAGCAGTGAGGGAGAGGAGGCTGGGGGAGGACAGGACTGCTGCCATCACTCACTGCTCTGATACAACCAGCAGAAGTGTGGGTTTGGCTGCAGACTCTGGAGCCAGATGAGTAGGGTATGTAAGCAAACCAGAAGGGTCTCCCAGCATTCCAGAAATGCGAATTTGTAAAGTACTGTGGAACTTGGTGAGTGTTACGTCCTTTCTCTAAGGAATGGGTAAGTTCATGCTAGCAGTTCTAACAGTAGCAGCCTCCACCCTAAACTCTAGCATATTTCATCTCCTGAAACAAAAACCTTAAGTGAAGATGCTCAGGCACTTAATTCAAGTGGAAGAAGGGTATGACTGGATATTAAATTAATTTCAGTGGAAATTGCATATTTCTGGAAGACTAGGGCAAAAGCAGAAGAAAGAAAAAAGCAGAAAAAATAGCATACCAGAAGACGCAAAGGAGGAAGAGAGTGTGAAAATAAGAAAAAATTAGATAATCACCATGACAGTCCTACAAAGGTCTTAGTGCTGGTTGAAAAGAAGGGAAGGCAAGGATTTTTTTTTGTTGTTGTATATCTCCTGCATTGAAGGAAATAGGAGTAAAATTGGGGGTGGGTGATTTTGGAGGTGTTTTTTTAACTAGATATGCCTAAAAGATGCTTGACTTCATAATTTTCTCCTCCTAATAGAAACAGCCCTCAGGGCCTCAAACTTTGGCTAATCATTTAGGTCAAAAGGGTAATAATAATGTAGAAGACCATGAATTAGAAGTGTACCCTGGGGAAAACTTGACCCAATGCAGAAGTAGAAAATAACCATACAAAACTCTGTAATGGGATCCTCTGAAGCTGAATGGGAAAATGAGGGCTCATACAAATATGCCCACCATCTAATATGAAACATAACTCCAGAAGTATGTATTTTTATTCCCTCTTACGAGTGAAACCACAGTGGAGTTACTGTAACACTGAGGCTGAACTAATCCCATCACAGGATCAGATCTTGGTAATAAATAGTTCCAGGTGTGATCCAAGGATTAGGAATGTTTAGATTTTTTTAAACTGAAAGGTGTAGAGTTTTTTTAAGTCTTTCCACTGAGAAGGGAGGATTGTGTGAGGTGTGAAACTCCTGTCTCTCAAAAGACAGACCTGCCTATTGCATATCCTTTTTTACTGGTATATCTATCTCAAATACTTTACCAAGAAAGCTAATATTATTCTGCATATGTTATCAATGGGGAAAGGAGGGATGAAGATGCTCAGCATCTTGCTGGAAGTTAGCCACCATGGTGCTGGCAAACCTGGAAGTATAAGCACTGTCCCAGTGCTCTGTTTCATGGGTTCTGCTGTCTACCAGGTCGTTCTATAAATCTGCCATTTTATTTATTGTGAAACTTCGGGTTTGTGATGGGACATGTTTGGAAAAGAGCAGCTCTTGAATATGCCCATCTTGAGCGTGGCATTACACAGGGATGGAGTGAACATGTATGTAAATACAGTGCCATACAACACATGCATGAAGGACCACACTAAGGCTACGTATGCAATCTCATAGCCAGTGCCTTCATGCTTCTCAGTCTTGAAGGTGTGAAATAGGCTACACTTGCATGTGAGGTTGTTAGTGTCAGTTCCTTTCCACAGGCTGTGGCTGTATTGGCAGCAGATAGATGGCATAGCAGCAGGTAGTGGTGATTATCTCAGACACATAATTTGGATAAGTTTGTAGCTGAAAAAGGAGCTGCCAAGAGCTGTCTCTGTGGTCACACTAAACATTTATATCGGTTTCTGTAGCATCATCCCTCCCCAGAATTTATGCAATGGTATATAACCATTTATACAACCCCATGCAGCACTACAGGCTTGGGGAGGAGTGACTTGAGAGCTGCTCAGCAGGAAGGGACCTGGGAGTGCTGGTTGACAGGCAGCTGAATGTGAGCCAGCAAGTGTGCCCAGGTGGCCAAGAAAACCAATGGCATCCTGGCCTGTATCAGGAACAGCGTGGCCAGCAGGACCAGGACAGTGATTGTGCCCCTGTACTCAGCACTGGTTGAGGCCAGACTTGAATCCTGTGTTCAGTTTTGGGCCCCTCATTTCAAAGAGGATATTGAGGTGCTGGAGCAAGTCCGGAGAAGGGCAGTGCAGCTGGTGAAGGGTCTGGAGCACAAGCCCTGTGAGGAACAGCTGAGAGAACTGGGGGTTCTTTGATCTGAAGAAGGTAGAAAAGAGATTGTAGTGAGGCTGAAGTTGGTGTCTTCTGCCATGTCTCAAATGAAAGGATGAGAGGAAAGGACCTTAAGTTGCATCAGGGGAGGTTTAGATTTGAAATTAGGAAAAACATCTCGCTGAAAGAGTGGTTAGGCCTTGGAATAGTCTGCTCAGGGAGGTGGTGGAGTCATCATCTCTGGAAATGTTCTTATGGTATCTGGATGTGGCACTTGGGGTGTGGTTTGGGGGTGATTATGTTGGTGGTGGAATGATGGTTGGATTACGTAAACCCTGTCAATCCTGTGATTCTGTATCAGACCATTAGGTAAGTGGTCATTTCTACTCCTTATTTTCCATGTGTGCATTCCACTTACTGGCAGGATTAAAACAGTTTGGGACCTGGAGCCCAAATCCTTATCCCTCTAATCCAGAAAGATCAGAAGGCAAAGAAAGCATGGTGAAATAGAAAGAGTGCAGAGATGACTGCATCTCTGCATCCACACTGGCACTTATGGGGAGAAAGCAAGCAGGTGCTGGAGATCTGTGCAAAGAAAAGAATCACCAGTAGGCATCAATTATAGGGCCTCAGACTATGCTTTCCTTCAATGTATGCTGCTGAGCAGAGGCCCTGAGCCAGGGACGAAGTGTTCTGGGACATGTCCTCTGCAATACTTTTAGATTTCTTGAATAATTCACAAAGTTTTTGGACACCTTTCCACCAAACACACACAAAGCCAATTGTGCTATAGAAGAGACTTTGAGAAACTCTGGAAGGAAAGCAGCTTACTTCTTCACCCTTTATATAGGCATTTTAGAGCAGATTGCATTATTCTCTATTTTGAGAGAATGACAAAGCTGAACATGTAGCATTTCCAGAGTTGATATGCTTTAGTAATTTATTTTGTATCTTCATGGGAGTTACTGCCTTATTTACATTGTAATAGTAATAGTCATGTTCATGTTCTTCATATAGGTTCTTCATTGCCTTTGATTTGGAACAATACCAATTCCTATACCAAATGAAGAAAACTGAGTACTTAATGATTTAATTACTTGTGTTCTTTGCAAGAATAATTAAAGGGTCATGCCAAAATCTTATCAGAGCATGACTATTTAGCATGCCAAGACTGAAGCTATTTAGGTGGCATACTAATGACTTATTTGCTGACAAGATTCACTTTCAGAATCTCTCTCTTCACTCTTTCACTATTGATAGAAGTGTAAAAAGTGTAGTTATCAAAATGCATTTGTGGGAAGAAAGAATAAATTTTCAAGTGACTTGTGATTAGAGATGCTTCAGTTTTGAAAAAAAATCATCAGAGAAACTGATTTTTCAGAACCAAGCAAATATTTTCTGAAAAATCAAGGTATGGGTAGGTTTTTGAATGAATCAGCACTGGCACAGCTACTTATGGTAATCCTTCTCTAAATCTTCACCATAAGTTTTTTGGACCCTAGTTACTTATCTACAACACCACTTTAATCTGTAAGTATTAGCTTGTTTCAGAAGTGTTGCAGCTGAATAGGAAAAACTGGTGGTTAAATTTTTCTGAAGAGTTAAACAGTCCAAGACACTGTAAAATTACTGTAGTCCTTACATGCGTTAAAAAATAGATCCTCTATTTGCCATTAGATCTTCTTAAGCCACAAACATCTACCTGGTTATTTTTCATAAATGTTTTCTCTTTAAAATTAATTAATCCTTTCCCAAGCAATAGATTTAGCCATTTCCAGTAAAACACAGTTTTGAATGTTGCATATACCTTGACCTAAAGAGTTAATCCACAGCTTTCCTTGAAGTATATACTCACAAACATTGGTCTTTTGTGGAAGAGACTTTAAAGGACCTATCTGTAGATGCTTGAAGGAACAACCATTTGCTAAAATAGTATTAAGACTTGCAGATTATGTTTAACATTTGAAATACATCAGTAGCACTAAGCCTGAGTGTCTCAGCACGTAACTAGTCCCAGAAAGAATTGGTGGTATCCCACAAAGTGCTGATCTTCAGCATTTTTAGTGCTTTGCAGAATTGATTTCTCAGTCCCAAGGCAATTGTCCATATCATGCAAGTGCTGCATACTATTATAGTTAGAAGCCTCCGCTTGAGAGTAATCCAAGAAAAAATGCCAGTGTATTGTTTCCAAGTTCTTTTTGTGAAATATTTGGCTCCAATGCATAGCTAATTTACAAAAAGCCCTTTGAAAGTCTCTCTTTAGAAAAATACGTATTTTTTATATGTGCATAGTTCATTTTTAAACCAAATCTAGCTAAAAATTGCCACATAAGCTGTTTTTCAATAGAGGGCAAATAGCCATATTTTTGTGTCTCCACAGAAGGAATACATTTATATTTTTAAAATATAAGTATTTGAGTAGCCATATAAAATAAGCAACATGAAGGTGCCATATTGAATTCATTAAGATTTCTCTCTCATATGTAACCCCAAGTATCTAGATCCTTATAATTTTATTGGCAGAGGGAACAAGTACATGACTTGACAGATCAGCTGGGCTATGAATAGCTAAACATTAACAGACTTCCAAGCTCATGTTTTGGTTTGGGTTTCTGCCTTCAGTGTAGGCTGTGAAGTCCCCACTGATGATACCATCTCCAGACCATATTTAGCAGACATATTTTGCCTGTCCTGTTATCACCCCACCAAAGCCAGGAGATGGAGTATCCTTTGATCCCTGGTCCCTTTGACTGTTCACTGCTCAGCTTCCTTGCTGCTCTTTGTTCTCTAGGGCATAACTTCAAGTTCAGTTCCACAACACATTTGCTGGACTGTGGAGCTGCCAGGCCCTAGGAAGCTGTGATTCCTGTGGCTGTTGCTGTCCCAAGGATCAGTGGGCTCAAAGAAAACCAAAAGCAAAGAACAGGTCATGGATTCGGTCTTCTTCTCCTTTGATATAAGTAATTACTAGGAAGCAAAACTTAACTTTCACTTCATAACCAGAAATTAGTACCATTTTTGTTTGACATAGTGACATCTTAAATTGTTAAAGGGAGCCCTTGGTGGCTCTCAGGGATTAGCAGGGGGAAATATTTCACTTGCAGGTCAGCTGCACCGATCTGTCCCGGGGCAGGGGTGATTGACAGCTGTTCCAATGCAATGTCTGCGGGAGGCCCTGTGCAGGAAGCTGCAGGTTTGGGGCTGGGTGGGCAGGTGTCAGCACTGCAGTCCCACGCTGCCAGAATTAGTAATCTCTGCCGGCAGTGCCATGACGGCTGCAGGCACCGCCTGGAAACCCAGTCTCGGGGTGAGACCTGGGGGCTTTCTGCTGCTGGGGCTGTGTCTGCATGGGGAAACTGTGAAATCCACACCTCGTACAAGCTCTCTGCCAGGATAAGGTTGCTCAAGTGGAGCAGAATTGCTCCTGTCCTGAATTGCTTTGTGCAGGCAGTTCTCTTTAAGCCTGAGCATCACGGTGTGGGGCAGCTCTGGAGAAAGCAAATGCCAAAGGGAAGGCTTTAATGCCCTTCCCTATTTCTGTCCTAGATTCCTTCCCACAAACCTGCATTTCACCAGGCTTTTTTCTTTACTGCTTCAGCTCCTTGCTACACTTTCCCATGCAAGCTTTTTTTCCTTGTAAATGATGTGAAGCAAATACCTAATGTTATCTTTAGTGCTGACACAAGAAAATTAGAGGAGGTTTATTATAGTGCTGTTCAGTATTCTTTCCAGAGAAAACTGCTGGTTAGGTCAATTTACTTGGCACTGTACACTGCTTTAATCTTAACTCGAGGCCTGCTATAGATGTACAGCAGCTGGGTCTAATGTCTTCATGCATGGTTGCAAGCAAGTCAGTTAATTTCTGTTTGTTGAGAGGTAGGAATCAAGCAAATTTTTCTCTGTTGAATGGAAACATTGTGGGGCTGGTAACAGGTGAATAAGCAATACTGGATAACAAAACAACCTGGAATTACTGTCTGAACTTTGAAGGGCTGGATTCCATAACAGAGAAGTCACAGTTTCATCTCCTTTAAAATGGTAGTAGTTTATCCCCAAACCTTCAGTTAGGAGAATTAAAAGGAAAACTACCTTGACAGACCTTGTTTGTGAGAAAACAAGTCACCGGTGAAGAAGCAAGTCCACTTGCAGTGCTGTAAGCTGCTAACAGGGGTGGTCAGTTTATTGCTAAACCTTTTTTCAGGGTACAAAAGCTAAACAAATTTCTCACCTGTCATGCTGAGGTCTGTTCAGGCTCTTGATGACCTCTTGGGTTATATTCATCAAGCTTGGTGACATATGTCCATAGAGGTAGCTCTGGCTGTGCAGACTGTGACCCATGGCCCAAGTTGCTGCCATTTTCTGTCAAGTTGTCAAAGACTGGAACTAAATTAATTGGATCTTTTGACTTGAAACAGGTATTTAGTGTTATAACCAGTCAAAGAGTTACTACTTAAAAATAGGTGCTAATAAAAATGTCTAGTGTTCTGATTAAATGTAAGATGTATGAGCTATGAGCCTGTGGCTCATCATATAGCCAATAAGCTTCTATCATACCAACTAATGGCAACCTTAAAATTAACTATAACTGTTCGTATATTTATAAAATAAAACTTTAGATAAAAAAGACAATAAATCTAAAGAGTAAAAAATAAAATCCAGGTCTTTCTTCTCACAGATGACATTGTGCTGTGGGCAAGGGGAGAGAGGGAGAAATTATCTTCTCAGTTTAACAGAATTCTTTTTTTTTGTTGTTGTTCCTGTGTCTGTATTCACAGACCCATAAAATTTTGGGTGTTAAAAGGAACCTTAAAAATTTTCTAATTCTACTCCCTCAGCCATGGATAGGGACATCTTCCACTAGATCCAGGCATTCAGAGTAGAAGAACATACTTCCAAGCACCATAATTTTTTCTAGCAAGACCTTCTTCATCTGTACAGCCTAGCTTCTCTCATTTAGTGCACAGGCATATATAAGAAGTGGGAAATCTCAGGCCAGGTGGGATGCCAAATTAACCCTTCTTACTCCCTAGTTGGCATTACTGCCGAAAGTCTCCATATTGTCAAATCACCAGCCGAGAGAAGCTGCATTTCAGAAACCTTTTACCAAAGAATCAATAAAAGGCTGTTAAAAAGGGCAACCTGCATGGGATAGAGAATAAGTAGAATTAATAATGTAATTTTCATAGAGTGTATCTCTGCTGTTAGTTGGAAGAACAGCTAAGATGCAAACATTAGTCTGATATTTCCTCTCAAGCTTGGCTGCCTAAAGCATTTTCCTGTAAAGTTCTGTGTTTACCTAAGCCCCTAGGGGAAAAGCTACCTTCCCCTCCCCTACCCCTAGTGGAGCTAATGACCCATGCCTGTTATCCTCCCAAAACTCTTGTTTCAGCAGAAATTAATCCACTTTCTTTGCCTGGCTCTAACACATGCCACCATGTTAAGCCAGGAAAATGAACCTACTTGCCCTTTTATGCTCGCTGGAGACTGACAGATAGGTGGCACTCCTTTGTATTTTCTTTAGTCATGATGTAGTTTGACACTAAAGCTAAACCAGCTTAATTGCTCACTGCTACCCCAAAGAGCCAGTCTCATCCCTTCCCTGACATCTTGTTCCCAACTGCATGACTGCCCTGTCTCCTTTGCACAGCACTTGTCCCCATGGTGACTCAGTTTAGAGTTCTAGACTTAGAAAAAAATGAACCCTATAAAATTATGTAAATAGAATTACAGCTCCCATTGGGAGTCAATCAGGTGCCCGTGGTGGTGGAAGTCTGGGGCAGGAGCACCTTCAAGGCCTGAGAGGGGAGAGATTGGACAGCCAGTTTTAGCAGTGACACGGTGCTAGGTCAGCTTAGCTGTCTTGCCAAACTAGCCTTGTATTCTGTGGAGGGTAGCATAACTGCACTATTCCACAATAAACCTGTGGTGAGTCAGCCTGTATAACTGAATTAACTTTCCCAGTGAATCGTGTTTCTAATGTAGTTCATTGGGCATGGCTGCACAGATCATCCATTAGTGGTGAAACTGGTGCATGTGCCTGACATGCCACCCCTTCTCTTGGTGCCACTCTTCAGTACTATAGGAAGGATGAGGTGGGAAAACTGACCAGTATTAAACATGATTTCATTTTTTCTGCCAAATTATTTGTAGGCTGGTCATGGGTATGTCCTGAAAGATAGTTGTAGCAGAATAATTAATAGGGCAACACAAGGGCTGAAAGGATGATGGAGGAGTGGAGAGAGAAGGAGCGAAGAACTGCTTAAGCAGATATTGGCATCAAAAGAAATGTCACTATAACCATGGCTGTGGTAAGGATTTAGCAAAGGTTTTCCTTTATCTAAAGTGTAAGGGACATTTACATTTGGAGCAGAAGGTCTGAGTTTAGCCGTATTGTCAGTGTGAATTGTGACAATCTCAAAGATTAGCAGGGTAAGGCAACTTGCTTCTTGTCAAAGGGGGTGCGACTTTGAGCCCTGAATATAGGGGAAGATAAAGCAGCTGTCTGGCCAAAACTGGCAGTAAGTTAGTTTTAGAAGGACCTGCTAGGATTAGATAACATATTCAGCATTTGTAGGTTACACAAGATGAATGGAAGAGCAAGGGACTGAGAGAAAGAGTAGCATTTTGCAGATATCACCTGTCTGAGAACATGCATTCCTCTGAAACATCAGACCTGGAGCAAACAGCCTGGGTAGATGACAGGACAAATCGGAACGTGCAAAAGACTGGATTTCTATACATAAACCTCCCTTGGCATCTAAAGGAGTTACACTGGAATCAGTCTAACTACAGCTCTGTATTTGCTGGTATCTTTCAATAAATGCTACTTCATAAAGACCTGTGGAGCCAATGTACTCTCAGATTCTCAGCAGGGGCTTACTGAAGCCAAAGGAGAATAATAGAAGAATCAATCCCACAGTATGACAGTGGTCTTTTACAAACAGCTTTGAAGCATTTGGATGTGTAATATTTTGTGATTGCATGTAAAGTTCTCTGATGTCTTTCAGAGAAACTTAAAATCTTGCCATATGCTTCAACCTTCTTTTTTTTGTGTCCGTGGGTTATGTGCAAATCTTTAGGGTGACTGCTAGAACATTTGTGAGCATATTGGATGCCTGCATGATTCAGGGAGCAACTAGAAATGTGCTCAGCATCCCACGCTCACTATAGCCCATTGAACCAGAGAGCTCTCAACACCTTGCCACAGCAGGCTCTTAACAAGTGGACTGCATTATGTTAACTTCCTTGGAAGGAAATCAAGTACTGCTCCCTCAATTTCGCCTGTGCCTTTCTGCCCAAATTTATAGGGGCTGACAGACTTTCTCTCAAGTAATTCTTTAGCACTACTTTGCTCCACAGTGTGTGAAGGAGGAAGTTTGTCATGGAGAGTGTCCTGAGACCCAGACCTATAGGGCATGTCACTGCCACCTCAGGTTCTCAGGAGAAGGCTAAAACCAGTTTGTGTCAGTGCTCCCCATTAGCTACCCTAATTTTCAGACAGAAACACGACTGTCACTTCGACTTAATTACATCATTTCCTAGCATACAATATTGTTCAGGTTTTGTTTTCTTGTCTGTGCTGTGTGTAAAGTCTTTATAACAAAACCTAAAATACTGGGTTTTTAGTAAATGAAAACTGGTCTTACACATTATTTCTTAAAGCCTTTCAAAACAGAGGCAGAGCGTCCTATATACAATTTTGTGTACTCCCTTAGTAAAAAACCCCGTTCATTTAATGTTAATTTTGAACAACTTTTTAGTCAGAATAGGATCACCTGAAGTATTTTTCATGTGTGTCTACAGAGTGCATGTTACAAACCTAGTACAAACCTAGTGTATTTCATGTGTGTAAATATGTTTTATTACTAAAGGTTTACTTTATGTACTGTGAGCCCCGATCTTTATTTTAGGACTTTGTTTTACTTCAAGTTGTCTCAGTTACTAAATTTGAGGCATACAGCTCCAATTCACAGCTCAGTCACCTTCTATTTAAAAAATATGTTTCACTTGTTTCCCCTGAAAAATTCTGAATTTCTAATTATCAAAGGGAGCTGTTTATCGTTGTTTGAGGTGTTTGTTTGACAAGCAGTCATGCAGAAATAGTGCAATGTGTAGGCTCCCAGTATAAATAGAAGCAATCATGATCCAAACTGCAGATAAGTAATTGGAATAATAAGTAGAAATAAAGACACTTTGTCAGTTTGCATTCCTTTTTCTGAAGCAGCTAGGGGCAAGTGCAGAAAGTGATCCTTATCTTTACTTTTTCTCCCAAAATAAGGATAAAATTGGATTTAAGAATAAGAGCTTACAATATGAATTTAGGTTTATGGAGGATGTATTCTAGACTGTCAAAAATAGTATGCCTACGGCAAATTTGCTTCTAAAGAAAAGAATGCAATAAAGCTTAGGGTTATACTGAAACTGAACTGCAATATATTATGAAATAGCTTGGTTCAGTAATTCCTGGATTGTTGCATTTGGATTTTCAGCCACTATGATTCTCTGCTGATTAAAAAAAATCCTCAGATAAATGCCAAGGACTAGTGAAATTAAGGGTCTAACTTTTTCTCCTGTTTGAACTTTTAAACCAAGAAGTAGATGATAATTTGCACTCACCAAAAACAGCATGGTGACCTGAAGCTATTTAATAACTTTTAAAGAGGTGATTGATGATGAAATTAGCCTCAGTGAAAAGTGACTATCATGCCTATGTAAGAGACAATGTCCAACTAAGAAAGCTCTGAAAAGCTGGTCCCTTTTCAGATGCTTTTCACTCTCTGAGGAAGGATCTAGAGGATGAGGTCAAAGGACTTATGTATGGTCTGTGCAGTGTCTAGCATGACTGAGGCAGCCTCAATGCTGCTCTGAATTACAGCAGAACAAACTGGTCTTCTGATCCTTCATTGTATCATCTACTGAACACAAAAGTCTTTTTGGAATATTCTTTGCTACAGGTTTGTAAATATTCTGGAACCAAAGAATAAGCAGATGCAATCCATTTTTTCTTGTACTGACAGTTCTTGTTTGTAGACTAGTTGTGGAAATAACTCCAGGACATCTGACATCTTATTCATATGAAATGTGTTGGCAAAATTTGTCATGAATCGATTCCACTTCTTCAAGTTTCTTTTTGCTTTTTTTTTTTTTTTTTCCTTTTCTGTGGGAGTATTTCTATTTTTTCAACCATTTTGGAATTTGGGAGTTTATTCATATCTCCTTAAGCGTATAATAGTTCAAGAAACACATAATCCCTTTCAGGCAACAGCTTTTATAGCATGTGGTGGGTGCCTCTGAATCAGCATCAAATGTTGGCATCTCCACTTCCTCCTTCATCAGAAGTAGTGAAGTTTCATCAGAATTAGAGAGGAAAAAATATTTCAAGAGAAGATAAAAAAATGGTGTTCCTTTCCTGAGGGGGAAAAAGCCCCAAACAACAGATTTAATATTAAATGGAAGAACACAAATCCACTTTTCAAAATCATCCTGTGTACTTCCTTCAAGCCTTACACATTAGAAACTAGATTTTTTTTTCACTGAGGATGGACATTGTTAATAAATAATAATGAGAATTGAATATGTTTTTTCGTAAACCAGAGCTCCTTTCCCTGAATATTTGTAATGTGATTTGATGTTTCTTCCATGTGTGGAAACCTTGGATTAGGAATTTCCTGTTTCTGGCAGGTCTAGAAAAAAACAAACTTCAGTAATATGTACAGCCAGATTAATAAAATGTCCACCAAGCTACTTTCTCCAACTTTCTGATTCATTTGATGTAACTACTGTCAAAAATATTTGAATTCACTATTTAGAAAATCACTTTTGGGCTCCTGAGGCTGGTACTCTGTCTGTCTCTCAGTCTCATACAGGGACAAGAAGCAGGTGCCAGGGAGGAGTCACCAAGGTGAGTGAACTACTCTGAGTCTGGTCCTGAAGAGTGCTGAAAGTCTGTGGTTGTTCTCCTGCCTGATGTTCACATCTCAGATAATTGCACTGTATCCAAATCTTCCCCCTCTGAACTTCTAATCGCATTGTTCAGCAATCTGAACTCTGGAAGAAATAATTCAAGAAAACACTTCGGGCAATGGAATGTAAAAAGGTCTCTGCTTGTAATGGGATCCCAGTAACACTTAAATTCATGGATAATCTTATTCTTTTTTCTTCTTTAACTGGATATTTATAAGATAGAAAATCTGCAGTGTTTCAGCTTTCAGGAGCTTAGTGGAAAGAGCCTATTATACTAGGTAGGTATTACCCTCATCTCTCTTGCCAACCTCCCTGGTTGAAATAACAGCCTGAGAAGAGGTCACTTTATATAAAATAATAACTGTGAGGGATCCATGGCTTTGCTCTTCCCAGATTATGAGCCCAGACACAAAAGTCTGACCAAAGCAATGGAGCCTTTACAAAACCTTTCCAGAGGAAGGGCTGGATGTCTAAGCTGTTTTCCCATCCCAACTCAGGGAAAGACTTTTGTGAGATCATATATCAACAAATAAACTTTTAGCTAAGCTATGGGAACAAAACCAAGTTATTTTGGCCAGTAATAACATCACAGTTGAGTGAGGATGATGCAGAAACATGAATTTTCAGATCTTAATTTTGTCTCATATTTCTGATACTCTTTGAAATTAACAGATGACATTCTATCTAATTTTTACTTTAACGTTATATCACATTTAAATTTTTCATCAGACACATAATTTCTCAGTGTGGAAATCAATATTCTGTGATAACTTAATTCCATTTCTGGATGCAGCAGACCTAGATTCCTTTCTACACTAAATGGAAACATAGTGCAGGGTATTTAATATCCTGTCATTGAGAGAGTGCAGGCTGCTACTATACAGTGAGTAGCATATAAGTATTTGAGTTTTGAAAATTAAAATGAGCTGATAAGTTAACAAGAGAGTAAGATATAGGTATAGCAATTGTTTTTAAATCTATGTAAGACCCACTCTAAATAATAATAAATAATTTGAATGTTTTGAACAATCTTTTTTAATGTAAAATGTACAACCAACCCTTCATGTCATTAATACTTTGAAATAATTGATTTTCAAATATTGAAGCAGGCAGAGCATGAAGCTTAAGACTGTGAGGCAATAAATACAAATCAGATTTGTGTAAAGATCTATATTTTAAAAAGGCAGTACAAGTTCAGTGAAGCACAGATTGTCTGAAAAAAAACAGCCTTTGTCCTGTGTGGAAAGAGTTCCATAATTTATTGTATGTATAGCTTTTATTTTCATGAAAGAAATCCAGTATTGCTTAAAGGAGGTGGACATTCATAGCTTTGTTAGTTATAACAATCTACAGTCTCAGCCTGTTGAATTTAGGATATAAAGCTGTTTTCAACTTTATATACTATATACCCAAATAAAGTTAACACGTACTTGGGCTACAGCAGATTGTAAACAATCCAACTACTTGCTTTCATAATCTGAATTCAGTGCCGATTATCGCTCCTTTGTTTCCAGTAGTGCACTGGGTCTGGCTGGAATGGAGTTAATTTTCTTCCTATCATCCTGTGTGAGGCTACAGCCATGATTTGTGACAAAACCAGTGTTGGTAACATGCCACTATTTAGCCACAGCTCGATGGTGCTTGCATAGAGGCAAGACCTTTTCTATCACAGTCTGCCCCAGTGCAAGCAGTTTGGATTGGGCAAGAGTTTGGGAGGGGATACAGCTGGAACAGGTGACCCTGACTGGCCAAGGAGATATTGCATTCTGTATAACATTATGTTCAGCAATAAAGCAGGGGGAGAATCCTTCCAAGACAACCATCACTTGGAAAGTGCTTGGCTGTGCATCGGTCTGCCAGTGTGAGGTGGTGAGTGATTGCCTTTACATCATGTGATTCTACCTTCTTTTTATTCATTTATTAAATGGTCTTTATCAACCCATGAGTTTTCTTCACTTTTGCTGCTCCAATTCTCTCCCCCATCTCACTGTGGGGAGAGGGAGTGAGAAGCTAGATAAGGCTTAGATACCAGTCAGATTAAATGCACCACTAATACTGGATGCTTTCAAATATTTCGGTTCAGCAGAATATGGTATTCTGGACTAACAAGGTGTGTAGTACTGAAAGCTCCCACCAGCTTCAACTTTGATATTGCTGTCAATAATCAGCTTTATTCTCACAGTATAACAAAGATGTGGGCTAAGTATTCCTTCCTTTTTTTTTTCTCATTTTTTAACTTTGTTGACATGGGCACGTATTTCACACTTTGATCTCATATGTATTTCTTAAACCTAATCTGCCAAGGAGGCGTGAAAAGTCCATGGATTTTGAGCATTCCATGTACTAGGATCAAAGTGGAGGGTCCATGTACCTTATCTACACAGAAGTTGGATAGCTTGGCCTGCAGCGTCCATATATAAATATCTTCATCTCAGTGCAATCATTAAGTTACTCAAAAACTGGAGACTAGGGCAGAAAATGTGACCTGGAATTTTATTATATATACAGCATTTCCTGAGTGACCTTGGGAAATCTCTTCTAGTACACAATAGACTGTATTGCTCCTTCTCTACGCTATACAGAAATAAACACTTCAGCATTATAGGTAGTATGTTCATCAGTGGTCTGGAAGTAAGCATAAAATAATATCTAGGTGATGTTTGCTGATAGCATGAAGGCCAGCAGAGTGTTAAATGGTGATAAGTTGTAGAATACAATGCAGTAAGCCTTGCTGACTCCACAAAGTGCATTCTGACTCAGCTAACTGCACACTTATTCATCAAGGAACAAGGAATCAAAGCCATACTGTCAGCACAGAGAATTTTGGCTTCTAATTAGCTGATCAGGGGTTGTATAGGATGGGCAATTGAGTAAGAAGTCCCACTGAGCACTTGAACATGAATGTAACATGAAAGTAATAGTATTTATGAGTTACGAGATACATCCTTGTATATGGCATTGGTCAAACTGATGCTAGAGGAATTACTCTAGTCCTGATGTCAGCATTTTTGAAGGGATATGGAAACACTGAAGTAAGTTCAGAAAACAGCCACAAAAACGTATTTGCTTGAGTAAGTGGGGAAAATACCTTCTGGTGAGAGACTTGGAAGCTCATTTGGTGTAATGTCCAAAGGAAAAAATTGGGAGCTGGCTTGATTCTTTAAGGAAAAATACTTAAAAAAAATTGGTTTTTCCTAAGGGACTCTTTAATCTACCTTAAAAGGACATAATAAGCACCACTAGCAAAAATCTGAAGGTACACAAATTCAGATGACAGAGAATAAGTTCTGAACAGAAAAATGCTTACCCATAAAAGAAGCTTCTAATTGTCCCTAGCAGGATAGGATTTTTTTGGTCAACACTCCAGGACAGCAGTATCATAAGAAGGCAGACTAGACCAACCCACGTTCCCTCCTGACTTTATGAACTAATGAACCTATGTGCTTTATAACTACAGAAGAGAACAGAAATCTCACAAACCTGTAACTCTCATCACTAGACCAAGTAGCACAGGCCAAGAAAATTTGTGCATGTTATCAGAGAGAGCACGGAGCTCAATTGAAGGAAGCATACTGGGGAGTGGTGCCAACTTGCTTTCATAGTGAGGTCTCAGGTGAAATCTGAGGAACTAATTCTACTACCTGTGAGTGCTTCCTTTTGTATTTGATGATTCTGTGTCTTTTCCACTTCTGTTTGGGGTTTTAAGTAGTGAATTCACTGGGCTTACATGGTGTTTCGGGCCTGTCTCTCTATCTCCTGCAGTTTCTAGCTATGATGAATTTCTCAAAATAGAGGGGAGGCCTGGCATCCAGCTCTGCTTAATGCAAACACAGCTCAGAAGTGCAGTTTTGCAAACGGTTTAAACCAACACAACTAGGCTAATTATTTAGCTTTTTTGCTGTTTTCTGGGGGGAAAGCAGGACAAGTTGTTTTTTAAATTCTTATATGTAGCTTAGGCCCTATCCTTACCTCTCTTGCTCAACGTTAATCCCACAATTCTTGTGGGATTGAAGAACAGACTTCCAAGAGACAAACACTGTCTTTCACTCTGGAGTTCTTTATCCATCTAACAAGTTACTTTTACAGTGCTACTACTTTTTCAGCATTGGGTGGTTTTTCCTTTTTTTAGTAAAAAAAATGATTAATACTTTCCTGTGGATACTTACCACAGCATATATTTCCTTACACAATATTTTCTGTTGGTAGAGTAAGCCTATTTTTACCCATATTTTATGACTCTATGAAAGCTTGCAAACTACAGAGAAAAAGTTAAAGAAGATCTCTCAGAAAAGTTTAGTTACTTCGCTATGGCTCCAAAGTTGTGTTCAAAGCCCATCCTGGAGTTGAACTGGCAGACAGTAACACAGTTTAAATATTTTCTGTGGGATACATCATTCAAGTAAAATTATGGACAAAGGTCTGATTTTTTAACTTATGGAAGAGTTCTCGCTTTCCAAAAGTCTCCTTGCTATCTACAAAAATATATATTATTTTGTATTGCCATCCCAAAGAAATGGATTTAAGGTAGGGAGTTTGCTTGTATCGTAGGGGAATTTGTCCTTAACCCACAGAATAATGTAGCCAGTAGTGAAGTCTGCCCCAGTGCAGGCATTTCTTTTCTTCCCCCCGTAATAATCAGAATCCGTTAGTAAGGTTTAGCATATCCCGATCGATCTCACTCGAGTTGTTATCTCTGTCCAGTTCTATTAGCACAAAACAGGGTTCTGCAGTGCACAAGGTGTCCTGACTCTCCCCTGCCCCAATTCTGTTTTTTTTGTTCCACATACACTAAAGAACCCCACAAGCTGATTTTAAGACATCTCTGCCACTCTGCAGAAATGAGCAGAATTTTTCACCACATGAACAGGTAATTTAATTCCATATTTTATAACTGCTGTAATTTACAACTATGATTTATAACTACTGTGCTGGAGTTATAATACTCAAAGCTTCCTCATAAACTCTAGTCACTAAAGCATCTTGCATACCTTTCAGATGCCTACAATGCTTCTAGGTTGGGTTAATTTTACGACTTTTTCTGTAGTGGAAGTACAGAGAGGCATTTCCAAAGGCTCATTCCTCCCGTCTGTTTATTTAGGAGAGGATAAATCATGCTCTAGAGATACCTGTCTCCTTCTGCACACAACAATGAACTTTGACTATGTGCTTGGTGAATTCAGGGCTAAGAGAATGGGTCCATCCCTTCATTACTAGCCAGACGTTTCTTATGCAACCAACAGTTTATTAGGGTTTTTATTAAAATAAAAGATACTGCTGCTTATGAAACTTTAGCTTTATAAATAGGTATGGTTCAAGTTTTTGCAAGAGCACCAGCAGTAGTGACTCATTCTGGCATTTGCAGACATTTTGCATGAAATGTTTATAGGAGACAACACCTCTGTAGATCAGATACCTCAAGACCTGGGTAAATGGCATGTTGTGCAAGGATCCTTCAGGATAGATTTTAGGAGTAGAGTTCTGAGCAGTCCAGTTCCCTGTAGTTATTCCTCTCCAATGAAAGTCAAGGGTTTTGTTAGCTTGAGGCTGGACACAGAAATCTTGCCATATTTAGCTCTAAGAGAATATGTGTTTCACTGGTAAAGGAGACAGTCATGAGGATGGCCTGAAACCAAAGGAAAAAAATGCTTCAAAGTGGAGGGACAATTTAAATTCTTAAAGCTCCACTTGTATTAGCTACTTCTTAGCTTCTAACGTATGAAAGCTTCTTGGCATGTGCCCTGCCTGGGGTCAAGTGGGACGTGGGAGAGATTGTGCTTGGATGTCTGGAGTACTACCACTTGGGGGGGGAAATGTGTAGCATTCCAACAGATATAATTAATGACAAGTGTTGTTGTCTTTCTCCTGTGCCATCCACCCAATGGCTGCCTGGTGCTGACCCCTTGCTGTCTCGCTGACCTCTCCAAAGTTTATTTTAAAAAGGCATCCTTGCTTTCCCAAACTTTTCAGCTAGGCTTCCCTTGGGCTTCTTGTTCAGTGCATGCCCACAGACTATGCCTGTGTCCACTGCTCAGTGATCAGACACAAGTGTTTCCATTAGAGGGATGATTAATGGAAACTTCCTTGGGAATGGGAAAGGGAGAAATGGATAATACAAGTCAAGAAACGTGTTAAAGCTGAACAAAGAAACTTTGTTTCTTTGTTTCAAAAATAACTTATTTTTTAAGTGTGCTGCAAATTGTCCTTACTCGCTTGGGTCCTGCCCATGTCAGTAAAATGCTGCAGTTGTTTCCACAAGGGTGGGCTTGAGAGAAGTTTGTGCTTTCAACCCGCTTTGTAGTGAGTGACCACATCAAATAATTCCATCGGCTGAACTGGCTTCTTTGTTGGCAGATTTAGTAGATATGAAGTTTAATGCTGCATAGTGCAGGTGTATGGAATTTGCTACAGCTAAATGCAAACTAATAAAACAATGACTGAAAAGTATAGAGGAATCCAAATTGGCTATTATGAGAGCACAGCTGTCAAGTTACTCCTTACTGGTAGCATTCTCCAAACAGAAAACTGCATGACTAAGTCCTTCATTTGCATGATGAGGATCACAGATTCTGTCTGAACTCAAGCTTCTCCTCACACTCTGCTCACCCTTTTCCAATTACAGGATATTAGAGGCAGAAACCTGTTTCTTCCATTCCCCTTAGACACCATGTTTAGCTCTTTGAATGTCCAAGGATAGGATCCACCGTGTCAGGCAAACCAACCTGAAGATTGAAGTGGCACAGCAGTGAAATGGGCACAGTGACTGATTTTTTCTGCTGAAGGAACTGGTAAAAAACATGAATTAGGGAGAGAGAGACTAATAAACTTGGGAGGAGACTAGAAGCTCTGAGCTGTTGCTTCCCAGGGAAAGCAGAAGGCCGGAGTTTCTAGCAGTACCAAGGAAGACCATCCATAGTGCTTTACGAGGAAGAAGCTTTGCTGTCTTCCAGGAGAAATTAGAGCTTTTGTTGCTTGCTCTTTTAGTCTAACGGTGTATTAAGAGCTTTGAAGAGGCCACAGTAGAAAATGTTACCTTCCCACAAAGCAAAGAGCATGGGTAGCAACTCTGCCTGCCAAACATTGCTGTTCATCAGAAACAAGCAGCTCTGAGTACTCGGTAAGCTGTTATGTAGCATGTGCACGTCATATTCTCTACCGAGTCAATTTTTCAAGGCTAAATCTTGATTCTCTTGCCAAATCAGAAAAACTGGGCAGTTGCACTGTAGTGGAGCAGGGAAACTGTTTCATGGGTCTGGAACTACTGTTTTCCAGGTCCGAAGCTCCTCTGCCATGTGTACAGAAGCAAATAAATTCATTCCATGTTTACCCCATCAGGCATGGATGTGCCTGTGCTGGCTGGAACCTCCACGTGCCTGTGCAAAGGGAAGGCCTGCCCCTCCCATGCATAGCAAAGACATTCTGCTTTTGTGACATCTGGGCCACTGCAGCTGTTGTAAGGAGGGGTTTGTTCTTTTTAGAAATTATTAGCCAAGTAAGCATGCTGTTTATTAAAATATTCAGTGTATGTTGTAAACTTGTAACTCTGATATAGAAAATACCAGCAAATTCTGAAATTTACTGAAGGCTTCTTCTTGTTCCTACTCCAGTGAAGGGTGAGAGTTTGATTGAACATGTGACTCCAAGACTGCATTTTCTGACTTTTTTATTTTGTCTTTGGAATTCTAAATAATTTATATTTAATTGTAAACATATTAAGTTAAAATTGCATATGGAAAATCATATAAAAATATTGGAGGAAATAATTTGTCTTTAGCTCTTCATATATGATGAGCTTTGATGGAATCATTGCAGTAGTTAAAACACAAGAGGACTAGTGATCATGAAGAACAGATAGAGTTTTTTTTCTTACGTTTCATCTAAAACACTGTTCATGTACAAGTGTGTTGGTAACTCAGTGTGCAGCTGCTGGTAACACTGATGCCAGTAAAACAGCTTTAGTCAGGCATGATATTGTAAATAACACCTGAAAAAGACTGAAAGTTAGCAATATATCAATCTAAGAAGCATATATGACTATATGAAAGAACAAACATTGTGTAAATTCTGCAGAACATAAGAATTTAAGTATGAGAATTTATTAATTTTAAGACAAAATATTTTGCCATCTTCTTAGTAAAGTGTTCTTTCACAGTCTGTTAAGTATAATAATTATTAGATTTTTTTTCTCCAAGATTGTTGAGTTCTTGTTGGCTACCATTTTTCATTTCTTCTCTTTATACAGAGATGTTGCAGCATTTGAATGATTGATATTCACTGTATTGCTAATTGTTGCACCCTTACTGGGGAAGACTAACAAACTTTGTCAGTTCATCACTGCTTCTTTTGTTTTCTTTTGTATGATTAATGCCCATTGTTGATACCAAGTTACAGTTCAGTCAATTGTGGAGTAGAAACAAGAATAAAATTAATGTTAGGGAAATATAAATTATTTACCAATTTGCAGGGCTGGCTGATTGTAATGAAGTGAGTTTCTTTAGTAAATACATTTGAAAATCAAATTCCTCTATGACATAGCTAGAAAGAAAGAATGCCAGAATATTTTAAAATGGGCTTGCATCATATCAGTAGCTCCTTATTTCAGTGAAACATTTTTTTAGCCTTGTGGAATCTAAAATGGGTAGAAACAGGGCAAAAAAAGGTTCCATCATAGACCCCACCTTCAGGGCAACTGGATTAGTCCGCTGTTTTAGCATCCTTAGTACTCTGTGTGAGCTCAGTCTCATGAAGCCTCACCTAAGGGGTGCACAGAAGTTTACACTTTCTAGGCCATCTCTACAGAAAGGGAGCTGGGCCCTTTCACATCTCTGCTAGACAGCCACATTTTGTTTTCAAGTCTAGTACAGTTTGCTTCCAGATGACAGGCAAGGAGCAAAACTACAGTTCTGAGGTAGAAATGTGGTCTACAGAGACACTGTAATTTACTGATAGGACAGAAAGGTTTTCAGCACTGGATCTTCTCTTTTGGTGAGTAGTCCATAGGAAAAAAAAAAAAAAAGCTGCTTTGCGTATATATTTCTTAAAATGAAGGAGAATGTGTCCACATAACAAATGAGGAGGACAAAATGATTTTTGTGGAGCAGGTTGAAATACAAAAAGCAGTGCAATCCATTAAGAAATATTTTCCTTTATGGTGGGTCCTAAGCTCATTTTTGTTTAGCTGAACGTGTTTTGCAGTATAGTAAAAACACACAAGAGAGTCTTTCTTTTGTATCCTTGGTTTGTATCCTTGTAGGGATTAAGTTAAGTTTTTCCTCTAAGTTTTAAAAAAGTTTTCCTCGTTTACAGGGAAAATGGATGGTGAGTATAAAAGTATTTCTTGCTGATGGCTCTTCCAGGGACAAGCTTTATTTTTTGTCAGAACCATTGTAGTACTATGCTTTGCAGACTGACATTGGTTTACATCACAGTTTGGATGATCTTCTCCAGTTATATAATCATAGACCAGAATGGGGAGTCTGTGGGTGGTTTTAAGAGATTTTCTAGGTTTCTTTGTTTCAGGAGTTTGGTGTCCAAACATTATATGATTTGTTTATACTGATTTCATTGTGAAGAAAAGAATAAGTCTGATCTCCTCTTTACTGTAACTTGATAGCGTGACAGTTATCTCAAGCATGGCTTCACTTAGGTGTTATTTGTGCTTGAGAAATATTACTGGCTAATAGGCATAATATTATGCATGTATTTTATCTGCTTCTGGGAGCAGCCTTAGAACTCTAGTGTTTCCTTCCTCCTCTGCTTTTATTGTTTATATGACAGCTAAAATTATTAAATTCTTGGAACTGAGACTGGACATAAAGTTTTACTCTCTACTATCATTTGACTTACATTAGTATTTTTTCTTTCATTCTGAGTGTGTTGATTTCAACTAACTTAATTGTACTCTGTGAGGGCACAGTAAAATTGCTTGTATCCTGATCCTGGAAACCCTCTCAAAGGGTTTGCATACATGTGCGGGATTATTGGATCATTTGCATGAAGAGAGCTTGACTAGTGAAGGGTTATTATTATTTATCTTAATAAAATCTTTTATTAAGATAGAGCTATATATTCATTAAAATGCCTTATACAGAAGAATGTTAAATGAAACAGCATCCTGAGGGCTTTTCTTCTTAGCTGTGGTTGGATAGTTGCTAGTGATTTCCATGCTTTACAGAGTAACATTTACTTACTCAGGAAACACGAACTCTTCCCACAGCCTTCAGGTGTTAACAATTACATGTCACAGGAGACTGTCTAAAAGCATGTGCAGCTATTTATCTACCTTCGCAGATAACCAGAGCCCTCACATAACAAAACCTTAAAATACTCAGGATTGCACGGAGAAAGTATGAGAAGGAGTATTATTGCATTCTACCTTTTAAAGAAATCCCTAAAAGCAAAAGTACTGGACTGCAATTCCTGCTTTCATCACTTCTGAATTTACTGCTAAAGTACCAATTAGATAAAGAACAGAAATTATCTAGGGAGCATAGGGTGATCCTCTGGACAGCTTAGTAACTGCTGTGATTCAGCTTGTGGAGTCAACGCCTCCCTTTCTTTGATCCATGTATGTTGACTTTTTTTTTTTTTTAGCAACAGCTGAATCTTCCCTGTTACTGATCCTGGAGGTTAGATTGTCACCTAGGAGGTAGGATATGTAGTTTGTTTACCTAAAGCTAAGAAATCTGAAATCTGTATGACTCTGGACAATGGTGCTCACGTCTGTGCCATTGACAAAAGGGATAAGAAGGAGAGTCTCACCTCCACCCACTTCTCTGCTGGTCACCTCAATGACAACAGCAAGCTGTGCTCTGGCCTCTCGGGGAGCTGAAGGAGCAGCTGTCTTCAGGAGAGGACTGTGCAATTGTAGACACCAGCTGACCAACCTTCAGGCCTCTGCCTGTGGTCCTGGCTTTGCAGATGAGCTCCAGTGAAGACCAGGAGTTCACCCCTAGGCTTGGAGCACCTCATCGCCTGCAGGTAGCTCCACACTCACCATGTAGCTTTCTCAGCTCATTCTTCAGAGAAACCTGTCTCTGATCTTAATGCTGAGTAAAAAAACTAAGTACTTAACTTTAGACCTTTGATTTTATTACAGGGACGTGCTGTTTAAAACTTCACTCTTACAGCACCTAATTTGTAAGCACCTGAATTTTTTTATTGAATCTAATCCTGACAGGTTATTTTGTAACTAGCAAGATTTTGAGTTAGCTCTTTTTGACAGCTGTAATTAATGAATTTTAATAATAGATGCTAGGATGAAATGATGAAATAGCCGTTAGCAGACCTTCCAGACTAAACCCCAGCTGTTCAGTAGAGTTTTTGGACATATATCTGTATTTTTGACTGTAGCTGTAAATGGAGGAAAAACAGGTCCACAGATGCAGAGCTCAGTTAATCAGAGACAAGGAATGTCCAATCTTCATTAGTGACCTACTAGTTGGAGAGGTTCCTGAATTTAAGTCCTTGAGGAAATCTGGTTCCTGCTGTCTCTCTTGAAGCACTTTTTGAAGTACACAGTACCCAACATAAACCATTCTTACCACACAAACACACAGGACAGCAATCATGGAGACGACTGAAGGTGCTTCTCTACTCTTTTTATCTTTCTACCTGTGCAGTAGCTGACAGAAGTAGGACTTTATGGCTAAAGCAAATCCAAGTGAACAAGGCCAGTTCCTACTTAAATCAACACATGAACAGCAATAGAAGCTGAATCTGGGGCTAGATTTGGCCTTTCCATTAAAAATGAGACATGCAAGCAGTAGAAAATAAAAAATAATCAGTTAAAAAGTACATCTATCACTTCACAAAATGCACGGGAGGGTAGCTGCTACTGATTTTCAGTGAGGACTAATCCTTCACCTCAAGACACGTTTGCTAAGAAATGCTTGAATTTGTGTGTAAAATAGCAGCACTGGAATAGGCAGGGGAAAATATGTATTATGAGGCTTTTCTGCAATGGTGTCATTTAACTTGACCACTGGAGTGATGAGCCACTGAAGGCAGATTAGTTTTTTATTTCACCTTAAGGAAATACCCAAATACTCTCACAGGATTTTGAGGTAAAAGGAGAAGCAATGAAGTCATATTACAGCTCCTGTACTGCAAAAAGGCAGGTCAAAATATTCAAGTTAAAAAAAAAAAAAAAAAAAAAAAAAAAGGGATATAAGCTTGAAAAGGCACAGGAGGGACAAAAATGGGGTTTGTTTTATTACTAGAAACCCAGAGTTTTTTCTTTCCTGCTTGTTGTATAAGAAAGGAAAATTTTGGGACACTTGAGAAGTATTCTCATACCTGAGATAGAGACCTGAGTCAGAGCATAAGGCCCAACTTCTCCCTTTTTTTACCAAGGAGCTGGATAATATACAGTTTTCATTTATCACTACATTCAGCAGCATCTTCCAGTTGTTCAGATAATGCCAGAATTCTCAGACCCAAATGGTAGTTTGGAATTTATACATCTAATCTAAATTTTTAAAAATCCAGAGGTAGAAGACCTCTTTTTAAAAATTAACCCTTTCATTTGCCTCCTTCTTTCTGTCAGAATATGTGATGCTTTCTGTACACTGGCTCTCAAAAAAACCTGGTTTTATTTTGCAGTTCACCTTTAATTCCAAGCACTGAGAACTGGGAATGCTGGACACTGTGGGCTAGTAAGGAATGTATAGGAGCTTAACAGCAGGAGCAGCAGACCCAGGTTAAAAATTCAGTGACCAGGAACAAATGTGCCTTTTATTTCATCTCCCAGCTAAAATCCTAGATACAGTTTATAGGCTTTAAACTTTCCTCATTTAGTAGAATAATCTAAGCTTAGTGTTTCTTCTTAATCACATCCACTTAAAAAGGGACATATATGACTCTATAAATTAAGCTAGCACAGAAGTATTCTTTGTTTAAAAGACTTGGAAATTGCTTGACAGTTAACTATTAAATGGCATCTAAAATACCTGGAATTTTCCCTGAAGGAGGTTATGCCTCTACTGAAAATGACAAAATCAAGTTTAAACCACAAGTGACGGAAATATAATTCTTGATTATCTCAAAGTCAGGAGCTAAGTGTATGTCTGAAAAATATTGAGCTGAAGTGTTTCTTCAAGGTGATACAGCAGCTTAATCGCAGGGTCACCTTCTTTTGAATAAAACAGATTTTTTTATCCCACAAAATGCATCAAGAGTGCAAGTATTTCTGTTCATTTTTAAATAAACTAGAAACCTGTTGAATTTTTCACATAGAGACAAATCAACAAGTATATAAATGTGGCACACCAAGCAGTCATTGGTGCAGTGGTTATATTTTGCACTTTTCTGTGATATTTTGACTGAAGAGTCTATCTTGGACCTAAAAATCCTTTTCTTAGAAGTCATACATTCTCATATAAAGCTTTTTCTTAATTTAGTATTTTTCTGAGGAATAATTTTGACCAGCTCTCCACTGGACTTCTAGTTGAATGTCAGATCCAGCCGCTCATGTGTCCCCCTAAATAAATATGTACAAATCTCCTCTTTGAGGAGCAGCAAGATCTGCAGCATCCTTGTAATACTGATGTAGTTCTTCTCAAATTTGGGGTCCTGACATAAAAAAAGGCTGGAATGAAGGATATGGTGTTGCGCATACCCAAGTGAAGGCAGGGAGCCAACAAAATGCTGTTGTAATTACAAGTGAACATTCTTGTATCATAAAACTGTAAAGAAAAAGCTATAAATCAGAGCTGGCCTGGTGGTCCCTGGCAGCAAAGAGCAAAAGATTTGAGCTCATTCCCTGAGCTCGCCAAGATTGGGATCCTCATGGCAGCAGCGGCTCATTCCAAGGGAAGGGCATTCCTCATGTCTCCTGAGTGATGGTCATGAAGCAGTGATTCTGGTGGGAGTCAGATCCAGGCTTCAGATCTGCTACTTCCTGGAGGAGTGGTAGACTGAAAAGTGCTGGCCATTGTGAAAAGTAAAGCAAGCTGTAAACCAGAGGAATTTTGTCTTCAAGAGAGTTTGTGTGTGTGTTTAGGAGCCTGCTGCTTTCAGCATTAGGCTTCCACTACTGTTCAGAACCCAGTATTGATTGGATCACTTGTGTACTTGAGGACGCAAGATTGTCCTTTAATTCAGGTAGTTAGTTTCACATTTCTGTACTCTCACTCATGACACCTAATCATGCTAAAATCTTTGTATAGACATTAGAAAAATGCAAAGAAATTAAGTAATACTGTCTAAACTGTCACTACTGAAGTTCCCATCACTAATGAACATGGACCCAAACTTAAGCTGCAGTTAGAAATGGGCTTTTCTTCTATTCTGGAATATTTTTCCTCTTTTCAGATGTCTCACAAGGATGTAACTATTTAAAAATCATTGATCTGTCTGGATAATTTACTAATTTCAAAAGTAATTGAGTAAGTAGCAGGAACGTAGGAAAACATGAAAACTGCTAGCATTGGGCAGTTTTCTAGAGACATTCTTTAATACAAACTGCATGTGTGAATATTTCCTGTCCCTCTGAAAGATGTGGCTTCATCTGAGCCTACATATACTGTTTGTGTTTGGAAAATAAGGTGATGTACTGTTGTTAAAATAAAGTAAAATAAAAAAAATTCCTAAGGGTGTGCAAGTGATTACATCAAAACAAACCCCAAATTGACAGCTGGACAAACAGTATTTGCACAGCAGTGGTAGTCAGCTACTAAGAATGCCCAATTTCCCATCAGACTGGTAAGAATTTATAATTAATATCACATTTGGGGAGTCTCCTGTAATAATACCACAGTTTAATATGCTAACTTGATTATGGAAGAGATAAAGGATAGTGGACAGAAATTCAGTATTTACCTCCCTTTTGATAGCAGTAAGAGAGCAAGACAGTGTTTTCCAGTATCAGCCCCTACACTGCTTTAAGAGGTGCAATCCTGAAAGGTGGGGGGCTCTTTCCCGAACAGATGTGACCCCCTTAAACTCTGATAAACTTCCCGAAAAGATGAGGGAAATTTGTACCGCACAGGATGTGCTCAGCACATTGAGGGATTGAGTTTGTAATGTCCCTGATAATTGTGGATACCTCATTGTAGGAGTCAGTTTTTATTTAAATTTTTTTAATAGGAGTATACACATCTGTCTTTATACCCAGCAGCTTTTCTGGCCCACAAGAAGTCCTCTGTGAATTTCCCCAACTGAGCTCAGTGGGATCTCTGTCAGCTGCAAGATTTATGTCATCTTTTTCAGTCCTGAGAACTGTTCCTTAAGCTTTTCACATCTGGATTTAATTGGAAAGACATTAAAAGACATTAAGTGTGCTGGAAAAGCATATTTTAGAGAAGATCTTTATAGACACTTCCATTAAGGGAGCTGGCGGTTGTAGGTTAAAATGGGATAAGGACAAGCCATCAACAGTTAGTAAAGACAAAATTATATTACAAACTACTTCAGATGAGAAGTTTGTCCTGTAGCTCTTGGGTCTGACTCTGCTTGCACTGAAATCAGCTTCAATTAGGAAAATGCGAAAAAAATGCCGAAAAAAATGCCAGCTAAAGCAGTGAAAGAATACTCTAAGATCAGAGTCAAAAACTTTTTCCTTTTGGAAACACTCAAATTTCAAATTACATGCCATATATGCTAAATAAAATGCTTTTAGCTGTCAATCTAGATTTGGTACTTTGTTGGACATATATGCATGCTTGTAAAATGAGACTTGGAGAATGAAGAGGGGGATTGGTCATTAGGGCTCTGAGGGTGCAAGTATCCTTCTCTAAATGCCAGTGTGCCAGCCACAGGAGTAGAGTTTCACAGAAGCAGAGATAGGATGCATATTTAGTACGTGGGCTTCATTACAGATGTTGTAATGCAAGAATCTACAGGCCTAAACTCCCCCATTGTTCCAGCTACAAATTCCTCCTTGAAGAAACCAATGGCCAATGATGCTTTGCATTAAGTGTAATCTATTGCTTTTGTCTTCAAAATTAAGTTTCTAGTCACGTTTAGACTGAAAAGTACTTAAAATTTAAGGTAATGGACTCAGTATGAGAGAACAAACATTCTTTCATTTGAAAATTGCTAAAACCAAGGAATCTGATATATAGGAAATTCTCCCATGTCTAAAGCAAAGTGTATGGTCTTTAGACATAAAAATATGTCAAGTTTAAAGAAAAAAAAGTAGTTTTGTTAAACATTGTGGGGAGAAAAGTACTATTTAGAATATTTCAGGAAAAAAAATATTTGCGAGAGGCTCTCACCAGTCATCTTCTCCTAAAAGGGAGACTTTTTCTCCACTATGTCATAAAAAATGTTTTGCATTGTTGGGAAGATGATAGCTTGATGAGTGATAGTGATAGGAATGAGGCATTTTAATTAAATGGCTGCAGTGCAGACTTCTAAAATTTTCTATCATTAAATACCTTCATTCAGAATCTCCCTCTTTCTATCTTAGCCTACAACAAAATGCATGTAAACTAGTAAAACTGAATCTTACTTTTATTGTCTGACCTTGGGCCACCTCTTTCTGTGCTCGCGTTCTCTCTCTTTGGTTTCCTTCTCTTTTAAAACACCATTAATTAAACTACCTCTGTTCCTTAGTGACACTTTGTCTCATGAAGAAGAAGATATTTGCAAGGAGAGCCAAAAAGTACCTAAACACTAGTGAGTGTGTTTTGCACGTTCAGTTTACTAAGTGAAAGAGTAACCATTTTGATGCATGTGTTGAGTAATACTTGGTAGCTTGAACTTGTTGTATACTGGTTTTGGTGTGGATATTTGGGAATTCATAAAAATCTTTTAATATCTTTTTTTTTTTGCCACTCTGTATGAGCAATTTCCTAAGGAAACCTCTTAAATAACAGAATAAATGCTTATAGCTCATTTATTTTGTTAAAAGAGTTCTAGCTATATCTACATTACTATGTGGGTCAAGGCCCATTCCCTCATGGGGAATAACACAGTTATTTATGTATTAATACCTATGTAGTGAAGGCAGTGGCACTGATATCAAAACCAGGATGGAGCTGTGGAGGTCAGATCAATGAAGAGGATTGTCTAACACAGAGTATTTTAGAAGACACTGTAAAGTCTTATGCAGTCAAGAATCTCAGTCCACTTATTTTAAATCAAGAGGTCAAAATCTTCTGCAATACATATAGGGTTAATGGCAGCAGACTTGCAAATCTATTGCAGTGATGAGGAGAAATGCCTATAAGTAAATAAATAAACAAACGAACCAAATCATTCTGAGAACACAGCTGACAAGGATGTTTTCCAGAGAGAGTGATTCATGGCCTTTTTTCAATGCTGGTTTAGGATTTTGCCTGAGGATATGCATTCTGCTGTTTTCAGTTTTACATTAGAAACTGTCTTTCTTAAAATCTCCTATAATTTTTGTCTGCAGCTCCTCAATCATGCTTGAGTGTTGTCTTAGTTGTGTAATTTAAACCTCTACCTACCAATACAATAATTGGCCATCTAAATACTCTCATTTGGAAGTCTCTAATTATTGTAAGCCCCTCTATTACGTAAATGTCTACCTCCTTCTGAAAGTTAGTGTTTAAGTAGTTTTTGTCTAAGGATATAGAATTAGAAGCAAGACTAATTTAAGTTTAATTGCTGTCTAGTGAAATTCTGTTGTATATACGTAGTGTAAGCACTTGGAAATTTAATTTTAAAATATTTTCTTTCATGTTCATAAGTAAGCTGTGGTGATGCAGGATTCTTTTTGTATTTGTTTTTAGAATAGCAACAACTGAAGAAAAAATTTGAAGTCTTGAATTTAGAAATAAATTTACTTTAAAAGAACTTCCAGAATTATGGACAAAATCTACAGCAGATACACTGAAAAGATACTGAAAATATCTGATAGAAGATTTACTTAACTCTTAATTATGTTTTAACTATTTAAGATTTATTTTAACTGCTGTTACTGGGGCCCAACTTTCACACCTCACTTCACTGTTCAAGGATATAATCACACCTCAGTAGATACTGGCACTGAACCTGAAAGCTCTTTTGAAATATTCATGAAGAAATATCAATTTACTGGTTTCCTGCATAAATTGTCATGAAGGCAAAAGTCTTGGAAGCACTTGAGTATATTTTCCCTTTTGATTGGGGATATGTGTGTGGGAGGAGTCTGAGAAGATGCAGATTAAAGAACAGTCCCATACAGTCCGAGTCCCATATAGACCCTTTAGCAATCCCTTCTTCTCTTATTCCCACCTTCAAGTAAGAGCACAACCTAAACTTGGCAACTAGACTTACCTCTCCATTCTAGATTAATCTCTTATATTCTGTTAACTTAGATGTGTTTGACTTTAAGTATAATTTATTAAATCCTCTTCATACAAAAGCATACCTTTTACTAATTTTTAAATAGGGGCTTTCCAGCATGCTTTTCTCTCTTTGTGACTGGAAAGCTTTGTATCACCATTAAAACAGTAGAACTGTCTCATCCCAGATGACTGTGCAGCTTTCTTGGGCTTTAAGCAAATACTTCACTATTCATTACTCCTGGAATTATGGCATGGTCTCAAGAATGGAAGTCAGATTTCTAATGTGGTGGTTCACATGGAGAATAAGCCATGCCCAATTGACTCTTTCTACTGTTAAGTAGTCTCTTTACTTTAATAGATGAAGTAGATGAATTTAGGTTGAAGACCAAAACATATGGAAATAAAATTCCATGTTGAATAGTGTCTTTCACTCCAGGTACTTCTCAGCATATTAAGAGGAATGGAGGAATGAGGACACGTGTCCAGTAAAACTAGGTGGAAGAAGGTGACATGCATGCTGTTGTTGATAGAAGCTCTGTTTAATATATTGGAAAAATTGTTCAAGAACAGTTAATCCTTACTTTAGGATTACCCCAGAAAGCTGGCAAGGTCAGGCTGTACACGGATTGTGTGTCATTTAAATTCTGGCTGCATGAGTTGCCTGGGGGCAGTATTAACTACTACGTGGGACTTTTTTTCTAAGCTACATCTGTGAATCATCATTCTTTGTTTGAAAATAGTGGACTCCTCCTATCCTCCAAGCTCCTTCTCTTGACAGGTGCAATCAGTAGCCTTAAGTGTAGTGCCTATGAGGTGACTATGCCTTTGTGCCGAGATTAATCAGTTTGGAAAATGCTATTTCCATGTAAACTACATGAGTTAATCAGATTATAACCCTGTGTTTTTCATGCATATCATAAACCGTATGAGGAAAGAGCTTAAAGTCATTTAATTAAGGTTTATGCTGTGTGCTGTGAAAAGCCTTTCTGAACTTAATATTCAAACAGATTTTAACATTGGTTCACATGAAATCTAATCAACTGGAGAGAACAGCACTTTGAAAGGGAAGTGAATGAAAACTCCTAGCAGGAGTTATTGCTTGCAATATAGTAAATTCATTTACAACAGAAGCTGTGGGAAGAAGGGATTTGTTTGCAATGCTTAGTTTTTTTGTTTAGTTGTGGCCAACCTGACAAATCCAGGAGAATTAAATAGGTATGTTAAGGAGTCAAATTTTAGCTACTTTGTGTGCATGTATGTAAGTCTGCACAAATATATCTCTTCTTTGTGCGTTTCCCTATACATGAAGTATTGAGTGTGGGCAAATTAAAGCCAGGTGGAAGCTTAGTCAAAAATTTCTTCATTTAGAGAAATCAAAAGCAATCACCAAGAACAATGATTTGAATACATACAAATTTAAATAGTTGCTCAGTTTTGTGGCACAGAGCCTTCAAACTCACCTCTATAGCTGTAATATTGTTGGAGTTTTTTTCAATAGCCTTTAAATGTGAAATTAAAATCCATATATTAAAAATTCATGAAGTGCATCTCATTGCTGATGCAGACAACTTTGCTGCAATGTTATTGCTCAGCTGACATTGCCTTTTGAGGCCTCAGTAGTCAGGGAGAGGGAAAGAAACTCACTCGTTAGGGGGACATATTTTCTTTTGATTTAGAAAACAAATAAACATTGATTTGTTTGTAAATACTTGCAAATACTACCAGTTTTGCTCATGCTCTGCTGTTGCCTAGGCTTTTGGCTTGGAGCTAAAATCCAGAACTAGAGTCTGTGATGGTAACCTGGTATGCAAAGATGTTCTCAAGCCTAAACCTGAGCAACAGAGACTTGCTGATGCATATGGCATGTGACTACAAGAAACATGACCACAATGAATCATTTCACTCAGCAAACTCAGTCCTGAACTAAGACGCAGCTACTACAGACAGTAAAATCTTGTCCTTTCTGACCTTCTCCAGACCCTGACAAGTCAGTCTTTCAGTTTCTGCCCATAATTTTATGTCTTCAGAAAACACTGATTAAGGCCAAGCTGAATAAGTTTTTTCAAGTACTTAGAAAATTAATGTTAGGAGGCATATCGCCAGTGAACTAACAGTATGAAGCAGTGTGTTTATTAGGATTGTCTCAGACCTCCTTGATAAAGTCAACTGGAAAGGCCACAGAGAACAACAAACTTTTACAGTTTTCAGTTTCATGGAATAAGCTGAAATGTAATATAGATTTAGGAGGAAAAACACAAACCACATACTGTGTTAAAACAAACGTGAAAATTTTATTGTGAGGATTGATCTTAAATGCATATGGGCTAGTGGAGTGCCTGTCTGCTGTTCTTGCTAGAGAATGATCTAATGTTACCAGATTGTCATTATAAGACACTTAATCCCCAGAGTGAGAAACAGGAAGAATACTTACAAGTTTCAGTGCTATTTACTAATTGCCAATTGACTTGAGGAAAGCTAAAAAATGACTGGAAACATCCATCTCCATCCTGATACACACACATACTAATAATGGAAATGGCAGCCAAGACAAACAGCTAGCAGTGCCGTGCATCCTGTTGGCATCGTATTTTTGGCACTGTTGTAGCTACACAGAAAACAAGTGATACAAGAAATGTGTAAGGACATCTGTTCTGTAACCTATGGGGCTTCGCTCACAAAACAGTTGTAAAATCTTCTGGGGGAGAGAAAAATTTCTCTGTATCTGTGCAGATGCTCTATTGTAAGAAAAATATCAATGGAAGGAAATGTCGAGCCTTTAAAAGAGGAAATTGTTCACCAGATTCACTGTCAAATGTTCCATTCTTTTCTTTCCTTTTCATTTAACCTAAGTTATCTGCCATTCATAAGTTATATTTAAGCCAAGTGGTGTAAATCTATTGGGACTAATAGAATTGAATCATGGATTAAATTAGCCTGGTGTCTGCTTGTAACTCTTCTTCACTGCAGATTACTTGTTCTCTGAGTCGCTCTGCTGACTATTCAGGTCACAGCCTCTAAGCTACCAGCTTCCTTCCTGAATCCAGCATCTTCATGTCTGTCTAGGGGCATGATGGGGAAAGAAGAAACATTAAAGACATCTATTAAGATCCAAAGTATTGTTTACTCACCTGCTTCTCTTAGCTTGCTGATCCTTCCAAATACAAGCAGGCTATGGGAGAAAGAAAAGGGGAATTGTAGTACACTGCAAGGCTCTCTCTACCATTCCTGTACTCCCCTTCAGCCACATCCCATGAACGGACCTTTTAAAAAGGAAATAAACTTTCCTAGAACTCAAATCCTCTTGCAAATGTTGGGATATAAATAAATAGCTTTCCTCCACAGGTAACTTATGGAGAGTAAGACATGGTTCCATGAAAAAGAAATCAGACCTCATATTAACCTGGAACGCATTAGGAAACTGGAAGTTAAAGAGGGACTGTGAGGTGTAGGAGGTTAGGACAACCTGGGGAAGAAAAGCTTAGCCCTGGGAGCTGCTGGAGTCCTGGGTGGGAGAGCATTTTGGAGACAGAAAAATGCAGACTTCAACAGCTCTCACAAAAACACCCTGACACCTGTAGCTAGAAGATCAAGGATACAGACACAGGACTGCTTCCCTGCCGATTGCTCCCCCTGATATTTGGTTTCACAAATGCAATAGGTCTGAGATTTTATCTTTTGTGTTATATTTCAGTTTGGGAAAGGCATGGCTCAGATGGTGAAATGAGACTGCACCACATTACAAGCATTAGGATTTGGAAGTTGTGCTGGTATTAAACATGCTTATCATTGAACACCTTGAACCATATTTTAATTTTTTGTCTTGTCTCTAATTATTCCGTATTTACTTTATTGACAACCATATGCTCCCGTGCTCCCATTGACACCCAATGATCCATGCTTATAGGCAAATTGTTCATTATTTTATGTTGCAGTATTTCTTCCCTTGCTGTTAGAAGAGGAGAGGGGCTCTCTTGATCTGATTCTATTAAGCTAGTGGCTAATAGTCATCCAATATTCATCATTCAAATCAGTTTTCCTGGAAAACGACCCTGAATGCTGCTCTGTAATTCTGTAATTTATGTGGGATGCCTGCAAGCAGTCAGTTCTATGAGTAAAACAGTAGTAAGTAACAGAGCTACTCAGCAATTCTAGAATTTGGATGTTCGTGTTGGTCTAATTAATCTCGTGATGATTTCAGGATTTCAGTTACCCCTAACTGATACCAGACTATTCTGCAGATCATATGATCAATCTGTGATTTAATCTTGAATGAAACTTTACTTGGCTCAACTTGCAAACTACAATCAGTGCCTTTTTGTCCAAGTCACTGTACAAACAAATAACCTGAACACAAAGTTCTTCCACAATAAGTTTACAATTCACATATCAGACCAGGAAGCTAAGAGTGGGTATACAAAAGTAAACAAGGTGGGTTGAGAAACATATGAGGTAGCAGTTTAAGTGTGTGGGAGGAGCAGTTGTCTCAGCTTCCTTCTCTCCTTGCAGTGCTACCTGGTAATGGGCTTTGGCTTACCATACACAAGAAGGAAGGACATTCTGATAGTTTTGCTAATGTGCATCAGGAAAAAATGGATGTGTGAAGACAGGAGATTCTTGGGTGCCAGTCCCTACCCATTGGATTCTTTCTCACAGTTGCTAGCCCATGACCAATTACAGTACAAGGAAGCATAGGAGCCCAAATCACTCCCCTTCCTCACATGATGAGTCGTGCTTGCATTGTGATGAAAAGGACCTCAGGGAGAGGAGAAGAGAGAAACTGGGATGAAAAAATGTGTTGGGTTACTGGAATAGAAAAGTTAAGAGGAGAGTAGTTGAAAACCCTCATTGCCACTGAGGGAATTATTTGTGATGAACAGCATTTTGCTGCACAGTCAAGATCAAGGATGTATGTCCAGTTTTTCAAATATAAATATATATGTTTGTTTTCCTGTTTTTGTTTTTCTCTCTGGGGTTTTCAGCTTCTATGCTTCTATGAGCTTGGCTTCCACCTGACTTAACTTGTCTCTGTCTCTGTCTCTGTCTCTGTTTGGGCTTTCTGTTTTCCCCAGCCCTGCGTCTGAAGAAGAGGTTGAGTCGTCTGTTTTCTTGTGTTCAGGAATTTGTTTATTCTTTGCTTATCTCATATTCATTCCCTGGCCTGCCACGGTCTTCTCTGCAGGCCAGGCTGTGCTCTCTCCTTCTACCCTTGGGAGGGCACCATCTTTTATACTGAAAATTACGTATACTTTATTTTTAACAATTCTCCAATATCTATCCACTATGTTGTACAGTGTACTTTTGTTCTAGACCAACTAAAATGTGCCACCCAACCACAGAAAATGGAGAACAAGAGGACGAAGAAGAAGCTCAGGGACACACCTTATTTCTTCCATCTTTGTCTCCTGATCTCACATTCTAAAATCCCAAAATTCTACTTTTTCACCCTGTGACATGCTAATTATCATTCTGTCTAAATTCTTGTGACTTATAAATCTTCCCAGGGCAGTCAAAAGGATGTCCTGGTTCCCACAGATGGAAAGACCTTACAGGAGTAGAGAATGCACATGTGAAACTTGTGAAGGGACACTATGAAGTGGTAGAGAAAGAGCTGTTACGAAGAGTGGAAATATATCAAAACATCAAGAAAACCAAAAGAAATGAGGAAAGAGAAAATTCTGGGAAACTCAGTGAGTGATGAAAGTGAAAGATCCAATAATGGGATCTCATACAGGGGGCTTGGAACATGCTAAATGTGTAGTGCAATGTAGGTAACAGTGATAATCTGAGGTTTATCAAGAGACTTTATAAAATTTTTAGTGCTATTTCTTTGTCTTTTGGGGGTTTTGGGTTTGTTGGGGTTTTTTTTGGTGGGGTTTTTGTGGGGTTTTTGTTTTGTTTTGTTTTGTTTTTTCCTTTTTTTATGTTGGGGCACAAACCATAACATTTCATAGACTAGAGAGATTCTGCTTTCATGCATTAAGAGTGGGAGTACCTTGTACAGCCTTCTGAGGTTTTAGCAGCTAGTCATTACTATAGACAAATATGGAACATGTGGTCTTTTACTTTGGGGCAGCCTGGCAATTTTTGTGCTGTTATTCATCTCACCAAAATACACATTGTCTAATAATATTTAAGTTGTTAAACATACCTTTCAAGCCAAGGAGTTGTTGAGAGAATCCAGGCAAAGAATTAGTACAAAGGCAAATCTGGTACTTCATTACAATGGCAGCTCCTGTTCCAGGCAGGGTCCCTGCTCTCTGAGGGAAAGGAAAATGGAGACATGGATTCTTTCTGTCCCAGCAAATAAGAGAGCAGCAATTGTTGCTTCACCGTGGACAGCACTTCAGGGCCTCCAGTCAGTTCCATTGCTTGAGTTGTTATCTTAGAGCACAATGTCTGTGTAAAGTCACCTTTTCTTTCCCTTGTGATTTGTTCTGAATGCATCTCAGGAGGAAGTGATTAAAAAGCAAAATCCATTTTGCGGTTCTGCATTACATTTTACCTTCTTGGTAGAACAGACCTCAGCCGTTTTATTGTGCTGGCTCTATTTTCAAAGTTGCCATGTGATGTCAGAGAGTTTTATAATCAACTTTTTCTGAATCAATTACAAAAAAGCATTTTTTTTTTTTTTACCAAAGCAGATAGAGGGAATAGAAGAAGGGGGGTTCATAGCAGTTGAGGCAAAAGTTGGTCAATGAAGAATGCACATGAAAAAGTTATATAAAAAACTGACTGTTCTTCTACTTCTGATTCTCCCTAATAACCCCATATTTGCTCCCGATGATTAGCACACTTCACTACCCATGTACAAGACATCAGGCTGTAACACTGTTCCAGATCTGACTTCGGAATACTAGTAGTGTCCTGTTGATCCTCTTCCCACTTCTCACACCTTCTGCAAACATCTGCAGCTTCTATGGACAGAAAGTTTGTCCATAGGATCTCTGGGAACTGTGGGCTCTATGAAAGTGCCTGGGGAAGCTGAAGAGACTTTACAGCAAGAAAGCCAAGAATCCTAAAAGTATGTCCTATTCTTCATATAAGTGACGAAGCTTGCATCAACACAAATTGGAGTCACTCATAGGCCTAGGAAGAAGGAGATGTCCTCAATCCATGCACAAGCACAGCTGTTCATCATGGAGCTCTTGTGCACCCATTCTCTTAGCTCTGGAGCCTAAATGGCTTCAATATACAGGAAATTAATTGAATCTAGAATATCAAAACACACACCCTCCTTCATTTGGTGCTAATGTAATTGTGCAAGTGGGTTTTTTGACAACTCATTTTTTCTTTAGGCAGCGTTAAGTGCCTTGAAACAGTTTTCAGAACAAGGACTGGATCCAGTGGAAGGAGCTATGAAAGTTGAGAATGGATCACATGAAAAGTAAGTACGATTTAAATCCTCTGAATTTTAATGCCTGTGTGGCATGGTAGATAAGAAATGTTAATTAAGAGCTTAATTGCCCTTTTAAACCTATGAAAAACTATTTCCTCTGGAATTTACGTACAGTTTGTGACAATTTGAGAGGATAAACATGATTTCAGTTTTAGTGTTACTGATAATGTCTACTAATTAGCTATGAGACAGTCAGTCCTATGGAAATGCATAAGAAAAGGATTTTCTTTCCATTGTATGGATTCTGTGTAAGTAGCATAACATGATTTTTGTCAAATGTGTTGTAGCACATGATATTGCCTGTAAATAAGCATAGCTATCTGCCAATAAGTCATTATGACTGCAAGCTGAATTTTACCTCAGAGAATTTAAAAGTTGAAATTTCTTTCACGTTTTAAAAACCTCTGATATGGAATATTAGCTTTAAGTAGTAGACAATAGAACAGGGTTTCACACTGGATTTTCAATTATTTAAGGAAATGGGATTGTCCATCCAGTAAAGATTTTTTTTTTTCAGCTGCTAGTCTGTTTATGTAAGAAAGTAGTCTTGTGTTACTAAATAAATTAGGAAGTAATAGAATAAAAGAAGTAAGACTAAAAGTGGCATTTGGAATTTTCAGTAGATATATTGTGGCTATTTATAAACTAATTTAATCAGAAACATTTTTCCATATGATCTCATCAGCATAGTATTTGAACATAAATATTGTTGTTTCACTTTAAAATGTTACCTTCCACAGTGACCTTTGAATCTCATGTGCCATCTGGTAATAAACATGTCTTAAAGATGTGCAACCCTGGACCTTACCACTCTTGTTAATGTATTAATCTTTCAGACAAGTCAAGCATCTGGGAGAGAAAGCAGACAATAAACAGACTAACTCAGGCACCATTGCTCAGGACTGCAAGGATTCAAAGGCTGTCGTCTAGGAGCTTCCCAGCACCCACGGCTGCCACTGCATCCTTATAAACCTGTCAACACGCAATAGGGTGTATGTGTACAAGGAAATGAATGACTAATACCATTATTTGAGTCTTATGTGAAGACAACACTATTCTAACACAAGAGATAGTATACATGGTACTGTTTATTCAACTGTGGAAAAAAATAAAATTGAACATTTCCCTTAGAACTCAAGATCAGAGCATAACTCAATTGCCCAGAGGCAGAAGAAGTCTGATCGTGTTACTGGAGGTTAAAATAACAATGAATTAACAAAAAGTGTTAGGGAAAAAAAAAAAAAAAAAAAAAAAAGAAAAAGGGAAACTTTACAATTGATTAATATTGAGGAAAACAAGTCAGCATTGGTTCAGTTATACAATTTTTTGTAGTGTAGTTTTAAGTTCAGCTTACTGTTTTTTAAATAATGCTTGAATATTTTAAAATTAACCAATGACAGTGCTGTGAGAATTGTAATTGTTGTCTTCATATATAGTCATACAGCTTATCTTTTTATGCAGACATTATGCATTCTTCATTCTATATGAATATGTATGACTTTAAGATGCACTACTCAGAGTTGTATGCAAACAAAAGTTTAAATCTTGACAAGTATTTGCTTAACATGAACAGATGTTAGTTATGATCATTTTCGATATACTCCAGGAAAAAAAACAAATATGGTATTTGATTTTCCTTGCCATAATCAATTAAAGAGGCGTCTTGCCTCCAAGCAACATTTTCTCCTTCAATTCTGCTCTCTGTAGTGTGAAGCACATCTACACCCCATTCTGTGTGTTGTATCAACCCACCGTTTGCATCAACTGAGTGTTTTTAATCTCTGCATTCGGACCAAGAGCAAGAGAGAGAACTGCAACGTTATCAAGCCAAGGGTGGAAACTGTTGATGTAAAGATCATTCTTTTGTGAAAGGAGTGGCAGCAGAGATAAGACCTGCAGCTGCTCTGTACCAGCATATTTCTTTTAAGTGTGTGGCCAAATGCAGTAAAACCACATCAGTTCATGTGTACAATGACAGTGTCTTCTCTTTCTTTATCACTCACAGTTAGACAACTAAGAGAAAAAAAAGAAAAGAAAACAGTCAAAAACTAACAAATTACTGGCTACCACACTAGACCCAGGTTTCAACCAAGTTGTCTCCATGACACCACTTTCTACAAACTTACTCTGTTAGAGCAGACATGTTGGTATTTAGTTCATTTATCTATCCAAAATACAGATTATTTACAACAGATAAAGCTTAACTGCATAACAGACATGACAACATTGCACAAGATCGTAGAAGCACGAAAACCAGAGATCACAATTCAGTGACTCATGCAGAAAAGCAGAGGAACAGCAATGTAAGGAAATGGTGCAAGGTACAGTGGCACTGATTCACCTCTGGGACAGGTGTTCAGGGGACACACATGCTGCTCTCACAGAACCAGCACTTGGAGTCCTTTTTTTTCTACTTCATGTTTCCCATGGGTATGATTTGCTCTCACCCCGGCAGATAAGGAGCCTTTGTTCTAAAAGCTTGAAGTTTTCTAGAGTCTGACTCCATAAAAGAGTCAGGAACAAGCTGAGCCTTTCAGTTCTCACAGATTTCCAGGAGCATTTGGCACCTGGCAGACTCAAGTTATTCAGGCAGCAGCATACAAAAATAATTAGCTCTTACACATCAGCTTTCTCAGGGATATGTTACCTGCCTAATTGGCAGCTGGAGCAGAAATTCTGCTCCTTCAGCTCATCAGACAGCTCAGAGAGCTCAGAAATGGCCTCAGTCTACACTTTAGCTGTACCTGCCAGTATGGAGGATACAAATGGCATTACTATCCTCTCTCATGGAGAACGAGAACAAAAGGAAGAGGCAAACCCATGCCTCTGTCCTAAGGGCAAGATGCTGTGCTTACTGGGGAGAATGTGACAAGGAGACTGGCAGTATGGTCTCCCTGGCATGGACAGAACCTTTGTGGTGTGTTTCCTGTCTCAGTAAATTTTAGGTTAGTTGCTTTGTGGCAGGTGGGCTCTGCATTGAGCACCAGGCTTGCTCCACTGCATGTGGAGTACAGCAAAGAGATGCTCACCTCACTCTCAATTATGAAATTGCAGCCAAATGTGTGCAACCAGCTGTCTAGGCCCAAGAGAGCTCATTCAGCCTCTCCAACCAAGGCAGCAGTAGAGAAAGAGTATTTCTGTGAAACACTTATTTCAGATTCTTTTGCTTGTCAGTACTAGGCTTGATTCTGATTCTGACATAAAACAGGGCAAGTAACTGAGTTGGGTGGCTCACTCCTTTTTCTCAAAACTGTAGAAACATGGAGCAGACTGGGGGAGGAGGGTTGTAAAGTAGCAGAAGTTGCAGAAGTTCTAACTATTTTCCAAAAGCACGGTTGACTAGTGATTTTTCTAAACACAAATTAGAAAGTTTGCAGACGTATGTCAAGTGCACACAAGATGGCAGTTTCAAAGCACCTCCCAAGCCACGGGTTTAAAGCTACATCACAGAGGCCCCATTGAAGGCTGTCAGAGCTTTTCCTGGAATAATCCGAAGAAAGAGTTCCTGCTCCATACAGGTACTGACAGCATCACAAAGACCTCTGTATGGAGCTCATCAAGATACTGCACCTGAACACCACAGTGTCATTCTGGTGTCATTAAGGTTCCTGTGTCAGTGAAGAGGTTTCAGCCTGTTCCACCTGCAGCATTTATTTTCTCAAAGAACATACTGCAGTATTCATACACATATACAGAAATTCACTTTAGTTTGTCATTATCACTAGCAACCACCCAAGAGCTTGCGCAAAAATTTTGCATCAGTGATGTTGCAGCAGCCACTGGGCTTTTCTCCAATCTTCAGTCTGGTTGGTTCACAGCTGTTCCGTAGTACCTGAGCTGTCAGTATCTGAGAACTGCTGAGGGGGAGGAATTAAGTCTGATAATCTAAAAACTACTATATTTTTATCCAGTAACCTCTTTTGTTTTGGTTTGGGTTTTTTTTTGCTTTTTGCTTTCTAAAATAAGTACATGTGAAACGAATGGATTTTATATTTTTGTTTAAAAAGTAAATAATGATGGACACTGACGACTATCAATATGTCTGAATGTTACTATTGTAACATGTTGTTTGTTTTTCTGATAGCAGTTAATATTTTTTATTTATTTTTATTTTTTAGATTACGTGTTCTTTAGGGTATAGATTTTGTCCAACTTCTGTTTGCAAAGCATCAAGTACAGTTTAGTTCCCCCTTGCACACACATACCACACACCTCATCCTATGTCTCAGACAAACTTTCGAAGATGAGCAAATGCCATGTTTTACAGAAGTGGATCTAAGGTGCAAGCTGGTCCTTAGGAATAAGGCAGGAATAAGGAATAAAGCCTAGGATAGCCTATCTAGCAGACTAGAGTGTTCTCAACACTTACCATAATTACTCAGAACACAAATTGTCATCAATTGCGAACCTATAGAACTCATTCATCAGCAGGAATTATGCTAAAGAGAAAACAGGTCACTTAGGTATCCTCTCAAAAATCTTTTCAACACCTTCTGGGGGTCAGCAAACTAAGAACCTGCCCAGGGAAAGGCTCATCACTGACAGAATGGGATATTTGAGATGACTCGAAGGATGGGAATACATATGGTTAATCTTATATCTGAGTTATCATTTTCAGTGGAACAGTCTTCTGTCAACAGCTCAGCACACCCTGGAAGTTTCTGTTCTTCCATTGACACATGTAGCACTGGTCTCCAAAGGGAGAGATGTGCTGCTTCTGACAAACCAAAACACAGCAGCATCAGAGCTTTAGAGCTGCAGAATAGGGTGCAGATTTCTGTTCCCAACCATCCCAGCATTCCCCTTCCATTCACAGTGGAGCTGAATTTACCCTTCAGCTAGAGCCCTCATTGAATTCAAAAGATAATTAAGCTGGCATTTAATTTCTTCTGATGGAAGTCATAGGATTTGAAATATTTAGTACTTAGCAGCAGCATTTTTAAAGGGTCTTTGGATAAGAGTAGAGAGGAACCGTAGGAGTAGGGGAGTAGCTGGGATGAATGACTGCAGGAATATGGAATCTCCTCCTCCTTGGCCTGAAGTGACAATGAAATCTAATCCTTCCTGAAGTGTATGCAGAGCGCTTGATCTCTCTGACAGTGCTTTACTACATGCATTTTATTGGTGGGTGGCTGCTTGTTATTGCTCTCATCTTTCTGGCCTGCTCCAGTTCCCCATGAAACAGCAGAAGGTTTTCCATTTCCTGCAGTGAGAGTTGAGCAAAAATTTTAAGTTGGATTTGTTTTCCAGTTAATAGGCAGAGGGCTGGGTTTTTGTTTGCTTGTTTCAAAACACCAAGTAAAAAAAATACGTTTGGTAAAATCTTTATATCCTCTCCTGCTCAAATCCAGCATGCCCCACTTGCAGTTGCATCCTATAAACAGGTATTTATTATTTTCTTTGCTCAAATAAGAATGGCCTCTGCAGCTCCTGAGAAAACTGAGAAGAGGGTGAGAGGTGATTTTTAATGCCAATAAAGGCAGGGACTGTGTCAGAGCCCTGAGTACAACATGGAATGATGATTTTGTGTGCTATGGGGGGACATGGTTCTGTGACCAGTGAGAATGGCTAATGACTGTCTTCCATCAGCCTTCTGCCTTATACATGGCAAGTTATCTGCCCTGGGCAGCAGTGTTCAGCATGTATATTTGGCACAGCTCCCCAAGGACACCTCCAGAAGAGCTGCAAGGAGAGAAGCACGTCCTGAGGAGCAGCTTGCTCTGCCTCTCCCTCCTCATGGGCAATGATCCCCAGTCCAAAGGCATAAGGTACTGTCAGGATGAGGCACAGGGAAATGCTGCTTCCCCTCTGGGCATTTACCTCTGCTGCAGTCCCTTGCTGTTTGTAACTGCATTCCTGAGGCGTGATATGGGCTGAGCAAGTGTGTACATCTGTAGATGAGACGTCCATGAAGTGTTTTGGTGGTATGATTTCTATTATTCCACATGAGCAGTGCTGACTTGTTTTTGATCGTACAGCTTGTTATTTGCTTTATGCAGTTAGTCATGGTTGGCTGTGCACTTTTGTGCTTGGTGTTTTAAGTCCACAGCACTTCAGTATAAAGGAAATTTAAAAAAAACAACAATGAAAATGTTTCTAATCTGTTCTTAATTAAGTAGACCTCAATAATTGATTTACGAGAAGAAGGAAAGCTAAACAAAATGGTTGCTAACATAAAAATAGAACTTATTTAAGGCCCAAATTTTCCTTGATTAGTAATAACCAAGACCTAGTAGAGCCTGAATACCTATGAAATTTTATCCAACAACACACAATAAATGAGAAGAAAATTACCCTGGATAAAAACAGTTTATGCTTCTCACTACATTATTTATATATATATACATACATATATATGTGTGCATTAAAACATATAATTTAAACCTGCTTCTGTATTTTTGTTTGTGATTATATGTGCAGCATAGATTTCCTTTTTTCTTAACCACTGGTAACTGTTAAAAATATTTAAGAACAATAATAGTAAAGTCAATGTTATCTAATTCCCTATTTTAAAATGGCCTGTTTCCACACCCCACCCCACCCCACCCCAAATTAACTGTATTTGAACTGTCTGGAAATAGATTAGAATTTTTAAAATTTATTTAGGTTTAAAGATAGAGGTCTGCACATGTGGTTCAAAACAAAGAAGACATGTTTAAATAGGATAAGGGGAAAAAAATTCAAAATGTGACATCTGTCTGTGGCAACCCAATTACTTCAACTGAACTTTCTTGCCTTCTATTTTTATAAAATGACAATTTATTGCAAACCAAACTTGACCTCCTCCTATATGGAGACAAAATATAAAGTAAAAAAGGTGCACAGCTGTTTTCTTGTCAAGGAAGAAGTTCCCATCCAATGCAGCACAGTAACTATATTTTAACCAGCTCTTACACGCAGCCCTATAAACCAAGACAGCAGCTGTCATATTGCTGGGGCTATTGGTGAATGAAAGTTCAACCTCACTGTTAATTTGTTAAATTGGCAACTGTTTACAAGATGTACTAGAAATACTGTAGTTAAATATCTGGCAAGCAGGGACTACAGCTCCCATGTACAATACATGGTAGGAGTAAACAAATAAATGAGCACAGAAATGCAATAGTTCCTTGCAAAAGAAACGTCATCCAGCCCAAGGCTGGGCCGTCCATTTATGCAGCTCACTTCAACATAACTGTTCTTATTATTGTGAAATACTTGTTGCATGTGATCAACACAGCACTGAGAAATATGTTGCTACTATTTCAATGTTTCTTCTAACTCATAGACAAAACAACCCAGGGCCAGAATGCTAATAGCACTTAGTTAAAATATACCAGAAAGGATGAGGTTTTTCTGATGTCTTCTCCAAATGTGATCCCAACTGGTTGCAATTATCTTGGTATCACCTTTGGAGTCATTTGGAAACTGCTTTTGAAATTCCAGCAGATCTATCAGCCTGTTGTGAATACTTACAAAAGTAAGCTGCTTGTTAAGGAGGAAGGGCACTGTCAAGGCCTTCACAACCTTATATACAAAATTTTGCAGCAGATTTTTCAGGCATCCAAAGAGTAAGTGTAAGGCTTCAGTGCCTTAAGGGTTTCTGTCCCTTCCCTTAGCATCAGTTGTATTCCTAACTGTTCTGTTTGCACAACAGCTCAAGAAGAGGTTTCCACACACATTTCATAAATATTGTGAAAACATTTTTGTGAACAAGAGTTTGTAAGAAACCAGAGACTTAATAGCTTTCGTGATTTCTTTTTTTTTGCTATTTTCTTTTAAATTTTGGTTAACCAAAACCCCTTTGTTTCTACAAACAGAAGTCCTTCATATTTTTTCAGTTGAAGAATTAAGAAAAGATGGCAGTTTTGCAAGATCTGTAAAAAGGGACCAGTACTGGCTTTTTAAAATGGACCTAAACTTTTCTTATTCATAAATATATATAAATATAATATCATTATATATAAACACTTTACTTAAATGTTATGTATACACTTGTGTGTCTCTTTGTGTGTGAATGGACTCCAAGTACACATATTTGTGCATGTGTCTATGTCCATGTGAATATATGTACACAAATGATCTGTCTGCCAAATTGAAAACAGAAGCACCTGTAATCTAAATACACAAATGTTTAAGTGCCAAACTAAGTCGCTTCACTTGGTGACAAACTAAGTATAGAAAAATCTCTGTGTATCCCAGATCTAACACAAAACATCTTAAAGTGCACAGACCGACAACTTCTCAAAGCAGAGGATTGCCCATGTAAATCTCCATTTCTGGGCATGTTCAGAAGCAATTTGTTGTTAGCCACATGAGCTATTTTCTCCTCCAGTCACGTTGGGACTCTTCCAGGTCCTTCCTTTCAAGAAGAGGAAACCCTGTCCTGTAGATGTTCAGGGATTTTTACTGCTTTGGGCAAGATACAATGTACTGGTGAAGGAGGAACTCTTGCCAACAAAAATCTGCTTTTTACTCAGTAGCTAAAACTGGAGACTAATTTTTTTCCTCTGCATCTTGCTTCAGAAAATGCCCTGGTCCACCAGGCTGTAGTCTCTCCTGAAACAGCACCTCTCCAGCTCATCCTCTTCACTTTGAACAGATCCATTCAACATTTACTAAATTAGTGAGAAATATCAGTACCATCTGATGACAAGGTAGTCACTCGTGTTCCCTTTTGCATTTTCTGAAACACTGAATATTAAATTATTCTGTAAAAAAAGGAATGTTTTGCATGGAGATGAAATGTGGCCCAGTGACTTTCGTGGTTTAGTGGCTAAAGCATTCTTTGAAGGTGAAAAGTTATATTCTACCTGCTGTTAAAAGACATTGTCAATGCAAAAAAAAAAAAATCATATTTTTATCTTATGTAAATCTTATCCTGTGCAGTTCTTTACCAGATTGAACTTTACAGTTCAGTCTGGTTTGCAAAAGCATGTGGAAAGCAGAGCAGCTGAATGTGAGGTAGGTATATCACCCTCCCCATAAGGAAATGTCTTCTTACTGAGGAGGAAGCTGCCTTCCTTCATGACTACTGCCCTTGAGTGATAAACTCTCTGAGCAACAGATGATGAAAGCCTGAGAAATGTATGACCATGATGTAGAGCCTTTACAGAAAGGCTCATTTTCATGGATCCAGTCAGGATGAGACTATGTTCTAACAAAGAACTTCAGTTTGTTTTCCTTCTTAATCATATTAATAAAGGGAGTCTTTTGCTTTTCTCCTTAATCCAGAAGCTGTATTGTAACATCACATAGAGCTTCAGACTTCTGTGGCCTCTCAGCTCTGTTTTAACGTCTATATTTGCTTTTCCTGGTTTAATCTTTTATTTTTGCTTGATAATTTGGATCTATTCAAATTCATTCCATCATATTTCAGAGAGAAAAGAGTTCAACGAAATTTGAGAACAAAAAGGGTGGGTCCATTGGAAATAAAATTAGCAGCTTATTTTATTGCTTAAGGCCTTCACCAAGGAATAATTTGTGCAACATTGCTGAAAGCCAAAGAAATCTTAAAACAAAAAGAGTCAATAGTTTGATAAAACCCAGACCTCCTGTGTTGTGCAATTAAAGGTTAGACAGGGTGATAAGAGCTTTAATTTACCTTTGGGAGATATTCATCAGATTTTGGATTAACTTAAAATATGTTTCCTGTGCATTTCTTGCCAAGTGATGGTCCTTCAATGTTCCTTTGGTGCTGAGGAAGAGATAACACTTTCTCAAAGTGAGTGGAACACCACAAACCCAGATATACTATCAGGCGGCATTCTGTAAACGTCATAATTCTGTGATTTTCCTTCTAGCAGCCAGGAAAGCTGGGGGTACAAATTCCCATATGTGCTGGTTCGATGTGAGTCCTGTTATTATTAATTATTTATACAGCACCGTGCATGTGCAGGCCTCTTTATAGACAAAAGGAAATATCCCCCAAGAGCTTGCAAACCAAGCAGCCCAGTGGTACAAACACTTCTTTAGCTTTCCTAGTTTGTACTACCTGGAATAATCCACTGATGTCAGTGGGCTACTTAGGTGCTGGTAAGTGCTCTGCTGGGTGGGAAGTGTTTGCAGGATTAGGCTGTAGTTAAACCATGAAGTGATGATGGGTGATGAGGGAAGGGAGGGCAAGCGTTCCAGCAACGAGATCACACTGTTGCTTTAGTTATAAGGAAGGTGTCAAGGGGCCAGGGCATTTTTAATGTTTTATGTTATTTGTGATCCTGTTGCTGAGAAGGAAAAGCTCAGCTTTATAGGCCACACGGAAGAAATGAGCTGCTGAGGAAGAAGACTGGCTTAGAGCAGAGGGAGAGACAGAGCCTGTTACATGAGGAAGAGGACTTGGAGGTAAGGAGGGATACACAGGAAGAGATGCTGACCGTACACTCAGAGAGTTGTCATCCTCTGCTGCAGCTAACACGTCCACTACATCCTCGAGAGCTTTTTTTTTACTTTAATTGAGGGCATTTTCAGAAATTTCCCAGTACATTTCCAGCTTTTGGCAAGTCTCAGGCGCATCTGTGACATTTAGCTGATAGCCTCTTTAGTGAAGGGAAGGTTGCCAATGAATCCTTGTGCAACTGTTTATGCTACAAACCAAAGTATACGACTGCCAGTTTCACTCTTACAACACAAAGAGCATTTTTCCTCCTTAATTGAAAGTGTGGAACACAACAAAGCCTTTAAATACCGAGAAAACAACCAGCTGAAACAAGTAGTAAGAAAGACATCAAGGATGACAGGCAGTAGGCCCTCTGCCCAGTGAGACAGGCAGACACAGGGCATGCTTTATTTTTAAAAGAAACCTACAGACTTTGGGAAGAATATAGGATATGAGAGTCAAGTTCTTCTAGGATTTCAAGGCACTTCAGATAAATATTGAAGAGGTGCTGCCTTCCACATGAAAGCACCGGTTGGGATGTGGCTCCAGAGAAAGCCAGGAGGAGCAAAGAAGGCTGAGTCGCTGGGCTGGTCTCCGAGGAAATCTTTCCTGAAAGGCTTTTTCAGGTGAAGACTTCTACACAGTGGCATGAGGCACAAGCCTGCAGCAGAAACAGGATGAACATTAGCACCTTCACCCCACCAAGAATTTTAGGGACAGACCAAGTGGCTGGGGAAAAACCCTGCATTTCTGAGGGGTTGTGTAGGAACCTGTAAATTCACTACAGGCTTGCTTTTCTGACAGCTCCAAGAGTCAAAATCTGGGACACTTTTTTTTTTTTTTTTATTATGAAACTAACAAAATAATTGGAATTAACGAGCAAATTCAAACAGGAGATTAGCCTTCAGTCACTTTCTGCAGCATGAATAATTTGAATTTTCTGCATTTTGTGGGAACCAAATGGGTGTCACAATGGTTAAATGAACTGAGAGACACCTCGCCCCTACACTTGGAGGGTGAGGACAGCACTTGCACAGAAACAGACGTCACCAACCCTCACTTTTCTGAATCCCCACCCCCCCACCTTAATCCCTCTGTGATTTGTGAGACTCCTCTCTTTCCTGAGTTAGTCTGTGATACGTGACTAAATTCATTTCCATACATTTTTTAAAGATTTTAAATAATTCTGACAGATCACAAAGGGCACTTGAAGCGAACAGATATGTGTAGGCAGATCCATAGATTATGGAACTCAGATACTCTTAATTTTGTCTGCCCATTTTGGTATTTAACCTGTTCCCAACAGTATTACTGTTTTCTTTTACAAGTTTCACATTTTTTAACTCAAATTTTTGTACTTTCTTATAATATGCTTTGAATTCTACATAAAAAGAACTGGTGATATAAACACCCAGATCTTCATGACTGAAAAATCTTTTGCATATGACAAATACAAAACTAGCCAGGAGATTGTCTGGCTCTGAGCTCATTTTCCTCACTGTACAGACAGCTTTTGATGTAAGAACCCATGTATATTTACTCAGAGCATCTGACACTTGAGATCAAGCTTTTCTTGGTACAAAGTACTCCAGGCTGTCAGTCACAGCGAAGTGAGCCATTGTCCTCAGAGGTGATCAGAGGACCTCTGCCCTCACAAAGGCATGTTTTCAAAGCATGAGTGGTGTCACACATGCTTTAGCTGTAACATGTGCAGAATAGCACGGGATGCACCACCAAGCATCTCTCTCCAGCTTGCAGTCAAAGATGGGGCTGGTGCTCCACAGACTGAGAGGTGGCTCCTGGTACTCTGTGCCCCTCAGCAGGCAGGTGCTTGACGTGCTGCAATCAGTGGTGGCCTGGTATTCCATTTGTTGTGACCAGGTCCTCCATCCAGGAGGGATAGATTAAAGAAGATGCAGTAGCTCCAAGTAAGGAAGGGAATGGTCCTTCAAACTCATCAGATGGCAGTGGTGCTCCTGCCACCAGCCCTGGGAACATCTCGGCCCCAAGACGGAAATTCACCAGGAACAGCTGTTCTCACCTTCTTCCTTCTGACCCTTGAGAGTAAATGTGACATGGGACATCACCTTGTACCAGGCAAATAAAGCCTCTGAGTGCATTTCTGCTTCTCCTAACATCACTTCCAGACTGCAGCTATAGAATTTTATATTAGCTTTTGCACTGAATTGCCAACAAAAATCCCAAGAGATATGGTCTCTAAAGTATGCCTAAAGAGGGAATATGGTCTGGATGTAATTTAGCTGCCATTGCCCAGCAATTCCATAGATCTCTTTGGCTTGTGACATTAAATATATGGAGCAAGCACATGAATGGATTAACATACACAGTCCTATAATTAGCTACGTTATTAAATTTGCTAAGTAGTTGGGGGAAAGGGGCTTGTTTGCCATCTGTTTAAAAAGTATCTCTCTTTCCACTGAAATCTGGATATAAAAAAACCCAGACATGTGGGCATGACTGCCTTACATACATTACTGGGATTATTTCCCTTGAGTTAACCAAGACAAGCATGATTCATATACCAGTAGAATGTTGTGCAAAAATGTGCATAGCATTTTTTCACATAACGTTCCTTTTCCTCCCATTATAAATTATGAATCATGTAAATATCATGAATTACAGAGTTTTTTGTTGGTCTGGGTTTTTATTTTTTCCCCATGACCCTAAAAACTACTTAATAGAAGAGTAATTATACCAGGAAATATGGTAAATTCTGCCATGAAAATTATTTTTTAATTCTATTCTTGTTACTATGTAACCACCCAGTCATTTGCTTGAATTTCTCTAGAAAACTTGAAACAACAAAACTATGATTTTAGAACCCAGACACACGCACACACGCACGCACGCGCGCACACACACAATTTCCACTGACTGAATACAGAGCATATTTGTATTGCAAGGAAGAAAAATTTTGCACTGGTTAGAAAAGAGATGCATATTAAATATATAATCATTAGCCTCAGTTATGTGGAAATTGTCTAAAAGTATGAAAACAAGCTGAGCTCTAAATAGCTTAGAGTAAGGCCCTGGTTCATGAATTCTTCAGTAGAGCTCTGTCACTCAGTCAGGAATCTCATGAAAGCTTGTACTGTAAGATCATCAGAAAAAGGCGGCATAAAGGAAACAGAACAACAAAAAGCACCCAAACTAAAAGATTCCAGAGTATGGGAAGTTCTCCAAAAGTGTAACTGAGCAGTACTTTAAGCCAATATTTCTATGTAGAGCCTTACCTTTAGTGCCACATTTCTTTAGAGAGATGAGCAAGCATTTGTGATTTCCATTGAACCATTCACGTCAATGTCTGCTGCATGCAGACCGAATGTTTTATTAGCATTTTTTTTTTTTTTTCAAACAGTGCATATGATAGCAATACAAAAGCACAGGTGAAAGCAAGGGAACCTGGGTTTGAATAGTTTTTCCATTTGCCTCAGGATAGCTGAAAGGATGTTCCATTAGCTCAGAAGCAGGGAGACCCACTGGGACATAATGACTTTGGGGTTCAGTTGCACATCTGTGATAATTTATCTGTGATAAATGTAAAAGTTGCAATAAAACAATGGAGAAGGCACAGCATAAACCAAGAGAGGAACATAAAGGGAAGGGAGTTGTAAGGCACCTCAACACATACAGTCTAACTCCAGCCTTGCCATACAGTCATCAGAGAGGGTTAAGCTTTCAGCGTGGGTGCTCTGAGTCACTGCCTGGAGGAGCTCAAGAGGTGATTATTTATACAGCACATTAACCACACAGGACTATATAGAGGTCTAAAGTTCAGGGGCTGAACATGAATACTCCCCAGAAGGTGTGGAGTTTGCATTTCTTTCTATTTGCCACTATCCCCATGGTGCCTGTGAGCTCCTCCAAGCCACATTATAGAAGATGAAGAAACTTTCTAATTTACACCAGCCAGAAACAACTGCTATCGGGGATCAAGACTAAAGTTTCTCTTGCTATGTCTTCCTCTCAGGCAGTGGTAAATACTAAGTTATATGTTGGATGTTTGTCCCTGCACAGAATAAAGTGGTCATGATAAACTAGCACGCAAATAAAAGAAAATTAAAATCAAAAAAGAAACTCCCTACTAAGGACCCTCATCCATCTGTTTTTCTTTAGGGATGCTTTAACATTAGCTAAATATCACTTATTTACACCTGAAGAAGTTAAATGATCTTGTTCCCATGAACTCTTTTACAAATGCTGTCCTGGCCTGTGATTTATATAAAAGTAGCTGTTCCCTTAATTTTATCCACAATAGCTTCATTCTTACCGTATGAACCTGCTTTGTCAGTATTTGCTTTGATTTATGGAAGATTTCAAACTACCAAAATAACTATCCCTTTTCTTTTCATTAAAGCTAATCCCCACAAAGACACTTTCATCTGCTGATTAGTCATGCTTCAGCAATCCTTGCTAACCAGAGGCTAAGTTATTGATGTGTTAAAGATGCAATCGCAGAGATTCAAGACCACTGAAGAAAATTCAACGTGTTGTTTGACAGTGTCAGAATTTAGCAGTGTCCTGGATTTTTGAACCAGCCTGGGTAGCACATGCTCAGAGGCATGGTCAAATCTCTTCAGTTAAGCTACAGGCAAGAAAGGCTGTGTTAGGAAGTGTTTCAAGTCCACAGATATGCTGCACTGAAGATCATGAAAAGAAGGGGTAGAGATTTCCAAAACACTTCAGGGAAGTTGAAGCTCCACCTCATTCAGCATGAACAAACTAAACTTCAGTGTTTCTCAACCCCGCACCCAGCTTTTTAAGCCAAGGAGTTTGGCTTCAAACACTTTTTGCATTATAAATTGTACATGCAATTCATCATCATGGTTCATATTTCCCCAGCCTTTTCTCATCTGTATGTTTATTTAGAAATTATCTAAGCAAACCCATCTTGTACCTTTTCATGCTCTGACCGTTGTGAAACAATAATTTCTTCCTGGCCATCACTGTCTTTAAGTGATTTTACATTTAGAGAATGACAAGTTCAAATACTAGAAAAAGTTTCCCATTCCCATCGCAAATGTTTAATGTAATAGTTTGATGTGCTGTAGATGTGCTTAGGAGAATAAGGACTCATAGAGCTCTGGAACCTGTTTCTAAAACGCAGGGGTAATGGAGGTCTTCAAGACTAATCCACCACCCAGTGAAGCAGCTTGCATTATTCTTTAGAAAAGGGGACACGACAAACCTGAACTACCACTTCCAGCAGCCAGGACCTGTCTGACCCAGCTGTGATTGGCAGCTGCATGACACGTATTTATGCTCATCAGAATACACCCTTGTCACAGCCACACCACAGCTTCTCAGTTACATGTGTATTCATGGCTGATGCTTCAGTATCTTGAACTTAATAACTGTGTTCTCTTTGAGAAATTAAACATGAGTAAGATCTGCTCTAAATCCCAACTGAATTTACAACTGGCATGTAGAGGTCTCCAAGCAATAATCAGCTTAATTCTTGTGCAATCACCTTTTGGGACATAAACATATATTCAGTTGTCAATACTCATAATCATCAAGGTATAATATGAACCACTTCACTCAGGTCTTCTCCATCTTTGATGGACAATTGCAAATTAGCGACAGCAGGAGGCCACCATGGATGTCACAGTCAGCCTGGGCTGGAAAAGGGCTCAGCTCTCTTTGGGTAGTAAGGAACCTGAACAGATACATCCTGCTGAGCCTGAGCTGGCTGCCTTCTGAGCAAGGCCAAGTGCCCCCAGGCAGTAGGAGATGACAGCATGGAGACCCTTACACAGAGGCTCAAGTGGGCCCTGGCCCAAATGACATGATTGCACTGGCACAAGCATTGGGCTGGCTCTATGCACCACCAAAGCATCATTGCAGGAGTCCTGAATCCACTTTGTGCTGCTCCTCTCCCACAGCCCTGTTACACAAATAACCAAGCACTGACTGCACTACGATGCCACTTTGTCCCATTTTCAAAACTGCTGCGTGGATGAGCCCACACTCCCTCATCACTTGCTCTGTTAGATGAGCTACAGGCTGCTTCAGGTTTGGACCTTCTGTTCCATAATCTTACCATTACTTATGTTTGACCTGGATCAGTACAGACATATGCCTTTCCTGTCTTCTGTGATTCAATCTCAAATGTTCTTCACTGATAGACTTGGTCCTCATTTCCATTTTCATGTAGTTTAATAGAAGACACCAATGATGCTGCTTCTGCCATGTCCAGCCTTGTACCCATAGCACCCCTTTGTATCACTGTTTTCCCCCACAGTTGACATTTCACTCATATTAAGTCAGTCTTCCTTAATTTGCAGCATAAACTCATTACATGTTATTACTGTTTACTAAATCCATGAGCCAGATTAGAATCCCCCTTTCCTCATGGATATTAGCACAGAGCAGTATGTGCAAGGTTAATGGAGGCCAGCTTTCTGCCTCCTTTCTAGCAGCTGCTTCTTCATCTGGTGTGTCTCTGGACAGACAGCATCCAGTTCCAGGGCAAATACTGCTCTGCAAGGAATGTTCTTGGAATCCTCTGGCTGAGCTCGGTCTGCGAGCCCAAATCCACTGAGCACTTATAAATTGGTCCATTGTTAATTTGTGCTGGAAAAACCCCTCTGAGTATAGGAATATGCCAGGAACACAAATCTCTGAGTTCCTCTTTTCAATTGAAATGGCTTCTTCTCACTCACTTCATTTACCTTTTAGCTTTGTCCTGGCCTGCTAAGACTGATGACTCCTTCACACACCATATCAAAGACTTGCTCCATCTAGGCACAAATCACACTTGAAAGGAGCATTGAACTCTGGACTGCAATTGGACCTGGTCCTGCAGACTGCCTTCTGCATGATGCCCTGTGGAGTCCTGTGTCAGCCACCCTTTTGGTACTGCTATTACAGAAAAATAAACCAAATCAGGGTTTATTGAGACCTTACCCCTCACTTATAGTAGAGTTCTGCACTATCTGCAGCAGGGACAGTCTGACCTTAGACTGCATGGGAAATGGTAAAAACCCCACAAACTCTTTCAATGACTTCTCTGATTTTTGTCAGGGTCAGCACTCACTTGTTTTATGATTGCACATTTAAGGCAAGAGTTTAGTTTCTATACCTTGTGCAGTCTAAAGGGAAGACTTAAGAATTTGACTTCCCTTTTGAAATACCTTCATTTCTTCACTTTTGAGGAATGATCAGTTACTGTGAGCAACTGATCAGATTAAAATGTACAAAATCACTCATAATCTGTATATGTCAAATTCCAAGGAAATTAGACTATTACTGGTGAAGAAAGACAGCACAGAGGAAAGGCATGTTTTCACTCTGACCTGGCAGTTCACTGACTCAGAGGCAGGCTATCTGTACCAGATCTGTGAAGCAATCCAGAATATTTCAACCAGCTGGGTTGGATAATGCTGACACACATGAGACAGAGCCAATAGTTATATCTCACAGAGGCTGTAACAGTCCTCAGTGTAGCTAACAGGTGGTGTGTTGTTCCACAGGCTTTGCATGATTCCACCCTAGCTTCAGTCTAATGAAAAACAGTGTAGTTGGCATCCATATTGACTGTCCACAGACCTCTGATTTCTGTGAGTAGGTAAGTACTGATTACACAGATAATCAGCTTATGCAGCTCCTTGAGTGACTCTTCATCCCCATTGCAGTGTCTGGAAAATCACACATGGATATGGTAAGGAGTGTGTCTTGTTCCTTTAGCCCAGGCAGGATTTTCACCTGATAGTGAGATGAGCACCCAGTTCCTTCACCTCTGTTTTGCAGGTTCCATTAAGAACCAGCAATTGATTCTTTCTGAAAGAAAACCCCATTATTCGATTTGCAAATATGAATGTATATCCCTTTGCCAATGGCTTATCAACACTTTCTCATCTTGTTACCCAGGATGATTTTACAGATATCCTCATAAGATCCTGACAAGTTTTCTTGATAACAATATGACCAGAAAGGTAGCCATTAGGCGGATTTCTAAGCCTTTATTTCTTATTCTTTAAGGTAGATTTCTTTACTGGGAGTTAAATTGCAGTAAGAGTGGTCTTATCCTGTGGCACAGGTTCACTAGCAATAACCAAAACCCAAACATCTTCAGGTGATACACAAATATAAGCTGAATGCTTCTGCATTTCCACATGGCCTGGAACACAGCTAGCAGCTTCTCTGTGATGGCACCTGAAAAAGCACACCTGAGGACTCTCAGCTCAGAGCAAAATTTACCCATGCAAGACAATCTCCTTTCTCTGTTGAGTACTTGGGCATGTTCTTTGACTTCCTAACTTGTTTTTTCCTCCAGGAAAGCGTGAAGTTTGTCTCCAGTAGTTTCCTCATATGTCTCCTGTAGTCTTCCAAAATGTGCTGGTGGCATGACTAATGAAGTAGGAGTGGATGAGCAAAAATATTTTCACTTTTTCTGTCCCAGTAGCTGTATCTATGCTAGTATCTCAAACTCAGCCGACCCTGAGACCTAGAGGCATGTTCTAGCTACATCCATACTCCTGAGCTTTCTTGCCCACCAAAGCAGGGGACAGGCAGATTCATTCTCCCTGTGAACCTAACCCATGGCTTGTGCCATCTCCTGACACAGGCAGGGAAAATTCTGGGAGAATGTTACTTAGCATTAGCCAGAAATATGCCAGGAACCCCAGCAACAATTGAGCAACATAAACACATTTTGGTGTCTGGGAACATTTCTTGATACTATTGTTTTATTTTTTCCATTATGTTGCTCAAAAAAACTTGAGTGCTTTTTAACTGCTTTCCAGTAGAATATCTCCTAGATCCAAGATGAAATTACTCAAGGGTAGTAATTCCTGGCTGGGAGAAGAAATCCTGATAGAGAGCACTTTGCAGACAATCTGAGTGACAGCACAGATATATTTATTTGTTTTTCAGGGCACGTCCAGCACTTGGTGATATGGCTGGAACATTCTGCTCATGCTTGGAAGTCTATGGGACAGGAATTTCTGGTCTCACTTCTTCATATTCTTTGGCTATTCATGGTATAGAAATTGTCTGGCTGTTGTGCAGACTTATGGAGAAGGTGCATGAATCATACTTGTAGTGTGAATGTGTCTTTTATTCCAGGATATTCTTTCCCTATAGAAGTGAAGAGAAGCTCATAACAACTGGTTGGGTGTAGGAAACCTGAATCCAATGTCACGCCATCTGTATAATTTCTGCTGTAACCCATGAATTCAAATTCACTAGTGAGTTTATCTCTTTCATGTTCCTTGAAAAACAAAAGGAGCCTAAGTTATTTCAAGTGGGCATGTTGAAGCCTTGCTGGTGTAAGCACTATAAGGTAGTATAAACCATCTCATTCTTTGACAATGGCAGAAGATCTTTCATATTCATATAAATCCATGAATTGATGGTAACAAATGTTTTGTCTGGTGCCTCTTCATCAAAGTTAGTAGGATACTACAAGCTAGGGTGTTTCTACCTCCTCCACTCTCATTATTGCCTAGAATCAAGTGGCAGAATAATTAGGTCATTGCTGAAGAACTTTAGAATGCTTTTCTTAGCAGATCTCATATCCCACACAAGGCAACAACTCACAGGTCTGAGTCCAAGTACAAGAGGGTATTCCAGCTGGGACTGGGAAAGAAAAGACCTTACCATTATATTATTGAAGCCAGTTCATGTAGTCCGTGTCCTCCCCACCAGTCCAGATGACTGGATTGGTCTCATACACTCCCAATTGGGCATACAGGACAGACAACACTCACAGTGTATATAAGAGTGATAAAATTCAGTTCTTATCTCCGTGTCAAAGGGCCCCAGGCTGTGGATCACAAATGTAAATGAGAGCAGCTGAATGCTTTTCCATTTTTGCTTTTGTTTTTACCATGGGGTTTGAAGTGTCACATTCTGTAATATAGCTTCCCTTTTCTAGTCACAAACAAATGACATCTGGCCACTCTCAATAATGAACTTGAAGAGAGGGGACATTTCCTTTCAGCTTGTTGGGCCCCTTCTTAACCTTCAAATTCCAAGGAGAGCTGAGGAGAAGGAAAACTTTTAAAAAAATAATCCCCTAATGATTAAACTTGTCGATGGAGAAAAACTTTGCTTTGAGCCTCTGAGTACTGTTTGCCTCACACAATCTCAAACATCCTGACACAGTTAATACTTGAGGAGCTGTTTGCTGCTCCCACTCGCGTTCTTACATCATACAGGAAACCTTGCAGGAAATGAAAGTTCAGCCAGCCTTCTCCTCCCTCAACACCTTGAGCTTACAAGTCTAAGACAGAAAGCATACAAAGAAGAATAAAGGTGGGGTAAGAACACTAGAGAGGCAGGCCAGACACACATAAATCACATACTTTGATTTTCCTGTCTGGCACAACATTCAATTTTCTTTCTGGAGGTGCTTCTGTGAAATAATCTGGGTTTCACTAAACAGGAAGTTTTCACTATCTACCTCACAGAGGGGCTTATCATTCAGGGTTGTGTAGGCTGAGTCTGCTTTGTGCCTGCATCACCTCAATGGGCATTTTTAAAAGAATACAAATAAATAACTTTCTTTTTAATTAAAAGAATGTAAGCTCCCAGGTCTTGATGTACCCCCAGTCTGAATATTCTTGTCACCACAAGGATGTGGGGGAGCCCTTTGTTTGTGTGGAAAAAAGTGTGCTTTCAACCAGACCCGCCCAGCTCTTTTAAACTCGGAGCACAGAATGGCTGAGGTTATCAAGATGAATGAAAATTGGGGAAGACATTGTGAGCAGAGGAAATGAAAAGCACTTTTCTTCTTCAGGTTTTAGTCAACAGAAATACCAGACACATAATTGTAAGGGTTCAGGCCAAACCACTACCAATGTACTACATATAGTATATCCAGAAGAGGTAATTTGGGGACTGTGAATGGAGCTGCAAGGCCTCCCTCTGATGATCTGTAAGAGTTTCTTTCAGACCCAATTCAGGACAAGGGAAAGATTCCCTATGGTTTTCCTATGGCCTGTACAGTAACACCATCCCTGCCACCACAGATAGTTAAAGGTTTTCTAGAGAAATGCTTTTCTCTTTCTGATGAAAACAAGGTATGTGGAAACCTATTTCTATTGAAAATCTTGAAATGCTAAATGGAAATGTACTATTTCTGCTTCCAGTTCTGCCTGCCTGCCCAGCCAGCTGCCTGTTCAGCTCCCTTTTAGCTCCCTTGGCAGGTGCAGGACTTCTGTCTTGCAAAGTGCTTGTAAAAGCACCTTTTGGTTCCAAAACACTAGGAAATGCCACAGCAAGAGTTGTCTGTTTTTGTTACAGCAAATGTACAACTATTGCCAAAGCAAAGCTAATGGGGACTGCAGGAGCCAGGCAGAGATTCAAACTTCTGGACTGACATCATCACAATCTGAAACAAGAAAATTTATTTAAAAAAAAAAGGTATGACACTTTCCCATGAACTCACAGGACAGTAGAAAGCTCTCCAGGTTTCTGTGGAATATGAGGCCTGCTTATGAGTCTCCTACTAAAAGGTGCTGGCAGGCCACCCCAGCCCAGGTGGGTTCACTGGTGCTCGACAGCTTCTTCTCAGGGTGCAACAGGCTGGGCCATGCCCCTGTGGAGTGCAGTGCCACACATGGCTCTTTAAATGCAACCCTCTCCTTTGGAAGCAAATTGCATTCCCACAGACACTCCTTGGGAGTGCATTTTCCTGCAGGAAAATGCAAGTGAACCTCTTGTGGTGCATGAAGGAAATGCCCTGCATTGATCCTGTTAAGTCCAACAGACATGGCCAGCTTTTATCATGCTGCACGTGGCTCCCGGGGCTGTACAAATCTCCAAGGCTCTCCTGATTTGCAGTGTAGAACTCTCCAAAGCTGTTGGGAATTGACAGTATCGTTGTGCAGCCTGCAAGATTTTGGAATATTACCTGGTAACAGGAAAAAATGACAGGGAAAAATCTACCAGGGAGGTGTGGCTCCCCTGCTGCCCTTGTGTACAAGGTTTGTGTCCTGGCATGTCACAGACACCTTGCCACAGAGCAACCCCTGTACCAGCCTTGCTGCAAGGGCAAACACACACATTTTGGAAATGTGAAAATAGCTGTAATATCCATGTCCGTCTACAGAAGAGTCCACCATGGATGCAAGCAACAGGACTAGTGAGCCTACTGCCATTGTGAGGCTCACAAAATCTCACTTCAAACCTCACAAATCTGAGATTTAAACTATTATCATAAGACTTCTCTCTTCCTCTGTACCTTCGAAGGTCATGATCCTCCACGGCTTGTGCTTCTCACAGCTTCTCTTGCTGCAAGGCTTCTAGGAAAAAGAGTATGGAATCTCCTAGGATGAGTCACAAAACAGGACACACTGTTCTGTGGTGATGCAAAGGAAAACACAGTGGTGCTGGTTAGAGACAATCAACAATCAACCCCCTGACTCTGCCTGAGGACACGAAAACTCAGGCCGTATCACTGAATATGGGTTGCTGACTTCAGAGCTGTTGTATACTGTTCCCATCTCCCATTCAGAGGGGATGCTCTGGGAGTTAGCTTAGCTTCTTAGTCCATGAGCAGTTCACCCACAGTTTACATTTGCCAATATTTTCTTGGTGAGTAACAGTGTTAGTGAACTCTGAGGAGTCTTCTCACAGCAGTCTTTCTGCTGCTGGGTGGCCGGCTTGTTTTGCAGGTCCCAGCCTCATCTCTGGCTCTCCGTGCTTGCAGCCAAACACTTCCTTTGTCCCTGAAACCTTGTTGTCCAGTGCTTTACAGGCTGTCCTGCATCTTCCTGACCTGCTACAAAATCTCTTTCCAAAAGCTATCATTCATCAGTTTGTTCCCGATGAGAGTCGTTGATCAAAGCAAAAATGTGGCTTGTTGTATTTGCCACTATCAGAGAATCCCACAAGGCATATCTGATGTGAACCCATGTTCCCAGCAGCCAGGCAAATTGTAATCATGAGTCAATGCACACTGACCCCAGGAAAGGGCTTGGCTGGGGCTAGACAGTTATCTGGGGCCCCTGTGGGGTGAAAACACTGGCTGTGCATGGAGAGAGAAGGAACACAGAGCTCACCATGGCATTTCTGGACCCTCTGCAAAGGGCCCAGAGCAGAGAGTGCTTGTGGGCACACACTCAGAGCTCCCTCCCATCCACTTACAATGTTCAAGAACGTGCCTGGCTTGGAAAATCACAGTGCAAGTACACTGCCTGACTGACAGAGAAAAGCTGCTGCGTTTATGGAAAAATGACCAAAAACAAGGCCTGAGTGGATTCTTTCATAATCAAGATCATTTTCTCTCCAACAAGCAGAAAAGCAGAGGGGTATTGCAAGAGAGGGAGATTTTGTTAAGCGGATTAACATATTAACTAAAAATAAAGATTGAACATATTTGGAATTCTAAGATAATCTTGCTTTTCTGGTGACAGTAGAAAAAATTCAAGCCTCTCTCCTCTGCTTTCTGTAGTGCTCCAATTCATTCTAGTCTGTAAATTCATGAGTTTATTTATACTGTACATAAAAAAGATATTTCTATGCCTAGAGCACAGGATGACACTTGGGTACAAATGATCTAGTGATTGGTATATTTTGATTCATCAACCCAATGCTGAATATATTACCAGAAGATTTGTTTTGAAATAAAAAATTGTTCTTTTTTGATTTAATTACTCTGAATGTTTTCCCCATATAGCATCTCCCTTTCATTTTGTTCATCCAAACTCATGAGCCTGATCAGGGAGTGGATTTTTTAAAACCCCTTATAGCCTCCACTTAGGCTGAAGTGCCAAACCTCCCTGCCCTTCCAACAGCAGTCTTAGTGCTGTGCTTGAGTCCCTAGCTGTTTGAGCAGTGGAGACATCCCTTGCGGATTATGGTGTCCCTCCTGAGACTGTGCTATTTTCACCTGGCCAGTTCCTGCCCTGGAGGAGATTCATTTCAGCTGTCTTGTGTACCTACTGATGCTGTGTCCCCCGTGGTGTTCACTGTCCAATGTGCAGGCACATCAGGCTTTTGCCTTTCTTCACAATCAGAGCCCCTCCTTGGATTTTTTTTTTTTTTTTGCTGCAAAGCCGTGTTGGACTAAGCAAGTGGCTACATGGACCTCCAGTTTCTCAGTGCTCCTTAGTGTGTACCCCTCCCTGACACCAAGGCAGAAGAGTCTCACAGGTGGTTAGAGGATCACCCCAGGATGTTGGCCTGGGGGATTATCCCTGGCATCCCTTTAGGAGAGTGCCCAGAAAGCCAACAGCTCCACAGGGTGGAGGGGACTCGGTGCCTCCACTGCCCGTGTTATCTCCAATTTGTGTAAATGGAGGCAACTGGTTTATTTTCCAATGTCAGCCCTGAGGGGAGCCTTTTGGTGCACACACACACAGTGCAGATTTGGTGTCCAATTTTACCACTGCAGTTCAAAGTTGTGGGAATTTCAGACCCTCCTTCCCCAATCCAGTTGAAAGCACAAGCTGCCTGTGGGGAATTATTTTGGCTACCCACCAGTGGCACAGCCTGGGTGCAGTGTGTCTGCTGGCCAGCAAGCAAGCACTTACCTTCCTGTTGGGGCAGGTCTATCCTATAACTCCAATCTACCCTACTCTCCTGCAGCTTAAAATATTTTCTTTTTTCGATCTCCAAAGACAGCTGAAATCTTTCAAGAATTAATGAAAAATAAATGCCATAGCAATCTTTCCTAGGAGCCTTCCAATGGGTTTATATGCATATGCATGTGTGTTTATGCATACATACATGCACACACACAGACTGCATCATTTCAGCAGGGGACTTTCTATTTTACATTCTTCTCGGGCTAACACTTGCACTTTAATACCAGATATCACTGTGAGACATAATGAGGGTCATTAAATGTATTTATTAGCTTATTAAAGTGAACTGCCTTCACTGTTGCAGCTGGCCTGTGTTTTATAGAAACCCCAGCAAATCCCCAAAGTCACACAACAGGAGCCTAGCACACTTTAGCTGATGACAGAGTAAATATCAAATTTACTGGGGCTAGCAAGTGGCAAACAGTTCTGGTATGTTATTTGAAAACCTGCCATGAGGCATAATACGTAATTCTCAGCTCATAAGGGTAGAGTTGATTTGGAAGGAAATATGAAAAGAATTTGATAGGATTTAGTAATATTTTCAGGGGTACAGTTTAATTATAAGCAGTCAGGAAGCTCTTAGGTACTAGATGTGGGTCTTAAATAACTATTAAAGGCAGAGGAAAAACTTTGGCTGGCTGTAAGAGCTGATCTAACATGGATTTTAGTCATAACACATGAGATAGATACACCTGAAATGTCCACATCTTTAACAAAGTCTATGTGGAAAATAAGTTTATATTTTGAGTTAAGTTCAGGAAGGAACATAACGACCCAGTGGGTGCTCATTGTCTAAACAAGGTGTACCTGGGAGTGCCCAGGTAAATGCATTTATGTTTTTTCACTAGGCAACCTTGGTTTCTCACAGGTTGTAGTCTGTGAAGCAGCTTTTTTTTCTGATTTTTAAGACATGAATGTTTCTTCTTTCACACTGGGGTTCCTCGACCCTCATTTCAAACACTCAAGGGGCTGAAATAGCAGGGTATTCTCAGTGACCCAAGCACAGATGGAGGCAAGTAGGATGCCAGTGCAGGATGGAGTTCTGCTGCTTCACCTCCTCCCAGGAACTAGTTTGCAGAAAACACTGCTGAGGAGCCCAGCTGCAGTGAAGCCCCTCATTGTGGGGATGGGCAGGAAGCTCTGCCCCAGAAAAGCCCCAGGAGGGCTGGGTTTAGTCTCCCAGCCTCTCAGATTCAGCAAAGGTTGGAATCCTGAAATTGTACCAGGACAGTGCTGCCCTTTAATCCTCACTTTCAGGTAGTCCTGCATATGTGAAGATGATGGGAAAGGCTGCAACTCTCTCAGACATTTCTTGAGCTGTTCCTCCAGGGCAAAGACAAATAAGCAAATCAGATAGAAATAGATAGATAGATAGATATAGATAGATAGATAGATAGATACAGTATTAGTAGATGCAGAATCAGCCACGCTTTTGTCTGGAAATGGCTCCAGAGAAATCAAAAAGGGATTAATCACAAGGAAGTAGACATTGCTTTTAAAAGCTCCTCTCATCCAAACAGCCCTCTCAAATTTGGTTGGGAATAGTGTCCCAGGACACTGGATGAGCAACGAAGCCAGGTGAAGACAGAAGAGTCTCAGTCGCTGTGAGATAGCTGTGACTAAGAACGATGACTGCTGTCTGCCTTAATCAAAAAAAAAAAAAAAAAAAAAAAAAAAATCCTGTGTCCCTTTTCCCTTTTCATTCCCATTACAAGGAACTCACAAATGGGTTTGCATCATTTTCCACAAAGCAGAAGGAAAACCCCTGCTGAGGTATTTTTACTCTCACTCTATCTCACTGTCCTGCTCTAACACCCACAGTTCTCCTGAAGATACAGTCACTGCTTATTCAAAGTTCAAGTGTAGGGGGACCCTGAGCTGTTCTGCCAAAAGCTTTCCCCTTCCCCCTCCACCCCCGCCTGAATCACTGGCAGCAAACATAATGGCAAAGGGTGTCACATTCTTCTTACCGTAATTCTGTAAAGCAGGCTGGGATATTTTCCGAGATTTCTTGTACAGCTGGATGCAAGCAACTCTGTGTGAGTGTGAATGTGCGCACACCCAAGTGCCAGTAAATCATCTTAAACTCACATGTTTGGAAAATTACTGGCTGTTTTCTCATAACTAAGTATGTGTATTCAAATTATAATTGAAGATTTACGTCTTCAGGCTTTATTCTTCCAAGCTCTTTGTTAAATTTCATATATGAATAGCACGAAAGCATATCCCAGATAGCTGAAAGGCATGAATTGTAAGTGCCCACACCTCTATACACACATTTTTATAATGGCTTAGCCTGACATGAGCCAGGAAATTCAGAGTTTGGTCTCACATGGTCTTAATTCATACCTTTGAACACACAAAATCTTCTCCCTATAGGGTTATATTTTAAAAATAGCCGGTGGGACTTAACCCTAAATTTCTGTGCAACTGTGATTACATTGGCTCTTTCTTTTTCAGCTTTATCTTTTACAGAGTTTCTTGCTCATTTTTCACAAAGATAACGGTTAGAAAGAGGGATTGAGAGAATATTAATTAGTTTTCTATAAGACCAGTGTTATTCTTGAAGTGCTGGGGTATTTTTTTCCATTTTAATATATCTTGAGCATATGTATATTTTATACATTCTTATCAACACAGTGAAAGATGCTGTAATTAAATGATCCAAGGACTCAACAGTTAAGAAATGCCAGAATAAATTTCTTGCACAAGTCTGTTCACTTTTCTTACACTTAGGTCCAAGGAGATAGCTTCCACTTGGGCTCAATGCACATTCAGTCTGGCATTTTCCCTTATCAGATCCCTCTGCCCTCTGTGTCCTCCAGGGTCACTGTCACCTTGGCCAGTCAAAGCCAGTCATCCAAAGTGATCATCACATCCCAGCCTCTCATCCCTCTTACCCTGTTTTCCCATGTGTCTCCCAAGCTCCTGGCCCACAAAAGCCAGTGTAATCTCCCAGCTTTCCTCTCAAAGCGTGGTTCTCATGGAAAACTGGCACATCATGGTGGAGAGAAATTGGCAGTATATCGGGTGATCATTTTTCACATACACAAATACACCATCTATCAACAAGTCTCCCACACATTTCACCTGCTGCCTGCCCAAATCAGTAGCGGATTCAACTCATTCCAGTTTGCTGATGAAGGCAAAGGAAAGATGAAGGGGCTAAGGACAGGAGATGAGAATATAAAGCCAACCCACATTTGCTTGCACTGAGCAGCCTGGACACAGGACAACCTATGACCGCACAGACCTGACTGTTTATTGGCTGCTGCAATCAGCAATTTGTCAGGGTGTTGTGCACATCTGGTTGCCTGAGGTGCTCTACATTTGGAAATTGGAAGATCTCTAGTCACACAAAGGAAAAGGCTTACAGGTCTGGCAGGCCTGACTTCAGCAAAGAGCAAGAAATCAAAACTGAAACCCCTCTACCCACCCACTTGTTTCCTTGGGCATAAAGATCTCCCATGCCAGCTTGCTTTGAATGTTCATTTGGCCCTTGGGCCAAAAACAGAAAGAAGAAAACTGGGTCCCTGCAAAGAATAGGTCTTTCTTCTAGGAAACAAACCCAAAATGTTCTGACTGAAGAAGGAAGCATTAGCCAAAGCTGTGCCACTGCTATTTGCAAAAGGAGCTTTCCCTCCAGGTGGCTCCTCAGAGCCTCCCTTAGCTGAAGCTGAGCCAGAAGCAAAAGATGCAGCATGGACAGGACCATGGCCCCACAGCTGAATGTTCTGGGACTTGCCTGGAAAGCAGCTGAATTCTGTTCGCTTATTCAGTATTTTAATTTTTAACTCAGTGACAAGACAGTTTAAAAAATGCATTTCCAAGACTCCCCAAAAACAGGCTACAGTGTCATACCACTTCCTATGTTGCCTGGGTGGTTCCTGCATTGCTAAATTAGTCCAGACATGTGATTTTGAGAAAAGCCTGGGGAGAGGCAGTATCCCAAATGGAGCACTGGTTGACAGCGATGCGAAACAGGGAGCAAAAGGACTGTCACCTGCAGCTTGAGACCTCCAGAGAAAGGATAGTTTCTGAATTTTTTTGTAAGTAAACAGGATTGTCTCAGAGAGACAGCTGACTCCATATTCTGTTTCCCATGCAACACCTGCAACTCCACATATTTGGCTAAAGTTTGGGTCAAAAAAAGGGTAACATTAATAAAATCAAAGTAATGTAACGGATTAAACTCAGCGAATTATTTCTAAACAGCCCAAGGTCTTTTGGGCTGTGGACTGTTGGGATTTGGGACCTAAAACTTGTCAGTCTTTCCCAAAAATGCCAGTGGGTGTTTAGGATATCGAGTATACCTTCAATGACAGCTTAATTGACACTATGTGAATTAAGTCAAAGCCTTTCAGTGAGCTAGAAAGGCTTTCATCCACATGGAGACATTTCCAGTGCCCTCAGAAGTTTTGTTTTAGGGCTTCAGTTCTGGTTCTGTCCCTCTCCCCCATTTCCCACTGAGGAGAACAGGACAAAGAGTGCTGAAGACCACAGTCCTGGCATTGCCCACTCTACAGCTGATCATAAAGAACATGTAGGATTCTCACCCTGGAAAAAAAAAATCTCTGAATCATATCCTGAGAATTCCCTAAACTCTATATCATCTTACTTATTTTTTCCAGTTTCCTCAGATGCATTTTTATTCCCAGCTTTATTCACGGCATCTTCCAGAGCTCTGCCAGTTTACCTCCACCGAGTAGTTCCTTAGTTTACATCTCTCAATACAGATCTTGTCTTTGGCTGAAAGGATGTCCCTCCACCCCCTCCCAACCCTACATAATCTCATAAATCTTTGAAAAACCCTGTTGATAAAGAGCAGCTTGTTGGTTGTTCTCACAGCCTTGGCAGGTAAACCAGCCTGGAGGAACAAGGAGTTCTCTACCCTCATGCCAGTGGAGGGACAGCCTCCCTTCCACTGTTGCCAGCAGTTTCTAAGAGTACAGAATAACAAAAAAAAGTACCCCTAAAGAGCCAAGGAAATGTGACACTGTCTAAATTCAGGTAAAAGGGTTTTTTACACTAGTTGCTTTGTGTGTTTGGGAACACTGATGGGGTAAGGAAGCAGTTTTCTTGCCTTTCAGCAGAGGCAGCATCAATTGACTGGGTTTAATACAGTGTCACTTATAGGCATGTATGGAAAACTGATGTGAGCATTAGCAAACTGCTTACCACTGGGCAGATTTTACACAGAATAAGCCATGGGTTCTGGATGCAGACTGGGAATCTGAAAGAGAAGAGGCAAAGATGAGAGTTGTGGCGTGTGTGTGTCCATACCCAAAACCCCTCACCACAAAGCCCAAACTAGAAGCTCTACCATTTCAAACAGAGGAAACTCTACTAAACACAGCCATAAGCAACTGTTCTATGAGGAAATAGCAGATTTAAAACCTAAAATATCTTTTTCATTCTTCACTTCTAGTCCACTCAAGTTTCAGTTGTTTCAAAGGACTTTCTTAAAAGAAGAAAAAAAAAGGAAAATAAAAAGCCTGAGCAGCAATTTGAGCTTATGCTTTGTGTAACAGTCTCTAGCCTGAACTCGTGAAAGTATTTTCCTTTATCTTTGATTCAAGACACAGGCTGCTCAGTTCACTAACACATGTCAGAGCCTACAATTTAACTCATGGTTTGCTCTTGCAACCCAGAGATTTAGCTGAAGGATCCATCCCACTGATCTATTTTCCTTATCCTTGGATTTTGTTTATTTCCTGGTGGAAGATCTTTTTCAAACTCACTGATGAACTTTTTGGGTCTTAGCTACTGAGATATTGAATGCACAGGTGCTCTGAAAAACATGAAGTATTGGGTTACAGAATAACTGATGTGCTCTTTTGATTTTTGCATCTGATTGTTTAAAAAAAAAAAAAAAAAAGATAAGAAGAAAAAGCATCAATTGATTATAATTCATTAGAGCTTTTTGTCCAGCAAAGAGGCCAGATGAACTTCTTAATTCTATGTTTCGTTTTGGGACCTTATGCATAATATCAAACAGAGTAAGTGAATTGCATCAATCCCTGATTCAGCACATGTAGACCCTTGTCCCTGAAGTTTCCCAGTCAATCTATCCTTTTCCCCCCACCCCTGACATAAATAAAGTCAGGAGGGGAAGATTCCCTTCAAGGAAATTTATCTCTTTGACAGTCAAGCAGGTGGTGAAGTTAATGCAAACCCTCAAGAGATCTTGGTTGGTAAGAAGGCCTCTGCAATAACTAACCACAATGATTTACAAGGGACTAAATTGCCAGATTAGGCCTTGATAATTTTTCAACTCTTGACTTCATTATTACCTTGTGGATCTGGATCTTACATCACCTCTAGGAATGCCTGAGATCAAATTAAAGTGGAAACACCTGGTTGGAAGTCAGTTCAAAATACAGATTTAAGAACTAGGGGGTTATTTGTTTGCTGGATCTGCTTTTTGTGCATTGTAGACAGCTATAAAACTGTTTCTCTGTCTTCAAGCTTTGTTTTCAAATGCCAGTTTGCTTTGCGTGTGTGCTTGCTAATGATCACTGCTCTTTGTAAGCACACTCACTGCTCAGAGATCTACAGATCTGTCATGTGAAGCAAATTTAGAAGTTAAATGGAGTGTCCAAGTGAGTCAAGCTGCAAACTCAAAGAATTAGATCAGATTTGAAAATCTGTGGTTTGACCTAACACAGCATGACTGTCTAAGGAAGAAGGCAGAGGTACTCATGCAGCAAGGATTTGCACAAAAAAAGAGATGATGCAGTAGTTAAGATAAAATGCAAGTAATTTTTTTAAAGTAATGTGTGAGAACAAATAGCAATTTTTTCCAGGCATCTGTAGCTGGAACAAACCAGTGGAACACTCAAAGGAACAGTAGACAGTGATTTAATATCACAGTACTGCTACCAAACAGCTCTGTTTGAGGAGAGTCTCCAATTAGCCTTTATGCTTTTCTTGCTTCTGCATTGTAGTTGTCCTTCACCAGCAATTCTGCTCAGCTGGGGAGCTGCAGCCAGTACTCATGAGTCAGGGAATTCAGCACCGGCACAGGAGAGGCAAAGCTATATGACACTATAGCAGTACGGACCCTTCACTGGACACCAGGTGGAAAGTCAGCAATCTGTCTAGTCCAGACAGCTGCCAGGCTGCTTAATGAGAAGATGGCTATTATAGCGTAGAAGAGAAATCCTCTCAGTTAGTTCTGCTGCTGGCACCCAAGCAATGGCTGCTTCATCAGAGAACGTCTCCAGCTCCAGTGAGTCCTGCTGATTTTAATGACACCCTGACTGGATGGCTTCAAATGACAGCTCTGGCCTAACAACCTTGATGGGTGACAGCAGTTCAACCACACTTCCCGTGTGGAAAGCCTTGATTTGATCTGGAATCATTCCTCAAGGGTACCATCTCATGTGGCTAACGGCACAACTGGGCATGATGCTGTTCAGAGACCAGGGTACTGGTGAATCTGGGAAGGACTTGCTGCCAAGTTTCAGCAACTGATGTGTTGCTTGGTCCTCTTTAATGTGTGAGATTCTCCCATGAATGGTGACTTTCTGTTTGATAAAGATGCATGTGCAACAGGCTCCTGGGAAGAAGTCAAATGTGCTTGACAGAAAATGACTGCCCATGGGCACTGGAGCTTCCTGCAGATATGTGCTCTTTGCCTGTGTCCTCACACTTGGCCTTTGCAGGACTAAAGATGCTTTCATAGGGTTCTAGGTGGGCAGTGCAGCACTAAGGCTTGAGGGGCAACTGCTCTAGCTTAGAAGGCTAGGCCCAAAAAATCACCTCCATGCATGGATTAGACTGCAAGTGGTAACTCTCTCTCCTGCTTCGATGAGGGCACTTGAAACGTCCCAGTGTAGGCTGGGAGAGAAGAAAAAGCACAAAGATGGTGGTAAATAACTTGCCCTTTCCCCTTGTGAAAATGACATGACAGATGTGGAGCCCTCGTACTGCCTGTGCAATTGGGTTCCTGTTCCCCCTGGGACCAGACCTGGCAGCCCTGGCAGGAAAAGGAGGCCAGGATGCAGCACCTTGGCAGGTGAGAAAGCTCAGAATCCTGACCATGACACTGGAATTGTCTTCAGGGAGCAAGACTCAAGGAAAAGCTCCAGACAGTGACAGAGCAGGAAGTTACAGCAGCTGTAGGAGCTGCGGTTAATGAATTTCCCAGTGGGGCTTTAGCTTTTGCTCTGCCTTGCTCCCTCTGGCCCAGAGTGCCGTATTAGTTTCTCTGCTTCCCAGCCATCCCAGTCCCACAAGCTGTTTTGTGTAAGTATTTTCAAGGCAGCAGATTGTGTTATGAGTCCCCAGTGAGAGTATAATTTTAGGTCTGTTTCCAAATATTTAGTAACAAAGGCTTGACTTCCCAAGGTGAATCCCAGGAACATTGACAGCATCTCCACATCTGATCATTTAAGCATCGGGGGGAGGGAAAAAAATCAAAATATGTAGGTTCTTTTAGAAAACAAGAAACTTTGCTGGCTCAAGGTTTGCACAGTTTCATGGGCAATTTTTTCTCTTCAGTAAAACAGAGTTACCTTGGCTGACCTGACTGCTTTTATTAGATGCTCTAGGTCTTCAGAGGAGAACCTCCACAGGGGACTGCAAATATTTATAATACCAAAAAGACAGAGAAAGGTAAAAGCTGCTTGTTGGAGACTCTGGGGACACTTACCTCCAAGTCTATTGTAGCCACTAATTTCAGCTGAAAGTTAGCATTCTTTTCAGGTATGAAGAACATGGGGACAAATTCTCTTCTGGCCCTTGTCCCCATCTCAGTCCCAGCCCTAACCCAGCCTGGACAGTGGCTTGGTGAAAGTTACTACTGTTCCCTTAAAGAAAAGAAATTAATTATTTCCTTGAGAAAACACCATCTACCAACTGCTGTGGCTCAGAAGAGCTTTGCGTATAAAGAAGGACTCCATATTAAAATATAGTTTAAATTATTTTTTAAAACCTACTTCCAAAGCATATAAACTCTTCATAGGCCTATTGGTACATAGTTTGTAATCCCATCTAGTAAGAACAATTACATATCTTGCAACTGTTTCATTTGTTCTAGTTTGCTAAAATAGAACAAAATAAAGATGTAAAAGTGACTGAATGACTGCTTGAACAATCTTGATTTTCAGAACCACTCTAGTATTCTTCTAAAATTCCCAGGTTAGTGCTGGGACTAATGGAATGCCTTATTTTGCACATGCTAACAGATGATGTATTACATGAGTCACATGTTAGTTTTAAATGTCCAAATTTTTGCAGAACTGAGCAAGTGATCACTTCTATAATTCAAAGATAAAATACAGAAGACAATTGTTTAAATTATCTTTGTTTAGAGTCACTGCAAGCAGAGAAAAGCTGGCATTTTTTATCAGATTGTTTGGATTGTGGATACAAGAGATGAGGAAATCCACATGTCAATACTTTTGCTGGACTGTTCTAGTTTATGATGTCTCCAGTGGAAGCCTTGGTCCCATCTGCCGCATGCTTATTTCCCACCACTGGAAGGACTTACTGGACAAGAAGCTGACAACCCTCATCATTTCAAGTGCTGCAGTTCACAGGCAAGCCCTGGGAAAGCTGAGGTCTTGAGGAGACACTGGGCCCTTGAAGATGTATTTGCATGAGGGCTCCCACTGCTGCTACCACAGTGAATTAATAGGAGCCACAAGACAAGACCTGATGGTGAGACCTTTGAAGGCACCAATAAAATGAAGAGCACTGACACTAGCTAAATCTGGAGATATTTGGGAGACCTTAATTCTGCCCTCTGCTCCAATCCTACTGTTGACATATAACTCCTTACCTTACATGCTGAAGGTTTAACTAGGCAGAAGGTCTCTTTTAAAACAGCTGCAGAGGTCCATATTTCTGGCTCTCAGCATGGCAGGAAAACCCTAACATCCTTAATCACTGTGGGATGCTTCCGTCCGCCCATTAACTACCGATCTATGTAGAGACCTAACTTGTATTTCTAAACATGGATCCAAGTGCACTTGCCTGTTAAGAAAATAGAACAAGTTTAAACTAACTTTGCTTATCTGTATCTTAAGTGGTTACATCCGAATGAAAGTTTGTGATTATCTTCTAAGGGCTTGTTTAGATGCGACGGTTGATGGAAATGGGGGAATGACAGGCATTCCAAAGGCACTGGCTAGTCCCAAGACCCAGAGCACAGAACTTCTTACTCTGGAGTATCGTTCTTGTTTAAGTTGGGCTGAAACAGTTTATGCTTATTGCAAGACATAAAGACACACACAGGCACACTTAAGAGCAGCTCTTTCAGAATAACCCTTGTGCAGAGCCGTGTGTAGAAGAGCCCTGGTGGATGAGCTCGGGACTGTGGCAGCCTGCAGCTGCAATGGGAAGGGAGGGCTGGATGTCAGCACGAGCAGACACTGTGCATGCACACACCCTGCAACAGGAGCTGCTAGAGCAGGTACAAAGGGGAGATCCCCAGAGCCATCTTAGCACCCCATTCTTCCTCTCCCACTAAGAACATGTCCCTGGATACAGCTACTAGCTTTCCAAATGCTTCAGCATTAGCTATTCTCCATATCTTACTGCCACAGCAGCTTTTATTGATAATTGGATTAGGAGAGAAAAGCTTGCCATCCCAGTGCCAAAGGCACTAGCACATGCACACTGTTTGCCAAAATATTTTCAATCAGAGCAGATAACATTTTAAAGGCAGTTTGGTCAGCCTGTACACACAGGGATGTGTTTAAAGGTTTGATTTCTTTTCCAAATACATTGTGGCTCCTTAGCTAAGTGCTACAATTGCTCTGCTTAGGAAGAGGGAACCAAACAGCCTGCCAATTTAACTTAGGCACAAACACACACAAACACTTGATCCTGACTTCTGAACATTCATCACTTAGCTCAAAAGCTTTTTTTTTTTTTTTTTTTTTTAATTTTGTGGGAGAAATGAATTGTTTGTGTATTGTCAGCACTAAGCAGACAGATAAGTATGTAAGCTGGAATGTTATTTCTAAAGTTATTTTAAATATTTGGGTTGTCTACTTAAGCTATGTTTAAATAAAGTTACTATGAATTTCTTCATTTCACTGAAGCCATTATAAAGCCACAGTTTCTGTCACTAGATACATCAGCATTTAATGGTCAGGGAAAAAACATGGCAGGCTAATTAAATACCAGGGGGATGGGGTTTCTGTAACTATATTTTTAACTTTCTTGGGTACTGTCAATAGACTCTACAGCCTTTTTTTGCAAGGTGTGTGACTAAACACCTGGAATTTAGGCTTAGGAGCTTCAGAACAAGTAACACTTAAACAGGCGCCCTCATCAACCATTCTGCCTAATCTTTCTCTCAAGGACTGTTAGAAGACCTCATCTCTGTGATAGTTTTATTTCCTGTTTGTGGGCTATGAACTTGGCTGCAATGGAAAACTGAGCAAAGCCCCAAAGCTTCTGTACTTAGAAAACCTGGATTTTAATGGACAGAAACAATCTCCTGAGGTCAAATACCCAATCACCATTTGCATTATGATTACCTCCTTTTGTTGAACAGAGGACTTATCTACCCAGAGACACAAGAAAAATTAGGAATAAAATTCAGAAGTTAGGTTAATGATTTTATATGCATCGAATTCTTAGCAGGCACACTCTTTCAGAACCATAGTGGCCCATAACTTACTCCTTTATGCACTTTGACTAAACACTTCTGAGCTCTGAATTTTCCTAAGTTGTTCCTGAAGACAAGACTCATAAGGGTTTGTCTATACACAAAAGCTAGGACAGATTATGATGGTGTTTGAAGCTTAAGAATAATGGTTGCTGTTGAATTATTTATTCATTATGAAGCTAAAGGATATTGTTCCTGATTAGCTCACCTCACTTAGGTCTTTCTGCACAAGCCCTTATGATGTAAAGTAAATATACATTTATTGTGGGTTAACAACTCCACATACACAGACAGGCCTAACAGGGAGGAAGAACAATTTATACTACAATGGGCATCCAGCTTAGCAGCTCCAAGATGCAACTACATTAATACATAAAATAACCTATAAGCTCATGACACAAGAAACTACTAACACCAAAATCAAGGATACTTGGAAGACTAAACTTTTCTATCTCATTCTAATGACTTAGTGGGTTTAAGTTTAAAGATCTGGCAACTCCAGATCCTTTTTAAATACTAAGAAGAAGAGAAGCCCTAGAAAGTTCCTATAGATGAACCAGTGATGCAAATTGTCCTGCTCACTGAGAAGTAGAGTGCTACAGAATGATCTTCAAACACCTTATTTACATGGCTATAAGTTTAGCACTATTAAGACAGGAGCTTTTTTGAGAAAACTGTCATTAGCTGCACATCCCATCAGTTTGTTACAGCAAGATGAAGAAACCAAGAGGTGCACTCATGTCAGCTCATCTGGGTTTAACAGTAAACTTTCACAGCATTGTCCTAAAGAATGAAGGAAAATGTTCCTACATTAAGCTACTAGTTTGAAGTATTAAATTAGAAATTTTACCTGAGCTACTTAAACTAGGCTGGCTTTATGCGAATTAGCCAAGTCTATCAGTCACAGCCTTGAAGAGACACAGTTCTCATAGTTTCTGACTGTAGTGTTAAAGTAAACTCTTGCCATCACATGGTAGTTGCAGCAGTTTAGGAAAATATAAACAAGGTTCCTACTCTATCCTCAAATCTCTTCCTGCTTCATAGGAATCACCCATGCAACTGAGAAGTCACCCAGTCAAGAGAAAACCTTCTTGAAGGTGTGAGATTGACTTCTTTATGTGATTTTTTTTTTTTTTTAAGGTGTGACCAGAGGTGACAGGAGTTTTGGGATTGTTTCCAAAATAGCTCATGTGTATCAGAAAAACAAACAAACTGAATTCTTTTGGAGGCTTGAATTGAATTAGGCTCAGTCTCCCACTCTGCAAGACAAGTACTATACAGCTTCAAAGATCCTCCCCCTCCAAGCAAGTTTCATTAGATCTACAAGGCATCTGGTATTCCCTTTCTCTATGTGTATCAGTGACTTTTGAATAGAAGATGAAAAGAGAATGAGTTTCACAGAGTGCAACAGCCACAAGCCACCCCCCAGCCAGACAGACAAACTGAGAGGAAAAAAGCAGTAAATTTAGAGAAACCAGGATGATCACATGTTCAATAATAAAGTAAAACTCTGCAAGACTTGAAACTTGCTTTTTAAGTAAGGATTGTAAATTGGCAGAATGCTTTATAGAACACCTTGGTGTTGCTGGTTAGCTTCTTATTTTTCCTTTTCTGTCAGGATAATAAGTGTCAAGTATCAATATATCAAACTTTAAAAGTTGATTCTTCATCTGACACAGCAGCAAAGATTGAGACACCTTAGAAAACAAAAGTGCAATAGAATGATGCTATGCAATAGAATTAAGTTTTTTTGTACTTGCTTTTAGTAACTTTTTCTGTAAGAACATGGGAGGTAATTTGGCCCTTGGGAAATCTTCTAATGACTTTTTTCAAAAGAGCATGGAATTCAGAGTAAGGGTTAATGTAAACATTTCCATCTACTTTCAATTAGTTTCTAAACAACATTAGTTAACAACACTGTTCTTGACATGGATACCAATTTTATATGTGTGCTATGTATATGCAGTAATAACTACAGTCGTACTGAAACTACATTTAGTTTTTAACTCACTAAAACTGCATCCACACCAGATAATTTTTTCATAGACCTGAATGCAGCTCTATACAACACCAAAATTAATATTATTCATAGTCTCTTTGACCATCTACTTCATCAGTGATTTTAGAAGACAGAACTGTCAGCTCCTAAAGCCCAATTTCACAGTACCCACTGATAGTTTACACTGTAACCATGTAGCTGACAAAGTGGATACAGGAGTTGAGCCATAAATATTTGATCTGTGTTGACACCAAATGGTTGTGGAACAAATAGTTTGTGTTAGTTCAGTCTTTAAAGGAAACATTCCAATCACTGTTTTAAGGAAAAGGTGGCTCACTTTAATAACCACAGGCATTGGTCACTATTTAACAAGACATTCTAAAAAAGTAATCACAATTTTCTGATAGTGTTTACAAGTGGATGGTATACATTGAGATACAGAGGTAGAATTTCACTTTTACAATGCTTCACTAATACAGATTACCAAATTCAAGGCACAAAATTGTTCGCTTTACAAAAAATACTGTAAAAATGTCATTTGCTGTTCTACAAGGTGAATACAACTAAAAAATAAAAAAATCTTTACACCCTTTCATATTCTGAATGTAGAGTTGCATCAGGCATTATTCTATTTTTCCTTTGCTAATAATTGGCATATGACCAGCACTTACATAAACAGTTTGAATCTCAGCTGAGTTGCTTTGTCTTTTAGGCACAAGTCCAGTTAGAGAATTTAACACAACAGTTTCCTTGGGGGGTGGGAGAACTCTGTCAGAAGTAAGAATGAGGAAAAAGAAATGGAACATGTAGCCCATAATAGCAAATTGGACTCTGACATATAGAGGGAAATGGAACAGCATATTTCAAATTAAGTCAACTTGGAAAAAAGGTCAAATTAAATCACTGACTGCATTCCTAAAAAAACAGATGCCCAGTACAAGTTTGCTCTAACAGTATGTAAGACATTCATTTGCCTTAGAATCGGCAGAGATTTACAAATTTCTTTTCATCTTTGTTTAAATAGAACACACACAGTTGCAACAAAAGAGAATTACACCACAATTTGGCCATGTGTCCTTTAGAGAACTTGGGTGAACTAGTGAAGAGATGCATTCAGAAACTGTCCTTGAATTTGCTATAAGATCATGAGCAGGTAGCACATAAATGGCAAGATTTCCCTCCCTTCCTAAATAACACAAGGTAAGTCAAACCATTTCTGAAACATTCCATCTTCTGGTTGGAGACAGCTCTTAGAAGCCTTGGCAGACAAAGGAAGAGATATCACACAGTGCATCCCTACAACAAGTAGTATGACTAGTTTGCTGTACATACAGTGATATTCTAAAGGACAGTGGTGGCAGCTACATTGTAAATTCATTTGAGTTACTTATCACATTTCCCAAGTACTCTAGTCAGTTTTATTTACAGTATATAAAATCCATTGATTTTTAGAGTTCAAAACACAGGTTTAGGACCCAAGAGAATGCCACAGTAAGATGTTGACATTTGCATCTGTTAGATGCAAGTGCACTTTGCAATTCAGTCACGTAACATTATTGCATTCACCTATAAATGTTAGTCCATCCAAAACTGTTAAATTCCATTTTTTGCTTCATTGTTGTTTGTAGCCTGTTTCCGTTGAGCGATGAAAGGATACATACACTTGTCCGCTCCCAAAAATCGGTACATGCATACAACTGCTTCAAATGGCAGAATACTGGGAAAAAGAGGTTATAGATTTGTTAGAAGACAGCATAAATAAAAACATCTGCTTACATGCACTTGTAAGTACATGTAATTGGTCTCCTTAAAAACAATATAATAACTACTGAGGAGTCTTCTTAAAAGACTTAAGGGATTTTTATTTCACATGGATACTTCCAGAGAGAGAACTGAAATTCTAGAGTCCCAACCATACAGGCAAGCAGAAAGGAGAAAGAAGCTGTTTATTCACATGCTTTCATCTCAGTCCAGATTTTCTGTTTCTTCACAAGCAGTGTGATAGCTTGTTTTAAAGAAGAGGGGCAGGGGGGATGGAAGGGGCAAGGGAATCACAGAAGGCCTGGTAAAAGCAAAGCATCTGCTAAAAGCCACATCAGCAGAGGTCATCAGACATTTAAGATATTCTTTAATGTGGGATTAGTGTTAGTTAATGCCATTCTTTGATCACCAGATGTCTAACAACCTTGATTTATATTCTAAACTCAATCATCCATCCTCAAGAAGAAAGGTCCAAAGTAAAAAGAGCAATTACCTTCCCCTCCCCCCCAATAAAATTCCAAGAGGTGATTATGTGATGGATACCTGGCTACAGATCCTCCCCTTGTTCTCACATGTACAAAACACTGTTTTTATTTCAAGCGTAATACCCAGGGGCTCTAGTGAAGAAATAAAATGGGATTCCTCAGCCCCTGGGAATAGTAGCAGACACTTGTTCAGTGGTAAGCAGTACAATTCCAGCCATCAGGAGTAATGACCACTGAAGCACCAAGAAGTAGATGTCACTGGTACAGGTGTCCTCAGTGCCAGCAGTACTGCCTGTGCAGTGACTGGAGGGCCTTTGATCTAAAGGCTGCTGCCTGGGGCATGGATTATGCGGAAGCTTTGATCTCCTTGTTGGAAGCTGAAGTGTTGAACCAAGAAAACCCAAAGGGCTTTTGATGTGGCTGTTGCTGTGTAAGGCACTGCTTGTGCAGGAAGCACTGTAGCACCCTCTGAGCTTCTGCGTGAAGGAGTTACTTCTTAAATATAGTGACAGTGGCCTTCATTTGGTGTCAGAATAGACACACACATCTCTCTTCCAGGAAAGAGATGAGCAGTGACGATACCTCTATTTTTTGGTGAGCCTGTCCACCAAGAGACAGTTGAGCCAGAGGAGAACCACCTTGTAAGTGGAATAAAAATCAGAGTGCTCAGTTTCAACCATCCCTTGCATAAAGAGGATAACATAATGCTATATTTTATAAGTTCCTCCTACACACTACAGATTTACAACAAAACACAGACATCTGTGAAGCTGTTCTCCATAAACTAGAATTCAAGTGATGTTGTATCATAGGAATTGAAGCAGCTCCTGCATTATCCTGCATGACTGAAATGTCAGCCAGGTTACAGATTAGAAGAGTTTTCATCCTAAAATTGCAGTGTGTTAGAATAAAAGTAATAATTCTTTTAAATAGACCTTCCCTTCCACCAAACTTAGACTCTGAAAACTGGTTCTGAAAGTACCAATTTTCAGTTTATCTCCCATATCTGTCAAAGTTCTGAAGAATCCACAGGTAGGAAGGGCCTTCTCACACACTTGTTCTAGAAAAAGCAGCTAGATTGTTTCTAGAGTCCTCTGCTGGTAGCTGCCTCATGCCTCACTCTTAAAGAGGAACTCCAACAGTGGAATTAAAAGTCTGTTGAAAAGAATATAGGAATCCAAGGAGGATACAAGATGGTTAAAACAAAGATGCATAGATACACGGATCTCAGTTAAATGAAGCTTCCCAAGCAAGCAAACCAAAAGAGACTTATGAATTCGAGCAAAATGTCACCTATGGCCTGTGTGTAGGGGTGGATGTTTGTATCCAGAAACCGGACATGCTCATGTACTCATGTATTTTGTGGATTGCATTGCCAAATAGCTGGTACTTCAGTTCTTACCTTTTCATGAAGGTGACCATATACATGAGGCGAGGTGTGCAGATCATTGGCTGGTCTGTAAGGATGGCTCTCATAGCCTGTTTCACACAGTATTCAGGTTTCAAGGGTGGAAGGAAAGGTTCAATTTCTTTTCTGGAACATTTGATTAAGACAGATTAATATGATACATAAAAGACCATAGACCCCAGTGAACAGTTCATTAACTCAATTTCTTCAGGACTTTTTTATATTCAGTTACGTTTCAAAGACTATAGGCTCAAAACTTGCATTGCCTGTGTACAAAAGGACATAGGACTGAATTCAGCGTCTCTTTTTGAGTCCAACACTAACAAATACTAAAGCAGATAAATATTTGACATTTTTATGGTAACATTTGCATTACCTTTAAATACTTTTATGACACTACAAGCAAAGGGCAGAAGGAGAATTCTACTCACCTGATCCTGCACCCTCTAAACATTCCTGTATCTACAAGATAAGGGCAGACTAAAGTAGTTTTGATTCCGTCCTTTTCAGCAGCCTTCAATTCATGGCTCAAAGACTCATGGAAGCCTACAGCTCCAAATTTGCTGGCACAATAATCCTGTGTTGGCAATGAATGAAGCAGGAAAAAAAAAAAAGGGACAGATATGAATGGTGTTCAAAGCCGGCATACCTGAGGTGATTCTGCACAGTTTCAAAGCAACAACAAAAGACACCCACTGAATAGAGAATCACATCAACTCATTTATCACTTTACTTTTGAGGTAATTAGCACAGAATCATGAAAGCAGGAAAGCTGAATGTAGGAGGATATTACCTTGGATTCAAGTCTTTGAATCCGGCAGGCTCACATGACAAGTTACTCCAATTACCAGTTTGCTAAATAATAAATGGTGCAACAAAGGACTGAGATACCTAATACTACCTTGGGTCAAATTTGAAAAAGCTTGAAGAGTTGGCAGGGCATAGGTGTAAAAATATTAAAGGTGTTATTTTTAAGGTTAGTTTCAACAGAAAACACAAGCAAGATTTGAGTTTTTCTATGAGATAAACAAATAACTCAAATGCTACTGCTGCCTATGCAATTATTTTTTATTGTTACTGAACTTAGTGTGTTTTCAGTTGGATGCATCCATCTCTGTTGGTGGTCACATCTAGTCTAGGAAATTCCTTGTAGCCTTCTCAAGACTGTAAACACTCTAAGAAGCCCTAAGTTACACCATCTTCAATCATTTATGTTATGAAACAATGCAGTTTAAGGTCCTGGATTAAGCCTGACCTATATGCAAAGAAGCCTATGCATAGGAGGTAATATAGCCATTATTATTTTAGACACCTTAATTAATTTTCACTAACTGAATGCTTTTTGTTCATACTTGCATTTGTATTAATGACTAAAAAAACAAGACAAGCTTTAATCCTAACCTATTTTTATGCACCAGACAAGTCTCACAAACTGGAGTTCTCAAATAGCTGCTAGTGAAACAGGTGAGCCATATATTCTAGAAGGCTTGCAGTCATTTCCTCATAGAAACAAGAAACATTACTTTTGAAAGCCCTTGCCTTTGGCTTCAAGCATAGCACTGGAGATCTTTACAGGAGTTGGCTGAATGGCACCTTTCAAGCTCCTAAATTTATCAGGCAACTCAGATCACCTGGCATTCTGAAAGCCCCAGCCATCCCTGGCTTTTGCTCTAAGTGCCAACTCCGCCATCCAAGTAAATGAATGCAATGCCTGCCCAAGTCCTGTGGCTCCCACTCACAGGGAGCCATGTGTTGATATGGTACTCAGTACCATAACCTCCAAATATCTTTAAAGATGTGACCTTATTTCCTCTAGCTGATAATATGAAAAGAAACTTATCTTTGGCAAAGAGTGCCAAATTTTTTGTTCATTATAGTATAACAAACCTCCACTCCAGCAGTACTGAATAACCCCAAGGAACTTGCAACTGTCACGATGTGTCCATGGTTCATTTCCAGCATCTTGGGAAGGAACGCTTTAGTGGTCTACAAAGCAAAAAAAGAAAACAAACCAAAGTACATGTAAACAACAAAACAAACAAAAAAACCCACTTCATGAACAAGTTACATTAGCAATGATTCTCAGAACCTCTCAATTTATTATCAAGAATATAGAAATACAATCATTGCACAGGTTTTGAACTTGAGTTTGTCAAAAACACTAAGAGAAAATCTACAGATTTTTGTGAATGCAGGTAACAAGGCAGCAAGGATTATATCTCCATAAATCCTAAGGTTAAAGGATCAATTGAGCTCAGATGTGTTTATTTTTCCAGAAGAGACTAGTTATCAGAAGGAGATAATTTGACCTTAAAATAGAAGCCAAATTTTTTAAAGGCAGAAAAAGAAATGCAAAGTGTTTAATTGCACCATCCAGCACATCTCTGCTGAGACCAGTACCAATTATCAGTTCTAATTATTGACAGTGTTTCTTAAGTTAGATATTGCTAGTTTTATCCAAGTAACTTATTGCCTTAGGCATATTATATTAAAAGAAATACTACAGGTAGAGTTTTTGCTGTTGTTACTTTTTATCTACAATAGAGCCAACATCTGCTAGTTTACATTATTTCCTATCTTTATTTATGTCCATAGCACAGCTATAGCTAGAAAGACAAGATATACATTTCTACTACTAATTCCTTAAAAGTTTAAAAATAAAACAAAAACACAAAACAAGTCTCAAGATGAAACTTTAATTTTAACCTCCAGTTTTTATGTTTTGATTATAACAAAGTTTGTTTCCATTTAAAAACCTGAGTCAATGTTAACACCTTCAAAAAATAAAGTTTTAAGCAAGACATTGAAGGCACTTGCTGGAAGATCACCCCTACCAGAACACCCATCTTTGTCATACCTCTCTTTTGAAACTGACTCAACACTTCCCCATTTTAAATAAGTATTAAGCAGAGCATCATATTTACAAAAAAAAAAAAAAAAAAAAAAAAAAAAAAAATCAATGAAATAGTAAAACAGTAGGTGTAGTTATGATGGACTTCAGCTTTTAGGTTGTCAGTACACTATATGAGATCACTTTCAGATTGCCCAAGAATTTCAGACAATGCTTTTTAATCACAAACATGCCTAGTTAATACATTATTCTATTAGTGACAGAGCTACTAATCTATTCCAACTCACTCAGTACCATGAATGCTTTATCCTCCAAAAAACCTACTCTTCCCATGTAATTTGTATCCAAACTCAGAACATGCAAATGCCCCTTAAGTATTTCCTACTTGCTTAATTGTTGTTCTGAGTCCTGTCAACTGCATTCTTAAAAGACATGCAAACTACAGCTGAATCCATCTAATTCCATTCTTATGCTGTCTGCATTTTCCAATCACAGACGTCAGGACAGTTTTGCTCTAATGATTTTCACATGTTCTTGTACAACATTTTTGCCTGCAGGTGTTAAATGACTAATCCAGACCTCCTAACACCACACAAAAGAGTGTTTTTCACTGGACAGCTGGCAGATGATAGAAGATTAACAGACCTCCTGACTCCTTGCCTTTTCTACTGTTGATTCATACAACTCCTAGATTCTGTCATAACTACATAGCAAAGCTAATTATAAAAAAATAATCTGAGAGCAAGCTGCCTTGCATTTGTTTCTTTCCTCATGGCAGGGATTTCTAAACCTCTTACACAGAGCCTCGGACAAGAATTCAGTTTGCTGTTAAACTAATCTGTGCCAGGCACACAAAGTTTCAGCCTCTTCCCATGTTGCATGGCAACAAAGCCCAGTCATCATCGGGCAGCGCCACCCGAAAAAGAGGCTTCGCTTGGACGGCACTGAACTTTTACAGAGCGTTCATTATTTGCTGCCTTGCACACTGCAGCACCAACGGTGTGTACGCTAACCCTGATCCTCCCTGCTAACCCTGTAAGACGTCCGTGCTCCCAGCGCAGTCCTGCGAAACAATTTGCTCCACTCCCAAGCATTTGTCAGCTCCATCAGCAGTTTCCACTTACGTCTCAGCTATCTGTCCACATCACTTTGGAATGACTGATTGCCACCTCACACTGCCAGAAAGCTTGATAATGCAGACTGAAGCTCTGGCTGCAAACCACAGCAACTACAGAAAAGGGGCCTTGAAGTTTGTCTTGGGGGAGAGAAAGAAGGCAAAGAAGTAGTAACAGATTTTTTTTTTACCACTTTCAAGGCATGAATCAGTATTGTCTTCCAAGAGATGAACAGGCAAGTGCACCAAGCTATTCTCTTTAATATGGCACTGGGGTTTTTTTTGTGATTTTTTTTTGTTTGTTTTAATATGGTGAGCTATGTGTCTGTGAGTGTCTGTTTAGCTTGGCTGAGGAAGAGAATTTTCAAAGTCATATATGTACATATATATATGCAACATAACCAGACCAGTAAATTTCAGAAAGCCCATTCAACTATGATATACTGTTTTAAAGAATAAAGATTATAAAAACCATGTTTTCAGAGATTGTGGCTAAAGTAACCCATTCTCAACCAGATGAAATTGGCACCTGACAAACACAGCTTGATGAGGACACTTTTGGATGATGTCTTCAGCATCTCAAGTGCAGACTTGAACAACTCCCAGCAGCAGAACTACAGTCACTTCATGTAAGTCATCACTTAAAAACCATTTATGGCTAAATCGGAAAAAACCCACAGCTCCTCTGCTTTAAAGACAATTCAAAACTCATGGAAATCTTTGCATGAGACCTCAGTGTTCTGAGACAGCCTGTTCAGAACAAGCCCCTATACTTTGTCACATTATCCCACAAATCCACTTAAAATCTGAAGTCGAGAGAGTCTATAAAGATAGCATAACTATCATATGTAGAAAACTTAGCAGTCAACTATCACACATTAAATGGATGTCAGAGAAAGTCGTCTCGATTGCTGCCATCTGCAGCAGCTGGGAGTCAGCACTTGAAAACAAGCACTGTCAGAGGCAGACACACCCTACCGGGGGATGCATTTCCAGGCTCAGAGTAAAGGCTTGCCCACTGCTCCTCCCAGCCTCCTCTCGCTGGGAAAAACAATCCCAAAGTGAAGCTATTCTTTCTTGGTATAAGCAATCCCCAAATAAAACAGTGTTCTTACTGAGCTTCTGGCGTCACACACCTCTCTGATCAAAGCAGCTTCCTCCATACACTGGTTCCTAGTTTTCCTACCCGTTACATAAACCAGATCAACCTAGTTTCTTGTTTCTAGTTTCTTTCAGCTTCAGCTACATCTGCCTACCAGACCTGAAGCCTTCTGTGTGTTTGTTGTGCTGCTGACAAACTAGTTAAAAGTTTGACTGGTTTAGGGCAAGATCCCTCCTGGGTGGCCTTCCCATCTGGAGTTTGTCTGAACAGGTACACAGACCACATTAGTCTTCTGAGCTGATGCATGGACATGCTAATCCTTCATTAAAAAAAAAAAAAAATATTAGAAGGCACCAAGCAAAAGATGGGTTTTGTCAATGGCATTAGAGGTCATGAACCAGGCCCCCAAAATAATTCAAATCAAGTCAAGTGGTTTAATCGAACTATCTGCCTTCTGGTCTGATCCTTGAAGCTTCAGTTTTACCTCTCACAGCTGCAGAGGAAGACATTTAACCAAAACACAGAAGTATTTAAAGTCAGAGCGGGATCATTTATTCATGACAAACACACCACCAGTTTTCAACACTGAAGAGAAATCAGTAAGCAGAACATAGAGGATGAAAGGAACTGTGATGCATCAAGGTGAACAGTCAGGGAAGTCATGCAGTGTTCAACATCAAGAAATGCAAGCTAAGCATCTTCACCCAAGATTATCTCTCTCTTTTTTTTTTAATGGGAAAAAACCCAATAAAAATACAAAAGCAAAAAGCAAAGCCCAAAAGCATAGTGAAAACATGAATTTTCTAACCTGCAGTAGACATAGACAGAAACTAAGTAGGACAGACAGAACATATAAAGCTGTTGTGAACAGAGTAGAGCTAGTTTTCAAACTAGTTCAGCCTTTAAGTTTTTTGGAACCCAGAGATCAATTTCTAATCTTCTCCACATTTTCCTCTATGCTTTTAAATATACCAATAAGACCAAACTGTTCCCAGTAGCTGTAACCAAACTTCCATTCCATGTGCACACAGCTTAAATGACTTATTTCTCTCAAGTGTGAAACTGAACAAGCATTTACATGTCACTTCATAGCTTTCGTAATCTGTTCTCAACATTTTGGTTTACGGCAAATTAACTTCTAACAGTCTAGCACTTCTTCCCTCCCCTTCCCCAAATTCTTTAGTTCCATTCTTAATGAAACAAAACTCCAAAGATTGTGCAACACAAAGAGCAGCACAGCTGCAATGTCAAGACAAATTAGTCTAAACACAGCAAATGAGAATATGAAGAAATACTGTGTTTGGGAAAGTGATTTTTTTAATTAAATTTTGGATTAATTATTTTTAAAGAAGAAAGCAAGCATCCACAGAAAACAATGTTAGCTGTATGCAGTTCAAAACAATGGATACTGAAATGCAGAAAATACACCAAAGTAGAAAAGCATGTGCTACCTCATATTTAGAGAGTTGCCTTTAGAGGAAAGAAAGAAGTAAACACAGTTCTTTAAGTTTCTCTTTTTCAATAAAATAAATTTATTCATACTTTCTGCCTTCTGTCAACAGCCTTTTAAAACTATTTTAGTGGCATAAACAAGCTGTATTACTGTAAGGTTGAAATACCTTTAAGCCAAAGAACATGCCAAAACTCATTTTCCATACAGCTCCTTCAGGTAAAGAACAAGGTTATTTTTTTGAGGCTTATCAAAAGAAGTGAGTTTTTACATCACTAGTTATTCACAACAGTGGTGTACTGGTACAACAGAAAAAAACCATTTCTCTCAAGCCATAGCTATTCCTGACTGCCAGAGCAACTGCCTAACAACACAAATGAGTGCACCTTTGGGTAAATGTATTGTTTCATCTTCATGTTCAAAACTAATCAGGCAAATACAAGAAGCAAAATTGGTGTGGTTAGGCAAGATTCACATCCAGACATCTCTGGGAACTAAGGTACCAGAGATGGTAGCAGCCTGCTGCCACAGCAGTTGGATGATTTGTTAATTTAAGTGACAGTGGCAAGTGAAGTTTTTCATCTAAAATACATCTCTCCCTTAGCATGGACATTCAGTCTCCTTTTCTTCCCGTTCTTTCCCATAGCCTACAGCACAGCACACTGCAAGTTCTCTTATTCCTGTGCAGGACAGCATGTGGCTACACCACCACAGAATCAAATAGAGATTTCCATATGCACCAGTTTTTGTTCCATTCCAGCAATTGAGAAGAAATGCACCGAGGTCTGACAAAAGAGCAACTCTAACTTTTTGGCAGTCTTACCAGTAGTAGATTTGTCCAAACTATGTGGTATTGCACTTATGCACCACTATATATGTTGAAAGGGAAAGGAAGGTGCCTGAAAGGCAGAAAACCCCTATGGCAAGCTTATCAGTAAACACACTGAAGTTATTTTCAGCTACAGTCATATAGTCAGCTTATTTCAGAAGATAGCCACTTTACATACTGTTCATAAACACAGGTTAAAAATGCTCACTTACAGAATTACAGGGGGATTATCACCAAATGGTTTAAGAAAAGGCCTTGAAAATATACCCTAGAACCCTTTCATAGGAGGATTTATCCAAGGTAGGCAATCTAATATCCAAAATGCCTTCTCACACACCAAAAGTACAAAGTTGCAAGCTTGCATTTAACCATTTAATTTCCTTCTGGCTTTTTTATTTGGCTCCAAAGAGAACTGAGAATAATTACTTGTCATCTGCATGACGATCTCAGTTACTTTTCCCATGTAGCCTCCACATCCTTCTTGAATTCCCCTCTAAAGCATCTCTGAAATGTTAGCTTAAGGTGGGAATAGTAACTGCACTACAACCACATGAAAATACCAAGTACTGAGCTGAAGACTAGAGAGACCACACAATACAAATGATGTGGCTCTGACAGTAACAGGCTGAATACAACAGACAGAAGCCTACAACTACTGTTGACCTTGCTAACACAAGGGACCAAAGATGTACTTTAAAGGACCTCAGATGTCTCTACTGACTGTTTCCAAGAACTGCTGGGCCCCTTCTAGATAATTAGCTACTGTCTAAGTAAATATTTGAATAGCTGTGGAAATCAGAACTATTTTTGATCTTTGGATTCTATTCCCAAGAAATGATAATAAAATATAGGTCAGAATTACCCAGTCTTCCTAGAGTAATGAATTTAAAAAGTCACATTTCTCTGAATCTTTTTTATAGGACTACCCAGATCCTTTTGAAGCAAAAAGGATCAGGAGATAAACATGACATCCCCAAGTCAAGCTTCCATAGGTGGCTATATAAAAAGCAAAAAAGGACACTATTCAAAGATTTTCCTCAAGTGTGCCTTGCACAGCCCCTGCATTCAGAACAAAAAAGCTAGACCTTCCAGTATTTCATCTCAAAAGAAGTCCCTTTGTTATTTATCTCCTGGCAGGCAACACAACCTTCAAGTTCTCACTGAAGGTTTAATTGTCCGTCACATGAAAACCCACTGTCTTGGAGCTATGAGGATTCCTTTAATATTGAACTGCACCAGCAGTTAATGCTTAACATACATGCACAGCAATAATGCTACAATTGCCTTGCAACCAGGAGCCCATGAAAGAACATGACAGACTTAAACAAAAGTTTATAATGATGATGAGTAACACAGAAGCAAAGCCACACATACACTCCCCAACACCTTGGATAGCCTACGTTAGCAGAGTGAAACCACAAATAAATCTATTCAGTTTAAGAAGTGAAGGTAATAAAATAAAGTAAATATCCTAACAACACAAGTCACAACTGAAAAGAAACATCAGTTACCTTAAAACTGCATTTAGTTTACTGAGAAATGAGCATACTTTTCTTCTCTCCCAGCTCTGTATGAAATACTGCATTGAAGTATGTGAAGTTTTAGATTCGTAAAAACAATCTGTTACTTGATTTATAATTTATTATTAATTTATGGAAGTAATTTTCTCTAGCCTCATGACCAATCTACATACATAAAATCTTTCACTTCTCAATGGACATATCAAATCTGCTGAGAAGCACCAAAGTTTAACAAAATGAGGTTAAATCTTATTTATGGAAGCTTATAAGTGGGTTTGTTAGCAGCAATAAGCATCTGTCATGCCATTTGCTGAGAACAAGTATGCTACAGCCCACATTCACATTACTACATTGTTTAGCACTTGTATAGTTAAGAGTTCAGTTCCAGAATTTCTCCAGTTTTCAGAGCCAATGGTCACCGCTTTTCCTATGAAGAGTTCAGTTATCATAGTGGTTCCTCTTTTACATGGATTTAACTCATGTTGAGTTTATCAGACAAAAGCTGAAACTGAATTAAATAGTTTCTTTAATCAGAACTTAGTGCTACAAAGCTGTTTACAATGGGTAGACAGTAAAGATAAGATAAGTAATACTATTAAACAAAAGAAAGCACACAGGAAACTAATACCACTAGTTATCTCTCAAACATTAATCATTGATTTCCACTCCTTACTACTAGAACTAATTATGCTATGCCTAGGGCAACTGAACACTGCCTGACTAAATTGCCTTTGGTATATCTTGTTAACAAGGCTTAGTTGAAAAAGGCTGTGTCTACAGAGAGAGGGATATGAAAAATGCTTAGGGAAGCACATTGCAACAGAAACTTTTATTACTGTTGCCTTATCACATCACTACATTGAATCCCCCTCCTTCCTTTTAAAGGCTTAATTTCTTGTGATCTTACCCCAAACTGGGGTAGAAAACAGCTTGTTCTTCCTCTCATCTAAAGGGTAGGTTAAGTACTCAAGAACACTACCTAAGTAATACAATACTGACTTCAGAAACTTGCCTCTTGAGCATCAAAGGGGAAAAGGTATTGCTGTAAGATTTATATAGTGCTCTGCTGCTAATCAGACTTCAAGGTCTCTTCAGTAAAGCTTTTCTGCATCCCTCACCACTGCATCAAACTAGATTTTGTATGCATAACCTAGAACAGGTGTTTAGGTACATAGAACACAAAGGGAGCCCTGATTCCTCCTCAAGAACATTTTTCACTTCTGTTTAGGAGTCACTGCTTTATATAGTTTCTAGGCATGAAGCGATTCAGGTATTCAAGCTAAACTACCCTTGTTATCACTGTACTTGCAAATGGAAATCAGCCTTTATGTTATTGGTATGCAGTCTCCACCTTTCTGCTCCTGAGAACTTTTATATATTTTTCTTGCTAAGAGGTTTTAGATTGACATTTTTTTAAAATTATTTCCATCCTCAGGTGTCAGGCCTGTCCTGTAAAGTGTCCAATCTTTTCCATGTCCATATGCCACCAGTCATTTCTGTGCAAACATCTAGTTGCCTTTAAAGGACATGCTTTTATATAAACAATACCTACTTGTCCATGTTCACCTGTACTTGCCAATATTGCTTGGCTGACATATAACTGCTTCCTATATATGCAGAAACTATATATATTCCTATATACATACACATTACTGTTTCAATCACCAATTATATATTTGGACTTCCTCCTTCCAGAGTCTGCAAGCCTTTGTTTTCATATGGCTGTGAAAAAAACCAAAGCACATTCTCACAAGTGTTGTGCAGAGAGGTGATGAAAACCTCTATCCTTAGAGGTATTAGAAAGCTGTTTGGGCACAAGCCTGGGCAACTGACTCTGGGTAGCCAAGCTTGAGCAGGGGAGGTGGACCTGATGACCTTCATAGGCCACTTCCCACCTCAGCACTCTGTGGTTCTCCACTTAAGTATGCCAATTCCCTGCTCAACAGCCCATTCCCTCTTCCCCTCACAGAGGAAGTTCATAAGCCAGCAGAGACCTTGCACTCTTCATCACTGTGTTAACTGCAAGTTTATCAACACAGAATCTTAACTAACTGGAAAGGATGCCAATTCCTCTGCTACATCTCTCCTGTATCTCTGACAGGAGCTCTTGCCTGCAATAAATTATCCTGCTCTGAAACAGTGTCTCTTCTACTCCCATTCTCCCTTGGTCCCAAGTCATTTCAGCTGGAGGGAGGCTCCAATTAATAATCCAGAGCACCGAGCTGAATTTCTTGTGGAATTATATTTTTAGCCACATTCAGCATATACAGGTACCATACTGTTTTCAAAACCTAATTATGTCTCCCTGGTTATCAGAAGCCCTTCAGTAACTATACTACTGTGCCCGCTTCTTTAGGACATTCTGAGCCCTAACAATTTTTCACACTCTGAATTTTAATAATTTTAAAGCTCAGTCAGAGCAATCAAACATATTGGATTCTTCACAGATAGTAATGAACAGGGAAAAAGAGTATCTTTGCCTAAGCCATTTAAAAGTGCAAAACAAATTGTCAATGATGTTTGTTGTAAATGCCAAAGTAATCTAAAAGAAGAGACTGAATAATAGAGGTAAGATGGCACAGTAAGAGGGCTGTTGGAGACCCAGTTGTGTGTTCAGTCTGCCTTACACTGGAAAAAAAGCAAGTCTAGACCAAAGTGGAACAAATCTATACCTGCAGACTTCTCCAGACAGCACAAATTTAGGGCATAACTAAACATGAGAACTGAAGGGTTCAGAGTACTCACTTTCAAAAGCTGACCTCTTCCCTCCTGGTCAAAGGTACTTTATACGACAAGCTGCTATTTATTCTCCATAAATCTTAATCTCATTCTACTCTCAGACTTTCATAGCTATCAAACCACAATTATTATTCATTTAAATTAAGTATTACACAGTTGGCAGCCACTGAAAAGTAAGATGCATCTTAGAACGTGAATCCTTCTGCTCAAATCTACAGGGTCAGTATTTGAGCTTTCTACATAGCCAAGACTAACAAAGAGCTCCAATGTGCTGTGACAGCACAGATACACTCCTGCAAAATCAGGAATTTAAAATACAGTCTAAGTAGGTAGTAGCACCAACTTTGTATTCTTCCACAGGCAGATCTATCAGTAAAGATGACCTAAAAATAGGTTTATTCAAATGTCAAATTTTAAATTACTTGAGTTTTCTACTCAAGTGAAACAGGAAGTTCACACTTGCCTACTCCTTTCCACAAAAGGTGGTTTAAGCCCTGCTGCAGTCAAGTAACTAGAAATTCTTTGTTTATATACTGACAAATGGCTGTGTCAAAGGATTTGTAGTGTTTCAGAGCTATGTTGACATTAGTGTAACAAACACATTAGTCCCTCACCTTCATTAGCACAAGTCTGCAGCAAATGTCCAACCATTTGGAGAGCAGTTATTTATTGCCAGCTATTTGATAATCTTGACAAAAATGAAAACATGTCCCTATGAGTCTGTGAAAAAACCACATAACAAATTCATTTCAGAAAAAACTATTAGATAAGCTCGGAATATTTTTTCCAGTGAACAAGAACACAATCCAACTTTTAAACACACATTTCTCCAGCTTGCCATAAGCTTAGTCATCTTCTGGATATTTAGTAAAACTTAGCATTTTAGTCTACAGGTTTCCAAAACATTACTAGAGAACAGTACTGTAAGAACTACTTACGGAAAATATGAAGTCATCATTCATGTTTTATGATTTATGTGGCAGGCTTTTTAAGAAGTGGCTAAGCAAAAAAGGTCTGTCATATTTTATAGATACCTTAAGGCCAGTACCTCTGTAACAATGCAAATGCTGGAGTACTTGCAGGCAGGTGAAAACCAAGTCACTTTACTCATCCTGCCCAACTCAGTCCCCAAGTAATTGTTTTGAATAATTTCCTTCATAACAAGGAAAGTGATTATGTTACAACCAAGTATCACACAAGAGGAACAGGACTAGAAGGATAGTTTCCCTTCCCACGTAGCGGTCTTAGCAGAAACAGAAAACCAGGGAAGATGATGCAGTTGAATAGAGAGCTAGCTTCAGTATTTCTTCAGGAAATAGTAAGACTTAAAAGACTATGACTTCCCGCAAAGTAACTCACTGAATGAGAAGTAACATTTTAAAATGCATGAAGATTTTAGGCTTGGAAAAACTCAGGTGTTTCTGTTTCATACTTCTCCTAACCTTTCCACAAAAGGGTATACAGAAAATAAATAGTCTTAGCAGGTAAATTTTTGCTTCATATGCCAACAAAGGATAAAATGATCAAAAGACTCCGGCTAATACAGTTACTAAACCAGCAACTAATGGAATTTTCAAAGACTTTGCTTGCACAGGCATTTTAAACATCAGCAAACTCTACTCACTTTCTTAGGGGGTGACTTTTCAGAGAGGGTGAAATACTTCCTTTGCCTGTCTGTGGAAACTATGTTTATTTCCCACAAGCTGAAACATGGCTTCTGCCTGTTTCTTTTCCACAATCTGTGTTAGCAAAACTGATTTCCAGAGAAGTCAAACAGTGCAGTAGGCACGGAGATCACAACAACCAAAGTACTGTTTCAAGGTAAATAAGCTAAAACTGTTGACACAACATTATCTGATGTGTACAGAAAACTAGCTTGCCTTTATCTAAGGGGTTTTAATAGTTTTAATTAAAATACTGCCATCTCTTTTGAAGTCAAGTTGTTAAATTCAGACTGTTAGGCCAGTGGAGGATTTGCTACAGCTTGGAATCACTTATGACTACTTAATTATTTAGAGGATGTAAATCCTACTTAAAAAACAAACAAAAAAAAATCAAGAATGAGGTTTCACTAGGATAATCACAGAGAGCCTGTTCAGCTATGTGATTTTATCCTGTTCCTCTTCACCTTTTCCCACACACACTAGCTACTCCAAGTTTGAAATGCTGATGTGGTGATTCTAGTCTACAAATAGAAAAAAGAATCAACTTGGGCAGGAAAATTAGCAGCTTTCCTCCCTGCCCTGCAGACAAGTTAGTGAGCTTAACCAGTTCTATTAGCCAAATATAAAAACTAGAGCAAGGTAAGATACAGATTCAAGGGATGGTCCCACAAGACAAACTGCCACCAAGCTACCTTGCACTTTCACCCTAGACTAACAAATTTTGGACAAGTACATTTTTTTTTCAAAACAACACTGAAAAGGGGAGTGCTCGAGAAGCTGCCACACAAGTTCAAACAGATGGCAGAAGCAACCAGTACCAGGGCACATTTAGGTGCAGAATTCAACAGCCAAACAAACTTGAATTTCAAAAGGCTTACACCAAGTCAGTCACCTCAGCTCCACAGCTGTTCCAGCATTCCTTGGCCTACCATGCCCTCCCATCCCAGTTGTGATAACTCACTCATGTTAAGTGTTAATTTGACTGACATATAAATCATTTTACTAATATAATTATTTACAAGAACAGAGTGTTCATTCAGAAAGAGATGTAAATCTCCCCCCATTTGTGACATATCTGCTTTCAAACTAAACCCTCAACCCAAGATTCTAGTAATCTCAAAGCCTATGCCTACTCACCTATATTGTAACCGCATTTTGAAAGACTGAACAACTCTTAATTTTTAGCTGACAAAGAAGTCCAAGACCACAGGTAAAGCATATAGCATCGCATGCAAATCAGCTTCAGTTTGCCTTCACAGAAAGGCATCTGCCATTTTTCACAAGAGACAGAGAGGTATCAGTTAACTCAGTTTTACCATCAGTGTCAATAGCCAGAAACCTCAAAGGTCAAAGGGAGCAAGGCTTATCAAGTGAGTGATGCACTGGCTTTTACATACAGAGAATTGTGGAAAGATTTAGTACTAGAGATACATAACAAAAACCTTTCCTCCCTACAGAAAAACCCCGGAAGTGAAATCAAAGCATGAGAAGCATTGGGAGAGAATAATTGTTCACAGCTGATAAGGATAAAAGTAGAAAAGATTTAAGAAGTGCAGTGCTAAAATGACAGAGATGGTGCTAGAAAACATAACATTCATCTTTCCTCAGCCTGTCTAGTCAAAGTAATTGATGACACTGAGAGCTATGAAAAAGGATTGCTTACCTACACAGATCAGTTAAGATGGGTCTTAGGCAAGGATGCAAACGCTGGGTTAGCAGGGAACTTGGCTACATCACAATTAGGATTGTTTTTCTCCACCATTGAACACATGAACACAGCTGTCTTTACAACTCTGCCACAGTCACTTGGTTATTACAGAAAGTTTATAACATAATGACATAAGCTTAGCTCTTTTTTTGTAAAATAAAAGTGGATGTTACCTGTAGATGGAAGATTCTGGAACTTTAAACTTCATTGCCCTCCTGACCTCCACAGTACAAGAAAGGCATACACATGGTCTTTTAGATGAGCATTTCACTGAAATGTAGAAGAGCCACGCTCTCCACTTGTAGCAAGGTTAGACACCACACTGGCAAAGACCATTCATTCATGTGACAACATTCAAGGTTTTCCTGTCTCCCCACATCCTTCACAAGTAACTGCATGATTGCAGACCAAAGCCAGGTCAGAGGTTTTTGCTTATTCAGCTGACCTACTGTGTTCCATAAGGAGGAATATAACCATCACACTGATCACTCATCCAGGACCATGCCTTTAGAGAAGATTAGAATGTTTTCATTCCTGAAAACATTCACACAGTTTTCTGACAAAGACTCCAAGCCTCAGAAAAAGACATAGGAGACTAAGAAGTGAGGTTATCCCAAGTGCCTTACCCCTGCAAGCTATACTGCAACTCTGGCTTTATTTTAGATGGGTGCAGAATTGCAAGCCACTTAATAATTAATACCTCAAGTAGTCTTGGCACGGTCTCTTCAGGACAGCTTTCCTTAAGTGAACTTTCACAATGCTTTTCTGTGAAACATTATGGTTTTCACCTAAATTCTTCCAGCTTAATACAGTTTAGTGCATGGAAGTAAATGGCTGATCACGCCTTCTGCTGCCACCTTGTACACCAATCTACAGGCAACAAACAATACATGGGCCACAGTCTGAGAAACTCTATTTTCTGTTCCTTGAGACTCTAAGATCCATGCACTTTTCAAATGATGCAGCAAATTAAATTCCAAAGCATGCCAGAGAGAAGCTGTCACAAAAGCTTAGGTGTAACTGAAGCAGTTCAAGGAAAACATTATGGAAAGTCATTTTAGAGTTGTCAACTGACTGGGATCAAATACTTTACATGATCAGTGAGAGGGAAGGTAAATGCACAAATTCAGCTGTCATTTGAACAAAAGAAGTCAGTAATCTCCATCACGCAAGGAAGATGCTCTAGCTCAGAAAGTATATGTAGGAAGGCAGGTGTTGTAACACATTCAAAGAATCTTCAATATGATTTTCCCACAGCCCTGAGCGTTGCTAACTAACCAAGAGTGCTGTAATTTATTCTGCTCACACTCCTTGATATGTAACTACTTATTTATCATCAAGATAAGGTAGATAGCAAAAAACCAGGACAGAACAGACTCAATAGCCTCTTAGGGACTAGAGCTGAGAAACATGTGGAACAACTACAGTTTGGTGGGCAGCACTGTGGAATCCCAATTATAGATGCTTAAACTCATGATTCCCACACAAGGCAAATGAAGAGGCGTTTTGCATAAGACTAAGACCTACCTACCACCCCATCCCTACACGCTCAATTATGCATGTTGACTCCTCGGATGAGTACATTGCCAAAAGATTCATTTTTATCCCCTTCCATTACTATTCTGAAACTGGTGAGAGATTGGTGCTGTGGTCAAAGTTCATACAGGCACTTAGTTAAAGGGTTTGGGTTGGTGTCCCCTTCAAAAAAGGAATGGAAAATGTTAAAAAAAAAAAAAATTAAAAAACATGAAAGTTTTTTTAAGTGATCACTATAACTAAAACACTATCACAAAGCTAAGATACAGATATACACAACTTGCAAGTACAAGCTACAAAATTAAAGACTGCATGATTGTTACTGACAACTGTGCTTGACACAATGTAGACCATAAAGTAAACTCAGGAGGAAAGCTCTGAATCAGTAGCATTGTGCACACTTTAACTCCATAAATATAGATCCACCCCTTTATTTTCCCAAACTTGTGCTAAGCACACTGCTTTATAAAATGGGAAAGTGCAGTTTTCTAGGGTCTGCATCTGGAAGATAGTATTTTTTTCATTTGATAGATGCCCTCTTTTTTTTTTTTTTGAGAAATGAACCCAAAAACATATGAACAGCTGAACCATACCAAAGCACTTAAAGTTTTAAGTATGACTAATATGACTATTTCCATAGCTAAGAGTATGATTGTTTTTTCCTTCATACTCACTACCCAGCATGCTACCACAGTATATGAAACACATGTGCTGTCCAGGGTAATTTACTGGTGGCATGGAGTTGGAATAATTGAGCAAGGGAAGGGTTAGTTTTGATGGTACTTTTTGGATCATATAAAAATGTTTTGCTTGAACTTGATCCGGCTCACTTTTCAAAGAAACAAGTCAAGAACATGCAGATTAAACTTTGTAAGTGAACTTGTGCATCTTGGGGTACATCACCATGAAATTAAAAAAAGGAAAAGGAAACTAAAGCTAACTTCACTCATCTGAAATTCTAAATACAGCTGGGTGGCTTGTCAGTGGAATATTATGTCTATATTTGATCACAGGTGCTAGAATCCTAAGTTTGATAGCAAAAATAAAAAATTACACCAACAGGCCACAAGACTTAGTGGGGTAGAATTTCAAATAAGAAGCTGCATTTTCTTCTGTAGAAGAGTCCATGTGCACACTATGCATAATACTTCTGTATTTGAACTAAACTTAGGCATTAGTGAGCTTTATTTACCACCAGGGAGCTTGAAGAGAAGACAACAATACATAAATACTGCCACATTATAAATAACTATAGCCTCTCCGAGTCTTTAGCAATCCTGTCAGTCCAATGAGTCTGATAAGTACAGCAGCTACATCAAAGAATATTTGATTTACTAACTCTGTATTAATCACCTTCCCAACGTATATTTAAATTTGAGAGGTTTTCATGAATGCCCTAAAACCCAAGCACTGTTTCTCTCATTAATCAGTATTTATCTCCCCCATACCAATGCTGTGCCATCTAAAACATTATTTCAATTCCTACAGAGATGCCAGAATACCTTCAAAAAAAGCAAGCAGCTGTAAATAAATGAGCAAAACTACTCAGGCTAAGAAAGCAGTACACAAGTCTTTAAGCTCTGCATCCTAGTCTCTTCTGTATGGATTTTTTTTTTTTTTTTTTTTAATATGACAGAGCTGGAGCAGAATGCTTTTGCTTCCCCCTTATGGTAAGTTGAAGAGAACTCTAGGAGGAAGGCTTTAAGCTGAAATAGCTGGAGTATCCATATGACAGGGAAACACAGATCACTGATCTCTAAGAGCTGAATACTGAAGACTTGTTGTACAGAAGGATCTTCATGTCACAGAATTTCAGAACCTGCTCATCACCCTGCCCCCTTCTCCAGCAACCAAAATTAGAGGGATTACCCAGGTGTTATAGTGATGCAACCAATATTAATATCTACTTATCCAGCAATAGACTATTCTTCCAGAAGAAGTGTTAGACTAGGTATGAGACTCTCAAATTACCCAAAATTGAGTTTGTAGTTTCATTCAATATGTTGCCATTCTCTAAACCCCATTATTTTAATACTTAAGCTTCATTGTAAAATTACAAGAAAATCTGATTCAGCAATAGCTTTTAATTATATTGTGACAACATTTTAAAAATTTGAATCCTGACATATCATAGGAAGAAAAGTTCCCAGTCTGTAGAAATTCAGTTCTAATAACTGACAAGTGCAGCCAACTAAGTTATTATTCCTGCAGCAGACTGGCAGGAAAGATACTGTTACACTCCTGCTACAATTTTATGCATCTGCAAATTATAGTAAACCAGAGCTGGCTTATTTCAAACCGGGAATGGATTTTGTCCCTATGTTTTCAATATCAGAAGCATTCAAGTTATCACAGCATGAAATAACAGGTTTTTAATACTGCAGTGGATTTTATGCTGTGGAAATTGCTACATGATGCAGTGGTGACATGTTTATATAGAACACTCATAGGAAGGATTACACAAATCATGCATGTCAGCAAAATGGAAAGCATCTGTTTAGGCTGTGGCATGCTGCTAAGGCTCTCTCAACTGCCAGTTTGTGATATGGTACACAGCCCAGTTGGAGTCACAACAGCAAAACAGTGACAGATTTTCATGTCACTGCCTACTGCAGAAGTTGGGCAGCCTTCTGATGGTAGCTTCTAACATAAAAGCAAGATCAGATCACCTGCATTGTGCATGGAGAACAGGCAATTAATCTGATATTAAATGTTTCAAGGGACAGTACTAGACCCTTATTTTCAGTTCTTATATAGAAACACATTGAGGCTTGATTAACAATCAAGGGATGAAAATGAATTTCCCCTGAACCACATTAAAAAAAACCCCAAACAACACAACACACCAAAACCCCAGAAAGTACAGACACTTAACTACTGAAGCAGTATTACATGCAAGATCCATGTCTTTACAAAATCCATTTACAGCTTTTTGGACTAAACGCCCTCCAAGAATACTTAAAAGCCTACATAATGCTCCAGAGTATTAGCTTTGCTTTTGGACCACCAGTTTAGCTGACACGGAAAAGACTAGCTGTATGAGACTTCACACATCTAGACACATTGTTCTATTTAAGTCAGCATTGACTTGCATCAAAAAAGTTGGCTTCAAATCAGCTGATTCAGATGATATCTTATGAATTAAGTAGTATTACTTTCAACAGAAGTCCACCCACTATTGGTCAAGCCAATCTTTTCTGGGATCATGAAGGGGAATACAAGGAAAAGAGTTTTTGCCAGCAGCAAAAAAATAAAAGGAAAAGCAAAGCAGGACACAGAATCTACAGGAAGTTTGCATATGAACAGATCCTCAATTAAATCTAAAGGGTGTTGACTACTCCTTTAAAACTTAAGCCAAAATCTCAAGTTCCGCAGTTCAAACGTAGCTATACCTTCTTGGAGTAATTTTTTTTTAATAAAAGTCACTTCACACTAACATTTAGAGATGAATGGAACTGTTATGGAAACCCAATCACAACAATACTAGACTCTAAGTTTAGTTTTCTATTAATGTAAGAGATTCAGAACACACAGAGTGCTTTAAAAATGTCTCTGAAACTGCTATAAATAAGTGTATGACTTCGGCCTGAAGGAAGAACAGCTGGAGAATTTAGGATCCTCCCGTATTTTAACTCATGCTGATGTCATAATTTAGAGTTCTTGGAAACTGTCAATTCAACACTTCAGCCACATCAATAACAGTCATTAAATCTACTACACATCTCTATTGGCTTAAGCACCAATTTAACTTTATTAAGGGGAATGCACAGAACTCTTAATTATAAGAAGTCATGTGAGCATTCTCAGAACCTCTCAGATTGCTTTAAATATATACTTTGAGTTTAAAAGTGTTTCTAAGCATACTATCTCCTGTGCACTCTCTGCAAGCTTTACAATACATTGGAAAGAGACTGCTCTGCCATTAACTGTTTCACAGTGCAGATATGAAGGGGCTCCTTTAGGGTTATGAAACAACATTTCATTTCCATGTTAAAAAAGTTTGGCTTGGGAGGATGTTTTAAGTTTTGAAGATGAGGCATTTTATGAAATTTTTTCATGAAAAGGTAAGATCAGTCAAAGAAGGTTTAAGTTGAAGTATATTTCAGATTGCTTAATCCTTTTATTGTTATGCAAGTGTATTTCATAACCTTATTTGAGGAATCAAAGAACCGTTTTAATACGAACAATGGTCTCAGTCTGACAGCTAATGCTAACCCAAGTGTGCATCATGCCCTCCTTCAACACTCCAATTTACGTAACTCCACACCACTATGGGTCTAAAAATAAACCACACGGGAAAACAAGGTTTAGATGGACAAAAAGAGTAAGACCCATACTTGTTCTCCTTAATTAGCATTTACTAGTTGTGGAGACAGTACCATCCTAGAAACCATAGTTAAGACTTTCTTACTTTTACAGGCAGCCCCCAGAGAAAACTATGAGGACAAATACACAGGATTCCTGAAAAAGTGTTCTTGGCTTGATTTCTTGAGAAATCTTTTTCGCCTTTCCTCCCAGCCTTCAAAAGGAATAATTTGCCTCCAAGGCAATTCAAACAACACTTTCGGCAGGGGTTTTAAAGATTTTTTCCAGAAATGTACAAGTTTGCTATTGTAACCATCATTAAAACAGCATCTTAAAACTGCTAATGTGCAGGCAGAACAATATGTGAGGAAGACTGAGAAGTCATTCATTAACAGTAACAAACTCTAAGAAGATTCAGAGATTATTGCTTATAAAGGATTAAATACCCACAGCTACAGAAATGGCCACAAGACTTAGAACTCTGGACTCTACGAAGATACAACTAATTTAAAACTATTTGTTAACAACCTTAATACCAGCATTCCTGTTAAACAGAACAGTCAGTTCAAAACAAGAAACACCCAAAGCAGTGATCCTGCAAGCAAAAAAGAACAAGTGCAAACCTTAAGGAGATAGGAGTTCAGCAACAGCAGTTCATTTCCCAAAATTAATTACCAAGAAGGGCAGCAGAAAGGAGTTTATAGTTACCCAGAAGTGTGCGTGACAGTTTACCATCATGGTCCTCTCAATAAGCTCATCAGGACACTCCAGAAGATGGTGCCCGGAGACCACACCAGCATTGTTAACCAGGACAGACACCTCACCAACCTCCTTGCGGACCCTCTCAGCTGTCAAGTAGACATTCTCTCTTTTGCCCACATCACAGGTATACGTGTAAACCTGCAAGTTGCAATGGGGTGGCACATCTTTCTCTCCATCTCCAGCTACTAAAGAACACAGAGAACAGAAGGGGAGGGGGGGGAAATAAAGTTCTTGCTCATATTTTGACATTCAAACAAGCAGTCAAGCAGAAACGGCAAATGCAATTCCAAACCACCAAAACTTCTATTTACTTTGGTGTCACTGCAGTACACCAGGAGTCAGCTATTTACTATCCCTGCTACGTGTCTTAGGGAAAGCTGCAGGTTTTAAAGCCGGTGCCGGAGTCCGAGGCTCCGCGAAGCAGGTCTCCGCTCACCGCGGCGGGCACAGGGCTGGCTCTGGCTGGCAAAAGAGCCGTCGGGGCATCTGACACTCCAGCGGGCTCCAGCCTGGAGCCGCTCTCAGGGCCCGCCGCAGGTGAGCGCCGCTCCGGGCTGGAGCCGCCGGGCGCGCAGCCCCGGCTCCCTCTGTCCGGGCCGGGCAGGTGAGCGGAGGAGACAGCGCGGGAAGCCCCGCCGCTTACCTCCGGGAGCGGCGGCGGCCGCCTCCTCGGCCATCTCCCGGTAGATGTGCCGCACCATGCCCGCCGTCTCCTCATTGCTCTGCGAGTTGATGTCCCACAGCACCAGAAGCGCCCGGCGCCGGGCGAACTCCAGGGCGAAGAGGCGGCCCAGGCCGCTGCCCGCCCCGGTGATCAGGCACACCTGCCCCGCCACACTTTTCTCTTTGGGCCGCACCAGCCACTTGGCCGCGGCCAGCACGAACGCCCACAGCACTCGGAAAGTCACCACGAAGAACTCCAGCAGGATGTTCATGCTGCCGGACCGCGGGGCCGGCGGCACGGAGCCTCCCCGCCGCCCGGCTCCCCGACCTGGAGCCGCTGCTGCCCGGGACCGCCCGCTGCGGGCACCGAGGCAGGCTCCGCTCACGGGGGTCCCGCCGCCGAGCTCCCCCTCTCTGTACCGCTCACCCTCGCAGCCCCACGGCTCGCCTCAGTCACACACGCCGAGGACGGAGCCCAGACACGGCGCTCGCACGCTCCCTGCCTGCCTGCCCGCCGCCTCCCCGTCCTGCCCCGTCCCGCCCGCGGCCCCGCTACTGGCAGTGAACATCTTGCTCGCTCGGCCCCTCTATATAGGGCGGAGCGGGAGGCCGAGCCCCTCCCCCGGGCCGGCCCATCCCGCCCCGCATTCCCGGGACCCCCCGCCCCGCTCCGCCCAGCCGGCGGGGGTGGTCCCCGACGGCAACGGGGACAGGACGGCCGGTGCTTTGCGCTGCTCGGGGCGGGCGTCCCGGCGGCTCCAGCCCGCCCCCGGCTTGCGGACTACAAGTCCCGGGGTGCGCTGCGCCCCGCCGGAGCGCCATCTCGGGTGCGATGCCGCAGCGCGGGTTAGAGGAACACCCACGGGCGCTAAAGGGTCGCGCTCGGGGCTAGAGACGCAGGGAAGCTGGAAGCGCACAGGAACCACCGGGTCCCCGCAGGATGCGCGATGCCCGCGTGCCTGGGGATCTTCTACTGAGCTGTGAGAAACCGCTGAGGAAAACCCTCGTGGCTTCTTGATCTGTCAGCCAAGTACAGAGGTCACTGAGTATCTCACCCGCCACTACCTGAAATAGAAGCTCACAGGTGCCAGCACATGGAATATTTTCTTTTGTGCGATAACAGCGGCCGCTCCCTGTAGCTGGGCACCCTGCGGCCACCCGGCGCCGGAGCATGCCGCTCCTGGCATTTGCCCGTTCCGGAGGATGATGACCAGAGTGTGCCCTTGCAATTTCCCGCACAAGGGTGTGCAGGACTCATCCCACTGCCTCTGCTCGCCTGCAGCCGTGTGCCCTAAGTGCACGATGCTGCGCTTTCTAACCTGTGTAGCCGCCAACTTTCAGAAAAGTTATTGGAACTTTGTGAACGCTGTCTCTCGGATTGAGGACAAACTCGAGTTCAAAAGTTTCGGACGGAAGTGCAGACAACCTCTTTCTTCAGTAGATATTGCACTGTTTCTGCGTGCTGATTTTATAATACTGTTGATGAGATCAAGTGATAAAAATGTCTGTATTAGCATAACGCTATAGTAAAAAATGAGCATTGATACATCTGTAACTAGGGTCTAAAGCACTCTCAATAACGTTCTCAGGCGTTAACGCTATGCGACACCTCTGCGTGCTGTTAATCGGCAACAAATAAAGTCAGTAAACGCAGAGCTCGGCATTCCTTAACCCCAGCCCTGCTGTCTACACTGTGGGTTTTTTTTTTTTTTTTACACTGGACAGTCCTTTGTTGCTCAGAGTTCCACTAATTTCTCTTCTTCCCGTGCGTGTGTAATGTTGTGCCGGTGTCTCCCTGGGTGAGTTTAGGAGCACGGAAGGCGCGCCCAGGATGAGACGAGTCCCAACCTTAATCAGCCTTCCAAGCTGCTGTGCTGGGCAGAGCCGCTTCCCGAGCCTCCCTCCCTTCTCCGCAGGGCAGCTTCTGATTCTGTATGGCGAACCGAAAAGAAGCCCGGCCGAATGAAAACACATCCCGGCAGAAACGGAGCCCGTGGTTCCCAGTGGCCCGTGCAGGCCGGTGAACGATCCTGCGGGCAGCATTCCCCCTCAGCCTCCGTCCCCGCCGCGGTACTGAGCGCGGGCGGGAGGTGGCGTCCCGTAGGCATCAACGACGGGATTTAAGGCTGAAATAGGGAAATCCTGCTTCATACAAGACGCCTGCAGCCCCACCACCGCAGAGCTCGTTCTCAGACTCCTGCAGGGGCTGGTGGCGGAGCGGTTCCCGCCCGTCTTGGGACACAGCCGGTGCTCGGCACACAGCCGGTGCCGGGACATAGATGGTCCCGGGACACAGCCGGTGCCGGGGCACAGCCGTGCCGGGACACAGCCGTCCGGGACACAGCCGGTCCGGGAAACAGCCGGTGCTCGGGACACAGCCGGTGCCGGGACATAGATGGTCCCGGGACACAGCCGGTGCCGGGACATAGACGATCTCGGGACACAGCCGGTGCCAGGACACAGACGATCCCGGGACACAGCCGGTGCTCGGGACACAGCCGGTGCCGGGACACAGCCGGTGCTCCGAACTCAGCTGATCCCGGGACACAGCCAGTTCCAGTCCCGCTGGGCGGAGGAAGTTTGGGAACGCTTTTACCTCAGGCATTCGCCGGACACCCCGGCGCTCGCACGGCGGTCAGGCACAACGGTGGACGTCCAAACGCGGGGTCCTGCCGGCGGGCAGGGCCTCGCCTGCGCGGGAGAATGAGCTAAGAGTGCGCCGCGCAGGCGCACGCCCCTCTCTTCCGGCGCTGACCATGGCGGACAAGGAGTGAGTACCGTCCCGCCCGCCGCCATCCGCCGCCATCCGCGGCCGCCGCGCCGCCCGAGCCCTGCCCACACCATCCCCGGGGCCGCCGCGCCTCTGCCGGGACTGGGAGCGGTGCGCGGGGAGGGACCGGCGCGGCGGAGATGGAGCCGCCACCGGGCCGGCCCTTCCGCAGGCGGCGACTGCGGCCGCCGGCCCATGGCGGGGTGGGGAGGGAGAGCGGGCACCGAACGCCGCCGGGAATGTGGGGCCGGGGCGGCGAGCTCCTCCGGGCTGGGCGAAAGACAGGGCTGTGGTGGGGCTGGAGCTGGGAGTGGTTGTCCGCTGGGCTGGGTAGACGCCCGTTGGGGTGGCTGTGGCTGTATAAATTCTGTCGTGACACGTTTGGTCGCATCTAAGAGCTTAAAATCTCCGTGACAAGAGGGAACGGGGCAGAGAGTGATGTTCAGGAAGTTCTGCCTGAAGTTGCGGAGGAACTTCTTTACTGTTCGGGTGACCACGTACTGGAACAGGTTGTTCAGAGAGGTTATGGAGTATCCCTTACTGACGGTGTTCAAAACCATCCGGATGCAATCCAGTGCTTATGCCAGGACTATCCTGCTTGAACAGGGAGGTCGGACCAGAAGACCAGACCCACCGTGGCCTTTTCCAACATCACCCTCTCTGTGATAATCGGAGAAAGTTCTATGAAATAAATTTCACAGTATTGCCAAATAAGCTTTTTCTATTTAAGCACCTGTTGAAATGTTCATTGATGAGAGAGAAGTTAACTTGAAACAACCTTGTTTTATTACAAGTTGTTGCAAAGTAGGACAAGTCTGTAGTTGTGATTGTGTGCCGCTCTGGTTGATCTGTCTGGAACAAAATGTGAATTCTGCAGCTTCTGAACCAGAAAATCACCCAGTTCAGTCCCAGGGAACTGTCTTGGGTTGCTGTTCTAGGCTTGGGAACAGTGAAGATGAGGAAGACACAGTCAAGTGGCTCAAGATAGTGAGGCCTGCACACATGTAGTGTTTGAGAGTTTTGGTGTTTGTCATAGGTAATATAATTAAGTTTCTTTCTGTCAGCTAAAAGCTTTTATTTCTTTTTTTATCTAGAGTAAAGAAGGTGCCCTCTGTGCCTGAGAGCCTGCTGAAGAAGCGGCAGGCCTATGCAGTCATGAAAGCCAAACGTCAGAAGAAGATTTTGGCTATAAAAAAGGTGAATATTCTCTGATCCCATGGCTCATATGGTTTATCTGCTGCAGTAGCAGCTGCTGCTGCTACATGTAAATGTGATGCAGTACAGAAGTTCACAGTCTGTTGATATTTTCATGTTTTGGACTAAAATTTACTTTTAGTGGCTGTTAATAAAATTCTGGGCAGAGTTAAGGGTGTAACAGTTAAGACAGTTAAAGTAAAATTAACAGTTAAATAGCAGTTAAAGTAGTTTTGTATGAGGTAAGAGGTTATATTTGTGAGGGGGAGTTTGATGTGTGATCAGAGAATCCTAGAACTGTAGGGTTTGGAAGGGGCCTTAAAGATCATCCAGCTCCACTAGACCAGGTTGCTCAAAGATCCAATCCAGCCTGGCTTTTAACAAGGTTAGGGTTGGCCCATCCACAGCTGCTCAGAGTAACCCATTCACCTCCTCACAACAAAGAATATTTTCCTTATCTCTAACCTAAATTTCCCATTTTTCAATTTGTACCCATTACTCTTCACCACCACAGTACTGATGAAGAGTCAGGAATGATAACAGTGGTTGCTGTGTAACAGTGTGCCAGTTTCTCTGGAGCATCACTGAGGGTTCTTCTGAGCTGTTTGATACTGATCTATGTTATTCGGGGGTAGTTCTAGAATAGGACATGTTACTTGAAGGTGATTTTCACATGTTAAAAGGCATTTTCTAACTTCAAGCAATTTCCAATTTCCTGCAGTACCGCAAGGCACAAAGGAAGCTCATCTATGCAAGAGCCCAGGCTTACCACAAGGAGTACAGGCACATGTACAGGCAGGAGATCCGGATGGCCAGGATGGCCCGGAAGGCTGGCAATTACTACGTCCCGGCTGAGCCAAAACTGGCCTTTGTGATCAGGATAAGAGGGTAAGGTTGGATACAGGTATAAGCAGCTTTATGTTCAAAAATGCTGAAGTTGGCTGTCCTGTTACCTCTGTTTTGAGGGCTTAAATACAGTAATGAGATAAAGCCTTCTACCAGTGGCTTGACAAGTTGTTGGTAGATATTGTACATGCTCTTGTGGCATTACAGTTAAGGGCTAAATCATTTTGCTGCCTATTGTCTTTAGGAATCTCTGATTTTTAAGAAGACAAGCCTGAAAATACATTCAGACTCTTTCTCACCTTTAACTTGATAAAATTACATGGCCCTATTCCCAAACATTTTGCTGAGCTGTTCTTCAAGTGTTCATTTCGTTCTACTTGTAAAGTGTTACAGCAAACTAAAAAAAAGGTGTGATTGGAAGAATTTTGTTCAGGACAGTGCAAGGCTAGTTCTAAATAGTTTCCATATAATACTTACTTCAGTTCTTTTCATGGAGAGAGATGTTTTAACTTCTCACTGAAATATATAGCAACAGTAAGTTAATTTACTAAGATTGCTTTGTGTAATTGATGAAATGTGCTTTCATGTGGGAACAGCACTGTTGTGTTTTGGTTTTTTTTTTAACCTGATATACCTAGTGTTTCTGGGATGTTGATGATTCAGGCTGTTTGTGCTTTCTTCTCCAGTACCAACGGTGTCAGCCCAAAGGTTCGCAAGGTTCTGCAGCTCCTTCGCCTGCGGCAGATTTTTAACGGCACCTTTGTAAAACTCAACAAAGCCTCTATCAACATGTTGCGGATTGTTGAACCCTACATTGCCTGGGGGTGAGTGAAAGGCCCAGTTGTACCTAATCAGGGTGCAAGTGTTGAGTAAGTTTTGCATTTTGCTATGCTAGACTTGCAGGGGTTTTTTTGCTTCTGTGTGCTTTCCTGTCGTTTAATTGAAAATGTGGTTAAGGCAGTGCTTCAAAGATAATGGCTGCTAGATGTGATTGCACTCTCCTACTTGTGTTCTTGGTAACTTGTGGGACACACTGAAATGATTTTTAGTTGTTTGGTATGGAAGTCCAAATCAGGGATGTAAGCGTTACCCTGAAATGTGGCTTGCAAAAACTTAAAAATTCTTTTTGTGAACGTGACTTTTTCAGTTACCCCAACCTGAAGTCTGTGCATGAACTGATCTACAAGCGTGGTTATGGCAAGATCAACAAGCAGCGCATTGCTCTGACTGACAACCGCCTGATCCAGAAACGCCTGGGTAAATTCTGCTGGGCAAAACGGGAAGCCAGCTGCTTGCCTCGGGGCGATCAGTGCTGAGCCGGGCCACTGTCCTTAAGTGTCACTGGAGTGCATTGCTGTTTTGTTATGACCTCTGCTTCTGTCTTAATTGTTTAATACAAAGCAAGCTGGAAGTAACTTCCATCATAAAATATTAAAAACAGGTGTAAAGAACAAATTTTAGCCTTTTAAATTTGTAATGTTAAATGTAACCTTATCCTTTATGCGATCAGTAGGTCTTTGAATAACGAAAAAGTGCTGTAGCATGAAAGTCTTCATAGCGTGGAATTTTCAGACTTTAATATTAGACATTTTGTCTTTGACTTTTGTGATTTTGTAAGCAGACTTTTTAAACTTATTAAAAGAACTAGGTAGTGATCAGTGTATTCAGTAAAAGAAAGCGGGGTGAACAGTTAATATATGAATTGCTCTGGGAAGCTCCTTTCTCCTGCAGTCATGCCAGAATCAGTGAAAATGACCACTCAAGTCTCTCCCTTTTTTGGCACTTGATTTACATTTTGCTTCAGATTAGGCTATGCCATGCATGTTTCTTTGCCTTTGTAGTGGATAAACATCCTAAAGGCACATGTAATCTCTTTTTAGCAATGTGTTTTAGGAGAGTTAACTTGTAACACGTTGCTGAAGACTGTGGAAAGTCATTAAGGAAACATGCTGTGGCATTATTCAGCAGCCTAACTTAATAGCTAGTGAGTTTCCCTGAGTTACACATTGTAGTGGTTTAGGTGTATTTAATCTAGCTTTTCTCCGAAGAACAGTCTGTTTTCCTAAGATTCAGTAAGAGTGGGTTGTTTTTTGTTGCTCCTCGCTGCTGGCAGCAAATATTTAACAATGTGTCATCTAAATATTGACTTGGCTGCAGCTAATCCATTTTAATTGGAAAAATCGGTCATTCAGTTTCATAACAAAGCGAGTGGTTTCTGACTTCCTGAAGTTTATCAAAATAAGTAGGCATGACAGTAACAACGTGATAATTTTTAGTTCCTTATTGACCAGTGCCTCTGAAGTCTTTCTGAAAACAGTGTCTGAATTTTAGGAAAGCTTGGCATCATCTGCATGGAAGATGTGATCCATGAAATTTACACTGTTGGCAAGAACTTCAAAGTTGTGAATAACTTCCTCTGGCCCTTCAAGTTATCCTCTCCTCGGGGTGGAATGAAGAAGAAAACGATCCACTTTGTGGAAGGTGGGGATGCTGGGAACAGAGAAGACCAGATCAACAGACTCATAAGGAGAATGAACTAATGGTGAGATACTGCCCAAGGCAATCAACTTCAGCTCTGCAGGCTGCTGTCATTATTTGTCAGACATTCAAGTTTAATAGAAGTTCACTCATTCTTGGGTGGTACCTACAGTATAAAGCTACTGGAACAATACAGTGTTCTGGTTTTATTTTGTAAGTCTTACTAAAACATTTGAGAAGTTAAACTGTCAGTGCAGCTGGTGTGTTTAGGAAGTACCAACATTACCAATAATGTTTAAAACCTTATTTGATTTTGTATTGGGAAGCCTTGAGATCTTGGCTAGAACTTTCAAGCCTCATTAAATGACCTGTTGTTAATACAATGGAAGTCTTGTGATTGCAAATACTGGGTTTTTTTCAGCTTTTCTAGAAAAGCTTGATTAGGACTAGTCTAAATTTTCAGCTTGTTCAAGCTTCAGAATGATTCATTCAAAGCTTTCATGTATTGTGACCAAGTTGGTAATTTTGAAAGACTGATATCCCCATTTAAGTAGTCTGCCTTTAGAAATGAGAAGGCTTATTAACACTTAAAGTGATTTAACAGTGACAGCTGATTCCTAAAGGTAGGACCTACTCCAAACAGTGTCTTATCTATTGTTACTCTGCTGTTCCTCCTTTGGTGAGAAGTTTCCCATTCAAAGCCAACACGTTTTTTATAGTTCTTGTACTTCGCTTTGCTTTTTAGACACTAACTACCTTCAGTGTTGCCCGTTTGTTAGTTTCAGTCAAATATCTTTTTGGTTTGACAGGTTTGCTGGAATTTAAGAAAACTTCATTGTGTTAGGGTATTTGGAAAGGATATCAAACAAAGATTGATTTTTCCCCAAACTAACTCCTCCAAAGTCATAATGTTTCTTTTTGGTTGGCTTGTTGGGATTTGTTCGGGGTGGGGTTTTTGTTTAGTTGTTTTTTGTAGGGTTCTGGTTTTTGTTAGATCAGATATGCAGTTTACTTATGGATTTCTAGCTTCAGAGGATTGGTTCATAAAGGGTAGCGTTGTGACTTTACAGTTTAAAACAGGTGCAGTTGAATTTGAATGAGTTCTCAGAAATTAAAAGTTTCTGAAGTGAAGGAAGTTCTATGTTGTTTTGTTTTGCTGTTTGTTTTTTTTTTCTCAAGTCTTCAAAAAATATTCTTACAGCCAAGGTGCAGCAAATCGAGCTTGCTGGGGTCTGCTTTCTGTCCAAGGAGCTGAAGGAGATCTAGGAAATATGTTTCATTTGATTGACAGTGTTAATTCTTGAAGCTTTTTTTGTAGGCTGCTGATTTCCTCAGCTCAAGCTCCTTGCATGTTGTGCTGTTATCTTCCGTCTGTGAAGTCAGCAGAGTTTTAAAGCACTAGTTACATGGCATGTGGAATTTCCAACTTTAGGAAAATAGTTTCTTACTGGGGACAGTGTTCTTGAAAAGCTTTTTAGCTCAAAATGAGAAGATGTTGGTAACTCTGAGAAGCAGAATTGCTGTAATGATTGGTACCTGGGGTGATGTTAAGTTACTCCCACTACTATTCTTGTAGAAATTTTGCCGCTGGTGGCAGAAACTTGGAAGTTTAGTACTGGCAAATGTGTCCTTAAAGTTAATGCATAACCAAGGCTGAGGAGGAGTGTATGCTCCTGTCCGATTTTTGAGCATGATGCTGTTTTTAATGGAAACACCGCAGCTTTTGTGTCAGTGTGGATACTTTCTTCTCTATCTTCCCTGCTAGATGTCAGATGTATTCTGGTAGTGTTGTTTTCAGGAGCCTTCCTACTGACGGGAGGCTTCTAAATTCACTATTGCAGTTGTTATAAATGCCTGCAAGGTTTGGTATATTGGCAGAGAAACAAGGGATGTTCATTTGGTTGCTCATGTTTTTGAGTGGACTTGTAGCTCAGCATCCCATGTAAGTGGCATACATGAGACCTTTACTTAATCTTTTAATTTGGGAAGTGATCTTGCTGTTCTTACTTTATTCTTCTAAGCAGTTATTATGCTTTTCCTTCAAACAAAATCTAAGATAACTGATTGTTCTTGTCTCTTCAAGTTTCTTTTTCTGCTATTGTGAATAAGGTACATGTTTAAAGTTCAAGTAGCCTACATATAAAAAATAGAAGAATGTTGTAGTTTCTACTGAGGCCACGGGCAAACTGGAGCAGTAGGTTCAGGTGACATGCTGGCACTACTCTCCAGGTAATGTCATTATGAAGGGCTTCATATCTGAAGAAGAGTATTCCTCTTTCCTATAAGTAGATAGTTTCCTGCTAATTGTATTTATTTATTATTTTATTTGTCACTTATTTCTAAAGTGATTGTCTCAAGTGAATGAAAAAAATAGACTTCCAGTACTGATTCCTTTGTATAGACTGGGAGGAAAGAGCATAGTACTTGAAAGCAAATGATGACAGTCAGTATTGGCAATATACTGACTTTCATCAATTTTTCAAGCAGACTTTACAGGAAGAAGACCTTGAGTCAAGGTTTTTTCCTTTCATTTCTGTATGTAAGCAGTCTCTAAAATGTGCCAAAAATGAGAGTGTAGCAAAAGTCAGAATATGCACAATGTTATGGCATATCTTTAAATGCCAAGTATAGGTATCAGTGGTTCAAGGTAGAAATGTATGTCCTGTTAGGTCTGGTACTCAAAATCTGTTTTCAGTGAAGACATGTTAACGTAGAAGTTAGTTACTTTGTGTGAAACTACTGCAGTCTTAAATTCAGCAAAATAAAATGTTTTCAGCCAAAATTACACACTGTAAAAATGTATTACTTTTTCATATAGCCAGAGTTGTTTCAGATCTCCATGTTCCTAATGATACCTTTTTCTTTTTTGCCATGCAGGTAAAGATGCCCAGCTGCATTATTTCAAAGTCTGGTCTGTTAATAAAACAATCTTGCACAAAACAGTCTGTTGTCTTGATTGGTCTCTTTGTGATCATCTTCTGAAGCGGTGGCGTTTGTCAGCTTTAATTTGGAGCCATTTGTTTCCAAGAGCCATAGTTTGAATTAGCAGTATGTAGATACTGCTTAACCTTCATTCGGGGGAAGAAAATTGGGAAGGATTTGTGCAGGTAACAGATGAGGTTTTGAGTTGCAACAAGAAATGACAAACTGAGCTGTGTGCCTGTTGAGTGGGCAGAGTTCCTGTTTAGTTGTAGTGCACCAGAAAGCTGTGTGAAAATCTTTTTATGTCAAGAAGCAGCAAGTGTAAATCTGTTCTTAACATCTTAAGATCAGAGAATCAACTTAGTGGCCTAAGTTGAAAGGAATCTTAAAGATAAAATCTAGTTCCAATGCCCCTGCCATGAACACCTTTCACTAAATCAGGTTGTTCAGAGCTTCATTCAAGACGGCCTTGAGCACTTCTGGGAATGGGGCATCCACAGCTTCTCTGGGCAGCCTGTGCCTCACAGTAAAGAATTTCTTCCTAAAACCTAATAAAATTACTCTCAATGTGAAGCCATTGCCCCTTGTCCTGTCCCCACATACCCTGGTAAAAATGTCCCTCTCCATCTTCATTGTAGTCTCCCTTCAGGTACTGGAAGGCCACAATTAGATCACCCTGAAGTCTTCTCTTGTCCAGGCTGAATAATTCTGATTCTTTTAGTCTTTCCTTGTGGGAGAGGTGCTCCATCGCCCCTTATCTTCCTAATTACCCTCCTCTGGACTTCGTCCAATCAGTTGATGTCCTTCCAGCACTGGGGACCTCTGAGCTGGATAGTTTCTGATTAGAACATCAGGTATTTTTTGCCAAGGAAGTACATTTTTTTCCACATTTAAAGTAATTACTCAGTTTAATTAAAAAATAATTTGTTTGCAGTGTTAGACTGCCAATACTATAAAGTGGAAGAGCACAGGATTCATGAGGATATGAGCAGTTGTTGATAAATGTGTAGGTATAGTAGAGAACAGATTAGGGACTACTAAAACGTAACTGCATCCAAACTGATTTCTCATCTTGCAAACACTTTACTGGAGGAGTCCTTGCTGAGTCATTTGGTGCAACAGATCAACAAGTTGTGTCTGCTCTGACTGAAATTTTTTTTTTTTTTTAAGGTCAGGTACAGGCAAGCTGTATTAAAATGAGTGAAAGATCTGTATAAAATTCACTGTAGTTGATTTTTGGTGCCAATTTCTGCAAGAGCTTATTTCTGCGCTTCAGTTTAAATAAAACTTAGCAACAATGCTAGTTTATTAAAGTTTCTCAGAAGCTAGTTTTTAAATTACATGAAAATTTATGATAGCAGTTTAAAAATAGTTGCATGCTTTTGTTTGTGAATGCATTTGGATATTGGCAAAAGAGCTGAGTGTCAGTCACTGGGTCAGTGTTCCCACTACTTGAACAACGGAGTTCTAGAACCTGAACTAAAAATTCCCCTATTGTGAGGCAAGCTCCAAAATGTAGTAACACAGCTGCTTGTGTCTAAATATAAAAGTACCAACACCTTAGTCTATTTAAGCTAACTGCATTAAATCAGAAACATTATTTCCTTACAGCTATTCAATGCAAGTAATGGGACTACGTGCTTCAAAGAGGCTTAATGAATGAATGAGTTGGAAACCATAGAAGTATTTTGTTGGGCATCTTCATAAAGTGAGTGATAAGCTGTTTTACAAGGAAGAAAAACATTGTGAGGTTGCTGGATGAAGGGAAAAAAGTTTACAGTGAAAATTGCAATAAGCACTTTGCATAATTAATTGATTTTGTAAAAGTACAGTCTTCAGTTTAGAATTGCACCATTGAGCAAGGAATATTGCATGTTGGGGGGATGTACCCAAGAAAAGTCTGTTGACCTTGGTATCCTTGTTTGTTTAGTTGGTAGTTTGTCCACTATTTCCCTACAGGATTTTCACTTATTTTCCTGTGACTCACGTATGTGTTCTAGTAGATTAACAGAAAAACATTTTGTGAACATAATGAAGCAATACAAGTGGATCACAGACATTGTGTGATAAGTATAGAGCATAAAATATTAACTCATTAAATTAATCTCTTCTGTTGGACCTTGTTTATCTGATAAGAGTGGCCTAGAGGTCCCAGATTTTGTTTAAAGGAAGACCTGGACTAAAGCATTAGTGAGGAGAAAATTTGGTTTTCATGGTACTTAAGTAATTTTTTTAGCCTGCTTCTGAAAGCCTCTTTCAGATAACAGCTGCAAAACGTTAGTACATAGTGTGGAAACCAATACTAAAGTGTAGCTGTGTTTGAGGCAGTAATTTGGTGTAATGGGTCACCTTTTATAGTACAGCTTTCAGGATTTTTGGTGTTGCTTTCCAGGCATGTCCCGCAGTAGGTGTTTACAGAAACAGCTCACAATTTGATAGCTAAGGTCAGAATTTGCTCTAGAAATGTGGCACTGTCTACTTACTCAATGCAAGCATTTTGGAACATTTATGAGGCAATTTAAGTTAAAAATGTAGCAGACAAAGACAATCCCTAAACAAAAAATAATTCAGCTCCATTGTCAACATTCTATGATAAAGTTGAGGTTCTTGCAAACATGTTACTCGTTCACTGTCCATAACTGCCAGCTGCTGACACATTCTGAAATAAAATTTCTGTGAACTCCTCTCCCCTTTCACAATGACCAACATCTTCCTGTTAGTTCCTCAGAACTGAAGCCAGAAGCTTTACCTAATAGCTATTGGAGAAGCAACAGGAGACTGAAATGGTAACAACTCACAAATTTTTCAGGCATGCTAAGGTTTATACACTTTACAGTTAATTGATACGCCTTTCTTTGCTGGTGTCCAGCTCATACAGCCTGTTTCACTATCACCAAATGTAAAGTCATACATCTGGAAACGGAATGGGAGCCCATCCCAAGGATCAGTGTTGCAAGAGAAAGTTCGGACACATGATGGATAGTCAGCTGAACACAGGCCCCCACTTGGCCAAATGCAGTTCTTGGATGCATTAGAAAGAGAATATCAAATGGTATGGGGGAGGCAATACAACTTTTGTTCCAGTAGTGCTTACACTAGTGCCAAATGCAGAATCCAGTTCTTGTGCCAAAAATCAAGCACATGCCTTGTAATACTCGCAGACCTCACTTTAAAGGCAGACATGGTTACAAAATGAGTATCTACCTATAATTGCCTCCATGAAGAAAAGTAGTTTGATAATAGAGAATTCTTTGACTAACAAAGCTATAATAGGATGAAATGTCTAGGATGAAATGTTCTTGAAATTGAATCCAGATAAATGTTGGGCTTTAAGCAAACAATTTTAATGGAACATAATTAGACACTGGAACACTTAACCAGTGGTGTGCCAGATTCTTTGTTAGTGGTTGTTTCTAGATAGAAGCTTCGGGTTTTTCTTTCTTTAAAGTATATGCTATATTTCTAAGAAATCTTTTAAGGGTAGTCCTGGTGCCTCTCTTGTTTAGCAGAAGTTACTAAATGCAGGTACTTCAGGTACTTGAGAGATACAAGTTAGAGCCTTGTTTTAAGGTGTCTAGCCACCCAGAGTGACATCCAGAATGGTGATGGTGTTACGCACTTCACAAGGGAACTTGGTCTACAAAGTCCAAGCGTAATGCACAAAGGGGTGAATCCCCTAAACCTCAGCATAAGCAGGGCTCAGGAGAGAGATGGTAGGACTTCATATACCTCTATGAGCTTTGCTGCTTCTGTCTGTTTGGTGTCCAGATTTGGCAGCTCTCCTAGAAACTGGGACCTATGTGCTGTTTCAGGAATTGAGTAGTGCTTACTGTCTATGTTGAGTCCCCGGCAAGCAGAATGGTGTTCCTTCTTCATCCAACATAATTGCTTACACTTAGGCAATGGGATTGTTCAAAACATTTCTTCCATGTCCCATTTTCCAGAAGATTGTCCTTTCCACAGAACTGTAGGTGAGAAACACTCAGCATATTGCTCCTTATTGAAGCTGCACCAACAGTCTAAAGCAGGCAGATCAAAATTTTAGTTTAGATTAGGAAAGCAGAGCAGAGCACACAGGTACAGATCTGCAAGCAGCCAAGTTTAGCATGGAACAAAATCTTAATCTCCCAAATCCCAGGCAGAATGTTCTGCTAACTAGTTTTGTCAGGTCTAAGTTGTAGTGAGAATTTCTTTGTCTTCCTGCATCTTTTGCATGATTATGTCCAGTCTCTTCTGCAATGTTCCCATTCTTTGCATACTTGATTTTTTCTAAAAGCATTTGTACTACACCAAACTATTTACAGGCATTTTAGATCCCCAAAACATGCAGGTTTAGATTTAAGTAAGTTTTTACATGTTGCAGTTTTTCGTGAGTGAAAAGTGCTGAGCTCGTGAAGTGCAAGCGTAAGAACTAGGATGTTCACAAACAATTTTCTACATGTAGTTTTTTAGTCTGTCTGTAGATGATCACACCAGCTATTTCTAGCCTAATTGGTGAAACTAAGTACTTGTGATCCTGGCCATCTTCCACATAAGAGCAAATTTTTGAAGTCACGAGCTGTGAACAATATTCCCTGATTTATTTTTCTAAAGATAAAAAATCTGCTTTTGCATGTTTTTGCAGTCTGAATATTGCTAAGTATTTCTTCATATAAAATATTAATTGCAGCAAATATCTTTCATGATTAAATAAGTAGGTACTTGGAGGAAAACAATGAAAAATAAGGGCATGTGCAGTCATAGGGCCATGGGGTGTATATGGGGTGGAAGTCATGAAAGTTAAGACTATGGTAGAGGAGGAGAAGGGAACAGAGGGAGGTGTAACTCTTCACTTGCTTAGCACTGTTTTGGCAGTCCAGAGGGGCTGTAAATCCAGTTTAACTAGCCAGCATTCCACATGCTTTACATGCTTCCCATTCTGAGTTGCTCTGGCAGTCAGAGGTGTGTTATACAGCTTAACCAGTCCTTGGAGTCTGCCCGGAGTTTGGATGTCTCCTGGTGAGTGTGTGCTGCCCAGGCCCTGCAGCACTGTCATGGAGCTCTACCCGTGGCACATTTCCACTCTTGTTGCACTTTGTTAGGAGCTGTGCAAGGATTACCTCACTGACATGTCTGATGGCAGCTGTTATCCACAATATTATGCTCTTTATTGCACTATAAAATCCAATGGAAGATTTCAAGTCCTGATCACTCCAAATATCTCATGGATAGAATAACACAGTAGTACCTCATAATCTCAGCACAATGCATGTTTAATTTTTTGGTACTAATACTATATTTCACATGTCATTATAACAAGGCCTCTAAGATAAAAATAAATAAGATGCAGTGAGCCAAGACAAGTAGGAAAATGGGATTCAAGGGAGGCTCTAGGCATACCTGGTTTTAGTTTGAAAAACAGACAAACTTCTTTTTAAGATTCTTTTGCCAAGTATTATTTAACAACTGAACCTGTAAGAGAACATGTTTAATCAGTAACACTGGCATTTTTTTGTGTCAATCCTAATTTTCTAATTTTAAGTACATTTTTTTTAAACCTGATATGCTTTTTTAAAATTTTGATATTCCCTCCTACTACTGGAATACAGTGGGTGAGGGTTTTCTTTATATGAATGGTCTCCTAATATATGTATATACACATGCTTTGTGGGAGAAGCCATCAGAACTGAAAGTGCATAATCATGGAATATTATTCTGAGTTGGAAGGGAACCACAAGGATCCCTAAGTCTGACGCCTGGCCCTGCACAGCACCAGAATCATTTCCCCAGAATCACCGTATGTCTGAGAGCATTGTCCAAATGCTCCTTGAACTCTTCCAGGCTGGTGCTGTGACCAATTCCCTGGAAGCCTCTTCTAGTGCCCAAACACTCTCTGTGGGGAAGAACCTTTTCCTAATATCTAACCTAAACCTCCCTGATGCAGCTCCAGGCCATTCCCTCAGGTCTTGTCCCTGGTCACCGCAGAAGAAAGATCAGTGCCTGCGCCTCCTCTTCCCCTGATGAGGGAATCGTAGGCTGCAATGAGGTTGTCTGTGTATATTCAATAATTTTCTGCGACTGAGATGGGTTCAAATTCACATGTATAATTCTGCAGCAAAAATTAGCCACACTTCTGACAAATTGAGTTTTTCTGAGTAATGGCTATGCTTTCTTTTGAAGTCAGCATTACATATGGTTTGAATTATCCAACTGGCTTGAGTATCTTTTGGTCTAGAGACATCTATCATGGATGTTAAGTAAATTTAGACTTGATCTAAATACAGAGATTCCTTGCCCTGCCAAAATGTGCTTTACTCTGGACAGGCATGGTAAGAGAATTGTAGGAGACAATTTTGGCTGCTGTAGTCCTGCAGGACTAAGCTTGTAGTAATGCTTTAAGTACCAGTTTGGGTACTGATCTGCAAAGGGAACTGTGTCCAGAGCTAGGTCTGAGCCAGCAGTTTTCAACTGGAGTGACAGCTGGTCTGGACCAGCAGAGGGGAAATATTCCTGGACTTCTCCTTCTTAGCTCTGCCCTTTTTCATTTGTTCAAATGAATAAGACTCTCTTTCACCACCACTCACTACTTGATTTTTTTAACTTAAATTGGCTTAATTTTTTACCCATGTGTTTTGTGAAAAGCTATGAAAAAAACAGGGCATGAAAATTAAATAACACTTTAAATTCTATCCCTTTCCTTAACATGTTGTTTTAAATCAAGCCCATTGATTCTTCTCTATACAATATAGATTAATCTAGATTAACAATTTGCTGTGTCAGAATAATAAGCAAAGACCTGAGATAAATTTGCAGAGTTTTTGTTCTGAATGCTGTACAAGCACATTCTGGAAGACTGTTGTACTGAAGAAACTATAAACTTAAAAAAGCAGAACTTGTAGATCAAGTGATAGCACATATATGTGATTTTTAAAATATTATCTTAGTGAATCATGTTACATTAAAAACATTGATATGGAGATAGATTTAAATCCACTTTTTGCTAAATGCCTTGATTACTACTGGTTTTGTTCACTCCCTAGTCACTTTCTTTTTTGCGTTCACGAAGAATGCATGATTGAGCAAAAGAGGATATTTCTGCCTCAGTTATACTTTTCAGAATGCAAATTTTGATTCTTGTGTTTAGTTCCTTCTCATGATTTCAATCTGAGTCTTCCTGAACCATAATTTTGCAATGGGAAGGAACTTCTAACTTTTTCTCAGAAGCTGAACTTTTGAAGTGAATTTATTTTTTTCAATGATAAGCTGTTACTCCTGAAATAAACCAAATAAATATATTCAGTTTTTCTTCCTATTTTTATGTGATTTTTTAAACAGTATTGAAAAAGGTGAGTGGGTAACAGTTGTCCTACATGGGAAATGGGTGGAAATTTGTAGGCAAAGTCCATATGTCCTTGAAGAAAAGCAGGTCATTTCTATGTCTGGGAGTCAGGATGATGAAATTCTCCCTCTGCAGATTATTTTTCCCAGGGACTCCTGTTACTTAGCCATCTGCAATGTCTGCTCTTGAAGTGCTGAACTTAAACCTGTGTATTCGTAGTACAGAGATGCTGTGAGTTGCTTCTATAGCGATGCAGAAGTTGGTGGTGGTGACAGCTCTATCAGACAGAAAGGCTCCTGCAGTAACATGCTGTGGAAATGTTCCTCCTGGTAACACCCTTGTACAAAGTTACACATAGCTGAGGGCTATTGCTCTAGTGTGTTGAAACCATTTTGTTTTAAGCAATTGTGCTCAAACTGAGGTCCAACAATACTACTATTTGTTACATGAAATGTCATTAGAATTGCATCCAGAGCAGGCCTCAGTTGGGAAGAGAAAATGGCCCCCAGTCCAAAAGCTGCCCATTATCCATTATCCATCTGGAGCCTTCACAAGGGAAATACTGATCCTGTAATCAATTTATGTTTTGGATGCTGATGAATAGGAAGTATCAGAGCACATGTCAGGCTGTAACCTCTGACAAAGATTTGGTCACTTCCTAAAAGTTCACTTAGAAAAAACAAGGCCCTTTCCTGGGGCCTGCATTCTAGGAATGACTGGGAAAGGCAGGGCATGTGGTTTAGAAGAAAGTAATAACCTGAGTATTAAAAACAGCTGTAGGTAATCAACACCATGTACCTTTTGGTCACTTACACAAAGCCCGTAGGGACATGGCAGGTGTCTGTACCTCAGTCAATTTGTAAATGAATCTCTAGATGGAGCCAAAACAGATCTCATGCCTGAGTGTTGCAGACACAAAAATGATTATTTTACTGAATGCTTACAGCTATGAGAAAACATTCAATTTCATACCCCATCTTTGTATCCACCTGTAAATTACTGACGTTCCTTACTGACTATTTTTTGGGGTTTAAAGCCTAAAAAATTTTCAGTGCTAGTAGTCTAAAAAATGGCATATTGGGACATTCTACTACATGTAAATGGCTAATGTAATGTCAGAATCCCATATCTCATGGTCAATTTTCACCTGTACATCCATTACATACATGAAATCAGTAGGAAAATCTTATGATGCATCCTGTAACGTTTGCCTGCACATTAACGATTTTCCGAATTGTCAGCATTGATTAGCGCTAGCCACACATATTCCCTTTTGGTGCCGTGTTTATGGTGTGACATCTGCTTTGTCTGTCATTTACTAGCCCACTGTTTTAGAAAAGCATTTACCTGCTTTGGTGTATGTGCAGGCTTAAGAATCTCAACACTCTTCTTGTCTGTGGTATCTATTGATAGGTTAGGACAAAACAATGCTTTAAACCATCTCTTCCTTGAGAAAAGAAATTGCAGACTGCAATATAACATTGAGGGAAAATAACCCCTAACTGGTTTTATATGTTATTCTTGATTATTTTCATAATGTAGACCATATAATAATAAAGAAACTCTTTAAAGTTGTGTTTCCTTTCATTTTTCCCTCATACTTCATAAAATGTGTGATTTCACAGGCTCACAGTGGTAACTGGTGTACGTGGAAGGGTAGGAAGGCACATATGTTAAAACAGATCAAATTAAAACCAACTTGGTTGGTCCTTTTTGGCACAGAGCCTCCTCTGTCTTGCTGTCTCACTGGAGCTAAAGGTAGCTGAATCATGGGACATTGCGAGCTTGTGCCACATTGGGTTAAGTCTAAGAGAAAGCTACAGCTCTCAAATAAACAGCTTTTTGCACTGGCTGTGAAAAACTGCTTAGACTGCATGGTTTCAGGTTCATGAGATAATTGCAGCCTCACAATTGCTTTCTTCCTTGGCAAAAAGATAAGATCCCAGCAGTTACTGTGCTCACAGGTGCTGCAGCATAGCCAGTGAAGCAAGTTGAGAACAATGAACTTTGCCTTGCATGGAATTCATCTCACACTGATCCTTGAAAGATTCAAGTAAGGAACACTAAGTTGCTCAGGGAAAAGGCCTGCACCACATCATTTTATTTCTGATTTCATCACACAAGATAACTCCTCTTTTCAGAGAGTATTACATGTTGAGTGACCCAAAATCTTTTTGCCCCAATAGCAGAGGATCTTTGCTCATATCATAGGACTGACTGATAGAAGAACTGCAAACACGTCCATCTCTTTTCAGACTCAGTTTCAGGGCAGTAACTGCCTTTACTCAATGCATCCATTAAACTCAAAATTATGGGAACATTGTCAAGGTAATAAACCCACAGCCTGTTACAGTGTTTTATTCCTATCATAGTGACCTGCAAAGTGAGAATGAGGTAGATCTGGTTAATGTATGCAGAGAGTGGCTTTGTCATTATCTGCTGTTGAATATGGATAACTGTACTAGGTGATATGGCAACTCTATTTCTGCCATGGCATTTCTCTTATGATCCCTGGCAAAGCACTAAGAGCCAGATAAACATTCACAGTGAAACGTCAAAGAGTAGAACTTTAATGTCAGAACAACAATGAAATGTGATTTATGTGAGCAGAAGAGTGTGCTCTGTAGGGACAAGGAACGAACTTTAAAGTAAATGAGAACTTAGATAGCTAATAGAAATGAATAATGAAAAAAATAGTTTGGAAGGAAGTTCTTGAAGTCAATCATCTGCTTAAAGTACAGTAGCTTTGAAGTTAGGTTAAGCTGTTTAGAGCATTGAGTTTTGAAATTGTCCTGGGATGGAAATGATACAGCCTGTCTACATGATACCCAGTTATTCTCACATAACTAATTTTCCCTCTTGCAATATGACAGTTGCCTCTTGTTCCTTTGCTGTGCTGTGATGATGGAGTCTGTGTCCATTCTCTAAGCTCTTTTCAAGTACTTCGAGATGGTAATTAGAGCCCTCTCTTTCTTCTTTAGTGTTTTCCACAAGCTAAACAGACCTGGTTGCTTCGGTCTCTTGTAATATATGCCCATGGCATGGGGGTAGGAGCTAGATGATCTTTACGGATGCTTCCAGTTCAAACCATTCTGTGATTCTAAGATTCTATGATACTATGTTCCATCTTCCTGAATCACCTGAGTAGCACTCTAGATTTCCTTTTGTGCTGGCACATCTACTGGAAGATCTAAAACTGGGCACAGTATTACAGATGTAGCTTCATCAGTGCTAGGTAAAGAAAAATAATCTCTTTCTTCAGCCTACTTGCCATCCTCTGGCTAACACTGGTCAGTGTGCAGTCAGCCTTCACCATTGTAGGGGCTCGTGTCCACCAAGAATCATATCTTTTTTGCTAGACAAACAACATCCACAGCCTTTTCCTCACCCACTAAGTGGGTCATTTGGTCATAGCAGGAGGCCAAGCAGGACCTGCCTTTCATAAACTCATCCATTCAGCTACATAGAGCTGTGTGTGTCTAAGTGATATAGTAGGTTGCTGACCATGTTCCCTTGGATTATGGAGGCATCTTTCTGTTCCCCTTTCATGTCTTCCACCTCAGAGGGCTGAGTACCCCGAGGACAACTGTCCTGTTATTCCTCCATCCACAATGTGGGGCGTGGGATCTTGAGTCTCTTTAGAAAGGTCCTATCTTCTGTTCATCCTCTCTGATGCTGCTGTATGCCCAGCTCTTCTGTTGTTTCTTCAACTAGTTGCTCACCTTGTGACTTCCAGCAGCTGACAGTGCTGGAATGTGTGAAGCACACGATTGCAGTCACCTCACACCTATAGCTCGGCTGCCTCCTGTTTTGAATTATGACTACATGCACTGGCTTCCCATTGCATGTCCAAGGGACCTCAGAATTCTGCACTGTGGCCTTCCCACTCCTTTTCCTCATGTCTTCTCTTCTCTCTAATCTGTTTGTAGCCCTTGTCTCTAGGCACAAACAGAGTTTGTGGAGGCAAGGACACTTCTGCTTTCAGAATTCATGTGTTTTACTGTTGATATCTAAAGACAGTGTTTAAGAGACCGGGATTCTGGGAGAGAAAAACACCTCAGTTCATACTACCATTAAGAATTGAATTCCACTGCATTTAATGGTTGCAACTGTGTGTTTCCTAATTTTCTATGTACCTGCCCAGACATCTCAGGCTATTACTTGCAAAAGCCTTGAGAGTTTGCAGTAAGAGCAATGGGATCTGCATTTTTGTGTATTAAGGGCTACTCAATGCAAGTGCCTTGAACAAACCAGATTCAGCATGCCTCAGATTAGGCAACCAAAATCAGCAGGTATTTTGAAATGTACCCTTTGTGTGGAACAGCCCTTCTTTTACAACAACGGTGAAATAATTCACTTTGTGGAACACATGCATGCACTGTAGTGAGAGAATCTCCTAAGAGAATTCATAGCTCTGTCTTCAAAACAATATGTATTAAATCATTTGGAGGGCCACACACTGAGTATCAAAGGGGAAACAGTACTGGATTATTGTTCATTAAGTGAGCATCGTTCATCTGATGCACCAAAGGCAGCAGGAGTGCTGCCGAGTAAAATGCCTGTAGATAAATAATAGCACTACAGCTTATTCTAAGGGTCCGTGAAGGAAGAACATGACTTCCATGATAAAAATTCTAGTATTAGTACATTATGGGAGTTTATGCTAGATGTAGGCTTCCCACCACAGTTATAGGAAAGACTTTGCCTTTTTTGCTGAATGCAAACCAACCCCAGGATGTTTTATACCACTTCCTCAATATACAGCATAACAACACTCTTCACTGTTGCTCTTTTAGAGTTATACCACTAATTAACAGCCTTCCCTGTCCACCACTTACCCACTCATTTTTCCATCCTTCATGCATCAATTACCTTAATAGATCTCAGGAAGATGATGACAGTGAAAAGAACATAACTATTGAAAAGAAGCCAGTTAGACCATCAGGCTTGTCAGCTGGAGGAGATGCTGGCTTTCTGGGAGCTAGAATTTATGACTTTGTGTCTGTCAAACTTGGTCACTTTTGTGAGTCTAAAAGCCTAAACTAATATTTTCTGCCTTGCTGTGCATTTCTGAGTGGTTACATTTTCATCATAGTCATCACCTTTTTCTGACTTAAGTGAATTTGAGTTATCTATCCAGGGTGAAAGATGGAGAAAGGAGGGAGTGATGACAGTCAAGCTGTGACATATCCACTGAAGCATCTTGGCTGCCAAAAAGCCATCACCTCCTCCAGTGGATGATCCTGCTTCTGAGCCTTCACCTTCCACACCATATACACTGTCCTTGTGTATTTAAATTGTACTTAGGTCACTGTATGCATTTTCATTCTATTGCATTCTTTCTTACCTTGAAGCCTGCTTTGCTCTCTGCTGACTTGATAATAGCAATGATCCACTGAAGTCAGCCTTTTATACCAGGAGGAAGCAGAATCAACTATGTTGGGAATAGAAGCCCAGTTTAGATTGTGTGTTTTTATTTAATGGATTCATGACAGCCTCAAGACAGGAACTGAGTGAATTTGCATACTCATGTCAGGTATCCAGCTATTATAAGGGGTGCTACAAAGAGTCATGATCCAGGTTTCCTTAAGCAGTCAAAATCACTGTGCTGGCTCCCTGTCATTTGGGATAAAAGATTCACATATATTTACATATATCTTTCCAAAATAGAGGAATACTTTATTTTGGGACACAATGTACAAGTAAGAGAAATCACTTCCCATCATCTTCATACCACATGTTCCTGGAGATCTCAATTTTTGTAATAATTTTTTTTTCTCCTATCCATGTTTACTCAGGGGAAACATAATTAGAGGTTAGGATAAAAAGGGCTGTAAGAAAGCAAAGCACTCCAGCAAAGAATTAGAAATTCTGCTGTATTTCTTGTTCCAAGAAACAAATAACTATTCTTTACTGATGTTGCACCACAGGAAGGGTGCAAGAGCAACAGCACAGATCTTGGGCTGATGTCATTGTTTTCCATGACAATAGCTTCTTGAGGTAGCCTCTTTAGCAGTCAGGTCTTGTTGCAAGATCTCATCTATTACTGGTGAGAAAGAAAAGAGAACACCCACAGACACTCTCTTCTGGGAAGTGGGCAAAATGATGGTCTGGTTTTCTTCCAACAAATAAACTAACAGCAGCTAGATTTCAGTCTGCTGTAGAGATTTCTCACAGGCAGATTCTCCCTCAGTGGAATCAGGTTAACTCTTTCTGCTTGTTCAGTGTTTTCTTTTGAAAACTGCATCACTTTACACAGGAAACGTTTGGTATTTACAAAATCCATCCTAAAATGACAAATATTTTGGTTATGTACTGAGACATGCAACAGCCTCTTATTATCTAGAATAATAAGGGTTCCATTGCTCAAATTATGAAGAGAAAATCTTTGAAAATATAGTGTCTAAGACAAAAGTTATGGATAGCAGAGTAACTCTTATACAGAGGTGGTTTAAGCCAAGATGAGTTTTTTGGTGTTAGCTCTGGCTTAATGTTGCTGCTTGAAAGTAAGACTTGTAGAGAAGTCCTTGTGGCTCTTCTACATGCTGCTTAGTACTCAAGGCAATATTTATTAGTTTATGCAGAATCCCAAACTAGGGCTGCCTGAGGCATTCACACAATGAAGGTCATGAGTAAAAAAGCCTTCTGGGAACCTAAACACCAAGGGACACAAGCACAGAGGTCTCTTGCAGAATGACTCTCATCTGAATGTCCAGCAGGGCTGACGCCAAGACTGACCTGTTAGAGCTGCATGCAACCAAACTGGGCTCATGCAGAGCCTTTCTGCACTGACAAAGCCTACCTCCTTCTCTGGCTGAGAATGGAACCAGCTCACAGAACAGCCAGGCTGAAGCTGTAACCACAACGGTGCTGAAATGCAGACAACTGCATTAGTTTATGTGAGGGCTTCACCAGAAAGTACAGCCAGAAAAAAACTGGCTCTGTGACACCAACTCTGCACCTGGGGCTTGGATAAAACCTGTACCACAAATACACTTGATAACCAAAGGCTGAGTTCAGTGATGAGGATTGCATATTTTTATGATGAGCTGTAAAACATTCATGTTTCACTGAAGTTCATGCATCTGGAAGTTGCAAAACCAAAATAACTCTAGGAGAGACCAGGAAGAGTCTCTGCAGAAGCAAGAGACCAGAAAGAGTTATCTGTAGGAGCAAGACACAGAGAAGACAACTATAGACAGATGTGGCAAGAAAGATTTTATATTATGTCAAATCACTTCTGAATTATCTTTGAGCAGTGTCTCTGGGCTGTAGATTAGGTATACCATAGACAAGTGTCAGATTGGTTGAAGCTACCAGGATTTATGAACTACTTACTAGAATGGTTGCACTGCTGCTAGGGCAGGTTTTCAAATGGAAACCAGGTTAATCCGTGGAGCTCCAGAAACTCACAAATATACCCTGCTATTGCCCCATCCTGTTCTTTGCAAGAAGCTCCTTTCAAATAGAGCTTATAAATACAGGTTTTACCTAGCTATTCTGTATGAACAACACATATGAGTAGAAGGGGAGGAATAAAATTACCCTTACAGAATACAGTTATGACAGAAGAAAGGCAAGCAATAGTATAACAAGGTAAAGACATTTTATTTTACTTAACTTTTTTTAAAGGTGGGAAAGAAGAACCTGAGAAGCAATAAGAAAGAAGCCTAATATGCTTTAAGGCTTTTTACCGATAGGATTCAAAAATATTTCAAGTAGTGTTTGATTGAAATAGAAGGTGAACAGTTCTTAAAAAAAAAGGTTAAAATTAAAACTTTTTCCAATTAAATAATTTTAATTTAAAAGAAACCTGCACAGCTCTAATCTTTAAGAGAATATACCTGTCAGGGATGCAAAAGCTGACGTACTTCCCCGCTGTCACAAAGACCAAACCAAAGCAGTTCAGGATGGTTTGTCATGAGATTATCATCTAAATACATTTTCCCTAAATCTCCTCCATCTTGAGTATCACCTCCCTCCTATTCTAAACTTGGGACCAAAAATTTGAAGCTTCTTTTTTTTTTCTACCTTTCCTTCTTTCACACACACTTTTCTTTCTTTAGTAACATAATTCATGAGCCTTAAACAGAGCTTTGAAGAACAATGTATTGGTGTCTTTCTAAAGCACTTTCACTGTTTTAGTCATCCAGCTAAATCTAAATGCTGTTGCCAGTTATTTATTTGTGAATAACTCAAACCAGAATGATTCAGCTCATACAGCTGGCACAGATTCAGAAAAACCAAAAGGCTGAACTTGATCAGATTTTTATCTGTTAAAATGTATTGCGCATTTTAAACATAAAAAAAATATTGCCTAATAAAGGTCAATGCAAAAGCCCATGTAATGACAAGAAAAAGTTATTTTTGGATATTAATGTATTGTCTATCAATTCTTTATTTTCCTTGTTTAGCAAAAACCAGAAGAGGCATGCCACAGTACTTATGCATGAAACTAGAGCTAGTGCTCTTTAAACAAAAGAATCAGCATGAGAACTCTGAGCATGGTCTAAAACAAAATCATTAAAAATGTTATTGGGATATTAAATATTTATTTTAAGGCTGAATCTAATTCTAGCCTTCAGAGACACAAGACTGTTCACCAAATAAGGCATCAGGTTGCTTAGTTTCTCTTAGATAAGCCATTTATTCCAATATTATTTAATGGTAATGCAATCAACCAAAACTTGACATATTTGGAACCATCTGTTCTGAATTAGAGTCCGCAATTTTCCAGATTCCAGCAAGAAAGTTAGAAACAAAATTATGTTGTTTTGTTTTGTTGTTTTTTTTTTTCCTTTATTGTCTATTATGATTACAGAATAGCAACTATGTAAGTTAAAAAGCCACCAGATTTTAATAATGCCAAACCACTCAATTGGCAGCATTAAAAGTACCATTTTATGAATCAAATTTGATCTGTCAAATGAAACCAAAGTCTACAAAGACTCATCCAAATACTTGCAGAAGAGGCCTTTGCAAGAATGAAATAAGTTGGTTCTGATGAAATGAAAAAGACCTAGGTGTTCAGACCTTGGTAAAGGCTTTGGATCTTTTAGCTATGGGGCCAAGGGAAAGCTTTCCACCGTGTCTCAGCTAACATGCTAAACAGATAAGTATTTTCCTGGGTATTCAGGAGTTTAGAAATAGTTTAGGGATAATTATGCAATAGTACTCAGATATTGTATCTTAGAAATTCTAGGAAGGATTCCTAGAAAAAAGTTCTTTGTCATAGGGAGCAGCTGAATAGCCCAGCGCAGGGCAGAATGTTAAGTGCAGCCAGCTGCAATCCCTGGTTCAGGGAGCTCTGCCGCAGGCATCAGAACTGCTGCACTGATATTTCAAACAAAGTGAAGACACAGAGTAGAGAAAACAGGCTAAGGGGCTGAAGGGAGTGCAGGAGAGGGGCAGCACTGACATCCTGGCTGATGGCTTCAATTCAGAGTAAGCCTTAGGCGCATAGGATCAGAAGTAGCATTAAGGATAAATGATTTCTGCACTCTGTTTGATAAAGATGGTCATGCCAAATGGAAAGAAAGTTTCTCAGGAAGGAGAATGTCCTCAGGATCCATAACCTTATTGTGGTTCAGATTTCTTAGGACACCCCAGGATGCTGCAGTTGACCAGTGTGATGAGGGGGAGTATGATGAGAAATACACCTGAAATTTGGGAAAGCCAAGAAAAATCATAAATAATTCAGCTACAGTAAACAACAGTTCTACTTCTCTGAATTAAATATATGAGAAGGAACACACTTCTATTGCAGCAGCAGAATTATATGATGGGCCATATGCTCAAATATTTGTTACATATTCAAGAGTTTTCTGAACCTATGGAGGTTCACTCTGTAAAGTTGTACATCCAAATCAAAAAAAAACCCCAAAAAACATTTGTGGAAAACATTAAACAAAATATATTTGACTAAGACTGGAGCATAGACTAATGCAGCTATACATTTCAGTTGGTGATTTGGATTTTAGCTGTCAGAGAGAATTAGTTAAATTCATTTAAATGCAAGAAAGAGTGGAGAATATGTCTTTCAGTTTTAAGCACCAATTTTGAGCCCCAGTTCAGCAATGCTATCCAAGTACTTGTATCCAAACAGACATCTTCTTCAACTAAAATTGTACAAGCTAACAACATTTTTGGTAAGGCCTCTGAAAACAGAGTCCCGATCAGATAAAGTTATGATGAACTGTCTCAAAACTAGTGGTTTTCTCATTTTATCTTAACTAAACAAAAAAATCAGTTATTGAGGAAATACTCTAGGAAAACAAAATGGAGTTTGTTAAGCATACAATATATTTGCAGGATATAAATCTGAAATGTCATGAAAACCTGTAGCAATCTAGTCAAGTAAAAAAAAATATTGTCAAAGACTGATACGAGTAACCTTCAACATGTTAGAGAACGACCATATCCACCTGGAAGATTCACCCTCTTTGAAACAGAGCCAGATGAAAGTGCATGAAAACCTTGAGATACATGAGGCAGTTGACAAAATATTAAAACAATACAATACAGGTTTTTCAAATTATAAAATCCAGGCCTGGTGAGCCAGTCAATTCCCTTTATTGGCAAAATGTCCTAAGGGTAGTTTTGAAAATCATCCATAAGTATTCCATTTAGTTACACTTCACAAGGAAAGAAAAATACATAAAAAAGAAAAGGAAAAAAAGTACCCCATCAAAACCCCACAGCTTTGACAGCTCAGTCATGAGGATATCTCTCAGAGAAGGACAGATTTATAGCCTGATTCCTGAACACATTTCTTTGCAATAATGAGATACAAAAACCAGATTGTGTGGATATTTATATAGCAGTTGGAAAGGTATCCCAGCATAATTTATGTATGATCAGCTTAATTTACATGGTTTTACTTGTTTCATTCACTTTCATGACCCATAGATGCTGACCTGAAGTGAAATAAATGTACTTTCTGACTTAGAACAACTATTTAAGAAGCAAAACTTAACTTCTGTGCTGGACAAGACCTAATGATTTAGTCATCACAATTTCTTCTTCTGATAGCTGTTGACATCTAGTATTTCAGGGAGAAGCAAGAATTTGTCTCCCCAACAATAAATTACCTAACTTAGTAATTTTTAGTAACTTTTTAGTCTGCACATTATCTAGTCACTTTAAAAATTCAACCTGGGCCTAAATTTGGGCTGTCCTTCAGATCTCCATTCTGCAATTTGGCATTTAATTTTGTATTATTGTGTTAAAAATAATCTAGGTATTCTGTGAACTGATTCCTTCTTTTAACTTTTCATTGTGGTAATATTTACATGTATAAAGATTGGACTAATTTAGTATTTTTTTTCATATTCTCTATGTATTGCACCTATGTTGCTTCCTGTGTTCTTTAATATAATAATCGTTTCATGTCTTCAGAAATATGACCACATTTCTAATTCATTCAATAAAAATTCTTATCAGGTTTATCATCCTCTGATTGTTATGTAAACTTGTCTGAATTTAAAAAATGTAGAGCACCTGTAGCTCCTACAGAATTCTTCAGAAATTAGAAGAAAACTTAATTTTTTTTCCCTCCAAAGACTGATATCTACACAGTGAAACTTAGCATATTTGTTTCCCCCAGGTTGGCAGTACATGTTAAAGGAGATACTAGCATTATCTTCCTAAACCAGCTAAATTTAGTGTGAAATTTTTGACAGTTCTTAAAAATTCTGTCTGAATGGATTTCAAGACAACTAACACATTTTGTCGAGTTTCAGAGTTGGTTTGCATATTGTGACATTTTTCTGCAAATCCTTCAGTCTTCTACAAATTGAAAAAGATGAAAAAGTAAGTCACTAAAGAGAATATTTCTTACAAAGTTTTCAGATTAAAGCTCCAATTTCTTGGCAATGAAATAGTTGGCATTAGTGTACTTAAGGACTAATTTAGTTTCTGGGCAGCTATCCACAGATAGGGAACATTTAACAATGGTATTCACTCATTGTTTTTCTAGCCATCTCATCTGAAATACCACCCTGAACCACGAACAGCTACACTCCAAAGGGTGTATCAATGGAGATGTATATACCAAATTCAAACCCAGTTTCTCCAGATTTTCAGAATAATTGATGCTACACATGATAAAGGAAATTCACAAGAGATTTTGTCTGCTTGGTTTTTTTTAGAATTGTCTGAACATTTGCATCTCTTGCTTTGGAGAACTCGACTGTTGCCCTTACAATAGATTTGGACAAGACACTGGGAATGGGGGAAGACGGGAGTGGGGACAGAGCGTGCCACCAGTAAAGGGAAAGTATGGAGAAAGAATTACCATCGATAATTAGAAATGTGATGCCACTCAAAAAGTACACACCAGAAATTGTCTTTTTGTGGGTTCAAAGAGGTAGAATAGCTATCCAAAGGCCTGGAAGTAAACCAGGAAACACCAGGTTTCTGCTTGTGCACAATGTCAAGGATCACTTCAGCAGGTTTCACTGAAGAATTTAGAGGAACATTTGGCATTGAAATAACTTTTAGGCAATTGGTGGTTTTTAAAGAGGACTAGGAATGTATATGTTTCATGCCAGCATTCTGCCCTGGCATGTGTCATCAGGGGACTTAAATATTTCAGTTCCCTTTCATCAAGTAGGAACTTTTTGTCAGAAATATTGTATAGTTACTTTGTAGAAAAGTAGGCATTTAGTTAGGATCAGTTCTTAATATTCAAAAAACTAGATTTAGGCACAGAATATTGCTTGGTCTAATTGATGAAATGACAGACACATTTTTACAATTTTGTTTTAAGTTCTACAATTCAAGGGAGAAGACCCTTGTTACCCCTTAATCAATTTCTTTTGTGAATATTTCTGTTATTTTTGGTGATGATTGTAGTTTTTACTTCTCATTTGAGATTCTAAGAATTCTTCCAGCATGGCTGCAAGGTTTTTTATTGCATTTTGCAACCAGCTGTGATCTGTAAATCTGTTAGAAAGAGTGTCAAATGCCTATTGTTTGGTCCTTGAACAGCACAATTCTTACATTTTTCCTTTGTTTCCATTTTCAGTAATACTGTCATCTCCAGAAAAAATTTCATAAATACAATCTGTCCAATACAGATAAATTATGTCGAGTTGTGCTTGTTTCCCCAGATATCTTGGGTGTAAAAGGATAAAACGAAATAAACCTACCTAGCAATTCCTCTCAGCACAGTCTTAAAATACTCAAGGCAGAGACCATCTGTACACAGCCATAAATAGATGGAAGGAACACACTTCATTGGGAGCGTTCTCTTACCATCTATGCCATCAGTGTGTTAGCCATAGTTGTGGCAGAGAAGCTCAAAGCTCCAAGTTTCCTGTATAATCACACGTACTGGACTTTTTTATGGGAGAAACGATGCCACCCAGTGGAAGTTTAAAATTATAGAACAAAAAGCGCTGAGGGGGAAAAAAGATTTCCTTGGTATTTCAAATTAAGAAATGCAATCAATCGATTTATTTAGCTAAACTATTTACCATCAAAAGATAGCAAAATTTTACAAGGAAACCACTCTGATACTCACAGCTGATTTGACACTGGACAAAAAACAAAATCATGGTAATTAGGACTTTCTGAAGGCATCTGACCAGACCTTTGATTGCAGTTCTGTCTGCCATGAGCAGACCTGTTAGAATATGGTGCAACATCTCCATTACCCTGGAGTTTTCTTCCAAGGAAAATAAAAATAAAAATAAAGCTCTCTCTCTCTCTCTCTCTCTCTCTCTCTCTCTCTCTCTCTCTGTGTGTGTGTGTGTGTGTGTGTGTGTGTGTGTGTGTGTGTGTGGTCACCAGGGAGAGGAGAGAGAGGACTGAGTAAGCTTGCTCATTGCACAACACAGAATGAACATGTTCAGGGCAAGTCTAGACCCAGAGAGACAGGCACATCCAGGGCCACCAGAAATACCCAAGACTTGCTAAAAATAATAGTCTATACAAGTAAACAATATTTATATATCGTTACAAAATGTATTTTACATAACTACAGTTATTTATGTAAAGCCACACAATATACACGAATACAAAATTCCATAATATTAAATTATGGTATTTATGAAATGCTTACATTTGTAGGGGTTTAAGGAAAAATTATTGAGTGCCATACTGCACAGGAAAGTAATTTTTGGATTTCAATGATCAGAAACTCTTACTTACCAGAATAATATTCTGAACAATTTTATTTTTTCTTGACACTTTGCTCACAAGTCTCTCTTCTTTTTCTTTATGTAATTGTTTTGTTTCTTTCCTCATACACACTTCTACTGCCTAATAAAGCTATTTCAGAAAGTCTTCAAAGATATTCAGGTGAGGCTTCATTTAAAGGATCTGTGTAATGGAAGTTAAGGGAAAGCACCAAACCAGGAACTATTTATTACCTCATATATAATCAAGTACTTTACAAAATAATTCTTTCTCATTAGTATGATCTGGGACTTTCTTTTGTCCCTTTAGTGGATGGTTAATCTAATACTGAAATTTGGTATTATGGTTTCAAATTAATCCTTAATATTGGAATATAAAGTTACAGCAAAGCTGACAGATTGAAAGAGCCTATCTAACATGATCTTAACAGAGTAGCTATCTAAAACCTTGAGGTAAAGACAGAGAACAAGCAAATCCTTTGAAAAAGTATGAAAATGTAGTTAAAATATTTTCTACAGACAAAATAAAGAGAATTAAGATTGAAGCTTCTGTATTTTATTTTGCCCTGTCTCTATTGTTCTGTAGGCACTTATGATCCCTTTGAGAAAGTCTTCTTTGCCAAAGCACTTAAAAAAACTGCCAACAATTTCCATTTTATTAGGAGATATTTTTCTTTCATTCCTGAGTCATTGTATTGGGTCTGGCTGAAATGTTGTTAAATTGCTCTATAGAAGCTCTCAAAATTCTGTGCTTGTATTGGTAGCTGGAAAGATGTTCATAATAAATTTGTATTTATACATTTGAGTCTTTTCCATATTGAATTGCATTCAAAGTGAATTTCACAGCATTGAATATCTAATATGTTTAAAGTCACATAAAAATGTTCTTGGTATAGTAAAAATATCCCTTAAATGAATACACACATTATTGTAACCAGGGAAACTATTAGGAAAAAAGGATGAAATGGTGTAAAAGATTGTACCACAAATGATGGCCATTGCAATTATTACAGAATTCTGTTTTAAACAGAATTAAAGCAAGAAAGACTATTGAAAACATAAATACTATATGTACCTCTCTTACCAAGTTTTTGGAAGGGTTCTTTTGCAAGTAGGTACAATCTAGAAACCTTGTGGATTTATTTTTCTTGCACCTATAGCTGCATTGAAACAAAAAGTCCTGAAATGAATGTACTATGTAATATCATCCTACTTAAACATTAAATACAAACAAGGATGTCTGCCTCTTTGGCTGTAGCTAGACTGCCTCCTCCAGTGCCCATGGCAAAGTTAGGGGCTCCTGTTTCCCGCCCTGTCTAGTGAGGGATCTCACTCCTGCACTCCTGTGTCTCCCAGGTATGTGCTGAATCTGTAAGCTAGTCTTAAGCATGGTGCCAAATAAATTATCATTGTAAAAAAATCTTCCCCAGAATTTTTGGACAGCCATAAATGTGTATCCACAACATAAGAGAGAAATAGTTGCTTCAACTTTCTCAGCCGCAATAAGCTTAACTTTATTTTTCTGGTGGAGCATGTAGGAGATGAAGGATTTTGCATGGTGGTCAGTATGGCTCCTTGCCTATGTAAAGTTACAACCAATTTCCTAGTCAAATTCCAGGGTGGGAAATTACACTACAGTAAACTGCAGTGATATCTGTATTGCTAAACAACACACCAGAGCCAAGCCAAAGATGACAGGATTTTCTATGATATGTTTTGTATTATCAAAGAATGCACCACCATGGCAATAACAAAAAGTATTTTTGTAGGAACTCATCTTTCCTCACAGCTATTTTATTGTGTTTTATACAGATTCTTTTCTCACCTTATCCTTTCCAAATTTTTTTCCAATCCTTAGGATGTAAATATGCAGCGCAGCAAAAGAGAGATGGACTGGCAGTCCTCTGACTTCAGTGAGCCTTTCTAGAGAAATAAACACAAACTATTTGTTATTTCTCTTGGAAGTCCTTACTTTCCTGAAGTAGCCTAATAACGAATATTCCCTTCCTATATAATAAATGTTTATTCCCCCATATATATTGCAATTTAGACACCTTTGGTTTTCCATCTTCCCTTCCACCATGCATGCCTTCATTCCTCCCAATGCTCAGATTCCAGGATTCTTTGACCCCCCCACCTGCAGATCTATCACAGACACAGCTCCTCCACAGAGAATAGTCTCTCTGAAAAAGTGATATGAGAGGACCAGGTTTTAATTTTGATTGCTGTTATGAAGAAAACGTGGGCATTCTCTTTTTCACCATTATTCCCTTTCTAACAAAACCAGAATGGATGACTTGCATGGGCACACACTTGTCAGTTATTACAAAGAGCAGCTTTGAAGTGTAAACTGCTCTATTGTTTCAGTGGGCGGAAATGGAGACACCAAGACGAAGTCAATATTAGATTACCTAATGTCTAAAACAAGCACGTAAAAAGAAGAGGTTTTATGAAGACCATAAGAAAGCCTAACATTTGCCCCAGACCTGAAAGACACACAGGGGAAGGAATGTATAAAGGGATAGCAAGCCAGTGTGTCTTGTTTCAAAGGAACAGATTATAGTGAACTCCACCTTGAAAGAAAGCTAATGAATAAACAACTGAACAGTTGTTTGCCTGTAGGTTATCTACGCCCTGAACACTCCTGGTAGAAGAAGTACAAAGGGTGAGAAGGGCTGAGCTCAACTATTTGGATTTTGTTAGGTAAATACTGTAAGCACAATATGGTTTCTTGTTATTGTGAGCAGGTGAAGGAACTGAATCTCTTTGGAAAGTGAATCGTAGTACTGTTAATTCTGGAGAAGTTATTTCACTGCTACTTGGAACACACGGGGTCACATGGATGTATCTGATCTGTTTTAGAAAGATAAGAACATTTCTGCCAAGAGGCAGAAAGGACAGCAAATTAAAACCTAAGTCCTCTCTTTACAGTAGGATGCCAGCTAGTCAAAGGAATATAATGTATGCCATGTTGGAAATGGTTGAAGAGAACCAACATTTCTTTTCATCTGAAGTACAAGAGATGGGATGGATTGACAGTTCAGGAGTTTCTGTGAAAAATTAGGTGTTGCAACACGTTCTTCATTCTGCCTCATGTGAAAGGCTGGTATATATTCTGCTTAAAATGAGTGTTAACAGACACAGACAGAATATCTTATCATAACTTAGATATTTGATATAATATATAGTTTAACCAATTAATTTATATTAAACTTTTATTATAAATTTAAAATAAGAGGGAGGGTTTTTTTGAGAAAAAAATCTTCATGTAATGGGATGGCAATGTTAATATAGTAATGCAAAAACTTTAAAAATAACAGGAAATGCAAGATGTATTAGTAACCTAAAATAATAGTCCTCTGAATTAATTTGCTGAAATTCTAAAATGTCCTGGGACTACTGTGCCTTCTGCCATTAATTTCATGCCCATTCCCTCTGACCAGAGTCACTGTGCGATCACTTCCCACCTTGATTTCATAAAAAAATGTACAAAGTTAATACAAAATGGTAGGTTTCTGCTAAACTGACCTGTTTCTATCCCTCAGACTGTGATCAGGGAGTGCTCAAATAAGCAACTGGGTGGCAGAATGTGGCAACCTTTAGCAGAGAAGACAGCGACACCGCAATTCAAGGCGGGTAATTAGCTAGCCCACACAGACCCTGAATACTTTCTGAGGAGAAATTACTTAATGTGGAGAAGTGGACTCAGAAAAACACAGCACTTGGATCTCATCACCAAGTTCTCCAGTGGAGTCACAGAATTATGAAACATAAGAAGTTTGAAGAGATCCCTAAAGACCATCAAGTTCAAATCCCTGCTCCTCAGAGAACTACCAAAAAGAAAACCATATCACAAAAAGCATTGATCAGACACTCCTTGAACAAATGTCTGTTGCTGCCATGACCACTTCACTGGGGATCCTGTTCCAGTGACCAAGCCCCCTCTCATGAAGAAATCTTCCATCTGACTTCCCCTTGATGCATCCTCATTCCAATTCCATGTGCCACCAAAGGGAGAAGATCAGCACTCCTCCTCCACTGCCTCCCTTGAGGAAGTTTTAGACTGTGAGAAGTTGCTTAAGTGACCCACACTGCAGTTTATAAAAGAATAAGTTTAGCCATTTACCTTGTTTCACCATCTGTAGCTTTAACACAGCACTCCTCCAGCTACTTTGAAATGAAAGCACACAAGTCATGTTCTTGATACAATCTTTTCAGTCAGATATTGTAGTCTGGTTTCAGGCCTGATGTTTTGGTTTTCTGATGTTCTTTTCCAGGAAAGAACATCAGAAAACCAAAACATCAGGCCTGAAACCAGACTACAAGATATCTAAGACCAGAAATAAAACTTGATTTTTGTTCCCAAGACGCCTAAGATCAAACTATCTTTTTCAAATATGAAATTGAAAAAAAAATAGAGTAGATGTGCATAATTACTTAAATCTATTGGCTTTTTTTTTTTTTTTTTTTCAAAAGAACATATAATATTTCCCCTTTGTGCAGACATATTGGGCTAGGGCTCCTCAAAGTCCAGTATTTCTCAGATTACTCTTAAGTGCATTGAGGGTTTTTTTTGTCAAATCAACATATATCAGTACATCTAAAGGGAAGGAAAAAGTGGGAAGTATGCAAAGAATCAATTGTTTTTCCTCAAATTCACACCCAGAAAATCCTTGTTTACTTTCTTCCTATTCTCTAGAAATAAAAGATTGGGTATGTGTATCTGCTCCAAAGATGCCATGTGATAGTGCCAATAAATGCAGCAGACAGACAGAAACTGTTTCACAACATGCCTTGGAAAGCATGTCAGCCCCTAACAGGCACCCAAATAGGTTCTGCCAAATTCTCATGTTTGTTTACTTGCCATCCAGCGAATACCTTTTTCTTAATGTTTAATGTCATAAATTTTTGCAGTAGCCAGATGATTTGTGGGTCACAGTTACACAATATTGATGGGTGATATAATTTTATATTTTTAAACATAGAAATTGATTTATGTGTATTGACTGCTGAAGCAAAGATAGAATTTGACATCTTTTAAATGAAAACAGAAATTCACTTATCAATATAATTTTCTTTCTACAGCTGAAACTTTTCTGTTTACCTCTGTACTCCCTGGATAAGTCATTTATGTGCCACAAATTCACTAAGCAAACATGACTGAGTATATAACTGCTATGAATAAACCATTGTTTTGAATGACCTGCATTGATTTACAATCCTTCCCATGAAAACTTTCTGTAATGATGAAGTATTCTTTCCTGCCAGTACAGATTGTCATAAAAAGTATTCAATAAAAGATTCGGAATTGTGGTACACTGGCGCAACGATCCAGAATAAAACATGAGTTTGCAAAGAATGGCTTTTGTAGTTTTAGCAAGGAACATTAAACACCTGTCAAAACTAGTTAAAATAATATAAAAGTCCCCAAATTTTCTTAAATGGTCTTACACTGCCACACATCCTGAAATCTTCTGGGTATCAGTTGTGTTTCTTTATGAGTCAGAACTTGTCTGAGGCCGACTGGGCTTTTTACTATAAAGACAACATACTGTTCCAGCAAGAACACAGGATTCTTAAAGACAGGATTACTCAAGTTACATATTGGGGAAAGACTAGACCAGCACAGAAAATGGTGATATAGCAGCCATTAAGGTGATTTTACATCACCCTCAGACATTAAACAAATAGTTAGAACACTGGCACGTTAATGGAAAATTGTTTAAGTTAATAAAAAGAAAAGCTATTTAAAAACTTATAATGTCAAGAAATTCTTAAAGCTCTTAGTGATGGGAAACAGGATCATCTGGTGGAATGCAAACAAATGTTTCTGTCAGCTATAAAGAGATCTGGTCTCCATTACCAAGGCTGTCATGACATCCTGTATTTGTGAGGTGGACTCTAGAAGAAGTCAGGTATCTTTGTCAGTATGTGCCTGCCTGAACTGCAGGTACCACCTGGATCAACTCTATCCCTCTGCAGCGTTCATGCTGCTTTTGATAGAAAGGAGTCTTGCACTTTTAATCGTGCAGCCTATGTTACAGAAACTCGCTTCTTGCCCACATGCACAGTAACACTGAACCCTTGCAGTCAGGTGAGTCAGATTAATTAGGGCTGGATGGTCTCTCCTTACACATTTTAAGTCCTTCTGCACTAATTGCAACACCCAAAGCAAAAGAGAGCAGTGAAGAGTGCAGATTTCTGAGGTATGCCAAAATCAATGAGAGTTCTCAATTCCTTTTATGAGACGCGTATTTCATGACATTCTTTGACAAGCTCTGTCATTATTTTCTTGAGGCTTAAAAATTTTACAGAGGAGAAAAGAAGTGGTGACAGTAACATAGGCAGCGCCTTCCTCAAGGTTTTAATATGAATTGTACTCTCCACTTGTTTTGTTTTGAAAAATGTGACAACAGAGCAAATATTATTTATGATTTACTTTAGCATGTGAGACTGTCACTGAAAATGGGTAACTACATGCATAGTATGTGTGCAAAAACGAAGGTTCGGCCTCTTACCATTTGGACTCTATAATTGTATTTAAAAGAAGAAAAGGAAAAAAAGAAAAATAACAAAATCCCTCAACATTACTACGTCTTAAATCTAGAAAAGATGCAACCATGTATGAACTGATCCAAGAGAAACCCTGGCTTGGAAGAAAAGAAACAGACTAGTTCCCTGTGTCCTGGGCTACATAAACAGGCTGATGCTGGATGGAAATTAAATGGGGGGAATGGGCTGCTACAGCCAGAGCAAGGCTCTGCAGTGGGGCGGCAAGAGCGGGACATTTCACTGCAACTGGACACCTCAGCCGGAGGGACACACCGCAAAAAACAAACAAATAAAAAAAAAAACCCAAAAAACAAAAACCAAAAACTGCAGGGCAATAACATTTTTAAATTTTAAATTAAAAATATTTAAATCTCTAGAATTGTATCACAGCTTTCTGAAAAGGAGATCACGTGGAGAAGTGAGAATCTGGAGAGAGCAATAAGCAAATAACCCACTTCTGTATTCCCCTGAGCTAGAGAGCACAGGCAGCGTGAAGCTGGGACAACCCTCCCGTGCACGCAGGGCAATAACGCTGAATGCCAGCGCAGAACAGTGACAGTGCTGGGGTACAGACAGTGATACAGAGCTGCCCCTCTCCCTGCAGTGCTGGGCAGCCTGATAAACTCAGAAAGCAGGGATATCTGGCTGCAGCACACAGAGCCTTCATCCCTGTATGCACTCAAACCAGCAGTACCGCAGAGAGGGGCAGACTGACACAACTGGAAACTAATTACAAGAGAAGATGCTCTCTGGATTTTTAAAAATCCACTTGTTTTGGGGGGAAGTGTCAAGCTGTTTACACTACACGCCATAATAAAGGACTAACCTTTCAGAAGGAAATTAAGCATCCTGGTGCTAATTTGTTTTGTGTATGATTCTGAGATGCAAAAGGCTATAAAGACAAAATTAAGAGAACTACCTTTAAATATAATAAGAAAGTATTATTCACAGAATTCACAGAATGACTAGGTTGAAAGAGACCTTCAAGATCATCAAGTCCTACCCATGCCTTAACACCTCAACTAAACCATGGCCACAAGTGCCACATCCAATCTTTTTTTAAACACATCCAGTGATGGTGACTCCACCACCTCCCTGGGCAGACCATTCCAGTACTTTATCACTCTTTCTGTAAAAAACGTTTTCCTAATATCCAACCAAATTTTCCATTGATGCAGCTTGAGATTGTGTCCTCTCATTCTGTCCTTAATAACATTTCAAACAATTTAAATGTTAGTTAGCTTTTAAAGTGGACTCATCACCTGTGCTCAGTCAACAGTTTTAGAGTTAATTTTCCTGAATATCCTGCTTCCTGTGTATACATACTGATTTCTTTCCCAAATGTCCCATGTTCCCAGTTGCACAAATGATATTCCTTGCTTGATATGGTGTTTTTTGAGCAGTGTACTCCATGTCACTGCCAAGCCTCACAGCCCTGTAATGGGCTAGACTTCCAGTGACTCTTACTTGGCTCTCTCATTACAGAGATCAGGGCCTCATTCTCAGTGGTGAGATGCTGCCAGGCAGCTCTAGTACCTCTCACATGAAGAAAGACCATCACTGAATTTCCTAAACCTTTTTTTGTTCATTTGTTTTGAGATATCTGCCTAACCTTCAAGCTTAACCCAGAATTCTTTCTGTATCTAGCATGCTCCCTCATTCTACCCTAAGTTTGGTCTTTTATGAGCCATTATATTGACCCTATGGCCCTCATGAATTATCACTTTGGGTCTTAGCCTGCCTTGGGGACAGTCCATGAAGGGTTTGATCCTGATGGAGTCTCTTATTCTCCTTTTTCAAAAGCTGCAAGAACTGTTGTGGGATGCTAGGATGAAGCAGGGTCTGGAGTAAAGGCAAAGTGAAGGTTGAGTGTTGTCAGGCTGAGGAGATCTGTTGGTCTAAAAAAAATAGTAGAGAACAGTTCATACAATTTTTAACAGGCTCATAATCTGATTTCTTTTCATTGTATTCCCCACATTCAAATATAAAAGAGATTTATAACATCCTACAGATGAAGTGATGCTCCCACTGTCACGAAGTATTGCCGAATGAGATCTGAAATTCCAGCTACTATCTCTTAATTCATAACCTAGAAAAACATGTTGGAGTTTGTATATGGTTATCTGATCTTCAATTTTAACTTGCTGTGCATGCAAGCAGCATTGCTTGCACATGGGACATTGAGAAGAATTTAAGAGAAATAATCAAAAGCAGGTTCTCATTATAAAATGTAATTACATCATTTCCTCAGATTATATTTCAACAAAATATTGTAAATTCCTTGTTTTCACATAATTTTTTTTATATCAGTGTTATGCCTCTGACGCATGAAAAATATTTTTCCATTAAACAGGATGTTAATTTTTCCTGGCACAAGCAATTCCTAGGGCCTTTTAGAAGAGGTACCAAGTTCTCCTTATTCCTTTCTTGAATCCTGTCCTCAGAAATTGTCTGATGCAAGAGTTGTCCCTGTAGAAAACTCCTACCTGACTCCAAGATCGCAAGAAAACAACAAATTCATACCTAGCTGTATATGACTGCATTTGTTTGCTTCTAACACCTCCACAAAAAAAGTAATTGGTTAAAAGTTGCTTTTAACAGAACTGTATCTCATCTTGTTTCTTTAAAACTGAGTCAGTCAAAACCACACTGGCTTTCTGCTATGCTTTTTGCCCAGGCAGCCACTTCACAGACTTAAGGTGGACACTTAAGAAGAAAATTCCTGCCACACAAATTTGCTTGTGCCAGAGAAGCTGCTAATTCTGTCGACTGCACATTCATCAAGGATGAGTTATTAAAGCACTTAGCAACTGCCCTGACAATCTCCTTAAACAGGAAAAAGCATTACAAATGTATGAATGTGACAAGAAGGGAAAGTTACATGACTACTTTTGATGTCTTAAATTTTATTTTTTATATTTTTCAGATTCTGTACTGCTTTGGGATGTGACTCTGAACTTCCTATAAAGTGTTAGCAAGTTCTCTTCACAGTTTAGTTAGACAGAACAATCCTTTTCCAGCCTGACAATCAAAGACACAAGGAGCTTCTGGCCCAAAAAGTGTGGACAGCGGATTCAGGAGTGCAATCTGGGAGGATGGGACTTCATAACCTGAAGTTTTAACTGGACAATTAATCTCAATATGTATGTGGACCAAAACTTATAAAAGTGTGAAAACTTGTGACTTGGGGTCCATCTTGGGTCCATCTTGGAGCCACGGACAGGTTTTTGTATTGCTCAAGGTGTATCCTTTGAAGGCCTTTCAGTAAATATCTACTTTATTCCTTTAACGCTGTCTAGCCTCTGTTCCAGTTAACCTCTCTAGGCATCACCTTGGTGCTGGCTGCAACACTGAGTATCTAATTGAGTTATCATCTGACTTCTGGAAGCTACTGATCCTGCAGGATGAGCATAAATTTGATACCTACAATTCAACAGGGTGAATACTTTCTTGTGTGGAAAGGTAACATCAACATAATGTGTCAGTGATAAGGTTCCACATGCTTCATTGCTCTTTTTGTTTGGCTTTAACTGGAAAGCTCAGGAAGTGTCCTGAAGAAAACAAGAGAACCAGGAAGTACAGGGAGAGCAGAAAGGCCTCACTACAATAGGAGAACTTGCTCCCGTTACAGCTTTTCCCTGCACCCTCACTTCATTCCCTTGCACCCCTGCTCTCTCTTGATATTTTCAGACCCAAAAGGGTCTGTGGTGAGTACGTGCACTCTGGGGGCAGTGTGAAAGGCTGGCTATAGCTTTCTGTAGGTTTGGCTGGACAAAACATGGTAGAACAGATCATGCAGGATAGTTCCTGGGGAGTTCTGGACAAGATGGGAAATGAGATAAATAAGCAGGAAGATGGAGGGCAAACAATTTTTATATAAAGGAAGAAATAAAAACATTAAATGCTTGGTAAGTTTTAAGCTTTCTCCTCTTCTTCCACATAGTAATCAAATGTGATTTCAAACCAAAACTAATCAGGGCATCCCACTGAAGTGGCACCTTTCCTCACTAGATTTTTATAGAAGTGTCATCTTGTAATTCTTTGCATTAATAATTTTATACCACAGTCTGATTATGCACCTCTTGAAACCTAAAACAAATAAACACTACAAATGTTGCTAGAAATTTTTGTTACATTTACATTTGGAAAAACATTCAAACTTCAGATGAAGCTTGGTAAACAAATCTCTCGAAAAGTTTATAAATGGGGTTCTGGAATACTGAACAACTGCATAGATGGAATTATGGAATGTAAAGCACAGTCCCTACGTGTTGCTTCATTGTAGCAAGCAGGTAATTCTTTATTTGGAAATTATTAGGAAGGCCTGCCTTCCCATGTAAATGATCCTTACAAGTTCCTTTTAAACAATAATACATTTAGTATAAGAATTCAGACTCTGTAGTTACTGAAGTTTATGAGGTTGGCTTGGTTTCACTGTGAAACTTTTAGCTTCGAGCGTTTCAGGGTTCTGGCTTTGTAAACACACGTGAACAAACTTGCCAAAAATAGAAGTGAGATGCCCCTCTGTTGTTTTGGGGATTTTGTTATTTTTGGTTTTTTTGGGTTTTTTAAATTACTTTCTATCATTAAGTGTTTCAAGAATCTTCCTGCCATAGCAACAAAAGAAAAAGTCTGGCTTATTAGATTTTATATGTCACAGAGGGGAAATAAAACCAAACAAGCATTACGCTGCACATCAAACCATGCACATATCCAGCACATTAAATCAGGGGGGAAAAAAATCTAATAAAGCTGGATTCTGTCTCATGAAACAGAGAAGCAAAATTGTTGGAGATACTGCCCAGATATTTAGATTCAGCCATCCAAGGCTATCCCTGGGAGGCCTATGCAGTCAAACAGAATAGCTATCCAGAACACTAGTGTGTAAGAAAAACGCTGCATGCACAAAGAAATAGGTGTTGCATGAAAGTTTGAAAGAAAAGGTGGGTTTATTCTCAAGAAAAGTCTTCTATGAGGTTTTTTTTTTTTTTTCCATAAATAAGAAGCTTATTCAGCAGCCTTTATGCCATTCTCACCAACTGCAGTCTCACTGTGCAAACAGTCCTATGTAAACAGTATCACTTAGATTATGTACTGAAACAAATGTGGGTGGATCCCCATGGTTTTGTCAGTCAGGCTTCACAAAAAGGTTGAGAAAAGCACCTAGGCACGAAAAATTGCAGGAAAATTATTTCTTCCCAAAGATACTCTAAGAATTGCTAGGAAATCAATTTAAATTCAAGGAAATAACAGCTTTAGAGGAATTAATGTCAGTTTACAGTTTGCAATGTGCCTTAAACTTGCAAGAACCTTAGATGTATTTCTCCCATGTAATTGTTGAGATTAATTTTCATTAAATACTAGCTTCTCTAGTCAGTTCCAGCAGTCTTCTCATCAACATCACTACAATCTTCCACTGCTTCCTCATTTAGCAACTTATTTCAGTTATAAAGGACTAGTTCCAGTTTTAAAAGGAATCTTACATAGTCATCAGTACGAAGAATGAGATTTCATGAAAAAAAATTTTAAGAAGAAGGAGGAACCTTTCCCCATTTGCACACAGGTCACAAGCTTTCTTTATTAAAACTAGGGATAATAATAACCTATCATCTATCACCACTTTCAGGTGAATAGCTAATAACTAGTGTCTAACTGTTGGAATAAAGAATGCCTTCAGAGGCTGTATGTCAGTAATATTCAGCTGAAGGAAAAAAGAGTCTTCAGAGTAAGACATTAGAGAGCATAAAAATCTCATGGAAAGTGAACGCAGGTCTGCACTATTGCAAAAATTAAGTAGGGGACTAATGAGTGAGGACCTGATGTACTGAGAAATTAAGAGTTCTCCATGAAGTCAGCATGAGTCTTAGTTGCTCAATATGTTTTAAAATCAAGTCAAATAATTTTATTTATAAAAAACAGAAGCAATAGCATGTGGGAGGTGAAGAACAACAACTTCATTAGTAAATATAGATGTCTTTGTTACCAAAACTGTCAGAAAGCAGAGTTAAACCTTCAATCATCTGAAATATAACACACTGACAACTTGCTATCTCTCCCAGTGGCTTAAGGGTGGAGGTGGCATGCCTTTTTTCAGCTTTCAGAAATGCATCGAACAGCTTTTTCACAAAAGATGGATGTTCAGTACTTGGCAGGAAAGACACATTTCTAGATGCTTGAGAAGTTTGAAATTTCTAGTGAACATTGATGCCTTCCATGCACAAGGGTTCTAATGCCATATGTCACTCTAAGTATATGATTCTCATATTATATCCTGCGATCACCCGCCATCAATTTAAATGCTAATAAAGCAACTGTGTCTGGGTTCACAACTTAATGTTAACTTCATGTGGTTCATGTCAATCTATCAACATGCAGCAGCTAAAATTAAGGTTTCAGTACCTTTGTATTAATTACTGAGAGCAGTAGAGAGAAATAGGGTACACATGGGGACTTGACATGTAGGAGATGTTAAGTTAAACACCTACTTCTATAAACCACAGTAATTTTTCAGGTTGAAGAGTGATGAACATGTAAGAAGGTGGCTACTTTGGTGTTTCTGTTTCAAGATGTATTTTATTCTCCGTTTTTCCTAAATCATTTGTCACACACGAGGCTCAACTGAGTCACAGCTAATACCAGTTTTCTTACAGTGCCGTGTTTCCCAGAACAGCACTGATGTCTGGTTGGGTGGTGGGGAATCAGTTATGGGTGAAAGACTTTAGCACCTATGGCCGATGAAAGATACTCCAAAGTCAAAGCATATGGTATTGTATAAAAAATTTGTAAGAAAAGGGCAATTGTTACAGGCCAGCCTCTCTTTGCCTCATTGCAAGTCTGGTAAGAGGAAGAGCAACCTCGGTGACTCTTGCTGTGTCTTTCAAGAGGAGATGATCACATTCCATTTCAGTTTTCTTTTAGCTGTCAGTAGTTCAGTTAATACAAATTGTCAAGTGAAGGGACGGACATATATGAAGTGAAGGAAGCTGGCTGTAGAAGAAATTCAATCTCTTGTGGCAACTAAGGATGTAGCCAGTATATTTAGTGTCAGGATATGTACATTGTTGCACACCAGGTCAAATTTTTAGCACAATTTGTGTGCGCGGGTGGTTTGAGACATCAAAGGGAGTTGCTGCAGATTTATTTCTACAGAAAATAGGGGAGTTTATCCTGCCAGTTCCATGCTGGCCTGACTTACTGACATATGCTGCCCAATTGCTAGCCACACATGTTATAGACATGGGTGAGCCACTCCAAACCTTTTAGGAATCTTCCTAAAAACCTGCCAGAGTGCCAAAATACTTACAAACAAACAAAGAAACAAACAAATAAATAAGACAAGTTTTCAAAGTAGCAACGGCTACATAATGGTTCTAGTTTGTCCTGAATAAGTGACAGCAAGGTTTTGCTTAAGACTCAGCAGTGTACACCAAGTACTGAAGACTTGCAGACTCATTTTCAAGTTTGTCAGCAGCTACACACCTTTCATTGACTGCAGGGAAAATGTTTTGATAAGTAACAGCCTGACAGTGGGAGTAAAGGGCTTGCAATCCTATGAATGTTAATTATTAATTATACATTGAGACTTAGCTTGCATGTTTTAGTTAACTCCTCTGTGGCTGCCTGTCATGATGATACAGCCCCAGGCTTAGTTTGTTTAGATATACATAGATTTCAATAAACAGTAGGTGGATGTTTTTAGGTGAAAAAGATGCCCATGAGCACCAAGCACTTAATACACTTCAGGCGTTTTACAAACAATGTGTACAGATCACATTTTAGGGATCAGAAGTAGCATAAATCCTGATGTTTTTGAACTTCTCCTTGGAAGACTGCAGTGGAATTACCCACATGAACATTTAACTGAGAACCAAATAACTGTGGCAGTCATGCTCTAGAGAGCATAAAGCATCAGTAATAACCCAACCAGTTTTGACATGCCAGTCTGTCAGACTGATGGTACTTTTTAAGCTTTAAAATATCTTTCAAGGGAAGAACAAACCACAAAGGAAGTTAAAATGTTTCACTTTGGAATGATATAGAGGAACAACTTGGTCTTATTTTTTGTTTTTGTTTACCAAGATGCAAAAGAACATTTTTCAAGTTACTTAGTGGTCTCTGATGAACATGGAAAAAAGTATTACAGATCTCAGTCCAAGCCCTATTCAACTTAATGATTTCTGTAACCGCACTGGACAAAAAAATAAAAGACAAGAGTTGTGTTGCTTAGTATTTACATTTGGTTCAGATCAACCCTTCAGAATTCTTTGGAAAATTTATCAGCCTGATAATATGCCCATCTTTCAGCATGTTGGAAGAAAACAAGGGAAAAAAATGGAGATTTTTCTACTCCTTTATTTGGGAAAAAAAACAACTTGAAAAAAGGTTGCTCATTCCTTCCTAGCCAACTTTTTTTCCTAGGGCCAAGTAAATAGAAGCATACAAAGATGACAAATGTTCAAGGACAGAGCAGTGTAAACATGCAGACAATAAGCACACATTCATTGGTCATTGGCTTACCCATGGATACATATGACCTGCAAAACTCAATACTCCTCTGCTACTGCCATTAACTGGAAAAATAACTGGTTGGAACAATAGTTTTTGCACAGGCCTGAAATTTGTTTATGTATCCCATTTGTTGCAATTCCTGCAGGATTTATCTCTGAATTTTACTTACACTCTAACACTAGATAGGCAATCTTACATTCATGCTGTGAGGTCTATCTAACCCTGAGGTTTTTTTTATTGCACAGATTATGTGATGCTGTTGCAGCTCCCTCACATTTTTGGCACTTGCCTGGGCTGATGCAGTGAATTCAACTGCACTTTAAGGGTGTAATCACACTTCATCATTATCCATTTTTATGTTAGTTCATTTTATATACCATATGCAAAACCAGTGTGGCCCAACTGCCGGCACACAAGTCAGATCTGAGTAACTGGATGTTTCCCTCTTGTCCACTGCCTCTTCTGAAGAGCAAGCAGAGGGGAGCTTTTTGGTTGCTTTGCTCAAGCTGCCTCTTATTGTGCTTGTGACTATGTGTTGTGCTCCATGAATGGGGAAGGGGATGTGCTTTGAAATTTGTCTCCTGCTGCATGTGAATGCAGGTCTGGCTTCAGAGCCAGGAGCTGCTAATGGTACAGGGACTCATAAAGGTCCTCAAACCCTGGGCATTGTAGGGTACTTGGTGGAAGGAACCATTGAATTCAGATCTATTCAATCTACAAATGCTCAGCCAACTCAGGCACTGACTTGGGAAACTGCATTTTGTTTTTCTGAAACAGAAATGCTCCCCAGTCACTGCTAAAGACAGAGGCAATCTTCTAAACTTTGACAAATCTCATTTGATACTTTTAGTTCCCCTTATTCAGGACCTGGTTGCCTTCTAACATCTTTCCCTTTACCAATGGGATTGCTCTCACCTGTTAGTCTGCCAGTGACTGCCTTCCCCAGAGGCACACAGGTGTGTGAAGTTTCTTATGTATGTGTAGATCCAGTGGAACTTATCTCAAGATCCTACATTTCCTGCTCCTACACTTTCTCTACCCCTGCGTGCCCTGTCCCACCTATACAGAAGAAGCAGAAGTCTCTCCCTTCCTTGCTTACAACCCTTTATTAACATTACCATTTTTCTTTTTTTCTCCTTTGTCTACACTAAAGACTGCCTGTGAAATATGTCCCTTCCTTCTACTTGAGCTTCAGTATAAGGAAATTCCAGGAGGTCAGTATGTGCATTCTGCCCATACAGCAGGTACCTCACTACCTTTTTTCATCCTTTTCTTCCCAGTCCTGCTATATCCTTTCATACCAGTTTTCTAGCCCTGTGTCTGGTGCTGGTCTTTGTCAGAGACAGCAGAGTGAACTTCATTAATCATGGCTGATTCCTAAATGAGGCAATTCCGTGTTTCTTTTGAACATTTTTTTTTATTATTTATGGCAGCCTACATTTTTTTTCAGTGGAGGTGCTCCTATATGGTGAGTTCAGAGTTACTGATAATAGTTATTCTATTTATAGTTATAGGTGGCTTAGAAATGGGTCCAGAATGAAAGAAGTTTGCAGAAAACTTGAAAACCAAAGCACAAAAATTATGTTTGTTTTTGGGCCCAATCCTAGAGAAAGCACCCATCAAGTTCACCTGCACAAGGAATGGAAGACAATTCCCAATGAAGTTTTATAGGAAGTCTAACCCCACCCAGAAAAAGAAAGTGTTTCCAGTCTTTCTTCCATATAATTATTTCTATCTGTCCTCTAAAACATGTGTGTTTCTTATGACTACAGTATATTCAGTCTTACTTTAAACAGCGATAAGTATATTTATAGATCTGTGTAAAACAAAATATTACTAGCATGTCAGCATTTGGTTGATCTTCACATTCTTGGCTTCAGAATGGTTTAAAATAAAACATGCACACAAAGCAGGGTTGTTTTTTTGGCTCTGGTTGCCTCATTTTTGCCCACAACAGACCTGGCAGATGTGAGATAGCTGGAATGTGCATATCTAACAATTCTCTTCTGTGCCATCATTTGAAGCTGTAGGAGTGCAGCTATTTGGCTGTAGCATGAAAAAGAGTGATGAACGTGATGAAATACAGATTTCATTTATAACCAGGGGATAAATGCTGTTCAAGTCACGAAAACAGATTAGTGCTTGGGGACAAAAAGTTCATGAAGAACTCCTTTTTAGAGGTGGAGGTAGGGGTACAGAACTACAGCAATTAAACTGAAATGACTAGGTAGTTACTGAAAGTATATAAAAATAAATACAAAACAGAAACAGCAAAAGTATGAAAGTTTGTTAATTGCTCTGGCCTTGTGACAGCCTTGCTGGGGAGTCACAATCTGATTAATCATGATAACAGATAAAATGTATTGCTTCACAGGAGATTTTATATTTATAGTTTTGTGGAGAAGTTTAAATTTGTTTCAGGGACCTCATATCCAAGATAAACTCAAAACAGAAAAGAAATCAGATAGCTGTAAAAATGAGTTATGAACCAAGTCTTTCTCAGATGACTATTAAGTCTTGATCAGTTTATAACAGATCAAAGAAAGTCCTTCCCAGTGGAGGCAGGACTGTTATAGCAGAAATTATCAGAGCCAAATCCTTACCCTGAATCAGACGTAAATGCAAGCTTGAGAAATGAATCTGTTTTTAAAGATGACTGCTCACAAATATAAATTTCAGCAAAGGTGTTTCAAAGATGGGTTTGTGGCATATAATGTCCTGCATCTGTGCGCTGGATCAACTTAAAAAAATAAGGTTTAAAAGATACAGTTTATATAAGGTTCAGAAACCCAGGAAAACTCCCTATTATTTTAGGAATAGTGGGGCATTATGCATTTTTCATGAAAGTGAGTTCATGGAATTTTTCTTTGTGAAGAATATCAGTACAGAATAGAGAGATATGACAGGTCAGAGAGAAACACATGTTACTGCTGAGGTCAAAACCACTGAGGTTAAAAACAAACCAGGTTTTCAGTTTGTGTCTTGCTGGAGTGTATTAACAGCTCAATTATTCTTCCAAAATACTATGTCTGTACAGTATTTTCCTTAAAACAGTGCTCAGTGCTGGCAAGTCAAATTAAATTACAGCTATCCAAGTTCAGAAGCAGGGAAAGAGGAAATGTTTTCTGAAGAAATTTTACTGTATCCCATGTATTACAGAAAGGGTGTGCCTGACTGGAAAATCTTTCATATGAGAGAACAACCTGATTGTGTGAGGTCCTTCCCACAGATGTCCAGGTGGGGAATAGGCTTGGCAGTTAATACTGGAATGATATGACCCAGTAAAACTGGGAGAAAGAGATTTTCCTTCCATGCTGGAAAGTTTAAATATTGTTTTGCCTCTGGTAAAAAATGTAGTTGATCTGGGAGGGAAAGAGAACAGTTCACTGACTGTGGGTGTGTGAGGATTCAGCCTTTTCTGAAATTTCCTGCAGCTTTGGGCTGTGTGTGTCTCTGGGGGGTGGGGATGTTTCTTATCCCTATCATAGTCAGAGAAGTCTTTGCCAGTCTCACTGGTCCTGTTCCCTGTGACAGCTCTTGTATCAGAGACAGGAGCCATAGGCTCCCACCATTCTGACAGCTGTTCCCCTTGGGAATATTCTTAAAGGTCAGGTTCCACTGTATTATGGCCATTTTCACATCTCCAGAGACCATCAGAATGTGCAGAAATTTTACAACTTATAAAAAAGAAAGTTTTCCAAAGCAGGAAGACGTGGAATCTTGTTTTTTGAATATATCAGAAAGTAGAAGAAGGACATGGCTCTGGGCAGAAGGAGATCTGTTAGTTCATAATTTCTCTACTGGCTTTGGTGGAGTTAGTCCAGGTTTTAATTGAGCAGTTTAGCATCTGGCAAGGTTTGCACAACTTGTTTAATCAGATCCATTCGGATTTGCTGTTTTCAGCAACTGAGACCTTAAATCATTTTACCACAGTCACCAGATTCAGGTTCCATAAAAAGGAAGTGAAGACATCACTTGTTCTACAATGTCATGCATTCCCATGGGGAAATATATGTCTTCCTGGGGTTTTTCTTCAATTCCTTAAGCTATCCTATGACCTGTGCTCCATAGTCAAATAGTTTGACATGCATTTGTTGCACGAGTCCTGACCCTGAGATTGTTCAATCACCTAATGATGACGACTGTCCTCCTCCAAAACCGCTTAAATACAATCCAGTCCAATAGGTCGGCTTTGTTGGAGTGCTGAGCCAGCAGGTTGTTCAAGTTCCGAGAGTCAACGAAGCCAAAAATCAGGGTCAAAAGTTGCTGTTTGTTGGCACATACCTCTGTCAGGCTTTACAGAATACCCTGATTAAAGCATTTGTTAAACCTGGACTGATTTTTTCCCCCTTTATAGAGTTTTGTCAGATTTCAATTGTTGCTCTTCATGACATTTTGTGAAGAGGAGTGTAATCAGAATGATGGAATAGCAACCTGAAGCAAAAAGTAGGATTTATGCCATACCAGCGACATTTGTATTATTTTACATTATTTAGTAGTCTGGTTACAGGTGCTGTCTCCTGCATTAGCCCAAGATCTTTTGCAAAGTCAGCTGTGAGTGCTGCAACTACCGCTGGAACACAGGAAGCTGCTGTTGCACCGACTGCAAAGAACCACCAGATGGTGCACGGAAATAATTCATAGACTCGCAGGTTTGTAGCCTGGCGGGGGCTGGAAGGCACCTTAAAGATCGGCTATTTTCAACCTCCCTGCCACTAGACAAAGTTGCTCAATGCCCCATCCAACCTGAACTTGAATCATCATCAGAGGGAAAGTTTCCAGCTGGCCTTTACCAGCCTTAGCCAGGGCTCAGCCACTGCTTGGTGAAGCTTCGTCTGAGTTTTGGTGCAGATAGAAGTGAGCCCCAACTGAGGGAAAACTAGATGTGACTTTGTGGTTTTACATCAACCCAGAAGACTTGTAGCTAAGCTATGTTTGCTTTCAGGGGTTTAGATGAAAAATTTAGACATTGAAACAAGGAAGAGCAATTGACTTAAAATTTTTGAGATTTAAATTAATTCATTATCTGTTGAAGTGTGGAAAGTGGTTCAACAAAAGTATAGTCCAGCTGTGTTTGATCACCTTTCAAAGTTCAAATCCACAGTGAATCCAGACTTAATTGATGGATAAACTTTTTGCATTCAAATGATTAAAAATCTGCTGATTTTTCAGGTCTCATGCAGTTTCTACTTCCTTGATCTGAAAAAAATCTGGCAAATGCATTTTTTGTAGTATGTGCTTGGCCCAAACTCAAGTTTGGAGTGAAGTTTCAATCCTTAGGTGTGAGTCCAACCTCTCATCTAGGCATTTGCCATTTGGCTTTTAGGTGCTATTTGGACCTATAACTGATCCAAATATGATACAACCCAGCTGAGCATATGCCATTCTGTCACAAGAGGAGGTAAACCAGTGGTATGTGTCTTTGGAGCCTTCCTGCTGAACCAGAACACCATTAAAAGTATCACTGAGAATGGTGCCTCTTTAGAATAAGTCTTAAATACGTTATTATTTACCTCGTGTGTTTTACATTTGGATGTTTTACCTATGTGACGAACTAGGACTGCACTTCATTATGTGTCCTTGGCTGGGGAATGTTTTCCTTGTGCACAGGGACTCTGAAGTACAGTATTGTGAGCACTTATTATTTCAGGAGAGGGAAGCAACTGGAATCAACTTGTTGCCTGTGATCATATCTTAACTTTCTAGACTTGATTAATATAATTTTAAGTCTCATACTTTTTGGAATTTGTAAGGTGCAGAGCCCTTTTTTTATATACAAAGAAGATGAATAATTTTCTAGATTATGGTCATTATTTTATCCAATTTGTGCAAGATTTGGCCTGTTGTGAATGCTCCTTTATCATGGATTTTGTAATAGCTACAGATAATGCAATGACAGTGATAATGTTTCTCTATCACAGAATGCAGAAACTAAAGGTGTAGTCTGAAAAAACCCACCCGGGATTGTCCACTCCACCAAAACAGACATCTCTGGTATAGAACAGCAACATGAACTGCAGAGAGGATTAGGCTAGCTATAGAAATCTTGTGTAATACAGGCTTTTACAGACAAAGGGTCAGAAAAATGACCATCACTGGAATGAACAAGAAGCCTAGTGAGCATATGACTACCAAAGCTTCAGGTGGCCAATTTCATTAAACACTTTCTTTGCCCAATGGAGAAACACAGGACCTGCATGGCTTTGGATTGGTCCCCACAGGGTCTGTACTTCTTCCTGAATCAGGTAGAACAATTTAAGTCTCGACTAGTTTTTTGGCACCCTATTAAAGGTCCTTAGCTCTCATGGATACCTCCAATGATGCACATTTTCTTCCATATTTGGTGTGATGTAATAATAGGGAGTACAAGGTATTTTCTTTTGGGAATAGTCTTCCTTTCTTTTCTTTAGAAAGAAAAAGTGTCATTTAATTACAGTTAATTAGGATTTTTTTTCTCTTAGATTTTGCCAGGCAAATGTTCATGAAGAAACCAGCTTAAAATTGGTTGGAGAGTTTACTCCAAACAAAAATACTTTTTGCCAACTTTCCTTTACTGGTTTATTCAGATACAAATTTGCCTCCCTCCTTTGGAAGAACTGTAGGGAAATCAGAAGCCATTACAGAATAGCCTGGCTTTTTCCTGTATTGGTAGCATTTTACTGATTTATAGTATTCCAATAACTAAACCCACTTTCCATGAACATTGAATGCAGTAGTATTAAAAGCTCGCATGTTGAGAAATCTGAGCAGTATTTGAGCATGCATCTGATTTGTGATATCTAAAGGATACAGTTCAATTGTCATAATTTCTATAGCAAATTACATATATAAAATTAATTACCCACTTGGGTAATTAAAAGAATAGGAAAACAAGGCAGCTGCTTGTAAGAGTCCCCATTTAGAAAGAAGAGATCTGTGTAATAAATTATTCCCTCAAAGTAATGTCTTTAACCCTAGCCTTAGAAAGTTTCTGTCCACTTAGATCTTTGAATTGGCTCAGCCCTGGATAGAAACTCCAAAACTCCTGGATGTAAAACTTATTTTTGCATTATTATTAGTGTCTGGCTTATGTCCCACATTACAAAAATTTCAGAATGAAAAGCTTAGTTTTGCACCAGAACTATATTCAAAAGTGTGAGATGAAAGGCACTTGAAAAATTACTTTTAGCTACATTACTTACTTGTGTCTTTAAGGAGAACCAGAAAGACAGAATCATGCCAGACTAAGGATCCAAATGTCCTTACTAAATCAAAAACTAACTGATGTTTTATCATGAACATCCTTGTTTTCTTACTTCTCTGGAAGTCCAGTTTCCAAGGAGTGTCTTGGCTCAAGATCAGTTTCATAGAAAAATTAGCAATATAGCCAGAGAAGATTTTAGAATTGGCTCAGACTATGCAAACTGTCAAACATTAGGGTGTTTTCTTGGTAGTTTACAGTATCTGTCCCTGAACTTGCATGGGGAGCTTAGTCCCACAAGGACTGTCTCTGCTCTACCTTTCAGTGGGGACCTGCCTAAATTCCTCAGGCTTTCTTGCCAGGTGACTCCAAATTGTGATGGATGCATATCCATCTGGTGCCTGCCACAAAACTCTAGTTGTCAGAAGCAGAACAGCTTTTTCTATGCCCAAACTGTATGTCTGAACAGTGGGAGCATTCTAAGGGAATGGAATGGAAATTAAGCTCTTGAGTGGTGTCTGGAATGAGTGCTAAGATTACTGTATGAAATGCTGACTCCAAACAAAGGATTAACTTTAAACCACTCTAAAATGTCAACACCATTATTTATTTCTCACTGTCAAAGTGCAAATGGTCTTGCTGTAAAAGAAAGACTGACCTTACCATTATCATAAGGTAATCACACTCTCAGGGACCTGAGCCCTTTGGCTGCAGTTGCTGCCTCCCAGAGCTCAAGGACTGTGGTGATCTCAGGGTTTCTGTCCTTTTTTGTTCACTGCTTCTTCTGCATTGTTCAATAAGCAACAGAGATACATTCCAAGACTATTTTTTCTTCTATACCACAAGCAGCACTTAAAGACTACAAGACAGATTCTCAGCTGGTATGTTACCTTACAGAATTCTGCAGTACCATGTTGATTCACATTTCCTGAGGATACAGAGGGCTTACTGGAAATACTTTGCAGGAGGAAGGATTGTTTCCCTAAGAATTTCTGTTTAAATCACTCAGCCACAAGAATCCTCTGAATGGACTATATTATCTTAAAATATATATATATATTTGAATAAAAAAATGCCATGTAATCCCATTAAAAGTTATCCTTTGTAGCTCCACCCAGCTGGAATATACAACCTCAGAGGAACTTGGGAACTGCTGTCAGTATCTACCAAAACCACAAATGAAGTAACTAAAGAAAGAGAACTGGTGAAAATACACAAAGAATTGACCTAAAGTAAGCAGCTTATAGAGAAATATTCAAAACTACTAACAATTCTATGTCTTAAGGACCAGCTCACCTCCTGTTCTGGAATGAAGCAAAGCCACAAAAGCGTCAGGATTGTGATAATGTATTTTTTGCTTTAAAGAATCTATTCCCACTCCTCAGTTGATATAACATGTAATCAGATAACTTCAAATAGGATATCATGATTTAATGAAGGTGTGACTACTACCTTTTGCTAATATCCAATCTAAACCTTCCCAGACACAACTTCGGACCATTCCCTTGGGTTCTGTCACTGATTTCCAGAGAGAAGAGATCAGTGTCTGATCAATCTCTTCCTCTTTCCCTTGTAAGGAAATGTGGAGAAAGGATGTCAAAACTAACAGTTTGCATTTCTTGCTGTGGCAATAGCTACCTGTAGCTACCACTGTTTTAAAAGTATTTTGGAAATAAACATGAGCTCTTTCTCCTTGTCCTCTCACCTGGCATAAATCCCATGACTACGAAATCTGACAGACAGGGTATTTTAGTGATGGTTTAGGAATGCATTTAGCATAGCCACATAATTCTTGTTCAGTAGGTAGTGTGAGCTCATGCCCATCCTCAAAGCTTTGTGCAGATATTCTTTCTGTTGTATTTGTATAAGCTCAAGGAAAAAGTGGAATAATGAATGTTGTTTACTACAGGAACAAATTTGTAGATCTTAAGGGCTAATCTTATACCCCTGGTGTCTCCAGATCTGAACTAAGCCCCTTTCAGGGTAACATTTCTCACAAAGTATGCTATTCTGATATCATGTTCATTTTATGTGACTTTGTCAAATCTCGTTTCCCTCCTTTGAGATCAGATCAGTTGGTCAGAGCCTGGTGCTAAAAATGCCAAAGTTGTGGGTTGAATCGCTGTACAGGTAATTCACTAAAGAGTTTGACTTTATCCTTGTGGGTCCATTCCAACTCAAAATATTCTGTGAATTTATGATTCATGTAATGTGAGCCAAATGGCTGCCTGTTGAACAGCAAGGAACTTCCATTTAATACAAATTGGACACAGTAGAATAAAGGTACCCCAGTTCAGCAGCATTTAACCTCCTCTAAACACACCACTGTAGCCTCCTACTCCTTCCTGCAGGAGGGATATTTCACTGCTTGCAGTGTTCCACACCCAGAAGTGTAAGTTTGTCAGTAAACTAGAACAACTCTTGCTCTACCTCAAATCAGTATGACTCTTGCTTAATTGAGGACAATTTTAAATGCAAGACATAAAATTTTTTGAATACATTCAAAAAGGTTTATTTGAGCAGTAACAGCATAATTGAAAATTCAAACATGTTTCAATATTGCATTTCAGGAAAATTTTTAAGCACTACTTTACTGAGTAATAGCTAAATTTTTATCTTTGCTGACACATATTCTATCTGAAAGCACCTGGAAGGTCCTTTTCAGATAAGCATTTTGGCAGTTAATTCTCTATTACAGTATTTTTATTAGCTCTGAATGAACCCCTCAATACACTTCAACAAATAAATTGGAAAGGAATCATTAAACCTATCTGCGCAAGTAATAACCCTAACATATAGCAAACAAAAATTTTATGTGTAGCTGAACAAATAAAGCTCAGTTTCCTATAGGTTTGTATGTTACATGTCTTCATTCTCTCAGACCCCTGTTCCCACTGCAGTATAATCAGCTCCTTTGTTATCCTCTTTAACTGAACAAGAAGTAGCAGGGTGTATTGATCAAAAGGATGCTGCACCAGAGTAGAAACAACTATGTTAAAATTGTTTTTCCTAGTTAGGGGGATTATTTTTGTATTTCTATTCATCTTCTGATTTTCCCAAATCTTACAGGTACTAAATGTATTGAAGGTTTCTCTCTCTTCAAACATACTTTTAGTTTTTTAAATATATGAAAAATCTCCATCTCTTTGTCAAACTGTCTTACCAAAATATACCTTGAACTTGTCAGAAATGTTCTCCTCAGTTATCTGTGTTACTGTGTAATGCTGGAAAAACACATTTCAACATTTAACACCTCTATCTGAAGCATTTGAAGATTTCTCCCCACTTTTTATTTTCAAGTCAGAATTGGCAGAAGTATATTCCTATTATTCAATGAAAATATAATTAAAACTAAATGCAGTGTCAATGCAAGTTCTTCAAGAATCTATGGCAACAAAATTGCTGATTCTTTGGTCATAGTTTTGTGGCCATCAGCTTCAGTCTGGCCAACGTCCAGCAGGACTGTCTCATGAAAGTAAGTTTAGAACTGCATCTGAGAAACCTGCAGTGTTTCCTTGTCATTTTCAAACATTAAAAAATGTGTTTTGCCACTTTACTTTTAAGCTTTGCAAACTGATTTTCAAGATATTGGGGAAGCTTCTGCTGCTGGCAGAGCAATACAGAAATGGATATATTTTGAGGAGGAAGCTGACAGTAGTCACCTATGATACCCTAGGAACGACTAGAGCTATAGAAAACATGCCAGAAACCTGCTGGGAAGAAAGCAGGCTATTGTGAGGTCCACTCTTAACTAGACTGAGCAGTTCTTTCCAAAGGCCTGCTGCACTAGAATCAAACACAGTGGGAATGTTTTGCCTATTTTTAATCCTTGCAGGAACCACTCACTGTTGCTGGAAGGTATTTGCCTCTGGACTTAGAGGATCCGTGCATATCAACCAGGTCCAGGACACTTTGGCACAAAATAAATAAGGTTGGAAAAAAGATGTTAATTGCTATTCAGCAAAGAAATAGCAACATTACTGGCACATGAAAATGCATTTCAAGAGGTGGTCTGGGATCTGATTTGAAGTCTCTTTGAGCAGGGATCACGCTGGATTTTTTTTCTTCATGTGAAGGGGTACGTTATATACAACATGAACTCTCAGCTCCAAATTCATCTATACTAATGGAAGTCTAGAGCTAACTCCACAGGCTTCTGAATCTGGTTTATGGAGCTTAATCAAAAGAACTGCATAGCTCTTCTCATGCATTTAAAGGGATCACAATATAAATGGAGTGAAGGAAAAAGTGGATCACAACTTTGGCACCCTTTGTCCTTCCCTCTATTTTTTGTCTCAGACTCAATGCCTTCAACATTTCCTTGTACAGACAAAACAATTAATACAAAACCCAGATCATTTAGTGGAGGCAACCATACAAATAAAATGATTTGACTTTACCAGTGAGGAAAATACATAAAAATGGGCAACAGCCTGGAAAAGCCCCAATATCATACTACATATGGTGTGAACTGATAAAATTAACACAGTTGATCTACAGATAATGTCGAGAAATGTTAACAGTAAAACTCTATGTGCTGAAGGCCTCCAAAGTTTAAATAAATATTTTGAGCAAATGTTATGAAAACCTCTATGCCTTCATGAGCACCTGTTCCAATAAGGTTAAACAAAATATAGTTTATTTATATGAATCCCATTCTGATCTTCAATAAAAATAAAGCACAGGCTGTGTTGGACCAAATGATATTTCACACTCAGCAGGACAGGGCACAAATCCTGTGAGTCTCAGACATATGTCCAGCCTGCAGAAACAAGAGAAATTGACCTCCCAGGAAAGCAAAAGAAATTTTGTTCTACATGTTCCAGTTCTGCAGGCTCCAGAGTGCTTAAGAATGCAGGTTTGATTGATTCTCCTGTAGGAGGAAATCCAATTCAGTTTATTGCCTCGAAGAAAGCTATAAAAAACAAGGGAATGGAACATGTTCTGAAACACTGTGTTGAGGGAGGAAGGTGGAGCTGAAATGCCGAAGCAGATCCATGCTATTTCTGGGGCTGGTAGACCTAATGAAGGGGGGGTTAGTGGGGGTAGATATAAGAAGCAGTTTCAGGCCCCACAACTGAGAAAATATTTCTTGAGAAACTATAGGAATAAGGTTTCTTTCTTCATCGCCCACATTCCCAAGAAGTCTTTCTCTCACACAAAATACCCAGTCACCCTCCTGTATACCTCCATTTATGCGGCACATGTGGCCAAAAGAAAAGGGTGGAAGAGGGGAAAAGTAGGGTAGAGAGAGAGGTCCCATAACATGGGAGGGACAGAAATCCAGCAGGGCCAGTGAGCCATCAGAAGAGCCTCAGCTGGATGTCCTTGCTGGACACTGTGCCGCTACAGAGGACAAAAGCAGCTGGAGGAGGGAGAGGCAGAGGAGGAGGCTTTTTGGCAGTTGGGGATGGGCAGGCTAGGGCTGAGGGGAGCAGTCCCTCTGCAATCAGAGAGCAATGTCTGGCCTTGCTCCTTGAGAGCTTTCCCTTTCAGCTTGGGCCCCTCCCTTTGGGATGAAAAGAGAGCTGGTTGAAGTTTTCCTATCACTGCTCCTCTCCACCCCTGCTGCACCAGACTTCATTTGTGACTGGCTGCAAGTACTGCTGTGTGTTATTTATAAATTAAGAATTTCCTCAAAAGTCCTGGACCAAGATTTCCATAACTTCTGACTTCCAGTGCAAATGGACCTTTCAACATGGTACATGTGGTGCATGTGGCTTGTTATCAATGGGCTTGGGCAGTGGGATCAGGACATGCTACTGTAATTTCAATTTTGGGATGGTGGAGAGGTGGGGACAATGAAGGTAGCAAAAGTAGGTGCTGGGACCATGGAAAGGGCAGAACTGCTTCCCTCAGGTGTGGCTTGTGCCATTTTCTGTTTGAGAGAACTAGGCCGTTTCGTTCCCCTGGAAAATCTTTTTTTATAGAGCCAAACCATGACACAACAAAACAGGTGGAGTCAAGCCTGGGTGATCCACATTTTCAGTTCTTGGTTTTTAAAGGCTAAAAACATAAAATCACAACAGAATCACAACAGTCAGGTTTTCATTTAACTGGACATCTTCAGCTTCATAAACCAATTTTCTGTTGGGCTGATACAATGTGTGATGAGTTTCATATTTATAACTGAGTAGAAGTCCCTGAATTAAACAAATAATACAGAACCATGAACATGTACTATTTTTTGCAGCAATTTTTACTTTGTAGAAATTAAAAAAAAAATGCATTTGATTAATAAGTTTTAGCTTGGTTGCATAACTGTGTAATTTACTTTTCTTTGTGTTCATTTAGTATAAATTAAGTGGCAGCAAAAACCTGTGTCTCATGACAGCCATGTAAAATGCTCCAACAAGTTTAGCTATTTACTAGATAAACAAATTGCTGCTTGGATTTTTGTGCTGACTAAGTTATTGGGAATACTTAAAAACAAGAAACCTTTATTCTTTGACAGGCTGTGGGCCACTCTATAAATGGGTGAAACTGATGGGGGAAATAACAGTGGAAAATGTTCAAAATATTGGTATTTCACTTTTGGCTTGTGCCTGTTTTGCATGTGATTCAGTCATTAAAACCTGGATGCTAAGGAGACTGTGAACTGTATATTGTCTTTGATAACATAATAAATAAATCTAAAATAATAAAAAAAATAATTCTGAGGATTTTCCCCCAATATTACTATTTACCACAGGTAGGATAAGATCCTCTTTTATTTATATACATTGTTATATATGATATTTCCAGATGATTCACTGAATATGGAAATTTTACTATCATATGAAGTATCTTTGATAGAGCAAACAGCAACATTAAATTTTTGGAAAGCTAGTACTTTCAAAAAACCTCTTTGAAGTATTTATAGATTACCAACCTTGATGACCTAGTGTTAAAGAGAATATTGAACTGAAATAAATTAAAAATATCAACAACTTGGGTATTACTTAGACATCATGTTTCCCTTGACAGAAAACCAATTTCATTCCTCTGTACCATTTCCTTTCATTTTTGTTAGCTTGGAGCCAGCACTGTAAGTCCCAGTCCTAATTTTTTCAATATGATAGGTAACACTGAAAACTGATAAAAGATGCCTATGTTTTTCCTGCTACATTTGCAGTGCTGCAATGTAGCACTTAAAGAAAACAAGAATATAATCCCCATAGCCTTTAAGTGGTATAAAAGTCATGAAGAAGAAAAAGAAAAGTGGGTTATTCATGGCTGACTTGGGACTATTCAGCCCTGAAATTATAATTGTCTCACATTCTTCATACTTACTCTGCAAGTAAAAAAGACAGAAGCTTTGCTTTGAATGCAAGGGGAGAGTCCTATGAAATAGAAAAGTTTTAGTTTTCTTTCAGCCAGAATCTTGAGGCTTTAAGAAAACACATAAGTAGTGAGACTTGTGATGAAATTGTGAGAGCTGGCAACACCTCAATCAGGTTTGTTCTTTATTTCCATTCAAGCTGAAAGGAAAAATGCCAAAAACATACTTCTGGTGTAAAAAGTGATAAACTAGCAGGAACAGTCTTGCCCAGTCAGCTTTTCCCCTGAAATGAAAGACGAGCATCTTGTAAAAGGTCTGCTCAAAGTTCCAGTGGAGCCAAATTGCAAAATCAGCTCTCACTGACTGCAGTGTTGAAATAGTTTGCTCACTTAAGGAGTTTTTCAAGGGAAGAGAGGGTACTCTGCTACCGAATTGAAATTTGGATATACTTTGGCTTGATAAACTTGTAGCTCTCTAGAAGCTGGCGGACAGGCACAGATATTTTTTTATTTCCTCCTTACGAATATGAATTTCTGCTACTGGCTTTGTTGTGAAATATTGAAAAGTTATACTAAGTACTGTGCTTCTTTTTATTTTTAACAAAAGCTGAATTTATCAAGCTAAGTTAAATGTTTAATAGAAGTTGAAGTGAGTTCATAAGGTAAGAGGTATAATAGTGTAAATTTAAGGGTAAATATGTCACCATGTTAACAGCATATAAAGCTGTATACTCATTATATTTAAAACTTTATGACAATGATAGCGCCGAGTCATATTCAGCATCACAACATGCTTTTAAAAGGTGGTTTCTTTATCCAGTTCAAGGCCATATTGCCATCAAAAATGCCTGTGCAATCATCTGTGCTTCAGTTCTGTGTCTACCACGTCTTTCTCATTAGCACTGGTTATTATGCAGTCTCAGAACTGTTGGATCTGCTTGTACAGCTGCCTGATAATAGCTATGAAAAAAAAAAAAAAAAAAAAAGTTAACATTTAGCTGAATCAGTAAGCTGACTTGGCTCTCTGTTCATCCCAAAGAGTAGACATGAAGGCAGCAGTGGCACTGGAAAGCCAGAGTTACCTTTTCCACAGAAGTATGGTCTTAGAAAAATCTCAGGCTATTCTTTAAATTGGACCTCTACATTACAAGTTTGTTCAGGATAACAAGGTCTGTCTCATTCTAATTGTGCTGCCTTTTCACTACCTTGCACATTAGGAAACCCTTCCAACCTGTGCAAACTGGGCTTCAAAACCAGGGCAGGTGAACTGATATTTCTCCATTGGTAGTGTATTCTGTCTACTTTCTGCAGGTATAAATCATTCCACTATGTGCTAAGCAAAAAACCCAAGGGCTGCATTAATTTTTCTTCCTTATGACTATTTTGTTCTACTGCAGTAAAAATTAATGCAATCATAATAAAAAGTTGTTTGCATACTACCAGAGTGCTGAACTACAAATTTATATCTATGAGATTTTAGGTGACTATTTACTCTTCGCTTTATTTTCCCCTGCCTAAATCAAATTAATTTTATGCTAAAGACATAATTTCTATTAGGAATCAATTCAATAGGCTGAAGTAGCTACCAACACATGGTTTTGTTACTTACTGTAGCTGGGAGGTGGAATATATTTCACTGCAAATCTTAAGCCATTGAGAGTTTCTATGTCCCAGAGAAAATTCCCCACTGTGTTGCTTAAGAACAAACAAAAAAAAATTGGTGCTTGAAAAATTAAGGATGAAGAAAATTCTACAATATAACATGACACTCTTTGGTGGAACACATGAAGGCATTGATCTATTAGAGTAAGCAAATGCCTAACGAGTAGTGCTGTCTTTTACTTTGCCACTTTGCCAGGAATAAGATGGGTGCAGTGAAGACAAAATTAACTGTATACTGTTAAGTGACTTGTCAAGTCCAGATATACAACTGTTTGATGTGAGCAACTGAATACAAAGCAGTTCAGAATTAGTAGAGGGGAAAACAGCTGGGTTTTTTCTCATGAGAAAGAAATCATACACTTGACAATAACTGAGCAATTAAAATCCCTTCTAAGGCAAATCCTTTGCTACCTTAATACTTACCCAGAGGACACGGAAAGGAAATATGGTAGTTTCTGTCCTTTTTCACTGTATAGCAGGCTCCTGTTTCCCTGCTTTGCCTATTTCACTTCATACAGTGTGCAGTCCAAAGGAGCAACGTGGGTGAAGTCTAAATATCTCCATTTACTCTCTGTAAACCCTCAGTGTGTACTGTGCAAGGCCAAACAACATGGAAACATCATTCTTTTGAGTTCTGATGATTCTGAAAAAGAGAATACAGTCAAGGTCACTAGATGCTTCACAAGCTGTGACAGGGATACTTCTCAATTACTACCAATAGAGACGTGCATTGATTTAATTAAGAAGAGAGCTGTATTTAAAATTACAAAGTAATCCTAGTCTAACAAGACATCCAGAGATCTATCCCAAAGCATGGCCAACTTCAAAGTTACATCAGGTTGCCTGAGGTCTTGTCCAAACTAATTTTGTGTATCTCCAAATATGGTAGTGACACCACAGCTGCTTTGGACAATCTCTTCCAGAGTTTCACCACTCTAACTGTGAAGAATGTTTCTCTTTTTTCCCCAGAGACACAGTCCAGAAAACTAAGGGATTGCATGAAGCCTTAGAGCCAAAGAAGAGGGGCAGCACTTGTGCTGGGCAGGATGCTGGAGGGACAGGTGGCACCAGAGACATGAAGATGGCTCCCAGGTCTGTGAGGTAATTTGGGTCACTTGCTGGGTGGTAGCAGAGGGAACACTGTGGAGAACTGGAGGTTGATGTCTGGGTCCATGAGTAAGAGAAAAATGCTGGTAGTTTCTGTCTGTATTCTTTTGAAGGTCTGTTGAAGGTCACTTCATCTTGAGGTCAAAACAGTAAGTAGGTATTCGCGCAGCTCACACTGACATGAAGGTTGTGAAGAACATTTGCATAGACAGTTGCAACATTCATAAAATCCCTTGTTAACTTGGACTGACCGACAGAAAAAGGCCATTTACAGTATTCTCCCTAGCACAGAAATCCTATAGAGCCACCCAAAGCGTGATGAGACTTGACAAACCACTCCAGGGTCCTGCACTGTTTCCTTTTTAGTCAGACTTCAGGCTCTTCAGACTTTCCAACACTGCATCAGCTGTTGCAGAGATCTTCTCCTGATTCTGTGCTGTGGCAGCAGCAGCCTTATGGACCTCAGGTTCTCTGCTGGTTGTTGGCAGCTTCATTTTTACCAGCAATAATAATTCAGTCCTATTAACACACATGCTGTCTCCTTGCCTTATGGCACAAATAGAAGTTGAGATTACCTTCTGCTATGTTTTTTCCAAGTCCTCCACAGAGCCATATATTACTCATTCAGGGGATGAGTTTAATCCCACTGCTTTAACTGAGCTGTGCAGGGCAATATTTGACTTACGCTTTTAAATCTGATGATGTATAAAGAAGTTGAACACCATTTTTGTAATTTTTTTTGGTTCAATTCCTCACTGAGTGCCTGTTGATTTCAACAGAGTAGTACAAGTGATTAATCTGTTTTTGTGTACAGTAAGTCCTATTCTGGAAACAAATAAACATCCGTTTCAGGAAAGTGCTCACCACTTGTTTTATCAAGAAAGCTCCAAAGAGAATCTGAAATGATTTGTAAGGAGGTCAAGAAACCAAGTAACAAGACAAAGAAACAGTCTTCTTTTTCCTTTAAAAGTTTTCAGAAATGCTTGCTGAAAAGATCCACTTTCAGAAATTGGGGTTTTTTGTCTCTAGAAAAACTGCAGCAAAATTTGTCTAAGGTCTTGTTTTGCAGCACATTCAGATGCTGCCTGTGGCATAACTTCCAAAGTTCCGAACAGATTTTCTTTTCCCCATAAACAATGAAGATTCATGTTGTTTGAAGCATTTTATATCCTGAGCTAAAGCACTCATCTCATGCACACATTTAAACATGTACACACAGGAATGTGCTGGGAGATTTTTTTCGCTGAGGCCAAGAAAAGGCAATGGTGGAGACTAAGTCTGAAGTCTCTTGATATCAGTAATGGAGATTCAAAAGTTACTGGATATGCTCAGAGATTCTGTATGAATATCCTAGATCAAGTGAAAATGTGTCAAGACCTATAATGTTTCCTAGAAACTTTAAAACCTCTGTGGACTAGGAAAACCATTTCCACAGTTTACTTGTCCCCATGGGCAACCATTATCATCTCAAAATTGGGTAACATGGAACATTACAAGCAGTCTAAGGCTTTTGGCTATTTCCTTCTGAACAGTGTAATTTGGACCTTGTGGGGTATTAGACAATTATTTTTATTTCATTCCTAACTTTACGTTCATCATCAGTCTTTTCAGAATAAGAAAATGAGGCAGATCAGTTTTGTACTTATCAGCTGATGCCCCTATAATTTTAGAAGATATTTAATTTTGCTATACTCTATTCTAGAAATTACATCCAGTCATGAAATAAGACATAGTTTTCTGTTAAGCCTGAGAAAAAATAAATAAGAGAGAAAAAAAGATGAAATTCTGTTAACTGTCTTGATAATCTTTCCCATTAGTTAGCATGTGAGAAATAGAAATGAGAATTGGCAATCCTTATACAATAATGATTGCAAACATAGCCCAGTGTTGAACTTCAGGTGAAGCAGGATTACAGAAATAAAGGAAAAAACAAGTAGCTAAGAAACATAAAGCAAAATTTACCAACTAAAATTATAATCAAGTTGGAGAAAGCCGTTGTGTGTGAACTTGTTTGTAAAACCGTTGCACTACCTTTCTCAGGCAAACTGATAATTATATTTTTCAATTCCAAATACTGTGATCACTTACCCTGGGAGAAAATGTTTGTTGGAACTTGCTGTATTTCTACCAGACTTTTAATTATCCTACTGGGATGCAATTTACAGCCCACCTTTCAGGGTGAGTCTTGGAGGTGCAGTTCCCATTAACATTAATGATGTGTGCATGTTGTGAAGATAGCTATAATCCCTTTGTAGATGAAACACTTGGTGCTGTCAAACATTTTCCTAATGCTGCAAATCTGGAGGCATTCAAAATGGGTGTAGGGCATTCTTTTTTTTTCCATATGAGTGATTGCAGTATTTTTGATTGCTTTGGATGAACAAAAAGATCTCTCAGAGACTGATGTTGTTTGCCAGAAAGAATAGTTATGAATGGGTAGTCTGGTTAATGTAGGTGTTCAGAACCTTTAAAAGTCACACTAAAGTATATCCACACTATATTCTCATTGGAACTACTGAAGTTTAAGTGTATAAAAGCCTAAAAATTTGAATTCTTCAATTTAATTTAAATTCACAATCAAATTGCTGGTGGCCCATGCTGTATTGATACACATTCAGTCAGCAGGAGGACAGTTCTGCATGTTTCATGAGTGGTGGATAAAGCTGGAATGTGATCCCTTAAGAAGAGAAATTGCTCTGCTTTCTGAGATATAAGCTTCTCCTTGCACTAAGTGCAGTATAGTTTTGGTCTTGATGGATATAGCTCTAGCTGAACAGAAAAATGATGTAAAAAATTTCAACAGCAAATTTGTAGACATGCTCTGCTGGTCTACAATCAAATTAATGCACAGATAATTGTACAAAGAATTGATAAACATGTTTCAGACAGAGAGGCCCATCTGCACGTATCCTCGGCCCTAGAGACCTCTGCTTTGTAGCTAAGCCTATATTGGAATCCAGAGAGAAACAGAAATACAATTAAGTACTCACATATTCAAGCTAGATAACAAAATCAGACATTTAAGAGAAAGATACAAACAAATCAAGACACAATGTAGCCCTAAAGTTAATAACATTTTTATACATTTTTCAGTTTAACCTTTTTATATGTTATTCAGTTATGATATGTACATTTAAACTCAGGGATACTGAGATAAATTCAGGGCCATGAATAAGCGGGTTTTCTGTGTGGGAAAAGCCCTCACACTTGTAGGCACTGGCTGTTCTGCTTCATCTGCTACAGGCAAAGCTGAGCTGACTTCTCATACATTCACCCCAACAGAATGTAAAGCCTAGGCACATTTATCTGCTCTGTCTTCTTCCAACTGTGCAGTGGTTGTAACTAAGTCCTAGACTCTCCTCATAAGCAAGGGAGTGCCTAGGAGTAATTTTCTACAATCTTAGAATCCATCTGAAGTACCCTCAAAGGAAATGAATTGTCACATGTTTGCATCCAAATTGCAACCTGCTGATGCATGATATAAAGAAAAACAGTGTCAAAAATGGCACAAGAGTAAATTTGTCTAGGGAAGAATTTGGCTCAGGCTATGTTAACTGTTTGTGCTCTTAAGCATTGTTCAGTGTTTCACGAACCTTCCATACACTCTGGATAATCTCCATTTTAGGTGACAAAAATGGATCCAGGCTCATCTACACCAGGCCAGGCTTCGTGTTGTTTTTACTGAAGTAAGAACAAAAATACATAAACCCATCCTGAATTCAGAGTTTGAACTGGAGCCAAATTCAACACCTCTATAGAAAAAGATTATTTCTCACTCTTTGTCCCCAGGTAGCATTTTCACTTCCTCAACTCTTCATCCTGTCATTTGGGAAGAAGGCTCCCAAATCACTTTAATGTGAAAAAGCCCCTTGAAAAAAGGAGAGAACATGCAGGTATTACACATCAGAAAGAAACACAGATTAATTTAAGGCTATTTTATGAAGTGCAGAGCACTCCAAAAATTTCTGAACATATGAATTAGGCGAAACATGAAAAGGCAGATCTCTGTGTAAAATAATGTATTTCCATGTAAATTACATGGAGTGATGCCAACTGAGACTTGGGATTGACTTCTTATATAAATCTTACATTATTTGTCTGATGCCTTAAGTTTTAGCTTTTATTTTTTTCAGATTCTGTGCTGTTTTAGTGTGTAGTTCTGTGTTTCATATTAAGTTCTACTAAGTTCTCATCAAACAGTAGGTAGACAAAACAATTCCTTTTCTAGCTTGGTACCAAGAACAACTGATACAAATTCCAAGCCCAAGAGAAAAACAACAGTGAAGTGAAAAGAAAAAACTAGGAGGATGGAGCTTCATAACTTGAAGCTATAAATGGACAATTAACTCCAATATGCTAATTGTCCAGAACTTATAAAAGTGTGAGACCTCATGATTGGTCGTCCATTTTATGACTATTTTGGTACATCATCTGCAAGTAGCCCAGCCAGGCTCTTGTGCTGCCCAATTGTACCATTGAGGCCTTTTAATAAATACCTACTTTATCCTTCTGCTCTGTCTAGTCTCCGTTTGAGGTCAGCCTCTAGAAGACATCATGTTTTTAAAACAACGCACAGGGTTTTGTGAGTGGAACTGCAAAGCACTCAAGAACATTTATATTGTGGCAGAACGGACTTTTGATTCTGTTATCACTGACCCTGCCTGCACTCAAAGTTAGTGTTACTATAAATAAGGATATAGCCCAAAAGAAAGAAACAAAGAATAGTCCTGTCAGTGAGGTAAGTGCCAAGAAAACACTAATCCACTCTCAGGCCTGTCACATGAACTCTCCTGTGAATCCAGGAGAGGCCACTTACCTCTGCAAGGACAGCCCTCGAAGAAGATGTGACTGTTCCAGCTGAAAAGTCATCCAGGGCCTCTGCAGAAAATTTTTCCCAAGCCAGCTGGCTGCTTCCAGCTGCCTCCATGAATTGCCCACATGCCACAAACCCACCAGGTTCTGCAAGGGCAGTGAGTGCCCGTGGCTGTTGAGGCAGTGCCTAGACACGCTGCAGACAGAAGCAGCCAGGTGGAGAAGGTGATAGGAGGCAGTTTGGTAGGTGTTGCAGTCCCAAGGACACTTGCAGGGAATTTCCTAAAAGAAGCCTTGAAGTATTGGTGGTAATGGAGGGATTTTCCTAGATCTTCCTCTTGATGCAAGTCTGCAAGGTTAGCTGGGTTTTTGGCTGTTGAGGCTCATTTTTTTATCACATGCACATACTGCGTCTCTGTGGCAGCTTAGTCAAAGGCTATTGCTATCGAGACAGGATTGAACACAAGAAAAAGGTGGAAACAATTGGACTAATTGCATTATTTTTGAGTTTTTCTCTACTGCTAGGGCACCTACACATCCCCTGAGGACCTTCAGGTCTTGTCCCTGGTACTTTCAGGCAGAAAAGGATACTCCAGTCCTGTGGTATTGAAAGACCAGAGTTGGCTCTGGTAGATCTAAAGCAGATCCTCCAGCCAAGCCAAGCTCTGAGGCTTATCTTCTCACCCTCTCTTCTCCCTTTATGCAGCCATGTCCCATTTTGGCTGAAGGTCACCAGTGTATTACAGCAGGTTAGTAGTTATGCTGCTGGCAGAATCCACAGAATCTGGCTGAAAACACAGCCGGACACATGAAAACACAACTACTGGGATTATTGTAGGATCAGGTGACTTCTCCATTATTTCTGGTCTCTAAACTAAAGCTCTTTCTGCAGAAGTCCGTGTATCTAATGGAATATTTTAGGGACTCAACCCAAGAAAGTTGAAAATGCCTGCTACTTGCAAATTAGAGCAACTTTAAATGTAAGTCATTTGCCTCTGCAAAAGAATTATCTGGTGAAGTGTTGAAAGCCTGCATTGCACTGATGACAGATGATTGGAGATAATATTTTTTTCTCTTTCTGAAATTCTAGGTGTGTTTTAATGAAAATACTATCAGGACCCATTTCATACATGCAGCTAGGACAGATTCTAAATTTGATATGTCTTGCTTTACTGATCACCCTAGTGTTGGATAAACTTTTGCAGGTGTGTTTAACTACACGAGTAATAGTTGTCTTTTTTAAAAGTGGAAGTGTGTACATTGGAGTGACATATTTTGGTAGATTTTGTGGGTCTTTTTGGTGAATATATATGCTTCTTTTTAATTAGGCAAAATAAAAGAATGCAGTAGTTTTTGGAGTATAGGAGGCACTTGGTTCTTTGGACAAATTCTTAATTTCCTGTGGATTTCTCCTCTGATTCCCATTATGGATAATATTTCCTTACAGATAAGCTCTACCCTGGTAATGGAGCCCTCATCACATTAGAGGAATTTAACGGTTGACTAGTGTGGGACTGGCCTCTGGGCAACCACGAAGAAAATGGTCCAGACTGAGCTTGATTTGAAATTCTGCAGGGAACTGACATGGCCAGGATTCCCAACTTGTTCTCTCAGCTGAGACTGTTGCATATGGGAGAGATTTTTCTATTTCTTCCAGGCTGAATTAGTGGATGACAAAATTTTGCTGCACCTTTAGGCGCATGGTGCACACAGGTATGTGTACACACATGGATAGAACTAGGTGCAGCTAGTCTGTCTACAATGCAGGCACTTTAGGATCTTTTAGAGCTGATTAGATGAGTTACGAAGAGTTGCCTTAGCAAAAGTCACATTTGCCTAACACATCATCTGACTGAAAAGTTTAATTCACTTAACAATTGAATATGCATGGAATTTGTATGGAAAAAAAATAATTCAGAATGCTCAAGATGCTACAGATTCTAGCTGTGTGTGGTATTCCTCTGCAGCATCAGAGCCAAAATCTGCCCTGTGCACTGACACAACTATATTCACTTACATGAAGTGACATGGCTGTAACTAATTGGACTAAGCAGGCAAACTCACTGCACACAGCCAAAGATAAACTGGCTCCAAATATTTTTCCCTGAAAATATTTTCATGGTACCTGGCCTCATTTTAGTCTGAACAATACATTTTTGTCTCCAGATACTAAAAATAGTTCACGTACTAATTAAAAAAACCAAACCGTGACAGAAAACAATAAAGGCAAAGAAATGGGAGAGCCTTTTTACATAGCCAGCAGCTTTCCTGGCACCATTTCTAGCTATGAAGAGGGTTATTAGCAAGCCCAGTATTATATAAACAGTTCCATCTGCCAGCCAGTGTACACCAGAATCATCATTTACTTTCAAATTATTCAAGTCAGCAGAATCCATCTTTTCATCAGTCCAGTGGAAAGATTGGCAGAGCTTCTCAAAAGTGGGATTATGATAAGAAAAAAAAAAAAAAATTACTCTTTCAGTGCCCTAATTTCATAAACTCATGGTTATTCCTGCTTTCTCCATTGACAGAAATGAGTGTTTGTTTTCTGCTTGCAGAGCGTGCTCATCAGCTGCAGGAGGGGGAGCTGCATTTTCTGTAAAATGCGCCATCATCAAAATCATACAATAACTCCAAGATGTATAATCTTTACTACTGGATGTGATAACTGAGAAAGAAAGAAACTGACTGAGTTTTGGACTATGATAATAGTGATTATAGTTTTAAAAAGCAGGGATAATCTCATCTGGATTTAATGAGAAATAAACAGTATTAGCTACTTTTTGCATAAATTTTAAAAGTGAATTTGAGGATGAGTCATTAATTTCTGGCTTTATATGTTGATGAAAAAGGAGCTGACTGGGTGCAAGTCAGGGCTAATGTTTGCTCTAGATCTGGCAGAATAAGGTGGTTGCTCAGAGGGAGTGCATGGAGAGGCTGGTGGCTGCAGCATGCAGCTCAGAGTGAGGGAGCTGAGCCTCGGAGCCCTCCAGCACACCAGGAGGCCCTGGATCAGTAAATCCTTCAAGATTGCACAACCTGGAACAAGTGAGCAGTCCTATGGTGGTGTAATTATGTGCCTTGGGTTATGCAAGCGCTTAAATGTTTTGCTGGATAGGTGCCCTAATCTCTTAGTATCTTTTTATCCTGTCTTTAAATGGTAATAACTATTCCTTCATCGGGTAGGAAAATAATTGATTTAGTCATGATTGCAGAAAAGAGGAGGTATGTAAATACTAAACAAAATAACCCCAAAGCAGGGGAAACAGGAAAGTGTGTGGAATAACATCCTGGGATGCTTATTTTGTAAGAGGCAGTTCTTTTTTGGAAAGTGTTAAACTGCCACCCTCTCTTACTCTGGCTGATCATGTGCCTTTGAAATGTAAAACTACCTGGTAAACCCTGAAGAGAGATAGCTAACAAACAGGAGTCAAGTGGACTGTGTTCCTCACACATAATGAATAGGTGCCTTCACATCTCAGCAAAGCCTTTGAAAGCACGAGTGTCCTATTTGGCCTGAAAACCAGAACAGATTGTCTGAATAACAGGCTGACTTTCCAGGATCAGGAGTTTAAAAACACATACTAGTTCTTCATATAAGCCAGGTACTCAGCACGTTCCCTCATGAGTGACCCCTGGGGGAATATTGTTCTCAGAATTACTAAAACAAATGAAAATTGGAACAACAGTAACACTTTAAGATTATACGGCATTTAGAATTAAGATGAAATAAAAACTAACATAAGAAAATGTACTTATTAATGCAATGCTACTATTCCATAAGCCAGAGGTTATTAATTCAGATGAGAGATGAAGTTGTAGCCTAATAGAGGAAGGGGAATGATCTACCATGTGCATCAGCTGAGCCAGTGTCATCTTTAATTGCTGCTGGTGGAGACAGTCCTGCAGCCTTTTGTGAATTCTGCCCTGGGTTACCTCCCCTTCCTCAAGCTGGCTCAGGTGCTCCATTTCCTTTTGGCTCCATGAATCTGAAAATGCAAAATTCGGGGGAAAAGACAGGACAAGGATGTTTTCCATACCTTATATGCTTAGGCTGGACACTTGGATTTCCCTGACTTTTTCTGCATGGAAGTTCAACAGCAGCCCTGCGTTCATCGCACTACTTGGGCATTTCTTTAGTAACCTCCAGGGAGGATAAAGGCCTTTAAAAATCAGCTAAAAATATCCTGATAGATAGTTCTTCTATATTTCCATTAACCTCTCCAATTCAAGCAATTTTGTGCATCATTACCAACCCCAACCAAAATCAATGGTTGTAATTGAGAGGCAGTGAGCCAATGCATCTCCCATGACCCATGACAGGCTTGTGCCTGGCAGGACTGTCAAGGCAAAGTGGATGCACAACAAAACGACCTCCCTCAAATACAGCCAGGTATTCAGTCTGCTCTCTTAGGAGTGATTCAATGTAGAACAGCTCAAATTAGTCAATGAAATGGCATCATGCTTTCTGTATAACATCATGGGCCATGAAACTATAGAAACCCTCTTTTATGTATCCTGCACTGTGTTTCTATAGTGGTTGATCATTAGCAAAGAAAAAATACTTCTCATACAAAATGTTGATATTGCTTTAAGCTGTCAGCTACACTAGCAAACACCATGATTTGGTTATCTACCTTAGCAGGGATTATTTCTTATCAGGAGAAAGTCTACTTTTTTTCAGAACAATGGGAACAAGGGCATCATGTGGCAAATCAAGTTGTAGCTGACTATAGGGCTCTTGGGAAGCATGGCCCTGTGTAGCAGGATAGAGGCAGCCTGTAGCCTTTGTAGTCACATCAGTCACCATGTTGTCTCAATATAAAAGGCAAGCAGGTTGCTTTCGGAAGGGCATTTCTCTCAAATAAATAAAGCTGTGTGCAAACACGAGTCTGAAAGAAAAAGAAATGCCCTGTGGGATTTTTGAAGTCCTCTCAGTTTGATGCCATTGGATTAACCTCCTAGCAGCAAAGAAAAATTAGCTCTATTTGTGCAAGTTTGGAACTTCCAGAGAGATGGCTTGTGAGGAGGTGTAGACATGTGGAATGCTGCTGGCTGACAGATAATATATTTGAAGAAAGACTTTGAAGTTGAGTTGAATAGACCTTACATCAGGTAGGCAGAGGCACTGCAGCTGTAAGTTCAACTTGCAAAAATAAGAAGGTATTTTACTATCAAACATATATTTTGTACCCAGTCTGAAGCTTTCACCACTTTCAGGTGCTTTCAGTCTTCTAGCTAGTGTTATGGATAGATGTGTGCCACAGGAATGGATGGAGAGTAAAAGCTTGGCTCTGCTTTACATTCTTTATGTAGAGAAAACATAAGCAGTCATGGTAAATAATAATACTAGTAAGCATGGTAAATAACAGAGACCAGTTCTCATTCTAATTTACTGGTGGAACACACTTGGCTCAGTTTTGTCTTTCTGGTATTTTAAACCAGGGATAACTCCATGTAAGGCAATGGTGACACTTGGGTTGGTAATAAAACAATGGCACAAAACTCATTGGAACTGTATACATGTTTGAAAAATTAGTTGAAAAAAAATTTCACAGTCTTAGCATATAACACTGAAGTTACACATTTTAGTTTGGGAACTTCAGTTTAGAGATTCCAAAGGTAAAACAGAGCAGAAATGGAGAAAAAAATGGCTGACAACTTGAGCTCAATCATGGTTTTCAAAATCTCAGAGCCAACAACAACACCTGCTTTTGAGAGGACTACAATACAGTCCTTAGATTTCTCCTCACCTCTGGGATTAAGAAGTATTTTGGCATGAAGTGCACATGTGGAACAGATGCCTGATGACCTCTGCTCCATGCAATGCTCCTCTGTGGCTTACAAGAAAGAGCAAGGACTCTGCATGTTCCCTAAGTTTACCTGCTTGTGCATTTTAAAAGTCTGCTTTTCTAGTAAAGTTATTTGCATGACAAAAAGATAACCAATCACAGGTACTGTGTAACACCTACTTTTTGTGGATCATCTCATGTCAGACTGGTAAGAAATCTCTGCCTGTTTTGCTGAAATTGCCTGTAAGGGTTTCTATGCTGAGTCACTGCTGAGAACACATCACTGTGTTTCTTTGTCCTTCTTAGTTACCTAGTGCCACTCTTAATAGAACAGAATCAACTAAAAGAAAAAAAAAAAAAAAAAAAAAAACAAAAACCCAAAGTATTTGCTGGAACAAACTGGGTGAGCTTGTTCCCTCCTTTAATTAAGATGTTTTTTTCCTGATTGCTCTGAAGAATCTGCTTTACTATGTCTAGTAGAAATTATAACATTTTTCATTTGTATTCTGTTTTCTTTTACTAGACTACTGCAGACATATTTTCATGTTTTTTCTGTAAACATATCCACTAAGAGAAAGCCCCTCTTTGACCTGTTCTGGACTCATCCAAGTTTTATTGACTTATCTTTTCAACATAAGTCATCTGCACATGATTTATTCACCTACAAAGGTAGTTTCTACTACTATTTGCTAATATTTTGCCTTTCAGGTGAAGCACAGGAATACAAGAATGGAAAGGAAAACATAAAAAGGCATTCCTTCTCTTACACTGTTTTTACCAAGGCAGGCTGCAAGCCTTGTTCTCCTTTCACCCACCCCAGGAACTCCCCCAACATTTGCTATTCAGGGGTTCGAGTTTTAGGCTGGCAGAATGCCAGTAAATTCATTAGTGGCACACTGGATAACAGATCAGACACAATCCTCAGGGATTTAAACAACATTTTAACAGTAATGTTTGATGGCTAGAAGAAATTAAATTCTGTCTGGCCTGAGCTGTCTCAGGGGGTCCAAGTACCCACATGTAGTAGATAATATAATAAACTGTTACCTCCCCTCATAGGCAGCTTTGGGAGACCAGATGTCTCTTGCTTTAGTAGCTATCTGCAAATTCAAGTGTGCAAAGCTAACATATTTTTTCAGTCACCTCACTACTTACTTTTGGGATTTGACTTTTGGCTAAAATGATCAGATTCCATTAATCCTGAAAACCTCTTGGCACTGAAGTGAACTGAAAACAAGAATCCAAACCTCTTGTTACTAAGAAGTTACTTGTGAATCCACCTCCTTTTTCTTGCGCACCTGCAAGTACAGCTTCTTTTGTTTGTTCTGGAAACAGATTTAAAAAAAAAGAAAAAAAGAAAGAACAAAAATAAAAAATGTAACACATGCAAACACTGTGTGTGACATACACTGAAATGAGAAAGTGTCTGTACCAATAAACCATGCCTAGTGGCACCAGGTTGTTCCTACCCATGGACGGGGTCGTGTGGAGAAGGCTGGGGATGCTCTGGGACTTTGTGGGGCACTGTAATGTTAGTGACCACTGCACAGGGTATGGCTGGGCCGTTCACAGCTGTGCAGGGCACTGCTGCTGGGACACAGCCGTGCAGATGGGTCCTGTGCAGGACACGGCTGTGTGACACCGCTGCGAAGGACATCGCTCTGCGGCTCATCACTGCACAGGACACTGCTGCACAGGACAAAGCTCTGTGGAAGGGACGTCACCATGTGAGACATTGCTGTGGGGGGTCACTGGAGTGAGGGACACTGCTGAGGGAACATTGCTGTAAGGGTCGCCACCATGTGGGAGACAGACACTGCCATGGGGAGGCCATGAAAGGTCATCACTGTGTAAGTCCCGGCAGTGTGGGACACGGCAGAGCGGGTCACGGTGTGCGGGCCATCCCTGCGCGGGATATCACTACCATACCTGTGGGACTCCTGCTGTGCAGGACACCCTGACACAGAACGTCGCTGTGTGGGACATCGTCAGCTGTCCTGCTATGCGGATCTCGCGGGAAACACTCACCACCTGGCAGGACACCTCCGGGGACACGTACCTGCCCCAGATGCCGCTGCCCCCGCACCCCGAACCTCTGCCGCGGCAGCTGTGCCGCTGGCCGACCGGGCAGGGCAGGGCAGGGCAGGCAGGGCAGGGCAGGGCAGGGCCGGCCGCCCCCCGCCCCCGTCGCCCGCCCAGCCCGCCCCGCTCCGCCGGGTGCCGGCGGCGGCCGCAGCGCGCAGCGGTGGCGGGGTCGGCACGTCAGGGCGCGGCGGTGGTCGGTGTGGCGGTGGTCGGTGTGGCGGTGTGGCGGTGGTCGGTGTGGCGGTGATGGGCAGCACGGCGCTGTCGGGAGCGCTGTGGCTGGGGCTGCTGTGGGCCGGGAGCGGGGCTGGGGGCAGCTGTCAGGGAAAGTGCTGCCAGGGTCGGGATGCCGCCTGCGTTGGCGAGGGATGGAGGGAGGGAGGTGGCTACGGGACCTGCTACTGCGACGGAGGCTGCCGGCGAGCCGGGGACTGCTGCCACGACCACGGCCAGGCGTGCCCGGGTAGGTGCGTCCGCCGCCGGGCCCGGCGAGTGGGGCGCGGGTGGAGGGCGGGCGGCGGGAGCCCGAGCCCCGGGCCTCCCTCCGCGTACGGGAGCCGCCTTCGCGGGATGGAGGTTTCGCTGGATTCAGAGCTGGGGCGTGCGGGCATGGGCGCAGGGCTGTGAGAGGGGCAGATTCCTCCCTGCCCAGCCCCGGGGCGAGGACAGGAGCAGGCACCAGGCTGGGGCAGCGCCAGGGGAGCGGCAGGCTCAGAAAGGGAGACAGAGACTGTTCTCTAGAGTGAAAAGGTTTCCGGATCAGACAGTTTCAGACAGTGCCAGTCTGAAGTTATTTTACCTTTGAAATACTATGTTACTTAGTTTTCACTCAGGCAAGTACCAAACACAGAGTGATTGGAGGGGGGATGTCCGATTACAGGGACGGCAGGGAGATTAATTTAGCACCGCCTGTGTCTCTCAGCTGATTCCTCACATCCTGACAAACGAATATCAGTGAAATAATTGCGGAAGTCCCCACGGTGAGGTTTTGTCTAGGAGCATGAATCCGCAAGAATTTACTGTAAAGGCAAAGGCTTTAAAATAAGCTAGGAGCATGAGTGAGAGGGTCCTCTGCCAGCCGTCGGGGGATGGCATGGCCTCTCAGTGAGCAGAGGCAAGGAGGGAAAAGTAGCCCAGTTCTACCAAACTGAGTATCTGCTTTGTAGGTATTCACAGTGACTCTTTCTGTAGGATTTCTACCCTTTGCAGTTTTCACCATTTGACCGACTTCTCACTGCCTGGAATGCAGGACACAGACCTTGCTTTGCAGGTGCAGTACTAGTACTCGGTCAGCTTAATGTCTCTTCCCAGCTGGCTGGATGCATGCCAGCCTACAGCCAAAAAGTCATGAGCCTCTGCTGCACAGTCCTGCTAATTAGGGTGTATTTAGCAGGCTTCGTGCAATGCTGACATAGCCACATAGCTTTGGGACCCAAGTTGGCTTACATCTGCCTGGATTGGGAAGGGGGAATACAACTCTTGGATGGTGTAGACACATCCTAAGAGATGTAAAACTGCACAGAAGAACTTAGCAGAGCAGAACTGTGACCCCAGGTCTCTAGAAGAAATATGGTCGGCTCTTCCACAGCTAAATAATCTCCTCAGAGAAACAGAAAAAAAGAACCACAAAGTCCGACAGAAGGTAGCTTTTTGAAGTTAGCATTTTTTAAAATACATTGTTCTTTCATTCAGGAAGGTCAGTAGGGGGAGAACTGGAAATGTGCTTGTCATACAGCCACAGCATATTGCATCTTTCCAGTAAATCAAATGATTTTTAATATTCAAGCATAAAAGGAGAGAGCAAATAAACATGCACAGTGTTAACTTTAAAACAGAGCTTAAATCCTTCAAAAAGAAGCTCTAGATTGTGCTTGAGAAGTTCTAGTTGAAACACTTTTGTTACTGTGACTTCTGGCACCTGATGATGCCCTGCTGTTATCAAGATGGTATTTTTTGTCTCAGGCTCAGTGGTGATTGCCTCAAAATGCATTATATGTCTACAATATGAGCACACCACGTTGTACCCTGTGTGGGCAGTGGGTGCCCTAGATCCAGTCAGGAAGATGGAGTCTTGGTGGAGCCTCCTGGTCTCGCTGCCTCTCCTGCAACAGAGCTTGAGTTTGCCAGTCTTTGGTGGCTCAGTTCAGGGAGCTAGACACACAGGGAACTATTTATCTTTTCTCTATTGCCTGTTTCTGCCTGGTTTGACTCCCTGTACTGCCTTGCTGCCCAGTTGTGCAAGCACCAATGCAAACACAGAGGGAATGGCACATTTTGCATTGATGGGTATAAATGGGAGGGCAGAATTTTGGCACCCTGGCAAGATGGTCCTAGAACTCACACATCCAAAAGCTAAATTTACAAGAAGTGCTTCTTTTAAAGGCAAATGATCATATATACTCTCTATGGCAAGCAGTCATTAACTTGTATTCTGTATAAGCAGAAATTCTAAATAGTTCCAGTGGAAGTTTGTATCAATTTACACAAATATGGCTAAGCATTTCAGAATCTTTTTTGTTCCTATTGGATGTTGAGGTCTCCCCATGGAGTCTTACTAAAATCTGTCTAAATGTTTAATGACACCAGGGGCGTTCACTGGCATAGTTAACTGTATTGAATGTGAAGTTAAAAACTTTCAAATAGAAATGTGAAGGAAGGTGATCAATGATTCTAATGCTACAGCTTATTTGTCATCCTTTCACAAATCATGATTTCAGCACCTGCAGAAATGACTTTTCGTCCTTTGGGGAAAAAGTAAAGTGCTTCAAGTGTAAGTAATCAAGAGATGCTAGGATGCAAGTGATGTTAGGAATAATACAAAAAAAAAAGCTCCAAAATAAAAGAAACTACCGAAAGAATGAATATCCTAAAGCTGCCAGCCGCAGGGTAAAATTCTGTCATGCCTAAAATTTATTGTAGGTTTGGTACTTTATAAATAGATGGCTCAGCAGAAGTTCATGCACTGCTGAACCCAAGTTCTAGAGTTTTTAAATAAACTGTCTTATAGTTCTAACACTGAAGAATATTTTTGAATAAATGAAGAATATTTTTGATGAAAGAATATTTTTATATATAGCATTTTAAATAGGAACTACTGTCCAGTGAGAAAGCCTGAGAAAGGAATCAGCTCACTATTTGAATCAAATGTTACTCTGAGAAAATCCAGAGTTCCTTATACATTACAGTATGTGTTGCACAGTGAACATACTACAATCCACTATTTTTCTTTTTTTCCAGAGATGGGAAAAAAATTAAAAAGCGTTTGACTCAGAAATAAGGATCTGTGTTTCATAGTGCTGCAAATGGAAGACAAAACCAAAGTTTTGGCTGCTCAAGCTGTCTTTCATAAGATAGCAATGTAATTTTTCTGTGTATTTTTGAACTTCCTAGTGTCTTGCTAGCTTCCACACTTTGGTAGGTACCTGAGGACAAATTCTGTCCTTCAGTTTCTTGTGACTTGTATCCTCATTGTTTCAATGAATCATCATTTAACATTGTTAACTAAGCTGAGCAAATAGCAACTGAGAGAGGAATCCATGAAGATGTAGCTATGGGTCCCTGATACTTCTTTTTGTGTGTCAAGAGATGGCACCATTCCTTTTATGTCAGCTCATGGACCCAGTCTCTGTCATGCTAGGGAATTTGACATCTTTCCAACAAGTCACAAAATCGATCTACTGTCCTTTAATAGTTGTTGGATACTGACTTCAAGAGTGACATTATTATTCCACTGCCTAAATTCCATTCTAACAACCCAATATCCTTATTTTTCCACATGACTAGGGCAATTCATGATTCTTATTCTAAATCTTAATAATCATAAAATTACCATGTATTTCTGCAGATGACCAATATTTAACTGTCAGCTTGGTTTGTTTCCAGTTAGACATGAAATCATCGCTTTATTTGTTATACAGTTACTCAGTCCCTTTGGGAGTTTCTTTATGGAAAATGTGATTTTAGACTTAATGGTATCTGCTTATCAAGGTGCTAATATGAGATTAAAGTTCTGTGGAAATTCTTATTTATGCAGGTCATTCATACAGCCAGCTTGGAAGAGAATCAATAGATAAAGAAACAGGCTAGATAGACACTGTCCTTTGGATACTTGGGTAGAACTAAGATGTGTGATCAGGCATTGAAGTTTGTGCTTGTACCATAAAATCAAGTGGGCTCAAGAACTGTGTTTGGACCCTGCAGCCAGGCAGCAAAGACTGTGAGGTCCATGCTGCATTTAGCATTTGTCCTGGCTATCCCATGGTGGGGGTCTAAGACATTTTTACTATTACTGGTTTTCTTTTCTAGTTTGCAATTCTTGGAACAAACAGTCTGAGGGCTGTACTGCAACATGACAGTGTGGTGCTTCCACAGCCACAGAGGTTGTGTCAGGTACTTTGGGATATCCGGATGTGTCTGGGGCAGGGTGGTGCAGTGTCAGGTGTCTGCATGTGGCAAAGGGAGATTTTTCTGTGATTTTCCAGTGCTATTCTACAAGTCATACTCAGCAGTTGTCTGGGAAGGTGTTTATCAGTAAGTAGAGGAAAACACCAGAGAATACTAATGGTTGAGCAGGGTGGACAACTGGTGGCCCAATACCCAGGGCAGCCCTGTGGTTCTGTTTCAGTGGAATTCCTTGTGGTGTGGCATGCAGCATCCTCAGCCACAATACACCTGGTGCTGTCAGGGCCCTCAAAAGTGGGCCAGTTTGGTCAGAACAGCTGGTGCACAGTGAGAACAGAGGAAGGGAATTTTAGTAGAATGGTAAGGACATCTGCCAAGTTGCTTCTTTCAGAGGTTTTATCTGCTTTATGATATTGGTAGTAGTCCAAGAAATTAGAGATGTAATGACAGAGCAAACACTGAAATTCCTATGTTTTATGAGAAGAGTCACAAACCCCAAGGAGGTTATCACATTCTACTCTTTCTTCCCAATGTCTTGTACTGGCAGAATCCCAGAGGGCATAAAATATTTTCCTGAAAGACTCGTTTGGTCCCATCACTTTCCTGCAACGCTGATACAAGGATATAACTAGTGGTTAAGCTGTAAAGCTTCTTGGGGATTTAAATTGTAATCCGGAAATGCAGAAAAAAGAATTGAAAGCATGTGATATGTTCCATTACAAACTAATGAGAAATAGTACACATGGGAAATGAAAAAGTTTTATTTAACTAGATAATGAGAAGCATGACCCAAAGCAATCCAGAACCAGTTTAAGATAGCCAACCCATTGATGATAATGTGTAATTTGTACCATTCTCTGACCTGGAGCACCTACCAGGTGTCCTCCAGGAAAAAAGACTAATGGGAATGGATCACCAGTCAGATTAAATATCCTTGTAGGCCATGAATTGAGGATGACTCGTGTAGGGAAATGATTGCTTATCCTCAGAGAATTCTTCCTCTTGATGGATGCCCATGTATGAGACTTTTTTCTTATCTGCTCTTTCACTGCTCCTCCTGCCAAGGCTGTGCAGATTTGAAGTTCCCAGGTGGAGGGGTTGTGTTTATTCCATCAGTGAACATCCAGAGATCATCCTACTCCAACCCCTCAGGGCTCAGCCTGCAGTAAAGTTTTGAAAAACTGTAATATTCATTCTAAGTGCTGAAGGAAAAATCTTTAGCTCATGCAGTTTTCAAAAACAGAGACTTGGTGTTCCTGGAGATGAGGCTGAGGAAAGCAGTTTCATGGAGATATGAAATGGCTGTATTTTCTTTATAGTTGCATATTGTTTTAATAGAAAGATAAAGTGAAGGCTTCTGTGTTATGTAGCTTCTCACTTGGGAATAATGTATCTATCACCTGTTTTTTTATTCGGGGAATGACACAGCAAAACCTTTTCTACCCTGCCTGAGAGAAATGCAGTTTCTTATGATTCAAAGTTTACTTTAAAAATAGAGAGTACTTTCCCCAAAATTTTTGATTAAGTTCAGAGGAAGTTTGTGATCCATAAGAACTGAAATTCAAATATACAATGGACTGTTCAGTAGTTGGAAGTGAGCAGGACCTGTGTTAAAACAGGGAAACAAAGCTGTGGCAGTGGATACAGTTCAGTGTTGAGGAAAAAGGAGGTAGAAATTGTTCTGAAGGGCATCAAGTGTGCTGCTACTTAATGTTCCAGCCTTTTAACAAAATCTAGTGGTGTAGGAACTGCCAAAGAAGGACAGACCAGTCTGGTGTAGATAATCCATGAGCTGGTCTCCTTTGAGGCTAGTGCTTTATGCTTCAGAAGAGGGTATAGAAGAACCCCACAGCTGTAGTGACAGGCTCTGATGAGGGGCTCTTTGGCGGCCAAGGGATGAAATAGGGAGCTAAGCATTGCAGGCAGGTTTGAATTTTCAATATGAGTATGCAAAATCCTGGAAGAGTGTTTAAACCCATATAAATAAAATTAGAAAACCCAAACCCAACAAAAAGCCCCTCAGTATAATCTTGCTATCTCAAGCTTTTGAGAGCTATTAGGATAAAACAGAAGTCTCGACTACTACTAATGTTTTAATACTGCTTTGCAGCTATTCCCTGTGTTGTGGGGGAGTGGAGTCATTGGAGTGGCTGTGCAGAACAATGTCATCCTGGGCTGCGGGTCCGTAGGCGCTATGTACAACAGGAACCTAAAAATGGTGGGGAGCCATGTCCAGCTCTGGAGGAGAAGGCTGGCTGCCTGGAATACCTGACTTACCAGGGGGAGGACTGCGGCCATGAACATGGTATTCTCAGTTTTATCTCTCTGCTGTACATTGTGTCCATCAGAGCCATCATAAATTTTATTGATGTCAATGAACGGCAAAAAACCAAGCATCAATCTGCAGTTAGCTGGTTAAAATTGTAATTTAGAACTTTGCTTTCTACTGTCATATTGCTTTTTATTAAATAATTTGTTTTCCTACTCTGACTTTTCTTAATTTAAGCTGTGTGCTTAACATATAAATAAATACGATGTGTGCATTCCTTCAGTTGGATGTAAGTATCAAATTATCTCTGTGCAAAGTTAGAACACATTCAGTATGAAACAGGAAACAGTACTCCTTGTGGGATTCCAGCGCATCCTGTCTCCTCACTGACTAGATGTCATTTATTGTTAGATATTTTTGTTCTGAATAAAGAGAGAGCTTAGCTGTATGGAATGGGGTTGAGGTCCAGTGTTGTCAACTTTTTCAGTAACGTGAGCCAGCATTGCCATCCACAAGCTTCTGATTCATTTACCTGAAGCACTGCCGGCTTCAGTGAACCTTGCAAGCGACCCACAGGTGCAGAATTCGACAGACGCTTTTAAGGTGGCCGATGATAAACGCAAAAAGGACAGGTCTCAATATAGAAATCCAAGAGCACTTTACTGGCCACATGGAAATCCAGAGAAAAAGACAAAAGATGGAGGGAAGCACATGGGGTTTTATATAGGAACGAGGAGGTGGATCTGAGGGTCAAGGGCCAATGGGGGCAGGTAAGACTAGTGTAGAGGAGGGGCAGCCAGCCAGCTACCCAATGGGTTAGCAGGGGCAGAGAAAGGGGTGGAGTACTGTGGCAAACTGGGACCAATGGGGCTCAGGGAAGCAGAGAACATTCTAGGGGGAGGTACATATAAGGCAACAGGGGGTTGAACAGGGCTGAACCAAGCCACTTTGAGTGGCACCAAATATAACAACCAATAAGGTTCAACATATGAATTTGTGCTTACAAAGCACAATGTCACCTTATGGCAGATGGCCCTTCCCCCTTTGGGCTCAGGGGAGTGTCTCTCCCGGATTGAATTTTTCCTTTCCAGGGCTGAATTATTTGTCCTTTTGGTCCTCTACATTTACCCACTGTTACAGTAATTGAAATGACTCATCTGTGCCTTGCTGTTTTACCATAACTGTTTTTTTCCTCAGTTCCTGCTTTCATAACTACCTCTGAATACGGTAAAGAAAGAAAAAGACGAGCGGCATCTTCTCTCTGGCCTTCAGACAAAGAAGCAGCAGGGTAATCTATTTATCATATGTATGTGGGTCATCTTGTTCAGTAGAAAACAGCTGGGTACAGAGAAAAATGTAATTAAATTGCAATAATTAAACAATAAGCTATAGCTTGTACTGGTTTTCTTTCCTGCAGTTTATTTGCATGTTCTAGATGTTTTGTATTACTTGCTAATTGTCCTGAATTAGATGTTGGATCATTGCAAATCTGGTGATTGCTAGTTTTGAAAGCCAACAGTAAACAATCCTGAAACAAAGCTGAATGTATCGCAAGTGTCTGAGAAATTAGATGTAGGTCTCTGAATGAAGTGGGCTAAATAGGATTGGTCTCAAGAGACCTTTTTTAAAAATTATTTGACATAAGCAGTAAGAAATTTTGTTTAGTTAACAGTAGAGATGGTAATGAAATTTAAATTAGGCTCTTACTGGGCCTGTAATGCTCATAATGCTTTGTCCTGTGCTATTTTCCCTAGAACAGGAAAACTCATTGATATCCTTAAAGTTTCTTTTCCATTTTCTTTCAGCAGCATAGAAGAAAAAAATATGGGTTACTGAGATCTGTTTTTCCAAAGTAATTTAAGAATACAGAATGCTACCAGAAAGTGAGATTATACATAAAATGCTGGTCTGGGACATAGAATGAGAAATAGTTTACATAATGTTTTTAAGAATCCACTGATTGGGTGACGGTCAGAAAGGTGTGTTAGCAATGATGATGTCTAACTTGCACTTCATGAACATCGCCCTTATGATATGTAAATCAGTCCATTCAAAGTGTCTACTTAGCTCATTCTTTCTCCCTCCTAGCTCGGTACTTTTCCCTGTGTGCAGGTACTGTGTGGAGTTCAGGACGGAGTCTCTCTCGCAGCACTGTGCTTTGGAGACGCGTCCGTACGCGCGCTGGATGCAGTACCTGCGCGAGGGACACACCGTGTGCGTCGCCTGCCGGCCCCCGGCCATGGGCACGGCCACGCGGCGCTGCTCCGGGGATGGCCACAATGCACACGGGTAAACCAGCACCCAGAACAGCAGCTGAAACTTCTCATGGTCTCACTGAAAGCTGCATTTACAGTACCTAAAAAATTGAACAGGCTCAAATTGGTTGTAGAGCTCAGAAGGTTTTATCCTTTCAGTTCCCACAGAAATTGCTTTTAAAACCTACATAAAATTGGGAAGTAATTTCAATATAAGAGTTCAATGCTTTGCATGCTTTATTCACTATTGTGAAGAAGTGATGGAATTTGTGTAGTGGGAGGACTTTTTACAACTATAGGCACTTCTACTTAAATAGGGTATTTCCTGCCATAGTCCAAATTTGATTGCAGATTTAATGGTGGATTGGTATACCACTCAAGTCTATATACCTGGCTTTTAGAAAAGTAATTGTGAAAGTAGATTATTTATTATTTTGAACTGGTTTTATTTAATGCATACGTTATTAATATACATAGTACTTAACACCTGTCCAACCAGTTACTCAACCCACCATCCTGGATACTCCACTTTGGAATGTCTGCTCCAGAAAGCATTTTAACAGCTAGATGAGTTTAATAAAGTCTCACATGATTCCACAAATCCAGTATTCTGACATTTTATACAATACAATCCAGTAACACTAAATACACAGCTTTTACCCTTCTAATTTCTCATTTATTGTCTCATTTCAGAGTAAAATTTTACACTGGGAAGCAGTTGGCAACTCTCAGTGCCAAGGAACCTGGAAGAGGATCCGGCAACTGGAACACTGTTCCTGTCCCCTGGTGCATAGTTTTATTTTTACATAAAAGTTTAAAAGACCTTTAAAATGGCAACAGAAAGAATAGGAAAATTAACACCAATGCCAAGAAACCTTTATCTTTCTGCTGCATTTTCTGGAGCCTTAACAAATTTTAAACAAGTTGGAATCTTGGCAAAGCATTTCAGGAAATTCTCTCTGCCTTAATACAAAATGCAAAGACTGATCTCTGTATTAGAATGCTAGAAGCATCTTTCCATGTTTCCTTTTGTAATTAAAAAGCTAATGTTTCTAACCATAGTAGTTGCTTTTCCTGAAGTTCTCCATCTTTACTAGCCACAGCCCTGTCTACAGGCACTGCTCCTACTCAGTAGTGAGCCATCCAAATATTTTCAAGTCTGAGAATATTTACTGTTAACATTTAAGAGCAAGGGTGAATAAAAAGGAAGTTTTTGAGTGCTAAAACAAATTTCAGTTTAGGTCCTTTGTTCCTCTCCAGTATCATCTAGAGAATTTTTTACACAACAACTGCCTAAGTATTCTTCCTCTACACTGCAGTTTTCACATTCAGCCACCTTCATGAAGATGTATATTTAGTCGGTCTTGTTAAGAATTTCATGTCAATAAAACACAGTGTAACTTTTCTGGTAGATAAACCTAGACAAGACTTTGTGACTAAGGCCTTAGTAAGAGTAAAAAAATTACTTATTACTAGCTAAAAATGCTCATCTACAATGGTTGACATGGGAACCTGCAACATCTGAGTACTGGCAAGACTGCTATGCAGGTTGAGAAAATTTCCTATTAAGACAGGCAGCATTTCCATTCAACATAAAGACTCCCAGGAAGAAACCATAGCATCCCTTGGCAAGAATGAGAAAGTGATCTGCTTGAACTTCTGTCCACAATAAGTGTGTGTTGTGAAACAAACCTTTGAACTGTGTTTTGCCATTTTATCATAAAGAAAGCAGGCCTTAAAACAGAAAGCAGAGATTATTGTAATACTTTCTGAACACTTCAGAATTCAAGAATATGTTTGCCTTTTTAATGGGGAAAATTATCTCAGAGAGCTTTGTTTTTTATTATGACAAATTCAGACAGGTGCTTTTTCTTGTAAGGTTATTGGAAAATAAAAACCTTAGCCAAGAATAAAAGATATAGAAAACATCTGAATTCAAGGGATTTCACATTTAAAAGAAGGCTGTATTATGTTAGTTCAAGTCGCTAGATTCACACCAGTATGACAGTGGAAAGCATGAGTTTTCTGTGTCTCTGATCTGAATCCAAAGACACAGGCTAGTGCCATTATCCATCTGTTCCAGTGTCCCATGAGCAGGATAGGGGCAGTGGCCAGCAGAGACCTTGATAGTGACCCCCTTCAAAGTGTATCTTTGCTGTCACTGGCACTATAGACTTGTTATTGAGCCCCACTGTGGCCATGTGTCCCTCTCCTGCTGGTCTAGAAGAAGTCACTTGTCAAGATAAGGTAGGTGGCACAAGCTAACCAAGAAAAGCTAGTGTAGAAAAGCTAGATCAGATCCTCATGTAGGGAAAGGTCAAGAAGAGTTGGTTCCTGTAGTCCAAATCAGCTTTGTTTGATCTTGCTTAATGTTCTCCAGCGGTCTTTCAACATGACGCTTGTTCGGTTGTTGAAGTTACCATGGAGTAAAATTTTAGCCCAGTTACCCACTCCAAACTCCCTTACTCCCAATTTCAGCTCCAAATCTTCTTTGTGAGTCCATAGCTAGGGCAAGAACAGAGAAAAATACCAGATATGTGAACAGAGAAAGGTATTAATGCAAGAGCTTACAGCAAATATAAAACCAAGTTTTCAAACAGCTCTCTAGTATTACAGATATCAGAGAGGTTTTTTTTGAGCACCATATCTTTAAACTAGAGATAAATGATAGATTTGTAACTGAACCTGTATAGCTTTATGGGGGCTCCCAAAGGGGACCTATGTTAATAAAGCCTTGGGTTAATTGGAGTAACTGGATTGGAAGTAAAAAAAATGTTTGTAGAACATTACAAGAGCTGTAAGAATTGTAAATGGCCGAATCTGAAGGCCTAAAATTTGTATCTTGGTGGAATAAAAGAAAGGATGGTTTTCCAGAATATCTATAAAACCTTCTCCTGTAAGTAACAGATCACTTCCTACTATCAAATGGATAAATGTTGTTGGCTATAAAGCAGAAGGGAATAATAGAGAATCATGGCTCACCTTTACAACTGAAACCTTCAAAATTGTAAAGAACTAGGCAGAAAGGGAAATGCAGGTGCAAAGGAATAACCTCAATGTAAAACCAATTAATAGATCTGATAAGTGCAAGGTAAAGTGAATTACAGGGAACAAACATCACTTAACCCTGAAAATAATGTACCCAACAGAAATGTAAATCCTGTGGCTGCTGTCATTACATAAGTGCATACCCTCCTGCTTGTGCGCAGGGCAGGATGAGCAGCCCGAACACCCAGCCAGTATGACTCAGTGGCACAAGAACCCACATCGATGGAAAGAGGAAGAAAAAAAATTATTTCTTAATGACATGGAATCCTTCTGGGATATTTAAAAGATTCTGCTCTTGTAACCATCATCAGTTCAGTCTTGGGCCAGGTGACAATTTTAAGTGCTATTCTCCACAGTTCCACCCTTATGTTAAATTTGAACTTCTAAGAGTTGCAGCAGGGCTCAGACATGAAAGACAGGGTGGGGAATCTCTGAGTGGGAAGGAGCCTAGATAACATTCAGCCTCAAAACTGTATCAGATCAAAACTGTATCCTGGTTATTCTCCAAAGAGGGAAAACGTGGCATCTACACAAAGTGCAAGCTGAGGTGTGCAAAGACCAAACTTCACATCTCAAAGCTGGATTTATTCCAGCTTAATGTAAGTATCAAGGCCTCTTCAGTAAACTCTGATCACTGACAAACCTCACTAAGCAGTGAAAGAATTAAAAGTAATAATAGTTTGACTGTATTTCTAAACAGTTAGGAACATAAAACTTCTCTGAAGTAGTCTAGCCTTTATCAAAAATACTTCCTTTTTCCAATTCTTCCTGTTCCACAGATATTTTGCAACATTAGCAGTGAATAGGTTTTTTTTTTTTTACTATTATTAAAAGGCCAGAGATTCCACTGGAATCATGCAGTTCATCTCATTTCAGAGTATGCCAGAAAACTTTCCTAAATAAAATCTTTATTCAACTAACACAGTTATGCTTGACCTACAGCACCAGATAATTCAAATACTTTCATCAAAAGAGACAACCACAACCCTTGTTACTTGCAATGATTAATTACATTTGCTGTTAAAAGGGTTGTTTCTAGCTTGTTTTGATTTTTAATTGCTTACATTGCTCTTTTTTTAAAAATAAATTTCTTCTATTTATTGTATAAATGAGGGGCCTGCTTTACAGGTTAATCAGGGACTGACTCATTTTCTTTCCACTGAGGAACAGCACAGAGCAGTAACTTGCCCCCTGCCCCACTCACTGACAAGCTGTCTGTCCCCTCGGGGACAGAATTTATGTAGATTCCAGCTTTGCACTGTTACAAGACTGGTTAAAAGCCTGGACATAATGCAGCACTACGCTTGAGCTCACATCAGCACAGTGCCTGGTCCACAGCATCGTAACATCTGGCCAGCTCTGAACACCAGCAGAGTAAGCTTGAGTTTGCCAGACAGAATGGGAAGACAATCCCTCACATATCTAAAGATCTTGTTATTCCTTAGTCAGTCCTGCTGTAGTAACCTGTCTTCCTTTATGCATCATAGGACTCTGCTCTGAGTTTTCTCCTTCAGCTTTAAATGTATGGATTTTTTCCCATTCAAGTCTGACTAAATTCTGAAGGCTCAGATTTTCAGACACACTTTTTAATTTAAATAAAGTATCACCCAGATTTTGGACAACTCAAAGGACTTGACATATACTTACTGGATATAAAGTTGAGTACAAACAGTTCTAAATTCTGTGACACTTGTATCCCCTAATTTAGGAATGAGAAAAAGTATGCGTCTTTTCAATAGCACTGCAGATTGTTCTATGCAGCTAACCGAAAACACTGCAATGAAAGGCTGAAAATGGGCACTGAACCATTGCAATGAAATGCCATTTACAAAACAAGGGCAAACAATGCCAACATTGAATGAGGGACTACATGGAAAAGGAAGTTCTAGAAGTCAACAGCTCTGACATTCATTGCATTCTTTCATGCATGTGGACAATTTTATAACCCAGATGATTAAGCAGATGAGCAGATTTATTGTTTAAAAGGCCAATTATCATTGCTTTCCGTAAAACATTTATGAGGTTTCAGTGGTAGGGAGTAAGGCATAAATATTACAGAGGGAGCAAATGCCTACAACTTTTTTAAGCGTTGAAACACAGTTCTGAATCTTAAGTTTCATTTAAGTTATTTAAAAATTTTCAATGCCACTGTCAGATGCAGTTCTCTACAAATTTAGTCTTTATATTTCAATTAAGGTTGAATTCTAACATAATTAAGCAAACAACTCCTATTTTTTTCTAACAAGATGTGTGTGTAAGCCCTAGACCTAGACACACTCTTGTAGGTGACCCCATAACGGACTAGCTCAGCATAAAAATATGTGAATACAAAGCTTTCATTAGCTCCATGTCATTGTGGTCCAAATAATTTAATTCTTGATGTTGAAAACAAGCTTGATGGAAGTGTTCATGCTTACCAGCAACTGGCTAACAAGGTACCTATACAAGTATATGCTGGAATAAAGTAATTATGCCTTTAAAGGCAAAATGCAAATCCAGTAAGTGCTGCTATTTTTTTTTTTTTTAGGGCACTTTTTTTATCTGCAGCTTTTAAAGAGGTTGTCAGTGATTTAACTATTCCTGAGATCTGTGAGAAAGTGAAAAAATCTTTACAGGGGCTTAAACTTCAAGGATAGATGAGGTCTCATTAGGACTCCAACCAGTTTGAGGACAGCATGTAACTGAAGATTTAACCAGTACTTTCAACTTCTGTAAAAATGCTTAAAGAAATAGGAGTAAGTTCAACTCTCCTCTAGGAAAAAACCCATAAGCAGATTTGGTCTGAAAAATGAAATATCAAAACGAACACCAGAAAAATGAAACAGCTCACATCAAAATGGATGTATGATGATAACTTTCACTATTATCAAAACAGAAAGACTCCACATTGCTTCCTAAGAGATATTATGACAAGGAATCCAACAGTGGCAACTTACATTTATTTAATGTAAATTTCTTCAGTTATCAAGATAAAATGCTGAACACTTATGAAAGAAAATTTGCTATAAACAAAAATTAGCTTGAAAGACCCCAACATCAAATCAACTTCAAATTGCATGTGCTAAGGAATACACTTCTGCACTTCCCACCAATGGGAATTCTAGCATTAGTGAATACAGTAGGGTTATTTTAATGTAATTCAATGAAGTAGGCCTACCCATGAAGAGAGCACAAAGGACCATTTGAAAAACGTAGCGTTATAAGAAGACCCTACCATTTGGTTTATATAAACTAGAGTAGTTTCCGAAGTAAATATGTTTTTACACCACATAATGTAGTGAATTATAGAATTGTTAAATCTTTAACCTTCTAAGCTGGAAAACAAGTCATCTCTGATATTTGCCCAAAATTCTGACAGGCCCATGACATCGTGAATTCTTTAATCCAAACTGTAGAAAGAATTTTTTTTTTCACACTAAGCTTTGGTAATGGTGTATTTCAGCAAATAAAAGGCTTGGAAGCATTAGCAACGATATTTGAGACAGCAAAAATGTTTTATTTCCTGTCTTTAAAAAGAAAAGGACTCTAACAATTTCAGGATATGTAGCACTTGACTAATCTACAGAATCTTAAATATAAGCACTAGATTTAAAAATTAGATTAAATAAAGCTGAGAAAAAATATTCTGTGCAGTTGTGTGAAGATTCATTTTATCTCCATTTAGAAGAGAGAATAGGTACAAACCTGTCTTCTTCGGCTACATGCCAAAGAAACTTCATTTCTTCCCACATTTTTCACGTTGTCAAGACCTAGAAGACAGTAAATATAAATCCAGAACAATGAGGAGTCAACATCAAGGCAGCAGTTTTGCATTTTACCATTTACGTGTGGCAATAATGTACGCTATTTTGATATGCTTTGACGAATTGGGAAAATGTCAGTGTCTTTTTACATTTAAGTATACTTTTATATATGAATACAAATGAATCTTGCTATAGTCCAAGGGCTTAAAAATATAAGTTATTCAAAAACCCCACCGTATTTTCTATACAACAGAGCTCACAAAAGACTAACACTTAAGTAAAAATTGCTACATAATAAAACATTTCATTTTGGTAAAAATGTTTTTACTATACACACTACTCTCATTTTGCATAGAGAGAATGGGAAGTAACAACCAATCAGAGCTATGATTCTTTGTATACAAATTCCATCATTTCCAAGTACATGTATCAGGTTTTAACAGTGGGAAGCATTCCAGGCATCTTAAAGAGTCTGTTCTTCCTTGTACAACATGGCTACATGTAAGAATTTTATCATCATCTCTCTGTGGTAAGAGGGTGCTAATGGTCTTAAGGACTTACTTATAAATATTATATTATCTGTGTTGTTAGGTTTTTAAGAATTAATACCAGGAAAATGCTCAAACATCCTGACTGTGCATTTTACAGTACAATTTGATTTTCCAATCAGCTAACTTTTTTAGTTCCTTCCCAATCAAGTTATCTAGCACAGAATTCAGAGAGAAATGAATTTCAGTACTCTGGCAGCTTTCTTTTGCACAGAATACTGCAAGACTTGTAAACCAACCAAGCAAATCAGAAAATAGTGAATGATTTTGCAAAATTAATTGCTAGAGAACCTTAAGCCACTTCACAGCTTCCTAAAAAATGGCAACCACCAAACCTGCATTTGTGCAGAAACCACACACAGCTTGGAGCATTTTTATCCACCACAACCATTTCTGCATTAATCCAATCACATTGGATAGCAGTTAGAAGTAAGTGTTTGACGTGACTGTTTTGGAAGTGTAAAAACAAACTAATACTTACTCTGAAGAGCTCTGCTCTTTCTGCGTTTCTGTTCTGAATGTCTCCTGCAAAGAACAGAAATCTGAGGTAAAAATACAAAGAACTTGATGAAGTCTGTGACCAGAGCAACAACAACAAAATTTTTTACCTTACTGTGGTCTTTTTTACGTCTCCAGATAACTGACTTGCGATATACTGTTCTTCTTTCACCAATCTTAAAAAGACAAAAAAATTACCTCCTAGGCAGCAACTTGCCATTCCTCAATATTCAACAATATTTAAATGAAAGAAAATCCCAAGACTTCCCTACAGAAGATGTGGCATACAATCACTAACCACATCAATGCATTCACCCTCTTAACCTTGCCTCCCTATACCTGGAGGAGAAATACCGAGTCTGCTGAGTTGGAAGTGACCCACAAGGATCACTGAGTCCAGCTTTCAGCCCTGCACAGGCATCCCCAGGAATCACACCATGTGCCTGAGATCACCGTGCAAATGCTTCTTGAACTCTATCAGGTTTGGTGCTGTGCCCACTTCCTTGGGTAGCCTGTTCCCAAGACATTTAAGATGAAGATAAGAGGCATTTTGCACTTCTATTTTTTCATCAGGAATTATTTCCATTTTTTTTTAATGAGTCTTTCATCATATCTCTCAGATCTGTCAGGAGTTGCCCTTCTAAAAAAACAAATCAAAAAATCTTAAGAGTTGCCTTCCTCTACACTGTCGTCAGTCAATACATCAGTCAATTTTCTTAACTAAATGATGCAAAGTATTCCAACCACAAAAATGAAGAAATACACACTATCCCAGCAAAAGACTGCAACTTATTCTCCCTGAAAAACATGTGGTGATATCCCTAGAATATTAGCATTTTCTAAAATAATCATGTAATTGTTCTGAAGGTTTGCACTGTCAGAATCATTAAGCAACGTAACTATTTCCCTTCACATTAGTATCATTAAGGAGTCAGCTGTAAGGAAAACGTAAGACTGATTCCATTTCCTTATTCTTTTTCTTCTTTAGATGATCTGTAGTCTGAAATTAGAACTAAAAGTTCAATCAAGCAAAATCTTTTTTGTGCTTTTATTATAGACTGATATCTGTTTAAACTATGAATTGTGCAACCTCACAAATAATTAAACTGAATGACAAGCTATTTGATGCAAATGCCAAAAGTAACAATCACAGAAGAGCACAAATTAAAAAAAAAAAAAAAGAGAATGTGCTTGTAGCTAATTTTCTATTGGACAGCAGTTTGGAATTTAATGTCCCTCCTTCTACCTACTCTTTGGTCTACAAATTTCATGTCACTGGCCAAGCACATCCCTTAGCATATAATACTTAATACAAACCCTTGTTTTGTTTCCAAATCACTTCTGTCATTTTCATTGACTTCCACACATCTGTTTTGCAATGTTGCTGCTCCCAGTCCTTTAGATACCACATGTTTTGTGGCTTCCTATGAGAAATGGAATTGATATCTTAAAATTAAAGTCACGCAGTACCTAGATAGGAGTTTGCACTAAGATTAATATGTATACTTGTTATTAGAACTAGCAGTGCTTATTTGACAGATATTTCAGAGGTATTGACAGTAAACTAAGGAATTTCAAAACAACTTTAGCATGTTAAATTGAAATCCATAAAGATCTTTATCAACTAATAACTTGGAGAAATTTTAGTCACAGCTGCAATTGATTTTAATATGGACACAAAGAAATACAATGAATAGTTGCATAATGAGGGAACTTAAAAATGTGTGAAGTAAATTGCAGAGCTTAACTAAGACTGCATATGCTATCAAAGTACTCCAAAGTCTGGTTTTTATAACTAGGTTAGAAACTAAAACTGACAGGTGTCAAGTTAATCTAGTCCTGTAGCACATGGCAAGACAAAGCATACATGTATGTATGTATCAGAAGACACGTCTAAGCAGACCTTAGGCTTGTAATATAACCCTTTTTTACACTGGCAAAAAACACTTCTAACATCCTGCTAAAACTTTTAGCCACAAACTAAGATTATTTCTCCTTCACTGCCAAAGAAAGAAGCAGTAATTCATTACTCCTTATGAAATACCTAAAAGGGGCCTCCTACACTGAATAAAGACAGAGTAAACCTCTTAGCAGTGCCATAGTGGTAGGAAAAGGGTTAATGATTTTAAACTAAAAGAGGGTTGATTTGGACTAGATATGAGGAAGAATTTTGTTTTGCTTTGTTTATGATGAGAGTGGCAAAACAAGGAACAGGCTGCGCAGCAAGGTGGTTGATGCCTGATCCCTGAAAACCTTAAAGGCCAGGTTGAACGGGGCTCTAAACAACCTGATCTAATTGAAGATGTCCCTGCTTATTGCAAGGCGGTTGGACTAAACTACTTCCAAACAAAACAATTCTATGACTATACTTCTACATCTGGCACTAGAAGAAAAAGAAGAGAAATTAACAGTTAAAGCTAGAATGTTCTTCTGCAGAGAAGACAGGGTACATTGCTGGGAAACTTGTGTACTGCACAGAAGTGGAAATTCTTCACCAAGTTGTCTCTTCCATGTGCCAGAATAACTCTGTTCAAAGTAAGATTTGCAATGTGGGTGCAGACAGGACAAATGTGCAGGCAGTGGGGGTGCAGGCAGTGGGGGCCTTAGGCATGCTAGTATGTAGTTCTGGGCCTTCTCTGACACCTACAAGCCTCCACTTTCTCTTAAGACTCAAAGAAAGAGCCTTGAAAACTGACAGTCAAGTGAAACCATTGAAAGGTCTTCCCTGTATTATAATTTGAATGTATTGAATAACTTGTGCAGTCTCTCTGGTAAGAAAATGAAAAACACAGAGGAACTTCAGGATTGTTTATTTAAAATTTGCTTCTTATTACCTTTAGACCTTTGTGCTTTTGTAATTGAATAATTCAATATTCTTTTATATGAAGTAAACATAAAAGAAATTCTTTACAATCCTCCTGAAGATGAACTGAAGAAGGAATGTTGTTCTTGCCAATTTTAAACCACTTTTGAGCAAGACTGTTTGTAAGGAACATTTGTATTTACAGGAAAACAGCAATAATAGTTTTCCATCTCCTAACTCCTCTGACATTCCTAAAGCTTTTAGCCAAATTAACAGGTCTTGATTTTTTATTTTTAGTATGAAAAGTCATGTAGGCTTAAATAAAAAAAGCATTAAATATAAAGCTACATTTTTTAAGGAGTCCCATATCAGAACTACTTTTCTTAAACAGATCTTGTTTTAATTATGCTCCTTTCCTAACTATTTTTTCTAATGAAAACAGTTGTGAGAAAAACATTCATATAAGATATTTTAAAGGAGTCCCATTCCTACTAACTTTCTCCAAGACATATTAATCGAAACAAAAAGGTTCAATATAAGATGATCCAAAGAAAGGTAAAGTTTCCTTTTCATCTAATACAATAACTAAATATTGTCTAAACAACTCCCTTGAAAGGATAAATCTATTTAATTGTTTCAGGTAACCTTTTTCTAAAGTTTTTAAAATACTTTCAACATACCTGTATTAAGAAGTTAGTTTCATTTTCTTTCATGAAAAGTTCAATGTAAGACTTGATTTTACTTATCAAAAGGCTGTAACTGAAGCTTTGGAGAAGAGGAACATACGGATCCTTGGTTTTAATTACGGTTGCCAGCTTCACCCTTAAAGGCTAAGAAAATCACAGCTTTATACAACACAAATCCTGCAGTAAACTTGGTATCTATGCTAAACAGGAAATACAGAAAGCTAAACAAGATTATTATATAGTTTTCTGAATATGTCTATACAACTTCATGCTGCAGTGTGAAAGGGTTCTAGAGACAACTAGACATAATACCAGGTATTTATCTTACATGCTCTGTAAATGGTAACGTGTAACTGACCAGAAGTCCACATTTTCAATTCCTTTATGAATAACACTGAAAGCAGGGTTGTCAGTGGAGGGAGAAACACCCAGAGCAAGCCACCTCAAACAGATTGGCATTGAAAGCAGTGTACAGCGTTCAGGAAAAGGATAACTCATCAATATTGATAATTGGAAACTCACGTTTTGTCTAGCAATCCCTCTGAATTTCACAGAAGTCAATATAGCTGGAGAATTATCTTCTATGTATAAGCTGCATTTTTATTTATAAATTTTACTATTACCACAATCTACATTTTTCCAAACATCCAAATCCTCTGAATGGAAGTGTATCTGAAGAGTAAGTTAAACACAGGCTACTACTCTCACAGAACATGTGTCCTAATAAACTAGTTGAAGATACAGGCAGCATTTTTAACTTTTTTCTTTTTGCCTACAGTCCTTCTATTGTTCTTTTCTCCACTCCAGCAAATTCAAGTGTGTGCACTAACTTTAATATAAAAGAGATATTCACTCAAACTTGCAACTTTCTAAATGATGCAGTCAGCTTCAAACCAGGAGGTGGTCTGACACATATGTTGTCTTTTCCAGGCAGAGGCATAATAGGATTCAGCCTGTACTACCAAAGCTAATGAGTTTCCTTCCCTGGGATGCTTTGGTACATAGGATACTAATGAGAGGTGACAAACAGAGTCCACACAACAGAAATCAGCAAACTGGCTGTTAGTAGTCAGCACTATCAAACTCACAGAATTTTTACTGCCATCTCACTCCTCATATATGAAGTGGAAGAGGGGATGTAGAACAACTGCTGCTAAAAGCATTTTACTCCCACAAATCATCCAGTATTTCCTATCAATCTCCTAGCCACAAATTTCCTTTTGTATTTTAAAGTGACATAGGTGTGAAAGTGACTGCTAGACAATAATGAGATTGAAGTTATGCAGGTAGGATTTGCTAGCTTTGCAAACCGACTCCCCTCTTTTTCTCCTCTGAAAATCAACAGTTTTTAATGCAATTTAAGCAAGTTACTACCTTATCTGATTCAGAGTCTGTGAACAGCCTTTCAAGCACTTCAGCAGCTTCCTTGAAATACCTGTTTTCTATATGGACTGCTACAATCTACAAGAAATATAATTACAAGATATGATGAAATACTTTCCAACTGAGATTCAGAAAAAACAAAAGAATTCACAAATCTACAGTTTTCTAAGACTCCCAAAATTCAGATGATTATATATATAAGGGTTACCAACACTTACCTACTTCTAATAGTTAGTTCTGAAAGTAGTTTTGAAATTTATTTCAATTGATATCTTTTTCAGATTGGCAGCTTTTGCAACAAGTTTGGATTGGTAAAATAGGAACCATATGAGATAGAGAAAGGTCCCCTGTACAGATCTATTTACTCCGTACTAAAACTGAAAATTCAGTTCAGTCTGCTAATAGCCCAAGCTTTTTGTAAAAGGGGCTCTGTTTTAGAAGGATAGAATTTTTAAGGTTGGAAAAGACCTTTCAGATCATCAAGTCCAATCATCAACCTAGCATCCACTACTGCATTGACCATTAAACCATGTTTTCAAATGCCATATGCACGGTTTTTTTTCAAACACATCCAGGGATAGTGTCTCCACCACTACCCTGGGCAGTCTGTCCCTGTTCCCTGTTCCAATATTGTGCAACCCTTTGTGTGAAAAAGTTTTTCCCTGTACCCAATCTAAATCTCCCTTGGCACAACTTGAGGCCATTTCCTCTTGTCCTGTCACTAGTCACTTGGGAAAGAGACCAACCCCCATATGGCTAGAACCTCCTTTCAGGCAGTTGGAGAGAGTGATAAGGTCCCCCCTGAGCTTCCTTTTCTCCAGGCCAAACACTCCCAGCTCCCTCAGCTGCTCATTGTAAGGCTTGTGCTCCAGACCCCTCACCAGCTCCGTTGCCCTCCTCTGGACACTCCCCAGCAACCCAAAGTCTTTCTTGTCCTGAGGGCCCAGAACTGCACAGAGGATTCGAGGGGTGGCCTCACCAGTGCTGAGCACAGGGGACAACACTGCCCTGGTCCCAGTGGCCACACTGTTCTAGATACAAGCCAGAATGCCTTTGGGCTTCTTGGCCACCTGGGCACATGTTGGCTCTTGTTTAGCTGCTGTTGACCAACACAACCAAGCCCTTTCCTGCCAGGCAGCTTTCCAGCTACTCATTCCCAATGAGTAGGTAGCATCCTGAAGCATTATGAGTAAGTCACACAGACCTGAATTTGAATCAAACGACGAATATCTTCATGAAGTTTTTCCAGTTTAATTTCTTCTCTTTCAAGTAATGTCCAGTAAGATAGGGCAGACTCCAAAGGTGAAACTCTTTGATCGTTTTCAAACAGTAATTCTTAGTGGGAGGAAAAAAAACTAAGTACTTATAAAAATTAAAGGATAAAGTTAAATAGATTACATTATTTATATGCAGTAATATCTATTACACAATTTCAATTCCTTTTCCCTCAATTTTTAGGTTTAAGAAACCTGAAGTAACTGTCTTCTTTTCAGGGAGACTGGTACTTCCTACCCTTGCTAATAACATTACTGCTGCATTTTCAGGGGGCATTATGTCAGCTAATCATTGTTCACTTAAAATTCCACTAATGTATACTATTTTAAATAATTTGATGAACAATTTTAAATACTAGAATTTGATTCTCAAGCTAAACTTCATCAGGATGACATAATACCTGATGAGCAACATGGGAAATTTAATTGTATAAAAACAAGACTTTGTGGCATTACTAGGCTAGAAGACACTTTTTTCTTCCATGCTCATACTTCCAAGACTGCTTCTGAAGTCTTAAAATTCCAAAGAGTTTTATCAAACAGTGAAAAAAAAAAAAAAAAAAGTTAAAGTCTTCCAGAAACTCAAAAAAAAACATCTTGGCTAAACCAACAAGTTGCAAATGTAGCCAAGATATAGTAGTGAATAAGAGCCCCAAGGACTTGCTGCCCGCTGAAAGTCTCACAGTCTTTTGTAGGAAATGTGGGCAGTCATCCCTTTCATCCACGTTCTCGTTCCTGCTGTCTGTCCTACTTTAACCTCTGGAGTTAAATGTGCAGAAAAGAACACATATCCTGAGTTTTAAACTTGCAAGCATTGCTCACTAAGAGCTACTCTGTCCTTTCCAGTATATTTCTTCTGTTGAAACTATTCTGACAAAAAACCCCAGGTAATATAAGAAGTATATGGTCATTCAAACTACATGCAGCTAAATCAGTCAGAACAGTGTAACACCAGTCCTGCAGAAAGCTCAGTCATATGTGTAATAAAGATAGTAAAAAATGTGAAATTTATTCAATTTATTTATATATAGATATATCTATATATAAGAAAATATATAGGTATACACAATAAAAGCTATGTGAAAGCATATCTAATATACCTCTGTAGAAGTTCATGCAATTATTTTTAAACAAGTAAAAAAAGAACCTGAGTATTTACCAAGGCTTTTTCCTTGTGCAATTCTTATCAAAAGCTGGCAGATATATACTGTTTTTTTCTGATGTGGAGGTATTTGGGAGAGGCCATTAATAAGAGCTGGAAAAGAAAAGTTAAGTCAGTCTTGCTCCAGCACTGCCACAGTGTGGCTAGACATATACTAGACACTGTTATCAGATTTCACTAAATTTCTAATTCCTTAAGAAACCAATGAAGCACACTTAATAAGTATTCTTCCATGCTAAAACAACTTAAATAATATTTAAGAGCCTGACCAGAAGAAGAATATATCCTTTTTCTGAAGAAATAGCAGAATTCATCACAGGCTTATATTCATCCAATTTTTTTTTTTTTTTTTTTTTTTTTTGTAGGTAGGTTACTACAAAAGACAGCTGTCTACTCCAAAGAACACTTCCAAAGAATGCCCACAAACCATGAGCCACAGGCAGACTGGTAACACTTACATGCTGCTATAGCAACTTACATAACTAAAGCAGTAAAAGCAACATAGAAGGCTTACTCAGAAATGTAAATTTACAAGGAAATCCTCTTTGTAAGGCGGGAAGGTCACAAGGATTATTATATATTTTAAAATGAGAGCTATCATGAGTTTGTTCCCATCACACAGGATACCGAGAATTTCTTATGCTAATGTGCTGGATATAGTAATTCATCTTCACAGCATAATACAAAACCATTCAAAATGAAAAGTGAATCACAGAATAGTTGGGATTTGAAAAGGTGCCACTGGGTATCATCTGGAACCATTGCCTTCCTACCCTTCTGCACTTGCTTCAGTGTGAATTGACTTTCTTGTTGACAATCTTTATTTCTGTAGGATCTCCCTTGGACACATGCAAGAGTAATAGTTCTGTGTTTCTATGAAAAAAACACAACCGCTTCTCTATTACAATCTTATGACTGCGCTTAGCTTTTCCCAAAGACTTACAAGATGAAATTCATAATCGTAGAGCGCCAAACTCTTTCCTCCGTCGCAGAACAGAGTAGGAACAAGTTCAAAATTAGCTATTACTTCTTATTTCCATATGACCTTAAATTCTGTACAATTTAATTAATAGTTTCTACTAATACACTCAGTCTTCCCAGTTGTTTTCAGGAAATATTTTCAAACTGCTTTTGCATTGACAGTGTCCTTGCTTCCCACCTTCATGAAACTTCAGCACAATTCTCCTGCTGAGTTGCAGTCCAAAGGCCACACGTTGAGAAACAACAAAAATAATTTAATCTAGCACCCCCCTACTCAAAGTACTTTATTATCGTTAGATTTATTACCTCTTACCATATCCCAAATCAATCTACTCAGTAATCATTCTGCATGTCATATTGCCTGTTTATTTTCAATTATTAACGTTATTAATTTAACATTATTCCTGTTATATTCTATTATTTGCAGAAGTTTAAACAAGTCATACCACTAAGTTCACTTGCGTCAAGAACATATACACAGACAAAATATCCCCCAAGACTCTAACCTAGTATCCTTAGGAAAACTGCTTCTTACAGAAGGAAACATCATAAATCCATCAAATTTATCTGAGACTTAAACATTTACTTCTAGTTGTCAACCACTCTCAGTATAAAGTTTATTTCTCATTATAAATATATATTTTTCCATTCAAGATCCAGTCACCAGACTTCACCTCATCTCCGTGTGCCAGACTATAGTTCTCTCAAGTATTTCTAGCACTGCCGTATCGCTGCCGATACCGCCCGAGCCCTCCACAGGCCCCCCGGAGGCCGGGGACAGCCCGAGCCAGCAGCGGAGCGGCAGCCAGCGCTGCTGACCGCGCTGCCCGCGGCCTAAGAGCGCTTTGGCACCGCCGCCCTGCGGCTGCTGCCCCTCGGGCCCCGGCAGCGGCTGTGAGAGCCCCGACCCGCCGCCGCCCCTCACCCTGCGCAACGGCCCTCCACCGCCAGAACTCCGCCCCGCTCTGCTCCGCGAAGTGCCGGCACAGGCAGGAGCAGGCGAACTCCAGCATCCACTCCGCGGCCACGGCCTCCACGGCCAGCGGCGGGGCCGAACTGCCGGAGCCGCCGCTGCCGGAGCGGGAGCCGCCGCCGGCCGCCGCCGTTCCCGGCGCGGCCTCGGCCGCCATCGCCATCTTCAAAACGCGCGCCAAACGGCCGCCAGCCCGCACCTCCGCCTCGTCGAAGCCAATCAGAACGATCGCCCCGCCCTCCAGCGTCCTGCACCCAATCAGCATAGCTGTTCCGCCCGGCCTCGCCCTGCTCGCCGAGACTCAACCAATCAGCGCGGCCGTCCCTCACGGCCCGGGACGTTGTCACCGCGCGCTTGCTGTGGTCGGCAAATGCCGGTGGGTGGCGGAGCGGGCGATTGGGGAACGCTGTCCCGTATGGAGAGGCGGCTCTGGGAGCCGCCGTGTCCCACGCTTCCCGAGAGAGCAAAAGGCGAAACGTGGGTGTTTTCTTGCGTGTGTGTTCCGAAGGGGCTTCTCTAACCGCGTTTCCCTATGGGTTCTGGAGAGAGGAGGCTGCGGAAGGAAGGGAGGGTGGGAGGGAGGAAGGAAGGACGGACGGACCAGAGCCTGGAAAAACTGAAAAGTGTAAGCTTCGACTTGGCACCGAAGCCCAGGATGGAATGTGAAGAGGGACGGTATTAGGTGGAGTGTGTCCATCTGCGAAGGCAGTCGTTTGTACATGTTAAAATGTAAAACCCGCGGAGGAAGAAGGTAGTCTGCAAAGGGCTGAATTTAAGGCAAATGCTGAAGGGCAGAACAGTTTTCTTCTCAGAGATGTGATGGAGAATCAAGCTGTCAATTCTGATAGGTCTGGTGAAAGGCTTCAATTTGAGCTTTCTGTTACCCTCGGGATGAACAGTGTGGTATCAGAGAGCAGGAGTTACCAGCTGATGGGCCTTTACCTGCTTTGACTCCTGTGCTCACGCTAAATTGCACCCACAGCAATCTTGCTGTGGTATTAATACACTGAGGTCAAAGAGACAAGAAAACACATCAATTTAACTTAAACTAATCTTCTCTTTGGACAGCTGTATTAATAGAGTGCAAGACAGGTTTGCACTTTGAAAGAGATTGTGACAACTTCTTGCTGCGGATAATCTCAGGAATCAAAATTCTTAGACAAAAAAAATACCACAAAGACAAAATTCTACCAGGTAGACATAAAAATGAGATTATTATGCAGTAATGTTTAATTGAGCAGGCATTTTATGAGGTTTGTACTAGAAACTGATAGGAAGGTGGATCAGAGCTTGAAATTACCATGATGAACAACAGCAGGACCAGGTTGCTGAGTGAAAGCTCTTCTCATTACTAACAAAATCATCTCTGTTATCATCCCTGTGTTCAGCACAAATCTGAAACACAGCTCCTCACCAAGGCACTGTGAAGAAAATTAACTCTGGCCCAACCAAAACCAGCACAGCACCCAGCCTCAGTGTCTTTGAGGAGCCCATAATATGTGGACAAATGGATTTTAGGTACTGCCTATTTCTTCCCCTTGACAGTACAAGAAGCCTGAAGAAGTATTTTAGAAAGGATGCATAACTTGTAGGTATTTTGAGATCTGATTACTCTTGTGCTGGGTGAGCTTGCAGCAGCAAGAGTACCATGAGAAATGGTACTCTAGTGTGGCAGAAAACATGGTTTTATTCTTATGAATGAGGTGTAAATTCACAGTAGGTCAGTTTAATTCATAAACCAATTTTTTCTTTCTCTTACAGGTGTTTCTACCAGTTCTGTCTGTGATGGTGGCAATATTTTTCTTCCCAGTTTTAGCTCCTGTAGCGTGGTCTTCAAACCTGCAACATGTTTATGTATTTCTCTTTTTGCGTGGAAGTCTTATTGTTTATCTGCCTTTTATACATTTTAAATTGCACTTCGCATTTCTTGATAAAATTACTTGCTACTTAGAGCTCCTGCTAGAAATCTCTCCTGCTGATGGATCTAATGAGGGCAAATTTGAAGTGTTTAATCCCAGTATAACTAAGAGCCAACAGAGGATTTTGTTTAACTGAGACAAGTTACTTGTGATATATAGGTGTGCATACATGTGTGCATATGTATATATATAGATGAATGTGCATGTATTGTATACCTATATATGTATAAATATATATTTATAAAAGTATAGGCATTAGCATAGTTAGTATGTACATATTTTTGTCTCTGTGTATATACATACCTATACATAAATGTAAGTGTGTAGCAATTTAATAAGTTCAATCTCACTTAAACTTGTAAAATGTGTAAAATGCTCTTCCTTGATTCTGAAGACAGTTAAAATAAGAAATAAGAATAAATTACAACACATTTATCAGTATTATATAATAAATGAGTAATTACATACTTAGCTATTAGGTAAGTACTAAGTAATTAGTAAATTTAGCTGTTTTAGAACAACACAAATTCAGAATGAAATCTTACACAGCAATAAATAAGGCAATAAGATTGACTTACCCTCTTCATGACAGCAATAATATTAAAGATATGTGGATTACTTTACTAAATTATTTAAATCTTAGCATTAATGTTACTTTATTCTTTATTTTCTTTTTGGTGTTACTGGTAAGTAGGTGGCCCCTTTTCCCCCATTTTTTATTTTGTTAATGAAAGCAAGATACATTCTTTTTTTCTTTTGATAATTGGGCCATATTAAGTTCATGCAATATTTATTCTTAAAAGCAAGGAACCATTGCACAAGAAACTTCACATACTTAGGTGATTCATCTAATAATACATGCTGTTATTTTTATAACTGCAATAATTACATGCGTAAAGCAGTTTTTCAAATGTATCGATGAAAGCTCAGCTGTACAACCAGTAGATGGCCCCAGCCTAACATCTCCCTTACACAGCGGTGCTCTGGTTTGCTGGATTGTTGGAAAAGTTCTTGCTAGTATACTCAATGCATTGATGTATAAAAAATAGGGATCAGAATGATAGAGACTTTATTCATAGCTGCCCAAATTATAGGGTACCCCTCCATAAAGCTGGGAACAAACTAAACGTTACACCGAATGTTTAAGGAGATTTGACTTAGCATGAGTGAAAACAAGTACATGAAGAAAGTGCCTTTTGTCACAGGTGGCAATGCACACAGAATGAAAATTTGAAGTAAAATTTAGAACATTTAAAATGCTGTAGGGAGTAAAATCTGTGCAAATAAGAAGCTGAGCTGGAGATTGGATCCTGGTGAAAGCAAGACAAGAATCAGTCTGTAGTTTCGTTCAATATTGCTATTGGAAAAAATATTTCTCTTGCTATTTAAATCTAAAAAATCACAGGACTCCACAAAGTTTTCCAGCAGTAATATTTTAAGAATTGGATTCTACTGAGTAATAAAAGGAAGGAAGGATTTTACTGTTACCAAAACACCAACCAGGGATTTATAAATGCTGGTGGTGCCTGGGAGTGTCACAGATATTCAACTGATTTTTATCAAATAATTTATTTAAATCCATATTTTAATATGGGAATAAAAGTGAAATTTGTAAGCAACAAAAAAAAAAAATGTATGTGACAATAATATTGTGCTGTAGTCCAGATGGTTAGAAAAAGCAAGCATCGGGGGCTGTTGCTCAATTGCATGTGTAATTTCTTACATCAGCTTGAGCTTATTTATGCACTAATTCCATGAACTGTTGAGTACCTAGTGAATACGTACATCATGGTATGTTTGGGTAATTGGAGCATGTATCTGTTAAAGATACAAACTTTGAATTTAGAGATTTAGCAGTTTCAACATACGAGGAAACTAGAAAGTCCCAATAAAACATTATATGAAATAAAGTGCATTCATGTATCCATTCATGCCATGTTTTAGATGGAAACAAAGGAAGTATAGCCAAAGTTATTCACTGACTTTGGGTGGATGCCTTGGACCTGGTATTTCTTAGTAATTAATAACTTCAGATTGCCTATAGTCCTCTAGAATTAAGTTCCAATAATACTAGAAGAGGAAAGAAAGACAAGTTATCTCAGTCGGTTTGGTTTAGATGAAGAGCAGGTAGCCTAAAGCTCAATTTCTGACTGTGGATAGCTGCAATTCCTTTGTAATCCAAAGTCTATGAAATGTTAAATTACAACGATGAGATTTTAAAATTCCACAACCCAAGCTGGGAGGATTTAAAATAATGTACAGAAAATGAGGAAAAACAGAATTAATGACAGTTTAAAAAAATTATTTAAATTATTCCAATATGGGTTTGGCTTTTATAGAGAAAGAGAAGTTTGATTTTTTTTCTGTACTCAAATTTCTTAATCTGATAACTGTTCTGCAAGTGCTACCTTATTCACTAGATCAAATTACTCTTCTACAGCAAATGAGGGATTGGCTACCTCACATTTAGCGTCTCCTTCAACACAAACTTTTCACTTATTCCCAGATCTAAGTGAGATGGGGATCTTCTGGAAAAAACCCTCTCATTAAATGACCTGAAAAGGTACTCATACAGCTGAGATGAATTAACATTATAAAAGCAATCTCAGATATTCCTGATCTCCCGAATGAGTCAGTGGTGTTCTCTTACTGCAGCCTTTCTTTTGTGTGAGTTTTTTTGAATGTGAAATCACAAAGAAGCAAATACAGAATTAAATTGATAAAGATTTCTTATTGTTGCTAGATCATTCCAGATTTTCAAACACTAATTGAACAGAATTCAATATTTTAACTAATATTAACTACTGTAACCAAGGGCAATTCAATATTTTAATATTACAGCTTGTTTCAGTGACACTGGTAGGTCTCAGCTGCTTTCCTACTTGAATGTACCTCAGAAAATGCTGTATAGAAATAAGATTGTTTTAATTCTAGAATACATCAGAATATCTAGAATACATTAATAATTTTTTTTTTTACTTATTAGACTTAATAATTCTTTTAATTCATACTTCCATGTTGTAGAAGTTCAACCACACAACAAATAAAAATAAAATGTGTCAGTTTTTTTCAATACTGTACTGGTCCAGTTTGACATAACCTTGTAACCTCCCTAGCTGGTTTTTTGTTTGTTTGTTTGTTTCCTATCACAATATTTTGTGTATGTCTGCATTATCTTTCTTTTGTCCTTTGGCTCCTTAAAAACACAGCTTACAAAAAGAAATTATTATCAGTCCTGTTTGTAGGTATACATCATGCTAAGTATGATGCTATACATCACGTTTTTAGTTATACATCATGCTAACTCCATCTGTGTTACTGTTTTACCAAAAAAAAAAATCATTGGCAAAACCCAGTCACTGTATAGAAGAAATAAAAAAAACCCCCAAAAAACCCCTTGGAAAAATAATGGAACAGCTAATGGGAAACTAATCAATAAATAATTAAAAATGAATAGCAGAATTAATGCAAATTCATTTGTGTTTATGGAAAGTAGTCTCTATTGGCTCTGGCTGAGATAGAGTTCATTTTCTCGTGGCAGCCCTCACAGCGCTGTGCTGAGCTGCACAAACTTTAGCTTTTCTTTTTTTCCTTTGGTAGATGACCTTATCTCAAGCTACTTGTTCCCCATCTTATTTTCTCTGCCCTGTCATCCAGGGAGTGGCTTGATGGGCACCTGGCTTCCAGCCAAGGTCAGCCCACTATTTAATCCTATCAAACGATCTTCACATTATATTTTCTGTAATACTTGTTGCATAAAGGATGAAGAAAATTGCTATTTAGAGGTCTGTTGAAGCTGTAGACTGACAGTTTTACACTGCTATAAATAAGACTATTTTTTTTGTAATCTTAGAACAAAGTAAGTTGGGTTTTTATTCATCATGCAGGGCTACTAAAATGAGCCTTATTAGCAAGCCTTTGTGCTAGGCAGAATATTGGCTAGGGACTTTCTTTTGATGGCAGAAGAAGATGCTTTTCCTGGCAGCAAGTGGTAAATTCATGCATTGGTTGGGATGAGACCTCCCTACGTGCCGCTGTGTATGTGGTAATTCTTTATTGTGAGGATGTTAAGATTGTCCGGAGAGCCTGTGCATGTGGAAGTGTTAAGGCCAGGCTGAATGGGGCTGGGAGCAACCTGGCTTAGTGGAAGGTGTCCCTGTCCATGGCAGGGGTTTTGAACTAGGTGATTACTGAAGGTCCTGTCTATCCCAGGCCGTTCTGTGATTGCCAAGTGTTGGGCATCAGGTGCCCTCCATAGTAAAGTCCCACCAGGTACTTGGGGGTCGGGCAAGATCAAACTTGGAACTTTGAGGGGGCACTGCCAAGTGACTTGACAAACATTCCATAAATGTTCCACTGCAGTTGGTCAGGTAGTGTCTCCTGCTTGTGGCTTGTCTTAAGATTTACAATTCAAGGACTGTGCACAGGAGGATGTACTTGTCAGGTGCTTCATGTGTAATAATTTTGGACACAGCCAATGTTTAAATTGGCTGCTGGTGTCTTCCTTTTGGGATTGCCAGTTGTAGAGAGATCTTCACACCAGAGCATTTTTTGTGGTCTGGTTTCTTGTGACCTGGAATGATCACTTCATGTTGTGACTTTCAGTAGATTTAACTTGCCCTCTAAATCATCTTGTCACCAGAATTGCCTTGATGTTTAATTAACTTTTCTTTGATGCTTGCTTTAGTTCTCTTTGCCCAAATTGAAGCCCAGATTGACATTGTTTTCTGAAAGGTTTTCAAAGTATATCAGCAGGGAGATGTTATTTTTCTCTAGCATGTACATTCATGGAAAATCAGCATGAGACCTTAATTCCAGTTAAGAGAAGACTAAGCAGCTTGTAGTCTGAGGACGGCTCTGAACTAAAAATCACTTAATGCTGTCATGCTGAGCAACTTAAGTGCTATGAAAAACTGACATAATTTTTGTTATCTTTCTATGGTCTTCAGAATTCTTTTTTTTCCCTACTAAATGAGATTATTTTTTGTACTGTGTTCAGCATGAGGGGAAAATTAACTGAAAACAGTGTATGTTTGCAAATTCTCAAACACTTGTTTCTAAACCTCTCTATGAAAAACTAAACATTTTACCTAATTTTTAAGTAGTGTTGAAAAACTTGGCTAAGTGTCAACGACTCTTGTTTAGTTTGCACTATATTAAAATATCATGCTGACTATGTGTGTTGTTTTCACTGAGTTTTGTTTTTTTACTCACCAGTCTTTGCTCTTACATGTCAACTTTGTGTCTTAGTACTGCAGAAGCAGTCTTGCAAAAAAAGGGATGACTCGGAAAAGACACTTAGCAAAAATGGGAGACTGTAGGGTGTTCCACTGCACAGAAGAAGTAGATACAAAAATAATTTACTATTTTTCTATATGAATGGCATTTCACATAAAAGAGTTGTTTAGTTATAATTTTAATTTAGCAGAAAAAAAGTTTTTCCAAAGCATAATGTAGTCTAAACTAATATTTTATTCATGCTCTCTAATTATAGTTTAACACCTTACAGTCATGCCACAGCTATATTCTAAGGTGGAGGAAATACCTTCTTCAGAAGACATGAAAGAGCAGTGATATGCTGATACACATCATATACTGTTCTTGCTGAATTGCCTTACAATTTTTGAATGGATAATGAAACCCCCAGCTTTTTACAAATGGCTGTCTCAGGACTTGGGTTTTCATTCAGATCTTAATAAAAAGTGACTATCCTGATACCTGCTTTATCTGTAATTATTCTTGTGCCAGCTTTGCCTGTGAGCTCAAGTAGTCCCCTGTCCCAAGCAGAACTCATGTTAAAATTATAGACACTAATCAATCATATTTCCTCTGTGTTATTTTTGCTCTAGTAAGTCAAATTAGTCCACTGTCCTCTTGAATGTCAGGCACTTTGTTTTTTAAGCATTTCCATAACCTGCTTTCATAGTTGTTTTTGGTCACATGAATTTATTTGTGCTTTGTTTCAACCAGAATTGACCATAATACTTTATAATTCATCTCTCAAATGCCATTATGAATTTTCCTGCTAAGAATTGCTTTGTGCTGTGTTTTATCTCCTTGATAATTAACCTGTGACTGGTGATTGGTACAATCAGTTTTGTATCTGGCTAAGTGTTTAAGTTTCACATCTACTAAATCCTATTTTAGAGTAGAAATCCTTGTTATTAATCCTGGGTTCCAGAGTGGTGTTCCTACTCCTTCCTCCTGTGTGTTAATCTTTTGCATGTATGGAGTGCTTTGAAAATGATACCATAAAGGCACCAGATATGCCCACAGGTTTTCTTCATGTTTGTGTCTGATTTTTCCTGTTTCTTTTAATTAGGAAAATGTAGATATGGAAACACCTGGTGAAGAAACAACTGACAATCCAGGTAGCATTGTAGGCTACTTCTGTTCTAAATCTCCTTGACTATACCCTAGCCAAATGCTTTTTCTTAAGCAATTGAGATGGACTGAAGTATTGGGTATTTTTTAATCTATGAAAAAATCTGTGTTGCTCTTGACATTACAATCCATAGCCATAGATTTTAGGGCTGTACTACTTTAGAGCTCATAGGCATTCAGACAAAAAAGTCCCAAACCCCAGTGTTTTTCCAAAACATGTGCATGATAAAAAACTGTGGACAGGAGGGAATACCTGTCTTGTAGTGTATTTTGAATATATTGTTATTTGCAACAGTACTTAAAGAGTTTAATGTTGTGTGCCATAATTTCATCACGAGGAAGTGAAGCAAAAGGAAAAAAGGCTTTATTTTGTCGAATTCTATGAAGATACATTGGAAAGTAGGTTTTAGGCACAGTTTTTCTTAACAGCTAATTTCTTGCATGGAAACAAGATTTTTTTAATGGAAATACATGCACACAGTCAACTTTAAATTTCTTACCTTCATTCTGCCAGTAACTTTTCTTAAACATCTGTATCCTGAATCGTGCACATTCTATTAATTTTTCCTTTTTGGGATCCTTACTGTTTTCCAGTAAAAAATTACCTATCTAGCCTTGAAAGAATAATAATTAAAGAGACTTTATAATCTTACTCATGTGTTTTACAGTTCTCCTTAAAAATCAGCTGCATGTTTTTTCACTTCTACTGTGCACTGATTAACCCCTGCCTGCCTTGAAACTTCCCCTGAACTTCGAGATGGGTGATACACATCCTGTTTTCTGCCTCTTTGACTATCTCACTTTATCTTAAACTTGTTTTTTGACATTATTCTAATTTCTTTGCTTTCAACAGAACCTAGAAAATATGAGACAGATTCTTCAGTCCGCTCTTCATCTGTCTCAGAGAGAGATTCTTGCAAAAGGAGTAAAAGGTTTGCGTATGGTTAAGTGATAGTTTTTCTTTCTCAGTAGTGCTGTCACATGACTCAGTGCTTTCAAGGGGTTTTGGCCTGGTGGCGACTACAGATAAATAGTATGATTATTACTGTGGTAGTCTGAGAGTATAAAAACAAACACTGGAAGAGGCAAGCCATTCTTTTTACTAGCCATCAGATCTTACTTGAAAATGCAGTATTTATGGTCACTTATAAGGTGATGATGAGGGTTGTGGCTGATATCGTGTAACTTAAATTCATTTGTTCTGGAACTGAAGCCAGAATCTCCATATGAAAACCTTGGACTATTTAATCTGGAGAGATGAAAGTCTTTTTCTTAAAACCAAGGACAGTTTTGTTAGAGGGAGAGCCTGTATGGAAGTTTTAATGGATTTTTTTTTAACCACTCAAACACCAATTCTTATGCCTCCTTGGAATCAGTTCATGTTTCTGAGTGAAACTATCCTTAAACGAGAAAATTGTTAAATGAAAATCTAATTTATGTATTGCAACAGTATTGACAAAAGCGTGTCAGATCATGTAAACAGAGCACAGAGAATGCCTTCCCTTGCTAGATAGGTACACTTTGTTTCATCCTTGAAAGCAGACAGTTATGGAAGGAAAGGAATAACTGTTCTTATTTTTTAAATCAAATTTTAAAATAAGTTTAAAATGTTGTTTTTTCACAGAGTAGCTACATAATTCTAAATGAAACTCATTTGGTATGACTGAGAGAGAGACTGGACGAAAGGAGTAACTTATTAAGAAAATTTTTTGCATACTAGTGATACATTTTACCTTCCTAAGAAAAATCAAATATTGCTGTAACAAGGAAAATTGCATAATGTACTTTGAAATCAGATGAATTGTCCAATGATCTGAAAACTTACTTGATTCCAAAGCAAACAAAAAAAAATTTTTTACTTGTTTGAATGTTTGCAGACATAGATATGGAGTCTTCAGCAGTGATTCACTTTTCTCTTCTGATGATGATGAGGATTTTGAAATACAGAGGAAGAAGAGAAATTCAAAGAAGTTAATGAAATTAGAGAATAGGGGAGGGAGGAGTGTACCTGGGAGACTTTGCATATGCCTAACTATGAAGTGTTGCCATCTTCATCTTGTACCCTTTCTGAATTGGGGCAATATTTAATCTTACCTGTTGGTACTGACAACTGTAATTGGAGTCTCTAAAACTGGATTTTTAGATTTGACTTTTATTAAGAAATTTGATTTTTAGGTGGGAATGGGAGGAAATGTAGAGATACACATTTTGAAGTATTTTATTGATGTAAAACTTCACTGTGTTTGTGCTTTACTGTTGTTTTTTTAAAACGAAAACCACTATAAGAGAAAATGTTATAAGTAGGGGAAATAGATTTTGTTACTTAACAAATGCTCTAGACATATTAATTTAGTAACAGTCTAACAAATGAGTTTTCAGCCTGATGTCTTTCAGGCATGTATCTTCTGGCACACACAATCCAAAATCCTCAGGAAAGCCCAGGAGTCATGGGCAGCCTTTATAATATTAACACCCACTGAAATAAGTGTTTTCCTGGGCTTTAAGTTTTTGCAGGTAAAAGCTAAAACTATTTGAAAGATGTCAGTGTGTTTGGGAAGGGGAGGAATTCTTCCATCATGCTAATCAAGGTCAGTCCATGGTCTCCACATATGAAATAATTGTTCTAAGCTTGTATTCCTGTATGTGCTGTGTTGACTGGCTTGAATATTCCTAAGTACTGTTCTTGAAATAATTAACTCAGTTTAATGTCTGGAGTGACTATTTTCCTTTATGTACTCATAGCCATTAAATGTAAAATGTTGGAACTGATATTTACCTATTTAGGAAGTTCATGCTGATTTATAAGTTCTTCTCCATCCACTCACTATCATTAGAAAATCCTATGCCTCAATGGGAGATGTCAAGGGTACCATGAAAATGGGAGGAAGTCTGGCTGGTGTGGAGCAAATGCAAATAGATGGTTCAGTAAGTATTTATGATTCATTGTGGCAGTGAGACATTTGCAATATTTCTGAAAGCTTCAAATAGCTTCCCTTGGTTTGCAGTTTTCTCTCAAGCAATCCAGCTTCTCGTGGAACCTTATCAAGGCTGCTGCTTTCTTTAGCATATGTGTTCTGTTGACTTCATCTTTAGGTACGATTTGATGGCGTGGTGATCTTTCTGACCACATTTCATCTTTAAAAGAGATGGTCATTTTTCCTTTGCTTTATCCCGAAATCTTTGAGACATTGAAAATTGAACCTCCAAGGTAACAGACACTGTTTAAGACTCTAAGTTCTAATTTACCTATTTTCAGGAGAGTTCAGCTGGGGCATCAATATGTTTCATGCTTCAAAATTCTCAGCAGTGTTGATTTTTTCTTAACAGTAGTAAAACGTAATTTTAAAAAACTTGGTAGAATCCAGTATATGTGTAGGTCAAAAGATTTACTGTGTGGTGAGACCATCCTTTCAAACTGTCTTGCCTTTCAAAGGTGGAGTTTAGGATTTTTTCTTTAAAGCCCTATATGTAAGTGGACTTGATTAGTTTGTAAGCAGGAAGTCAAATGTTTGTTTAACGAAAGTCCCCTTGTCTCTGCCACCAACTTTTTTTTTTTTTAAGTTCTCAAGTATCAGTTTTTTAACTGATAGGATATGCGACTAGAAATTTGCAGTGTTTGTTGTGCTTGAGCTAAATAAGAACCTGTCCTCTTTTTACACAGCTAAGTGGCTTCTGTGTAACCAAAAAAATCAATGATTTAATTGTTAGCTTTATATATTCTTGGTCAACAAAACTCAGTCATGGCATATTGAACTAGGACCTAAAATTCTTTGCCTTCAATAACTTTAAAGTATTTCAAAATAGAAAGAAAATATTTCTGTGCTTTCGTCATTATTAATTGAAATTCTTTTTTGAAGCAGCAGTGTATTGGCTTTTCTAGTTGATGTAAATGCAGAAATGCAGAATATCTTTCCAGCTTTAGAATACTTCTTCCTTTATCATTAGCAAAGGGAAGCCAATTCCAGTAACTCAAAGCTTTTTAAAGGAGAATCAAATATTTTACTATAAAATCTTGCCTTATGTGTAAACAAGAATGAATATGGAGTGCATCATTGAAAAATGAACTGATGATTTATAAGTTGGCCTAGTCTTAGATACTTTGTTGAAAGTTTGTTCTTGTTTGGCTCCAACCACCCCTGCTGGATTGTCTGAAGTTTTGAAAGTGTCCTTTTGGGATGCTGCAAGCTTTTATTACATTTTTTATTTCTGCATAATCCTCTTTACTGATTTTGTTTGCTGCCTTGGAGAACTGTGTAGGAACACTTTTAACTTTTCCCATACTTCAGCTGTTATTGCTGTCTTATCCATGAGGTGTTTTGTTTAGGAGAGCAGAGTTGTGTGTTTTAAGGATGAGGTTTGTAATATGTGCTTTTCCATGATGTTTTTTTCTTACGTGAATTGTTTTAAGTTTGTTTTCTTTTAAATTGCAGAGGCTGTCTATTCTACAGTCCGCCGGGGACAGGAAAGACACTGCTTGCTCGTGCTCTTGCTAATGAATGCAGTCAAGGTCACACAAGAGTAACCTTTTTTATGAGAAAAGGTGCTGAGTGCCTGAGTAAATGGATAGGAGAATCTGAGCAACAGCTTCGTTTATTATTTGAGCAGGTAAGGTTGAAATGTGCCATGTGTTCTCTCAGAGTTAGAATTTAATTTCTGTGGTCTACAACATGTTTTGTCAGCTTCTTTCACTGAAATGGGATTGTCACTGTTTCCTTTTGCAGTGAAGTTTTAAGGGCTTGAAATCTTGAGATATATTGGGAAAAGTTAGTAAAGGAAATAAGAAAATCCTGCAAACCAGCATCACTACCACCACCCCCCTCTCCTCCAAAACAACAAACCCAACAACCTCCCAAAATGTCACAAAAAATATTTCAAGAAGGGGGGGTGGCTTAAGATCCTAGGGAAAGAAATGCAGGCTGAAAGCACGGTCATTTAAACTGGTAACAGAGGGTTGCTTCCAGAACCTGTAACTTAGCTAAGTCCTGTCTCTGTTCTTGTGGTTGCCAGGTAGATGTAAAAACTACAGGTGTGGTTTGGGTTGACATAGGCTACTCTCTTAGGTTACTTGTGCCACTTTGCTCTGTTAGCACAATTATAACAGAGTCTGAAAAATCTAGTTCGTGCCTTTCCAAGCATGCTATTTTTCATGCATTTTCTCTTTCAAATTGGGCTGTTTTCCTGATGTCAATACTCCTGTGTTTTCATTATAGGCCTACCAGATGCGACCTTCAATTATTTTCTTCGATGAGATTGATGCTCTGGCTCCTGTATGGTCCGATAAGCAAGACCAAATTCATAGGTAGGACATGTTTTGTATCTACATAGAAGCTGCTTGATCTTTATAAAAAAAAGATGGCAACTTATTTAACTTCAAGTGATGCATTCATTTTTCCTGAAAATTAGTAATTCCATGCAAATGAATCTCAGAGATTTTTAAACAGTAATTGAAAACAATTTGCTGAGCTTGATCTCAGCAAAAGGTCTGTGTTACCTTATCTGTATTTTATTATGACTTAAAATGAGTCTTTTGCTAAACAGCATCTCATTAGTAAAAACTTGTGCTCTTTGAGTGATCATTGGACAAGGTTATGTGTAACTGAATAAAATTTACTAACCCAGTGAATGGAAACATATTTTTCTGTTAGCTCTGTTGTGGCGCTTTTGGCGCTTATGGATGGCTTAGCCAGCAGAGATGGTTGTGGTAATAGGAGCCACCAACAGACTGGATTCTATAGATCCTGCTCTACAAAGACCTGGGCGCTTTGAATGAGAATTCCGCTTCAGTTTGCCAAACAAAGAGGTCAGAACTTCCACTCAATCTTACACTTATGTAGCAAAGTCCATCTTTATAACAAACCCTTGTAATGAGGCAGCATTGTGCAGCATTGCAAGTCTCCATCCATAGTGTAGAGCTTGGACAAAAGCTGTAGGGAGACAAAAAGGGTTTCTGGAGAAATTGTGTTGTACTGTGCAAGGCAGACTTGGCACTGAATATATGTGATCAGTGTGATTTCAACAAGTAGTTAATTGTCTAGTTAGTTTTGGTTTCTTTGTGACTGGTGAAGAACATGGGATGCTGATAGTAACTGAAATGTTTAAGAAAGAATGGGTATATTAATTAGTTCTAAACTACCACTATAGCATCTTGAAAGTAAAAGAAAGGGTGAGGGAATTCCTCCTTGGTAGCAAAAACTTTGATCAAGGCTGATGCTAGAGCAAATTAAGTATGTTGGGATCTTACTGCAAGTTATTGACAGGGACTTGGAAAAAGATGTGAAAGATACTGCACAGGTGCAGGGTTTGGGAAGCTTCTAGTTCAACAGCAATAGTTAAGCAGTATAAAAATGGGTTATTTAGCAACCAAAAAATATTGAAGAGGGGGAGATGCATGCAAAATGGGAGATCTCTTTTTGTCTTTTCTCTCTGGCTATCTGTGATATTTCTTGTCACTTCTTGGAAGAAGGGTAAAAAGGCTCATTGGATTGAAAGCTAGTTAAAGTGCACAAATATTTTCCTCTAGTTTTCATATGCTCTCAGTAACAGGTGCTGAGATAAGGTGCCATTAAAAAGATCAAATACATGATTCTCTGATGTGGTAGAGTTCTAGAAATCTGCCATAATTAATCTGTGTACCAAGAAATACTTCATGAAATTTTGCTAAATTTGAGCGTTTTCTTTGACAAAAAATTATCTGTTTGCAGATGATGATTTTACAATGATTTTTTCTTCAGAATCATTAGGTCTCACACTTGGGAAAACTCACTTTTATGGAAGATGTAAATGCCTTTTACTTTACTACTGCCCCAGCAAGAGTTTAATATAACAAGTTCAGAATTATTAAATTTCCTGCTTGAAGAAGTAGACAGGATTATTGAAGAATAACTGATCTTTAAAATACTAAAATGTTTAGAAGATAAGAAAAGTATTTATTTTGGTATGAGGGGTTTTGTGGGTTTGTGTTGTCATTGTTCTTTTAAGAGAAAACTTAGGGCAAACTGAAATGGAAACTGTTTTCAGGCAAGAAAAGAAATTTTGAAAATTCACACATGAGATTGGAACCCGAAGCCATCAGACAACTTACTTGAAGAGCTGGCTGAAGAATGTGCTGGTGATTTTGAAAACAGTGTGGGTTACTGCATGTGACTTGAGTCCTAGGGAGCCTGAGCTTGTACCAGGCAGTACTTGAGCTCTTGTACCTTGTGGCAGAGAGAGGCAGTGAGGAGGAACTTGGCATGGGAGCAAATTTAGGCTCTGCTTTCAGTTTTCTTTTTTTCTCTCAGAACATTGAATGGATTTGGGGCATCTTTCTCAGGAACAAAATTTTGACCATTAGACTACTGCCTAAGTACGGGGTATCAGGCTTTGAGCCACATAACAGAACTTTTCTGCAATGCAGTAACTCTTTAAGTTGTCTCTTACCTAGTAATTTTTGGTTGCATACAAAGTCCTTCAGTGTTGCACTTTAGAAGTACTGGCCTTGAATTCTGTTTTGTCTGAGATTGACATAACATTTGATTCTTGTTTTGTTTATTAGGATACTGTGGTGCTGATATTAAAGCCTTATGTGCCCAAACTGGTCTCTGTGCTCTGCGGCATCGCTATCCTCAGCTATATGAAAGTAGAGAGACTGCAGATAAACATGGATTCAGTTAAAATAAAAGCAAATGATTTTTCCATGGCCATGCAGAAGACTGTTCCAGCTTCACAGAGGGTTATGCCTTCCCCTGGACGAGCACTATCGGCTATTTCAAAGCCTCTGTTAGAAAACACACTGGAAAGGATTTTACAAACCTTGCAGAGTGTATTTTCCCATGCTGAGCTTGCACTAAAGAAAGACCAACAGCAAGGTATAAAAACTACATCCACTTGTTTAAAAATCTGCCAGAGCAAAAACCTGTGATCTGTGCAATCAGCATACACAGATGTACTCAGCTGTACTGGCAGCACAGTTTTATGCTTTGTATGTGCACAGTGCGGGGTGGGAGCTGTGAATGATTTGCAAAAGCAGTTGAGAACTATAGGTTCTCTACTGGAGCACCCTGTTTCTGACAGAAGCTAACATCACATTTATCACTTGCAGAGAGGAATCTAAGTTTTAAATTATTAGCACCTCTTTTCAAATAAATGCTTAAAGCAGGAAAAATGTTTTTCAGGTGTCTGGAAACTGCATAAGTTCTTCCTAACCATCTTTATTCTAAGGAGAAAAACTCACAAGTTTTTGTCAACAGAGATAATACCCGATGCAAATCATGGGACATAGGACAGCTTTATAGAGACTTGTTCATTCTCCTTTGATTTGTGGTAGAATGAACTCTTCAGAAAATAGCATTCAAATGATGAAATACAAGAGAAGTGTTTTCCAGCACCGATTTTGAAGGTGTATTAATGCAAGAGAGAGATGGACTATACAAACAAGTTAACAAGCCTCTCTTCTCTTTAAATTCTATTTTAGGAAATTATGTGATTGACAGTGATGAGGAATCAACGTCAATCTCTGAAGAGAAGCCAACTCATCAAACACCTGATTGCAAAAAGGCAGAATTCCACACTTTCAGCAGGTAAGTTTGTCCCTGTTAAGGGTCCATTTTTAAAACAGCTTAGTGTGTAAATTGTTCTGGTGTCAGGGATACTAGATGAGGGAGTGGAGAGAGTGTGTGTGGAGTGATCAATATTTGCCAGACATAGGTGTGAAGGTTCAACTGGTTACTTCTGTTTTAACTGAGTACACTGCCCTGACCCATCAAACTGAACTGTTGCGTGGGTATTTGGCTGGACAGTGCCACTGTGGGATTTAAAAGCTATTACTTAACCCAGCCAAAAGAGCAGCAGGCATGCTGGGGACTGGCAGGATTTCTAGCAGAGGCAGAGTAGCAGTTTATGAGGAAGTAGGCTTTGATAGTCTTCCTGTTCACGGACCAGTTTATCATTTTGTGGAACAAGGAGGGCATAGGAAAAACTTCAATGTCTGTTTTCCTATTCATCAGTAATTTTTAAACTTGTTTTCTTCTTATTACAGTAGAAATCCTCGTGACCAGCCAGCATCTTACAGGCCATGGTTCTTATTAATTGAAGAGCCAGGATCTGGGCAAGCTTCTGATTTGGCAGCTGCAGTAATACATTCCCTAGAAAAGTTTCCAATTTATACACTAGATGCACCAACTTTGTTTGCTAGCACATCACCAGATGAAACGTGTACAGGTAGCTTTTTTTCTTGTTAATCTCATAGGATTAGTGTATAAACTAGTGAAATAAGCAAAATTCATTGTCAATGTAAGTGGCCTGATTTAAATGTGCTGTTTTATTTACTTTTGTCTGAAAATCCAGCTTTCTGATGGAATGATACCACGTAAGGATTTTATACATAGCCATGTTTTTAATTTGAAATGTATCAGGGAGAATATTACTAGCAGCTCAGGAAGTTGGGAAGTGCTGCTGATAAACCCCTCTCTGTGGCAAGAAATCCTGTTGATCTCATGTGGAATTTAGAAAGTTGTTTTTTTGTTGCTTCTTAAGACCCTGTGCTGCCAGTAGATGGCTCTGCATCGACCTGACAGTGTTTCAATGCACACATTCTGTAGCCTCTTTTTTAATTATATTTGTAGGACAGCCAAGGTTTTGAGGAAAAGAATTTTTTTTATTTGTTTGGATTTTTTTTACATATTCATATAGAGATTTTACTGCTGCAGTACCTGCAGCAAAAGTGTTAAAATTCATTAAATACTTATATTTGTATGGTGTTGAGTCTTCATAAACTAGGACAAGGAAATACAAGCAGTTTAGTGCTGTTTTCCTTTTTATTTTAAGGCAGTAAATCCACTTTGTTTTTTGGCATCACTGTATTAAAATATTTTGATCTCTAGTAGCAGGATTTGAGAGCTGTACAAGTTTGGACATTATGTGACTGGCTACTCATTGGTCACATAGGAGGAGCAAGTCCTATGCAGATTGTTAATCTGTAATGATGCACAGAGAAGTTTGTTGTGTGAAAGGACTGTTCTACTTCCGTCATGCATGTTGTCTTCTGTGATTGAGGTGCCATCTGTAGACAGTGGCTTGTGGTTTTCCAAAGCCCACCTTTGGTAACAAGAGGCAGTGAGTGATTTAGCTCTTCAGACAGTCTGACCGGTCACCTCTTATGAAATGTGCATGAAGTTGTGAATTATAGCCAGGCATCTTGTGCTGTGTTAGCCCCCAACTTTTCACATAGGCCTTGGTTTGTTCAGACTGTGCTCCAGTCTGAATTGGGTGTGTGTCCCTTCCAAACTGAAAACAGCTTAGCTGCAGTTGCGTAGGGATTTCTCCAGGCAAATACACCTTGCTGAAGAGTTAGCTTTGGGTGTTTTTCAGGCACACCACTACATTGGCTGAGTTCTTAGGCTCTTTAGGAGTTATATTATACCTAAGCAGTTTTGAAATCAGGCAGAGATTCTGGTCTGTTTCTGTCTGCATAGAAATGTCTATATTTGAATCAAAGTGAAAATTTTACCTGATTATTAAGGAGTCATTTATTGATTTGTCTTGATGTCTTGCCTTTATACTTCTTTATTTCATAAAGTAGTTTGACTGATATGTAGTTATTTAGTAGTCTGTCCTATATGATGTAGTTTTCTTATCCAAGCTTTTATTTTACCAGTTGATGCAAGAAGCGCAAAGATCAGCACCGAGTATCATATATGTCCCAGAAATCCCTTCATGGTGGGAGACTGTTGGACCTACACTGAGATCTGTTTTTACAACACTACTGCAAAGCATCCCAAGGTTTACTCCAGTTTTACTCCTTGCAACATCTAATGTACAACTGGGAGATCTCCCAGAAGAGGTATTTCAGTTGATACTTTTCTTCCTTTGTTACTCAATTTCTTGTTAATTTATAACTCCCTGAAGCATTAGAGTTATGTGCCACTCTTAAGCAAATTCATAGTTGTTACTCAGGCCTCCAAACCGAGTTCCTTAAAACTTGCTTAGACAAAACAGTGCTGAAAGCAATTGCCTAAAGTGTTTCCTGGGTAGAAATTGACTTTGACCCAACTTTTCCTTCCTTCTCACACACTCAAGCTTATTAGACAGATGTATGGACTTGCTTAAAGATGGTTAGGTGTGTCCTTTGTGTGGTACTTGAAAGGTAGCTAGGGAAAAAAGACTGTTTTTTGAAAACATTTTCACTGAAAAGTTAGAAGTATTTTTGCTGAAAAAATACAGACACCACACTCTTATCAATGGAATGTAATTTCAAATTTAAAATATTTTTTATAAAATTTAATTACTTCCTTCATCTGGGTGAAAACTCAACAAATTAGAAAGATAAGTTCCAGTTTCTGTTTAAACAACTTGGAAATAAATTTTTAGGTGTATTCTTTAACAAAATTCTTCCAAGAGGACATACTGAGCTTTGTAGGCTTGTGAGACCGCGCATTAAAGGGAGGTGTTCAAAATGTGAATCTGTTGCTTTGATTGTAACAGAAATTTTCATATGTTAATAAGTACCTACTAAAATAAGGATTGAAATCCCTTCCATACTTTTTGGTAGTAGAAGTAGAAATACACTAGGAATACAACTTGGAAGTATTCAAATTGAGATACTTCATTTAAATTAGAGAAAGTCCAAAGACCTTACTAAAATGCCAGCACTTGTCCTCTGAGTCTTGCCATTTTCCTTCGTAGATGCCTTAAAGATTCAAGCCAAAGGACAGCAAGACATGTAAATGCAAAATAACCATTTATTTTGGGGTTGGTGAATCCCTTTCTCAGTTGTTGATCATACAGTTTCTTCCTGGAGCTTAAAATCTAGAAGGCAATCCTTAGAGAAGGCATTTTAAATTACCATGCTATAAAAACCTATTCTTTTAAGGCCACAAATATTACTTTTCATCGATAGTGTTATCCAGATAAGTATTCAGTTTAATTCAGAGAGGTACTCATCTTATTTGGAACAGAATATAAGAAATTTGCATGGCCTTGTATAACTGAAGTATATTTTCTCTTCATGCTTTAGGTAAAAGAATTGTTTAATAACGAATATAAAGAAGTATTCAGAATCCCACTCCTACCTGTGCTGAAAGAAGACATTTTTTTGAGGACTTAGTTATGAAGCAAGCAGCTCAACCTCCTGCATTAAAAAACAACACAAGTGAGGAGGATATTCTAAATGTAAAACTTTGCTAACTCTAGGTTAACAGCTAATATAGTATTTGCTTTGGTGATAATTTTCTATCAGTCATTTTTCATGTGCTTGTATATGAATACTGGAGCCCCTCGGTTTCAGCCCGGACGGTGTGCCAGAGGCTTCCCCGGGAACCAGGTGTGACGACTTTGATGAGAGAGACCACTTGATCGGTTGTCCTGAAAAACAAGTTTAATGCAGTAATAAAACAACAAACTGAACTGCGTACACCGTATAGGAACGAACCAGAAAAAGCCCCGGTCCGGGGTCTACAGGGGTATATAGAAATTCCAGGGAGAGGAGGGGATAAGGCGGGGTTTGAACAATGGATCAAATAGGAACGGGTGATTTGAAATATTGCAGTTACAGTGGTATAAACTATCCAATGGGAGTACAGAGAATGTGGAACTTTCAGTAACCATTTTTAATTGACAGAAGTGGAGAACCCTGGGTAATAGATTCTGCCTGATTCATATAGGGTTCTCCCATGGCTTCAGATTGAAGCTTCCTTCATTGTTTAAACTGACCCCAACAGAATACCATCAATTAACTACAATTTTCTGATTCAATTAAGCTTGCCAGCCTTTGGAAGTGCTGCCTCTAGCACCACCACTCAAGCCTCGAAAGCTGACAGAGGAAGAAATAAGGAAGGTGGAAGAGCAGGAATTGGATACGTTGCATGAACTTAGGATTTACTTAAGAGATGTGGCTCAAAGACTTATCATTGACAAATGTTTCAAAGCATTTACAAAGCCCATTGACCGAGAGGAGGTTAGTACTGACTAATAAAACAATTATAACTCTGTGTATTCATAATTCCTCTGTGTTTATGTTTCTTGGTGTTTCTGTGCTCTTTCTAATAAGATTTATAATCTTCGGTGTTAGGATTGTGCTGTTCTGATTTTCCAAGAAGAAGGAAGTGAATTTTGCTCTTTCTTGACTCATTGAGGCTCTCAAATGTTTATTATTTGAATATTCACTGAAAGCCTATGTTCTTTCTAAAAGGTCTTTAAAACTTTAGAATATTTCAGTTAGAATTGATCTACAAGGATGATCTAGTCCAAGTGCCAGTTGCATCAAATGCCAAGACAATTTGCCCATGGAAAGGTTTGGATAGATAGGTGTATTACAGCACTAAAAAGCAGAGAGATAACTTTATATTTATAAAAAGTACCTAATAAGGCTGTTTTAATAAAGTCTGCTCTTTGATTAACTATCAGTAATTTCTGTGAGGAGTAGAAGCAGCACTTGGTCAAATAAATTTTCAGATGCTATTCTCAGTTTCATCTGTGGCTTTTTTCAATACATAACCAACCATAAAGGCTACATGTTCTTTTCTTGCTCCCATACACTTCCCATTGAATTTATTGAATGAGTCTAAACCAGGGGCATGTACTTCTAAGTCAGTTGTAGTTTTAAGATAGCTTTGCATTTCAGCAAAGTCCCATTCCCCTAAGCATCCACTCACTTGTCTTTTCCTTTCCTTGTAATTTCCAAGATGTGGTTAACCTGTAAACACATCAATCTTCTCATCTAAAGTAGTCATTAGGCTCCTTTTAAGCTCTGAGTAAAGGAATCGACATCTCTGTGTCCAGTTATCTTATTCTAAGTAGATGCTTAGGACAGGTGCTTCAGGGGTGCAAATCCTGCAGATTTTTTCTTGCTACCAACAGCAAAGAGAATCCAAGGTGACATTACTGAGAAAGATTTCTCTGCTGCGGTTTTCTGAAAGGAAGTAAAATGAATCCCACCAGTTCCCTCCTCTGCCCCACATACGCTTCTGACCACCCTGCTTCTTTTTTCCTTCTTCTCTTGGTCTTTCTCTTCAGAGACACCTTTTCAATTTTCAAGAAGCTAAACTGGTTATTTTCTGCATCTTTGAGGGTGTTATCAATATTTGGGGCTCTCAAGAATTCCTTTATTTGACTTCATGAAAATGATTAATTTTTGTAGCTTAATTCTTTGAGCATGCATGTTTAATTTGTAGTCACACAGTTACAAGGACGCTATCAAATGGCCCATGGACCTCTCAACAGTTGTCTCCAAGATTGACAAGCACCAGTACCTAACTGCTAAAGATTTTCTAAAGGACATTGATCTAATCCGTAGCAATGCTTTGAAGTACAACCCAAATCAAGGGCCTGCAGGTAAGGGTGTATTTTTTTATCCCTAATTTGGAAAAATTTCAGATGTATAAATTGATAGATTTTTTCTGTGGAAATTTAATAATTAGTAATTTAATAATTAAAAATTTAATTATTTAGTAATCCCACCGTGGATATGGGATCAGATAATTCCAAACCACCCCATAAGATAATTTTAAACAACCCCAGAGAGCAATTCTTGCCAGGTTGTAAATGTTTTAGCATTAGATATATTGTTTGGTTATGGAATTATGATAGATGTGTTGATTAGTAACTAGTACTTTTTCTTAAATAATTATCTTTTCTGTGTTTATGCTGAAAATACTGACTGAGATAACCTTTCAGAACCTGCTTATGAAAAAAGAAAAATCACTCTAAGTAACCAAAATAAAGAGTTTCCTTGACTGGTAAAAAATGCTCAGTTCTGACTGTAAAATTTCAGCTCATCTCCTGTGGCACAAAGCTTGTTCTTTGAGTGATACTGCCTATTCCATAGTGAGGTGTGAAATGGATGAAGGTTTTGAGCAACTCTGCCAAAAAATTAAAGAATCTCGTAAGGAAAGAGGTACGTTTTTTGATGCTGAGGATTTTAAGACTTGTCTCATGCTTTGTAACCAGCCACACAGGACACAATTCCGTGCTCTGCAGGTGTAAGAAAGCAGACCCAAAGTGTAATGAAAAATGGAAGACACCTGCAGCACCCGTGGACACCAGTACCTCCTGCTCTAATGGCATGTTGCACTTTATTCAGACTTCCTTGGAGAAGGTGCTAGTCACTATTACCTTCTCTGTTCCTTTGGCCTAAAAGCAGGTTCCTGTGATGCTTAGTTTTTCATGCCAGAGGCATTGAATTTTTCATTATGCTGCTTCAAATTGTGGGATAAATCCTGAGGTCTTTCATTCAGCGAATCTGCACCTACATCTTGAAGTCCAAAACATTGTCTGTGGCTGTTTTGAATATTCAGCTAGTTTTCAGTTACATGAAACAGTATATATCTAATAGGAAACTCATCTTATTACCTTGCAACCTTTTCTCTAGACACATGTAGGGAGATGGTATTAGCTCCTGTGGTTATTTTCCTTGCAAGATGCTGATGCTGCGTTTTGAAGAAAGAACTGCTCTCTCTGGGAATGTTTTGCATTAATTTTTTTTTTTTTTTGTATCTCTTTGTAGATAAGTCAAAAAGAAAATGCAAAATGAAGAATGACTCTTCTTCAAGTATCACAGTAGAGAGGGAGAATTTTGAGTTTGCAAACCTCCCCAGACAGTCCTGTGGGAGAACATGAAAATGTACTTCAAGGACAACAGAAAAATGGGACAGAAAATGAAAATGAGAGTGGGACCCTTGTGGCTGAATCCCCTACTGAAGAAAAGAGTATCATGCTTCCTGAATGTTCAAACCTAAGAGAGGAGAGTGAAATGCTGGAATTCCAAATCACCGGAACTTCTGAAGATGCAGGTTTAAATGGTAAGTGAAAGATCAGACAGATAATTTAACTCCTTTTGTTCTTGAGGAGGGTTACACTATTTATTAGGTTTTAGCTTTTTTGAATTTCATTCTGTTACTTCTTTTGTGTCTCTCTCAAATCAACACACAATGTTCCTTGGATAATGATGCTGCTCCTCTGGTTGTGCTGGCTAGAGTCATGATTTTCTGCAGTGACTGGGTTTCTTTTTGATTCTGCAGTTTGTTTTTCAAATGGTACCGAATTGTACAAGTATCTTCCCAGTAATAAGAGCAGCCTAAGTGTAAACTGTACTGCTGTACTTAAAGCAGTGTGGACCCAGAGACCCCTGTGGAATAGAATTATGGCCTAACGTTTGAAATGTAAGATGTGTAGATATGTTTCCTAACCTAAAATACTTTTTTTTATGCCATATTTGGTTTCTTTAACTTCAAGTTTAAATGTGCAGTGCTGTATTGGCAGCATGAATATTTTTTCTTTGTTTTACCCTGCCTTTTTCCTCTAGCACTTTTTTTTCATGTCCCAGTTCCTAGTTTTTATGTAGCAGCACTAGAAAGATAGAAGTGAAGCATTTTTAAGTAAAAAATTTGGTAACAGTGCTATCTCTTATTGCAGAGAGCTACTGTTTTCCAGGTACAGGATACTTCACTGATACTGTATTTCAGATAAATCGAAATCCTGATTTAAAAATATGTGTAATTCCAGATTCACAAGTACATCATACAACTTGTGTAGGACATTCTCAACTGGATGAGCAACTGCAAGTATGTGATGGGACAGCAAAGAAACTTCACACACGGGGAGTATCTGTGGATTACTCTGAGCTCAGAGTAGGTCAAATTTCAATTCTGTTGATACTGAAGTAGGATGTTTTCTTGCTTCCTGTATGGTTGTCAGTTGAGTCACTTGTTAACCAGTGCCAATTCAAACAATTCATGAAGACATATATGGCTTGTGAAATAATTCAGCCTGTAATGACTGTTGTTTCCACAGCTGGGTGTAGATGGCTGCTCTTGCTTTTGGTAAAATGAATTTTAGGACACTGTTCTCTTCCTAATTTTCAATGTAAAAGAGCTTGTTAAATTTTAAGATATCTCACTGACAGCTTGCTACTACTATTGGTAAGCAGTTTTATGGTAGACTGGGGAGATGGCTATTTTGGTTTGCTCTTTGAATGTTTTCATTAATTAGGAGCCAGAAAAGGACCTTGGTTTTTCGCAGTGATGACTTTAAACCTGAAATTAGAAAGGGCCAAAAGATAATCCTGGATAAAAATACTAATATCTGCTTTTCTCAAATGCTTTCAAAATTCAGTGCTAGAATTTTGCATCCATACAATTACAGTGTTACATGGTTTTTCCAGTCCCCTGTAGGATAGAACTTGTTATCCTAGGATATAGCTGGGGAAAGGATCAAACATGGGGAAGGGGAAGCTGCAGGGGGAAAAGAGGTCTCTTTGCATGAACTGGAGAGCATAGAAGAATGACCTGCCCTTCAGGGGATATAGCCACTAGTAAAATTCAGGAAGTTGCTAGGTTGAAGTCCTGGAGGTTGGTCAAAGAAGAGGAAGCTGCTGTTTACCTGCTGTGATGAGAAAGGGAGTGTTCCTTGGTTGTTTCCCTCGTGTGGGGAGAAAATCCCCTTTGGTTAAAGGGCTCACCAGCACAATTTCTATAATTTTTAAGTGTTGATCTGAACTGTAGAGGTTAAATTAACTTTCTAAGATAGATTCCTAAGGAAGCAAATTTCAGGGGGTTATGGTGTTCATGTCTGCTTGTACATTTAAAGAAGCTACATAGGTTTTTCTAGAATCAGGATGCTAATGGCATGTGTAATCTGAAGTTATTGCCTACTGCCTGGAGAAGCAGTAGTGTTGAGCACTTACAGATGTTTCTGCTCATATGTATTTCAGCTGTGAGAGGAGAGAGCTATAATCAGGAAACGTGTCTTTTAGACTTGTTTCCTTAACATGGGTGTCACTGGAACTCACTGCTAGTAGTAGTGAGCCCCTCCAAAATGGAACTGCTTGGTTTTGCATGGGGTTTTTTGTTTGGTTGAGTTTGTTTGTTTCTTGGGGCTTTCTTTTGGATGTGTGTTCACTCATTTGCTCAATATTAGGCATAGAACTCAAATCTTGCAGTAGCTGATCTAAGGGAGGCTGAGTCTGATGGCAAGCAATTGTGAGGCAGTAATATTTTTGTTTGTTGTGACTGCTCTGTTCATCTACATCTGTACAGCCTTCCACAACACACAGCTACTGAACATCTGCTAGCTTGGGTAGTGTTGCTTTCCCCAGATCAACACATTCACATCTTTGGTAACACAAGGAACTGTGTGAGAGATTGGTAATTTCCTACAGACTCCTCTGTTAGTTCATCCACTCTTGAGTTGAAAGGTCAGAGCTGACTGATGTTAGTCACAGTACAGATTCAGCTAACGGGTAGAGGTGAGCACATAAGGGTGCTTCTGTTTCCATCTAGCAGAGCTCTGTCTGGAAGATCTGTAGGCTTGTTTCTGAAAACACATTTTCCAGGGCCCTGTATTGCATTTCTAATGAACTGTAGCCATGAATTCCCTGAGGCAGTTACTCTGTGACAAGTGGATCATGTCATTCCCCACTGTTCTAGAAGCAGTTGATTGGCAGTTATGATCTGATGTCATATAGTAATGAGTAAGAAAATACTGTCTGAAATGTAAACCTGTTCTCTTATGTGTGGAATATTAATTTGCTTCCTCTGCTTAAATCTTTTGAGGTATTTAATCAGTTTTCTGAAGCACCCCTTCTGTTTAACGATATAAGAAAATAGGATGTATCTTGTGCTATTCTGAATTGTAGTTTGCATTTTTTTTTGCTTCAGCAAGTGCTGGATTTGGCCATTGTGGCAACTGAGAATTTCAGTATATCTCACTTAGAAAGACTGTATGCTCTTCTTAGCCAGTGCATTTACCGACATCGAGAGGATGATGACAAAACTGAATTAGTGAAGGTTATTTTTTTTGTCTTGTAGCCCTTTCTGTCACGTGCTATTATACATGTGTGTGCATGTTATATATATGTATGTGTGCACTGTGAACATCACACTTATTTGGCATTACTCTTTACAGCTCAGTTGTCTGTTTCACAAGGCTTTAATTTCAGTCTGGAAGACATTATCCATATTGCAAAACCATTGTCGTATGTAGCATAATTGTTGGCTGTTTCAGCAGGGAAAGTCTTGAAGACAATGGTTCCACCCACTCAGGCCTCTCAAACCAGTTAACCTCAGTCTGTCAATAGTCTTCTCCAGAAGCCTTTCTGGGGCGGGAGGCTGTGAAAGGAGGGTGCATTTCTCAGTGTGTCACTTCCTCTGTCTCCCCTTGCAGACAGGCACACATGGTAATGCTTGTATAGTAGTAATTCCATTCTTGAAAAGAAATAAAGTATGAAACATAACAAGAACTTGAGACTTTTTTCTAGTCTCACCAGACTGTCTTTTTAACTAACATGCCCCAAGCATCTTCAGTTTGACAAATGGGGAGTTTCCTGCCTATGACAGTTTGCTAATGAGTCAAATTCTCTAATCTTTGCCTCTAAGAAAGAATTTCTGAGTTGTCAGAACTAGGCAGAAATCTTCCACAGGCACCCATGGTCCCAGTTGGGTATTTCCAGTATTGAGTTCATTAAGATAGTTTGGATATTCAGTCTTCAGCTTCAAGGCCCTTAAATCCATTTGTCTTTCAGATGCTTGTGCCTGAGAACAGATAAAATTATTTGTGCCTCTCAGTCTGCCTTAAAATATGAGCAAGCCTGTTCTCTGGCCCTGGGCATCTCAATCTCTTCTTCCACAGCTGATAAAGAGTTAGAAAAGACTCTGTTCTGATTGTGCAGGCCATTCCTGAAAAATGCACCCACCCTTCTCTCATCTAGCATAATGTGGTTTAGTATGAAAAGGGACCTGTTTATGTTATCTCAGTGCTTTTGAGCTTTTGTGACTGGACTTGATTTTTTGGTTTGTTTTCTACTTCTACCTTAGCCAAAAAACATCTCTTCAGAATACTTGCATGAATTGCTGAGGAGAAACTTCTGCTGTATGAAGAAAGAGACTTCAAAAATTACTTAATCAGAGTGCAGAAAAGAACAGTTTCAGCTTTTACTTGTGGCTTTTTGGGAACTGCTTCTTTTCTCATTGTTGAAACCATCATTGATAAAGATCCCTAGTCCCATAATACACATTCTTCCAGTCTCTCTAGCCTACTGTATTTTAGGTGTCCAAGGATTCGTTTGAAGCTAACAGGTCTAGAAAGATGTGATAGTACATGTATTAGCTAAACAGTACTAACAATTGTGTGTATCAAGAGACTCTCGATTCTTTTGATGAGGAGGCAAACAGGGTTCTCTTGCTTGTGTTCATGCTGTGACTTCTAATTTGTCTTTTCTTTTGTTAGGCAATGAAGAAAGAAATCGCAACATTATCTGTGATGCTTGACTTCAGTATATTCTAATGTTAATGAACTTCTCCCAAATGGAAAAAATATATTTAATGTCTCAGTAATTGCAGCAACTATAGAACAAAGAATAGAAGAAAGAAACTTTTTTTTACCATATGAAGGAAACCAGACAGCCTCCACTCTGACTATGGATCATCCCCTTGCACACTGTGTGAAAGAGCCCATTTCAAGACAACAACATTTTCTTTCCATGGAAACAACATGAAATTCTTCTAGAGGGTCCTAATTCTGACTCCTGTTGTCACAAAACTTCCAAATATTTTTGTCACTGTAAGATGTGGGAACTGATTTTTTTTTTTCCTTTAACTTCTTCTTCTAATTTCTAGTGAAGAGGAGCGAGCTGGGAGGTTCTGGGTTCTGCACCTTGGATGCAGCAACCCTGTTTGTGTGTACAGACTGAAGAATGAAATGCTGTAAAGCAGTGCCACAAAAAAGGACCTGGGTCCTGGTTGATGGTTGAATCTGAGTCAGCAGAGCCCTGGCAGCCAGGAGGGCCAGCTGTGCCCTGGAGACATCAGGCACAGCATCACCAGCTGGGCAAGGGAAGAGATAGTCCTGCTCTGCTCTGAGCTGGGGTGGCCTCACCTCAAGTGCTAGACACAGTTTTGGGCTCCTTAATAAAAAAGAGACATTAAACTATGATAGAGTGGCCAAAAGTGGGCAACTAAAATGGTGAAGGGCCTTGAGAGGAGGCCATTTGAGAAGTGGCTGAGGTCACTTGATGTGTTCAGCGTGAAGGCTGACAGACATCTCCCTTGCGAGGGCAAGAGGAGGGGCAGACACTGATCTCTCCTCTGTGGTGACAGTAACAGGACCCGAGGGAATGGCCTGAACTTGTATCAGGAGAGGTTTAGGTCAGATATTAGGAAAGAAAGTTCTCCTCTCAAAGGGTGGTTGGGCACTGGAATGGGCTCTGTATGGAAGTGGTCACAGCACCAGCCTGACAAAGTTCAAGAAGAGTTTGGACAACACTCTCACTCATGTGGTGGTGTTCTTGGGGCTGTCTTGTCCAAGTCCAGGAGTTGGACTTGATGATCCTTGTGAGTCTTTTCCAAGTAAAATATTCTGTGATTCTGTGAAAGGCCAGTACTGAGATCAGCCTCCCAGCTGTGGCACAGGCTGGCAGAGGATGCCACTCCTGCTTGTGACTCTGGCTACCCTGTCACCTCACAAGGGTGAGGGGAGCACTCACCTGCCCCATCCCTTGTTCCCCAGCAGCCCTTACCAACAGCAGCTGGTGCAGGCATGGGCAGGATGGGACCACACTGCTGCCTTGCAGGTGGCCAGCAAAGGGGTGTTGGAAGTAGATGATCTTTAAGATCCTTTCCAACCCCTACCATTCCATGGAATGTGTGGCCAACTGTTTATATGTATGTATGTATGTGTATATATATGAATCGATATGATATGTACATGTCCTCTCTCTGCATGTGCCTACTGAGAAAAAAGCTTTTGCTTGCTTATCAAGTGAGTATTAACTATTAACACTGCATAACTTATTTTTTTACAATTATTTTCTGGACTTTAGAAGGAAATAGATAAGGGGAGATGAAGGATATGAGTAGACCACATGGGCAGTCTGAACTTTACTTTAAATGGGCCTGACAGAGCTTCTTGCTGGAATGCAGAGCTTTTTCAGCAGGCATAAGTCTATAAAGTTTTTAGTCTGTAACAGTGTTAGATTAAGTAAATTTTTTATATATATCTTGGAAGATATGCTGAAATCCAATGTAATTTCTTACTACTGTTTGTATCACTTATCACTGTTTTGCACTGTTGTTGCAAATGTGTTTTGGAATACATTCTAGCGTCTCAGGAATTTCAGTCCCCCCCAAACATTCTCCATTGTTTTGTTCTTTTCCCCACAAACACTACAAATTTTCATTTCCTTGTTCTGAAGGCTTCCTTTCCTTTTACATATCTGAATGAATTGGTCTTCTGTTATTTTCATCTTGCCTCAGGTAGAATCAAGAATCCTATCAAAAAGTATCAGAGAAACTAGGAAGGTAGAAAAAAGTTATGCATTGAAAACTCCAAGGTCCCTTATCAAAGTTTTTGTATGGTTAGTCCAGTTTAGCCCTTTGGCTGTCTCTTCTGCCTGAAAAGCACACTTTCAAAGCTCCTGAGCTTTTTCAGGTGTGTTGTGTTACAGTCTTTTTTTGCATGACAGAGCTACTTCTTGGCTCACAAATTGTAATTCCTCCTAAGTAGGAACTAGTAGACTTTAGAATGAGATATACTAAAATTCTCACAACCATGAAACATATACTTAGTTTTAATAGAGGTTATATAATATTATATGCATTTACTTTGGTACAAATGGGAAGGAAATTGTTTAATACTCTTGATACACTCTTGATGTGTAAGCAGCCAAAATGCTTCTCTGCTGTAATTAGCTTTTCATATTAGTCAATGGCAATAGTTATGAGATATAGAATGATGGAAAAATTGAAGAACAGAACTCAAAAGATCATTTAAAATAATACTGTAATTACTCATCGTATATGGAAATACAGGACACACCGGACTTCTGGTAGAATGCTGACTAAAAAACAGATTTTGGAAAATCACATCTGCCTAGAAACTCCTGGCAGTAAATTTCCATTTGGTGAAGGATTTTAATTACAAGTATGCCAAGGTTATGCAAGGATAGTACCATGTAGATATTTCACAGATTTATGAGTATTGTTCCTGAGCCAGAAGAAATTAGATGCAATAAAGTTCTCAGGAGGCAAAAAGGCATGGGTGAGGCTGGTCTGCAATAGAAGATAATTGTAGTTCTGAAACTGTGTTCTGTCTTTTCTTGATCCTCTGGGCATATATCTGCTGTGGTTTCAAACAATTTGGGCTCTACAAAAGTGGCAAGGCTGAATCAATGACTCCCTTGTCGCATTCTCAGGCCATGTGAGTGCTGGGGAATTCCCATGGTGAGGTCTAAACCCAACTTTTCTGTATTTCAGCAGCCTCTTGGGGAGATCTGGAGGTCTCTGTCAAAGCACATGGCCCCTTCGTGGATATTGTTTCTTCCAAGGGGACAGATTTCATTATGGAACTCTGATCAGTGGGAAGGGAAGAATTTTCTATTTAATTGACTAGAGAAAGTAAAAGAGAAAATGAGTCTGATTTCCTGGGACCTGATTAGGAGCAAGGCATTATCCAACATATATGTTCCCATTTTGCTTTTTCTAACTTAGATTACTTGATCCAGTATGAAAAATTTCAGTTGCCTTCTTGTAAATAAATGCATTTTATGGAATAAAATGAAAGAGCAATTTAAAAATAAATGAAAGGCTATATTTCTCCTGTTGTGAGTACTATTGACACTTGCAAGAGATTTGGATGACTTCTGAAGCTTAAACTATAGATCTTTTTGTATGCTTTAAATACTAGACACTTTAATGGCTCATTAAGCTAATATATATATGAAAGAATAAAGGCTGCATTATGCTCAGTTAATGTAATGCAGTTTTAGAGAAAAATGTATTACAGTATTCAATGTTATGAAGTCAGCAGGGTCTCCTCCCTTTTGCTGAGATTATTCATACACAGCAAAGGAACTGATAGGTGTTTTATTCCATCCCAGCTGAAGAACTACGTATGAGACTTGAGTTAAAGACAGTGCTGCATTATCACCACCCGTGTTCATTGGCACATTCACATCACTGGATGTCAAACCATTGTGCCCTAGTGTCTGGGACTCCCCCTAGAAAGAAGAATGGTAAGTTGGAATGCTGTGTGACACTGACTGTGGTCTGTCTTCCTTGCTACCAGAAGCAAATACTTCTCACATTTTGTCTTTGCTCGATTTTTTTTTTAACCAGGGACATGGTCTTATAGCCCTTATGCAAAACCTCTGTTGAAGTTATGTGGAATTCTCCTTGGCTAAGATCATAGAATGGCTTGGATTGGAAGGGACCTTAAAGAACATCTAGTTACAGCCCCCTGCCACATGTAGCAGCACCATCATCTAGGCCAGGTTGTTTGAGGCTCCATCTACCTTGGTCTTGGACAATTCCAGGCATAAGGATCCCACAGCTTCTCTGGGCAACCTGTTCCAGTGCCTCACGACACTCAGAGCGAAGAATTTCTTTCTCATGTCTAATGTAAACCTGCCCTCCTTTGGCTTACCACCATTCCCCATTGTCCTATCAATATATGCCCTTGGGAAAAGTCCCTCTTCAGGTGTCTGCTAGACACCTTTAAGTACTTAATGTCTTCTATAAGGTGTCCTTGGAGCCTTCTCCAGGCTGAAAAAATTCCACTATCCCAGCCTGTCTTCGTAGGAGAGATGCTCCAGCCCTCTGATCAATCAATGCATTTGAGTAAATTAAACAAATCATAGTGTTTACAAGCTGCAATAAATTAAAATTATGTTTACAGATTATCTTTTATGTAAATGAAGATTTTCTGATAAAAACACACAGAAAGAGTCCCTAAGTTACTGGCCAAATACTGGTATCTCTGGTTTACTGAGTAATGACTGACATTTTGGCACCATTTTCTGTAGTTATACTTGAGATACACAATTGCAACTTAGGTAACTATATTTCTATGAAATGATCATTAGAGACCTCTTAGAAACTCTGCCTGTTTAGAAATAATAATTTATTTACGTGTTAGGTCATTTTGCTAAATATGCCAGGCACTAGGAACGAACAGCTTTGCAACTGTTCCCACTGTGAAAATAAGGTCTTGGAGATATTCTCTGGCTTTACTGATTAGCTGAGCATTGAATGTGTTTAAGAACCTGGAAGAAAGAGGATGAACTTGGAGCAATGTTAAATACTGTGAAAATATTAAAGAGAGATACACTTCATTGTATATCTGTAGAAGTGTCAGAGAAGATCAGTTGTAGTCAATACCAGAAAATCTGAGGATCATTTGAATGGGGGAAACTAAATCTGGTGCTGTTTTCAACCCAAGCTTCCAAATGAAGAGAAATAATTTACTGTTGTTTAAAAATGGAAGGTTGGTAGATTTCATTAGATTTCTAATGTGTAAATAGCTATTGTGAAGGACAATACCTCTGAACACATGAACAGCAGCAAAGCGGTTTGCCTTGATCACTCATCACAATGAATGTCAAATTAATTTGCAACATCGGTACACTCACTCCTGGAATTACAATTTTATTCATTCTGAGCTCTGGATACTTTGCTGACACTCCCTGAGTTTTAATTCTGCAGAAGTTATGACTAGAAATTCCAAGAAAACAAAATGTGCTGATTATACAAAAATCAATTTCATTGTTAACTGGGGAGAAACACTGAAGTGAAACTGTACTCACAGAAAGCAGAGGTAGTGGAATATTTATGCAGTGGTGCCTGTTTAAATCTGTTTCTTCTTTATTCATTTTTGTGGGTGAGAATGAAATTCAGAAATGAAAGAGAGTAGCTACTCTTTTCTGTTATTTTTAACACTATAAAATAGATTTTTCTTTCTGTATGTACTAAGGTCTTTATTTCTTTTGATTACTGTGAATCTTATTTTCTCCTCCCCAAGAAATGTGAGTAGCTTTTTACTTAGTTTTGAAATACTTAATATAAAAGTTGAAGCTTTTCTCTCATCTTGCAAGGTAAACGTGTGAAACCTGCTTGAAGTTATTAAACAGGATTTGCTTATGTGCTTCTGATGAGAAGGGTGGTCAGGCAAGCAGGAGTGGCTGATAATTAAACCAGTAGCTGTATTGTTGCTGCTGTAAGAAACTTCTTTTGGAGATGTAACTGTTCATACTAGAATTAAATTATTCCAGTCTAGGTACGTTTTAATTTACTGCCAGGTATACAACCCTTGTAACAATCCCAGTGCTGTGGAGGTGTTAACACTTCCATTCTTCTGTGTGAACAGAAAATAATGCCTTGGATATGTGACTTCTTTTGTTTTGAGTATGAATTACGAAATAGCTGTGAGAACTATGAGATCTTTCTGTGCTGTGCCTTGGTGAACTGAGAAATCTCTCTAGATTTTAGCTATATCGTAGCACAAACACCAAGTATTGCAGAGTTTTAGTTTGCACACTATGGTGCTAAGACAGTGCCACATTCCATATGTGCTCTGTGCATGTGTGGGTGTTTTATGTGTGTATGTATATTTATATAAATAAAAATATGCAAGTGCTCAAGTGGTCAGCAGACTTGCCACTGGAAGATGAGTCACAGGTATAAGATGTTTCTGTTATCATCCTGCTAAAGGATTGAAGAACTGAAAACCCAGTTCCTTTCTAAGAATGGTACAATTATACTGGCCTCTGTATGTATAATAATGAAATTATTAAATCAAAACCAGTAAGAGATTAAACCAGAAAAAGTGGTAAATACAGACAGTTTTTTGAGTGTTATGCCTCAGTGTTTAATAAGTTAGGAATACTTCCTGCAGTTGGGGCATTCATAGTGGCTCTTTGAACTGTGGATTGTCCAGTGTCTAACTGGACTACAGTTCACTTTAAGCTCTTTTCCATGAGGAATGCACTGAATTGTAAAAATATCTGAAGAAGCTTTTTTAGCATTCATAGCATGGATATGAATAATGTACTGATACTTGACAGCTGACAGCTTGCCTCTTGCCATCTAGTAGAAACAAACTGTCATGGGAAGATATTTTGAAGAATAATGGCAAATTGCCATTTGAAAACTGCAACATAAGAGAACAAATCATAAAAATAGATTTCTTTTGCAAAGTAAAGCAATAGTTTCGTTAGTAATTTCAATACCAGTGAATGACAACATAACTCAACCTGAATATTTTACAATAGGGATACCTAAATTGCAATTTAGCAGTGATTCACAATAAATTGTCGCTGTGCTGATTTCCAATGTGGGAAAGATGATAACCTGTAGAGTGCATGAGAATGAATGGTGAGAAATAACAAATCAAACTTATTTATAATGACATAAAAATGTTATTGAATGGCATCATTCCGTCCGATGCTGGATGCTTGATATTTACTTTCTGAAAATAAGACATATTTTATAATTATGGTAGTTCAATATTATTAAGTACCTTTTAAGACCAAAAATGCTTTTTTAGCAGCACTGAGTAAACTCTTGTTCCCTCTGGGCTCCCTGATGTTAACTAACAAAACTGCAGATAATTTTTTTCTTATAATTTGATTAATATTTTTCACTCAATGAAAATTTGCATTTCAGAGTCAGCACAAACATGGTTTAAGCCTATATGTAAACTAAGGTTTAACATGACATCCTGAATATTTAGGTTGCTTACTTTTGTAGTATTTATATCTAGAAATACTAGGGATTTTTTTTTTCTCTGAATAGGTTGTGGCAGGATACTTTTGTGCTAAGCTAATGCTATCTCAGTATTTTGTCAGTATCATCTCTATTCACCTGCTCTGTTCCTGATCTGCCAAACTTACTTTTTTCTTTAGGACCAAATTCCAACCACATATCACACTTGCAGATTATCATAAAATAATTTTCCTGATTTCTAGCTGCATATGTGTTCAGCTGTAGGTCAAATTGCACAAATAATATACTGGAGATTTTCTGTATATTATTTTCTCACTAGCATAGAGTCAGTTCCTTTCTTAGGCTGCTTTGGATCTGGGATGAGATGGATGAGATGCTGGGGTTCTTGACCTTTTTTTTGAAATGTGCTCCAGAATAAAAAATAGAGGGAGAGGAGAAGATGGGAAAAGATGAAATGGTTAGAACAGAAAGATTTCCTAAGCTCATGGCATGATTGAAGAGATGTTGAGCTAGGAACTATAGTGGTGTATCTTGGTCCCTTGGCTTTGCTTTTTTGGAAAATGTTCCCACTTTTTCTCTTCTATGTAACTTAGTGTCCTTTCTGCACAACCAAAATCTGAAAAGGCCCAGGTCTTGCTGCTGGATGGAACCATGTGGCAGCTGGAATGTGCATGTTGAACTGCACTTTTGCAAATACTCTTGGGTACCATGATTAGATGTGTGGCATGCTTGGTTATTAAATAATATATAACCCCCCAAATCTTTGCCTTAAAATGTAGTTACTCACATGAATGCCAAGAAGAGATTTGGACAAGCAATAAGGAGAATGTGGTTTGTTTGGTTTGTTTTTTTAAGAAAAAGGAAGTTGGGAATGTGTTTGAGATAGAATAGAAAGATGGAACAAATTTAGATTTATGTGCAGTGCTGCACATTCATAGAGGGAATCCTTAGATTAAAATTTAAAAGGGTAGAAGTTCTGCAGTACAGTGAATGGCGTATTAAGAGATGTATAGCACAATGAGGTTGTGAAAATAAAGTGTCTCTATGCTCTCATCAAAGCTTGGACAGGAAGTTTGACTTCCATTTTTGCTGCATTGCAGTGCTGTTCAGATGTTGACATTAAAAAAAACAGCTTTCTAATTTGAAGGTGAGGGAATATATTCCTAACTTTCTAAATGGTAGAATTGCTCTATTATAAGTGGGTTTACAGAAAAACTTTGCCTGTAAAAAAATTGGTAATTTTCATAATTTATCTTAAAGGAGTAGAATAGTTTCCATTATAACCCAAATTTTCTCTTACAGTTTTAAGGTGGACCAGAGCTTGGTTTATCCATTATGCCTGAATATTAGGCTAAGGTACCTAGGTTTGACTAGCCAAAAAAGGGGTGCTAAATCTTTCCATGTTTCTGCTTTCCATCCTGCAGGCCATACTGTTTGCTCACCCCTGTAAAGTCACTCGAGGCTTTGCATCTATGACAGTGTGAGAAGTAATTACCAGTAATTCTGAACAGAAATGGAAGAAAAAGGCTTAGAATCACTACATTCCTTTTTGTTTTTCGGGTTTTTTTTAATGGATTCTGACTTTATTTGCATAGCCAAGTGTTTTATTTCTGTACACATTGTCTGTCAGAGATTCCTGTATAATTTTGTTAAGTTATGACACCTAAAGACAGTATGGATTATTGTTTTGGTATATATGCAATGCTCAATGTAAAGCGGTTTCATGAAGAGAACTGAAATGAGACACAGATGATTCATTTACACATTTATTTACTATCCTGCTTATTCTATCAGACTGAAATGGAGAACAATGCATTTATTTTAGACATTTGACATAAATTAAACATATATTTTGATGTTGAACAATTGTACAGACTACAACATGCATATTAATATGTAGATTGGTGCAGAAATACTTAGTTGATCAGCAAAATCTAGTATGACAAAAATAATCACAATTCCTTTTTTATGAAGTTAAAATGAAGCTGATATGGAAACATCGATATGAATACCACTAGATGTGAGAAGTTATTAGTCTAATGAAATCAAATGGTTAGTTGAAAAAATAAAGCTATTGTCAAAGTTTTATCTACAGAAAGAAACTAAATCAAAATGTTTCTAACAAATACAATAATAATGAAAAAAAAAAAGTATGTTTGATGCAATTACCATTGCAAAATGCCCTATTATTCCCCTGCCCCACCCCCAAATACAAACAATGCATGAAGCAAAAGCAGCATATTCTCCCACAAAATGTCTGGGGCATTTTGTAAAGGCAGATGAATGAGATTCGACAAGACTTATCACATATGCTTTTCTCTCCTAGTGACAGTACTTTTAAAGAAAGATATGATATTAACAGAGCAATGTATGATGAAATGTTGCAAAACCTGTAAAACTGAACAATAGTGAAGACACTGCTATTGCCCCAAGAGAACTTGAAAAAATACTGTTGTGCTTTTTTTGTTTGCAGCATTCAGAGCATTCACAGAGGAATACAAAGTAAAGGTCATTAAACTCCATAAAACTAATAATAGTCATGCTACTGTATCTATGAAACTAACACAGTAATAACATATAAACATGAATTAGTACATATTTAATTTGATATTTACAGTGATCTTAAAGCAATAGGCTATGTATTCAATGCTCAGCTTCTTTGTACACTAGTCCCTCCATGTTTCAGCTTATCAGCATGGCTCCTTTGATTTTTGAAAGAGTTGTACAGGTAAAACTCTGCAGAACTCTAATTATTTAGACATATAAATCCAGAACTCTGCATCCTAGCAGAAGTACCCATGATTGTCCCCAACAGTAGGTTTTTAATTTTTTTTTTCAATGTGTTTTGTAATGTGTTAGAAACTGTTCCTTTTGCCTAACACTATAATATATTGCTCCATCCTTCAGTTTTATACAGGCAGAATTCCCACTGGCGTTCTGCTTAAGGACTTCAAGAACAGGCATAAATATTTTGTATTCTGAGCCTTCACAGAGAGATGTTATCTGAGTAAGACTTAGAGCAAAAATATTACTACAAGATTTATGTCCTCCACCTCAAAATGGTTAAAAGAAGTAAGATAAGGAATAGGCTTTTTGTTCCTTGCATTACTGTGCAGGGTATGTCCCAGACATCAGAGCAACAAAGCACAAAACCAAAACCCTACTAGTTCCTCAATTTAAATAAATTTTAGCTGGTGATCCAAATAGGAAGATATTTAGACACAGCAAATCAGCACAAAATACTCAAGCTGGGCTTCTGATCCTCCATCAATGCACAGCAATTTGTTTTTGTTCATACCAGTATAAAGTAAGGGTTACTGTTAAGTGAAATAAAGCTACTTGCAATCAGTAATCATTACACTGATTTTGGACTAAGTCTAGTGCTGTCTGTGCTGTCTTCAAGAAATGTAATACCAGATTTAGAGTAAATTGACTGTAGGAATATGGAATATATAGAGTTTGGTCCAAACTACAAAACACAATTATTCAAAGGTTATCATGAATTTATTCAAATGATTTTATGTGGGTTAACTTGGATAATGCACTGCGAACAATTTAATCTTTGGCTACATATTGCTTTTTTTTATGCAATGCCACTGATGAAAATGGCAAAATTTGCTTGAATAAGTGATTTAGCCAAGAGTTATATGGGCTGAAGACAGTAACCATGGTATCGATCTAGGTCTACATTAGCAAGTTGTACAATACCAGGGGATTTGAACAGTTTGTGCTGACAGTTTACACTATCGGGGTATAGTTTTTGGACTAGCTCTCATCTTGGTACCAGGGCCTCAATGCTTTGTCCTGCCTGCAGCACAAGTGATGCCCTCATGGAAGAAGTTTTCTGGTTCAGCTTCACCTAGAAGTAGTCCAATTTGCATGGTGCAGGATTGCTCTGTTGTGTGAACCAAAGCAGGAGAAGTGGGGGTAGCTGAGGGATTCTTGTCAAGAGAGCTCTCCTGTTTTTCTCTAAGAGGCCAGTGTAAACATAACCATAGACTTCTAGATTTAAAAGGGTACACTACTCCTGCTGATGCTAAATATGTATTTAAATAGTTATTTGAGTTAAAAAATTACCCTAATGAAATTAATTTCACAGACTGCTCTTAGATTCATGGTTTTTGTTAATCACAGGACTACAGTCAATGTCGAAGGTAACAAAAGGTCACCATTCTGTTTAGTTGATAGGTATAATTAGGATAATCAGCTTTTTTGGATTAAATGCTAGCTAATACCATGGTTTTTTAGTTACTTTTAAGTAAAAAGAGCAGTAATGTTTGTGTGCTACTTCCTTGTTCCACAGTGGTATTCATCAGGATCTTCATTAGGTGTCATAAAAGAAAACTAAATATGGATCAATAATAATAATATAGGATTATACAGTATCACTGCTGTTTTGGTGGAAATCTCCATTTTACTGAAGGGTAATACTTCCTAAATATCATAACTCATCATTTAAAAAAATACTGTTTGAACCTGAAACAAAATAAATACAAAGACAAGTACATTAGCCCAGCTGCAGATGTCCCATGGTGTATGATCACTGACCAAGAAAACATCACACAATGCAAACTAAATTTTTTCTTTCATTTTTGCCTAACCTTCCTTTGTTATGGAAGTTGACAGAGGACCTGCAAAGCGTTTGGCTCTCAGAACACATGATCTGTTTTAGAAAGCATTTCAGCTGGAGTTAAAGCTGAGTACCACTGATAAAACCAGGTTGCACAAAAGACAAATATTCACACTTAGACTGATGGCTCTTAATAGCATTTACCAGTCAACTGCTTTTAAAAAAGTTCTTGCATGAAGGATGGGTACACTGCGGGGGCACTGGAGAATTCAGAGTATTTTACGGCTAAAAAACAGGGAGAAGTGACACTCAGTTCTTGTTCCTTGGTTCAAATGCAGTATCTGGCCATTTGCACCACACTACCAAAACACTTTCCTGGCCAACAAGACACTCCTATCATCTTGTTGGGTGGGTTGCCTTCTGACCGCTCCCAAGAGAAGGTTGATATTAGAGAGAAATAGGAAGAGATCCAAAGATCAGTAAAGACACCAACACCTTATTTTTCAGGAAAGTCTTCTGAAAAATTATTACAGATGAGATATTAACATGGCAGGCAAATGGGTAATAGCATCACTGAACCTGCTGGTTCTAGGTTAAAAATTATGATGGAGAAGGAGTGGAATTAAATCTTTTGCTACTGGTGTTTTGACCTAATTTCTTTTACAAACGTTTTATTACATCTCTTTTTATATAGTACACTAAAACATGCCTTGTTTACTTACAGTTTTCTGCCCTTCTTTCCCTCTTTGCTGTATTTGAATTTCTTGCTTGATCTGTGCTGGCTACTTAGAAAAAAAAAAGGCATATTTGTTGCATTATTTTGCTTCTAATATATGTTTGCATGATCAAAATATATATTTTCTATTTAAGTGATTAAAAAATTATTCAAATAAAAAAGCCAGTCAGTTAAACCCTGGACATGTTTACCAGTCTGACTGAATCTGCAATAGAGCTTCAAGAAGACAACTGTCTTTTTTTACTGGACTGCAGTTTAGAGATGAGGTTGAAGCAATTAATTAAATAACTTGTAGGTAAACCTTGAAGGAAACAGAAGCTCAGTCAACATGTAGGGGAAGAGGTCTACATTTAAAAGAACTCATTGTTTTTCAAGGAATACGAATACATTGCCCAGTATTACCTATTAGGAAATGACTCATGAAGCCAATTGTTATTTTGATTTATGAATGTTATAGGCAAAAATACAACTGTCTGTACATATTTTGGGTGACATAATAGTGTGCTAAAAAGGCTCTTCATGTCCGTTGCTCTAGTGTTAGATCAGATATCACCTCTCTAACATCACTAATGTTTGAATTTTGAGACCAATTGTGAAGTGAGGACACAGTGCATTAGATTGCTGCATTAGCACAGAGGCTTCTATATTCTATACAATGTAGCATTAAAAGGCCTTTTGTGTTTTCATTTAAAAAAGTGTATTTTATATAAATTCGGTAGTGCAAAAACTTCTTACACCATGTTACATTCTTTACATTACATACCTCCCCTGTAAACAGCTTTCCTGTAGGAACTTCCTTTGCAGTTTGTGCGATGTATTATTCCCCCCCACCCCCCACCCAGATTTGGAATAATGTGACTATTACTCAAAAACTCTTCTAATTACTTTGAACATTTTTAAAATATGTGCATTTGGTTTCATCATTGAAAAGGAATTAAAACTTTGATTCAGGATTCTGCAGTTAGTAAAAAATACAAGACATAGATAAATTGCAAAGCTATCTCCCTGAACTTTCCTAATTTTCCAGTGATGCGAAGATTCAGACTCCTTTCAGGTGCACAGAGGAGTCACTTCTTCCTAAGACTCCTTAAGCTGTTTTGAAATTGCACATCTGGCATTAGAGACTGACTCCAGAACTTAGACACATTCTCCCCTTACTGTGGTGAATGGGTGGGTAATAAGTCCAAAATGGCTTCAAAGTTTTAGAAAACCAGAAAAATATACTTGTGTAATTTTGCATAATTTGCTGCATATCAGCTCATGATGAATGAAGTGATCCTGACCTGCATTTCTTACATCTGCTGTACTGGATAGAAAGCTAGATCCAGTCCTCCAACTGCTCAAGTAGATGTTTTAATCAGGAATTATACAAGTTAGGTATTCAGAGGTGGATCCTGTGTATGCAGTCAAGACTGGAAAACCCACATGCCTAAACCTGTGCTTCTGGAAATAGTTTTCAGCATAGTCAAAAGTAGATAACAAAATTATACCAAAAGCACTTCTAAAACTTAATCATTTTGCTTCCAGTATTAAAAAAAAAATAAAGCATCTGTTAATAAAGTGAATTGCATTTCTTTTGCTTTCAAAATAAATGTGCTTCTCTGAAAACATTTAAAATACAGCAGCAAATAAGGGCCTGGTCTTTCATCTGATTTATATAGTTAAAGCTCCTGTTGATTTTCATCAAGAGAGAGAGACTATGATTCTTCTCATTTATATTTCAGTCAGTTCCTTTTCCCACCAGACTCCCATTGGTTTCCAGGGAAATTCATTTGCGCAAGGATTGAGGCCTTGGCTTTACTCCTTTTAAATTTTTTAGTGATTTTAGTAGTCCAGAATCATGTTTGCATGAAGTTTAGCTCAAGAGAGCTTAAGGAATTAAATCTCTGTTCCTGGACGGAATTCCCTATGGCTGGACTCCTCCCTTCCCATCAAGTGGCATAGGCCTAAAGGGCTTTTCCAAAGATAAGGGTCACCTGGGAGAAAAAGCAAACAGAAGGAACACGACACAGACCTCAGTCTTGCCAGAACAACATCATTGGCTTGAATGGGAATTTTCTGTGGATCCAGAGCATGGGACCAGGTCCCATTTGGTCATGATTTGGACTTCAATAGTTCACTAGGATGTAAAGGCAGATCAAACAGGCCCATGTGATTTCATAAAACTACACATAGAAAATACAAACCAACACTTCAGACATATAAAAATTGACTGGCATTTAGTTTTAGTCACCGAAAATATCTAGAAACTAAAAAATAAATGTAGAAGATTAATGACTATAAAATATTAAAGAGCTAAGTTTGGGGACAGTGAGACACAGCATGATTGAAAAGTGTTATGCAGAATACAATATAAATACATAAAACTGAATGCAGCAACAAGTTGAAATGAATTGCAATTAACGACAAAAAAATATTTATTTTGAGAATTAATGACCAGACATTGTTTGAAAAAAAAGACATATTCTCGGTTATTCAAATGACTGAAGAGACACCTCATCTTTTTACAGAAATAAGAAAACTGATGGAAATATAGAAATTTTTTTTTTTAAAAAACCAACAATTTTTTTAAATGATTGTGCTGTGCTCATTGTTTGGCCCAGCCACCAGGATCAATATTTGGGGTCTCGTCAAATTTTCCTCTTTTCTATGTGCCAGGCTTGAGTGAGGTCTGTGGCACAGGCCATTTCAAGCAAAGGTCCATGTCTTAACAAAAATGCTTGTTCCTTCACACTAAATGCATTAGGTTCCTGGCTGTTACATATTCAAGTGACAGAAAAAGATACAAGTGAAAATTAACCTAGTTCCACTATGGTAAGTAAAAGCCTGCTGTTCCAAACCCTGCATTGACTGGTCTAAAGTACTTTTAAGTCTTCCTTAAAAAAAAAAAAAAAAAGAGACATTTTTTTAGGACATGTATGTGTAACTGCATACATTTGCTTATGATTAAAATTCATGAAGTGAATAAACTTTTATGATTTAGGGAATTAAATCAATCTACAAATTAAAAAAAAATATATTTTATAGCATGGGAAGCTATGGATTCTGGATAAAATAAAAAATAGCTTTTATGACACAGTGGTTAGATGGGTACTTTGTAATGAAGGCTTTGGTTCAGCATCTTTCTTTTACAAAGCTGGAGAAATCAGAGAAATCAAAGATGCCTTGGCAGTTCTCAGTGGATTGATTGACATTTTCCTTTATTTAAGTATAGTGGAAATCCTGTTCTCCATTTCAGAACAGCTATGGAAGGATGGGTTGAGGCAAAGTTGGTGAGTCAAGTGATATCTTTTCTCAGTCCAAATGATTGAACTAAAAAACACAAATAAGCTTGGGGGTATGGAAGACCTGAGGCAAGTCACATGCACGTGAAGCCTTCTTTTTTCCAGCTATATGATTTATGATAACAAAAGGTACCACTTTCCCCTACAAACCTGGTCTCTTATGTCCTTACATCTTAACAGCTTCAACAACATTGCCATTACCGAAGTACGATCACTGGAAAGATCAAAACAGAAGAGAACAAAAGGTAAGAGATCAAAGATCATGTAGGAGCAGATAGTGTTAAATCAAAGCAAAAATAAGAGTGTGGGAAATTTTTTTTTAATACCAAGGTATATTCTATGAGGTTGAAAACTTTTGGATATATCTGAATAGCCATTTGGCACTATTTATTGCCACAGAAATAACTACAAATTTTAAAATTTAAAGTGGAACTTTTCTTTTTCTCAGTTATGAAATGTTGGCAATTTTCTATAAAAATATCAAATGCTTGAAGTTCTGGTCATTAAATCTTTGCTTTTCCTCACAGGATCATTAATTAAAATGACAAATGCAATAACCAAAATTCTGCAAGTAAAAAAAACCCCATTATGATTTATAGCACAGAAAAACTAAAATACTGTAGTCCTTAATTAACAGATATACTCATGAGCTTTTTAACAGAAAGCAAGATATGTGAGATGCTTTAAGTAGAAGTTGCAATTTTGCAACATAAGTCTGTACAAAACCTCCAGGCAGCACGCTGTGAAGGAAGTACCTGTGTCCCAGGAAACACTTTTTCCATAAATCATTGTTAACAGTAGCTTTCCCCCCAACCCCAAACTATTTACAAGTATATGCATTTTGCAAGCTCAAAGCACCTTGTTTCACATCCTTATGAATGGCATGCTATGACATTTCATCCTTTCATGTGCAAATTCTAAAATTCATTGTAACAGAGGAAAAAAAAATGTTAAAAGAGTTCAAAACCTGTCTACAATCATTAGTGAAAGGATCAAAAATGTCAGATGTTGCAGACCACTGGCTCCTAATAAAGCTCTCTTTATTGTATTCACCCTTCTTGAGTAATTTTTTCCCTGTTTTTTCAGTTTGTTACAAAAGCAGTCTTTTTTTTTTTTTTTTTTTTAATTAAACAGTATTTAAACTAAACAACTCTTCATGCCATGCAAAAATAACATTTTTATGCACTTTTGTTGAGGCTTTCCATGTTTTGGTTCATAGGCATTACTAACTGTGTTTTAAGAAAGATATTTTTATTGCTTCTGTAACTAGTCACATGCTAGTTTCGCGTGTAGGACAATAACCAGTTTCTCCTGGACTTGAATGAATTTCTGGGGCAAATAAATGGTTTTCCATTTTGTGACCTTCTTGGTTACTGTCTGACTTTACCTCACCCACAGCATGGTAAATGTCTTGAGTACAGTTGTGGCTCATGCTTTTGGGTGAAGAGCTGACCTGTGGTTCCCCTGTTAAATTGTTGCCATCACCGTGTTTTTCTCCACAGCAATTTGTCTTGATATCCTGTTTTTTCTCATGTTTCATACCATGTAACTCCATAAATTCTTCTTCTTCTCCAGTGTCTATTTCAGTGAAGCTCCTCCTCTCTTTTGAAGGGAAAGTGAAAATTTTTTGTTTGGGAAAGAGAGGGGATGATTTTTTAGCAGGTCCCTGACAAAGTGCAGATGCGTCAGCACCAAGTACAGGCCGTTCACCTTGGGGGGAATTTTCTTCTAGGAGAATGGTGCTGATGTGCTGAGGGGTGGCCTGTGTGAAGTCTGCTCCTGCGGTCACTGGCAGTGGCCTTGCAGTGCTTGGTGGAGTTTGTGGAGTGCCACCTCTATTGTCTTTAAAATTCACTTTAAGGGATCTAGATTTTAATGGGTTGCTACCTTTCAGGGAGCTCTTGGGGCTTTCCATGGCAGTGTCAAAATGAAAATGACCATGTGAAACAGTTTGGGACCCACTGCCATCACTGATAACAGATCTGTTGATTGGATTATAGTCAAAGGTGACATCAGTTGGAGAAAATCCTCTGTCTTTTGCAAATGGTATAAACTGAGAACTTCTTGCTCTTTGGTTTTCTTCCAGGTTAACAGCATCGGCTGGAAATCTCATTTGCAAGTGAGAGCCAGGAAACAGAGAGAGGGGAGACCTCTCTGTTTCTGTGAAGTCAGTTGCACAGCTGGCAAAACTGTCGATACTAGATGTGCTTCTCATGTCCATTATGATGTCTGCAGGCTCGGTGGGCAACGGATCTCTCTGACCTATAACTTCTTCCATTTCTATTTCTTCTTCATACCTGGGTGGCTTTGCTGACTGGTCTTGGTAACCAGCATTAAGATTAGGCTGAGACTGAGTTTTAGTAATTTCATTATACAGCATCTCCAGTTTTTGGGCACTGAGGTGCTGCGGGCTGGAGGATGCTGCAGCATTGTTTAATTGCTCATGGGAGTCTTGTTGACTAACTTCTTGGTACTTGTTTTCATAAGATTTGTTTGAGCTTGTTTCAGACATTGTCCTTCTGGCCCATTTCCACCGGCTTGGGGACAGGTGGCTGTCATCAGGTGTCTCCTTTGGACTGAGTGGTTCTCCAAGCTTTCCTGAATCGACGGCTACATCTATCATTTCCATACTGCGAGCAAAAGCATCTTTCAGATTCATGGAGACAATACTGCCATTTCTTTTAGCTCTCTCAAGTGCTTCTCTCCTCTTAATTGCCTTCTCCTGTCTTTTCTGCTCCTTATAAAACTCTGAGAAATTGTTCACAATAATTGGTATGGGCAGGGCTATGACCAGCACTCCAGCAATACAGCAAAGTCCTCCAACTATTTTACCTAATAAGGTCTTAGGATAAATGTCACCATATCCTACAGTAGTCATAGTGATTGTTGCCCACCAGAATGATGCAGGAATACTTGTAAATTTTGTAGCATCCTCATCCTTTTCAGCAAAGAATACAAGACTTGAAAATATCATTATTCCCATGGCTAAAAATAATATCAACAATCCCAGTTCATTGTAACTCCGCCTGAGTGTAAAGCCTAAAGACTGAAGGCCTGTTGAATGTCTGGCAAGCTTAAGAATCCTTAGGATCCTCATAATTCGAAATATCTGAACCACACGTCTGACATTTTGGAACTGCAGGACACTTTTATTGGACTCTGTGAGGAAAATGGTGACATAGTAGGGCAAGATAGCCAGTAAGTCAATGACATTTAATGGGCCTTTGAAGAACTTCCACTTATTTGGTGAGGACAGGAAACGCAAAAGATACTCCATGGTAAACCAAGCAATACACACAGCTTCAACGTGTGCTAGCTGAGGGTTGTCATTTGGCTGCCCAAATTCATCTATTTCTTGAAGTTCTGGCAGTGTGTTAAGAGACAAAGCAATAGTGGACAGGACGATGAACAGAATGGACACAATGGCCAAAATCTGTAAAACAAAATAAAAAATGTTTTGGTTAGACTGATACAAGTGTACTTGTCAGGTTTGATTAAATCCTTTCAAATGTCCATGTGTCAAATAAATACAGAATGATGGAAACTGTTTTTACTCCTGCATTCATTATTTTGCTTTATTGTTTTGAATTTTGCACAGAGAAAACATTAGACTCATCTTAGATGTGGTCAAAACCAGATTGCTTTACTGCCTGCAGTAAGTCAATTCATTTCAGAAAGCAGGCCATGACTGGTCTTACCATTTTTAAATTACAATAGCAGGTGGTATTTATTAATGCAACTAACCAAGTGAAAGATATATAGTTCCTGCTAATGCGCAGAACATTATGCATTTTCTGCATTAATTGTAATTATGTAAAGCTTTACATAGTGTGGAGAAATGATTGGGGAATACCATGTGTAAGATGGTAATTCAGTACTACATTGTGCACACTTCCCTAGGCCGGCATAAATTTATGAGCTGAAAAGTTAAGAGGAAAAAGTTAAGAATAAACAGGAAGCATTATTCAGGAGACTAGTCCTGCTGAATTGTTCTGTCTGGACAAATTTCAGATGTTACAAGAATTGAAGGTATTGGTCCTGAATTAGGTTCAGAGCAAGAAAAAAAAAAGTAAGTAGTATGAAGGTGAATCAAGTTTTTCATAATTACTAAAATGTGTAAGTAGACAACGGCTTCCAAGAAATAAAGTTTTGTTTTCTATCAAAGGAGAGAGCTTTTATAATATATTTCGTCACTCACTTTCATAGAATCTTAGAATCACAGAATCATAGATACTTTAATGTTGAAAGAGATCTCCAAGACCCTCAAGCCCAGTGTTGGACTGAACACCACCATGCAAATTAAACCACAGCACTAAGTGCCACACCACTTGTTTCTTGAATGCTTCAAGACCTGCTGACTCCTTAGGCAACCTGTTCAAATGCCTGACAAGCCTTTGAGTGAAGAAATTCTTCCTGATGTTCAACCTGAGTCCAAAGCCTTTCATCCTGCCACTGGTTGCCTGGGAGAATAGGTTGAACTCCACATGGCTACAGCCTCCTTTCAGGCAGTTGTAGAGAGGGATAAAGTTTCTCCTGAGCCTCCTTTTTTTTTCAGGCTAAACAACTCCAGCTCCCTCAGCTGCTAATCATAACTGTTTTGTGTTCCATACCCTCCACCAGCTTTGTTGCCTTTCTCTGGACTTGCTCCAGAACCTCAAAGTCTTGTAGTGAGGGACCCACAACTGAACACAATGCTCAAGGTGTGGCCTCATGAGTGCCAGGTACAGGGTGTGATTGCTGCCTGGTCCTGCTGGCCACAGAATTGCTGATACAAGCCAGGATGCCATTGGTGGTCTTGGCCACCAGGGCACACTGCTGGCTCATATTCAGCCTGCTGCTGAGTAGCACTCCCAGGTCCTTTTCCACTGGACAAATTTCCAGCCATTCTTTCCCAAGTCTGTAGCACTACATGGGGTGTTGTGACCAAAGCACAGGACCCAGCTCTTTGTCTTGTTGAATCTCATACAGCTGGTCTTGGCCCCTTGATTCAGCTTGTTCATATCCCTTTGCAGAGCCTTCCTGCCCTCCAGCACATCAACACTCCTGCCCAACAAAGTTAATGAGGGTGCACTCAATCCCCTCATCCAGATCATGGATAAAAATATGAGACAGGACTGGCCTCAATACTGAGCCTTGGGAAGTCCCACTAGTAACCAGATGCCAGCTGGATGTAGCACCATTAATCACCACTCCTCTCTGGACCCAGACATCCAGCCAGTCCTGGTCCCAGTGAAGGGTGCTCCTGTCCAAGTTGTGGGCTGCCTGTTTTGGAGAATGCTATGGGAGACAGCATCAAAGGCTTTACTGAAGTCCAGCTAGGCAGCATCCAAAGCCTTTCCCTCATCCACTGGGCAGGTCTCCTGTTCATAAAAAGAGATCTGGTTGGTCATACAGGACCTGCCTTTCCTAAACCCATTGTGGCTGGGCCTGATCCCCTGGTTGTCCTGTTCATTATATGTGATTGCACCTAAGATAATCTGTCCCATAACCTTCTCCTGCACTGAGGTCAGGCTGAGAGGCCTGTCATTCCATGGACCATCCTTCTGACCCTTCTTGTAGATGTTTGTCACAATGGCCAACTTCCAATTGTCTGTTCTTGAGCTCTATACAGTTGAAAGGCTCCCTAATGTACAGACCCACTCCTCACCTCTCTTTCCTCACCTGTTCCTTCTGAAGAGCTCATAACCATCCATTGCCACCCTTCATTCATGTGAGTGTCCCCATGTTTCTGTGATGGTAACTACAACACAGCTCTCCTGCTGCACAGGGGCTTCCAGCTCCTCCTGTTTGTTACCCATACTGTGTTCAGCCATGTACCTGCACTTCAGGTGGGCTACTGATTTCACCCCCAACACTGGCAGGTTCCCCCAGGCTCATCTCTAGTGAGTCTGGCCCTATTCTCTTACCCCTTCAAATCTTGTTTAAAGCCCTGTCAATCAGTCCTGCTACAATCCTTTCCCCCTTTTAGACAGGTGAACCCCATCAGTCTCCGGCAGGGCTGGTTCCGTATAAATTGCCCTATGATGGAAAAAAGACATTTTGATAAGGTTCAGGCATTGCCATACCTCAGAGCCTTCCACTTTGCCTGGAACAGCTGGTCATTTTCTTTTACACAAACAATATTATGATGAAAAAAGTGAACATCAGCAAACCTCACGGCTTTATCAGAAAGTTTAGTTATTTGTACTATGAGGAATATGAGCAGCTTTGAGACAGTGAGCAGAGTTAAAATGATACAAAAATTATTATAACAGCTGGAAAATATATTGTTTTGGCTGGAAGTCCTAATTAAATCCAGGTTTTTATTAGAAATACTAAAATAAATTGTTTTCTGTTTTAAAGCTCAGTTTAGGCTCATTCATAAAAGCATTTACTTTTATTTCTCAGAAATCATGCTGTTTAATCCATTTGGTGATGTTCCAAGGACACATTAGGGCTGACGAAATTGCTGGAACACCCAAGAAGAGTGAGATGAAGCTAAAAAGAATGCAAGTGTGAAGAGTGTGTGTAGAGAGACAGGCCACAGTGGTGATAGAGGTTCTAGAGATAGAGAGGCCATCTCACTGTATCTTTGAGAAAAATAGCAGTAAACTTGTTTCATCTATGGGTTACCAAGTGAATATTCAGCTGTCTAAGCACAAACAGAAATTGCTCATGGTGTGGTGTGTATTTGACAGCATGTTGTACTTATGTACTATCCTTGGCCTTTTTAAGCTACTGATAGTACAGAACAGGTATACTTGGTATCATGTTTCTTATTCCAAAGTATTGAAACATATTTATTTGAAATTTTCTCTACCAATACTGCTGCTGTTTGTTTTTTTTTTTTCCCATTCATTTTGCCAAGTGAGTTATGGACCATCTTCGTCCTTCATACAGCCCATTCAGAAAACATCCTTAGGTTAATCTATCCTGTTTAGGTGGGCCATACATTCCTTTAAAACTTCTGCTACCAGCATCATCAAAAGCAGCAAATCTTAGTAAAGAATGAGGGCAATAACAGTGCATATGTAGGCAGGGCTGATTAATGAAATTTGTAGCTAGGACTGAGTCAGACAAAAGACAACACCATAAGAGAGCAATAACTACCTTTCAAACTGTGAAAGTCACCTGTATCAGATTTCACAGTATTAAAGCTGGAAACTTAAATAAGGTGTACTAGGTTATCCACTTCACCTAAATGACTGTGAAATAGCTAATGCAGGCTTGAGTTCTCTAAAATACTCAATAACATAATTATACTTTCAGAATTTACAGAACAAATGAACAAGGCACAGGTCTGAATAGTTGAACTTGGCAGTTTCTGCCAAGCTGATGGAGCCTCATTGGGGCCAGAATCAGAATGTAAATAACAGGATTGGAAAAAGCTGTATAATATCAGGACCCAATTACTTGTCATGCATTATTATTAAAAAAAAAAAAAAGAAAACTGTAAGAATGTATCTGCCCAACTATCATCAAAATGATTTTAATTAGAAAACACTGGCATTTCAGTCTGTCATAAGGCATTTTATTTTATGCCTAAATGTTTACCAGCATACAAAAGATCCTAGAAAAGAGGTGAGTCAGTGAATAACACCCCCTCTTGTACCAAGTGACGTTGCTAAAACCCCATGCATTTATAGGCCTTGGACACAAAATTTTCCTGTTCAGAGCTGCCACCCAGGGTGTTTTATTGAAAACAAGCATCTATCTGTTTGTTCCAGCCATTCTTTCATATGCTGCTAACACAAAAGCCTGAACTCTCCCAGCTCTTTTAATGAAATATGCAGTACAGCAAGCCTGGAATTTTAAGTGTTTTATACATATCATCTATAAGCATGAGTCTGTTCTTGAAAAAAAATTTACAGCAGTTTGGTTTCTTCTAATGTAAGAATCTCAAGCTATTATTTGTTTGGTACTTTGTTGTGTAATTAAAGTAGTGCATCACTCCAAACCGAAGAAAAAGAAGAAGAAGAAGAAGAAGAAGAAGAAGAAGAAGAAGAAAAGAAGAAGAAGAAGAAGAAGAAGAAGAAGAAGAAGAAGAAAAGAAGAAGAAGAAGAAGAGAAAAACAAGAACAAGACAAGAACAAGAACAAGAACAAGAACAAGAACAAGAACAAGAACAAGAACAAGAACAAGAACAAAAACAAGAACAAGAACAACAACTCCCTTTTCTGACTCCACATAAAGATCACTTTGCAGATATTACTATTCTGGTAAATTCTCATAGAATCGATGTAGATTGTTGCACAGAGTTTATCAGAAAGACCTGTAGCAAACTACTAGGCTGGTTATGCTGACACAGAAGAGAAAAGAAACCACCACTGACTGAATCTTTCTCAGCAGAACTTCCTGTTTATTACTTAATATTTCTAAACTATATTCGGACTGAAATGCCTGGAAAATTTGTGTACTCCAAGTAATTAATCTATGACCAAAGTTCTTGACATAATATTTTAAACCTGCAGTTCAGAATGTACTCTGTTAAATGACAGATTCTGGCAGGTTATGTCATTTAGCTATGGTACTACAAAAGCACATAAAAATCCAGATCGTCTTAATCTTTAAAAATATTTCCTTTTAAATGGCAATTTTTTCTAAAAGAATGGACGGATTTAAATTTCTTTCTTATGGCCTGGATATGAGGCATTTGTATCTGTTGATGCAATGACTGGAAAACATTTTTTGAATTAATGATGCAGCCTTAACAGCCTTCACCAGATTCTGTTGTTTCTAATTTTTGGGGTGCAAGGACTGGTAGCAATCTCCTGAAAGTGTAGTTGTTTCCCATTATTAAATTGCCACTAAAAGTGCCTTTTTTATTCCTGTGCACCATCTCGTTGCTTATAACTGCCAGCAGTGTGAGGATTTCTGCATAAAATGAGCATACAACTGAGGCAGAAAATAAAGGTGCAATGGAATAGCCTTCAAATTGTTCCTTGCTATTCTACAACAACAGATAAGATATGTGAAATTATATGATATGTGAAAAGACTTCTGCTATAAGTGACAAGCCAGTGTAATTTTTATGTACAGCAGAGAAAAAATATGCATAAGGTTCACACTAAAATAAAGCTGCTGAGGGGAATTTCAGTTGAGCCCTACTGATCAGCCAGTACAGTATGTTTGATTAATATAGGTTTCAGTCTGGAATCAGGTAAGACTGTAATTCGCAATAGTGTTTCCTTAGTCTTTTTTTTTTTTCCCTAGGGTGGATTCTAGGGTAGGATCTAGACCATTTAAATAATAGACAGAAGTACAGTTTTATACTTTTTGAATTTCTAGCCTTCACAGACACTGAAAATTATCAGGCTGTCACATATTCTTCTATTTCTGTATTTAAATATATGATATTTTCTTTACATAAAGTTCCCTGGCAGTATCTTTAACAATACTATAGAAAATCTCAGAAAAAAATGCTGTTCAGCTTTTGAAAGGCTTTTGGAGAACTGTATCAACTTTCTTGGGCACTTAGCTGTATATTCTCAGAAGCACCTGCTCTTGGGAAAGAGTTGTCTTGATCTAGATTTGAGCAGATCGATATCTGGAGTTGTTCTAGTTTCAGATCAGCCTTAAAGCTACTAAGTGCTGTAGCCTGCAGGTCATGCTGGATCTTGCATGCAAGTGTCCTTAGCTTGTAGCAGAAAGCTTCCAGCTCTGGCCAGACAACCACAGACTCACAGCCACACTGGCAGGAGCAGAGAGGTCAGATAATGGATGTTTTAATTTTTATGAGGGAGTAAGCCCATGAAAGTGGAAGACATATTGGTAAGCTTGATGAGAAGTTTATAGAAATTATTTAATTCAGCAGCATCCTTTACTGTCAGGTGTCTTCAGATTGTGATATTGAGTTTGCAACTGAACAGACAAAAAGTCTTGCTCAGTAAAAGTGCTATCTTGTACATCTGTCTAAATCTGTGTGCATTCTGTTCTTGACATCTGGGACTATCCAAATGAGATGCACATTGGAGAACCAAAGACAACAATACAAATTGAGTCACCTTGCAACTGTAACTATTACCACATGAGGAATTTTAAGATTAGTCAGGGCATCAGTCTGTAGGCATTTAGGAGAAGGTGCCATTAAAGTATTCTTCTGTGAAGCAAAGGACAAGAAGAAAGTCATGACACAACATCTCACTCCCTGGTTGCTCCATTTTCTCCCTCCATTGTGTCTCCGTGACTTCCCAGATACAAGCATCACCTCTTGCTTCTGACCCACAATCCTACATCACACTGCTTTGCAGAGGGGACTGTACTCAGCTCACACCTGTGATTCTGCATTCCCAACATGTATCAGTGTGGCATAGATCACATCATGAACAGTCTGATAGACTTAAAATTACTTTGAATCTAAGGTTTTGATAGACCACGCTGAAGAAGTTCAACAAAAGGCAAGACATTTTGCTACAGTCCTCTACTGGCTAATGCTATTTTTTAACATAAGGTCCTTGGCCATGAGAAATGAAAAAGGAGACAAATAGAAACAAATCCTACTTGGATTTACTCCAAACTAGAACACAATGGAGCTATGGCAAGCCTTAAGCATGCCAAATCTAACCAATCTCAATAGTCCTGCAACATTGAGAATTATCTAAGAATAGAAGTATATGTTTTCAAATGCTTCTTGTTTTAAGTGACAGAAAAATTAATTTTCAGTCAATAAAAGTTTAATTTTTGGAAAATAAGAGATGGGAATAATTTAACAGAACAACATAAATTTAGTGTGGCTTACAGCTCTATCATTATTGCCCTTTCAGGAACACATCTGATAATAACTCTGACAGCCTGTGTGATCACTGAACAGCTTCTCTCTGCTGCTCTTGATCTCCTTCCTTGATGCCATTATTTAGAATTCTGACCTTTCATTTTCCCCTTTTTCCTAGATTAGTACTATTGTTAATATTTTTAATTATTTGATTTGAATGTTCTTCATTGCTCTTTCAGGGATATTCAATAAGCCTCACATTAACCACATATATGAAGGTTAAGCTCTCAGCATTGTATTTATTCAGTGTCTAAGTGATGCACAGTCTTTTGGTCTCTTTGCACTGTGATGACTCCCACTTAAGAAGCTTTGTTTAGAAATACTCATTTAGGAGGTTTTTCACTAAAGATTTCATCACTATCTCCATAAACACTCATCATATTTTTAGATATCAGAATTATCTACTAGTTCATCAGTAGATGAAAAAGCTTTGCTCCCAGTTTAGCTTGACAGACAAGTTTCTATGAAGATAGTGAACTCAAGTACTTCTAGATGTTTGTTCATGGCTCTGTGAAGTTCAGTGGTGACTTTACCTAAGGAGTGGCATTCGTCCAGGGATGTGCTGTCCTGTCAAGCTCACCCAGACTGGGAGCCAAGATGTGGGACCACCTTTGTTTTTGTAACGTGGCATCCTTCAAGTCTGTGTCTGAAGAGGTTTAAGGCAGGTAGGAGTTTGCTGCCTGCCAATTCCAGTATGCATAGCAGACCAGTGATGAAAACATCAGCAGGATCATAATTATGGTAATTTTAGAGTGATAACAGGTACTAAAACCTCAGATTTTGCCACTTGGTAACTCAAACTTCTCCAAGAGCAGCTGTAGTCAAGCAAGGTATTTTGAAACTGCTAGGGTATGTCTACCTGACCGGAGAAACTGCTTCTGTGTTGGCAAAACCTTCACTTCAGAAGTTCAGTCATAAAGCCATTCCCTGTAGCTGATATATTTCCTGCTTGAGAGCACTGTAAAAATTCAATTTTTTTCACAAAGCCTTTCCACCACTTTGTGCTGACCTTCCCATTCCATAGATGAATATTTGCCTTAGAAGACCTAGTATCTCGGAGGGAATAAACCTGCCTAGGAAAGGATGTTTTGTTCTTTGAGATTAGCCCAGAAGGATGGTTCTTCAAGAACCATCCTTCTGGTTTAAAGTAACAGTAATAAAATGCATCTCTCTTGCATTCTGTTGCAGGTAGATTACTGTTCATTGTATTTATGCTATTAGGATAACAATAATAGAATATACCCCTCCTGCAATCTGGGTGAGCTAACTGCCTTTACTTAATGACTTGATTATTGCTTTAGGGAAGGGTGGCCTGGGGGCTTGTACCACCAAGATTTTCAGCATAAGAATTCAGTTTGGTTTTGAAAATTTGATCATGGCTGAGTACTGAGGCAACTCAGTGGGGTAATATGGCAAATGAGAACCCTGAAATGGACTGAGTCTCTGTGAATCTGAACACAGGAACCATTCAGGTCTCTTAGACCACTAGGGGCATATTAGGTACATAGCAGAAAATGAAGTACAACTCTGGAAACATTTGCAGGACATATTTACTAAATATTGCAACCAAAAAGTGATGTTGGGGACCAGAGAAATTGCAATATGCACTAGTAATAGGCAATGGACTGCAAATGGGACTATCAGCTTGATCTTTAGTACAGCCCTGACAAAACCTGCTGTGATTCATTATAGGCAAAAGCCAAGGTTAATAATGAGGGCATCTGTTGGACTGGAAAAGATGGGAGACCTTAAGTGGCCACAGATGAAGACAGTTTTCATAGTTTGGGATGAGACATATGTATTCAATTTAGCATCAGTGGAGACAACCTTGAATATTGAATCAGCACAGAGCTAACAAGAATTATTTTTTTTTAGCATATAAAGATCCATATCAAGTCAGCTCTAATACTTTTTTGCTGTTGTTCAACACCAAAAAGCTATTTCAGCTGGAGACATAAAATCAATTATTTCATGATAAATAGCAAACTGTCCCCTAGGAATTAATATAGAAGAAATGGCAGATCCAGAGTAAATGTAGGTGAATTGCTTTGGGGTTTTTTCACTATGAAATTAGAGAAGCCCATGAATTTGACTGTCATATATTGACAGAAATGCACCTAGTACCTTCTTGAAATTATAGTGTGGCTAGTTTAATCAATTAAATAATTTAATGTAAATTTACAGTGAAAATAAAAAGTTTATCTAGCTAATGCTTTCTTTGCTCTATAACAATGTGAGAGATTTAACTGCCTTACAGATATCACATTAAAGCATCATCTTAAAGACTTCATTTATATATAGCTTTTTGACCTCCTAAGTATTATTTCTAAATGGAACACTTTGCTTATGTGTGCAAGAAAAGTCACCTACATTTATCAAAAATGAATGAGATGTCTTTATTAAAAGTTCTTGCCTGCCCTAGTTCAGAACCTTTCTAAACCTTTGACATATTTCTTACATTTAGGTTGTGTTTTGTACTAGCTGTGTAATTTTTGGGTAGCGAAAGCTGAGCATTATTACTTTGATGAATGTACCAGACTCCTCAAAACTCGCATCGAAGTCATGACAAGGAGCTTGCAGTTTCCGATCCTGTGGCATAGCGAACCATATGCAAAATCTGTTCTGTGCTACTTCACGCGCAAAAACATTGGCTTCATTACAGGAATTTAATTAAAAAACAAACAAACAAACAAACAAACAAATCCCGAAAAACCCCCCCACAGCAGAACAGCCCATGCTCCAGACCCAACAGGGCGGGCGCCTCCAGCAGCAGCTGGGAGCTGTCCCCGGGCGCGGTGCTGAACGCGGGGCCGCGGCAGAGCCCGTGCGCCCACATTCCCTGGAAACCCCTTTTTATTCTGTCGCGTTACTTACGTGAAGGCATGCAAATTACGCAGTCTAAAAAGATAAGTCTATGAAAATAAAGATAGGTCTCCATAATATTTGTTTCTTGGAAAAAATGCCATTGAAGGAGGCAGGAATATCACCAGAGGTGACATACCTCTTTTTACTGGTTGCCGTTTAGTAAGTTATTACTAACACCCAGCAAATCAGGGGGCAGATAAACAAGCAGGAGTAATGAAAAATCAAACCCCAATTGTTTAGCTCTAAGGAGTTTTAGCACAGGCCGTTGAATGGATTTGATGGAGGAAATCAGCACACCTGATATACGGATTTATGCTGACGCTACCTATTTTGATATTAACATTCAACTTAAAGCAGAAAGCTGGATGTAACTGATTTTTAAAACGTGGGAAAAGGAAATCTATTTTCTTGGTTCTCACTGTTTCTATTTGCCATTTAGTTTTAATGGAATTTGCTTACACCTGGGACCTCAGTGTAACCAGGAGTATACACTTGAGTCTAATTTGCTGACAAATATATTAAGATTTTTGTTTAAATTATTCTCAATTTATCATCTTTTTACCATTGAATAAGACTGGTTTTTTAGTCATATACAATGAGTAGATATGGTCTTCCTGAAGGCAGATATTATCTATCAGACTTATTTGAATTTATGACAGGCTCAAAATTCTTTATTCACACTTTTAAAATAACATTTCTGTCTTGGCTTCATGTCAAGTTCTATATAAATTTCAGAATGAAGTCTCTATATAAAATATCTACATTAAGCTATGTTTTTATGTAAAGATTATGCCAGTATTTCCCAAACTCGCAGAATAAGAGAAATTGATAGGGAAAGGAATCCAGCTTCCTGTCTTTTTTGCAATAAACTAGTAAAAGGTCTGCATATCTTAAGTATCATTTCCTTATGTTGGATGTCACTCCAGAATCATTTTTGAAACTTCTTCTGTAATAGTGGAGTTTCGAACCTTTATTAAGGTGTGATGTATGCGGCAACACATACAGAGAGTACCAATGCCCTTCAATAAATATGTAAATGTCCTCACATCACATTTAGGAAGGTCAAATTGTAATTGAAGACAGATCTGATTCACAAAATATATTATCCATTATTAAAATACTATTAAAAGGTACTGCTCATGCTGCTGTGAGCTCAGACTAACAGGATAGTATATGAGAAAATGCCTGTAAATTACAGTAACATTCCAGTTTAGGGCTGTAATTCAGACTCTGCTTTTGGCACAAATACCTCAGGCAGGTGCTGAACAGGGTGTTCAAGGAATGTCTGTTTTATCCCAAACTGTGTCTTGGACAGAAGAAGGGCTGAATATTCCCTGCTTTTCAGAAGACTGGTTTTGTTCTGTCACAAATGTCTATTTTTCTATTTTTTCTAATTTTTTAATTTACTCTTTGTCTATTGTTTTCTTTTCTCAGGAAATCAAAGGGAGGTTTACTGTTACCTTTAACCAGAATGCACCAGTGGAGTTTGAATATTTTAGTCATCTGTACTGGGAAGAAAAGGTGGGTGGTCTGACAAGGCTTAGACTAATGTTTTGCATAAATTTTGATATTTTTCCTATTTCGTATTTTAACCAGTAGATGTCTCTGTTTTATCGTGAAGCTGTTGACAAGGACACACTGTTCCTGTTGTCACAACACATATTTAGTAAGAGAACCATTTGTTTCCCATTGAATGAAAACACGTGAATACAAAAATGCCAACTTAATGCTCTCAGCACACCCTAACCAACCTAAGCCCCCAGAAGCTTTGGTGAGAGCTCTGGCTGCTAAGCAATTTTGAAAATCATCTTTATAGAAATGTCCCATAGGATTTTAAGAGGACAAAAGGGGAATTGGTGAGATTCTATGGATATTTATCTAAAAAAATGTAATAAATTTAGTACATCTTTTTTTATCCCATGAGAAGGCTCTCAGAAGCAGCTTACAGAACAGAATGGAGTATTTGATTTCTATACAATACCTCAGGAAATTAAAAAAAAAGTTGTGATAGATGAATTATCTCCTTTGCTTCACAAATGTGTCATATTAATTTTGTATCTATAGACATCAAGAGTAGTAATGTAGATTATTTGAAACTCTTGCACCTAACTGAAAATATAATTGTGATACAATTTTATTCAAACTTCTGTTTGAAAAAAAAAAAATACAGAAGAAACTACTTCAATACTTCTGTATTTTCAAATTTGAAAAAAAAGTGGGATATATACAGTTTTTCTGAAATCTCTACAGAAGAGATTAGTATTTTTAAAATTATGTTCAAATTCTATTAATTTAAATATATAAAAAAGAAGATATATTATTTAAGAATTTACAAATTTTTATTGTATTTTTAGTAATTGTCTAAGAACGTGATAGGTTTCTATCAGTTGTTTCCTGATCTTGTTCTTATTCTCCTGAGGCAGTAGTCCACACATTTTAAAACTTATGAAATACTTTTTTTGTCTCTGTTTTCCTGGATATCTTTATATTTCAGATCCTGGATTAGGTCATCAGAGAGAAAAAATACTATACTGGATCTACACTGAGCCCTGAACTGCATCAGAATTTTTGTTTGTGGGTTGCTCAATCCTGGTCAGATGCTCCCTTTTAGAAATCCCTACAGAAAATGCTGAAATCTGTTGTTGTGCCACATCCTTATTAAAGTAAAAAAGCATATAATCTTAGAGAAGAGAAACATCACCTCTTTTAAATGGCAGCTGTTCCCACATGAACAAGCAGTATGTTGGGCCTTTTTTCTCCCATTATGACCCAAGTCAATGTTGGAAACAGAACTTCCAACTGAAAGGAGCATGCTCCTCAATGAAAACACATAGTTACAGACTACCCTGTGTGTTCACACTTCCACCCACTGTGGCTGTTTCTCCTCCTGTTCAGAGGAACCAGAGGTGAGCTAGTTTTTAGCCCACATTTATGCTCCAAATGCCCTGTGATGAGAGGCATAGATGGCCAGTCTGAGTCATCAGTCCTGTGTCACTGGTTCCACCAGGCTGGCCATTTCTGGAACCCAAGCAGAATGCTAAGTAGCAGAAATATCAGGCCTTACCCTGAAATGGCTTATTATTAAATACAGCTTTTCCCAAAATGTCTAAAGAATGAGGAGTTGATTGTAGAAGGGGACATGAGTGTTGGTTAGACTCAAAAGAAGGACCAAATTTTCTGTCAAATCTTCCTGGTTGGCAAACTGATGGCCAGGCCACAGAAACCCTATGGGTTTCCGTGACTGCAGCTACACGGCAGAGTTTCTACAGCTCGATCAGGCTTAAGACAGGAAATGAACCTGGAAATAAATTTGTCAGGTACAAACAGCTATAATGCAGCTATCTGCAGCAAGGCTATGGACAATAAAATTCATCTTCAAAGAACCCTTGAACATGGAACAAATGTATTATAATCTGGCTATGCTTCAGGAAGTATCTTTCATAGCTGACAATTTCATAATACATCTATTTTTTTCTTTTAACTGCCAGCATATGGCAATTTATGATAAAGACTTGGAATAGAGTCTTTGGGGTATTTACAATTGCTTCTATTTACACAACTGATTACATATATTTCTACTTCTGAAAGCCTCATAAAACTCCCACACCCACCACCAAAACCTCAAAAAATTGCTGAAAGGACAATGTGATTCTTTATTTTGTATGATCTTTATGATAAGGGATAGAACTGAATGAGTAATTAAAGAAGAAAAAGGTTTGTGTTATTACTCAGTCAGAAGAGCTAATCAAAACAAAGTAAATAGTTTTGAAAAACCTTACTGCAGAACTTGTACATGACAAAACCAAATGGCTTTTAGTAATTAAAGTAATGGCAGTACTGGAAGAAAACTGTATAATTCAGGTACCTCCTGGAATAAACTGGAACTACTGTGTATAAGGAATGTATGTAGTATTACTATACACTGTTATATATGTTTTCTCTGAGATGCAAACATACATGTATGTACTTTCAAAAGGATTATTAATTATGGATCTTGCAGATTATAACTGCTTCTGCTTTATTTCCTTTACGTCCAATTGTTTTTGTGTGAGCTGTATAATTATAAACACATTTTTATGGGAAAATACCTGGCTTACTATACCTAGGACTTCGCTGACAGTGAAGTATTTCACTATTTTTAAAAGAAACACAGCAACAACAGCATGGCTGAGGGCTTTTTTTTTTTTCTCCAAATGATTTTTTCTAGTAGTCATGGAAGTGCACACTCCTATCATTGTCCCATGCTCCTTTGAAGGATAGGAAGTGGGACAGAGGGGATTTGTTGCCTTCAGTACAATACATTTTACATTATAACAGTTAATGTTAGCCTGAAAGGAAATAACTGGCAAAATTGCTTTTACTGTTGTATAAGATGGAGAAATAGATGTGATGTGGAGATTAAGGTGTCAAAGCACAGGAATATTTGAGTTGCTTTGCAAAATTTGGCATCTTGACATCTGAACTGATTTTCAGCATCCAAGAGAACACTCTTCTTCTTCGAGGTCCTGTTTATATTACAGAATGTTACCCTTTTGAAATATTTCCATTAAGACAGAAAATGAGAACCTAGTTTGACACAAAATAGGATTTAGAAATATTACACTGAATGAAGGAAAGTCGCCATCCTCCATCAGCCCTAACATCACCATTTATGGATACATCCCTGCTCAAACAGTTAGCTCCCTGCTTCATTTCCATATCCTGGTTCACTTTTAGGTTCTTTCTGGAGGCACATAATCACCTCTGTGTGAGATGAGAGCAATATTCTTGATAATATACTCCAGAAGAATAATATGGACAGAACAGTGAAGTCTAAAAGCAGGAACAAGGTTGTTTTTCCCAGATTTGCTCATGACCTCCACCTCTGCACAAATGACCCTCCTGACACTTCTGGGGTGGAAGGAACTTTTGAGAAACCTCTCTATGTGCTTGGACTGAGCCAGAAGAGCCATTTTCACCCCTACCACCAGCACACTTTCAAATGTGCCTTTTATAGCCCCAATCTGACACTGAATCTGATTTACAGGAGAAAGCACACATATAGCAACTGTGTGGTGTTACTGTACATATCAAATGCCTCTGTTGGGGGAAGCCTGCTGTATGTAACTCAACAAGATAAACAGTAATTTCTATGTTTTTTTATCTGCAGGAGGCTTGTTTCAGAGCAGCATGATTTGGGTAAGAGATTCCCCTAAAGGCATGTGAAATTGTAAAGGAGGAGTAGTTTCCAAATCTCTCTCAGTGGAAATCAGAGAGCCAAACAGTAAAATGGTGCCAGTAAAGAAAGTGAGGAACAGATGTACTTTCGTTGCCTGATCCTTCCATTTACAGTTAGTCTTTCAATATGAAGAACATAATTGTTAACATCAAAACGTGCAAATAAAGTTGCACTGACAGTGTCAAACATCAGCAGTGTTAGTAGGGTCACTAGTTTCACACCAAATCTGGAAGCTGGGATGAAAAGAGCTTATGATTTTTATATTTACATCAAAGGAAAATATGTTTCCTCTGAAACACCCTGTGAAAAGGAAAAGATGCCGTTGTCTCTCCATTAGAAAGCATTGGATTTTTATTAAAATTCATTTAGTGTTTAACTCTAAAGCTGTAAAGAAAAGCAATATTTATTTTGGAGTTGCCAATTGCTTTTGATTTTGACAAATGACTTAAATTATTTGCTTATCAGATTTACTTTAGGAATGAATTGTATAATTTTTTCCAGAGGGTGTTACAATTCCTAAAGAGTTTCATCAATTTTCCATTAATGTGCCAGTCAGTCTTAAGCAATAATTATTAAAGCAGAGGCATCATATTAACCTCTTGATACCAGAAGCTGGAATTAGCATATTAGCACTTAAGCAATGTAAACATTGGCCCATTGGTGGCAAGGGATTCAACTGCAGCATGCTGTGTCTGCAGTGCATGAATTCACTGTACCTGGCCTAGCATATTTTCTGCAGTGCACAAATCCTTATCCAGATGCACAGAACTTACCTGGAATATCCTCATAACTTCAGGAGCCAAAAAACCATGTAAAACAGGAGTCAGGAACGAAAATCCTACCTTGTTCTGATGTACCTTAAAGCAGCTCAAATGAATGAGCCTTTAGCTTTTCTTACATTTTCTTTTCTTGCACTCTGTACAGTAGTTACTGGGGGCTTTTGCTGGGAGTATACTTGTGCATACTATCAACAAACATTTTTGATCAGCAATTTATACATTAGGATATGCTTCAAAATCTGATCACCACACTAATCCTAGATATAAGAAGCCCATTGCTTCATACTAAAATACTAAAAAATTGACATGGTAGAATTATAGTAGCAGCAGTATTATTTTAAACACAAGTTTAGTGACTGAATGATTTTTTTTTTTCAGTGAGAATTAATTTTTTTTCCAGTTACATTTATGACATCACAGCAAAAGAAAAGAAAAGAAACATCAAAAAAAATATAGGCATAGATACTTTATATAAGAATTTCTAGTATTTATTAAGCGTATCATAAGTATTACAGGAATAAAATTATGGAAGGAATTTGTTGCTCTGCATTACTATTGTCCTAAGCTTTGATGACCTGTGGGTTATCAAAACTTGCAGGTACGTCCTGAAGTTGAAAGTCAGGTGAAAGCTGTTTAATTTTCAAGAGAAATGGCAAAGAGCTCCTGGGGAAGACTGTGGAATATCATACATATGGCCTCAAATTTCTCAGCTATAAACTTCCTGTTGCATAAAACTTCAACATAAAAACTACTGTACAGTAGCTGCCAACTTTACATTGGTCTTACAAGGACCAATTAATTATGTCTGGCATTCGATAAACTTTCAGATATTAGTTCCCATTTAAATCACAGCATCTTGCTGGCTCTCTTTCTTATGCAGGAATGCAAGATGGGCTGGGTTGTTGTTGGTCATGTACAGCCACACAGGCACTCAGGGTTTGCTGGCCATAGTTTAAGGACCTGCACAGATGTTATCAATTCTTAAATGATCCTGGAAATGATACCACAGTGGACCTATAGTCAGCACTAACCACAGATGTGCTGCCTCTCCAAAGTGCCCATTTCCATGACTTGACTTTGGGGCATTGAATAACTTGTTTTCCTTATAAAATTAATCATTTACTACTGTTTACATTGCATTGCTGGAAGAATGCAGTCCTCTTTGTGCTCTTTACAGATAATTGGCAGACATATTTTCATCTAGATTAATCTTGATATGAGATGAACACAATAAATAAAATGGAAATATGGGAAGACAGGGACACTGTCTTTGCCATTTGAAGCTTGGTATCATATATTATTTATGTTTTTTATATGAGTGTCTTCACAGGAGTGTGGGTGGTTAAAAAATACAAGTTATTATTTTCTATGAAAACTCATTTTTGCATATGATTTATATATGTAAGAACTTTTTGCAACAGTAAGAAAGTAAAAAAAAACCCCTTAGACTGAATGAGAATCATGTTATCATATTAATCATAATTTTCATTTCCTCATAGTGAAATAAATGCAATCCTAGAAGATAAGGGCAAGATTTGAGATGAGAAAATTGGTCTAGAGGCTCAGAGTTTTTATAGTTCAATTGCTTGGATTGGCTTATATTAATTCTGCTCACTTCCTCCAACATCTCTAAAAAATATCATATAGTATTTCCAACAAATCATTGATTTTCGCTTCTTTTCCCTCCTGAAAAACACTTGTTTGCAGAAGTTCTTCCAAAACAATGAAAACATGACAATTTATTTTATACATCTTCCAAGCCAGAAAGTAGCTGAAAGGATGCCATTCGAAGAAAAGCCTATTAGGAAACTTGAAATGAAAAGAAAAATCCTTTTTCTTTGCTTTCCACTAGTCTGTGAAGCTGGAAGACTGTCATTATTAGTTCTTTTCACTGGACCACCTTCTCACTATATTTTTAAGTACATTACAATTCCTGTTTACCAGTTTATAAGCTTCCACTCCAGCAATTTAGATGAAGAAATAACCTGTATGTGCATGTATCTGTGGTTATCTGTCTTAACTACATCATCTCCAAAAGCAGAAACCCTAATTACCTTAATGCAATCAGTAAAGGAATTTCTGATTCCTTTCAATATAAATTCCCTATTAATGGCTTTTACAGCTGATCTTCAGCATGCTGAGTTAAAATATATAAGAACAGCTGATACTATGCTGATAGACAAGAGGTCAAATCTTTCAGGGTCACATATGTTCCTGTTGAAAGCTTAAGCAATTGCTTGCACACAGGGTTATTTATAGTGTTGAGGAGTGAACCAATAGTATTGTTATCTGATCCATACCTCACATAAGTAAACCAAACTGAATGCCAACTCAGGGAACAGATGTCCATGAAACTCGTCTAGTTGACAGATGCCATAAAGTTTATTAAATATTAATGGCCACTTAAGCAGATTTTCTCCGCTAGTTTCTCTCTGGAGAAGTCACAAAATCCCAAATTCTCTGGACTGCATTATAGTCCATGAAGGCCTTCAAGGACTGGGGAAGGTTGCAGCTCAAGTGCTTTCACCAAGAACCTTCTTCTTTCTGTATCCCCTAGTGTTACAGTTACCTCTCACTTGGAGCAGGACTTGTATTGGTTTCCCTTTAGAACATTTTTAGGTTTGATTTTCCTACTTTATAAACAGTCCTTGGATGCAAACAGTCTGATTGGTTAGGAATACAGCAATAAAACAACAACACAATGCAACAATAAAACAACAGTAAAAATAATATGTCCAGTTTATGAATAGTAGTAAAATCCCTTTGCTTGTACCAGGGATTCTTAAACTGCATAACACTTAACTGCCATGAAAGATGCACAAATGGAAGCCAATAGCTTCCTTCTGAGCAGAAATGTGGCTGGGAACTGTCATCATTGCTCCCAGCATTACCACAGAGATGGTACATGAGAAAAATAAAGTTGGGAACTTCTGGAACCCTTTGTGTTTTGCAACAGATAAAACTATTCAGTTCAGAACAATGAGCAGCTTCTCTCCAGGACACATGCAGGAGGCTGTGCAGCACAGAAGCAGAAATTTTATATATAATGAGCCACTTCACATAGCAGATTATGTGGTAGCCTCTCATAACAGAGTGAAATAATTCCCCCTGTGTGAGCCTTATTTTAAAAGACATCTGCTTACAATTGTAAGGGATAAAATATTATTGCAGTGTTAGGGAATATCTGAATCTTGAGCAATAGACTGGAGTATTGGCTGTGACTACCTGCAATTACCATTTGAACTCTCTCTTACAAAGATACACTTCCAGATCTCCACAGCTGTTCATATATTCATGTACTGTACAGATGAGGAGGACAAAGTTATTTGCTCAGTCTGCTTGCCTCTCACAGGCTTATAGATACTTTGGGTAATCTAAAATGTACAAAGAGTGCTTCGAAAACAGACAGAAGAGCATTGACTCAATATTAGAGTCTCTGAAGAAAAGTCACCAAATCTCAGATTTACTCTTACTCAAAACTGCCATTTACAAATCTTGAGATTTCAGGAGAGCAGCAGATGGTGAAAATACATTTTTAACTCATTTATGTTACATGTAGTGGGATGAATCCTTTTTGCTAAGTAGGTATCCGCCCAATACAATTCTAACATTATTTCCAAAAGCTGAAATTGGTTATGAAGTTGAGGGTTTTTTTCTCCATTTCATTTTGTATGGTTTTTGAAGTGACAAAGAAGTAAAGCTTCACTTATATTTCGTATGCAACACCTGTCAGCATTCATATATATTAGACATACACACACGTGTTCACACACATACATATTGCATACATATATGTATGTGTATATATATATATATATACACACCTATATGTATGCAAGTATGTACACTTATGCCTAGAGAGAACCCTGTTAAATATTCACAAATCTGAAAGACAAAAGCTTAATCCAGGAGCATTTAGGGTTGCGGGCTACATTGCTGGCATAGTGCTAAATTCAATTTACTAAACCCTTTATGCAATGTTTTATTACACAAAAAATTGTAGATATGCCAAAAGTAACAAAGCGGATTTAATGAATTTATGTCGCTCTGGAAGCCTGAATCAAACGTGATATTCCTGGAGCTTAATTTGGATTGCTAGGGCTTTTAAAAATAATTAAGAGCATACAGTTAGGAGACATTTGAGCTGGGCTGGAAATACACTGTGGAAAAATACAATTTGTTGCATATCTTTTCTACATTGTGTTATTTTGGGTTCCTTTCTATTTTAAGTTTATATTGCTCTGTCCAAGACATTTACTTTCCATATATCAGATCTCAGTTCCCACCAATTTCTGCAAGAATTGCACCAATGGAGAGTGGCAAGAAAGCAAGCTCAAAAATAACAATGAAAGTTCTTATGCACCATGGTAAAACTCCGTGGGCTCTGAGGATTTCGGGTAAATACTTGTATATCAAGTGCATAAAAAGTGATTTTTTTGTTCATTGAATATGATTAAATACCTGGAACACCCTTCTCCAGGGTTCTTTGCATTTTTTTTAATCAATTCACAGTATTTCCTGATTTGCTTCACCAACCTGCTCTCATTTGAACAGTTCTCTTTGTGAGTAAGATGAAATGGAGAACACAGTCAGTTCAGTTCAAAGTTCAGTTACACAGAAATGTTTTTAATGTAATATTGTGCTGTGATTTATATCCATTTAACAAAGCCAAACATTAACAGACTCAAGAGAATGAAGAAAAGAATTAAGTATTGCTGGACCTTACACAAGACCTTTTCTTCATAAAGAAAAAGCAAAATGAAAGCATCTCTAGACTGACTTGTATATTAGAAGAGTTAGTCACATAACATCAATAATTAGGAGTATATACAGAATACTGAATTAATTCTGGAGATTCTTCACCAGTGATTTAATGTTCATTATGTATCATAAATATTGATCACTAGAACAGATGGGCAAGGATTTACTGAGGAAAATTTTAAGAGAAATGAAAATTAATAAATATTTCCTCCATGCCTTTTCTTCTGTTTTAATGGTAAAAGTATGTTCTTTAGAAACCAAAGTGTCAGATATCCATTACAAATATGGAGATTTTTATTTAGAAGGAAAAGCTTCTTTAAAAAAATTTCAAGCAGTAAATTTCTGACTCTCTCCATTGTAAACTACAAATTGATCCTTAAGTGCCTGGACAAAATATGAGAATATTTCTAGGAGTGCTGCAACACTGTCACTTGTGATCTGAGTCACCTGTTGGAATGGTCACATTCTACCTTCCCAATTTAACTACGGCTTTGTCTCAGGCAGGTGAATCTCAGCACAAGTGTTTAACTGATCCATCACAATGGCGATGTGTTCCAATGCACAATAAGTACCCAAATCCTTGAAAACAAGGCTGACTCAGGATGTGCAGAACATCACCTTCTGGGGTACGTGCGCTCGCTCAGGCACAAAAGGAAGAGTGCCCATCCTTCCTCTAGTCTGATTTTAGTGGGATGACATTGTGACAGTACTTTTAAATGAATTCATCAAAGTTAAGGGTGGGAAGTTTAGGTGGGATGAATCTGAATTCTGATGTTCATGATATTCCCTGATACTTCATAAAATCAGTAATTTGTGTATGATTCTGCAAAGAAATTAAGATTGAATAATAAACACAGCATATTATACTTCTCTTAGCCTGTGTATAATATAACATAATACAATACAGACTAATATGTATGGTAATGTGTCTGGGAAGAGTAAAGTTCACTTTTTTAACTGCAGGAAAATTCCATATTATTCAGAGGGTTATTCCATACTATTCATCCTCAGGCTAGAATGTACAGTGGATTCTACTATTACCTCCTTCCCAAAATGGTATTTACAATCCTTCGAGCCTGTCAGTTCAGACAGTTTTCAGACCACCTCACTGCACACTTACCTAATTTTTATTTAATCAATTTGTTTGAGAGAATGTTATGGTGAACAGAGTCAAAAGACTTAATAACATTCACTAATCTCCTCACATCCACGAAGAGAGCCATGTTATTACAGAGAGGTATCAGGTTAGTTAAGCATGATTTTCCCGTTTGTAAATCCATCTCTCAGTCACCTTTATGTCTTTAATACAGATGGAAACAGTTTCCAGGATGATTTGTTCCATGACCTTCCCAGGGATTGAGGTGTGGCTGACCAGTCTGTACTTTCTCCTTGCCCTTTTTGAAGTTATGAGTGACATTTCCTTTCTTCCAGCTCACATGAGCTGCTCCTCATCACCACAACTTTTCAAAGAGAAGTGAGAGTGGCCTTGTGGTGGTGTCACCTGACCCCTCATCACTTGTGGGTTTATCCCATCAGATCCTATCAATTCATGGATGCCTAGTTTGTTTTAAATGTTTCTTAATCCGATTCTCCTCCATGGAGGGTGAATTCTCCTTTTCTCCAGAACATCCCAGGGTTCTCACAGATCTTGTATTGTTGATGTTTGATCTTATAAGTAATGACCCTCTGTGCTGGCTCAGGCTGCAGCTTCAATGCTGCTAATGTGAATTGTATAATCTTTCAGTAGTAATGGATGGGTTAGAAATAATTTTCTTTGACATTTAACATTTTCTATAATTTTCTTTGCCATTAATCATTTCTTAACAGCCACTAGCCAAAAAAGCCTTATTTTTCCCTACCAGCAGAGATTTGCATGTGGAACTGCATTCATTGTGGTGAAGATGAGGGACCAGAAACCTCAGGATATGAAGCAGCTTTGAAGGAATAATAACTCTTTGGTGAATCACATCACATACCACAACTTCAGTGTTACTAGTCCTTAACTAACTAGATTAAAACCAGCAAGTTCTGTACATGCAACAATAACTCCTACTATTTTTCAGAATTCCCCCAATAAACAGAGAAAAGGCATGGAGTGGCTCATAAATAAATAATAAAACCCACAGAAACAGTTGCCATATTTTTTTTTTTTTTTACTGCTGAAAAATTTCCACTCTGAAGACCAGTCTTATGTTCCATATAGAAGAACATCTTGCTACCACAAAGTTCTGAAAGTCACATATTCTGACTTGTAAGATATGGCAGAAATTGATCTTAGCCGAGAAAGTAAAAAGCCACAGCAAAATTATCTTAACTATAAATTGCATTTGAAGAGCACCATTGTTTTTTTTTTGTGTGTGTGTTAAGTGGTAATACAGACAATAAATTCATACACATGTTGGAATGAAACAATTCAACAAATGAATAGGAATTGAAAGGGTTTCCTGGAACTGAGAATGGCCAGAGTGAAAAGAACGAATCACAATAAGAATAAAAAAGAATACTTGGGAAAAATTTATTGTTTGGGATTTTCTGAGACTCTTTTTTAGTTTTTTCCATGCTGTACTAGCCTGATTACTAACAAATTTTCTTTTTTACAGGCACCTTTGTCTCACTCTTTTTACCTAAAAATTGTAAGCAAAATATATTGTATCAGGCAAGGAAAAAGTCAGAAAATACCCTTTACCAGAAAATACCTCCCATTTGTTAAGAGCTTTTCTAATTTTAAACAAGAGAACACACTCCCATCATAACACAATAAACTTCTGTAAGCTCATTTTTATGTTTTATGATGGAAATAAATCACTGATAGGCAAACCTCAAAAAGATTTAGAGGCCATATCTGAAAGGATACTTAGGGAGGCACACGGAAATCACTGAAAGCTGACATTTGCAGTGGCAGGGGTCGGGGGGAACTGTGCTAACAGTGCCTGCACAGCAGAGTTCCCTGAGTGCACAGGCTCAGGAGGGAGGAGTGGGATGCTAGGCTTGTGCACAGGCACAGAGAGCTTTTCCCTTTCAGCCTTGCCATCCAGCAGCTGTAGCTAATGCCAGCAGATAACAGCTACTAATACAGCCCGGGATGAGCAGAGGAATTGACTGTGTTTGCTGAAGGGCAGAGACCAGTATGAGCCAGGAACAGTTGAGGCTTAAAAGAGAAAAAAATAGCAGGAAATATGGTGGAGCAGAAAGATGGCATCTTTTAGAACAATATACTTCTTTATTTTTGAGATACAAACAGAAGACATGTTGGGAAAATTTGGGGCTCGATTGCATACTCTGTTTGTGAAGCAGGGCTAAAAGCTACTTGCTTACCACTGTATTCACTAAACACCTCCATTTAGTAACTGCATGTTAGCAAAATATATAAATGACACTTCTGAACTGTCATTGGTGCAATATCATATTTCCCCATAACATATGGATTTAGAAATGATCTTTCTTGCCATTGGCTGGAACAAATGCTTCATTTCCTGAGCCTTTGGATTTATTTACATTGTAGGACTGTCACTCTACAGCCCATACCTAAAGCCCCAAGGTCATTAATCATCTCAATGAAAGATATAAAGCTACTGGAATAGAACACTGTCACCAGACAAATTACAGTATATTTCTGACCTTGTGTCTTAAATATTTATCATTGCTGTAAGTAGATTTGTGGGCCTGCTCTTTTTGAGAATCTGAAGGAAGCTGCAATAAAGGGAAGCTTGTCACTTGTTCTATGAATAAATAGGACACTTCAAGATCCATCAATCTGATGCTTTCCCAAAGCAATAAATTCAGCTTCAAAAGGGAAAAAACCTTCCACCTTCAGCTGTAGATTTAATTTGTCATTATTGTACATGTATGTTTCATTTGATGGTTTAAAAGCAAATTCTTAGTGACAAAATTTGGCAAAACCAGAAAAAATTACCTTTACAAAACATAATGCTGTGTTTCACTTTGAAATCTATGTCATTACACTCACATCTCTTTCCAGACTTTATTAGGGTGTGTGGTAGGAAAATCCCATCAAATCAATCAGAACCTTTGAAGAAAGGTTTTTCACAGTTGTCATTTATCCTGCCTGTTTTTTGACTCTGTTTCAAACAACCAGGAGAAAACACCCTTGTCCTTCAGTGAAAACACCCTCACTCTTCTCTTGGTTGCTTCTTTTGAAAACAGAAGGTATCTAATACTTCCATGCCCCATCTTACACCTCAGATATGAAAAACAGCTATGTCATGAGACAATGCACTGCAGCACTGCAGAGGTCAGTCCCCATGGGAGGGAAGTGGTAAATTAAGGAAGACAATACAGGAGTTTTTTGGTTCGTTTTTTGTTTGTTTGTTTTTTGTTTGTTTGTTTGTTTTTGGTTGGGGAATTTTTGTTGTTTTGGGGTCTTTAATTTTTTTATTTTTTTTTCCTCTGAGAGAATGCAAAGTGTTGCATGAATCCTATAAGATGTTGTCTTCTCTGTGTTGAATGACAAACTCTTTAAATAATCAGAAAGCCTCCTCAAAGGCTTTATAGTTATTTAGATGGCTGTTTGAAGCACATCATAAGTATTTTCCACAAGAAAGGAAGGGAAGGGAAGGGAAGGGAAGGGAAGGGGAAGGGAAGGGAAGGGAAGGGAAGGGAAGGGAAGGGAAGGGAAGGGAAGGGAAGGGAAGGAAGGGAAGGGAAGGGAAGGGAAGGGAAGGGAAGGGAAGGGAAGGGAAGGGAAGGGAAGGGAAGGGAAGGGAAGGGAAGGAAGGGAAGGGAAGGGAAGGGAAGGGAAGGGAAGGGAAGGGAAGGGAAGGGAAGGGAAGGGAAGGGAAGGGAAGGGAAGGGAAGGGAAGGGAAGGGAAGGGAAGGGAAGGGAAGGGAAGGGAAGGGAAGGGAAGGAAGGGAAGGGAAGGGAAGGGAAGGGAAGGTGATATTGGGCAGCTAGTGAACTGGGTGTAATGGACAGCATATGTGTGTATGTCTTTGTAAGACTACTGATGAGATCAGGAGCAAAACAATACCATAATTTATTTTTTTTTTTATATAATCTATTTTGGTTACAAGCTAAAGTGAGCAGTTGTGAATGAGAATGTTTCCTTGGGCTTTTACCTGATGATCAGGGTTGCCTATGTATAATTTCAGTGCACATGCACAGCTCACATCCCTGCAAGGACAACTTCCTTTTCTGCCAGAAAACCTGTACAGAGTGCCAGGTAGTGTTTAATGCAATTTAAGGTCCTGTGAAGGTCTGGAACTAAACCTTAACTGGCTACAAACATGAGAGAGTAACTGAAATACTGCATTACTACTCACAACAAAGAGATATTTCATATGATTCATATATAACTGATGGAAGTGTATTCTGCTTTGATAATCCATGCAAATCAAATGTGTCACATGGTTTGCTATTCAAAAGCACAAGTAAATAGTGTAATATTAACAGTCCTGAAATAGTGTCATGGAAAGGACAGACATGCACAGCTAACATAAGAGACTGGTTTTCACAGAGTAACTTTGCTGTTTAATGGCATGTACATTTGGTGGCTCAGACTTTGCTTCCTCCAGGCTTGCAATAAGCACACCTGCAGCGAGGAGTTTGTTGCCAAACTGATAAGCTGTGTTTTCCACGTTTTCCACGTCTTCCAGAATCAGAAGCATCATCCTCCATGGTATCATACAATGATAAATTCCTGCCCTTCAGTTCTTTTGAGTATTCCCTTGGATGGTTCCCTCCACTGCTGAGAAGTATTCAAAAACACATTAGTCAATGCATTTCTGTATGTGTTTGTGTGAAAAAGGAGTCTGTAAGCTGTTTATTACTGTGCAGTGACACCAGTGAAACTCTTGTCCTCCTCAGCTCTGTTCTCTTGTGTTTTTGCATGGCTTTAGGGTACTGTGCCTCATTACAATTTTAGTCTGTTCAGATCAGCATTTGACCTTTTCCTTTGCTATGGAAAACTCCATGCATATTCCTGGAGATATAGGAATGATAAATAAAAATCACCTAATCCGCAGCTCTATCACCTAGTCCCTAGCTGGTGTGCACAGAAACTCTCCATACTAAATTTTCTAACATCGCTGTCTGCCCCTAGGTATTCATTACTGTGAACAGCCAATGATCAGGCTAAAACCTGGATAAGTTTAGTGGAAGGATGCATTTTAAGCAGTTCAAAGTAAATACATAAATAACTTAATTTTCAGAATTGTCCAATTGAAACAAGAGTCTGTACAGAAATCTCGTTTTACCTCTCTCTCACTACCTCTCTTCTTTTAGGCTCTTTTTCTTCAACTTTTAAAATTCAGCCTCATATACATTATCTGTTTGTTTTAGTGCCCTAGTACCTAACACGTGTCATTTAATAAACTAATAACTTACTAAAGCCTAAAAATGGTTCTGTTCTAAAATGCTGTTGAAGAGACATCAGACGGTTTGTCATCCTGTACCAGGAAAGAATGAGTAAGTGCTAAAACTGGCTTCACATCCTTTCTATATATAGAAATCCTATTACAATTACCCTTAACTGTCCTTTGCCTTGCTGTAGTAGTTTCTTCTGTCCTCTGTACCTCCATAAGTAAATATAATAAGATGCCAGGGTTTGTTTGTGTATATAAAAAGAAGAGGTAATCCTGATCCACTTTTAGTGCATAGATGATTTCCAAGCAAATGTGTGGTATCCTCATCCTCATCTTCACATTTGTTTCATGGTTTGTATGTGCAGTGACAGTTCCTGATGCTGTATTTATTTCACATTTTGAGAATTAAACTGTTTCTCAGAGTATCTCCCATTGCCACATCTTGTGTCTGGAGTACAAAGTATTCAGAAAAGAGTCAGGCAGCATTAGTAACTTTAGGAGGAAAATCTGTGCAGAATTCATGGCCTGCATAAGGAATGAAGGTGGATTTTAGTGAAGAACCTGGCACAGATGGATAATGATTATAATAACCACCAGTGTATCTAATCATTTTTTTAGCAATTTTTTGAAAGGCTTTGTTGACAAAGTTTTTTATTCCCGTTGCTGTCAGTGCAGAGCCTGTTTCTTTCCTTCTGAAGATTATTGGTCAGTTAACTGCTCATGGCTAAACAAGGCTCATTAAAGGAATATTGTCTAATCATCTACAACACTGCCTGTCTCTCCTTATTCTAAGCATATCATTTTGCGGAAACAGGATCAGAAATTAATTGAGTTGATTAGCAACTAGATTAGCAGACAGTTTTGGAGACCTAAGATTTCCCATTTACTGCATCGATTTGTGTGCAAAATGGCATCTAATTTTCCACACTTCTAGGACTGGCAGGCATCCAGTCTGTTATTTTTCTACCCTTATGGCTAAGAACATGCCACGTGATCTTTGCCTATAAATTGCATTTCTTTAATTTTCCTTCTAAATGCAGCCATTCTATTTAGGTACTTGGGGGTTTATTTAATATATTTTTCAAACATCAAGCTATGTTGGCAAAATAAAGGCCCAGCCAAGCTAAAATCTAAGATATTAGCTCTAAATCAGGAGTTACAGTGCTTACCTGACTGAAAATGGGCCAACTTCCCTACTAATTGATAGCCTGTAGATTTCTGGTGAATCACTGCTTTTCACAGAAGAGAAGAAACTAACATTAAATTCCTCAGTATGTATAAATACTTTGAAAGTTTAGGCTGCTCTCTTCCCACATCTGGTCCTTGTCATTCCTTATCTTAAGGCAGAGCTCATGCAGTTGATAGATAGCTTCTGGTCATTGATCAGGACACCAGAGTAGGTTTCAAGGATTCAGAAAAACACTGCTACCTTCTTCCTGGATGTGCTTAGAAGTTCAATGAACCAATGAGAACAATTTCATGAAACTAAATACTTCTGCTTTACAGATAATAACTCTGGCAGAGTTTCTATTTAATCTTTTGTCTTCTATCCTAATAGTGCTGAAGTACTTCCCAATCATTAGCAGTAAATGCCTTATGTATTTACAAGATGCAGAGGAAATCAGTCATTTAGTCTGTAGTTCTAGTTGTGAAAATAAATTATGAGGAGCTTTGAGTAAATGGTTTTGTGGCTAACTCTGCTGAGGAAGACCACCCCAGCCACACCATATTCTCCTCTTGCACCAGCATAAAGTGTGCACTTACTGCTGACTCTCAGCATTTCTACAGACTTGCCTGACCTACAGTTTCAGGAAAAATTTCTTTAGATGCAACTTTTCCTGTAAGCAGCGGAATATTGTGAAGACCAGCTTTTATGTTAATAAGAAAAGGAGTGGACATTTATGTTGTTTTATGAATAACTGTCACACATTTATTTCTGTCTAAAATAGAAGTAAAGGAAGGAGGTGAACAAACTGCAGTATCTGATTCAGATGGCATTTATGTCATTGAGAAGTGGGCGATGGATTTGAATGGACTTTCACAGGGAGGAAGGAACCTCAACTACAGAGCTGAAATACCTCCAAAGTCATAGAACATGATCACCTGCTACACCTGCTGTTATTTGCTTCTGTTATTTCTTTGTAGATAGCCCTCAGCTTGGAAGGTTAAGCAAGGCTTTTGGAACTCCTCTCAAGGCTCTGCAGCTCCTTTAGTGTCTTTCAATAGAATGGGCTTTCTGTTGCTCAGATGATAATAGTAATACTTTGCCTTCCTGCAATTAATCTATCTTCATCAAGGAATCAGATCCTTGGTGTCCAGCATTTTCATGTAGCAGTTTTTTGTTGTTCACATGTCTAAAATGAAATTGAGAGTTTTAATCGTCTTGTTTACTAAGGTTCCCTAGGAGTCTTAATATCCACCTCCTCAGTTTTCCATCAGCAAAGTGCACCAGCTGAGTGGAGAACAGAGATAATTGCTTGAAAGACAAAACCCATAAGTAATGCAAGATTGCACGAGCCAGCTCATTAGCAAGCGTCCTCTTCCAAAGTGCAATTGAAAGCTCTGGGCCAGTTATGCACATAAATTTTGATTCCTGGGAATTATTTAGTGAAGGTGGTAGGTGCAACAGATTCTCAACTTTGCTTCCTTAGCTAAATCATGGTATCCTGTTACCTTTAAAAAAAATACAGGAAACCTTGTTTCTAACCAGGCAATTTTCTGCCTCTTCCTCATCTGTTAGACCAGATTACCTGCTCGCTATTTTTCTTTCAGGACTGGGATAGGAAAGCTTCTTCTTTGCTGGTTTCTTTAAAGGAAATGTTTGTCACTGACTCTTTTGTCTCTTCTTTTCCTCCTCTTATCAGCTGCCCTTTTGCTTCATGGCAGGCAGGTATTCTTGGAGGTGAGAAAGCACTATGAGAGGACCACTAGGCAAATGGGAAACTTTCAGTGGGATCAATGAATCTGAGTCTGGCGTGGCAGAAGTTCTGGTGAAAGCTGACCCCACAGTTGCCATAGGACAGATTGCTGAGTGGCCACATATTAATAATTGCTATGAGCCCCTGTCTTTCTCAAAAGACAATCAGCAGTTTTTTGAAGAAGGTATCTGAATTCTTGCACTATACTGAAAACAGCAAAAAAGCAAGCCTTTCCAAAATTATGTCTCTTGCAATGGAAGTAAGACTCTTACACCTAGTACCCTCCTATGTTTGTGTTGCATTTTTCAGTAAATAATTAACTTTTTTAATTCAGTGAAACTGGTTATTTTAGCCATGATTAAGGGTTCTAAGGATCATGAATACTAAATTCTATTTATATAATACCAGAGTCACAGCAGACATACAATATTACAGGCAAAGAAGAGAACATCCTTTAGATGAAAGAACCTCAATGTATCAATAAAAGGTTCTAAACAAAGTAAAAACTCCCCTTTCAATCTCTTTAAACTACTCACATCCTCTAAAGTTGTAGCAAAGACCATAAACCTCAGGTTTATAGCTATCTCAGGGATAGTCTTTTATTTCTAAGAGTGGATAGAAGTTGTGACTTACAGCTTATGGCCAAAGCCAGAAAAACCCCACCTGCCACTGATTTCGGTAGATATTTGTCACTGAAGTCCTATATTACTTAAAAACACACACAACTTAAGAAAGTACCTGGAGGCACCTAAACCCTTTTTCTACTTTCCCTTCCACTCCAAAGCCTCTCCTCTGTTATACAAACCTTAGAAAGCAGAAAATATGTCCCTTGTGATCTTTTTGTTTAAGGGTCTCTTTTTAGAACCTGACAAAATGGTTTGGGGTGCTTATTACACCCCAAATTTTGTAAACCAAACCAATGTCTTAGTAACACAACAGAATTGAAAATCCCACTATACTTATTTGCCCATCTTAAAAGTCTGCTGCTAAACACACTGCAATGCTATTGAGGCAAATTAGCATATCTGACCTCAGACATTCTCTGAAGAGTAGTGTGTTTAGATATAAATGATTACCCAGTAATGAAATAGCAGCAGTAGTGATGAACCTATTTCCTCAGTTCTAATTACATAGGCTCCAAAGAGGTCTAAGATATGTTCCCTGAAAAGCTAATTATTCTACCAAGAACACTTTCTGCATTACAAATAAATGAAACCCCACAGGAATAACTGAGCTGAAGTAAATGTGACAATGTTTCTACCATAGGGAAAAGCATTTACTCCAGAATTTTTAGCCATTCAAATACTAGAAAAGCTCTATTTTCTCCCTTGAAAATATATAAATTTTGATAAACAGTTCAGATTTGGCAAGGTTCTTGATCTCTTTATTTGGTTATTCATTATAAGGGCCACGTTAATCCCTTTTATATTTTCCAGAAGATATTACTTCTGGTTTTCTATCTAAAGTTAGTTACTCATTACCTTTAAAGTACCTTAGTAAATGCTTTAAAACGGGGCTTTAATAAAAGGACTTTAAAAAAAAAAAGTTCTAAAACTGCAACAGAACTGAACTGAAGATTTCTTCATGTAACCTTAACGTAGTAATAAAAATTACTAAAATAAAAGTGATCCCACATGTAACAGCCTATTGCCTAGAAGTAAAAGAAATGCATATTGAGAGCTCAAAGGCTCCCTAAAATCAAAAGATACAAAGGGGAAATTGGCTGTTGAGTTGAATGCCCTGTGTTTAGAGACACACTACATAACACTAGGTAAAGTTTTAAGACTGTTACTTTCCAAATGCCAAATTTGAAAATATGCAGACTAGGTTGTCTGCAGGTTTTCTTCCTGGGCAGAAGAAAAATGTCCTTTCTCCTCGCCTCTTCCTAAGTTTAGCAGCAGCAGAGGTGGAAAGGGAGGGAAGGGGGCAAAGTCCTTGAGCTTCTCAGTACTGCAAATTTCCAACTCTCACCCTATTGATAGGAAGTTAATGTACCCATGCATCTAAATGGAGAAGCTAACAGATTCTAGCAGGGTCAGAGGATTATCATCTTCAGTTCTAGCAGCACCTTGAGACCCTTTCCCCTTTCTAATTTCTGTTTCTTTTATTTCTCAACTTTGTGCATGGAAGGAACCCACCAACTCCGGATTTAAGTATGACTTTCATAGATATTATATTCTTGTCTCTAAAGGGCTGGTTTATCTTAAGATATGCTTAAGAAATTTCTTGAGATGAATAGCCACCAACCCACCCTCCAACTGAGAGCAAGCTAGTGAGCAAGGTTCTTTTTTGGCTTCTTAAGGAAACAAAAATATTTTCATAAAAAAGCAGAGCCATCTAAAGCAACTCCGTACTGCACTAGTCACTCACTAAGGATCTGCCATAATATATTTTAACTGTGAATTTATAGTCTGATCAGAATGGTAAATGGATTCAAATATTTAAATTTCAACAGGCATATTGAGGAAGAGGGCTTATATTCATTGCACCCAATTTTATAGTTCCTAATTTTTGTATTTAGCATTGCAATGAGGATTGATAGAACTAATCCAAACCCTTCACATAAAATGAAACAACATGAAAATGAGCTGACATATGATTTATAAATTATGAAATTATGCATAAGATTAGAGCTTTATGCCTAGGGTAATAAGCACAAGATATATTTAATTTCAAACAGAACAAAAGGCATGATGGGCCCTTTTGCCTCTGATATATAGTCCTTATGGATCTGTCTGGGATATTTCACATAAGAATAAAGAAAAGAAACAGTTTGTTGAGAACTTAGAGCCTTTTCATGATATTGAAATGCTGAACCTAGTTTTTAGGACAGCAATTTAACTAACATAAAACTTGAACTGAGATAAATGAGACTTCCATTTAGTTTTCTCTTTAAAAACCTGATCCGTATTTCTTAACTAAAAACCAGCAAAAATAAAGGAAACCAGAAATATAATTGTTTTTCAGTCCATTCGATAAAGAAATGTGTATGTCATTGACTAGGTAATAATTTTCTCAGAACTAATGAATACTCAAGATTCAGTCTGGTGGTGATGCAGCACAAGAACATGGCAAGGAAAGAAAATACAAAATGCCACATAGAAATCATATATTTGAGCTGAAAGTAGAGGGAATTTTAAAAACAATGAATATGCTAGTGCAATGGCAGATGCAGTCTCCTGTAAAAACAATTTTTCTCTGCTTAGATTTAAAATTAAAATCACCTTACTTGAAACAGTGAAAACCTGTGAGGAAAAATATACTTGATTTGCTCCAGGCTAAATCCAAAAAGCTGTTTAGTTAAATCCATGCAAGTTTTTGACAGACCTAACTGCCTTGCCTATGATTAACAGTCCACCTTCAGCCTTCAAACCTTCATTCCTCACAGGCTCTGACTATGGAGATGCCTGATACCTCCAAAAGAAACTACAGCACTGAAGGATGGCAGGCAAAGCAGGGTGCAAAGGCACGTTTTCCTCAGCATCTCTGCCAGGCACTGCAAATGTGTCAAGCTTGGTTGCTATGCTTTACATTGTTCCCTGTGCAATGCAGAACCAAGTGAGGGTCACAGCCTTCATCTCCAAGGTATCTCCTCACTGAAACAAAAGATTTACTTTGCAAAGACGTAGAACACAGCTGACAGCACTTCTCAGGTGGAATGGAATAATACAGCTACAGCTCATCTTTACAGAGAATAAGACTGGCACATTCTGACATTTAAATAAGAATATCAGACACTTACAACCTGAAATAGAAAGCTTATCACTTTTACCTTGTCTTCTTCCTACATGAGTATTAATGATGTTGCCTAATTAACAAATAAGAATTTTCAAAATCAAACACTCGAGTATTCATTTCTATATCTGGGGAAAGGGTGGGAGAACAAACTGCCTCTCAGGCATTAGATACAGTGATATAGCAAGATAATAAGGTATGTGTCCAGTTCTGGGCTCCTCAGTACAAGAGAGACATGGAGCTCCGGGGGCTGGTTCAGCAGAGGGTTACAAAGATGATTAAGGGACTGGAATATTTCTCTTGTGAGGACAGGTTGGGAGAGTTGGGCCTGTTCAACCTGGAGAAGAGACAACTGAGAGGGTACCTTGTAAATGTGTATACAAATCTGGAGGGAGGGTGTCAAGAGCCTGGAGCCAGGCTCTGATTGGTGGAGCCAGCCAGTGGACATGAGGCAATGGGTGGAAACGGATGCAAAGGAAGTTCCACCTCAATGTGAGAAAGAACTTCTTTACTGTGCTGGTGACCAGGAACTGGGACAGGCTGCCCAGAGAAGTCGTTGAGTCTGCCTAACTGGAGATATTCAAGAGCTGTTTGGATGTAATCCTGTGCCATGTGCTCTGCTTGACCCTGGATGACCCTGCTCGAGCAAGGAGGTTGGACCAGATGATGCACTGTGAACCCTTCCAACCTGACCCATTCTGTGATTCTGGAACTGATTTCAGTTACAATGAAAAATACACTCAGGAAACAGAGGAGGTTAAGATGTGAACCTCTTCAAAGAAAATAACATGCAAAGTTGTTGAGATGGAGGAGAAGGACAGGGAAGGAAGAAAAATTGTCAAGAAAGGGACTCATAAAAGCATTTAAAATATCTTGCTTGTATTTCTCTGATTTCCTGCTTTCTGCATTCATTAGCTTTTCTTGTAATAGACATAAGAAGCATTTGACTTTGTACAACATGGAATGGGACGAATATAGAGAAGTTCTCTTGAACCATTCTAGATGCAGAAACCACCTATGTCTGTCTTCTGTTTTTCAGTATCAGTTACCAAGAACAAGTAAGTAATTTTTTGCCATCTCTGGTTGGACAGTTCTATTACAAATGGCTTCCTTTTATAACACATAACCCACTTTCTAAAAGAAAGGAATGGCTGTCTCTGAGCAGTAAGCAATTCCATCTTAACCTTGAATTTGTTTTGTTACTAGGGCGAGGCAGATTGCTAGTCTATCTCTACAAGCAAACAAAAAATTTTTTGATAAAGTAAGTCAGCCCTTTCCCATGGTACTTACAAAGAACAGGTTTGATAGTTAAGGAGCTAGAAACTATCCCTCCTCTGAGCCACTGGTGGAATTTCTCCCCAGATCCCATCTTCTGTATGGCTATCCCTCAGCATGCCCAGGAGCTGGTTCCTGCTCATCTGTGCTTCACCCCTCGTTGTGATGAGGGCAGATAAGGTGATCTTTGGCTTCACACAGTGCAGACTTAGAAACTGATTCTAAAATTACTGATAATGACAGTGAATGCATGTAAGATTTATTGCCGATCATTAATTCACTTATATATATATGACTGTGTAGAAAGGTACTCAATGTTTTTTAGGACAGGACCAGTATCTCACTATTTGGGAAGATCTGTGGCATTACACTGTGTCTCTGAAGCCTGGTCAGATGAAAACTAAAGTGAACAAGAATTTATCACCTTAGAGCTACAGTTACTGAGAGTGAATGAGGCAAGAGAGGAAATTATGCTGATCAGTGAAGCAATGTCTTTGGAGGAACTTGTGATTCCTCAGAGGTTAAATCAGTGACAGGGATCCTGTAAAATCTTTATTTCAAGTGCTTGCTTCCATCAAATTGTGATAAAAAGTCTGATTGGTGAAAGTTTACAGATAGCTTTAATGGAAGAACAGCCTCTCTTCTGATTTTTAATTCTGAAATTTGAAATTCAAATTCAACAGTGTATAAGACAGAAAATGTATTTTTGCCAATATGTCAATAAGCTTACATTATACTCTCAGGATGGCCAAGATGAAAGGCTAGTTGAAGCACACATTGCCTTCTGGCTAACCTTAACCAGGTTTAGCAGGCTTTTCAGTCCAACACTTTCCAAAAAGTAGCAGCAGAATTGAGGGTAAACAAAAGCAGCAGAAGTACTTCATAGGTATCACTTTTTATGCATTAAGGTATTGGAAAAACATGGATAGCAGTTATGTGTGGCAAAAAAATAAGCTATGGATTTGCTGGAAAAGAATTAATTCTGATGATAAAATGTCTTGCCCCACTTGCATTTTTAGAATGCACATATTTTCCACTGTAGTAGCTGGTTCTTTGATTAATGTCAGCACAACTAAGCTGCCAGTAACTTTTCCTCCCGTAACTGAACTTATTTCAGAGCAGCTCTCATCTGGTCACATCTGCTCTTCAGATTTTTTTGTTTGTTTGTTTTGTTTGTTTTTTGTCTGGTTTTTTTTGTTTTTGTTTTTGTTTGTTTGGTTTGTTTTTTTGGTTTTTTGTTTTGTTTTGTTTTTCAGAGGGCCTGTAGGGCGCAGAAGCCTCAGGAACAGCCTGGGAGCAGCAGCACCATGCTGCCTGGGCGTGTCTTCTCCCAGTGCAGCCTGCTCCGGGGATGGTGCTGGCTCCATCTCTGATCACTCCTGGTGAGTGTCCCCCAGAAATTCTCCAAGCATCTCTGCTAACACCAGCTGCTGGGGGAACCAAATATATTCAGGCAGTCTGTCCTATTAACAGAGACTATGATTCATTTAAAAGCACAGAGGTGAAAAGTAATTAGTATTAGTGATGATATTAAAGTGAAATTCTTCTGGAGAGGAAAGACTAGGAGACAGAAACATTTTTTCCTGATGTTTTTCAGCTACTGAGACTATTTCTAGATAAAAATAAGTGATTCATCCTAAGCATTTTTGTCACTTGTTGTTTAAAGGGAACTATCATGGCTTGGCATTAGTTCTGAGGCATAATTCACAGTGTTTAAAAAAATAAATATGTAAGATCCTCTTGGTAAACAGATCCATGGAAAGGGCAGGCAGATGGAAGTCTGCATGCTGTTTTGTTATATGTCCAGCATTACTTACATTTGGTAGCTACTGAAACCCTTAAGCTTTAAATCTCCTCTTTCTCTGAATAAATACTGTGAGATTAGGAGGTCTGCACTAATCAAGTGCCAACAATAAAAAAACCCCAAACCCATTGTGGAGCAGCCAATGCTCGCCAAGTCAAAAGTAAAGGTATTGCCCAAATCCTCAACGATAGACCTTAAGTATATTTTACTCTGCTTAATATGATTTGTAAAATACGAAGGTAAAGGTGTTTCTCTGTACCTGATTATCTGCTGGGAATAATGCATTAGAACAATGAGCATAAAGAGAATTAATTAAAAGGAACAAAAAGACCTTGTTAACTTCAGAGTCTGGGATTCACACTCAGATTATTTCTAATTCATTGTGAAAACAAATATTTATTTTCTTCTTTTTTAAAGCTTTTTCATCTTAGAGTTGGGGTAGACTAAGTGCCCTGGGTGTAGATGCACAAAGAAGCAGAAAATAGCAGATGAATCTCTGAGTTTAAAAGATATCTGTTTTAAGTGCAACTCCAAGTTGGAGACATAACTTGTTAACAATTTCTTTTTAAAATATCACAAAATATTTATCTAGACTCCTCTGTGCCTAAATACCTTCCACAGTTTTCTTATTTGCCAGGAAATACAGCAATAAGTCTCGTGAAATATGAATTAAATTAATTTAAAAAAAGGCTTTAATTTCTTGAAAAACTTTATTTCTGACATTTTCTAATGAAATGCTTTGATTTGGTATGTGGAACATGCAATTTAAAATCCCAAAAAGTATACAGTGAGGTACATCTGGCCAAGCTGAACAAAATGTCTCTTTTATTCAAGATGAATTATTAAAGTTTTTCACTTTAATAATTTCAAACATGAAATTGAAAAGTCTACAGTTGCGAAATCAAAAAATAAGTATTCAAAATATCCCAGTGACTGTATTGATATTTACATCTCTAGCTTGCTTGTCTTAGTGCCAAATCTATATCCTCTTCTAACAGATAAAAGAGAATATTTCTCAGAGAAGTTCTAATGTCAGTTCATTAGAATCCTGTGACCGAAGGGCTTGAGCTGAATATGTGGTACATTTTACCCTTAAAAAGATTATCCCCAAATTAATGGAGTTTTCTAAACATGCTTTAAGGAATATCACTATTATCTTAGTTCTTTATTGAAGTCAAAGCCCATGAGTGTTTAAAATGAGGCCAATTTTGCTGCATTAAGAATAGTGATTATCAGTTATACTGAGGATTGCACAATGCCACCTTATATTAGCTACTTGAGAAGGAAAAATAGAATTAACAAGGTCTACCCTTCTCTGAGCCTAACTATGTCAGTATAATAAAATTTGATTTAAAATTAACTTTTTTTTTTTTTTTTTTTTTTTTTTTTTTTTTAACTTGTGAGACAGATGCTGTCTGGATGGCTGAAATTTGGAAGAAAAAACTTTAGTATTATGTATGTGCACTGAATGAGATGTGCTGAAGCCAAAAATTCTGTAAGTGACTCAGCTGAGTAGCATGCTCCAACTGTGAATGAAGTTCAGGGTAGTTCACTGGCCTCTTGACTAGTAAACATGAGATGGGTTCTGCCACGTAGCAGGGCATAACATTCAGAATATTACAGACATCATCAAGGAAAAGAAGTACAGCACAGAATTGGTCATTGAACATTCATTTCGGTTTTGGTTAAAGTATGAGCACAGTTTAGATGCATTTATCAGAACAAACAACTACAAATGGATCCTGAGCCCCTCTCATGATTCTGCTGTCCACCCTACACATCAAAATGTTCTTGGGCTGAAAGTCAGCTGTAAGCAAAAGCTGCAAAGCAAAAACTAGTTTTCTTTTCCTTTCAGTATGAATATCTCCATCCCCACCATACTCATTTCAGCAGAATGCCAGAGGACTAATAGGAGATAGAGGTCAGTGAGTTCTTAAACCTATCATGGATATTCTTGTTCTTTTACACTGAAACACTTTTCACTGGAAAATTTAAAAGCCAAGAGTCATCTGAAAAGCTGACAGTTTGAAGGCAGGAGTACAGTATAGTATATTAGAACCTAAAAGTGGAGAAGCTTATTCTCAGACCCCCATAAAACACACAGATTTCAGAGGTACAAGCACTTTCATCTTTCCCTTGCAGTTAAGAGATCTTGTCAGTCCTGAAATTCGGAAGAGGGGGTTTTGTCTTGGACATGAAACATACAGCACATGACCATTTAAAATGCAGTTCAGAAAAAAATCTCAGTAGGATTGGATTTGAAATGCCTTTACATTTATTCCTGACTCAGAAATATATCTGTAAGATCGTTCTCTCATTTAAACCTAAGGATTCAGATGCAAGTATGTGATGAATATACCACAAGAATAGTTACAGAAAACTTTCCAGAAAGGTCAGCTTTTTGTTCTATCAATCCTGAAACAATTGCTTTGAGCAGCAGGAATTATCAAACATCTCAAGATATTCGGTGTAAAGATGAGGCTTTTGATGCCAGTCAAATAAATGCAAGTGTCAGCTTTCACTGGCTTATAACCTTCACAACTGTAACAGACAGCCTGGAAATGTGACAGTCAGAGCATGATCATTGACCTAAACACAGGCAGCCAGTGTCATTTAGGATGTCCTTCTGGACCCTGACTGGCCTCCAGCTACTGCTCCAGAAGGGCACAGGTCTTCTCCTGCCCTAATGTCACATCTGCAGGACTCATGCAGATGCCCTGGATACCCCACCAGGGCACCTCAAATGATAATGGCCATCTACATTGAGGCAACTGAATGCAGTTCTCTGTTAGAAAAGAATGCAAGCAAAAGGATCCAAAGCAGATAGCTCAGATCCATAATTAATTTTAAATTGTTATAATTATGAGGAGCTCACCAGTGATTTCAGAATGCTTCAGCTGGCAAGTATTCAGCTGGAGTATGCAAAGTGATTTTTCACATGTCTGCAATTAATTAGGCACTGGAAGTATTCAGCTAAGTCTTCCCTCAGATGAGCATTTATAGAAAGGATAACATTTTGGTGCAATTCTTTTACTAACAAGCTGCTTGGGAAACTGTAGTGTTTTGTGAAAATTTTGGACTGACTGCTTCAAAACCTTGACAATATGTTTAGTCTGCATAAATGAGGGAAAACATATTTTGTTTTGTTCAGCATGCTCTGAACTTTCACAGTTACATAATTATCTGCTCAGATGGTCCCACAGTCTTATTTTGACTGAAAGGGAAACTGGAAATGTTGATAAAATAAACCCAGGCTGGAAGCTTGGCAGCTCTGCCATTTGTTGGAGTGAAAAAGACCCAGGTTCAGGACTTTCTTTAGCATGTGATGTTTTTCACTGCAAACCATTCCCTGACGTGGTGATAGTTAGCTGCTACAAGGACATAAAAAAATGGCTAGACTATGCTTTTCTGGTCTTCTCCTGAATAAAGATATTGTGATAGCATTGAGTTGCATATTGTGGGACAGACTGAGTTGTTGGCATTTCATACCCTGCAGAAACTGAATCAAAGTACTTGATCTGATTTTGAAATGAAACAGTCCAGGGTTTTGTTTCAAAACTTTAAACTCTCAGGAAGCTTTTTTTTTTTTTTTTTTTTTTTTTCCCAATACCTTGTGTGTAAAACTAAGGTGTCAGTTATTTCCTCTGCAAAGCATTTTGGTGATACCAATGCTATGGGCTATTTAAGACACAGTCTTGATGAGAAAAAAAGGAGAGGTATGATTTGAGTCATAACGAGATGGTAAAAAGAAAATTGAATGAAAATTTTCAGATTATTTCTTGTCAAATATTTTGACAAACTCAGTCCCTGACCATAAAATGGATTTCAATGTGCGAAATTTTCTGCTGTGAATTCTCTGAAAATTATTGCCATTCCTTAGTTCTGCACAAGCCCATAAGTTAAGGTGAAGTTGTTTATAGGAAACAAGGACCTTTTCCCTGTCAGCTCGATGCCTTCATATCAGCCAAGACAAAGATGGTCTAAAAGTGTAACTGCCCTGCATCTTTAATCATTGCCCTTGCTAGCAAAGAGTGAAATCTGCTTCTGGAGCTCCTGTTGGTAAAGCATCTTACATCCCTTGTCCCTAGGTGTAGATGCAATCATGGCACCCAAGGCAGCTGAGGATTGCTTAATTGATTTTCCATGTGTGCATCAACATGTCACGTTTTTCTGCTTACAATTTCATTGACTGGCTCTTGACTGAACATTTTTACACAGAAGGATCAGAACTGTCTCCTACTGCTGCAGCAATACAGAGGCAGGCTTTGGGCAGATCTAGAAGGAAATGCAGACAGTTTATTTTCTCTTGCAAACAACCAAGTGGTGTGTCTGGTCAGTGTTCATGAATGTGTGCGAAGTACAACTTGATACAGATTTCTTAACTTCTGCAACTGCTAAAGTGCATTGCTTTTGGTTCCTTGCATCTTAAGTTTCACAGTAAAACTTCTCTGCTTACTTCAGTTGTGCTGGTTTCATACTTCTTTATAAGAGAGGCTGAACAAAACTGTCCAGACCATGAGGTACTGTCAGCCTTGCCCATCCTGCTGAGCCTCCCCAAGAGCCCCCTGTCCATGGGGAGAATTCCTGTCAGGGCTCTCTCCACTCTGCTCAGGGCACAGGACCCCATGTCACCTACTGGGGCCACCATCTGCCACGGGCTCTGCTGATCCAGGCCCACCTGAGGTCCCACAGCCCAGCATGGCCTTGTCCTAATGCTTGGGGAGGTGCCTGATGTCTGGAGCTGCCCAGTGTCTTCCTGCTCCTGGCTGGGGTGGCAAGCCCGATGTCTGGGGTGGCAAGTCCTGCCCTGCTGCACTTGAGGTGCCCTGACAAGAACCTCTAAACAATAATTAATGACTGAAACCAAGGCAGAAGGAATTCACATTTTCATATGGCATTTATTTGGGAATGCCACATCCTGGAAATGGCTTAACGTGCAATGGTCCCTGTGGATAATCACTTCAATCATGTTACTGGAATACCAAGGCTACATACCGTTAGTACAGACTAGGCCAGGAACTAAATGTCACTTTCTCACAAAACCCCTTGAGCATCCATGGTCTCAGAAGAGCACAAAAACTTTGGTTAAAACTATGCAATGCTCAAAATATATCAAAATCAAAATTGAGAGGAATGGAGAATAGTAGAGTTGGGGGTCCTCTGGGTATGAATTGAACTCGGCTTTCCAGAGGTTGGCAGCCAGGTGTCATATGGTGTATCTCTCTGTGGCTTTCTGTGGTGTATTGACCCTTCATAATTTTTTGGATTAAGTTTAGGACAAGATTAGGTGTGTCCACCATGCCTGTGATGGGCAGACCTACTGTATGTGCCTGAGGAAGACCCTGCCCATCAGGACTCACCAAGTCACAGGCTGTGTCTTAGACTGCACGGGCTAACCCATGGCAGCCACCAATAGCCTTCCTGCCTTCTACAGCCTTTCTCTGCAGACTTCTTGTGCCTTTATACACCTCTGCATTTAATATTAACAAAAAGTTTTTCAGAATTCAAAGTTTGAATATTTTCCAAGGTGTCAATCCAGAATCATACTATGTCCTTTCTGATGATCAGCACAGTTAACCTTGAAGACTTGAATGAAAGAACATTTTTTCTTTTCATCTGTACTGAGAGCACTGACAACTTCATGCTGTTTAGGACCTCCACTGGTCTTCTGACAGAAAAGAGCAGTAGGCCTATACTTTCTTGAAGATATTCAGTGCTAAAATGATCCTAATTCTGGTGAAAAGGGGATCCCCAGGAAATGTACTCTCTTCTAGTGCAGCCTGCAAACTGGCCTGAGTGACCTTTTCATTACAGATATTCTGCAGGTCTATAGGTGATGTTTCTGGGTTAAAGACAATCTTTTTCTTAGATGGGCCTGGATTTAAGGGTTAAAGGCTTTAAACTTCTCATCTAGAAGTTTTTCTGTCAGTGGATCACAAATATTAGGGCTGCAGGAACACATCAGGATAGGCTTTGGCAGGACACCCCCCACTCCTCAGAGCAGAATGCAGTTAACTTTAACAATATAATCTGTTTTCGTACTGCATAATGCTCATGATTAATGTAAATTTCTCATAGCTGTTAGAGCCTGGGGCAGTCACCAAGCCCCAGCTGATAAATGTTGCTTAAATGAAAAGAAATTTTTTTTGTTAGGCTGCTGGCAATTCAATAATGATGTGGACAAATCTCTGGCAGGGTAACTTCCAGACCCTGCAAACTTTCAAGGAGTTGTGGGTTTTTTTTGTTTGTTTGTTTTTTTTTTTTTTTTTTTTTTCAAATGTCATGATAACAATAGGTCAAATCACTAATTTCTGGCCCAGAATCACATACCACAAGGATAAAGCTCATTTCCTTATAACTCCTACATGTCACTGCAAAATTTCCTTTTAGATTTTGGAAAATGTACCAGGAACAGACAGAGTTGAAGTAAGAAATAGATATATAGGCCCTGATAAATGGCATAACTGATGAGCCATTTTGTTTTGTGATAACAACTCAGGGCCTCTGACAGGATTGGGTCCTGTGGTGAGAGGTGCTATGGACATGTAACAGTAAAATCACATCTGCTCAAAGACTTTGCAGTCAGAAGAGCAGTTTGCAGCACAAAGAACAATCTAATCCCTGGTCTACATTCTGATGAGTGAGGCGTAAGAAGTGCCTTTGGTAAGCATAAAAATGGAATAACTTATTTCCCTGCTGTGTAGGCTCTAGCATTATAATTATATTATAAATGTCATGTCACGACACAGGATGTTATATAGCCAAGTTTGTTCATATACCCCATTGCTGGAGCTAGGAAAACTGTTCCTGATGAGTAAGTTAAATTCTTCAGCAGTTTTAACTTTTAGCATTAATCATAATGATAATAAAGTTCATGCTAATAGATGCATTCTATAATTTAGGTACCTAAATATAGCAGTTTCCTGAGGCTCTGACAGTGTGAGGTATTAGCCTTTCCTGACTGGTGTACTGAATGGGACTTTCTGCTGGGAGCAATGTGAATCATGGATTTAATATATGTAAATTCTTTCATGTCAAATCTTTTCATGGGTTACAACCTGCCTGCTTAGACTCACAATCTGTATTTGATATGGCTATGATAAGAGTTCTGCAGTATTTTCTTATGGTGGCATACCATGAGGGGAAAGGGTTGTTACATGTTACAGGGGTAAGGCAGAAGCTATGTGTTCCCTTTTGTAATACAAAATAAATTAAAATGAAAAACAAGTGCAATCTCTAAAGCACTATTATTTTAAATTTATGAATCATTAGCTTTCTAGTACAATAAGAAATAAACATAATTTAATAGGCAAAGCATAACAAAAGGAACTTGAAACGTTTAAGTGATTAAACAGCAGAGATCAGCAGGTTTCAAAATGAGAAATTGTTTAAATATATTTCTTTAAATTATTAAGTGAATTGCTTCACTTATTAGCTTAAAATTTTTATTCCCCAGAAATTATATCTCACTTTCCAAAGAAGATAATATTTAGAGAGAATGTACATGCTTCTTCTGCAATGGGGAGGGATGCCCAAACCTCTGCCTTATGTAAAAGCTATTGCCCAGCCAAAAGAAAAAAAGAGCAAACAGGTTTTTTTGTTATTGCCATAATGCGCTGTTGCCAAAGAGGTGACAGGAACGTGTTTGCTGGACATACAGCATGTCTCTGAAAAATGATAATCCACTTTACTTCTTATTCTTAGTGAGAAAGTCTAGAGCTAAGAAGGAAGATCTAAATTTAACCAGTCTCAAGAATTTAATCAATTTTGGGTAAATTTAGCTCTCCTTCCATGTAATCTGGTGCAGGCTGGTGAGACAGCAATCTTATGACAGGATATGTACGACTGAAGTAACGAGTTGGTGACCACAACCTGACCTCAGATTGTTTCTGCATGAGCAACACACTCTCCTGGATGCTTGCTTCTGTACCACAGAAATGAATCCAACAAATCTCACCTCCAATCTGCTGTTCATTATTCCTAACCAAGGGTAGCACAGGGCACTTCAGTCCCACTGAGGGACACAGATGCCACAGCTTAAAAGCACCTGGGAATTCCTAAATATGTGGGGAACATTGACCACTTCCAGGGTCTTGCCAAAAGCAAACTTAGGGGCATCAGCATGCAGCTCTTTCCTCTTTCTTACATTCAGAAGACAATTTTTCCATTCCAGTATATCCTCGTTTTTAAGGATGTGACCCAGCTTCATGGGGTATTTATGGTAATAATAACAGCAGACATTGGCAGCGTTGCCTGGCTGCTCTCCAGATAATAAATGTATGGGATTCCTGTCGGCAGGCTTCCACTCTGTAGCCAAAGGGAGCTAGCAGGGATGACTACAAAGCACAGACCTCCAGCCTGGCCAAACAGTGGTATGCTGATAGGCCCTCCATGAAGCACTAGGACAGAGGACAGAGGAGCACAGCAAGAGCAAATGCTGTGCTGGTGAACATATGGACAAACTCTAGAAAACAGTCCCTTAATTACTGGGGAAGGACTGGCAATTGGTGCCAAGAATATGTTTATTACTGTATGTGTGTACAAGAGTACATCCCGGTACTCTGGCTGCTCTCCAGGACTCCCAAGGTCTGTGGGTAATTATAATAGACACAGAAGTGTGACCTAACTACAGGCCCTATAAATTATCCTGTTGCAAAGTTTGCTTACTATTTTCTTTCTGATTTATATATATACTATATATACAGTTAAAAAAATATATTTATCCTATACCAGCATTTTACGAGTAGAAAGATGAGAGAAAGAAATAACTTAAAAATCAAGATCAGGAACAATTAATTTTGTTTGTCCATTTTTACCTACTGTCCAATTTAACCTTTTAACCATTAACTTTCCTGGATAAGTCTGCTATGTATGTATAGGTTTCTTTAGTTTCCTCTAAGTAAGAAATTCTAAACAATGAGCTTCCAAAATATTTTAATTCTGAATAGGAGTTTTTCAAGTTGAAACATTATTTTAGGGTGATCAAAAACCAAATGGAAAGCTGAATTTTTGAAAATTATCGAATCTGAAAAAATAGGAACTACCCAATAACCTGATCTAGAACTGAGTTTTGTGTTATTAGATAAGTTACAGGTATTTATATTTTTCATCATCAAAATGAAAAAGAGGTAATTACAAATTCTCCTTTCATTTCAAAGTCTTCTGTTTTTGAGAGAGAGAAAATAGAAGTAGCACAAAGTCTTTTTCTTCCTTTTTTCCTACAAATTTACCAGAATTTACAGAGGCCAGTTTAAGAAGAACTGCATTAGCATGCAAAACCTTTCTGTATCATAACCCCTCCCATAAAATACAGTGCTCTGTATCCTTCTGAGTAATATAATATGAACTTTGCAGGACATAATAGTGCCATATCAGTCAAAGCCTCAATTACAACACAGGAACTCTGTTGATCTAAATTGTCTAATAACATAGCAAGTGGAATTTTGTCCAAGCTACACGATCATAAATTTCCTTTATAGTTCAAAACCAAACTGTTTCTTCTTGTTTTGTCACTGATGGGCTAAAGTGCTTGATAAATAGAATAGAAATTAGTCTCCAAAGGACTTCTGTGATGGGGCTTGACAGATATAACTGTGAAATGAAGTCAAGATCTAGTGCAGGATCTATAAATGTAGTAGATTTCCAATTTCACGTTAAAATCTGTCCATTCTCAGATGAGGGCTAGCATACCTTCAGAAACAGGAAGTTTTTTTCTGTAGGCAGAAAATGTGTAGGAAGGGAATGCCTGACAGAATATGTTCTAGATAAATAAGGCAAGGTGGACAAAGTAGAAGATTTGGGACAACAACTACATGTCAGGAATGAAGCTCAAACAGTCAGCCTCCAGCCACTGCTCTGTGAATGGTTTGAGCTGTACTGTATTCATTGCCTTGTTGCATGTGAATCACTGTTGGAGTCTTAGCAGCTGTGTGGCTCTAAAGTTATCAAAAGGAGCCTAAACCTGTGAAACAAGAATTTGGTACTCCATTAAGAATAAGCACTTCTACACTTTGATCTAACACATCATTGATTTTGCCATTCTTCACTTTTCTAATACGTTTTTCAGTTTTAATTTAAATATGATTATATTTTAAATGTAATTTACTTCAAATGTTCTTATTAGCAATAACAGCAAAATTAGGTATGGGAATGATGATAGCAAGGTGGATTTTGAACTGATAATAACAGAGTCCTCTTATTTTAGTCTATGCAACAAGAAGAGACTAGCAACCAATCCTTACTACAAGGTAGCTATGGACCTGTGCCATCTCTACTGCATTTGGTTTGAGCAAATTTTTTTGTTTTGCTTCTTCCACTAAAAAAAATAACAATTCTCACCCTGTGTTTTCTCACTGTAATTTTTTTTTTACTATGGTCTTAATATCACAGCACCTGAGCTCCTCTGTGGGTGCCATTAGCCAGTGTCAATAAGAATGTATGATGTGTTTCAAGTCATATGGGTGACTAAGAATGGGTTCTGAGGGTCTTAGGCCCTGTAAAGAAAATCAGGTAGGTACCTTCCTTTAGTTTGTCTCAAAAACCTGTGGCAGGACCCAAGAAGTTCGGTCCATGATTACTATGAAAACTCTATGAAACCTCCACAGATTATACAACTGAAAATGCAGCAAAGCCTGCTATATACCAAAGGCAAGGATTTGTTCTAGAATTGTTCTCTGAAAACATTTTCTGGAATTATCTTGAGAAGCTTATTCTATACTATGACAAGCAGTTTGTGGATGCAATTCATGCATTTGTTAATACTCCTTCTCAAAACCCAGATATTCCTCATTTGCTAAGGAATCACTTTGATACCAATGCATCAGCCTGGTGTCACAGAAATGCATGAGAACGCCAGCTGAATGAATTTTAGGTGGATAAACATGTGTCTGTAATGTCTGCAAAGTCGCCTTCTACCTAGAGAGCATTCAGTGCCCTTACCCCATGAAATGGGCTAACAAATCACTGTCCTGCAAAGCAAGAAGCAAGCCTGGAAAAACTGGGGGACATTGGGCAGAGTGGTACTGTGCTGCATGAGTCCTCCAGCTCTTAAAAGGAGATTCAGGCTGTGACTACAAACTTAACATCTACTTCTTCCAAAGATCTCCTGGATCTGCACAGTTCTTCCAAACTCAGAATTTCCAGTCCAACCTCCCCTTTGGTTCTAGCAACGTATCTTTCTTATATTTTCTTTCAGCCAGAAAAAATTGAGGTGTCACACAATGTGCTTTAGAAGGAAGAAGTTCTGACTGCTGAGAAGGCAAAATTCAGGAAGGAGTGTCAACTCCAGCTGTTAAGCCCAATCAGTCTTCTGCCCAGTAAATGCTCTAGATTCCTGGCAAAAAAAGGGAATATCATCACCCAATTCCATGCCACTAAATCATTTTTTTGCCTTGAAGCATTTTATTCTGGGGTGTTACAGATGTGAAATCATTAATATATTACACAAGAGAGCAATGGTGCCACTGTAGTGTTGACAATCTAAAGATACACAGCACAGAATTTGCAGTGAGATATGGTATTTTTTACTAGATCAACCAGCACAGTGTTAAAAAACCCCGACAAGATATTAAGTGAAAAAGTTTTTTTTTGATGACTTGATATAACCTTCTTCTCAGCCTCTAAGAACTTCTGTAATTAAAAAATATTTGATTAAGGATGACAGTTTGTTGATATTTAACTATCATTTGATCATACAATAGTTAATTCTGCAGATCATTTAGTAATGTATCATACTGCAATAACAAAAATAAGAACAAACATTTAATGAAACATTAAAGATCAAAGTGAGTGTTGACATTGATCCTGCTATTGCCCAGATTTGGTCAAGTTTTCCACTATTCTTACTAGTTCCAAAGGTTTTGCTCAATGTCTCATTGCATTATCTCAGACTGTGGTGGACGACTGAAGGATCATAAAGAAAATAAAATAAGAAAGAGGAAAGATAATTATTTGTTGAAACTGTGGTCAATTATTCATCTGGGCCAGCTGTTGCAATTAATAATGTCACATAGATCTCACTTAGCAATAAAATACAAATAGAAAATATTGTTCCACCGAATGCAAAGTACTGCAAATTATGTAGATAATGAGTTTTTAATGACTAAGTTCACTTTGTGCACAGTCTCAGAAATGTCCCTGTAAATGTTGTTTACGTCATGAAAAGGCCACATTAGGTACAGTTTACCACTCTGTACTCCCTCCCTGCACTTACAGCAACACCATTAGAGAAGATATTTGAAGATATTTGAAGCCAGTTGTAATTACCTCACATGGAAGAGAAGTATTATATCAAAATCCAGTGAGAAGGGATACTGGTAACAATGTTAAGTCAAAGTGCTAAGAACAGCCTGGAATTTCTTAAGCATTTTATCCTGCACACGAATATAAGAGATTGCTTCCAGGTTATAACAGCAATTGCAGATATATAAAAATCAAAGTGGTTGATTTTGCTTGACCTTCAATTTGCTACTATAGAGCTAATTATGAACATCTAACAATTTTTTTTAAAAAACAGCCCTAGATATGATCATATGAGATCTGATTCACTTGGAAATCAGAAACATTTTATTGTGATTTTAAGGCAATTTATTACATCTTTCATGATGAAAATGTTGAGTGCATCGTGAACGCACAGTGGTTTGTACTGCTTGCATTCTTTGTTTTTAGAGAGCATTTGTTGATTTAATCAATAGTAAAAAATCTATCAATTTCAGCAATAGCAAGGTCAAAGTACTAAATAGCTTTGACTAATACATAGTGACTTCAAAATCGCATGCTGATAAATACAGAAGTGTCACTAGAAATGTTTTATTTAGACAGAATTAAGCCATTTTCTTTTAATTTCTAATTCTTATTTATGGCATAAAGTTAATAATGGGGAAATTAATTTTTAAATATATATTTTTTTCAGAATTTTTAAAGGCTAAGAAGTCAGTTTGTGGTTGTGTTTTTTCATTGTTAAATCTGTATTTTTCAATGGAGAAGTTTTGTGTTTCAAATTTCCTAACAAGCTCCCGTGGTAGATACATTACATAAAAACTACATGGCAACTAGTACTCTTTTGCTATGACCATTTTGCATGGCATGCCTATTTTACATTTCCTTCTATATTGAAGAATATAAGAGAAAACATTTAACCCTAATGGCATTTGTCCCAGTAAAAGATCTGAAAGTTTACAAATGTTCTTGTCTTGAGATACTATCACAACACCTATCCTGTATTAAATGGTTAAAATTCTTCACCATATCTTGGTTTTACTGATACTGGTTTCCAAAACTTGCTGGTTTGCTATTTTCCTAACCTCATTTTCTAGTGACCAACGGTTTCCTTTGCTGGGACCTACCACCACTTCTATCCCAAGCATATTTTTCCTTACAAAACACTTCACTAGTGTTCATTGCCACTTTGTCAGCAATTTGAAAATGCCCGTTAAAGCACTAAAAAGAAATCCAAGGAATCTAAAAATTTAGAATAAAAATTCTGAATAAAACTTTCTCAAGTAGTCTAAAATGAGCAGTAGAGTGTCCACACTGGTTTTATAAAAGAAACTGAGAATGAACTCCTTGTTGATTGCTAACGCATTGATAAAATGTTTGCTAGCTGTGCTTTCACCTCACTCCATCCCTGTGGCCACAGATTATTGCTTACTCATAAACCTTTTGAACCCAATTAGCCACCACAGTAATTATCAGCAGTCATCATAAACCCCACTAACTTTATAACAATACACCAGAGCCATTTATGACAGACTCTGTAACGATGAGCAATACACACAGCGGTTTTACCCCAGACTTGAAATATTTCTTTTCAAATGCAGACAATCAGAGTCACAAAAGCAATTTTGTAGACAAAAATCCAGTATCACATAACTTGGGTAGAGCGCTAGAGCTGCAGCAAAAATGGCATCTCTGTTTCTCTGGGATACTTGGAAATCATCACATTCCTGCATCAGCAAACCCAAACATTCATCTATTTTGCACTGGATGCTATGAAGTCCAGTTGGTTGAGAAATTACAGCTTTGTATTATTTTCTACTCCTTTTAAAAGGTTCTACCAGAAGTATTAGTGTTATGCCATCTTTAAATTAATGACATATTAGTATTTATAGCCTATGTCTATCACTAACATAAAAAAAATAAAGACGACAGAAAGAGCAAGTCCTTTTTCTTCTGTACAAGGAAAAATACTGTAGTCAATATTTTGACTGGGCTTGTGAAGAATTACACAAATAAGATTATGCAAAAAAAGAGATCCCACTTGACAAGAAGGTGGTTTTATAAAATGATACGCGCTGGGTCAAATCCATTAGGAAGAAAAGGAAGTCCCAAGAATTGGCTGGGGTGAAGACTGCACAGCATTCATAAATTAGCTGATGCTTAAATCTGTTATTCATTATGCTCTATTTACCAGCTTGTAAAGGCTCCCATTTTAATTTATAATAGCACTGCTCCAAAGTTATCACCCTTCTGCCACTTTTCATTACATTAGAAAATTCAGTTTTGTATACCTTGTTCTCAACAGAGAAGCAGAAATTTATTTTCCTCCCCATCTTTTGATTTAAATATGCATTTCTGCCTAGATTATCCTAACTTTTATTAGTGTAATAATTTACTGGACAACTCTCCACCACCTCTAATCTGTGCCCATGAACACCATACTGCATCTTGATTTGTCTTCTTGATTGCAGAATATTGAATTCAATTTCGAGATAAAAATGCCATCCTGTTTGATTCATCAAGTGGAATAAAGCCCTCTTGCTGAGAAAGCCATTTGAATGAGGGTTAACTGTGACCTGTGTTCCTCCACAGTCCTTGGAACATCTGGCCATATGGACTGTAAGCAGATTAATCCAGTGCTTTGCACTCTCCTCCTTTAAACAGCTTAAAGGTTGCTGTTTAAATAGCATGGCATGCAATTAAAAAAAAAAAAAAAAAAAAAAAAAAAAAAAAAAAAAAAAAAAAAAAAAAAAAAAGATCAGCAAATATTCAAAATAACTGGGACCAGATGAATAAACCTTCTCTCCATGGGAAATTTTCAAAGGACCTGAAGAAGCAAATTATTTGTAAATTACTTGATTCTGTTGTGGTCTTATGGTTTAACTTGACATATCTAAATTTAATCTTTCCCAAAGTTGTCAAATCCCATCTAGCTTACATGATTGATCCAGACATACAACTTCCACTACTCCTGCTTCTGAAAATTGTAATAGACAGTTTTAAAGTCTGGGTCAGGGAGACCTGTAGTAACACCAGCTTGTCTGGATGAAGCCTTTATGCCTCAGTGAAGCGTCCCTCCCGGGGTGCTGGTGGCAGCATACTTTTAGCTTCAGCTGTAGCTCCAAGAAGATGGGAAGTTCACCCTCCCAGCACCCAGCTGGTGCCTGTTAGTGCCCAGAGCTACGTAAGAATCTTGCCTGACATGTCCTCTGTGGTGCAAGCAGAGGCAAGGCTCTGGCTGCCCTCCTCACGCCAGCTGATGCTTTTGGCTGCAGGAGCAACTGCAGCCAGACTGCACTGATGAACTGAGGTTATGTGGAGGACACTAATGCAGAGGCTTTTTCTCTACTTGTTTTTTTGGTTTTTTTGTTTGTTTTTTTTTTTTTTCTCCCAAGGGCACAATAAATTGCTGATGCTAAAACAACTAATACTTTCATTCAGTTTTCTTAAAATTTGTGTTTTCTTGGGATTTTTTTTCCCACTGAAAATGGAAACCTACTCACAGGTGGAATTTGGGTTATATTTGAAAATAGGAAAATCCATTTAATTTATTCTATAATAAAAGGTTTCACACAGAAACAATTATTTAAAAAAGAAATCAGGTTGAAGGCAAGTTCCCAGCTGTGTGAAGTCAGTACTTTTTAACCCCAGCTCTGTTTTTAGTATTTTCTTTGGTAAAAGCAGAAGCTAAACTCTGCAACCCCAAATGTTTGTTTTGTTTGAAATTGTACTTTCAGGTTTTGCAATACTTCTAAATTCATATTTGTCTCTTGATTTCCAAGCACTTCATCTCTCATTTCTTGTACTTTGTAGTTACTGCACTGGAGATTTAGTTCTGATCACTATGCTTTGTGTGTGTAGCATGACCAGTCCTGGTCAGAATAGTTGTTTCCCTATGTGAGTTTGAAGAAGTTATCTTCACAGGTGCAGGTGGTCACTGCAGCTCTGCAGACAAGCTGAAGTCTTATTATTTTCACTTTGCATAGCTACTAATTTTAAAGTTGTCCATCATGGTTAGTTCTGGGACTAAAACCTGTCAATTACCAACCATGGTGATTTCTAGGTTTGTCTTGCTAACTTTAAAGAGTGGAATTGAGGAAACTCTGATGATATCCCCTGAAACAATATTAGAAAACAATTTCTGAAGTTGGAACTCTTATTGACATTCAGAGCAGCACATTGCCTATTACTCTACATTCCTAGGTAATGGAGAAATTATTAGTAGGTAAGTTAAGAAATAGAATATTTTGATAGAGTTATTGAGCTGGCTCTATTAAAGAAAACTCCATCACTGAGCTGACAATCCCTGCTCCTCATTCTGTTGTGCATCTTCTAGGAGGGAACCCGAATGAGAGCGGAGTGCCAAGGCTGAGGACAGATTGTGCTGGAGACAGATTGCAGGAGCATTACCACAACTAAGGCAGTGTATTTTAAGGACTGGATCTCACCTCTTGCTTAAGTTGTAGGTATCATGTATACCAAAAGGCCATCCTGAAACAGGAAAATGGCAGCAATTCTCAAATTTTGGGCTGATGATGCCACTGACAATGCTCCACCAGCCAGTTCATGTCAGGTGAGTGTGTGGTGCATGGTCTTTGTGGAGAACTAACAGCAGACTTTATGAAACACCAAAGGCCCAAGCAACTCGTTCTTTCAAATAAAACATATGCAGCACTGACACAGGAATTAATTGTTCTTAGAGCATGGCAGAATACAATTTTTCAGTTCTTTAAAAGTTTTTGTTTTTAATTTTTTCCTATACCATCTGGATTGAAACTAAGACCTTTCTAGTGAAAGCCCAAATTTCAGAATATCATAAGTTAGGATCTTCATCTAAAATGGAAGATAATCCACATGAACATTCTTCAGCTCCCAGTTTCTGCAAGAGATTTCTATTTTACCAGCTCAGTTGGGATTCCTGACTACTAGATTACAGACTTGGTATCTCTTGCTGTGCCCTAGTAACTACTCAATTATTTAAACATGGAATAGCTCCAACAGATGCTATTGCAAGAAACACATTCTATAACAGCACAGTCAAGGCATTCATCTGGGACACTGGAAACCAAGGGTCAAGTCCTTGCACCAGAGAGAGGTTTAAAATCTTTATACAAAGAATTAAATTTATGCTAGACACACAACACCACTGGGTCAGGGGAACATAAGTTCAGGGCTATATTCTGTCCTAGGATGAAATTAACTCCACCACTGGTTATTGGGAAAATAATTTAACTGTTGAATTTTGGCAGAAATAAGCTCTTACATCTTATAAAATGGCATCCTAAGGAGCAATAGAGATCCTCCCTGCTCAAGCTACAGTCACTCTCATAGATATTTGGTATGAAACCAAATATTTTGTGGAAGTGCAGAAGTTTCATTAAAATAACCAGACATTAAGGTATGGTGGTGGATCACTTTCTCAGCAACTCAAAAAGAGTCTTTGCAGTTCAAGCAACAGACAAAACTGCCTTGGAACTAGGTATTGAACACAATATTCCTGCTGGGGAAGGGACTCCTAAGAGGATACAAGTCCAGTGAAGATCCATGCAGGTCAGTGGAATTTTGTGACTTCACACCTGTTAGAAACCCAGCACACAATCCCTTGGCAATCAACCCAAACCTCTAGAAATTTAGCTGTAGTTGCGAGGGGAAAGGCATTTACCTTCAGCTCATGGTGAGACTGCTGCTGTATTTCCAAGGCTGCTAGGAGGGCTGGTGGTGCTAGTCCCCTCAAGTTGGGATACTTTCATCATGCTGATGTTAGAGCTGCAAGCTGTAAGATTGCATGGCTCTCAGGGTGTGCAGGAGCAGCACTGGAAGAGGCTGGACTAGCATTCACGAGCTGGGGACCAGCAGTACAGCCACTGGCCACCCCAGTACAAGGGCTGCATCTACCTAGCCCCTCCTGAGGCCCCTGAAACCTGTATGAGCTCAGAAGAGCAGGCAGATGGAAAGCACAGAATCATCCCATATGAAAAGCCCTGATTTATAACAATTGGATGCAATTTCTTCTTTCTGAAACTCAGTGATTTCATGGTATGAATGATTCTCTGACTACTGCTAAGATAATGCCTTTGTTCAAACAGATACCCTGCAATAATTTATATAAACACTGTTAATTACATATCAATATATCAATTTTGTCTGTGCCCACTGATTTTCTGCATAACACAGAGAAATAAAACTTAACACAGTGTTCACATACATCACCAGCTGCCTGTCTGATTTCTTAGAAATGAACAAAAACAGTGTAGGTGACAGTCAAGACAGGCAAGCTCAGTCACTCCCAAATCGTATGTACCTTCCATCACTGCCTTTTCCTTTCTGATTCATCTATAATGAATATCCTCTCTTCATTAGATCCAGTTACTCTTTCTTTGTCTATAGTAACACAATACACATCATTTAAAAACATTTCACTATCTCTATTTCTTTCTCTTTACCATTAGTATAATTGGGATGAAGCTTTACCCATGAGATTTGCAGATAAAGGTTGCAGCAATAAGATGTTGGAGGAGGTTAAAAGTGAGACACCTTTAAGGCAGGAGGAGGCACACTGCAGCAGCTGTTCAGATGAACAAGCCTGGGGTTTGTGAGGCTCTGAGTCCCTGCTGCTGCCACGTTACACATGAAGATCTAAATGTGATGCCCAAAGGCAGAGTACGTGCATTTGACAAGGTAGGATGCCTTCCCCCCGCCTGGGTGCTTTCAGGCACAGCAAGAACAGGGACAGCTCTTGAAAACCACATGGCAGCAGCTTCTCAGCCACTGCTGCTGCTGTCACTGGTTTTCAGGAGAGGACGACAGGACTCAGTGAGCTCCTGCCTCATGGCTTTCAGATATAGCACTGCAAGATATCCACATATCACAAGAAAGGAAAAGATTGGTAAAAGAGGGAAATTGTAAGATTTCTATGTTCTTTAAAATAAATCTCTTATCCTGCACAGTGACTTATCTTTTCCGGGATTATTTTCACAGCCACGGATTTCCCTTACTTCTTCACTAAGTGAATATCCAAAGCGAGACTTTAGTACTAAGACATATGGAAATCAAACAAATAAAGATCCATATAAGCTGGTGTCCTCTGGTTGACCTGTTGTGTGGAAAGCAACTTAATCCTCAGATTTTGGATTGCATCCAGTCTATAAAAACATGTGGACTGTGAGGAGAGGATTGGGAGGCTGGCTGAGCTGCAACAGGCGGTGGATGTGGATGCTGTTCAGCAGTACCCTCAAGGAGCTAAAGCCTCACAAGTCTGTGGGATTCATCCCTCTCCACTGCTGCTTCTGTCCAGTTTGGCTTGTGAGAGAGAAAACCTTGAAGCAAAAAAGCAGCTGTCTGCTGTGAGATCCATGACTTTCAAAGCCCATCAGTAAAGGGCAACCTCAGGTCTCATCTCTGATGCTGGGTGTTAGAGCTGGCAAAATAACACTACAGCACATGTCCTGGTACTTGTTCCTGCCACCTGTGCTCTATTTTGTATTTTGGGGGAAAAGGATCAAGCTCATAACTGGAGTTTGTTTTATTTCCTTTGCCTTTCCATAACAGATTCCAATACGAACAGTAAACATAATTTGAAAACTGTTTAAGAAGAATATATTATAGTAAAGTAATGAAGTGGTCCCTTCTCAGCATATTACTGTGTGCTATTTGACAGCATTTTATAAAGCAGTAGCTGTCCCTGTTCTATTGCAATGTGCATGCCTGGATTCTGCTTGTTACAAAGAAAGGGCTGGCTCAATCTGTTTGACCACTGGCTCTGCCAGCATGCCAAAATGCTGCTGTGAGCATCAGAGGAACATACCAAAGCTCAGACCAAGAACTCCAGTGTAAACCAGCAGAACACAAGTGCTCTGAGCCCTGTGAGGGAGGTTTGCTCTTTGAGTTGCCCAGCTTGCCAGTGGGTCTCTTCCAGCCCATTCACCATCAGGCACAGAACTGGAGCCAGGGGCCAAATGCAGCCCAAGACAGAGCTGACAGCCAAAGATGCTGAGGAATGCACTGGTCCAAAGTCCAGAAAAGCAAGAGTCAAGGCCTGGCTGTCATGTCCCCTAGAGGAGCCAGGACAAGGATCAAGGAGCAGAAATGACTGTACTAGAGGAAAGGTGAGGGACAAGGCTCAGTAGCAAGAGGGGTACACAGCTACTGCCAAGAGACACTGCAAGCAGACGAGGACAGTCAAGGTTATTGAATCCTCTGCCAAATGAGCAGGGCACACATTTAGTAATTGGATTTAGCAGACCATTTCAGTGCAAGAGCTGGGCTGTGGAGCTCTGAGCTTGGGCAGAACCTGTTACCTGAGCTTGGATGATCTAGTGAGGGAGAAGGAAAACAGCTTGAGCAACATAGTTCTACTCTGCTAAACCTATCCTTGCTTATGGAGAGCTGGAACCTGCAACTCTCTTGGCAGAAAAAGAATGAGAATTGTGAGCCACCTCCAGGTCCTGCCTGCCTCACCCAACAGCCCTGCAGCACAGGGGGCATGACCCATCATACTATGGGACAACCAGGTCTTCGGTGAGGCCATTCTGCCATTATCCTTCAGGAAAATACACTGGTGTGTGGACCAGTAGCATACAAACATATTAGGACCACTCTTTAAAAAAACCTCACTTGAACTCACCTGCATTTTTTGCCTTTTGATACTTAATAAATCTCTCAGGTCCCTTTGACCTCTCATTCCAGCTCTTTTAAGTAATAGACTCTTGCAAGACAAGCACAAGAAGGAAAAGCCTCCTTTATTAAAGAAACCCTGCATAAAACACTACCCTTAGAATAGTTTTTAGGTAAGATATTAATGTAGCTGAAAATGGCAGAATTATATAAGCTCTAGTGTAAGATTTTTCACATTTCATGGAAACACAAGTACAAGACAGCACATTTGTTATTCATTACATGAATCCCCATAAAACCCCAGTCTTATAAAATGTAATGTCAGGAAAAATCTGATTAAATGATGCTGTTCTCCCTCAGGGAAAACCTACTTAAATTAGAAGAAATTGTGTTAAAGCCTGCATTTCCTGCTCCATTTCACTGTATTTACCATTTCAATAAATTTATTCTAGACTAAGAAAATTGCAAAAACCACTGAATGTCAGGTGAACACTAAAAAATATATGCATTTAATATACTCTCCTATTTAGACTTAGTGTTTTTCAGTTGTCTGCTTTCAAAGCTAAAGTATTTTCTTTGGGCTTAATTTTGTTATCTTGACATTTTTAATAATCTGAACATTTAGCTACGTTAGTCTCTGCCATAACTGGAGCTTCCTGGTTTAATTTTTGACAAGAATAGCCCTTGAAGTGAATAGTCAATGCTATTTTGAAACTACATTCAAGTATTCTAAGGTATTAAGTGTGAAATTTGACTCTAGCTAAATAAAAACCTTTGGTTACCCTTTGCAATAATTGAATCAGTATTCATTTAACTTTGATTTAGGTAAACAGTTGTATTGTAAGTGACTAGATGATTACTGAGAATATATCCAAAGATTATAAAATAATAATAGATATTTTGTTTTTTCCTATCTTTGACTTTATGTCTATTATGCAGCTGTGAATTCTAGTGATTCTTTTCTTATTGTTCAAGTTGCTAGTCTGTCAAAATATAACCAGCTTTAAAAACACTAGCTAATTAAATTCATACCTTAGATCACTGACACACATATAGAGGTATTAAGAAATAAAGCATGATAGTCGTCTCCTTAAAATACAGATATTCATGTCATGTGTCCTGTCACATATGCTAGACTGCAGGAGAATACGTTGCACTGTGTGAAGTGTGTGATTTCTGCTATGGCTAACAGATATTAATGAGTTTGCACATGTGTTCTTCAATTTACCGGGCTTATGGCAAAACTGTGAAGGCTGATGCAAACACAGATTGCATTGACTGCTTCATTTTCTACATGCTGGAGGCAGCGTGGGGGAAAAGCGGTTGAGTTCACAGAATCACAGAACCACTAGGTTGGAAGAGACCTCCAGGATCATCAAGTCCAACCCATGCCCTACCACCTCAACTAGACCATGGCACTGAGGGCCACAACCAGTCTTTTTTTAAACACATCCAGGGATGGTGACTCCATCATCTCCCCAGGCAAAGCGTTCCAGTACTTTATCACTCTTTCCATAAAAACTTCTTCCTAATATCCAACCTATACTTCCTTTGGTGCAGTTTGAGGCTGTTGTCCTCTTGTTCTGTCAGTTGCTGCCTGGAGAAAGAGACCAACCCCCACCTGACTACAGCCACCCTTCAGGAAGTTGTAGACACTGATAAGGTGTCCCCTGAGTCTCCTTTTCTCCAGGCTAAACAATCCCAGCTCCCTCAGCCGTTCCTCACAGGGCTTGTGTTCCCAGCCCCTCCCCAGGCTCGTTGCCTCCTCTGGACACACTCGAGCATCTCCACGTCCTTCCCGAACTGAGGGCCCAGAACTGGACACAGCACTCAAGGTGTGCCCTCACCAGTGCCCAGTACAGATGAACAGTGACCTCCCTGCTCCTGCTGGCCACACTGTTCCTGACCCAGGCCAGGGGCCATTGGCCTCTTTGGCCACCAGGGCACACTGCTGGCTAGTGTTCAGCCGGCTGTGGACCAGCACCCCCAGGGCCCTTTCTGCCTGGGCACTGTCCAGCCACACTGACCCCAGTCTGTAACAGGGGATGATTGCTGCCAGAATGCAGGACCTGGCACTTGGGACTTGTTAAACCTCATCCTGTTTGACTCTGCTCATCCATCCAACTGTTCCAAGTCCCTCTGCAGAGCCCTCCTACCTTCCAACAGATTGACACACGCTCCCAGCTTGGTTTCATCTGTTGAGTTGTCTTCTGGCAGGGGTAGGGTGTCATTAAGAGCCAGGTGCCAGTCATCACATCAGTTTAGTAGAGTTTAGTTTCCTCTTAAACTCTCACTTAGTTTGTCCCTCCCAAATTCATGGTCCCCACTACTTTAAATTTTGTTCATGTTTTACTGGGGAAATTTTTGGCTGCTTTCTAGACTCATGAATCAGCTGTAGGGAGGGACCAGGCCATGCAATACTCCTGCTGATGCAAGACCTATTTTTCAGCTTTAATTATATCAAGATATCAAGAATATGCACTACTGGGCAGTGATTTTCATTATTAGGATAATTTCTAGATTCTAGAATGAGTTTTTGATAGATTTTAGGTTTCTTGTACACCTTTTTGAACCCTGCGGGGGGTGGGGGGCATTTGAACATTTTTTAAAAAAGGCTAAGACACTATTCAAACAATTTTCAGTGTAAAAAAATTACAAAAAGAGAATTGATAAATCCAACTTTAAAAAAAATCAAATGATTCCTTGCTTCTAACTATTCAGAATTTAACTTTTATCCTGTACAGAGAACATGGAGTTTAGCAGAATGGTGCAATGCTATTTGCAAAATATTAATCCTTGAACTTTCACTGAAAATTTTTGTTGATGTGCTGAATTGTGGTAAGAACTTTGTTGCTCTGGATGGTGAGTGCTGGGCTTTACATAAAGGAAGACTTAAAGTCTAAAAAAGACAATTTTGGCTGAAAACACACCAAAAATCAGTGTCAAAATGAAGGTAACATTTGGAATAAAACTTTTAAAAATAATAAACAAGGCAGAAAGGAAAAGGAGAACACAGGATACCACAGATATCATAACCAAGTCCAAGATAACTGATAAATAAAAAAGAGAAGTACAAGAAAGTTATGACTGGCATAGACACATTTCTATGTAGATTGTGTATAATGCAGAGACAGGACTGTTTAACTCTTTCTTTTTGTTGTTTTCACAAGAAAAACGTTTTTAACAGCATAATGAAGTACTTTCTAGCACTTTCAAGAAAGATATCAAGCAGCATATATAAGAGATAAACACTTTTCAGGCTGTAGCCTGAAAAACTCACACAGAAGATCCTATTTCTTCTGGAACTTGGTTCCTTAGTCACCTAAGATTTTATTTAAAATGCAGATTTATAGCTATTCAATACCTCAATTCCGAATTAATGCAGTGTACGTATCTCATTAGCAAAGAATTTGGCATGACAGGAGAAGACCAGTAGATCAAAAGACCTGATGCTGTGGTTCCTACATCTTTGTCAGATGTAGGTGAAGGATTTTACTTTGAAGCAGAGTTTGTCTGCTTCTGAGACTGAAAGTCTCCATCTGTTGGGGCTCAATGCTCTTCATGGCCATGTTGTTTTGAACTCTATCCTCAGGGAGAGGGAATGACATGTATTCATAAGCACTTGGAGGGGATTTTCCAATTTAGCTTCCTCCAAAAGAAATTTAAAATCCAAAATTGTGATCCTAAACCAGAACATACTAAATGGAGGTGATATGGGCATTTGCTTCAAACCAGCCCAAAGACCACCACAACTGTAAGCATTCAACTAAAGTAACAAGAGTTTCTTGCTGTGCCATCACCCATGTCTCTTCTCCACAGATTGTACCTAAGCCCTGTATCTAAGAGGATGATTCATAACACGACCAATGGGTTACAGAAAAAGAAATCAAGTTGTATGCCTCCCCTGTGGGAGAGAACTTGTGGTTCTCCAGAGGATCAGCTCTCCCTTTGGCAGTGCTGGCTCCCAATAGCACCCAGTAAGCTGAGAGGCTGAATGAAACACTTGTGAAGGTGCCATGAGAAATGTCTTCTGCAGATGGTCTACCTGAAGAGAAGAGTGAAAGCTATGAATCATTTTGAAAGGTTATAGCTCTATGGCCAGTGTTGGAAAGCTTTACTGCCTGAAAAAATTTGTCAGGATGCGAAAGAAGGAAAAGCAGCAATTTACACTTCTTCAGGGCTAAACTCAGGAGCTCTTGGCATCAAGTATCCTTAGTTACCCATGGAAACTAGGCCTGTGTGAGTCAAAATCACATAGCTGAACAAAAATAAACACAACAGAAAATCTTCATTTGAACCGTTGCAGATAATAATTTTTCTATATGCTTTCTTTGGTAAATTGATATGAAGGTTTGAGAATTGTAATGATTTTGAGGCATTTATGATAAAAGTAAGAAAATAAAGAAATTCTGGACTCCCTTTATAACAAGAGTCAACTGACTTTCAAACATCAAGGAAGATGCAGATATACAAATATGCACAGTACCACCTTACTCTGGAAGTCTTTCTCTCCGATAATTAGTAAGTCATTTCCCGGGCAAATCTTGCCTGATTGATACAGCACAGAAACTGGAATTCATAGATCTCTTCTCCAAAGACAGGACTCTAGCCATCAGACTGTAAGTGTAGTATAGGCAATGAAGAGACTAGTCTCTCTCCTCAAACCTGTTGAATTTGGGCTAAACTTTTGCAAATCAAGTTCAATTATTTGACATTACCACGGAGAGAGACAATGGTGTTGAGCCTGTAGCTCATGTGCTAATAAGGAAGGTCCACCACATTTTCAGTTGAATCTAAAAGGTTTTAACTCATTTTTCGAATGGCTCTTCACAAAAATAAGCTTTGAGTAATGGGAAAATAAGATTTATTTTTCTAGAAAATATTCTTCCTTCCTTCCTTCCACATCTTCTAGCTAATAGAGCACACGGATGCCAATTTCCTCACTTGCATCTGCCCCTTCTGTGAGAGAAGTTTTCAGATAGATGCATGCAAAATGGAAAATATAAATTACAAATTGAACATCTGTAAGGTAATCATCTGGTGAAGACCAGTAAGCCTTCTCAGGAAAACAGAAGAGTTTTGGTTAAATTATTCTGAGCTGCAGAAATGGGTTCTTGGGTGTCTGTGTATGTGTATACATATAAATAGACACACACATCACAATTCCAGTTTTAGCAAGGGGAATATGCACATCTTGTCTCATTACTCACATTCCATTTTCTACTTTGCCTAAAATATATTTAGTTACATCCCAGCATGGAGTATCTTTGAATTTTTGTTTGGAAGGAGTACTCAGCTTCCTAAACTCTAACCTGGTAAGCTCTTTCCAGAGGAACAGCTCTGAATTCCCTTTTACACTAGGAGTACAGTAGAGGGAAAAATTTGCCAGTCTGTGTGCAAAAAGCTCTTATACAAATAAAGTTTTCGCTGGCCTGTTGTGCAGCATGAAGGCAACTCTTTGGATCAGCACTGAAGACTTCTTTGTCAAGTAACATTAATGGCTTGACTTTCTAGCACCTTCCATTTCAGAGGCTGTAAATCATAATGAATTTACTGTTGGTAGGATAAAGTATTAGGGTATTTTTAGACTCTTCACCCTGTGTATACCATATGTAAGGAAAACAACCTTAGGTGCAACTTAGCCTACATATTTCACATTTAGTCCCATATTTTTTTAATACAGAAGGTCTGGCATATTTTTGTTCAACTATATGCAATTTCATGTTATGACTTGCCAAGTTATTTTAAAAAGATTTATAAAGACAGCTCATAACATCTTCAGAGGCTGAAAAACTGTTATATCTGTAGGAGGGATGGAAAGGAATCTGAAAACCATTTTCTGGAAGGGACTAATGACTGAGAGCATGAGAAGAACCTAACAATTTCAATGGTATTTACAAGAATGCATTTTTCATTTAGCTCTTGGAAGAGGCTCTCACACGGGTCAAATATGTCTAGGCAATTTGTCAGTAAAATGCAATTTGAGTTTGAAGCACTCTGAACTAAAGCTTCCAGAGTCTTACTTGTGGCCTGATAAAGAAGGTTTAATTTCAGCAACTGCAGACCTGATTCTCTATTTCCTTTCTTAAGCCAGTAATGTCACTAACTTGGTGGATGTACTTCCTAAGTGATACAAAGACTTCCTAAATGTCAATACTAAAGCCACAGGCTACAGGACAACTGGAGAAATGGTCTCTGGGCTTCTGGCATGTCTACATAAAGACAGAGGCAAAAGCAGAGATGAAAGAATCACACCTTAGGCACAGACTTAACTGTGTGACCCCTCACAGTGGCCTGGAGCATTTTACTCAGGGTCAGTTTGCTCAGTCTCCAAAGGCAGCTGAATTCTGTGGCCGAATGATCTATTCCAGCAGGTCAGAGGAGTTCCCACTGAACAGACTGTACCAAGCAATGAGGCAAAACAGCAACTAATGAAGGTGGTAGGCACACCAAAAGCATTTAAACGATGACAGAAAGGAAAACTTTAGGAAAAATCCTCCTCACAAGGATGATAAATCTCTTTACAAATCGTATGACAGTTGGTGGTATGTCCACTACCCCTGTTAACACACCCTTTTGTGAAATAGCTGCTTTACAGTCACACAGAAGATGCTGTCCATAACCCACCACACATCATTCTCCAGAGAATCCATATGGCAATCTTAATGTCTAAGCTCCATTTCTGGTCAAATAAAACTTCTCTTGAGTCCTAATGCTCAAATGCAGAAGAGATGGATGATATTACTTCCTTTCCATAGTAATTATGGGGAACTTGCTGAGGTATTTTGACAATATTATGACTTTGCTACATAAACTCATGACTGTATTTTGCACCCATCCATGCAGAATGAAATGCCATTGCTTTTTCTCTTAAGCAGGAAAAAAGATTTAATCTTGATTCAATTAAAGAGCATCTAATGAACAAAGTACAGTTTCTACTCAGAGAGAACAGCATTTAAGTTACTTTTTTTTTTTTTAACAGTGAGAAAGAACAATGACAAAAATCCCATGAAAAGACATGATATGTTTTAATTTCCATATATCGATCCTTATCAAACTGAAAATGATTTTGTTCTAACCATGGAAAGGTTATCAGGCTGCCTAAACCTCAGGCCCCTCAAGAAAAAATAACTGCTGGTAGGAAGGACATAAAGGTAAAAATGCTCTATTGGATAATTCATTTACATAACACATTTAAAATGCTATTGTTTAGGATAAAGATTATCTTTGTTAAAAAAAAAGCAGCAAAAAATCCTTCTGGCTGTTACTATGCTACTATATAGACATTTGGTGAAGATTAGGACTATTACTCTAAGTCTCAGTCAAGCAGTGCTATTAAATACGTCATTACATGGAACACTGCAATTACACAGAACAGTGACTTCCACAAAACTCATTTTAGAACTAGACAATTCTAGTAATTTATGCCTACCATCACCATAGGCAAATGGGATGAAGACCTCATTTTATGACTGCTAGCTGGTGCGAGAGGACTGGAAGTGATTGCCTGGACCAATATTTTATTTAGCTTTTCCTCGCTTATAGAATGGGTCTACTACAGCATCTGTAAAAACATGGAAATGGAATAACACAGCACATTGACTACCCAAGGTTGGCAAATATTATGTTATAAAAGAATCCTATAAATATCTATATATCTCCAAGTGGTTAACCAGTGAAATACCCATAGAAAGCACTAAGAATTGCAGTCCTTGATCTGGAACTCTTGTCATGCTCTGTAGAGAGTTTAATGGTTTGTCCTAGCTCACCCACAGATCACACATAGAAAAAGAAGGCCTTTGATGGAATTTCAAACTGTCAACATCTCATTTCTAATCTATGTATCACTGAAAGTTAAGAAGTCTTTAAAGCCTGTCATGCTAGTGAAATGCAGTGAGTTACACAAATAGTAAAGAATTAATGTGTAATGATTGCTCATTAATAAGATTGCTCATAGAATAAGGAAGGATAAAGGCAAGAAAATGATGCTTGACAATTTCATTCCATGAGTGTCATGTTCCTTGGGACTGAAATTTTTCCAGGATCATACTGATTTTTAACAACCTGACCTACACTGTAGAACTGGTTAGAGAAGAAGGAAAGAAAAATATTTTATCTTCCTGATAAAACTCCAGAGGGAATTTTCTTGATGGAATGCAGGATAGCCATTTTTTATTAGAATCAAATAGCTTTTTTTGACAAATTCTACAATATTTTTTGAAACCTCTTGCCCTTGTATGCCCAGTTTAGAGGCCTAGCTGAATCACACACAAATGTATTTCTGAATATATTGTTCAATGTGTTCCATGACATTTTAAGCAAAATATACAATGAATACATTTTCCTAATTCTCATATGACTCAAGTAATTAAACAAAACTGGGACTTGGCCAGGACATGGGAACTAACAAAATTACTAACAAAATTACTAAAAAATGTCACGGGAATTTTTAATGACGCAAAAAAAATATAATACAGTTCTGTCCCTTTTCTGGACTCATGGGGAAAGATTAATTGGGTGCAGGCAGCGAGAACATGGTCTAGTGACTGAGCAGAAGTACTGTCTGGGTAATTATACTGCCAAGCTACAGTATAATTACCCTAAAGTGTGAGAGGTGGAGAGATCTCAGTGTGACATATCAGCAAAGAGCAGGGGCCAGATAGGCAATATGAAATGTGGAAAGCAGAGATGCCTGCACACTCATTCCATGCTTCATTGAAATAATTTCATAAATGTAAAGATATCAAGCAGTGAGAACTTAGGAGACACTAGAATTAGTGGGTTTTATTCAGTATTTGTCCTTATTTACCCTTCCCTTTCAAGGCATAAGAATAGTTTTTAATGACTTGAGCCCATACAATTTTTTTCCATATGCCTCCTATCTCACTGAGTGCATTAAAGGGCACTTGATGCTATCTCCTTGCTCAATATATTGTGTACATTTCAGTGGACAAGCTCTCTCCTGAATGTAATAGATACATTATGGGCTGTTCTGTAGTACACAGAGGACCAATAGGTGATTTGGAAATTTTAAGGTAAGAGAATAATTATCAGCACAATTTTACAGATATGTTACTAAGTGAAATAGAAATTGAAATTGGGACTACCTACCACTTTTAGGCTCCTTTTGAGATGCCCCAGGACTGAATTTTAGCAGAGCTAACATTTGTACAGTGGTTAATATATTCTGAGAACAATTGTCTTAAGTTAAACTGTGCCGGCTTTGCCAATACTTCCTCAAATTAGAGCCATGCTGCTCTCAGGCAAGGCACAACTGTACAGAGAAACCTACAATTAAAGGCTGTGGCAAGTCTGGTTTGTGTGGCTTGCTCACTGAAGCACAGAAAGGAGCAAGAACTAAGGAAATAATCCTATTTCCTTGGATCAGAGTCACCTTAACTATACGAGTATCCTACCTCTTCTAACAGTTCCATACACTGCACCCTCAGCTCTCACAATGACACAAGCAGTATGAAAACAGAAATCTTCCTAAACATACTTAACTCTCCATTTGAGTGAATGGCCACACAAAGAAACTCTCTCTTAGGACAGACCAAGAGATTCCCCTTCCAAAGATTGTGAACTTCTCAGGAACAATTTGACAAAACCTACAAAACTGGTTTTCATTAAAAATATGAAATGAAAACAACTTGAACAAAGTATTCTAAGTCTTGTAATAGGTATAATTCATATAGGACCTGATTATCTTACACAGACTCCAGTGAATGGAGGAGGGGAACAAAGTTGCATAAAGCTTTGCAGTAAACAGAGGATGGTGGTTTATTCATCTATTTTGACTTGTATCTTTAGTTTCCAAGCATGATTTCCAATACATGAAGGAAGAAATCCTACTCTGGAAAATTCATTAGCTCAGAGCATCTGCACTTACATGTTCACACCCAAATTTGTGACGATGTGAAGCAGTTGCAGTCTACTCCCTTTCTGAAATTTCAGTTTACAAAGCAAAATATTCATTCTATCTTTCTTTTACAAACCCAGTGTAGGATGAAAAGGTTTCTTTCTGTTCCAAATAACTTTGAGCAGTTGAAGTCTGCTGCCCGCCTGTCTTGCTGTGTCTCACAAAACATTAACAGAACTATTTCCTGAGCCTCATACTTCCCTAGTTTTAACATCTTAAAAATCAAATTACAAGCTCAAGGATCACAATCACAGCCTTGGTACTGAAGCCTAGCTTCTTTTACCCTATGAAATGAATATTGCTTGAGAAGTAAATCAATACCAAGCCTTGTATAGTGAACAGCAAAGATTTCAGAGCATTGCTCCTTTTCTGTTGCAGCATTGTATTCTGAAATCAAAATCAACACAACAGCTTTCACATCTGTTTCATGTGCTGATGAACACTGCTCTGTGCCTGTAAAGATCTGTGCATAAGGCACTGCAAACAAGGCTCATGAGAGCAGGTGAGTTTTGTCATAGGCAGCTCTTGTTCCAATTGACATTGTATTCTGGTGCTGACAGCTGAAGGCTGAAGTTCTACTTAATTAATTTTCCTTTCACTATAAACATTTTCTTTTTCCTTTGAAGGTCCATTCAATGTATAAAACTGATGGCCCTTGGCAGTACTGGTTATTCTAACGTGGTCAGTAAATATGCAAGAAGGTTTTGACTTCTAATTTTTCTGTGAATTTCATCTCTGTCTGGACTCCACTCAAGGAATGAACAAAAACACAGAGTTTCAGCAAGCCAATAACTGACGTATTTACAGAAATGAACAGTCCTATTCTCTGATCTGTTTTTTGGTCTCTGCACAGGCAAACAATTTAAGTGGGAGTTTTGCCTGTGTAATGAATTTAGGAAGTCTTCCAAAACAGAAATAGGATGTACGGAGAGCAGAAGTGCAATAAATAGCCATGTTTTTTCCCCCAATTATCTGCAGAGAAAGAACAGAGATTGGACTGAGGAACAGAATTCAATTTTCAAATGAACAACAGAATGAAGATATTCTGATATACTTTATTTCTGACCTTTGAAACCTCCAAAAGGCAGGTACAGGCATTACATATGGAAACAGAGAAACACTACCACTATTTCCTTTGAGTCTTAGAAGCATTAAAAAATTTATTTAATATTAATTTAAATTATTCACAACAGGACACATTAAGATAGATCCCTGTCCTGCAAATATCAGGAATGTATAGAATTTGTAAAGAGAAATTCCTGACGGGCAGCTAAACCTTTCCTGAGTTGCAATCATATTTTGTCAATATTTACCATTTTCCAGATCACTGGCTTTTTCTTGGCTTTTGTACTCTTTGTTTTGCCTCTGAGAAATTACTGTGCAGTGAAACTGTTCATTAATCCCTGCAAACATTTTCTGGATGAGAATAAATAAATAAAAATGATGTTTACTTAGATGAACAAATATAAACAAATTGGGCTTGAGGGACAGTATAGTACAGAACTATAGTCTCTTTTATCCTAAGTAAGGGACATTAATTACGGGCTCTAGGATAAATTTCTAGAACTCTTGTGACCAGTTTGCTTTGCCCTAAGATTTTATGGAAAGCACAAGAAACCCTAAGCTCCATTTTCAGTTGAAATATGTTTCTTTCAGCTGGAAAGGAATAGAACCTAGAATTTTGCCTGGCTGAGAAGATATGAAGTGCCTATCAAGTTGATCTGCCTGAAGTTTGGTTTTGATCTGGACCCTGAACAACAAACCCAGAAAATCCATTGTTACATTGCCTTAGTGAACAAGAATTCGATCCAAATTGAAGGAGTTTTTACTTTGTTTAATGACACAGTATCCGCAGTGGTGCCAGTGATTTAAGGTAAGGATCTGGTCAATGCTAACCTTGTGAAGCCAATGCTTTCATGTTGATAAGTGATGAGGAAGAAGTAAAGAGCCTGGTAATATACATATTTAATCCTGGCCCTGAGTGAAGATGTCAGCACTGTGCCACACAGAGAATCCCTCCAGACTGGATCTGGACACTGGCTTGCACACAGTCTTCAGCTAGTGCCTTCCCTCCCAGATGGTACACTTCATAAGGTGTTCCACAGTGTGTGGCAAGCCTGTGCACACTAGCCTCTAATGGGAGGGGAGGGCTGCTTGAAGCAAGAACTTGATTGTTTGGAACAAAGCCTTTGGCCCAAACTGCATGACTCAGTCCATTTACAACATGAAATGTTATATTAAATCTGAAAACACATTATCTTAACCACTGAACAGTCTTTTATTAAGCATATTATAAACCAGTAGATATTTGAAATAAAACAACTCAGTGAATAGAGCAGACCTTGATTTTACCCTGTTCTGAGAGACATCTGAAATTTCTCTGAGATCAACACTATGAACAAAAAAATACTGATTTCAGTGGGACTTATGGAAATATAACCTCATATGAACTCTGTGTAACAGACAGGTTGAAGTATTTGGGACCTGCACGCTTGGGTTTTATCTGCCAAAATTCAAAGGATAATGGGGAGAGTGGTAAATGCTATCAAGTAGTTTGGGAAGCAGGGATCCTTTTACCTTTCTCACTTACATATTCTTGGGCTGGCTGGGAAAAGCACTAATGTGCTGTCTAGACATTTATATAGAAGCTGATTTGGTTTGTAGGAGATTGAGCTATATAAATGACTAATTACCCTGTATCTTACATGAGCCATCTTCAACTGCCATATATTTTATTGAGATGAGCATATTAAGAGGCATAAACTCTATATGGTAAACCCTGAAATATCCCATGTAACTTAATTTTCATAGATAAGAAATGCAAAACAGTTTTTCCAGTGTAGCATGACTTTCTGCAGGAAGTAAATCCATTAGAAAATGAAAGCTTTCTAATGTAATGACAGGGCACACGGTCCCATCATCTGCATGTGGGACTCACAAATTACCATCAGCTCTCTTTATCAGATCTAATTTACTTGTCTTTTATCAAGACGTGAGAGACGTCTTAATCATGAAGGACAGGATTTATCTTACCTAATGTCAGCTTTCTGAGGTTAGGCAGATGGAAATATCCTCAAGGCAGTGCTTAGGGTCAGAGTAGGGCTCCTTCCTCTCTGACATACCTGTTGTAGGATTGAGTCCATGACCCTTCAGGGCCTCCTGTCTTGCTGCTGTCACGAGATCACAGGCATTTGGCTTAAACTTTGGTTTTAGCCTTCTGAAGTTGGTTGGGATGAATCCCCTGTGTCTTTCTCAGAATACTAATGACAGAGGTGAACCAAGGTTTTAAAATTTGGAACTGGAGACTCATTTTTTCCCCAGATGATGGCTATGTGATGCCTTTGTTTTTGTTAACTCCATTACAGAGAGAGGACCTCACAGGTATTTGGACTGGTACTATACTCAATCAGGTTAAACTGAAGAAAACGTCCCTGTGAAATATCAACCACCCAGTTAATATGATCAACTGTTCAAAAGGCAGCTGAAACCTTAGACACCAATACAGCATTTGTCAGTTTGATTTTCCAATAGCTGGTAAGCAGAAAATCTGACATGAGAACAAAACTATCAACCTGAAAACACTTGATTTCCTTTATGGTCCACAGAAGGTGTTTCAAACTGGGTAATTTATGCTCAGCTAATGCTTTGCAAGACAATTTTGAATGCAAATAGATTGAAATAGCAATAATATGTAGGCCATCAGGTAGCTGCCCAGGTCATGTTTGGTACCTCAGAGACGGTCAAGATGAGAAGATAGTTGAATGAGAACTTGAAAATATGTTTAAATATTAGATATGATTTTCAACAGGGGCTTGTTAAAATCACATTCCATCTGGATTTCCTTAAATAGTCTCCTGCTTGGACTTTGTTGTGTTCTTGAAACCAGACAGGTAGAAAACTTCTTTAAAACACAGAGTTCAGTAGCACTCAGAGATGCTGTGATCAAGAAGCCAAACAGTGCACAGTATGTAACGTTACATGACCAGCATGAACTGTTAATGCCTTGTTAATATGTATACCAAAACATGAGTTTATGTTCTATAATACTGACTAAATATATTGTGATCAGGTTTCATTATTCTGAAATAGAAAGCTCTGTGTATTAAAAGTAAATGCATGTATTTTACTAAAATATATGTGCGAGTAAACTGACCAGCTTCAGTAAAATTACACAAATTGACCTCACTGTTAGTCAAGACATCTTCCCAAAATGTTATTTTCTTATATTTTCCATTTTCCTTTCCTGTAAATCAAGTTAATCCAAATAGAAATAGTGTAAAATATAATGAATAACTGCTGCGAGGTCAGAAGTGGGTCAAAGAAGGATAAAGAATTAATCTCAAGACCAAAGGCCATTGTATTTCAGATATGCAGCTCAAATGGAGAAACTCTATAAATTTTAAATGAAATTTGGCAGGCTGAGGCTGGTGTGATTGACATCCTTTTCTAGACACCACAGTCTGCATTCAGTTTGCTGTTATGCATGTCCACACGTGCAAGAAACACTGCTGAAGTGAAAACACAACCTAACATATGGGAATCAATTAATAATCATCATCCACAAGAAATGCAATAATTTAATTAATTTAATTAATTATTTTGATTCAAATACATTGATTTTCCTTATTTTTCAGTGCTAGTTAGTAGTCTCAACTCATTATAATATGACAGAAAAATATATCCAAATATCATTTAACTATAGAAAGCTTGGTGTCAAGTTCCCAGTACCTGGGAAACCTATCTCTAATACAGTGACAAGACATATAACAGCTTTAAACACACCAGTATCAGAAATTCCTAACATGATTCACCTGCAAAGAGTAATTCTGAGTACCTGCTGATGCAGTATAATCTTAGAAATTTGGTTAAACCTTGTTAGTGTCAGAGTCCATTTTCACACAGTTATCACAGCCAGCAAGGCTGGCTGCCTTGCTAAATGTGATAGATCTTCCTCTCAGTTTGTTGTTTGGATTTTCTTCCTGTTTTGATATTCAGCTTGAGGACAGTAATAGCAAACACAATGAAAGTACAATACTTCTGGAAACTTTCTTACAGAATTAGCCCAGGGGACAAGCCACAGCAAGGTATTCTAGTCTAAGCTAATGGCTAAAGATTGATCCTAAGAAAGAAAATAAAGGAAAAATTGGTAAAAGGCTAAAAATACAATCCGATGCTCTAGTACATGTCCAAATATATATACTTTAATGACTTCAATTATGGAGGAAATGAGGGAATTAGAGATAATGCTGCCTTGCCTAGCATAGCCTCTTCTTCCTCAAAAAGACATTCACTTTACTTTCAGGACTGAGATTCTTTACAAGAGTCAACATCCTGTGATTTACCTCACACATCACTATAGTGGACAAGAACTTCTGTATCCTCTATAAAGCAGCTACTCTTAAGTTTTGTGACAAACTTCACAAGAAAATTTCAGAAACTTACTTTTCATCCTTCCTGTGTCCTGTAGCAGGCTTAACTAAGTCACAGTTATGGCCATTTCTAGAGAAAGATATTTCTTCTGCTTGATTTTAAACTCTGGTTTAAACTTGGTTTTAGAAGCTTAGTCATCTGTCTAAATTTATTGGTAATGAACAGTGGTAACTGACCCTGAAAAAGAAGCCCCAGATGAATGGACTTCAGCACAAGAATGCCAAAACTTCATGTGACAGAAAGTCTACTTTGGAGCTGAAGCCTGACATTATTCCTCAGCTGGAATCAATTGCTACCAGACATCTCCTTTTTGTAGCTGGGATGATCCTGTCCAGTTGGGAGGTCCTTCTAGCACTAAAAGAGAGGACTCATGGATGGAGCACAGGGTACCACTGTTTGTCTAGAAGATGAAAACTCGGTGTTTTTGTGGCAAAACATTCCCACTGGACCCTTTCCAGGGATCTTAGCTTCTCAGTCAAGAACTATCAGACAAAACTTGGCTCTAAACTTGCTCCAGGCCTAATGCTCTCTTGGCTACTTTGTTATTAGTAAAAAGTACTCCACCAGCGTGGAGGAGGATGAGCAGGAATGTTTTGGTTAACCTACTCTAACCTGAGCAAGCAGCCAGCCAGCGTCTGTGGGGCTGAAACTCCTCTGCCCAAGCAGTAAGAGCAAGGAACCAAGATTTTGTCAGCAATTTTATATGCTTCAGATTACTCAACTGGATACTTAGCTGATTAAAATCAACATGAACCAAACTGATATTTTTTGGTCAAGGTATACCATGTAAGTATGCAATCCATTGTGTTTTTCAATATTGAAATATCTGAAGTAAACGGATTAAAGTATTTGTCATCTTGGTGTCTCAGCCCAATTAGCTGCACAGTCCTAACAGAGTTACAGAGAAATTTCTTTTTTGATCATTAGGTGCCAGACATGAGAGCAAATGTAATTTCTGAAAGTGACGATGAATATGTAAACTACACAAACAGTTCTGAGAATTTATATAGTGCCACAAAAAATTTCTCCTGAATCTGTTTTTAGGAATTAGGGTTTGCTATGGTGACTGAGCCCAGGTGCACTGGCTGACGTCCATATGAGCAATTACATTCAGCTCAAATTCCTCTTTTCAGAAGAGCAATGCACTCTCTCTTCATCCTGGCACATTGTATGGTGGTGGTGCCTATTATTTCAAAGATGCACCCAGCCTCAGAGACACCTGTACTTTATTGATAGCTGAAAAAATCCTTGTACCCACAGTTCAAATTCTCTCTCAGACTCTGCTCTAATTCACAGAACAGACTTGCTATTACAGGTCTTGTGTAAAAGTGCCTACCCTCTTTTGCAAACCACTTTGAGAAGCACAGAAGAGCAAGAGAGCCACCTGTGTGACAGCTAGTCCTTCCAAACAGTGAGAAACAAGAAGGCATAAGGGGAAGGAAAAAGAGCTCAAGATCTTAACAGCCAGCTCCTGTGGCCAGAGACATCACTACATCCCTTTCTAAGCTTGCCTGGAAAAGCAGAGAATAGCTCACATCTGCCCCAGCCATCAGCCAGTGAGATGTGCACAGAACCTTAAAATACATTATTTTTCCCAAAGACAAAACATTTCCCTCAGTCCTTTTGCATGTCTAATATTCCACCTGGAGGAAGTACGATGTAGTGTTCTTATTACACAGCCTACCCTGCACTAGACAAACTGTGTTGCCACTGATGTGCGAGAACTTGTGAAGACTGGATATGAGGAAAGTCAAAGGGTAAGACTAGAGTGTGATACAAATATGATCTTACCTTTCATCAGTGTTCTGTTTTTACGTCTTTGATTTGTCATCCTCCCTCCCTTTTTCCTTCCTCAGCTACAGATTTCTGTCTTGATGCTATAAATTCTTTTCTTGGTTTCATTACCAAGAGAGGTTTACTTGTAAATTCATTAAGTGTCTTAAGATGTTAAGTCATAAGGTGTGGAAAAAGCCACTTTTCTTTTTTTCATGAAAGTAGCAACACTGTACACTGGTATCTGATGACATGCCATTTAAACAATGAGCGTGCCTCTATTCCCTTCTTCAAATCACTGTCTTATACTTTTTAGCGTTTTCTTTTTTCTTTTATCTTGCATCGTGTCTGAACCTGGTTCAACATCTTAATAAAGGCAGCGCCAAATCCTATTCCAATATATGACTAGCTGCTAGAAAATCATGTGATGCTTAGTTTCTTCTTCATTAGGAGTTCACTAGAAATGCTGTTACTACCCATGTGGCCAGGACTGGACAAGAAAAGATTTTTATGAAAAAAGCATACAGGAAAAGTTGTTCCTACACAAAGAACTATTAACAAGTATCTTTAATGTATTGTCATGTGGCATATGGGACGGAAAAACATTGCAGTGGTGTATTTGCCAAATGGAACCGTAGCAACCTGGTTAAACAGGAAAAATTATTTTCAGACTTCTGATAAGATTTTACAATTAACAAAGAAATGTGAAATTAAATTAAATTACACACAAAAAACATGCAATTTTGCTATTTTTGACCTTACTTTTTATTCTTCCAAATAGTCCTGTTTACTCATTTTTACCTCTTTTAATATGACTTGATGGAGTTGCCACCCCTTCTCTGGCTTTCATTGTAATCTCACACTTGGCCAAAGAACAGAGGAAATGAACAAAACTGTTGATATGTAAATAGCTTTGAAGATAGAAGTACCAGATTGCTCCTAAAAAGAAAAATACAATCACTTTTTTTTTTTTTTTCACCAGATTAAAAAAAATCCTGATGTATTATTCAAATGGTGACTGAAATCAGAGATTCCATTATCTCTGAAGAATAATCATTTCAGTCAAACCAGTTATTTCCAGAGAGCCAAGGAAATTGTATTAAGAGTTCAAGATGTTACATTCTAAATGCTGTTGACAAAATTGCTTATTTCAACCCTATTTCTCTTTCTATGTATTACATTAACATTTTATCAGGACATTTTAAGAGGTGGGTTGATTTTCCCCTGCATAAAAGCAACTGAGGGCCAAGTTCTGATGCCTCAGCTCCTGTAGGTGGTATCTGAATCAGAGTCACAGAACTGGAAGGTATCTATGGAGCTCACCTGGTCAACCCCTGCTCTTCAAGCAAGGCCACCTAGAGCTAGTTGCCCAGAACCATGTCCAGAAGGCTTTTGAAGATATCAAGGATGAGGAATCCACCACCTTCTTGGGCAACCTGTGCCAGTGCTCATTCGGCCTCACAGTGAAAAAGTGTTTCTTGATGCTCAGAGGAAACCTCCTGTGTTTCAGGTTTTGCACATGTATGGTTTCTCCGATCCCAGAGAGAATCTCTCCTGATCACAGAATTTATGATAAATAGGCACCAAAACTCACTGAAATCATGTCAGTGGCTTCAACATTTCTGGACTTCTGTATAACTAGAAGGAATAAATTAGGTTAATTTTCTTGCAAGTACTATTGCAGTTTGCATTAAGTCCATATTTCTGTATGAAGTGTGTTCATGGAACAATTTCACTATTTAGTGAGATACCCTAATGCCTTAGTCCAAACTTGGAGTTGGTGTCACGTGGATAATTTGCAGATTATGAGTTGCACAAATATGATAGAATGAGCCTTAATAATTGAAAAGGGCTTGATGCAAAATAACTTCAGAAGGGAATAATTGTTGCTGAGGCATTGCCCCAGAATACTCAGAGAGCTTTATTGGCTGTCCTTCTGAATAAATAGGATTCAGATATTATTTTTTTAACTACCCATAATGAATTAAATGTCCTGTTTTAAATCTTGGTACCCAATAGTGAACGAGTGAAAGTGAGCATATCTGCCCCATCTGTGGTCTAAGAGACACACAAGGTGTCTTCGTGTGTCAAAGTGTGTGTTAAAGACTCCTTACCAGTGTTCAGACACAGTTACATTTTTACCTTTTGGAGAAAGCCATGGGGAAATTCAGGGGAATCTCAGTAGAAGTTCAGATAGTTCAAAAATTATGTAGTGGCCTGTCTCAAACAGCCCTTTTTGTCTCTTCTTCAGGACACTTTGATGTAGACAGTTTGATCTGTTATTGGTTCTGTCCACATTCTGAAAACTGGCAAAGTGATGCTGACTACTGCTTTCCAAAAGGTTACAGTTCTACATGATGATAAATGATGGGTAAGCACTACCATTAGTAAACAGTCAAGGTGTCTGATGGAGAAAAGTCAATGAAAGCAAACAGTGCATAGCCTGATTAGGTTGGCCCAAATTCAGAATTAAAGGGACATAAAATTATCTGCTCTTCTCTGGCATGTAGGCTTATTAACTACATTTGTTTCAAACCTCAAACCTGAAGATATAGAAAAGACAAGCTCTACATTGCTTGAAGTCTGTTTTTTCTTATTTAGTGACTATCAGCAATATGAGACTATAGCATGGTAAGAAACAATATGAGTTGGTTTGGGTTTTTTTCCCCATAACATTCCTTTTAATAGGAAAATAAGACATCTTTGTAGCCCTCAGTATGAGCAGGTGAAGAAAATGTAGGTTCAGGAAGAAAAGCAGCACATTTTTTTCTGAAAAAGATATGGTGAATTGGAAAGGCTTATAAGCAAGAAAAAGAAAGACTGAATGAGAGAAATTGCAAGAAAGTGAACACAAATGGTAGTGCAGGAGCACAGAGTAGTGTGGTAGTACCTGGCCGGCAGTTTGAGCCTGGAAAGTTAGGAGAAGAAAGCAGAAACTCATTTCTATCCTTGGATCCATAGACACAGGAGCATGGGAATATCTGCAGTCTCAGAACTAAAGGAACCTTATGCAGGTAGGACCCAGCTGGGTTTGATAACCAAGGTTCACTGTTCATCAATGGGAAGATGAGCAGAAAGAGGATTAGAGGGATGGAGCACCTCTCCTATGAGGGAAGGTTAAGAGATTTGGGATTATTGAGCCTGGAGAAGATTTTGGCATGGCCTAATTGATGCCTTCCAGTACTGGAAGAAAGCCTACAGGAAAGATGGTGAGAGACTTTTTACAAGGGCATATAGTGATAGGACAAGGGGGAGTGGCTTTAGACTTTAGATTAGATATCAGGTAGAAATTCTTCAAAGTGGTGAGGAACTGGAACAAGTTGCCAAGAGAAACTGTGGATGCCCCACCCCTGGAAGTGTGTGAGGCCAGGCTGGATGGGGCTTTAAGCAACCTTGTCTAGGGGGGGTGTCCCTGCCTATGGCAGGTGGGTTGGAACTAGGTGATCTTTAAGGCCCCTTCCAAGCCAAACCATTCTGTCATTCTGTGATTCGCTAAGTCATCAAGGCTTTTTTCCCTCTGGCATATCCACCACTGGCACCCACGACAGCTGTCCTTTCAGGCAGTGCAGAGATTTTCATTCCACTTTGGACTTCTTGGCTGTGTCCACCCCCTGAAGCAGCTCAGAAGGACAATCCATCTCAATGCAGGGGACAAGAGCAAGGTGGAAACTACCGTATGCAAGTTCTACAAGAGACTGCCCAGACCAGAGCATTAGATTATACTTCTGTCTGAAGCTGCTGCAAAACTACGTGCTCAAGTGCCAGGCTGAATCATTCCCCTGAAATGAATTCTCCATGTGAGGCAATTCAGCAACTCTCTAGTGGGGTGTTGGATTTTCTCATCTTGTCCTTGGGCTGTATAAATGACCTTGGCCACTACCAAGCAGTTTAGAAAGGAGAAAAAGGAGAAAACCACTTCTCACAGTGTTTGTTTGACTGAAACTGGAATTAAATGCTATTCTTCTCACCTCACAACCTCCCTATTGTATCCAAGTACAGGGTAAGAATAAAGCATATAAAGTCTATGTTCTTCAGTGGAAAAAAAAATTTAAAAGGTGAGGTTTGAGAAATTTCAACCTGCTCCCTTTCTTCAAGCATGAATTAAAAAAAGCTTAAATATCTGAACTCCAAACTCATCCACTCACTCCTAGGGAAAAAAAATATATATTTCATGGCATATGCTTGCAATAATCCTGTTTACCTCTGATTAGGCTGGGAGATTAAAATTTCTGCCAATCTACTGAGTGAACAGTGAGGCTGCAGCCCTCTGTATATTACAAGGCAATCAGAGTTCACTTTTAATTAAAGTACAATGTGGGAAAATAACTTACGGAGACAGCTATTAGACAGAAATTATTAGTCACACATTAGATTGCCCCAGAAACTGCACAAATTTCACCTGGAGAAACAGTGGTTTAATTAAACAGTACCTATACAACTTTAGGCACAGTGTGCATACCTAAGGATGTCTGTGGATGAGTAACTCAAAAGAATCTCAGTTCTGATGGGTCCTTCCATGCTACTATGAGGAAACCTTTGTTACTACTATGAATATGCATTTTGCATGTATTTATTTATTTGGATTCACCCCAAAGCAATCTCTCTTAAGGAAGCTGGGAATACCACCTATTAGTACCAACATGATGATATATGCACAGAATATACAGTTATTTGTTGTGAAGGATTTCAAATTATTTAAAAGGTGTTCATCAAGAGTCTTTACATGTTTTTAACGGTGTATCTGCAGCAACACATCTGTGAGATTTTTATCCTTTATTGGATGGATTTTCTAACCAGCATCTATTGGTTAACTAGGTTAATTAGGAGAAAAATGTCTAAGATTCAAAACATTATATTTATGCTTTGAACTTGAATCTTTCAAAAAACCCCAAACCTTTCAAGGACCAAAAATGGTACTTATTTATTTATCCTGATTCTAATAACTGAAAATAATTACAAAAAAAAAAAAAAAAAAAAAAAAAAAAAAAAAAAAAAAGTGAGAGCCCACTAGTGCCACTTAGCATTTGAAGAGAGCCTTTTGTGAACCTTGCTATTAAAAAGGCCATGATAGTAGGAAGCAACTATGATTTGGCTATGAATCACAGAGCTATTCACAGGAAGACTCTTAGCAAAGACAAAGGCCCTGCTGTCCATTATAAACCCATGATAAATGCAGCTTGTCCTTCGATGTAATGCTACTCGTGGCAAATAGTCTCCAGTGCTCACCCTAATGAAAATGCGCTCTGGAATTAGAGAAACTGTCTAATTCCCTACAGGGGAGACTAATTTTTTCCAGCAACTGCTTTATACTAAAAAATTAAAAAATTCCCAGAGAAAGCAGAAACAGACTTTATTTTTTTTTCCATGCAAAATTTAACCTTTATTTGAAAATGGCATAAACTCCTTTTTCTTAAAAAAAACAAATAATAATGGTGTTCCTTTTGTGTGTATTTAGCAGAAAGGTAAATCTCAAAGAGCTTTCCTCTATCTTTACAAAGAATCTCTTTTTTCTGGGTTTTTCGTATCTACAGAGGCTTTAAACAAGAGGAAGCAATTTATTTGGCTACATTTATCTTCTTCCAGACTCCTTTCAATTAATATTTGTCTAATATTTGTTAATTGCTACTAAAGATGCTGTATCAGGTAATGTTTTTAATTTACCTACTGAGCTTGGAACTGCAGGATAGAAAGTGTATCTATGGATATGCCAGTGTAGAGTAGCAACAATAGCTTTGGGCTACAGCTGCTAAAAATAACTTGCTCTATGCTGCAACGCAGGCATGAGAGATTCAGACCATTCATAAGAACTGCAATTAAAAGCACCAAATGGAATGGAAATATCCTCCTCCATCACTCCGGCAATTCCTTTTTGATGAGTCTATGCAGTGGTAGGAGTTTTCCTCTTGTTTTGCATGTTTACTGTTACATGAAAAGCAAGACATTTCTTTTGATTTCTTTGCTGGGAACCAGTAATTTTGGAGTAGAAAAAGGAAAGTAGGCATAATTTCAATTTCAGACAGCAAGGAAGAAAAAAAGACAATTTTTCAAGGACCAGCAATGTTAAGACCGCTGGCAATTTTTAAAATGCAATTAAAACAGTAGTCTTCATAACAAATAAAATTCCTTCATCATTTAAATAAAATGTGGCTTCCTGCATATATTTAATTAGTGTATTTTCCTTCACAAAGTCTCTGTGGGCATGGTTGACCTACTCTTACCAAAGTACACATCCTTGAAAAGCAATCCCACTGAAGTTGAAGACATGGATCATGCAAAGAAATCTCTTATCACCTGGATCTCAGAATAAATACTGCACTGTAACAGTCAGAGGAAGAGCTGAAACCCTGCCTGGCAACCTTGCTGGGAAACTGGCTGTCAAGGAACCCAGCAAAACCAGAGGCAGCAACTTGTACCACACGCTGGGACGGCTCAGGGGATGGGGAGAGGGCTTCTTTTCCACAGCTCCCTTCTTTCTCAAAAGGCAATCCTGAAAGGCAGACAGTTGGTGTGACTGGAGCATCTGCTGACTTTCCAAGGGGAGCTGGACAAAGCCCTTTTCCTGCATGCTGAGCAGCACAGGCACTCGTGTGAGTGCAGGCTGCTCCTGATAAATCACTGGCAGCAGCATCCTGGGGAAGATGCCAGCCAAGGACTGTGCCGGGGCTGTGGGGCACTCAGGCCCCAGGTCCTGCACAGGGGGCAGGCAGAGGAGGAGCCAAGGCACCTGGCCAACTTTCCAGCCACCTCTCTACTGCCCAGGCCACAGGCCACTGCCCGGAGCTGGGAGGAAGCAGATGAAATCAGCTCCAGCAGAGCATTATTTATTTGCCCCAATACTCAGGCTCCTCTTTAGCTGTTTTACCTGTGCTTTGTCTCTTCTCTGCTATTCACAAAGGGGACAGAGCACCTGGATGGTGGTGGCAGCTGTTGCTCTGCTCTTTTCTTCCTCAGGATACCCACTCTTTGGGATAGGGGAAGGGATCTTTACTGCTCCATGTTAAGCAGCAGTGGCACAAAGGCTCAACTGTCCCATCAATGTCAATGTTCTGATCAGGAGTGAGAGTGCCAATTAAAAAAAAAATTCTTTTTTCTTTCTTCCAGTTGGAACAAACTGAACAACATCTTACCCCTCCCTTCATTTTGTTCTGCCAAAGTAAAACAAAACAACTTCCTTATCAACAAGTCTTTGGGTGAAAATGTCTCTTCAGCCTGAAACAAAATGTTCCATCCTGTGGCAGACATACAAAAAACCAACAGGGAATGAAGGACTAGCTGCATCTCCATCACTGCTTCCTTCTTCCAGAATCACCAGTGATGGGGACACTTTTGGGACCTGAACTCCAAGCTCTAGACCCAGTTGTCACTGAAGGGGCTCCAATCTTGTGAAATGGGCCAGCCACTGTGCTGTGCCATTCTTCTGCTCTTGACAGTGAATGCTTTAATATTTATAAAAATGTGTTTCAGGGAGGTAAATATTGAGGAAATTTATATTGTTTTTTTTTTTTTTTTTTTTATCCTGATGGTTAAAACATGATTAAAATGCACTGTTGAGACAAGAGAATTATACTTCAAATTGATACGGGCAGCAGTGAGCACAACTCTCCCACGTTTTTTTTTGACAGCATTAATCACTGGACACTGAAAAAGCAGAAGGGATATGGACTGTCCCTCTGTCAAGATATGATGACTCCTCAACAGCCTAACATGTTTACAACTGAAAGTACTTGGCAAATTTGATCCAAGTCCATGTAGATTTTGAGCTGTACAAAACCACCTTTTGACGAATTTCTATTTGTACCACTTGTAAATTTAAATCCTGTTTTGCTATACTGTTGCACAAGAACAATGACTTATAAGGAGTCCTTAAAAAAAAAAAAAAGCAGCTGAATATTTATTCTTATTTTTGTGAAAACTGAATGTGTTTTGCATGTGAAATATTTCCTGTGTTAAATTCATTCTCACAGTGCTGTTTTCCATATTAATCAGTAAGCCAGTATATTCAACATATTCAGACTGATCTATCAGGATGATAGTGGATTAGTACAACTACTAAATTATTCATGTGAAAATATATGCTGCACTAACACTGCCAAAGTGTTTATAAGCAATGTGTCTAGGGAAAAAAAAAAAAAAAAAGAAAGAAAGAGAGACAAGAATTATCCTTAAATTAAAAATGAGAGACCCTGCAAAATTATCATTAATATGATGTAGTAGTATGCTAAAGAAAATTGCGGATACACCAAAATAAGAGGTAATGTTCATTAAGTAAGAATTAAAATACGATGTTGGAAAGAATTCTGTTAAAAAAAACAGGGATTGGACAAAAGGGAATATAGCAAAGCTGAGGGTTATGTTCACAAGTTGCCTATATGGTCAAATAAAACAAGGGTAAGGTAGAAGAGCCTGTGATATTTACAAGTAAGAAACAGTCACTGGGTAGAAGCAGCGACACTGAGAAATAAAGGGACATATTCAAAATTTCCCTAAGATGGGGAAAACACCAAAACCATAGATCCATGCAGTGTCTGGCCAGTGTGCTGTGATCTCAACACAGAGCCTTTTCTGACAATCACACTGCTGTTTGTTACAGGACAGACTGCCTTGCAGATGGCACCATGTAGTCATAAGTTTCCTGCCCAGGAACAGTTCTTAGACAGACATATTAACTTCCAAAGGAAAAGCACTGCCAGGGTCATCTGTTTTTCATAGCTATCATAGAGTTGGGGATAACATCTGAGGGTATTTTGTGTTATTTCTAAGCTCTCCAATCCATCTTTTACAAGAACTTTTAAGGTCAGCAGAGAGCAACACGTGCAGCAAACAGATTTACTGGGCAGATTAGCTAAGTGACCTCATAAAGAGAACAAAGCATGCTGCTCTTTCAATCAGCATCTTTTTAAATCTGTTAACTAACACGGAAATATTTGCTTTGACACGAGAGTTTGCTGCAAGTGTTTCCATGGTAATTCTTGGCCTCTCAACTGTGGGGACAATTTCAGCTAACTCCAGCAGACAGAATGGGTTTCAGGATATCTTCCCAGATAGCCTTCAGTCTGTTTTCTGCACAGATCCCAGGAAGAGCTGCAATACAGATGAGGATGAGGAAGAGGATGTTCAGCACCCTCAGCAGGCTGCAAGCTCCAGATGGTCTTTGGTGTTAAGGGCAAGGGGTGTAAATGTTCCTTCCCACTGGTAGATCTATCCCAAATTGAGATTAAAGACAGGAGAGGCAGGATGGTGTTTCCCCAGATTTTCCTGAACTCTGCCTGTAGCTGTAGCCCAGCTCTCACTCAGCAAAGCAGCTGGCTGTGTGCTCCAGCTGTGGGCCTGCAGCCCACTCTCTGCAGGCCTCTTGGGATCCAGGAAAACCACTGCTCTTGGATGGCCCTCAGCTACAGACAGCAGGAAGACATCAGGACACGCGAGCAAAATCCTTTCTTCTAATCACTGACTGCCAGCTAACCTACAACAAAAATTTTCATCCACCTTTCTAAAACAGCTGAAATGCATTTACTTGTATTGTTCCTTCCAAAACCTCTAAATTACAGCTATATACAAGTAACATCTGGACACTGGTTTGTGCAACTAAGATGATTATAGTCTTTACACATTTTATACTGCAAACTGCATGTGGTCAGCTTTGACTTTTACCAAGAGGGCTTGAATTTTTTTCCAAATTTCTTTTGAACTCAATTTTTGCAACCATTTATTAGGACCTGGGACTTCTGCATTCTACTGTTTTTACATTGTTCTCAAACTTATTTTGGCATTTGAGGATTGCAGAAGGAAGAGGAAAACTGCAGCTCCAGTAAGATTTTGTGAATTTCCTCCTTTGACTGCCTCATTGTGCACCCACGACCCTCTGCTCTAAAGCAAGGGATCATCTTTGCTGTAAGCAGATATACTGGCAGAGTAGCTTGATTACAGGCAACAATGCAACACTTACTAAGTCCATGTAACATTAGAAGATAGTGCATAGATTTTCTATAATTACTAAGAATTACAAATAATCCTCCAAATTAAAAATGTGGACCACTTTGTATCCTGGGCTGCATCAAAAGAAGTGTAGCCAGCAGGTCTGAGGAGGTAATTCTCCCTCTCTTGTGAGACCCAACCTGGAGTGTTGTGCAGAGTTCTGGTGTCCCCAACATAGGAAGGAGAGGGAACCATTGGTGCAAGTCCAGGGAGGGCCATCAAGTGGAGCTTCTTCTCTATGAGGACAGGCTGAGGAATTTGAGACTGTTCAGCCTGGAGAAGAGAAAGTTGTGTGAAGACCTCACAACAACTTTCCAGTATCTGAAGGGGGCTTCCCAGGAAGGCAGAGAGCAACTCCTCATCAGGAACTACAGTGATATAAGGAGTAAGGGTTACAAACTGAAGAAGGGCAAGTTTAGGTTAGATATCAGGAAGAAATTCATTACTGTGAGAATGGTGAGATACTAGGCAGGTTGCCTGTGGATGTTGTGGATGCTCCAACCCTGACAGTGTTAAAAGGCAGGTTGGGTGGAGCAAGGTCCATCTTTAAGGTTCATTCTAACCCCTTAAGATTCTATGAAATACATAAATAACAGGTCTATAAATATTATGTGTGCAATAGTACAACAATATAAATATTAGATCTATTTTGCAAAGCATTATGCATGTAATACATAATATTATACATCAGTAAGATGTCTATATAAAATTATTATGGAACATGCTATGAAAGCAAAATTTCTTGTTTGTTATAATAATGGAAAGAGCAAACATGCCCTTTAATAACATCTATGATTCAAAGTGGCACAGGAATAAAGATCCTCCTTAACAAGCCTTTGAATGTTAATGATATAAATTGTCTCTGCTGCATCTTTGGTTTTATAGCTGCATGTCATCGTGACAACACCTCCAAATTTCTATCAGCATATTTCATCCTGGAGTTACTTATATGTCCATTGAGTTTTGATGTGTAGTACTTGCTCTTTCTTTTTCTTTCTGTTATTTTGAATAGGGTGAAAGAAACTCAGAATTGAAGGCCAAGGTCAAGTCATACAAGTATTAAATGTGTGCTGCAGAGAGCATTTTCATTTTGCTGTCACAAGGCTGCTGCCAGTTAGCACAAAAGCACATTGCTCAGGCAGGCTTTACACAGGCAGCCTTACAGCTCCCACAGGTTCAAACTGCCTCTCTGTGTGATGGGATGTTTCTCTTTGTGGGGTTATTGGTACCCTTCTCCTTTGGGCAGGAGAAGGGTGCCAATAGTGACACCCAGCAAGGAAGAATCAGAAATGACACCTGACCCGCCAAAAGCAGATTATGTCCTGACATATTTACCAGCCTGAGCAGAGCCACAGTGTCATGAAACAGGAGATTCTAGTTGCTCTAACAAAGGAAGAACAAAGGAAGAAGTAGACCCCAACTGGCTCTTCCCATCATCCTAATGCTGGTCCTCAGGGACATATGCCACTCACTCTGCTGGTCCCTGGGAAAGGCACCCTGGGCCATATGCAAGGGAGCACCCACCTGGCTGCAGTGGGCTGCAGAGGTGTTTGGGGCTCTCAGAAAAAGGTGATACAGGGCAGGCCAAAACTCCCCTCATGCACCTGACACTGATGAAGCCAAACTGGGTGGTTTCCTAAACCTTATCTTTTTCCTCGGGGTGAATGATTTATGATTTACTTCTGACCTTCACAGACAGTTCTGAATAATATATTTCTCTTAAATACAATCAAATATGGCAACTAACAGGACTCTCTGCTTCCCTAACAACTTTCTTTCTCTTTTCTTCTTTTATTTTTGGTTTTGTTTCCATTCATCGTGCAAATATTTATTTGTGTTATTTTCATGAAACATGGATATTTTTTCTTTTATTCATCTCTAGACATGAGCTATCATATTAATATTCATTTATTAATATTTATCATATAAATATTGGCTCTTAAGGTGTTGGATGAGAAAAATCTCTTGTAGGCTTCAGTATGAGATTTGTATAACTCCTACAAAATTCTTAATGTACTTGGAGATTGACTTTTATCTCTGTTTTTAGCCTTCCTATTTATTTTGACTACTTTTATAAAACAAGAATGAAACTTACAATGATCTCCAATTGAATATTTTAACCTTGCCAGCATGCCAACATAGCTGTCTAGAATAAAGCTGAAGTGATAGCAGGAAATAGGAAAATAAACACACACTAGAAGATAATTATACCTAGAGAAAGGATATGAAAAAAAGCAGCAGCATTTTTCAAGTTATGCACTAAGAAGAGCTGTTACAGACAAAATTAATTGTTCCTGGTTAGAATGAAACAAGAGTATTTCTGGTTTTGAAATGTACCGTCATATTCTACCAGGATTATTTTATTAGTATATTCAAAATACAAATAATTCTTGTTTCTCATCTGAGAAATATTTTATTTTAGTTTTGTTTTGCTCTCCTTTGTGGTTCCAAGACAATAAAGAAATATGACAATGAATTTAATTAACTTATCATGTATGATATTTTCCATCAGTAAAAAAGACACCAGAAATAACCACATCAAATTTCAGTCATTAATCATATTGCTTTCAGTCCTCTTATCTTACCATTCATGTATTGTCTTAGATTATGCAGAATTTTACAACAGATATATGGGTTTTCATTGACCTGCTAATTTCACATTGAGAAATTCACTACAGTGATTATAGCAGCAGAAGTGTTTAATTAGAGCATTCTTGTCAGCTGGGGAAGGTAGGACAGAAATTATTGGGCAAAGTGTCCGTGTAAAATGGAGATAAGTGCAAATAACAATGAGAACCTCAATTCCCTGCTCTAATCCCCTCTTCCTAGGATTGTTTACCACTGAGAAGGAACTCAGTGGTAAAACAAACAACTGGTTGTCTGGGAAAACACCAGGAATGCATCAATCCGAGGATGTGCCAAAGGAAGCAGAGGATTTTCTTCCAGCCTCTGTGGGCTGCTGATGTGGTCAGCAGGCTCTTGGGAGGAGTGGCTGTGTCAAGTGTCATCTTGGGTGCAGAAAACTGCGTATTCCTGAAGGTACTAAACCTGTGAGTTCTGTGAGTTACAAATCAAAATCTAGCCCATCACTCCCAGCATTAACCTTTTTTTTTGGTGCCTTGTATTGCATTCCAAAAATATATATTAACACTGGTTAAATTATTACTGGATCACACTTGGCACTGTATTGGAAATTCTTTCAGCTTGTATTACTCACAACCTTATGAAATCAAAATTGATTCAACATACACGCAGAAAGCCATGTGTATGTATGGAGGTTTATACAGAAAAGTGATCTCTAAGCATCCTGTTTGAAGAGAAAAAAGAGTACATGTGTGAGTACGCGTGCACTTGAGCACATTTATGTGTTTGCATAAAACACAGTATGTAATGTGTTCACGAATACAAACAAAAGACATAAATATTTCAAAAAGTTAGGATTTGTACTACATTCTGTCTTTCACTGATGATTTCTTTTGTAAATGAGCAGTGAAGAATGGTCACGGCACTAGCTGAAAAAAAATCACATCTGCTTCAAAGTTATTTTAATCTAAGAAAGTATCTAATGGTCCTTTGGATGACAGGGCTACTGAGGAGAGGACCAACACGAATAGAATGGTTAGAATATGAATAACAGGGAAGACTCATCAGAGGATACATGAACACAAAACCCTCTCCCTTTCTCAGGAGATGTAGTATCTCTTTCTGAAAGGTGTGAGGCTCACTGAATCCACGGTACTGAGAGAGACAGATATCTCCCTGAAAATGAGAGAAAAGAGAGTAGGATGAAAAAGGCTTTGATAAAATAAAATAAAACCCTTCTGTCTCCCAAAATATCATAACCCAAAACAATTCCATGTTTCAACAAATATCATATGTGTCCTATTTTTCTAAGATTATTTGAGTTTTCATAAGGGATTTCATCCTTAGATGGTTTTTTGCTGAAACTTCAGTCAGCATAAATCACAAGACAGAACTTGGTTTAGATTCAGACATAGACACCTTATGTAAATTCTTCAAGTAATGGTGAAGAAAGCACCCCTACTTATGACAGAAGACTTACTTATTTATGGACGTAATGACTTATTTATGGATGACTTCTAATATCAGATAGCAAAAAATTAATGAATGAACAAGGAGCACATTTTTTCACAAATCTGTCATTTCAGGGCTCTGTTTTGTCTTTGAGCACAACACATGATTAATCTCAGTGTAGGATTTACAAAATCCGCTTTTAGCTATAGGATATACTCAAAAAAGAGGAAGTAAAATGTGACTTGTGCTAAACTTAGAAGCTTTGGCAATTAATGCAACTTTATTAATTGATTCAGTCAAGTCAAATAGTTTGCTAGATAAGTACACGAATTGTTCCTGCAATTTTGAATACTAGTACATATCTGGCCAAATGGGCTTTAGGATAAAGAAGCCAGGGTGATTCATTTGTAATCCCTTTAGTTGCTTTTTTATTTGTTCTTTCAGATTGCAGAGACTAAAGAATATCATACTTCCCCAAACCCTTGGATTATTTCCATGCAGAAGATTTGACTGTAATGCTCAGTGTGTGTAATAAAATGAGATGGGTTCAAATCATCCTGGTACAGTGACGCATTCTTGATACTGTCTACTTATTTTAAGCATGCATTTCTGGTAACTTATGCCCACTTTTTCTCTGCCAGCACGTGACAGGGCTCAGGTTAACCTTTAATAAAGGTTAATAAAACATCATGGCAAGTCTTGCTTATTCTGGAAGCATGATGAGCAGGGGAGTGAGTTGGTCAAGCTCCCTTTCACCACCTTCAGGGTGTCTTAGCTACGTTTTTATTTCAACATCTGCCTCCAGATGTATTTCAATTAAAATTAAATGTGGAAGAGAACCTTGAATCCCACATTGTATATTCTTCACTGAAGAGGAACTCAAATTTCAATATCTCTTGGGAACAGCTTCCTGCCTAACACAATCCCTTACCTTTTGTCTGCTCTGACCCCAAACCCACTGGCCTCATCTTTCTCATGCCATCATTGTGACCTTTAAGAGCCCTGATCAGAAAACCTCAAGAGGAGATCTCTGATGAGACCACACTGAGAAAATAAACAATCCCAATTGCTATGACATTCCTCTCATTGCTTTGGGGTGTGTGTAAGGGATGAACCTAGTATCCAGGGCTTTAAAATTAATTTCATGAAGAATGGAGTATGAGCTTTTAAAGGAGGAGAGGGAACAGGAACCCAGTTAGTCAAACAAATAAAACTGGAAATAATGTTGAAGGAATATAGTTTTGTTCTGTATAATGCAAATAATGCGGATGTGAAGGAAAACATTTTATGAACGTTTCTATGCACTGAATGGAATGCCTAACATGATAATTAACTTTAAAACCTGCTTTAAGCTGAAGTAAGTGAAGACCCTCAAGCAATGTTGAGGGCAAGACCCTCAAGCAATCTAAGTCCTAAGAAAGACAAGCATCATCTCCCCATGTCTACTGCAGTGTCATATTCTGAAAAAGCTATTCCACATTTTAGGTTACACTTTAGAGTGGCTTTTAAACTATTTTACAAAGCATTTCAGCATCACTGCTCATATTTCACTGAGTATGTGGGACTAGAAAATTAAAATGGTTTGCTAGAAGTCACTCAGGTGGCCCAGATCTTGTGCAAGTGCTTTATTGTGTCTCCCTTGGTTGTGAAATTAGGGTAATATCGACCATCATTACCTTCTGCTGTCCAATAACTTAATGTGCAAAGATACACTGAAAATACATGAAATGGTTAGGATCACCTGCCCACAAGGCTGAGTAGTGAGTACTCCTGTGTAAGAATGAAGTGAATGGATTGCAGTACACACGGACAGATCTAGCAGATTAACAGTTACTCGAACTTACTTTGATACCAAAATACTCAGAACAAGGCCAAATGCAAAAGCTGCTTAAGGGCACTACTAGTATCAGGTGCAAGATAAAGAAAGCCATCATTGGCTTTTTTCAAATACTAGAATAAAAATATGTGGCAGTAAAATCAGAAATAATGGCTAACTTTGCATCAAGTCCTCCAGTCACAATGTCCCTGTGCAATTCTGCCCTATCTTTGCAGAAATATATGAACTGGAGGTCCTTTGATCAATCTTGAACTCCTAATCCTTTTGTTTTCCCCTTCCCAATTACAAGGAGCTTTCAAGAGCAGTAATTAGCTAGAACTAAGAAATATTGGACTTTGAACTCCACTGCTGAAATATTTAAAGTCATCTCTGAACATTTTTGTTCTCATTCTTATTCATTTTCTTATACTGGGGCATGTGCTTTTTTTGAATTATGTAATTGTACATAGTAATCTTTCACACAACACAGTTTTCTTCTTACCACTTCTTGTGCTAACATCTATATATGTTATTAAAGTGTTAATAATTAAGGATGTGGATCCTAACTATGCATATTAAGGCCATAATTTTTCTTTTTAGATTCTATGTTTCTGATTTGCATTCATTTTAAACTAGATAAAAACTTTTCCAAGGTTATCTGCTAAAGGGCCCCAGGCATGTCCTACAGTTGTTCATTTCTCATTAAGTGCACTAGCAAACACTGTTTTAAATTGTTCAGAAGTGATCTCTTCCTCTGTTGCAGAGGTTTGGTTGTTTGTTCAGGTTTTTTTTTTTTAATATTACCTAATGGTACTAAACAAGGACATAGGGATCAACACTAGCCTCAGTAATGCCCCTCAGAAATCGTTCCAGTGGGTTTCAAACACCTCCAAGACAAATAAAAGTAGCTCACTTTTGTGCAAGTACTTACCCTGAAGAATAATCACCTTGCTCTCTTCTGATCAAGAGCAACACAGAATCACAGAATTGGTTTGGCTTGGTTTGGTTTGGTTTGGTTTGGTTTGGAAGGGACCTTAATGATTATCTAGTTCCAATATTCCCTGCTGCAGGCCAGGGACACCTTCCACCAGACCAAGCTGCTGAAAGACCCATTCAACCTGGCCTTGAACACTTCCAGGTATGGGATATCCACAACTCCTTTGGGCAACCTGTTCTAATACCTCACCACCGCCATAGTAAGAAAACACTGATCTGTTAGTTACATGAAGACAGATTAAAATTCGTGTACAGTAGTATTCTCAGGCTCTCTCTTGAATAGATTTCTCAGCTGGGACTTTTCTGTAGCCACACAAGTAAGATTTCTGTAGCAACACAAGACTTTTTGGGTCTGGTGAAAATACTGCTAAAATCATCAAAGAGGTTCATTCTGCATGAAAGGTGTACGGAAATGTGCTGCACATTGTTGGAAGGTGATAGCTATGTGGATCCCCTAAATACCTGTAGTTGTGCTGTGCTGGGTCCCTGCAGATGGAGCAGAAAGGGGTGGTGGTGCCAATGGCAGGACATATGGCCATCAAAGCCAGCCAGCACCACCATCTTTCCCTTCCCACTATCTCCCTCCCAGGCTTGGTCCTGCATTGCTACAGGGAGACCAGAGACAAGCAACCACTTTTGTCATTGGGTATTTAGTCCCCTCTAGGCAATGCTTGTGATATTCTGCTCTAAGAGCAGGTGTTCACACAAATCTAAGCTAGATAACTGATTGAAGTTTCAAGCCATCTAATTTAATAAATTACTAAATATCACCCAAACCTCAAGCCCAGGAAAAGAAGGAAGGTACTTCTGAATGGAGCAGAGAAAATAATTTGCTATCTGAAGAGAGGTCAGAGCCTCAAGTAAGGAAAAAATAAGATGGTTCCAGAATATCAGAAAATAACAAAACAAATCAGAGCACAACTAGGAACTTTAGAAATCTATCTCAAAACACTGAATAATCAATAAGTTCATTTAGTAAATGTTTGGATTGGTGTCTCCTTTAACATTTGTGGTCTGTGAAAATGACAGAGACCTTTATCCTCTGTTTTACACAAGGCTACTTTCAGGGCCCATGGATAACACCATCTGGAGAAATTCAGTACCCTAGTATATTCTAGTAATGTTATTTATAACATTCTTCTTCTAACTATTCAAAGAAAACAAGGTCATCTGAGATATTCCAGTATGTTTGTTTTCAAAATCCTAAATCAAGTTAACTTATTCTATAACTTCTTTGTCTTCTCCGGGTTGCATCAGAGAACAAAATGGTCCACTGTATCTTATAAAATCTTTCATAATTTAACAGTAACTATCCTTCTTAAAATTTCTCCTAAAACATCTACATCAAATTCAAGAGGTGAAATTGTCCTAGAACAGAAATTCAGGCTATAAAAATAAATCTACAATGTAATTATTTTGGGGAACAACTGGCAATTAGAAAAGACCAAATTCAAGGACAGTCAGGCACTTTGTGTCTTTGCTAAAAGTCAGAGGTATGATTTACTTTTTCTGTTTGATTAGGTCATCAGAAAAATAGCATAATTAGGAATAGTGATGAAAACTTTGACGTTCAGTAGATAACTTTCAGCCAACTTTCTCTCACAAAAAGGAAACATATGTGCCTTTCAGCAATCCATAACATGAAGTATAATTCAGTGCCATATGCTATCTTTCCTCTTTGGATCCCATCATAGAATCTGTAACCTCTGAAAATGTTGTGGTTTTTTCCCACCAATTGATTCTTTGCATCAGTCATACTCACATTTTTTAATCACAAATTTGCATTTTGGACAAAACTTTTTTGTCAGAGGTGGCAGGGTCATAAAATCAATTCAAATGAGCTGCACAAAATTAACAGATGAAATGGTGTGTTGGGTTTGTTTTCACCACCATGATCATTAAGTACAAGGCTAGCTCATTATGAGAAGACAATGCTTAATCATCCTCCAAATTCTGCAGATGGATTTACGTCTGTGCATATCCCCTTCTGTGATGCTCAATAGCCAGGCACAGTCTGTTCCAACCCTCTGCAGACAGTACCCTGTTCAGCAGACTGCTCTGGTTTAGCAAAGCATTTTAGCAATCTGAGTGGGTCTTGTTGGTTTCAGAGGAGTTTAAGCCCATACTTAAAGCTAACAGACCTGCACCATGACCATGGAGGTTGGCCTTGTGTAAGTGCATTTCTGCTTTTGAGAGCTGGAGTATACCATGGGCTGGAACACTCTGGCAACTGTGTCTTGATTAGCCAGTGCTGCTACTGCAAATGGAAGAGTGGGAAGAACAAAAAGAAATCTAAGAATCCCCAGAGATCTAAAAGCAAGAACAAATGTTGAATAACCATTTTCTTTACAAGATGAGAAGATATTCCAAGAAGAATTAAAAATATATATCAGCCTATGCTTACCATTTCCTTGTAACATTCCTGGCAACAACTTGAGGTTAAGTTATGCTTAAGGGAATATTATTTTGGTCTAATTTCTCAGCGCAATTATTTCCCTCCCAAAGGGATGACACACAGGGGAGGCACTGCAGTGCTCTGAGGTTCTTTTCCTCAAACAAGACAAACGAGCAATGACACCCAGGATTTTGCCAGTGGGACTCTGTTCTGTCCTTGCCCTTCAGCTTCTTGGCTGAAGAAAGCGTGATAACCATAACCTGGTTTCTCAAAAAGAGAAGTCTCAATGATGCTAAACCTATCACTGAAGCTATGTTTCTAAGTTTCTGCTTACGAGTATCAGATTTTAATGACAACTTTAGAAAACACACATGACTCATTGGACAAAAATTGTTGGCTAGTATAATTCTTCTATTGCTGTTGGGAGTATACAGAGCGTGGAGTTAATTATCTTGACTTGACTATCTCATTTGTTTTAAAATGACTTATTTCTTTAAATAATTCTGGAAGAGTATTAGGATTAAGAAGCTTATTCTCACTCTGTCATTGTGTGCTTGACATTGATGAAATCTCTTGCACAGCTGTGAAGAAGGGCACAGCAGCTGCTTGTTGTCATGGCAGAAAGAGGACATCTGATATATGGCTACCACTTTCTAGAAAGAAATAACAGAGAACCCAAGCTGTCCTAAGGATAGAAAGCATATGACAACAAGGCAAGAGACTCAGGTTTTGTTTCAATCCTGAGAGGGAGTCCAGGACAGTGGCCTTCTCATGGCATGACTCAGTCACTGACAGGCAGTGGCCATGTGACATTTGGGCCATGCATCAATCATCAGATAACTCCAATGCTTTACAGTGGCAAAGCTATTTACTGAAAGGTAAAGTTTTCTTATCAAAACATTAAGAGAGGCCATTCCGTACATTCAGAAAGAAGAGATGATTACAGGTGAGGTAATAGCATTATATGATGACAGGAAAAAATAATCAAACTAAATAAAAACTGATTGATCTTCTTACCTAGAAAGTAAGGTTGTTAAAGAAACTAGGCTACTGTTGTAGCTCACTGGAAACCAGGGGTATAGAACAAGCTGGCACTGGTGGTGGTAAACAAAACAAATATTAGCAGGTATGGGTAAAAGACTAAAACATTTTCCTAAATGAAAAATATAGAAAAAACATTTAATAGAGGAGGACAAATAAATTATGTGTTTCTATTTTATATCATCAGAGGATGGCAGAAATGGAATATCCAAATGTAAGCAAAGAAATCCTACACAAATGACAGTAAGATGACCCAATTGACCCTGAAACTGGTACTGTTGAGACCTCTGACTCTCTAATCTTGAATAAATTTAGTGACAGAGCTATGGCACAAAGCACCTTTCTCCCCAAATTAGTGTTATAATGCACCCAAGTTGTTCATCTTCATTTCTCTGATTTTTTTTTTTTTTTTAATATAGCCTACCATGTATTAAAAATAGAAACTTTAATAAGATTATTTTTGAACATTTTAACATAAAGTAACATCCTTTGGTGACTTTTTCTGTAAGGATAAGTTTTAAAGAAATTATTCAAAATTTTTCCAGTTGAGCAATCTTCTAACAACTTGCTGTCTCATCTCTTTCTCTATAGTCTTTAGAAAGGGACATTTTATATCAGGTTATTTATTATTACATTTAGTTAATATGTTATTATCAATTAATATTAAGCTTAAATAATTCAAATTATTTAAATTTAAATTATTATTACATGTTATAATTGTTACACTTAAATCAGGTTATAAAACTTAGCAGGGCCTGCACCTCTGCTTATTCTGCATTTAAGAGACTCACAGATTCATAGTCATGCTCTAAACGCGAATCAGCCAATGCATAAATAATGATGCATTATTATTTTATTATCATTAATAAATTATAGAAACAACAAGAAATTTTGCCCGAGTCAGAACACTGTAAATTGAATCCAAGACTGGAGTTTATTCTTTAATGGGAAGAGAACCAGTTATGATGGGATGGTATGGACCAGAATACAAGAGGTACCCATTTCATCTTGATAAACGCCTTTTTTCCCAGGAGAGTGTTGAAGTAGGAGAAGTGACTTGATGCAGGAAAGCCACAGGCTTGTCTGAGTATACCTGTGCTGAAGGTTCATTCTTGTGGACAGACATGCAGAAAAAGGTTGACTGCAAGTTGTATGGAAACACACGCATTCTTCCACTCCATCTCCCTTACGTCCCAGGGAAAAGACAGTCTTTTAAATAGATTTGAAAGCAGATTTTTTTCATGCTGAGAACAAATTAACAACAGTCAGACACTAGTTAATAATGTGGGCATCTGAGAGAAAGGTCTTGTTATTTGGCTACAAATAAAAGGAGGGGACAGGCAACTTGTGTCTATTTGCCAGTAAATAGTGAGAAAAATACTGGCCACAGCAGGAACTAGGAGCTGGAAAGAGGATTAATGTGATAATTTCCAGCAAGATGGCTCATTTCTCCAAGCTCTCGAAAAGCTACATTTAAAGTTACAATTATTTCTTTCAATTTCTAACAATGGTAAGAAAAGGTTACACAGCCAAGAATCCATTTCTTCCATCCTAGGGTGTGCTGAAGGAGCAAGCATTTCTTCCCGACATAGCAATCAGGGATTTGTTTTGCAAATCAAGCACCAGGTTATCACACAGGGACAATAACCAGAGTTATTTCTGAATACCATATTCATACCACCATATTCAGTCATGGGATTTGGAGGCGTACCTACTATTGTATCAAGGCCAACTCTGACTACTCCAGCTGGCAGCAACACTTCAGGGGTGGCACAGGCAGAACTCGCTGTACTTCATGCACCGAGGTGCTGCTGGGTTTTGCATACAGACCCAAAGTGTCAGGAGCTGCTAAAGGACTTAGAGGGCAAAGGTCAGATGAAGCTGCATGAGTGTGTGCCAAGGCCAAGTAGTAGGTTATGTTAGTGGGCATGATTCAGCAACGCTAGGTATGAAAACCAAATGCAGATCGATCCCAAAATGTTGAAAACCCACGCAGAATCTCTTAGTCAGGTGTTTTATAAAGTTAAATTGCAGTAAACTGTCAAAACTTTAAAAAGCTGCTGCATAGCCTGGTTCTAACAGAATTCGAGTGATCACAACTGTGCTGCTACCTGGTTTATTCAAGCGAATGTCACCCTTGAGTCTCAGATGGGCTTATTTCACAGGGATAAACAACAACTCTCTTCAGACAGCTTGTTCATTGCCTTCTTGGAGGAAATGGCAGGTCAAGTTTAACACTGTTCTAAATCTAAAAGTGCAGGAAAAGGCAAAAAGGTGAGGGGAGAAAGAACATCATGATTGTTTGCTTCCTGTTACATTTCTTTTCTGGGGCTATTACCAGTGTTAAATCTGCAGCGGCATCCAATGGTGTATCTCAGAAGAAACCCTCCTGCACGTTGTGGCTCTGGGACTGTCATGACAACCTGTCACCAAAATGCTGAGGAATCTGAAAGACAAGGTTTCCTTTCAACCAGCCTTCAAGGTTCAGCCTTCCTACGCTGTTCTGTATTGTTCACAGAGACACTGGGATCTGAATGCCTGCACTCATACAATTTGAAACAGGTATTGATATTAAATTCTGCCAAGGGATCCAAACACTATCATACTTATATTTAGCCTCTTCATTATAATGTTTTGATAGACCATATGATCTTTAGGCAGCTAAAATAGCCGTGATTCCTTCAGCTTGGATGAATGGCCCTCATTTGCCCTCATGAACAATGCAGAAGGGCAGCTTCCTCCGCGTACCTTTTTCTGCCTCCTGTGTGACTGATGCTGTCAGGCAGAGGAATATTCCTCATGCACTTCACGTAAAATAAAAGGGCTTTTACAGAGGATTTCAGCTAACCACCCACACTAAGCTGAAAATTCTGAAATAAGTTCAGCTTCTACAAAAGGAAGCTCCTTAAACAAGCACAATCTGAATCTGAATCTGAAATGGGTTGAGGAGGGCTTTTTTTCTTTTTTAATGATAAACAACTCCTATTGCATATTGCAAATCGACTGTCACAATAACAGATTGGGTTCTTCTGCAAGAAGCTAGCTAGCTAGATGCAATAGAAGTAGACTCATTATTTGTGCATGTTGCATTTTGCAATTCTTTATGTTTATGAGATTTTAGTCTGGTACTTTGAGAGATTTGCCAATCTGTCTATGAAAAACAATAGATGTAATATGTAATATCACATTATGCTAATAATCAACACTGACTACTTTTCAAGACCAATTTTCTTCTCTAAAACATGAACTGAATTTTATAAATGTGGCCATTTTCTTAAAAATGCAAAATTCCTGCTGTTTTTCAAGATTATATATTCTAAGTCTTCCAAAGCATAATGACAGAATTATTCAACCAGGGTCCTGTAATGACTTAACATTATTTAATTATTTCCTCTTGATTTGGATTTAGCAACAGGAAAAACAGAAAACAGTCCGTAGCACAGGAAAAAAAATGCTTCCATTAGGGTTGTCTCTTTCATTTGTTTTGATGTGACTGATTTAAAAATTGCTAAATATGGAGGATTAAACATTTAGGGAGAAGATACACAGAAATGGATTTCGATCTTTTTATTCAGTGGAGTGAGCCCACTGACAATAAAGTAACTGATGTAGACAAAGGGGATGTTAGAGCAGGACCTCGGCTGCTGTATTTAATGAACATTCTGTCTCCAGTGGAGCTTCCTCAAATCTCACCTTGCAGCCTATCTATGAGGAGGTTTTGGCCTACTGAGGCTGACAATTAATAAATGAAAATAGAGAAATTAATTTTCCACTTTTGAAGTTTATTTGCAATAAAGCTTCAACTACTGAAACATTATCTCTTCTGTGGATTTCTCTTTCTCCTTTTCAGTCCCAATCGTGTCTAAGAGGACTTCAGACTTTCCCAAAATCTTCACCTCTCTCTGTGTGAAATCACTTTAGATCCTTTGCTTCAGATGCTACCATTTCTGCTCTTTTGACCTGGAGCTTGTCATAGGTCCAACAAATGTCCAACAAAGTGCCTTTTGGTGGATATCAATATAGGCAAACACTAATAAGCACTCAGGAAATGGGAATCAGGACCTTTTAGATACAGAATATATCTCAAGAATTGGCTTGTATCCAGTCTAACTCTTCCTTCTTCCAAACTGGTCTTCCCCCTCCTAATATGAAGCCTTTCTGTTCAGAGCTTCCAGGGTTTAGTTAAAAAAAAATTGAAAAGGCCCTTCTAAAATCAGAAGCTAAGTTCTCAGTTCAGCTAAGAGTCTTGTTCAAACACCCCAAACACATCATATATACTTGTTTACATCTTGGGTATACCATCTCCTTAGAGAAGCAGGAGATCATTTTGAGGCTTCTTTTGAAAGAGGACTGCCAACACCTTCCCATGTTTACTGAAATGTTTGTAGGCTTTCCAGTGTGGGTGGCAGCTCAATTGTGCTAGCTAGCAAGTCTTTTACAGAACTTGGCACCACTGCTACAAACATGCAGTGGTATGGAAAAAACACCACTTAAATGCAATTCAGAAGCACTATAAATACTGTACCACATTGTTTGCAAACAAGCATCAGCAGGTAGAAAGTCTGGTCTGGAAAAGTCATTTAGGGAAATTGGTCACCTGTGAGAAGACCTGGGGAGAAATAGTATGACTTTCCGAAGATTTCTTATCTATGAATGGGGCCTTTTTCAGCTGGAAATATCTTTCTGGTTCACCAGAACTGGACCAGAGTTGTGTTCTTTTCACTTTCCTTAGCTGCTTTTATTCTCTGATTTCCTCCCGTTCCAGCCTTTCTGCCCCCTTTTTCCCACCACAAGGCCACTTGGCCACTCTGTCACCGTTTGCTCCCTCTGCTCTTGTACCCTTGCCATGACTCTTGTTGGATCCAAGCTGGACTTTATCTCACCTGGCCTCTGTTGAAAGGCAAAGGTTTGACCTGAACTTGTCATCCACACACCTTCTGTGAGCAATGGGGAGAAAGGCATTCCCAGAGCCTGGGACAGCCCATCCTAAGAGAGAAAAATGTACCCAAACTCTCAAATTAAAGACAGATTCCATCTGCAGCAGTTAGAGCTCTCCCACCTTTAGCTCTACCACCTCCTATCCCACTGCTACCAACCAACAAAAAACGGAATCAAGGGATACTCCCAGGGAAGTAATTCCCTGGTAGTATCCCAGCCACTAAATTTCATTAACTTCCAGGGACTTCTATTTCCTTGGCAAATTACTTCACAGTGATAACGGCAATGATGGGGAAAAGGATGCAGGAAAAGGTAAATAAGAAATACAAATGCCTTTAGGCAACACAGAAAGGAAGCCTTTGACTGAATTTTGCTAAGCTACTCCTTACTTAGCTCTACATTCATTGATACTTCTTTATCCATACATATAAATCTGTACTTTATAACTTCATCATCTCCTCAGCACTAGAAGTACTTTTTTTTTTTTTTTTTTTGCCTTTTTGACCTCTCAAGTCTCTTTTTTTTCTGGTAGACATCACAAGTTCTACTGCAAAGAAATGGTTTTCTTAACACTTCGAGTATGATTAATCTGTGCTTAACAGATATTCTCTCACTCCCCCTTCTCCGAAAGATGAAGCATAGTCTGCTTGAAGTCTTCCCCATCTACTTCTAGTCCTTTCACACATATGCTTCACATGTTGATGCATGTAGAGACAATGAGACCTATCACATTGTCTGCTTTCAAAGGAGCATCTTTATCCCACATCTTTACATTCAATCTTCACATCCTTCCCATTATATGGTTCTGAGGAGGCTGAAATTTCCCACGCCCTCAGTCAGCAGCCTTACCATCCAGTTTTGGATGCCAGAAGGGAGCAAAGCAAATGATAAGCTGTCTAAAAAATGCAACCTATGAGGAAATATATATTTGCCATCCTATCTGAGAGAAGGCTGAGGGCAATTTGCACCAGATTAGTGAAACAGGTCTTTTACAATCAGCTCTCCACATCTACTGTGGAAATGACAAGATGTAACAGTCTTAAATTTCAGCAAGGAGCATGCAGGAAAATCAGAACAGATTGCCTGGGACAGCTGTGAAGATGGCACCACTGAGGGTGCCTAAGGAAGTTTGTCAGAAGCAAAGCAGGTGTATTGGATTCTGTGCCTGCAGGATTAGCTAAGCCCTTCCTTCTTGTCTATTCTACTTTATTAGTCCATGACTCAAAGATAAACATCTGCTGTGTAACTTCATTGTGCTTCTTCAAATATGTCTATATAAACTTCATTCATCATAATCCAGGAGAAAAAAGACCAGTGCCTATCATAATTTGTGCTTTCTTCTTCTACCCCTTCAGGCATATTAACTCATACCATTTGGATCACTTTTATCAGCTCACTGTCTGTACTGGCCATATTAATAAACACAAGTCCCCAGACCTGCACTGTACAGTACAAATGGCATTCAAGAAAGACAGCTCTGAGTGGGATGGTAGATCACCTTGAAGCCAGACACATACTCTTCCCAAAGCAGGATACAGATTGTGTAGAAGCAGAAGTCACTTCTAAAGCACTCCATTCCAAACAACTCAGAAGCATTTGCTGTCCTGCATGCAAACCCAGCTTATTGCAGCAAAAGTGAGTTTTCTATTTTTCTCTTTCATAGTCTCTTAACTTTTCATTATCTAACATCATGCCTGAGTTCAATGCCATATATTATGTCTACCTGGAACTTCTGCTTGTTGCTATTTTTTTTTTTTTCAAGCATAAACCAAAATGCTGGGCAAAAATGGTGTTGAGAAAAAAAAAAACACTGTAACTCACTTAAAGCCTTTTACCACTGAGAACAGGACACAGGCTTTTTTGGGACGCCTTTAATATTGATATAGACAAAACAAACTCACAAATAGTGATCTTAACTGACATTTCTTACAACGCTAAAAGCTCCAGGACTCCTACCTTGGATTTTTGCAACAGCTGAGGCTTTTTTGTTTGATGCAGTTCTGATTTGTGAGATACAATAACTGAATAATTCTTCAATTGCCTTGAATGTCAAAGGATAAGACACAACCTTCAGCATTACAGTGGACTCCTTTAGACACCAAGCTGCTCACTGGTAGTGGGGAGGTAGTCAGGAGCCCAAAAGCCTCAGGCACTGACTCTTTCTCCAAGAGATCTCTGATCACAGACCCAGAATGGGGCTTAACCTGATCTTCCTTCTCATGGGACTGAGCCAAATCCATCTTGTCTCATCTAATCTTTTCCTACAGCTAATATCCAGCCTTCTGGTGTTACTAGTGTTTCTTCTATCCCATTCATCCTTTTGCAATAATGAGATGATCTGGAGGAAGGTGTCTGTCAACAAGAAATGCTTACTGGGATGAAATGTGGTTTATCTCCTTTTAATATTAGTCCATATTATTTACTAGAGATTTCCTTCAGTTTTCCTTGTTTTCTTTTCACAATTGTCCCTTGTGTGATACAGCACCTTTGAATAAGTGCAAACTTGTGCTGGTTTGAAAGCAAATCAGTGGGAGATCCCGAGTCAGAACGACAATTTAACAGGAAAATTAAAATAAAATTCAGTAGTACAAAAACACTGACAGAGTCAGAATACAACCTGACACCCTGTGGGTCAAGGTGTTGGTAGCAGTCTGATTAAACAGTGGCTGCAGTCCTCCTGGAGTAACAGATGTGGTTCTGTGGAAGCAGTGATCCTGTAGAAGGGTGTAGATTTTCTCTGAAGGTCCAGTGGTGATGTAGAAAGGTCTGGTCTTCCTCTGGGAATCCAGTGGAAAAAGACTGACTGTGGTATTCCAAAGCTCAGATTTTATCCAGGTAGGAATGCTTGGCTCCTCCCCCTGGATGGAGCATCTCCCAGTGGGATGAGGTAAGTTTATCAGCCATGCAGTGAGACTCAATGGCCCATTACCAGAAGATATCTTCCCTGCAGGGAGGATGGGTTGTGGAAGAGATAAAGAACTTTGCCCCACCTGGTGTTAAGAGCTGGCCCATTAACAGAAAATATTCCCCTGGAGGGAGAATGAGCCATGGAAGAGATAAAGAACACTGTCCCACCTGGCTTTAACAGCTGGTAATAGAATAAATACTTTTGGTTACTTCTTGCATTGCAACCTAAGACAAAACTATAAATGCTAAAGTGTTTTTTTTTACTGAATAGATAAAATTATCAGCTCAGACTCATGTTTATGAAAGCCGGAGAGAACAGAAGAGAGCTGTTCTGGCACTAATGCACTGGATATGGTTGAACTACATGAAACAAAGTTTGTACAAACACAGATAATATCACCCCTAGTGGGCATTAGCAATGGATTACCTCCCTTCTTCTTACCTACATCTTTTGTTTGCCTTATGAGCACATTCTGCATGTTTGCGCTCAAGCGAATGACATTTGCCACTCATTTTGCTTCTTAAAAGCTTGTGCTGCAGTATGTCAACAATGTGGGTTACCTGTGCATTAAAAAGGGATATGGGCACGGAAAAAAAGATGCCATAAAGCAGTTTCGGTCCTGAACTGCAGCATATTGTGCCATATCCAGGCACAACTGCACCTTTGGCTCCATATGGTCACTAAGAGAACCCTGCCAGGACTGGCTTCACAGCAGCAATCCACCCCATGGGACTTATCCTTCTCCAGATAGGTACACCTGCAGAAGTGCCTCATGGACAATGAGGACATGCGTCTAAAGCACCGACATCAGAAGATCAGAGATCAGTGGAATAGGATGTCCTTTGCCTTATCTAGTGACTACGTCATTGAAATGCTCTGGTCTGAGTTAGGGATACAAATTGGAAGAAAATGGCTTTGAGCTTTCTGAGATTTTGCCCAGTCTAGGAAATAAATGGATTGGATTAATGTTACCCATAGAAAAATTGTCAAAAGATGTTTCAGAGTAAATGTCAAGAAGGCAGAGATGAAAAAGCAGAAACTCTGAACAGGAATTAAAAGAGTGAAGGACATTTATAGTACCGCTTATGAATGTCTGACCACTGGAAAAAGAGACCTGATGAGAAAATCAGGATGCATGAGAACAGCAACTGCAATATTTGAAAAGTTTCATTATTTGAAATAGCTGATCACCAAACCTCAGCATGAAAGGAAGGCTGAGGAAAGTTATTGTATATTTTTTTGCCAGTTGATGACAGGTGTAAGAGATTGAGGGCTTTTATATTTTAACAAGCCAATGTCTGTGTACTGACAGGATCAGTTAAGTTCAACTGGAATTTGAATTCCAAGTTTGACTTTTTACCATTCAATTCTCTACACGATTTTGTACAGCTAACAGCAGCAAGAGCAGCACAAAATTAAGAAAAAAAAAAAAAAAACAACCAAAAAACAGATGAGAGTGACATGCCCAGAAACATACTGCCATATACCAGAGTGTTCAGTGATGCTTGCTGGAAAGGAAAGATAGTTTAGTTTTCTCACCAAATTCAAAACATTCAAATACATCTTTGTGTACAATAAACCCTAAGGGATTGAATATGCTGTGTGAATGAGATAAATATAGTCTTCTTGATTAAGCCCTACCTGAATCTCCTGTAAAGCCTCCTCACTTTTTTTTTTTTTTTTTTTTTTTTACAGCTATTATATTCTTGTGAGCTTAAAAATTGCTTCTGTATTGCAGAGGGGTTTCTGTACGAAGATTAGAGCTTTTTTTAATGTTTGCCTTAGAAGTATTTCCTAAATTTGGATTGAGCAGGTATTTTATTTCTTTCCACAGAAAGAAATGGGACCACTGATATTAATAGGGATGACCTGAGTTCAACTTGTCCAATGCCGTCCTGCTGAAAGCATGGTCAGCTAACAGAAGTTGTTCTTGACTATGCCCAGTATTCAGGTGACAGATCATCTTATTCAGCTCTTATTTGAGAAGCAATACTTCACTTCGGTACAGAATATCCACTAAGAATTTAATTTGATTAAAAAAAAAAAAAAAAAAGAAAAATAGGAAAGAGGAATTGCATCCAGTCACTGCACTGTCATGAAAACATGTATATTGATCTGACCAGAAGGCCCCAGAAGTCCTTGTATATAATTTATTTGGATGCCATTGATTTGGTAAACAGACCTCAACGAATCAAAAAAGAGGGGCCTGCTATTTGTTACACTGGTACACTGTTTTCCATTTCTGAATACATATTTTCTGCACCACTTTGTCATTCCAGTTCAATTAGAGAATAGATTACAGTTAAGTTAGATATATACCCAAAACTATATGTCAAAAACCATTTCAAATTAAGGAAGGCATACAGTCTCCCGTGAAGGCCCTCACATAATTATTGTAGATTTCAATTACCAAACAATTCAAACAATTGTAGGGATCGTTTTATAAGGGAACATTTAAAAGATTATATAGGGCTAGCCTGGACAAATACAGACTCAGTTATTTGTGTTTCAACCAATCCCACAAGAGAATAATATTTAATGAGCCTACTCTCATGGTTAGAATAAAGTGTGTGCTCATGAGATTTCAGGACTGAATTTCAGGATCTACTCCGACATTTTTTTCCCAAGTACTCACAATACAATCAGTAAAAATACTTCCTGTTACACGAGTCTTCAGGAATGCATTTCCTAGGGAAAAAAAATGGTAGCAGCAAACAAATACTGATGACTTTGAGAAAAACAACATGGAAGGGTTTTTTTTAAAAGATTATGAATAATATTTGATGCACAGCAGAACAAGCAAGCAAATATTTAACCGGGGATGAGGATCCATTAAAATGTGGGGAGCTTCGCAATGGTTTCCCTGACATGATTTTAAATTTATAGCATTTCAACAGCACTAAGAATTGCCAGAGTTTCTTCTGCTTGGTGTCTTTAGAGGAAATGTAACAACACAGTGCTAACCTAGTAAGTACAGCTGGAGTTTTAGTGGTGTAGAATAGAAAGTGTAGAATAGAATATGACTGTAGTTTTACAAATTGCATGAATTTCAAACCAGCACAACTTTATGAAAATGAACGAGAATTAGTAGCAATTAATTTTAGTTTATGCAATTTGAGATTTGAGAGTAAAGAACTGCTTAACGTGTTTATGGTGAAAAACAATATGAGCTTCTACAGCACCTGAATGATGCTGTGTGAATAACTGTGTACAGAAACTGAAATACCAGAATTCCATCACAGATAACTTCTTTGCAAAGATAACACAAGTTTCAGGTAATAAGCTTCTCTCAGTCTTCTTCTAATATGTGCTTCATAATAAATAGCAACACTTCTGCCAAAACTAGAGAAAAAACAGAAGTGAAATTCTGCTCATGACATATTAAGGTATGTGGAAGTTTTGAAGCCTACACAATGCCTTTTCTTTGACCTCCTGTTTTTGACTGCAGAAAATTGCAAGCACAATGGAGACAGAATATACCAACTGAGCAGGCTAAACTAAAGGTTTCTAATGCATGTACAGAAATAGCACCTACGTACATACATAAAGCTTTATTCAGGTTTCCCATACCAGTGTTGACTTCATTAACTCCTAAAAATAGCCTTGCAAAAGCTTTTTCCTTACAGGAACATAAATGGTACTATGACAGTCCTATTATAAGCAGTGGTAGGCTGGTGTGTTTGTACCAGCCTAGAAGAAGCGGATGTGGCCTTCAAAATCTTCAATTCTAAAGAACCTAAAATCAATAATTAATTTATGAAATGGCTATCTCAAGGAAAAGAAAAATTAATAAACAGTTATTTAACTCTTAGAGCACCAGAGCTCCAGGCTGCCAGTAAAATCAGAGCTTTGGAAAATATTTATTGACATCACACTACACACTCTCCAAGAGGTTACCTTAAGTATTATTAAGCAAAACTGACAGGTTGAATGATCGCAGCATTAACAAATAGATTCTCCTTGGTAGACAGGAAGGCTTATAATTCAAGTTAAAATGACATCTGCCATTTATAAGTGTTTTAAAAAGACAAAGAAATTCTACTACAGTGCTGCAAAGTCAAGTGTTTCATCTTTTACCCTGATATCCTACACTTTCAGCTTGAAAGCTATTTACTTTTAATATATACAGAAAGTTCCAAGTCTAGAAATGACAAATATAGACCTTGGCAAGGTGACAGTGACATTTGGTGCTTGCTCTTTTGCTACCATTTGCTACATTTTTAGGCACAAAAAACTCTCAGGATGGAAACACTCAGTAGGAAATTATGTCTTTCAGCCAACCAAATGTTGTTCCAACGAGCACTGCCTTAAAATATTGGCAACATAGTCATGATCTAACAAGCTCTGACAATGCATGAAATATTGTCTTGTTACCCATTCGATGCCTGTTGATGAGAAATACAAAAATAATTTGGCTTCAAGCCATTCTAGAAAAATGTAACAGAGTGATACCTGGACATATCTATGAAAAATAAGTGTTTATAAGAAATAGAAGAAAAGGAAAACTTCTAATATTCCCTATGTATTGATGTTCACTTTCACACCATCTTCAGAGTTCTCTGCAGTACAGGTGTGAACTCACTCATACACAAATCAGAGAACCATCATTTGCTTTTTTCCCACTCACACTGGCCATTTAGTATGAGACCAGCTAACACCTACAGCCTGCGAGTGTTGCCTTTACATCCCTGCCCTGCTCAGTGTGCAGATGCTTTAGGTGGAGAAAGTTCCAAAAGAATGGTTCTGACACATTCTGACATCTGCAGACCTTCCTCCAGCTGCTGGATTGCCTACCGGCAGCACATTTATTCTGCAGGATCATAGTGGAGCACTTACCCTGGTTCTCTGTGTGCTATAGAGATGATAAACTCTGATGAATACACGATAAATTCATGCTACTTGTCCTACAGAGTGTTAGGAGCAGACTAAAATGAATTAGTATATGATAGAAATCCATACATAATACATACTTCCATGCAGCTTTACTGAGTAACTGTGTGTTAAATGTATCATTTCATCCTGGATTATTCTGTGGTTGCTTGACTGAAATTCTCTCCATATCTCTATCTGCTCTATTATGCAAGGCTTCTCTGCAGTTTAAACCCTTCTAAGGTTTACCCAGGAGCTCAACGTGATCACATGCTGTGTGACAATGTAGGAAGGTCTCCGTCAGGCAAAAGATACAAGATCTGTTCGTGGCAAGACTTCCTTAAGGATAAAATATCTTGCCTGTTGGATTCTAACACTTTCAGGGACTCTTACCGAAATGGTCTTCACATCTATTTTGCTGTCTTGTTTGATAGGGGCTCTCCTGTTCCAAAAAATCTGAAGTATGAATGAACAAGCTTGGCATCGACTGTCACTATGTGTTATTAAGTATTTGCCTGTCTGAAAAAGATGGGTTGTAGAGAGAACTGGTGGTAAAGTTACATTCTGAGATTGCTCATACCTCCCAACAAAGGTTTAAGTTCAGTTGTACTTGTTCAGTTACCACTAGTTGAGTGGTAAATAGTCACCAAAGAGCTGGCTGCAACTATTTTTTTTTTTTTTTTATTCAGTTCTGTGTTTGCTTTTGATAGAAAGTGTATTAGCTAACTTGCAAAAAGCAGCGGTAATCCTACTTCCCATGACTGCTGTTTTGGAATTAGCATAAAAAGCAGCCCCAGACATCTTCTCCAAGCTTTCTAATAAATTATAAGATCAGAAACCAGCTGAACTTTCCTGTAGTTTCCACACAGATGTCAATTAATTTCTATCCCTACTCACTTGCCTAACAGCACTGGATGTGTGAGTGTGAGTGTGAGATCTACAGGGGCAGGAAGCTTGTACACTTCCTGAATTCTCATAAAATAATAACAACAAATGAAAAATGCAATAAAAGACATGACATGGTTTTCACTAGCTCAATCTAATTTATAACCCAAAAACTTCCTTTAATATAAAATGCCATCAGGTAAAGACATGGTTATAAAGCTAATAGCAAATGCAATGGAAGGAAAAAGAATCTAGAGACAATCTCCTTGGAGGGGTCAAGAATCTTCGGAGCTCGTGGGTCATCATTAGAAGTTCTACAATTGCTCAGTGCCTCAATATCTCCTGTAAGAAAATACATCCGTTATATCTTTCTCCTTCTTCTTGTTCCCTGCTTTGCCTATTTTGTAACGTATTGTGCAACTTTTATTCCGAAGAGTGAATTGTGGTACTTAACAATGACTTTACAGAATTTACCTCTCAAACTCCTTATCTACCTAAGACAGAGTTACTTACAGTTTATCAGCTTTCTGAGGTGAGGGACTGTTTATTCTTACGGGTTTCAACAGTGTTTAACAAAAAAAGATCTAATTTTCATAAGTTCATTTTCTGTGATCAAAACACTAACAAACCTTTTGCAGGTTTTTACCCCAGGCATTCTTTTTTTGCCCAGTCTATGCATATGATTGGCCCTTGAATATCACCTTCTATAGGGTAATTTTGTCAATTTAGCATAAAGGATTAAATTTAGAGATCAGTTCTGCGGAGATGTAAGTATCCAAGTGACTGGATACACTCTAACATAGACATTAAAAACTGGAGGTAAGATCATCTAGTCAAATTTATATGTCAGCAACATTTGTGTCTTTTGCCAAGCCACTGTGCGGCTTTTACACCACTGCCAAAGCACCACGCTGCTGCTGGTTTAATACCAGCGGCTTGTGCGGCTCAGAGCTGCCTTCACTGACTTCAGCAGGCACAAAGGATTGCAACATTAAGGAGTCTTAAACAGCGGGGGATTAACGGCAACTGCTAGCACTGGATGCTGAATACCTCACTCACAATTCGCATTCACAGTTTTAGCACTCCGACTTCCCTGGAAGTGAAACGTAAATTTTGGAACGCTTCCCAAAAGCAATGTACTTTCCCTTTCTTTCTCTAAGTTGTTCCAAAGAAGTGATCTTATGTATTATGATCCCCTTAATCGAAGGCTGAATAAGAATTAAACACAAGCCCTAGCCCTCAGCTATTGCACATGTGAACTCTAGAATGAAAAGAAAGATTTCAAAGGAGAGAGGAGTATCTTGACTCAGTGGTAAATGTCAGTCTACCATTTTTGCTTTGGATTTCATAATGACCACTGTGAATCACATGATCCTGCTCCCCAACTGCTTCTGCTGTTCTCATGTCATAAATATTCTAAGCTGATGGAAGCAGATGTTCATTTTACACAGAGGTCACATATAGTTTCCTATACAGTGATTGTCTGCTAGGCAAAATAATTTGATTTTTTTTTATATAAGCAGAATTGCATTTCATTGTTGTTTTTGCCTGTCACATAACCAGAGCTCAGGTATAAAAAAAGTTAAAGAAATAATTGGGATTAAGATCAGGATATATATATATATATATATATATATATATATATATATGACGCTGTGCCATCAACTAAGCTTTTGGAAGTCCTCACGGACTGGGAAAGTAGCAATGAATTTCAGGAAACAGCATCAAAAAGCAGAGCTTCAGAAAGATAAACAAAACAAAACTCTGCATTCCAACATCATTGACGATCCTTTTTCTTGGCAAGTTGGCTGCAGGAATCACCAACCAAAAGTGCCTTGAATAATGAAGGTGAAGAATTGGATGGCACATGGAGTGTATGTACAGGGAGGGAGCAGAGATGTGGTTACCAATAACTTCTCTGAGAGTGTACAGGATGCACAGCATAGGCTATTCAGGCACTTTGCCACGAGTCTGAGTTAGCATTAGTTTTGCTAGTAAATCATGACGACCACTGTTTTTATCAGGTTCATCAATAGAAATGTATCACCTTGCCACACAGCATTACGATACAAAGCACTTAAAAATCAGGGAAGATGCTTCAGCCTGAGGGTGGGGTGAAATAGCCAGAATGAAGAATTGAAGCCACAGTAAAGAAGGCTGTAACACCTTCAGAGGATTTTTAACATGCTGGTCAAGCTGACTGAGGTAGCAAAACTCATTTAGCACCTTGTGACATCTGCAAGTCCTATGCTGGCAACACAATATCAGCACCTCCCTTCTCCTGGGGGCACATGCACCTGGCAGGGCAGAGTGGCCAATTCAGTGGGCCAGGCTGATGGCAAAGAGAGCTCTACCTTCCTGCCAGGATGCCTGCTCACTACACAGAGTGTCCCCCATGTCCAGAGGCACCAGAGCTGATGGTGCTCCTCTGACTCATTTCCCAGTGCATCATCCCACGAAACAGGGGTGCTGAGAAGCCCCATTTGTCAGCCAAAATTTCTACCTCGGGTTCTCCAGGTCTGCTCTCCACCAAGCCCCCAAGGGGAGCTCACACAAGTTTATCCAGCCATACTGCCAGATTCCTGAAAGCACTTGAAAATTTTCCAGCCTGCCTGAATTAGGAAACCTGAACTATTTTCACTTTTACTTGGACAAATATGGGGGGGTTTGATTTCTATGGTGAAAGCCATATTCTCAGAAGCAAAAGCACTGAGAGTAGGTTGCAGAGTGAGATATTTCTCAACCAACAACACATTAATTAGAAACTAAAGTAACCAGTCTCACGTGAAATACTCAGTAAACCATATCATGATGGTAGTTTAATTAGGATAAGATTAATTAGGATCCAGTAGACTACCATACAGGAACAGACCCTTTTCAGTCGGCATGTGCTGATTAGGACAAAATTCTCCAATTAAAAGACTGTTCTAATTAGAAGCTGGAAAAAGTTAGCCACTGCAAGCAAACTAATGACCAGGCAACATGCCATTTTGGGGAAAAGTAATCAGAGATAATCCAGTGAGTTTTGTAAGTAATACCAAATTCTCAAAATTTTCTGCCAAGCCAAAATCGGTGGCTTACCTGGGAAAAAAAATATTTTTCGTACTCACTCTTTTCCAAAACAACTGGTAATTATTCCAAAGTATGAAAGCCAATCTAACCTTGCAACAGGGGATAGCTAAATACTCTCCAGCTTCATTTCTGAATACGATAGTGCTTCCCAAGGGAAGGAGATAGACACTGTCAATCTGTACTTCTGCAGTTCCCATGACAGACGTGCCAGATCTAACAGCTTGCTATCAAAAAAGCTGAATCCCAGTGCACTCTTTTTCCACCTCTTCTGCTCCTAATTGCCAGCTTCTGCTGTTTCTCTTTACAAAGCCTGGTGTTCACTTGCCCTCACTGTAAGCTGGTTCCATTCATTATTTTTGGAGGAAACAAGCAGAATGAGGCAAAAGAAAGTTATCAATTTTTTTCCAGGCCAGGTAGTTGAATTGTCTCTCCGTAAGGTTTGATGAGGCCTATAATAGAAAAAGCAGGACTGTATGGTAGGGTTAGGAAGATGAGAGGAAGAGGGTCAGAGAAATGCTGCCTTTCAGCAGCAAACAGCTGTAGGACCAGATGCCATCAGGTCTCTAGGAGCACATTCAGTGTCTCCTGCAGCAGTCACTGGCTTCAAGCATTCCCAGTGACCAGGGAATGGCTAACTACCTTTAATTGCTGGCAGAAGTTCAAGTGTCAGCAATTCCAGAGCAGAGGACCAAGAACAGATTTTTGAAACAGGTGCTGCAGACAGCTCAGCTCCCAGGTCCTGGGTGGGGGGGAAATCACGGTTATTTCAGGTGGTCATGCATGTGTGTGACAAAAGAGGCTGGTGTTTTAGTTTGGGAAATGTGCTGTGTATGGTGCTCTCAAGCACACATGGGTCTAATGCACGCAGAACCAGCTCCAGCATTCTGCACTCTCAGTACAATCACTTCTTATTTCATGACTTGCTTAAAACAAGCAATTCACAGCCAAGTTGTGCACAGTGATAAAGCCTCATAAAAACCGCTCGATGCACAGCATTTGGTGTCTTTATAGGGCCAGGGAAGACTTAAGAGGCAAGTCCTGGGTTTATGCTACAAAAACACTCAAAGACTAGACCTTCAGAAGAACCTGCCAGGGAGAGGAATAAGTTGTGCCATCTACCTGTCTGCAGGTAGTGAAGCAAATGGCACTGACTCCTGTTATTTATAAAGACCCTGGCACTCTTGATCAGGACGCCAGTAACATTCCTTCATTTCTGTGCACCCACAGGTGTTGAGGTGTTCAGGGTGGGGTGCTCTTAATCAGCTTCTTGCCAAATAAAATCAGCACTGAAATACCTGAGTACACTGTGTTCATATGCCTATTTCAGGTGTTTCCTTAGATTACGAAAGAACTCATTTTATCATTTCAGATGAGGAAAAGAACAGCTACTCAACCTAAAAAGATAACTGCTCTGCTTCTTGTTTCACAGGTTAATTTGAAAGATTTAATTAAGAAGTTATTGCTTTGCTGTGTAGTACAAACACTATTAAACCTAAATACTAACAGAGACATTACACAACTTCCATTGAACAGCATTATTCCTATTGACTAGTCCATTAAGTAACAGTATTTAGATCACAATTAATTGGCTAAGGGTATGGGTAAAATTTTAGTGTCATTAAGAATATGGTTTCTAACCAGAAGGAAAATTTCACTTGTTCATTTGGGAGCCAAACTCAAATTGAAGAAAACTACATGTTTTTTAGGAAAAGATAATTCCAAGAATAACTTCCTGTAATGAAAACACGATAGAAGTAAGGGCTGCCACGCAGTAAAATTTCACCAAATCCGAGAATGCCTTACATTTAACATTTAATAAGCCAGATGCATTCTGAAATTAAAGGTCTTTTTCTTCCAGGACAGATTAATAAATTTAATAGTCCATGCTTCTCTTAATTGGGATGTGCATAATTAGAATACCACCTTTTTAGGATACATCCCAGAGAACATTTTGGCTTGATGATAGTGAATGATCATGACAACTGTTTAGCTGAGATAGTATTAGCAAAAATTTCCCTTAATGGAATACATGCAGATTGTGTCAGGGGGTTAAGTGATGTTTAACTAACTGTAAAATTCCAAGTCCATGTCCCTTAATAAAGAAATTATTGAATAATAATTAACAGAAGAAACTGAAATGAACTGTAATGAATAAAATCTGAAGCCTTGTGTTTATAGACAGCACTAGAGTAACACGTACACACAAAAAAATGCACTTCAGAAAAATAACTCCTTTGTTCCTTCCTGAACAGATTGCAATTTTTCAACTGTTTTCATTAACAGAAGTAACTGAGAGACAGTTTTGCAAAATAACTTTATTTGAGGCTAAAATGAAGCAGTTTGTTGTGAAGGTTAGCTTTCCTGAATGGGAAAGACTGTACCTGGATAAAGAGACCACATGATGGTTTGTTGATCTTTGGCTGGATGGGCATAACATAGAATTGCATTTACAATGAGAAAAGCTGATGAATGAGTTTCATTATCTGATCATACTCTCAAATATCGGCTTAAGATTTAAAGTTCAGTGAATGCTCATCAGCAAACCAAGAACCCTCGTGATAAGAAATGAGCAAATCTGCACTGTCAGGCAGGAGGCATTGTATTTTACACTTCAGTGATGGGCATTTTACAGAAAACTGTTTCTAGAATTAGCTCAGAGGTTGTTGCTACCTTGCGACTGAGGTAACGGTTAGGCTCCACACCAGGGAGAGTGCGTCTTCCTCCTCGCCTCATCCCAGGAGGCACACACAGGTGGAAGAACCAAGCTACTTCCAGTCTCATCCCACCTAACCACCCTCAGTTTAAGCCAGTCCTGAGGATGCCTCTAAACCAGGACACACATTGAATGGGGAGCAAGCTGGAAACAAACTATGAGTCCTTTATCTGTGTTAGTGAATCAACATCCTGACTCAAGAACAGGACTCACAGGGAAACCACAACTGAGCCCATCCTCCCAACTAACATAACTTTTATATGACTTGGCATCTTTCAGACTTCTTTTATGGCTGCTTCAAATCAAGACAGCTTAATGAGGAATGACAAACAGTTGATAGATGTCCTCATTAACAGAAATTTAGTACTCTATTTCTACTGCAATGTCTTGCTTTGTTATTTTGGAAAAAGCTGGCATTTAAGATTGTCTGCTGAGTTGAACACTCTGAAGTTTCACCATCAAACTGTCCAAATTAATATTATTGGGCTGTGCAAGGGGATAGCTTACAAAGTATATGGTTCAAATACTTCTCATCTGAAGTCAGCTGTTCAGCCTAAGTGCTCCTGTCCAATTTAGAAGTGCTTCCAAGTGATACAAGCAGTGGCACAGTAGAATGCAGCACTCAGTTACACAGGTGAAAGCACACTTTTGGAGACTCAATTGCCTACCTGCAAGGGTTTTATGATGGTGTGTTTCCTCATCATCCAGTCTCACCATTATTTCCCATAGACCCTGCTCTAGCCACCATGGCAGTTGTACTGGATTTATGTGATTGTGCTGGCTGCATCTGGCTCAGAGTGGTTTCAGGGAAGACAGGTAACAACAATAGCCAATGGCTAATTGTAGCAATGAGCCCACCTAACCACAATGCTGGTCAATGTCTGACTCAAGCCAAATTTGAAAGAAATTAACTTCTGCAACTGGTATGCAAAAAGACTGACTCAATCATCTTACTAAGCTCTTCCTGCAAGGCAGTGGGCTGCATGCCATGATCTCCCCTTGAGCAGGGGCAGCTCTTAAGGTTACACCTCGAGCTTGAGAGAGTTCTTATCATGTCCAACACTTGGTAAGTCAATTTGAAATAATTTTGCTGAAACTTTGGAATCTTAGCTAAGTGAAAAAAATGATTAAATGAGCACATCTAGTCCTTTAGATATAAATCATTGACTAAGTCTGGATTCAGTCTTACCTAAACTCCCCTCTGAGGACAAGTTTAGAATTCAAGGGGGCCCTTTCTCAACCTAGTATCTCATTGGGAAGGTTCCCCTTATTGTTTTATCTGACCCTGTCCTCTATGCAGAAAATAAACAAGTGTTTCAATTGAAACTAACTAACTACTCTCATATTTACTATCAAACTTTGTCAAATGATCATTTTGTATCAAATTCGTACTCTCTTGTACAAGTGAAGTATGTTGCTCCATCCATGAACAGTTTTTCACTGGTGTAACTACAATGTTCAAGGACAAACACCTTGGAACAACACAGGGAGTTTATCAGGGGCTAAATTGCAGTCAGACATCTGTCATCAGATATCACTGCTTCTTCTTCTTAATTGAATGACTAAATATATCTATACAGGATCAGCATTTGGACAAATTACTTTTTTAAACAAACAGCAACACAAATGTATGTACATTGTTTCATTATATTATATTTTGGTGTGAGGGTTTTTTTGGTTTTTTAGTTTCATGAGGCTCCTTTGATGAAGGAGAATTTCTGGTTAAAAGTAAATAAAGAGATTGCTAATGCTATTGAACAGCACAAAAAGGGTTTGCTTTTTTTTCCTTTTAGGCTTTCCCGAATGGATGTTGAAAGTGAGTTTTCTAGTTACATGCCTTAGTTCTCATCATTAGCATAAGAAATTTCGATGTTATTTATTGTTAGGGAATACAGGGACATTTGCTTGGATGGGTCCAAAAATGTAGTCTTTATTACAAAATTCATTCTCATGGATGAGTTGGCAGGCTTATATCAACACAAATAAAATGTTGGCTGTTGTGCATCATTCCTATTTTTACCCTTAAATGGATAAAAATAGGTGAATAAGGTAAAACTCATTAGTTTCAAATCCATCAAAGCCCAATTATTTTATATGGAATTTCTAATTGTATCAAAATATAATGAAAGTATACATAATGATAAATGGTACATAAACTATAAAATATATAAAATTATTATAATAATGCATAATTGAATAAATTTTATGATGGTACATCACCCATATTACACTGCTTCAAGATGAAAAAGCAATGCAATATTGCTTCTTTTATTCATTTGCTTTTTTTACTTTTTGTTAAGAAAGAAGTTTTTTTCTTTATGCATTTAATTCTGGTTCAAAACTTCAGAAAATGACACTTGATTTGTCTGATTGTCTCTTCAAACTGCACATCAGTGGGGTTATTTCTCATTTACAGAGTGAAAAACCAAGATACATGCTGGAAAGCTCTATCTATGGAACTACTCATGCAGCAGGAGATCTGGATGTGGCCTACTCATCAATGGGCATTATTTGTCCTTCTGTGCTCTGGAACAGAGTGGAATAATGGATTTGAGTTTGTGATAGCCCAAGATACAAAGATATGGAGATGTAGTGGGCAGCTGCAAAGACTAAAACAAATAGCTCTGGAGTTTGAAGCTCCCAGTGTTAGCTAGGATATCAGATATCACAAAAGTGAGAGTTGATCCAGAGATGAAATGCATTTACTGTGCATAAAATATGAATCATGTCTGTGAAAAGTAATGCGGATAATAGAACATGATTGTGTACAAAAATATTTCACTGCAAATGAGCTTCTTAATCTCTGTGAATCCAGTTCCTCCTCCTTGGTCTAATGGAGATAAGAAAATTCCTTGACACTGATGTACGTGGAGCATCTTCAAGTGTATGTGAATACTGTCATACTGCTAAAGTCATATACATATGTCCACCAAACTAAATGAAACATCACACCAACAATCAGCTACGGCATTACTGTACATTGCCACATTACTTTTCTAAGTGCAAAACTGCAGCAGTTAGTCTATCTGATTTTCAACTGTATCTTACAAGAGCAAGCCTCCTATAGGACAATTACAGTAGGTCACAATCAAACTATGGATAACCCTGTGGATTATCCAGGCATACATTCTATTTTTCCATGACCTTTCTGCTGCAATGAGCTTCTCTAATCAAGTAAACAAGACCCATTGTTTCTGCTTAGGCATCTCTGAGGAGTATCTTGAACATTTTCTGGATTGCATGAGGTGAAAACCCCTGAAATCAGAGACGAGAATAACGGAAAGGCATGCACAACACAGCTGTGCAACCTCCAAAGCCCCGTAATCTACAAGGGTTCTCCTCCACGCTGGTAATCTTTGTGGTGTGTTGGCTGAGTTGCTCAATCCTTGGATAAGCCAGCCCCGCGACTGCGCCTGTGGAGGCAGGAGCTGCCGGGGCGGCAGGGACGGGATTGGTCCCGCAGCCGACTTGTAAAGTCTGATTAAGCGATCTGCCACCGGTGGAGTCCTTCAGTGACCTGCCAGCTATTTCTGTGCCTAAGACACTTGTGAACCAGCCCCAGCATGTGATGCCCTTGCTGACGCATACACACACCAACCAGGCAAGGTGGCCAGTGGCTTTTATCTTACAGCCAGGAAAAAAGCCTACGCACACCTATTTCCTCTCATTTGCTTCTAATCCAAGGATTGAAAATGTCATGTTAGATTGGAATGGGAGCTTCGTAAACAAAAAAAAAAAAAAAAAAGCGAAAACAGAAACAAAAAAAAATCAAATAGAAAAAAGGTAAGAAAAAGAAGGAAAAAAAAAAATCAAAGAGATTTCAAACTAATTTTCAAACTCTTTGATTAATTTGAAATCTTTTTCTTCCTGCAGCAAAACTGTCAGTCCATTTAGGATCACCAAACTAGCTTCAAGCATTTCACTCAGACTTTCTGCTTTTTTACTGTTTTTTTTATACATTTAATGCAAACAGGTTGAAAAAAAATTAACTTATAGAATGCTAAGATGTTGATACTTCCACGAGAAAGATGTTCTAGGACAGAGAAGTCAAAAAAGTCAGTTACTGACAACTTTTACGGGTACCACACCAAAATCTGTCCCTTTATTCTCTTGCACAATGTGATTCTCTTGCACTGCAAATGATTAAATAACCTGCACTGCTTCATCTTCTCTTTACAAAGTTTATCTATTTTGGTATTGGAGTGGAGGTTCTGTTAGACAAACCAGGATAACACACCCAGAGTTCATACTTTAATGAAGATTACCACACTTGAAAGTACTGACACAAATTTTTCCTTTGTAGAAAAGGAGAATGAATGCATTTCTTGAATGTTTTTACTTAATGTGATTCACTAAAAGAAAAAAAAATAAAAAGGTACTTTGTATATATGAGTAAGTCACTAGAACCCTCCCAGCAAAGATAAGCAGGCTGATTTTCATTATTCAGAGTGCTTTTGCGCCTGGTACCTCTCTCAGAGCCTTACCCAATTCAGCAATACTTATGTTTCCCAGGGCACCCTTATGACAATGACACCAGAAGCACATGCTGACCACACTACACCACAATACTGAGATTATGAATGGAGACCTTTCAGCTCTGGGCGCTCTGTTAGATAGTAGCTACAGCTATAAAACACCTCCTTCCAAGCAAGCTGCCCTGAAGAAGTAACTATTCCTCCTGCAAATTTCTGTACATCATCAGAATGGCAGAGCAACATGATAAAAAACAACGCTTCCCACAATGTCACTCAAACACCTGATCAACATGGTAATCGTGGCACTATCCAATCAATTTTTCATAGCACACCATGAATAATTAATTAGACACAGAGATTCCTTTAACAACTAAGTGATTTTTACTTCTATTTTTCTGCACACCAATTGAAATTGTATTCAAGACGGTGAATTACTATTATATCTTCTGGTATCTACTGTAAGGCTTGCAATCATGACCAGTTTGAGTTTTAGGAAATTAACAATCCTAAAGGGTCCTACAATAGTTTGGTATCCATTAATATCCACTTCATGCCAAGTATTTCTTCACTACTGAGGATAGGTCTGAGGGTAGATCACTCAGAAAGAATGGTCAAAATATGAAGAAAAAGTTAGTTGCAGGCTGTAAAACACTGAAATTGGTGTGTCTAGCAAATGACTTTAAAAAGAAAAAAGATCAATTTTATGTTCTTTCTTCTACCCAATGCCACAACTTCGTATTTACTACTTGTACAAGAAAATATCCACAATCTAAGTTTTGGATCTAGTTTTCAACACACTGTTTATGGACTTCACCATCTCAGAATACTTTCAATCATGCTGTGAATAGTGGCACAACCATGTCAGTCTGTCTTATCCAGAAAGAAACTGTATGACTTTGAGTTTCATATTTTTCCTTGTAAATGGGTTCCAGGTCTATGAGACAACAAGTAGCTGATGGAGCTGGAGCTGAGGAAAAATTCTGTTAATCCATTTCACATAATATTAGCCCTCTGCAGAGCAAGCACCTAGTTGTCTAGGCTTCTCTATAGATAGAGATGATACTTCCAAAGGGCATTTCCTTTCTTATTTTAGAAAAAATACCCTTTACAGTGGACCTCTAACTATGAGGCAACAAATTCTTTTACTTAGTGCTTTATATAGAAGGAGTCAGATACCAGAGTCTCAAGATTTCTGCTTCATTCTGCCTTGGTTTTTTTTGAAAATAACTTCCATTCCCAGGATAGTTAAGAAGCACAAGCAAGTCAGTATCAATGTTCTTCATGAAAAAAACCCACACATTTTCTACAGGAAAATGGAATTAAACTCCACTTTTCCCATATTTTCAGTGTCACTGTGTTAATGTAGAAAGTGCATTGCATGCTTTCCTTACAGATCAGGGATTGGTGGATGTTTGACTGAACAGAAGGCTGACTCTGAGTATCACAGACATCCTCTCAGTATTTCATTTGTCCTAATGATGAGTAATTAAGAGTCCTTAAGGCATAATGGTTTGTCAGGGGTGCCAATTTTAGACAGTCCCAAAATTCCATCTTACACATTGAGAACACCTGCATCTGAGGCTGAAAACTACAGCAAACTCCTTTAAAGCACAGAGCCTGTCAGCTGGGATTAAACTGGATTACACTGGTTGAAGCAAGTGTTACCTGAGAAATGACTCCTTATGCTACTTAAGATTAGATCAACTGATTGTACAGTAATAGAAGTAATTTTACAAGGAAAAAGAAGGCTGTATTTAGAGGATGAAGCAACCTTTAGAAAGATGGAGTATGCTATAATGAAAAGAAAGTCTTATGCAAGCTTTATTATTTTATCAACTAGATTAATAAAAGTAATGAATGAAGGGAGCATGAAATATGGTATTTGAATTTTAGTGAGGCATTTTGGAGTCTCTCAAAACAAATCTTAATTTTCTAGTTAATACAAATTACCATGGATATAAACATTATTATGTGGATTGAAAACTGGCTGAAAACATAAACAAGAGGTGATGATGAATGACAGTGTAGCAGTGAGAATGTGTCTACTGAGGATCACAGGAATCAGAACAAGGCATGGTTATTGCTAAGTACCTCCATTAGGGGAAGGAAATACTTGTAATAATGAAATTTCCACACAATGCAAAACATAGATGAGTTGAGTAGCCAAGTGTTGATAATAAAGTAACACAAAGGGGTCTATAACAATTAGGAACATTAACAGACTGATGGTGACTTATGATTTACTCAGGAAAAATACAGAGCCATTCAGGAACTGGAATGTACTTTATGGATCTTCTTCATGTGAAAAGCTGCTCATACATCTGTACAGAACAACTACATTGGTAAAACTATGAGGACATGTCTCTTATGCAGCCATTCCAGTCTGGGATAAAAAGGATTTCTTTACTCTTAGAGCAAGTCACTTTTATTCCAGAAAATCAGTTCCCAAGGGAAATTATGCTGGAGTAGCTGGATGCAGCTGTGCTGTGCACTGGGCTGAGTGCTGGGGGTTATGCATCAGCTCTGCCATCAGTAGGATTCATTCACCCATGAAGCCCAGCTCTGCTGGGCTCCGTGTTCTCAGCTATACTGGCAGGATTTCTTTCTTGGGAAAGCCTGTAAGACCCAGCAGGAAGGAAAGTCAGGAAGTCAAGGGCAAAGGCAAGGGGACTGAAATGCCATACGTGGTAGCTCAGACATAATTTTGCAATGCCAAATTGCAGCCAAAACTGTGTTTAGGGGTACCTGGCATTCACAGCAGGGGAAAGGGAACTGGCCTGGCGCTGCCCGTGGTGTTCCCTTTACATAACTACCTCGCATCGCTGTCCCAGCAAGGTGGCACTGAGCTTTGCTCACTGTCAGAAACACTAAGAGGAGCATTTGAAGAGAAGGTTGGAAAGCGCTGACTCACAAGGAAAGTCCAGAGGAGTTAAACATGTAGCTGGCTAAAAGCAGGCTGAGTGGGGAACTCTGTAGTACTTTATAAATATATGACTCTGGAGATGAATTTTCTGAGTGACACTAGAAATCGTGGCATGCAGCTAAGAAAGGTAATTTAGAGTAGGAGCCAGATAAAACTTCCTGACAAGGAACAACATTAGCCTTGGCAAACTCAAAGGGAAGATGAAGATGAAAATGCAGCTAATATGTGGGAGATTGTGTAATCTGATTTTCTGGGCTTGAAGGGAAGGTGAATTCACAACAGGAACCACATTAAGTGGAAAGCAGAAATACTTAATACTTGACTCTGACCCTGAAGAGGTCAAAGCTACAGTGATAGTCTTTAGTCTTATGCGGCTGTGCAGACACCAAGAGTTTGAGTATTCCCTTTCTCAGAAGGGCCACCCTGGACCTCGACCTCTCCTGCAGCACCGGGAGCCCTGAGGACAGTCCTGCAGCCAAGCCTTGCACAGAGAAGAATCATTTCCTCTGCCTTGTTGTGCTTAATGATGAATTCCTAGTGTGGACACAATTCTACAATGTTCAGACAAATTGAAAAGGATAAAAGTTTAGACACTTGAAAAGTTAAGACAATTTCTTAATTGAAAAGCCTAGCTGACCCTTGTGACAATGTTACTGCTGTCAGGAGATAAACCAGGATAAATCCTTCTGCCACTCCTTGGCCTTACAGGGGCAGACAACAAAGTGGGGTAGCCCTCTGCTACAGTAGATGCAAAACTAGGGGATTACACCTACCTGGATGATAAAATGGCACTTTGCTCAATTTGTCTTGCTAATATTCCATGCTGCAGCATGGAAACTGTTCTCAAAATAGGTTTCTAATTTCTGTACAGATTAAATGCAACCAAGCTACTTTACTTGATGATAATTTATCTAATACCTCTTAGCTGTGCAGTCACATTCACCACAATGAGTTGGACAAGGAGATATCAGGTGTCCCGTGGAAATTCAGAGAATTACTACTAAAAGAGCAGCCTGCTTGGATTAAACATACATTAGTACCGTACTTTTGGGCTGGTGCCTCTAAATCCTTATTCTCTTGATGTCACTGCTACATCCTGCCCTGCCTGTCAGCATCCATCTCATGCTTGTTAAATTCCTGTGCCACATACTATCTTAGCTAGCCAACTTAAGGCTAAAGAAAAGGGACAAGATATGTTGTGAAGGATCAGGGTTCATGACACCGTGATGGAATGAAAGTCTAGACAATCCTTTTCAAGGAACTAGCTGAAGTGTCACCTAAAGTTCATCAGCAGGGAATACCAGGAAAATTTCATGAGAAAAAAAAACCAGAGAAATAAAGTTTTGTATGGCATATTCAACTGATCCATGATATTGTATGACTGAAGTTCTTACTTCCTGGGCAGCAGTGAACCCTTTAGGATCACAGATGAGAATAGCATATGCTTTGAAATTCTCCATGGATTTTCTTACAAGGATTTCTACAAGGAAGAATGATCTTGCCTTTAAGTTAAAAAATTGCAAAATAAAGAAAGCTTCTTGATTTGAGGTTTTTTGGGGTTTTTGGGGGTTTTTTTATTATTATTATTATTTTTTTATACTATGTATACCTGTATAAATGAGAAGTAGAAATAGTTCTACTTCAAAGCCCTTATTGTGAACTTATACAACTGCAACTGGGCTCAGAAAAAAAAGTTGTAAATAATTCTGGAAATTAAAGGTGTGTGAGATTCTCCATGTTATTTTGTATGTCAGAAAATAAGGAGCATCCCCAAGGGGAGAGTACATATCTCAGTATCTCTAGTACATGTTTTTCATGTCCCTGCCATTGAGAAACATAAACAGAAGAAGAAAAGCCAGTCAGATACTTCTGCTTTGCTCTGCAGAATGGATGCATCCAAAGTGCTCAAAGGAGGTTAGGAGACCACTGAAGCACTTGGCCCACTGAAGCACTTCCTGCCCCAGACCTGTTGGTGGAAACCCCCACATCTGGTGCAGAGGAGAGAAACAGCAGGAACCACTGAAAGCCCAAGAGCATCTTATGTAAGTCACTAAAGGACTTAAAAGGAGGTGACAGGAAATTATGCTTTTTTTGTTTGTTTGATTGACTTTATTTTTGTTGAAAGCATGAATATTGTTACTTATTTGTCCTCTGAATACTCCTTGCTCCCCTACTTCTTCTATGATGAGAAAGTTCTGTTTAGTCTGTATATTACTTTTTGCAAGAAATGATTGACATATACTTAATTAATGAGAAGTAGCTAGAGATGCTTCTAAAGTCCCCTTCCTGTGTAGGGCAAGGCAGATATAGGTAGAAAGGAGATGTGAGGCATAATTATCTATCACTTATTCACAGCTGCCCATATTGTCCATTTTAAATCTGTTTTAGTCTGTTTTCTCCTAGTTATTCAGCATTTCAGAAAATGAGCAAAGATATTCTCTTAGAAAACATTCCTTCTTATTAGGAAACAGTGATTATTTCAAGTAAAGATGTTGCTACCAGTGATATAAAGAAAAGTGAGTATTGCTTCCCAAATCCTGCCTCTAGAGAAATGCCTGAAAGCTATGATGGTCTGGTGATAACGGATTACTTTTTGCTGTAAGCCTGTCTGTTTAGGGAAAAATAAAATAAATATTAGAGGGTCAGACATGTGGCTAGTAGCTAGCACATGCTATGAACAGACGATTGCGAGTAAAGACTGGTGGTTCATTCATTTTGAATTAAACTGTAAATCAACGAACTATGAATGTGTGGGAGGAGTGGATTAAAAATTTAACAAAAAAGCTTTTGGTTTCTTAATTCCATGATCTGTCATATCTCTCCATCTGTGCAAAATGAGTGGGTGTTGCAGAAAAAAAAACTGAAAGGGTGGGATGTTAAAATGGTTTACACTGAGGTTCCTGTGCAGTGTGGCTGACTTCTATGCTTCCCAAACAGTATCATTCCAGAACACCTCTGCTTTCTTTCAGAATCAAGCCAGACATATTTAACACCAGTCAGACAAAAAGCAGTTTAAATAGCTGGACTGAAATGGAAATAAAGGCCTTAAAATGCTTGAAAAATGTAATTTACTTTAAAGGGAGGTTTTCTACATAGTGAGCGCTAGTTCGAACAATAAGAGAAAGGGAGACCTGGTATATTCTGCCAGGTTGCATTGAGAGAATCTTAGGCAAAACAAAATCTACCCTTGGAGAACCAACAAAAGAGAGAGATTACACAACATGTGTCTGAAAGAAAAATGACAAATGAATACAAGATTTTTTTTGTAATTTTACTCCAGAAATTGAACTTGCTATTCCTAAGCTCCAAGTATGGATTCTTACTCTTTCTAAAACATCATGAAGGGGAGGTTGGTCCTTAGTGCTCTCTGACAATGAAGTACAGTGCCCATAAACTGACAAAGTTAGCTGAAAAGTTAATATATTTAACAGTGAAAGGAGTAGTTTTAAGTGCAAACTCCTGAAATAGCATCATATAATTCATGTATCTCCTTAAGCTGCTGGATCTGTTACTTATTTTAAACTGTCTGTATATTCAAGCACAGAGTCACTCATCTGAAAATGTGAAGTAGTTCATCCCTAGCTATAGCTAGTCTCTGTGCAGGGAAAGACCAAGGGCAAACTCCTCTCAGCTTTGAACACAGCATGCTTTGAGCAAAGGGACTCTCAGTAACACAGCTGGCTAGAGCAACAAAAGCAGCACCAGCAGAGTCTGGACCACAACCTCCAGCTCTACTTCTGTCATGAACAACCTCCATGATCTGAACAGCAGCCCATCTGAATGAAAAAACAAAGGAATAAAAATCACTGGACTATTGCAGAAGTGAAGAGCCAAACCAAACTGGCACATAAATCCTCCTTCCTACACAGGGACCAAAGTAGGGAAGATTGGTTGAAGTATCTTCTTTCACTTCAGATCATGTGTATATCCCTTTCAATGAAGGTACTATTAATCATGATCTCCCACTCTCTCCCAGATCAGATAATTCAAAATTTCCATCTGGCTGGTGCTTGGGAAGTTTCATTACGGGCCTTTTATATTTCTTGTGTCTCATTATCTCTGGAGGAGTTTCTTACACTATTGGCAGCCGTTTCAGCTTGTTCCTGACTGCACAACATCAAGGAGGGAGAAAAATAATAAATAAAAAAAAAAAACCCACTCATCATAAGCAACAATGATAACTGGAAGAAGCCTGCACTGAGAATGGGAAAAGAAAGAGTCTCTTGAGATGTGGGCTCTGTGTGGAAAAGTCTCCTTTCTAGGAGCCTAATTGGCCTGCCAGAAAGTGGGGAACTGCAAGATACCTCCAAGACAAATACAGGAGTCAAACTGTAGAGACCTTTCATCAAAAGGGAAAACCAACTATAAACACAGATGGTAATTCCATCCCTTCTCTCCCTCTTCCTTTTTCTCCACCCTCCATGTTGAAAATGCTGTCTTAACCCTACAGTTCCATTTGCCTCTCCTGTAAGCTGGATCTGAAGCCTCATGGAGCCAGTGATTTTAAAGGGCTTTACTAGGCTCAGTGGGGTCTTGGATATGATGGCTCTGTTTCATGGGAAAATCCTTTCCAATCCCAAGAACTATCAGAAAAGAAGGAAAAAAGAAGCCTAAGAGCCAGCTATACTTTCTTCCTGCCATCTGACAGAGTGAGCAATCGCAGAGGTCCCTTTAGTCCTGACTGTACAGACCAAGATCTGTGGGGACAAACCTGAATTGGCTTTTACAGATTGCACAAAATTGTCTGAAGGTGCTAAGCACAGAAGCACAGAAAGGCTGAGGTGGGAAGAAACTCTTGGAGATGATCTGGTGCAACCCACCTACTCAAGCAGGGCCAGTTGTCCAGGAATATGTCCAGATGGATTTTGAGCCCCTCAAAATTGGATTTTGATGGAGACTCCACAACCTCCCTGGGCAAACTGCGCCAGCTCTTGGTCACCTGCACAGTGAAACAGTGTTTCCTGCATTTCAGTGTGTACCCATTACCTCTCGTCCTGGAGCTGTGCAAAAAATCCACTCAAGAACCTTGAAGAAACCTGAGTACTGAGAATTTGAGCACTGACATGCTTGTTCCTAATCTGGTTACTTTAAAGATATCCTGAGTTTGCATTTAACCAATTTTAGTCCTACACAAATCTAAAGTTCAAAAGGTAATCTATGTTGGTTTTTTTTGTTTGTTTCCTTAAGCAGTAAATTAAGTTTAAAATATACTTTTCTGGTCATTACTTTAGTGCAATATTGCATGTAAGTGCCCTCCAAAGTTCCCTTTCAGCTGCAGTTGTGTTGCAGTCAGACAGGCATAGCCAAAAATTATGATGTAATAACATTACCTATGAGAAAACTCATAATATATCCTATATGCCATTCATGTTGCATATCTCTGAGGCAGTGGCTTTTTCAATTACATCTTTGATGATGACAGTAATACCTTTAAAAGCAAAATTTTTGCGTTTTTACTTCATTCATTAATTTGTTTTCCACTATGTTAGCAGTTTTAGGCTTGCTGTATCTTGTTATTCTAATATTCTAAATAGGATCAGGCAGGGAATATTTACATTTTAATTAAAAAATATTTCAATAAACTGGAGCTTATTATTGGGAAGAAAAAGGGGGAGAAGGAAAAGTAGGTTACTACTATTTAAGTCAATGGTATTAATCAGTTTGTTTTTTTGGTTTTTTTTTACTGTGGCTTTTCTACAAACAACTCAGTGTGTAAAAGTATGTTTTGTCATGCAAATCATTCTGAGCTAATATTATACAAATTTATTCCTGTAAGACTTCAATTGCTTTTCAGAACAATAATAAGCTTTCAGTGGTTTTTATCTGAAATGGTTTTTCCAAGCTTGGAAATCACTGGAAGGAGAAACAATGCATAGAAAAAGTTCAGTTCAACAAGGTCATAATGTGAACAAAAGAGGTCTAATTCTCATCACTTTCTGCCTCTATGGCAGCATTAAGGATTCTTATCTATCTGTTCCCAGACCCTGTGAGGCTGCCTTATCAGTGGGGCGTCAGGTAAAACTATCTTGATGTAAATGAAAATGTTTTTCTCCATGTTTGTAAATTCCTAGTAAGATGCATTAATGAAATGGAAAGAAGAAAATGAATCTCCCAGTGTGGCACTTCTGAATGCTTCTGTTCCAAAGAAGAAAATGGACATAAAATTGGTAGAAGTATGACATGTCAGGTTGCATGACAGGAGGAGGAAATCCCTTCTCAAAAAAGTATGGAATGGCTATGAGGGCCCTCCATGGCCCCACAGCAAAGAGACAGCATCTTTTAAGTCTAGAGAAGTTCTTAGGTCAGCAGGAGCAAGAGCAGGGAGACTTGCCTTTCTCCAAGAACCAAGTTTCTCAGGTATGTGTCAGTCTTGTGCACTGTGAAACATGAGCCACCGTGCTGCCACTGGAACCTGAGCTGTAAGGTCTACAATAAACAAGCAAGCTAAGGGCATTTAGGCTAGTCCTGTATTATCATCACGTCAACATGGCAAACAAGAAAGTAAGAAATTATCTCAGCCTGCCAAAGGTTGCTTCAGTCTGGAAACAAGGAAATGTGAGGTTAACACTGGAAAGAAAACCAAGTTCCCAGACGTCTCAAACTTCTTCTAAAATGACTAACGAGAGAAAAATGACCCAAAGAAACTTAGTGGATATCAGATATTTGTTTCAGTTCTTTCTGTGTAGACTTCCCATTATTCCCACATGAAACCTGAAATGATGTCACTCAGATCCTGTCTCAGAAGCTGTACAGTGTTCCATTTCTTCTCCCCAGTGACCTTTCCTTTGCTTAGGGTTACTCAGAAGAAGACTGGAACCCACTGGGGTAAGAACTGTCCAGATATTAATGGTTGTAATTCCACAGTCAAGCCTCTTTCAGTAGAAAATGAAGCCTATCTAAATGAGCAGACAAGCCCCACTCAGAATATTGGATGCAAGATGCATACCAGAACTTAAACACGCCTGGTACCATCAGCATCATATACCATATCTGAGTATAGAACTGACAATTTTTTTCCCAGTCCATTATATTGACTTGCAAGTCAACCACAAGCCTTTCCAGAAAATGTAAAATGGATTTAAAAAGAAAACAATTACATGGTTTAAAGAAAATGGATTAGCCTTCTGGCTTCTGTGCATTTGGGCCATGCATTTAAATTTCTTCCCTTAAACATGACAGCTAGAATATCACTTTAAAATTACAGCAGAGGTTCTAAGTGGTTATCAGCTTTGTATCACTTGTTTCTGAGATTTTCACATTTAATATCATAAGGTTTTCAACAACTGGGAAGATGTGGCAACTTTGTATGGAGCAAAACTTCTGGATTACCCTGAACTCCCCTTATGAGTCTTCAGATTCTTAGGTTCATTCCTTGAAAGTGCTGTACGAAGGAGCTCCCTGGATATGTGTGTGGATTACAGATGTACTCTTAAAAGTGGTTTTGTGGTGAGAAGCAGTTCAGTGCCCAGAGGAAACTAGTGCTTCCATTACTCCAAAGTAGGCAGGCAAGTACAGTCTGCCACTCCAGCTTGGCACTACACATTACAATCCATGAGTTTCAAAAGCATCACCTCAGCAAACAGTGCCAATCATTTAAAGGTAAAGGGATTTAAGTAAAAATCTTTGACACTACACACAGAAGAATTCTTCAGGGTCATGCTGAATGGAGCTTTGAGCAACATGGTCTAGAGAAAGGTATTCCTACTGATGGCATAGGGGCTAGAACTAGTGATCTTTAAGGTCCCTTCCAACCCAAACCATTCTATGATTTTATGATTCTGTGATTCTATGAAATATTAGCTGAGAGTGTGTGCAGGATTAAAAGCTCAAATATGAGAAACTTATGTGTAATTTTATGTAATGGATGCAATTTCATATACTGTAATAATAGCTGAATTATCGAGAGGCCAATTATACATCTCAGTGGTCATTTGCATTTGCAGTGAATATGCCTACAACATAATCATAGTAATTAGCCCTGCTATTGTCCCCTATCTAGCTGGAAAGCTAGGCCTACAGCTTTTTTTTTTTTTTTTTTTTTTTTTTTTTTTTTTTTAAATACCTACATGGAAATCAGGACTTTATTTATCCATCTATCATAACTAACCATGTCTTTCTTTTATAGCATCTGATGCTACTGTTTACACTAAGACAAAGCAAAGTGACTGACCTGAAATATTCTCGCCTCTCATGATGTATTGCAAGAAAAGCCTGGAAAGTTTTTAGAATGAAAATTAAATTATTTTAGTGCATTTTAAAAACTATCGAGCATACAACAGTCACCAAGAGCAGAGCTTCATTGCAGATTCAGTCATATTACTTCTTCATGCTTAGAGAAAATAAAATATCATGCCAACATAAGCACATAGGAGATCACAAGTTTGATTCAAATTCCACCAGGATCAAGGGGGATGTTTTCCCAGGACTTGAGGAAGATTTGGGTCACATTTTGTGGCATGCTTGCATATTTGTCAGCATGAGGGTCTGAGTGGGAGATGAGGAATGGTGCCCACCAACACAAGCCTCTGCTGCAGCATTGCAGCACCAAGCTCAATGCATGGCTGCAGGGGTGCATATAGCAGTCCTATCTCCCTCATGCTGGGAAACCTATGGCAGTCAGGTATTCTGCTCTGTCTGAAGCCATCAGGAGCTATGTAGTGCACATGACACAACCAGCCCATGTGTGCCACGTGCTGGGCTAACCCAAAGGATGGTCTCACCTCTCACATGGTTCCAGTAAGCCCCACAATTCCTGCAGGGCTGAGCTTACACTCAAAGAGAAGACCTTCAGACAAACCTGGTGTCAAATGCAGATTCAAACCTATGCCAATGTGCATTATGGATCTGATGCATACACTGCCTTGCTGGCCAAGCTTGAAGGGAGCACACCTCCTTCAAATTTTGGAAAAGGATAGGATCTTGCCTTTTTAAGAAAGGGGCATGACATCACAGAATCACAGAATAGCTAGGCTGGAAGAGACCTTCAGGATCATTGAGTCCAACCCACGCCCTAACACCTCAACTAAACCATGGCACTGAGTGCCACATCCAGCCTTTTTTAAACACATCCAGGGATGGTGACTCCACCACCTCCCTGGGCAGATAATTCTTTATCACTCTTTCCATGAAAAACTTCTTCCTAATGTCCTATATTTCCCTTGATGCAGTTTAAGACTCTGTCTTCTCGTTCTGTCAGTTGTTGCCTGGAGAAAGAGACCAACCCCCACCTGACTACAGCCACCCTTCAGGAAGTTGTAGACACTGATAAGGTGTCCCCTGAGTCTCCTTTTCTCCAGGCTAAACAACCCCAGCTCCCTCAGCCGTTCCTCACAGGGCTTGTGTTCCCAGCCCCTCCCCAGGCTCGTTGCCTCCTCTGGACACACTCGAGCGTCTCCACGTCCTTCCGAACTGAGGGCCCAGAACTGGACACAGCACTCAAGGTGTGCCCTCACCAGTGCCCAGTACAGATGAACAGTGACCTCCCTGCTCCTGCTGCCCACACTGTTCCTGATACATTGATGAAAGTGGGAAGGAAACTGTTGGGTTTTTTTTTTCCTTTACCATTTAAACACTTCTGTACTAATTGGTTTTTCTTTTCTTCCCTAATGACCTTCATCTCCTGGGACCATAGGAAGAGTTTATTTTTAAAAACAGAATTTCAAAGGTCATAAATATTGAGTTGTCTTTCTAGTTAAAAATATAGAACAAGTGAACTTGACATTAAAGGGTCATCCAAAACCAGCCATTGATTTTTAGATAGCAGGTGGGATTTTTGCACTCAGAAATGACAGTGAGACTACAGGAACATAAATGTGATACTGAAAGGATTTTGGTAGCTTTCCTAGATTATTAAGAAAATTTGGTGACTGATGTTACTTAAAACTGGAGGAAGCAGGTTAATCTATTTTTTCTATTTTTATAATCTTCTGCCATACTATGAAAAGTTGAAAATTTTCATCAGTTTTTGCAGAATTTCTTCACTTTTCAGTAATTTTTATTTTTTACAGAATTTACAGCATTTTTCATTTCCACTGAATCTGAAAGATGCACTTAAAAGATGAATGGCCATTTTTAATACATTTTTACTGAAACATTATTTAAAACTCTTAAAAACAACATCTGAAAGAGCTCAAATACTTTGCATTTTCCATTTTTCCTTTCAATGTGTTGGCTAATTACGATGTTACTATAGCACTTAAGTCACTACAAAGTTTCATTAATGAATGTTTTAATATGGCTAACTGTAAAGAATTCTGGTGAATGCAAATAATAATTACATAGAAACTTTATCAATTAATTTTTTTTTCCCTAAGCTTTTTCTCCTCTATTACTTAAATCTTTTGGTCCTCTGAAACTCTCCTGTTGCATATGTTGCATATATCTCTCATGGTAGGAAGTAGACTGGCCAAAAATATAAGTCTGCATTTGGTCGAATATCTGGTGAAGTGGTGTCAGAAGATGCTACACTTCATGAAATGCTTTCCACAGAGACTGAGTCAGGTCCATATTTTCTAGCTCCATCTGTACAAGCCTGGAAAAAAGGGACTTTCAACCTTTTCAATACCAATTCTTAGATATCACTAGAGGAAGTTCAATATATTCAGCCTCCTTGAGCTGCCACAGACACTGTGGTTTGAGGTGATCCCACAAAGGTCCTTTGGGCCATGGAGTAAAAAAAATGGGGAAAACCCTTCACTTTTGCATTGGTTCACTTCTTGATATGCAGGCAAAGCTGTCAGTCCTTTGGACCTTGCTGCTGTGACCTCCCAGCCTGGGGCTGCAGGTGAGGAAGGAATGCCCTTCACTCCTCTGACCTAGACTGGCTGGAATCAGTTGCCATGTGACTCTGCAGCTGGGTAAAATACTGGCTAGTAATACCTCACCTATTTTGTAACTCTAACTGCTTCCATGCCTGCCTCAAAATACATCTAAATGAAGCTCAAATAAATCTAATGATTTGATGTCCTCATTATCATTAACCTCAAACAATGACAAAATGATGAAGAGCTGCATGTTGCAATTCAAATTTTTTTACAAATAAATTTCACAATACCCTAATGCAGTTCATTATTTTTATATTGCCTGTTTTAACTCTGCTTAGAGTCACACATACTATGAGCAGAAATTGGAAAAATAATTATAAGGACGTATATATATTTGGTTTGATTAGGCTTAAGAATATATACTTGGATTGTAGACCTTTTATAAATGTATATTGGATTACTTTTTTCTTAATACAAAATATTCTTCCAAGCTGGATTGCAGTCATCAGTGGCACATGAAGAGAGTATGAGCACATTTGCAAAGCAGGCTGGAAGGTGGCTAAGGAGACAGAGAAGACTTGACAGAGCTCTAGTTTAACAAGAGAACTGAGCTGATATTAATGGAAAAGATTACTTCAGTTGTGACTAAAGGAGTACTTGGCACATAGAAATACTGAAAATTGCATTGTTTTATGGGCATTATGCAACTACTGTCTTAAAACATATCTTTCACTTTTACTGCATTATTTACTAGGCTGGTTGTAAACTCTGAAATCTCTTTCTGTGTGGATTATATTAAAAACTTGCAAATTTGCTGTAATGTCACAGTTTGCTAGTGGTGAAAAGGGAGCTTTACCCCATCTAGAAGGTCTCTCAAGTCCACTGTAAAGAAAACCCACTCAGAAAGAGGCTGGATGGCAAAGTGCCTTCAACTAGGTACTGAAATATGTGTTTCTTTCCTCAACAGGGGGACTGACAGTGCTGGGATTCAGGGTCCAGGCCCCTCTGCTGTCACAGGGAGCTGGGCACTTCCCAAAAGGCAGGCAGAGGAGAAAGCATACAGAGCTGGCTGACAGCAGTCAGGCTTCTCTGTGCCAGCGCTGCAAACAGTGGGCATTTAATTAAATCACTCGGGTTATAACATAATGTAAGCCATGTTATCAAGGAAACTGCCCAACTAAGCAAAACTCTGGGGGGTAATATTGGTGTAGGCTCTTTGTCCATACTGAGTGTCCCAGGAAGGCACCCAAAGTCTCCTCAGGACAAACTGGAGAGCTGCTGTAAGCTTAAGGACTCCCTGGATCAGGTATTTGCTTAAACGTCAGTGTTCCTAGCAGGAACAGCGTTGTAGGCATGAAAATTCCCTTTTCTGCCCCTAAAATAAATATTATTCATTTGCTATATCAATTCCAAAGCTGAAATGAGTATTTCTACTTCCATTTATGTTGAATATGTTGTTTCCTCAAAACAGACATAAATTCATTTCTAGGTTAAATATTCATACATTCTAAATTTATAAATATTTAAAAATATTATATGTGGATTTATACATTAAATACATAGATATATATATAGGTATTCATATGGCTGTATATTATTTTCATACTGCCTCCCTGACAAGAAGAAAGGTATTGAATATTTTGCCAGGATTTTTCTAATCTCTGATAAAGTATGTATCCCTGACAGGCTGCATATCTCACTGCATTACAACCTGTGAAGACACTGCAGAGCTTTAGGCATCACACAAATATGAGGATTGTGAGCTTGGGCAAGAGTTGGCAACATGCAAGCAATTATGCTATTTTTCTCTTATTTAGGTAAGATTTCTTCTCAGTTGATTGGAATATTTTTTATCCCCAAAGCTTCTAATGTAAAATATTTTCAGGTCTAATTACTTCAGATTGTGACCTGTCATATCAAGAATTTATTTACATAGGAAGGAGACAGTAAAACATCTGTTTTAGAGGAAGAGCCTATCGCGGCTTCTTCAAAGCCAAAAGGCAGCTTAAATTTCTTGTTGAAGATGCACACATAGGTCACAGCTCAAAGGCTGTCAGGCTCAGAGCATGTTTTGACATATATTTTATTATTATATAGCACTTAGGCAGCTTAAAGTATTTTAAAACAGGGCAAAAGGCCGGCGTTTTTGCAAGCCTCTCATCCTATTGCTGCACTTTTGCAAAGCAGAGCTCTTTTCTGGGCTTGTTTTGGGGACTATTGCGCCTTCACAGCTGCTGGGTGGGCTGTTACTAGCTGGCAGAGTGGGATCAGCTGGATCTGCTCACGCTCCGTATAACCAGTGGGATTTAAAATGTCTCTCTCCAAAAGGGATGACAGATTTCAATGAGAATACACTCGTCCTCGGTGAGAGAAGGGACAGAGAGGGAGTGGGGAAACCCCGCGTCTGGAGGACTGTGCGCCCGCCGCTCCTGCGGAGGGAAGCCGCAGCCATCAGCCACGCTTTCAGGCTGTCAAGGCGAAGTGTCTAATATTCTGTGCCACAACTGGGTTGGCGTTGTCATTACTCTTTTATGTGTGGCATCCTCCCTCCTGCCCACGCCCCGGCGCTGGCTCGTTTGGGCGTGCTGCAGCATCCCTAGTTCAGAGTGGAGCGACGGGCGCGAGGCAGGGGGGCCAGCGGCGATGCTGGACCCACTGCACAGGGAGAGCCTCCAGCCGGGGATGCAGCGATGGGACACGATGCAGTGGCATCCACTGTGTGCTCCCCAGCTGCTGCAGCCTGCTTGTAAAGGCAAGCTTGGGCGAGATTGGAAAAGTCCTGAAACAGCTCAGCAAACCCGTGCTCGAGAGATGGGTTTTGTGTGAATAGCAGGTACCAATGAAGGAGGGCAACTGCATTTAAAAATGGGCTTAGGATGATATTTGAATCTCTTATAATACCTGGTCTTTGCATCTAATAAAATCTAATACTGTGCATTTATAAAGTCTTTTCCTGAGTCAGCCTGACTCTGAAGAATCTTTCTGAAGACAATTAAATATGAAAAACGCAGCACTGTCTTCCATGTCAAATCAGTCATAGAATCATAGATTGGTTTGGGCTAGAAGAGACTTTAGAAACCACCTAATTCCAACCCCCTGCCATGGGGAGGGACTCCTTCCACTAAACCAGGTTGCTCAAAGCCTCATCCAACCTGGCCTTGAACACAGTTGTGGGAGTTTCACCTATGATGTCACTTAGCTATTTATACAATTCTTTCAAACTCACATAATTTCAGAGGGTCAACACACTCACAGGAACCAGAACCACATGCAGATCTCACACAGGTTCTTGTGAAGAGGTGCTGCAGGCTTTCTCACAGTGCTGCTGTTCACAAATTTAGATGCATCTCCAGCTCATGCTCTTTTTAAGCAAGTATTTCTCAAATTCCTACCGGAGGTTTTATGTAAAGTACTGTGAACTGATTAAAAATGTCATGTAGTCATTTTGAAATTGTATGATGTTGCCAGAGGAATGGCTGCATGATGAGACAACAACTTCCTTCACGCAAAAGTAAAAATGATCAAGAATTACTGTTCTGAGTTCAAGAAACTCAGAGAAAATTTTGGGATTACCTCCTACATATAGAGATAGCCAGCAAGGTCTGACTGTTTGCGTGCTTTCACGATGGGGACAGGTCACACGGGGATCCTTCTGAGGCCTCCTGTCACCCTCAAACATTCAACACAATCCTTCCTCTAAACCAAGGGAAAGTCTAGAAATCAAAAGACTAGATAAACTCTGACTATCTACTGATCTGATAGACATGATGTAGAGACAGGAAGAAAATAAATTAGACAAGAGACAGGGTGCAAGATGTAAATGACAAGATAGGTAAAGAATAAATCCAGCATACATTTGGGAGGAAAACCCAAAAGGATATGGAAAATTTTGGAGAAAGCCAAAGAGAAGATGACTTGCATTGGAACAAAGACAAGAAACTGGGCCAATGGAGGACAATACAATCTGAAGAAAGAAAGGAAAAAATGAAGCATCAGGAGATAGGATAAAAAGGAAAAGAGAAAAAAAGAGGAAAAACAGGGAAACCTACACAGACAAATCCCTGATTCTCAGAGTAGGCTTCTGTGGCTCCTCAGTGAATACAACTGCTTTCTCAGTGTGTGCTAGACTTAATTTGCCATGAATGATAGATTTCAGAAGAAGTTTAGAACTGAATATGTACTGTGAAATGTTCCGTGCTCAGACACTCCTGTAGAGTAGAGAAATGGCAGGAAATCATTTTGAACAACAGCAAGTGTTATTTTGAGGGAGACATAATGGCTTGTTTGGTTTGACATCCAAAACAGATATAACTGCGACAAAAGCATTTAAATGCTAATCTGTCATTTACAGCGGGTAAACAAGAACTACCGTGCATAAAATCTGTGGTGCCTGTGAGAGAGTGCCCTAGAAGCCTGAAATACTGCTTAATTCAGAGAAGACAGGCATCTCGGCAGGTACAATTTATACCCAAAATATATGAATGTTGAAAGGAAATTTTAAGTACTCAAACCTTTCTCTCCTGGTGCTGGCTTTGGTTGGGTCTCAGAAAGGAGAGATTTTTCATTTGCAGTGTATTTTTCAGAGATAGAAAATGCAGGCAAGTATTTTCCAGGAGCAGTCAATACCTCCACAGTCCAATCAAAATGTACCCCATGTGCAAATTTGAGAGATACAGAGAGATTTTAAATGCATCGCAAGGTGGCTCTGGGAGGATCAGGAAGAAATGTTTGCTTTTTTTTTTTTTTTTTTTTTTTAATATTCTTTTCTTTCTGTTATGCCTGCTTGTACGTGGAGGTCTTCAATGCATATAAAGACAAATTTTCAAAAGTCTCTGCACTGGATAAAATGTGATCTGTGGCTTATCTCAAGCAGGCAAAATGACAGGAACAGAAAGAAACTCAGTCACCTGTTCCTCCTCCTTGTAACATGGCGTAATTTATCTCCTTACTATCTACTCACGTGGCCTTTTGTCACGCAAGTCTCAGCTCCTGATACCTGCTGAGTAACTTGTACAGAAACCATGCTTTCACTGAAATAGAAAAATATTTTGGTTTCCAGTTGACAATTGGCTGCCAAAAAAAAAAAAAAAAAAAAAAAAAAGACAAAAAAAAGTAGCGCAGTTAATACGGTATTCTGTAATGATCTGTTTGGATCTGGCCTTGATGTGGTCAGGTATTCTGGTAGAACTGTTTCTAGTTCTGGACCTTCTTAACTTTCTTTTTTCCTTTTTCCTATACACACTCTTCTGCAATAAAGCAATAAGCTATGTGCACTCTTTGTATGGAGAAATGCACTTTCCTATGATATTGCATGTCCTGTGTGTCAATTATACATCCCTGGAGTATAAATGTGAAACTTCTGTTGAGCTGGCAATTAATTTCCCCAAGCCCCTCAAAGGGATGGTCATTTGTTCTATGCAGTTCTTTGGCGCTGGTTTATGAGATGCCACCTTCTGAACATCCCTTGTCCAGTACTTGCTGTTTGCTCTGTGACTGAAAAGGGAAGAAGGGAGAGCTATGCCTGTCCTGCAAAGAGCCTGTGCCAAAATGCATGTTACAGACATCTACCTAGAAACCTGAGATCATAGTTGACAAGTTTAGAACCAAATCATCCTCCCCTTATCTTGAGACATGTATCCACAGGAGTAAGCATAACCATTCAATTAAAAATAATCTCCAAAGTCTGATGTTCTTTGTGCTATTCTACTTGTGGTTTTTATGTTACTTATTTGAAAGTACTAATTGGACAAAAATTGGCAGAAACTTTCTTTTCCAAGAAAATTTCCAGCTCAGTTTCAAATACAGAGCTTAAAGGTATTCTAGAACTGTCTTTAAAATATTCTTTAGAAAAAGGAAGCCAAAACAACATTCAATTTTATGTTTTGAGAGTCTGAGAATTTACTACTCTGCTTCAAAATGTTCAGTTATGCTTGTGTGGGCTTTGACATTGCTCTTTCAGCTGACAAACATAATCTCATAGTGTGTCTAAGCCTCTCCACATAGATCTTACAAGCTTTACTTTGTTGTCAATATCCTGCCTTGGGTTTCATGACCTAGGTTCAGTGAATACTTCAGGACATCCAGCACATGGCATCAGACATCTTGATGACACCAAACCTTGCACACTGCTGTTTAATGACCTCTTGTATTATTTTTGTCTGTTGACTTTCTAAACCCATCAAAGCAGATTACAGCCACTTACAGTGTTCATGTCTTCTGAGTCCTCTGCTCAGCTTAATACAGCAAGGAAATCACCTTATCTGTCAGATATTCACTGTACCCCAAAATCTCTCTAAAATACATCATAATCCTTCAGCTGGACTAAGAAAGGATCTCTTTTGAAAGATAGTTGCACAATCTGTTCTAAACATATTTTTCATTCTTATGTACAAAAAGGACCAAGGTTTACACTTTCTTATTCTATTTTTTGAACAGCTCACTGTTGCCAATGGTGTAGGTATGAATGCAGACAGTAGGCTACAACTTTTGGTTATAAAGTTCTAAAATTACTTGAAAAGGATACAACCTAATAATGTACAGAAACTGAGCCCAGACACTACAAGTTACACATATTTGTCAGCCATAATTCTTGACAGTCTCGTGTACATATACCTGGGATAAATTTTGCTGTGATAAATACAAAAGTGTCCTGCTTTAGACAGCCACTTCTTTTTTAATTGAGAAGGTGATTACAGCAGGATTTCCTGATACTTGTTCTTGCATTCCCACCCTCTGTTGTTTCCCATTCTCATGTGAAGGAAAGTTAGCAGGAATAAATACATATGTTAAGATGGAAGCAAGTTCAATGCTTTACCATTGCCAAGTACCATTTCACAATATGGAATTGGGACTGATTTGGACAAGGGGAAAACACAAAAAATAGTTCTTTTCAACCCTTTCTGCCTGGACATATCTTTGCTCTGTATGCATAATCTATAACAACCATTATATAATCATGAAGAAAAACTGAAGCTAAAGAAAATAAAAACTTTTTAAAGCAGCAGCTGATGTTCTGCCTTAGCAAAGGGGTTACAGTGAGCAGTATATTTAGTTGTTTTGTTTTCTCCTCAGAGAAAGATCACATGCTACATTTATGCAGAAAAATTTACTGCCACCTGTCTAAAATTAGATAGTCCACACTTATGCTTTGAGTTTATGTCGTTATCCTGGGAATGGTGTGGGAGTTTAAATCTATAATCTCTGCATACACACGGAAAGGCTGAGGACTATTCTGAATAAATGCAACAGCCTTGGAAATTCAGGCCTTAGCATTTGAATCATTTTTAATGAACTCTTTTAAAGCATAGGGGCTGAAAAGGGAAGGAAGAGGAAGGGAAGGGAGAGGAAGGACAGGTAAGCAAGCATACCATATGGGTACTTAATGTATCTGGCAGCCTGCTGTTTTACCACTCTGGAGCCTTGTAATAGTATTAGCTGACACAGACGTGTGACTGTGCTTATCAGACGTCACTGCAGGGCTAAGGAGCACGCTGTGGTGGAACAGCCTCACCACTCCAGCTTACACTGCACACTGCAGCTCTGAATGGGCACTGCTGCAGCTTCGGCTGCTCAGACCTTCAGAAGGCCAGCTAGTTAATAGATAACAAAGTACTGCCAAGTGTAACAACTCTTGATAACTATTTTTTATTTTTCTGGGTTTCTGTTGAAAACTTTTTCTTCACTATGTTGACAATTTTTTTCCTTTTTAAAGCAAGCTAAGAGCCCAGAGCCTTTGTAGTCATAGGCAAAACTGTATTGGGGGGCAGGGAAGGAGGCTGGGAAGGCAAGAGCAGCTCCCAGATAGTGACACCAGCTCTCAGTAAATTAGTTGTGGGGATTTGTCAGGCAATGACAATTTTTAGTTCTAATTTTCAGACCTCTCTTTCTATGGCAGCTTCATATACTGTAGAATATTGCATACTATCTCTTCTCCCTGTGTTAGGTTGTAAGTTCATAGAGGCAGGAAGTAAATACCTAATCTAAACCCAGTCTCAGTGTTATTTTGCTTGGATTCTACCTCTCTGCACTCAATTGCACTCTATCTTTCCAGAACTGAGCTCTTACAGTAAGCTCCTTATATAAAAAACAGTGCAAAATAATCTTAAAATGTAATGCAAAATATTGTCATTTCCATCAGATGTCTATTTCCTGTCCTGAAATAATCAAAGAACTTTCTCACTTACCTGTTTTGTCTGTCTGTAAACCTCATATCCTATTTTTGAGACCTATCATAAGCAAATTGGTTTGAACTGTGACACAAATCCATATTGATGACCCTTAAACAGTTTGAAGGGTAAGTCATGAGCCTAATGAAAACTGCTTGCTCTTTTAATTTGCTCAGACATCCGTGCTAAATTCTTAAGAGAATATTTAAAGGATGTAAGAAAGTTTTCAGAAATTCCCAAGAGGCTGGCTCACATCTTACAAAAGCTAAAGCAACTATTATCCCAGAGAGCATATAAACAGAAACCATTCTTCTAAAAGCCAGATTACAGCAAGACTCCATTATAAAGCCAATTCTGGATTGGCAAAGCCCTGCTTTCTCCTTATTTTATATAATTTGTCCATTTTCTTTCATTCACTATAAAGTCAGAGTAGACCAGATACAGTGGTTACTTGTTTTTTCCCGTTAAAGTATTAACTAAGAAGGCAAACAACTGTTGTGCATCATTTCTGTATGCATCTACATGTGTGTTCATGATGTATGATCCTGGTAATGTCTTTTCAGTAAAATTAGCACAGAAAGCCTGCAGGACTAATTAGTTTTTCTTGCACAAAACTTTGGCAAGAAGTCAGAATTTTCTCCCATTTAACATTTTGGACTCAAACTGGCTCCATTTCTGCCAAAATCAAAATCCAGCTTAACCGGTTTTAGCCACAATGGGAATTTCAGCCCTCGACTAAGAGTCTATCTCTGATTCAGTGATTCAGTTCCCTACCTGTCTTTTACTGTACATGTTCAGAACAATGCACTTGATTTCAGTGGCCAGCCCTGATCTAGTCAGAAGAGCCACAAGCAAGACAACTTGAAATATGAGGTAAATCCTAGGTTTGTCCAAAGTTAGAGAAAGATATAATTTCTGGGATTTTTCAGCTGTCAAAACAATTGACATTCTTCCTCCTGTCAGGTGTTCTTTGATCTCTATCCACTATTCTGTTGTTTCCCTAAGTATAGTATTTTTTTCCCTCGGGTTAGATGTAAATAAGAGAAGGTTTTCAAGTTAGAGTGCAATCTTTCATGTTCCTTATTCTGCCAGTTTAGTACACAAGTGTTAAGTGCTGAGACTACATCTGATCCAAACCATCTCATAGCTAATAAAATAAAATTATAGCAATGGGATACAATTGAGAAAAATATAGAGCACTGTCTGTGCCTATGTTGCTCAACAGAAACAGCAATAGAAAAGTTTATGCAGACTAGCAAATTATTCTCACAGCAGAAGACATATTTAGTGACTGAATTAAAAATGAGCACATATGCTTTTATTCCTGGAAGCATGACATCCACAGTATTGGCAGTTTGGGACCCAGTGTAACAGATTCTTAAGCAGTTTCCACCCTTCTGGAGTACCAGATTAATTCTCCACAGATGAACATGATGTAAATACGAAACATTTGGCTCCAGCTTAAGCAGTCAAAAGTGATTTGCTGACTATCCCATCAGCACTTCAGGATGCTCTGAGCTACCTCATTATTCTTATCAGCAAATCCTCAGTTGGTCAATGCCAAAAGTTTCTTCTTTCTTCCCTACAATGCTACAATGCAGCAACCCTTCATGAGATACTCAGAAAAAAATAAAATGAACCCCCCAAAAATCAATTAACTATACCAGTTCAATTTCATATTGTGTCACTGAAACAAAGTCAAATACCTCAGGGGATGGAGGACCTCTCTGTACTCTCAGTATTTAAAGTTCTGCATCAGCTGTGACAGGAAGCTTTGAGAAAACCATGATCAGCAACAACAGCCTGTAGGTATGCTGCTTATGTGATGTGCTTGCAATGTAATTTTTGAGTAGTAACTGAGGAGAAGAAACTACTATTTCCATTTCCAATACAGGCTTTGATCTATAAAAATACCCTACTAGCTACTTCTAGGTAGGGCAGATTAATTTCCTAAGTTGACCACACAACAGAAAGCTCAAATATCACACTCGTCGTTGAAATAAAGCACTGCAAAAATGGCCAGGTTATAAGGCCACTAGTCTTACCAAAGACTAGTAATATCTATATGAGAATGAATTTTGGAATTTTGTCCCTTAGGCATAACTTATACATTATGACATTGACACAATATCTTTGACTCTGTTCTAATTTTCTCCATGGGGTGGCAAAAACTTTTTTGATTTATTTTCCATTTCTTTGCCGGTGGGGACCATTTAACGGTACTATTCTCCTGATTAGAATTCAGCATATTTTGTGTTAGTTCTTGGAAATTAAACTTTTATCTTAAAGGCAATGAACTACAAAATCTATCACATCTCTATGAAATGATCAATAGAATGGAGTTTGGATCACAAAAAACGTTGTATTTCATCTCTGTTTCACCAAACCAATCTCTTTAGGCAAATGCTACATTTTAAGAGATAATTTGCAGTTAGGTACATGCTTAACTGCAAGTCATCTCTTAAAATTTAACATACTAATATGTATATTATATATAATACACAAGTAACATAATGTGATGAAAAGAACAAGGTATTCCTTATTAATTCTGTAGACAATATGATAATGAATTTTTATATTCATTGTCATGTTTTCAAGGAGACCAACTATGACAGTTCCTAAGAAGTGACATATTGTTTGTATGTCACCATGTTTACTGCTTTAGCAGTATAATGCTGCAGCTCACCAGAAGGAACTTCGTGTGACTAGCTGCAAACCTTTTCTTCAGATGGTAAGGACATTTTAAAATTTAAAAAACCCAAGCAAAACCAAGGCATAAATAATGCTTTTGCTGTGTTCTGATACCTGGCTACATTTCTGTGGAGCACAATTTGTTTGCTGCTGGGTGCTTAAGTAAAACATTGCAGCACACATTAGACGATGGCTATCTTCTGTGACAAACTGAACTCCCATTTCTTTCAGGCACAAACTGAGGATGTTGCTAGCAGAGAACCCTCGAAGCTTTGTGCCAAATCCAGCTCTTTCCTGTCAGCATTCTGGAAAAGCTGCAGCTTGCATCCAAACAGTAGAGAAGGTGAGAAGCTGTGCAGACAACTGACATTGCTGCCTCACAGGACAAGGAAAGGAGACGTTGTTAGAGCTACGGAGCAGGACAACAAAACCTGCTTTGCCTTCCCTTCCTCCTCCCTCTGGTAAGGTCAGACATGCTGCTTTTAAGCTTTTGAGAACTGTATTGGTGATGCTGTGCTGAAAGATGACTTTTCAGGACTTTACCCATGCCATGCAGGTGCTCTGCCTGAGGTTCATCGTGCTGCTCTCAAACCCACGGAGCCCCTGCTTTTCTTGGCTACGGGTCAGAGCTGGAGACAACCAGACTCCTGATCCAGGCACCTTGGTTCGTGTGCTGGAGGCAAAAGGGATGAATCCTTAGCTCTCTTGCAACAGGACTGGGTCTGGAGAGCCAGTTCAACTCCAAGTATAAGGACCCCTACTGACATGAAGGAGGGCTGAATTCAATCTCAATGCTGCAGGCTTTATACTTAGCAATGTTGCAGAGTAATCCAACCAGGTCAACTTTTCTAAAATGCATGGAATATCAAAATCAACACCTAACTGATCTTGACACCTAAGCAAAATTCAATCAATGTATAACACTTCAGTGTGAGTTTAGATGGTTGTCCTCTTTCTCTTCAATTCTTTACAATTTTTTTACAAGTGGATAAAAAACAAACCTTGGAAAAAACTCCCTCTATGTAATTCTATTTCAGCAGCAATTGAAAAACTGAATAACAGGAGTTCTGCTACCAAGCATTTATGGTAGAAATATGATAAAGTAGGACACCTTGAGATTTATGTCAAAAACATGCCTGAAAGAATTGCTTGTGGTTTTCCTCTTCTCCATAAGAGAAGTGCTGGAAAGTGCAGACAAGTATTATATCTGAATATATACATATACATACATACAAACACAGACATAAACATATGTATAAAAGGACAGAACTCACTCATGGTTTGAAAGCTGGACTCAAAGTGAACACAGGGCTTGTGTCAGGGCAGGGCTGTCTCTTGTCTCACAGGCTGGGGCTCTGGGACCATCAGTGAGGGGCAGATCAGGGTGCTGGGCTGGTCACCCACCCAAGAGCTGCAGAACTGAGATTGTGTTACTACTCTCCTTCTGGCATTGCTGTAGGAAACCTCTCATGCCTCCTATAGCTCTTTGGTGTCCAGAAATTATATGTAAAATCTCATTTTTGACTTTATATAATGTCTCTGGGCATCGTAAGATTGCAGAATACTGGCGAATGAGAACTCCCATCACATGAACTGCTGACACTTGAAATGCTCTTTTGATTGCCCTTTTATTTGCACAAGTTGTTAAACTAAAGAGCAAGACACCATATCACTTTCTCTAATATAGATAATCTTATTTCCTATTAGAGAAATTGAACCACCCCATATTGTGGCAAGTATTGTGACATTTCTTAAATGCTGTAAATCTCTTTTCTTTTATGGATTGATACCTTGATTTTTGTTTCATTGTTCTAAAAACAAGTCTACTGGATAATAGATATTCCCTTACTAACCCTTCTAAAAATCTCTATACAGAGACTAAAATTTGTTCCAAAGATATTTACTGAGATTATTTTTATTTAGTAGATTTCCTAATCACATGCTGCCTTTTCTTCCCTCAGTGTATAATGTTCTCTAACCACTGCCATATTTCATTATCTCTAGACTTCTGAAAGAAAACTTTTATTACATCAGTGCCAAAAATCTGAAAAACAATTCAGATATGAAAAATACAAACTCTTCTTACAGTATTTCAATTGTTCCCCTGTTTTTACTCAAAGGTTTTATTCTATTCTAAGTAACACACAAAAATTATAAATTCTATTGATGAAATAATTTTGAAAATGGTGAGCTGTACCTCTGGGTACAAGGAGTCAGGGAGTGAGGGGGGAAATTACTGGACTATCATATTCTCTCCAGGCTTCAACTTGTTCTCTAGGGTTGCCAGACTGTATCCATCTATTTGAGAAACTGCACGGGTGGAAGCAAAGGTGTAATTGCCTTCCAAAGGAGTCTTGGTGTTTAGCTAACCCCTAATAAAATGAGTATCTGTAGGACAGAATGAGCACTACTGCACAGTACAACAAAGAAGGCTTCCACACAGCCTTGTCTGAAAGCAGACCTGACATAAGACACTCTCTGACACTCTCTGCGCCTGCTCAGGGTTTGCTTTGCACAAGGACTCTGATTAATGAAGGCTCATTTCTTCGCTATTTGTCAGTGATTCACACAAGCACTCAAAAGAAAAAAAAATTCTCCTTTATTTCTCAATGCCAACATTTTATGGCCTTGAGAGAGACTAAAAGTTAAAAGTTTTTAAGCCACAGCAAAAGCCCAGAACAACAAAACACAAAAAACACAAAGCCCTGAGAAGGCAGCAGATTTGAAGATGAAAACCTGGCTTTATTGAAGAAGAAGAATGTTATCTTGTGTGGATCCAGCAACGCAGAGGAGATGGTAACCAGCTGTGCAGGAGCAGGGCAGCCTCACCTTCTGCGGTGCTGGACACGGATTCCAGCTGCACTTTGTCACTGGCCTCGGAACAGGCGGAGCTGCCGTCGTGTGCGGAGACAGGCAGGGACACATGTTCCATTTTACTTGTCATTTCCCTTGGGTGTCTTTACATAACTACATTTCTGCTAATTAGCTTCACCTCGAAGTTGGGCAGGGCAACTAGCTCCCATTCAGGCTGCAGAGTGACAAGAACCCCCTAGGGTCGCACCTTGTTTGATCAGCTCTTCAGGTTTGAGCAGCACAAGGACACACAGACTCACTAAACAAACTCAAGCAAGCAGAACAGCACTGTTTACCAGGAACAAGCAAACACAAACCTTAGCTAAGGGGCCATTTGACCTCCAAGTACACAAAATGCAGTGTCCTCTCATTCCGAAAACTTCCAGCACAATGCAGTGGTGGGGATGTAAAAAAGGAGTATGAGCTTTGCCATAGATGAAAAATGTTCATGCTAGTGCCCAGCAACAGCCCACCCAGCTCTTTATCACACATCTGGAAGCACCCAATGCCAGGGAGAGGACAAAATGGAATATCTCATAAGGTCTAAACATCTGCTCTTTATATCACACCTTGTTATGCATTTTTTGCATTTGCAGTCTTTGGTTCCCTTCAGCTTTTCACAGTCCCTGTCCAGACCCAGATAGAGCAGAAATAGAAAAGCTGTAGGCTTTCATTCTCTCTGTTTAGATCAGGGATTATGGGTTCTTCCTGATAGTGTAAGCTCTTCACTCCTGAAGTATAGGAACTTTCCTCCAGTGGCAATCTTACTCTGTCATTCATACATACTTTGTACCTTTGTATTACAGGATTTCTTTCCATCTCTGAAACACTTACTTGGCTGACATCCTCAAATAAAACTAGGCATTTCACTTCATTTACCTTGTTTTTTTTTTTAAACCTACACAGTTTACATAGTATCTTCACATATATTGATTTGTCTGGTTTTACATATTTGGCTTAATTAGGACTTTGCTAGCACTGGGGGTTTTTTACTGATATTTTTCCTATTCTTATTTAAGAAGAGATTTTTTTTTTTTTTTTAACTTTCTCTCAAATGGATGATCACCTGGATTTTGTGTGTTTCTTCACATGATATATTTTCCCTACTTTCTGTTTGCAAACAACTTCCATAATGTTTTCAGTTCGCATTTTTTGTGATACAAAAGAATAACTAAAAGGCAATGTTAAGTGAAGACTTTATCCAGTTTTACTCCCTGCATCAGTTCTGTTTTTCACTGTGCCCAGATTGGACATTTTCTGAGCTGTATAAGAGCAAGAGGTTGGAATCTGCTCTGAAAGCCAAAAATTGTCTCGAGTGAATATACAGTAGCCTTAATCTTTCCCTTGTCCACGTGCAATAAACTGTTTCTTCTCCTTTACAATACACTGAACAAAAAATTTGGAAGATGCAGAACTCCATGGATGCAACTTCATGCAGAAATCAAATATCACACAGTGTGCTGGTCCCTCCACAATGCACAGAAACACTGAAGCTGTCAGCTCTGCTTCTGCTTGACTTGGCTCTGCATCCAAGTTAATAATTTTTGCCTCTTACCAAGATGAATTAATATCAAAGTAGCACCAAAGGGTGATCTAACAATCTAGCTTCCAGTCTTGGGCTAGAGCAGCTGGAAATAATTTAGTAAGTTTTGCCCTGCAACCCATTTCAGAATCTGGAGGAAGCTGCCTGTACTCATTATAAACTCAAGCTGTCCAAAGTGTACTGGAAGTATAGGAAATTGCAGCATCTCAGAAGAAATATTTAATATTTGCTTACCAAAGCCAAAAGACCAGGATGGAATTAAGAATCAATGACTATGGATAAATATCTAAAGCAAAATCTGGATTCATTTGAAGATTTTCTTACTCTTTTATCTTGGCTCTTAGTATTTATTTTTGTTTTTCCACCCACAAAGTCTTTTTTATTGACTGAAATTAAATATTAATTCACTTTTCAAGCTACACTGTAGAAATCTGATCAAAGACAAATGGTTACTGTAATAAGTAGTACTTAAATTCTGTAAGTATAGAGTAATTTATTAATTTTCTTCTAAACTATAGCACTGAACTAAACATGTCAAAAAACTCTGGGACCAACTGACATGTACACCATTACATGGGCACACCCACAATATATTGGCTAAAATAGCTTATTTTCCATTAAAATGAATAGAAACAAGGCAGCTGATTCTCTTAGACTTGTAAGCTTTCAAATCTCTGTCAGCATTATTAAATGAGAACATTATTTAATTACTAATGGTATGAGAGGATAAACTCTGCCTGTTCTAAGTGTAAAATATTTAAGATAAATTTCCATAGAAAGAAAAAATGTCCCAGGTGAAAGATCTGGATCCAGCTTCCCACTGTGTCACAGACTTTTTGTGGCACCTTAAAGGAGATGCAGTGAACCTCAGGTCCACATTTGTACAGCAGGGCTTCTCTGCTCACTCAAACAACTGTAAATCTCAAATCACTTCAATATTACAAGGAACTCAGTACTAAAGCATTGACATTAGGATCAGATGAGAATATACATCTGCTTGTCTGCACTTAATTTGTAAGCAAGGCTCATCAACTTTGCTCCTCACATACAACAAAATACTCATGCTTTTTTTAATAGATGTCTTTTCACCAGAGAGGTAAGCTTGTGCCCCATAATCTTTACCAGGAGTGATTTACACAACAAAAAATATGAGAATATTCTCAGGCATAGTGTAGACCCCTCCCTGGGGTGCCTTGGTTTTGGGTTGGTGTGGTGACATGCTGATGTGACTGAGCTCAGCACCTCACTTTGCACAGTAATTTTTGCATGCGCACGCCCAACGCACAGAGAGAAGCTGTCAGTAAACGGGAGGGGACAGCTGTCCCCATCTTAGTTTAAAATTCTGACCTACGCATTGGAGAAAACACTGCTTTGCTTTCACAGAAGGAATAATCTCACTCACAAGTAGGTTAGCCATCAGACCTCCTTTCTCAGGACATGGCTGTCCCTACTCTGAAATTCCTTGCTATGAATTACGACATGGCAAACTGGAGGCCCTTTGTATGTCCAGTGCCTTTGACTGAAAGGTCTGACAATAGAAACAAAAGTTATTTGAGATATTGAGCTAAGAATTAGTGAATAGAAAGGAGTATTAATGCTGTGGATTTTAGGAATAAAATCCCTAATATGCATTAGGATTTCAATACATGTATGTACTTGCTGATTATATTTCTCTTATTCCCTACTCTGTCCTTGGTCTTCTTTTCTGATGATCTTTTCTAGCTTTAGGGAAATTATCATGCGGCTTGGCCTGCCTATTTATCTCTTTTTTTTTTTTTTTTTTTTTTTTTTTGCATCCTTACCATAAGAAATAACACCAGCTGTACAGCTGAAATTAAGTTACTTATACAGGGTGCAATTTAATTATCTAAATCGCATGTGCTATTCCAGCTAATGTGCATCTTTCTCCCAATACAGATTTCCTGCCTTTGACACATGATCAGCCAGCCAGAGTTCTGACACCCTGCTCTGTCCCCAAAGCAGCTTGTCCCCAAAGCAGGCTGCAGCCCAACTGCCCCAGAGCAAGGACTTATGCAGAGCCCTCCACTTGCCCAGGGCTGTTCTCTGGTGAGGCTTCCTGAAGCACCGGCTGCAGTGCAGAGGCTGAGCTCCCATCATCACCAAGCCTGGTGGCCTTGAGGGTTAACTACGGTCAAAGGACAATGTGGAGATACACACTATAGTGCAGAAGAACCAGAGTGCACTTGCACAACTGGGACTACAGATCTTGTGTGGAAGAAGAAGGAAAGACTGCTTTTGCTGTTCAGACACAGCTCTGTGCTTTTTATGTTCACTTTGATCTATTCTCTCACTACCATTTTCTTGAGTACTGTAAATCTCCTTTAAAATTGTGTTTCAAAATAGCACCCTTAAGCATAGAAATCTACCTTATCTGTGATGACTTACCAAACAATGAATGCCAAAGTATTTGACATCACTGAATAAATTTATCAGCATTTTCATTCACAGAAAAATGTATCTTCTTTTTATCTTACATGCTAGATCAGTGTTAAATCAGTGCACACCAGAGTCAATGGTTGATTGCCCCTCTTCTATAAACATGGAGCTCTTAGGTGACTTAGGTGAACATCTCTCTGGAGAGAAGGTTTCATTCCAGAGAAGTTTTAAAACAATAGTTATGGTGATATTAAAAAATAAGCATTTAGCAAAAATGTAAGAATATTGTGAGATTCTTCTGTTTAGACCTAAAGAAAAAAATAGATTCACTTGACTTCTGATGGACTCCTCCATGCATTTATAATAGAACCCACCCCCCAAAAAAAAAAAAAAAAAAAAACAAAAACCAAAAAAACAAAACAAACAACCTTTTAGATGGATGGGAAAGGAAAAAGGGAAATCCAGTTAAAAACCTCTGTTCTTTTTTTGCATTGTACTTATGTAAACTCTAGGCAGGTTCAGTATCACTGCTGCGCCCAGAGGTGCTGTTTGTCTACAGCACAGCACTGAGGAACTGTTCCTCCATTCATCATCATCATCCATGTCACATGGTTGGAACAAGAAACAACTGCCACGTGTGCTCCTGCAGCAAACTGATCTGCCACAGGGATCCACGTGCCTTTGCTCCCCCTCGCAGGAACGCTTGAGAGCTCAGCCCAGTTCCCATGGGATAATATCCCTTTTCACACAACTGGAATATGAGAAAAGGTTCAGAGCTTTTGAAAGTTTTCTTCCCATCTTCCTTCTTAAAAATGGAGGGGGCAAAGGCATCACAGAAGTTTGAAGTTGTGCCTCCTGCTCGCAGGGACCCGGGTCGTCCTGCTTTTTGCATCCTGGCTTTCAGCTTGGCTTCACAAGCAGGAGACATCTGTGCCTGCCCCGTGCCCTTTCCAGCTGCCCCCTGCCTTCCAGTAAAGCCCTGGGGGAGGATGCCTCCATGAAAGGCTGGCAGCAGCAAAACCCTGCCAGTAACTGTGGTCTCTTAACCACTTCTCTGTCACACACAGCCTCCTTCTCAGGAACATGGGCTTAGATAAGGGTTGGGTTTTGGTTTTAAATCCAGTAACAGAGGAAAATGATGCTGGAGTTATAAATGCTGAAGTTACATTAATCTGAACCATTATTGCTGAAATGCATCAGACATGTTATCAGAGATTCAGTGCAATAATGGATAGTTCTAAGATTAGGTTTTTCATTTCAATTTCATACCCGCCTAAACTAAAAAATTTGTTTTCAATTAGCAACAGAAATCAGACTGAGAGGGGACACCTGTGAGTCAGACATAGCAGCTCTCATCATCAAAGCATCTCATCATCATCAAAGGAAACTAATTTGCTTTCAGAAAAGAGGAGTATTTCAGAAGAGCTTATTCTTCATACAGACATTACTAACATCAGTTACACAATATTGTAATAAGACCTATCCCACCATTCCATGTTAACACGTACTAAGAATGCTTCCTAAAGAGCACATCTAGCCTTCATCTACTCCCTCTATAATACACTCATCAAGCAAATTATTTTTCAGTCCAAGAGCTCTCATCTCTGTCAGCTACTCTAATTAAAAGACCCCCTCTTCAACTTATTTCATCCAAAACTACACAATCAAGTAGGTAGCAAACTGCGTTGATTCTTCCTAAATTCAACAGACTGAAGAAACACTGAAAAGCTAAGAGGAATCATTCACCATTTCACTATTACTGGAGTAAATTTGAGTCATATGTAGTTTAGAAGTTAATGCATGAACACCAACCTCACCATCAGGCAGGAGATTATATCAATCTAAAATGCAGATTACAATAAATTAATATCAGGTTCACTGAAGCACATACTATTCACCTGAGTAATCTGTCTATCCTGCTTCAATTCTAAAAAAGACTGTAAAGTTCAGTGAAACAGGACTGGCCTCATACCTATGTACTCTTTTCATATTACTTTTTTTGCCTTTTGTTCTAAGTGCTGGCAGTCATGACCTAAAAAACTTTGAAATCAATGTTAGTGTTATGATTGAATTCAGGGGCACTAACCTATTTTCTCTGCTATCGTCTGACAAAATGAACCTGTATGCATACATATATAGACCACAGGCCAAGATACTTTTGGAACAGTTTTTTCAAATGGCGTTTAACTCCACAAAAGAATTTATATCAAATTTTTTAAAAAATGATATATGGAAATACAAAAGATTTGTGAAAGTAATAGAAATGGAAATGAGCTCACAATTCTTCTCAGAATAAGCCTGTAACACATTTATCAGTCTGCAAAAGAACAGTCTTACCTACTTCATTTTAGTAATATTCACTGTTCTCCAAAAAAAAACCTCCCTCAGAGTCAACACACTGGTAGATACTTCAGTAACATAGAATAGACAGGTCATCCAAGGATCCTTCAGTAAACAATCCCAAAGGAGGCTACAGTGCTTGGAAAGAAACTGTGTGAACGTCAGTTTGTAAACAAAACTTGATGTCATTTTTGTATGACACAGAAATCCAACTGACTGAAAGAGTATGAAAAATGGAACCATCTCAGGATTTAGCCAAAAATACCAGACCCAAGAATACATGAAATCACAGCAAGCTTCACTGTCCCAAAGCATGCCAACAGCAATCCCTTGCAACAGGGCATTCTGCAAGTGGCGAGCGACACCTGAAACTGCCACTGTCACTTGCCTGTCCTTGGGATAGCTCTGGCCTGTGCCCCACCAGAGGTTCTTAAAGTAATGTCTAACCCTTGTGGTAGCATGAACAGGGACCCAATGAAGGGTGATTGAAGACAGTGAACTCTGGGTAACAAAAGTGCCCCAACATTCCGCAGCGAAGCTTGCTGCTGCCTTGGAAAGGAAAACTCCCCCTTTAAGAGATGTTTTGTGAAGAATGACTCTTTTGGACTTTTAGACCTTATCCTATAGAGATCAGGACAGAATAGCTTAGAAAATCCTAGAAGATTTTTTATTAGTTCGGTGAAGCACCAGATTTTAGGCAGAAACTTAGGGGAATACAACATCATTTCCACAAGCAGCAAGCATAAAAGATTCTCAGCGAGGAATGAACTTGAGCCTCAGAGGTCAGATAAGACCAAATTCATGAGTATGCCTTTTCATTCAGATAAAAACTTCCTCAGACTTCAGGTTTGCATCCTATAGCTCCTGTCTTTCCCTGCATTTTAGAAGAAATCCTGTATGAATATTTATTACAAGTAGCTACATGATGATTTGAAAATTCAGCACATATGATTCAGGCAGTTTGTAGGCACTTAAATACTGAAAGAAAACCACTGTTCTGATAGCTTCAGCCATCTCACACATCTTATTGATGTGCAATATTGTGTGCAATTTTTTAAAATGGATCAGTTGTCAGTATTGTATATACTTACAGGTAGTATATGTATAGGATAAACTCCAACAAATCCACACCTAGTTTGGAAATAAAGGCCAGTTATATGATAATATTTAGAATTAATGGTTACAGTGCCAAAGTAAGTACGCTTTTCAAAGATAACTTGCCCCCTCCCATGGCTGCTCAAAAACACTAGAAGAGCTGTCTCAGATATGGAATGTGGAGTACAGGTACTGACTCACCTATAATGCCATAATACTCCTGTGGAAAGGATACTGCACACTTATGAAATGGCTTAATATGTATAACTGTTTTCTGAGTCCCACCTAGTGTAAATCAAATTTACTCATCCCACCTGAAACCCTGGCCTTTTTTCATGCTTCCCTGAAAAGAGAATGACCAAGGCATGTTAAGAGCAGACTGTGGCAGCTTCATATAAGGACTGTACTGCGATCCTCTTTTAATCTCAAAGTCACTTTGAAACAGCTGTGCCACTGACACTTGCTTGTTTTCAATATTGTCCCAAAGGACTTGGTTTTCAGTGTTATGTGTCAAATATTCACATATCTTCATCAAAAAGAAAACTCATGAGTCTGCCATATGTCATGATAAATACTGTGGGCTTTTTTCTGAACTAAATAACATGCAACAGTCTGTTTGGCTTCCCAGTCACTTGGGAGCAATTTTTTGTTCTTCTGCATCTTGCAACAAAATCAGAGAGCCAAACAAAGGCCAGTTTGCAGGGGATCATATAGATTTGTTTTGCTTCTCAGCTCTACAAAAACCAGACAGAGCCTGTTTATCCAGACAATTTGATGCAGCCCTTTGTGTCCCTTAGATTTCATCCGGATAATGTTTCATCATTTAATTTATTAGTGTATCTCTCTGACATCTGATTCCTTCCAAATATCTTACATGAAAGAATGTAACAATACACTGGCAGCTGCTTATAAAAACATAGAACGGAAATGCAACATTTTTAGGACGTATGATCTGCCTCTGGGTGAAGGGAAGGCACAACAGTCTGGTCTGTTCACTCAGGCATTACACAGCTTAAGTGACATGCCACAGCTGAAAATGCCGCTCATGAGATGCCTCTGATTTTGCAGGGGGCATGCTGTAATGCCCAAAACATCACCCATACTAACCAGAAATACTTCAGTACATATTTTAAAAAGATATATGCCATTGATGCTACTCTATACTCAGTAGATGGCAACAGCATAAAAAAAAAGATATATGATCAATGATAAAAGAAGCTGTTGTTGTACAGTTAAACTGCTCTCCTAAATTAAGGATGCAAGGTTCTGGGGTAAATTGGAATAAATGCTTTCTATCCATTATGGCAAAGGATAGCTGCTCTCATGCAGATGGTACCTGCTGGTAAATCTCTGTAATATCATATATTCCAAATCCTAGTCGGTTTCTCTGTTCAAGAGCTACTGCATGATTCTGCGAATGGTGTCACAAGTGCAGGCACATTCTATTCATTACTTTAAAACTTTGTTTTGCAAAACATTATCAATTAGATATTTTTACGAAATATGAAAAATAGATTACCCCAATTTTAAAAACAATTATTCTTGTCTTTTTTTTTTCCCTTTAACAAGGCTTATCATGAATCCCCTTTGATTTTGCTTAATGTATCCTTAAGACCAGAGTCAGTGAAGCCCCTTACCACAGCTACAGAAGTAAAGTTCTCACCCCTCTGTTCATACAGGGAATGGAGATATTCCCTGGTGCCAGTGCTTGATACCAGTGATGGACTGCCTGAATATGAGTCACTGCATCTTTGCCCTTGGCACTGCTTCCACAATTTCAGCATCTGTTTTACTGAGAATTAGGTGCCAATAATAAGCAGGTTGGTTCAAAGGACATTTCACTCACCTTATTCCAATAGTAGTTTTCAGTAACTTTTTTAATACATTTGCACACCACTGATAAAATCTCAGGGCTGAAGGGAAGCAGTATGTAACACAGGTACTGAGCACCTCTGAAGCCAGAGAGATCAGATAGTAGCTGTATTCCCATGACACTTTAAACTGACCAAAAATGCTGAATCATGGGCTACATGATACTTCATATAAGTATAAAGAAAGTAAATAATCTTTTAATGACCAGCTCAGCAGTGAGCATATGTAAGTTCTTCAAACAAAATCAATTAACTACTGCCAGTCTTCTTTGTTCCTTGATATAATATCTATTGAAAAAGCAATAAATTCACTATCTTTCAAGACATTAAAACACTTGAGTTATTAAATATGAATGACTAGGATCCAATATAACCTCCTTGTCTTACAGTCACATTGACTGACTTTATCATTTGGCACAAGAAATAACTACACCTTAAAAGCAAAGAGTGGTAATGAGTCTCCTTGGAAGAAACAATTGTGAGAAGATACCTATTTATTACCAGTGACCATTCTCTGTGCCTTACCATAACTTATTTTCAGCAGAAATCAGTTATGGGAGTGACAACGCAAATGATATTATTCCTGGTAGTCCATTTTGGATAAAGGTTTGTGACAGGATTTCCCCCAGAAATAAATTGAAACCAGAGGTCAAACAGAAGTTCAAGCCACATACCAGCTAGAAAAGAACACTTATCTCCAATGAATATCATGCCCTAAGGTATATGATATTTAATACAAAAACTTGTGAGAATTAAAAGATTACAAAAGCCATTCCTCAGACTTTAAAAAAGAGACAGTCTTAATTCCATGTCATCATCATCCTTGGTCTACAATTAGATGGCAAAGCACATGAAGTTATAGCTTTTTATGGAGAAATACTCACAAAATCAGGATGACACAGAATGTGTGAATCTAAACTAAGAAGAGGACATTGGCAAGAAAAACATTTTGTTCATATAACATAAAGGATGCAAACATAACCAAATGTGTTTCTTTCACTTGAACACTTTCATATCTCATGCAAACATTAAGCTGCTGACAGACAGTTTGCTGATGTGTGATAGCTCTTCTTCACAACATACCAATCAGCTAAGCTTCCCTAAAGTCCTTTGAGCGTATATGGTTACCTACAACCCACAAGGAACCAGTAGCATACCATTAATTAGGGTTTATCTATGAATGAACACTGTTACAATTCAGGACATAATTTATGAGGACTTGCAAAGGAAAAATGAAGTGTTCTATATGACACTCTGCTCTGTTCTGGTCAGGCACAGTGACTCTGCTAATTTCCACTCACTCTAAGACCACTTTTAGGCTGCTCTACAAAGAACAGGCATGAGAATCAGAGACAGACAGACTTATATATAAGAATTCTATATAAGACAATGGAAAATAATATTCAGGCTTCTAATGTAAAATAGGTGTGGCCCTCTCTTGGCAAGTCATTGTGGCAAACCTAGCCAAAATGCACTTGTAGCTAAATAAATATTGGTGGCCTAAATCTCCTCTTGAGTACTCCTGCTTTCCCCCACCCCCAAAGGAATTTTGTTCATAAAAGGGATTAGTTACTCAATACAACACACAAAGTCCTCACAGTTTTCAGTCAGGCTTGGGATAATTATACCTTCTGTGATCCACAATCCATTAGTTAGCTGATAAACTAGTGTGCTTTTTACAAAGAAGTAATACTCATGTTATAGTTTGTAATACAAACCAAAAAATCCCAAAAAAAACCCTGAAAACTAACCTCAACAAAAACAGAAATCAACAAAATAAAATAAGGATAAATAAGCCATGCAGTGAAACAAACAGAATTAACAGAAACACTTTCAACCCATCAGGTTTCACTTTAAATAAAGCAAACACCATGGTGCAGAAACACAAAGGCCAATATTTTACCTTCTGTGTATGTACATCAACAGGGGTCATGCAAAAATTCAAGGACAGAATATGACTGACTAATAATTTTTAAAATTACTTGGTACTACCTTTTATACTTGATCAGTTAGTAGTCACACTGAGCTTTATGTAAATACCCATATGAGAAAAAATTACTTGCACAAGAAAGAACTGTAGAATCAGTCACAATCAATTACATTTCAGTTGTATTCAAAGGGACAACAGGGGATATAAAACACCAGTTGGAAAACATGAGTCGTATTTGTTGATAATGTTACTGTAAGGTAGTTAAAATACGATTGTAGATGAAATGTGATTGGGTCCCTATCAGATATCTTTAGGCAGGAAGAGAAATCTTTGTTATTCATAGATATTCCACTCATTTCATTCACTCTATATTTACAGTAAAACAACTTCACCAGAAGCAATCCATATTTATTTAGGATTTAGCCCAAATGAGTTTCATCAATATAAAAAAACTGAGAGAAAATAATCAGATTATTTGACTCAATAAACAAGAATGAAAGGAAGAGCTTGTGCATTGAAAAGTGCTCATGCTTTGCAAGAAATATTAAACGTATGGGTTCATTTGATTCACGCTCATTCCAAAGGAAGGCCCCTTTGATTTTGAGTGCACTGCACAGAACACCTCAAACATAGCTGACAAGGCATCAGCTCAGGTAGGTGTTATCTTAATATGACAGTTCAAAAAGGTGCTGAACCATAAACACCAATGTAATCCAGCTGCACAAAGTTCACATCTACTGAAGTCAATGCTCATCCTGGTATCTGTGGAGGATTTTTATACTACTGACAAGTTGGTCAGAGCTGCTGCTGCACTAAGGATGCTGTTATTGGTCCAGTAGCTACAAATAAAACACCAAATGATGGCTGATAGCATAAATTGAATATTTTTTTTTTAAAAAGAAGACGATTTTCACAAAATACTGGTTACATAATAAGTATAAATAAATGCCTGGTTTAAAAATTCAGATGTTACTCTGGACTGGAGAATTCCAGACTCATGCAAAACTCTGTGGTTTGGGGACAAGGCTTTGGGAATTTCTTGGGACGTAAAATATGCAAAATTCCTGTCCTTTGTAAATCCCAGCACTGCTTCTCTTTTCATAGCACTGTATATGTCTGAAATGGCTGGACTTCTGGACATCTTTATCTTAATCCTACTTAAAAAGCTTACGAATAAGAACACTGGAAAATGGAGGCAAATCCTGTTTTCCTCAACTGAAATGTCTACCGAATTCACAGAAATCTTTCCTGTGGTGAGGACTAAGTAAGAACTGCTGTGCCTCTAATATGTTAATTGATGACTGAGATAAGGTACACATCTGCATTTACTAAACTAAAATAATTCAAAAAGTAAAGTGTGCCTGTACTGTGCAACAGCACTTGACCTATAACATCCCTTTTTTTACTTTTTTTACCTTTTTTTAATTTCTTGCCACACATTCTTCTTGCTTTCTCCTATTTACTGTTGCATATCCTGTAAAATACATGCTGCTCATTCAGTCACCTCGTTCTGTCTCACCTTGCTGTAAGTGAAGTCAATGGCAAACCCTCACTGACCTCGAAAGGCGTAGGATTTGTCCTGAGATGCCTAATCCAAAGCAGGACTCCCTCTTAATTCAGTAAGCTTTGGATCAGACCTAGAAGGGTTCTTAGCAGAATCAAGAAGTGGCAAGACACAGTCACATATCAAAACCACATCCGAGTGTTTATCTCACATTTCTAATCTTTGATGTGAAAGAGATTAAAAAGCAAGCTGTTCTTGTCAACTCCTTGGATGCCACACAGGATCTAAATTACTGAAAAAGCACCTACAGGATATTTATGCACATTCACATGGCTTCATTTCTTCAAAAGGGAGCTAATACTTGAATTTGAATTTGAATTCCTCACTTGGTTCCCAACTTGCCACTGTCAAAATCCCACCATTCTTTCCGCTCCTACAGAGAAAAGAAGATGGTGTGCCTCTTGTCTCAGGACAAACTAGAAATTTATTTGACCAAACATGAAATGAAAAATCTAAAAAAGATGTTATCTAAACTTTTCAGATAAGATCTCGCCACAGATCCTAACACAGTCTATTTCAAAGTGCATCCAACTGATTCCACCATACCTTGTTTTATGTTCCCTAAGATAAATGTGTTGTGATGGTCTTTGCTCTCCTTTATGTCATTCAGCCAAGTTTCTATAGCTATCTGAGATATATAGATATAGATATAGATATAGATATAGATATAGATATAGATATAGATATAGATATAGATATAGATAGATATATAGAGATATATAGAGATATATATATATAGATATATCTCTCTATATATAGATATAGATATAGATATAGATATAGATATATAGATATAGATATAGATATAGATATAGATATAGATATAGATATAGATATAGATATAGATATAGATATAGATATAGATATAGATATAGATATAGATATAGATATAGATATAGATATAGATATATACGTCATGGGCATACCTGACTATAATTTTGGCCCATATATGAATTTATAGACTGAAGGTGACAAGATAGAGAAACTGAATGCATGTATGATGGTGACTTCTAGCTACCAGGACCACAGAAACCACATCAAAAGGCATTAACTTAGACAAAAGGCAATTGAAATAATGAAATTTATTACAACATGTATACAAGTGCAATATGAAATTCTATATAGCAAGAAAGATCTATAACATTGAATCAAATTAGGGATGAGAAGGAAAGGAAATAAAAATTTTAAAAATAATTATTTAAACATTTTGGGAAATTAAAAAAACAGCCGCATTCATGTGCAAAATCAGAGGAGAAGTCTGCTCGGAATGACCAAAGAGGGATTTTCTTAAAAGCTCAGGGTCAGCCTAACTTCTTTTAAGCAAATTCATGCTAATTCATAAGAACTGTTCAGTGAATGGCAAGCACACATGCAAGTTTAACCATCCTATATTTCTGCATTTATTCAACATGCAAATGAATATGAAAGCAAGCCACAGGCAAAGAATGTAAAAATCAGTATATTGCTTTTGTTTTATTCATCTGCTTCATCTTACTGTGTTGACTCCTACCTAGTCTTAGGAAAACACTAATTAATCATATGTCTCAAGCCTTAGAGGCAACTGCCTTCATTTCTGTATGTAGAAGAGAAAATATTTCACAAACAAATGTGCCTGCTGGCTGTCTCTGAGGCAGTGTCCATGGCCAGGTGATCCCCCAGGTCACGAGCAGCGTGTTTCAGCTGTATGGCTCAGACAGCAAATCCTCCTGCTAGTGTCCAGGGGGAGAGGTCTGCTATGGAACACATTGGTGACGTTTCAAGGCGTGCAGGACTGAGAAGCTGGTCCCTGAGTCCTGCAGGCAGTGCAGCAACTGTGATCACAGAAGTGTTGGTGAGGGCTGATGTGTGTGCCTAGCTTGCACCAGGGGATCGCTGTGTGTAACACAGCCTCCCTGAACCCTTTCTGGCAAAACTTATGCCCATCTGCTTCGCCTCTGCTCTTTCTCCTGGAGAGGAACATATGGCCCAGAATATGTATCTTGAAAGCAGAAAATTTATTCATGTAGTTTTCTAAAATATTCTGAATACTTTCATTTTAACCTATAAGATTTTATTCCAGTTACAAACCTTATATTCTGCCACAATGGTTTTTTTAAAATAAAGTAAGTACCTTGCTTAAAAAGTTAGGTAGCTCACAATGAAAAAAAAAATGAAAAAAAAAATGTATTGTACCTCAGTAGTAGGAGTTACTATTGCAAGAAAAATCTTTGCCAGAATTCTCATTTTTTCATCCATTGCACCATCATATTTTAATACTTACCTTGGTCCAAGAGCATTGCATCCAATAACAAACAACAAGAGAAGAAAATAAAGCCACAATAAAGCTTAACATGAACATCTAAACATGGTTTTGAGTCATTCAAATTGGAGATGAGCTTCCAAAATCAACCTCACGCTAATTAGTGCTTCACACCACAAACAGAACAACTAAGTTCATTAAGATGCAAGAAAATCTTTCGTTTATATACCAGTACCAACATCTGTGTGTGCAGTCCCATTTCCACAACCAGGGTAAAATTTTCCATTGTATCAGTGAGACTTCTGCCAACTTGCCTGTTTGAAGACAGCAGAACTGGAATCAGGAGTCATCTGACTTTTTTCTCACTTCTACTTTGCACATATGTATGAGCGTGTGTATAAATGTATAGAAGATATACTTGTTTATATACATAGGCAGGTATACACATAAATAGGCATACATATAAATATATACATGTGCATATATGCATAAATATTTTAGTATTTTCATACAAAGCACTCTAATTCTTGATTGCAAAAGTGTAGTATAAGAGAAGCGTGCCATAGTAAAACCATGCCAGACCAGCTGTTGACTCCTTGATAGCCTTTCCAGCACAACGTACCAAACTGACACACCACATATGCAGTGCCTGTAACAGGACAAACAATACTGGAAGGGATGTTTGTCATAACCAAATACTTTTCTAACAAACAAGTAGATAATGTACTCTGTCTGTATTTTCATTGAAGTGTTTCATTTGGAATCCATTAAGAATCACACAGATGTTTCTCATCACATACAGCAAAAGCAAAATACAGTAGTTGCCTAAAAACAACTGAACTCAACAGGATACCTTCTGTTGATTTCAGTGAGGTTTAGGACAAATTTGGGTGTTTTCACTTAATGATCTGTAGATTTTTAGACTCTTCTTTTCTTTAAATATTTTGGTGGATTTGGTTTTTGATTCCTGCAAGTCAGATGCATGGGTCATGAAACCATTTTCTACTATCTTTGTGTTAAGCCCACTGTTTATCCTACCTTTGCTGCAACAGATGAGTTGGGTTTCTCCAGCAAGTCCCAAAGCTTCTTCCTTTTCTCCGGGCAGCAGGTGTTATCAAACTCTTCCCCTTCTCTCTCTCGCAATGTCTCCGCTTCTCTTCTCAGTTCCTCATTCATTTGCTCTTTCTTTTGATGGTATCTTGCCTGGCAGCAAGATTCTAAATATATTTCATCAATCCCCCAGTAATCAAGCTCCTGGCCAAAAGAGAGAGCACACATTTCTTCCATCATATGTAGTTTCCCTGTCCTGTAGAAATTCAAAATGGAAGTGAAAGCCCCTGGGTGTCGATCAAAAAAATACTCATTTTCATTCAGATTATAGTCATCACATACTTCTAGCAGAGATTCATGGGTATTGCAGTCTCTGAGCTTTCCTAATCGTGTCCTTGGAAGTCTGTCCAAAGTCCTCCACAGCACTTCATGGTTGAGTCCACCGACATTTATTTTAACTCTCCGTGAGCAGGCTTTGCTCCTAATGATCTCTACTGGTTCTGGAGGGAGAGAAAGGGTGGACCTTGAAGACTTTTTGGTGATCCCTGGTGGAGCTTTCTCAGCCATTCTGAAAAAGATGAAGTTGTAACACCAGAGTCTGTAGGAAAACGAGCTCGGAGACTACGAATATTTGGGCACAATCCTCTTCAGAGAGACAGCTCCATTCCTGAAGCTAAAAAAGACAAAAGATGAGAATATTGCCACGCACAATGCATCCCCCAATCTCCCTCTCTCTCTTTCCATACTTTCATATGCAGATGAAAATTTAATGATTGCAACATGCTCTCTTTATGGTGGTACTCTTTGTGGCAATATCCAGATGTACCAAAACAACATGAACAGCTAAGAGCACTTATGTTTAAGCAAAGGAAAGACTCACTGGAATTTTTATATTTGTAAATATCCACTTTGACAATTTGTACGAAAGACTTAGTTGTTTTTTTTTCTTTTTTTCTTAAGAATTTTTCCTGATGCAGCTGTGTTAGCTTAATCAGATTACTTACCACGTAATGTGTGAAGTGTGCAAATGGAAAGATTGTAGGAATATTTACAAATAAAAACAGAGGCTAGTCCCCCTTTTATTGAAAAATTCGTATTTGGAGGTACTGAAACTGAATAAACCAATTGCAACATATCAAAATCTCCAAACCAAACTACTTCCCTTTTAGCCACAATTCAAATCTTAGTTTTCTGTATTATTTCATGGGTATTCACCAAACACGTCAATTTCCATCCCGAGAAGACGTATTTTTTAGCACCACACAGCACTTATTTACAAATGGGTCAAAAGAATCCTAACTCTTTCGTGGCCAGCTGACCAGTAACACATGTCATATAGGCAAGGACTGTGCATACTGTTCCCTGGATCCTCTGAAAGGCTCTTCTCTGCCCCACTGTTCTGTTATATTGCTGTAGATGTGACTGCATGACAGCAATCAGCGACCTCAGTTTCAATAATCCACAAGTGCATCCTCACTCACTGTGCCCAGTGCTTCAGTGAACTCTGAAGTGCAGCCACCAAATTTGGAACACCATTATCAATCAGGAAGGAAACCCACCCACCAGCGCTACTGCTGCCAGCTGTCAGACACCGTGCTTAAATATTAAACTAGCAATAGTATCGTAGCCCAAAGAATGCTTAGACAAGGCTTCTGTTCCAAACTTGAAAGTCCTCCTCAGTAATTTCCCAAAGTTGACATCTCCTCCTCCTGTTCTCAGCAAACTGACAATTCAACAATCTGGGTTTTTTTAATTGTTTGTTTTGTTTTGCTTGAAGTGAAATAAGTCCAGCAAATAAAAGAATTTGAAGTGTACAAGGATTCGATTCTCTTTGCAGAGTAAAGCATGAAAGTTGTTCTGGTAGGGATTGTTGCCTATAAATAAATCAGGAGTAAACACCTGGGGGGAGTTTGAACTATTTGTACTGAAGTTGGCACAAGAACAAATGGGTACAAACTCATCATGAGAAAAGGCAGAAACTTGAAATAGAATTAGAAGGTCACATAGACCAGATCCTCTCCAGACCAGTGAAGATATAGAATAATCCTTTATTAGAAGTATCAGGAAAAACAAAGAATAATTCCAGTGTGTCATCTGACATGCCCATGATAGTATTGACTATGTTGCTGGTACAAAATCAAAATGCTGAACTTCACTATATCTAAACTTTAAAAGTTCCTCTGCCAGTAGATAAAATAAGACTCAATCAACTACCATTCAGGTATAACAGACTATCATGTCCAGAAACAGAAAAGAGGCAAATTATTTACCAGAGTAATTGTTAAATCTAAATATTTTCTTTTTTTTTTTTTTCTTTGTTTTGCTTTGTGCATAAGCTAAATGATGGCAACAGCCCAGAACACCACCGTTTTAGTTACCAATTTCACTGTCAAGCTGAAATTACTTCAAAACTGTAAGGGTCAAAATACTCTGCATCTTCCCATCCTGACTCCAGAAGAGGCATTGTGAAGATCCTTCCTCATCTCCCAGTGCAACTCGAGCACTTCTGTGTCTAATTACATAAGGGTAAGCCTGTAACATTTACCTTCATTCATGAAAAGATAATTTTATAACTTCACTGGCAAAGATAAATGTCCTATCAAAATCAAAGCTCTGGAATCAGTAGGTTTACATAATATATATCCCTTTCTTCTGTGTTTTGTTTTTTTTCTCTTGACCTTAGGCTGATTTTTTTTTTTTTTCTCTGGTTTTACTCTCCTTCTCATTGCCTAATATGCAAGGATATGATGCTGGGACTTCTGAGAAGTGGGGGACTGCAGTCTTTGCAAGATCTCCTCACTTAAGCATTTCCTAGTGAACTGTGATACATTTATCAGTCTTCTGACATATGGACAACTACTCCTTTGAGTAAACAGTTATGAGAGGATATTTCTCAACAGAGGAAATATTTGTAAACTTTAGTTAAAAAAAACCAAAAAAACTTTTAGACTTTAAAGCACAATGATATTTCTCATTTAAAGATTGTCTTACATAAGAAAACACAAGAATTTAAGAAATTCATAAACAGGTTCTGTCATCCTTCATGAAATCAGACAAGTCTTCAGGCATTTTCTAGAGATGTTCACTAGTTTATTCACTGTTGTATCTCAGGGACTTATTTTTTTGTTTTTAAAATGAAAACGTGTACCCTAATATTATCAATATTGAGTAAAACACAATAGAAATCAAGCATCTCATCTGATTCATTTTAAGTTAACCATATCCTTATTTTTTTTCTGATAGCAGAAACAAAAGATACACAAGACTACACATTGTTTTAACTTTTCTGCAGTATAGTTGCCACATCGTTTTTAAAAAATGCAAAAACTCTGCTGTCGCCATGACTGGTAAAGCTAATAAAACATTTTCTAATTTTCCAGTATAATTATTGACTGCATCTTCCTACTTGAGGAAATGTGGCTTTTCGAAAAAAACTTTAAAAATCCTGGTGGCCACACTGAATTCAGCAGTGAAACACTTAACTTAATATAGTTTAGTGTTGAGAACGTGCTAAGTATATATTGTGTACAAAAGATGAAACACCATTTACAACATGCAACATTCTGAAAAGATAAAAAAAGCGTATTTTTCCAAGTGAAGAATCCTGAACCATGAGGGTGATTTTTTGCCTTTTTTACAGAGCTCTTGTCATTAAAATATACTATGAGGAAGGAGAATGTATAATTTAAAAACAAATAAATAAATTATTTTAGTTTCCTTCTTTAAGTGCTCTTCCTCCCACCTTCTTTAGTTCTCTGATGATAATCTTAAAAAAATTTCTTCCTGTGCAGCTTTTCCCCAAAACTTGGCTAAAAAAGCCTGGTTTTAACTGTGTCTTTAACAAAAACATATTCAATAGCCTCTACTTTCAGAATCATAGGGTCCCTTTACCATCTTCATAGTCCTCCTTTGGGCACTCTCCAATAGCTCTATATTATTATATTGTGGCACTCAAAACTGCCCCAGCACTCGAGGTGAGGCCGCCCCAGTGCAGAGCAGAGCAGGACAATGCCCTCCTTTGCCCAGCTGTGATGCTGTGCCTGATGCACCCCAGGCCAGGCTTGTCCCTCCTGGCTGCCACAGCTTTCTGCTGATCAGGACCCTCAGGTGCCTTTCTGTGGCACTGCTTTCCAGCCTCTCATTCAGGGTTGCCCCACCCAGATGGAGAATCTGGGCACTTGTCCTTGATGTACTCCGTATGGTTGGGGACTGCTCATCTCTCTAATTTATCAAGGTGTCTCTGCAGGGCCTCTCTGCCTTTGAGGGAGTCAAAAGCTCCTCCCAGTTTCATATCATCTGCCAAATTGCTCAGCATCCCTTCCAGTCCTGCATCCCAGTATTTTATGAAGATGTTGAAGAGCACAGGGCTGAGGATGGAGCCCTGCAGAACTCCATTAGTGGCAGGTCAGTCTGGTGTAATTCCATTCGCTATAACCCTTTGTGCCTGACCCATGAGCCAGCTGCTCACCCATCCCACAATGTGTTTATCCAGCTGTGAGCTCGCCATCATGTCCAGAAGGATCCTATAAAAGACAGTACCAAAAGCCTTACTGAAATCCAAAAAGGTTACATCCACTACTTTCACCTGGTCAACTAGGTGGGTTACCTTGTCAAAATAGGAAATAGCCTTTATGTTACTATATAACATTTCTAACTTGAAAATACACATTATCAACTTAATTAAACATCACCAGATCTTTCATTATAACAAAATTACAAGTGACATTACCTTTACAATTCATTAAATTACTTTTCTGTATTTTAGCTACTGTAACTAACTCAGAAGATTGTTTTTTTTCCTAAAAAGGCTTAAAATACTTTTCAGTTTGGCTTATTGCCTTAACCTTTAGGCTGTGTACAACTCCACCATGCACCTTGTCCACCACGGGCTAGTAATAAATGTAACTATCCCTTGGGAGGCAGGCAAAGCCAGCCTGATGCTTACCAGCACTCTTAGAAATCTGTAGATAAAACCACAAATTCTACCCCCATATATAAGAGCAAATCTAGATAAACCCTACATTCTTCCTGTGCAATAAGAAAACTACTTTGTAGCAAAATGCCTGTAATATTACATAAAACTTTTCAAATCAAAGCCAATTCTTTGCATTAAATAAATTGAAAACTTCAAAGACTACAACTCAAAAAGCATGGGAAAGCCAGAAGGAAGGTTAAGTGCCCTCCCCCGCACCACAGACAGGCAGCTTTTAATGGTGTAATTCTCCCATCAATCCCTTCTTCTTGACGTGAACGGGTAATTATTTACCATTTCCTTTCATCTTTCTCATTCAGCATTTGGCCTCTGACATTATTCAGCATTTCCTGCTGCAAGGCCTACATTACACGCAAAGTGCTGAATTTCCCTCAGGGAGCTCTCCCTGTCCTACCCAAGTGCTTCCAGGGTATCCCCTTCAGTAGGAGACCATTATTACCGCTGCTGTATAATGTGGAAAATGAAGGCCAGAGATGCCTGAGGTATCCAACAATTTTGGCTGCTCAGATTGAGATAGCCGCTTTTTACGGAGTCCTTAGCATTTTCAGCACTTTTGATGGGCAAGTCTATGTGCTCAGATCAAACCCTCAGGCTGAGAAACCCAGTTGTCTGCGCTGTCACGTTGCTGGAGCATCGCCTGCCACGGCTCAGTTAAGATTCTCCCAAATCATTTGCAAGAAGGCTGGAGAGTCCACATGCTTCAAGGTCTGCTCCTAATAAGTGGTTTGTTTGCAGCCATCTCCTTTGGAGTCCAGGTGAGTGCATCTGAACACAGGAAGTCTGCCGTGCCAGCTGGCCCGAGCAGTGCCAGCCCCTGCCATGGACTCCACACACAAGGATGCAAAAAACTCTCTTCCCAAAGGATTCGCATCCAAGCCACTCTTGTGTGCCTTAGGCATAAACACCTCTCCCAATATTTGCCATACAAATTTTGCCAAAGAAGACGGAGAAACTACAGTACATAAGCACGCTTCACTGTTGGAGCATGTCCTGCATTTTAAGAAGTATGGAAAAAAAGTATGTTATACCTAAGAAGAGGTTGTATCATAAGGATTCCAGGAAAAGAGAACAATTTTGCTTTCTTCTGACTTTTAAGAGACAAACTTCTACTATTTTTGTCAGAAGATGTCTATTTGTCAAAATTTGTCAATTTTTTTTCAATAAAAGATTCTATTAATTAATTTCCTTGCTTTGAAAACAAATGGATGGGGTTTTCACAATTTGCTGGAAATATCTTCAACATTTTTAAACAAAATCTGGCTCTAAGTGTACTGATATTTAATTACTTTTTAAAAAGTTCAAGGAAGCTCTGGATTAAAAAGGAGACATTGCGAAATTATTAAACATTAAACAAATTATCAAATGGATGATCCCATTGAAAGTATTTATTTTCAGGTCTGGAGAGTCTAAGATCAATGTGCTGGTTTGCTTCACATGCAAAAATGCTCACCAAAATTGAGAAAAATCTGGGGCGACAACTGTTGCATTTACTAGCTTAGCTGTTAAAACTGACTTAAGGCTTAAGCACTTCAGACTGTATATAATGCAGATATGAACACTTTTTGGAAAAGCTAGTTTTAGATTTTGTAGGTGTAATGTCAAGGGAAATTCAGAGTGGACATTAGGAAACAAGTTCTTCACCCAGAGGATAGCTGGGCACTGGAACAGACTATGTAGGGAAGGGGTCATGACACCAAGCCTTTCAGAGATCAAGGAGCATCTAGTCAATATTTTTAGTCCTATGTTTTAGTTTTTAGTTTTAGGTAATCCTGTGAGGGGCAGGGAGTTGAACTCAAAGATCCTTATGAAGTTTCTAGCTGGAGAATTTGAGATACTCTGTGATTTAAAAAAAACTTTAGAAAGCCTGTGCCCACCTCAACATCTGACTCCTAAAGCCTACAACCTGGGATCCAGCAAGTTAGCCAAGAAAAGATGAAGCAAGTTGGTTGTGACAAACCAATACATTTTTATGAACAAACACATTTTTGCTAACTAATTTGGTTGAACGATTCTTCTTTTCTTTCAGTGCCTGCTTTGCTGTAATCTCTCTGCTGCCACATCTTAGTTCTCAAATGTCTGTTCTTTGTTTCAAAATATGAAGACCTGCAATTTCTTAATGGTGTGTTGTCGGATCTTTGACTAGAATTTTCCCTTAATTTCGGTTTTTAAAAAGATGGCTGAGGTGATAGCTAAAACTGCATAAAAGCATCCTGCTCAGATGAGTTCGTTATTTCCATTTCCCACCTTTAGAGAAGTCACATCTCATATAGTTAAGGATTGGCAAGCTGAATGCAGGAAGTGTCAGGAAACACGTCAAAGTATTCCTGAGCATCCTTTGTATGTCTCAGATTCATATCTAAATGCAGGAACACATGCATATATGCACAGATGAGAAGTATCTGAGCTTTGATTACCCAAACTGCTGGGGACAGCTCTTGGCACAAGGATTTCAGTGGGTGAAACTGCTTGAAGCAACATAGTCTGAGGGGGCAAAGATGGAGCCTTAGCCTGTCTCCCCTGTGACACAGCTTCTCTGGGAGCAATGGCTGGCTCTTGCCAGACTACAGTCATGGGCAGAGCCATTACTGGAGAGCTGATTCTTTCCATGAACTAAGACCAAATCCCACTTGTTGCCCTGACTGCTCTGTTAACAGCTAGGGATGAGTTGGTCTGTGAAAAGAAAGATCTTGCTTTGAGAGTAAATCCTGCAAAATCAGCTCTTGGGTCTATGGCTAACTGGTCTGGAATGATGATTATTTCTATTTCACCTCACAGGTTATTTATTTCTGGTATGTGAAAATCTAATCTTTGGCTGCACAGAGTCTTGGAGATCTGCAGGAAACACTCAAAAAAAGATGAGGCCTTTTATAGACGAGCTTTTCAAATTGACTAAATCAGTCTGTCTGCTAACTCGCTGTTCTCACCATCTTGAGCACAGAAGTGTCTTTTAGATGGATGAGCTGAACTTCACCAAGGAGCAGCAGACTCTGAGACTCTATAGGAGTCTTGGATAAGAAAACCCAGACAGAAATAGGTGAGATGACAGAAGACAGAAAAAGAGGAAACTATAAATGATAAAATGTTTTTAAAGTCTTGCAGTCACACAAGCTTGGCAGTTTTGGCTTATCTGAGTTTTCTAACTACCCCAATAGCACTTGTAATCACTTACTAAAGCTTTTATGCAAGGTAAAGCCATTTGGGTGGGCTCTAGACACGCTACAGGTATTGCAGACTGCTTTACAAAAAGCTGAATGCTTTTGAGAGCATTCAGAGTAATTTTACCTCAAGTCTCATAGAATTTAGGACTCAAGTGATCCTTTTGAGTAGGACCTCTTCACAAGTCTGGATCTGAGCACGGGATTGTAGCACCCCATCAGCCTGCATTGGGATCTCAAGAGAGCATTGAACATGGCTTTGTAGCCCATCCAGTGCTGAATTAAGATCCTCACCAAACTTTATTTCAGATCAGCTCTGATTCTCGTTTTCCTTACTAGCAGCTCTGCTGCTGGTACTTGTGACAAGCGTGGCTACGTGATCCTTACAAACAATCCTGATGAATTCCTACTCAGTTTACAAAAACCTTTCCATTTCCATTGCAGATTGAAACATCTCTCTTTTAGGATGTAGTTGTTGGTCATGTCTGCACTTTACTGTTCATGTTTACAATTGGTTGCTAAGGGCTCTTACTGCTTTTGCCAAAGATACTGTCTTTCATTGCTTATTTAGCCTTCCCTGGAAACTTCTGAGGAGATGAGCTGTCACAGAGAAGCCGAATGGCAGATCATTTTCTTTAATGTCAAACAGCCAGATATTACAGAAATGTGATTATGTAAGGTCCTCATGTCAGGTCTAAATCAGACTACATATTTATATCCCAACTAGCACTCTGGATCCACAGGTCTGATTGGTGCTTCCATACAATTCTTTGAGAGTCTACAGATGTTACATATACAGGATACACTAATAATAGCAAATACATTAATATTAATAAATTAGAGCTTAGAATTACAATTTATTCATCCACTATTTGATTTTCTCTTCTAATTGCATTGCAGTGCATTAAGATGATGGAAGAGATTGTGAACATATCATTGTTCTTTGAGGAGGCACTAATGTAGCCAGTTGTCCTAAAGCAATTTGTTTTAGGGTTATTCTAAATACATTAGCTTCTCTAACCCTCCAATCTCCCACTGCTCCCTACCAATAACAGTGCTGCCAAGTAGCTGAAAGCAGTGAAGAACTTCACAGATGTCTTTTTGTTCTCCTGAAGAAAAGCTTTCACAGTGTAGTACTGAATGATGATTCTAGGCTTCTAGGCAGGGAAATATTACACAACATATAATATTATCTTATATACATAGAGAATGATGCCTGAAGCAATGAGGCACATCTTACAAAAGAGTCAGATTTTATCCCTCTATGAATGAAATTTCACCCAAAATTTTGTATCTTACATTTTGTCAGAATCCTGGTTTAATGTTGAGTTTACTAATAAAGAAAAATCATGCAATGCCACCATCCCAAATCCACAATTTAGGAAAGCACATTTGTTTCCCTAAGTGACTTTTTTGGAAATGGAAACATTTATGTTCAATTGCTGCTTCTGTCAAAATTTTCATTTCAGACATTTCTAACTGGACTGTTCCTTGATTCAATCAAGGTAAATGGTAGGCCTAGACCTACCTGGACCACGGATAAGAAGAGACTTGGACAAAGAATACAGTTTGAAAGGGGCAGGTTTACTCAAGAGACTTTTGTCTCAATCCATTAGGAGCCTATCTCAAACTCCTGTTGCTGGTGCTTTACAAAAGCTACAAAGGTGGAACAAAGGAATGAATCAAGGCCTCGGTTTTTGGGTGACTCAGTTTTTGACAAGTGTCTTTCTACATAGCTGGAAATGTCCCCAGGATCACAGCATCAGCAAGTCTTTACAGAAGGCTTTTATCATTAAAAATTAAGACAAATTTCCATCTAATCTTGATCTGAAGAATCCAACCCTTCAACATTTTGATGTCTTCAACTATAGGATGCCTTGGAAAAACATCCCAAACTGCTGTGCAGGGCCTAGGAAAACCCAGCATCTTGTTTTGGCTATCTGAGAAAAGCAATCACCCAGTACACAGAAAATTTTGCTTCCTGAACTTATCTAAAACCTTATCAGTTTTGGTTCCACATACTGTACAAAGATACAGTTGGTCTGGGAGTCAGTAAAAGGAAGGTGTTCTTAGGAACTCCAGTTTAACACTGTAAAGAAAAAGCTACATTGACTTTTGGCCCTACCTGATACCAAGAGTATTGATATTTTTGACCCTCAAATTGACCTCACAATAGAAAAAAGTGAGGACTCACTATCATGCACAACCCTATGCTACTGTTACCATAATTCTGAAATCAAGACAGGCTAAAAGGGACACTTTTATAAAACTGCCACTACGAATTAATTTATTTACTTCTTTCAAGCCAAAATGTATTTTTAAAAGCCACAGCATCCTCTTAAAAATGTGCTTCATCAGAGCCATTAGTTCAGCATTTCTAATATTAAACACACAAGTCCCAAGTTCAAAGAAGGGTGTGGGAACCTCTAAGGCAGGATCAACACGGTACTTCACAGTCAGGAAGAAGACGCTCTTAACTCCCATCCAGGCCCAATGCGTAAGCAGGATCAAAAGGGACACAACCTGCCCATATGATATTCAAAGCCTGGAAACCTACTCTTACAAGAGGTATGTAAAACAGTCCTTCAAAAAAATTGAACAAGGTCTACTCTTTTTAAGTACACCTTGAGGTGGTGGCCTTGGTTCCACCTTGGTGTCATTGCTTGGTCATTAAACATTCACTGAAGGACCACATTCATCCCTGGTGATTCAAACCTGTGGTTTGTGTCTTCCAGGCTCCTGCTGCTATCAATAATCGCCAGTGATGGAGACCATTCTCCTTCCTACTGAGCAAGAATGAAGCAGCCTGTACTAGAAAGACAACAGACACAAATGAGTCTACAACTGAAGGGTGTGGCCAATCCTTTGGTGGTAATCTTGGATTACAAGAAGTGAAATGTTCATTTGCATCATGTTAATCTATGAAAGGCCTAAAAGCTCAATTTTTCTCCATCAGTACCCTAACCACAAGGTTACTGGGAAAAAGCAAGATATTTTTGCTTCTACCTATGTTATCTATAAACATGGTGAAGCAGCTAAGCATTCTTACCCCTTCTTCAGTTCAAAAGGAACAGAAGATATGCAGGACTCCTAATGCTACTTTAGTGACACGTCTAAAAAGGGGACTAAAATGACTATCAGTAGCCAGGCTAGTCCTGAGAATAAATTCAAGTATAAAGCTTACCCAGTTAAAAGGTTTGCTCTATGTCAGCAACAATAAGAATGAAGAAAGCATGAGACAGAAATATTCCAGAAGGCGAGACCTTCTAGATGGCACTCCTGTCAAGGAGAGCAACTCTGTGCTGTTAATCTCAGCAACCACAGGAAAAGCACGTACAATACTGTCATTCATAGTTGTGTGATTTCAAGGCTAATTAAGCCTATTCACTGTTTTGAGTCTGCTTAAATACATTAGTGGGTTTCTTCCAGCTTCTGCAGCTTGCCAGCAGCACTTTCTGCTCAAACTGTCTCAGAATGTCTCTGGTATATGCAAATTTACACTGAATGAATGGCTATAAATTATAGCAGGATTATTCTGCCATTTGAGAGTACATCCATCTGAGATGAGGTCAACAACTTCGTAGGTAAACCAAATTCTCATAACTTAACAGGACAAATGACACAATTGAAAACTCTGTAAAAAGAAGGATTATGGCTTCATTTTGAATTCTTGCATTTGATTGCAATTTTTATCTCTATAAATATATTGAGAATACAGCTAATTTTATAAAAGTTAACTATTGATGAGGTACTGTGAAATATTATTTTATGAACTGCCTTATTAATGCTCTGAGGCAAATTTATTCTGTATTTGGACTGTACTGCCAAAACTGATTTCTATTTCTTAACTTGTTAGGCAATCAGGGGGAGAAGCTCATCTCCAGTGTCATCAAAGAAGATTACGTTCGAGAGCTTTGTTCAGTTAATTATCAGCACAGCTTTGCATTCATTTCCTCGTAACGTGATTTTACCTAAAGGGCTGACATTTATTTCCTAACAAGCTAGTACCTGAATATAATGGCTGCATGAAGAACACCCTGCAATAGCAAGTCTGATTTCCTAGTAAGAAGCACTCACCTAGGGGTAACAAAAACCTAGGAGCTTATGCATCACGTGCCAGTGCTGTGGTAAGAGAGCTGTTCAGCCCCTCTGCCTTGGCTCGGCCTGTAAATGCCCTTAAAAATTTTACAGTGCACCATACTCCCATCATGGTACTGTGAGGATTCAATTGGTCAATTGCCATTGTTCCTTGTAAGTTCAACTGCTGTTTATCATAGCCTACTCCTAAATGCTCAGAGCTGCATTATGTCCTCATTACATATATTATTCGTTAGCTAATAGGTTGGTGTTCTGACTCTTGCTGGTGCCAGCAGCGATGCTACTGACTACTCTTTATAGTTATCTAGAGAAGGAATAGGAATGTACAGAAGCCAGACACCTAAGTCACAACTGATCTATCATTAAGGCTAAATATAGATTTTCTGCATCAGAAACAAATAAATTAAAACCATGATTTTAGCATCCTGAGACTTTTATTGTTTTCTTATTGTTCATACCATAATCCATGAAGAAGTGTGTTCAAAATATATTCTTTGTTTTCTGATTATGCAGTTAACATCATCATACTTTCATGCTGGTGAAGAAAAGTAGTTTAAGACACTCATCCTTTAAGAAATTCATCCATTAAAAAAAACATCCCTTCAGACTTGGAAGAAGGAATGCATTGCACAGCAAACAAGTTAAAACTCGGGAAGATGCCAATGTGTAACTTGGACTGAAATTTCTGCACGGGCTGTAGCAAGCACTGGGATGGACAAAATGCAAAATAACCTTTGCTGTCTATCCAGATTTTATGAAGAATACAGGCAGGTTTAAGCTTAACAAGTTATATCTATATCAGTCAAATATCTTGACTGATTTGTACTCTCTCTAAGGGTTTTATGGTATTTAGTGGTCTGGGACTATCCTGGGACTGACTTGGTATGATAACCATGATAAGAAACCTCCAGGTTCTGTTCAATAAACACTTGAGTTGTTAAGCTCCTCTGTTCAATTTTTTATTTAGTCATATATATACATTTTACTTAGATTTAATTTGTGTGTAACTGAGCAATGTATCTACTATAGTATGCAATATGATACCTCTAATTGCATAATAGTCAAGGAAAAATTCAAAATTAATGTTTTTCCATATCTTTCCATATTGCCAGAGAATTATAGATTAAAAAAACATAGGAAGCTATGGGATTGCACAAGAATATACATATACTATAGGACTAAATCTACTCTGTAATGTTCTAAGCAATTTCTTTTCACATTATCCCATAGAACATCTTAAAAAATCTCTGCAATTTAATATTGGAAAATTTATTTTGTTTTGAAGTTAATGTTCTTATTACAAAGTAAACACGCATTTCTCCCTACTAAAATGTGAGTTAAAACAACATGTTCCAAGTATTTATTACAAAATCCAAGAAATCAAATGCCCAGTTCCACTACTCCAGCAATTACCACAAGTAAAAGATGCCCACTACAGATGGGAAATCAAAGATATTTTCTCTTAGGGTGCTCATACACTGATAAGACTAGAAACAGCAAAACACAACAAAGTAAACTTAAGTCTGTTTTTTATTATACATTCCTGTTTATAATGTTCAGACACCTCTTAACATTCAGACAATCTTATTCCTAAAACTGATAAAACTTACTATAGTGGTACTAGATAAACATGTATAGTCCTTTCAGGGGCAATCATGGCTTAATTCCAAGAGCTGTGAGCACTGCCGGGTTGGAAGACATTATGCAGTAACATGAGGAATTAATAGAATTGACCTCCAAAAATATTCAAAAATTCATTTTTAGACTGCATGTATGTCTACTCTGATGAAGCTGAAGTGGTGTACAACTTTAAGCACTTCACTTTCTATCTCCCCTCTCTTCCTGTGGGGAGCAGCAGGTCTGTGCTCTGGTAGAGCAGACACCTTCAGGGGGGTCTGCAGTGGAATCCCACTGCACTGACATACTTCCAGTCACTGCCCCCTTCACCAGACATCTCAGCTTGCACTCCTCCTCTGAGCTGAGACCAGACAGACCCTCTCCAACATGCTGCTTATATCACAACAGACGGAGTAAAACACTGACTGAAATATCCTTCAGCAGGTAGCTTTAAATACAGTGGCATCATGGAATAGATTTCACCTGTGCATAGCTACATAAGCTCAAGGAAGTCACATATGATCAAGATTTTTTTCTAAAAGTAACAGTAGCAAACGGTTTGGCAAAACCCCAACTGTTGGCAAGAAAGCTATTGCAAATCTTGACCTCTCACCTTTCTTTGAATGGCAAGCCAGAATTTGCCAATTAACTTTCACTTAGGGGAAAAAAAAAAAAAAAAAAAAAAAAAAGCAAAAAAAAAAGCTGAGTATTAATAAATATATGTGATATGGCATCGTTAAGGCAATGGGACAGGCTAAAGTATGCTGCTCCAAACAAACAGCATCTCTCCCTTGTTTCAAGCTGAAGATGTTTTACTGTCTGCATACATCTGAATGAGGGCAGCCTGCTGAGCTCCAGCGACAGCATCCAACTGAGAAAGGAGGCAACAGAAATTTGAATGCTGTGGTGAGAGCTGCCTGGAGAAGTACTCTTTGGAAAAAAAAATTATGATAAACCAGCTGCAAGTTCCACTAATGCTGAACAAAGTGAGAGTTTATCAGTTGTATCAGATTTATCAGTTGTTTGAACAGAAGAGGCAGAGGTGCTAAGAACCAGAAACAAACTACTTTTTCTGTACTGCATCTTATCTCTCTGGGAAAGGCTTCCAGAGTTTTGCTAGCTCATCTTGGTGATCAGAGAACAAACAAACCCCGTAAGTGGCATGTACTCACTGACCCTGCTCCCCTGAAAGTTTCTACTAAAACTCCCTGGAGGATCGTGTCCCAGGCTTGGTAGAATGTTTTGCAGACTTTGCCCAGACTCTAAGGCTTGGTGCTAGCTCTGCTCTAAGTTCGACAGACTCACCAGCTGAGCAAACTTGAACTCTAGGTGTTTTTAATGCAAAATGTTACTGTTCAGGCTCTTCCCCCTCTCAAGCCTGCCCAGTCTCACTGCTATTCTTCCTCTTCCAAACCAATCCCAGCACCTCCTTAGAGCTACAGGACAGGGTCACTGAAATCCTTTGCTTAGGTGTCCCTTTAATAAGAAGGTCTTGATGACTATGTATTTCCTAAGGAACATTGTCTCCACCTGATGCTATGGACACTTCCTTTCTTACACAAACATTGAAAAAGTGACAATTTTGGCAATGTTGCTAGAATCAGTCTTATCTGCAATGAATTAAAATGTCCAAGACACTGCATATATACTGCCTATTGTATCTTAATCATTATGTAACTTGAATTGAATGAAGTCCAAACCCTACTATAAATATGGACAGTACATACATAGGGTATAAACAAAGGGCTGCCTTCACCCAGGCAGTGAAATTCTGATAGAAGAAACACACTGTATGGCTTGTAGAAACCATGTAGCCAATGAACATGCCTATTCAAAAAAGACATTTAGGTTTTTAAAGCCAAGGGCCAGCATCCTACCTACCTACAGAAAGCATATATGACAGTATATTTTAGACTACCACAATGCTACATGTATTTTCTTCTATAAGAGGGGATTTTTCAGTCCCCGGGTAGATGGGGTAATTCCAGCGACAGCTACCGAGAAGGCTGAGGTTTTGTATCATCAGGTTTCCACAAGCACTGTTAAAGCATCGGGAACAAATGACGAGCCTTTATCGGTAGAGCTCACCCACGGCAGGAGGCAGAATACTACGAAATGTCATTCCCTCCCTCCCTTTAACAGCTTTGAAGGCACAAAAATACAATCCACGGTTTCCAAAGCGCTCCACGGTGAAGGTTCTATTATCCGGTCTCGGACCGACCCAGGCAGCCGGGGAGGACACCCCGCGTCCGTCCCGCCCCGCCGATCGTGCCCCCTCCCCAGGGGCGCTCCCCGCGCCCGGGGTGCCCCGGGGCTCCCCGCGGGAGCGCCGCTCTCCGCCCGGCCCGGACGCCCCGCGGCCAGCGGGCAGCTCTCGCCTCCCTTGGCAGTCCCATCAGGGCGGGAGCTGGACATGACACGGGCTCTCAAATAAATACAAATAAAAGCAAAAGGCAGCCCTCGGCGGAAGAGGGATGCCCTCCCGCTTACCTTGCTCCTCGGGCGCCCGGGGCGCCGCCGGGGCTGCAGGAGGGATTCCCCAGCGCTGGCAGGGGCTGCTCGGGCTTCCCCGGGCACTGCGCGGCCGCCAAAGCCACGGCGAGGGATTTGTTTTGGTCGCTCCTTCCCGGGGAGGGTTTTCCTCTACATTCCCGGCTCCACATCACCGCCCCCCCCGGCACGGAGAGGGCTGGGGGTGGAAAAACCACCGTAAAGGCATCTCCCTCCTACCCCCGGAGATGAAAAGCCGCCGGAGCAGCCGCGCGGCGAGCGGCTGGGGTGTCGGGAGGAGCGGGGGGGGGGGGCCGAGGGGGGATAAGAGTCGAGCCCTCGCTGCCCTCGCCCCGCTGTAATCCCCGGCTGCATGCGAGCCGCCGGCTGCCGGCGCGGCCGCCCGTGTCTGCGGCTGTGCGCGGCGGCGGCGGCGGCAGCGGCGGGGCGGGGGGGCACGGCCGCTCCCGGCCGGGGCACGCGGGGCGCCCCCCGCCCCCGCCCGGCCGCGCTCCGAGCGCCGAGCCCGGCCGCGCACCCGCACGCACCGGCACCGGGCCGGGGGCAGCCCCCTCCCGGCGCTGCCCCCGCACGGAGGGAGCGCGCAACCCCCGCGCCTGCCCGGGCAGGGGACCCGCGCTGACACCCGGAGACATCAGCCACGCACGGACACCGTGCCACTGCCGCTGGTGGGGCATGCACACACACACACACACACACACACACACACAACACACACACACACACACACACACACACACACACACACACACACACACCCACACACGACACACCCACACACGCACACGCACACACACAAAAACTCGTGCACATACACCGTGCCAATGTCACAGGCGGGGTACACACACACGCGCGCGCACACACACACATACACACACATACACACACACCAACCCACGCTAAGGGCACCCTCTAGGCAGGGGATTCTCCTCTCACAGACGAGTGAATCCACATTAATATTCCTAGGTATGGGATGCACGCACATCTCAAATGTCCCCACACACCGTCCTCCAAGACAGAGAAGGTGCAGGCAAGCACACAAACACACCACTCATACACACCCACTTCCATGTACTGTCTCCTCCCGTACACATAGACACACACTATATTCTCCTGGTCAGTAGTGCATCTACAGCATCCCTTCGCAGTTTTCCATTCCCAGCCCAGGCATGACACGGGCACAGAGCACAGAGCACAGCACTGTACCAGTCCGATACCCTGGCCGGCCCAGCCTTGCTATGGACATGCTGAGGGCCTGCCGAGGGCTGAATCCCACGGCAGAAATGCAGTGCCTGTGGAGTCAGGACCCTTCATGGGGCAGGGAACTATTGAATTATTGTCATCAATTCTTAGCAAGGTAGCAGGCTGCAATCAAGACTTCATCTACTCCTGCTGCATCTTGCTGCCTCCCCTAGTATTTTATAGCTCTTTATTGTTTTTCCTTGATCATTCCTGATAATGGGAGGAAGTCTCTTTCCCTCATTCACTAATGCCCCACTATATTTCAGGCATCAGATTAGAAAGCTATTTTCCTTTTCAAGCTCTTCTCTGTTTCTCAGGTTTCATAACAGTTCATCTGTAGCTTTACCCTCTGCATTGTGTTGCTCAGGCTTCATCTCATCCTTTATCTCTGTGATTCAGCCTTAAAACTGTTGCACATTTTGCTGCTGGGATGAAGGCTTTCCAACAAAACCTTTATCAGCATCCTTTAATATTTTTTTTTTTTGTTTTTTCTTTCAATGACCTCCTAATTGGTTTGAAAGCTATCCAAGAAAGAGATTGGGCAGTATTTACCACCATGATTTTAATTACAATCCACTAAAAAATAGATTAAACTTTGAATGCTCCCTTACTGTACTAGTTTTCACCCTTTTTATGTACTTCCTTGCCCACTGTTCTGGGAACGTGTAAATGTATAACTTTTTTAAAAAGTTTGCCCACCTACCTGCAGAAGTTTTCTGAATGGCAACCACAGCAGTAGTCATAGTCAGTGCTGAGTTCAAGGCTAGTTTTCTATGAAAAGCTCCAGCAGAATATACTTTGTCTGAAACCTGAACATCCATGCCTATGCTGCTTATCCTGTTCTTACCCTTATGGTCAATCAGGGAAATTCTCTTCCCTATCTTACATGTGATAAACAAAGCTCCATAGCAACCCATTCCTCTCCTCAGCTACTCCCCAACTGAAATGTCTGCATCTATGTATTTTATATGTTCCACCCCTGTGTGTATATGTGTTTACATGTGTAATTACAAATTTTTGAATGTACCAATCAGTTTCAGCTGAGCAAAACTCTCAAAGACAATTAAATTACAAGTTTAAGAAGAAGAAGGCAAGTGCATGAAGAAGCTAACTACGTATCTCTGTGCTCAGAGCATGGCAAAGGTGACATTAAGAGTTCATGGGTTGCGACTTACCTCAAAATCTGCATGTACATGTGACATCAGTGAGAAAAGTTAACTGGAGTGTCTGTCTTAGCCACTGTAGTTCAGCACAACCCATGAGACAGAGCTGTAGGAAACAAGTTCATTCCTTCAGATTCCTAATAAGTAATAGGTCCCGAGGAGCTCCAGTTCTCCTTTACTGCTTTTCATGATGCAGTGAGTGGTTTTGAAACAGACTGTGTTTTCTTGAGATTTTATTACTTGATTTTTCATTTTCGATAAAGGAAGGCTGTCCGATCTCCTTCTCATACACTCACCCCCAGACACTAATAAGTCTTGCTTATTGGGAAAACTGACAAGAAAGTGCAGTTCATAGGTGAGTTCCTGAACTTCTCTGGCTGCACTGGTGTGCATGCTGTGTAGACACTGCTCCAGAATAAGCAATTGATGCTTTCAAGAAAGAGAAGTTATTCTGGAATTAAAAAGCTTCTTATTTTGCTACTATGTCAACAGTAAAATTAACTTTATTCTGGGAAACTATTTTTGCCCACAGAGGTACATTATCCTGCCTAGACAAATGTTTAAATCACTGCATCTTTGTTATTCAATTTTCCTTTATAAAAAAGTGCTAGCAGTTCTTGGGTCACTCCTTTTCTAGGCTTCGAGCTTTTATGTATATGAACACTTATCTTCTGCTCTTACACCAGCATGCTTGGATGTTGAAGGAAAGTCATTGTTGGTTCTCTAGTTACCAGAAACAAAATGCAAAATGTATGGCCATGCTGATGAACAGTGTCTTTCAGATCATGTGGGAAAGATTTCCTTTACAGAAGTTTAGTCACAGTTGGTCCCCAGATAAGGGGAAGAAAGAAACAGCTTGAGCAAAAGAGAATTCTCTTTTCTACCAAGATTTCCACTGCAAGATTTTACCCCCTCATTACAGCAATGTTCTTCAGAATACCTTTCATCCACCAAGACCATCCTTGTAAACATCTCGGTCCTCTTCCTTCTCACTTAACACCTGATTTGCATAATGAGCCCACTAGGTCTTTGTGAGGCAGTGCTTCCAAACACCTCACTTCAGTGAGAGGAGAAGCTGTTTAGAGGAAGACATGGATGGAGAAAGATGGGCAAACATTTGGAAAAGCACAGTTAAATCTTGATATGACCAGGAAGATCATTCATAATCACAGTCTAACTGTTGCAAGAAATAATTGTCTTCTCCACTGCTGACCATCTTGACCATGCCAGTGAACCCATGTGACTCATTTGCTTCTTTTTGAAGGAAGAAGAGTGAATTTATATTTGTCAGGGCCTTGAAGGCACAGCCAAGACTGCTGACCCTGACCCACTTTCCCTGAAGACTTCCAAATCCCTGTCTATAGTCCAGGACCCCATTTCAGCTCAACACAGGACTTTCAGTCCCTGCCTCACAGATAATTCCCTGTGCAGAAGGGAATAATCTATTTATAGACTAATTTAATGGTTATTCCTTACTTGTAGGAGCAGATACTACATTAAGAACCAACAACAGGAGGACTGCTGTAATCAGCATCAAAGTTGGCCTGTCTAATAAATGGTTGATCATTTGCCTGAGTGTAGTCATCTCAGTTATTGCAATGCTGAAATATAATGTCTGATGATTTTGAAATGTATCATAATTTCCCAGCAAAGTATCTAACAAACGGCAAAAAAAAAAATAAAATACTAGGGGAAGAGTGAACCCCATCCCAGTGCCCAAGACTTGCAGAAAAACAAGTCAAACAAAGGCAGCTTCTTGGCCAAGTCTAATATTTTCTTGAAATAAATCTCATTGGGAATAGCATCTGGCAGTAGCGTAGCCCACCACAGTTCAGACCAAGTCTCCTCTGGATTAGGGACTTCCTGATTATTGGAATAGCTTTTCATGCTTCCTATGGAGTGGTTGGGGTTTGTTTTGCTTTTTCCCCCCTCTTTTTCTCAAGTTTTGGTTTCCTTTATCATATTTCTCTAAGTCAGAATAATATGTTTTCAATTCTTGTTAACACAGATCAGGCTCTGACACATTTTTTTTCCAAGTCTTGGCTTCTAGAGGGGCTCCTGGAAGTTTTTACAGTCCTTTAGCAGGATGCAAAGGGACAGCAGTTTCACTAGTGTTTAACGGCTGTCTTGTGGACATCCAGGATTGATATGCTCCTGCAGACAGGGACAATAGTAGCAGCTTTTCACTCTCTAGTGCATTAAATGGAAACTTACAGAGCTGGTTGTCACAAAACCAGCAATGGAGCTGAGCAAGAGCATAGCTGGGAAGGACAGATCATGGGAAATATACCATTGTCAAAAAACCATAACTTGGATGGGTTTGAGGGTAGTGTTTTGTCTGTTTATAAAAATGGATTCATTGTTCCTTTCTTCTCTAGGTGGATTTTTTGGGGGGTTGGTTTGGTTTTTTGAATTTTTTGTTTGTTTGTTTGTTTTGGTTTGTTTTGGTTTTGGTTTGGGGGGATGGGTTTCTTTTTTCTTTGTTGTTTTGGTTGTTCTTTTTTTAATTCTGGACAAATCTGTACTAGAAAATAATAATTGGTGCCAAGGCTACAATCAGTTGTAGACATGGCAAAACACAAAGAGAAAACAAACTTGGACTAAAGAAAAGCATATCAATATGACAGAAGTTGAATTATTAGAGTTACCTTTAGAGCTTTACAAACTGACATTTCAAATTTAAGGATCTTCTCATATGCAGAAGTCAAATAGATAAGATTTACTGGTTTGGTTTTATGGCAAGCATACAGGGTGCCTGCTGAGTGGCTCCTGGAGCTCCACACTGCAACATTTAGATTCTAGGATGTAGGGCTCTCTTTTGTGTAACATAAGGTGGTGATGACTTCCACAAAGTCAAGAGTCTTTTTTCAACCTCCTATAGTAAGCTATTGCAGATTGCATTTTTATTTTTCAAAAAATCCCTATTTGGTAATATAATTTTATATTTTTTTTAATTAGCAAGAGCTGAATGCTAATCCTCTCTGACAACTAAAATGTTATCCGGTGTTATTCACAGACCTTTAAATTAAGATCCCTTGTTTTGGCCCTATGCCAGACCACAACCTGAGAAATAACTAAGCTTTTTCCATGAATCTCAGGGACAGGTGCATCCCAGGTATAAACTTGATCTGCTATTGCTTTCTAGAAGTAGCAGTAGTTTGGTCCAAGTTGATGATAACTGAGCAGTCTAATAAAACCCAATCCTGCCACTACAAAAAGCTGGCACTTGCTGCTTATGTCATATAGAGGATGCTTATAGCCAAAGCTGTATTTAGCATGAGGCTTGTTTAGGTGATCCAATATTGCCTGCTAACTTTGAACTCTGCAATGAAAATACATTTCCTTAAATACCATCTCCGAAAAGATGTCTTTCATGCCTTCCTCTGCCACTGTCTCTTCCACAGCTCCTCATGGCTATGGTGCACACCTTCTGCCCCATCCCTGTCAAGACAGAGCCCCACAAATGGGGCTCTCCTATCCCAGAAGGGCTGTTATGGAAGACATCCTTTTCAAGCTCCTTGGAAGGTTTGCAGTACCTGCCTTGGGTTTATGTAACAGGCAGAAATTTTTCTGCCTTTCCCCAGTCTGGTGAAATGGCAGTTAGAATTTTCAGGCTTCATGTTTTGAGTTATTTCTGCTCTATGTCAAAAATGATTTAATGATGGATTAATTAAAAATCATCTGTCACAATAGTTTAGGCATAAGCAGAAGTTTTTTTTTTTTTTGGCACAGGTCAAAGCTGAAGGAAAACAGCAAGGACTGGAAGAAGAGATGTTCAACTGCTACTCAGAATAGCCAGCTTACTTTATTAGTAAGGAAGAATGTAACACGTAGTAGCATAGGATTTTGCAATGGGAAGATGCCAATTGCAGAGAGAGGATGAGATTGTGATAAGCTGTGAGAGGTATGAAGCTTCTAGTTATAAGGGCACTCCCCTGCAGCTGAGTAGAAGAGGATAGAGATTCTGAGCAGAGAGATAGTGCTAGACATGTGGGAAGAGGGCTTCCTCCATATCTTGATCTCTAACAAGGTCTTGGGGGAGCTACAGGAGATGAATACTCCTGAAAGGCAGTTTGGGGCTTTCTCTGAGAAGGCAGTACTGCAGGTACCAGGCTCTAAGCTGTGCTCAGGCAGCCTAGTGCTGCCATTGGGATGGGAAATGGGAATGAAGCTTCCCAGAGATTGGACTGAAACTGTTGTCAACACATCTGATAAACTTGTACTGCAGTTAAATATGATAAATTACATAATTTGTTTAAAACTTACTGTATTTATAAGTGAAGTGTAAGGCCTTGGAGCTCTCATTCACGTCATTATTTTTCATTTTCAACATTTTCCCCAGGGATTAAATCTCAGGACTGGAATGCGGAAAACCTGTGGACATTTCCTCTTTTAATGAAATATCTTGATATCACCAGAAAACCCTGAGCAAATAATAAGCTCATATTTCTCCAGCTGTGAATAACACATGGCATAGAACTGTGCTCTGCTCCCGACTTGCGGCTCAAAACAACCAGCAAGCTAAAAAAACCCTCAAATTGTTTTCAACTATTTTTCAGGCATTAGATTAGCTTGGGGATTTTTTTGTTTGTTTGTTTTAGTTTGGTTCGGTTTGGTTTGGTTTTCTTCATAAGGGATTGTAGACAAATCTGATAGAGCAATAAGTTAACCTAATTGCTTTTTCTCTTTTTTTTCTTTAGCATTCACCCCAAGAGTTCCCTCCAGCCTTTTTATCTTTTGTAATGTCTGGAAGAGAGTACTGCTATGATGTGTAAATCGAAGACTGAGCCCAAGTGGAACCTCCTTGAAGACAAACAATAATGATGTTGTTGCCAGATAATGGTTTCAATTTGTAAACACTTTTTGGGAAAGAACTGTAGTCTTTCTTAAAGCCATCTGAAAAACAGAGTTTTCTGCTCATGTGGACTCCTGCTTTTTCTAACCATGAATGACAGCATCTCAGCTAAAAACTTGCCAGCTTCCTGAACAAGCTGCACATTAATTTGCTCGTGGAAGGTGAGCCCTGCCTGGGACACACTTGCATATAAGTCTGAGGCCATATAAGTTTTTTAAGGCTTCAGACCTAAGATGTATGAGCTCGAAAACCTGGCGAGTGGGTGCTTTCACTGGCTTCCATTTCACTGCTGAAAAACTGGAGGAAAGCCCTGCCTAGGTGGATGGTTCCCAGGTTCCTCAGGAAATCTGAACATAGACCAGTATGTGGGGATCAACACTAGCGCAGGGAACTCCAGAGATATACAAAGCAGATTGCTTGTGACATGGCAAGCCAGGCTCCTGAGCAGCTTTGGTGATCTTTGATGAAGTGGTCCTTGGGGAAAAACAAGGCTCCTGGTTCCAAGGCATCTGCCAGGGAATGGAGTTGGTTTGAAGCTCACCACAAAAAATGATAGAAATTCACCAAACCAAAGGAAATTTAAATAAGCATCTTGATACTAACACACTGGCTTTGCTAGAACATTTCAAGAGCTCTATGTTCATAACTAGCTTCAGAAATATCAACCAGTAAGTGACCAACTTTTTGAAGTAATTTCTTAGATCATGCACAGTTCCTTATTACACAGGAATGCTCTGCTTCTGATTCTGCATACTGGCTCTGTGGAGTTTGATTAATACCATGGGGTGTTATTTAAGTCAAGGAAATATGACTTGTATAAAATTACATGTTGAGTCCTTAGGTTCTCCTTAAGTATATCAAATCTCATTTGGCAGGTTACACACCTGTCAAAGGTTTGACGTTGGCACAAGGCCAGTGCCCCTATAACGATATACTGTCCTTGGTATCTTTTGTGAGATGTGACTAAAAACAGAGTAAAACAGTGTCTAATTTAGAAAGCAAAAGGAAAAAAACTTTATTACTTATAATAGGTAAAGAAGACACATACAGAAGAATATGGAAACTTTAAAAAAACACTCTTCCTCCCCCCCCCCCACCAGTTCTCAACTTAACAAAACAAACTGAAAATTCTTCATCACGTTACCACCTTTTAGATAATTAATCTTCAGTCTATTATTACTCTTCCGATAATCAGTACTCAGCTCGTTGAGGAGAGATAGGAGTTTTTCTTGTACTACATCGTGGCCTCTTCTTCCATGTCTAGTGTTCTCACTACTGTGCATGGACTAGAGCTGTTTCTAGGGTTTCTCTTTTTAAAGATGTTTTGGTTAGTTCCAAGAAATGACAGCCTCTCAAATTTTGGGGACACTTTTCATCTCTGTTCACACTACTGTCTACTCTTGGCTCTAAGCCAATGCCTCTCCCCAGATACAGTTTCTATGTTATAGGAAAAAAATGAGTCCGTCTATGGTTATACAAAAGAGTCCAGTCAAAGCCACTCTATCATCTCCTCCCACCTAGGATTCTTTTCAGCGTTCTCTGACAATCTTCTACTTACACAAACTTTCATCATCTTTGTTCAGTTCTTTCTATCTGTCTTCTTCAAATTCAGGAGGATTAGTATTTATAAAGTTTCCATCATTTACAAAAAGGGTTAAAATCTTGGGCTTTGTTTTCCCAGAACTCTCACGGTATTTTTGCTGTTGGGCACTCTTCTCGCGCTATTTCTCCATACTCTTTCGGTCGTGCTGTCTAGTTGTTGATATCAAATTTCAAGGTGACGAAGATCACACACACGGTTTTTCAGTTTCCCTCCGGGGGGGGGGAAGGGGGGGAGGGAAAGGGAAAAGAAGGCTGTCTGCCACCCTTCCATCCTGCAGGATTTTCCTCTCTCCCTCTGTGCCCGAGGTTCCGGCCCTACCTCACCCAGGCCGCATGGCTTCTCCTCCCCCGCCCAGCCAGCCGCTGGGCAGGGGAGATCCCTCTGTCCTCAGGGACTGGAACCAAGAGAGAGCTTTCCGGGGAGCCCTCTGCTTTTAACCCCTTGTGTTCTCAGAGGCGGATCCTTGTTCTCAGTGGCTACACCAGGTGCCAGTTTTTAAACCTGAGCACTCATTGGTTTGACTACTGAAGTTCAGAAAAAACTCATTTTTTCTAAACTACGACAACACCATAACCTCTTCTGAGATTATGAAATATTTCATTTGACATTTTTATACCTATTGTAGCCATTTTTAAAAATCTCCTGTAGTGTAGGATGAATACAATGAAATTATGTTTAAAAACCCATCTTGGAGGTGTAAAATTTACATGTTCACATTTCCCTAACTTGTCTAGAACACATTTCTCATTGGTTCCATTAAAAATTTAAAACCCAAAAAACCAAAAAAACAAGAACCAAACACAAATCTAAAAATCTTATTCTTAATTTGCATATTATTTCCTTTGCAAATCAATGGAAGAATGCAATAGATACTGTATAGAAACAAAAATAAAGCATACTGTTTTTGAGGAATATAAACTAACATGATGATTCAAATTGGTGATTCCAGCCAATTAAGACTGGAAGTAGAGTCATGAAACTTCATATCCTCACTGTAGATTAAACAGATTAGTTTTGAAATGACTCTTGTTTAATATTTTAGTGACCTTTATTTCTGGCTACCTTTAATTGTACTTGAAATTTATTCCCACAATCTCAGTTATTTCACACTCCTGAAATACTCCTTATCTTGCACAGATACACTCCATCCACTGCGTCCCACCCCATAGATGATAGTGACATATGCTGTGGGTGATTCTGAATTCTACGCACTTAAAGGTCAGTGTTTCTACTAAATTAATCTGCTAATTAAAAGGTGTGTTGCAGCCTCAGCAGAGAGACTAATATGGGTTCCTTTCCTCTCCTGTCACTATTTTTCATGACAAGTTGATAAAATGTTTTGAAAGGGACTAATGGATTTAGAAGTAATGTGAAAGTGACCGTGGGGAATAAAATGGACCTGAAAGACCAAGACATAGATTTTTCCCCAGGAAGCCAGGATGAGCTGTCATATGCCAAGATGAGCAGGCAGAAGTGTTCAGTGGACCCTGTTTCCTGGTGTATCTGAATACTTGGTTGTACTGCTGCAGTGACTTGGAAGCAGGTGAGAAATTCTGCTAAATCTGATTTGAAAAACATTAAATTCATTTTGCATGGATGGAGATACTGCCTAATGGATGAAGATGCAAGTAACAAGAAATTGTGCCCCATGTTTTGCACAAACTTGTGTTATTACTATTAATTTATTTATTAACTAAATTTACTTGCAAATGACATAGAAAAATATCCTGGGTTATGAAACATTTACATGGCTCATAGTTCCTGCTTTAAATGTACATTATTCATATTTGCTATTTGCATGGTGTTCTGGAATCATGGCAAGGCACTGTGGATCCCATGATGTAATTTCACTCTCCCACTAGGTCATTCTCAAACCCACCAGAGAGTCAGGGTGGCAACATGACCTCTGCACCGTAACACCTTCTCTGTCTGGTTATGAGAGTGGGGATCAGGTTCACTAGAGTACTAAACATGCCACATGTTTGCTGCCAAAGCTAATTATGAAGCAGAGAAGCACTGTGATAAAGTTAATTTTATATCTGCATTTGGCCTGGGCTGAAGACCTGAAAAAGAAAACTGTTCTAGTAATTCAGTCCTTCACAGCAAAAGAGGCTAGGAGCCTGTGTGTTTGAGGCAAAAGGTGACCACAGCTGTGGAGAAGGGCAATGGCTTTATCCACCCAGAGAATGTGATGTGGAGGGACAGAAGCAAGCCATGTGGAGGATATAACTCTCTTTCTATGATTTCCCAACACCTTTCTTTCTTGGCTGTTGCCACTCTCTTTTTCTCCTTAAAGTCAGATGTCAACATCAGCTGTGTTACACAAAGCATGCCTGATGTAATAGAGCAAACCCTTGGACTTTTAACTTTAGTTCTGTGGGCAAGCATGAGATTCTTACAATAAATGGGGTTTTCTGTGTGTACTGCCAAGTGGATATACATGATCTTCAAACTGATGGATGCCTGTGAGACTCCAAGCAAGAAATGGTTAGGTCATGAACTTGTACAAGTAACTTAAGGAGTTCAGAGTGAGTCCCAGTGTAAATTTTCCATGAGACATTTCTATCACCTGATGAAGCTCTTAGAGAACTGGACCACTATACAAACTACCGTCATATAAGACATAAACATCTATTCTATAAACTGAAGATGAACTGAATATTTTTGACAGTTTCGAGATAGGAAAATACTTTCATGTCTTTCTTCTTTCATGTGAGAGATTGAATTTCTGTGAAACAAAGAATAAGCCCAAGAAGACTGACAGGCAGAGCAATAAGATCTGTTTCTAATTCTTTAAGCCAAAGGTAATTTTAAAATACACACTTGTTGAAAATGAGTGAATTAGAAAAAGTCGAAATCTACAATTCCGGACTTCTGGTTGTATGCCTCAATAAATGCACAGTCCTTTTCTCCTCTAATTTCCTGGTCATTGAATATGACTAGGAGCAACATTTGAACCTCTTTATAAGGGGAATGCTTCCCAGAAATTACTTTATCTTTTTCATTTATTACTATTGAAAATGTCTAATGGTTTTCACCACCTGAATATTTTAAGCAGGTTCACTCTGAGTACTGCAGGTCTGCATTATTCTATTTAGCTCCTTTTAGCAGAATGATCCTTTAGTGAGTGAAAGGCCCTAAGGCAGAAGCTGGTTCCAATTTTAAAAGAAAATCTTGTGGTTCTCATCAGGTGGTGAAAAAAATATCTGCAACTATGGACTATGTAACTATGGAAAAACTGCGGAGTGAGCTATTAGGTACCAGAGAACTCACCCTAGAGAAGCACTTATAAATATCCAGAAGAGACTTCTCATAGATATTGAAATTCAGTTTTCATACTAACACACAGATAGAGATCTTTAGGAAATTAGGTTCAAAGAATTGCTGTTTGCTATGTAATCTCTAAGAAAAAATGTGCTGAATGCCATTTGTGCTTTTCTTTCAGAAATGCCTCCAGTTGTCTCTAGTAGAGCAGCTACATATCCAGTTTTTCTGATGTTCAGGGATTTGGCATGGAGAGCTACAAGACATCTGGGACTTGGATGTTGCAAAGACAGTGTCCAAGATAAGAAAAGAAAGGCGCCTGCAAGTGAGAACTGTATGAGCAGGACAAAGGACACATAAATGGAGAAAAAATGAATACCTTAGTAAATGAACTTAAAGTTTATCATCATGATTAATGTTTCTTTAAGCTTTTGAGAGTGCCCAAATGATGATGCTTTAAATCAAGAAGATTTTTTGAATATGCTATATTGGCAGATGTTCATTAGAAGCATCCAATTATTAACGATGCATATGTTTTCTCAAGAATTTTAAAGATTAATGGTTGCACATATATGTCTCTCTCCCTACAGAAAAAACCCATCATCTTTACACTGCAGTAGTAAATATTGGTTTAGTGTGCTCAAGTTTTTAGTTTTCTTGAGTTAGCCTAGACTCCTTACTGGACTTCAACGTACTGAAGAGATTTATGCTTTTCTATAATTAGATAAGCAATTCTGCACGAACTGCAGATTACAGATTGCAGATTGCTCCTAGATTACATGTATTATGACTCTTTTGAGCTTCCTTGTTATGTTTTCAGTCTAATTACCTGTACATTAGTTTAATGTGACATTAAATCGATGCAAAAATTTCTTAGTTGGGGCCCGAGCCATTGTCTGTGCTCTGTTTGCAATTCATCATGCTGTGCTACCGTCTGTGGACAGCTGCCAAGAGAGAAGGGTGTCATACTGGCTCTCAGGGCTCCATGACATGCATTAGACACACCGTGAAGGGCAGAGAACATGCGTGTACCATGAGGAGTCACAGCTGTCTGGAAGCTTTTGATAAACCACAGAAGTGTTCCTATGCTTCAGCAACTCTAACTTAGTAGAATATGGAAGTGTGGAAGTTTCAGCTCCGAAAATTCACATTGGCAGTCTCAAATATGGTTTTGCTAGAGCTGGGCACTGCCTCACGCCTTGGGCATGACTGGGAAATGAGCTCAATGTATTTCACGGGGTGTTTACACAAACAAACAGTAAATTTTTGTGAATATCAGACTAGAAGAAACTACCCACTTGAAACACATTTTCCGGAATGTTTTTATGATATAGGAAGCAGTTGAGATATATTAGTATAAATTTATGACATATGATATAGTTTACAATACCTAAAATATTTGAGTATTGCAGGAAGGAACTGCATCAGACCTTTAATTCTTCTAAGTGTTCAGTGAATGCACCCTAAGTAGCTACAGACAGTCTAACATTCCTTTTGTGTTCAGGAAAGGGGTATTTTAACACCATTTAGGATGGTGGGACTTCTTTTAAAACATAAACCTTGGTCCCTACTATTGGATTCAGATGAAGAATTGATAGACAGTTTTAGAAAAAAAGGCTCGGTTAGAGTTTAGTTTGCAGAATGAATCTTTCTGGTCTGAAAGCAGAATAATTTGATTAATTCCACTATTAATACTGTGCTCTTACATGTACAATTTACATGCAAATATAGGTGCATTCTGTGAAATGGCAGGTACTGATAAAGGTGTCAACTTCATTAGTCAAACAATCTGAGAGTTCAGGGTTGGTAATGAATCATTCCCACCATCATACTTCATACCCACTTGAAAATTACGAGGAAATTAGCCGCTCTTTGAATAAAAAAAAAAAAAATAAAAATAAAAAAAAAAAAAATAATCCTCCAAGAGGAGCACAAAAATTCAACTTTTCCCCACTGATTCTCAGCAAGAAGCATCTCCTCCCCCATTCACACATATTAACAGGGGTTAGACATTAATGTATTGATGAGGAGCAACTTCCTTTTTTGATTGATTTGGCATGGGAGAATTAATTGTTGCTTTACCTGCACATGTGCCTTTCTTGGTGGTGTTCATGTTACATTAAACTCGTCTTAATGCCTTGGCCATTGTTGCAGTCTGAAAGCTTAGACTGAGCTGAGGTGTTAACCATTTTATTGCAGTTTCATGGGAACAGTTATACCCATTATCTCTTTCTCTCATTTTGAAGTCCTGAAATCAGACTGAAGGCAGTCAGATGAATTTACAGAGGCTGATGTGGTGTACATCTATGCTCGTGGCTCATTTTCTCCTAATTGTGGGAGAAAACCCTTTTGAGTTCACTTTATAGGATTCACAATTCTGTCTCAATCTAAGACATAATTAGATCAAAATGCAAATGTGCTTGTTGTGTAACTCTTGTCACATCCTGACTTGGTTGGAAATTGCTGATACACCAAATCAACTTCTGTGGGTCAAAAAGCCAAAATCAACAAGAAGAGAACCCAAAAACTAACAAAACAAAAAAAACTCCAACCAACCAAAAGAAAAAACCCCAAGACACAAACCCCACACCATAAACGAAAGAAAGAACTGCAGCATGGTATTTTGTGTAATTCCTAGGAAGACAACAAAAAAAAGAGATATGTACATTTTCCCTTTTTCCTTTTGAAAGCAAGACGAGCTTGAAATATTTCAAAGGTTGTATGTTTTCCTAGTTGGTGTGAATATTTGTTCCTTTCCAAAGGAAAGGGGTGATGCCCAGACAAGGTGTGTTTTCAGATTGTAAGAGGTTATTGGACAGTTATCCCTGTAATAAAATTCAGTACATCAAGTGAATGACTTGTTTAGTGAAACATGGCACAACATCGATTGAAGCTACCCATTAAGTCAAGACATCAAATATACCCTTGTGACACTGTACTAGGGATCACTGTTGAAATTGCAGAACTTGCTGGTAACAGCACCTGAGCTCAAGATAAACATCGTCTTTAACTCACGCCACAGTGACATTAATGGTTCATGGTATCATGCTGTGATCAAAGCCTTCTGGGAAGACACAGATGCAAAATGACAATTTTCTTGGTGATCCAGATCCACTTCTTTATTGAAGAAAGCACAGCAGATTTGAAATTGAATAGATATTTGCTTTAAAATACCCAGAGAAATTCTGTTCTGCAAGCTTTTATTTTCTTTCCAAGCTTTGCATAAACCGACCTACTGATGTCCCAATATGTGAGAGCCATCAGTGTTTTGTCAATTAAATATTTCAAGAGAAGCAAGTAATTGCATTACTATTCATTGTCTCTCAAACTGCAATAGTTTTTCTGAACCTACGTTTATAAAAATACACTCATAAATTCAGATTGTGATCATGGTCTTCATCTTAAAAACTTCATTTGAAACCTTTTCACAAAGTTTCTTCTTATACTAAGTATTCTTGACAATAAGATCAACATAAAAGCAAAAAATCCAGGGTCCAATTCCTTTCATATGGGTGCCACCAAAGTGCCAACTGCCCTGTTACTTCTTTGAGATATTTATCAGTTTGCTGATGGTCTATACTATAACCACCTTTCCTTCTCTGTAGTTTTTTCTTGTCAAGAAAATTCAGATTTGAATACAGCTTGGGACTTGAGAGCTTTGCACAGCCTTTCTCCCCATCTGGCCATCACCAGCCATCTACAGGCTGCACTTATGTCTTGGGAGTGTTTTGGCAAGCTGGCAACCCACACAGGTATCCCATCCCTAATATACCTCTCTTAATGTCCTTGCAATCTTCTAAACCAGACAGAAGGGATTTCTCACCACCCCAGTGTTTTATATATAAATGGAATAAATGTAATTTCGCCATGATTCCCATGGTAATCATATTTGACTCGTCTTTTGTTTATTATGTTTCTAATACAGATGTGTTTGAAAGCAGAGATTGTAGAATTGACACGTGATAATGCCAGATTTAGCCACAATGTTTTTTATATGCCTGGTTCTGCTAGCTGGGTACAAATTAACTGTTTTGAGGCCTTCCTTGTAGCCTCCAGAAGCAATTTACTTCCCTCAGGGAATAGTATTACCATTAAGTACAGCTCTGTTTCTTTAGAGAAGTTATAATCTTTTTGGGAAAAACATTACAAAGGGAAGGAAATATTGTCTTCTTTGCACAGGAAAGACACTACATTATCCCCTTACACTTATTGAATTCAAAGTTGTTTTATGAAAAAAGTTTTATTTTTTCTTGCAAATGCTTAATGAAGGGTCCAAATTTTCTATTCATTGTAATATGTGATAGACAAAATGAGGTTTTCATTTATCAGAAGAAATGAACTACACACAGGATTCCATTGTTTAGATATATATCTGAAACTGTTTAGAAAATATAACTGTCTCATACATTTATAGAAATGCTGAGCACCAAACTTGTTGGATGGTATCATAAGCAGCACTTTGAGAATACCTTTAATTTCTAGAAATACTCCAAATCCTTGACAGTAGTTAAATAATGTCATATTTATGTTTTCAGTCTTGGCACTCTTTATCCTATTTGAATAGCTCACTAAGAATAATTACTGCTATTTATTAGCATCATCTGAAGAGCAGTTTGCTGAGGAAGATCTTAGAGTCTTCAAAATATTTGATTTCCTATTGCAAACTGGAAATGCAAATATTTGCGGAGAAATAACAAAAGCAATCTGTAGGGAAGCACCACAGTAACACACAGCAAATCCTTACATTCCCTTGAGTAGCTTGTGAACTGGAATAACCACTCTTGCTTTCCATGTGCAGCTGAAGAGATGCAAGTCAATGAAACCACAGAATGGAAATGCCACCACACTGCCTGTCCAGAATCTTGCCTACAAGCCATGGAATGGTATTCAAAGATTTGGAGGAATTCTGTCTTGAGATTGTACTTGTCTGCAATTTTACTGTTTTCTTTAGTGTTTCCCTGTCTCCTCTCTGTGTCCACACACACACACATTGAGGTTAGCAACAAATGACTCCATCCTATTGTTACTCAAGCAAGCCATGGGTTTAAAGAATAATTCACTCACCTGCTTCTTCTTTTCATGTTAGTTGCTTCCACAAATAGTTTTATTTTTTTAACACACACATGCTTTAATGTACTGAAGCATTTTGAAGACCAAATATGAAAACTGACCTGTGCATCTGAGTAATTTCATTACCATGAGATACCACAGCAGTAGAAAAACATTATCAACCACTCTTTGCAGTTCATGTTTTTCTGGGCTTTATCTGGTTTGTGGTGAAATCATTGCAAATATATCCATTAACACTAAGTAAACTGACACTCCAAAATATCATCTGGGAGATGCAAATATTACTTTTGGAAGGGAAAATTATTATATAATTGTTATATAAAATGCCTCCAATTGGCAATGTAAGAAGAAATGACAGAAGTGCTAGTGATTAACATACTGGAAGATGTCTGGTTCTTTATGATATACAATAAAATCCCAGGGAAAAAAAATGAAAAGAGACTGAGAACTAGCATATTTGAATAGCAAACTGAAGATATAAATTATGACACATACACAGATGCAGAAGTGTTTTATGAAACATTATGCTTTCTGAGTGTGTTTTCTTTAATGCCAAATATCAAAATTCAGGTTAAAACAATAGGGGGTTTAGGAGGTGTGACCATTCATTGACTAATAATTCATATAAAAATATTAATTTCCAGTCTATTAATGAACAGACTTTAGCAGCATCTCTTGACATCACTAGGAATTGTCTCATCTGTAGCCCTCCTAAGACTCAGTCAAAAAAACCTTTTGTTGTTTTTTTCATTGAAAGTCAGTAAAACTTTAGTACCAAAAATTATGTTGACATTAGAGGGCACAGTAACTTTCTTTGGTTTTTCCCTCATTTCAAAGTCTTTTGACAGAGTCAAAATGCCTTATTTTTAAAATGTTAATAGAAAGGCATATAGAAGTTTTAGTTCAAATATGCTAGTCATACCTATACTTTCACTCATAGAAAACAGCCTGTCTTAATGGATTCTACTTCCCAAAAAATGTCTCCAACTTTCCAGCTTGCTGAAGTACTCAAGTGAATTAACTTTCACAGTGCATTATGGGGCCTAGGCTGCTTCACTTTCCAACAGGCATATGAGATCTCATAAGTATGGGGTTTCATTTCATTGTTTATTTTCTGGTTTTGTTTGAAAGTCATAATTTTCCACACAAAATTGTGACAGACTAAATTCAGAGGAAAAAACCCAAACATTTTCCTTAAAATCATTGATGAAAATTTCAAGTTGAATTTGGCACTCACATCATCATGGATCCCATTTTGGTAAAGATCTTGATGCGTGCTACTTACTCTGTGGGAAGTGAGTAATATTTTTTGCTAATGGACATAATGCGTCTGTAAAATATAAAAAATGCATTCCACTAACTTCAGGTTTTCACTTGCTGAAACCAGGCTTGAATTTGGCCCATTATTCTTTTCAGCTGAAGAGGAGAATAATACCTTAGATTGTCATGTGGCAATATAACAAATTGTTTCTAGCTATGAACACCAAAATCAGTCGCATCCTCAGGGACTTGGCCCTCTGCTTATTAAACAGTAATATCTTTGTCAACAGATGGATTTTATACTGCTGATATCCTGACAAGTCACTAGAATGAATCTGAAGATTTTCCAGCCATAACACAATCCTATTTTAACCTTGGTTATTTTTAAAAACCCAGTGTAAAAAACATGACAAGCATCGATGCTTAATGCAAATGCCTAGCAATGCGTGTTACCTGGTAACCAAATGGATGGTATGTTGGAGAGGGAAGTGGCAACAGCAAGTGAGCATATGCCAAAGCAGCTCTCAGCAGATATAGAGGTGGTCACCATGGATTTTGCCACATTGAAAGAAAAGATTGTCATGACCTAGTCTAAATTCATAGAAGAAAACAGGTTTTTACACACTCTCATGGGTGCAGAAGACATTCTTAGTCTGTGGCATCAGAAGCTGCTGGAAGTGTCACTTTTGTTCGGGATGGACAAAATTTCCCACAAACAAGGAAGAAAATGTCCCACATTTATCCAATCAAACAAGGTTGTAAAGGTTAACTGCAGCATCATAGGAGAACTAGGTCAAAGTACAAGTTTCCTGAGTGACTAGCAAGACTCCTTCTGCTTTGTTGGCCAAAACAGAGAACTCTTTCTTAGAGAGATCAGGATTTATTTTCTTACTGTAAGTTCAAAGATTTGTTTCTTTGCTTTGGCCTTCCCTCAAAAATTCATTCTGCTGGAAATTCATTATCTCAAAAACACAAGGCATGTCTTTTGGTTGGGAGAGTCAGTCTGAGGGCTCTGCCACAGAGGTTTTCACCAGTGGTCAGAGTATAAAGCTACAGTAAAAGCTTGAGGTACGATCATAGTATCCAAATAGATTGTTTCCTGTGAAAAGCGGAAAACCAAACAACTTTTCCAAATAAAAGGTTTTCTTTAAAAAAATTTTAAAGGATTCCAAAAATAGCCTAGAAATTAAGTAAAACCTAAAATGATGCAGAGAGGAACTAAAATACTGGGGCATCATAAAAAATATTTCTATTTAAGAAGGTATCAGTGTGTGTTTTTTATTTCCCAGTGATATACAGGACAACCACAGTTTACACTGCCTTTGAAGTGTTTGGGTTTGCAAAGCAACTTTGGAATAGCTTCCAAAAATGGCTGTTTTTCTGAAGCTATTTTTGGCTGATGCCTTATGTTGCACCACTTTAGACTAATGCTGGGAGTAGAAATGTCAAAGGCCTAGGTGAAGGGAAAAACGATGAGTGCCAGACAGTCTGCCATACCTTTACAGATGTGACGCACAGTTCTGGGCTCACACTGTTCCTTCTTTAAGCCTGTACTGAACGGCACGACCTGCACTTTCATAGGAGCTGTAGAATCCCATCCATCCTGTGTTCTATGGTAGATTTCAGATTATCTGTGTTGCTGGGGAATGTGCTGCAAATAGCCAGCTTATAGCATCTGATTTCATCTATGAAATTTCAGACTTCAGAAAAAAGAATTAAATCCAGCTGTTAGCAGAGAAGGCACAAAATCAGATCACTAGCATAATTAGTGGTAATTAGAAAAAGGCCAAAGCCTGGAAATAAAAATAGTGCCCATTCCCCAAGGAAATGCGTCTTCACAATGGATGTTTTCTGCTTCTCTCATGAGACCACAGGAGCACAATTTGTGCTTGTTCAAGCCACAGCTGGAGCAGCTTACTTCATTAAGACGGGTATCTATCTGTTCTTCAGTTACCTTTCAGATTTGTCAGTGTCCCATTTATTAAATACATCCCAAATAACTAATCAAAATGTTTTTAAGAATGCTTACATGCAAAAATGAGGAATAAATTATTCAGTACCTGAAATGCGATTATACACAAATTTCTGGAAAGTACTTAATTACATGCTTATATCCTTCCTCAAGAACCCTCAAGAACTCAGCCGGCATGCATCAGAGTCTCACAACTTATGCTATCTGGCCCTGCTGTACTGACTGAGCCACAGCCCCAACCTGGAGATGGCTTTCATACTGTTAATCCATGAATTTCCAGATGGCTCTGCAGTGGGAGAAAGGCTGCAGGGCTGCAATTTGCAAGAAAAAGCTCCTCCTAGCCCTTCTGTGGTGTTGCTGTCCCTCCGTGCTTCCCTTCCAGTCTCCCCATGTCCTAGGTGCATTCCTGTCTGAGCCACCCTGCCACTGATGTTCAAGGATCCTCTCTTGAACACATGTTACTGGGTTCATCACCAGGTTTTCTTGTATTCAGGCCTGGCTGGCACCTCAGGCACCTAAGTGATCAACTAAATGCCTTTTTGTACTTACTTGAAAACACTTAAGCACCCACCTGAAATCAAGTTTTTGTCTATGTCAAGCCCTATACTGTGGGAAATGCTGTCTGTTCTTGGTTTTAAGAGGGAGATCTGAACCATAGACTTGCCAAAAGACAAAGTCTGATGTTGGAAAAGCATATAAAAATTAGCAAAAGAAAAAAAAAAAAAATGTTGCTTTTCAACAAACATTTGGAAGATCAGCACTAGTATTTTGAGCTAGATAGGTTTGACAAATACTGTGATGGCAGTCCTACAAATGCTTGCAGTAATAAGGGAAGAGTATTTACAAAACCTTTTTGTCTGGAATCTGTGGGCAGAGATCTCGACCTGGTAACTGTACAGGGAAGATTTATGTGCATGCAGCACAGCAGTTTCTGAACACGTTTCCAATGTTATTTCAGGGAACTGTTACAGCTCCACCGTGGTTTATTAACTTCCTCTATAGATTGACTGATTTTAGCGTGGGGAGTGTTTTGTCGTTGCATGTTAAATGAGTGGTGTTGCCTAAAATTTTGCTAATGAGGATGCCAGACGCAGAACTTCCCCCGGTGCCCTTGGTTATAGGGATTTGTTTCTAGCAATGTGTCATCTTCACTTCAGTTCTCAGTTACATCGAAGGCATTACTCAAGTGACTAAAATAGAAAGATTATTGCTCATGTATGTATGCATTGGAGTTATTTGCATGAGATTGACAGGGAATGCCTGCCTGTCCTTACAAACAAGCCAAAAAAGGAAAATGCCGTATGATGTTGCAAAATGGCACGTGAATTACCTCACTTTCTCATCTCAGTCTGTCTCTCACTACAACTCATGTAATAGACACAGTGAATACTCTAAAGCTTGAAATGGATCTGCCATTTACAGCCAGAGGACTCTTTTAAGCTTGCTAATCCGTTGGAAAAATAGCTCATTCTTTTGGCCAGTGGACACTATCAATTGAAAACAATATCAACACTAAAATTTTATAAATGAAAATATAGACATATATATGTGGGTCTAAATGTTATGTTTATATATACATTAACATACATATGTATGTGTGTGTGTGTGTATATATATATATATATATATATATATATATATAGTGATTTTGTAGGTATCTCACAGATACACATATATCTAGATGCAGAAAACAAAAGGTATTATAAAATATTGTGTCTATGAAGAAAAATCACTTTCTTAATAGATCCAACCAAGAATTATGGAGCTGCCAGTAGGACAGTTAAAGCCACCACATAGAATTAAAATAATTTACTTAATTTTAATGTCTTAAAGTGAATAAAAAGCAAATAAAAAAAATTAAAAAGTAGCAGAAATCAACAAATTCAATTTTATTTATTAAACACCTACTAGCTAAATAAAGTTTGTCTCACCATTATTTTCTATTTGTATAGTTCAGCCTTCTGCAAGGCTGAATATCTTCTGTGACAAGTTCACCAGATACAATTTTTAATGTCTAACTATAAAGGGAAAAGAATGTAACAAATTTCAAGCATTAGTGGAGTTGGCTGCATGGCTACGTGCATGTGTAGGGGTGTGTGCATATGCACAGGAGGATAAAAAGTAGGAATCAGAATGATCTAGTCAAAAGAAAGAGCAACTTGGCCAATTATTTGTTTAATGGCAGCTCGCTATTATCAAAATTTACTGACAGTTTTTGAAGTCAGAAACTAAAGGAGTTGGTTCATTACAGACTGAAGTGAGAGGTCAAGGCTGTCTCTCTTCCTCTGTGAGCTGAATTTCAGTTGAGGTCCAGAGAAACCCTAGCCAGTAATGAGTGTTAATGAAAGGCTTGCTGATTGTTTATGACACCTCACAGCAGTTGAGGAGAAGGCAGAAGGTGTTAGAACAAGAGTTATTTGCCAGCTTCTCAGTCAGTTTCTGTTGTGGTTCACTTCTGAATAGCCCCAGTTCTTTCCATAGCGTTTGTGATCTCTTTGTGCAGCAGAGGAAACATGAACTTCTGACTGCCAATAAAGCCCCTCTCTTGTGTCTTTCTGTTGCTTTATGGACAAATGAGGCCTACAGGAGAAATAACTACCCTAGATCAGTGCTTCTGTCCCCCACTAACCATAATTCCTGGAAGGCCATTAAGAGCAATGTAATCTAAATGTAAGGATGTCTTTGGGTTATCTCTGTAATTGTAACTTCTCAGGTAAAGCAATTTTAAAGGCCTGGCATCTTAGGTGCCAGACCTGCGCATCTGAATGCACACAATTGTTTATGGAAATTTGTTGGTTGAGTATTTCCTTTCATGCCCTCTGGCAAAGGAGACTTAGACACACACACCAGATTATTTTATCCTCTCTACAGCCCACACTTGTAAATAACGACTGAAGCAATACTGAAGGCAAACGCTTGGCAACCTTAAAAAATGTAGTAGATGGTTACAGTGGCAGCAAGAATAGCCAGTTATAAAAGCAAACGTTGAGAAAAATAAAGTGTTTTAAATGCATAAACCCCTCAGGTTATATAGCTCATTTTTAACAGTATTTATCAACTGATCTGATAGATTGACTTAGAATAAATTCTGACTGTGGTATGCCCATGAGCAGATTACAGCATCCTCCACTGCCTCTCTCTTGCTCTTAATGATATATTTACTTATCTTAATGGCTTGGATATAGAGATGATTTCAAGTGTAGATTTGTGTGAAGGAAGAGAGTAACACAGGATTTCAAAACAATTGAGATATGAACATGTTAAACTGGTACCAGCAAGCAAAGGAACAGAATGCCACATGTATTTTTCTGAAATAAAGCTGAATTTCTCTTCTCTTACTTTGGTAACTTAGCCAGAAATGCTTTGATAATACGGTAAGACATGAAATTTGTAACTTAGAACAGATCAATGGTAATAGGACCTTGTCACTGACCAGGATAACCCTCTCCTAATGACTGTGCAATAGCACATGGATAGCATGAGTATTTTTCTGGTCTGTTGTTTGCAATACCGAGTTTTTATCCTTCACCTGTGAAAACCTAAAGCATTTATGCCCACCTTGATTCATATGCATATCTAATTCTACTGTTTCAGACTTGTTTTCAACTTGTGATAGTGTGCCCCTTGGGTCACCAGGCTTGATCCTTCAGGTTAACCCAACCTGTGAAACTTGGAACTTCACAAACTGGGACAGTGGAGCACAGTTTTACACATTGATAAACCATGCCATGTTCTTACCCTCTTAAAATCCATTTCCTTTCAATTTCCAGCATCTAATATGAAAAAAACAGTTTAACAATGTGAGGTTTTTTACAGACAAAAGGACTCTTCTGAAGTCTTTCTAAAGGACTTCAGCATACATTGTTTGAGATTCATGTCTGAGTGTGGGTTAATGATTTTCTGGCTCAAATGTATTTCTGTAACCAGAACACATTTGGGAACAATGATCAGAGGCAACTATGTGAGAGTTAATTATGTCCTGTCTGTCATTCATGACATATTAAATACTTCCACTCAGCATTACAGTTTTCAGATTAGTTCCAGCTTCACCAACTGTGGCAATTACTGTTAATTTTTATTGCTGGGATGGGAGAGGTTAAATTTGACATTACCAAACAGTATGATATAGTAAGGTGTATTATGGGGAAGGTTTAAAGTAATACATGTGTCTTACTAATTTGTTGTTAAGGACCTCTTAAAATTACTTATTTTTAAGCAATTCTCTGTTTTTTTCGTTTTTTTCCCTAACTGAGCTGATAAATCAATGCTAATTGTAATCAAATTTCACAAAGTTTTATCTCTAACATTTATGAATCAACATTGTCATATATTCGGCGTTATTTCAACATGAATGTCTGATTTCTATATGAAAAAAAAATCAATTTTTAGCAAATATTGTTCCTAAAATAATCTTTCCTTATTTTTCCTTTACTTTTGGATAAATACTACTGGAAATTTAAAAAATGTTGCAAAATATCCAGTAGCTGACATTCCTAAACATGTTTCACTTCTGACAGTATTGTTATTTTTAAAACAATGTCATGTATTGGTCTGACTTCCTTTAACGCTTTACAAGCATAAAGAAAAATATATTTTCTTTTTAATTTTAATACAACTTCATCATGTGACATGAATTATACAGAATTTTTGAAGCCAGGCTAAGCTCAAAAGCCACATGGTTAACTCAGCAATTCTGGCAACTGTTTTGTTATTGTTAGTGGTGTTGTATTTTGCAAAACAATTCAAAGGCTATTGTCCTAGGATAGCCTGTTTGGAAAAATATGACTTCAAAGTTACCTACCATTAGAATCCTAAATAAATCCTCGTACAAGAGCAATTATGTTCAAATTCAATATATAAAGTTCAATGCTACAGAAGACAGATATGATAAATAATATAAATTCAGTGCTATAAAATGATAGAAGCAATCTCACAGACACTCACTGAGGAATCATTTTGCTTCAGCAGCCCTGAAAAGCTAGAACTAGACAGTTGAACTTAAGCCTGTTTTGGTTTTGCTGCAAAGCTGTTTTTTGGGTTGAGGGAGCATTCATTATGTGCTACAAAATTGGACCAGAATTTCCCATACAGTAAAATCAAAACATTGTTTTCAACGTTTTTCACTATTCAAAAAGCAAAGTCAGCAAACAGGAAACAACTGGTAGGCAGCACCAGTTGAGGGCTTAGAATAATCACCGGGGTTCCCAAGCTCCTGTGCATGTCCATGACCCTGGGTGGAGCCAGGAGGCAGGTGGGCTCTCCAGGCACTGGGGAGGGGGTCTGATGTCACTGAGTGGTTGTGCAGCTTGTGGTCAGCCTGAGATAGATGCTGGATGGGATGGCTAGTGTAGGTCACTTCCAACAGAAATGGTCAATTCCATTCCATTCCATTCCATTCCATTCCATTCCATTCCATTCCATTCCATTCCATCCATTCCATTCCCTGAGGGGCTTTAAGGAATACTGGTATTCAACATACATATCATGGTTAAAACCAGCTGTTGGTTTAATGGTGAGACACGGGTAGAGAATCCAAACTAGCCAGTTTACAGAGACAGGGAGTGTGGTTTCAATGGGTATCCCACAACCCCCTTGTAGTTTTAGCACTCTTGAGCAGATTCCACTTGATTCCACCTGAGTCCAGAAACACTACAGAAAAATTAATATTTAGAAACACAGCAGCAGTGTTAGACACTCAGTTTCTAGTCATCTAGGGTGGGGTCCAGCTTCACTGAAATTCATGAGAATAGGATTTAAACCAGGATGTGATCCCTACAAGCTGCTGTCTTGGGTTACTTTACCACTATAGAAAATAAGGCAGCCTCTTTTAACATCCAGAAACTTCCTGTTTTACACAAATATCTATTTTAAGCATGGTATTAAAGACAAGTCTAGACAACATTAAACAAAACTAGACCTTTACACATGACATAAAGATAAATGGGAACAGTATCCTAAGGCTTCAACAAAGTATTAAATGTGACATATGAAAAAAATCTGCAGTAAAATGAACTTGTGCAGTGGGCTGCATTATTAATACTGTAGTTAAATGTGAACAAATAAGGCAGGGAACTGAATGAATAAATAATCAATTTTAAAAGGTCATTTTGATAGTTCAGAATCTCTCTATGGGATAATTTGGAAAGGAAAAAATATTTTATTTTCAAGCTGCATTGAAATAAAAACATATTTATAGCTACATAAATGGTAACTTTAGGGGAAAGTATATGTGGAATGGAAGTTAACAGCTTTGAACTCCCTAAAACTATAAACTCAAGCCCTAGCAAACTAAACATGGACCTTTAACTTCCTTTTTAGATTAGTTAAATTCAACACAATTTTCCAAATGAGAAGTAGGGGCTTCAGTTCTGGAATTCTCAACATAGTTTTGGTGCTTCCCAGTCCCTGACTGCACTTGCATATTTTATTTGATGTTTCTTGTTGCTGTTTCAGTAAGAAAAATAACTTTCTGCTCACAATTCAGACTACCCTTACAAAGTACCGATAACTGAAATTTGTCTGCCATATTTTTAACACATAAGGCAGAGCTGAGGATATTTCCATGATTCAGTGCACAGTATTCTGTCAAATCTTTTGGAATAAATCTACGTGCCTTTGCACAAGTGCTTGTAACAATATTATCACAATAACTTTTCTAAATGGTCACATAGTTCTTTGGTTGGTCTGAGTTTCAGGATGGAGTGGAACAGTTGGACAGAAAATAACATTTCAGCAGTTTTTTTGAAGGTGTGAAAATCATCTAGAATTAAGACTAATTGGCATATCTCCAGTTGGAGTACACCAGGAAAATGAAAACATTTTTTGACACACTGCATTATATCTTTATAAAGTTTATTCATGCACTTACAGCTTTACCCTCTGTTTCCACTTGCTACCATCTTTGGGTTACAGGACATTACCAAGAGACTGCTGGCTGTGTTTCCTTCTGTGAAGGAAAGCTGATCCTTCCACAGGATTTTGGGGTCATGAGGCACTGTGGTTCACCCAAGCAGGCGTTCACCCACCTTACCAAACCAAACCAAACTTCTGGTGGCAGTGCACCAGGGACCACAGCGGGCAGTGCCCCCTTGGGCATCTGGAGCTCCCAGCCAGGGGCTGCAGTGCCCACACAGGGAAACTGCCCTTCCCACACTGCTGTTCACCAGGATGTATGGGATGACCTGCTCAGACAAACAATGTGTGAGAGAGCAACCCACCCTTTTAGGACTGTATGAGGCCAGCAAGTCTGGCCCAGCATGAAAATCTAACTGAGCTGCATTTAGAGGTTATGCCTTCAAGAAGAGTCATGGTTTTCTTTGGCTTAGATGACGCCTCAACCACATTCTTAAACAAGTTGATGTCTCAATATTAGGTAAAAACTCATGTTGATTACCTAAATAAAATATTCTTCCCCATGTTCAAGGATAGACTACCCCACAGGCTACCATCAAACTAGGTTTGCCTCATGGAAATTTTACAAATGTTGTAGTCACTTTTTCTTTTGTTAGTTTTCTTCCTAGGTATGTCATCCTCATTGCTGTCCTGACATAAACTGTGTACAGTTCAGTTGTGAAAGGCTCAAAGATGCTACTACTCTGCAAGAACTGGATTTCTGATTACTTTATTGACATTTCTATCAGCTTTGGTCTTAGATGCATAACTGAGTCAAACTCAATCTGGAATTGGGAAAATTTGTATATGGAAACAGAGTCAGGACCTGGCCTGGTATAAGTTGTTTTATAGATATAAAAAGGCCCCTTATGGATCTTTTAATGGAGCCTCAAGCTTCTGAACATGCACATATTCTCTCATAATTGATCTCAACTGGATGCACAATAATGAGTTATAATGTTACATTGGAAAATCCTTAAACCACTCCAGATGGCCATAAATCAGAAAAGCTGCTGGTAGCTGCTGGCACTGAACTTTGGGACAAGACTTTAACCCTTTAAATCCAAGTATTAAACAGGAGTAAACTCACCCAGACCTTTGGTGTTTTTGTAGGTTCAGAAAATCATTATTGTCTACAAGGTACCTTTTAGATTTTGACAAGAAAATACTACAGAAGTCTAACATGTTACATTATTATAATGATATCTTGAACACTTTCAGGCTCTTGAATACGTAAAACAGTTGATGAAGATGAATGAGCTGATTAAACAAAGGGAAGCTTAATATAGCTCTGTAGTGAACATCACCAGTAGTGGAAGAGGAAATGCAGAAAAATGTGTGACATTTTAATTGAATGTTAGAAAAATATACATTTATTAAAAGGTTATTGTGCCTCTACATGCCAGTGTTATTCGTAATTTTTTATAGCTTTTGAATAGTCCACTAACAAAAGGATGTTATTGTGAAACACTGTAAGAAAAGACACATGTTTCACTGATTTTTTTGTGGTTCCCACTGAAGACTACTCATCATTCTAGATGAATGGGAGGGGAAGAAATAGGCTGCAGAATACAAGGTAAAGAACAGGATGTTCCATATTCTTAAGTCTCAAAGATACTGCCCTGTATTCTGGGCAGGTTAAAGAAAACACTGGATTTCTTTTTAAAGGATATTTAGGTTACAGTTTATTTTTTCATTCCAGACTTACTGACAATGCTATTTGAAGAGATAATACTTTTAAAAACTAAACATTAAAAAAATCAAAACAACACAAAATGTTTTCCTCTGTTTTGCTCTCACAGAGGTCGCAGGTGATTTTGAATTTGTGGGCAGGAAGAAACAAAAACCAAAAGCAGATAATGGCGCCTGGGACGAGGTGCTGACAGGGGCCAGCTCTCGCCTAGATGGGAGTGCAGACACTGGGGCCGATGGAGCACACAGAGGAAGGGCTTCAGGACAGAACAGCTGGATGTGGCAAACACAGCTGGCAGACCCAGGTGGAGGGGTTGCTGTCCTTGGCTTACAAGGAGCTCTTCAGGTTTTGCTGACAGTGGAGTGGAAGGAGAGGTGTAGGGGAGAACTGGGGTCTGCAACAGTGAATAACATCAGCAATTAGCTCTGATTATGACTTCCCTTAATTGCTGTGGAGTGTGAAGAGAACGATGCACTGCATATTGTGCATCTCATTGCTATAATCGACATGAGAACATCATCAGTGATAAAAGCAGTAGGAAAAGTAAGAAATTTTATGAAATTATACTTTTTGACACTTGAAATCTGTAGGTATCATACCCACATCCACAGTCTCTGTTTGATATCAAACCAATACCAGTTAATATAGAGCTATTTGAAAAGATAATTTCTGTCTTCCACCGAAATATTGCAAAAAAAATGAATCAATCAAGCTAATAAGGAATGATCTAAATGTCATCCCTGAAACAAAATGTTTTCTTATGATGATTTCCTTCTACTGATTCAATTTTTTTTTTCTAAATTTTCAGAAATTTTTCCAACATTAATTCCACCTTGCTAAACTGTGAAAAACCATCTATATGTTTGGAAAATATGGTTTCACTAAGTATTTCAGATTTTCTAATTTTTTATTAAGACTTGAGTGTTTAATTACCATGATATTTTGTTGTGATAGTGTCACCATGTCATAAAAACTCTAATTAAAAATCTTATATTGGTTAGGCCGTTTGTTTTATTTTTCTTTTGCAGTTTTAATAATTTATTATTCTTTGTATTCACTGGGATCTTTCCAATTTCCTTTGGTGTAAACCTGAAAAGAATTTGACCTAATGAATTGTATTTATACCTATTATAATTCCACTTAGTCTAAAAGGTAATTTTTTTTTACATATAATAATATTTACTTTCTGTGGACAGGTTATTTTTGAAAAGGTCTTCCAGATAACAACATTTCTTTTCATTACAGCAGACAGTAGCTGAGATTTCCCTGACAATACCAGAAATAACAATTTTGTTTGTTCTTGCTTCAATGCATTTCAATTTTAAAACTACTTTACTGTTCCCAGAAGAAGACTTTTTTGTGATCTGATTTATAGTGATTCTAGGCACTTGGCTGAAAGCAAAAGGGGGAGGAAGAAAGGAAGCTGTCTAAGGGGCAAAATTAACTAGGATTCAGCTCTATTTATAAACAGAAACACCATAATACAATGCCTTCATTGGCTGTTGTCTCCATGCTGAAATGACATTATGACCAGTTACAAGATCTGAAATTGATTATAAAACAATCAAAGGAAATTAGCTTTTATTGATCCATTCAACTAGATCAATAGCTACAGCATTTTATTTCTATGGCGTGATCTATGCTGTAACATGTTTATGTAGAACCAGAGTTTTAGTGAAATTACCTATCATTTTTAACAGGATGTGCCAAGATAAATTCTGCAGCATGTTACAAAATGAATAGGAGTACTAATTAAACACAGTTACTTGGCATTCCTCGTTTTTCATATGCTGTGCAAAGAAAAATTCTGATCAAGGGAAATACCAATTACACTATTCCAAGAAAAGGCTGTAGCTGCAACAATGTATATTTTTAAGGTGTGACATTGTTAACACCAGTCTATCATTAAAAAATGCCCTGCCATCCATATTGTTATCCAGGCAACAATTCAAAAGCACAGGAAAATACTTAAAAATATAGAAATATAAAAGCCTTCAGAAACTTCCTGTGTGGTTGTCACAAAACCTTTAGAGCAACCTTCCAAAACCTAGCTAAAAACTCTCAGAGTATTCTTTTCTTAGAAACTAAATGATAGTGTATACAATACAGATTTTCTAAGCTAGAGAATATAATTAGTACAGTCACAAATGTATGCACTGATCATTTTGCTATTATTGCCACAATTAAAATTCTGCTTTTTAACCATTTCTAAACTGCAGGTAGAACAGGGAGAATTTTCAAAGCATCTTTTTGCTTGGAAGAATACATTGTCTTGGTATTGCCTGGTTTCTCCCTACTGAAAAAGCAGACAGCAGTAAAAGGAAAAAAATATAAGACTTCCACAACTCAGGGTGATACTTGCAAATACTGTAGGTGCATATGTATGGTAGGTATCTTTTTTTGGTGGTGTACACAGCACCGATCTATTCAGCTATAATATCTTTCCCTCTCTCTTTATAGCAAAGATTAAAAGCACCTAAAAGCAAGAGATTCAATGTGTAGGACTCAGATGTGAGTCCAGATGGGAATTGAACACTGCCTTAAGACAAAAGGAAAATGGAATCCTTTTCCCTGACATTTTACAACTTTCATTTTATCCTCTGTCTCTAGACTGAGGTGATTTAGTTTCTTTTGTCCTGCCTCATGTGGAAAATATACTGTACCTGTGACCATTTTTCTACCTTTTCTCTGAAGTGTGATGTTGCTTTTATCTTCCTGCAGGTGGGAGAACCAACAGCAAAGGCCAAATTAAAAACTCTTTTCATGCCACAGCCATCCTATGCACACATACTCTATACACATCATGGCACTGTAGAAAGCTTAGACTGGACTCCCACTGCTGCAGCCCCTTCTTCAGTACTGTCCAGGTTCTGTGAGCAGTCATCATGAACAAAGTCAGGTGTAATACAGCCTGTTTATCTGAAGGTAACAAGCACGTGGTTTGTCATGATCAGGTTTTTGTCTGGGAAAGAGAGGACTAACAAATGGGAGATGAAGAAATGAGTTTTTGCAAACTGATATGCAGTTGAACAGAATGAATGTAAAGACCATCACATGCAATCAGACCCAGGTGGTAGTCTCTCACTTCCATTTTGAACAGGTGAAAATGACTCCAGGTGAGGGAAAGCGTTGAGAAGAATGTGTCTAGAATTCCAGAAGAGGAATCATAGGCCACAGGTCTTGGGTTGGGCCCATTTCTGTAAAAATGTACTGACAAGGCTGCTTTAGCTCTTAGGATAATTTTTCTGCTTTTTTTTCACCTGAGATTTCTCTTCAGACTTTGTGAAAGAAAGAAAAAAAATGTTGTGTGGAAGAAAAGGCAGCCAAATTAGTGACAAAGACAGAGGAGACTATACAAACTTTTAGCCTAGAGGCATCTCTCCTATCTTCTTGTGACTATGATACTCTGCACGTGAGAGCTGCTTGAATTTTCCAGTGATGAGTGATTAAGCATGCACTGCATCAGAGATCCTTATATTCGGAACCAATGGAGTATGTCTAAGTTTATTCCCAGGAAACAGCCAGAGAAATGCAGATCGCTCCCTAGCTGACTGCCTCACATATTAAACACATTGGCTTTGAAAACAGCGAAACATATGCCATTCACAAACAAGTTGCTGAATAGATTTATGCTGTATGAAAGTCACTAACAGACCATTTTCACAGCCATGACAGCATTTAAAGTAATTTGTGGGAATTTCAGCTGATAAAATAAATTTCAGTTTTCTGACATTTATGGAAAATAATATACTTTCAGTATTTCATACTGATAGAGCAGAGCTAGGATTTCATTAAATTCTCCAGAAGAAACAAGTGCATCTATAAAGTTGCTGGGCTGCTTTCTCTGTCTTTTTTTAGAGTCACATGCTGAAAATGGATGCTTTACTCAATAACATATTTCTGGAAGAAGCATCATATTTTCTATATATTAAGACTTGAAGTTTCTTTGCTTCCTGAGTTTATTTAAGCATATGCAGAGGTTATTTTCCCTTTACACACCCAGAACATCATAAAAGTTAAGCATTTGTCGTCTTTATAGGATGTGGCATAATTTTGTAGTTGCAGCAGAACATAGAGGAACTTCTTGTTTGTTAGTCAGGATGCCAATCACACATTCAGAAAAGAACCACATCAACATTTAGGGGTGAATTAATCCTTCTGATGTTAGGTTGCTTGAAGTACAGATCCCTACACAACTCTGTACCCATCCCAGACTTTTATCTCCAATTCCTTACAGGTTAATAGCCTAATTTTAAGACTGATAACAATCTAATGGGGCAGAAAAGATGTTTCTCTTGTGCATTCAACATTAGTTGTCCTCCTGAAAGTTTATGGGATGAAATGGGCATCTGCCCAAGGGATGAAGAAGTCATGAATATATTTCTAAATAAAAGTGGAAATAAAATATTCAATGCCATTACCTACAGCTGTCCAAAGGCTGCATGATTTCCCTCCTTTCCTACTTTATTTTCTGTGAGTTCCTTCTGGAAGCTTCATTCTGTGATCCCTTATCCCCTCTCTTCATTTATATCTGTGTGTAAAAACAATTGATAAAAAGGGGTAAGAAATAAAAGAATTGTCTGGATGGAACCAAAGCTAAACAGGAATGTCATGAGTAGTTTTATGTTAACCACTTACTGTACTGAAGCAGAGAAATGTACAGCTGTGACAGCTCAAAGAGAAGAAGGGAGACATTTGGAAGTGTTCAATAACTAAAAACAAGGATCTGAAGAAGCCATGGAGAGAGAAAGAAGTATGAGGGTACTTGTTATTAGGAGCTGTAGCTATGCGTGCGCTGGAGACAGTGACCATCCATCCATCCATCAACAACTTGCTAACATGATAGAGGAACAAGAATTTTTTACATGAAACATGTTCCAAACAGAAGGCACTTTGCATTTCTCATTGCAAAAAGTGACTTATGTGATAGTAGAAATAATTTACACCCAGTCAGAAAGTATCTAAGAACTAGAACTTTACACCCCTGCCAAAAAAGACTGGAATCTTTGGTAGGAGACACATTTGAGGAACTACCAGTAACTGGGGATGGGGTATGTCCCTGAGGATCATTTCTTCCTTTTTTTTTTTTATATAACCCTTCAAATGCTGAGTACTAAATGCTTCTGTCAAATGGGCATTTCTTCAGGGGAGGAAGGCGTTCAACTGAAACAGCCAAGTATGTCAAAACATGTTTATTATCCCATAATGAATGGTATAGGTGAAGTGGACCGAGGGAGAAGAAAAGAAAAGTAAAATAGGCACTTACTGTACTATAAGCAGCTGTATAGTTAGGGATAAATTATAGTGTATTAGATTTGAGACAAGGTCACCAGATTCACCCAGCACTAGACTGATAAATTCAGAAGGAAATGAGAAATATTACTGCAGTGCAAAAAGAACTTAAATCCATCCTGTACAGTCCTTCCCTTTGCGTAGAGCTGATTGTGTTACTAGTTTAGTCAAGGAATTTCAAAGTAGCAAGTGAGGTGCCCCACTGCCATTGAAAGTACCTCTCTTTGACAATACAAACAACAGCAACTGAGGCTTTATATAACAAAACCCCTTTTTACGTGTTTTTTGGGTTTTTTTTTTTTTTTTTATCTCTCTGGTTTCTGGTTGCTTAGCCCGATTTGATTGTATTACAGCATCTGCTTTCAAACTTGTTTTCTTAGCCCATGAAAGGAAAAGTACTAAAATTACACAAATGGAAACTGCAGGTAGTTTTTCAAGTTTTTAATTGTTGTGTGTTTGGCTTGAACAGATATAATAAACACCTTACAAGAAGAAATGGGCTGGACAGAACTTTCTTGTTTGATTCACAAGGCTTCATTTAATGTTATGGGAAACTGAAGAAAGGGCTCTGATCCGTCATTTATTTTTTTCCTCTTTTATTTTTTATTTCCCAATATATATTAACAGTGAAGATACTAAGTTTCACAGGCTGAAGAATACAATAATTTAAATAACCTCGACAAAGATCAAAGATAAGTAACTAAGATAACTGTGAAAACTGTCCAAAACATGAAAAAAAAAAAAAAAGGACAAGAAAGCAATAGAGAAATTCTGTATCTCATTATGTTTCTGTGTTTTTAATAGATAGTTCTGAGCTATAACAATCTAAACAAATGGAGTATCTTAAGCAAAAGAGTAGCTGTCAAACCCACTGTTGGGTTTGTGTTCCCTACTCATTCATGCATGTTGCTTTACAGATGATAATAGATGTTTAATAATAAGCATCAGTGTTCACAGACAAAAGACATGGGGGCCTACTCTTTTTTACAGAAGACCTGTGTGTAAACTGGGAATTTTTCAGATTTTCTGGACACTTTTATGAGATGTCTGAACTCTATCCAAACCTTGAGATCCAAAAGGGAATTATTTAGATATCAGCAGCCCAGTACATGTGTGTTGCATGATCAATAGGCCATGAACAGCAGATGCCATTCCTCTGAGTCTCAAAGGCAGCTCTCCCCTTTATCTTAACCTATGAAGCACCCTAGTCAGACACAGCTGTGCAAAGAACCAAAGGCAAACAGCAGTTGCCGTGTTGATCCACTGGGAAGTGACAGAAGGTTGCAGGTCCTGTCAACCTTTTTGGTGAGCCAGAAAACACTGTGGTGCTCGACAGCCCTGCTTCCTGTTTAAAGCTGAGAGCAAATCCCAAGGTGCTGCAGGGGCTGCCTGGCTCTGCTCTTGAGTGGCACATCCTGCCATGCCAGTGGACACTCAGTGCCAGCCTGCACTAGGAAATGCTCTGTACCTTGCCACATCCTCCCCCAGAGAACAAGTCCTAGAGTCTCACGTAAATAATGCATCTGGAGATTACTTTTATACCAGGAATGTGTTCTGATCAAACTAAATTTTTACTTCAAGAGATATTGATTCACACAGGGATTCCATTTTTTCTCAAAACATTCAGTCATCATACTGCATATTCTTCAAAGGTGACCTTACTGAAATATTTTGGTGCTCTGTTGTAAGTGACTTAACCTGCTTCTTTTTGGTCATTTTAATGAAGCTTAATGAGAATATCTTTTCACCTATATCTGGTCATGCAAAGCTATCTATCAGGATATATTATGTAACTTATTTTGGCATGCAGAATTTGCACAGAAAAAAAGAGGGTTTTTGCCTTTATATCTGCTCTGTTAAATCACAAAACCTCTATTAAACTGCAAAAGGTTAATGAAGTCCAGACTTGTCTGTCAGGTTCCAAAGTGGGAAAAATGTCAATTGCTGTTACTTAAAAATGTCATTAGCACATCCGTTTAATTATGTATGAGAGACATGGTTACCACAGAGACTCTTGTACCATGTGAGCAAAGGAAAATTTTTTAGAAGTAAATCTGGAAGTCCCTGACACCCTGCCTGCTCTTGCTGCCCCAGCTCTGTGCATGCATGCAAACATACATATTATGATCATTACTAGTGAGTCTGATTCAGGAAGATATATATGAGAAAGTAAAGGAAAAATATGTTTGGAAAAAGAATGTTCAAAACTGGAAATGGCAGTTCCTCACAATTTTTGTCTGCTCTCAGAACAGAATGTGGGAACTATGAATTCATGGGACTAAAGGGAAAAATACCTACCTTCTGGATCCAGCTAATGTTCTTTCAGTTTTATTCACCTCAATACACATGGCTTGCCAGTACTGTATCCATGCAAGGCTGCTCATTGTGCATGGCAGCATTACGGTAGCAGCTGGTGATGGGTGTTCTGCCAGGGCTTGAATGTCTTATATTTGCCCAAAGCAGGAGGGCTGCATTTCTAACTGATATGGCGTTTTGCCAGCAGACAGGTTTTGATTTTAAAAGTTAGCTTCCTTACCATAGGAAAACAAATTACTTCAGATAACAAGACAAGACCACAGAACAGGGTGTTACTCTTGCTTTGGAAAGAAATCTACTTATTCAATATCTTTGGGCTTCAGAAGGCTTCAGTGCCTTTTAAAGATAATCCTTTGATATTTTTCAGCTTTTCACTACTGTGTTGTTCTCCTCACTGTACCAAGAGGAATGATAGGATAGAGTTGAAAGGGACCCATAAGTATCATCAAAATCCAGCTTCTGCCCTGCACAGGACAGCCCCAAAAGCCACATTGTGTGCCTGAGAGCATTATCCAAACATTTCTAAACCTCTGTCAACCTTGGCACTGTGACCACATCCCTGGGGGACCTGTTCTAATCCCCAAACACCCTCTGGGTTAAGAACCTTTCTTTTCCTGATATCCAGCCTAAACCTCCCCTGACACAACTTCAGGGCATTCCCATGATCCTGTTCCTGGTCACCACAGAGAAGAGATCAGTGTCTGCCCCTCCTCTTCCCCTCATGAGAGAGTTGTAAACTGCAATGAAGTCTCCCCTCAGTCTCTTTTTTTCCAGGCTGAACAAACCAAGTGACCTCATCTGTCCTCATACGACTTCTCAAGACTCTTCACCATCTTTGTAACAGTAATTTCTTGAAAAATTTCTAGCAAAACAAGAAGTCCCTCCTATACTTAAGAAAAATCTGCAGACTTTAAACTGTATCTGTTAAAATACAAATATATATGTGAGAAGTTTATAGAAGTCTGTCTTGAAATGCCAGATCCAAATCTGAACTCTGACTTCTGTCCTAGCTCCAGATGGTGTTTCCCATTACAACTCTGTTTTCAGTCACTTTTACTTTTGTTAAACTTGAATGAAGCTGAAAACGTAAATCGCCTAGCTCATGTGCTACTCAACAGTATCATAATGATGGCAGGATTTTTTGGGTTGTGACACCTGTGTAGAATCGTGTCTACTTCTCTGTGCTGTGCTTGCTGTCAGCTCTGTGAGTCACCATGCTGCTGCAGGTGGTACAGGGGAACCCCCTCACTGAAGCCGATTTTTGTACTATAGTTTACACGCATTCCAAATGTATTTCCTGGAACTGGCAACAGGTGCAGCCCTGCTGCAAAGACAGCTGATCTGCAGCTGTTGTGTGGTGCAGCTTGGAAACAGTTCTGATGTAACTGGCACCACACTGGTGCTCTTCAGCTGTGCTTGTGCAAAGATGCTGCCCTGCTCTGAGCCTTGCCTGCAGGCACAGCACTCCAGCCTGGCTGCAGGTTGGATGTAATCCCTCATCACCATCCCTCACCAGGGCATCCTCTGCCCCTGGGGTAGCTCCAGTCCAACAGTAGCCCACAGAAGGGTGCCACATGCCCTGTAGTTTTGGGAAAGTATGTTGCAGCTATGAATTAGGGAGAGAAATGTACCCAGAGAGTTAAAATTTTAACTCAAGAAAGATAATTTTTCATATAAGACTTTTACTTACTAGAATCACCTACATTATTTTTTTTTATTTTTTTACAGACTAAATACTGGTCCAGCTCAAAAGGCAGTCTTTTTATGGAGGAGGAAGTGCTTTCTTACAAAGGTTATTTCCTTTTACCCCTCTGGAGAATGATCGGAGAAATCTATTTCTCTGTCTAATCTCTCTGTTTGGAAAACCTGGGTGACATTAGGGTCAGGCTATTCTTCAGTGACAGCTGGCTTGCGTAATCACCGTGTCATACTACCTGGCTCATTTTCTGTTGGTGACTGAAAACCCTGGAGAGGGTAATTGGAGTTGACCATTGGAACATTTCCATTGTAACTGAAGAGAGCCATTACAGTTTTGCTATTGAATATACTTGTCTCATCTCACTGGGTATGCTACATAAATACGTATTGGCCTGGGTTGTTTTTTTTTTTCTCTAGTGCTAGATTTTACCCTTTTAGATTATGTTTTTCTATGGAAAAATCTAATGGAATGTGATACCACAGTGTAGTATAACATCATGTTGTTTTAATGGCCTCTGTCTCCCAGCTCTTCCCATCTCTTTATCTTTTATTGGTAAACGACACACTCATGCAAAATCAGTATCTTATTCTTTGAAGCAAATTTAATGGTGTGTCTATAAGTGGATTTTGTCCTCAAGCAGTATAATGTAATCTTTGAGGTCCTAGATTTTCACAGCTTTAAAACGTTTTTGTCAAAATGGGTTTGCAGTCTGAAAGATAAATTTTGGGAACAGATGAATGTCTTAGGCAAAGTGGGGAAGAACACCAGTTGCATGAATACGAGATTTCAGTGAAAAGAATGTGGGTAATAAGCACCAGATCCTCTTTCGTCTCTCTCATTAATAAAACATTTTGTACTGCTTAATGGCAAATTTCACACACTTGCAAAAGAAACACCATATACCTTGATTCAGTGATGAATAAAATTAATTTTATGCCATTGGCTAAAAGCACTAATTCAGGCTTTTAGTGCTCCAGAGTTCTTTTACTTGTCTTGTCTAGAAAAGTTGATTTGAATGGGATTGCACATCGAGGACAGAAATAATGACTTGCGTTATTCTCATTGTTCTGTTTGTTCTCACTTCTTGTATTTTCTGAGAAATCTACATCACACACTAATGACAGCAGCTCCTTTTCAATAAGAAACAGACCTTTTGAGAATTCAGAGTTAAAGCATACAAAGGAACAGTGTGTTGAGAGTTCTCATTCCATCTTCAGTTGCTATATTTATCATCTCAAATCCTTTGTATATCAACGAAGTAGAAATAAAATATTACAAAAATAGGCCTTTCACTTTATCAACTCAACTGGTATATGATAACATGCATAGGTTGGGTGTGAGTCCATTTCTTTCTTTCAGTGCTCCTGTTTGGGGAAGAAAATGTTCCTTCTTTGGGTAATAACTATTTTGAGCTCTGGCACAGAACTCAGATTCTTAAGAGATCATTTATATTACAAAGGCTCACTCTGTACTTCCTCAGTGCTTAGAGGCACATTTCAGCTTCCAAACCAAAATCTTTTTATGTTTTTTTAAAACAAATTTAGGGGTTTTATTTAGGGTTTTTTAAAAGAAGAAAAAATCATGTATGAAAGCCAAATTATTATTCTAGTCTTTCTAGAAGAGAGAAAAAGTTGTTCCATTCTTTTCTACTTTTCCAACAGTTCTCTGAAATATATTTGACCCTCACACAGTGTCTCTGTAAAAGGGATTGTATTTCTTAAAGCCAAATGGGAAAATGATTCATAACATCCTATTCAAAATGACAACTGGGCTGATAGTCTAGCTAACTACATATCTATTTCCAAATGTACTAAATTTAAATGGATGTAATCACAGTTTTTAGTACATACGTGATGTTGCATGACGGCCAGACAGATTAGATACATTCTTGCCATAGAAGAGTCTAGTGCATAAGGCAGTGTTTACTCACACAGCTTGGACCACCCCTTTCAGCCTTTCTGCATAGATGTTCGGTTCATTTGTAGTCCAGGGACTGTTTTCAATAAGGCTGAGGAAAGATTCAGATTTAAGATGAAAAATTCACTCAAAAAATAAGGATGCAACATGGTAAATGTTCTGCCGTATTATGAAAGGACTTTCTATTCTAATGTCTGAAAGCAGCATTTTGATCTTCAGTATTGATTTGGTAAATTTTCAAGTATTCTATTTGACCTTTCATAAAAGATATATTTCTTTGTTTGAGCTGATATGTTATCAAGGTGGAAGACTGTTTGTCCTTCTTAAATATCCAAAGGAAGGAGTGAACCTCCTGTACTGCAGATAAATATAGTTCAATGGGACAAGAATAGGAGGAAGAGAATCTGTTTGGAAGTATTTCAAGACATCCTTTCTTTGCCGTTATTAGTGTTTGATTCCTGTCATTTTAGTTGACTTAAATAATTAATTTACATCCAGTTTGGTCCTTTGAGTCATGTTTATAAAGTTTAGTCTTCATGTTCTTATGTGCTTTCAGTTTTTGAGAAAGGCATTTGGCTCTGTCAGCGAGTATCCTGTCCCCGATGATCTGTGTGAGATATGTTTGCCATGGGCAAGTGCCCCTGACAGAGCAAGTCCTGCTGCTCTGCAAGATGTGACTGCAGGTAGAAGAAGGGCAAAGCAAGAACAGAACAAGAAAAGGAGAATAAACCACCCAGAAGCTATTACATATTATCCTGGGGAAAGGTGCTTAGTGGGGAAGCTGAGATGTTACAGGAGCCCTTTCAGGAGAATCAGATCAATGGGAGTGATGGATAACTTGTCACCAAATTATATTCAGGGAAGGAGAATTTGTAGAGATGAATTTAGCAAAAAAATTTTGATCAAATTTAGCCCTTCCAATTAAGCTCAACAATCACTTTACAGGTTTGATTTTGCCTCCCGTTATTCTGGTTAATTGTTTCTTATTCCTTCCTTGAGACTCAGCATGACTGGATCTCTGTGTGGACCTGGATGGCTCAAGCAAGTGAAATTTCAATAATTTTGTATTTGTTCATGGAAATACAGAATCATTTTACCTACCAGGAGATAGCTACTAGTAGAAATATCTAGATATTATGCAATGAATTTAAAACAATGAATATATTTTCGCTTCCATTGGCATACAGCTGTGGTCATTCCTCAGGAGTGTTTTAAATAATATAAAAGCTTGTGTGTTCTGGGAAAGCCTTTCCTACTGTTTTAACTTTCTGTGCCCATTATCTAAGCAGCTTCTACCTACTGCTCTCATGAATCTAAAAGACTCCGTGTGTGCAAGCCAGGTAGCTACTGGCACAATCCAGCACGAGAGACACCAGCAGATCCCACTAGAAAAGGCTCTGTACTTCCAGCTGAACCAGGCTTAAAGAGGTGTGAGTTATGTTTCTAATTTTATTACTTTATTGACTTCCACTTGGGAGCTGTCAGTCAGAGCTATACTGCCTAAAAGACAGCAGAGGCTTCATGTTGAGCTGAGAACTCCTTTGAAGCATCTGCCCAAGGAGATGGAAAACTGAAATGCTGTCAGGTAAAGAAATGTATTGGAGGTATGCACAAGGCATTGTAAAACCTGTGCTTTATAAATTTCTTCCTGGTTTAACCACAGCTTGCAACCAAATACTACACACTCACTTTCCCCTGGTAGGGTGGGGAGAGAATCACAGCATCATGGAATGTTAAGGGATTGAAATGGACCTTAAAGATCATCTAGTCCCAAATCCTGCCCCTGAGGGCAGGGACACCTCCAAAGAGACCAAGCTGCTCAAGGTCCTGTCCAACCTGGCTTTGCACACTGCCAGGGCTGGGGCACCCACACCTCCCTGAGAAACATATTCCAGTATCTCACCATCCTCAAAGTAAAAAATTTCTTCCTAATATCCACCTGGAATTTGATAAGTAAAAGTCAGAAAACTCATGGTTGATACAAAGGTGCTATACTAGTTAAAATGAAGTATAAATAATAATAAAGTGTAAATAATAATAAAGTGTAAATAATAATAATAATAATAATAATAATAAATAAATAAATAAATAATAAATAAATAATAAATAAATAAATAAATAAAATGAAAAGTAGGAAGGGGGAGAGAGAGGAGTAAAACCCATGAAAGATCAGTGATGCACAATACTGTTGCTTCACCAGCTGCTGAGTGATACCCAGCCTGTTCCTGAGCAGCAATCTGCAGCTCCCAGCCAACTCCCCCAATTTATACTCTGAGCATGACTTCCTGTGGTATGGAACATCCCTTTGGCCAGTTCAGGTTGGCTTTCCTGTCTGTGCTCCCTCACAGATTCTTGTACACCTGCTCACTGGCAGACCATGGAGCATTTTAAAGTCCTTGAGTATTGTGCAACAACTAAAACATCGTTGCATTGTCAATATTCTTCTCTTACTAAACCCAAAACAGCACTGTAACCAACTGCTAAAATGGAAATGGACTCTATCCTAGTGAAAACCAAGAGAGTGGGAAACACAAGTAGAGATGCCTTTATGTGAGAGATGGATGCAGCTGTAAATGTGTCACTGCTGCACCATCTGCACATCACTCCGAACGGCTCAACTTGGGAGAAGTTTGGAAATAAAATTCTTCATACAAATAATAAATAAAAAGTCTTTATTTTTTTTGTTACTTCTCTCATTGCTTGGGTCCTCCAAAGTTCTGCTAATACTACATGCCACGGGCAAAAGGTATTCTAGGGGGGTTCTCCCTTCTAATACAGCAATTATTTTGTGAAGTAATTACTCCCATACAAGGATTTTGATATATGAGGAGTTTCCTCCCAGTGTTTATTTACAGGTAGCTTGAATCACTTCTGTCTCAGTTTTAGATCATTTTGTGAAATTAATTAAATTTAAAAGGTCATCTGAATCACAAGGCTGTGATCTAGAACCTCAGATGTGCAAATTCTAAAAATGTTTTAGAAATATTTGGTGGTTTCGTTTTTGGGATATTTGGTTGCTTGCTTGCACATTTGGCTTTGTGTTTTTTCAGCACAGATGTAGTGCAGATGGATGCTTTGTAAATGTCCCTGTGGTATTTGGGAAGGTATCTAAACACTGGCAAATGCAAATCCATTTTTTAAGATTACAGAGCATAGCATGCTGCTTAGCTCACAGTATATAGTTGTTAATTGTGGAAACTTATTTCAAAAGGAAAAGGAAAAAAAAAATATTTTCCTGTAGCAGGTGTGCTCCAAATCCAGTGGGTGCAAAATACCTGGATCTCATCTGAGTGTTGATATCCGGCCAAGATGAGTATTTGGGACTGTGGTCTAAAGCAACATGACTCTTCACACTATTTCTCAAGACTGAAAGACAGACCAGTGCTTACCTGTTTTCTTTGAAACCTACCAATGTCCACTTTGCTCTGCTGTTTCGATGGTCCATCTGTGATTCCAGCTCATTCACTGGTCACAGAGAAAATGTAACTGCACACCTGTGCACCAAGGGAGCATGAACTCTTCTGCATCATCTACACAAATGAAATGTGGCATATCCTATCTCAAGTTAGATACATCCTTGAAACATCAAGGTCAGTAGCAATTGCTTTGTGCTTCATGTAGGATCAGTGGAGAGGAATAATCCTTGCAGGAGGTCACTCTGGTCTTCACATCTGAATGCTCTGCAGTCCTTGTCTCCCTCACTTGCCAGGCTTTCCTTTGCCAGTACTCCTTCCAAGGTACTCCTTCCAAGAGGTATTGCTTCAAGCATTTGGAGGGAAACCTGATTACAAAATCTGAGGCATTGTTATGAGTGAGAATACTAGTAAAAGTTTTCTGATAAATTCATCATATTTTCTGTGGCTGAAACCTGATGTCGATGTTTATTTCTAAATAAAAGATTGAAATTACTATCCCTGTATTTCCAGTAAGTGTTCTCTTAAAAAGTCCTTTCACACTGTCCCGTTTTAGAATTCACTGGAAATGATCATTTGGGGTACTTCCGTAGAGGAAAGGGAAGAATGAGGTGCTAACTGTAACACATTCAAATGTAGATATACTAGATACCTCCTTCCCTCTAATGGGAATTATATATTCCCTCAATTATAGCTGTATGACAACACACAGAACACACCTGTTTCACTTTACATCCCTTTACAGATCATTTGATTAAGTGGGATTTTGTGTAAATTCTGTTCTTGAGTGATGAAGAGGGAGGTATTAATGGTTTCTTTGGTACATTGAACTACTTGCTGTGTGCTTTTCAGGGTGCACATGCAAGGGGGCTGCTGAATATGACAAACTGGCAGAGAAGAAGCTGCCACATCTCCACACAACCAGTAACAGGGCTGAGCACATATTCCCAGCAGGCACACATAGAGCACACGTACACACTACACATACACATTTATACACAGCCACAGAGAGAATACAGACAGAATTGTGGCTGTGCTCCACACCTTAAGCTGTGCCCAGCCTTGTGTTCCAGGTGTGGACGGCAGAGCAGTGTGTGAAAGGCAGGAACTGCACCAAAAGGGGCTGAAGAAAGTTTCAAGGATGGGAGTGTGAGCTGTTATGGGTCCCCAAGACTGATAGCCCATCTTCATCTATATTGTCATCCATTTTCTTTATCAGCTGCTGGCTGATAATTTTAGCTTCCATTTATCCAGTAATCACTCTGACAGGAATTTCAATATATGGTAAGTTGCATGCACAACATTAAGCAGAACTGATAAATTAATGAAAAATGTTTTGGGAGACTTGCTGGCTGAACAAGAATCTGAGTAGCCTATACCTGCCTCTTATTATTTATTGCTTATATATGATCCAACAAGTGAAAGTGTGGTATAGACAACTATTTTAAGAAAGCAAACTTCAGCTTTTAATCATTATTACTAATAGCAAGAAGTTATTCTATCATTCAACTTTTGTTAAAACAGAAGAAATTTGTTTTTTTAGCAACAGTTTTCTGTAACAATACCTACTACTGCAGGTGCTGAAGCTCTGCCCACATCAGAAGCATTATCTTTTCTTTCAATTCTGGTGTATGAGAAACGGAAATCTGCTTTCCATCACTGCCAGATGAAATACTTGTAGTCATAGCTCCAGTGATAAGGCAACATCAAGTGACTTTTTAAGTAACTAATGACAAAGCAGAAGTGCTTTGATTAAATCCAGCTTTGATTAAGCACTTGAATAGTCACTATGATCAATTTATGAATAATCCAGGGATCAAAGAGAATCGTGAATGTTCTTGGTCTAACCCTTCCAAGTAACAAATATATCAGTATAAAGCAGGATCAGGAACAATTTGTGAACAGAGAAGTGTTTAATCTGTCAGTTAACTGGTCATAGTGAGTAATGTTACCAGCTTCGATATCAGAGAAGAGAGAGAGCACTTTCAAAATTAAAAAATCCTCTTTTTTTTTTTTTTTTTTTTTTCTGTCAGGACCTAAGAGAAATAAGAGACCTGCATTAAATAGCAGAGTTGAAACAACCCCATGAAGTAATTATCATTACTGACAGCTTAAGAAAATACTGAGCAGATATCACAAGGATTCAGCTCCAGGGCAGAGCTTCCAGGAAGTCTTCCTGAGCAGATCTGTGATGGCTTTGACAGGTCTTAGGTCTGACTCTGAGCCTGGGAGAGCACAACTCGAGGCTTTTGAAGCTTTCCTTGGGCTCACCTGGGCTTCATTCAGCCTTCCTCGGTGCAGTCTTTCTTCCCCATGCTCTTCCTCCAGTATTAGCTGTATTTCAGGAGCAATGACTAATCATGAAACTGATATGTAAGGACTGAATTTCCTTCCATAAAACCCCCAGACTTATGCATTGCCATGTGACAGTACAGGACACCCAGCACAGAAAATCATGGATAGAGCAGGGACAAAGGAGGGCAGACAAAGGCAGAAGAATTGAGGCATTTCTAACTTCAGAATTAATTTACATATGTCTCAGTGCATCTGAACTACCCACAAGCAACATTGTCAATTTTTTTTCCTTTGTTTTTCTTTTTTTTTTTTGTAAAATACTCCACTCTTACTCTAAATGGAAACACAAACCAGCTAAAGAATGAAAAATGCAGTGCTAACAACAATCACCAGATCATTCCCCAAAAAATGACAACAATCTCAGCTCAAATCCTCTCTGGAGCAACTTTTACCCCAGAAAGGGAGGAGAGCCAGAGACATCACAAAGGCCATTAGGACATAGTTTCTAGCATATGCAAGCATGCAAATAACAGTTCACAAGGTCTGAAATTGTTAGCAGGTAATCTCTGGATGATATCAGACACGATTGAATGCATGATACTTCCGGATGAAAGCATATAACTACAGAAGAAATATGTTCCAAGATAGATCCCTGGCAGGACTTTGAAAGTACTTACCACTGGAAATGTTGTAAGTATTTAGTTGCTGAAACAAAAGCCTCAGCTGAGATGTCTAAAATGCTTTTGGGAAGTGCAACCCTATGAGGTTAGGAAGCAAAAGTAAATCACTGGTCAGCAGATATAAACAGGTCATTTTGGACTGTGCCAGGACAATTTTACTGCTCTATTGCAAACCTGGGATGAGCTCTTGTTTTTATTGTAGCTTTTGACTTTTTGAATTCTAGGTTCAAAGTTTGCAGTCATAGTTTTCTCAGAGCCAAAAAGCCTTCTGGATAAAATATATAGGCATAGTTCTGGCTTCCAGAAATTGTGAAATTTAGTTTCTGGTTTATTGCTGTAAAATTTTTTGAGTCTCTAAAAAGTTACTATGTCACACCTTCTAACCAAGGCTAATTGTACCCTGACAAAGTTCTTCATTAAAGGGGAGGATAAATGCTTCCTTAGCCTCCTGTTCATCTCCACAGATACAACCAACTTGCTTTTCACAAGGCTCTTTATAGCCTTCCACTGAGGTTTTGGCTACTATTGTCCCTCTTTTCCCAGTGAAATCTGCCCTGCACTTGGGCCATGTACTTACAGTTGCATTTTGCATACTGGTAGTCCTTTCTTCTCAGTGTCACACTGCTGAGCCTGAAGTTCTACTGATTTTTCACTACTTTTTAGCCATCCTTGTTAAAAGCAAAATGCAGGATCTAGTAGAATGCATGCATTTATTCCTTCAAGGCTTTAAAAAAAATAAGGAATGCTTTGATTCATGGGTATGTTGAAAACTCTGAGGAGTGTGAGATGGTGTCGTTAAGAGCCTGCACGTTTCTTGATGTGACATCCCAACCCCTAAAGGATGGGGGACCAGAAGGGGAGCAATGGAGTGTGGGAAGCTCTTCTTCTGCAGGAAAAGCTCCTGGAAGGAGGTCTAAGAGTTGCCCCAGAATTACATTTCTACACCAACCTTTCCACCACATTGTGGTGGTTCTGCAGCTCCTCTCCTGCCCCTCTCATTCACATAGTTCTGGTCGCTGCAGTCCTGCCTGCAAACACAACCTGGCCTGCATAACAGGGGAAATCAGTGATACTGGGATGTGGTGCAGCATGGGATTGTAGCGCTTGTTGGCTTTACATCAGTAAGAGAATCATAGCCTTTGCTCACGATTCAAAACCTGAGACTAGAAAAACCTGGTTTTCTAATCAGAAAACCAGAAAGAAAGAGTAAACAGAAAATACCTCCCAGGCTTCAGTAGCCAGTGCATGACATTTTTTACAGATAAATTTTTTGGTATACTGGGACCTCAGAAGTCCCTCAGAATTAAAAAGCTTGATCTGTGTGTGAGATTTCATCTGCCTTCCTTTTCTTGCTCTGGGACCTCCTATACCATTCGACTTTAAAACTATACCTTCTTCCTCCCTTCCTAATTAACCCCTGCATGAACACCAAGTGGAGCCTGAGGAATGCGGGAACACAGCTATTTTTGTGTTCATAAAGATGTAGGGAAGACAGAATTAAAACCTGCTGACATATGCACATCACAGCAACTGCTTTCTCTGCATGATCCCAAGGTTTCTGATAGCAATTTTTGACCTTCGAAGATTTAGGGGTTTTTATCAGAATAAAAATTTTCCTCACCCAGTGAAGAACTTGCAGTAGGAAAGGTTTGTTGGCGTGTTGACACACTTTCTGTGAGTTTGCCTTATTGTATATTGCTTATGTGGTGTGTCATGTTATCCATGTTTACCATTACGTGACTTTCACCTTCTCTCTCTGAAGACAAAAATCTTGGAAACACATCTGCTTTGCTCAATTAAAAAGTTGGCTTGTATGACAAGACATTAAAAGCACACCTTAATATGAGATGCAGATATAGTAACTTTTAAGAGAAGTCAGAATGATTGTCAGAAGCTCTGATGCCCTGGGATGTATTTCAGCCTCTGTGCCAGTTGCTCTTGCAGCCCTTTGGTGACACTAATTTCCCCACCCACAGTTGCCAATTTGAAAGGTTATTTCTGCAGTTACAAACTCGTATCAAACAATAAATAGCATTCACCTTCATCAGAGAAAAACTCAAATGAGTCTCTATTCACCAACAGACTCTCTTTCCATTTAAAATTTACAGCAAATTTCACTTGATTTTTGCCTCTTGCCTTCTGCTTATATAACCAGGATGATAACGTGATTGCAGATGGCTTTTTGACATCTGCTGATCAAGCCTCATTTTGCTTCTCTGCCTCTGTTTTGCAACATTTTGGTCAGTGTAACCAACCAAGTAAATTGTGAAACAGGGGGAAGGGCTGTGCAGGAAAAGAACAGAGCCACAGGAACTCTGTCTTAGCAGTGCTCACAGTAACAAGCCTTAAAACCAAATATAAATGAACGTCATGACATTAAATTGCATTATCTTTTGCTGAGTTATTTTTGGAGATATTTCCTTAGTGATCCTATTTTACCTACATTCTGAGGATGCTGATGTCTGAAACTAGATAAATATCTAATCCATTTTTCTTTATAATTAATCTATTTAAGCAAACTGGAGTCAAAACAGTCTCTAGTTACTCCTATCTGTGCAATCCTGCCCCACTGGTCTTACCTTCAGCTCAAGCATCCACTGTGCTACAGCTGTGTGAGAAGAAACAGGTGAATTTTTGAAAAAGGGAAATTGGAAATTAGGGATTTAAAATTTTAATAAATCCAGTTTGAATATAAAGCTAAGATTTAGAAAACGCATATTTCTGCAACAAACAAACAAGCAAAACCAAAACAAACAAAATGAAAACAAACAAACAAAACCACAAAGGAGGGTCAGAAATGCATTACATTTGGAAAGAAAATGGAAACTATTGATCCGCTAATAATATTTTTGCCTTAGGAATGCTTTGAGCATAGAGTGCAATTACATACCTAGTATTTCAGTTCAGTACCATCTTCTTCTCTAATAAGAATGCATCTAAATGAAATGAAAGAGCAACAGTAACAAATACAAGATTTGTATTTCACAATGTCCGAGTGCTATATTTGCTATCGACACAGCAGCTCTGAGCAAGTCAAACCATGACTTAGTGAGTGGCATCTTAAATGAAAGGTAGTAACAGCCAAAATAAACCCAGTGCTTACCCATAGCAGCATGACTCCTATGTTTTGTACATATACATATAGAATGCTCTGCCTACTTTACTGAAATGGACTGATGTTCCTTGCTAATGTGGGAGATAGCAACATGTAAAACATTTGCTTTATCTGATAAAATATAAAACAAAATTTGTGAGGTAGTTTTGTAAATTGGAAAACAAACAAACAAACAAACAAAAAACCAAAAAAAAAAAAACCAAACAAAAAAAAAAAAAAAAAAAAAAAACCAGAGACATCATGAGGAAATCCTAATTGCCTAACAGATTACTTGAAAGATGTGAAAGATGGAGACATCTGTAAAATGCAGTATCTTCTATGGTCAGAGAAGTTTGAAAAGATGCAGTTAGAATGATATCAGCAAGAAGGAAAGCTGAGATAGATTCAGATGTATCTAAACTGGCCTAATTGATTTAACAGAAATGTAGTTGATTCATGACTACCTTGCACTTTTTCTTTATGCAGCTCTCTACACTTCATATGAGGTAACCATTGAGACTCAGTATTTTCAGTGTGCTGAACCTCATATCATCCAATGATACACCTCATGTCAGAAAAATAACATCATAAAAATAACATTGCCTTTATGTAGGACAACCCTCCAGGCTCAAACACATGATCAACTTTACTTGGTTTACAGAGCTATGGTGTGTCATCTCAGTTCTAGTCACTGGCTGCATCTAAGCTCTTAACTTCTAGCAAGCTAAAGGCAGGATGCACAAGCTCCACCAGCGTTGTGAGGAAGAGAGATGCTCTGTGTTCAACAGACAAGGGAAGTTCCTCATGTACTAATATGCACACTGGAAAAACTGCATGTAGTAAAAGTTTCAAAACTTGTATCCACAAGGAATATTTAGGAATATTTCCAACATTCCTGGAAATGCCTGCCACACTTGTTCAAGTCCCATAAAAGTGCTGGGTAATGAAGGATCAGTCTGTCTGCTCTGTCTCATCAGGTGTCTAAGATGACTTTGTATCAGTCATTGGTGGCAGTCTTCTGCATGATGTCAGCCCTCTCTCATTGGAGCACCCATCAGGACGCAGGGAACTTCAGTTCTTAGTCATAATGTGGAGACAGAAGCAGTGGGTTTATGAAATTCGTGTTGCATCTTGAATGTTTAAAAGTGGTAGATCCATACAGGTGAAATAGAAAGAAATTTCTTTCTGTGTTAGGCCAGGAAGATAATAGGGTTTTAATCCCTTCTGCCTAGATTCTTTCTACGTTCAGTTTTGGGGGAGTCTATAATTTTTTATGGCAAGCATTCTCCATAATATTTTATTCTGTTCCTTATACAAAAAGCACATCATTTGGTGTAACTACTGCAATCACCAGGCAGTTCCTCTTTTCTCAGATGCTCCCTATGGAAAACATTTCCCTGTATTGTGTTTTGTTTCATAGCAGTTTTCTTTGAACTATTCTTTTATCTAAGTTTACTTATCTGGGACTGGAGCTTTTGTAAAAGTTCATGTCCCTCTTAGATAGTTACAAGATAAAAGGTACGGGACAGTTACAACTGTAGATATGCTGTCATTCAAAAAATTAGCACGTTTGTTACGCACTATTATCCACCAGACAGGCAAGTACTAACCACTGCCATTCTCTAAAGGATGGTCAAGTGAATAACAAAGAGCTGAACTGGCCCTTGCACAGACATTTGGACTGGTTCATTCCAGCTGCCTACAGGAGCATCAGGGCAACCCAGGAGTTATAACAATGCTTGCACTCCAGCTCTGCTTCCATCTGATCCCAGAAGGATCCCAGAAGGATTTTTTGAAAGTGGTGCTGAACAACAGCCTCAGTGGCTCAGTTACTGAAATGAAACAAATTATCTTCATCTCACTTACTTATGAACAGAAAGTTTGCTCTAGTCTTGTATTTACAGTACTTAGCTAGGTAATTTCTAGTTCAGTGCCTACAGCTTGCACATACCTCATTACATCAGCATAATTACTGCTAAATCTCTATTATTTTTATTCTGTTTTGACTGGTGATGATTGAATCATATTCCTTTAGATTAGTTAATGAAATGCTGAAACTAACCTATATAATAGTAAGTAACTAGAGAGACTTTCAAAGGACTTTAAAAGTCACGGTGGATCTGGATTCAGGAATGATTTTCATGGTGGAAGAAGGAGCTGTAAAGGACAGCTGCCATACTGAGGAAGACCAGCGGAGTTGGTAAAAGACAGTGAAACCAAGTTTCAGAGTGAATCATTCAGGCTGTGAAATAAGCAGCAGGCACCGTGACAGAAACCAGGAGCTCTCTTTGCCAAAGCACATATAAAGACACTAGCTAGGTTTTAGCCCAAGGACAAGTTTTAACTGATACCAGCTGCAGAGGGGCAGGCGAGGGGCTGTTGAAAGACTTCCTGTCTTTCACGGCAGGGGGGATGTCCGCAGGCTGACATATCTCCTCATACAATGTGCGGGAGCTGCACTGAGTAAGTGGTCACTTGATGGATAAAGACACTGTAGGCTGTACTGCACCTACACCTTCAGGACCTCCTCAGACTTTTAAGATGCACTACAAGCCACCTGGCCAAATAAATGAGTGTTCCACCATATTAAAGTTTCTTGCATGTTCTTGAGCCCTTTCATATAGAAGGCACAATTCATAAAAAAAAAAAAAAAAAAAAAAAAAAAAAAAAAAAAAAAAAAGGCAGCGGATAAAAAAATAGGATAAAACCTATGATTCTGTTTTAAAGGTATTAGAAAAGAATGGTGAGTACTGCTGTCTTATGGAGAAAGGGTACACAAGTATGTCTGCATAACAGAAGATGTAGTAACCAGGGGTTACTGAGTATATGAAGCCTGCAGCCCTACAGAGTAGCAAAACTGCAGTTTGAAAGGAGAAGTAGTTCTTGTGCAAAAGAAATGTATTTCAAATTGAGGAAGCCACCTATCTTCTTACACTTTAGTCTTATTTTTAGCTAACCTTGGTTGTCATTAGTCACATAAGAAATTAATCTATAAAAATTTCTAAATCTGCATTTGATATGGATTGTATCTATAAAAGGATCAAGAAGAGATACATTTTCTTACCTCATGCTGTATCTGTCACTTCACTGATTTGGAGATTGCTTTAATGTGGTTTGTGTATAGATTTGAAATGGAAGACAAGTGGAAGGTGATTGTGCTTTATTTCAAGGAATACAGCACCTTGCTATTTGTTTTTACATGTCCAGAGAGACAATAAATAAGATAGATTCTTTCATCTGTATTTTTCTGTCCATTGCTCCAGGCTAAGTGCTGCTCTCAGACCTTCATGCCACAGTCTCTTCCCTTGGCTGTCCTAGCTAATCCAGGAAATAGTGGCTGATTTAATACCCAGACTGTCAAGCGCAGAGCAGACCAAAGGTGAACATGTTAACCTGTGATTCTCCTTGCAATTCTCTGCCAGCTACCAAGCAGTTCCAGTCCTCCCCTGTCACAGCTGTCACTGCTGGAAAACAAACTGAGTTTCTAGTGCAGTTGTCCCATTTGTATAGAGAGCTGACCTGCTGAGGAGGGGGGTGTATAATTTTGAATGTCTGACACACAGCCTTGTAGGAGGTGGCTTTGAAGTGATATTTTTGACAGTTACTCTTTTTTTTTTTTTTTTTAATCAGTCTTTGTTTCTAAGTTGAAATAGTAATCAAAGAAATAAAGTAGCAAAACAAAAGGACCAAGGTTGTTATTCAGGCTTTTTTAAGTACTAATATGTTAGTTTAAATGTTTTAAATTGTTTGAACAGGTAGACCTTGATAGGCATAAACAAAAGTTCTTTAGTATCTGAATTGCTTTGTTGCCATCAAGTGGTTTAAGGAGGCATTTCACAGCATCATGATTTGATAAACCAAAAGTATTTGGTTACACAAAGTCAACCAAAATTAAGAAAAATTGATTCAAAATGCAAACAAACTTGTGTGATAGCTTTTCTTTGGAATGACACTGAGTGATTTTGATGATAGTGAACATATTGCACTCCAGTCATAGTGATTAGAAAAATGTGCTATTGTAAATGAAAATGCCATTTATTTATTCTAGCTTTCACTTTCTTGGTCAAGCATAAGACTTGCAGGTATTGCTTGACAAGAAGCTCAGCATGAGCCAGCTACACGCACTCACAGCCCAGAAAGCCAATTGTACCCTGGGTACAATTGCATCAAAAGCAGCATAGCATGGCCAGCAGGACAGGGGAGGGGATTCTTCACCTCTTTTCCACTGTCATGAGACTCCACCTGTAGTGCTGGGCCCAGCCCTTGTGCCCCCAACATAAGAAGGATGTGAACCTGATGGAGCAAGTCCAGAGCAGGCCATCAAGATCATGAGAGGGCTGCAACATCTCTACTGTGAAATGGGTTGAGCTGGGGCTGTTCAGTCTGCAGAAGAGAAGGCTCTGAGGAGGTCCTTTAGGAGCCTTCCAGTACCTAAAGGGTACCTAATATAAAGGCAGAGAGGGACTTTTCACAGGGGTGTATAGCAACAGGACAAAGAGTAATGGCTTTAAACTAAGCAACAGTAGGTTTGGATTGGGTATTAGGAAGAAATACTTCATTATGAGGATGGAGAAGCACTGGTGAATGTTGCTCAGAGTTGTGCATGTGCCTGGAAGTGTTCAAGCCAGACTGAGTAGGGCTTTGAACAACGTGCCTCTGCCCAGGGCAGGGGGATTGGAACTAGACGAACTTTAAATTCCCATTCCATGATTCTGTGACATTTGCAGGTGAGCATTATAGACAGCTGTTATCCAGAACTGTTACTAAGGCAATGATTTTTCCAAATTATCACAATGGTTTGTTCAGCATCTAAATTATGTTAAGTCAATGCTGATGCTGTTTATGTTTTTGATGAGTTTTGGGGGTTTCATCTACAGGTACTTGTTCCTTACGATTAATCTTACCCTTTTTACAATCTCCTGTCACTTTCATTTTGTTGACAAGCAATGCTTCTTAAAGCTTTTGTTTCTATTTCCTTTCAAAATTTTAAGCACAGAAGAACTTAACTAACTATAGAGGTAATAAGATTCATAGTCTTAGTAAAAGCCCTTGTGAGAAGCAACAGAAGGGCCTTTCTACTCATCAGTTTTGGTGATGGTTTTCCAGCTCATCAGAGATATTTCTGGAATAGTGTATTAACACCATTCAGTGGTAAGGCACCTCTTCCATTATTTACACATTTTTTCCCTAATACAGCACAATGACAACTTCTGGGATTTTGTTACAGATGGAACTGGGAGCAGTCAAACTTAGAATACATAAGACTTAGGGGAAAAAATAAAGAACTTCTTAGTATAATCCAGCTTTAGACTTTAGACTTTTTATGTAGGCACCACACAGACTCAAAATTTCCTTTTTATATTTTGCCTGACAAAGGATGATGCAAAGAAAGTCAAAGGAAAATTATGTACCTTTGATTCTAATGAAGTTATTTTCCTTGTGATACAATAAAAGGGCCAAGGATGACTTTAAGAGGCATTGGTTGAAGGCTGGATAACTAATTCACATGGTAATATTTTATTTAATTTCATATTTAGCCATATTTTTGTTCATGAATTGAGCACTAATAGAATCAATGTGCAAAAAAATAGACCCTTTGAAAATTAATTGCATTGTTTTGTAGTGTTTGTGAAAATAGTTATTTGTGATGTATAATGTGTATAGTTTCTTTTCAAGAAGAGCGTGCTTGTAGTTGTAGTTTATGACATCTGGCAGTTTGACTAGATTTGATTCTTAGACTTTCAGCATATGGAAGCCAATTTACAAGGCCTATTGACTTCCCAAGAACAGTTATTACCTGAAATAATATTACCTGAAATAATTTTGTGCTTTTTCCTGCAGGCAGCTCCCAAAGTCATGCTGGCAAATAAAATGAAGAGGTCCAGATGGAGGTGTAGCTCATTTAATTCCATATTCAAGCAAATTTTAGAGAAACTGTTTTACTGAACCACAGAACCATAGAATTAGCTGAGTTGGAAGGAACTTATCAGGATCATTGAGTCCAACTCCTGGCCCTGCACAACAACATGCCCAAGAGGCCCACTGTGTGCCCAACAGTATTTTCAAAAACATTTCTTGAAATCTGGTTGCTGCATTGTGACCACTTCTCTGGAAAGCCCATTCCAGTGTCCAACTATGGGTGAAGAACCTTTTTCTAATATCCAAACTAAACCTCCCCTGACACAACTTACTGGCCTCCTAAGTAAGATTTTTTCCAATGATCACTAGCCTTGGGCCCAGCCATTCAGACAGTTTTCCATCCATCCCACTGTCTGTATATTTAATCCTTAACTGGGTTCTTTATGATGATGATTTTATGGGCAACAGTGCCAAAGATTTTCATAAAGTCCAGAGAAACAACATTAGATACTGTCTCCTCCTTTACCAGGCCAGTGATTTCACTGTGTAAGTTTATCAGATTGCTGAAACATGACTTCACCTTTTCATTAACGATGAGATCTTACTTTGAAACCAGGTCAATCACCAGAGACCAGCTGGTGTGAGGCTGTTTTGCAGTATTTCTCAAGAATTCAAAAAATAAACAAATAAGAAGGTATTACCCAGACACAGGCCAATTTTTTGCTTCCCAGGAGAGATCATAGTAATTTATGCTAAGTGAGAAAAACCCCAAACTTTACATCTTTCATGACAGTAATGACTCTAGGACATGGAGCCCAATGGAAAAGGAAGCCTATACTCCAATGTTACAGTCACTCTGTCAGAATTAGTCATGAATTCTCCTAAAAGCCAGCAAGCTGCATAGTTCTAGGTATTTTCCTGTGTATAGATAAAAAAGGAAAAAAAAAACCCCTTCACCTGAAATATAAAGCACAACTGAGAACACCAGTTAAAGAATTACTGTAAAGAAAAGAGTTGCCATAAAGATGCTGCAAATTATACTGAATAATCCAAAAGAATTCTGCAAGATGAATCAAGCTAACAATAATTTAAATGTGTTTTACAACAAAATATGCTTAGGTTATTATTTATACTTGTAGTAAAAGCAACTATTAAATATAGATATTAGTACCAAATGTAGTAACAATTGGGTCATCACTGAGGTTCTTATGCTGGTAAAACTCTCCATGAAAGCCAAGGCACATTCTTCTGGCTAAGGTTTTATAACAGGTGGTTTTGTTTCACCCTTTCCCTAATTTTAATCTTTGTCTGGTTTTAAGACCTAATATATAAAGAAAAGTTACAATTTGCAATGCATGATCTCTATCAGGAGAACTAATGCCTTTTTTAGGGGGGTGAAGGCAGTTTTTCATATTGCAAATATTCTTCCAGACAGATGCACAGTTTCTTGAGAGATAATCTGATGATCCCTGCTCTGTCTTTTCTCTTTTAAATACAGCTTGGCTGATGAGTCAGCTCTTTCACAATCTCTATTGCCATCTGTTTTGATTTAGAAATTTGCTTAAATTACAGATATGACTTTGCTCAATTCTTCCTTTTTCCTGCTGTTTTTAAAGTCATGCATTTCTGGGATGAAAGGAAGAAAGAAATAATACCATCTGATTAGTAAATGTCAGTAATAGATGTAATAATTTATTACTGTCAGAACAACTTAATTCTTCTTCCTCATTTTCTTCAGTTGGCCTTAGTGGAGTATTTTCTTACTTTTGATTTCATAGAGAGTATTTGTTGGGGTTTTTTGTCAGCTCTCCTAGTCAATTGTATAAAAAAACATAATTGAATAATTGATAATTGAATGAATTTTAAATTTCTAATAAACATCTGCCTGACAGGCATTTGTGCCAGTATTTGTGCCTGGGTTAGCTGTCACTACGAGGTCTCATGGCCACGTTTCAGGTTTCTGAAAGCAGCACTCAGTGGTTGCACATCAGAGGGCACAAAAGGGGTCTGTGCTGTCAGTGTTACTTGTTCTGTGAAGTTGTTCCAGTCTCCAGGCTCCAACAGACCTCCACCTTTTTCTCTCTGCAACCTGCACTGGACAACAGGATAAAACCGTCATATGCCTGTGTTTGCAATCTCAGACTTTTTGGTGAATACTTGGTAAGACCTCCCCAATAGATTTTAAAACTTGAAAGACCACTGTATGTGTTCCTGTTTCCATTCCCACTCATTTCTTTGCTGATGATTTCTATTGAAGTTATTTGTAATAAGCACATCTGTTTTGTTGAATACTTGAACACTGGAAAATCTCTGAAGTTTCTATTCTTCTAGACAAGTATATATAACCACAATGATGTTTTTATGATTGGAAATAACTTAGAACTATAAATTCAGGAACAAGAAAAGAAGATGATGTTGCAACACTAATTTTCACGGCCATAGATCTTGTAAGAGTACTGTAAACTTGTTTGTAGTAATCTTTATTTTGGAAATAGATGAAAGAAAAAAACCAGCAGTATTAACTAAAGATCATCAAGCAGATAAAGAACATGTCCACAATGCATAAATGAAAAAATAAATTGACTGATAGTTAACAAATTCTTACATACATCACATAATTATTTATGGATGATAAACTGTTCTAAGCATTTAGTTGGCAGCAGATGAAAAAGAAGCCTGCTGTTGATTCTGGCACAGAACCTTAACATTACTCAGCAACATAGTTATGAGCATTGTAAATACAGCATATGGAAAACAAACAAACGACCCTTTAGATGCATAAGTGATTAAAATTCTGTGTACTTACTGTATAAGGTCCACTGTAAACACTCATTAAACTTGAGTCTTTGGCATCTCAGCTGCTTAGTCCTTGCTTCTTTTTTTGGTGTATCTCCTCTAATGCATCTAAGCAAGAATCTTTAAAGTGTCCTCTGATTGTGTACTGATGCCTGAAGAGGCTACCTGGAAAAGAGGCTAGACAGTGTTAAAGGAATAAAGTAGGTATTTATTGAAAAGACCTTTGAAGGAAACACCTTGGGTAGTACAAGAGCCCTGCCATGTCTACACCCGAGATGGACCCAAGATGGACCTTGAGTCACAAGTTTTCACATTTTTATAAGTTTTGGTCCATTTACATATTGGGGTTAATTGTCCAATTACAGCTTCAGTTTATGAAATCCCATCCTCCCAGATTGCTCTCTTCAATCCACTGTTGTTTATACTTTTTTGGACTCAAGGCTGCAACGGTGTCCTTGGTTGTCAGGCTGGAGAAGGATTGTTTTGTCTAGCTAAACTGTCTTCCTAACGCTTGATAAGAAGTTCAGAGTTACATACTAAAGCAGTAAAATATGAAAGCTAAATCTTAAGGTGTCATCCTGGTAGAGATGAACTACAAATCTCCTAATTGTCATGCCCTCTGTCTAGGTCAATATTACCTGCCTGGATGTCAGTGGTCCTGTCTGGAACACAAAATGAAGTGAATTCTCAGGTGATCCACAGTTATGGCTGCAAAGGCCATTTACATCTCAGTCTGTGTATAATGTATTTGAGCATTGTTTTAAAATGGAATGTGCTAGAGATGGTTTTGAATGTGGAAAAGTTATCTTAACACTAGAGGTTTTGGGTTTTTTTTTAATTTGGAAAATTAAAAGAGATTTCACCCAAACATGATGATGAATTTCTTAACTGTGTGGGTGATCATTCACTGGAATGGGTTGCCCAGACAGACTGTGGGGTCTCCCTCACTGAAGATGTTCAAGAAATACCTGGACACAATCCTGTGCCAAGCTGTGGCAGAGCTCCTGTCCCCTCTTTTGAGACACTACCAGCTGCCACAAAGGTTCATCTCCATCTCTCTAAAAAGAAGGCATCAGCACTTATAATGGAAGAGTACAAGATGTGACTGTATCACCATAATGAAAAACTCACACTAATGAGCATGAGCAAGCTACATTCTTTATGACATATTTTTACTCATTAAAAAAAGCCAAATCAACCAAAAATAGTAGGAAGTTAATTTATGGTAGGCTCTTGTTTAAGACAATTTTAAAAATAATAATTAGTGTCCTCATTTAAATAATATTAGCTGTAACTTTAGTAACGTTCATTATAATTAACTATTGGTTTAAGTGAATCTAAAATATTTGCAACCCATTGGGGTTGAGAGGTTTTTAATATCATGTAAAGTTTGCATCCAGGATCTTTGGATAATGATTAGATTGAAAGCATATTTGAAAATTATAGTCTAGTCAGGGAATAAGGGTATTGAACCGATTTTAAGTCTACTGTTGTGGTACCAAAAAAAAAAAAAAGTATATTTCGCTCCGATGCCACTGGGTGGTGGAGAATTGGCTGCTATGCAGGAATGGTTTCATGAATCCATTAAATAAGACAGAGACATGACTGACCTGTAGCAAATAGATGGGAAAAGTGACTTGAGCCTCTCTGGGCTGTAGGAGAGCCATAGCCCAGGTGTAGAGATAGGGGAAAGGCTGTGTCAACTGTTTACTTGTCAAATATCCTGCCTCTGGCCATGGTTAATAACATATGCTTCAGGGAAAGGAAACTTGTAATAGGGGACCACTATGCTGCAAAAAACCCCCTCCTTTTCTGTAGCAAGCTGTCACCATGCAATAGTAAAACTCTGTGATGCTTTTGTAGTTTTAAGCCCTGATGGAGATGGAACACCACACAGCTGCCCATTCAACTCCACCTCTCTTCCCCTAATCATGGTGGAATGGGGGGCAAATCAAAGTAAAACTTGTATGTTGAGATAAGAACAGTTTAATAATCAAAAAAAAACCAAAATGTAATAATAATGGTAAATAATATTAATAATAATGATTAAAAAAAAGGGATAAAACAAGTGATCCACAATGAGATTGTTCACCACCCACTCGCCAATGCCAGACTTTCCTTCCCAAAACTGGATCAGCTCCTCTTTTGGATTATTCCCCCACAGTTCATATGCTTGGCATGACGTTCTCTTCTTTTGGTCTGTTCAGGTCAGTTGTCTCCCAGCTGTGTTCCCAGTTTCTTTTGTGCACCTCCTCACTGGGAGAGTGTGAAACAAGTGGAAAAAATTTTAAAAGTCCTTGACTTATGTTAAAGACAACTCAGTAAAAAACCAAAACATCGGTGTGCTATCAAAACCATTCTAATTCTAAATCAAAAACAAAGCACTGTAACAGCTACTGAGAAGAAATACTAACTCTATCTTTGTTGAAGTCAGGAGAGATGCAAATATATATATATATATATATACACATTCATGTCATGCTGTGAATTATTATTATATTGTTTCAGTTAACATGTATAAATTAGTAATGGAGTAGCATGACAGAGGACAATAATCATCACACATAGCTGGATTTAGTTCTGCACTTCATGCAAAGGGCCTATTGCCTCACACACATGAGAATATTCAGGGGATTCCAGCCCGTGTAAAGGGTACTAATCTCAAAGAGAGGGACATACCTAGTGCTATCACAGCAGCTGAAAAGGCAACACCTTTTGTGGCTCCATTAACTCATTTTCCCTTGACACCAATGATAACGTAGCCTGGCTACTCATGAGGTTTTAGGCTTTCATCTACTTTCCCCTCTCTTCCCCAGTTCCTGCAAAATTTGTGAAAGGAAACGTGCATCCATTTCCATTCTCAACATGTGGCTAATAGTCGTTTTCCACTTTCTGGGGTGTTCTTTTGGCACCTAGCTGAGGGATAGGGTTGGTAAAGAGTGAAGGACAAGGAAGCCACTGCCCATGCTTACCCAGAAGGGAGCATGGAGCTCAAGGCTCACTGTGCTTTGCAAGCAGGGCACCCATCTGGTGGTTCTGGTGAGGGGAAGCTGGGTCCTGCCCATCCTCTGAGAAGTGCTCTGTCTCCTGAAGGGCTTGATAAAGGATGGAACCTGCCCTCATCTGGTTCTCAGAGCAGTGGGCTCCAGGGGGCCAGCCTGCACTGAGCCCAAGGGGAAATGTGGTAGATGAGAGTGCCTGCTCCCAGAGCTCAGTTGGACTCCAATGCCGGCCCAGCCTGAGTCTCCTCATCATGAGAGCAGATCCAGAGGTGGCTGGAGGGGGCTGCCCTCAACAGGGGTGACCTGGGGGCTACAGGATGGCCAGGCTGGCAGGACACTAGGAGGGTGGCAGGACACCTGAGGTGAGAACAAGGGTATGAGCCCTCTCCTTAGATGCAGCTCCCAAACAAGGTGGGGCAGGACCAACAGAGGTTTTTTCTCCCTTGGCTGATCCAGGGTCCTATGACACAGGCAACTAAAGCCCTCAGCAGAGGAAAGAGGACATTTTGAGCACCTCAGTGTCTTCAGTGCTGCAGGGCAGGACTCCCCCATACCTCAGATATGCTTTCTCCTTCTGCACTTGCTGAGCTTTCCAGGGGCAGGGTGATGGCTGAAGGCTGGCAGAACAGCCCCTGCCACCTTTCCTTTCCCCACACATCTGTGCACAGCCAGCCAGTATTTGCTCTGAAATATTTGTTTTGAAAAGTGACACTAGTGAGGTGACACAGTGCAGAAAGCACTTCAGAGTTGCTTGGGGAACAGCAGCAAGATATCACGCAAAGCTCTTTTTGTTACGTTAAGCAGTACAAGGACAGGAATGGATAATGCAGGAATAATTGAAGGTTGGCGAAAAAAAAAAAGAAAAAGCCCCTGAACTTTGACCAGGAAATATTTTTCTCAGCAATATTCTCCTACTGTGTATCTAAATTGTGAAAATACTGCCATCATCTGGATGATTAAAAATATAATCTTTATTTTTTTACTACTGTTTGGAAAAAAAAAAAACAAAACAAAACAAAAAGAGACAGTAATAGTAAATATCTGCCTGAATAAAAATTTCTCCTGATCACAACAAAGAATAAGCAACTACTTTTTGAAATGAAAAACTGTGGGTCTACATGTGATAATCTATGATTGCAATGATGCCAGACTTAGAAAGCAATTCAGGTAGATGTGTGTTGGGGGTTCTCTGTGTAGGAGGGGGGCAGATAACTTTCATGAAGCATAAAGTCTGTCCTAAAAGCTTTTACAGAGCCTGTCTAACTTTGAAAGAAATTAAAACAAAATGTATGAAGCTTTATAGTTTTTTTCTGAATGTAATCTTTCTTTGGTGGTATGATTTTTCAGAGTTGAGACCTGATTTTTAGATGGCATTTCCTCCACATTCCTTCTTTTCTTCTATTTCTTATGTCCAGTGACAGGAAAACATGCAGGTGTTTACACATTAAAAAAATTACTAGTATTAAATGTTGTCACAGACTGAAATCCCATAGCTACCTTGAGGCATAAGGCTTGTAAAAATTAGTGTTTCAAATATTTTTAGGTAATGTATGAAACTTGGTTCTGCTTATTACATTTGTACTCAGTAAAAGACAGCAGCTTAATTACATTTTAAAATATGAAAGATCCTTTCATGCATGGACTTGAGCAAGTTTTGTTAAATGAACTGAACCTTTGCTGTCTTCTTAAATTAGTGAGGGTAAAAATGACTTGAAGAAGGGAATCCTACTTTCTTTTTTTTGTCCATTAGAGAAAAGCACAACCTTCCTACATTAAAAAATAAACAGACTTATTAATTCCCTAACATCTGAAGTCAATCCAAATGGCACACTGCCAAGATAGATAAAACAAGAAAACTCCATATTTTGTATTCATTCCTACTAATTTAGAAAATATATGGCTCTCCAAGGCAGGCTGTGAAAATGTCTTGGGAATACTAAACAGCTAAACTGTGTAGTTTCAGAAGAAATCTTTCCACAAAGGGACATGATTTCCACAGCATGATGATTATTGTCAGCAAGCTTCAAAGGATCAACTTTCTACAGCCTTTCTGAAACTTGGAGTTGTTGACTGAATTTCACTTGTCATGTCTGTATTTGAGTATACAGTACATTTCTTACACTCAGGATATCATACATCATAAGTATATACACACATATAAATTATAAGAGTAAAGAGGAGAGGGAGAGGAACTAAATCTAAAATGCTGGTGGCTCCAGCAGGATAAAACCTGCGAAAGTGATTGCAATAATTGATTCTCATATGTAGACCTACCATTTGCTACTGCATACTTGTTTAAGAGGAATTTCCCTACCAGTCTATATAAGTTCAGCAGTCTGAAATAGCTAAACCTTCTTCATATGTAGAGCAATTAGGGAATAACTAGTAGCTAAAAGGTAGTAAATACAAATCAATATTTTTTTATAAAAGGTCATTATCCAGTACAATAGAAAATTGCTAGATGGAGGTGGTGAACACAATGTATCCTTCAGGGGAGGACAGAGGTGGTAGAGATAATGTCATTATGAACTTGTGTCAGACCAGATAAGATAACCACTATAAACTATAGTTTCTTATCACAGAACTATAAAATAACCAGCCTTTATTTCCATCATTTCGTATTCCACTAAGAATGTATCAAATATGGAGCATATATAACTGATAACAGGCAAATAACCTTTGATTTTAGTTACCAGTTCTTCACAAAACCTCTGTGTTTGACAAGGAGGCACAAAATTTAACAGCTCGCTTTAATGAGGCCTGAACAGAGACACTTTGAGCTGTTTCTGTAAGTAGTGTTCAGAACTACTTGGGGTCTGTCCTACCCTCCTACACTGGCCATTTAAAGGCAGAGCTGTTTGTTTGAATAGTTCCAATTCCTTCAGGAACCTCTCAATGCAGTTCAATGCAGTACTGCAAACCTTAGTTGATTTTTTTATCTTAGAGAAATGACTGTGCATGAAGGCACCTTGAAGAGAAACATGGAGAAGATGTGACTAAGGGACAGAGGCTTCAACTTCCCTGTATCTCATTCATTTACCCATGACACTATAGTTAAGAAGCTGAACACCCAAACCCTACAGATTTACTGAGCTTATACTGTCGCTTTGAAAATAATAATAAAATTAGCAAAAAAAAATATCCAGTGAAAATATATATGTCAGAAAAAAACAGTATTTCGCCATCAGTGAAACATAACAAGAAAATATACTGCTTAACTGCTGGCTGTGGACAGCCTAGCCATGAAAATGGTATTGGTTTTGGGAGGTCCAGAGGTGGCATGTGTCAGTCTGCCCCACAAGCTGTCCCTGGACTATATGTGAAGTCTTTGGTACCCTGAGCTGATTAGGACCCTTAAAATCCAGGAACTGGATCTTCTAAACTAATTTTATTTTTAAACCCTGTAAAATATTGTTTTACAACAATCTCTTTCTGCAGAAAATATTAGAACTCTCTATCTCTACTAATGACAGTTCTCTTTCTCCCTTTTAGTCACAAGATATTCCTGGTCTGGAGCTGAAAGCCTCCTACATCCAGTCACCTCTGTGCAGAGCATGGTGTCCTTCCCACAGCATCCCATCCCAAGCTTTCTTGGCTCCCATCCCACACTCCCTGATGGCATTGCAGACTACATCCACCCTCTTGGCTCTTTCCTGTTCACCAGATCAGATGAACTCCTCTGTAGCACCATTCAGGCTGGATGGGAAGGAAGGAGGTACCTCATATCAAACTAGATGATGCAAAACTATGAAGACATCAGAGAAAACTCTTGTTACTTTTACAGAAGGAAAAATAACTCTCACAATACTTATTCAAGTCAGAGTGATACTTCACTTCTAAGGATAAGAGAGGTACAAGTACATTGTTGTATTAATATATTGCTTGCAATATTTCATCTTTTTTTGATGGATAACTAAGGTCGAAGGGAATAAATAATATATCATAAAATAAGTTGCTATAAGAATGATACATCTGCAGTGATCTATTCAAACTCCCAAGCAGCATTGTACAATTTTCCTTACATTTAACTTCTTCTTACTTTTTAGTAAAGCCTCAATGCTCCAAATTAAAGTTATAGGGGTTTTGTTTCCAGAGAGATGGAGGATTGGTTCCTGATTATGTGCTGCTTGCTGAAACAGGATATTTCATGTAAACTGCGACTGACGGTTTTGAGCAGATGGCAATTCCAGGGATCAAACTGTGATCACAAGGTAAACATTTAGAAAACATTATCTCTTGTTGAAATATTGTGCATTCACAAGTAAATTGTAAAATTACTGTTCCACAGACAGGAATAAAATCATCATGGGTGAAGTTTTAAAACAGTCTTTAGGAAGTGTGAGTTTTGCCAAAAGTCCTGAGATAAAATTGTTCATGATGCTAGGAAGGATGTCTTGTAATAGGATTGCTTGAGTCTGCAAAAGAAGGAATGCTGAAGGGAGATGAGAAAAGAGCTTAAACTGTGAGAAAGGAGCATTCTTATGCCCCAGTTCATTAGCAAAATGGTGCCACTCCAAGGAGGAGCAGCAAAAGCAACCATTCTTACAGCCTTTGAGACATTGTACAGCCCTTCTCAACCCACTTCTCCAGGCCTTTTGAAGAATTAAACTAAATGCATATTTTTAATTGAAGTGCACCTTCAATGCAGAGGTATGGTTTGATTATTCAGTGCACTGAGCCCTGAAAATTGATAGGTAAAATTCATTTGAATACAGTGAATGCACATTTTATTGCACTTCACTTAAAGGATTTCTGCAAAGCCAAATGGATTGTACATACTTTCATCTTAGTTTACTTAAAATTAAAAAAAAAAATTAAAACATTAAAAAATTATATTTTGTGGGTCTGTATGGTTTTGCCTTCGTCTTGCTTTTCCCATATAGCATGTCTAAGTCTACTCTCTCAGCTCATTCCCAACAGACTAAATCTAATTTGGAAATTGATGAACTGCTTTAATCGAAAGGAGTCTTAAAAGTAATTAAAGTTGTATAGATTGGTATTTGGGAAGTCTAATTTATTTCTAATCCTATGTAGAGAATGTAACCATATTGATGAGTTTGTGTCTTTGAAAATAATATTAATTTAAAAAACTTATTGCAGCTAATGTCTTTTTTTTATTATTGTCCCACAACTTTATCAAAACCTTTTTGTTGTTTCTATTTCTCACCCCCATTGTTTGGAATAATAGAAAAGAAAAGCTGAGTAATAGGAGAAAGGTCATCAAGGAGCCAAAGACATTTAATATTTATATGTAGTTGTTTCTGTCTTTGGCAAATGTATCACATTTCTTAGCATAAAAATCCTACTGATATATGAAAGAGCATGCTTTCAGCATGAGCATGAAGCAGGGAAATCTCATCTGTACCAAACATCCACATAATTTGTAATTTGGGCCGTATGATAGTTTTAATAATCAGTTAACAATTTAATATATAAACATTGTTAAATAATAATATTAGAAATATCTACTATTTTATTTCTACAATTCTCTGAACTTATTAAACAACAATGATGTCAACTTCGGCATTCTCATTATTTTCTTTTTAGTTAGGAGCAGAGGGCAAGTGTGTAAAAAGGATACTCCTCAATGCCAAAAGGAATTTCATCCAAGTCCCAGCAAGATCAATAGTGAACGCAAGTCACATTTTCCTGAACATTTGTTAGAAATGTGGTGAAATTAATTGCTGGTGGTTTCCTTTTTTGTGCTGGACAGATGTGTTTACAAACTACTCAGAAAAAGAAATTAGTTGGCAGCAAATTTAACACGAAAGTGAATATAAAATGAACAGCGAACGTGTATGGAGATATCTTAGAGCTCTTTGAAGGTACGACAGGAGTGAATGCAGAAAGTTGCATTTCTGAGTTTCTTCAGCTTTTGAACATGTATGAAAATTTTTCAGCTTACTTTCTATGTATATTTTCTGCTAATATTTTAAAGAGGTATGCAGTTAATATGTAGACAGCATGTATGCAGGCTGATCCAAAGAGAGATAAAGAAAAGGGATTTGAATAGAGAGGTTGTTAATTTTTCTAAAAGTTTTATTAGCATTTTACATTTTTGCCTCATTAACAATGATAAAGTTATATTAGAGTAAATAAATAAATAGATGAGAAAGAAAAAAAAAAACATATGAACATTTAAAAATTATTTCAAAACACTGAATGAAATAGAGCTAGGTGCAAAGACAGAAAAATTACAACATAGTCTCGTGGCTCATAGGCCAAGCTGAGTTTGCTGGGAGGATATTTAAAGCCACAAAGCCAGTATGAATGAAAGAATCATCAGATACTTTGCTCATCATGCCCCACCCTAACACTACTGTATCCCACCTTGAGAACTGAGAGAAAACCAACCACATATGAATCCTAAGTAAAAGACAACTTCTCTTCATACTTCTGTATTAAACCCAGATATTTTTATGCCACATCTTCTTTGGTTTAATGGTAATTGCCATAAAACATTCTCCAGTAATGAATTGAAATAGAAAATTAAGTACAGGATGTCCCTATCACATCTTTCCTTATTTAAGAAACTTTTAAAGTCATAAAATGATAGTATTGTCATGATTCAAGGAGGCCAATAGAACATAAATTCATTATATTTATGATCTTGAAAATCAGTCCTTGTCATTCCTTGCTGTGATCCTATTTATTTCCAAAATAAATATGTTTTGCCACTGTGTAAAACAAGGATTATTTCTAATAAGCCTATTATTCTATTCTGTATGCAGAGGTTCAGACGCTACTTACCTCTTATACAGTGGAGGAAAAAAAGCCCAGTGAGCTCATAACTGTCCCTTAAAATCATATTTTTGTGCCATAAGGATATTGTTGTTCCTTGTGGTAAGCATTAAATTTCTAAGTGGTCAATAATGTTCTTTCTTTTTGTTGGTAGTAGGCTAGACATTTCAATATATTTCATTTTAAAATATTTTAAAATTGAAGTTCTGTAATACAGCAAGTGTTCTGCTTTATAAGGCAATAAAAGCTTTAAGAAAGGCATTTCAAACTTCCACTATAAAAGCAACTAAACCCTAATCCCAGTATTTCCACAGAGAACTGAGGTTTTGTATAATAGCTTAGGTTGATGGTTTCAGCCATAATTGGAAACGTCTTCCTGCATTTCTTGACTATTGTAAACTGCTTCAGGAAATTGTTCCTTTTTGAGTGGGTGAGGAAAATATTTAGAAAGAAATGTAGTGCAGAGTCCACATCTGTTGGCAAAATAGAAGATGGTAAATGAACTAAAGGATTTAGCCACTAAAATACACTCCATGGTCACAAGAAAGATCCTCAAGATGCCTGTCTCAGGTGGCAGGACTTACAGCTCATACACATGCACAAAACAGCTGTCCCATTGTCATGTTCTGTGATGCCCAGCCTTGTTTCTAAAAAAGTCTTTCTTAGAAGATTCAGTTTAATAATCTGTTTGCCTATTTCCTGTGGCTGACCCAGTCCAGGAGGGGAGCTTGGGCTACTCTCCATGTTTGCTACCCTGGGCTCCTTACAAAATGTTGCTGTCACATCCCATTTCATTTCAACCAGTATGTCTGTAATTTGTACTCTGCATATTGTACTACTCCTTAATTAGTAGCTTTTTTAGTAGCCCACCCATGCAGGAAGTGAGAAAGTTGTATTTAGTCCTTTCTAGTGCAGAAGACATCCAAATCCGTATTTCACATTTAATGAGTGTGTCAAATGGCTAAGCAAGAGGGCAGTTAGGATTCAAGCATTCTCTGGACTCTTTGTTAAAGCCCTTCCAGAGGAAAAATGCAAATTCTTATGGCCATACAGCTGAAGCGCAGTAAATACATTTTAAAAGGGACAGAATTGCAGTTATACCTTTAAGGTTTAATGCATATTCAATTTCACTCTGAAGATTTAAGCCTAAAACAGGTCAATCCACTAAAGGTCTAAATGTAAAAACATTCATTGCTGAAATTTTATGTTCTAAACCCCTGCTGGGGTCTAATAATGTGAGAGCCTAGGGTCTATAGTCAAAAATTAAAGTAGTAGCAAAAGAGCCCAGATATTGAGGAAGACTCTTTGAGCTGAGTTTTATTCACCTACATTTTGCTGTGTAGGGTCAATATACTATGTCCTCACAGAGTATCACAGAATTATAATGTGGTTTGTGCTTAAAGAAAAGATCCTTTAGTTCCAAGCCCTCTGCCATAGGCAGGGACACCTTCCACTAGAACAAGTTGCTCAATGCCCCATCCAGCCTGACCTTGAGCACTATCAGAAATGGGGCATCCACAGCTTCTCTGGGCAACCTGTTTCAGTGCCTCAGCACTTTCACAGTAATGAAGGTCCTCCTAACATGTAATTCCATGTATCTTATTTCTTCTTAAAGCCATTACTCTTCTTGAGTAGACCTGAGCCTGTTCCTTCTTCTTCTCTAAGAAGTCAGCTTGTAGGCTACAGAATGTACTACAAATAACCAGTTGGAAATGGCATTTATATCATTAGCAGACTTTCATAACAGCCTTGCCTCCTGTATGTCAGAAGAAATTCTTGCAGCAGAGCTTAATCCCCAAGTATATTAAATAGAAAATCTTCCTGTAACTCAAGTGGGAAGGTACCAGGAATGTAGATATTGCCCTTTCTGACTTTTACCTGGTACAACAGTGTTACTCCCATCTTATTTAGTATAAAATAGAAGTATTAATATGGATGTATGAAGCAAGATGTTAAATTTTTCAGAAAATCTCAGCTATTTTGGTGAACCTTTGTAAAGGTCTACTGCATTCTAACCAAATGACAGAAGAGATTTATTTAATAGATTTTAATTTATCCTTGAGTGTGACATTCTTGAAACTGAAAGAACTCAAAATTTAAGGAACTTTAAAACAGACCCAGCAAAACAAAATCAACAAAAAGCATGAAAGAATGAGTAGTGTAATGCTCATAGTGTAGTGATGAGGTCAGAATTTCAAAGTTGGTTTTAAGTAACTTCTTCCTAATCCTTAAAGAAGCACAGAGAATTCTTTCTACTAGAAGGTGTATCTGCACTGGGAAACTTTCCTTCATTTACTGGTCTTCAGTTTCAGCAACTCCTTAACTTTATGCATTTGGTACATTGTAAACCTTGTTCTGATCAAATCCTACTATGGGTAATCCACTGAAAACTAGTTACAGAAAGGCATGCTGCTTGAGCACTTTAGAAGACTTCCATGATTAAAAATGTGGATGTTATAAAAGCTAAAACATTAGAAATTTGAAGTGCTTAGGTTAGAAGTAATGTGTGTTTTTATCTAGATACTTTTATAGATTGTGTTCAAAATATATCTTCTTTCTTAGTACATTTCATAAAATCAGATGATCTGTTAATAACACTGTACTGAACTTTTACGGAGCTTATGGAGACAAAAATGGTGTGGACAAAAACAAAATGCTTGAGGTTTAATCTGCATTTCAGAGAAATATTCCCTGGGACAAAAGAATAAAGTAGAAATTGCTCCAGAGTCACTGGTCTTCTGGTGGACTTTCTTACCTGGAGCAGTATATCCCACTCATGCAGGTTCTCAGGGAGCTGAAGACTCACATCTGAGGTGCTCCCTTGTGGGTTGAGCAGACGCATTATTGGCTGGAGATACCCTGTGCACCAGTGGAAGAGATTTTGTACATGCAGCTCCTCAACTCATAGTTTTTCTCCTTTGTAGTATTTTGTTAAGTCTTTCTTGCCATTTTGGCATTTTCCTCCACTTTCCTCAGTTTGACAGTGTTCAGTCTTCCTTTCTAGGGTAAGGGGGAGAGGAGAACAAAAATGTTGGTACTATGAATTCAGATTTACTGTGCAATGGCAACTCCATTCCTCATGTATAAATGAACCCTGCAAGATGTATTTCTGCTTTTCTGTTTTCACTGACAGCAGTATAAATTGTGTCTAAAGGTCTGACAGTTCTTTTATGGATCATTTAGTTGAGAATGTTGTTCTATATGTGTACTTCACTGCCTGTACACTTAATATGGACGAGGCATGCTGGAATGCCTACCTGGCTTTGCAAAAAGATAAGAGTGTTCAAAGGGTAAGTCTATGGATGTGGAAACATGCAAGGAGATTTAACAACTAAACAGAAATATAGATTAAAGGGTGACATCTTTTCACTGTGTTCCTTTCTCTACTAATGTAAGCTCTCTCTCATTTTCACTCAAACATGGATGAAGCAGTAGATCTCCTGCAAATGGGCTATGTCAAAACAATGTAAAGTAAAAGGAGCACAGGAATATTTACTGCCTTTCTTATTCCACCATAATCCATTAGTGCATCACACCTGGCAGTAATGTAAATATTATAGTCTCACTGTATTTAAACAGACATTTAAAATATAAATATAGAAGAGAGAAAATATGTGAAGAGATGCTTAGAAAAGAGACACCTTTCTCATTTAGAGGCTGGCGATTAAACAACAGATGTTTTCTCATTTGGTTTTTTGCTTGTTTCTTCTTTTGAGATATATTGAAATCTCTCCAAGTATATTAGGTTGATAAGAAAATAACCAAGGTTTCTTGAGCACTGGACTGAAAGATAATACTACAGTGAAACATACTTTTTCTTCCCATGACCCTACACAAGTTGTTTCACCTCTCTGCCCAGTCTAACAGGTGATCTGTAAAAGCCAGCAGGAAGAATAAAAGCTCCCTACCACAGTAGGATTTTGAAATACTCAATATTTATAGATTATTTTGAACTAGAGATCAGTCAAGCATGAATACAATTCCCCATCAGGGGTGGAAGATAGTAGCCCTTCGCTGCTGTAAAGGTGGAACCTCTGTCCTGCTCCCAATCATGCCTATAACAGAGTGATTATTTTCTCTTTTCATCCAATTGATAATTTTCTCTTTTCATCTGATCATGCTTGAGTGTTTTTGGTTAAGAAACAGTGGCATTTCCTAAACTTTTTTTTTGTTTATCATCATCAAAGGAATGATGCATCCAGGTACTTCAAACAAATTTTTTCCAGTTACATATGGATTCTAGATCTTTTCCTCTTTCCAGTTTGAAACAGAGAAGAAAAGGTAATAATTTTTGTGAACAGGTTGCTCAAGCCCAATTTTAATCTTACAATAGAAAACTTTTTAAAAGTTGTTTGTTTTGGTTTTTTTTAATTTTACTCTCTACATTTGCTGTTTCAGGTTTGTGGAGGTTTTTTGGGGTTTTTTTAAATGATTAGAAATTCAAAAAAGTGGTTTACGGTGGAAAATTCTGGGAATTTTTTTTGGAAGATGAAAATGGGATATTTTCCATTTGCAAGTGGGTGTGCTCTCCACACTTGAATTATTTATTTCCTGGAATTATTTATTTCAACATTGACATACACAGATTGAAGGAACTGAAGTATCTGAGGTGTGTTTTATTTGCTGAATGAAAATCACAGGACCAAAAGGTTCTCCTTTATCCTTGTTGCTTTTGGATTTCCTGATAAAATTTTCTCTCAGCGCTCACGTGAAATCCCATGACTGTAGAATAAGCAGTTGAGACTGAAGCGTGTCTTTGGAGGGCAGTTGTTAGAAAACCAGTGACCATAAGTTCTCTGCAGGCTGCTCAAGTGCTTGCAGCAGTAGTACAGTGCCTTTCCCACAGAAGAGATGAAGGTCAGAGTGTGATGGTCTAGAGCTCCTCACTCCTCATGGAATTCACTGCCAGTCAGTTATCCACATGACAGGGCTTTGGCGCTGCCAACGGGGCTGCAGAGATAGCAAACCAGAGGAAACGCTCCAGCCTGGGTTAGACACTGTGGAGTGCAGCAAAGCCAGAGAGCTTATCTGTTAGCTGGGTACATCACACCCTGTGATGACAATGTCTGTATCACCAGATATTCTGGCCAAAGAGAAGGATCCACGTGCAATCAGAACCAGACCAACCATCCAGGAAATTCTACTGTCACTCAAAAGAGCCTGTCCCAGTACCAGACTGTTTTGTTTCCTCAACATCATGAATACTTATATTTTGCTAGTGCCATGTGTTGAGTACTAATGTTTTGTAGCCCAATACATATTTTTCATTTATTTTAATTCCTTTTTTAACCTCAATTTTTCAAAAGGCTTAACTCTGCTGTAAGTTTTGTGGTTTGTTTATCCTGGGTCCTAATATTGAATATCAAAGTATTATTCAGAAGTTTCATTACTTTTTGCTTTATTCTAGAAAGTCAAATTGAGGGGAAAAAAACCTCCAAAATACTTTTTCAGAATATATGGAGGAATAAACATTGCTTACATGATATTGCTCATAAGACCCTGTAAGAAATGCATGTAAGTATTTTCAGCCCAAATCATAAGACACCAGAGAGTTTTGTGATGGTGGGTAAGGATTAGTTGGTGACCATGGTGATCTTCAAGATTTCATAGTTACTGCCACTACAAATGTTTTCATTTGCATTAATACAGTTGTTCATGACAGTTACATAAACATGCCAGCAGATTGCACAAACACCTGTTCATCCTGGTTGCAAATTATGTTTGGTGTTTTTCTATCCAAATTTTACATGAGTTCAGTCTCAATAGTCACAAAGTCACAGGATAAATAAGGTTGGAAGGGACCACAGAGGGTCACCTGGTCCAACATCCCTGCTCAAGCAGGGGCATCCTAGAGCACAGGGCAGAGGATTGCAACCAGATGGTTCTTGAATATCTCCAGTGATAGTGCTGGATAAGGACATTCTGTTCTAAATCACAGAACATGCACAAAGTCCATGGTGTCCCAGGTTGTATTCAAATTTTCAGTTCTGCAAAGTTTAATGGCTGGAGCTACTTCCAAGTTACTGCAAAGAGTATAATGAATGTTACATTTGCCCACATCAATACCACAGAATCAACATTTAAATTGCCAAAATTACTTAGTCTACCTCATGGGAGAAACATTGTAACATCAAACTAAATTCTCAACTACTTTGAAATTCAGAATAAAAAATTAAGAATGTGTTTTGAATATGTGTTTCAAATGTTCTTTTCCAGACAATACACAAAAATTATTAAGAAAAGTTAATAGCTGAAGTTCTGTGGTCTATTCTTTATTATGTTGACTGCATAATGTATGAGACAAAGACCTAGCTCTACAACGTATTAGAAACCTAAGAACCTCAGTCCATTCCTAACTCCATCTCACTTTGAAGCCAGTGTGATGCTAAGTACAAAGTGTCTTCATGGAATTTGGACTTCAAATTTTATGCTGCTTTTCAGTCATGAGCTGAATATTTCAAGGGTTGCAAAAAAAAAAAAAAAAAAAAAAAAAAAGGTTCCTACAGGTACACTGGCCAGAAAGTGAAGATTAAAAAACCAATAAGACAGAATTTGTGATGACCAGCGTGGAGGAAGCTAAGGAATTCAACAACTTTTCCTCCTGTTTTCAACGGTAATCTCTCTTCCTACATGTTTCAAGACCCTGAACCTTAAGGCAGCAGCAGGGATAATGAAGTCCCTCCTATTTTAGGACAAGACCAGGTTCAAAAACTCCTGATGAACCTAAATATATATCACACCATGGGACCTGATGAATTGCATCCCAGAGTCTTGAGAGAATCTGTTGATGTTGCCAAGCTCTCCCAAGGACATTTGAAATGCCATGGCAGTCAGGCAAAGTCCTCAGTGACTGGGAAAAGGGAAACAGCAAGCCCATTTTTCAAACGGGTGGAAAGGATGACCCTGGAAACTACCCACTAGCGAGCCATACCTCAGCCTGGTGAGATCATGGAACAGATCCTCCTGGACATGTGAACAAGCATGTGTGGTGGGGAAGATAGATCAGATGAATAAGTGTCTCCACAGATGCTATGGATTTTAAAGAATACTTACATGGATTACATGAATCCTTTCTCAGGGAAGCAGCGGCAATTACTCTCAGGCCAGTGTGGCACAGTTAAAAGAGTGGGGAATGAAAAAATGCTTGCAAAATCTTCTGAAACCACTTATTTTTGGTAAAACAGGCTCTCTGTCTATTTGACAGACTTATGTACTCAAGGGAGATAATATTCCTGATCCTAAGAGCTACCAACCAAAATCATTACATATCAAAGAGTCGCAACATACCCTTGGAAGAAGTATGCACAAAGATCAGCCAGATGAGGACTTCGAACACAGAGGAAAGATGTTTATAACTCCCTCGGGGTTAAAGATTTCAGGTCCAGGTGTCTTGGTGGATCTGGGCACACACCAGCGTCACAGCCAGAGAAAATATGGACAGCCTTAAAAGCCTTCATGTCTTGCATACACTAGTGACTTGTGTTTGTCACCCTAAGGAGCCTCTGGAAGAACAGATGACTGAACTCAAATCCTGTAAATGGCAGGCAGGTGTCCAAACCAACAGTTCCATTTTGCTATCTTGGATGTTCTTGCCTAAATTTCTGATGTTTGGAAGAATTTAGGTTTTAATGCACTGTCCAGGACACCCATGGAAAAGTTGGATACCTTTTGATGGTTTGGGTTGGGGAAAAGTTGGAAACACAGGACTTTTATTTTCATCAACCTAAATCAGCCACAGGTATGTGGCAAAAATGTATTGCAGTTTTAACTTGATAACAAAAATATAACAATTTTAGATAGAAAAAATAGATAGAAGAAATGGTGTAGATAGAAGAAACCATTTTAGATTAAATAATCTAGTAAAACCTTGCCTATTTTCCATTGCTATAATACACACAGTGTACAAACTGGGTAAGGAATTTTCTGTTACTGGTGAAATCTGTAATTAGTGACTTAAAAGATTACATTAAGAAGCCATTGTATTTTAAAACATGTTTTTAGACTATAATCTGACAATACTGCTATGGCAAAGGCCAGTAAAAATCACTAACTAACAAAAACTCAGATTAACTATATATTCTCTTTACTCCTACTACTTGTTATACCCTACTTTGACCTGGATTGTAAGGCAGGTGAAGTGATATATGTGGGTTTGTAGTGTGCATAAGGCCAGGAAGCCATTCTTATAACATCTGGATTCTACCTCTGAACAGAGCAGCGGCTTGTGGAATCTGCTTGCACTACAATTGAATATTGCCTACAATGGAATATGCTGTATTTGATTTGCTTGGTTTCAGGTTCCCCTGTGCTCAAACATCTGCTCTCCAGTAGCCTAAGCCAATCAATTCAAACTTCAGCATAGAATTACTGGATTTTGTCTTGATTTTCTGTCCCTCACATATTTTGCTACCATCCTCCCTAATGCACAGCAACACCACTGATGTGAAATTTCTCAGTGCAGTCCTTTCTGTAGCCACAGGCCTTGGTCAGCTGTTGGGCTGTCAAGTCATAGCAATGTTTCAGCTAGTTTACTGCTGATTTCTTCTTTAAAAATTAAATACTTGTCCATCTGAGTCATATATTTGTCTTGTCTTACTAAGATTTTCTTCTGCCTTTCTGAAGAACCTTAAGAATGTTTTTGGTTTTTTTCACAGAAGATTTCATAACACAGTTTAGAGCTTATTACTATCAGATATATAAAACTGTATAACATACTGCACATCTTGTCCCCATTTTTAAAGCAAAATATGTAGCTAAATATAAATTTGTAAATGCATATGTGTAAATATTTTGCTTTTGCTGTCTTGAGTCACTTTAATCTCTGGTCAAAACACATAAATAAATACAATTTAAAAAAATACAATAGTGAATATAGTTCACATCATCTGGTGAGAATTTCAGCCACCAATTGTGACAGATCCAGCATTTTTCTCTTTTGAATATGTAACAGACACAAAATTCATGTATTGACTTCATATTGGACAAAATCAAGATATTCAAGACAGATTTAAAATGGAAACTGAGCCCATTAGCTAGGGCAAATAGTACTGAGAGAGAACTTATCAGATTCACTTGGTAGTGGACCTATATGTAAGGAATTCTAAGGGACTGTCATGCTATATTGGTCTTTCTAGGTGGATATTCCACAATGATCAAGGTTCTACTCTCAAAACTGGACTGCATAACGGGTTATTTTCTTCAATTACTGCTATTACTTTCTAATTATATTGCTCTATTTCCTCTTCTTTCTTCAGTTTGTCAAATCCTGAATCACAGTCTATAATGATAATGCTGCTTTCACTAACTAATAAGACATTCCACTGAACTGAGGTTCATTAGCTTTATTGCTCCAAAGTTGATAATTTTTTCACGTCAGTTCAGTGTAAGTAGCATAAGCAGACTGATGGCTTTGTGCAATTGCATGTCAGGTTTTCTTTTCTGTCATTAGGGAAGTGCAGAAAGAAACTTTGTGTATATACTAAACACTTCATCAGCTGGGATTTGCTTCTTGTTGCATTTTTTCCAATAATACAATTTTTAATTTAGACTGAATAGGGAAGCAAACAAAAGTCAGCTTACTGTGTTTGTAAAAACTACTATTAATATCCAAGCTAATATTTACAATCCTGACACAATCCACGTAATAAAGTTTCTACTAACGTTATAAACATTAAAAAAGACCCAGTGTAAATATTTAAATCACAGAGATCCTCATCCAGCTTCAGATAGGGTATATAGAGGTGACAGATGCAGACAGTATTTCAAGTCTGATAGCCAGGTTCTGCAGAGGCAAGGCATGACCTAAGTCTGATGGAGAAGTCGTAGAGCTCATTTTTTCTTCATCTGTTAACTCAGTTATTATGAGCCAGTTGAAAGACGTGCAGCATTTTCAGATTTTCAGCTTTTATAACTGAAACTCTTTTAGACACAAACATCTTACAAATCTCTCTTACACATTCTTATTTTTTCAGCAGCTCTCACTTGCATTTTCATGGCAAGACATTTTCAGTTGGAGTGAACGATTTTCTTGGTGTAGTTGTAACAAAACTTTTTGGGGAAAAGCTGTTTTCCAAATGGCTTATGACCTTATAAACAGAATGAGTCACACTAACAGATGTGCTAATTCCTGTAAGTAGATGTAAACATACTGGTGTCTTGTGACTTCCCGTGCAACCCAATTGACTGGCATATGGCCGTCACCCGATTGGTTGCTCTATTTAAGTAATGAAATCACTATGGCCACTCCAAACACACGTCTGGAAATTCAATGCAGTGGGCAAAGCTGAGAAGTAAAGCATTTCAGAGTGTCTAAGACAGTTAAAAACATTGTTTTTATGCAGTATTTATGATGTTTTGAGCAGCCTGGTCTAGTGGAAGGTGTCCCTACCCACGGCAGGGGAGTTGGAACTAGGTGATCTTTAAGGCCCCTTCCAACACAAACCATTCTGCCATTTACTCATGTGGGTATCCATGAAGTGTACTAATAGGAAATAAAGTAAATTAGTTCCTGTCATGGATACAAAAATACCATAAAATTCTGGATTGCTAAGTTAGTTATGAAAACTGATAAGTATATACAAATCAATTCATTCATTGCCAAAGAGGAAGAGTCAGTGTAGAAGGAGTAGTGGCTAAGAATTCTCCTATTCTTCCCCCTGACCTGCCTCCCTCTCCTTTTGGCCTTCTGCCAGCCTCACTCTCCCTTGGCCTCTCAGCCCTTCTTCCCTCTCTTTCTTTTCTTCCTGTCTTCCCTGCTACAAAGTTTGGACTTTTTCTTCTCATTTTAGAAATGACATATAACCCGAGGTCCTCTGTGTACTAACAAAAAACAGAAATTTAAAACGCTACTAATTTTCTGTAATTTGCATGTCATTCCATGGAGTTTTTGACAAAATGATAGATTTTTCAGTTATTTCAGTACCTAAAAATCCTGTGTTGTTTCAGGGAAAATGGCTACTAGGATGCACTATAACAGGATCTACTATTTCCTAGCAACTAAAGAGTGACTGTTGGCAAAATCTGCAGTTTTAATGTGTAATTACTAAATAATTACTTAATGCTAATGCATGTTTTTACAGGTTCTAACAGCAAATGTAGTGGCTAATAATACTGGAAACAGTTAATTAACCTCCTACTTGGTCCTAAGATAAATATAACAGAAGCTTTTTTGAAAGTCTGTTCTCACATCGTCTTTCATACAGATTAATGAAAACATATATTTTTGACATATAAGTTTCTTACATGAAAGTGAACAAATTTGGAAAGAAGACAAACAAACTATACTGATTGTTACTTCTAATTCATGAATAAAAATACAGAATCTCTTTGAGGGTCAATATAATATACTCAGGGAAATCACACAAGCTGATTAATCTTAAGAGAAAAAGAAATTCATAGTAGCTCATACTTTTTAAGCACTGAATGTTGACTTTTAGGAAAAAACCCCAACTATTTATCAAGCACTAATAGTTACAAAATTGAAGAATGAGTCCTAGTTGCTTTAACTTCGTTAGTTTTGAAATCAAAGATACCGTTTCCATTTCCATTGAAGGCATCCTATTATGTTTTTTTGCGTTGGTGAAACTGCAAAAATACAGTGGACATAGGTTTCATGTACCCAGTATTTGAGAATCCTGTGCTAGGAAAGGAGTGGCTCAATGCCATCCTGCTTTCCCAGGGCAGTTGCAGAGTGTGCTAATGTTCTTGGTGCTGAATCAGTACTGAATCAGTAACTCAAACACTGGAACAGCCATTGAACTACTGGAACAATTCTGATGTTCTAATAAATACCAGAAATCACACTCAAGAAGAAAGGAAGGATTTTTTTTTTTTTTTTTTTTTTTTTTTTTTTTTATTGCCTGGTTTGACGATAACAGATGGGGTGATTCACAATGCTCTGTATTGAATGAGTTCTTTCAAAATGTTAAAATTCTTTAAAATACATACTAATGCCTTAAATACTGGATAACATATTTCACACTGTCATCCCACTGAAATCATCTGCATTAATACTTATTAATGCTTTCCCTAAGTAAAAACAAATATGTATCCAAGAAGTAAGGATGTAATGCACTGTTTGCAATGTGACATTTACTATTATAGTTTAATTAAATGAAGTGATAATTAAATTCTATATTAAAAAAAATCTGTCTTTTCATCAAAGTCACAGATTCATTAAGAAGATAGCACAGTTAAAACATTAAGCTTGAACTTAATACAGGTTTTATCTTCATATACATTCTATGTAATTTTAGTAATAAATATCTTGCTTCTTGCTTTGAAATCTAGTGCATTATCTCCATTCCAGAGATCAGAAATTAAATCATCAGGAGAGGAAAACATTGAAAATAAATTATCAAATTATCTAGGGTGTATTCAACTGGAAGTATTCAGACAATGTCTGATTAAAATCTAATGTGAAACTTCAAAATTGTTTCACCTTTTACAGTGTTGAGTACCTGATGTGTTTTATCACTGAGCATGACCTGTGCATAGGTTTTCTCTTCTTCAGTTTATAATCAATCTCATTAAAGCACAACTTGCCTTCAAGAAAGAAAACACTTGAATAGCATTTTAATACTTTCTTAACTCCTTTCTGCTCTCCCTTCCTCACAGCATATGAAGATAGTTCCCTTTATCCTGTTATTCCCTTTTTTAAAATGTTTATATAGTGAATCTATGAATCTCAGCTCTGTGCTCACTAGATGGCATATGTAAAATCTTTCCTTTGACTTTACCACTGCTAATCTGCTTCTGATGCTTTTTGCTGTAATAATACCTTTTAGTTTTTTCCGATATGATGTACTTTTCTGTGTTTTTCTACTTCTCTTTGTATATATTACCACCAGCTGACACATGACTTAGGGGGCACTTTTGGTTCCATCACAACCTCTCCCTTGACTTGTGTCATTTCTGCAAGAACAAAGTAAATTTTTCACGGCACTCTTCCTAATCCTTTAGTGTCAGTCTTAAAACCTGAATTCTTAAAAGTGGATAAAACATATTTAAGCGCCTAATACCCATTCATTTGAGCAAGGCTTATTTTTAATGTAGCACTTATTGGCTTTTAAATTTGAATGAATGCTTTTGATAGTCACATGACAAAGTATATGAAAGATGCTTCAATATTTATGTCCACATGTATGCAGCCTAGGTACTCCTCTAGCCGACACGGCTGTATCCTGGAGGTTTTCCTTCATCATTTTATACTGTCTCTTCTTTACTTTTTCCTTAAAAAAATTAGGAATTAGGGGCCTAAATATTCTTGAAGTATGGGTCCCAGTAGTTCTCAGTCCTCATACTTGATTTTCAAATCTCTACCCCCAAAGGTACATGAGAACAACTGACCATCAACTTGACCATCTGGAAAAGAGAGAGGGAGACAAGGGAGACACCTTTGAAACACTCCTAGTCTGTGTCTGAGTAGTCAGAAACATGACTACACTCTCAGGTCAGCAGAAAAGGTGCAACGAGTTCATTAATCCCATTAAATGCTCTGAAACTGTCCTAATGTACATGTGGAATTCTTGAACGCTGTTACTTGCATAGCTGCCTGTTTTAATACACACAGGAGATAAACCCTACAAACTGCCAATTTGGAAACTAAGAACAAACTGGAGCAGCTCTCAAGAGGGTATCTAAATTTTTGAAAGGAAAATTAATGGTTTGGTTTGCTGAGTCTGACAAAATCATGGCTGCAAAGAGCTGTATTGTCCTCTTCCAAGTAAATCAGAACATAGAGAGAGATAGCATCATGAAGGAATGATAGCTTAAAACAGAAGAGTTTTGACTGTTGACAAAGAGGAAATTATCATCCCTAGATCATGAATAAATTTCATTTGGGAGGTACAGAAACATCCCTAACTATAAAAGCAGTAAGGCATTAGAGAAAAAATAGAGGCAAGAAACTTAACAGGTTTCAAGGCGGAGAATGTTCTCCTGGTGAATGATATGGTGGGAACACTCGGGCTATCAGATGACTGAATTTAGTGAAAATCCCTTTTAAAAAGAATTTTCATTTTGAAGTTTCCTCAAAGAAAATGTCATGGTGACTTGACTTTTTTATTTTGAGAAAATTAGGTTTTCTAGCTGACAACCACCATTCAATATCCACAAAATTCCAACCATGTCCACATTAATAAAACAGTGCACTCTAATATCTAGTTATTTGCTGTAACAACAGCCCATGAACACAACAAAGTTCATACTTCAAGCACCGGAAAACAACTCAAACTGCGCTGGTAAGTTCACAAAGTGTGTCAAGACCATTCTTTCTTGGTTCCATGTTTTTAAAGATAACCATGTGGTGCTGTAAACCTTCAACTAGCACTTAGACTATTTTTGTGTTCATATCTACTTTCTATTTACTGAGATAGAGAGTTCATCTCCAAAGAGACAGATAAACAGAATAACATAGTGATGCTAGACAATTTTTGTAGGGAGAAATGTCCACGTTGCTTGACTGTTGGGAAGTTAGGAAGCTTCCTCTGTCTCCTCAAGTCACTAAGCAATCTGGTCAAAGCCAGTACTAGCATGACTGAGTGACAATGCTTGGGGGGTTTCAGCAGGCTCGGCTAAGATGAGTTGCAGAATGAAGAGCCCCAGTCATCCTTTTCCAATGTCAATGTAGAAGACTTTTCTAAATTTTAATTTTTTTTTTATCTAAAAATAAATTTAAATAAATATTTATTTAAATTTAGAATAAGTTTTTATTACAAAGTATTGTTTACCATCCAGCTTCTATGCTATCAGAATGATAGAAAAGCTTGAAAATATCACTCTCTTAACCACAGCTCAATCCCTTGTTTGAGAATCAGCAAGGCTTACAGATCACACAGAACTTAAATTTGTGATACTGCTTGAAGGATATGAACAATTTTCCCCAGACTGCACAATTATGTATTCTAGTATATGTGATAAGACTATGAAATTTATAGGTGTTAGTACAAAGAAACTTTGTTCTTTATCAAAATGCTGACTGACCACTGTAACTATTCCAGCTTCAGGGAACTGTGTAATCTCGCTTTCAGTCTAATGCAGATGGGGCCAAGGAGTCTTTTGAGAATTAGTTCAAAAGAACTGAGCAACATTGTGGCACTTTGAAAATAAAGTGCAGAAGATGAAGTAAGATTTATATTTCAAAGAGAAAGTATATGCAATTCCTACACTGTTCCATATTACATTAGGAATCGATCACAGTCCGCTACATTTTATAAGGTAATTCTAATTTTTGAAACATTTATTAGAGTGAATTTCATAAGTAGGCAGTTTTTCTCTTCAGTGATGTTTAGATTTTCCATTAGAGGCAATTAGTTCACTGCAAATAGGTAAACAAGTACCCTCCAGTGACTACCTGACAAACTGGAACTACTCTAAGATATTGCATTAGAAAAAAAAATTCTTGTATGCAAGGTACATTTGCAGCCAGAATTGGAATGGGGTTGGATTAGAGATATTAAAAAAAGAGCTTCAAGGATCCTTTGATGAGTAGCAATGCTCCTCCCACACTGAGCAATGCACACCTACCTCTTTTAAATAAGCATCTCCTTATACAAAGTGAGCCACCAGATGAACTTACTGGTGGCTTCACCCACCACAAGAACTTACTGATATAGACATCAGATAAGGAATCAAATAGTCATATCTTTGTGTTCTTCATATATGTGTTGCTCCAGAGAGAAATCATCTGCAAACTTCTTGAATGGTAAGTGTAATATAGTTTTCGCTCAAATTCTGTCACTCAAATTTTTGTTGGGCCTATTTTTCTTTTGCTTTTAGGGAGATTTTTATTGCTAAAAATACAATGTAGGGGGTTTTTTTAATTCATATTGAAATGTAAATTTGGCATGATTTCAGCTAATTGGAAAAATATATATACATATTTTATTTTCATAAAATCTATATTTTACAAGCAGGAAAATGCAAGTTATATACAAATAATATTACATCGTTTCATATTCAGTATGGAATTTACATTTCTTTTTATTGGAAAAAGTTTTTCACAATCTGTTTTTTCTTTTTGGCCACCAGACATTATTTATCTTCCTGGTATATCCATATGAAAATAAACATTCTAAGAATTGTACCTACCTCAGTGGTAGATAATAACTCTGTTTCCAAGTGATGCTTGTAAAAAATGAAATATTTAATTAAATATGCTTTAAATAGAATAAAATAGACTATTATTGATGAGAGTCTGGTCATAGTTTCATATCTACTAAATATGAAACAGAAAATATATTTCAAACAAATACCCATATCTACTCCATATAATAAGCCTACGTAACTTAATCTTAGGCAGTGAGACTCAATGTCTAACTGATTTTGACTTGGGTACCATCCTTCAATTAGGACAGGAATGGGCCAGGGCTTCTGGAAATCAAGTCAATATTCAACAAGTCTTAAAGAAAACCTAGAATACTCAGTACTGTACTCATATTAGTTCCATTATTTTTGCTATTTCTTCTTTCCTAAATTATATTTGTTTAAACGGACTAATTTTTAAAAAAGACAATGTACTTTGAAATTTTTTTTAGATTCAGGTATGTGAGCATCATTTTTGCTTCATTATATATGTAAGCATTTCCAAGATAATATTTTTTCATTATAAAATTATATATATATTATGGGCGCTATATAACATACCTTTAAATGAAGTTAATTTTCAATAAGTCTTTTTTTTTTCTAACCAGATAGAAATATAGTTGAATGTACCAAAAGTTATCCTTCATGATTTCAGTACCATTGCACAGTCAATTCATTGAGAAGAAATAAAAGTGATACAAAAAATTTTCAAATCACATTATTGATATTTGAAAGAAGTGAAGACCTGAGATGTAATCTGACAATGAAACTAGAAATTGCATTCTATTTTGAAGAAAATAAATAATAAATAAATATAATAAATAAATTAATGTATATATTTTGTTGCAGTTATAGCAGTCTGTGATGAATCCATAGAAAGTATTTACTGAAGATTTTCAGTGTTGCCCGTTTCTACGAAATAGATCAAATTCATTATTCCCAGTTATTTAAACAAGAGGGTCAGGTTAGTGATTGGAAACTTAGGATCCATATCTCTCTTTAGATATCAGAAACTACGGAAGTGCTTCAGAAAATGTGTGTCCCTAAGAAAGTTAGAAAGTTAAGTGAATCTTCTTTGTTTAATAAAGAGAAACTGTAGTCGGCAGAAGTTTGGAGGAAGACAGACTGGATGGATAATATGTACAAAAAGAAAGTAATGTCAGGGGAAGAGAAGAAAGATGATTAAGCAGACTCGAAATACAAAGAGAGAAGCCAAGGGAGAAGAACAGAAAAGAGGGAAGGTTACAAAATATCATAAAAATGAGTTTCAAATGCCAGCATGAAGATATTTGAGATCATATGCGCTGTTGTTACTAATGCTACTTTTCCATGTTTGAGATTGTCACTGTTCATTTCCTATATTTGAAAACTGGTGGCAGGGGAAACATCCATGACATTATCCAACACTAGCTCCCAAGAATTATAAACATGAAAAATTTTAAGTGCTCTGGTTTAGCAGTGAAATGTACGCTGCACTCTAAAGAAACGTATGACAAAATGGGGGAATTCCAAACCAGTGAGCTTAAAATTTACTGATGTTTTCATTAGAAAATATTGTATGGGTGGAAAAAATTGACAGAATTATAAATAATGCAGTTTATATAATTGCGATAAGAAATTATTCCTACTTATTTTGTCCCTCTGTTACTGCATATGGTAAAGACAAGTACATCCCAAAAGAGAGCTATGAATTACTAGGACACATTCTGGTAGGTTTTCCTTCATACAGTCATTTTTAAGAGCTCCCACCTTTAAAGACATTTATCATTAACAGCTCAATATCAGTAACCACCAAAGACTACATCTTTGGAAGAACAAATGTAATCTAAGGCTCTTTTCAGAGAAGAGAGAGAGTAGAAGTTGTGTGATTAAGACGTCTTTGTAGAGGACAGATTAGGCTGGATAGGATGCCCATAGGAGAAAGGATTTCCAATAGGACAAACTAATGAATGAAAAGCACCATTGCAATGAGGGTGCTGTGTTCCCTGACAGGCAGCAAATATACTAAGGAGGAAAGTTCTGTGGATGCATATATAGGACAGCAGTGATGATGTAAATCAAAAGCTGCTGAGGAAAAACCAAGTAACACTAAGAAATAATGTTTCGAATGTATTAATGGTATTCAAGAAAGTGCTTGAATAGATTGAAGGTGGGATTTGAGCTTCTGAAATCTAGGACTGTCTTGCCCCAAACAAACCAGTGTCTAACTCTCAATGTATAAATAACCTGAAGCACGTGCGTCTTCAATCTAATCTAGTTGAAGATGTCTCCGCTCATTGCAGAAGGGTTGGGCTAGAGGACTTTAAAGGTCCCTTCCAACACAAACTAATATTAAGTTCTAGATATTTTATCATCAAGAGTCTCCTTTTCTTTCCAGATATGGTACAACTGAAGGTATATCTCCACAATTTGCAAAATCAAAATAAGTTCATTCAAAATATGCAGTGTAAAACATATATTCCATGCCTTAGTCTCATTGCACTGACGGATCAGAAAATTTCTGAAGTCTGATTATTTAGCCTTTCCTAAATTTCCTAGTTAGGGAAAGCCCAGGATGGAGTTCCCCAACATCACAGATAGTTTCTGGGTCTGGTCAGTGGTAACTGAACGTGAAACCACAAAACCAGTGCTGAAGGCAGGAACAAGAAGATAAATTTTCCAGGGTGGTGGAGAATCAAACATCAGCACTTTGACCCAGACTCTGACTGTACATTGGCACAGCTCTAATAGGAGGAGGAGAGAGAATCACTATCAGAAAGCAAGCTGCCATTTGGTGATCATGATTGTTTTTAAAATGAAGTAGAGAGAATGTTTTCACCTGTATAATTTGAGGGAGGCATATGATGCCTGCCAGGTAAGAGGCCCTTCTCTTGTTTAAAAGATAGTTGCAAAGATGGCTCAGCTACCAGCTTCACAGGAGGATTACTGTCTGAAATGGGTACCTGAGTCACCCCTCACCTGTACACACTCCACTCTGAAGCAGCCAACCCTCCCAGGGACAAGGGCTTTACATTCACTTTTGCTACCATACCCCCAAACTTCTTCTACATCCAGCATACTGCTTTTTTTTAGGAGCAAATTTGAAGCCAATAGTTGCTTCAATTAACTGCTGGGTTGCACTGAATACCTTAGGAAGTATCCTTACCAAGAATTTTCTCATGGAGTGACATCTGCTTATTACAATAGATATGAACCTTAAAATCAATTTATACTTCCTTTCAAATCATACATTTACTCTGCAGGCCTCTACTTAAGTTTCTTCTTGTCCAAAATAGTAGGAGTAGGACTCAAAATCTATAACGTATTATTTCATATAATATTTTATCATTAGAGAAAAAAAAAGACTGCAGTGCAATTAAATGAACTATTGTTTTCTATATCTTTTTTTTTTCATTTTTTCTTTTACAATTAGGCAAATAACAAATCTGTCACTAGCTTAAATCCTTCTGCTGAGCATAACAGCATATTCCTTACTATAGCAAAATCTCAAGAACAAAGAATGCAATGAAAAACCCATTAAACATTAGTGTAAAGTGTTAGTCAAGTTGACCTCGCTTGTTTACAATGACAGTAGCATTTTTTTCTCCATGTTAATACAAGTAAGTTTCTGAAAAATTGTAGGAGACAATGCATTCTTGCCTGTTTAGGCAGTAAATCAGATTAATTTCTGAAAGACTCTAATCAATATCTAAAGTATCATCATGACTTCATTTGGCTTACTGAATTAAGCTGATTCAGAAATCCTAATGATCATTTTACACATCATGATTTATATAATACTGGTGCCAAATAAATCCCTTCCAAAGCAAAAAAAAAAACAAAACCCATACAATACATCCTTTTCATTACTGACACTTGCTTGAATTTATGGTTCCTGGGTCTGAAAAAAATAACAAAACTGCAGTACTGTGTTACTCAGGCTCCAATATTCTAATGGTGAATACTTACTGTATATACAATTTAATTATTAAACAAACATATTTTTAATGAAATGCTGTGGTATGATTACCCTTAGTGAATTTTGCTTGAACTAATGGACACACTTCTTCCATTAGCAAGATCAAGTTCGAAATAAAATGGTATAAATGTATTTTAATCCACTCTAGGGAATACCAGCTGTATGAAAGGTTGCTCTTCGACTGCTTCTGTGAATTAGTTCCTTATGCCAAATCATTATGCAGAAATAAAAGCTGTGGTCAGCCCACTTAAAATTCCATTTGAATCCTACTGGGAATGAAAAACCTTTGTACTATTTTTCATACTCTGAACATTCTTCTGAACATTTACTAGAAGACTAAAATATAGCAGTAATTTTAAAAGAAGGGAGCAGTGTTACCAGGTTCAAGAAAATTAGTAAAGCTCTGGCTGGTTGAGGTTCATGACTTCTATTTTTTCATAGCATTTCTCTGGCTGCAATTTAGGGGATTTTAAGAAGACATGGATGATTGTTTTACTAATTCTTACTAATATTGCAGTAACTTTCATTTCTATTTCCAGATAATGATTCCTACAGGAAATTATATTTATTTTCTTTATGTGATATTCAGAGGTTGAGTTTAGTTTCTCATAAAGAGGACTGTGAGCAACAGAAAAGTCAAGGCCAGATAGGGAATGCAAAGGGATCTCATCACAGGAAGGTGAACATTCTCAGCAGCTGAGCCTGCTTCTAATCGAGGCACTATGAAAACAATGGGAAATACAGAGCTGTCCTCTAGCATCTTAATCCCAGGTCACCTAATTAGAATCTCTGCAGACACTAATGGCTAGCTTTCTTGGGTATAGTATAAATATCCCTGTTCCTTTTGATCACAATTAATGATGATGTAGCAATAAAAACACATCTTAATGTACCACAGTTGAACATTTGCAATACCTGTGCCTACAGCAGCGTGTGAGGGGAATGAATTTTTTGTCAAATTTTTTTAATGTTGCCTGATAATTGACAGGAATGAGGGGTTTATGGGTTTTTTAAACCCACCCATTTAGTCTTAGAACTATTTAGCTTTATAGTCTTAAAACTACTTAGTTAAGGATTTGTAATTTCAGCAACTTACAACAAACAGTTCTGGAGTTACAGGCTCAAAATAACAGGATGAAAATAACAAACACAGTGCTTGTAGAGAGAAGACTGGTGTTATGATGCCAGTGAAACTGAAGGAATCAGCAAGCAAAAAATGGTACAAATGATGTCAGAGATAAGCGGATTTGGGAAGGTTCTTCAAAAAGGTCCCTCCTTGTAATCATTTAATGAAACGAAAATGTCAAAGGACAGACAAAAAGGATTTTCTGAATTTAGTTAAGCATTCAAAAATATGGAGTAGGAAAACAACTTTGTAAAGCAAGGAGTTTCCTTGGGATCCCTTAAAGTCTGTGATGATATATCAAGGGGCAAAAAACATTCTGGTGAGTTGGAAGCCACTACTGAATTTTCACACTGAGCGAAAATATAGATGATTGTGGCAGATCTCAAAAGATTGGTGATGCAGTAATGAAATGTCAGATGAAATTCAATGTTGATAAATTCTAGGTGAGTACCCATAAGAAACATAACCCTAACTAGCTTCATATGAGTGTGTACCTGAATGCTATTTATTTATACTATCACTGGTTAGAAAAGGGATTGTGGTGGAGAAAATGTCTATGAAAACTTAGCTCAGTGGCATTCAAAAAACCCAAATATATTTGTGAAGATTTAAGAGAAAAATGAAGAAAAAAATCAAACAAACAATGAATACTACTGCTTCAATATACCATGACCACGTAAGTCTTCCCATAACACTTCTAAAGGAACACGGGAAAGATTCAGAGTAGCAGGATGTGGATACTCATAGATAAAAAGAGGTGTCTGTAAGAAGGAAAACCACATGTACAAGGTCCCATCAATGAGCAGAGTGCTGGAAGAACTTTGTGAAATAATGAGCACTAACAGGGATGAAAAAAAATGGGGAAGAATTCTCCATTTTTCAAAATAAAAACACTAGGGACCACTAAGTGAAGCCAGTGGTAAAAGAAAATGCTTTTTTCACAAATATATAATGAAATTATGGCATTTAGTGCCACAGGATGTTGTGGCACAGACAGTATAAAAAGGATTTAAAAAGTGAATGAGTGAAATAATGGAAAATTGCTTGTTGACAGCTATTAAATAGGCTATATGGGGTGTGCCACTTGGTTTTGGCAGTGCTTAAACTGCCGCTTGCCATAAACCATGACAACGAGGGCAAAAAATCACCTCCTGTGGCTCCTACTGCTTTCCTAACTACTCTGCCCCTTCCTACCTGACCTTTGGCAGGGCTACTCATCTCACGTTAAGTGCTCCCTGAGTTACACACATTTCCGTAAAGACTGACTCAGTTACGGGCTCTTTAGGATTAACCCTTTGAAACCCTTCTTTCTGTGCTCTTCGTACAGCTTTCCTACACCCACCCAAACTGTCCGGTCAGACAAATTCTGCAAGGAAATGTGATTGGCTACACAGAGAAGCAAACCGTAGAAAGCTCGAGGCGCCCTTTCAGGGGCGGCAGGGCAGTGTAGGGGTCGGCAGCACCACTGGAGGCCATGGCTCCCGACGGGCACAGGCGTCAGGAGCCACCGCCCGGAGCTGCCCGCCCGCCGAGCGAGCCGCCGCCCGGCGGGATGCCCGCCCCGGCGGGATCGCCCCCGCCTGCCTCCCCTGCCTCCCCTGCCTTCCCCCCTTTCCCCGCCTCCCCCGCCGCCGGCCCGGCCGTCACTCGCTGTGTCGCCTCGCAGGTCGCCGGAGCGTGCGGGGCGGGCGCTGCTCGGAGCCGGGCGGGCGGGCGGCATGAAGCGCTCTCTGCTGCGGCTCTGCCGGCCCCGGGAGAAGGCGGCCGCCTCCAGCGCCTACCAGGGCGTCGTGTGCGAGGCGGATGCCGCCTCCGTCGCCTCGCAGGATGTCTTCAAGGTGCGTGCGGAGGGGCGGCGGGCCCGGGCTGGCAGAGAGGGGTGAGGGTGGAGGGTGAGGCGGCGAGGGTGCGGAGGGTCTCTGGGGGCAGCTCGGCGGGGACCGTGTGCCCTGGACCCATTCCTCCGGGAGACATTCCACGGGACGCATTCCTCCTCCGGGAGACCCTGTCCGCTGGCTCAGTGCGCCGTGGAGGAGGATCGGGGCGGGAGGGCAGACAGGCCGGAGCTGCCCTGGCCGTGGGGTGTGAAGAAGGCGCAGGACGCTGATGTCGTGTGGCCCAGGGTGAGCGGCAAGGTAGCGGGGCAGGCGGAGGAGGATGCGGGCGGCAGGCTGCTGATGCAGAACTCGCGTTCTCCCTGGGCACAGAAAGAGTGTGGGAAATCTTAGAGGGAAGTCCAGAGGTCGTGATGGAAATGAATAGATCATCTTAGCAGAAATGACACGAAAGAGAAGTTTAGGAGCACTGGGACTGCTATGAAGGGAAAGGGAACAATCAGTGCAACTGTCCTGGTTTAGGGCAGATTTGGAAGAAATTATTTTTAAGAAAGTTGCAAAGGTATTGGAGTTTTTTTCCGGGCGTGTATGGTTTATGGCTTCTACCCGGCGTCCCAGTTCCAGTAGCATGTTTTGGGGGTTTATTAGGAATTGCACGCAGTTTGTTAGAGGAGGAGCAGGGGATGAGGCTTTTCAACCTCTCCTTCCACCACTTCACTCTTAGATCCAGTTTTAAAGGTGCAAAACTTATTTCTGAGCTAAACAAATGAATGGGGGTACAATTCAGCATCAACCCAGGACAGCAACATACAAAGTGATAGTGCATCCAGGAAGGACATCATATCTTCCTATTTTTGATAGAAAATTATAGAAATGGATGAGAAATTATAGAAAAGGATGAGAAGTCATGTATTTGTATTGTTACTAGGGAGACCCAGACCAAACTTTAGTAAAGCCTTTTTTAAGCATAATAATTAAGCAAAGGGAGAGTTTGCTTACAGGATGGAAGACTTGGATAACTTTGAAGATTTTTAACAGCAGGCTAAACAAATTTGACAAAGTTTGTAAATGGGTTTAAATACCTACTGAGGTTATTTCCATGCACATATTTTTTGCTTGTCTGCTAGCTGTAGACCAGAGCAACACCTCTTCAGGTTAATAAGGTTTGTCACTCTAATGGGCGATCTGTAACTACAGAGCTGTTCAGTCATAGGGCAAAGGAGCTGCTGTAGTTTAAAATAACTTGCTTTGCTGTTTTTAACTAACCCAAGTACTGAGAACACCTAACTGACTGCTTTCTTCCTTATTTTGTTAGTAAAACACTTCAGTATTGGCTGATAAATCTTACTTTTGTCAATAGAAATTAACATCATGCCACATTTTGTCTTACACTGAGAAACAAATCCAGTGTTAAAAGTGAAAAAATGTGGTCTAGAGCAATAAAACTAATAAAGGCAGAATGTTAGAAGGAATAGAAAATACTGGGCTCTCTAATGAGGTTTTCTTAGACAGCTTTTTGGTGTGTTTAAAATGTATTGATATTGTGTATAATTGAGCTGTTATTTTTGTGACAGTTGATTCATCTTAAATATCCATTCCACAATTATGTCACATGTTTTCTGTTAGGTTTTTCTGATTGAACTTTTGAAGCCCTGTATTTGGCCTCAGTCTTATAAATGTTTAAACACATTTGTAACATTATTGACATGAGTAACCTCACTGAGGTCAGTGGGACTATTGAGCTGAATGAAACTAAACACGTGCTCAAGCACATGAATGGGCTGCCCTGTAGTGCCTATTTGCTTAAGGTTGGCAAAAATTGTTGAGTCTTTGTGACTCAGGAGATCCTAGAGAGCAAAGTTTTCTTTTTCTTCTGCAGGTACAAAGGGAGCAGTGATTTTAGGGAATTCCCTTTTTTTATTCTTTACTTGCTTACACCCCATTTGAAGGCTTAAATTATTTTAGATAAGCATTTTTCTCCTTTTTTTTTTTCTACCCAATGTAGCTGAAGTGTTTTTCTTTTTTATTCTCAATTTTTAGTATCTGTTTCTTGAATTCCAGCCCACTCTACTGCAGTCATGTAACTCCATCACATTTCCTTACATAGAAATATGAGGTTTGAATTTCTTCAACAAAAACATTTGGAGACTATCATAAAAAAATAATCAGCGGAATTTCCATAGTGGACTTTGGTTGTAAAGCATAGTACCTGGAATGTATCAAGCTGCCAGTGGGCTCACTGTGAAGGTACTGAGTTGTCTCAGGCTGAGATAATAGTCTGATGTTCTAAGCTTGCTGCTGAAATTCAAAAATAGATTGGTTTATCCGGCACAAAGAATATCACAGAAGCCCAATGGCTGAACTTGAGAGCCAAGGACACAGTATCAAATGCAGTAAAAAAGATTTTAAAGAAGGAATTTATCAAGATTATTAATTTTCCTCTCTGTTGAATTCATTTTACATGGCCACTGCAAGAAAGAGAATTAAAACATAAGTGATGAGTTTGCTTGTTTGAGATTTTCCATGCTGAAGGAAGGATCTTGATCTCACTACAGAAGACAAAACCGTGTATTCAAGATGATTTTCAGTTTTGTTCCTTTGGCACTGTTTCTCATCTGGATCTCCTATTGCAGTCAGTTACACCAATAACCAATCAGAGTTTCACTGTTGGCTCAATCTGATCAGGATTTGTGAACTTCTGTATGAGCCTAAACAACTGGGAGGGAGTTATTGAATAACATGCCCACAAAAACTCATTAGAGCATTGCTAGCTTCCTGCCTTTTAGGAGAATGAGGAAATAAGAACATTTTTACCCCAAACAGGTTATTTCAGATGGAAGTGCCTGTAGGCTACGGAGCTTCATTAAGAAGAATCGTTCTGGGCTTACCAAAGTGGATGAATTAAATGCCACCCCACTGCATCACGCTGCAGAAGGAGGACAGCTAGAACTAATGCAGTTGATCATAGATGATTCTTCCTATGAAGGTAACACGAATTTAATGAACTTTATTTAGCACAATAAAAAAAATCAATAACCAAGATGTCCATTACCCAACTGAAACAGGACTGATAGGTGTTATCTCCATTTATAGATTCAAATATTTTCCAAACTGTCAAAATTCAAATATATTTCAAACTGTCTGCCACAGTTTGCACTGTCTCAGGTGTGGTTTGGATCGCTCTTGTTATGTAGGACTGTTTTCTCTCTAATGCAGTGAATCAGTATGTCTTGCTTTTTTTGACAGTCAGATATACAGTCCAGATGTGAAAAAGAAAACGGCAATTTGAACAGAAGATTTGACTTTCTGTCTTCTTTTTCATGTTATGTGTCTCTTACATAATAAGCATTGTGAACTATGTCGGACTCCACTGATAGACTGTATGCTACTGATTAAACCTATAATGGCTCTGAAAAACTTGGGTTTTTCACTTATTGGTGGCAAATCTAATTTTAGATTATTCTGGCTGAAATATATATATATTTTTATTTTCAGTGAGTCATTTTTATTCTCATTTTTTAGGATATTTATAGATGTTTATCTTCAGTTTTTGAGCTCAAAATGTATGTTTAGAACAGACCATTTTTATAACTGGTGTGAATTGATTTGCTTTTGTGTTCTGAAGTGGAACAGAGTAGATATGGTCTAATTTTCTTACAGTTTGCAAGCGCTTATTTATTACCTCTTATTTCAGTTATTTGCACTCATTTATTCTGCGCAGCCTCTTAAGAAATAGCTGCCAAATAAAGTAGAAAAAAGAGGAATCAAGGAAAGAGGAAAATCAAGTAAATCTTGGGTGAGGAGAAACTCAAATAAGGTGAGGAAAAATGTATAATAACGGGCAAGAAATAGACAGGTGTTTCACGACTCCCATTCCTCTCATCAATACTGTATATTCAGCACAATATTTAATGAATTTAACACAATGCACTGCAGCTCATGAAATCTTCTCCTTTCCTTTTCCAAAAAAATGTGGTAGTGCAGACCTAAACCTGACACTGAAGATACCTCTTTTTCAGTGTCATCATAACATTAGATGGTTTTGCTCTGTTTTTTGTTTTGTTTTATTTTCTCTCCTTTGACCTAGTATTAAATGTAATGGATTCTTCTGGAAATACCCCACTGCACTGGGCCACAAGAAAAACCAGGTTGAAAGTGTTCGTTTGCTTCTCAGCAGAGGAGCCAATCCAAACATCCTCAACTCCAATATGATGGCACCTTTGCATATGGCTGTTCAGTCCCTGCACAATGAAATTGTAAAGGTAAGTCTAATGTCAGTGCAAATATACACACTTGATAAGTAGCTTGGACTGCAGCTGCATGCAGAGCCCCAAGACCTTGTTGATGTATGCCATACCTCCTCATATGTTTTCTTTAGCAAGCAGAATGTGTAACATGATACCTGTAGAAATGTTGGTGTCCTCTTACTGATTTATAGAAATACTGATGTTTGTGTTATGATAGTAGTCCTTGCATTTCACAGAAAATGCTTTTCAATTTTCCAGACACAAGGAACTTTCTTTAAAAGTGTTCTTTTTAAGACAGAAACTTCATGTAGGCATGTGTATTTCAAATTATAATGTTCGGTTTCTTTTTCTTTTTTTTTTTTTTTTACAATTGTATAGGGTGTCTTAGAAGCATTAGCATTCTTGAAACTAGTGTATTTTTAAAATAAAAAATAAAACAGATTAAAGCTAGTCAGAAAGCACAGTTCTTAGAACTAATGTTAATGAATTGAATGGTAGGAGAACTACATCTGCAATTAAAAATCGCACAAATATATTGTGAAGAAATTACTAAGGTGTCCATGTTGAACCTTGTGAAACAGCGAGAGTGTTGATATTTTAAGCAGCATAATTTTTTAACAATTTGTCTAAGTGCAATGAGAATCTTTTCACTTCATGTGCAGCATAGGGTTGGAATTTTAAAATTTTTTAAGTTCTTTAATTTTTTAGATAAATACATCCTTAAAATTGCAACACTTCCTTTTCTCTTTAAATTTGTCTATTTTTCTAGTTCATCTATGTAAAAGAAAGAAACAAATGTTATCTTTACTCAAGACTAAGAGTTCTTTAGAAATGTTTCAGTGTCCTCAAATCTTTTACAAAATCTGTATTTATTATGAATTAAAAAGAATTAAATCCAAAATCAATTACATTTTTAAAATGGGATTTTTGTTTTGGTTCTTGACTAAATCTGTACCCTCACTTTTTCTCCACTCTGCTGTTTATTCAAACTAATTCTCCCTTGGTTTTTATTGCCAAATTGCCTGAGAGTGATTAAATGTACCAGTTCCTCTGGTACAGAAAAAATAAGTAACTGAAATTACTGAAAGACAATTAAGTAAATACATAGCTAGGGGTATGGTCATTATCATTTCCAGATCCTTTGCTTCTCAAAAAGTACTGGAAGCAGTCGCAGAGATAATGATGATACTGATAGTTCAGTGCCTGCGGTTAACATAGGGACTGGAGCAGGATTTTAGGATTGCAAGGTCAGTTTTCATCAAGACCCATCTCCCCTCATTTTACTCTTCAATTGAGCAGATTCCTAATTGAGCAGATTCTGGAACATTGCCACTCGCCAGAGAATTTTCTGTTGAAAAGTTCAGTTAAAAATCCTTATCTGCAATGTGCTACAGAAAATCCTTATCTGCAATTTGCTACTTTCTCCATTATTGAGAAATTGTTAAATCAGACTTTAAAATACTTTGCAGCTATGTACAGAGTTTAACTTACTTACCTGGCTGCCCGCTGGAAAGAATTGTACTTCTTATCTGTTCTGCATATCTGTTCTGCATATCTGCATTTTTCACCAGCACATTTTGGCATTCTCCTGCATTTTTTCCCTCATCTGCCTATGCATTGTGGGCTTTTGGCATGCAAAATGAGTAAGTTACAAAAGTGCTATGGGTTATAAGCAACAAAAATAATGGAATAGGCTTTTGTTGTGCTTGGCTTATGATTGACTGAATGTTTTCTTAAACATTTAGATTTTAGTCCAACATAGCAGTACAGATGTTAACTTGGAAGGTGAAGCAGGGAACACACCTATAATCGTAGCGTGTTACAAGGACAATCCTGAAGCACTGACACTCCTGGTATGTACTATTGCCCATCATCTTTTGAGGTGATTCTCTCTACCTTGATGAAGAGTAATTCTGTTCAGTCAGAATTGACTGGTTCAGTCTTTGTTCAGTGAAGGAAGGTTAATCATATACCTAGTGTTGAACTGGCTTTGCATGGGTTACTAAGAAACTTTAATGTTTTAAGAAGGTGTATTATATCTCTAGCTGTCCGAGTGGCCAGCTTAAGGAAAAAAACTGATTTAAAAGTCATGAGAGCATAGAACGAAGTACATGCTATGGCTATAACATGCAAAAGGTACTTGTATATAAACTTTGCAATACATATGCAACATTAAAAAAAAGGAGACAGCTGCCCAGGAGACTATATCTGTAATAGTATATTCATTTGTCAGATCTTTCTAGATGTCATTAAGCTGCATTGAGACATTATTTTTCAGATTGAAAATGGAGGAAAAATATGTAAACCAAACAAAACGGGATGTATGCCTATCCATGCAGCAGCATTTTCAGGTGCAAAAACATGTCTGGAAATTCTTTTGAAAAAAGGTAAATACAATGTTCCCAAGCAGTGAGTGCCAATTTGCTGCTTTAGTTCTCAAATAACTGTGAAAACAAGCAATTGTAACTGTGTTTGAACTTACAAGAAGTTATTGCAATTATTCCCATGGGTGATTTATGCTGATAACTTTTGTATGATTACAGCAGCACACGGCTGCTTTCCTAAATGTATGTTCATCCATTGTTAAATGATAGATGTGACAGGTTCATATTTTGAGAGGAGAATATTATTCCACACTTAATATGCTTGTTTTGAAAGCCTTTATATCTTCTGTTATCTCATTCTCACTTTAAAAAAAAATTCATTTATTTTCATCTCACAGGTGAAGAATTGGGTCACTCTGCTAAAACCCACATCAATTTTACCAATAATGGAAAGTGCAGTCCGCTTCATTTGGCAGTTCAGAGTGGTGACCTTGAAATGATTAAAATGTGCATTGAATTTGGAGCCCAAATTGATCTAAAACAGGTAAACCTCAGATTGGAACAAAATGTATTTTTGGTAAAACCTAGCTCTCTCTAAATCTCTGAGTGGTATGAAAAAAAGACAAGCAGGTCTTGTTCATTCATTGTTCATTTTCCCTTCCAATACAAAGAGGAATCAGCAAATGAAAGCAAGTCTCTGGTTCAAATCAGGCAAAATGTGATGTTTCTTTACACAAGTTACATAAGGTCATTCCTTCCCAGAAGTGAGGTCTTCAATCTGACCCTTTCTGATCATTCTTGTCTATCCTCAGCCTTACCTTGGCCTTTACAATATCTTCTTTGTAAGCAAACAGAAATTTGTGGTACTACTGCTGTTTCCATGGTGTAGTACGGCTGGCGTAAGGGTCTGTGCCCAGATTCATTCTTGAATAAACAGTTTTTAAAATATCTATCACTAATCAAAATATTTGCAAAGATGAAATCAATTCATGAAAGCAAACTAAATTTAGTTTTGTCATCTTTTACTGGTTTGATTCTTTGAACACACAGCTACTGAATGAGGTGATTTATGCTGCTGATTTTGTGATGGATAAAACTCTTTTGAGAATGATTATGGCATTGTGGTACAGCCCATTCCAATGAATTCACCAAAATGATCTTGCTCTAAAAATGAGGAAAACCCTCAGGTGTATATCAAAGCTCATTTTCCCATCTAGCTAAACAAAATCCCATTTTGACAAATATTGTTCTATTCATCTTTATATTGCTTAATTATTTCATGAGTCTAGTTTATAATAGTTTTATAGTATATTGGACAATATTATTTTTTCACCTTCAGAAAAGTTGATTTAAGAATTACTTCTAAGGAAGATTCCATTTTAGGAAGTAAATGACATTTTAAAACAATGCATCTTCTGTATTATAAAGGCCCATTTGTTTGCTTATTCATTTGTATTCTCCTAGATACGGTTTTCTGAAGCTTTCATTTGCTTCATCTCTGGTATTAAAGGGTGCTGCATTTGTCTGGGTTTTTAATTGAACTACAAAAGGTTGTTAAGAGTATAATTATCTCAAATCTTAGGGACTTCATATAGAGTGATAACAAGAAGTTTTTTATTGATCCTTTAAAACTATGTCTTTAGTCTTTTCTGATCTTGTCAATCTCTTTAGAATTCTTCTACAGTTAAAGACTAAAACTTTATTACTTGCACAGAAATTTAGGCATTTGTGAATTACAAATCCTGGGCTGGTTCACTGGTGCATTTAATGGATTGGAAGTTAGCTTTCTGAAGTTTAAATATTTGTATTTTGTTCTGTTTCCCCATTTATAGAATGAAAAATGCACAGCACTTCATTTTGCTGCCACTCAAGGAGCAACAGAGATTGTAAAGCTAATGATATCATCCTATGCTGGAGAAGAATCCATTATTGATGCTGTAGATGGGAATAAGGAAACATTGCTTCACAGGTAGGAAGCTGCTGTGCCAGATTTCACTATAAATTGTGAACCATGATATTCTTAGAGATTCCTTGTGTTTGAAACACCCTTCCACATAATTTCAATTTCTCCATGGTATGGTAGATGATTGTAGTGCAGTATGGAAGAGTAAAAAATCTTGGTCAAAATGTTAAAAATCTTGGTGCTGATACCAAAATGAAAACAGTTCCTGTTACCTTGGAACCATGTCAAGGAATAGTCATTAACAGTTTGCACTGAAAATTTACTCCAATAAGGCTGTAGGGGAACAAGTTGATAGAAATGTTAACATCTTGTGACAATGTGGAAGAAAGGACCTTAATATAATCGCTTGATGTTCTCCAGAAAAAATGAGTGAAAAATAATATATACTGTTTAAAAGAATGTTTTCTTTTTATTTTCAAAAAAAACCCCTTATATCTGATCGCATAAAAGGAAAAGTTTGTACACTTCCCTATGACTTCAGAGTTGCAGATGGTGTTTGTGTATGTAATAATCCTCAAGACTTCTAGTCTTTCACACCCCATTTAAAACCAGAGCATTAGATTGTGGAGAAGTTTCTTAAATCTTTTCTAGCAGAGAGGTACTTACTTAAACATGCTGGATCCCAACTCTATGGAATATATTTCCCTAGCTATACATATATATTTTTTGCAAGAAAGATATGTTTCACTGCAATTAACTGTAATTATTTGACAGCTTTAATCTACAAGAAGTTTTACAGTATAAAATAAGTGGTAGAAGTGGAGAAGATAGTTCTTTGGACACAGTATAAAAGTGGAATGATTCAAAAATAATTGAAGACATAAGAGAGTTTGTTGTAAAATTAGCATAATGTTTGGGTACACTTGGAAATGTTACCATGGAAGAACATGATTGAAGACAAAGTGATGACAGAATGCCAAAGCAAATTATGCAGACACATGTTCTACTTAATAGATAACTGGCTGCCTTATCTGTGAAAATTATTGTCCTTGAAAAAAGCTTGGTAAAAAGGACAACACTATTTTAGTCCTGTGTCTGTGAAACAGTAAAAACGATACTATCAAGAATCATTGGGGAGGTAGAAAAACACCCAAATATCTCATTTTGCTTTCTCTTCAGTCACCTTGGAATTTATTCTAGCGTTTTTGAAGCATTCACTATTAATGTGTGGCTGGAAAGCTCTGCTATAGATAATGGAGGCATCTCTACATATTTGGAACCCTGACTTGATTTTTAAAATATGTCTTTTGAGCAGTCAGTTCTAACTATAGTACACTCAATGTTTTATTACCTCTTATAATGCTAAGGCAACTGTTATCATTTGAGATACAGTACTACCTTGGAACCGTCCTTCTCTGTTGCTTATTGAGTCAAAATATTTTGACTCAGAGGTCTGACTTGTGAGAACATTTTGTCTGTGTGTATTTACTGTGCTATACTTTCATGCTTTGACCGTTTTTTTCCTGTAACTCATAATTCAATGCCTTACTGTAGAATAAAATCTGAGAAGATTCCAAGCATATAGACAGCTTTCTTTTTTAAATGACAACAAATTTTTATCATTTTTTTAAACTAATGTTACTTACTATGCTCCAAATGCCCAATTTACACCAATTAGTTGGTTCATATTTTTTCAAGTAGACTTGCCTGCCACAGGGAGAATACATATTTAGGCATTTCCATTTTAACCTCACACTAGCATAATTGCGCAAAATGCAACCAAAGTTTTTTGAATAATGAAATGAATTCGAGGCTCCAGACAGGCTTGGAAAAAACTGCATATGAAATCTATGGAATTCTGTATTGACCTTGCATAGCACACTGAATGATCTGATATTAAATTATTGGTTCTCTTAAAAATCGGTGGTAAATGCCTGTTTACTCACCAATGAGGTCTTTGTTTCCTGCAGTGAGTTTTGAATGTAATAACTGTACTGAACTTAGTTTGAAAAGAGAACTCCATGGAAAAAAAATAGAACAGTTTAGTAAGATGAATTATGTAATAAGGGTATACCTCTGTCTATTTTAAAATTTATTTTTTTGAAAATATTAGAAAATAAAGAAGAATGCTATCCTTTGCCTTGAAACTTCTTTGTCCTTTCTAATATTACTGTATTTTTGCATTTTTCTCCACAGAACAGCACTTTTTGATCATTATGAACTGGCGGAGTATTTGATTTCAATGGTAAATATTTAATCAAGCAACATGTTTAGAGATATTATTGTTATCTATTGTTGCAGGTCTACATGGAGAAATTCATAAAGTAGAATGTGTTTTCAGGTATAGGGTATTTAGATGGGTAGATATATACATTTCATAATGTATAATTGAGAGTTACAGTACAACCGTAGTTGTTGGACCGTAATATCATCCCATAGTTACAGAGAATGAAATCTTACATTTTTATTTCCATTTTACTTACTCAGAAAAGTTTCATAAACATCTTTTACCAAATATGGTGAAGTGTTTTGGTTATCCTAAATTTGGTTATCAGAAATGAAATATTAAAAAAAAATGCTAAACATGCACTGAATTTCATCTGATTTTTTTCAAGAAATAAATAATTTCTTTAAAGAATGTACATATGATTACTATAGGATCACATAGCCATATATCAAAGTTTGTGTGTGGTCTAGAAATATTTTTTATTCTGTGTGGTTTGATTGTATTTCAGTGAATAATTATGAAGAACAAAGAGAAGAAATGTAATCAGGGATGCTACTGGCTATGCTCCCAATGTCCATTTGTGCCAATTAAGCTAGGGCTCATATAATCATTTTGTGCCCCACTCGGCTGAGAACATTTTCAGAAATCATCAGAGTTCTCTTTTGTTTTGTGTGTGTTTAGGGATTTTACTTCATTTCATGGCAATTATACTAAAAGAAATTCTCTTCTACATACAGTTTTGCTTTTCTCAGAAAGTCTGTTACAGGGATTTGATTTAATTGGAACTAGATGTTGAGCTTAGTTTTGATTCAAATATGAAATGGTAAGGTTTGACTACTTAAACTTGTCTGACAAAACCAATTGTCCACAAAACTCATTACCTGATAAATACAGGTACAAGCTTTTGCATGTGGAGGCTTGTGTGTACAAAACATTATATCACAAGTATCTTTAACACTGTATTTGCTAAGAACAAACTTTCATTCCTTGAGTGCCATTTGACTAGTTTGGCCTCTTCCATAGATTAGCTGGGGGTTTCTTTGGCTTCCCATATAAAGTATGCCAGTTTTGGTGCTTTAGGACTTGCCCTGTCTGGGAATTGCCCTGACTTGTTTTAGCTTGCCCTGTCTGGGAATGGATCAAAATGTGTCAGTTGGAGCTCATGGAGTGTTGCATGTACAACCTGTGCTGCCTCCTCCCTTGGACTCCTGGCAAGATTACAAAGTTCTGCCTCTGCTGTGTGTTCATGAGGGTGGAAAAGAAAAGGTGCAGCACTGTTAGTGCCTTAAAGGACTAGCAAATTCCAGTTCATAAAGGCTTTCCAGTTTTAATAAAGAACATCTATTTATTTTATAAATAAATACTAAAAATTACTTAAATAATATTAAATATTCACATTTTATTAAAAAAAATAAGCAGTAATTTTACACATTTTCTTCCTGTTTATTGGACTTTTTCCCCCTTTTTCTTCTTTCATCTCCTCTAAAAGTAAAATGAAATATTAAATTGGTACAAATAATAATTGATATTTACAAAATCAGCATTTTTTTATATTTATATCTATTTAATTCATTTATGTTAGTGCATTCGGGGCAACAGAAATGGAAAATTAAATGTAGTTCAGAAACTATTTTACAAACTTAATTCAGCTGTATTGTAAACGAGGTAAATATACGTGGCAATATGTAAGTTACTTCTTAATGTGATAAGTAATTATGAATGCTGCCTAATTAATTTTACTGAAAGCTGAACAATTAGCTGGCAGGAAAATGATTAAATATTACATAAGGAAGTGGAAATTGCTGCCCTGTATTCATTGAAATAAATGAGACACTTGGATAGAAAAGGTCTGTTTTTTGATGAAAAAGAAATTTAAGATGTTGTCTGACCTTGTAGAAAGGTAAATGGAAAAAGGGTCTTGCATGTATTACTCCCAAATGTTTAATGAACATACATTGGAACCTTCCTGTTCTCTGTGGTAAAGTAATCATTGCACATTTATTGCGTACTTCTTATTGCTCATTACAGGTGTTACTATCCTGGAAAGTAAATATTTCAAAGGATTGTGATTAATTCTCTCTCAAATTAAGACAGGACACAAAAATGATTCAAGTTAATGGACAAACTGCCATTGATTTTTTTTTCAATCATCTTTGGATATTATCTGAAATAAAATAGATTTTTTTTGTGTACTTTGTTCAACTCATCAAGTTCGACTTGCAACTTGGTATCTAGAAAAAAATTATATCTAAACCATCATAAAATATAAATGCATCTCATTGGTTCATTTGTGTGTGTCTTCCTACTCCCTTGGTGGGATTTTTTAGATAAATATGTTTATGCTTATAGTAATACTTTGCAGATATGACCATGGTGATACTGTGACTATAGTGACCATACCATCCTGGCAGTATGTGTCAGTGCAAAAGTAGACAAAACAGAATAGAATATGTCCCCTGTTGATACAGCTACTTTGGCATCAAAATGGATTTGGTTCAAATCACTTATGCTGAAGGATAGAAAACTAATATAGACTGAGCTATGCAGATTGAACTGTACTCATTTCTGGATGCATTACTTCTTGAATTGTATTCATGCAGTGTAGAGGTTTAGAAAGATCTTTTTCTGGTAATTGTTTGATAGGTAAGACCACATAATTCAAAGGGCTACAATTTTTGCATTTTCCATAGCATCGATCCTGGTATTTTCAAATTAGAATTTTATATTGAGAATTTAAATACATAGATTTAAATAGAAAAGTTCTCTAACAAAAGCTGTACGTTCAGTATATTCAGAAGTAGGCCACTGTTATTTTGGCATCTGAATTTTTATATGTAGATGACCAGACTGTGGCTGATGGTTAGAAAACCCAGTATTTTCACAGAGAGATGTAATCTGTTTTTTATTTATTTATTTATTTATTTATTTATTTATTTACTTATTATGAAATCTGAAAGTACTTCTGGACCATCTGGAATTACCAAGAATGCCTGTATTTCTGCTCTGCTTATAAAGGGCAGCACCGTTTTAAAGTTTCTGTTATTCCTTATTCACCATAAACTTGGAATTCTTTTTCTCAGGGGGCTAATATTGATAGTGTTGACATAGAAGGTCGATCCCCACTTCTGCTGGCCACTTCCTGTGCATCATGGAAAATTGTGAATTTACTGCTTTCGAAAGGTAAAAAGGAATATACACATACTACATAGATATACTTCCTTTAAGGAAGGTTTATTCATTTTAAAACTCTGTGTCCAGCTTCCCTCTCAATTTGGATTCACTACTTCAGCATCCAGCCCAGGAGCAGCTGAGCTGAACAGCTGCACACTGCTGGTATTCCCAGAGACAAAGGAAGGATTGGTGTGATGATTTCACCCCTTTCCCTACAGCGTGAACAGGCTGTAGAAGAATGTGTATGCCATGTGCCACGCTTCTCAAGGTGGAGGTGGCACTGGAACTCCATCCCTGCACTCCTTAGCAGCTCACAAAGTAAGCAGGACTGCAAAGTAAATACACCACTTAAACAGAGGTGTGTTCCATACCAGCAATCAATCTTTAAATGTTAAAGCCTGCCATTTAATCCTTACTTGTTGTTTTATAAAATCAGTCACCTTGAAAATGTTTGAGCTATATCTCTTTCATTTGCTGCATTTTGGTGCAAGTTAATGATTATTACTGCATTTCCTCTTGTTAATAGTGTAACTGATTTTCTTTAAAAGCCTTATAGTAAGTTTTGAAACTGTGTAAAGGTTACAGCTTTAAAGATTAGAAGAGGTGGCTACCTGCACCTTTAAATTTCCTCTTGATTTGTGGGTGATCAGCATCTTTGAATATAGTGGCCCCATACAAAACTTAGTGCTGCAATTAAATACAAAATGCATACCAAAAGCAAATTATGGAAGCTGAGTTTCTCTAGGGGTGATTTTTTGGGGCAAGCAACATTATACATTACAAGGTTGACTTGAAAGAATATTTTATAGATTTATAAGAATTATTTTATAAAATTTTATAGATTAAGAAACATTTGTTCAACATTTGTTGCTTCGTCTTAAATATCATTATGTTGTGCCAAGAACCAGCACTTTTGAAATTGCTGGTATTTATTTCCATATTTATTTAGGAGCAAATGTATCATTAAAAGATCATCTTGGTCGGAATTTCTTGCATTTGACCGTATTGCAGCCTGGAGGATTACAGCATCTGAATGAGAAATATCTGCAGGTACAGTAAGCATCAATTTATGTCTTTCTGTTACACTTAATAGGAAAATGTAAAGAAAAAATCTACTACCATTTTATTTTGGTATATTTGTAAAAATTTGTGATACTTGTTAAATATTAGCCTGGTGTCACAAAAAATGGTTTGAAGAGGTACATATCACATATCTCTCATGAAAACATTTCAAAGCAAATAATACAGTTTTCTTATTGCCAGGCAAAGGAATAACATAATCCCATAAATAATTTTGCTGTTGGGGGATTGAATAGCTCAAGAGGTAGGCAATAAAATATAGAACTTTTCCCTTCTATTTTCCCAGCTTGCATGCAGTAAAGCCAGGAGACATGTTCATAATCAGTCAAGATCTAGAACTTTATAAATAGTTTGCAGCATATTTTGCAGGAGCTTTATCTGAACTGGACCATAATGAAGTCTTGGATTTGGTTTCTAAAAATATTTCGAACATAAATTTGTATTTGGCTATGTTGAAATGAAGCACTCATATTGAAAAAGCCCAAGCTTGCCTGAAAAATTAAATTTGCTGGCCTCCAGAGCTCAAAAAAAAGCCTTTTAAATGTTAATCAAATATAACTCATCTTACAACATGTGCTGAAATCTGTAAACAGCTTTTCTTGTACTTCAAAATGGATTTAACCTCCCTTTTCAGCAGATGTAGTGAATCAGTTTTAAAACAGTGATGATAACTCTCAGTTCTCTGCATTGACTTTCTGATTATTGATCATGTTAATAATTCAGACAAATAAGTGGATTGGATGGTGGGAGGAGTTTTTTAGTTTCTGTAAGAAAGGTTGTAGGACAGTGTTAGACAAGGAAAATGGGGAAATGAAGATGAAAAAGACAAACAAGAAATAAATTTACACTGTAAACCAGTGGACTGCTGGGTTTTGGCAGTCAGAGGTTTTGCTACTGAATATAGCCTATAAGACTGCTTTTATGTTTGGTGCAAGCCTTCTGCTGCCAGCAGCAAGCATTATTTTGGTACGAATGGCAGCAAAGAAGAATTTCCTTTACTGTGCTGTGGATGGGTTGCAGTCAGGATGTAGGATGGCAAACTCCTGTGTTCTTTGAAGAGTAGTTGTTTGAAAGAATGGTGACCCACAAATCAGCAGATAAGAAAAGTGCTCTTTGTTCCTAAATTTACTTTTACTTAAGTTCTTATTTTTAGATACCACTTTAGAGCATTAGTGCTTTTGTTGCAATCTATTGGAAACTATGACACAGAAAAGATATAGTTGTAATTTTGTGCTTTTGTTTTGGGTACTTCTTGGGGGATAACAGATGGAACATATCAAAAATCTTGTCGTGGATGAAGATAATGAAGGATGCACTCCATTGCATTATGCATGCAGACAAGGTGTGGCCCTCTCTGTAAATAATTTACTCAGCCTCAATGTTTCCATCTACTCTAAGAGCAGGGACAAGAAGTCTCCGTTACACTTTGCTGCCAGGTTAGTAGCACAGTCTAGGCAGTGGAATCCATGCCATGGTTTTCATCCCTGTATTTTTGACATTCTATGTGTATCTTGCAAAGCTATGGGCGCATCAATACTTGTCAACGACTTATAAGAGATATGAAAGACACAAGACTTTTGAATGAAGGTGATAAGAAGGGAATGACTCCCCTTCATTTGGCAGCCCAGAATGGTCATGAGAAGGTAGTTCAGTTTCTTCTGAAGAGGGGAGCTCTCTTCCTCTGGTAAGTATACAGATTTTCATTCATTAACCAAAAAAAACCTATCCCTCTATGTTTTATGTTCACCTGCGGGGGAATTTATTGAAATATAAATGTAAGTACTGTATATTAAAATAATTATTATATTAATATATGCAAATACAAGCATACAGTATAAGAGCATGCTCATAAAATACTTGTAAAACAGAGAATCATGGCTCGCAGTAAAACCAAAGCTTCTAATGCTGGGGGAACTGAGTTTCTCTAAATCCAGCTGAGAAGAATATTGAACATTTTCATGAAAAAAATTGGTTTGGAAATATTGCAATCATTTCAGCTTTACTTACAGGCTTGAGTAGGGTTTCTTAGGACTGGTGGTTCATAGGCATTCTGCCTTGCGCTGTGAGTCCTGCCTTCGGGTCTAAGATCATCAGATCATAGATGAAAAGGGAGAGATCTAAGTACCATTATTGAGTTGAACCTTTTACTTCTGAATGGTGCCTTGATCACCACATAATAGTTGGCAGAATGTATGGACATCTCTGCAGTATTCATGCCAAAGAAAAGAGGTCTGAGTCAAAGGAGCAGGCATTTGCATTCACTCTAAATTTATAACAAGATCTTTTTATTTATCATTTCTTATTTTATACCATTACATATAAGTGATTATAAAGGCTGGACAGCCCTGCACCATGCTGCATTTGGAGGATACACTCGCACAATGCAGATCATTTTGGACACTAATGTGAAGTGTACTGACAGAGTGGATGAAGAAGGGGTATGTGTTAAAATTATTTGTTTCTTGTCTGTTGTTACTTCTAGACAAAATGTCAGGGCTGGGCCACTGGGCATCACAAGTGTAATATTTTATTTTCTGTGGCAGATTCAGTCTATTTCACCACTGTTAAAATATTTCTTGGATAAGTATTCGATTGCTGAAGTTGTTATCCAAGTCTTTTAAGTGGGAGACAAAAACTATTCAAATAGCCTAATAGAAAACATGAAACACTGAATGTATTAGACATGTCCCTCTTATCCCCTATGTAATGCAAGAATATTTTTAGAAATGTAATACAAACATCGGTAATGTAAAATTAAAGAATTTACACATCTGTGAAAAAATCTGGTATCAGCTATAGCTCTTTAACATATTGTTTGAAATCCACTGCACAGTGATGTCCAACAAAAACAGCACCTATCTTACTCTGGAGTTTGGACAAATGCAGTGTGTGTTAGGTCAAGACAGAAACCCTTTCTTGGATTGAAGGCTTCTTGTATGAACCTGATGTCCCATCAGAAATAGATGAACTGTTCGATACCCAACCCAAGCTGTTGCTAATTTCTCTGAGAACTGGTGTTGAAAACACTTAGAATTACTAGATTAGAAACAAATTTTGACTACAATTTCAATTTATGGGAAGTCCTTAATTTCAATCAGAAATATCTGTGTGTATTCAGAAGACTCTCAAAAGTCCGTTTCAGTGTAACGATTTCTAAACCACCAATTCCTTTACTCTTACGAAAACACCAAACAAAAAAATAAATGTTCTACTTACAAAATTGCACCCTCAGATTTTCTTGCAGATTTTTTGATGTGAGCACATCCGGATATAATTGGATGTTTCTTGATTATCAAATGCAGGTGTTCTGTCTGTAGATACAATCATTTTTACGTATTTGTGACTTGCAGTTCTTTAATTACAAAACTAAAAGATATTAATGAATTGACTTTTCTTACCTACGGTGAGTTTCCTCTTCAGATTTTGCCCTACTGGAGCTGTAGACATAAAAAACATGTCTGTAATCTCTGTCAGAATCTCTGACAATGTTGTAACGTTTTGTGTTGCTAGTAAAAGCATTAGAGACTTGCAGCTGAGAAAAGCATGTGGCTTTTCGATGTGAGAGAGCAGTGAAATGTACTTTAATTACTCATGTACTGCTGTACTGCTTGTCTGCACAGAACACAGCTCTGCACTTGGCTGCACGAGAAGGACATGCAAAAGCAGTGAGGTTACTCCTTGACTATGGTGCGAAAATTCTGTTCAACAAAGCAGTAGCTTCTTTTTTCCATGAAGCAATACACAACAGGAGAAAAGACGTGGTGTCTGCTGTCATTTTGCACAAAAGGTAAAGCATACAGAAAATGCTTCTTGAATTTATTTGTCCATGTCTTTTGTTTTTGTTTTCCTAAATGAGATTAAGTTCTGAAATTCTCTAGTTTAATAAATAAAACTGAGTACTTTTTTTAAAAAAAATTCCAGACGTTATGTTCTGTTATAGTGAGCACAAATGAAAAATGGCATCATTTTAATGGACGTCAGACATGTGACAAGTAGTTTATCATATTACACAGTATTTGGATTCTGTGTGTAAAAAACATGTAGAAGCCATCAGAAATAATTCTGACCTTTTACATAATGCTTAAATGCCTATATAATTTTTATCAAAATATGAATACAACTGAAATATTTCCAGGGATTTTAATCATTATTTTAATGTTGCAAGTATTTTAAAACGTGGCATTTCAACTGCAGTTTAGAATATTTTAGGTTATCCCACTTTTGGAATAAAGCAATACACCATTGCCTAATGGTAACATCTTTTGGTAAGAGTTACAGGAATTCTGACAGAAATTTACTGTATTTTATATTAATTGCCTAATTTTGTAATTCAAAATTCCAAAATTTTTTTCAGTTTTATTTTTTAGGATGCCTTAGCATAGTTGGAACAAATCTGTTTAATTGATAACAGAATTTAACATGAATCATTCTTACAGAAGTGTCCGGAATATTACTCAGCTACTCTCCAAAGAGCTTAGTTTCCATTTAATAGTGCATAAAACTGTACACATTATGATTTTCAATATCTTAAATAAAACTCAAAAAAATCTAAAATTAGTTAATTTAAAACAGAAGCAATTAATTAATTAATTTTACATTATCTGAAATAATTTTTTGCAGATGGGAAGAAGCTGTTGTGACTTTCTCTCACTATTCCAGTGCCAATAAGTGTCCTTTGCTGGAAATGGTTGAGTATCTTCCTGATTCATTTAAAGTAAGTTTACTGCACATATTAAAGAAATTACTTCACGAACTAACCTTAGTTGTGCTGCATTCATTTTTCTGCTTGCTGTGCTCACTATTATGTATTATTATAAAATAGAAATAAGTTCACAACATTATTTAATAGTATTTTAGTGACAGACTCAGTTTGTCCAGTTTGAGTTCTTCAGTATTAGAAAAGTTCTTAGCTTCCTGAGATCAATGGAATTATAAAAGTAATTTTAAAATTATGTATAAATGTAATGAGTCATAATGGGGGTTCGAAGTCATCTGAGATATTTTCACTCGAACTGCTAAATGCTAAATGACACAACAGAAATGTTTTTTAATCAAAATAGCAAGTGACTTGGAACATAGGTGATCATAAACTATTCACAATTCATACTTGTAAACTAGCATGCTTATCTAAACTAGCATATAGCCTGGAAAACTGCATTTATATTTAACGCCTACTTGAAAATTTTGGAATTTTATGTCTTCAAAACATACATCAGAAAATCTGACTGAGTCATCACTTCTGTGTTGTATTTGATGGTCATTTTCTTCTGGTCTAAATACATTGTTTCTGTAGAACATTGTCTATATCACCTTCATTCACTTTTCTGTTCATCTGCAAAGCTGGTGTTGGACAACTGCATAATCGAGTCTTCGGAGGAAAAGACAAGTCGAGACTTCTATGTAAGTAGATGGAAACGTCTGGGAAAGTACACAACACATATATTTTACTTACATGTCAAGCTCATATGTGTAAGGTACAGTTGTAGTTGAACCTCAGACCTTAACACAGAACACAGGAGACAGATCTTATTTTATCCTTTGGACTTTAAATGATTTGAAGTTCAGTTTCTGTAATCTTCATGCATACATATTTTAATAAGTGTGACATTAATCTTCTGCAGTCCATAAAATATATCTTTGTTGTGTTCATTTTTTCAATCAAGCTGGGTATCAGAGGTTATGGGTATTTCAAAATCTCAGTGACAGAAGACACATAATATCTATTTATACATATGAAAAATATGCTTATAATAAGTAGTGCAATTGTCATCAGTAGTTTAGAGTTCAACATGTTTCTTTGTTTTGTAAATAATTGTCCAAAATCTTAAGCAGTAGATTGCTTTTAACTCTAGGGAGACATGAATGCTCTCCAAGTATGTTACCTTTGAAACGATATTGAAATCCACCTTATCAATGATTGTATTGGACTGTGTCCACATCATTAGCAGAAAACTTGCAAATTTTTTGCTACTGTGAATTTTTTTTTAATTGTATTATCAAAGCTATAAAAAACTATAAAATGTTACATCCAACTTTTAAAGACAAGCTTTTCTTTAAAGTCGACATTAAAACAAATCACAGTTATGAAAATAACCATTCTTAATAGTAACATTTTAGCAAGAAATGTGCACTTTTTATTTTGCAACTCAAAATGGCTGTTCTTTTAAACATCTTGTAGTCTCAGATGTATATCTTGATGGCCAGTGTTCAGCTAACACTGAATATATATCTTGATCCCGAGTACCTTGATACAATATGCATTTTTTTCTCTAAAGAATAGACTTTTTTGTATTAAGAACTTCATCTGAGATAATAATTTGCATTATATTTAAATTCTGGTTTATGTGTGTTATACAGATTGAATATAACTTCAGATATCTTCAGTGTCCCTTGACACTTAATAAGAAAGTAAAGGATGGTGAAGATATTTTCTATGAACCACTTACCACTTTAAATGTAAGTTCTAGTTTTACTCTGACATTGCCTGCTGTCTTGGTTTAGATAAAATCAAGAGGTTTGAATTTTTCATCATAATATTTCTTCTCCAAAGCCCATAACTCTGTACATTAAAAGTATATTGAAAATAATTATGGGCCAAAATTCTAGGTAATTAATAAATTTTCTTTTAAGTTTAGATAAAACTATGAATGCTCAAGATGTGAAGGTAGTACATCAAAGGAAACTACGCTCCAGTCATTGTAGTGACCATGCACTGGAATGTAAGGCACTGAAAAACCTGGCAAGCTGATTTGTTTCATATGCTAATTGCAAAACACTCATGATGCCTGAAACAAATTTGCTGGGTTTTTGCATTGTCAATCTGTTCTCTCATTCTTTGTAAAAATATATATATATATATATAACAAACTTTCTGGCTTAATGTGCTTACTTTTTGGGATGCCTGTTGGCAATTAGTTGCTACACTGTCTAATAATAAATAAATAAATAATTTTCTCATTAAATATAAAAGTGTGGTCTCACAGTATTGTTGAAAATAGTATAATTTTTGAAGCTTGAAATAGACTAACATAACCCCAGAGAAGCAGAGAACCTGAATGCCTTAACAGGCAGAGAGGGCAAGATAGTGATGGGTTTGGGCCAGAGTGCTTAATCAAAAGAACTTTCCAATATCTTACACACATTTAACTTTTTATTAGGCTAATAGTCAGGTAAAAAAGGTGGCCTAGCCAGTCTTGTAAGCACTTTGCTTGCCTAGATGAATTAAATTTGACCCTTCTCTGTTTGTGTGTTGTAGGCCATGGTGCGCCACAATCGCATGGAGCTGCTCAGTCATCCTGTGTGCAAAGAATATTTGCTTATGAAATGGTTGGTCTATTTTAATGGATATAAAATACAATTCTGCATGTCAAGATAAAGACTATTGTGCCTGAAAGTTGTTTATTAAAATGTGCATATTTATAGAGTTGACTGAGCAAATGTCTTTTCCATAAAGTGAAGCTTAGTATTTAGTAAAGATTTTTTTGTATTTACGACAAAGACAACTACCATCTTGGCTTCCTCTTTACTGCAAAAATATGTATTAAGTTTACCAAGTTAAAAATGAAAGGAACAGTATTTCAGAGTGACAAATAAACTTTTGTCCACATAACTGATGAACACATTCATCACAAAGGGACATTTCAAGAAATGTTTATTTCCTCATCTTGAAGACATTGTTGTCTGTTAAATTTGAATGCATGCTCTTTTAAATTTGAAAACTGTTATAACTTTAGCATTCTCTCTTTCAAGGATGGCCTATGGGTTCCGAGCACATCTTATGAATTTAGGCATATATTCTCTTGGTCTCATCCCACTGACTCTTCTGGTCACTCACATACAACCAGGAAGACCTTTGAATGGAACAGAGCTCTATGAAGCAAGACCATTAGAATATGAGGTACTTTTATTAGTAGTCACAATATGTTTAGGATTTTTATAGCAAGGAAGCATGATTATTTAAATAATTTCTATATCAATTTATGGTCTAGCAGCTCTAAGGAATAAAATTGAAGTGTATATTTCTAAACATTCAGCAGCTCCCTCTTCAGATAATTTTCAGTTCTCGTTTCTTATTTTGATTTTTTTTCTGAGAAATTTATATTTGGTACTTGATTATTTCAGTTTTTTCCCTGAAGTGAACAATATTTGTCTAATACTGAAGAAAAAATTCATATGAGGGAAAAGGCATAGAACTGAAATGGAAGCTCAGAAAGGATGTGCTAGTAGAAATATGAAATAAAATAAACTCCAGGGATATAAAAGGTTCATGAAGATATCCTGATATATGAAAAGATCATGAGAATCAAATATACAGCCCAACCCAGTACATAGGTTTCACAATAAATATTAGTAAACCAGAATTTAGATAGTAATAAGTACATGACACAAACTAAGAGAGCTACTTAACTTGGCAATACAATGTATATATAATAGGTAGAGATGAAATGAGCATTCCTTTAACAATTCCTAATTTCTTTTGTGCTCTGATTTTTTGTTTCAGGACTCATACTTCACAAGGGTGTGTATGTGTTTAGTTTTAATTATGAGTTTACTGGGCATCTGCAAAGAAATATTTCAGCTGATTCAGCAGGTAAGTTCATAGAGAAATAACATTAATTTAGAGAAATAACATTGGCAGTTTGTGTGATATTGAAATGAAACTTTTTTATTCCTGATTAGAAGGGAAATGTCAATTTATACTTTTTAATTTATATATATAAAGATTGAAACCGTGAAGAAAAATTTAAATAGTGTATTGAATTCAGTGTTTTAATGATGGATGACTTGTAAATATTAACCTTTCTCTCTTAAATCCTAGAAATTGAAATATTTGTTGGATTACTCCAATCTACTGGACTGGACGATTTATACAACAAGCATAATTTTTGTGTCTTCTTTATTTATTAATACACCAGCTCATTTGCAGTGGGAATGTGGAGCAATTGCTGTATACTTGTCTTGGATGAACTTCTTGCTTTATCTTCAAAGGTAAAAATTTTTTACGGACTTTACAAAAAAATATTTTAATATTTTCAGATATTTTACATATTCTAAACTCTTGACTGATCAAGTTTGTGAGTCCCATGTTATTTTTTTTTTAAACTATTCGAATTTCCAGATTAGGAACATAGGAATTTTTTTATCTCCGATGAATTGTAAAGTAATTTTCAATGTTTTTCATGTAGAGCAGCACAACATATGTTATAGCAACTATAGAAATAACAATATTTATTTGAATGTTAATTAAGCATAGCAATGCTTAATTTTATCCTTTTAGAATAATCTTTTATTATACTGTATAGACTTTGACTTTAAAAGAATCCAGAAGAATATGAATTGTGAAGGGCATAAGGAAGTCAGGTTTTATGAGTAATACCTGGGAGAAGGTAAATTCTTTTATCATTTCCCATATTAAGTGGCACATCTCACTTCTTTATACCATAGTGTCTTGTAAAAGAATTACATATTTCTTCAGTTGACATTATGTCTGCTTATTGCTCTTAATTGTCTTAAATCTTATCACTGGTACAATAGAGCCCAAGAGTTATGAACTGCAGAAGAGCTGGGTGGTGGAAAAAAATAGTGTGGGTGTAGTGCTTAAGACTAATAAATTAAACACAATTGTGCCTGAGCAGGAGTGCATGTGATAACACTGCAGAGATGTTCTTCGGATTCTTATTGTATATATGCATAATCACCCCTGTGAAGGCTTGCAGACAGACAAACAGAACATTTGCTGTTTAATTTCAGGGTTGTTCTACTGTAGTAGGGATGTCTAAGGACACAGTTTGTAAAGAGTTGATGTCAAAGAAGTCCCTTTATGGTCTAGCCCCTTCTGCAAACCTTGTCCTCCTGGTGTCTGATCTGGGGTGATTAATGAATGGGTGTGTCCTGTCTGCTCTGGGCAAAATGTGTCTTGAACCTAAACAGTAAAAAGTAAATAGATGATTGTGCAACCTTTCTTCTGCTGTTGGATGAAATGCCTTCCTGGCCTGACTGTTTTTTCAAGTGTGTAGCGATAGAACTCTACACATGATTTTTCCAACTCATTCAGGCTGTCTTTTCCCAAAGCAACCTGTGATTCCATTGACTTCAAGTGAATTTTGCCCAATAAATGCTAATAAGTAAGACAAGATCAGGTTTGCTTTATTTCCTGCTTGATCTTTTCAGTCTTGCACATAGAGTTTCAGAGTGGAAGACATGCATAGGGATTTTCACAGTTGCTACTGTAGTAGCATAAAAATCTCTTGGTCTCTGGATTTGAGAGAGGACATAAATTCCCAAGTTCAGGTTTAAAAGAAAAAGTAAATTAATCTGCTTTATGATAACTCCTGAGATTTAGTTTTGTATTAACTAAGAGGGGGGAGACTTGCCAAAAACAGACTGATGTTGGAATTACAGGTGTCTTAAAATTATGCTGTTCTTCTCTTCCTGAGCAGTGTGTTTCTTTTTGTTGTTTGTTTTCCATTCTTTGTATTACACTAAAACTACATAACATCATTTGTTTCACATCTTGTGAAAAGTGAAATGTTTTAATAAGCATGTGGCCACTACATAGATTATGGTGCCAGTTGTTCTTTGTTCTGGTTGCTACTTTGCTTTGAGAAGCAGAAAAAAGTTGGATAATTTGCTAATGTTTTTATTCTGAATGGAGCAGTGGTACAATACTCTACTGCCTATGCCTATGGAGAGAATGAATGCTATCCATGAAAAATACTATCTTGAAAATTCTTCTTGTCTATTAAAATATATGATTATGCAGTTTAAGTTGCTGTGAATAGGATCACTTGCATTCTTTTGGATGTAAAAGTAGAACAGGTTTGTTACCATCACAGAATCTCTCAGAGAGGCAGTTTCTTTTTCCACAGATGAAAATCAGCATTACTTACTGCCGTACATAAATAACTGCAAGAGACTCTAACTTCAGTATTTAATGGTTTAGGGGCAGAGCTGGCAGTGTTAGATTAATGGTTGGAGTCGATTACCTTCAAAGTCTTTTCCAAACTAAGTGATTCTATGACTGATTCTGTATATATTTTTTTGTTTGTTTTGTTTTTGTTTTTGTTTTTTGTTTACTTATTGCCTAGATTTGAGAACTATGGAATCTATGTTGTGATGTTTTGGGAAATTTTGAGGACTTTGATTCGGATTGCTGTGGTTTTCTTTTTCCTGATCCTGGCCTTTGGGCTGAGTTTCTTTGTCCTTTTGGGTTCACAGGTTAGTTCAATTATATAGTTAAGCTTTTATCATTATAAATATTATCTTTGACTAAAGCATCTCAAGACTTTATTTACAAATTTAATCAGTTTGTTTTTTTCTTTATTTTGATATTTCTTTTTGCAGCAAACATACAGCACACCTCTGCTATCCGTAATGAAGACATTTGCAATGATGCTGGAGACATTAATTACCATGATGCATTCCTTGATCCTTTACTAAGCAGTGAATTGCCATATCCATTCCTGAGTTACACAGTTCTCATTATTTTTACCTTGCTTATTCCAATCCTTCTTATGAACTTGCTAGTAAGTAAGCTATTTATAAATATACAAAAGTGGTTAAACATGAGTATATAGAGTTCTAGTGTATAGAATTACTTCAGTGACAGTCATTCATTATTTAACAGATATTTTCAGTAACATATTAAAATGTCCCCATTCTCTGCACTTGTTTTCCATCCAGTTTACTGCTCCAAGTATTTTCCCACACCTCACTCCTGCAGGAGTATCCTGTATATCTTTAAGTAATAACTGTCATGGAATTTGAATTCTGAGGTCTTGCTAAAGAGAATTGGGGAACAGCGATTTTTGTTCAATCCCTTGTTGTATCAAAACCTAATACTAACAATAATGTAAAATTTTTTAAAAAAAGGACAAAAAGCCTGAACTCAAATCTTCATTGCACACAAAACAGCAATCAGAAGTAGTGATAGAACTAGCTAACAAATCTGACCTGACTGTTAGGAATCAGAAAACATGATAATGGTGGAAAAGGGAGAAAATATGTAATATATCTTCTGCTATGTTCTGTTGAATATAATTTTTATTTAAGAAATCACATTTTTGCATGAGCTGAGCAATAAAAGTCAAACACCTCATGTTTTTTAAACTTGTTTATCGTGGCCATGATCCTACTTAATCAAGAAATTAACTGGTTTCTTCACATTACAGCAGTAATTAAGAATATAAAAGAAGGGGTGTTATTCTTGACAAAAGTAGCTCTTTAGGGCCTTACCAACAGATTGTTGTCAGTAAAAACACTCTATATTTATTGGTACATGTTTTCCAAATATGCAAAATATGTTTCCAAAGTCAAGTGAAAAAATAATTTAACTCTAGAATATTTTTTAAGTGTGAATGAGAAATACAATTGAAACCACAGACTATGAAAAAATATATAATGAAATATTTCTTTTTTTTCTAGATTGGTTTGGCTGTTGGTGATATTGCTGAAGTACAAAAATATGCTGCACTGAAAAGGATTGCAATGCAGGTGAGTAACACACCATGAAAGCATCAAATATTGGAGGTACATATCATTGCTAGAACACCATTTAGATAATTAGATGATTTGTCATCACACACCTAACTATCTTAGGATATCTGTGAAGCAAATTGGTGAACATGGCATCTTATTCTGAATCTCATTTTTACTTGTATGAGTCATTGACAAGGAAGTGTACAAGCAAATGCATTTTCCAGGAGTTTTTGAACCATCAGTTCAAGAAATTCTGAGTTTCTTCAGAACCGGAATCTCAAAATCAGTCACTGCAATGTGTGAAATCACAGTTTTCTTTTAGCAGAGAACCTGTAAGTGGAAAGAAGGTACCCAAAAATCAAAAGATCCCAAATTCATTTTGCTGTACTAAATTCTCATTCGTTAAAAGAGTGCACAATCTTTGTGGAGTAATTAATTTTCTAAGATACTTAATACTTGTGTGACTACGTAGTTTTGCTGTCTGGGCTGGACTATTCAAATATTATACCACTGTTTGCAGTGTGGGGTGGTACTAGTAAATTGAATATAATGGCATGACAGTTATTTTCACATATAATGTGTATTTATCTTATGACAACATATCTCATTCTAAATGCAAAACTACATTTAGGTTAATCTTCACACCAACTTAGAGAAGAAGCTGCCATTTTGGTTTTTAAGTCGGGTGGACCAGGAGTCAATCACTGTATATCCCAACAGGCCGAGATACTGTGGATTTATGGTAAGATGGTGAATATCAATAGAAGAATTCTTACCAACAAGGGTTATGATTGACTTTGCACATACATTGATGAGAACAATGGTTATTAAGACTTCAATCATTAACTGACATCAAGGGAATTGTGATTAGACCTTGACTAAGGTCAGTGAAATTGATAAATCATTTCAGTGCAGCTGTATTCAGATAAAGTTATTATTTAAATACTCAGTGAACTGTAACTTTATGAAGTGAGACAAGCTACAAAAGATGTTCAGATGAAAAGTAGAATTACTCCCTTTGGGATTATCCTCTTTTCAGCTTTTGGGCTTTCTTTTCAGCTGTTGTTGATATTTTCTGAATTTTCTTATAAAGCAAATTTTGCAAAACAAATGTTTCAATATATAGAAAAATAACATCATAGCAGAAAATCTTGTCAGTGCTAACACTGTGTGAAGACGTACCATTCACATATTTAATCTATTGTCCAACCATAGGATTTCAGTTTGATTCCATGTTTTGTTTAGAGTGTGTTCCAGTATTGCTTTGGATGTGAGGACTCTACCACCTATGCACAGAGTCCTGATACAACACTAGAATTGGAAGTTCTGAAGCAGAAATACAGGTATTTTTTGTGGTATTTTACAGTTGTAAAAATAAGTAGAACCAATATTGCAAACATACTCCTATTTTAAAAAGCATTTTACAGCTCCCTGCTGTGACTAAAAAGCAAAATTCAGCATCCCCAGCCCAAACCAACACAGCCTGTTGCTCACTAAAGTAATCTGAAGTAATGGGGAAGATGCTTTTTCATTTTAGATATTTGCATATGGAGGTTTTCAAGGGTTATTTGGAGCTCCCAAATGATATAATTCCAGTTGGCTTGCAAATATACACAATCTGTTACTGACTTTCCCCTGATCAGATTCAGATTGTTTCCCGAAAAATGGATTGGTGTCTTGATTCTCCCTTGAACAAATCATGTTTCCCAAAGCCTTGGAAGGAATTCTTTGTACTTTCTTGACTTACCCATCATACCAACATACTCTTAAGAATGGTTTCAAAAAGATTTCTGTGAATATACAGCTAGAAAAACGTATTATTTCTCATGCAGTCTCACTTTCCCCTGCACTTTTTTTCTCTCCATTTTTTTCCTTTTTTTTTTTTTTTTTTTTTTTTAGAAAATCTACCAAATTTTTGTATTCCTGCACAGATTCAAATTGAGGGGTTTTTTTGCATGAAAGACTCAGCAAGAGTTGAAGGATTGTGAAACTACACTCTACAGATACAGGCAAATCATGGACTTTAGCAAGTCTTTCTTCAAATACATACTACATCAATTTATTATAAAACAGATTCCTTCTGGTTAGGACATTTTTGCTACAGAGAAGAAAGAAAATTAAAATTTTATAAAATTATTTGCAGACTTGTGACCATATAATTATGGAAAGTCATTTTTACTACTCTGAAAATATCGATTGAAAACTCTTACTACGTTGTCACTGTGTTTTTTATTATCGGAGTTCAAAACAGAGTTCAGTTACTACTGGAGCTGGTGTCCTGGTGTCAGTGTTGGGTGTATGTATTTTTGTGTTTTGGGGAGAGGTTTTCTTTTATTTTTCATTTTAATTCTTGTGATTTTTTACATATTATAAGATATATTACCATTCCTTGTTAAAAAAACAAAACAAACAAACAAAACAAACTAACCAAATCTAAAGCTCCCCAACTCTTCTTCACAAAGAACCTTTTCAGTCACACTAGATTTCATGTTGTAATTTTGTGAATCTAGACTTCAGAAAAACGCCTGTTTGGTAGTTTTATAAAGACAGTTTCTAGTCACGTTTCCCATTTCTTTCACTGTTCCTTTAAAGATAACAGATACTGTCTCCTGTATGTCTGTAACAGATATTGTGTTTTGTATGTGTGATGCTCACTTAGTTTAACTACTTAATTGCATAAACTGCACTTTGAATACCGCTTTGAAAATGATCAGTAAGTGCCCTATTAGTATTTCTCATATGCTGTAAAAGTAGTTGTGAGTTTCACTAAATGTTTTTGGTTGCTTAATTGCCATTGCAACTCTGGCCTTTTTCTTGCCAGACAAGGAAATAGGTCAATAGGAAAAACTTTTGATAGATCAGTCAATAACTTTATTTTGAGAGTGAAGTTGCTTCTACCTTAACTATATATTAAGTTACTTTTCACATGAACTACGGATTTGTTGTTTAATCCTATTTCCTGTAACATGGAGAATTAATTCTTCAGCTTAATTAATTCTTCAGCTTGAAGAATTAAATGTGTTCTAGATAGTAGTCTTTGTTAATGGAAAGGTTTAGTTAAGTACTGTCAAGAACGGTGAAGTTAAGTACTGTCAGTTTTTACACCTGTAATTTTAGTGACTTAAATGTCCTTTGAAATCAAATGACAAAGCCTGATGCGTACTTGTTTTTTTGCTTTTTAGGCTCAAAGACATATCAACATTGTTGGAAAAGCAACATGACCTCATTAAACTGATTATCCAAAAAATGGAGATAGTTTCAGAGGCTGAGGATGAAGACAGCAATGATTTATTTCAGCACAAATTTAGGAAAAGGCAGTTAGAGCACAAGAATAGTAAATGGGATACAGTGTTAAAAGCTGTTAAAACAAATGTAACTAACCCAAGCACAGAAAAGAACAATAGCTTCTTCTAGACTTTGCTATGATGTCAAAGTTGCATTATCATTTTGTTCTACTTTAGGGTCACTTCTCTTATTGTCTTTGCATAATGTTAATGTGATACATCATGTACTCAAGTATAAAAGAAGGCCAGATCCAAAACCAGGATGCAGGTGCTCAAAACAGTATTCAAGGAGACTGGAGATGTCTACATCCAAAACTGTGATCCTAAAAGTGGCTGGCTAATCAGGAAAGTGCCTAACTCAACAGAGGCCAACCTTGCTGTCCTGTCAGGTCCCAAGGCTTCTGTCTAGATTTTTCCTGGATTTGGCCCTAGTACACTTAGGTCTATACATAATTACATTATTTTCTGTTACGAATATTTTTAGAGTTTCTAAATTTTTAAAATTAGATTCTAGTCATTTATTATTCAGGTGTTTGGAGAGAGCCAATGGGCTGTATGTAGCTTAAAGAAAAAGTACAAACTAACCTGACAGAGTGTGTTGGAAGTTTTGCTGAGTAGGGACTGCAGGATCAGACCTGAAAGGTAGGAAATAAAGGATCATGAAGCTGTAATGTAAGGGAAGAACTACTTTCTTGTCTAGAGATGTAGAAGCAATTCACAGGTGGATTGTTTGTTCTAGCATGCATATAGCAATGGTAGAATGACATGTTTAAAATTAGTCATTTACAGCTTATTGTCCTTATACTGCTAATGTGATTTTGACCTTCCTGATAAACTGAAAGTGATCTTGCTACTTTAATCTGCACTTTGGTTTTATTATTAATTTACTGAATATTCAGTGCATTATGTAATATATGGTAATATATTAAATTTAGCAAACATTATTAAAATGTGTTTAAGTACCTGAATATATTTGTTTCAAAACCAGTGCTAATAAACTAATTGTGAATATGCAAAGCATTATGGCTCTGTGAACTGCTTTTGAATTCAGACATTTTCTTTAACTTAGTATACATTAGTTCTTCCCATAAAAACCAATTATGATTCCTGTTTATTTAACAGATAGTCACGAGAAGGTAATTCACACTGTACAGAACTTGTCCTATCTTCAAAAAACACTGGAAGATGCAACATAAATTAGAGCAACTTCTGCCCCAAAATTGCCGCAGGTGTTCAAGAGGTAAAATTCTTTCTCTACCATCTGCTCTAGCCCAGCTTTGAGACTTTAAATCCTTGACAGGTAAAATAGAGAAAGGAGGAGGCTGCTGGAGGAGCCAAGCCTGGCGTGACACAGTGAAACAGGGAGAGAACATGTGAGCAGAGTCAGAGCAGAAAAAGTAGAAATATAACATAGTCTGTGAAATTGCTGTGGACCCTAAAGTCAGCTCTATTACTGTGAATAAACTGTTCGGGTTTTCTGCACTGCTGTGCATCTGCAGCTCCCTCTGTCAGGAGAAAAAATGGCCAGGATAGAGCCAAACTTGAAAAATGTAATAGTAATTTTAAATTCCTGGTAGTCTGTGCCATTAACACTAGATGGCAGTGAGTGATAGCATTTTTGGCTAAGTAAATGGGCCTTAAATGCATTGTTTTGAGTGAAAAAGACAGTAGTATGCTTACAGCCAGAACAAAGCTGTCAGCACTTACAGTTTTAAACTCTGAGCCTTTCAAGCCTCTTTAAACAGAATTCTGAGTCCTTTATATACAGCTGCCTCGGCTTTTCTGAGTGTTCATAGTTTGAGAAAAGTTTTCCTTTCCAATTTTATATAGAAAGACAGAAATAAGTTATTTTATAATTAGCTAATATTACAACACTGAATTAATGACTTAGCTTTCTATGGAAATCATCAGACTAAGATTATTTAATTATCATGTGATAGAACTATCTAATAAAGCCTAAGTACAAGAGATAGAGTTTAAGGATGATGTAGAGATGTAGAGTTTAAGGAAAAGTACAAGTACAATTGGAATATAATCATGGTTAAAAATTTGTGTAGACTGAGCTGAAGATACTGGGTCATTTGAGCAATCTCTGGAAGAAATCCTGTCAGAATTATTATGGTTGGAAAAGACCTCTACGTAAGATAAAGTAAGAGACCATTGAGTACAACCATTAACATAACACTGCCAGATCCACCACTAAACTTTGTCTCTAAGCACCATATCTACATGGGTTTTTTAACTCTTTCATGGAGAGTGATTTCATTTTCCTGGATAGCCTGAAATGCTCGACCATCCTTTGAGTGAAAGAACTTTTCCTAATATCCAATACAAACCTCCACTGTTCAAATTGAGCCAATTCCTCTTGTCCAATTGCTATATGGGAGAGAGGAGACAAACCTTCACCTGTCTAGATATGTTACATGTTAGGTACAGCCATGTAATATATGTTAACCAAAAGTGTTACAATGTGAATTTTTGAATTCACACTTAGGAATTGATATTCAATGGAAATGTATCCTCTGGGTGTGAATATAGTATCTGCAAACTGTGATGGGGGTGTGTCTACAGACGATACTCACCCACTTCCCTCCAGTCTGTTTGGAAGTAACACCTTTTCAATTGGGGTACTGACAGTTCTGTAGGCATACACCGTCACCTTTTGTCTCTTTCAGGACTGTATATCAAATATTGCTGACAGTAAGGGTAAATATTCCATTTAATTTCCTGCTGCTCAGCAGTGCTGTCACTATTTTCTCCTCAAGATGAACGTCAACATGGTTCAGGCAATGGCCCCATCTCCTCCCACCAAAACCATCCCCATGAGTTCCTGTTGGGAAGGCAGATTTGTGCCTCATTTGTGACAGAAGGATCACAATTTGGGACAAGAAATTACATTTCTGTGTGAGTTGCTAGTCTGAAACAAGATGGCAATCCTTTGCTAAAACCTAAGAGCCAGTTGCCTGCCTTTCTACCATCAGACTCTTGCTGATAAGGATAGACTAGCAAAATATTTTGCCATGTAAATTAAAATTAGCTAGAGCAATACAGCCTTCGAAGAATATCTGAAGTGCCCAGATTTGAAGCAGATCAGTGAGACTCTTTTCAGTATATAAGAAATAACTTGTTTCAAGCTGTCCAGTGTGCATATTGGTGTTCTCCATTATTTACTGCTGGAACAAAGACAAAGCCACTCTATGTGTAAGTCTCCATCATTTTTTGACTCACACTTTGTCTTCAAAGTAATAGCCTTGTATTCTCCTTGTTCTGTTGAATAAAACCATTTTGTTTTCTGCAACACACTGAAAATGTGGCTTTGCATTTCACAACAAAATACTGTATGAAAAATTATGTTATAGAGGATTGGTAGGGGACAGCATCCCCACTCCCCAAAACCAGACAGTAACCCTTCAGGGCTAGAAATATTAAGAAAGAAGAGGAATCTCTATGAACAAAGTGGTGGTCCTTCTCACTGGTTAGATTTTTATTTTGTGAGATGAAATGCCCATAAGCAGAACATGTAGGAAGAGAAAGAAAAGATAATAAAATATCCTTAATCTGTAGAGATTAATGCAACTTCTCTTAATCCAAGAGAAGAACCCAGAGGCAGATTTTCCCTTAGGTTAATGCCCTTTTACCCTGCCCTGGAGGTGTAAGGAATCACTTAGACTATGATGGCATGCATCTGTTGTAAGCTGTCTTTACAGACAAGGGGTCTTTACAGACGAGCTGTCACAGTGGGCAGGAATCAGGCACATATAATGAACACAGAAAGTATAGGAGTGTAACAAACCTCACCCTGGAGATACAGTCAACAGGAGAGTTTTTTAAGCTTTCTCTTTTAAATGATTGAGAAGATACAAAGAATGACACAGGAGCTGAGAAAACCTCTGATACTAAAAGCAGGAGCTTAAAGGCAGCATTTTCTGAACAGTAAAAAGATACTGGGTGGTGCCAAGGTGCATATCCATACGGACACAGGCATACAGAAGAGAGTTGTGTGAGCCAAGGGCACGGGTTGGTCCATGCACGGGCCACTCCAGCACACCTGAACCTCTTAGGTGAAGACATTCACATTCTTGTAGAAATGCACCTGAACAATGTCTCAGTGAGACAGAAATCATGAGAGAAGACGCTTCAGATGCTTGAATGCATCAGTGTTGTAGAGATAACTCTATCCCAGCTGAAACCAGGACACTCAGGCAGGGAAAAATCTCAGCAATGGTAAGATTTGGTTTAGAAGTCAAGACAGGAAGTAATGAAAGCGATGAGAAGTGATGCATTTTATGTTGTTTCATAACTCAGAATCACAGCTCAAAAAGCAGAGCAAAGTTTAAAGCTATTCATTTCAGAAATTTTTAGTACTGTTGTTAGTAAGTATTTATCCAGAGGTGACCGAAGTCTAGAAGTTGACCAGCAGCAGGGAACAGGACTATGAAAAACAGAAGGTTCAAACAGGCCAGTAACTTGGAATGAAAAATAAAGAGAAAGGAAATGGGGCTAATTTGACATTAATGTGATCGCTTTAAAAAGGACAGAAAGTCCCAAGGTACCACTGGCCCATCTGAGTACAACAGTGCTGCTCACAGCAATGTCAAATTCAGTTGCATTCAGCCTCACAGGATCTAGGATAGAGAGAATTAAGAACATTTAAACTTTTAAAAGCAGAAAGTGTGCTTCTCAACTCAATGCTGATGATAATCCCTGGAGCTGGCAATGTCCATGGGAATGATTCAGCAAGGCAACTTGGAAGTGATGCTGTGTGAGATAGCCATAATGTACCTCAGAGTCATTTCTCATCGCCTGAGCTGACTCACTTCCTGTGGATTCCGATTTTAACATTTCTTGGCATATCTGCCTAGTCTGTGAGAAAATTACAAATGTGTTAAATGGCTGAAAGTAATCGTGGCTAGATGCTGCCACTGGCAATATGACTCTCACCCCAGGAAGAGCTGTCCATGGGCATGGGGGCATCTCTCTCCTCTCTCCTGAGCTGTCTGGGACAGGCTGGAGTCTGGCACTCGAAAAATCATCTGAAAGAGATGTCTCCTCTTGTTGGATTTTAGCCGTGGTGGTGTCAATATGCAACAAAAGGAAAGGCGACAGCTTCAATCTCAGATGGCTCCAGTGAGTCTGTAGGGTGCTCTGAATGTGCTTACCTCATTTAGTTTTAAGGAGATGTAGGATTAGTGCTTCAAGTCTGTATCAGTTTGGGCCCTGACTATTTCTCCCTTAAGAAAACTGGCTTATAGCCTGGTGAAATGTTTTGTGGACAAGTTTCACACTCAAAGAAAAAGTTAGGGAGTCTGCATCACTTCAGCCTTTAACCTTAACCCAAAAAACTTTTATAATTAATGGAGCTGGACTGATTTCATTTAATTTCATTTAGATTTTATTCCCTTGCTATTTAAAGTAAGTCTCCTTGAGTATGTAAAAAAACCAAAAAAAACAAAAAAACCCAAACCTCTATTATTTCATGTTTCTTCATACATTTATAAAATTAGCCAAAAGATTTCTCTATTTTCTTCATTCCTTCATGTGAATCAAATAAATTATATTTTGCTTTGAGAAGTTCTCTAATATTTTGTAACATAAGCAGATGAGCACTGGGATTAAAAAAATACATGTTGCAATAATTCATAAAGCAGAGACAGATGACCACAATCAGAAGGATGCACATTTACCCTCCTACCCACCAGACAAGTGGGGTCTTGTGGAATGACTGAGGGACAAAAATGAAGCTGGTACAACCATGAAAAAACATTTGAAGAAGTGAAAGATTTTCCCACATAAACTTCTTGCAGGAAGGTAAAGCAGAAATATGCATTCCTAAACACTGTAAAAGGAGCTTAGAAAGTGAAGGTGACTGCTGAAATCCACCTCTGCTGCCTCCAAGACACAACATCAGCTGTGGCCTGAAGCTGGAAAGTCTCCCATGACCTGAGAGATTATCCTAATTGCTGCTTCAGAGAAGCTGAGGTGGATCTATGATGTCTCCTTTGCCTGAGATCAGTTGTGTGGTAGATGTTGTCACAGAGAGGGGCAGACACGGGTGGCACAGAGGATGCCATGTCTGAGTTCCTCTCCCTGGCCCTGGCACACCCTGAGGTGCACAATCTCACTTTCTCCAGAAAGCATAAGCGGATGAACACACACTCTTAAAATAGCTGTTTTGTTAATTGTGAAATCTATAGCTATGAACAGAGAGGCTAAGAAAAACCAGCATGGAATAGTGAGTGTCAGATGAGAAGGGGGAGCTGCAAATAAAAAGCATATCTGACCCAAATAGGGGGCTGCAGGCAATTATGGCAGATCTTAAAGGAGAGGAGAAAATGTGGGAGGTGCTCTATTGGCACAGGCTCAGAGGTCACCTGGGACCTCTGGGTTTGGGACGGCAAAGTTATCAGTACTAAAAAGCTTCTTAAATTTCACTGGTGAAAGAAAAAGCAAGGCATGCTGGGGGAATTAAGGATGGAGCCAAGAGTCCACGATAAGGGCTGTGAGTCACAAGGGAGTTTTGTTTGTTTTCCAGAAGAGATAAAAGCAACGTCCACTTATCTGGACAAACACAACAATGCACCAATTATTCCTGAGGAACTCATAAAACATGTATTAATGACTCTAGAGTGAAATAATGGAATCCTAGTTCCAGCATGCCTATTTTCTGGTGTAAAAGCCTGGTTTTTAATGTCTAAAATCCTAACTTGCAAAATAGCCCTTAAATAAAGACTGAATAATCGGTAAAGAGCTTACTGTTGAATTTTGAAACAAAGAAATAACACATATCTAGGCCTGTGGGGTCTTTCTTCCTAGGCTTTAAGTTAAAATCTCTAATAAGAGAGGTGGAAGAAAATTAAAATGAGCATCACAGAATCACAGAATGGCTGGTGTACCTCTGGAGATCATCCAGCCCAACCCCCTGCTAAAATAGGTTCACTTGGGGCAGGTTGCACACAAACTAATCCAGACAGCTTTTGAATATCTCCATGAAAGGAGACCCCACAATCTCTAGACAGTCTGTTCCAGTGCTCTGTCACCCTCAGAGGAACAAAAGTTTGCCTCATACTGAGATAGAACTTCCTACATTTTAGTTTGGGCCTGTTGCCCCTTGTACAGGTCCTGGGCACCACTGAAGAGTCTGGCCATTACGATAAATATTTGCATGCAATGGTAAGATCTCCTCTCAGTCTTCTTTCTCCAGGCTCAATAGGACCAGCTTCCTCAGCCTGTCTTCATGAGAGAGATTTTCCAGCCCCCTAATCATCTTCGTGACTCTGCTGAACCTGCTCTGCAATTCCTTGTCTTTCTTGTACTTGGGAGCCCAGAGCTGGACACCCTACCCCAGCTGCAGCCTGAATGCCACATTATAGGACTTGAGCCCTCACCCAGCACAGGCAACCTGCTCTGAGCTCTGTCCCATGCCTTCCAGGTCCATCTGCTTATCTGCACCCCAAGAGAGTGGAACACGTAGCTGCTGTGTTGTTTTACTCAAATGGAACTGATAGAGTAGTTTACTTCAGTTACACTATTTTTTATTTATAAGAGGTGGGTTTTGCAGTGAGTCTTCCCTACTTAACTGCCATATTTACCCTTCACATTGCCTAGGAATTTAGGAAATGCTTGAAGGTCCTTCTGATTGCAGGTGGCAATCCTGGTCCCTGTCAGGAGACACACACTGATCTTGCACCTTATTTAAGATGTGGCATTTCCAGCATGAAAAACCTTAGAAATGGTGGAGAAGTTCATGCAAACTTTCCAGCAAATTATGCCAGATTTCAGAGCATGTGTGGGATGTCTGAATACATCCAGAGGAGAACTACAATTGACATTTTGCCCTGTGTTACACAATCCTCGACCAAGACCATTCTAATATGAAGAAGCAGCAAACCTGTATTTCTGCCAAAGCATAAGTAGACTATGTGGTCCCTTACTGCTCAAAATGCATCAGGTTGCTGTTCACTGCCACTGCCTCCATGCTAGCACAGAATTTGCCTCTCAGCTTCTGTCAGCAAGATCAGGTCAGCCAGTGCAAGCAAGAAGTCATAGGGATGTGAAATGCAAGCAGTGCCACCCCAGGCATCCCCCAGACCTTCAATCTCCATTAGTGGGGTGCACTTAACAACCAGCAGCTAGGAAAAACAAACAACAGGTGTTGCAGTTATATATTCCAAGGCAAAAATTACCTCCCAAAGCAGTGGTGGCCCTGGTGGCCACCCTAATCAACTAGAATCTTCTAATTTTCTGTAGAAACTGAGCTTCTGCCATTTGGCCTTCACTGGTTCAGTGGCCTGCATTCTTCCTGCAATGCAACCTCAGGATGTTTATAAGAATATGTATTACTGTGATAATGTTATAAAAATAAGAAAATATTTTTGAAGATCACCTTCTATACCAGAATTGGCAAGGCAAGGCAAGACAAGGCAAGGCGAAGTGAGGCAGTGACTGGCAAGACATGTAGCAGGTGTCACGAGTACTGTAAAGTCTGTGGTCTTTCCCAGATTGAAGCCACATGATGTTTTCTGAGAGGCTTCCAGAGTTGCAGAGTTTTGTGGATGCCCTTTCTGTAATGCCACAGCTTGCCAGCATTTGTATCACAGCTTGCAACCATGAAAGTGGAGAGATGGTGGAGCTGCCTCAAACCCACCCCTGATTCTTCATTTCCCCATTCATATTTTGCTGTTAGGCTAACAAATAACTGCACAGAAGTGACAGCGTAATAATAACCAGGGAAGAAAGTCCCACAGACCATTGAAAACAAAGTTCTATTTTTACTTCAGAGAGATTGAAATCACCTTCCAGATGCGACTCAATGTAGACAGCAACCTGAAGACAATTCAAGCTTAGTCAATAAAATGTGTCGATTAAAGGAAAGCGAAGTAGAAAATACTGGCCTGTTCTTCATAATTCCTAAATTAATTCAGTTGTCACTGCAGACTAAGATTTGCCTTGGTTTCTTTCTCTGCTGTTCTGAGCCTGAACAAGGGTTCAGGTTGTCCAAAGATTCACTTGCCCCTGCAAGTGACAGCCATTGCAGAGCCTTGCTCTGCTCACAGGGAGCTTCAGACAATAATGTCCACCCACAGAAGGTTAAAGACTCCACGGAATCCAATTTACCCTTTGTGCAGATACAGCAGGGCTGGGTAAGCAATCAACTGATTGAGGACTAAGCTGGTGACTGGGCTGCCCAGCCTCTTCCCACCCCTGCTGCATCAGCCCCTTGCATGCTAAAGAGTCCTCACTAACTGTAGAAAATGTAGACCCTTAATAGATTGTTCTCTCCTTTTTAAATTTATCCTGATCAAAGGTTAATCAACCTGCTGGGATTGTGCATGACGTGGCCAAACATAAGCTGTCTGCATCCAGTCACCCCTCCCCACAGCAGTTTGGTGTGGCAATCTCTGGGAGCAGTTAAAACCAATGTAATTATGTCTCTGTTTCTGTGGCTGACAACCAGACCCATTTTTTTATTTCCTAGCAATGACGGAATTTGTGTTTGTTATTTTTATTTTCCTTTTTCTCATTAAAAAAAACCTTTGGTTTCTTTATACAAACATTTCAACAAATGCAATAAAAGATCTCCTTATTATTACCCTCATATGACAATACCACTAACCCTGGGATGCTCTTTTTCCATCTCAATATTCAGTAGAAATGTAAATTGGATATCTGATAGAAAAGGCAATAGGATTAGACTCTTTCTTCTTGTGCAAAATGAAGAATTAAACCTGGGCTTCAGTTAATCAGGATACATGGATTGGACAGTTGGCTGTAACAAGTGACAATTTAGCAGCCCTTATGTACAGTCTGAGGAAGGTGGCATTGTTCAGTTTGTATTCTCCCCCCCAAAAAAAATGAGTGAAGATCCAAAGATAGGTCACAAGGCCAGCTCTCTGGAGTGCTGTCTTAAGCCTTTGCTGCTCCAGCCAATGTTTTAGCATGATTGTATCAGGGAAACCAGATAGAGAAAACTCTTTTGTTCTTCCTGCCAGCTCTCAGTTAACCTCTGAGCCCTTTGGATTAACAATATAGTTAGGATGTGTGCCTTGTACATTTTTTGCTGACTTCTAAGTTGATCTGCAATGCTTCTTTCTGGGAAAGTGAGCAGTGAGGACTGACTTTAGGGGAATTGCAGTTTGACAGATGTGGGAGGTTTACATGTTTGGAAAGATGTCCTAATTTTCTTCTGATTACTCTTTGTATACATGCCCAGAGATGTGGCTATGGGCCCACTTAGAGCTAATGAATGAATACATTTGAGGCTTTGGGTGTTTCTAAGGAAAATTTAACCTGCTCAAACACTTACTACAGAGTTGTTGCACCAAGGGGTTTGATATACACAGTTATTTTAGAAAACGTGACATGGAAGAGCTGGAGTTTTCCGTCTTCCTTACCAGCTCTAAGTCCTGTCCCTGACATTCATATTAGATTCAGAGGAGAGTGTCAGCATTAGCAAACCAGCTGCCAGGAGCCATCAGTGGCTCTGGCTGGCATCCCTTTCTTCTTTCCTCCTGGGCCTCTCCAGCTGCCCTCCGAGGGATGGTCACTCACCTCTGGACATCAGCCCTGCTCTCCCCTCTCCCCCTGCCCTGAAGGACACTGTCCCGAGGTGTGACACCCTTCCCTCTTCTGTCTTCATCAGAGAGCCCAGGGAGTAATTAAAATGCTGTTATAAATCATAGTTATTAGCCAAATTACTCATCTTACAGCACTGAGAAGGAATCTCCACTCTCATGAGTACTGAGTGTCTCTTATAGAGAGGGTTGGAGTGTCGATGAGCCTCTATGGTATCCTTATCTTGCATTTCCAACAGCAAAATCCAACCTGTGTTTTAGTTGTGCTGTTTATATATCTAATCAAAGTGGGTCAGGAAACATGGAAGACAGCACCAGGGCTGCCTAAGAAACATAATATTTGTCAGAGAGCATTAACTCAACCTCCCTCTTTCAGGGAATGATAGATGAAGTGTGCCTGAGACTCTGTTTAGATTATGTGAAGTAATGCACTGGTGGTTACATTCATCCTAAGCAAATCATTTTCACTCACTTGAGCTGCCTTACAGAATTTTCCAATAACACTTTAAGCAGCCTTAAACAAAATGAAGTCCTCACGGGTCACTCATGTGGGAGTTCCCACTTGCACACAGACAGGTTCAGAAGGCTCTACACCTAAAATAGAAGTGTGTCCCAGGCTAAAGCATGCATCAGCATCAGGACCAAAGTTTGAGAGGTACCAGGGCTGGTGTTCATGTCCACTGCACAGTCTCTAATCTGGTTCAAGCAACAGAAAGCCTGACATTAAAGAAACCACAGTAGCTCTTTATGAAAGGTCAGGCTGACCTCCACGAAGGCTCTGAACACTTTCTGAATGCCTGTGGTCACCTGTGTCAGGGCAGTCACCTTCTCTCCGCCAGGAGCTGTTCCTCCCCTGAGTGGCATCATCCTCAGGTAATATTCAGTGTGGAGGAATTTCCTGGGCCCCTTTGTTCTGGGACCTTTCCTTCATGTGGCCCTGCCTGTCCTCCAGCTCCATGAGCTCTTGGGAAAGAGGAACAAGCCAACGTGATAGCAAAGGGAGCCCATGGCAGAGCACATCCCTGCAAAATGGGCTCTGGAAGGACCAGAGCCTCGAGAGCCATTCCTGCTTCTCAAGAGTAAGTGAAAGGGTCGCTCTAAGACTCAGCACATCTCTTACTGAAGCCCAGGGAATCTTACTAGAGATAATTATGGCTTGCTCAATTTAATAATTACACAGGGATATATTTCATTTGTGCTCAGTGCCTGTTCTAAGATGAAGTGAATATACTTGTTTAATATTTTTTAGGGAGTAGTGCTATAATTTTCAGGGGAGGAATGCAATTAGATGAAGCCTAACAATGTTTCTTCTAGCCTGCATATTTTTAAAGTGTTTTGCCTTCATCATTTTTTAAAAGGAGCCTTTGTAAATATCAGCTCCTGCTTTCATATGTTCTGTGGCCCCTGCAATTAAGAGTTCTGGGGATTAACTAAAAAGTCCCATTTAAGACTTTTCAGAAAATACTTTGAACGAGAGGGGGAAACCACTTAAGTCAGCTGCTTCTGTGCATGTCTTTTTGTGCTATGAAATATGACTTCAAAGAAAACCCTTCTGTTTCCATTTCAAGGTCTTTTTGTAAGGCAAGGAAGATAGGCAACCAGCACTGGAATGCTGCCACTGCGAGATTTATTGGAAGTCTTGAAGGGCTCAGATGGGGAAGGTAATTTTTGTATCCTACTGCACTCAAGACTGATTTAGTTTCATGTCAGTTCTGGAACTGCAACCAGAATATGAGCTGTGAGTTTATGAATTGCTCCTCTGAGTGCCTGACCTTGCATGGGAGTCGAATCTAGAAGGAGTTAGAAGATAAAGAGATCTTGCACAGCCATTCAAACACATTTCACTGGGTTAGTGGACCTCTTGCTTGTGCCTCATCTCAATCGCAAGCACTCTGGCTTTGACAGGATGCCAATCTCCTTGACAGCATCCATGCTGCAAGGGTTCCTCTGTCCCTCAGGGTTACATCTGACGTATGGATCAGATTTTTTTGAACAGGGGCACTACATCTGCAACCAACAATGCATATAACAATCATTATTAGGAATATTTTTTAATCCTGTTATTATAATATGTATAAATCTTTAACTGAAGTGTCATTTCAAATAAAATATTTAAGGCCAGCAAATTTCACTCAAATAGGAGGAAAAAAAGTTAATTGGTTGATTAGATTTGGGAATATTATATTCTAAAGAAGAATGACAGAAGTTCCATCATATGAGTGATTTAGAAATGTATTAGACAAATATTTTGGGAATGCATTTCAAAAAGCAGTGGGTTTTTTGGCCAAAATTAAAGAAAAAATTGCTTAATACCACTGTAGGATTTTTCATTGTTCAGTTCCAGCTCAAAAATCTATGATTCAAGTTCTGAAAAGTGTAAAATTGATGAAGTCCCATTGGAAGCTAAGTTTCATTTCCAAAGAAAATTTATTAGAATAAATTGTGATGTCTTGACATTAAATAACTGCTGTTCATAAGATATGAAGCACAGGGTGACTGCCTTTGAAAATAATTTCAATATCCTGGGATTCATATAAATTCTACACTATAGCTGCCACAAGTTTTGATTTCTCTACAACTGATCTTCTCTGAAACAAGCAGAGCTGGGTTTAAACACCACACATATCAAAACAGCATAGTCCTATTGTAGGGGGTATTAGCACCACGAGATGGCAGATCTTCCATGTGGGGAATGCATGACAGAGGACAGAGATATTCAGCTGGCAGCCCCTGAGCTGTGGCTGGCTGACTGGTCACATGCTGCTGAATCCTAGCACGGTTTCCATCTGTATTTTTGCCAAAAGAAAGTTAAATTATGCTACAAACTTTGCCTGAATATCAACTTACCGTGTAAGCACTCATTGCTGCACCAGGAGTGGTGTGCAATCAGTAATGGAAAGCCAAGTGGTCCATAAACTCTGCCGGTGAGATAGAAAACAGCCCACATCCCCCTGCTACATATCGAATCAACAAAGCCTTTCTGTATTATATACAGCTCATTTATAAATGTCACGTGTGATTAGCAGTGGTGGAGCTATTAAGGAAATAATTTTTTTTCCTTTATGTTCTCTGCCTTGTCCATTTCAGCAGTCACTTCACAGTTTTATCTTTTGAAGGAGTTATCTCAAGACCAGGTGGAAGGGAGACCATGTGTTACCTTCTGATTCCCCCATATCTTGTTCATTTGCCACTGTGAACCAGAGGCAAAGAACGATTGGCACAAAGTTTTCCAGGGAGAAGTGTCTCCAGCACTGAGATATGTCACTGAAACTGGAAATTTCCTAGAGAAGTGACAGAAAATGCAGTACATTCCATATATTCTACATCTTTATGGAATACCAGACACTGTATATCTGTGACTATAGAAAAAGGCTAGTCTGACATACTCTGCTTCTTCTTTCCGTTCTCCATTTTTTTTATTTTTGTCATCTCTTATTGTTCCATCACTTTTGGGTGTAGGGAGGGATGGGTTATTCTTTGTAACTGATCTATTGCAGCACTAGTGCAAGAGTCTATTGCTGTCCAGAGCACTGTGAACATTTCTCTGTGCAAATCCCATGTGAGATCGCCTATCTGATAACATCTTGGAATACTTTGAATTCATTTCCTTTATTTCCACTGGCACTGGGGAGTCCAGGTCATGCAACATACTGTAGAAAATGTCTGACATGGTGGTTGGTTGACTTCAGCTCTAACTAGAATTGTAAATACCAAATGTAAATTATACATTTTTTTTACATCAGATGAGGTTGAGGGCCATGCTTCTCACAGTCATGATGTGTTCATATCCTCTGCACTTGTTTGTGGTGATATTTTTTTATTTTATATTCAGAAGACTGTGAAAGACAGTAGAACTCAAAACACCACTATTTATTCCCCTTTAAATTGGAAGCTGATTTTTCAAGTGTTCAGTAAGACTAATTGAACCCCTAACTGAAAACACGCTCGAAAAAGTAAATACTGCCAAGACTCCATAAATAAAGTTTTTGTTATGTGTATGCCTGTGTTTACTAAACATACCTATTCTAGCTGAGAACTGCAAAGAGTGGCTTCTGGAAACTCTGTAGGGACTAAATTAAAGGAGATGACACAAAGCCTAAAGCTTTGTTGTTGTAGCTGAGCTATCGATGCCATTTTGCCTGGCTGGGGACAAACTCTGTTCCTGACAAGCTAAAGAGAATCGGTCACATCTCCACAGAGGGCTGAGACCCAGTCTCATCAAGGATCAAGGTTTCTGTTTCCATGACAAGTACTTAATTCCAGGAGTAACGTGGTCATGTTATAAACCAAGAAAATATAATTACATAAGAAATATCAGAGAAAGAAACATGACATCACCTGATGCTCGTTTAGAATTTCCCCCCATACTCCACCCCCTTTTGCATCATCTATAAGAGATCATGAGATGCAAAGCAGCTCTGAAAGACCATGTATGTCCAGGCAGAGGTTACTTCCATTAGGAGACTTCAGGACTCAGTTGTAAATCACCTTCAGAGGACACCAGAGGGCCAAACTATAAGCACACATGATTCTGGAGAGATGGAATCACATCTTTAAGGCTTCTAGTATTGATTGTCCTCGCTTAGAACACCTGCCCCCAAACAAACAAACAAACAAACAAACAAACAAACAAACAAACAAACAAACCACTGCCCTATTCCTTTGAGAGAAAGGTGAGGGACTGAGAGGAGAAACAGTAGTCAGGCTTATTCTCCCTTTAATGGGGTTTATCAATACATGATAAAATCACCAATAGGATTTAAAAGCTGTTGCATTTAAATCTTTAACAACTTCTTTAAGGATATTTTTGTGGATGGTTGGTGTTCAGATACTTCCTTTTGGTGAGATTATTAATGACATGTTCTAAATGAAAGTTCCAGGCATAAAATTAGCTTGGAAAAATATTGTCTTTGCTAGGTGTGTAGAGCTCTGATTCTGCAATTGCAGAAAATTGTCTACATTTGGCAGCCAAATGAAATCTCCAGGCTGTGTCTGCACTGGCTGTCTGTGCAGGACACTGATGTCTCCTTTCTGCCTGCACATACTCAGGCTTATTCCACAAAAGTGAAATGTTTTTCCACTGTCTACCTACAGCATCTGCTACTGGCACATTGTCAAAGTAGTAGCTGCTTGCATACTCAGCTCTGAAAATATGTGCTTCTTTTGAAAAAGGCTGTTGCAATTGCAATATTAGCTGGATTGTTGACCTGAAAGCTGAATTAACACTTCCATTAATATTTATACCTGTCATGCTCAAGAGAATGTTCTGAGCTAACATGTTTTTGTATGCAGAAAAATTAAAAATAATTATGTTCAAACTGAAATAAAACTTGATGTTAATTAAGTAAGAGCCACCTCCCATCATGGTTTTTTGCCTGAATGGAAGCTCGGCAAATGGAAAAGCTTCATGGAAGTGGCTCTGATGTGTATCATTAGACATTAACTGACACTGATTTTACTCACCTTGCATATGTGCACTTTATTTTCGGAGGTGTTTTTTGAGAGAAATATGCCTCTTGGGATATTGTGTGTTTATAATAGGTAGCACCATTGAGAAATGCTCTATGCACTGACAGCTCACTAAGGCTTATGATAAACATGTTGAAATAAAACTACATCTGTGGCCACGGAATAGAAGATCTTTTCCATTTTTATTCTTTACTTTTCACAGTATGATTCATGTGTTGTGTCTCTTTCATAAGCAATTTGCAATGTGGAGTTACACATACAAAGAAGAAGAAACCTGTCTTACAGCATTTTATGGAAGAACAAAACAACTTGTCATTTTAAAACTAGAGGTCTCACAGTTCACCAGCTACTTAATGTTTCTCTTTTGCCTCCCCAATCTAATTTCTCAGGTGTAACCTAGGATGTTTGACATAAAAGTATGTTCTGGGAAAAAAAAAAGAAAAAAAAAAAAAGACTCATGCTATTAAGTCCTTGAAAAATCTTTCTTTTGGCTCTATGGTACTACTATTTCAGTTGTCACATATATATTTTTTCTTCCCAAAATGAACAAAAATGTTACATGATATTCTGGTTGCCTTTCCCTCTTGGCAGTTACAAGGAACTTTCACAAGTGGTTCTGATAAGTATTAAGTATTTTCGTTAAAATGAATCATGTCAACTATCTAAAGAATGAAAAAGCAAACTTAAATAAATATTTTGGGGAAAGGAGAGGAAACATTTTGAAAATTCTCCTTGTATTTTCCTGGTATCTGATCTTCTGTGATTTGTCTGTGAGCAAGCTGAAAATGTTTTAGTCGTTCCTAGATGAATCCTATTTTGCATTACCACTCTTCCAAGATATTTATTCAAAACTATAAGTGATCCTTGGATATTTTGCTAAACTGTTATTGAGTCAGAGGATGAAAAGTCTGAGGAATGCCATGGGATTACTATAACGGTATAATTAGCTGCAGACAGCTCTCTTCTCAACAGCTTTGAAAAGCTCTTCTATCCATCTCACTTACACAAGTAATTAATTAAACACAGCTGTAGACTAGAACAACTGTTGCAAACAAAAAAAGAAGTGTTTTCCATTTGCTTTTCCTGCTCTCTTCTAGGCAGTAGTAGAAGAGAAAGCCATGTAGGAGCAGTTAGGACAATTAGGGACCGTCTGCTTTGCTCCATCGCCTGATTTCCTGTTATGGAGGACAGAGGAGCAAAAGCATCTGTGGAGCACAGCTGCTGCTGTGGCAAATCCATGCCTGAAGCAGGAGCAAATCTTTTAAAATCACTTGACTATGTCCTGGAAATGACCCAAGGAGGAAAAGCCTTGAGCATCCTTGCTAAAATTCCCGTGTTGCATTTTTTTTACACAGTTTTAGAAAATAAGTACATAAGTGAGAAAAATGGAATAACTGAAGCAGTCTGAATTTGGAAGGGAACTGGCAGAAAGCTGGAGCTGGTGATTTTAATACTTTCAAATGTTCCTGGAAGCCAGTGGTGCTAAAAAAAAGTAATAGTGGAAATGGTGCTGTCTTCTAAATTGCTATATGTGGCAAGCTTGAAGGTGCAGGGGTCTTACAAGGAATGCTTTTGGGATAATCAAAATAATCACAGAAGGAAGTGATTTTGGAAAGGTGTATTTTCTGTCCAAAACATTATCTATCAGGCCAAATGACTGAACATTGTATGTCAGAGTTATACAATAAAGACATCATGAAATATGAACAGTAAAGCTGAGCTAACAGGCAAGCTGAGAAATACTGGGCAGTCCTTTTATTCTTTCATTTTAATGGCATCTACCTGCCAAACATAGCAAAGACCACAGAGAGAACTTAACTGCAACACCAAAAGTAGCCAGTGTTACCTGGTTCCTGGAAGAAGAAACAACTGTGGATGTAAGGACTTGAAGAGTGAATGGTGTTGTATCTTTGTGGGATTTTCATGCATTAGGCGCGCTCTTAACAGAAAATTTAGAATAGAACAAGAGGCAAGGGTTAGTTTTTCCAATGGTGTCTGGGGATGCCCATGTGGTGTCACAGCCTCTGTTGTTTCACAATTACAAATGGCCTACTACAGTACAAAGTATTTTATGACCTGTTTGTTTGCTTTCCCACAAAATGCCAACACTGTCAAAGACTAAGGAAGCCCTATATTCAGGGTTCAGCTTTTTATTTTTATTTGCAGTGTATTCAATGGCAGTGATTCTAGTTTAAAATGAAAAAAGGATTTGTCCTGGAAGAGGAAATCATTTATCCTGACAAGGCACAGGTTTTGAAATGTGTGGAATTTCATCATCCATGTACCATCCAGCTTTCATCACGCTCTCCATGATGGTGGAAGTCCTGCCTGCTTGCCCTGAATGAGTCAGGACTATAATGAGATTTCCAGAGGCATGGCTAGAGCCTATAACTCTTTCCAGACACTTCTGAAGATATTTTAAGAGCATTCTAGAGACAAATATACTTGTCATGAGTTCCTGTGCAGACATGAGGATGAGAGATTCAATTTAAAACATCAGTATTTGAGAGTAGACTCTAAATAAGTACTCTAAGTACTTGAGAGGTTTTTGTAAATTTTTATTTGTGAATCATAGAGTGATCTGGGTTGGAAGGGACCTCAATGATCATCAGTTCCAACCTTCCTGCCATGGACACGGCACATTTCCTTAAACCAAGTTGCTCAAAGCCCCACTTCCTTGGCCACTTCCAGGAATGGAAGACCCACAAATTCTCTGTTTCCTATGTGAGGCGGTATGTATAGAAGACTTGCCTCTTTTCTCCTGACTGGCAAACAGGACTTTGAGAAACTACAGTATTTTTTCACTGGTGGAAAAAAGATATTTTAAATGAGATATTTGAGTAGTAATGCTGTAAACAAAGTGTAAGACTGGCTGTATTGCATATTACTAGTGGAACTGAGTAGCACTGTCCTACAGGAGAGGCTCAGAAAACACAAAATTAACTAATAAAGATGTTAAAATGCAAAAACAGGCCCCAAGTGATAGCCCTTAGCGTGCTTCTTCAGGGTAGGAGGCATTCTTCAAATAATATATTATCAAAAAGTAGCTGATATTCAAATTACACAGTTCTGTTCTTCACACAGACAGCAGGAAGAATGTCCACTGCAGGAAACCATCACCCTTCCCAAAGTCCTGCAGTGGTGTAGCTAGTGGGTCCCCAAAGCTCTGCTCTTTCCAGTCTTGAGCTCTGACAAAAAATGGGGGTAGAATAGTTTCCATACTCCTCAGAGCACACATCCTGCATTTTTTCAGACCTTTCTTTAGTCAGTATTGATGGCTTATACTATTTCTCCTTGCTCTAAGTTAAAAAAGCAGGCTATATCTGATCTTCAGTGATTTCCACTGTTACAATGTCATTTAAGGGCTCTCTATACATTTAATGTTCACAGTGACTTCCTTACAGGATGTGGTAATAGAGACTCAGCTATCTTCTTACAGTGTTTCTCTACAGGCTAGTTAATAAAGCCATGCCCTGGAGGCTTAGAATGGGAACTCTATTTCTCTGTGTCCAGCATCCTTCATATTCCTCTTTCATTGATACTTAAGTGTTTGAAATGGACGGTCCTATTCCATTTCTTTCCTCAATATCTGTACGTTTGATTAGTAGCCAGTATTTATTTTCCAGTGTCCCTACACATGCTGCTTGGTTGGCAGTGCCTCTGACAGGGACTCTTATTGCACTTTTGAGATGCACCAGCAGATTTCTGATGGCATCCTTCATTATGATTCTCATCATGTGGCAAGGAAAATTTCATTCCCACTGCAGGTTGGGCTACCTTGGTCTCCTGCCCCTATGTTTTGTCCTGTGTCAGGCTGAGTACATTGACAGGCAATTGTCAGTAGTCACAGTGCACAGCCATGGCACAGCTCCTCAGAAAAACTGCTCTGTCATCTCTTCCTGCTTTAGTCTATGCTGCCAGGCAGAGAGCAAATGGAAGGTAAATAATCTGTTTGTCACACATTTGCAGGTAAAGTGGTGATAAATGTGTCACTGCCAGTGCTTTTCTTCTTCTTCCATAGAAATCAGGTAATCTGATCTGAAACTCTCCAAAGAGAGGAATCCCAAGGACTGAAATACAAGTATTTATTTGGAAAATGGATATGCCAGCCTCAGTGCAAGGTCCTGTTGGTGCTGATGTTACTCTGTTTTACTGAGCAGACCTTTAGAGATCTCCGATTCTGCAGCAGTGACGGAGGCACACGCTGGCCTTGAGCATCCTGCTGAGGCTGGTAGATAGAACAGAGGTTACAGCAGGTTTTCTAAGATGGAGGGTGTGTCAAATCATCCACCTTGCCCACACAGGCAGTAAAATGTGAGATGCAAACAGTTCTCAATATAGCTTGATCCTAAAGTCAAAAAAAGGAAAGGGCTTAAACCTGGAATCAGCACTGCATGCTGACTGCTTTCATTGTGAACACATTCAGAAAACATTCAGAATTTGGCAAATCAGAAAACACTATCCATTATTCAGCTACAAGAGACTCAGCTCAAATATGCCTCTAAACAACTTTACCTGCCTTAATTCAAATATCTTAAAAAAAAAATAAAGCTAAGTATAAATATATCTCAATTTCTAGCTCTGTACTTACACTTTGTGAGAGTTTCTATTTGCAGTGAAGGGGAAGAGATAAAATCTTGAGGTAGATCCTCACTGCCTTAGTCACCACATTCTGAATGAATCCATATTCTACTATATACCTGCTCAGTTGCAAATATTTCTTAGATCTTGACTTTTGCTCTTTACCAGATTATCTGAAGAGGCATATTAAAAATAGGGAGCTCATGCTGGTTTTAGAAAGCTTTGATTCAAATTTTTCAGCCTGTGTTGCATTCTCTTAAACATTCCCCCTAAAAAGTTTTTACTGTATTGATGTACTTAAGATTTTGTATGCTCTTCAAGAGAATATTGAGATCTCAAGAGCTTGTATTAACTATTACACAAACATTGTTTGGCAGACAGACTATGGCACAAATTTTTAACAAGATAGAAAAAAGTTAGGTAAGAAATGAAAAAAGAAGATGTACTATCTCAGAGTTTAAAAATGTGGAACAGAAACACTGGGAACTCAGACACCTGTCCTAAACCACCCAGGAAGTGTGGCAGAATCAGAAATTAAATCCAGGTCTTCCCCGTTCAGATCCAGAAACGTGAGCAGGTTGACTACCACAGCATACACCATAGAATATGAGATTTCATTCAGGACAACCTCTGCCAGAACTGAACATTGCACATGTCCCAGCTGACACTTTCGGGGAGGTGTGCTCACATGAAAGGGAATTTTGCATCCTTTCTCCACATATTGCAAATTAATTAATTAATGAAGCAGGCTGTATTTCAATCGTGAGCTTGCTGCTGTTCACAAAACAGCTTAGGCTGTCCTCTCATAATTTATGATGTCAACAGGCCCCTTGATTGAAATACAGCCTTGAAATCCACCTCTTTCTTCCAGACTCCAGTATATATTATTCTTGTAGTTTTTAAAGACAGCTGTGTGAATTAATGAACTGATCTGAGAATCGAGGTTGGCTAAGAGCACCATTTAAAAGTCATGTAGATGACCTCATAAAAACTGCAAAGAATGCTTACAGCTTGCTTGTAAAACAAATCTATTCCTTAATAACTCAAAATGCCCACATAATTCAGTACACATTTTGACCCAAGTGAGTGCTTCATAAGAGAAGATGAAAATTTCCCATGAAAAAGACATTTAACCGGTACAGGCAACTATAAACTTTAATTGATATTTCACAGTATGTACAAGTTTGCTCTCCAGGGAGTGTAGAATATCATTTTTGCACCTGCACTCTAACTGCAGTCTTATAGTATTTCAGCCATTAGGCATTTTTCATTAAAGCTCTTCATATAGAATTAGTATGATCTGATTTTAACAAAAGCATTCTATATATAGGTTTTTCACACCATATTAATGCATAACTGTTAGAACTGGAGAAGCAGTATTGTGTAGGCAGACCCCAGGTTTCTATACATGGTCATTAGTTAGGGTGGTCTCTGTACTTGGAGCACTGTTTGTAAAACATATTTATGATAATGTATTTCACTGTATCTGGGAAGAAAGGGATTTTGAATAAATTAAGGGGGGTTTCCACATAATTCTTTTTTTCTTGGTACTAGATTTCCCCAAAGAAATTGTGGAATCTAGTGAAATAGCAGTTTATGGTATAGCACAATGGTATCACATTCTTTACAACTTCCATCCTTGGCAGTCATAAAAACTAACAGTAGAAAGGGTGTTTGCATATTGGGCAGCAGAGGGAATATTTTTGGATGGCTATAACCTACCAAATCTGCAGAAATATTTGTCTTATGGCTTGCATTTTATAGCTGTTATCTAGCTGGCAATAAGAGGTGAACAGCTGTGCTGTTTTAAGATGTATGATTTTAAAACAATGAACTGGAGGCCTTGCTAAATGGTTCAAATTAGATGTGGGTAGTAGCAAACATCACAGGACTTTTCACCTTGTGCTGGAGACAGAGACTGAAGATGAAAGTTCTCTACAAACTCAGTGAAGGCAGCACCTCCTTAGTCATTTTTAAGAGACTCTGGAGGATATCTGCAGGTTTGCATGAAAATACTTTCTGGGATTTTGTGAATCTTTTACATGCTGTTTCCTTCAGTTACTTCTCACCCCAAAAACACTTCCCCCTGCAGAGGAGCTAAACTTCATATGCATTACTCACCATACAGTTGACAACAATTTTAATGTTTGAGCAAATGTCTTGACTGAAAAATGGAGAAAATAAGGTTCAGGGATATATATCTTGGTTTCACTAATGCCAGTAAATTAAAGAGTTTCCATCACACGCAGTGAATGATTTGCACAGGGTGGCAGGGAACCGTGGTTTGCCTATGCCTGTGATGAAAATATGAGACACAGTTTGTGTGTAATGGAGATACAGGGAAATGTATTTGTTTTGTATAAAAATAACTCCCTCCATACCCCAGCGACTTACAGAGGAGGTGTAAGAAAGTGTGACTGATTGACTCACGATAACCAGCTTCAGACCACACACAGGAATTGCTTTAGTCAAGGGGTTTTTTTTTCCCATAAGACAAACATAAAATACAGTTTGTGATTCACAACAGTCCAGCAAACAGTAGGCAAACATTGCAACAAAAAATTTTGGGAGGTTGGTGCAGTACAATTTCCCACATGAACATTTCTGCCGTCACTTTCTTCAAAGAAATTCACTTTGCTTGTGATGGGGAACCGGTGAGATCTATGCTCAGAGAACTAATTATACACAGATAATCTACGTTTTCTTCCTTCTGTTGTCCTGAAGAAGAAGGTTTTAACTTTCACGCCCACAAAGACAATGAGAGAGATTGGATTTCGGTCTGGATTTAGCATCAGATAAACTGCAACTTTTTAAATTTACATTTAAATTTACGTTTAATTTTAAATAAAATTTACAACTTTCAGGTGATGTCCCAAAACGCTTTGAGACAAAGTCCTGTACCAGACATTAAAAAGTACAGAAACAGCCCAGGGGGTGACACAGCTGAGCATTAGTTGTGATCTTGTCAGTATTATATAGCCTCATCCTATGCATATGAATACTGAACAGCCTCTTCCTTCCCTGTGAGTCTCCTCCTTGTGCATGAGCCAAGGTTTTATAGCATTTATACTTATATCTCACAAGATATTTATCCTCTAGGAACATTTCTACTGGGTGACTTCTCACATTAAAATTTTAATAATGACTGTCTTTTTTAGCTGAGTTTTTTACCAGTCTGTTAAAAACAGTTATCCTGCTAGGAATATTAAAGATATCCTCAACATGAGAGGCAGGTAGAGCTTAGGACACTACTCGTCCTAGCAACCACAGGGCAAGGCAAGGCTTCAAAGCAATCCCAGTACTGTACACCACCAGTACAATTCCACACTGCTCAGTTCACTGCCCAGGACTTGCTGGGTTTCTCTCCTTGTGCTGGGGAGACTAACAGAAATGTATCATACTCGTGAGATTTTTACATTTATCTTGGACCATTATTTCCCTCTGTGGGACAAGGTGAAGTTACATATCCAAAGCTATTCTGAGGCTCATCCAAACAAGATCTCTGGGTCTGGAAGGTATTGCACGTGCAAGTAATGGCTGGTGGGGGAGGAGAGCACAATCTTGGGCAGATAAGCTTTTGTGGAGCCTGCTGAGGGCCCAAGGCAATGCAGCTCATGGGCTGCAGCCAGAACAAGGTGTGAGGGCAGCAGCTCCTCTCCCTGAGACCCACTTCTCAGTCTGAGCTGAAATGGTGACAGGACTGATTGCAGCTCAGAAGAGGGGACTGCTAAGTGCCTAAGAGTGGTTGTTGAGTGACACTTATCCCACAATATATTTGAAGACAATGTGCCTCTCAGAGCAAGAAAAGACAGTAACAGGCCCAAGCTGGGGAAAAAAGCACTTCTGACAACGGTTCAGTGAACGTGGTTGTTTTTGTTTTAATGCAATAAATCTTACACAAAGGAGCAGTTATTTATTTTTTTTCTGGTTGAGGTTAAAGAGGCTGGGTGGAACTTGGAAAGCAGCACAGCCAGAAGTCCCTACTGTTCTCCTCCATTTGGTGGCGAAAGTTCCACCCTTCAGATGTGTGTTCAGACCTACTAACTGGAGTTTGTGGGTGGGAGCTTAAGAGGGTTCTAATATCTGGGAGCCCATGCAAACAATCCATTTTTAACTATCACTTATAAGGAGAGGAAATTATTTTCACTGCTCATAGAATTTTCAAACAACAAAAACTACTAATGTTGTCTAGCAGACAAACCAAGTCATGTGAATTCAACTAGCAGTACAGCCTGTGGGAGCCTTTGGGAGATATTAAATTTGAAGAATTTTGGGGTTTTTGTCTTCTCTTTCAATCCAACAACTACAGATAAAACTAGTTCCCTAGAACATCCTAGAGGAAAAAAAAATGTGCAAGAAAAATTCTGAAGCTTACTAGCCCTACTTCAGGGAATTGCTCAGAGTATATTTTGTGGACAAACTCAAATACAGGACAAAAGAGCACAATAACTATGGCAGCAAAAAGTGATAGAGGATATTTGGCTGCATTGCATCATTTGCTTCAGCAAATCCCTCTGCTGCCTCTGTTACTACAATAACCTCAGTCTCCTTTGCCTAGGCAGATGATAGTAGATGGAAATGATGGATTTCCAAGGCTGGATGGTCTCTCATAGCAGGTAAAGCACAGAGAGGTTCTGAATTCTGCTAGCACATCTCAGCATTACAGCCATGTAAATGCTTATTACATGTCAGTAAAACTTTATTTATAGAGGGGCTGTTGTAGAAATTCTTAAGTTGCAGAAGTTGAAGGATGATGACTAAATGTCCTTGACTTCAATGGAGTACTTTTTTTATTATTATTTATTAAATTTATTAATTTAAAATTTAATTTTTCATTGGGTAAAATATTTTAAAATAAACTGGCTTTATTTATAGCATGGTTTAAATCATAAATCATGCTCCAAAACAGATGTATAGTGTACTCAAGTCTGACTGTCTCTTGTTGCTGGCATTTATGTCACAAACCACTTTATTATGTTTTTCATGCTTTTGTGAAGACAGAGACTAGCATAGTATGCTCTTACTGTGTTTGTAAACTGTCATGAACTTCAGTTGCAGTATTGTTTGGAGCAGCAATAGTATTTGGCTAATGTAAGGTGATCTGTTAATAGTAAAAAGAAAACAAAAAATTAAGGAGAAAATAAAGTGCTCATAACAAACTTTTTCTTTTTACTTGGGACACCTTTTTAATTGCATTTCTCATGCATCTAGAACAACTTTATTATTATGCTTGAAACTGAATTGATTATGTACTTATTCCCATATTTCAAATGTTAATTTTTCTTAATTATGTGTGAAATGAGTTTATCTATGGAGTAATCAATCAGTTCTGTCCGTTTGTACAGTTCACATCTGTGATGGTAGCCACTTTTATAAATAAGACACAGTAAATTCCATAATCTGTGGAATAATTTTAGCCCAAATGAGCATTTTGTGCCCTTCTTTCATGGAGATTGTTTAAAACAAGGCACACATGTTTCAATAGTAACTGTACCCTTACTGAGAGAGAAAAGTTTTGCATACTCTCTTAAATCAATCATTCTTGCATATTTGGATAGGGCTGGGTACAGCAAGCTGAGCAGCTAATTTAACTCTAGCTTTTTCTTTTCTCAGGATCAGGAACTTACCCCTTTACCTGACTGCCTTTTTATTTTTTCAGCTTTAGCCACAAGTTCCTGTAACATTCCTCACAGAAACACAGCTGCTATCTATTGAAATATAAGTCATTGTTCATGGACTGCATTTATAATCCACCCTATCAGTGAGATACATAATTGTATTTGCCATATGTGAAAGCAATTACAATACTTTTTTAAGAAGAAATGTCTCCAAGTTTCTGCTTGGCTAATTGAGTTCTGCTTGAGTTATGTATTTGGGAGCAAAACTGAATTTTCTATATTTTCTTCAAAGTAGCTGTTGATTCCTACTAATGGGCTAATATTGATAATTTTAAATATGCATACACAGAGGCTTTTTGCCTTGCTGGTTTTCTTGCTACACCCATTTTTCACCATACCAAGTTCTTGGCTTTCTACTGATTCCAGGAAGATATATCAATCTATTTCAGCTATAGATCTGAAATCTAATACTCAGATTATACTTTCCCTTTAAAAAATGAGATTTTTTTTTTTTTTTCTGTTCTTGACTCAAGTCTTATTTCATTCTAAAAAGATGAGCTTCCTGTTTTCGATGAAGGCTTCTTGTCAAGCCCTCATCTCATTTTCTCATTACATTTCTTATAATTTCTTATTCATAGACTTCCCTATAAGTAGCTACACAATTTTAAAATGTCAGGAGAAAACCTACAAGAAGTCTTCCTTCATTAACCGAAATTATTTGTTCAAGTCCTCTCTCAGATTTACAGGAATTGTAGCAAGTGTGATATTCAGTGTAAGGGTGAGAGTTTTGGTCCTCTACCCTTCCCTGCTTTTTTTTTTTTTGGAAACAAATATTCCATAATAACACTTGTATGGATCTTTTGCTCAATGCTGTGTAAATCACCTCAATCTTTTTAATAGGATTTTGATCACATAACTTAATACCAGAGAACAGCTCTCCTATGTTAAATATGAGTAGGTCAAGGCTTTACATTTTAATGCATCCTTTATGCTTATTCTGCTTTTCTGCTGTAATGATTCAGGGCATTAATATATCATGTTGCCACCTAACCAAGAATACAAGAACAGCTTTGTGGAGCTGATGTTTTGTATTATTCCATGAATCAACTTAAAAGAGGCTGCCACAGCATCTGCCAATTCCCATAGGGTGACTTGGAGTTAAATTGTCCTGGGCTTTAACCTGCAAAATGGTGAGGAGCTTAAACATTCAACAGGACCCCACTGTCTGCCAGAAGTCAGCAAAATGAGGCTTTTAGTTTTTTCCTGTGACAGAGCAATGTATTAGATGTGGTTCTGAGGGGCTTCAGGTTTCTGTCTAGTATCTCAGCAGTTTTATATTCAGATCAAACACTAATGATGTAAACTCCTTCCCTCCTGCCAACAAACTATTGCAAGAAAGAAATATTACTTACTTACAACATTATGTTGTAATGCACATATTAGATATACTCTTGCATGTGAAAAAGGATTAAAGGTGTATCAGAAATTTATTGAGTATATTTTTAAGATCTACTTAGCAATCTTTCAGACAAGCATACTCAGTGCTGTAGTGTGTCAGCAGACTTATGTCCTACTCCTACCTAAAGAAATCTGCATTTTCTGAGAGGCAAGAAATTTTCTGTTGTTCTCTTCAAACAACTGTATTTTTTAAAGCAAGGAAATTGCATACCCCTGGATGTGCCCTACAAGGTTACTTAAGGAGGATGAGAATGAGGAGAATGAAAGACAAAATTACAGGACCACAGAATGGGTGAGATTGGAATAGACCACTGGAAGTCATCTAGTCTACCCCCCTTGCTCAAGCAGTGTTCCCTAGAGCAGGTTACTCAGGATTGTGTCCAGAGAGATTTTGAATATTTCCAGAGAAGGATGCTCCTCAACCTCTCTGGGCTACCAGTTCTCAGTCACCCTTACTGTAAATTTCTTCTTCATGTTCAGGTGAAACTTCCTGTGTTTCAAATTATGAACTTTACATGATATTTTCTTAAAGATATCTTAAAGATATTTTCTTAACTAAAATAACATTGAACTGTCATTTCATCAGAAATATTTTTGTCTTTGTATAGTTTTCATGATAAACTATTAGATGTGCAAAGGCAGGCAGTTTTCAAGTGTCTTCCCAAGTTAGTGATGCAACTTTCCATTTTTTCACCAAAGACTAATGTCTGTAAGACATCTCCAGGCATGTGTGTTACAGATCAAACTGTTCTGAGGCATGGCACTTAATTTTCCTTTGGGTACACAGAGCAAATAATGGATAAATACTGCAGGATCGGGTGCCTTCAATCCACATCAGAAGTGGAAAAGAGATAAAAATTGCAGCAGAAGAATTTTATTTGTTGATGAGTTGGCAATGAGAGATTAATGCCACTCACAGTGTAACATCTTAAAAGGGCTTTATGAGGAGAAACACTGCCACTTAAGAGCTTGGTTTAAAACACTCAGAGATCTTCAAATAAATTATTTAATGAGCATTTGTGTCGTAACTAAATTAGAAGTATTTTTTACCTACATTTTCACAGTGCATATAGCACTGCCTTATCCTGAGTTTAACAATACAATGGACTACTGCTGGACAACAGCTTGCTGCTGTGTTGCAGTTACAGACAAAGTCTGGCATGAAAATGAACTTGTGACACTGCTGCCATTTTAGGGCACAGTTCTTGGCCTATCTGCAGAGTAGATTCCTCATGGAAACAAACAGCCTCATTTTATCCTTAAATTTAGGGTCCTGGATTCTTTGGGGATAAATATTCTAAATTAAGTCTGAGGAAGGCACATGACTGTTTGCATAACAGTAAATAATTTTTAAGCAGGCAGCGCTTTCAAGGCTAGTCAGCCAATTACTGTGTAAAAAGGAGGCTTAAAAAAAAAAAAAAAAGAAAACAAAATGTTGAGAAATCTATTATTCTCATCCATTAGAGTATTTTTATTGGTTTTGAGTGTTGATACAGTAAGAGTGGAAAAAATATGAGGAGAATGGGCCTACAGAACAGTTCATTTAATATGTCTGCAGTCTCTAGTAACCTCTTTCGAAAAGACAGAGAATAATAATAATAATAAAAAAAAAACCTAGACAAATTAAATATTTGTTTTATATTTGGAAAATGCAACTTTTTTCAAGTTTCAAAGGAAGTGGCTCATACCTTTCCTTAAGAAAAAAAAAAATGTTATTTTAAACTGAATGCCTTTCTTCATAAATTGTTTTTGCACTGGAATGACTTCCAGTGGTTTGAAAATTAAAAGTTCAGTCTTGGCTATAGGTAGTTATGAGTAAGGAATGTGTGTGCTGTCTCCTTAAGAAAACACTGACAGAAAATTGAGAGGGGTTAAACAGTCTCATAATAAAAGTTACCCTGGGTGTGTGAAACACAGGCCAGGCAGAGACAGTTTCTATCCTGATCTTGCCCATTTTTCCACAGGTAGGCACTGCGTGGTCTGGCATGTTGGAGAGGGAATGGTGACCCCTGCCAACAGCCTGGCTGGGGCACTCTCACTCTTCTCTTTGCACAGTGAGGACCTCTGCAGTAGTCTCGTCTGCAGCCTGGCATCCTCACAGTCTGAGGCAAAACCTGCTCTGGCAGAACTCCTATTTTCAGAAATAAAACAAAACACTAACTTTACCACTCATTTCAGTGAGACCCTGAATACTATTTAAAATGCTTCTTTTTTGTGGACTCATTTGCTCCATCAAAAACTGTAAAAGAGCTTAGCTGTGCAGAGTTCTTTGCACTAAGCAGTCTTTTCCTCTTTGCCTATTAAAGGAATAAAGATGTTTTCTTTGGCCAAAAAATTCTTGTTTTTACTTGTGTGCTTTCATATACGTTCAAGGTCGGTTGGGGCTGGCTTGTCTGAGCTCACAAGAAGTTTTTGATTAATAAGCAGAACTCCATTTAAAGATGTTGTTAATAATTGGTAAGGACGAATTAAGTCTTTTTAAAGGAAAAATCACTGCTCAGCTAAAAACAGAGAAACACTTACTTTACTTCACTGAGACAAATATATGCTTTTAAAAAGCAAAGGGAAGAAGAGTGCTTATTTATGATAACCTACAAATCTAATAAAAGATCAAAGATTTAATACAAATAATTTAAAAAATCTCTTCAACTACTTTGTTTTATCTCATATTTCTGTTATTTTAATGTTTCAGACTCTGTAAAATATTAAAATGACCATAATCATAGTGAAAATTAAATTTTGAACTGATTCTGATAAAAAGCTGGTAAACTTCTAAACTCTCTGTATCATGGAAGAATTTTGGTTTGATTGTCCAGGTCTATTGATTTCCTACACCACTGTAAATCCTTAAACTGATGCAGCTATAACTTGTCAAGATAATTTTTTTTTTGTCAAGTTTGAACAGATCTTAACATTTGTTTGTGAATGTCAAATATTTAAGCCATTTAGAAGGAAAAAAAATCATAGAAATTAACTGAGCTAGGACCTTCAGTCATGGCTTTCTTCAGATTCTTAAAAAATACTGTATTTTGAAGAGATTTATACTCTGAGACTCAATAAAACATTACAGCAGTTTTGTAAACTAGATGGATTTGGTATGTAAAGACAAATAACCATCGCATTGAAAATGTTGACTTTTACCATCTTAGGGAAGCCTGCTTTCCCATTTCTTCCTCTGCCTAATAAATACACCAATAGCAGGAACTCTGTGTTAAATATGAATACACATAATTATTGATAGGGATAAATTGGAATTTATACAAAATCTACAGCTGCTTCTCAGCATTGCAGTGTGGAGACAGCTTGAAAACAAAGTATCTGTGAATTGCTGGATCTAGTGAGGTAGGTAGTCAACAGCATTCCTGGATATATTGCCATCCAGACAGGATACTCCTGGCATCCAGGGAGATGATGATTGGAAGGAATAAGCTCCCAGAAGCATCTTGCCTTGCATCTTGTGGGATCTTATCTGACAGCTACAGCAACCGTGTGAGTCTCAGACTCTCATTTCCTGCCCCTTGGAGAAGGTGAGCAGTCTTCCCAGCTTTACATTTTGCCACAATTACCATGCTCTTACTGGCCCAAACCAAACTGGGCCAACTGACCCATGCTGAGCAGCAATTTACTTCAAGTGGGATCCTATTTACCCTCATGAACAATGGCTTTAGGAACCTCGTATACATCCTTTAAAAATTATGACCCTGTAGCATCAATCAAACAACCCTCCCTGTCTTACAGCTTATTTCTAAACTTTCTTTTGGGAATCAGGAGGAAAACAGAGATATAAGATAAGCATTTTATGAGTAAACAGGAATTCTATCAATATCCCAATATATTCCTTACTCAGTGATTTAAAGGTATTTTCCAATCTAAATGATTATACAACTCTATTAATGCAAATAAGATTTCTGAAAGCCGGTTTAGTCTACCCACAAAAGCTTACATCCAATATTTTATTTAAATCAGATTTTAACTTCTTGTACATGTGCTTTTAAGGACAGAAATCTTCATTACCCTGAAGTCTTTGCCCCACTTCACAGAAATTTCTGCAGAAATTTACTCCAGAAGAAAGCCATTCCCCCACCCTGCTGCTTTAGTGCCTTACAGGGTTTCATTCAGTTTATAGTGACAGGATGAGCTCAGCCCAGATGAACAGAATTATCTGTGCATTAATTCATACACTATAGCACATACTTTTTGGTTTTATCCATAGCATGTGAGGCATTTCTCTTTTATATAAAGTCCCAATATCACTCTTAAAGTGGGCTGCCCCCCAGTTTCTACTGTGAAAGATAAGAGAGAATGCACAACATATTGGGAGCACAAAGGAGGTAAGATTATTTCTCTTTTACTTTCTTTCATATTATTTGTTCACTCCTTTGGGTGTCATGATTTCCAGGACAAATATTCTGAAATTCTTCTTCCTGAAAGCACGTTACTAATCTTGCCAGTGCTGCACTTCCTTCGGATCTGCCAAGCCCAGCTTAATTTCTGGTTAGTGTTCCCATTCTTGCAGCATCCTTTCACTCTCCCAAGCCTGTGTGGAGACTGAATAAAACCAGTACAGGTTTTGCAGCTTCCCCAGAACTGCTGGCAAGAACACAGCAGCATTGTTTCCTCTGCCCTGGGTTGACGTTTTATGATAACTGTGAGCGTCAGTAACTATGGTGTAAGCATGGGCTGCTTGATATATTTCAGGATTGCTTCACTTTTCACATTATCTCCTTCTGTTGTCTTGGGACAACTTCCTCTTTCACTTGGACTGCTGTAAATTGAGAGTTATTTCTATTTTCTAGTGGTGTAACTGAGTAAAGAATTAGATTTCTCGTGCCTGGCTTGACTAATTGACCATCCTAATTTAGTCTTGAATCTTCTGATGTTGAGGAATCTTTTGGGCTGGTGTTGGGTCATCCACAGCCATCACTGTGTGTTGCTTGAGCATGCTTGCAACTGGCTACCACTGCAAATTTTATCTGTCTGTCCCATGGGCCTTTGTATGAAGGATGGCCGGCTCACTCCTCTGAGTGATGCTGCCTTCATCATGCCAGAGCAGGAACAGCAGAGATCCCAAGCTGGGAGAGATCCAGCCCAGTCTCTTGTTTCTGTGCAGCACTGAATACACAGAAAAGGTGCCTTTCCTACCTCACCACTTATATTCCTTCTTCAGAACCAGTTATAACCAGTTTCAGCAGTGCTTTCAGTGGAGGGCTCTTGTGTGTTGACATTCCATATCAAGACACAATCAAGTTCACCTGCTTTGTATTGTTCTGAACTTCTCTGTAAAAATCACAGGATTACACAGAATCACAGAATATCCTAGGCTGGATGGGATCCACAAGGATCATTGAGTCACCACCCTTTAAATGAATGTCCTGTATGGGCACCAGCAACCTTGGTGTCATCAGCTCTGATCCACTGAAAAATGCAACAGCTACTCAGCCTCTTTCCACAGATTCCAGAGGCCTCTAAACTCCCTGTGTTTGACTTTTGGCTGTCTGCAGGTACCAGATCCATCTTGGGGATCACTTTACTTGGTCAATTAGTCCCACTGATAGAAAGGGTCTAGTGCTAGCTCTGCTCAGCACAGAATTAAGTCTCTGGCCATGCACAGCCATGGTATTTAGGTCCTTCTCAGTATTTTCCTTACATATTAAACTTTAATAACCTTGGTGTGGCAGGAGTTCAAGTCTATTAGCTTTTAGTATCTTTCTGAGTATTAATGCCCATTTTCAGTCCTGCTGCACAGGAAAATGTCTGGTAAAAAATGCTAATAATTTACAGTTGTAATTTCTAGCACACCAAACACTATCAGCTTTTCTCGGCAGCTTCTTAGTTTGTTCATTCATCCAAATTCCATTAAGAAAATCTTCTATATAAATTTTGTTGTGTTTTTTATGACAGTCACCTGAGATGAAATTTTGAAAATTTACAAACATAAATTCTAAAGTGTACCCAGGGGTCTCATTTGCCTGCATATGAATGCTACGAATACTTTGTAAAAGCACAGAAATGTTTGGAGTTGCACGTGTGTCATTTATTGTAAGGCAGCAAGTAGGCAATTTAACAGAGGGTTCACACACAGGCATGGAATCCGTCCCTGCTGTGATTTTGCCCCTAAATAAAACACATGCTGAGTTCCATAAATCACTTGCAGGATCTTTGTATAACAAATGGTGGATGTTATGACTGAGGCCTGATAGGCAACATGACAACAAATTGAGCAACACCATGATGAAATTAACAATTAATTCTAGAGCAATCCTTTTAGAAGTGTTTCTTGTGCAGTTAGTCCTAGTCAGATTAGCAGGTAAAGAAACCCATTAAATATGTTTGCTTTTGTGAAAGAACAGGAGGTATGTGACTCAACTGAAATCCACAAAAGCTAAGGATAAGAAAACTTAAGTCAAATGAGGACCTCTGTCTGTAAAGCTGGAATCCAGATCTGAATTTGAACTGGCCTAAATAGAAAGGATTTTGATTTGATACATATCCTGAAGGGAGATTTTCTGCCCAGTTTACATACACAGCTGGAGATTTCAATCTACACTCAGACATGCAACTCATGGCCACTTTTACTGTCAAACCTAAAACTCTGTGATCACTTTTCATTTATAGATTACTGCCAGTATCTCTTACGTTGCCTCTACCAGATTCTGTGTTAGGATTGGATCATAGCAGTATATCTGCATACATTATTTATACATTCTTCTATAGGTACCCAAAATCCAACATAAAACTAGAGATACTTTTAACATTCTTTCTTAGTTTCCTAGGGATCCATGATAATCTTTCGAATTTTGTATTTCAACAGTTATGATATCTTATGTATCCCTGCAATACCTCTTATCAGGTAGATCCAATACAGAAGACATGGAAGTATAGAGGGATGCCAATCCTGGTTACCAAGCCAAAAATCTGAACTTTATACTGAAAACAGTAGATATAAGTTTGACAATTGTCTATGATGATGAAAAAATATCTCTTTCTTTCTAAAAACTGATTGATAATCTCAACCATTATTTTATGTTCTTCTAGGTAAAAATTTAGCATATTTTTCATAAAATATTTTATTGGGGTCACTGGAGTTTTATTTGATGTATTTAAAAATACACATATTTGACATATTTAAAAATAATATTAGAGAATAAAAAGACAACAATGAAACAAAGTGATCTTATTCCTAACGGGTTGCAACCTGAAAGATGACTGTATTTTAACCATGATCCTGATTCTTAATTGCTAAATAAGGAAGCCCTCTTGGGAATTTTTTTAAGCAATCCTAAATGTCTGCAAGAACGTAGATGTAAATTTTTGCCCACACTGTACTTCAAAAAATAACAGGTAGAAGAAAATCCTATCTTAATAACATATTCCTCAGTAAATTCAGTTCAAAGTATCCCATTATTCCATGCAATCTATATGTATATATTTTAAACATGAGCACAGATAGCAGCAGAGAAATGAGAAGGTTAAAAATGCCTATATTAGTGTTCAACAGGATTTTCTCTCCTTATCTAATGTCCTGCCCATTTTAGATCTCAAAGTAGATGCTATGGTTCATACACTAGTAGACTGCCCAACTATTTGTCCATCTATTTGTGCAGGTCCCAACAATAAATTACCCATGAGCATTTGTTCTCCAAGTTCTAATCAGTTTGGAGCACCTTCATGCACCGGTGAGAAGTGAAACATGAAGGAGCACCTGGAACTAACCTCGTAGTTGTGATGTTGATGTACAGCACATCAATTTTAACAACAGCATCATTTTATGAGAAAATACATTAGTGGAAACTTGAAGAAATACTGCCTACTGGAGCTCACAGTCCATAAATGATCTGGGAGTCTCTTCTGAAATAACCATTCCCTGCTTTTAGTGGTCCTTCAGATTATTTCTACCATGAGTGAAGGCAAGAAGCCTCAATAAACTTCATTTCTAATGTGATTGTCATTCAGAAATGGAAAGTCAAAAGTTAATTGACTAAAAACTACAACTTTGATTTTTAATGATCCTGTGCTATTTGAAATTATATGTAGAAATGAATAAATCAAGCAAAGTTCTCAGATTCAGGGCATCAGATGGTTAAAACAACAGTCTTCTATTACCTGGCATGTTTAGTTAATTATTATAAAATCCATAGGGTTATTTGTAGTTTCAGTCAAATAACACTATGCCTGATTCTCATTCATGGGCTAAAGGATGGGAATTGGTCAACTTTCATTTCCAAATCACGTAAATGGTGTTTTGTTTGTTTGTTTAAATAAAACCAGTCTATCACTGGAAAAAAACCCAAACAAACAACTATTAACTTTTCAAATATGCCCTTTTAAAGTCCGTGAACCTTTTGATGTGACCAGTTTCAACAAAACAAAACAAAGCACATGCCCTCTCAAAATGTATCTGAGTCACCCAAGTATTGCTGACTCTCTACTCGTTAATAATTCCGCTTGCTAGCCCGGACTTGGAGGGTGCTCTAATTTAACAGGGCAGAGCCAAAGGTTACATTAGCGTGGTGTGGGTAGACATGGAGTTCTCAGATAGAGTTGCTGGGAGCAGACAGAGCTGAAAGGAGCACCTGGTCTGGACTCCAGCAGTGCATTAGTTAGAAACAGGAGAGAGAAATAATTGCAGCACTAATGAGCCCCAGGTGAAAAGACTGTCCAGCTAGATGTGGGCCTTTCTTTTCTTTTCTTTTTTTTTTTTTTTTTTTGAAAATGAGAATGTTTTGATTGATGAGCCAAATTGTTTGGAATTCCTAATTGTTCATTGCAGTAAAACATAGCTTTTAGAACTTAGGTTGCTCTCTATTAAAAACCCACATAATGATTGAAAATGAAAAAATTCCAGACACATACTGGAAGCCACAGGGTGAGATAAAGCTCTATATCACATCCTGTGTTTGGTGAGTGTTTATGAGTCAGAGTAGTGCAATGGGATTCCTCAAGAGTTACAAATGGCTTATTAAGCACTTAAAATACAAATTTTCATATAATTGCTTCTTCTGAGAGTTTGGATTCCTGTTTCTTTCAACCAAATTATTTTTTAGTGTGTCATTAAAAATGCTTTGGATAGCCACAAATATATGTATTAAATTACTTATGTGTCAGTGTAGACAGCTTTACTCTGTCAAATTATCAATCTACTCCGCATGTTTATGTATGGTGCGATTTTCTGGCTAAAACCAATAGTTGCTACTCTTTGGCACCATTTTATTCTTTTTGGTTAATTTTATGCACAATTATTTTGAATTTGCTGGCAATAAAGATAGGTGAAAATAAATATTCCAGCAGAGGAGATTATAAGAATGGGTTTTCATTCATGAAATAAGACAAATGTCATATTTTTATTCTTATTTTTCAGTGTCATGTAGCTGTTGCCTGCTGAGAGGATTCATATTTTCTTATTTATGGGACAAATTTAAATTTTAATCATTGAAGTGGAGAATTGTGTAAATCTACATTAATGCCTCAACAGAGTCACAACAGGCCACCTCCACAGAACTGGGGCTATCCAGGTACATTTCTGGAACAGAGATCAGGAACTGGCCATGGGTTTGTTTTCCAATTTCCCCAGAGTGAAATGATCAAGCCAGAGCTAAAAATGGGCCATTGTTTCCTGCTTTTTCAAGCTCTGAATCATTGAAAAATTTTCCTGATATCTAAATACAGAATATTTTCCCATTGTCTACTCTTGCTGACTCAAGGCAAACATTTGCACCATGCTAAACTATGTTGAGAAAATTCTTGACATACAGTGAAAAGATTGAACACAAATAAAAGATTTCTCATGGACTTTGGTTCTGAGCCACGTTGCATTTATTTCTTCTAATTCATATAATAATTTTTCTGTCTGTATTTTAGCACAGAGAGAGCTTATTCTGATGGTGCAATGGACTAGAACTTATTCAATATGGGGCTCATGTTGTCATTGCACAGTTGCTTAGTGCCATTGGGGAAGGGAAATTTTTAAGGACTGCCTCAAAATGGTAGGTGTCACAGTTCTATGATTCTGTTTCTATGATTCAGTTCTTGGTCAATGTTTTTTCCAAAGCAGTTATGAGTGGCAGTGGAATAATCATGGCAGAATTCACTCCTGGGCAGCAACACCCCAATGTCTGCTAACACAAGGTGTCCCAATGGTAAAATAAATCAGTGGAGCCCATCATTGCTGTTGAAAATGAGGAAATGGAAACTAAAATCCTTGAAATCAGAAATGAAACCTGCGTGGGTCTGGGAGGATGAGAATTAAATATTAGAGAATGTCCACAATGAAACATTTCCAGTGTGAGATTTAGGTCTTTTGCTAACACCAGATCAAATCAATAGGAATAAGGTCAGGGAAATCCACTTTTCATTCAGTGAGGATAATCCATCATTATTCTTATAATAGAAAGTATTCATTATGGTGGTTTGAAAACAGACCATACCATTTTTAGATAGTGATATTAGAAAATGCACATGCTGATAAGGTGCTTCAATTAAAATACATTCCAGAGCTTAAATGGGCAAAATCAGAATTATGAACCAACTCCATAACACAAAACAACTTTCTGGTCTTCCCCACAGGAGAATAGTGACCACACCAAACTTTACTAGCTTATCTAGACTATGCTCTGCTTCAACCAAAAACTCAGCTGCCAGACAGCTGTGAAAGATCAAGATCATTTTTTTTTTTCTTGACATTGAATTTGAAGGGTGAATCCAAAGGCCTAACAGATCCATTCCATTGCCAAGGTTTTGGTGGGGAGGGGGGGTGGTTTGCCAGTTGATATAAGTACACGTTGGATCTTCAGAAATTTCTCATTACTGTGGTGTCAGTCAGCCAAAATATAATCTGCTCAGCAGCAGAACTGTCACACACTTGCTCCATTTCTGCACCAGATGGATGGGTTCACAATAAATTCTCATCTTGGTCCCTGGACTGGAAAGCTCACATTAAAAAAATGATTTTTTTTTTTAAAAGGTTTTTTGTTTTTATGAGGTAGCTCATCCCAGTGAGTTTCTAGCTGTCTTCCATCCGGAATAGAGTTGCTCATATTCACATAGTGTTCTTCCCCTCCCTACCCATGCAGAACAGCAGCCTGCTTTCCACTGCAAGCACTAAGCTATAAGCCTACATTTTGTAGGCTCTCTACATCCTTCTGAGCATTTCAAGAAAAATTTGCTTTTCCCAAGAATGCTTGTCTTTACTCACATCCAGGCTCACTCCCAACTTTTATTGTTTAAATCTTCAGCTTTGACTACATTGCAGCAGATGATTTTGTCTTTCTCATAACAACTTTGGATGAAAATCCCCAAAATGAGTCATCTGAACCAGATTTGCCCTTGTTAATTTACTGGCTAGATCTGACTGATTCAGATGTCAACTAGAGGCAAAGCATGAAGTTAAGGATTTCTGGAAACAAGGATTTTATTTTTACATTGAAGAATCTTCACACAGATAACCAAAACCTTAGTTAAATTAAATCGGTTCTCCTCATGCTACCAATTAAAAAATTCATGCTGATAAGTGTATCCTGTTAAAAGAATAATGTTCATGTTTAGTTCACAATGATACTCCAGGGAATCAGCAGCACACTGCTGCACGCTGCTGTGTCAGGGAATGTGGCACTTGAGCAATGAGATAGGAGATAATAGAAGACTAATATAATTTAATATAAAAAATGATCCTATTAGAAGCATGATGAGATCTCAGCACCCCTGGAAATGAGGATATATATTTACATAGAGTGATTATATGGTCCTGGCTGCTATATTATACATCTTAATTAGATTACCTATTGCAAGAAGAATATTGAAAATGTTTCACTGAAGGATGACAAAGTGGCCAGCAGCTGGGTGAGTTCAAGCACTGATTTACATCAGAGGTCGATTCAGCGTTTCTTAACCTTTAGCTGCATGCATGAAAGTATGTTGAGCATTTGTAAGGTCATTTCAAAATTTCCAGATTCAGAAATTTGAAGTAAAATTCAGAATAATTTTTTTAATAAAAACTGCTTTTACTTTGTTTTCATTTGTCTCTTCATATATTTTGTGCTTCCATAGATAGAATATTAGACTCAAAATCATGAAAGAGCTCTAAGATATAAAACTCATGTGAGTGGTTATGAAAGTAGTGCTGTATCCGGCGTAAATGGTTTTTGGGGGATTTTTTGTCAGAGTAAAAGAAAGTTGATTTCAGCTTCAGCAATTATGATACTTATTTTAATATTAAATAAATCAATAGAATTATAACTTAAATATATATATATACATACACACATATATATGTGTGTGTGAGTGTGTGTGTGTGTGTGTGTGTATGTGTGTGTATAAATATATGTTGAGTGCATATATATGTGTGTGTATGTGTGTGACTCTGTGTGTACATCCAGGATAAATTTTCCAAATATAGGAAGCCAAGTGAGTGCTGTTTAGGGCTATCAGAATGATGTAACTGTTTTTATCAATGCATCTTTCCCCAGATGAAGGGCTGCATTTGTCATCACTGGGCTAATAAACTATCACAAACACCACCCATTTCCCCATCAAGCTCCTCTGTTGTACTGTGCAGACGTATCTCACACAACCAAAGGATACTATTTTCTCAAAAAATCCTGAAGGAGAAGTAGGCCTAGACAAAACATTTGAGCTTTTTATAACTGTGGAATTTCTATACTGGGGGAGGGGAAAGAGCTTTGGCTGTGCACACTGAGTCCACTTATTTCTGAAAGTGTTTTTTCCTCATAATGAGAATAATTAGGCCTCTAGCTGTTGTTCAATGCCTACATGAACATTTCAAATATAAACACTTTCAACAAAACTCTATTATTTAAAATCCAAAATGTAACTCAGAAAACAAACTTGCACAAAAAAAAATTAAGATCATAAAATCAGAAAGGACAGAATGTAATTTTAAAATATGATCTTTTGAGAAAAATTCACCTTACTCATACTTATTTTGACTGAGTAGTTAAAAACACTGTGATACAACCTTATACACGAAAGAAAAACAACAGTCATAGGGGCTTCACAGATGGGAGTTTGCCAGTCCTTTTTCAAAGACATGTACACAGAAAGCCTTCAATATCTGCCATGGACATAAGTGTCATTATTTTTCTCCTTAACAAGAGTTCACCTAATCAGGAGCAAGCTGAACAATCTTTTTTTTTTTTTTTAAGTTACTGTAAATAGAGAGGTCAGGGAGAAGGGCATAATTTTCCCTAAGCACCTCCCTCCCTCCTTAACCTTGCCCCAGACTGTTGGGAGGTTTACAGGCGCTCTGGTTCTCCTCACACTCGACACCAGGAGTTGGATGGTCCCATTGCACATCTTATTATTACTCAGACTCGATTTTGCTCTAGATGCACAGTTATAACCAGGGAGATAAGATGGGAAATAATTGAGAGGACGACAGCTGCAGCCTCTGCCAGGGTGCTCAAATTTCTGGTAACTAAGTCCCAGGAAAAACATTTTTCAGTCACTTGAAGATAACTGCTACAAATGTGTTTCCTCCCAGTTTGTCCATTTGGAAGTCCATTTTTAACCTTTTGCTTATTAAATTCTTTAAAATTAGTGTCCAGGTCTGCTGAAGGGCACAGGCAGGGTGGACCAGTCTGAGAATACAGGATGTAAGCTCTGGGAGTTAACTAATTGAAGGGCAGGTTTCCCAGGGGATGGGTTTAGCTGGAGTCCCAGGCCAAACAAAGAAACCATCAGAGTGTGGAGAAGGAGACTGCTTTGTCCCAAAGCTGATAAGTGTAATTGTTATACCTAAAGATGAGTTTACTTTTTTGCCATAAATTTGATTATGCTAACTCTTGCTAATCTAGCTGCAATAGATCTTGTTTGAGGGACTTCTGACTGAAGTAGCAGCCATCTGCCTTTGCTGGGAGAAAGTGAGAGGAATTGGCAAAGGAGGGAGGTCTTGTATTTTCAAGCTTTGATTTAGCAGTGCAGGTCGAACTCTGCACCTTCAAGTTTGGCCTTTATGAACAGAGTCACAATAAACTTCTCCTACACTACATTTACTCCCATTCCTTTAGCACTAGTAAGAGAATTAATAGTTCTAAACTCCAAAGTGAATGTTTGGCTCCTGTAAGCACTCTTTTCAAAGGACATGATGTTCATCATTCCGTGTTGCAACCCAGTGATTTCACAGTAAATATCCTTGGAGGCAAGTCTGAGAAACATTTGCTCATTGTATAAGTCAGGAATTTGCATCCTTTATCAACACATCTTTTATTTCCACATGTTTATTCTGTGGAAAGAAAAAATATAGAGATGTATTAGGAGAAAGTATTCTGGTAGTCAGCTCAAAATGTAAAAAAATCTGTATTTGAAAGTGGTTTTGTGTAGATTCTCTGCTCTGAAAATTTGTTCTGCTCAGATAATTCCCATCCCAATACATCTAGTAAAGCGTATCCTGCCAGGCTGAACTTTTTTCAAATATAGACATAAAAATTAATTCAATGGGGAAATCCTGATGTCTGGCTATTTATTTTAACTATATTGATACAAAAAATTATCAAACAGCACTGTGACAGAGAAGATTATCTTACTAAGATAAAGCACCATGATATATTTAGAAGCTGTTTAGGCTACATTTCAACCAAGTATGAACTAATCTTATGAAAATATACTGACCCTGCTTATACCTTATATCTCAATAGGAAAAATGTTAACCTATTCACACTCCTTTATGCTGTAGGTCATAATTTGAAATAGTAATTTAATTTTTGATTTATTGGTTAATATTATAATTACTTTTAGGAAAAAAATATGAGCTTGGTTTGGCTCAAAAAATTACCCTAAAATTTTATCTGTTTCTGATTTCAATTGTTAAATGTTGCAGAGTAAATATATTTTTATCACTACATTTGGCAGTGCAAAGAATTCCCCATTAAAGCTGGAAGGAATCAGGGTAAAGAGATCATTTAGGAATGCAGCAGTTTAATCTTAAGAGTATTTATAGGGACTGGATGTTTAATATTACATTTTATAGTTAGTCAGTTGCGTGTGCAATTCAGTGAAAAGTTTTTTTGATAGCCTATAGTGGCCTATATATAGGATGACTCAAAAACCAAATTCAAATGGTTTTGTTCTTATTGGTTTTGGGGATTCTTAATAAGCATGCAAAGTGCTGAACCCTTTTGATTCTAACAAATGCAAATCCTTAACATCCAAGACCTGAGTCTTGCTAGAACATTTTTTAAATAAATGTACACTGCTAAAAGTCAAATTTCTAATAAAATGAAATCTTCTCAGCCACATAAAAGATGGCCAGTTCTAAAATGAAATGCTGTGACGAAGCTCATAATTTCTTGGCCTTAGTTTGTCAGTCCCATGCCAACTACCTATTCAACAGCTGTCCTAGCTAACTAGGGTATATGTAGGATACTTGCATAGAACAGCTGGATAGATCAGAAATCTTAGCTATTTTTTTCCAGTTTTCCACTTTAAGGTCTATTGATCAACACACTAGGAACATGAAGTGCACAAAGCAACAGTTTACCTTGATGGTCAGCCATGGGCTGCAGCATGCTCTGGAGGACACCGAGGCAGTGCTAAAGATCAGTGTGCCTTGAATGAAAATCAGTGCATTTTTGCAAAATGACTGAAGACATCTGAAACTTTGCTCAGCATCATTTTCCTTCCCTCGCTCTGAAATGACATCACTTCATTCTTTGCACCCAACAGATAGAGCTTGGGATTTAAGATCAGTGGAAAAAATATCCTACTATCTAGAATGACCAAAAGCAAATCTAAGCTACATTATACACAAGAAGTTGTAAGGAACATAGGTGTGTGGCCTCTGGAGCTCTCTTTTGAGAAAGCCTGCTGTGTTCACTGAGCTTTTGTTTGACTCTGTCCAGGGTCTGCTTAAATTAAACAAGTTCCAGCAGTGAGGCATCACTAGTCCTGTTTGTTCACCAGCTGTTAGCACAAAATTTCTGTACCTGGGTTTTTATTAAGTTTAACACTCACGTAGTCTTGTTCTGCTAATCCCACCTTTACATGGCATATAATTACAATGCAATGCACCAGGGAAGAATAGCTAAGAACAAAATTTCTCTATGTACCTTAATATCTTAATACAGATTTTGTCATTCATAAATAACCAGGGCCCTTCTAAACCTTTCTCTCACCAAAAACAAGGACCACATGTGTGCATGCAACTCTCCTCTGCAAAAAGCAGCAGAAGAGAAGGAAAAGCATGTGCAGAAGGAAAGAAAAGAAAATTGAACCACATCATTTCACTTACAGCTCTTTCAAAGTGTTTAGGCTGTAAGACTGAACTGCAGGGGTGTGGTATAGGTTCCCTGGTTGTTCAGACTGGGGTTGCTGAAATGCCCCATGTCTGCAGCCTGCAGACCACCTCACCTTGAGTGTCATTCCCATGCATGGATCATCCTGTAGCTTGTATGGAACCTGATTTCTCCGAGACTAGAAGTGCTCCCTGATTCTCCACTCTAGGGGCAAGTATCTGAACATCTGTTCATAGAACCCATAATTCTCCCAGTTATCTGTGGGCAAATTGGAGTGTAACAGTAGAGAAGAGAATGTCAGCTTCAAGCTTGTAGTGTTATCTACAGTAAATCACAATGCATTTGCAAATATCTGTGTTTATGCATTTATTAAGTCTCGTTAGAGTTTATGTGGCAGGGAGGGAAGGATGGTTCCTCAGAAATTCCTAAACAGAAGTCAAAATCAGGATTTCCCAGTTTCCTGTCCAGGAACATTAGTCCCACACACAGTGTTAGAAGCAGTGTCAAGCTATAAAAGATATTGACTGTATGTGTTTATATATTTTAATATTTAAATCTCTGTGCATTTGATGCTACAGATAGAGGAAAAGGATATGACTGAACTGGCCTCTGTCAGAAATACAAACCAATGTATGTGGTATCACAAAAAGAGAGCAAGGAAGTATGATGGCGAGGAGAGGGAGAGGGAGAGGGAGAGGGAGAGGGAGAGGGAGAGGGAGAGGGAGAGGGAGAGGGAGAGGGAGAGGGAGGGAGGAGGGAGAGGGAGAGGGAGAGGGAGAGGGAGAGGGAGAGGGAGAGGGAGAGGAGAGGAGAGGAGAGGAGAGGAGAGGAGAGGAGAGGAGAGGAGAGGGAGGAGAGGAGAGGAGAGGAGAGGAGAGGAGAGGAGAGGAGAGGAGAGGAGAGGAGAGGAGAGGAAGAGGAGAGGAGAGGGGGAGAGGAGAGGAGAGGAGAGGAGAGGAGAGGAGAGGAGAGGAGAGGAGAGGAGAGGAGAGGAGAGGAGGAGAGGGAGAGGAGAGGAGAGGAGAGGAGGAGAGGAGAGGAGAGGAGAGGAGAGGAGAGTGAGCAGGAGAGGGAGTATTATGTTTGGCAGTAGCCCAGGAATATGTGGAGAAGGACACTCATCCCAGAATACACTTCAGGCTCAGCCCCTACATCTCAGTAAATTGTAACTGGGTTCTTATTTTTCTCAGTTGTAAAATAAGCTTAATTTTAAAGCATGACAAAAGGTCATTCATCATCTGCCAAAAAGCACTTAGTTATTGCATGGCAATAAGAGTGTACGTGCAGAGTTATTGGGATGGATGATTTTATTGCTGTGCATTTTTTGCATTTTGTAGACATAAACCTTCAGCAGAATCTGGAGCAAGCAATCTTTTCCAATCCAGTCAAGAGAATCTCTAGGGCTCATTTCCCAGGGGCTTGAGGATCACACATGTGTAAAGGATACTACCATTCTCCAGACTCTTCTTCTCAGTATTGACCTTCAGTTTAACTTCCCTTCAGCACCTGCTATAACAGCACTCAGAATTAATCTTGAGAGAGAATATCTGTGTATGATGATGATTTTCCATATAAATATTTGGGAGCAATTCTGATTCATACAGGGTTTTCTATTTACATTTGTTAGGCAGAAAAAAAACTTTGAATTGGTGACTTTATTTCAACAAACTTTTTCACAATGGAAGAGTGAAACATTTTACATGCAAATCCTTTTCAGACCATCTCTTCGTGTGGTCCATAGGGCCACAAATATCACAACAATCCCTTCCAGCTTTAAGACTGATGAATCTCATCTAGCACTTCTAAAACCCATCAGCTGTTTTGAGATTATTTTATTAGTCTTTTAGTAACTACTTATCTCTCAGAAGCACACAGGACTTCTCGTTTATTCTCTGAACAAATCCAGAGGCATTGGTATGTCAGAAGTAAAACCTTAAGTGAAAGAATAAGCCAAGCACTTTTACTTTAGACTAGAATTTTAATTTATTATTGCCTCTTTCTGGTAGGTTGGCATCCTCTTTGTACAGAGGCTATGAAAAAATAGTCAGAAATCTTTCCAGAAATTATCAGCTACTAATATCTCAAATCAAATTTTTACCACAGTACATTCTGGGAATTAGGCCAGCTAACAAAGCCTTTACTTAACTCATGATTTTATTAATCTGTCACTTAAGTGCCATTTAAGACTTTAAAATAGTTGTTTAGCCTGGTATGTTTGTTGTACATATGCATATCCATTACTCCAGCTATCAGTACCAGGAGTTTGACTCTCTCAGCTGTGGTGAACCTGACTGTTACAGCTGTCACCAATGAGCCAGTTCAGGTTTTCATGGTTTAGCTACCTTCCTCTGTGGCCAATAGGTAAAAGGATAAAATTATTCTTATCCCTAATGATCCAGCTACTTCAGGACTAATTTTTTGCAATCTCATCCTCTGCAAGCAATTTTATTTTGCTCATCTGAGTAATACTGTCTGTATGCAAGGGAGTCCCACAGATTTGTTTGAATGAACTTTTCAAAGCAGCCATCAAATAAGAGATATGGCTGACCATTTTCACTTTCAAAAGGATGTCTAGCCCAAGGGATTTCACTTAGAATGCTGGGCTGTGGATGCCCTCTTTAGGAGTCCAACCTTACTACAGTTTTTTATTGAGATGACTGTAAGGGCAGGATTATTCTTTCCCAATGATCTGTCTACAGATCAGAAGCCTTTGTCTAAGCTAGACTCCCATAGCGGTCAACATTGAGACACCAGTTAAAAGAAGTGATTGTTGCACCATGATCAGCACTGGTGCAGCCTCAGTGTGAGTACTGCCTGCAGCTTTGCTCTTGACAACACAGGAAGGATATAAAAATATTTTAATATCTCCAAAGCAGAGCAAAAAGGTGAAAGAACTAGGGGGCTTGACTTACAAGGAGTGTATGAGGATATTGGGTTTGTTCAGCTTCGATGAGACTTAGGGGTGACCTCGTTGTCTACAACAACCTCATGATGGGAAGCAGGGAGGAGTCTGGTGATGGGACTCCAGGGAATGTCTTAAAGCTGCTCCAGGGGAAGTTCAGCAAGGATTTTTTTAACTGAGAGGGTGATCACTTGAAAGGGCTCTCCAGGAAAGTGGTCATGGCCTAAAAAAGGATATAACCTGTATTGTCTAAAATGTACGTAGTTACATCTAAAATTAAATTCTGGCTTCTTGTTCACCTCTCTTCCTGTTCATGTCTGGACTGTTATATGAAAGACAGGTTTTCAGGTATTCTTAGTTTAAAAGACAAGTTCCATTTGATTGCTTGTTTGTTTCTTCTTTAAAGTCATAGGCTGTAGTATTGACTGCTGTGTGAACACATTCATATTTCAGAAAAAGAAATGCTTCACATATACTTTGAAACATCCTCAGCCTCTTTCAGAAAATATTTTATATTTTATGGTAAATACCTATGAGGATGACAGAGCACCTGAATAGGTTTCCCAGACAGGCTGTGCAGTCTTTTATTCTGTAGGTATTCAAAACCACCTGGACACAATCCTGAGTGACACACTCTGGGCTACACTGTTTGATGACCTTTAGTGGTCCCTTTCAACTTTTCTAATTTTGTGATTCAGTGATAGAATACAATTCCAAACACAGTTTTCACAGCTCACATTTTAAGTCATATCTTCATACCTATCTGATAGATAATGTTCAGTGTTTAGGCACCTTTAATGATTTTTCACCATGTCAATTTTTTGTTCAACCTTTTAATTGTAAATATTTGACAGAAACTCTTTCATCACTCATAGTGCCTTAAGAAGACAATCTCTTCCTGGCTCACATCTTTGTTTTCCTTGACAGAGTATTAGACTTGATTACTCTAAAGACCATTGTGGAAAATAACGATTGTTAATGGGTAGATATGAAATCTTGTGGGAACTTGTGGAAAATGTTTTTGGTCTTGCAATCCTGCAAGAGCAATATACTATCAGAAGTTGTGGTAATGACTTCATCACTCCTGTATTCTGCAGTCACAGCACAGATTGTACAGCACTGTACTCTGAACAGGGAGATACAATTTCTTTGTAATGAAATTAAGGTTCACATTTTCAAAGTGTATAATTCACCCTTAAAAGATTATTTGGCCCAAAATTTGCTAAGCAACATGCTGTCCAGGGAGGAGACATGCTTTACTCTGTATGACATACAGGTCTGTGCAAAAGCAAACTCAATATTTTTGTGTTTAGGCTTTCTGTTTCTCTCTACTAAAAAAACCCCAACTGTCTTTTTTTCAGCAGCAGAGTACACAAATGAAAGGGAAATCCTTGTTTAAATGCTGAGGGATAGAAGATTAAAAAAAAAATCAATAAGTTACATGTGACCTTGATACCATTAGAACTAGTATAAACAACAGAATTTTAAGGTATATATAGGCCTAATATTGGTCCTTTAATGACTGGCTGATGCACTGTCTGTGCAATAACTATTTTGCTGCTTATGGAGATTTGAAATGGACACAACACAAGAATTTATACACTATTGTATATTTTCCCTCTTGCTCTTTAATGATTGGTTCAATATTTATTTGAGAAAATACTTTATTTTTCAGGCTGTTGCATGATTAAGAAAAATTTAAGAGGGACACAGTTAAATGACATACTCAGATATCAGCTTCTCCATACTTCAGAGATGATTGATCACGTTCACCACTTTGGGACAAAGCTCTTGCATGCTTTCAGTTTCTTTTCCTACCAAGTCCTCAAGAATTTGCTTATTCCTTTGCTGAATCAGGCCCCCTTCAGTATGTCCTTATCCCATCATATTCCCAGACTCAGAAGCACTTATTCTGTACATCAAATATAACATTTTTGCATACAAATCTCTAGGTACTTTTATAATTCTGTGAATTCTCTTTGAAACAGGATAATTATTTCCAGGGGATTTTTTTCCTTGAGATAATAATTTATAATAGCTAGTGGTCTGAAGAATTTATAAGTCATCAACATCATCTGCCCTGTTCCCTTACAATTTCTTTCTGTTATTAGATACCCCTAGTATTCTCCTGCTGTAAGAATCTTTCCTCTGAGTTCCTCTCTCACTGATTCTTCTCCTCTTTGTCATTCCCTGTTCCGCAACTTCTTTCTTGGGTCTTGGCCAGCTTGCTCCCCTATGATCTTCTACTTTCTCTTTCATCCTCATCCCAGACTGACTCTGACTTTGTGACTGCAGATCCACTGACAGTTATTAAATATACAGCAATGCAAATTAAACCCCATGAGGAAAGCCAGTTAATTATCTACTGACTCCTTTGCTGGTACCAAGACTCAGTTTCTCTCATCAATCATCCCCAGGACTCTCCTGATTATTACTCCTCTTCTGTGTAGTGACTCTCCTCCATGCCCTCTTCGCACACTCTTCCTTTAACCTCTTATTAATTTGCTGAAATCTTCCTTTTGAACATTGGCAGATTCATGGATTCTCTATTATTTTGAGCCAAGATGCAGAAGTTCAGCTTGATTTACCTTCAACCTTCTTTGACCTGGTTTAAATCGACAGCTGCACTCTGCATTCTCTGCAGTTTCTCACTTTGCTGTTAAATCTTCCAGTTGTTTGGAGACCTTCCCTTGTATGCCGGTGTTGTGAACTACTTCTGCATTTCAGGGCATTTGGTAAGCTTGGGTGTTTTGCCACATTTCTTCTGGTTTTGGCTAAAATGCTGTTTTGTTCTGTTGCTTTGTCTATTTATTTCCAAGGGTCCAGGCTCCCTAGGACAGAAGCTTGTTTCTCTTGTCTAACAAGGGGTCAGAGTCACCTAGAGCCCAGATGTGAACCAAAAGGGCTCAGTTTGTATTAGGCCAAGTCAAAGGCAGCTGCTGATGGGAGCTCTTGGCAAATTTCCCCAAACACAGCAATATCCTAAAGCTGGGATCTGCAGCTCTGTGGCTGCGAGGAGCCTGTCAGTCGCACCTCGGGCAGATGTGCGGCCCTGGGTGATCCACGAAGGCTGTCCCAGGGCTGGTGACACCAGGGTTGCAGTGCCTTACATCCAGGGTGGGCACACTGTAAAATGTGCACGTGCTCCACTGCAGACCTGCTGCAGGAGCACTGGAGAATCCCACAGCCCCGTGGGGGTTTCCCGAGCTGCTTACCAAAGTGTAACACGTGGGCCCTGCATCCAGCTTCCCTTGGACCCGAGTTTTTCCTGCTCAGCAGTAAAAATATTATGGACGGTTTCAGTCATGGCGTGGCCTGGAATGAACTACCAGGGAATGAAATACCACATTTGTTTGTTTAGGAATGGCATAGTCGTTATGTTTTAACTCCCTGGGAAACTGAGAAGTTGGGTTTTGTTTCCACCATAGGCAAAATACTATTATGCGAAACTTGTGCACAACAGATAAATCACATTTGCATGACTTTGATTGCCACTCCAAGTGTCAGTCACTGCATTTCTACTGTGTTACAGTGTGTATAGCTATTACATTTACATTCCAACAGCTACTGAAGAACATTTGGGGTTTTCCACAATCTTCTTTTTTTATCTTTGCTCAGTGCAGGAAGCAGATAATGTGACATTGATGGACGTTTATTGATGGCTGATGAATTCTGCTTGATATTATTATACAGTTGCTAATATACAAATTGTGTTAATGATGGTAACAGTGTACAGATTTTGACAAATTCTTTGTCAGGCCAAGGGATAAGAATTAAATAAGGGCATTAAATCTTGAAAGGTAATAAAAAAAATTTAAGAAAATATCCCTCCTGCTGAATTTTCTCTCATTAGTCATTATATATGGCAGTTGCTACCTTTAAGCTCACCACTATCAAAGACAACCTTAAAAAAGGTGAGATCTGAGCAGGGAATAGTCTGGGGGTAATTCACACAGCAATGAGCAAGCACTTCTGTGGCAGGGACTTCAGTTTAGTTGCACTCAAGTTTAGCAGATTGCCAAGAAAATGAACTATAGGTTGTACTATTTATCCCTGTGTGTGCTGATCCTGGACAATACGAAAGGCTTCTCGTTCACTTATTTAATGTTATGGAAAAATGAGGGACTGGAGACAGAAAAATTAGGTTCAGAATTTGTTATTCTTGCTTAAATCTGTATAAATTGAATGTCTGCATCCGCCAAGTTGGATTGCTTTGTATTAGCAGGACATATCCAAAGAGCAGAATAAGTATATAAAATCCAGAACAGGATACAAGAACCACCAAAACTGTATTTGTTAAACAGATTTGCCTTCATTTCAATACCACTTTTTCTTATTTTCTACATTAGGATGGAAATAAAAACCATCCAATGTTAAAAAAAATATCTTGACAGCTAGTTTTAATACAGTGTATGAAATGTGTATTTCCTTAATACATAAGTGCATTTCCTGGGATAAAAATTTCTTATTTCCCAGTCACCAAATTCTACCTCTGTATTGTATGAGGCCCAGTTACACAATGAGCTCAGTTACACTAACCTTAATCAGTAAAGCACAAATAAAACTATTCTTAAGATTTGATGGTTACATCACTAAAGTAAACAAAAAGCACAGAGAAAAAGGTGTAATAAGACAAAGGAAATAGAAAATGATAATGCAACACACAAGGATTATACAAAAGCAGAACTAAGAGGAAAATTAAACAGCCCATGATTTATCACTCTCTCTTCTCATCCCTTCATCTCCCTTTAAAAACCAGGAACAAAATAATACATGTGTTTCCTCCTACCTGGTAGAAAGTAAGTTCAAGAAAGTCTTTCTCCTTTTTCCTTGTGAAAAAAATTGAATAACTAAGGAGAGAGATAAAGGAAAACAATACGACTCAAAACATTTACATCTTTTGTCATAAGAACAGAAGAAAGTAACAGAATAATTGCGGGTATCTAAGATAAGCATTAAACTTTCTTCATTTACTACACTTTTCAAGCTCTGCAGGAACTTCTTGGGCTCAAAGCTCATGTTCTTGGGAGACTGAAAACCCAGAACCATTCTGATTGATAAAAGCCTGCAAATTCCAGCCTGATATGGCTCTGTGTGCTGTTTGAATATTCCCTGCTGGGGTTTCTTCTTCATTCTCATTTCACATGTATACATCACAAAAAATAGAAGAAGAGGACATCATTAGTTTTGGCATCACTGGAAAGAGTTTTGTTAGGGCTGCGTGGCTTGCAGAAAGCAGCCAAAAACCACAGGGAAGTTTACTAGAGAAACTAACTCATGTTAGATAATTAGCATGGGCACAGAGAAGCCTACAGAGAGATTGAATTGACTGCAGCTTCAGAAAGAAAAACAGTTTGGATCAGAGTGGAAATGAATTAATCTGTGTTTTTCTTGGTTCATTTCTCATGCTCAGGCATAGCCTCCCATTGCTTTACAAGTTAGGTCTGGAAACTTCCCATTCCATCATTATTTTGGAAGATTTTGTGTTTGCTGTGGGGTATTTAAGAACTTTGTGTCCTTGGCAATATTTTTTTCAAGTGACAGAGGCATGTCACAGAGTTGTGCCCCTTCAAAAGTCACTTGTACACAAAGAGAACCAGGATCATACATATGATCACACATCCAATCTCCATGAGCTTGTCTCATAGCAATGTACTAGATGAATGCTGTGAATGTGATCTAAGCTTTTTTTAACGAAAGCTTAAAAATCTGAGACCAAAATATCTGCCAACTATTTTCTACAATTCCTATATTTATCGGCTTTGATGCAGAATTAGTTTTCATTATAACACGAACACATGAGCTGGGTCTCTAAATAGACAAAAAAAAAAAAAACAAAAACAAAAAAAAAACCAAAAAACAAACAACAAAAAAAACCACGCTACATCAAGGTTATCAAAACAATCCTTTTCAGGAAGCTTGCACAATTTCTCTTAGGAAGTCAATAGCCTTTGTAGTTTAAAACTGTGATCTTTCTAATGTCTTACAAAGAGTCAACCTATCTGGAAAAACCTGTCTATGAAAATTCTTGTAAAATTTAGATAACTATTGATAAAATAAAATCTTCATGGGAATGAAAGCATTAAGCTTAGATGTCATAGTAAAGACAAACTGTGAATATACAATTCTGTCAGCAGTTATTGAAGCATTCAGTATTCCCCACAAGAAATCCACTACACTGTTATTAAGACTAAATAAATTTTCAAAGTGGTTTTAATTATATTTTGTACTTAACCTCTTCTGTGACCAGTTCTTTGTAAATCCCTTTTATTTCCTGCTACCATGCTGTGGTACTGTTTTCTTATATATGAGAGACTAAGTAAATCAGCTATGCTGAATATGTGAGTGATTAGGGAATAGTTTACTATGAATTATGGATTTGTTAAAGGACAGTGCTTTATACCTGTTCCGGTATTTGAAGCAAGGATTTAAAATTTTCCCTTTAACCAGGTTCTGTGAATTCATGAACTTTCAGCCTATAGAAAATACATGGCTAATCCTAGGGTGGGGTATTTTCAAAAATGTTCACTTACATAATATCTGTTCCTGGATTAATGTTTTATTCTAAAAGGCTTATTTACAAAGAGTTATGCTTATATCTGAATTCTGTCACATACCTGTTTCATCATGAAATTCCTAAATAACTCTGCAGAAATTCAGACATTAATACAGACACAGAACACTGTATTAGAGAGTTCTGCTTATCTTCTTGCTTAGTACCATGGTGCTGTTTTCATGTGAGTCCTAGATGCATGAAATTTCCTATTTTCTTTACTGTTCTCATTTCTATTCAAAGCATTCACCCCCACAACCCACAGCTTTCCTTGTGCTCTGACAGTTTGGGTAATCAGAAAAACACAATCTTGGATACACCCAGGTAAAGTACTATCTACCATAAAATTTTCAGACAAGCTTTTATTAATATTTATCCCTTAAATTTTGCTTATTCTAGTCAAATTTATTGATTCCTACAAGTTTGAAGACATTTATTTATTAATTTATTTATTTATTAGAAGAATCACTTGAATTTAGTCTTCCATATAGGATGCTAGCTCAAAACTCTAATTTTGAAATTTGATAGTAGCTCAGCATTAAGTTGGGTTTTTTTTGAATTGCCTTAGTCCACAGTCACCTCATCATCTTTCATCAGTGATGGAAACAAAGGGATTTACAATGTACCCAAAGACTAGCAGAGAATTGTTAAAATGGAAGATACCTCCAGCAAACTCTCCACCAGCAGTTCCCTCTTAAAGACCATCAGCTTCATGAGTCTGCATCATTAGGAGAGAGGTGCTTCACTGTCAAGGGAGGAGACTTCAAGATCTTTAAATTAAAATCCAAGTTCCACCTGGATGCTAGAGAGAAGCCAAAGCTATCAATAGCAGGGGGAGTCTAACAGAGTCACAACATCCCCATTTACCATACAGGCCGCAGTATTCCAAACTAATCTGAGAACAATGCTAGATTGCAAGTCCCTGGCACCAATCCAAGCCTGCAATGAAAACTCTGTGGAGAATCATGTTAGGGAGAGCAGCAGTCATTTTGGAGCAGGAGCTTGCCAACATTGGGTGGAGGTGTGCCATGGTTGCAGCTCATACCTGTGCTTTCTGCAGTGCCCTCCCCAGACTGTGTGCCAGGCATGACTGCAGTCACTCTGGAGCAGTGCTGGCTACACGTGCATTATTTAGATTTTAGTTCTGATTCAGTTTAGCTGACTCTTGCTTAGTTCATCCACAGGAGGAAGTAGTTTGCTCTAGTGCTGTAGGCCCAGTCAGTCAAGCAAGTAAATTCTGTACTGTGGGGATGATGAGGCACTGGAACAGGTTGTCTAGAGAAGTTGTACATGCCCCATCCCTAGAAATGTTCAAGGCCAGTTTTTGACTTTGAGCAACTTGGTCTAGCAGGTGGCCCTGCCCATGGCAAGGGGGTTGGAACTACATGAACTTTAAGGTCCCTTCCAACCCAAACTATTCTGTAATTCTATGGTGATGGACGTAGGGAGGCGGATGATGCCAGCAAAATTAATCCACTGCAAACTGACTCTTCTCTAACCCGCTGGCAGGACCATGACAAAACCAATCAAAGGAATGGATAAAACAATTAATTGCATAAAAATGATCCATGGATCTATATAGTTAGAAATATCTGAAATTATTGTTATTCAGTTCAACTTATCAAGACAAAAACTCAGCATGTCATTTTGTCATTACTGACATTGGAAAAGAAGAAAATAACCTGCAAATACTTTTGGAAATATGTTCACTGAAACAGATATGTTATGACTGAAATTAATTCAGTTATTAAACAAGTATCCTCAATCCCAAACTATTTCTTAGGGCATAATGTGGCTGAACCATTCAGTTTTGTTCAGTTTGGTTGGAAAGAGCCCTTAGGCTATGTCTATTTTAGTAAATTAAACATTCTAGTGAATTAATAGCTTTAGAAAATCTTCCCAAGAAATCAAACTCAAGAGTTGATGTGGTTAAAGGGTCACAGGACTGGTTCTAGTTTGGACCAAAGATCATTCTCTCAGACAACTCCCTGGTGTCACTTGGGAAAATTTGCAGATCATGGGCACCTCCTGGTAGGTAGCTGCATTAGACTGGCCTATTTTGAAGGATGAGAGGGTTTAATAGCATGGGCACAGTTACTCTATGCTAGTTGGCTTCACAGAAATAACATTTTTGTGTAATTCTCTAAGATAAGTAATGTCTTAGAATTTTTTTGGTCTTGAAAACATCTAAGTAATTGAAATGCAGATGAATTCACAGGAGTGTGATGTCTCAAACAGGTCCATGCCAAGTGACAGCTCAGATCTCTCCTCTTATCTCTCTCCACCTCTGACAGCAGGAGTGCCAAGTGGAGACTTGTGCATTTCCCCACAGAATATCCAGTTCCTGGTCTCCTCATTTTATACCCAAGAGTGGATTCCAACTTGTGACAGTTCAGAAGCCCATTTTCCCCTTCACATGTCCATAACTGAAAAACCTGATGTGCTTAATTTAATATCTTGTTTAATCAAAAGATGTTTCCTGCTAGTGCTTGGCAAAGGTTTCATGGTGTCTGGGTGCCTGGGCTGCCCACTACCTGCAGTGGGAAGATCTCCAGGAGTCCTTCCTGCAATTGCTCAGCTGTTCCTGGCTCAGCTCCCGTAGGTCCCATTTCAAGTCAGTCTTTTCCCAGCTACTGTTTCCTGGAATCCCTGTGGCTGCAGCAGCTGCTCACTTCTCTTGGCCTCCCTTTTCTGGGAGAGGTTTGTCCTTCTCACCAGCTGCCCTCTCCCATTCCCTGAGCTATGCAAATCCCAGACCCACACTCTTATCTCTTCCCAGCTGCTTCTGCAACCACTTCCCAAGCCCGGACACTTTCCTGCACAGCCAGTCAGGAGGGAGCTGGCTCTGCCTCTGCAGCTCAGTCCCCACCTTTGGAACACCACCATCCCCCTGCCCGTGCAGAGAAGGATCCCGGCCATAGCCCTGCCTGGTCTTCTCCAACATTATACATTTGTCCAGAGCATTTTGTTTCAGCAGAAAGTCCAACTGAGAGAAAGGACAACTATGCGAGAAATCTTGAAAAATAATTTCTCTCTTTTGCATAGAAATTCAAGTAAAAAATGCACTTTTGCTGGTCTAAAACCCTCGGGGGAAATATAAACTGCTCTAATAAGTAATACACCCATTTTGGCTGGCAGTATTCTGCATTCAATCAGACAGCAGAAGCATGCAATTGCGTTAATTTTTATAATTTTTATTAATTATAATTAACACAGATTCTGTGAAACTGTTATGTTGCAGTAAGATGCCTTCTGAAAACTCAGTCAAAAAATCTCACAAACTTAGTTTTTGAGTACAGCTACAGAAGCTGTACTGGGGAATATCTTGTAAAGTTGTTTTTAGAAAAACAAAAATACGTTATCCAAGAAAGAATTTATTGCATACAGCTGTTTCAGGACAGAGTTATGGTTTTCTCCGAAACAAGTCTTTTTAATATAACATGCTTAATTCTATTTTACTAACTTTTTTTTTTTTTATTTGAAGTGCATGTTTATTTCAAATTTTGCCCCATATCAGAATTTTTTTGCTTCAATAAATCCACTTCAATAAATGGATCATATTAATGGTCAATTAACCATTCTGAAAAGGCACTGTACCAGGTTTTGTAATACTGTCTTCCAGTGTGAGAAAAAACAAACTGCATACAGATCTGAAACAAATATTAACTTGTTAAATCATGTTTGCTCAAATCTGGATTTAAAAAAAAGGGTTTTTTAGTCTCCACAGGATATAAGCAATAAAGAACATTTGCATTCCCTTCATAGGTAAAGTTTTAGAAGAGAGACAACTTCCTGCTCAGGGCCATTTATAATTGAGGGATTCCTGAAATTAAACAGTTAGATGCAATAACATTTGTTCAAAGTTGAGAAAGAAATGGCAATTTGCCACATTCTTAAGATCATGTAATTGAGTGAAATCTGGAATTTAATACCTCAGCAGATGACAAGTTCAAGGATGACCCTGTTTACAAAAGCCCAGTTGGAACGCATAAAGCCATCTGATTTTGAGTTTTCATGTGAAACATTTTAGAGCAGCAGGATTAATGAATGTATGAGAATGTGTCCTTGGATTAGAACGCATTCCTTTAGAATGAGAATAAGAAATATGAGAAATATTAAAAAGAAAACAAATGCAGCATTGTTAATTTCTTGCTATGTGACTGAAACACTTGTAACTAAGTGTCTATAATATGACTTCAGTAGTGGCTCATTTTCTCACAATGCACCTGCATGTCTTGGAAACAGTTGTACACAGTACATGATTCTGCTAAGAGACACAGCCCATAAACTGCCATTAAACTCTGCTTAGTCTTCTGTAAGTGCTGGTAGATTCCTCTTCTGGAACTAACAAGATAATAAATATAAGTCTTCTCACATTTCTAGTTTAGACCACAGCATTTTCTATCCAAGAACAGACCTTTGTAAGGAGATGAAAAATATCATTTAAATTTTATTTAATATTTAATAAAATATCATTTAAATATCATGTGGGATAATCACAAAACCCTGTATTTAGGAAACAACTTGGAACTTTGGGTTAAATAAACACTAGCATCACATCTGACCCACAGATCTTTATCTCCAACTTACATTCCTTAGTTCAGTTAATATAATACCTGATAAGCACAGGGGTTGGTGAAAAATAATTTAGATTACTACTACATTTATTTAAAAAAAAAAAAAAATAGAAGGAAGAAAGGAAAAGAAAAATCTACTCCAAGGCAAAATTTTCTGGATTGTGAACTTAATTTAAGTTCACAGTTTGCTTCAAAATGTCCCAGCTGTTCTGTTGGATAATTCCTTGGCTAAAGATCACTCTCTTAATAAGAATGAAAATGTTCACACTCTCTAATGACAAAGCATAACTACTGAAGAAAGTGAATTATTGCAAGCATTCAAGATGCCCACGATGCTAACTTTTTCCCATTACTCTATATGTGTCCTGAGCCAGGAAACAAACCATAACATGTTGTTGCGTTGAGTATATTAGCAGTTAATATAAAAAAGAGGGCAGTGTCCAAAGTTATAGCAAAACTACTTCTGCTGATTCCAGAAAATAGATGCTCTCTAAAGAGTGGAGAGCTGGACCCCACATTCCTCTAAAACTTGCAAGATGTATTTACTGCCTCTTGTAATTGCCATAGGTCTGACCCTTCTGGAGTTTTTCCACTAAAGCCAAGTTCACTTTTCTAAAATACTCTATCAAACGGGAAACATCCCAGCTCTCAAATTCACTTCTTTGGAAAGACACTACAAACACCTACATGGTGGAAAGCACAGAAGGAGTTATGGCATCATTGGCGGTCCATGACAAAAACACAGGTGGGTGTGTTGATAAACACGTTCAAGCCGCAGCTGCTGCTGGTTCTGATGGGAAAAATGCTCTTCTGGGGATTAGGAATATACTGTAATCATGCCAGCCAAAACATGCATGACAGTTGAAAAGGAATAGAGAGCAGCTATATAAATGGCCATGGTAACTTAAGTGCTTTCTTTTAAATTTCCAAAAGAAATAATACCTTCTTTAAGATTTTGTCTCTTTTTCCTACTGCCAATGTCTTCATACAGACATGAAGAATAATTCTAGCAAATTGCTAATGCTTTTTTAGTAATTTGCTGGAAAATTATTTTAGCCCTGCTGGGAATTAATTCATAAAGTAGCCTGAACTCCTGCAGAGCAGAAAACATGTACCCCCTTTTCCATTAGACTACTCAGGGAGTAAGAGGTGCTCATCCTGAGAAAGAATATCAGAGTCTATTCTGGGGCAATGAGAGATGAAGCATGCACTCGTTATTCTTTTACCACAGAAGACATTTCATACCACATATGATATGCATGGCTGACATAGAGTAATACTATATCTACATTTCTCAGGCAGACAGAGTAGTTGATGTGTCCCTTTCCAGGGCAGATGTTTTCCAGATATGCTATTGTCACTCATTAAGATAGTAAGTAAGACTTGTATGAGTTATGGTATGGTAAATACTATATATGCCAGCTCATCCGTAAAATACTATGGATTTCTTAGATAATTCTCCTTTTGGCCATCTTTAATCATTTCAATATGACCAGTTTCCTTATGAACCCAGTACAATTTTATGTATAGCAGTGGAAGTATAAGCACTACATGAGAAACAAACTGACTGGAATTTTTATGAGGATTTTGAGTAAATGTATTTATTCTATCCTGTACCTGATCATAGTCCTTCACTTATGCCAGAGGAAATGGAGAAAGCTACAATATTTCAATATCTAATTGCATTATCAGCAAGGATGAAACAGTACAATTGCACCCAAATATATTGTACAGTCTAACATAGTGTGATTTCTTTTGCTGTCTTTGTCACAACAATGACTGCAGAACCATCTTAGTGGCTACTTTTTTGTTATTTGATTATATTTTGGGAATGTTGGATATGTTTCTGGATAGATTCTCTAATTTGCTAGGCTGGTGCAAATACATTTCTGCTCCTCTGAAATGTAAAATTGCTGGTTTTTATGATGGCTCTGTTGTCACAAATTAATCAAAACTCGAATTTTCAAACCACATCATTGAACTTACAACCTCGGTGCTATGTCTAGAGTGCAAAGAGATAAAAGTGGTTATCATTCCTGGGCCAAAGGAAGGCTTGGGGAGGTGGAGCACACCAAGTCTTCAACATAGTTCTGCAGCCTCATCTCTGAGATTGCACAACAGGATAATGTGTGCATGTTGTTGGAATGAATTTAAATATTTTTTTGTTTTATTTTTTTTTTTCCAGAGGGAAGTTAAAGGATCTGGTCTGTATCAGGCCTGCACAGAATATTAAAGCTGCAAGTGCATAACAACCTGTCAGAAATAAAGAAACGTGGAATTACATCCAGTGCTGAATGCATTTGCTTCCATCAAACCTGGGGAGTTGGCACTTGGGAAAATTTCAAGGAGTGATTCAAGCCTTTCTACTCCAAATGCCTCCCTTCTGCAGGACAGTAGTGCATGACCATGACTCAGAAGCTGAATTGCCAAAATTCTCCTGGAAAGCTGTGAGGGGCGGCTACAGAATCTCTCCCTCCCTCCTTCCTCCCTCCCTTTCATCCTCTAGGAGACAACTAGTAGCTCAGGAGACTGCCTCAGTTGGCTTCCCTGTCTTGATATTCCCCTCTTGTCAGAGCTGGTTAGTCTTTTACTGAAACGGCTGTCCCCCTGTTGAAGGGAAGGGCTGGCAGGTTTTGTAGCTATTTCTAGGTTAGATCACATTCAGAGAGAGAGCTCGCTGAACAAAATATGGAGTGCTCTTTATCTCTTCCAAAAATTAAGTGTCTCTACTGTAGTTACCTCTGCAGTCACCCACTGTATCCACGTGGCCACTTATCAGATCTTTGTAGAATCAAAGAAAAAACAGCCATTCAAGTGTCAAGTGCTTAGGAGGAAATTAATAATCTAAATGCTAGGCGAGGGGTTTTATGCCTCAGAAAAAGCTGAAAGCACCATAAACTCTCTTCTAGTTCACTTCCTTTAATTACTTCTGTTCTTCAGAAATCTTGAATTTGTTCCTTCTTCCAATGATTTTTGCTCTTTCTCTCATACTTCCTGAGCTTCTGCCCTGTCTGGTACTATCAGCCTTCCTAAAAATTGTCCTTGAGCCCTCCTTCTTTAGAGAAATTTCTCCCAGCCCCCCACATATTCATTATTTCTCTCTCCTTTCCCCACATCACAGAGCTCTGTTTTTCACCAGGTCTTCCAACTGTATTTGAACAGACTTTCAGAGAGTCCTGCTACCTCTGCAGTGTCAATAGTTAAAAAAATGAAATATCCTCCTCACTATTTCTGATACCGGCCTCTTTATAATGACATGAAGCATCCCAGAGGCTTCGAATAGTTTCTGGAATTCCTCCTCCACTGAAGACTGGGTTTCTTGACTCTGCTTTAGGCACACTTCATTGTCCTTTTTCACACTAAAATGAATATCCTAGGCATGACCATGGGCTGTTCACATAGCTAAAACACTTCTGCTAATCCAGTTTAGAACACATCTTGCTTTCCCAGTGTTGTCTCACCCTTGCTGGATAGCTTTTCTTTGACAAATAGAAAGAAAAAATTGTCAAAGTAGCCAAGAACCATTTACTAAGTATTAATAATAAGTAGATTTGTGTACGCTTGCTACCCATGTCTTTTAGCTAATTAGTCAACTTAGGCTTTATTTCATATTTAGTGGCTCACTCTGTGAGAGGAGACAGCATCTTGCCCCAGTTTCCAGGCAGCAGAGGTTCATCCTCCCAAAATCCTGTCAGGATGTTAGTGCCTTCTTGTGGGTGTTTTTTGTTGTTGGTTTTTTTTTGTTGTTTGTTGGTTGATTGTTTTTGTCAGAAGAAATTATTAGCCCTTATTCTCCTCAGTCAAAGCTTTGGGCAGTCTTTACCTTCCTCTGTTTTAGTAAAAAGTGAAACTTTTTACATGATCATGCAGTTATCACACTCCTCTCTGGAACTACACTTTCGTACACTGTTGTGGAAGAAATACTGAGCTAGAGCATCTTCCTCCAGTTACTGGGCTGAACCCAGGAGAGTACTTGTATGGTCCAGCCATAAGCAAGTCTTCAAGCAGCATAAAAGGAAAAGTAATTTTAAAAAAAAAAAAAAGCTGGTTGGAGTTGTTTTTATAATATTTTTGTCCTCCTGAACAACCAGCAAATAGGATTTTTGTAGCCCTGGATGACTTCATGTTCTTCAGGGGTATGACTAGATCTACCTGTGAGGAGGAGCTCAGTTTGTTAGCAAACCACACCAGTTCTTTGTGAGAAACCACATTTGTGGCTCATAGGCACTCCTATAGTCTCCTTCAGTCATGAGCTGATTAATCGCCACACAAAATATGTGATACAGGTAGGGCTTCAAAATCTGCAGCACAAATTATTTTGAAGTTTCTATTTAGAAAATCACTTTCTAATGTAACAGACCTGAGTGAGGTGCCCTGGCCAGCTGGAGTCCATGAAGTGTTTGTAGGACATTTTTTAACGTGGTCATCTTGTACTGTACTGTGAATTTTATTATGTGGTCATTCCCACTCCCAAGATCTCACTTCATGAATAAATTTATAGAATCACTGCTCTAACTTTTACTTTGAAGGAGCTTCAATAATAAAAGTTTCTGCACAACACGTTCAAACTGATTGCAGATCTTTTAATGTATTTTTATGTGTCTAATTTGTTAGGGATGTTATACATAACAGATTAAAATATGTTTTCACATGTATGCATTTACAAGTGAATGAATAATCAAGAAGCAAAAGTAACAAAAGTTTGATGAAAAGAAGTTGGGTTTATGAAGAACTAGGACTCACTCAATTTACATTTTCAAGTCAGAAAACAAAATCTAAGCTTAGTTATCACAGTAATCTTCCTTCCTCACCCTTGTTGCCATAACACACATCTGGCAGACAGGTGTATGTCCTCAAAATCTGGGTTTTCTCAACGTGTCTCAGATCAGTCTCTAAGGGTTTTTAATCACTGTCAATGTAGTCAGGCTCCATATCATTCTCAATAAAAAATGTTAAGCTTATTATCTGGCATTTGTTTTTCAGGTCAGCTTTGAAGCGTGTTCAATACACTGAACTTAGGCAATGCCTCTGCCTCCTGCTGCATCAATATCTTCAGAGTAAACACTAGATGGTGGGAAAGTCAAGTACAGATTAGGAAGTATTACAGATGCCCAATCACATTAGTTTTCCCCTACATTATTTATTTGTCAAATTAAATTATCATAATAGATTTTGCATTCAAAATTACCACTTGACTCTTCCGGTTCCTTCCACAAACTCTTGCTGCTGCTTTCATGTACTCTTCAGTGATAGGTATGATACAGAGGGAAGGTTTATTACTGATTTTCATAATCAGGACATAATTTCTAGGCTATATACAATTCTAGCACACACAAGGAGGAATAGCTTATTCTGTAGAAAAACATATTCTGCCACATTTTCTTCTGACAGGAGAAATCATTGGAATTCAAATTACTGGAATTTCCATAGGATAAATATAGTAAGGTAAAAAAAGCAGGTCCATAATTACAATGATGGAAAGAAGGTACATTGTTGAAAAAATTAAACATAGAAGTTCTCAGTTATATATATTCTAGCTTCTTCTAAAGAGGCTGCTCAAAATTCATGAGAGTTTTTATCCATGTAGTCGTTGGATACCCTCTTTGCACGTGACTTATGCATGCGACAACACTGAAAACTGCAAGTATAATAATTTGTCTGTAGGAGGAGGTATCAGTGTACAGAAGGTTTTAATGAAGTGGGTTTCTGTGGAAATCCAGCACATATGGAGGCTTAGTGAAAATCGTGTGCAGCTTGAAGTTTCATTGAGCTCATTAATACTCTTAATCTTCAGCACTTTCAGCTGTTTACAGTGCACAGCTCAGGTGTATCAAAGAGCTAAACTAAACAATCAAGTGTTAACCAGAGAGAAATCATCTAGTGAAATCTGGAAGCTAATGGTACTAAAGAGACAGGTCACACATAGGCTTTGTACCACACAGCACCAGTGATAAAACTTACATCATTCCCACTGATATTATGCATATAGTAATTTAGTCATTAATACATAAGAATTTTCTATATAAGAATTAACAAACTGCACTAACCTTTAAATATCTCTGTACAGTTGGTCAGTCTTTTATCATTATTTTGCTCTACTTATGAACACAGGACCTAAATCTGGAGCATATCTGAGATAAAGTTACATATAATCTTCTCTCTATATAAACAAAAAACACATTTTATTTCACTACAACAGGATAACCTACCTACCTATCCTTTTCCCAGTTTAACATTCCCCAAGCTGCTAGTATCAGTTTTTAATCAATTGGTGCAGAGGTGTAACTCAACAGATTCCTCTGACTGACAGATCTTGGATCTATCCTAAACTTTAGCTTTTCATAGTCCCATAAATTATTGATATTCCAGACATGTATGTACATACTAATGTATGTACAATTACTATGTCACATCCTCTTTAGCATTTATAGACTCTTTTTTATCTTTTTCCAAGCTTAGATCTCATGGGACACAATTAGGAAATGTGCATTAAGGAAAATAAATTTTTCTTAATGGTAACACAAAGAGAAAATCTTTTGGCTATCTTCCAAGTGTTTCCCTGTTGTGCTAAGGTAATATCTACTTTTACGACCTTTCCCATTTCTCCACAATGGGAGAAATGGCAGCCTGGTTTTCTAGCTTCATTACAATTCATTACACAGAGAAGAGAGATCAAGCCCTTTAGGATGGTCTTCCTTTTGAGTTTCTCTCCTTCTTGCATAAGGCTAGGTATTACAAATTAGAAATATAGCTCAAACTGGTGTATTAATAAGTCCCATGAGTGCTTTAATGCATCATTACAGAATAATTGGACAACAACTAAATGTTCTTTTTTTTTTTTTTTTACCTGAGTGCTGAATTTGATAAATTTACAAAAAAATTCTAGATTGTTTTTCATGAATGTCAGCAAGGAAGTAAAGGACCTACCAGTTCTATGTAATAAATTTCACTGCAGGAGCTGAAACATCTGCTACAGCTGCCATATTTTACCACTGTAAGAAATAAAAAGGGAGAAAAGTCTGATGTTAGCCTACAGCAGCACTGCTGGTATGTGCTAGCCTTGGTCCAACACTCTCAATGCAGGGCAGTCAGCAGCAGCCACTGTAATAGAAGCTGCTCTGCTCTCATTGATTTTAAGGAAAGGAAGGTGAGAAAGTGTTTAAAGCACTGACATTGTAGTATGAAAAACAAGATAAAAGCATTAGCACACTGTAAAGAACAGGGCAACAAGAGTTTGCAGCATGTCTCAGCAGTACTTTCTACGAAAGTGATAAGCAAATACTAACATTGTCAAACAAAACAGAACAAAACTGACATCTGAAACATAAGCAGAGATATGAGGGTGATCCCTTTGCTGATAAAAAGATTGTATCTGTTTAAGAAATAGTTACTGCTCACACAGAAAAATCTAGCAATTGTCACCGATGTTGGAGGAATCATTGCAAATCATTTTGAACTTTATTGAAAGGCCAAGCCAGGAGAAAAGTGCTTCAGTGCCATATGAGGTTGAAATTCTAAAAGTTGTCAAGCACCAAATAAGTGAGGCGCATCATGAATTAAGAGTAAAATAGAGAGTTGTTATAATAGTGTGCAACTTACTTGGCAGAAACACGTCCTAAAGAAGGAAATGCTCTTCTGTTTACATCTGCACGAATTAGGTAAAATACTTTGTACAAGCAACAAAGTTTTGTCTCCTGTAATTGACTAATAGGCATTCAAGTATACATAATCTTAACTCCAAATTCCTTATATGCCTCCTGAAACCAATAAAGAATACTTTCAAGCTAAAGAACTTAGGGCTATAGTTTTATTTTATTAGTGTTATTATTCATGTGATCAAAGCATTTTAAACTGCCTGTCAACCTCTATTGCTGTCTTTTGTCCCTGAGGAAAAGTCGTGCAGTGGTTCCATGGTGCATATTGCCAGCACAATGTATATAAAAGTTTGAGGCTGGTCTATGTTGTAAGAGATGTATGTGTAGTCCTGACTCCAATACAAGATGCCATAAACATTAAATAGGCATTTTGCAAAAAATATAATGAAATAAAATACCAGCATACAATGTAGGCAACAAAATCTCTGTTAGAAACTGAGTGAATTTATATAGAAATCCTCCAGAAACAAAGACAATTACAGAGGCAATAAAGTGTCCTGTCAGGGAGGATGCTTTTCACCATAGCAATCAATGAACTTTTAACACACTTGACTACTGTGTTAGCTGCCAATCAGCTCACCCACAGATTAATTTCTTTCATCTCCTCGATAAATAGTTTATTGTAATTTTGATTATGGTGCCATTTGTCTACCAAACACAACTGCTACCAGAGTTCCACAAGTGCTTAGTGATGCTTCCTCACGAGTTTCTCTTTAAATTACTTGTGAAAATATAAAAAACCTTAATTAGGTCCTGAGGATGAAATGCTGACAAAGCTCACCATTCTATGTGGAAGACCAACACAATAATACTGTTTGTATATAGTGCATTTGCACACCAGTCCTCAGTAGCTCATTAAGCTTGTCTTGTGTAGAAATAACAGCACATGCAGAGGAGTGTGACATCACATTGAGTAACTGCTAGGAATAGAGAAGTCACCATTATCATTGATGGAAATCAATGAATGTGAACTGTCTGTGTGTGTCCCAGACAGGATGAAAGAAAGCAGAATGAAAACAGAAGCATGCAACAGACTAAAAACACCAGGCTGACAAAAGTTACATGGATTTCTTGTCACCTTTTCATTACGTTACTCTTTAAAAAGCTGGCCATGTCTGTATAACCAAGAATTTGAAAGTCACTAGCCATTTTTTTAGTGCAGGAGTGATAATGAATGTTCTTTCTAAAAATCCACCTGTTGTCATAGACTCCATCTGGCTAACTTGGAGAGATATAAAATATCTCTGTGTGAGAACCAGAGAAAGTAAAATATAAAATTCAGAAATACAACCACTGTAAAAGTGTGAACATATCTGGATGTGTAGACATACAACACCAGGGATTCTGGTAAGAGACAGGCAACATTGAGGGACTGACCCTCAGTGAGGGTCACTGAGGTTTCACAAAAGGTGTTCAAGTATTTGTCCAAATTGGAAAACATAAATGTATCTTCTGGTAGCAGAGAGGAAAATGTAAGCATTACAAAGAAGAGATACTAGGCCATGAAAACTATGTCTGCACCACTCTGAGGGAGGAGACTCAAGAGGAAAGGGAAGATGGGTGTGGTCCCTGATGTGCCAGGTGTTTATACAGCTGCCATGTGGACAACCTGCACACTGTCTGAAGGCAGGCAATGAGGAGAGTCATGCAAGCACTCAGGCCTGGATGTAAAGGATATTAAAGATGCTTTCAGCTACCTTTGACTTATGACTCTGGATTTGCTGCCTCAACATATAATGTGGTCCTCACAGAAGTTTCAGGATAGTCCCCAATATGTGACAATTTCATTGAACTGAGAAGCCAAGTTGCCTTTGTACAGTTTGAACAGACATGTTAGAATTTGCATGAATGGATAACAAAAAATCACAACTTGCTACCAGAACTGCTTTGGAAATGCAATGCATGTCTGACAAGACAACCAGCCACAAAGACTTTATGGATGATATTTCTACAACCAAAAAACATGTCCTGTTTGAATTTGGATGTGGGACGCCACTTGAGAAAAAAAAAAAAAAAAAAACCAAAAAAAAAACAACCCGGAATGTTATAAATTTTGTTCTTTCAGTAGTCAGACAATGCAACCCAGAATAGTTTCATGAAGCCAGAAAAGAGACAAGGGTTTACTTAACTGCGAAAATTAAAGACAGGCATTTTAAGTTTTGGCTTGACATTTTAATTCAGCACTCTGTACTATTTTATTTTGACTTAGAGATGATTTTGTGTGTTGAAAAGGGTTTCATGTGTCATCACAAATCTTCGTTGATGACAAAATATTTTGAGGAATAAGACTACTGTTGGGATCCAAACCAGCTTTTGAAACCACACTGACAAAGAGATGTGCACATGTCAAAGATTTATATTAGGAACAGTGGTTTTGAAAGCTTTCTTCTCAGCTAAGCTCAGTGCAAAAGTATATAACAGAAAAAAAAAAAAAAAAAAAAAAAAAAAGAAACACATCTCCAGAAGGAAAGATGCATCCAGTTATAGACATTACTCATCCTGAGGCTCCACTAGAGTCCTGTATAAATGCAACAGCTACTGCTTGGATTTCCTCAAGAGCTGTTTTTGATGTCCATACTGGCTGGATCTCACATAGGAAATTGATTTTTGGCAAGACACTTGTTATAACCACAGATATTCACTCAAGCCAAGCCAAATGTTAATTTTTCCAATCCAACAAATCATTTTAAAATTTTGAAATAACAGAAGGAAAATTCATCTTGTGGAACTGACAGAGGTGAGAAGAAATATTGACTCTTGATTTCCTCATTTGTTTAGACCACACAAATACAAATGTATTCTACAGCTGTTTAATCATGGCTTTCTGTATGTCATATTTCAGTTTTAACATAATCAATTTTAAAAAATTATATCTAATTAAATTTATTAATTTCATCCAAAATAGAAATTGTAGATTTTAATGGATAGATCACTGTTAGTAGCCAACAAATCATGCTATTTTTGTGCCTTCAGCAAAGTTGTTAACCATCAAGAGAAAAGTGGCAAAGTGGGTGGAGATAGAGGACAATGCTGTTCAGGTCCTGTCTGTAGCTAAAATTCTGAGGACAATACGCCATTAATTTTTCTCCTGGGAAGTAACAGAAATGTGCTTATGCAAGTCATCCCACAAGTGTGGGCCTTCTTTCAAGAAGACTGCATAATTTAATATCAATGCTTTTACCATTTAATGATAATATTTTTTTTTCTTCTTAGAAATTATTCTTAATAATTTTCTAATAATATTCCTAATAATATTCCTAATGAATAAAAGGGAGTGAAATTAAAAGCACTTTGCAGCACTGACTGAGTAACCCTTGGAAGTGGTGATTTCTAAAATCTGATTTCTTAATCTGAATGAGACTATGGACTGCATTTTCAGATTTCATGAAAAATAACTATAAAAAGTAAGTTCAGACATAGGATGTGTCCAGTGATGGCAGGGAAGGCTCCTCAGCATTTCATTTCCTTTTTCACTCCTCCCCTGACTTGCTGTGGAAATCTCTTTCACCCTTTTAAGAAACAATTTTGAGAGGTCTGTAGAGGTCTGCAAATTTACCACTGCCACATAGAAGTCTTTTTCACAATAATAATTTATATTTTCGCAGCTTTAAAATTTTCCCTTGGATCAGTTAAAATGTTCTTGTAAACATCTTCAATGAAAATCTGATTGCAGTAAAGCAAGCTGCAAGAAGAACATCTACTTTCTGGTTTGTTTGTCTGTTCATTGGTTTGGGTTTTTTTCCTTTATTCCGTGTGGTCATACTCCAGATTTGGCTACCAGATTTAGCAGTTTTACACTAGATGAGAGAATTATCTCTGCTTCCAGCTCCAGAACATCCCATTAAAGGGAGCAATGAAAAATCAGTGGTCTTCAGCTTGAATAAGTCAGGGACTTTTCTGGGTCTTGAAATTTAAAGCAATAAGAATATTAGGAAACAGCAGTCCTTTGCTTCCAAAAATAAAGTGTTTTGAATTTTTAGGCAGAACAGAAATAGCAGCAAAACAAAACAAGTCATGTAAGTGATTCTCCATGCACACTAAACCATTTGGATCTCCATGTGTGATCCCCTGAATTGCAAACCTCAGACAGTGGCAGGAAAGTTCCTCCTGCCTGCAGGGACAGACATATTGGTGGCAACACTGAATGAAGAGGAAGCCAAGCAGCCTGGGCCTCTGATTAAATGTTGTGGCTTGCCAAATTCACAGTGACTGAAGGTGCTCAGAACAAACTTTCATACAGAATGAAGGATAGTTAACTACTTGCTTTGTTTCTAGATGAGTCTGGAGAAGTAAGCTTATTTCCAGCTTACTTGGATACAAGAAGAACACATTTGAAAGGGGATATCTAGAAGATTCTTTGGTTCTGACATCCGTTGATGGCCTAGGGCAAAAGTGATACACTTTTTATAGAATACTAGTGGCTGACAGCTTTGTACAAGAAAAATTAGTAAGCGATTGTATATATGGATCCAATAGATTTACAACTGTTTTCCTGCAGAGCTAGAATGCTTACAAGCTTTGGAGTCGAGACTTTGGGTGTCTGGTGCAGGGCCAGGAGTTGGGCTCAATGATCCTGTGGGTCCCTCCCAAAAAGGATATTCTATGATTCGATGGTTCTATATAATAAGAAATCAGTAACAGTAAGTTCAGTTGTCCCCATGGTATAGAAAAGTACTAATTTCAAAAATGGGCTTTTTTTCCTGACCTTATTTATAAACCCATAAGCTACCCAGACAGTAGAGCAAAAATGTTTATATTTTTGCTTGATTAATAAGCAAAACAAAACGAAAACAAAAATATAACAAAAAGCACATGAAATATTCCAGTGCTTACTGATGATTGATAATACTAAAGTCTCTGTGAAGAAACTTAAATTATAGGTGTCTTCAGGGGGAGAAAACTCGTACATTAAATCCTTGAAACCTGTTATCTAGAAACAAGGGATTAGTCAATGGCAACAAAACTAGTAAAATAAAGGAATTTTTGTTAAATTTATAAATAAAGACTGCAGTCCTGTTTGCAACAGTAAAAAAGATGAGTAAACATTTCAGTGATGGAGGGTGGAATCTTCAATGTATACCAAAAATTCTTGGCTGATACTAGTTAAAATGGTGAAAGGGATGATGCAAACCAGCATATATCTTTCCATATTTTCAGAGTAAGACAGAAATGGTGTTTAGGGAAAATAATTTTTTTATAAACAGTTCATGGAGTAATTTCCCATGATAAAGACACTATAGGAAAATTACACAAACTGTTGGTCATCTTGAAATTCTGTTGCAGGTCATTCCCTTTGACCATAGTGTCTTTCTGAAATTTGCTTATAGTGCTTTGTGTCTTCCTTGAAAAAGTGGGGAAATCCAGAAGTGGAGGTAATTATAATGCCAATCTAGGCATACAGTGCTGTTCTTTCTTGCTTTTCAGATGACAAAAAAATGTTTGCTACAAAGCTTGATGTTAATGGTAGGGGACTAGAACCCAGACAAGTGGCTGATCAGACTCAGCCAGGGTATATGAAAGGCAGGACCTGCCTCACCAACCTGATCTCCTCCTATGACAAAGTGACCCAAGTTAGTGAATGAGAAGAAGGCTGTAGACATCTTTTACCTGGGCTAAAGTAAAGCCTTTGACACCATTTCCCACAGCATTCTCCTGGAGAAGCTGGCAGCCAATATCTTGGATGAGAGCACTTGTTCACTGGGTGAAAAACTGGCTGGATGGACAGGCCAGAGAGAGAGGTGGGGAACGGAGTTGCATCCAGCTGCCCACCAGGGCTCAGTATTTGGGCCAGCCCTGATTAATATCTTATCAAGGATCAGATTAGGGGATCAAGGGCATCCTCAATCAGTTTGCCCATGAGTTTTCACATGCTTGCATCCAAATTGGATGAGAGTGTTGATCGGCTGGAGGGCAGGAAGGTTTTACACTGGACGGATCTGGATGGATCAATGGACCAAGGCCAGTTGCATGAGGCTGACAAGGCCAAGTGCCAGTTTCAGCCCCTGGGTCACAACAATCCCCTGCAGTGCTACAGGCTTGACACAGAGTTCCTGGAAAGCTTCCCAGCAGAAAAGGACATAGGAGTGCTATTGACAGCAAGCTGAACATGAGCCAGCTTGTGCCCAGGTGGCCAAGAAGGCCAGTGGCATCCTGGCTTGCATTAGCAATAATGTGGCCAGCAGGACCAGGGCTGTGCTCAGCAGTGGTGAAGCCACACCTCAAACACTGTGTGCATTTTGGGATGCCTCACTACATGACAGACATGGAGGCACTGGGGTGTGTCCAGGAGCTGGCGGAGGGTCTGGAGCATGAGTCCTGTGAGGAGCAACTGAGGAAACTAGGGTTGTTCAGCGGAGAAAAGAAGGGTCAGGGGAGATATTTTCTACCAGAAAGGAGGTTGTAAAAACATGGGGCTTGATGTATTTTCCCAAGTAACAAGTGATAAAACAAGAGGAAATGGCTTCAGGTTTCACTGGAGGAGGTTTAGACTGGATATTAGGAAAAATTTCTTCACGTAAAGGGTTAACGAGCATTGGAACAGACTGCTCAGGGAAGTGGTTGAGTCACCAGTTCTGAAGTTATTTAAAAGAGGTGTAGATGTGATGCTTAGTGGTGGACTTGGGAGTGCTAAGTTAATAGCTGAACTTAATGGAATTAAAGGTATTTTCCAAACTGAATGATCCTATGACTTCTGTCCCAGATCACAGTTTGGTTGAGGACTCAACAGTCAGCTTTCAGTTTGTCTTCTAGAGCTGGATGTGACAACTCCACTGCCCCAATCCCAACACAATATTCATAGAAAATACAGCACATAGGATTTACTATGTACACTCAATGCAGACAAAATAGTCTGCACATTTGATTTAGTGTGTTCTGCAGTAGTCTGAGTCTCCGATGAGCTTCTTAATCCACCCTTACTCTGCTCTTAAGTTAATGAAATTTGTCACCCCATGTATTTAATTAGGCTTTGCTGCAGAATATTGGGACAGAAAAAGCAGACATGGATTCTAAGTCAGCTCATGGAAGAAAAATCTATCAGGGTCCATTACATTTAAAAACTAAACTTTTCACTGAGAAAATTATCAAAACTCACATTATTGTCTGTGGAGTGAGTTTTCTGAGGAATATCATCCTGTTCTTATTCTTTAAATACACTCTTCTAGACATTTGCTCTTAGCAACTTAGACAGGACTGAATTGAATCAACCCTATGACTCAATATAATTTTTTTCCTAATTAATTGTCTTCTTAATTAAAAATAATCTTAAGTTGTTATGTGCTTGAAAGGCAAGACAGAGGGTGGTATATGTTGTCCTATTCAAAATACTTTATTCTTCCTGAATTTAAAGGGTATCATGAATGAAAATGAGCGTCGTGGCTGTTGGAAAGAGTGAACACCATCTTGGTCAGATTAAATTATTCAGCACAGCGAGAATGGGGAGAGGAACCAAAAGAAGAATTAAAGTTATGGAGGATTTTTTATTACATAGTCTGCTCTACTCCAGTTTTGCTGATCATGATAGCATTATAGAGACACAACACAAAGAGAGACACCTCAAAAAGCCTAAGCATTTGTTAACCTTTGCCTCTGCTGAAATTAAAAGTTCTCCTGAGAAGGGTCTTTCTAATCATATTTTCTTTCACTTCAGGCATGATCTCTTTATCTGCCTGAAACTGCTCAAGCACTGACATTTTGTTCATTTAAAGAACACAGAGAAAGGAATGGATGCCAGTGCAATATTTCATTAGGTGGCCTTAAGAATGCCTCCCACATTTTGACATTTCATGTAACAAATGTAACAAGTGACATTTTGACCTACAAACCGTAACTCTTGCCACTCAGTCCTAACTATCTGAGTTGTGATACCAAACTTTGAGATGGCTGAAATCAATTAACTGCACCCTAAACAAGGTTTATGTTAATTTATCTACATCTCAAATGCTACACATATTTAAGTACAAAGACACTAGCTATGTATTTTAAATCAGTGATAATTTTGAGGTAAAGAATGGCAGAACATGCCCCCTTCAATCTTTCTATCACCCTTAAACCACAGTGATTTACCTAAAGTCATGCAAAGGGTTGGTCTTATATATGTTGGACATGGCCTTATTCTGCTGACTTTAGTTGGTTTTGCTCCAGACACATGGAAACTATTTTTTTTTTATTTTAATGTGGGATAAAACTAAAAAGTAAGTTATTTACATATTCTTGAAGTGAAACATCCTTTTGAATAGTTCTGTACTTCCCTGGAAATAATCCATCCTTACTACAAGTGACTATTTCTAATTGCAGGGAATTACAGCCATCATCTATCTTCACCTACATCTTAGTTTGGCACCCAACAAAACTTAACTTGCTAAGCTTTTCAGATATTTTTGATAAAAACAATCTGTTGTTTCACTAAAGGTATCATAAGATATGCTTGAACCTGACTTCCAGTGTTTCTACTTATGTCGAGAATGTAGGCTTTGCTCCACATTATAGTACAATAGATATATTTGTTTCAAATTAATAAATTATGAAATCTAAAAAATAATAAATTATCCATCTACGTCTTTCCCTTTCTGTTATTATATAAATTTAATAATACAAAGATGTTTCCAAACACAAATAACAATCTTTTGAGACTACATAAATCTCTGCAGCATTTGCTTTGTAAGTCCTGTCTCTATTCAGGATGAGTCCTTCACAAGATACTGCTGTGAAGCTTTTATTTTTGAAGTTCTACAAGAAACTATATCTGTATCCTTCCTACTGCCTCCCAGAATGCTCTTTTAGATAAGCAAGTTGAGCACTTAATTTGTCTTTCCATGATATGATGAATAAAACCCCTGTATATAATGGTTGCACCTTCAAAGATCTGTTAGTTGGTCTGGTTGTTCCTTTCTGCTTGTCTGGAATGCAAGAGCCTAATTTTTTTACCATAAAGGGATGTCACAGGTTTTTTTAAAGCACCTTTGTCACCCACAGGGGTGTTCAGTGTTTGAATAACTTATTATAGGCATCTCTTAGAGGGGGGAGGTTTATCCACATTCTACTACAAATCTGGAATCTGACGAACTCACTGAACCTGGTCATCATTGCCCCAAGCACAGCAATAAACATATCTGCTGTATCCATGCCCCACCAGTTCCTCACAGGAACTTTCATTTTCTGCCAACAGCCAAATAGTGAAGCTCTTATTTTATATTGGGTCTGTGTGTCAAGTGCCCACAGAAGTAGAATGCACAGCAGTAAGATCAGGATCAAGATTCCATCCTAGAAGAACTATGTCTGTTGAATCTAAAAATCATTGTCAGCACCTTGTCATGTCACATATCTCAGATCCAGAATTAATCCAGTAGTGATCAATGTGATCACTTGTAATTTTATCAATTTAAAATCTAGGTGGTCCATCAATTTAAATAGCTGGAAAAATGAATACTACACCCAGATACCCAGAATTCTGTGAGGGGGAATGAAGAACAAAGTTATGCTGTCTCTTAACAAGAGGAAAAGCACCCATCCCAATATACCCAGCACTTGGAGCCTGAGTGCTGGTGACGTAAGGTGTGGTAACTGTCCTGCCTGGAGTTCAGAAGGCTGCCTAAGTGCCTTCCACAGAAAATTTGTTCCCTGGAGAAAATAAGAAATAATTTCAACAACGGAACTGCTGTGACCGCAGCCTGCATGCCTTATGCGCCCTTCACAGCCTGCCCTCAATACTGTTAATGACGTGATGCCAGTCACGGAGTTCTTTGACTCTGGATAACTCTGGGCGGTGATTTTCCTCCTGCTGACCCCAAAGCTGTCTCACCGGCTGTGTGCCCCTGACTGAGAGCACCCTCTGCCTTCACAGCCGTTCCCAGGGCAGCCGCTCTCCTCCGTCTGCTCTGCAGCAGCCCAGCCGAAGCAGAGAGCGTGCGGGAGCGTTCAAGTATAATGAAGTGCTGTGCTGGGGTTATCTCTCCCCATCTCTTCCGTCTAGCTCTAGTGGGCTTCCCTCTCGCAGTGAAACACAAGGAGACTAACACAGCGTTTCCTCTTGCCTGATGTTTGCTTGTTATTCCAGCTAATTTGCTCAAGAGAAGAAATAAACGGGGCTTGAAACAGCACCGTTAATTCTGATTCTTTCTGACCAATTGCATATCTCCTGGCACCATTATTAATGAAAAATGAGTTTTCTCTCTCTTTTTTTTTTTTTTTTTTTTTTTTTTTTTTTAATTAAAGGAAACCCCCACCTCCCCTCCTCAATCCCCTTCCTCCCCCCCGGCTGATTGACAAAGTGAGCAGAATCCGTGTTCTCACACCAACGGGTATCTATTACATGAGAACTTTCTTCTGGCGCCAGGAGGTATTTAGAGAGTTTGCCTGGCTATTCCACAGGGGAAATCCTGCTGAAAGTTGGGGATACCTGAGCAAAATTCACTGCTGGACAAAATCCGCGCAAAGCAGCGATCACACTTGATAATGTCTCTTTACCGTTTCTGCCTTAAAAAGGCCGGGGAGAAGAAGCAACTAACAGGGAGCGGTTTCTTTCCTCGGGGAAGATGTGCTCATCTCATGCTGCGGGGCGGAATCCCCTTGGGGTCAATTAGCTTCTCGAAGGACAAACGTGTGTGGGGGGGGGGGTTGTTTATTTGTCTGTTCGGTGGGTTTTTAGTTGGTTGGGTTGGGGATTTTGAAGGTAGAAGAGTTGTTTCTTTGTCTTTTTGATTTTTAATTTAAAAGTATGTCCCCGCTCACGCTCAGGGTTGCTGAGCGAGAAGCACCAGCCCTCACCGCAGCACAGGCGCTAAAAGCAGCCCCGCAGCCGTCGACGCAGGACACCAGTGACTCGCTCCGCTCCTGTCGCCCAGCAACCCCCTCCGGCCGGGTTTGCCCCCTGGAGCTGAGGGTTTCTTTCGCCGAGCCGGCGATCGCCCAGACGGCGAAGGAGAGCGCTGCCCGTCCCGCACCTGGAGGCCGCCCCGCCGGCTCTCGGGAAGAGAAACGGGACAGCCCCAGCTCGCAGGGAGCGAGGAGAGGGGCGGAGAGGAGGGGTTTAACCTCGGTTTGCAGTCCCTTCACCAACTGAATCATCCCTTGATGGAAAGGTTTGCTCTAGCTAGGCAAAATAAATTCTAGTAAATACTTTTTTTTTTTTTTTTTTTTTTTTTTTTTTTTTCCTTCCAGGGGGTTCATTTATCATCTCCTGTTTGCTTTATTTGACATGGCTTGACCCACAGAGTAGTTTTTGATTTTGTTATATGGTAGAAAGTCACTTTTGAGGGAAGTCCATCCTGCTCTTAAGAGACACACCCTCATTTCCAGTAACTACTCAGTTTCTGCCTTCTCCCGTGATTACTTTGGGATTCTCTGCGCTAGCTCACACGGAGTATCCCCAGAGAGGCGGCTGACAGGGTTCCAGGACACGGGCATCATGGTGCTGTCACCTTAGTAAAACGACAAAAAAGCAAGGGAATCCTTTAATGGTTCCTCGAGCCGTGCTAGACCTCTGGCTAAAGACAGGGTATCCGGGGCACTCGCGTTAGCAAAGACCACTGCAGGTACAGGCGTTTTGAGCGGAGGCAAGATTGTTGGGGGTATGCGGCACAAATACACTTTCCCTTCATTCGGTGTCTTTACCGGGAAATCTGAGCCAAGGAGAGTCGTCTTTGCTCTAAGTGGCATCTAAGCAAAGGTTATAATTCATCCACTTGCTTTTCCTACAAGACCAGCCATCTCCATCATCTATCACTTCGTGGCAGAAGCCTTGCACGCCCTTCACACAGGCTGGATGTGCGCTGTAAATGCTTGTGAAGAGAAGAAGACGAACACGTTTGTCAGGCGCTGTCCGCCGGACATCCCGCCCTTCTCATCACCGCGGCAAAAATGAATAAAAAAGCCCTTGTCGTTTAGGTCTTTCTAAGAAAGTGTAGCGCACTTTAGATAGGGCGAACTCGGTAACTCTGCTGAGTCCGAGGAAAGGACAAACGCCAAAGAAAAGCCGTATTTAAAGCGCTCTATCGAGAACACATCATCTCCTTCCTCCACCCTGCTTTGTCGCTGCCAACAGCCCAGGGTGAAAGACACGGGGCTTTTAGCAGTTCGCCCTCCCATTCTCGGAGATAACCCGCGTTTTACAGATTTGGCCTCCGGTCATTTTTTCTCTTCTGTTTTTTTGTTATAACTTATTCTGAAACATAAGTTAGGAAATGAGAGGATTATACCCCCCTATGCCTCATCCCAGGCACCCGCCGAGTTGTCAGGGCCGCGCTTTTGCTGCGGGGGTGGCGGCTTCCAGGCACGAGCGCCTCCCGGCCTGTCCGGGGATGTTCTCCGTCCTCGCCCGTCCTCAGCTGAGGCACGAAACACCCTCACTTGCTGCAAAAAGAAGAGATCTGGTTTTCGTGGACTCCGCTTGGTTGTATTTATTTACCTAAATGCTTGGTGGAAAAGTGGGAGGAAAAAAGCCCACTCCGCCCCAGTGAGCCTCCCCAATTCAGGGATCTTCTCTCAGTGGAGAAAAGCTGAATTTTGTGTACTCAGGGCCAACAACGGTGGCAGAGGCAAAGCTCCCTGGGTGACGGAGTCTCTGCAGCTTCTTCCCATGTAGGAAGCTAGCTGTTCTAGTCCCAATCCCTTTATACACACACACGCCCCAGACTTTGTAAACCTAGACTGCCCCTGCACCTTGCCCAGTGTGCAGGGATAGACCATGAAGCAGGGAAAGATGCTGGCCTCGGATTTCGGGCACAGTTCGTGGTTTTATCTTTTAACAGAGAAAGGGGAAAGGGACTGCACCTGATAACGGTAAAGCATAAAATGCTGCCTTGATATAGCAGGGGCTTTCCCTATCAGCTCACAGAGATCATAAAGGATCAAAGTCTTGACAAATGGAAGGATGATGTAATGCCCTGGGCCCATCAAAGACTTTATCCTGAAAATGATACCTCGTCAGGGTCGCAGAAATTAGCAGTTTGATAGATGTGAGAGGAGTCAGGTCTGCTCGGTTACATTGGGTGCAAATCCGAAGTAAACCCTGACTTCAGATCTATTCCACTGCATTTCCCATTTCCTTCACTAACAAAGTAGGCAAATGCGATCTGAGAATATGGCTCATCTTCCTGCCCCAAGTCCTTTTATTAAATGAGTCAAGGTATCCATTATGTGTCGTCTTTAATCTGCCGAGGCAGAGGTAGGCAGGAAAGGTGAGGTTTGGCATTGTGGCTTTTAAGACTGGGTACCATTTTCTTCTCTGCTTAAAGAAATTCAGTACTTTCTTCCATTAATCTTTAGCAGGGAAAGCGTTCAGCTCGCACCTGTATAAACAACCCAAATGGGGGGAAAAGTAAAGTAAAAGTAAACCTATATCTCTTCCCCTGCAGTATCTTTACATACTTATATATATATAAGTACGGATAATGCAGTCTAACTGGGGAGGAAGAGTATCCCCGAAGTATAGCGTGCTGCCCTTTCACCGTGCAGCGTGTGGGACCCAGTCTGAGCATCGATCGTAGTGTCAAACCAAGTTCAAGAGACCAGTTGCAGTATCAGCTGCCTGTATAGGTGGTTCAAGAAATGTCAAGTTTCACTTGGAAAGGCTGCCATTAAACCCGGCTCTGATGTGGTTCTAGTCCCAGCGGGTGAAGCCGGGGTTTGCACAGCGTTAAGTGGCCTCAGCGAGCCCGCAGGGCTGGCGGGGAGAGGAGCAAAGCTCTGGGCCCAAAGGCAGCCGGCGGTGCCAGGAAAGTTGTGTGGCAAGTAGCCGGGAAGGTTCCGCTTGGTCGGGAGAGAAAAGGAAGGGAAAAACCGTGAACAGAAATTGCGGGACAAGATCTTTCCACCTGTTGTAGTCATTAGATTCTTTTCTGAGAACTGCATTTTTAGGCTGGTTAATCATATCCAAGTTGTGACAGCCAGCAAGGAACCTAATGTTAGTTCATCATGTGAAAATAGGAGGTTTTGGGGGTAGTGCGAGGGATACAAGTTGATGACTGATTTTTAAATTTATTTATTTTTTTATTTATACCTCTGTTGAACTTGTGTGTCAGCATTTCCATTGGATGCGGGGTCCTCCATTCAGCCGTGGACTCTATAATAAAACTTGAACTACAGAATTTGTAGAAAAAAACTGCAAGCAGCTCGAAAAGCTGTTCCGTTTAATTTGCTCCGTATCAGAGAGGTGTACGCAGCCCATTTATCGGGTTTTAATTAAGTACTCTGAGGAGGGAGAAACCCTCGAACAAGTTATTCGCTAATGTCTGGAGCTCTCCCGAAACTAAGGACACTATCAAACCACAGTACGCACGTTCCCAGCAACCTTTTGCATTGTTCCACACACACCGCACACCCAGCCCCCGTTGCCGCGTCTCCTGCTGCCCCCGCCCGCCCCGGCGGGGGCACCGGGACCGCACAGCCGCTTCCCGAAGCTTGGCAGGCAAAGGGGAGAGCCCAGTGGGCTGGGGCCCGTCCTGCCGCACCACTCGGCTGCGCCAGGGTTCATACGTTGGGAAAATCCCACGCCCTCGAAGGAAAGGCGAGAGAAAAAGCGAGTGCAGGTGGGCTGGGAGCAGAGCCCCGGGTCGCGCTTTAACCCTTAGACACAGGGAGCGGTGCGCTCCTCCCTGCGCAAACATTGGCGGGACAGCCCTGGAGAGGAGAGGGGTCTGTCCAGTGGGAAAGCGCGACGCCCAAGAGCGCGAGCCCACGCGTGCACACACAGACACAGACAGACACACAGACCGCGTGCCCGTGTACCCCTATCCGCGCGCGTGTGCCCCCACGCAGGGTCAGGGTCATGGTCAGGGCCAGGCTCTGCGCACCACCGCAGCAGCCCCGCCGCGGACCAGCGCGGAGAGGCGCCGCCCCCGGCTCGGGGCTCCGCGGGGCCCGACCCCCGCCCCGCGCCCCTCTCCTCCCCTCGCCCGGCAGATGGTTCGCTCCGCGGACACCCGATATATAGCGCTGTCAAGGGGCGCATCCCCCCGCCGCGCCCCCCCGCGCCCCCGCCCCGGCACGGACTCTCCGCGGCGGGGCCGCCCCGCTCTGGGCCGACTCGGCTCGGCCGTCCGCCCCCGCCTGCCTGCCGCGCTGCCCGCCTCCCCGCCGCCCGCCCGGGGCCATGTCCACGGGCTCCGCCAGCGAGGCGGAGGAGCTGCCCGAGATGGACCTGCGGGCGCTGCAGCTGGACTACCCGGCGCCGCCGGCCAAGCGCCAGCCCCGCGGCGAGCTCTACCCCTCGGCGGACAACTCCTCGGCGGCGGAGGAGGAGGAAGAGGAGGAAGAAGAGGAGGAAGAGGACGGCGAGGGCAGCTGCGCGGCGGGGTCGGCGGGCAGCGGCTGCAAGAGGAAACGGGCGCGGGGCGGCGGCCCCGGGGGCAAGAAGGCGGCGTCGGGGCCACGGGGGCCGCCGCCCGAGGGGAAGCAGTCCCAGCGCAACGCGGCCAACGCGCGGGGAGGGCGCGGATGCGGGTGCTGAGCAAGGCGTTCTCCCGGCTGAAAACGAGCCTGCCCTGGGTGCCGCCCGACACCAAGCTCTCCAAGCTGGACACGCTGCGCCTGGCGTCCAGCTACATCGCCCACCTCCGGCAGCTCCTGCAGGAGGACCGCTACGAGAACGGCTACGTCCATCCCGTCAACCTGGTACGGCGCGGGGGGCGGGCGGGATGCGGCGAGGGGCGCCCGCGGGGCATCGCCGAGCCCCGGGCAGGGTGGCAGCGCTCAGGCCGTGCCCGCCCTGGAAGGAGCGGCGGGGCTGCTCCGCAAACCCCAGCGGCCCTCGCACCGCGGGCGACTCCGGGGCCGCGCTTGGCCTTCGGTGGTGGCGGGTGTGTCCGTCCTGGGGATTCGGAATAGGGGACCCTAAAGATAACATTCCTCGGGCATTAGGCAAGCTTAGTGTCCGAAAAAGGAGTAACTCTGTCGGCGGGCTGGCTTGCGGAGCCTCATGAGTTCATCAGTGCAAAATTAAACGCCCGATATTGTCACGGGGTAAAACGTTTTCTTATATACAGCAGATTCTTTTGAAATAGTTTATATGCTTTTATTTATTAAATGACGCAAAGGGTTTCAAAGCAAGAGAAACATTGCAGTTTGGATGTGAACACTGTTGCTGACCATTGCAGCCTTCTGTGGAGCATTTAATTATAATGAAAAAACGTAATGTAAATATTTGTTAGAGGAACTCGGCTCTCTCTGTGCTTCCCACAGGGACTAAAACATGATGACGCGTTTGCAACTGAACCAGAGTTAGACGTCTATCAGTAATAAAGCTCCAGTTTCATAAGAGGATAAGCTTTCTTTTAATATGAAATATCTTTTTGTTTTTTTTTTTTTTTTTTTTTTTTTTTTTTTTTTTTTTTTTGTTGCTGCTTACAGACTTGGCCGTTTGTGGTTACAGGAAGACCTGACTCTGACACCAAAGAAGTTTCTACTGCCAGCAGATTATGTGGAACTACTGCATAGTCAGCCTAAACTGAGGATTTCTTATTGTTGTTCTTTTTTTTTTTAATGGGTTGGATATTTTTTAAGAGCTGTGATTTATCAGCTGAGGACTAGAAGATGGGGCAAACCCTCATCTCTAACAGTGTTAGATCTGCATCCCTCATCATTCTTTCCCCTTAGTGTTCTGAGGGCAGATTATTTAAAGCAGTAAAGAATGGAGGTGGTTCAAATTAGAGGTTTTATGAACTGACTGCAGCAGCTGAAGTCTAAGACTTGGCTTCATCATTCTTACCACTGCCTGAGGACCTGCTGTTCTGAGGCTTTTAAACTAATGGAAGAGGAATATAATGATATAGAATTAACAGCATGGACCAAAGTACAATTCTACAAACTAACCCCAAACAGTGTTATCTGTATTGTAAAGCAAAACAGTATTTTAAAGTAGCTTTGAAAGTCAGATAGATTTATAATATATTTTGATGGCTTTTGTATTCATGGGTATGGTTTACTGCAACTATACAATTAGTCATACTTTTTTTCTTTTGGTCCCTTTGATCAGAGTTTTCTTAAAAATGTGTAAGTGGACACATTCTGCTATGACCCATTGGAATTAAAGTAATTCCTTTGGTTATGTCTCGAAATGCCACATGTAAGTATGTGGGACTGTCCCTAGAAATGTGGTGGCAGAGTTTCTGTGCCTTAACCTAGAAGGGAATTCTGCTTACTGTAAGGCCAGGGTGCATGTGTTGTAAAGAATGTGTTTGTATGATGCTGCAAAACAACAAGAATTCACAGTGTTTTAAATATTTTTCCTGTGCTGTTATGCTTATCATTGAGAAGTTTACTCTCAAATGAGTTAGTGTGTCATTTCCTTACCGATTCAAATGTTGTAATAAAAGAGGATGTCATCAAATAGGTTGCAAATGTAAATAACTCTATTTTTTTATAAATTACATTAAAAGTTTGGTTACAATGACTTACTGGTACTGTGATAGTGTGTGGCTGCATCCATATGCAAGCATCTTTGTAATGCATGTTCTTGAAACCCTTTCTGTAAACAAAATTATCTTCCCCATCCCTTGAGGGCAGATACATCTCCAGTAACAGTCAGATAAGAACACTTTCACCCCAAACAATTCATTTGAGGTGCAGTACAAGATCAACCAGCAGGGATGGCCAAGTTTTAACAACTTACAGAAGGCTCTGTAATATTCTCTTCTGTGAAGCAGAAGGATAAATATATACAGATTAAGAAATTGATCTCGTATAGTGTAATAGCTCCTTTTGCTGGTTTTTTTTGCATTTCTATCTGTAATGTGTTTTACTTTTATCTGTATTTTTACAGTGGGAAAATCAGATGAATTTTCCTAGTTGAGAACAGAATTTTCCTGTTTTAATTTCAAAACTGCTGAGAAAAGATTTTAGTTTTCTCAAAATATTTTATCAGTAGTTAACTCACAGTAAGGGAGAAAACTTAATTGCTTTAGAGAAGAAAAAGCCACCTCTTCCTAATATAAGCAGTGAGGAGGAAGAAACAGTTTAACCTAATTTGTTGTCAGGTCATCCTGGATTTCTGGTTTGAAATACTGTATAGAAGACCAAGTCTGACTATTGGTAGTGTCCTGCAAGTAGGTAAACTGCAGGAAATTGATTTTCTTCTTGTGAAATGTAAAACAATCCAGAGACACTGCAAAATAAAATGAAAACACCGTCCAGGATCTGCTGAAAGTGTTGCTTTTAGTGATTTGGGGGCAAGCTGTAGAGAGGCCATAATATAATTTAACTTCCATTTTTTTCCAGAGACAGTCTGTGAAGGAAGAGGGCTATCCTAATTTGCAGTTAATGTAGCTGAGGTGGGACTCCACCTCACTTCCTCTCGGAAGCTTTAGAAAAAGAAGAGAACATAAACAATAGAGCAAAAGCAAAAGACCTTTAGGAAGACATAAGGTATGAGAAAATTCAACCAATGTTTATCTGAACCTCAAAAAAATGATTATTCAGCAGTTTAACAAAGGTACAACTTGAGATCATCTCAGTTGTGATGTTTAGCTGCTTTTGGCCTTGATCCCAGCTGTAATTGGTTAATGACTCTTGGAAATCAGAAAAGCAAGGAAAGCTGGAGAACTTTAAACAGTATAGAAAGCTTTGTGCAGAGTGATGGAAAAATATGGTCAGTCTATGTTCCCAAATATGAAGTAGTTATGTTAAGTAAATACAGTAGATCAAAACTGGGGCTGAGGAGTGTGACAGGAAGAAAAACATAGGATTGCTTCCACCCGTGCACTGTACTGCATGCTCTCAACTACATTTTTCTTTGTGGCTGCATAATAAATAGAAATACTTTCTTCGTAAAGTAATGAATGCACTTACTGCATTTTTTACAGTAACGGATACATCCATATGGTGGTGGTGTTCTAACAGACTGTCAGTGGGTTTACTACAGAAGTAAACAGTGGCCACAAGTGGCATTTCAGGTCAAAATCTGGAGAGGAAATGACAGCTTTTAGATGTTGAATGTTGTACAAGACTCAGTTTTTTCTTTTACGTACCTCTATACAGATATATTATATATATATATATATATTAGTGTGTACTTAATTTCTCTTAATACAACAATTAGGGATGTTTAGATTTCTTCAATAAGGACCTGATATTTCAAATCATTAGTTTTAATCCTTGGGTTCATATACATTGTTTTTTAAAAGTAAATCAATCTTCTTCTCTCACAGTGAGATGCATTATATGATTAGGAAAAAGATCAGGAAATTGAAGAGTTTCCTTGTGGGGTTGTCCTGAGATGAAGGCTGCTGTCTTACCAGGGAGATGCCAGGTAGGTCATATATTCTGGCATTCCTGACCTATAAAGACACATCAAAAATAAACATGTGCAGTTTTGAAACATTTTTTTAAACTCAGATAAGGGTTAGGTCAGTTCTTTACATGAATGAGGTGAACAAAACATTCTAAAATGCTATTTTTAAGCATTAACAGATTTCACTAAAAGATAATAAATGTCCTTTTTTTTTTTTAATTAAGTTTTTGACAACCTGATATAGTTAATTAATTTCATTTGTAAAGTCTGACTGTCAGGTTTGTCTGGATAGTTACAGAGGTGTGTGGAAGGGAGACTTAAAAGAAAAAACTATCTCACATATCTGCAGTTCACAAGCACAAAAGGTAAGAAACATATATTTTTATTAGACTTGGCAAGTTTATGATTGATGATTTTGGGCTATATTAATGTTCCTTGCACAAGGTAAAAGATGAATCCTTGATCCCATAAAGTTATGCAGAATTTGCTGAAGATGTTTTACAAATAAAATATCTAATTGCCTGCAACTGGTATTCAGCCAAAACCTGCTTCATGTGAAATCTGACTGGCAGATTACCTGCACTGACTTCTGGGGCAAACAGTCCATATATAAAGAGGAACAATTGACTCACAATAATTATTTTTATGACTTTAGATTAATACAAATGTCGTGTGATACTTTGTTTTATCTCTGTTCTGTGTGGGAATCTGATGGAGCAGATCATTAGCCATCATTAACCTTTCCTTTCCAATTCTTGTGTTTGTTCACACGAGGGAAGTATGTCTCTTATACTGGAAATGTTAACAATTCTGAGCAAAAGAAACATAGTTTGCATATAAAAAAAATTAAGCCATACTTTTCCCTCTTAGTATCTTTTTAAATATTAAAAAGAAAAAGTATACTTTTTACTATTTAAAGAACTCTCAGATACGCTAAGGATTCTGAGTAAAAATTTGTTTTGGGTTTTTTGGTTTTTGTTTTTTTTGCTAAGTAAAGGTGACTATGTAAGCAGTACAGTTGCCATAGGGTCTCCCAGGTGAAAGAGGGTGTTGAATTAATTATTGTAAGATGTCAATAAATATCTGATAGTTGCTCTGTCTTTCTTTATTGACTCTAAAAGTACCCTAAGAGGACCAACTGCATGGTTCAGTTAAATCTTGAATGCTTTAGTTAAATATCTAATGTTGGGAAGGATATATGCAAGTTTAAATGGCAGAACTTTATCTGAGCCAAGGAAGCTAAAAAGAAGGAAAAATGGGGATTAAGAGCCACCCAACAATACAAGCAAATAATAAGCAAATAATACATACATTATTTGGATGAAATAACATGGAAAGCTGTCCATTGTACTCAGCAATAGTCACTTCTCTGCAAGTAACTAATTCTAGTAATACTGAATTTGCACTTGATATTTCAGGGCAGGTTCTCACCAAGACTTGTTCCATCCAGTTATACCTAAGAATTAGGTTCCATCACTGGACAGAGTGTATCACACTCCAGCTGAAAGACGTGTGCACAGATATTTTCTTCAGTGGACAGAGGACAGATGCTGAGCTGTCTTGTGGACCCTAAATACCTAAATCCATAATTTTTTTATACTCTGACAAGAGGGCTTTGGGATGAGTTGCTACATTATGCAGAAATTTGTGCTATCACACTGCAGGCTGGTTAGAATCCAGGTACTAAGAAGGAATGGGTCTCAGTATTTTCCTTGGCTCTGAAAAATATGCAAATGAAAATAAGTAAAAGCATAATTAAAAATGCCTTAGTTAGAATGCAGCATGGGAGAATTTTACTAGAGTTAAAATTCCTACAAATGTTAAGACAGCTGAAAAGATTCATATAGTTATCTATCCATCAAGTCAAGCAAAACTCAGAACCTGTGGCTGATGTAGAGCTGAGGAATTGTTCCTGTAATGTTGGGGTTCTGACAGTCTGGGAGGGTCTGGGACTAGAAATATGTGGTGGCACTCAGAAGAACTATAATTAACCTTGATGTGACTGGAATTTAGCAAGCAAAGGAAATTACTCTATCTTTTCATTGCAGTGAAAATGTTAAAAAGAATTCACATTTCCAGGGTTAAAAATAAGAGCGTAACAAGAAAAGCTCTCAATGACAACAAAGAAGACATATCTGTGGGTCAGAATAATTACAAAAACAACCCAAATCCAAGCAAACAGGCTGCTCGACATTTGGGACAGAAAGTCATGAGAATAGCAAAGGATTGCATCACTGTGCAAGAGTTTATGAAGACCTATGTAGTGGGCACAGCACATATGAAGGGCATAGAAAACAGCACCTTTATCTTACAGTAATTTTCACGGAAACAAGAATAAGATAAATGGATGGTAATTCAAAAATTAATGGATCACTTTTTAATTTTAATTCCAAGTTGCTGTGATGGCAGAAGCTACATCATTAGCACCTTAAATCCCACAGTCAGCAAAACATAAGAAGTAAACATAGGCATGACTATTCATAGAAAATTTGGATTGGAACAGCACAAGCATTTATTGTATTCTTTGAATTTTGTTCCCTTCAAAGTGGACAAAAAAAAAGAAAAAGAGGGATACATTGTTATTTACTAGGAAGTTGATCTGAAGTCCTGAAAAAGCCTTATATTCCTATGTGTGATGTTTTCATATATGGATATATGATGGATATATTTGAAACTTGTAAGGCCTATTAGGATAGCTCTGTTAATAAAAGGTCACCCTGTGTATGTAGGAAGATCTCTGGGGCACTCAAACCCCAGAATCAATTAAATTTCAACACATGAAAAACACACATCACATTCATTTGGGTTGTGCCCAATTCTTCCCCTTTTTATAGGAAAAGGGGCAAAACTTGTGGTGTTTGGGGAAGGATTGAGTAAACAGCATTTTGACATGAGAAAAACATGGGGGGGGAAAAAAAAACAAGAGAAAATGTAACCATTTTCTGTAGGACCCCTGGATGAAAACTAAACTGCCAAATTGGTGAAGTTCTGTTCACAGGAGTAACTGGATACAGAACCTAACCAACCAAATGTACCAGTAGACCATTATAAGGAACCACTTCTCAAGAGTAAATATGTCTTCATCTGATAGAAGTGAAATGTTAGCTGGAGGTACATGGAGATAAAGGTATGAAATTCACCTGTCTGTAGTGATATTTGGATTACAAGTTTAGTGTTTAACAGCATGACAATGATGTTATGAAGAATGAACTGAAAACTCACTTGAGAGACAGCCCTGAGGTGTATTTTCCTAGCAAATGTGTAACTATATGTCATACACAGAATCACAGAGAATTCCTGAAATACAGTACCTACGTATGCATAGTATGATTTTTACCATAGCCTACACAAAATGTGCCCTGTGGAGATGTCACAAGTTAAAAAGAAATGGTGTCTAGAAGCATTCCTGAGCATTGCAGCTTCAGTGTCTATGCTGGTACATTGTTGGAGAGGTCCCTGCATGGTTTGTGGGTTTGGTATGGGACACGTGCCATTCTCCCAAGCACTGCCAAGACATAGTTTGTGAGTCAGCAATGGATAGGGATCATTCACAATATACAGTTGAAGTCATAATGTTCTGGAGACTGAGAGTGTGCAGTCATAAGCAGCATGCACACAAACTAGCCCAGGACAGTGACCTCAAAACCAGAGGAAGTCTGTTGAAAAGCCCTTCATGCTATTATTTAGTACTTTAGACATAACCTCTGTATTTTAAGTGAAGTCTCCAGTTCACAGAAGCTCCTGTGTTTTATATTTGATTTAGATTTTTCTCTATTTTAAATTCTTCTGGGCAGAGAAGACCATGCATCCATTCATTCTTATGTATCTATCACCAAGAAGTCATACATCTGACCAGGATGTTACCAAACATCGGAGCAAAATAAATTAAAATCCTGACATTACGCTGTAGATCCTGCTGCTGAAGATTAATAGAATCCTTAGGATTGTAAAATTTCTCTAAGAACATTGAGTGCAACCATTAACCAACCACTGCCACGTTCACTACTAAGCTGTATCCTCAAGTGCCACATCTGTATGGTGATTCCAACACTTACCTGAGCAAAATAGGTAGGTAATTTAAGTTTTATGTCCAGCTCCCTCATAATATATACCCTGGTGTGCAAGACAGTGGCAAGTCTAGGAGCAGATTGAAAGACACCAGATCATTTTTTTTTCTGAGTGTAGTTTAACACTAAAATGTTACATTGTACATGAGGCATCAAAGTAATAAAACAATCTCTATTTCCTCTTCCAGGTCTTGGGTGTTTGTCCCAAGTAGTAAATATTAAAAAAAACCTTTTTTTTCCCCCACTTCTCAGTGACGCCTTTATTGTGATTATTGTAAAGCCAAAAAAAAGCGCTCTTTTTTCTTCAGCATTTAAGACAGAATAGACGAAATATGATTTATAGATTTTTTTCTAATACAAGTTACTTTGGATACCTACAGACAGAGAAAGACACATTTCCCAAACTCTGGTAATTCCACAAAAGTAGGATTTGTGCCTCTGAATGAGGGTTGCAAGACAGCCCCGGGTGGTTTCAGCATCTCTGCTGGCACAAGTGTTTCCTCTCTGTCATCAAAACATGTGTCTGGCTCTCTTCCGAGGTGACTCCTGGAGAACTGGCAGCTGGCTGGGAGACATGAGCAAGAGGAAAAAAATTCAGGTGAAACAAAGAGAAAAACTGATTTGTAAAGAGTCTGCAGATACAGGCAAAAGGACTATGATGGGTTTGGAAAAATATCGGTGTGGGATGAACACACCACTCCAAAAATATTCAAATATACTTACAGAAAGGACTAGGAGGAGGTTATCTAGTTACACCAGCTTAAAATCACAGAATGATAGAATAATTAAGGTTGGAAAAGACCTTTAATATCACTAAGTCAAACCATCACCTTGTGAACTTGCTCACTCACTCTTAAGCATTATTTTATTGAATACAGGCGTATCCGCATCAAGTACTAGGAGACCTCTGCACCTGATGCAGAGCGGGCGCCTCTCGGCTACGCGGCCCCCGTCCCATTTTGAAGCGTCCGAGAGCGCCGCCTCCGCCCCTCGGCTCCGCCGCCTCCCGGAGCCGCCTCCGCCTCCTCCTGCGGGAGCCCAGCGAGCCCCGCCCGGCCGGGGAGCGGGGGGATCGGCGGGAAAGGCGGGATCGGGGGAAAGGTGGGCTCGGCAGGATCGGCCCCTCAGGCGGGGCACGGGCGCCACCCCGTGGCTCCCTGGGTGAAGAACCTTTTCCCAGCGCCCAGCCCGATCCTCCCGTGACAGCTTCAGGCCGTTCCCTCGGGTCCTGTCGCTGTCACCAGAGCAGGGATCAGTGTCCGCCCCTCCTCTTCCCCTCACGAAGGAGTTGTAGACTGAAAGTGAGGTCTCCCCTCAGGCTCTTCCAGGCTCAAGTGACCTCAGCCACTTCTCATACGGCCTCCCCTCAAGGCCCTTCACCATTTTGGTTGCCCACCTTTGGACACTATCATAGTTTAATGCCTTTTTTGTATTGAGGCGCCCAGAACTTCTCCCAGCACTCGAGGTGAGGCTGCCCCAGCGCAGAGCAGAGCAGGACAATGCCCTCCCTTGCCTGGCTGGTGATGCTGTGCCTCATACCCCCCAGACAGGATTGTCCCTCCTGGCTGCCAGAGCTCTGCTCACTCACATTCAACTTGCCATTGACCAGGAACTCCAGGTCCTTTTCCTCAGTGCTGTTTTCCAGCCTCTATTCCCCAGTCTGTCCAGGGTTGTACCACCCCAGGCACAGAATTCAGAACTTTCCCTCGTTGAGCTTCGTATGGTTGGTGATTGCTCAGCGCATCAGGAATGAATGATGTGAGGATCGGCATTAGGAATGGTGTTAGGGCCCTTCGTACCAGCCATGGCTCCTTCAATAAGCCCATGGATGGGGAGGCCTAAGGAGCCTCCCGCGGGGGGTCTGTGTGTGCACGGGCTGCCTACAGCTCTGGTGTGCCCCTGAACTCCTTGAATGTCCCCGGCACCCCAATCCCATGGCAACATGGACCAGAAGATACACGGGAACAGGAAGCAGGCACAAAGGTATGCATGGTTCCATAGAGTGTGGCACCAACTGCACCCTACCTGGAACAAAATAAAGGCATTAGAAGAAGATGTGAGGGAGAGTAGCCTCCCAGGATATCAGGTCCAGCCCACACCTCCAGGCTGCCCAGCTCAGCGTGGCTCACTCCTGGCCAGTTTTTGGCCATAGAACACTCCTTGCCCCAGCAGATTTTGTGTCTCCCCCATCAGGGCTGGGATGTCTTGTGGTAAATGACTCTGGGGACACACTACCTCCTGCTCATGGTGTATTTTTCCAGCACAGGCACCCCTGAGGCATTGCCTATTTACACTGGCCGTTTTATTTGGTAAGTAATGACAGTCTGTAATCTGAATGAAAGGGTCAGTAGGGAAAGGGACAGCTACATCTTGTGGTCAGAATGAGAGACAGGGAATGCTCTCATTTCCTGGGCTATTGAATAATAGTGAACATTTCATTTCTCTGTGCCATACTTGCCTGATGGTGTTCAGGTATGTCTTGGGCTCCAAAAACCATTCAGAACTTCTAGGAATAAATAAAAAGAATAAGAAATGGCAATATTTTGTGACTATGACTCTCTTTATATAATTAGAAAGTAACAAATACCTAATTATAAAAACACAATCTTACTAAGAAAATCCGTACTGTTGCTTTCATAGACTGAGTGGTCCTTTTAGTTCAGCTCTCCCTCATGTTTTTGCTTTAGATAGGAGAGAAAGAGATTCAAGAGGCCTGCTTGAATCAATCCCTCTGCATAATGTTCTGAACTTTTTAAATGTAATAAACACAGCGTTATGCATTCATTGCCAAATACTGGGTTTATACCCAAAGTACTGATGGAGGAAAAGTGAGACTGACCTGATTTCAGACATTCAAAGCATCCAGTAAGGAAAAATTTCTCAAAGTCAGCTCTGAAAAGCTAGGGCCAGGACAATAGTGATGACATGGCAGTAGTAATGCAGGGAACAAGCCTGGGGTGGGAGGCACAGGAGTCCAACTCTGTCTTGCACTGTGCACCATAGCTGTTTTCAGCTGCATGCCGAGGCAATAGGAGCAAACCTCTTAAATTCCCAAAGACCTGAAGCTGGCAACTTTCCAGCAACGGCTAGAATTGCAGATGTTCAAAACACTTCATATTTCTTCCCTTTATTGCCTTAAACATAGGAATGAAAGAAATAAAACTTGTCCCATTGCTTCTTATCTGGTCTGACAGCTCCTCATCCTTGCACAGGAATTAAAGAAATAAAACATATTCCTATTACAACTTAACCTACCTCACATCTGCTTATATTAGGTAGCAGCTTCAGTCTTATCTCTCCAAACACAGAACAAGGGATGCAGCCTGATCAAAGAGGACAAGATCTGTATCAGATAAAGAAAAAATGTAGAAGGGTTTTCTTCCTCCTCTATCCATAGACTGATTCAACAGAGAACTACTGACTGCAGTTAGGAAATCTACTACTATCAGTACCACCCAGTAGAAATAGCAGAGACGGCACTATGAGGATACTTAGATTTACTGTGTCCCCGTGTTCCTTTTTATTAAGCAACCATTCCAAAAATTTGAGATAAGTCCTTGTACCTTCACCTTTTCACTTTGACTCTCAAAGATAAGCTAAAATCCATACTGAATGGAAAATGAAGTAATGAAATACTGACTTGGATGAAAATACTAACATCAGTGGGATAAGACTAATTCTAAGAATTTAGCACATTCAGATTTTATCTCTTTCTGTTCTTCTAGTTTATGTTAGGAGCAGTGATCCAGCATGAAAAAAAAATTTACTGGTGTGGAAAAAAGTCATTTTAGAGCATCAGAAAAAATATTTGTTCAGTTGCTGAAGTAAAGCACTTCTACCTCCTTAACCTCTATTTCTTTAAAATATTAACAACTAAGCATCTTTAAGGAGGGGTGATTCATCACTCAGGCTAATATTGCATTGTTTGAAGTCAATCTCTGCCCTGTTAAGAATGCATCCCTGATGGTGGAGAGCTATGTTCTGGACAAAAGAATTCCTATAAACCCCTTCAATTTGAATTGTGCCCTAATGTTCCTTCCAGACTGAGAGCACAGATGAAATACAGATGAGATGTGATGACTGCCTCTCTGATTTGTTTTGGTTTTCCTTATTATTTTCTGACACTAGTTCCCCAAGCGTGATTTGGAACTGCTTCATTAGCAAGCTCCTTTCATCTTGCCACAGAGAAGAGATTTTTTCCTTGCTGAGAACTGTCTTCCAAATGTGGGAAATTTGTCCAGACAGAGTTTCAGATTTTATCTATAGACAATAGATTTAGACTAAAGATCTTGACAGTCTCTGATTGCAACAGACTGTAAAGAGATGGTGGTAAGATCCTTTTGGCAGGATCCTATCATCTATGAAAGAGTTATGAAAAGTCTATGAAAGAGCTGAAAATCTGGGGGTGCCCTGTCTGGAAGGTGAATCTGGATGTACAAAACCCTCTTCTTTCATCTCCCTCCTTAAGTCTTGTTCACCTTGGTCTGCTGATAACTTAGGTGTCTGAGAAAATGTGGAATTATTTTCTTTCTATTTTTCTTAGATGGTCTCTTGAGGATAGAACAAGGAGACCAACCTTCACCTTGGGAAGGGACAGAATATATTGCTTCCAAATCAATGTGTCACTGCAGAGTCCTGCATCTCTGACACACAGTTCCTTCCAGTTCCAGTCTCTCCATCTCTATTCTATGTTACCATATACAATGGACCTCAGGGTAAAAGCACATTTTATCCAGAGTAAATTTTTATAATTTAGGATGTCAGCTAAACACAGCAGTGATAGTTTACGTATGTTGGTATTTAAGTTTGCGTGAAGCAATCATTCTGCCACTGTAATAAATCCTGCTGTAGGATTAAATGCTCATTTGAATCTTCCAGTTTAATTATTTTCAGTTTTAGTAAAAAAAAAAAAAGAAAAGTCAAAGAAAATCTTCAAATATGACATTCAAACTATAAACAGTCGGATCTCAGCTGAGCTCTTCAAGAGTAGTTCATCCTAAAACTGTGACTGCTGAAAGTGTCTTGGACCCAGTAGATTTCAGAATATAAGCCTGTAACAGTGCATAAACAAAGTGGTGAGAAAATTACAAGAAATTATTATTACAGAATATTTCAGAAACCCTTTGTGCTTCAGATTATGTATTTCCCCATCAAGTCAGTAAGAATTAAAAAAACCCAAAATTTTTCTGCCTCTGTAAAAAAAAAAAGTACTCCCTTGAAACAGCAAATTCTAAATTTACTGTGTGGTTTACCCATTTCCAGTAAAGTGATACCAAGCAGCATATTCACTTTTAAAACTATAAGAAATGTGCACACCTTCAAATTTTAGATATACAATTTAGATAGCAGCTAAGATCATTTGCAGAGAAACTGAAGCCCTCCAGACCTACTTTTAATGACTTATCATAGCTACCTTCCTAATATAAGCATATATTTTGGATGCCTATATTTAAATAAATGGCCTTGCAGATCCTAAGCAGTAATACTGCCAAGATCAACACCCTCAAAATGAAGGGACCTGACTAAGATGGTAGAGAATTGTATGTGCCTAGAGTCTGAGACCTGGACATCCCAGAACCTTTGAGGAGGTGGGAGATCCATCTTTCCTCTGGCTCCCTGGGGCAATGGGAGGAAAGGATGCATTAACAAGCTTCTCCTTAGAGTCAAAGGGTGACAACTTAGTGAAATTGCCTACCAGAAACTCCAAGTAGCTGATGTGCCAGCCATATGGTCCTGCATGAGCACGTGTAGACAAATAGGCTCAAATCAAACCATATCGAAGTCATTATGCACTTGTCTGACCTTTTTAAGCATAACAGTAACTTTTTTTTCACATTCATTTGAACCTAGAGCAATCCTTTATGTCTAGCAGTTCACTATTTATGTCCAAGAGCACTTAATAGGAAGGCATTTTTCTGAGGAGATTGAATTTGTGATGACAGGAAAAAAAATTATCTTTCAAGAGGATGCATTTAGGCTGTGTGGTAAAAAATGGTACAACCAGCATGTGAAATTTAACTGGAGGTTGAAGTAATCTGCCCAAGGAATCATTGTTCTTATTTAATGAAGTTTGGAAAAATTCAAGGAAAGAAAGGGATTATAATGCACTCTTTGTAAGGGGCTAGTTCTGAACATTTCAATGTTCATATTTTGTAATTTTATAAAGACCTAAGGTAAAAAAAACAACTTTGCTCCGTTAGACTAAATCATGTAACTCACTCAGTTCACACTTGATGGTTTGATGTAGTTTTTCTGCCTGAATTCATTCCAGTAAGTTTTATACCACTGCACACCACAACTTGCTTAATTTTTCACTTTTATTCAAGAGTATTTAGTTTAAAGTTTTAAAACACAGGCCAATACTACCCATCATACAGGAGGAAAGAGACAAAACCCAACAAACCCAGATAAAATCTCCCAAAAAAAGTTTTAGCAAAATTTCCTATCCAAAGGAACACATTTTCAAAATATGTACTCAAAATGCTGGGATTAGAAATTATTGCTGTCTGCATATATCAGCAAAACACACTGAATCCCACTGTACAATGTTCTGTTTCAATACACTGCACTTGATTGCCAGTACAGTTTTCATCCTTTATATCTGGCCCATAGATTTGGCAAAACATAATATACTAAGATATATTTTCTGTTTTCTCCAAATAGGCATATGTCCAAACATTTTATTGCTCTGTTTGACATATATGAAAAAATATTATATATACATACATATATATATATATTACACAGAAGTAAAAAAAAAAAAAAAAATAAAATAAATAAAAATCAGGGTAGATAAAGTGTTAGCTATCCAGAGATTGGTATCTGGGGAATTTGGCTTTTCAAATGTTTGAAGGCATAAAAAAATTCCTTTGTTTGCACATTCCAGGTCTTAATCCATAGTCAGACAACAAGATTTATTTTCCTACGGCTTCCACCCTCTTATGAAGCAACTTTAAGAACAAAAGACTAGGAGTTACAGAAATTTAAAGGCTAAGGGTTTGGTTTGTTTTTTTTTTTTTTTCTGTTGTGTCTGTAGTAGTATTCTGATACCTGAGCCTTCAGTTCGTTTGATGAATTATTGTTATGACAATTTAGGTTTCTCAGAACACCTGCTAATGTGCATCAAAATCCACCATCAGGGAGGAGGATGCATTTTTATCCATACTGTCTTTGCTAGAAATTTCGGTAATCTTTAATTCTTATAGTGTCTTCAGAGAGCAGAATGTGCCAGATTCTTGTAGCCCATGGTGAAGATGGAAAATATTTGCTGTTGTAGCTGAAAGAAAAAGTTGTTGCAGCCAAATAAAAAAGCCAAATACAAAGCCTTTTGTATCAGTTTAGACTGTTTCTAAGCTTAAACAGTTGCTTTTTCTATACATTCACACATTTCATTATACGTCTGCTTGCAGTTTCTACTTTTTACCTCTGTTGTCTTAAGAAACTGCTGACAATTTTTCTTTACATCTGTAAACATCTTTCCTTTTAAAATTAGTTAAAGCTCAAGGAAGAGGAAAATCTCAAAGGGCAGATCAATTTCACTCTCCAAGCTAATGGGTAAATACTACCTACCTAGTCTGTAGTTAGACTAGGTCTGAGTTTTGCTGCAGTTTTTTTCACCTTTAAACAGTTTGCATTGACAAAAAACCCACGTTAGCATCTCTCATTTGACTGCATGAATTAAAAGGTCAAGTTCCATTTGCAAGAGATTAGTCTGACTGAAGCCCATCTTCCAGAGAAGAATCAGGACTTGTCTCAGTGTAGCAAGAATCTACCACTACCTGTTGCAATTGCTGCCCTAGCTATGTAAAAATATGTCCATTATGCCAAGTCATCCATCCCTGGCTTATAGGTTTTTGGGGGTTTTTTGGGGGATGGGGCAGTTCGGGTTGTTTTGGGTTTTTATTTGCTTGCCAGGCTTCTTCCTTACCTACCTCTATATGATCTCCAGGAACTTTGTAGTAGGGAAAAATTACCTGAAAGGAGGGAAGCAGAGGTTGAAATTACATTTTTATTTTTATTGCTCCCAGGGAAGAAGTACCTAAATCCTTTTCTACTTTCCCAGCTATTTTACCCATCCTCAGCCCACTTACCCTCAGGCACTGATCCCCAGAGCCCCCTGCAGTCTGCCAGGAATAACAAACACAAATTTGATGATCTATCTTTCACCTCTTTCTCCTGCTCTCTTCTGTAGATGTAAATCCCAGTCTATATCATACAATTCAGGAGAAGCCACAGCAGTGACCAATTGCCCTAGTGGTCATCAAATCTTTGATTTGGATCTGGCCTTAGTGAGATAATTAATGCTTGTTTGGGTGGGGAAGAGATATTACCATTCGGGTTTGTTTTGTTTTTGTTTTTCTTTTTCTTTTAGCAATAAAAAAGAAGTATTATGATCACTTTTGACTGCATAGATGTAGAAAAACAGGATGAAATTCCCTTCTAAGTAGTGAGCACAGAATATAAATTTCCATGAATCTGTTGTGGTGTCTGAAATGTTTTATTTTGGCAGTGTATTAAGCAAATTCTTCCTTCCTTCCTTCCTTCCTCTTCCTTCCTTCCTTCCTTCCTTCCTTCCTTCCTTCCTTCCTTCCTTCCTTCCTTCCTTCCTTCCTTCCTTCCTTCCTTCCTTCCTTCCTTCCTTCCTTCCTTCCTTCCTTCCTCCTTCCTCCTCTTCCTTCCTTCCTTCCTTCCCTTCCTTCCTTCCTCCTTCCTTCCTTCCTTCCTTCCTTCCTTCCTTCCTTCCTTCCTTCCTTCCTTCCTTCCTTCCTTCCTTCCTTCCTCCTTCCTTCCTTTCCTCCTTCTGCCTTCCTTCCTTCCTGCCTTCCTTCCTGCTCCTTCCTGCCTTCCTGCCTTCTGCCTCTTCCTGCCTTCCTTCCTGCCTTCCTGCCTTCCTGCCTTCCTCCTTCCTGCCTCCTGCCTTCCTGCCTTCCTGCTTCCTTCCTTCCTTCCTTCCTGCCTTCCTTCCTTCCTGCTTCCTTCCTTCCTGCCTTCCTTCCTCCTTCCTGCTGCCTTCCTGCCTCTCCTGCCTCTTCCTGCTTCTCCTTCCTGCCTTCTCCTCCTCCTCTCCTGTCCTCCCTCCTCCTTCCTCCTCCTCCGACACTTCCTCCCACACTTCTTTTCTTTTCTTTTCTTTCTTTTTTCTTTTCTTTTCTTTTCTTTTCTTTCTTTTCTTTTCTTTTCTTTTCTTTTCTTTCTTTTCTTTCTTTCTTTTTTCTTTTTTTTCTTTTCTTTTCTTTTCTTTTCTTTTCTTCTTTTTTCTTTTCTTCTTTTCTTTTCTTTCTTTTCTTTCTTTCCTTCTTTCTTTTTCTTTCTTTTCTCTCTTTTTTTCTTTCTTTTCTTTTCTTCTTTTCTTTATCTCTTTCTTCTTTTCTTTTCTTCTTTTTTTTTCTTTTTTTTTTTTTTTTGTGAATAACTTTGTAGTGCAAAGCTCTTTTTTGGAAGAAAGCTAATGCTCTTCACGTTAATATTTAGACTCAAATAACTTTTGTATTTTTTCCTCACTATAATTGCTCTAAAAGTCAACAATACCAACTTGAAATGGACTTCTGTGTCTGCCAGTTTCTAACTGGGGCTCTTTGAAAGAGAAAATAAGTATTTCTATTCTGCTACTGCAAGAGTGGCATGTGTATAGTAATTAATAGTCATGTCTACAGGAAACTAACAAGGCCCTGACAGGGAACCACTTCCACACCAAAAAAAACAACCCAATACCAAACTAGGACATTATTAATATATAGTCATTCATAGATAGTAATTAATGGGACAACTGCATATCCTTACTACTCCAGCAAATCTACGCCTTTCATTCCCTCTTGGCTGTTAGAAACAAAAAAAAATATTAATATCTACAGGCAGACTGAAGAACATGGATATTGTTGAAGCTTGTAGGGAAATAAGACTGTCACTGGATTTTTGTGTATGAAGGACAATAGACTTTAAAATAACAAAAATGTTCTCCAAATATCCAGATGTAAGCTAAAGAGAACCAAGACAAAACAAAAAGACTGCAGCAAATTCTTTTTCCATAAAGGCTTTATCTATACCATGTAGACAGATCTCTTGATGAAGGGCTGAATTTTATCAAATGGAGATACACTGTCTCACTTTTCAGGAAATTTTCGGTCTCTTCCATTCTTTTCTTAGAAACATTCTGCTCTGAGTCTTGTGCATTGAGCTCATTTAACTTGCCTACTTCCTAAACAGATCTATTAGCAAACTCAAAATACACACTTGAAACTATGAGAGAACAAGCAGAACAATGAGATACCAAATGGTTAGTACAGGGCTAGTTAGTGCCCATTTCATAAGGTATCTGTGGTCCTCTGAGGAGAGCACAGGGGTAAACAGGGTATGGATGGAGTGATTTTGTTCCTAGTAATTAGAATCAACTCATTTTCATCTTAAATAAAACTCAACACTTCAGAATTACCATAAATGCAGAGTATAAGAAGGTATGAAATCCATTTCTAAAATATACAACACAAAGAAAGGGTGGGGACAAAGCTCCTCTGTTTTAATGGTTTGTGTTGCAAAATGAAACTATCAGAGCAAAAATCCATACTGATAATCAAAATTAAATATATATGTGAAAGGCAAAATTCATTTTAAGACTGGCTTTTGAATTGCCATAAAAATTGATGATGGTAGGATATATGAGATTCGATCCCATCTATCATTAATCCATAGCATTGCAAAGAATTGAAAAGCCTGCTTTAAGGAGGTAGACAGACACAGAGTGACTTATTCAAACTTCTTGCTTTCACTTGAATTACATACCGACATGTAAGCAATGAGACTTCTCTCTGTTTTCCCCTCTAACCACAGCATATGTGTAAAACCAGGTAGCAGAAATTTTAGCCCACATCTCTATTAAATTGGGTAATGACTATTCACCATGCAGTTCTTGGCAAGTACAGACAGGGCAACTGTTCAAGAAAAACAAGAAATTTCCTGCTGTATATGAACTGCTCATAAACACTTGAGCCCTGGCACTTTTTACTCAAACTCTGCAGGTCTCAGTTGCCTAGTATTAATAGAGACTGCTAATTACAAGCAGTGTGGTTATAGCAAATGCTTAGCCATACAGAACATTAACTGACACTGCTGTTGGGGAGAATGAAGGGCTGTGTGTGTGGGGAGCTGTTTTCCCAGTGAGAAGGCTCAAGTCACTGCAGTTTTTGCTGGGTTTATTCATATTTTCCCAAGGCAGGTCTAGATTTAGACTGCATTTTCTGCCTAAGAAGACTAAGGAGGGTACTGTGATTCCTTTCTGGCTCCCATGGTTCAAGGTGGGAGGTAGTCAGATAAAGGCTTATTCCCATCAAGTTTCCCCGGCCACGCTGGCCAGGACTTTGGGGGTGTGAAGTCAAGGTTCAGTTCACTGCCTGTGCTGTAGCTCTACTATTCTACATTCCTGTATCTCATGCATTGTACCTCCTGCCCCCATGGCTCAGTGGGCTGTGCTGGACATCACGGCGACAAACCCCAACTAAACAGGATGTCCTATTCCTGTTGGAGTTATTCAGAGGGTTTGTGATAGTGAATTCCTTTATACATATCATATTTCTTGTCTCAGAACACAGCACAAAGCACAAAGCCTGTCTTTGGAACAGGAAATTTACTGGATTGTTCTGGCTGCTTCCTACCTAAGGAGCTGCCATTTTAACTTTTGACAATACTTGAAATCCCCTTCAGTCAATCTACCAGATTTTAGGATGAAATTCAGGATGATAGTAGTTTCTTGGGTCAATAGCCAGGAGACTATTGAAAATGAGTTAGTTAAGAGATAGTTAAGTATGCCTCTTCCAGTCTCATTCTAGAGTGAAAACACTTTAGTACAATGGAGTGCACTCTAAGCCTCTCTATTTAAGGTAGGTAGGCTTTGCCAATGAACTGTGCAGTCTGCAGTGTCTTGTAAACCTGCAGAGATGAAATGTCTGAAATTAAATGTCTGAAAATAACATTTTTGTAATAAATACTAACAGGATCAGCTTTACATAACAACACTGTAGTCTCATTTGATTAGTACTGATTGGAAAACGGACATTTTATACCTCACCTCCTCCTGGACGGAGCACAGCAGCCTCTCAGGTATTTTTGAAACACTACATCTACGTGCATATTTCCCTCTGTACAAGAGAGGGCAGCCTAGTCCTGGTAATAGTGCCTCCAGAGCATTGGACATCTGGAAAATCTGTTACCTCATTTGTTATGCTCAACTGTAAAAATTACTGCGTAAACTGCAAATTAATCTTTGTTCTTCATTTTATGGGGGACCGGAGGCTACTCTAAGGCTTCTTAAGGTTGAAGAAAAGTTACAAAATAAAATCCTTTGTTTTATTCATGGGAAATTTCTGCTAATGTGATACAAATATGTGGCTTTCTTCAGTGATAAATTACTTTACAACTTGTAGTGTGAAAGCTGAGCTGAATCAGAGCCCTGTCTGGACTGATCTCATCAATTTTGGTTCCTCAGCAGGGATTTGGCTTTTGATCACACACTTCTTAATAGATCCAAATATCTAGACACTATGGCCACTTGTGTTTAAATCCTTGCTGCTTGGGTTTATTTCATGCATTGCTTTTAGGTCTTAAAAGCTGAGAGGTGCAGTGCAGGGTCAGACTGAAGGTCTGCATTGTCTGGTAATCTGTCTCTGAGAGCAGTTATAGCAAATGCTTAGGGAAGGACTATAACAAAAAGGGTGAACACAGAGGGATCGTTGTCTGGCATACCTTCCACCTTCCAGCAGTCACTGGTCTGAAACAACAATTTCTTGAGCCGGAGTTTGTATCTTGAGAGTCACTCTTTCCTTCCTCTGAGGACATTCCAAGTGCTCAGTATACCTGAGACTGGGAAGACAGTTTAAGTATTTTCCTTCTTTCATTTTAAGGACTGTTTTGCTGCCTGAGAAGGACTTTCTCCATTCCCAAAGCTTTCAGAAGTTAACCCAGTCAATCTCAATCATGCCCTGCTGTCTACTGAGACTGAGATTTTGTGCAAGTTTGGTTTCCATTAAGTGACCTTCCTAAACTTGTGTATAAAAGAGATATCTATGTTATTGTCTGTTGGTTCTTTATACAATAGACTCCCATTGCCACCTCAATTCTATTCATTTATTTTCTATTTCAATATATCTCATAGTACTTATTTTTCTCTTTCAAAAGTATCTGTTGCAGGAGTGTCCTTTCTACATTGATGTCCTCTCCAAATTAAAAAAAAAAAATCTAAAATCAAACTTCCAGCAAAACCCAGAGTTGGTGATATCTGAGATAGAAGACTGAGTTCTTGGAGGTGGCAATAATCCTCAGAAAAAATGCGACATCTCATTATACCCTTTAAAGAGAGAGGTGAAAGGATAGATTCATTGCCAAGGTTGTTAACAGTTAGATAGGGGAAAAAAAAAAAGGAAGTAAAAATGTTTGGAGAAAATCTTCCTCATCTGACTTTGTTCAATCAAAATGTCCCACAACTTTTCTTGTTTATGATTCTTGTCAGTAATGTGTGTTGCATTAATGTCACACTCTTGTGGGAACCAGGACATCCTTCTGACTGCCCTGGGAAGATTTATGTCACAAGAATTTAGATAGAATGATAATAAGTATGTCACAGGGTGAAAAAGTAGAATTTGGGGATTTTAGAATGTGAGATCAGGGGACAAAGATGGAGGAAATGGGGTGTGTCCCTGAGCTTCTTCTTCGTCCTCTTGTTCTCCATCTTCTGTGGTTGGGTGGCACATTTTAGTTGGTCTAGAACAAAAGTACACTGTACAACATAGTGGATAGATATTGGAGAATTGTTATAAATAAAGTACACGTAATTTTCAGTATAAAAGATAGTGCCCTCCCAAGGGTGGAAAGAGAGAGCACAGCCTGGCCTGCAGAGAAGACCGTGGCAGGCCAGGGAATGAATATGAGATAAGCAAAGAATAAACAAATTCCTGAACACGAGAAAACAGACGACTCAACCTCTTCTTTAGATGCAGGGCTGGGGGAAAACAGATAGCCTTCACAGAGACAGAGACAAGTTAAGTTAGGTGAAAGCCAAGCTCACAGAGCTCTCAGAAACATCGGGAAGGCTCACACGAGAAAAACAAAACAGCGCAAGGAAAAAAACATCTATTTTTATATTTTAAAAAACCTAACGCACTCTCTGGCTACTTGGGCCTTCCAGTTTTCCCAGATTAAGGCTGCTCTTACCTTTAACCTTTTACTATTAACATGAGACTTCTCTGTCTTATTTAGAATATCGTGAGGCACAAAAATGAAAGGAAAACTAAATGTGGACAAGTTGAACAATAGTTGGTCTATGTCTGTTTTCTGTTCAATTTTTGCTGCTGAGCTTAAAGCTCGTGCTATCCAACCCTGGGTAAATGCCAATATTCTTCACTGCAGAGCTGCCTTGCTAAAGAGAGAAGTTTCTGACATCTCTTGCTAGTGCATCAGTGGCAATCAGTTCTTTGCCAGTTAGCGTAATAAGGAAATGTGCTTTCTGGATTTTCCTCTCCTAAAGCAACTCTCATGCAATAAGGTGTTGGCAATGTGGGCATTCCTCAGTACACTCATTATAGCATTATGGTGATTTATGGATCAGCTAAGTCACAGTCATGGTGTGAATGCCCTAGTTAGTGTGGAGGTGATGTGCACATGGAAGGCAGTAATCTTTCTCTAGGACTAAGTTTCAAACCCACAAAGTTCAAATAGGTTCAGAATTTACTCAAACACATTCTCACATTCCTTTATTTTACAGGCAAGGGTAATGATCCTAAAAGCAACTGCCCTGCAGCATCACTGGAGTGAAAAATTGAAGGGTTGTTTTCCAAGTAATCTGACTCTGTACAGCTGGATCAATAGTCAATATTGCCAGGGCTTGGCTGCGTTGCTTCTACCTAATTTTTACCACTGAATGTCACAATGAAGCCCAACGTGGAAGACCTTCCAGAATTTGGAGAGGCAAAGAGGACAAGAAACAATAACTGTTCTCAGTGTTCTCTAGTTTTTAATATAAAATATGCATTGGAGTTTCAAGCACTTTGGTAGGTTTATAAATTGGAGAGAAATGTATGAGTCCCTGTAAAATTAAGTGTTGATTCTTATTATTTTCAAACTGGTAGAGCATAGGTACTTTGCTCAGCAAAATTATCCCAAAGCTATCCAGGCTTATGTAATTGCACATTTGTAAAATTCCATACAAGTCAGTACTGACCAGTTTTTAAAGCTAAATTTCAACCTTGTATCATTTATACCCTCTCCCCAAAATTGTTTGGGCCAATTTCTTATGTACTTACAAAAATCCCTCAAACAATTCTAGCAAACTTGAATCAAATTAATGGAGACTTTGGAGCACAAAAGATTCAAAAGTTTGTGCCAATTTTTTTTTAAATTATAAATGAGTCCCTTGCCATCCAGTCATATGTCTTGAAAGTTTCTTTGATACAGGAGTGAGGTTTTTTCCCCTCCTCCTTTTAGCCCTCTGGAAGGTCTGCTTCTAGGTAGCACTAATGTGCCCAGGAGTTATCCTTTAAAGCTCCCTCCAAGAGGGAGTTAATGAAGACACAGTGGGTAGTGGTGTCTTCTGCATCAACTGCTTTACAGTTGCCAGAGTGAGGGAAGCAGATCAGTCAGGGCTTTATGAAGGTCAGACCCAGACCTAAGCCTAGTCAATGTTACAAAACACCTGCTTGTGACTGAGCAAGATATCTCTGTGGAAGCACTGCCCCAGTCAGACTGCATGTTAGAAGGAGAACAGTAACCTGGCAGGTTTGGATATGGCAGGAAGAAGTGCTTTTCTAGCAGCAGAGGGCTCCTGACCAGCAATATGTAGCAGATTTGTGACCGCAGATGCCACTTGGGTGGTGCAGACTAGCTCTGACTGCTCTCAAGAATTTGTCTGAGCAGCTCTTTAGAAATTCCACCTGGCGAGACTTAAAACGTAACTTTTCAGGACATTGTTACTGACTTCCTTGAACATCTGTAAATAGTGGGTTTGTGTATGTTCATGCACCGTGGAGGATAGAGTTTAGAATTTTTTACTGAGGTTATCCTTTTAACACAGGGCCAGATTGTCAGGGGGGCAGATCTATGCTGGGGAGAGCTGTTTGCTTGACTTAGTGGGTGGCATTCTCAGAGCTGAATAACAATTTCTTTGTTTTGTTTCTTTTATGGTACCTTAACTCTTATGGAAAGGATCTACTGTGTCCTTAAATATGTGTGCCTTATATATGAGAAGATTGTTCTCCTGAAACTTATGTGTTTTCATTCTGAACACTGCTTCTCTCCCCAGCCTTTACTAACATCTACCAAAAATCAAATTTAGAAAACCCAACCCAGAAATATATGGGCAGGTTGACAATGGCTGCATTCATTTTGGAAAATCCTTACCCAGTGGCTAAAATTAAAAGGATCAGTAAAAAATAATTTCCAGTCTTTCTATATTCTGTCATGGATCCTTTTAGCTGCTGCTGCTGCACAAGAAACAGTGAGAGACTGTAATAAGTCATCTTCTTTGCTACAAGAAGCTGTAATTTAGATTTTTCCCATGTCTGCATGATTTTTTTTTCTGTTGTGACTTCACTTTCAAATTTAGACTCCACTGCACCAAATTACAAATCTTATTCTTAAAAGCTAGAAATTAGTAATAGAAGTTGTATTTTCTCAGAAGCAAATAATAATTAACTGGATTTTAATTCATATGTATCTACAAAAAAATCAGAAAACAAAAATTGAACACAGAATGTAACAATTATATCTTGAATTTTTTTGTGGAACTAAAATAGTTGATTTGATAAAGTTTAGTGGGACTGGTAAGAAAATGTAGGGATATAGTGAATATGGACAAACAAGAAGATGGTGGATTGCTTAATATTCTAATAATTTCATTAACAGTTTTCAGTCAGGAACATTTGTCTTAAGGTTTTGAGTAATTCTACTTGGATTTTCAAGTGATTTACAAGTTTTACAAACTTAACTGTTTTTTTTTTTTTTTCTTTGTCTTATTTAATTTCTGAAAGACAGGGAAAATAACATGAAGCAGTTTAATTAAACTTTGATTCAGAAATAATATGTATTAAAGGTAGGAAACTTTTCACCTGGTGATCATTCCCTGTCATATTACTTAGATAAAATTTGCCTCCTTTTTGTTTACTTTCTATATTCAAACACTCTATTTTTCCTTCTCTCTTTTTTCTCACTAATACTAATTAGCATTCTCACAAACTCTGATATAATAATTAGCATGCAGCATTAGAAGAGCTACACGAGGTATAAAAATACATTGTACTTAAGTTCCTTATTTAAGTCTACATATGACAATATTTTTTTAATGTGAGCTTGCTTTCTGTATGCACAACAGTTTTCTTAAGACAGTTGGGTTTTTTTCTTTCTGTAAAATAAAATGCTTTCATAAGGGTATGAAATATTAAATTTTTGATAAATAAATAACCCATTAAGTCACTTATGAAACTGTTTAACACAAGTCTGCAGTCTATTTCTGATTACTGCTGGTTTCTTCAGTTTCTCAGTTCTTCACCAGAGAATTTGGGTAGTGTGGGATGGAACACATTTGTTGTTGCTCAGAAGAAATGTGCCAGGGTATTTCTTCTCTCTGTCTTTTGGGGTTTTTTGTTGCTAACATAGTTATGGAAAATAAAAGGGTCAGCTACTAGGAACTTGATATTTTATATCTCTTTCTTGTCTTTACTCTGCCTTACTTTTAAGAAACTACTTCACTTTTTTCTTTTTAATCAAGATCTATAAAATCTCAATTTCCAGTTTATGTTTACCCTGTTCACTCATTACAGTTTTTTTTTGATATATCTGTACTACTTGCAAATCAGACAGATTTTTAAACTTTGTATGACACTTCAGTTATATGGTACCTCTTCCACAAATGCACTGAAACCTATGCTTTTATTATGAAGCTATTGAACTGCAAACGTGCTTCAGCACTTTGATGACTAGATGAAAACTAAAGCTGCTTCAAATGAGCACATACCTCAACTTTTTTTCCAAAATTTGACATTACAAAAGTACATTTTAATGTCTGTTGACAAGTGGAGAAGATCTCAATATGTTGATAGGAATGATGAGAGCAGAATGAGCAATCCTGTTATCTTACACAAACTGCACTTAAGGCAAACACTTCTCCTTACTCTTTATTGTAGGTTCCTAATATGAAATTCCATGTGTCTGCCTTAATATGGTTAGGGAAAACATAATTTTTAAAATCATAATTACTTTCCTATTATGCTCCTATATAGAAGGAAAGCCAGTTCATGGTTTGAAAGAATGACCTGAGTATTTGGTAGGCAACTTGGAGCAGAAGCAGAAGCAGTGGGCTGTATTGGTGGTCATGTCTGGATAAACTAAGCAGGTGCTAAACCTTGTGATCCCCTTGGAGGAAATAGTGGTTGTATGCAACCTCTCAAAAGAGAGAGTACTGGAGGGGAATATTAGACTAAAAACCCAATCATTTGGTGTCTTCTCCTCCACAGATAAGCTGCTTTTTAGATGGTAGGGTCCTGATTTGCACAAACCCTGCAAAGCAAATTCTTTGGTCTTTTCTCTATAATGCTGACATTGAATTTTTACAAAGGTTGTAGTTCTGTTTTCAAAGACTTGGCTTGAGCTCCAGCTGCTCAACACAAAGCAGTACAGAGTAAGTGGTGCCTCTGCACCATGATCAGGTTTCCTTTTTAAGACATTGGCAAAGGCTTCCCAGTAGCTGTTGATCCCAGCAGCTCATGTAAATCCTCCATGTACCCCATTCTCCTCAGTTATTTGCAGTACAGAGACTGTATTATAGCCAAGTCCTCTAAAGTTCTCTTCTTTAAGCAGCAAAATACACCCACAATTTCTCAGTCTGCTTACATCAATGTGGGATTTGGCAGAGGATCCACCCAAGGAACAGGCTGAGGGTCTTCTCTCCTGTATTGGTTTTCTTTGGAACGGCCTACAAATAGTTTCCATTCCTTATACACAACTCTGGCTCCTCAGCTCACTAGAGAAAAATTAACACACAGGGGTGTCCTTGTCCCCTTATGCCTAGCTTCCATTCCATTGTAAGCCACATAGCTTCACTTTTTTTACCCTTTTTCCCCTCTTCTGATTCTTCTCTTTAAGAACAGCAGCTCCAAAACAGCAATCAGTACAAAAAAATTGTGATTATATGAATTTATGTAACTGAGGCTCATCAACCCCATGCAGTGTGTGATTTACTAATGTCAATGAATGTTTAAGCAAGTGATGCCTCTAAACAACACCTTCAAACACACCCAGGGTATGTGACTACTGTCAGTCCCCAAAACCTATTTATTTCTGGTATTGTACCAGACCAGAACAGACATGCATTTGCAGGTCCTACCTGTCTTGTCTAGCAGGTATTAATGAAACAGCAAAACAGACTCTAGAAGCAAAATTTTACCTTTGACCTCTTCCGTGTAATACCATTTGACATAAATTACTACCTGTTGTGTTGTGCCATGCTGTATCAAAGTAATCTCACACTTTTACTAGATAACTACCTTTACAGAAAAGCTATGATGTTCACAATAAATTCACATTTTTCTTGTCTTGTAAACCACTGGATTTAGATTTTTCAGGTGAATAGTAGTGTGGTGACAGCAGTGGTACCCAAGAGGTAAGACCTTGTTGCCTTTGCATGGACCTTCAAAGAAGTTCAGGAATATTAAGATTTATTATGATTACCCTTGTAAGAAGGTAATAGAGATCATATTCTTCTGCCTTATATGTTATTTAGAAAGAGAACTTGATGATCTTAGAGGGATTTTTTATGATTTTCAGAGAGAAGGTGCCACAAAACTAAAACCTTTCCTGCATACTGTGCAAGATGGTATTTTGATGGTGTTACCTAGCTTTTTTCAAAATAAAACTGGAGAGCAATTTCAAAGTCATTAATTTTTAAAATTGCAGGAAGCCCCAAGAAATCTCTAATTTGTTACTAGTATAGTAAATCACAGAACCTAATCCAGGCAGATCTGATCTACACATAATAAATTATGACTGAATTTAAGAATTTCTGTCTGCTGGAAAAACTTAGAATTGCACTGTGTCTTCAATAAAATATCCCAAGTAAGACAAACACAAATCATTTAGGAGAGCAAAATATTCAATCAAGATTAATCTTCAAATAAGGAAAGATCATTTTCTTCAATGCTGCCATAAAACAAACCCTAAAATGTCCCATCCAGCATGTGGTACAATTGATCTGAACTACTTCTGTTTGGCTAAAGACTCTTTAGGTCACCAAATATCCTTACCAGCCTATGTTCAATTCACTTCCACACTCATCCAAAGTACAGGACGTGGAGAGACTGTGTGAAACATAGGCAATATTGTACATATGACAATATTCTTGAATTCCTTTATTCATGCTTCAAGCTGGTCACATACAAGCAACCTCTGGTCTGAGAGCCATGTGGCTGCGTCAACATTAGCGTCTTCCTGGGTCCGTGCCAGTATGACCCACACAAAAACAGAGTTAAGCTCAGGCACATCACTGTGCTAATCTCCCCCTATTCCTTAGTACTGTTAGTACAGTATTCAGCAGCTGTTTGGCTGACACAGTGTAGAAGTAAAGTGACTGGCTTCACCTGCAAATGTCTGTGCAGTCTTTTCTCCATAAAGGTCTGCTGAGAGTGGATCTGGTTCAAATGCTTTGAAGCTTCCCTGTATGTTCTTTCATCTGAGACAAGTGAGGTTGTTGCAGACCTCTCACTGGGAGAGAAACTTTGTGGATGCCCACTTTGAGACTGACTGTAAAATGCTGGCTTTGAATTAACCAGAGCTCTAGTTATAGGTGAAATTGCCTCCCCATGCAGTCAGCCACAGCTGTGCTGGAGGAGGGGATGAGGGTGGGACTGTGCTCTGTGAAAATGAGATCTCACAGGAGTTTGACTCCTACTTTTGAGCAAGCATCTACAGAACAAAAAACAAAATAAAATTTGAAAGTTTTTGTCATGGCAAAATGGATCTGGGTATTCTCAGAATCAGCAAAAAGCATGACTTGGATGCTGAGGATGTTCTGAAGTTGCTTTTCCAAAGCACAAGTATCTTAGAGCTTCTCAGCAATGCTATTGTACAGTTTATTTGTGTTGTAGCAGGAAGGTAATATTGCCCTTTTCTCTAAATTATTTGGAAATGATTGAACCATTTTAATGAAATTTTCCAAAATAAGTCAGCTCAAGACAGATACCTCATCTGGGAAAGTTCAGCCCAAATAGTTAAAGGTTGGCAAAGCTTTATAAATTACTTAAAACACTATCATATAATGGTAGACATTGGTCAGCCCAGCTGTATTTGTCGCTACCAACTCTGCCCAGACTCCCTAAACTGTCAGAAAATGTTTGTGTTTCAGAACATTACTTCTACAGTCTATTTGAATTGGCAGATGTTTGTTTTTTAGCTGCCAGTATTACATTTTGCTTGAGATAAGTGAGGTGCTGAAATTGCAGCTCAGAATGTGCTTGGCTTGTAGCAATTTCAATTTATATCATAACTGTGACAAAGCAAGTGGATTCACATTTTTTATTTTCTATTTTAAGGGTAGGGAGTTCTGTGCTGGCCAGGCCAAGGTCTGCAGCACACACTGACCACATGAAGGCTGGTCTGGGGTGCCTTTGCAGAGTGTTTGCTCCAATCCACATGAAGTGAGGCCTCAAGCAGGAGCGCACAATTTGAGTAGTCACCTGTTGGAAACGTTTGGTTCAAGTATTTAGATTCTGTGTGAGTGAACTAACTGGGGAACATGAAAAACACAGCAAATTGTGAGGCGTGAGGTTGTTCTGTGCTAATGGCTGAAGTGTTGCTCATATCTCTGTGCCTCTCACACAAGTCCTGTTGGTGATATGGGTGCTCTTGTTTTTCTATTCCCTCCTTCCAGAGTTCTCATTTATCAGGCTGGCAAAGGGAACTTTCCCACTCAGTGAGTTATGTGCAGTTCCAGGAGACATTCTCAATGGCTGCTGTAGAGGTCTGAATGGGCACAGAGGATCTTTTGTTCCCCCCAAGGAACCAATGGTGAATTGATTCACAACTGAATAACAAACACACAGGCTTAAAAGTAAGCCTGCCACTTCCTGGCTTGGAGATAAAAAAGAAATCACCTTTCTTCTCAAAATCATGAAAGATAGAGAACAAAAATTTCAAATTTTTTAAACAAAATATATATCACTTATATGCATATATATAACATAGACACAGACTTTGAATGTGTGTGTATTAAAAAAAACCATCATTTTTTTAAAGGGTTTCAAATTTTCTTTAATTCTGATTCAATGCAGTATGTTGTCAAGAAAAAAAATTCATATTGTTGCTTCAGATTAAGATAAATGCAGAATTATAGAAAATAGAAACATTTTATTTATTTTTTTTTCATTTAGTTTTATAAAGTGGAACTGAACAGAACATTTAAAAATCAATGGAAAAAGTTGCACAATATGTTCCATCTCACAGAAATCTTGGACTTTTCCTCTCCCACAGAATTCCAGAAAACTGGAAAAATTATCATTTTTTAATGACTCATTGCAGTTTTGATAGACATATTCTGACAGGAATACCTGCTTCAGAGCTTCTGCCCGTGTAATTATAAACATATTGAATAATTCCTACCAGCTGAGTGTTCATATAAAAGACAGGAGAACAGAGTGTGAGGAGTGTTTCCTGCATGGCTCTGAATCTCCATGGCAATCCCACTGCAACACAGTTGATCACAGTGACAAAGCCATGGTAGCACCATCTGCTGTGTTATACACAGAGCCGTGCATGGCCTCTCCCAGCACAGATACAGCTGTGGCTGTGTGGCTGAAACCTGTTAGTTGAAATCTCAAGCGGCTGCATTATCTCTTGCTGACACAGCCCACCGGAGCCCAGGCTAGCTCAGAGCACACCGGTGCCGTGCCAGGAGTGGGGAACAGACGTGGTCTGGGGTTTTACTGACAACTGAACTTTTAGAGCCGCTTGCTCTACAGTGCAGGGTCTTCCAGACACATCAGGGGTTGGGTAAAGGAGAAGGAGGAGGCTCCCTGTATGAGGTTCAGCAGGAGAGGGTTAGTGAAGGGTTACAACAGAGAGCCCTGGGCCCTGCTGTGCACAGGTTTAAAACCTGCGGCAGTTCTGGGTGGGTACAAATCATAACCCAATGGGTGAGCATCAGGACAGGGGTGAGGAGGGTCACAATTACAGTTACAGAAGGTGGGGGGCAGAACAGGTCACATGTTCCAAAGGGGTGTCGAGCATAAGGAGCCCCCCAGGAATGCCTGGGAGGAACACTGGAAGGATTGGCTCAAGATAGGAGTGACATGGAAGGGACCGGAACAAGGGGCAGGGTAACAATGATTGATAGGGAAGGGATGAGAATAAAGGGAGGGGATTACCATAAAGGGTAGCTTATGGGAGGATACAATCTACAGGGATAAACCAATTTGGGGGCACACATGGGAGAACACTAGAACAAAGCATTAACATTAAAATGAACATTAAAAAATGTTTGTTTAAACACTAAAATATACATAATTAAAATAATGTATATATTAATATATATTATAATGTATATATTAATATGCATTTAAGGTAATGTATTAGAAAAAACATTAATACTAAACCAATGGAATTAAAAAAACCCAAGCAGCAACATCTTTCCCTTATCACTCACCTGGGATCATTACTAAGCTCATGAGTGTTCTGTATTCAGGTGTGCCCTTGCAATGTTTTCAGTAGATAAGATTTTCAGATGGTGATAGCTGTGTGTATTAATTGGATCATTCCAAACTGTTCTTCATATTGCTCTGGAGGCCTGGATAATAATAGTTCTTTCCTTATGTTTGTGCTGTATTTTCATGCAAAATGGAATTTCAGTCCTTTCACTACATGTCAAATATCATTCATAACAAATAATATCTCATGGTCTAGGATATGGTGTAGGTCTTGGTATGTTTGAAGTTACACTTCTTTATTTGGACATCTCCTTTAAAAATAGTGTTTCTGCATAAATTTTTCCATCTTTACAAGGTTTTTGCATTTTTTTTTCAAGGAATTGTGATACTCTGTCTTTTTCATATGGTTAGAAAGTTAGTAACATTGTCTTTATTTAAAATTAGGTAAAAATTTCTGTAAAAAGACAGTTTTCTTCTGTTTGCCAAATTTTTGTTTCGTCTGAAATTCCACATGCCTGTGTCAAGCTAAATTTCCTGGGGAAGTCTGAGCAAAAATGCTTTGGCATGACAAGATTAAATGGTATTTTCTGAATTAAAATATCCTGGTAGTTGTACTGGCACAGCTACAATGGCCTAAAGCAGTGTGTAAATAAGGTGTGCAACGTCCTTTATCTCTGCATTGTTATGAGTGCTCCAATAAAGCCATTTGAAATTTGGCCAGTGTTGTCAAAAATTCCTAGTGATCTGTCTACCCTGAGTATGTATTTATATGCCACTGGACTGAATGCATTTTATTCTGTAAAACAACTAAATTTGCTATTTCCAAAGAAGAAATAGCAGGAAGTTTCCTGAAAAAAAAAATCAGGATGTAAAACTCTCCCTTGTCTTAATTTGGATTGGGAATGTTCATGTCCAAATCTTCTCTCAGTATTAGTGAGATCCCAGCATAGATGCTATGCTGCTTAGAATGTTGCTGTCAGACATTAAACTGTTGGGTTGCTTGTTGAGGATCCCACCAGGCTTCTTGGAGGAGTGATGGTGTTAACTGGGGCATCAGTCAGTACTGCCTTTACACTTCTTCTGCCTTTCTCCCTCACAAATGTTTTCTTTGGCATTACTTAAAAAAGGAAGCATCAAAAAAAAAAAAAAAAAAAAAAAAGGAAAAAAAAGGAAAAGGAAAACAACAATGCAAACAATGCTAACACAGCTATGTTCCTTCCAGGTCCTTCCTAACTGGGAAGGACTGATCTTTTTTTCTCTTCTTCTTTCACTGTCCTCTCATTCAGCCTTGCCTGGTGCAACACACAGAGTGGGGCTTCTTCCCCCATCACACACCTGGACACCTGTGGGACTTGTCTCTCCCATGCTCCTTCCTCCCATGCCATGGGAAAGCCTGGTCATCCTCAGCCATGGCAGGGGCTCAGGGTTTTCCTGCTGTGGCATCTCAGTACAGAACACCACTGCAAGACAAATAAAATCTAGTCCTGGCATTCAGAAATCTTATGCCCTTGACACAGAGACCCCTGACCACATCTTTCTATTTTGAAAACTTGTGGAAACAGCAACCTCTGAGGAGAGTGAAACAGGTGTCCCTGAAACTCAGAGGTATTTCCATTTAATTACACAGCCAGGGACTATGGGGCTCATAAAGTTTCTGTATTTGCACCTCTGTTTGCTCTTTCGCTTGCTTAGAAATGCTGCAGCTGCAGAAAGATTTAAGAAAATCTTTTCACCTTATAAAAACTGGAAATATCAAACCCTGGTGGGGTATCTAAAAGGTGAGGTTCTGGTGTAAGAATTTGTTTAACTGGCATATTTTAAAGTGAAAGTAATAAACAACATGGAACCTCATTTTTGTATATCCTGTCAGGTTTTTGGGTGTTTTGAAATGAGAACTGAGTGATTACTGCTAAAAGGACATTTAAACATTCATTCAAAGGCTTCAGATGGCTGTGGTAAGATTTTACAGGCTTTGCTAAAACACACAAATGAAAAAGTTAGTTGACAGCGAAATAACATATATATAAATATTCTGAGCATTTCTGTAGAGCACACCTAAAGGCATATTCAATTGGGGTTACACCCGTTGCCAGCAGTAATATTTATATTTGCTTGAGGAAATGCAGGCCAGTTTGTGAACACATGATTGAGATGCTGAATTCATCACGGTAAATTCTGATCTGACATGATCAAAGAATCTCCAGGTGAAACCGTGACACAAACAAGAGATATTTATGGAAAGCCAAATGCCAAATCCCTGCAAAACTGTGCAGCCTCAGTCCATTCACAAAACTACTGAGAGAGAGCTCTGAGTTCATTAATAGGTAGATAAAGTCTCTAAGTTACAGGAAAGCATATGGTTTCAGGTACTGAATGAAAAATTTAGAACTAGTCTGGTTTAAAATGTATTATTTTTGTGTCTCCTTTGATTCTACTAAGCAATCATAAGTAATTAAATTTTATTTAACTATTAAATATCAGATCTTTTTTGGTAATTTACACCAAATGTTCATTTTTCCCTTAAGGCATTTAAAAACAACTTTCCAATATTTCCTTCTCTATCACAAAAATTTCTATCTAGAAACTTTTTTCCTACTCACCTGATTACTTTAGATTATCCAGCTTTCTGCAACCACTTAAGAAGTTGTAAAGTGCTTCTTAGAACCTTGTGTTATTTTCCATCAGCTCACAGCATGCTTTTCAGCACAAGCTGGAAGGAGCTTAAGTCACTAAAAAGTCATCTCTGAAGAGATTCTAAATATGTTAGATCTGTGCAATGGCTCTGACTGGGGCATAAGAATCCCAGTTTATAATTCTTAAATGATACCACAGCTCAAACTCTACTACATTTACCTTCAAAATATACTTCTAACTAAAAAGAACTATTTCAAGGAACCAAAGATATGATGTTTCCCTGTAAATAGTAGTTTGATTACACTAGTAAAATATGTACTTAGGGAAGTATTAGGAACATTTCAAAAATAAATATGTCTGTACTGTCATCCCTTTAAAAATATATTGCATGTCTTATAGGATTATTTTTCAAAACAAGTTTCTAATATTTTGCTTTTTTAATTCAGTACAGAGTATACAGGACTGGCACTAGACATTTTAGGAATCCTTTATGCCTTTTCATGACTCTTGACTGTAGATGAAAAATTCTGTCTCTTTGAAGGCTGTACAAATCATAAAAGTACAACTATAACACATTTAAATCTGTTCTTGAATAGCACTAAATGTCTCTGTGTATATGTATATGTATATGTATATGTATATGTATATGTATATGTATATGTATATGTATATGTATATGAATGTACACACTCTGTGTGTATGTATCCATGCTTACTTGAAATATGTCTACATGTATATATTTTGCAAAGAGAAGGAGTGAAATTTGGGTACAAAGTGTACCTCTGTTCAGTAAATTTAAAGCTGTGACTTCATGTTAGGAAAGGTTATGGAGATTTACAGATATGGATGTAGAAACGTGTCATTATTTGAACAGAATGGGAAGAATTTGAGTGGAAATTTAAACTATGAGATATTCATTCAATTGTATTCAAAAGGAAACAATTTTACAAATTGATGCTGCATTTTTACCATCAAGGGCAATATGCTTAGCCTATTCAGTTTTATTTTACTACAAATTCCTGGCAGATTCCCCTTTCAAAGTCTCATCAGCTACAATGCTAAAGACACTGAGATCATACATTTATTCAGAATACAGTTTTTTAAAACACATGAGCATAAGCTGGATTTTACTAGCTTGTTTTTCTTACTATATTGCTTGTAATAATAACAGATCTGAAACATCTATTTTATATTAAAGACACAGCAAATCTGAAGTATCAACAAGAGGATACTATGTGTGTGTATATTTGCACGTGTCTGTGTCTTGGAAAGTTTCTTGAATGGCAAATCTTGCTATAAATTATTATCTATTTTCCCTACAATTTTCTTTTTCTTCTTCAATTTCACCTGGCTCTGAAAGGATTGTAGCCTTTGCAGAGTACACAAAAATCACACTTTTAATTTTTTTTTTCCTAAACAAAAAAACTCACTTTGATTACCTAGCCCAGGTCTGTGTAAAAATAACATCTCCTAGGAGCATTAATTTAATTTCTTTTTCATATTAGCTGGATCAGCCATAGGGAAAGTGGAAGGAATAATCTTATATCTAAGGTTTTTATTTGCTTCATTCTGGTCTTTCAAACTGGTGGGGGAAAAAATGGATGGCACTAGTTTCATCAGCAGCTCTCCGTTACTTGGCTTCATTTTTATTTTGTCTGGCAAGAAGCAATGAAGACTGTGTGAGTTATTACTGTCTCATGTCTCAGTACACAATTAATTTTTTTTCCCATCCCAAACTGCCAGAGCCCAGCGTTCATCCAATCTTTACAAAAAGGCTACTGTGTGAGGGGGTGGTTTTCATTCTTTTTCCGATCATGAAGGCAGTAGTGTAGAATTTTCTTATTTTAAGATTTCTCCTTCTGAAGAAGAGAAAAAACATCTTACATTAGTAATCCTAAAGTCACATTATCCTGTAAGTAGGGCTGAGTTTTTAGAAGGGTCAGTGTATTACATACCTTTTCCCTAACTGAATGCTATCATAGGTGTTAGTTTCCTATCCTGCATATTCTTCTTTGCTTGGTTTATAAAAAGGTAAGTTCATGCAAGTAATTGCCTCTTGGAATCTTTATATTAAATTGCAGGGTTTGACATCTAATTAACTCTTATTAACTGCTCTTGAAGTTATTATTTTTAAAAAGCTGAGCCTTTAAAATACTAGCCCTTAACTTTATAAAAATATCTATGATAAATTTACCTGCAGATTTCTTTTGTCATCAGAAGATGTCTGGCTTTGCTTTGGAAAGTCTCAACTGATACTCTGTATTTTAAGTCCCTATAGGATGCCAGGGCTCTGGAGTCACCATGAGAAATTACTCTTATTCAAATAATGTAGTTCAAGACCTCATTCAAATCTGGCCTTCTATAATGGAAGCTTCACAGTATAAATATAAAATATGAATTATGCTGATTATCCACTTGGCCGGTGAACAGGCCTTCTATTTTGTATTCCTTCTATTTCCATATATTTACTATTCCTATGGAAACCATCGCAGTGGTATTCATTGCTTACACTTCCTTTCTACCTGATATTTCTCAGAAAGGTATAAGAATACTGTGGCAACAAATTGGGGAAAAAAAAAAAGATGAAAAGTGAAGAGAAGATGGAAAGTGAAGTGAGTTGGAAAGTGAAGAAGAGCATGGAATACATGAAACTGATTAGAAATGTAACAAAACCCCCTCCAAACTTGCTAAAAGTCAGGTCAGTTATGATAACCAGGTGACAGGACTCCATCCTGTGCTTAAAGATATATCAGGAATAGTCATCCAATTCTATGTAATTCTTGAGCTAGATGATACATGTCTATGCCTTCACCAGTGAATTTCCATAGCTGCTTGAATCATCTGGATATGCTTAGGTCGTCACATCTTTGACCAGGCTAATCAATTAGATTTCCATTAAGCTTCTTTCTGCACATTAAATACTTGCCTGCCTATCCATGGATGACATTTGAATACATCTTTAAGGTATAGAGTCTTTCAGTGGCACAGACTGGATATGAATGTAAGAAGAGAATAAAACTTTAAATCCTGTTGAGATGTATCAGAAAAATTTTGAGATACATGAAACCCTTCTGAAAACTAGTTTCAATCTTTTGTATTTCCATACTCTTAACAATACCTAAATGACACAGTTCATTCTACATTTCCCTCTGGAGCCCCTCAAACAACTACTACAAACCCTTATTCTGTGACATCCTAGAACATGTCGAAACACTCCCAAATTTTCCCTTTCACTTCTGAGAGGTTTAAAGCCTCCACACATTGCTTGAAGAATGGAAAAAGATTTAAAAATACTGACTTGAAGTGACACAAAAAGGATTGAAGGAACACAGATTTCCCCAGCTTATGAAATTTTATCCCAGTGATGGGAGATGAATATTCAAACATTTCAGGCAGAGTGTAATGACCAGGTTTCCTCTAGCACTGACCTTGCCATGAGCAGCAGGTTAGACTAGGTGAGATCCCTTCCAGCCTAAACTATCCCCTGGTTCTGTGAGCTTTGAGACTCCAGCTCCAGAACACAACTGAGGATTAAGAAACCAAATCTTCCCATAATAGGAAAAAGCCTGTGTCTTCAAGAAAGCAACACATTTACAATGCAACCTTTCTTCCCAACAATCATCTGCTTAAGGAGCTTACTGTTCTGAGTACTGGGTTTTGTGGTTCTTGTTCCTAAAATGTCAATCTGCCAAGCACAGTTTAGGGTGTGCAATTACAAGTTTCATTAGGTGGTGAAACAGCTATACACCACTAAACCTTCTGTTTGGTTACATTGCTGCTTCAAATGAGAGAATGCTGTAGTTTGCTGAAGCCTGTTAAATCATTTTTTTCTTGGGCATGTAATTTTTGTTTTACAGAAAGGCACATATTGCACAAATGCTAGTGCTCACCTATTAATTAACACATTACCACTTTCCATTTCTAGGAAATACATCTAATAATTCATAAAATAAATCAATACGGGAAAAGTAAAGAACTACCTCAGGTTAGGAACTGAAAAAATATAAATAAATAAAACAAGAAATATTATTAAATTGTCAAACTTCAGTGCTGTTTGAAGATAGCAATAGAATGTTCCAGCAGTGCAGAATATATCTATCTGCTGACTATTAAGTATAATTGTTGATGTAATTTCAGAGAAATTATGTAGAAATATTTACCAATTCATGTTAAACATGTCATAATTGGAGAGTTCTGTGAAAAGCCCCATGAAGAAGCAATCATGTTTAAAATAACATGAATGAATACATTTATAGAAACAGAATCACAATGAAAGGTTGGCAGTGCTTTTCTGCTTTCCTTGTTGAAAATAGGATGCATATATCACTTGGGACATAAATGGATCTTTGACATAGTAAAGATTTCTAACAGATCCATTGTTGCACAGCTGGCCCCCACATGCATCCTGATCTGCAGTTTGCAAGTCACCATATTTGATCATCACCTCAAGGTCAATCTGAAAATGTTGCACTGTTTTGATCTGTGGATTTTTAAGGACTTCCTGACATGCTGCAGAAGTGACATAGATGTCACTCATGGAGATGATACTGTTACCTGCCTAGAGGTAGAGCAGCTGCTCTAATATCATAGTCTCTTTGTTTTTCAGCTGATGTTAAGGAAAGGTCAGGCTAGAGGCTGCAGAATGACATGTCAACTTGCAGCATGGGATAGTGCTCAAGGTGCTTCTTTTCATTCAATTTGGAATGACACTACTTGTAAATTGGCTGGTATTTTGCCCCTCACTACTAGCTCTTTGTTATGATTGGTTAGTCATTATTTGACTGAGTGAAACAGCTGTATTAATCTGAAAACAGAAGGGGAATAAACAAAGAAAAATTGTTTAAATATGATGTAAACAAATAGACAAGTAGGTATTGCCTGTGTTTTTGCTATCTTGCTTACAGACTTAGATGTGAAACAACCATTCAAAAAATCTAGGCAGTTTGAAAAGGACTTGTCAGTGTAAATATTCTGAGGTATTTATGTAATCCCCTACCAAGTTCGTGAGAAGTATAAATGACCCTGCGGTATATCTAACATAGTAGTAATATAATTAATGTACTTAGTGTATCAGCTAGTAAATGAGGAACAGAATTTTGTTTTCTTTCATCCTTTAGTGCTGATAGTTGGATTTCTACAGTAAAATGTCATGTATGAAGGCTCAAGTCTTCTCAGCGGTAAAAGCAAAATTGTTTTTTTTTTTCCCCAAGAGGTAAGATTGAGCCTGTGGTGAAAGTAATGGTAGAGATACAACAAACAAGGTGGAAATTTGGTCTTGTTGCCTTCAGCAGCTGGAGATGTTGATGAGCACTGGTGGCTGCTGGTGCCAGGGGAGGCCTGCCCCAGTTCCTAAAAACAGCTGCTACCCCATCATAGCTGTTTGGTCTCATCACAGTAGCAGCATCTGGGTTAGATTTTCAGAGTTTGGGCTGTGAAAAATAAGTGATTTGTTATCACTAGCAGTGTGCTGTCATAGTTTTGAGTGTGTTTTGAGGTGACTTTCATGACCAGAGTGATCAAATGTTATGTTGTTAGCACATGAACGCAGACGGGAATTTCAGGAATAAAGTAGTTGGTGTTACAAATTCCCCATTGAGAAAATGCATTCCATCTAAAAATGTGTTACTTTCCTTCCCTCTTTTTTCCCACCTTTCACAGCAACATCAGCATGGTAGAAATGAAAATCCCTACCCAAGGGAGAACATTTTTGGTATTGTAGAAACTGCATTATAGGAGGCAAATCTACAACAGGACTGAATCTGCTTCAAGATGAACTTAAACAAATTTCAAAACAAAATGTGACTTTTTAAATAAGGATAATTGACAACCAGATTTTCAAGAGATGTTGTAAATTTGTCACCTGTGATTTTTAAAACAAGATTGTCTGTCTTTATAATGAAAGCACTCCATTTTAACCACCAAGCCATTGAGTTCTGGTATGTTGTAGGGAAAAATAATTATCTTCATTGTGAGAGCAACAAGCAAAAATACTCTGATTTATGCTGGACAGTTCAGACTAGTGATTTCTTGTGAGTGACATGATTACAGCAGGCCTTTCTAGGACTATTAATAAGATTCTATCAAATATACACATAGCTGACCTACTATGGACTAGAAGGCACAAGTGTCTTTGGAGGTCCTCAGTCCTTTCACCTTTGGGCAGCATTGCATGATCGCTCATCATAAAACCTGAGGTGATTGTTAAGGTGTTGCAGACAACACAGTTCTCTGATGCATTGCAAATGGCAGGTGAAATCCTGATTTCTTTTTAGAACACGAGTTCCTTGCTATTCTAAAGTAGTATCTCCTAACATACAAGCAAGACATTCTTCCTAAAGACCCTCTCCAGGCAGCAAAAGTCAGCTTATTTCTGCTGTTTATTCTGGGTTTACTATTATTATGCTGTTCCCTGGTTGAAATATACTGCCCACACAAAAGTTTTGGCTTTTGACTTTTTCTGGGAAACGATGGAGTAATATTACACTTAATACATAAGTGTAATACTTATGTATTAAGTTAATACTGCTACATAAACCAGAATTTTCTCTTTGCACCACTTATAGCTACTAGTCTTCTGCAGTATTCAAAGCTGCTATCATAATGGAAACTGGACTTACTTCAGCTGTTTGGGCTTTATTTTGTCATGGTTTTATAATAATAATTCAGGGCCAGGAACAGACAAATTACTGAGGTTGCTGATTATGTATTTACATATTATTTCTTGCATCCTCACTTAATAAGCACCAAACAGTGGCTTCTCGTAATTTTAGTTTCTGGTTTGTACTGTAGTCAAGGAACTCAGGTGAGCAATCTCTATGACAGGTGAGAGTGCCCATTTGAGAAAACAGGCTCTAGACCTAGCAGCCCTGAAAGCAAAGCATCCTAGCCTAGTGTGAAACCATGGATTCATCAGAATTTAACAATTTAGTTATTTGATTTTATACATTCAATCAAATGATGGCAAGCTTTTATTTCTAGTGCAATAGATTCTTGGGGGGTTGGATTAGAGTAGGAAGAAAGCCTACTGAATCTAATGGGTTATTACTCAAAAAAGCATCAATGTTGGATCCACACAGACTTTTTTAAAGACACCCTAAACTTTTGATGCAATATTATGTCATTGACACATTTTTTTCTTTCTGTTGGCTCTAACTGGAGGCCTTCAAATTCAGTTCATTTGTTAACAATTTTTATTATTAGCAAAGGCTTTTTCTTAAAGGGAAAGAAACCTCGAACTTTTCATATTTCTAATTTTTCTAATGCCTAAATTTCCTCTGAGAATGAGCTGGAATGTATTTGGGGTTTTTTCCTAGGAATGTAGACAAAGTATTTCCAAGTATTTAAACTCACCAAATTAACTTTTTTTTTCTTTAATAATAACTTTAGTTTCCATTTTATATGCAAATACACAAAAAAAACCTCACTTAAAAATGTGGGACAAATAATTAGTAGGAGGATAGAAAAAGATTTATCCACCTGACTCCATTTAGTAGGAGAAAGAGGTTAATGCTTAAATGTGCATTTCTGTGAGGCATTTGTTATTCTAGCAATTAAACACTTACAATAAGCACTATATATGTTTCACTGAATCTTAATTTAATCCTCACCATTTGATGACACGTCAGACCTCATCAATTTTACACCTTTTTTCCCTGGAATGAGTTTTCATTTACCGGTTTCCATCCAATTACTCTTGCTCTCCCATTTCATTAGACCTTGTAAATGTGATCCCAAAATACTGCTGTTAACGACCACTAGCAAGACCTCATAAATATATTTTATAATTGATGGATGTTACATAACAAATTAATGCCTTAAAAATCATGCTGAAAGGCATTAGAGCAGCATTAGTCCTGTTAGAGGAAAAAGTGAAAACCTCCGTCTCCACATCTGGAAATAAATTCAGTTCGACAGTGTTTTCACTTGTTGTTAAAAGTTCTCTGTTTGCCTGTTGTGCTTGATAAGTTATTAGAGATGACAGATGGCATTTGACTGAAATTTACAGTCAATTACATATTCCAAACTCATGGAGAAATTCAGAATTGTACTGAAGCAGATGGAAAGTTAGCCTAAAAACCCCCAGAAAATAAAAAATTTAGATATTGTATGTAATGTTACAAATATGTCCACTGAAACCCAGCAGAGGTCAAAATGTGTGAGGATGAGCACATGTGCTAGTATTTGGACAGCCCAAGTGGACTAGGAATACAACTTCCTCAAAAATGATCATGGATCAGCTGCATACTCAGTTGCTATAGATATGCCACTGGAGGGTGGCTTCTGCCAGATTTGTTAGTATGTATTTTCACATTTGACTAAGTGGATTTGCAGCAACCAGTTGGCTTGAAAACAGCTCAGGGAGAGGATTAATATAAACATGTAGAATCATAGAATGTTTTGGGTTGGAAATTACCTTAAAAATCATCTCGCTCCAACCCCCCCCTGCATGGGCAGGGATGCCACCCACTAGATTAGATGGCTCAAAGCCCCATCCAGTCTGGCCTTGAAGATTTCCAAGCATCCACAACTTCTCTGGGAAACCTGTTCTAGTGCCTCACTATCCTCTGAGTACAGAAATTCTTAACTAAATGTAATCTAAATCACTCTTCTTTCAGTTTAAAACTATTTCCCTTTGTCCTATCACTACTTACCCATATCAAAATTCTCCCCTCTCTTATTTTATAAACCCCCTTTAAGTACTGAAAGGCCATAGTGAGGTCTCCCAGAAAAGCACTGCATGTAGTAAAAGCTACTTTCATTCCCTAGGTGAGTGAAAGAGGTGACTTTTATATATAATGCTTAATTAACTGTATAATTTTGGAAAATCCTCAGCCATGCTTTCTATGTCTACAGTAAAGTTGTAAATTTAGCTCCTGACATGGGTCAGGAGGCTAGGGATGAAACCATTTGGGCTTGAAGGAATCTTTGAGGACCATCTAGTCCGTCTCCCACTCAGAGCAGGGCAAAAAATCAAAATCTTCAAAATTAGATCAGGTTACTCAGGGTCTTTTGAACACATTCATGAATAGAGATTCCACAACCTGTTCTAGTGATTTATCACTTGCATTACAAATTTTTAGTTTCCTTACTTTTAGTGAGAATTTTCCTTCCTGCCAACTGTGGCAATAGCTCCTTATTCTGTTGAACTGTGCCTATGAAAAAAGCCTGACTCTATTTTCTCTATGGGCCCTCTTCAGATAAAAACTGAAACTGCCTCACATGGCAACATTCTCTTCTCCAGGCTAAACAGTATTTCTTTCTTCATCAACTTTTCCTCATGTCCACTATCCTCTAACATCCTCACCAACATAGGTGACCTATCCTGAACTCCTCAGTTCATAGTCCTCTCTCCTGTAGAAGGACCAAAGTCTGGGCATAACACCTCAGTTGTGAGCCGCCAGTGTCAGACAGCAGGATGATTTCACCAACCCTGTAGGTTATGCTCTTTCTCATGTAGCACAGTGCACAGGCAGCCTGTATTGTTGGAAGATTGCACTGCTGACCTATGCTCAAGCTGACACCCTCCAAAATGCCCCAACTCCTTCTTCAAATCTGCTTTGATCTAGATGGTCTCAGCCTGTAGCAGAGCATGGGGTTCTTTTTTTTGCCTCTCAAAGGATTTGGCAATTCCCTTTGTTGAACCTCTTGAGGTTCATCTGTATGGTTGTCCTGGTCATTGATGAAGATGTAAGAGAGGACTATGAGGATAAACAGAAATGAACATTAGCAGTGCCATATCAGTCCCTGAAGGATGACATTCACTACCAGACTCAACTGGGCTTGCAACAATTGACCATGGCTCTCTTTGCCCAAGTATATGGCCAGTTTTTCAGCCACATTATAGTTAGACCATACAATGCATCTCTCCTCAGTTCAGCTTCAAGGATGCTCCTGGAGACAGTATTGAAGGTTTTGCTGGAGTCCAGTACTGCTTTCTCTTCATTCACAAAGCCCGACATTTCATAATAGAAAATAGTCAAGTTGATCAGGTGTGATTTTCTTTGATAAATCCTTGCTGGCTGTCCCAAGTCACCTTGTATTTCATGCCTAAAAACAGCTGCCAGAAAATATGTGCCCTTCCAGATGCTGAATTTAGGGTAAAAACCATCCTCCTCACAGCTTGTTTGGGTTTTTGGGGTTTTTTTTAATATTGACCAGGCATTTAGCTTTTTCCAGTGTGCAGAAGCATACTGCAATTGCTACAAACTTATCAAATGTCTTTCAATTACTTAAGCCAGTTCCTTTGACATTTTTGAACACCTTCTGATATGCCTTGATGGACTAGTAGGTCCAACTTACTTAAGTAGCCCTAGCTTTATCTTCCTTTGCTTTGGATAAAATCTATCTCCTGTAAACTCTTCTGTAAAGAGTAGAGATCAGGGAGGTTTGTGAACAATAAAGAACAAATATGTAAAAAATAAAGAACAAAGCAAGGAAGGTCTTACAATCTAAATTTTTCCCTTGTCCTTCACCACAAGATGGCCTGTTGCAGTAAGAAGTGGAAAATTTTGTTGAATCTTGATTTTAATACCAATATATCTATAGAAGCTTTTCTAGTTCATGTTCCACATTTCATTCCTCACAGCCATAACCTCAGCCAAGTTTTAACCTTATTAATTCTATCTCTGCTTTCTGTATGCCTCCTTACTTGCCTGTTCCTGCCTTCATCTCTTGAGCATTTCTTTTTAGCAATTTAACTCAGGTTTCTCAACCAGCCCTTAAACTGGCATACATGCACTACTACATCATGGCTACTCAGATCTGAGTGGATGATTCTTGTCCTTTGAGGATGACATCCTTGAAGACTGGCCAGCTCCCCATGGCTCCTTTGTCTTCTTCAGGATTATCCCTGCCAGTTTCCTGAGCAATCCAAAATGTAAAGTCCAGGGCTGTTTTCAACTGATTGGCATGTTTCTCTTCAAATCTTAAATTCTACCATCTCTTTGTCAATCTTGCAGCGATCACATCTCCATCCAGTTCTACCTTAACCATGAGTAGCAGATCCATAAGTATGAGCTCTATCCCTAGTCCAGCACCGTTATTAAAAACAAATTGTCTCTAATCATCTCCATAAAACTGGATTGCTTCTAGATGCTGGGAGGCAGAGCTTGTGATTGTGAGACTTATCCACCTCTTTTTCTGGGCCTACAGCCTCACAACCAGCTCCCAGCCATAGGAAAATGTCTATGAATTCAAAACACTTTGTATAGATGGAAAACGGCCTTTCTGGTCACCTTTGTCTTTCCTTAGCAACCTGTGGGTCCTAGACTCCTCTGGGACTGAAAGACAGTATTCTTCATTATAGCTTTTATGCACATTTTTTTCTGCCCTTTGCCAAAAAATCTTAACTTGAACCATCAACTAATGTTTGTCTAAAACAAATTCAGAATACATTCCTCATTTTTATCCCTGCTCTCCGTCACACACATCATTTGGACAGCAGGATGTAAGCACAAGGGCTCATGTCTTGCCTGTCAGACGTTGCACTGCTTGTAGAGAGCCAAATTCACGGCTGATAAATGTTCAAGGCTGTCAGCCACTACATCGCTCAAAGCCTCTGTGACAAGCCTCAACTGCAGCCAATCCACAGAATTGCTCCAGGTATTCCATCTTTGCAGAAGGTTTGTCTCTGTATGTTTCCTTGATTTATTTTTACCCTGTGCAGAAAATCTCCAATACATCATTTACCATGAAACTGGCTGTTATAAGAGATGAGATTATGAAGAGTAATTGCTAACAGAAGTAAGCTGCTTAAAAATCATTAATGCAGCTCAATGAAAATGGTTATTAATCTTCCCTTGAGAAAAGTGATCTATATTTAAGGTCCATGGGATTTTTTCCTAGAAGTTTTCCTTCTTTACTTTTGTTCCTGTATTCCTTCTCAGCACCAAAGGTGATACTTGAAGATTTGTCTGGTGGTATTGCTTCAGGCTTTAGCTGTCAAACAACTTTAAGGGATTATGTGTCGATAACAGGAGCAATACTGTTTCCAAAGGTCTAATAAATCAGAGCAGCTGTCCATTGCCAGGGAGTCCAGTGTGCTCCTGCCTGCAGACTGCGAGACCCAACACACCTGCACACCCAGAAAGGGGCGACTTTAAGTCCTTGAGCTGCTCTAATGATACCAAATAGACCATTTATTACTGACTGAACATTCTGTGATTGTTTCTGATGAATAATTACTATTAGAACAAGCCAGGGTCTTTCATGGAAATGAGTTTCCTGCCTGTCATATAAATAGAACAGCCATAGCATAACTTTCTCAGCCCCTGATATAAACTACTTCTACTGCTTAATTTTGAAGTAAATATTTGTATTCACTTCTTCCCAAGTAAATGTTATGGATTAGTCAAAAGATCTATTAAACAATAAGACATTTAACATGCTTTTTGGCAATTTTTATTTATTTTTCTTGCTTTCAACTCAAATTTGCTGTATGCACAAGCAAATGATCTTTAACTGTTTTAAGATCTATTCCCATGATTTTAGAGCCATCATAAAACATCAGCTCATCAAAAAACAATTTAATTGTTATGCCTCAATAGCTGAAATTTAGTTAGAATGGCAAAAAACCCAAAACACCATACTTTGTACTTTTCAGTCTTGCTGTCCTCCAGATCTGCAAAGCACTCAAATCTTTCAAGCCACTATTTATTTCTGAAAATAAAAATTTATATAGACATCCAAAGTGGAATTTAAGATCATAACTGTAAAAATTTGCTTTCTCTTAAATCGCTCAGCTTGTATTAGATATAATGTACATTGAATGAAGGTCACATTATTAGAATAAAAGATGATAATATATCAAAGTAACCTGAGGAAAAACCTCCTATTATCCTGGGTAATCCTAAAGAAAATAAAAAATTTTCCTTTTCTGAAAATAGCATTGTGCCAGATTTTGCAGCATTCAGAATGTTAACTGTTGTAAAGCAATGGAGCATAATAAAGTCTACTACACAATATTTGAATTAAGGCATTGACATGATTTATATATGGATATGTCACATGAATCTGTGCATCTGTGACCCCAACCATAACTAATGCATTTGCCTATCTACACAGTATTGTGGGAATATTGTAGACAGGAAATTAGAGTATTATAATTTCTGCTAAAAGTCGCTTGGGAATATTTTTCTAAGATACATTGTGAAGAAGTGCATCTAAAGAGACATCTGTTATAACATCCCACAAGGTCCACGAATCTGTACCGTAGTAAACTGTATCAAGTTATCTCCTTTCGATAGACAATCAGTACACCTGAGAGCCAGCCTTTCCTGACAGGGCCATTTCATCTGATAGAGTATCAAATGTCTTGTTGATTATTCTGACTTCAAAGGCCAACAGCACTGATATCTTCAAGGTGGTCTGTAATGCCTGAGTGATGAGGCCACCTGTCAATGTGACTGCAAAATTAAAGAGAATCTGTTGGGAAATGGAGGGTAAACTTCCTCTCCCTCAGATTAGCCTGATTAGCCTTGAACAATTTAACTTCTACAAATCAGTTTTGTAGCTATGGGAAAATTATTTATCAATGGGTACTTTTTTCTTGGGGCAGGGAGGGGGAAGTTATTTATGGTGAGTAGTTCTGTAAATTGTGCTCACCTACTTCAGAACCAGTTGTCCATTCACTGAGTTACAAAATAAAGACTTCTTCCCTTTACAGTTCTATCAGTACTTGCAATGGTGACTTTATTTTTCTGGAATGTCAAAAGTAATTATTCCACTGCAATCTTGTTCTTTTCACCCATTTTAATGAAAATGTTATGTTGAGGATAGCAGAATGTCAAGAACTAAGTAAAACAAAAAGGTTTCATTTATTAAATAATGAGCTCATATCCAGCAATGATTTCTTAGCTAACAACTAGATTATTTTAATGCTTCTGTTAGGAAGAGGAACAATATTTTGCATTCAAGGAGGAAGATAAAAGGGGAGATAAGATGGCCTTATCTCTTCTCATTGAAATAGGAAAGAAGAAGCTGTTAAGGACCTCTAAGTCACTTAAGAAACTGGAAATTATATATTGCAATGTGGAACATGTTTCTGCTTTTCTTTACCTGTAATCATAAATAAAGCAGGAAGCTGCAAGTGGAATCTCAGTATGAATCTGTTAGTACAACTTGCTGATGTTTAGGCTGTCCCACAGACTGCTCACTGCCCCTCCTTTGCCAAGGAACCAGGGGTCATCCCTGTCACAGTCAGGAGTGCACCCATTCCATCGCTGAAATGGAGGCATCCCCATCCCCTGACAAGTACCTCTCTGGCCACTTGGGAGAACTGTCATGTCAGGTCACCCACCAAGGTGGCCTAAATATTGTTTTAATGACAGTCATGTGCTAGAAAAGGAGATTATCATGTTGGGCCTTCCAGTGCCTCCTCTTCACCATTTCAAAAGTTTAGACAGATCTGCTGTTAAGCCATGTTCACAGGAAAAGAAATACTGTGCAGCCACTCACAGCAATATTTGTCCATGTAAATATTTAGCTCCATACACAGGGGCTGATTTTAAGAAGCCATCCATCAGAAATAGAGGCCTCATCTGCCCATGATCTGCATCTCTGAATCTTAACCCTTTGCAGGTTCTAAATAATTATAAAGGGGCAGAACACAGAAGAAGTGTTGACACAAAAATAAACACACAATTTTTTCTGTAATATATTTTGGCTGAAATGGTGTAGGATTATTCTTTTAAAGTTTCTTGCTTAGTTTCTCACAGTTGGGATTCCCTGCAGCAGCAGCATGGCCCTGCCCTGTCCTGTTGAGCCCACCCTGGACACAGAGCACGTACCCAAGGGTGCAGTGATGATGAGAGGCTCGCACCATGCAGTGATCTCAGCTCTGCTCTGGCAGCCCATCCCATGGCTCAGGCTTGCTGCTCATGTGGCCCCATGGGAAGGTGACACTGGGGCAGGCTCCTGATAGGATCTGTGACTCCATGGAGAGAGGAGCCCGGGCTGGAGGAAATTTGCTTGCAAGGTTTGTGACCCTGCAGGGGACCCATTGCTGAAGCAGTCTGCTCCTGAAGGTCTGCACCCCTGTGGAAAAAAGGGACGCCCCCTGGAGCAGTTTGTCAAGAACTGCAGCCCATGGGAAGGACCCAGGTTGGAAAAGCTGCTGGAGGTCTGTCTCCCATGAAATGGATCCCGTGCCATATCAGGAGAAAAGTGTGAGGAGTCCTCCCTTAAGGAGGAAGGAGCAGCAGAGACAATGTGTGAGGAACTGACCACAACCCCCATTCTGTGCCACTACCAGAAGGTTATAGGGAATGTAGGAGTGAGGTTAAGCATGGGAAGAATGGAGAAAGACTTTATAATTTTCATTTTTATTTCTCATTATTGTATTCTGTTTTGATTAGTAATAAACTAATTTTCCCAAGTCAATTCATTTTTGCCTGTGACAATGACAAGTGATCTCTCCCTTTCCTAATCTTGACCCACAACCCTTTTCTTATACTTTGTCTTCCCTGTCCAGCTGAGGAAGGGAATGATAGAGTACCTTTGGTAGGATCCTATTATCCAGCCAGGGTCAACTCTGTATTCCAGTAAATGCTGGGAGATGTGCAAAACCAATAACCTGCAGGTTCAAGAGTGAATTTTCTGTAAATTTTAATGACTGAGCTGGAATTTATCAACTGATAAAGTCCTGACAGTAATGTTTAATTTATCCAGTGGCTGTGTTTTGGAGGTTTTTTGGTTTTGGTTTTTTTTGTTTGTTTGTTTTTTGGTTTTGTTTTTTTTTTTTTTTTGTTAATCACCTTTTACTGTGCTATTACTTAGACCTTCTAAATTTATCAGATGAATTGCCATTTTAATCTGGAACATGTATATATGTTGGCATCATTCCTTAGCAGGCTCCTTTGGTTGAGCTGAAAGCAGATTGTGTACTATTGATTTATTTACGTGCCTAGTTTTAGAATACACAAAGCAGTGGATGTAAAGAACAGCAGGAAAGCATTATCAATATGCACATGTGGCTTTGAAGAAAGACATTTGTGCTTCTTCATTTAGCCCTAATAGGAAAATTGAGTCGAAACTGGGACAGCCACAACCTGCTGTTAGAACAAATGGTTCTCTTGAGATGGACAGTGAGACCTATTTTCTTCTAGGCTTTGATTTACTTGCTGTTTAAAAAATGTGATGGACATGTCTATGAGATCTCTGTCGCACATGTACGTTCCTGTGACTGATAAGCTATGCTGCAATCTGCTCCTCACTTGAGCCACAGATCAGGCTTTGCACCCTACCTGCACATAATATTTGCAGGAACTTAACTATTGAAAGAGTATTTTTCTTTTTCCACGTTTGGCTGAATTCAGGCAGCAGATGCAGCAGCTACTCTGCAAAGGAGAGAGAGAGAGAAATATAGATCTAAATACACATTCACACGGAGACACAGTGACTCCATTAGACTGACTCCAATGGGAAAGGAGCCTAAAATGACTTAAGACTTTTCTATTACGGCACTAAAAAACAAATCTAGAGACAGAAGAATTGAAATAAATCCAGCAATAACTTGGCATAGCTGCTGATGTAGAAAGTCATAGGAGCAAAGGAAGATACATACTCTATTTTGACTTTTGATAATAATTTTCTTTATGAGTGGGGCATCAATGCCCAAAGTAGCTGGCCCACGTTAATAACTGTCTTATGGGACAATGTGTGCCCTGCTACCATTAAAATTTAACCCCTCCTCAAAGTAATTCTGCTATTTTATGTGTCAGCCACAAAGCAATGAGAAAACTGCAGTGTCATTCGTTCACACATGGATAGTATGTTGCTGTTTGTGATTCTTCTGCAAAGTTCATGAATTAGTTCAATTAATTGTCCCTCAGTAAATGGAACTGTAAAGGTTTTCACAATGTGGCACCTAGCATGCAAAGCATGAGTAAGTCCTCCAGCTGTCATCTCTAAGAGACAGAGATTCTGCTCCTCTGGCACCCAAATAGGTACATGCAAAGCCACCAGTGCCAAGGTGTGTGGAGAGTAAATAATGGGACACTGATAAATCAGTAATGGCACCAAGACAGCTGATTTTCTACCCCTAGCAGTGGGCAGAGGAAGGCATAGGGTTTCTGCTTAACACTGTACAGCTGATTTTCCAGAGGAGGTGACCTTCCCACATGAATTAAAGCTACTGGAAATAACTCCCTACAGGCAACCTCAAACCACACACAGCTGGTCCTGCAGCACTTTGTGTATTTGATATTGAACATACTTGATATAATTTTAGGGTTTAAGTTTGCATAGAAAAACATCTTCTTTTGGGTTTTTTTGGTCGTTTTGGAATATTATTTTCATTATTGACCTTTTTTCCTTTCAGAAAGACATAAGTAAAAAAAGGCTCACAGGCAACATTTTGACTCCTCCTGCATATTGTCACACTTTCAGAAATGGCTGCAAACTTTTGGTGCTAAAATAGCCTTTGAATTATCCAAATAAAAGATAAATTTAATTTATGTTGAATGGCACAGAGCATAAAAAGATGCATTTCCTACGTCATGAGAAAGTGAATTGTTTGTGTGTGGATTCTGGCCCTACTTACTGAAGCTCTATTGTCTTCCAAAATATTGTCTCAGGCTGAAAACAATCTTTTAATGCCACTTATCCTGTATGGAGAGAAAATACTGCATTTTCTAGTTTTGTCCTTGTGGTTCCAAAAGCATTCTTAATGTGTGTCTATTTTTCTTTCTGATTTTACTATGAAACTTCTAAAAATAAGACTCTAAAATCAAAGTTGATTTTGTTACTTGCATAAATAGTATATTAAACTTACTATTCTTTATCTGGCTCCCCTTTAATTATTTTTCATTCTTTAAATTTCGGAAAGATTACATTGCATTCTAGTTATTGTTATTTTTAATTCTGATGTTCTACTTCCTTTTACTTTCCAAACAAAATAGTCGTAGCATATTTAATCTTTCCTCATATTGAGGTCTCTCCAGTTCCCATGACTCTAATTATTTTTGTTACTTTTTCTTTGGATATAATCTGCATATTAGGCTTAAACGCTAAAAAAATCAGTCATTGCCTCACTAACCTCTGCTTAGTTTCCAGTCCTTCTTCAATGCTTTCTCACACTTCATTCAGACAAATCTGGATGCAGAAACTTCAGAGGAAAATTCTCCAAACAGAGCTTCTCTCTTTATCATATTAACAATCTTTTACTGCAGCTGAGGAACATACTTCATCCTACTCTTCACTCACTTCCCTTCTTTACCTTTTCATTCCTCTCTTTACTCAGCAATGTACAGAGAGTGCTAGTATTTTTAGCTCCTGGAAACATGATTTAACATTTGTTCACATTGAAACTCAACTATTTCTTCAACCATTCCCTTAATGTGTTTAAATATCACAGAGAACAATCTATACCACTTAAAGTATTAGTATTACTCAAGATTCTGCTTTCATCAGCAAAGTTTATCAGTTTATAGAAAGATCATTAGGATGATCTGCTGACACCTCTTCCCTGACTTAATACAGTGAAGTGATGAGCTCAGAAATGTATTGACTGATAGCTAACAAGAGATACCTGATGTAAATTAAAGAAAGAGCAACTACCTCTATCATTAAAAAGAAATGCATCTAAAATTTATTATAACCACAGAAACAAGCTGGTTATACTTCCAGTTCTAGCTTTATAGTTGCATCCCATATAGTTTCTCATCAGGTTGTTGAGATACAAGCTGACACAACTCTAGTTTGTTGGTTGACCAAGAGGACTAAAGTTGTATCCATCTGTCTGTAAAGCTGTAAGCTCAGAAGGTGAATGTTCTATAGGGGAAAATCCAAGCAGAGGATGGGGGCAGGGGTGCCTCTGTGTGTGCAGAAATATCTACACGGATGCAAAGTAGCTTCTTTTTCTCCATCTTAGAATTCTGTCTTTACACACTGCTGCTTTGATTTGTATGGTGCAAAGCAGTTTCTTGCAGAGGGTAAGCTTCAGCACAGCTCTTTTCTAACAACATTACCTATGAGCATCTTTCTTTAAGTCTCTTCTAAGTAGATGCAGAATGTCACATAGGTGATGCAATGCTGAATGCTTGCTCCAGGGCACTTGCTCCCAGATGTGTTCCAGCTCTCTGAACAAGGTGTTTGATTTTCAGAAGAGACACAGACACCTGTGGACAGGCATGAGGACTATTTCCCTTCAGGCAATAAATCTGGGAAAACGCTGAGCAGCATTTTAAATCTCACTATTTTCCAATGTAATTTGTCCTCTACTTGTGATTCTGGTGTAAAATATTTTCATCACTTATTTTTATAATCAAATAGAACAATATAATAGTTATTTTGAAAATTGAGCAGGTGAGAAAATATTAATGGACACAGATGATAATTAATATTCTAGCTACTGAGGCCATCATATGAATGGTGAGTGGTCCAGAGCTTCAGATTCACCCTCTTTAGCTCTCACACATCTCTCTGAAATGTTCCCTGAATTCAGAGACTGTTTTGAACCTCACATCTTCCATTTCCAGTGTCTACTGCATAGGAAATACTTCTCTGATGAAGGCAAAACAAACTCCTAAAAAGAAAGAGTGCATATTCCACCTAAAAGGAATGGAAATCTTCTGAACTTTGAAAGGAGATTTAACATAAAATTCAGAACTAGTCCCCCAATAATTGTAAGAGAATGTGGACCCAGAACCAGAACTTCACTACTATGCACACTCTGAGTGACCAAACCACTAATTGGTGAGATCATAGAGATCCTTTTGCCTCTAAGAAGGTAGGTATGTTTGCCTGTATAAATTTTAATGGAAGAGGAGCAGCATATATGCCAAATTTCCTACAATACATGCAATGACCTCACAGCTAGAGTTTCTTTTGTAAAACCTTGGATTCTTCTGTCATTAAAGACAATAGAATCTGGGTCTCTGCTCTGGTCTTAAAAAAAAAGACAATTTCTTCCCAGCTAACCAAAAAAAAATCAATAATTGCTCCAACACCTCATGCAAAATTCTCATTCATTAAATATATTTAGAAAACTTCTACTGGCTTGAATTCTTAAAGGAATTTAAGCAGATAAGCTCCTGTTTTTAAGTGTCTATTGAGTGTTAGTAGGTAATTTGAGCAGTGATACCTAAGGAAGTTTGTGAGAACTTGGAGAGTTCTCACTCTGCAAGTGAGAACATGGAGAACTTGAGCAGAACTGCAGAGCAGCAGGGTCAATACTGCAAAGTCTTTAAGGTAGAGCTATTTTTAAGACTAGAGTTTCGAACATGCAGTTTTGAGGAACATGTAGCTACATGTTGCTCAAATCATTTTTTAGGTACCTACATGCTTTTCTGAGTCAAAACAAAAGTGGTCATACTGAAACATGTCTGGCTTCTGCATGTGAAAAAGAAATGTTTTCCTTTGGAAAATGCTATGAAATCCTTTACCACATAATTGCTCACCTGTAGTTCCACATAGGGTGGAAGAGCCTTTTATTCCCTAAGACCCTTGAGATTTCTAATGTAGCCTCTTTTTTCCTCACCTTCCCATCCTGATTTATCTTCACAATAATTTAAAAGATCACTCAATATATCCCATCTATATTAACAACGTCATGTTAATAAATAAAAACCTATTTCCAAAACCCAAATAAAATTACCAAACTTTCCCATGCAACTCCCACAGAGCTGCATTCAGTGCTGACTATTGCAAATTGATTAGTTGACTCTTAATGGTTATTAAGTTATGAAAAACGCACATATTGATTTAAACAACAGCTTGAATTTTGAAGGCTGCATGCATGAAAACAAATACAGTATGCCATGATTCAGAAATGCAGGGCAATTAATATCAAGACCTAGGAGACTAAAATCTACCTTGAAATAGCTAAACATACAAGCACTACTAAATCAAGGCCTTTATTTTCCTGCCTTTGTCTATCCAATGTTTAGTTTCACAGTAAATGAAAGGGCTATTTGAAGTGAGAGAGAGAAGAAGACAGGTCTGTGACCTCTAGATAGACCATGGAGATCAAAGGCAGTCTCCATATGTGTTAGATATTATCTTTTTGAGGCAAGTGGGCATGATGTTTTGTGATGCAGCAGTGTGGAAACACACAAATAACCTGGTTAGTGACCGCTGAGAGAAGAATGATTGACATTGTGTTTGAAAAGCAGTAGTACAACCATGGAAAAAAGATTTAGTTTTAGCTTACAGAAAGATCCTTCAGTACTCTGTACTGCTGAAAAACTGGTTTAATAGAAAATTCCTAAGCTTACATAAATATAATTTATATGTTAAAAAGAATAGATTGCTACAACTAACAACATTTGGAAGCAAATGTCCTCTTTAAATCTATTAGTTTAAGGTACCTATCAAACTACAGCTTCAGCACATAGATCTTTTTGTTGGTTCATTTTTAGACTGTATCTACTTGAGGGCAGTTTACTTGTTGTATTATGAAATGAGCAGTGTCAGTAGAAAATGACAGAACTACTGGGAAAAAACGTGATTTTGTGCTGAGAGCATTGGATCAGTATAGCAAAGCAACGACCCCATTGCTGTCAACACAGAAAAACATTCTAGTGTGGGCAGTATGTTGGGCACATACGTCCCACTCCACAGAGATGTCTGTATAGTAAGGGCTTTATCTAGATGAGGCTCTAACTCAATCAAATAACCAACATTTTTAATCTGTCCCTACTGACTTTCCTTCTCTGTGTAGGGTTATATAGTATTATTATTATTCCTTCAGAAAGACCATGAAAATTCCTTTGTGTAGTTTTCCAAGTCCACGCTGAAAAGAGTGAAGTAAAAGTGAAAAGGATTACTGCAAAGGATATTCTATTAGACTAAAAACTTGACAGTTGCTCAGGAAGCCATGCTGCAAAAGAAAACCTCTTTGTTTTTGTTCTGATTGCCAAGTATGTTAAGAGGAGAATGTTGTCAAATAGCTGAATATCATCAAAATCAGCTTAAGAAGCCTTAATTCCTCCCTGTCTGCACAACATCAGTCACCAGTCTGCACTTTTGAAGTTCCCCAGCTCAAGAGCAAACACAACCAAAGGTGAAAATGGTTACAGCCCCAAAGTTGAACTTGACCTTTAAGTAACTCTTTCACTTTTCCCTGCTCTCCCTCCAATTTATCATTCACTTTGCAAAGCTGGAAAATATATTTTTATTTCAATACGATTTTTGTTGGTGCTATTCTGAGCTTTTGTTTTAATCTTCATTTATTTTTCTTTAAAATATATACTTTTTAATCCAGAACACCAGACATATTGATTTGATTATCTAGTTTATTATACGTTTGGTATATCCAGGCTGCCCAAGCACCTGCAAATTCTTCTTTTGTAATCACAGAGACTTATGAAGTTCCTTTTAAGAATGTATAACAATACCTGGAAAGTGTATTTCTTTTTAATATCTCTGAAAAGGAACATTGAGATCCTCTTAATAATTTAGACTGAGATGGAAAATACAGAATGCTGAAACCATGAATTATGTGGAATGCAACACACATTCTTTAGTAAATCAAAAAATAACAGAGAACAGTTCATAATCTTTTTACACTTAGAAAAGTCCAAGAAAGCCTTGTAATTTTTGTTGACTTGAGTTTTAAGAGGCTGCTGCATCCCTGTTTGGCAGTGTTCAACCAAAATTTATCTGTAGGACATGCCTGCAGAATATGTCTGGCTATATATCAACTCTGCTTTCTGTACCTGTTGTACACTTTGGCCAAAGGTCAGGCCCTTTTACAAGCAAAAACCACATGTATGTATAGAAATGCCTAGCCCACAGAGAGGATGTGTGTTCCCTCCTTAAAGACTATGTGGATGGAAAATAATGAAGTGAACCACAGAGGAATTCAGCCTGTAGTCAGTCACTCCCTTGGAAAAGAGCAGTAGCATTTAGCAGTTACCACATCTCATCAGTTAATCATAATCCTTCACCTGAGATGATTACATCTCCCTGTGACAGCTCTTCATCTGTGTCAGCACAGAGTCAGAAAGATTAAATTAATTCATTGCTGAGAGAGATTTGAGCTGACTGATGTTATTTGCACTGAAACAGAGCCAGGCTGCACTTGGCCTTTGCTGGAAGAGTGTTAGTTAACAAATAAAGGATGTAAAAGGGCACCTTTTGCACTGAAATTTTGCCTCCTAAAACCTTATTTTCAATGAGGTTGACAGTGGCTGTTTTGAAAAATGACAGAGCTTAAATTATTCATTGAGATGCCAGGAGTGTGTCCTGTGAGACTTTCAAATACAAATAGATACTGGCAAATCAGGCTGTGGTACCTGTCCAAAGTTTAAATAGCAGCAGAGATATGACCACAGTTTCATCCTGTCTTTAAAGTACTGGACAGAGTATTGTGAAGGAGAATAGCCACATACTTCAGCATCAAGTTTTTTAACTAATGCATGGGAAGCCATAATTCTGCCAAATGTTCACTAGAGGTAGATACTTCAACTTGTTTTGTTCAATAGCATTGTCCTGTGTCGATTAGTGTGATGCATCAATGAGTTCCCAAGGGAGGGAGCTCAACAAGCTCTTAGCAACCACAAGGATGGTTGTCACAATATAGAAATCTTAGAACTGAAAAACTGGAGTAAATAATATTCCCCTCAGTAAGAAAAAAACAAACAAAAACCCACAACTTTATACATTACATACATACATACATATACATATACATATACATATATACATATATATATACACATATACATATACATTATACATATACACATACACATACCATATACATATACATATACATATACATATACATATACATATACATATACACCCACATCAGTATTGAGGTTCATTATGTGTAATATAATTTAGGGTATAGACAGAATATGGAATTATTTTCATTAAATGCCACCTAAGGACTACTTAACCGTCTTTGAAAATATTTACAGTATACCCATTCAAACTTTACAAGCAGCAATAAATAGCTCACAAAACAACAAAGTGTTAACAAACACATCACCTGGTCTTTAGACTCATGAAGAAACAGACTCTGCAGAATTAGTTCTACAGAAAATATTTACAATAAAATAAAACTTAAAAGTACCTAGCTACTACAAATTTTCTTTTTTTCAGCAGAAGCAGCTGCTTCAAGAACATGATGCTTCAAATTTATTAATAAAGTCAGTCATGCACTTAACAATAAAATTGATATACACCCTATTATCAAGACAATCAATAATCCATTTGCAGAGAAAATTCTATTGGTATAAGCAAAAATTCTCCTTTTTCCATCATGTTGCAATTTTACAGAATGACAGCCATGCTCCAAACCTTTATTAAAGCATCTTTATTTAAATGTCTTTAAGTGTCCTATTTGTTGCTGCATGTTCAGGACAAAATTTTTTCTGTTGATATAAATCCTGGATAATTACACTGAATGTGGATTATTTCAGATTTATGAATAGGTAAGTGTGAATCTTTAATATTATGCCTCTATTAACTCTAGGCAAGATGTCAATGATCATTGACCTCATTAGCAATGATGTTTAGATTGAGGCAAACAGATAAACAGATACTAAGTTTTCCATCTTAATGCATGGAAAATGTTATTAAAGACTTATGCAGAAATGGTGCATGGAAAATCCCAAGCACTACAAGTCAGCAGTTTAAAAACAAGACAGAGGTATGAATGAGCTTTATGTTCTACAGTTTGACATAAATCTTTAATTAAAATGTGAAGGGAAATATTAGAGAGAAATGGAAGAAATTAGGAGAATGTGTCTCAAATTTCCACATTGCCACTTGAAAAACTTCTTAATAATTTGGTGTGATCGTCTCTCTTGTATTGTTCACATTTTGGTCCTTTCTTCAGCACTTTGGTACTTGTATTTATTTAGGAAAATCATACAGGTTAAGTCTGACAGACAACATATCTCAACCTGTCTCTAAACTAAATTGCTATGTGGAGTTGTGTCCTTAGCAGTCTAAGAGCAACAAGGAAAATCTTCTGGCCCTGATTTGGTGGCCCTATAAGCCCTGCAGAGAGTGTGAAGCTGGTTGCCCTTAGCACAGGCAATAGCCAGCATTTTGCAATGAGATTACAAACTAATTCTGAGTTGACAGTCCCCCGTCCCTATTCTACAATCCATACCATTGCTGGCAAGGGTCATTCACCCTTGTTTTGTAGCTCACTAGAGCTTTAAATAGACAAATATAATTCCTGCTATATAAACAAATCAACATAAACAAAGTATTTAAAAGATGACAACACATTCTTGCAAATAATCCTTATGGCTGTAATACATTTCACTTCCTCCACCCCATGGCACATCCCTCATGTCTTTGGTTTTTTATCCTCTGGTCACCCTGGAAAATCTGTATTTTTTCTCTATGCTGCTGGTTTTAAGTTTTTCTGTTCTGCGTTGGTGTGCAACTTTTAGCTTTATACTATGGATTACTAGGATCTTTTCACAGGGTGTTGAAGACAAAACAATCCTATTTCAGCTGGGGACTCAAGGATAATCTCTTCAAATTTCAGGCCAAAAGCATAAGCAATGTGAAAAGAGGAGGGTGGGCAAACAAGGAGAATGAAACTTCATAATTTGAGGCTATTAATTGGACAGTTGACTTCTGTATGCAAATGGACTAAAACACATAAAAAAGTGAGATCTCATGACCAAGCTGTCTTTTTTAGATCTTGGGGCCATCCGGGTATGGCCAGGACTGTGGCACTGCCAGGGTGTGGCCTTCGAAGGCACCTCAATAAATAGCTACTTTATTCTTCTTAACTCTGTCTAGCCTCTGTTGTAGCCTCCACAAGGCATCACTGCAGGTGAGTATTAATGTTCGGATGGAATTTTTTCATAAATGTGTCTCTGTTGGTAATAGTTTACTCCAGAGAAATGGTTATTTACCAAAACAGGTCTGACAGTCCTTTCTCTGCATCTAAGGTATCCCAGTAGTTTATAAATAAGGTAAACATGCCCGGATATCAGTATATAAAGAGGTAGAAATCTGTTCTAGCTGCAATAAACTCTTACTTGTAAATATCTTCTCTGAGTCTTCTTTCGCAGATGCTCTCCTATGAAAACACTGCAGTTTGGCAAACCTGCATTCTTCGACAAGCCCTTAATTAACAGAGTTAGGCATGTCCTTTCCCAAAGCCTGGAATGCAGTGTTATTGGCCTGCCACACAAAGTCATCACATAACTTAATGAGCCATTGGCACTTTAATTTTATAACACACTTCCCCAATTAAGCTCTCTAGACCCCAGACTTAAACAGCTGTCCACAGCTGTTGGAAAGTGATTTATCACTGTCAGTCTTTGCAGCCAAAACATTCAAAGGTGCAAAGTTTTCAATATCACTCAGCAGATAAATGTGTGTCCGTTTTCATTCATTTTAATGCTGTTTCAATAAAGCTTTGTGCACCCATTTATATAGTTTTTGTATGCATTCTATAATATGCAGATTCGTGTTAATTCTGTATTCTCTTCATGCGTACCCAAATGTGTCAGGGAATACAGAAAGACAAAACCTCTAAAAGTGTTTTGCTTCTGTCTCTAAACATGGACTGAAGAGCTCCAAACTTTCAGTGTGGTTGGTCATACAAAGGCACACACTCTTGAACACATGTTCCGAGCAAACATTTAGACACTAGACATATGCAAATGAAGTTGTGCATTAAAGTGCTGACCTTTCCTTTTTGAGGCAATCTTCCAGTCGTGTGATACTGTATTGTAAAATAGGCTGTAGAGCTCTCTGAAGAAAAAACCTAACAAATGGACTCAAGAATTCCAACCGCAGGATTCACTACTGAAACCTTAAAGGGGTAGGCATTCTGGATATTTGATTAGGAAAACACTCAACTCTTCTTCATCCATTTCAATACTTTTGGAATTACATTATGAACATTAACCTCACCTTTCCTATGTATCTTACCTTTCAACTTTAAACACAGCATATGTTTTTCTGCATTCTTGTATACCTTCTTATAGTTGGTCACATTGATTTGGTATCCTGCACCCTACATCAGGGTGAAGTAGAAGGTATTTTGGCTGGAGTAGGAGATAATTGAAAGGGACTACTTTTTCTGGCTACCAGAATTTAACATAAATAGGAAAAGGTCTAGTGTTGATTTCAACAGGTTATATTAGTGGAGCCAGTATTGATTTTTCCATAACATGACTTAATCCTCCCCATACAGGTACTGATATATTGATAGTATGGTGAAGAGTCACACCATCACTGCATTCTAGTTATGTGACTTTTCTTAAATTAATTCTTTGTTGCTTTCAAATTCAGAAACAACAGAACAAATGTAACTATGGAAGTAGGCAATACTTACCCTCAGCACTGCCACTACAGTTGAAAGCATTTGTCAATAACGCTCAGGCAGTGTGTGGGGTTAGAGTTAATGGCAAACTTTTTCCAGTTTGGAATGTTGTGTGGCAATGAAAAGCATAGAAGACAGACAACTGGACAGATTTTAAGATCTGCAGAGAAATAGAATTTCTTCCTTGCACGTCTCTATTATTTTTAAGTCGTCCAGTCATTGTGTTGAGCTAGTGGGTGGTCTGGTCTCAGCTAGGCATTTACTGGTGCCATATACAGAGAATATCCATAAATGAAAGGTTTTATTCCAACACATTAACAGCAGAAGAATTTGACTAAATAGTAACCTGAAGACATTACCTATACACTTATATTCCTTAAACGTGGTCAACAAATTTGTTTGCATGAGAAGCATAGAATTTTTCTAAAGACACATTTAATTCATACGAGTTGGTAACATCAAAAGAGAGACTTGACAAAATGATGCCTACTAGCAGAACATCATAAACAAAGAAAAATGTATTTCAGCAATAACAATTTTTTCTTTGTTTGGGAAAAAACCTCACATAGCAGAAGTGAAAAAAAACCAAAACTCACCTGCCCAAGCAGAACCAAAATATTCAGGTCACACCAGCCTGAACTGTCACTGTTGCTTGCCTTTGGAGGCAGGACAAGCCTTGAACAGTAGGGAGGAATTGTTTTATGCCCATCCACTTTTCAACCCAGACACTGGGAGAAGTATAAATTTCTCTCTCCCTCTGATATCTTTAGGAGGATGCTCTGCATTTCATATGATAAAATTCCTACAGGGAATTTAAATAATGGACTATGATCTTGCAAGTTCAAAGATGAATCCATGTGTTATGGCAAAGGATCTCTGTTGCTACTCTTTAAATTGAGGACTGAGCAATATGAAACTTTTCCTTCATTTGTATTTGCTTATACATCCTCTATCTCTTGACTTATAGATGTGTGCCAGGGCTATGGGAATAACAGCACGAGATAAAACTAAATGTATAAAGTATTACTTTCAAGCAACACTGACTGGTAAAAGAACATCAGCCTTGTTTTCTACTCTCCAGAGTGCCTTCCTGATGCCAAAAATGACCAAGAAAAATGACCAGTCAAAAGTTTTAAAAGAAGCAATCCAGAAGTAATTTTTTTGTTTTGATTACTGCAGGACATTGTATATATCAAAAATAGGAATATTTTAATAACTAGATGGAAAAAAATGTGCATAAAAGAAGTCTGTCAACAGTTCCTAAGTACAACAATGCAAATTCAACTTTTAGCTCAGGAAATCCCCAACCAGTAAATTGCCAGAAGCTGAAGAGAGGGACCAGTATCATGTGAAGTAGCTTTCTATACTGGTGCCATTCCTAAGCATTCAGCTCTGGACCATTTCCAGAAAGCTAGAGGACCCAGTAGCCACAGCCATTAGTAAATTTAGCATATCTATGATGTGATCCACACAGACATTAAGTTCCCACAGACTATCTAGGAAAACAAAGATACTACTACTTCAAATGCTCAGCAGTATCCATAAGGTTTTCAGTAAGCTTGTTTCCTCATATCTCAAGCACTGCTTTGCACAATATAATTGCCAATAAAACTAAATCTCAAATCTAAATAACTTCCTACATAGGAGTAAAACTCATCTGCAGAGAGAACAGAATTCCTTTCAAGACTGCAAAATATGGCCCTGTACCGTTCCACCTATCTCCAATGCAGATTCCTTCAATCTTACCACAATTAACGTCAAAGAGACACAGTCTTGTGCACAATGAAGCAAATAAAACCATACCTAAACAACACTCTGTGCCTAAGCTTGTCTTCCTGGGAGAAAGCTGAAAAGGCAAAACAAACACAACATCAGCCAGTCAAGGTACACAGCATATTTCTGGGAACCACTTTACTGAAATGGCCTGAACAGTGAACTTCATTATGTTCACAGTCGTGTTCCAAGTAGAGAAAATGTCCTGGTTTGAGCAAGGTTCGTTGTCCTGCTTCCAGGAAAGGGACTATCCAGGGCAAAGCAGAGTGCAGAAGCTGGAGTGAGAAAACCTTATTTCTAAAAGGAGGGAGATTTTTTTCTGGAAGAAGGATTCAATAGACAACACTGACGACATTGAATGGCATAAGAATTTTGATCTCATGTGGTAGGAGCGGATGCAGTGTGGTATTCTAGTAAAATGAACATTGCTCTAAATATATCTCAGGCTAGCCCAAAAGCTGTCAGAGAGTCAGACTCTCTTGAATTTGGTGCCTTTTTAGTATGCTTCACTGCAAAGTTACCATGAAATGTATGGATCTTAGAACACAAAAGTAAAATAAATCTGCTATATTTTTTCAGTTTTAAAAACAGTCTTTCCAACAAAATTTTCCTCTGTAGAATCAAGAGGAATCATAGCTACATTTTATCATACATACTGCCTTGCATGTAAAATTTAACAAAATCCACTGAGAGTAGCAGACTAATATCAAAATTTAATTTTCACTTCTACTCTGGTTTTTATGAGATGCTATCCTTTTTCTTCTTTAGTCAGCTGGCACCTCTGAATGACATTTTCCCACTGAACTATTTTTAGCTGAAGTAAAATCAATATTAGTTTGAAAAACTGAGAAAGGAAAAAAAAGACTTCAGCATTTTTAGTTAGCAGATGTTGGAGAGATAGGGGGAAAGTTTTTTGCTAACATAGTGTTTCTCAAGGATAAACAATGATTCAATAACACATTGATCTAAAGCATATTTTGCTGAGGAATTTACAGTACCTTTATCACACCTATTTAAGTTACATGTGGCTGAGGTGAGACACTGCAGCCAAGAAGTAAGGGTGACTACCCCATATAGGAGGAAGTTTGCTGTAGACCTGCATTTGGTTTTCTACAGCTTTAACCTGGTCCTGCCAGGACAGAGGGACTGATAGCTCTCAGCAGTGACTGAGTGGCCAATTGAGTAATGTAGGAACACAGCTACCACCTTTGTCTTGAGGCAGAGGTGATCACACAGGTAAATACTCTTGCAGCACAGCCTCGTAGTGTATGGGCTCCCACCTCCTCTTAAATATGACACATCATTTGCACCTCACGTGGCTACCTCGCTTTTAATTTCTTGCCTTTTCTTTTTCATTTGAGAAGAAGGATATGATATGATTCTAAGATCTATAATAGAATCAAATTATTTTTGTTCACTTCCAAATAGTATGCAAAGTCCCTTATCCTTGCAGACAACGACCAAAGAGCAAAGCAAAGATTTTTTTTTTTCAGAGAACTCTGCACCTCCTTGAGCTAGGACCTGACTGAAAAACTCCTTCTTCAAACGTTTCCTTTGTCAGCCACATACAGGTCTTGTTCCAGCTCTCTTTCCTGGCCTTTTAAGTTTTTCTTCTCTTTGTCACACACAAAATATTACCCAACAATTACCCAAATACAGTCATGCTTGCTATATCTTTGGGATTTGACTCAAAATTCAGTAAAACATTAGTTTGCACCCTTGGCTGCACTTTTTTGTGGCCTGTAATTTTAGTTGTTATGTTTTAATTGTTTCCTCATTAATCAAGGGATTTTGACTGTTTCTTGAATGAGAGATGCACTGTGTGCCTGCTTGAAGAGAAAGAACTTCTTTCAGCCTCTGCTCTCAGCCTCATGGCAGAAAAGACTTCCATGTCTGCCTTTTTCGGAGAAAGACAGAAAAAGACAAGAAAGGATGTTATATTCCTTACATTGGCCAGGAAATAACTTTTGTACCTGTAGCTAGGTCTCCTGGGCCAGGGCCCCAACTCTTGCACAGCTCACCTTCCACCATGCCAGTTACATCTGTATGATTAGTTTTTCAATCTAAAAAAAGTGTTTCCATCACGATGTTGCAAATGGAAAGGGTGGCTGCAGTAGTCAGCCACTGCTAGGTAATGGTGTATTCATTTTAATTAAGAATTCATTGACCATCAGTTCTGTTTACTGAACCTAGGTTGGGATGATTCAAAATTTCTTACAGACTGATGCAAAGGGGAAAAAAATTAAAAGCCATTTGGAATTCATGTGAATTGGCTAAAATTTAGGAATGATATATCAAATCCATTAGAGATTTAATAAAAGACTACTGGCCATCAAACAATTAATATTTAATTATGTTCAATCAAATGAATCACTTAAGCATGTAAAAATTGCAACGTATGAGACCTGGCCTTTCTTGATTTGTAAAGTGGTGTAGAAGTCTCTGAGAAATGTCATGTCTGTGAGTATAAAAGGACTGTATTCCTCTGTGCAAATACTCACTTGCGCGAACATTTGTGGCATCTGAGCTTTTCCTTGTAGATTTTGGCTCTTTGTGAACATCCATAAACTGGGATTCCAATAATGCAAACACTTACATATCTGAGTTAACACTGTGCATAAGAATAATCTAATTGAACTCACATGCACAAAATTATTCACATATGTTCGTAGGATTGTGGCCAAAAGAATATTGATTTCTATGACATGTATTTATTCATTTCACTTCATTTAAGATGAGCCTGAGCCACAAATTGCTAGCTTAATGCTGCATCTTCTCAAAGTGTGGGAGTGTTCTGAAAAAAATCTTGGTCCCAAACAACTTCTTGTACAATTAACATTTTAAATATTTGATTTATTGCCTATACTTTTTTTTTTAAATTCATCAGAACATAATGTCCAACTCCAATTAGTAAACAATGCCGAAATTATTCATCTCAACTCCCTATGGTTAAAGAAATCATAAATGTGTATACCTCAGTATAATAGGAAGCTCAATTTAGTAACTTACTACCTTAGTGTAATGACCCTTTTCCTCTGAGAACTGGCTTTGACTCCAACCTAAACTAAGGCAGAGGAAACTCATTTTGACTGTAATGGCTACATGTATAATGAGATTAGGCTGACAGAATCCTGTTCTCTCTTTGCAGCCCAAAAGTATTCAATTCGAAACCTCCCTCATTGCTTGGAAGAGGAAGGTGCTAACATTGGACCTGCTGGTCTCTTACCAGTCTACTCAAAACACATTTTCTTTTATATTCCATCAAGCTGACTTCTGCAATGAAAAATACTGTACAAAAAATGTTATCTAATGCTAAATCTCTAGATAAAGTTATCTACTTAACCGATAAACTCTGTTAAGCTTTCTAAGAAACCACAAAGAACATGCTGTTTTATAGCATATGAAATTAGGGCCATAATCTCTCATTTCCTGGCATTCATATATACATAATTGACTTATTAATTTGCTAACTTCTACACACCTCAGCTAGCATGAACTTAAGAGAAAGAGAAAAGGTTTTCAGTTTAAAGTTGGAGAGTGTGTAAAATTTTAAGCTTCTGCAAACGATTTTAGCAAGAGAGTTGCAGAGATGTATGTAGCACAGCAGCCAGACATTGTGCTGAGACACAGAGTAAAACTCCTTTACACTGTCCCTGTGTAATCTTTTCTCCAACTCTAAGGAGCAGTAATTTTCAAGACAAGGGCCCATTTTGGTAATTAATTCTACTTTTTTCACCTAATTATTTTTTACACTAGAACCATCCCAGTTTCAGTTGCAGCCTCACTTTGCGAAATACATCTTACCCTCAATAAAAACTTCAGTATTGGTGAAACGATGCTTTGAGAGGGATTGTTTCAATTCTTCCACTTAAAAAAATACTCGTCTTTTTGAATCTAACAGTAGAAATCATTGTGCTTTCTCTGTGGGATTAAATAGCTCTCTGTAGGGAAAATCTTTTTCACATAAATATTTCTAAACTGTTGTCAACAATTGCCTGTAAAGACTTGTGATCCAGGGCAGCAGTCAATGCACCATCACATTTCCTTGGGACAAGCATACTTTCATGTGGTATCACTGGAAAGGATTTTTAAATTTCAGGACCAGCTGTTTTAGCAGATTTCCATCACACCTCTTTTAGTATTTAACTAGGACTTTTTTTCCAGTGGTTTTACTTTATCTAAAGAATGGTCATCAGAAAAACATTTATTCTATCTGCATGAAAATTACGTTTTTATTTTGGTGGAAAGCAGAGCACCATTATTATCTTAAAATGATATCTACATATTTTCCAAAGAATTAAAGTACAAAAAAATCAAAGGACTACAAGCTTCCTTAATTTCTTTCAGGAAGAAACATGCACAATGGTTGCTGAATCAGTCAGTCCCCACGTGAAAACAAACAGGAGTATTGTTCAACATAGAAATTCTCCAAGCACTAAATCCACCAGACAGAACTTATTATTCACAGGTTCAGATTTAACATGTCGTGAATCTCTTATACTTCCTGACATTCTTGTTTCTGATCTCCTGTGATCAGTGCTGCTTCTTAACATGGCCTGTGGTGCGCCACAGACGCCACTACAAACCTGCTGTTAAATCAATCACTGGGTGGCACCCAAGAGCCAGCTAAGAGATGTATTGAATTGCAGACACTCTCTAATACACATATTTTAACAATTTCCTCCGTCTTCAGCGAAATTATGCTAATATTTTAGTTGACTTTCCTTAAGTCTGGAACTCAAATTAAGTCTGTCTGTTTCATTTTTATGATAGTGCTTGAAATCACTTGCAGACAAGGGGTTGTTGGACCATGAGATTTATAGTGGCAATGCCACAAAGGTGAAACACATCCTGAGGAAGAGGAAAGCAATCTGTATAGCCAGTGTTTTCACTGCAGTAAAGTTTATAGCAGTATTAAGGGAATAGTTACAAATCAGTTTGATGGTGTTGATTTCATTGAGAATAAGTATATTTACACTTGCAAGCTTTCTCTTAATAATTCTCAGTATGTTTAACACAATGGGGTTAGTGAAGGTTGAATCTGAGCATATTTTGGGAGTGACAAAATCTGTTTTTCTTTTTCCCACCCATCCTTCTACTTTACTTCACAAAAATGGTTTTATAACAGTTCCTAAGGGGCTGAGTCAAGGTTCAACTATTTTACTGAGATTTACTGATGTTTCTGAAGATGTTGCAGAATCTTTTATGTTCAGATGCTTTTGGTTATGATGTAGACATGTGTGGGAAGTAAAATAAAGTGTATGAGTACCAAAAGTCATCCACTTCCTCTATTGGCTCCTTACCACCAATTAATTACCTGGAAGGCTGGGGTTAGATTATATGATTTCCAAATATAAAGCTTTCTAAAAGATGCAGGTTATAATAATTTTTCTTCCCTGCTGGCAATTGAACTGTTCACACCTCATTGTGCCTCTGTAGCATGCAAACTTGTCACCTGCAGAATATCTCTAAATTCAGTCACTTGGGGCAAGGGGGAACCCTAAACTCATAAATATGTAACAGATGTGCAAGTGTAGTTGGGGATGATTATATTAGGTAGGGACAATAAACCAGATGACTTCTTCAGATAATATTCCAGTTGAGAGATAATATTTCTTGAAGGACGCTTGGGTCTGAAAACTCTTTCCAGAGTAAATGAGCAGCTAGCAGCAGCAAAACCAGAACCAGGGAGTGAAAAAAAAAAAAAAAAAAAAAAAAAGTTGCAAGAGAAGGGTACATAAAGGGGAATTATGCAACAGCAGCTGTACCAAGTTAGAATGGACCCCTGGGGAGTACCCATTACCAGGACAGGGATACTGGTCAGCAGGCAGAAAAGGGCTTTGGAAAATATCTATCAGATACCCATTTCAAGGCATATAATCTAAAAATGCATCAGATGGTAAGGGCTGTGTGCCCTGGACTTCAATGAACACAAGCCCATTTTCTGTCTCCTTCTCTCTTCAAATCCATCAAAAGCTGTTCTGCAGCCAAGAATTTTACACTGTCAGCCCTTCCAAAAATTGGCTGTTGTTGTTGTGGTGTCCTTGCACATCATGTTCAAAGTCTGCCCTCAGCACACAGTCCCACAGTCCTGAGCAACACAGACATTGCACTCAGCACTTCCCATTAACCACCCACCCCCACCTCCCCGGCTTTCCCCTTTGCTTCTCCTTCTGCTTCCTTCACATAAACCCAATTTTTGTGTCTTTCCTTTCCTAACTAAAACAGGCTTCCAATTAATGTTTGCCTTTAGGATGGTGTACCCTCCACAGTGTGGAGCAAGGCAAGGTCACAGACCTCACTTCCTTCCTTAAACTAAGTGCAATTGTACAGGCCACACAAAGATGACTGTCCTTGTTCCTCCCCACCTTTGTTCATCCATGTAAAAAATGCCTACAATCCAACACCAAAATAGGAAGGAAAACGCTAAATACACATCTGTAATTGTGACAAAATTATTTTTGACACTTATGAGTGCTCTGCTTTGAGATATAGCCACCACATGCTTAACTTCTGTCCCCATATAATAATGTAAGAAAAAGTTAACATGCCTGCACATACAGGCTGTTTGGAGTATAATAAATAGAACATCAATAGACTGAGAAATGAGAATTCTCTAGAGATAAAGAGGTTAAGTCTTTTTATATAACAAATTAAGCTCCTATATAATTCTTAAACTTTTTTATTTCAAGGGGTAAGAAAATGGTCTAGTTTTAGAAATTAAAAGACTAAGTTAAATGCTTTCAGTGATTTTCATTATAATGAAAAAATACTGTACTTTTATGAGAGCAATGAATAGTTATGGTAGTTGCCTTTTCCTCTCATTTTAAAGAACAATAGGTCTATTCAAGAAATGTGGTTTTGTTCTTTTTATTGAGTAATTTAAATATTCTAGTTTCCAGTTTCCTTATTTTAATGTTTGCTCATTCCTTGCGGTAGAAAATTAATACAAAACATTTATTCTAGTTCCACAACTCGTGACATTATTTTTCTTCAGATAATCTTTTAAGAGTAGAACAATCATAATAAAATGTCTTTATATTGAAGAGATTTCTTTCTGTTCTGGTTCTTACAAAAATATAATTCATAATAATGAGAAATGTAATGTTCTCTGTAAACTCTGTAAAGTTTCTGTGCCTCTGTGCAATGCACACTCAGTGTTGGTTTTTGATTGGCAAAACTGGACTTAAACAAGAAAAAAATGTGATCATTCATTCGTAGAAAAAATGGGATGTGGATGTCAATGTGCATGCTCATCTGAGGAAGAGTAACTTTGCTCTGACCACTGTAGAACTTTGTATCACTGAGTTTGGGTTTATTTCTGATTCACACCCTCCTGGGTGACGCCAGAGCTGGTGCAGGTTAAGGACTTCAGAAGTGAATTAGAATAGGGAGGGCAAAGCCTGAATATGTGCTCGACTTTGGAAATAAATGCCACTTACCAAGGTATGGTAATACCCAATTCACTCATTTATGGACTTTCCAGGTATGAGTTAAATACAAGTACGTTTTTCTACACCATTAACTTGAAACCTGACTCTGGTCTGAGTTCAAGAGTGCACACTGCCAGATCACAGTAGGACAGTATCCCTAACTCGAGTGTCCCAATGTACCAGTTTTCTGCAGCTGAGAAACTGGCCAACTTCCCCCAAATTCACACTTGCAATGTGACGGTGAGTGGTGAATAATATGTACATGACACAAATAAGTGTCCTTTATGTTGTGTTGTTTTAATCAAATTTTAATTAACCATTGGCCAAAAGTTATTGTAGTTTCTAAGTTGTTTATTTGAGATGATGTTTATGATAAAGATGGAAGAGTCAAATTAACAAAATGCAAGGATTATTTTCTTGAAAACTTACAAGCACATTTGAACCTGGCTTTAACCATGCTACAGAAATTACTGAAAGCAAGAGTTTTGGTTATTTCTTGGACTGCAGAACTTCACTTTCTTCCTTTGCTTACTGTTAAAGAACCACACGACTCATGAGCCCCGTGTGGAGTCAGAGCACACTGTGCCTTGAGGAACAGCAGAACAGGAAATCTGTCTGGAGAGGGCTCTTTCCCTTAACACAACAGCTGCTTCTGTTCAATGTGTTTGTTCAACCTCAGTCAGATCTGGTCATTTAAGAGGTTGCATCTTACTATGATAACAGGTCCAATGGCATATTGTCATGGTTTAACCCCAGCCAGCAGCCAAGCCCCTAGAGCAGCCGCTCACTCACTCCCCCACCAGCAGGATTGGGGAGAGAATCAGGAGAGTAAAAGTTACAAAACTCATGGATTGAGATAGACATTTTAATAGAGAAGCAAAAGTCATGTATACAAAGGAAAGAAAAACAAAGAAATAATTCACTGCTTCCCAGGGGGCACCCAGGTGTTCAGCCATTTCCAGGAGAGGAGGGTTCCCTCATGTGCAGTTATTACTTGGGAAGACAAACCCCATCACTCCAAAAGTATCTCCTTTCTCCTTCTTCCCCCAGCTTTATGTACTGACAATATTGTCTGCAATATCTGGTTGGTTGGTTGGTTGGGGTAACTTGTCCTAGCTGTATCTCCTCCCAGTTTCCCATGCATCTGGTAATGACAACTTTTTTTTTCAGCAATAAATGACTCATTTCTTCAATGAAATTACCATAACAAACATTCAGTTCTCATATTTGTCTCACATATGTCCTTCAGTGATACCAGATTTCCCAGTGACCAAAAAAATTGTATCTGTCTCCATAGTTCCAGTTGCCTTTTCACCACATTTAAATGAATGCTCAGACCTTCTTTCCTCTCCACCTTTGTGTTCATTCCACAGTAGATATAACAACAGCATTGACCTTTTTCTATTTTATATAGGCAGATGTTTTTCTATCCCATTTCTGTCTATTAGAAGAGTCTGGCAGAGGCATAAGAATCTTTTTTCCCTTAGGAAGTCTAATCCATAAACTCACCATCCAACTCCATGCCAAGAAGTAATATATCCTACGTTTTTTTTGTCAAAACTAGTCATTCTGCCATCTGCTATCTCATACATATCTAGCACTAAGTCAATTATATGGCATAGTAAGAAAGGCTAGCACAATATTTTCAATATCAGATTGGAAATATCTTATTTCTTACTAAACCAAAATAACATACTAAGAGTATCCAGTTAGTAGCCACCAAAAAAAAAATGTTGTCCCTCTTCTAAATGAGCTGAGTAGAACACCTGTCTTGCTCTGAATGTCCACTTCTCACCTTTGAGCTGCTCTTACCTCACTGTACTTGTTTAGGCTGGAATACTTTTAAACCTCTGCTCCCAGGCATCAAAATCCATTTTTGTTAATTTACATCACCTGCATGTACCTAGCAAGCTAGGTTTTTCCTGGGGCTTTAAAAGGAACCACATACTTCATTTTGTCTGCAAGTCAGGTTGAAAAAAGTTAGGGGAAATAGTCAAATACTCTGTGATTTTTGTGGAGACAATCAGCTGCTCTGTGACTTAAGCTGCAATTTCTACTGGATGCTGCCTCTCAAGATCATATCTAACCTCAATGCTTTATTTGTATGGCAGTTATAACAGGCTTTCAAAATTAGTCAGATAGCCAAAATGTCATTCAAGCTCTCTCTTTGGCTGTTATAATTTTCTTCTCTCTTCTTATCTAGCCTTGACAGATAATTCATACTACCGTCACAGCTTTTCAGGATACCTTGTTGTGATAATCTGTTTAATTAACCCCTTTGAGTGCATAAACTCTTCAATGAGATTACTCACTTCTATTGAAAATATATGAAAAAAGAGTATTTAACTTCACTTTCAAAACCATCATATCCTACTTCCAGCCTACTTAAACATCTCTTTCACCACTAAATTGAGTCCTTCAGCAGTATGTAATTGTAATCTCATCAGGCACGGACATTTTTAAGAAAATTCTATTATTTCTTATGGAAACATCAACATTTTGCTTGCATTTCCTCATAAAGATACCTCAGAGTTATTCCTCAAAGCTCTTCTTTTCTGGGACAGCTCCCAGAAGTGAGCCATGTAGCTGAACCTCATTTACTGTTGTCTTGCAGTTGGACTGTGAGCTCTTTAGGGCATGGAGAAAGATGGGAATTCCTCACATAATGCAGTCATAGTCATTGTTCCTAACTGCTTTGATAGCACAAATAATTATTCAAAATAGCAGCTGCAATAGCAGCAAAGAGTTGCAGCTGTCTAATTTATCTAAAACACTAAAGGATTTTTCAATAACATTTTTCCAGCTGTGAAATTCATCATGAGTCACCACATCATGAGTCTCTTACTGTTCTGGTCACACAACAAAACCAATCAATCAGATGGATTTTAGAAAGCCAGATGTGATGATAGGATACCTCTACTGTCAGGTGATTTGACAGATTATGAACAGTCTCATTTGTATATTTTTATCTTAAATGTTTGATATGTTTATAAAAGGCTCAACCTTAACTAGATCAGGCATTTTTCACTTTAAACAAAAACATAAATGTTTGAAATAGAAATAAAAACTTTTTTTTCCATGAAGATAAAATTAATACCATATATGATGCCTCAAATATTTCAGGAAAACTGAGAAGAAAAATTCACACTGAAGAATAAATGTGCTCTGTATAAAGGCATACTTGTTTTGGATGTTGGCATTCAATCTGTTTATTAGTTTTCCATTGCTGGTATAGACATTTCCATAGTAAGTATTGAACGAAATCAGGAAAAGCTTCTACACTGAAATACCAGATTATTAATAGATACAGAATTTTAAAATTCACTTTGTATCTCTCCTTATGGTGCAGCTACTCTAATCCCCATTACTGGAGATTTTCATTTTATATTAAAACAAAAATCTAAGTGTTTTTTTCCCCCAATATTCTTGAAATATGATATTTCTGATGGTACCGTAGTGTCCATATCATCTGATGGGGAAAAAATAATGTAATGGAAGTAGTTCAAAGTCACTGTGAACTTTCTGAGAGCTAGCAGTGCTCTCCTTCTCTGACTGCCCACTCTTCAACTGTTTTCTTCTCACTGAAGAGCTCAGGCCTCTCCCTGTAAGATCTTGCTCCATGCTGGATGCTGCAAGCGAAGGTGGTGCTGAGGTACCCCACAACTCTTGGAAGCCCTGACCCCCTCACCCATCCCTCCCACAGGACCCACAGGCCCTCACTGACTCTGCATGTGAGAATGGCTGGAAGCAGTGATTCTCCAATATTCATCTCAGGAAGAAATGAACAAAAATTCCAAGCTGTTTTTTTTTTTTTTTTCAATAAAGACGGAGTAAAAGCCACAAGTTGATAAGTCTATAAGGTATCACCCTGTCTGCAACTCACACCTCCAAACCTACCACTTTTTCCAACTCCAAGGAGAAAGAGTTGCTTCCTAAACGTGAATTTGTCTTTGCTTGAAGCTAATGTTACCTGCTGCACACATCCTCCAGGGACTTGTCATGCAACAAGCCCAGGTAAACAACTGTGACTGGTGTTCACACAGACTCAGCAGACAGATCCGCCTCCTCCTCACTGCTGCATCTGTTGCTGTGGACAAGAGTATTCACAGGATACTTGGATCAGGATACAGGATATTTGGATCTCTCAAATTCACAGGACAACTGTTGTAGTTTGGAAAAAATGAGTTTTTCTGAACTTCAGTAGTCAAACCAATGAGTGCTCAAGTTTAAAGACTGACACCTGGTGTAACCACTGAGGACAAGGATCCGCCTCTGAGAACACAAGGGGTTAAAAGCAGAGGGCTCCCCGGAAAGCTCTCTCTTGGTTCCGGTCCCTGAGGACGGAGGGATCTCCCCTGCCCAGCGGCTGGCTGGGCGGGGGGGGAAGCCATGCGGCCTGGGCGAGGCAGGCTGGACCTTGGGCGCAGAGGGGGAGAGGAAAATCCTACAGGATGGAAGGGTAGAGAGAGTACAAGAACCTTGAGAGGCATCAGACAGCCTTCTTTTCCCTTCCCCCCCCCCCCCCCCCCCCCCCCTTTCCCCGGAGAGAGAAACTGAGAAACCGTGTCTGTGATCTCCGTCACCTTGAAATTTGATATCAACAACTAGACAGCACGGCCGAAGGAATATGGGGGGGTGGCGTGAGAAGAGTGCCCAGCAGCAAAGATACTGTGAGAGTTCTGGGGAAACAAAGCCCAAGATTTTAACCCTTTTCGTAAATGATAGAAACTTTATAAATGCTAATCTTCCTGAATTTGAAGAAGAAAGATAGAAAGAATTAAGCAAAGATGATGAAAGTTTGTACAAGTAGAAGATTGTCAGAGAATGCTGAAAAGAATCCTAGGTAAAAAGAGATGATAGAGTAGCTTTGGCTGGACTCTTTTGTATAGCCATAGACAGACTCATTTTTTTTCCTGTAACATAGAAACTGTATCTAGAGAGAGGCATTGGCTTGGAGCCAAGAGTGGACAGTAGTGTGAACAGAGATGAGAGGAAGAGCTCTGTTCTCAAGGCCCCTCGGCCCCAGGGGGTAATATTGGGGGGACTGGTGTCCCAAATTTGAGAAACTGTCGTTTCTTGGAACTAACCAAAACATCTTCAAAAAGAAAAACCCTAGAAACAACTCTAGTCCATGCACAGTGGTGAGAGCACTAAACATAGAGGAAGAAGCCACGATGTGGTGCAAGAAGGACTCCTATCTCTCCTCAACGAACTGAGTACTGATTATCGGAAGGGTAGTAATAGACTAAAGATTAATTATCTAAAAAGTGGTAACGTGATGGAGAATTTTCAGTTTGTTTTGTTAGGTTGAGAACTAGTGGGAAGGAGAAGAAGAGTGTTTTTTTTTAAAGTTTCCATGTTCTTCTGTATGTGTCTTCTTTACCTATTATAAGTAATAAAATTTTTTTCTTTTGCTTTCTAAATTAAAAACTGTTTTACTCTGTTTTTTAGTCACATCTCACAACAGATACCAAAGACAGTATATCGTTATAGAGGCACTGGCCTTATACCAACGTCAAACCTTTAACAACAACTTATTGTGTGAATAGAAATACTGAATATATACATTATGAACGGTTTCTTATTGTTTAGGCAGAAGACTGCTGCCTGACAGAACTTTGAGTCAGTAAGTTATATTTTACACTGCTTTTGTTTTCATTTTGGAAACTAAGCAGAAGTTTGAATAGTAATAACTGAAGCAACATTGTGATGAAAAGTATTATCCACTTTAGATCTACTTAAACTTGTCACATTCAGTAAACACAGTGCAGAAATAACGGATAGGAAATTTAAATGGCTTTGCAGTAAATTTATATTAGTCCAAACTGCTTTTTCAAATGAGGTCAGTAGGGTGCATTTTCCATTTAAGAGTCATCCAGACTTAGCAGAAGACATTATGCACATGCTGGATTTTTCAAAGAACTATAAAACACAGTTGGCAGGCAATTTAAACAAATACTACGTTGACAGTTAATTCTTATAACTTCATGGTATATATTTATTGTAAAGTAGGGTTCACATTGCTTAGACCTGATTTGGTATTAATGTTTTTAATATCAAAGTAGTACTTGAACACAGACTGAAGTGTATACGTAGTACTTATCTACCTAAGCATCTGTCAAGTTTTGGGGTAGGAAATATGCCACTACTTCCATTCAGCTGTGAACTGTGGGTGGTCAAACAAAAGGCTTGGTGGTATTAATGTATTTAAAATTAAACTGTGGCTAACAGTCACTAATAAACACATACAGTCAAGATACTCACCCTCACACTGGTGTAAATTTGGAATAGCTCCGCAGGTTTGAGTGCATGGCTCAGACTCAGCACTAGAAAGGGAAGCTAAATGCAGTCTTGGTCCTATGAAAAATAAATGAAGAATCTCTTGCTTACTTTCTCCTTACCACAAAGCACTCCAAAATAATACCTTCTGGGATCTTAAAAAGAAAAATTTAAATTGTCTACTCTCCCATCATAGCTGACTATAGCTAGAACTGCCCTCTCTATGACTTCAGAGGGTTGCAGGCAGTAAGAACAATTTTATTAAGTAGTGAAAAGTGGAATACCAAAATGGAGAAGCTACAGAGGTGATCTGATGTGCCAGAGTACAAGGAGAGTAGCCAAAGTTATTGTTACAGGAAGAAGAAATACAGGCAGCCTGTGTTCTTCCTCTCTGTGTGTTTTTTAGGCATGTCCTGTGTGCATGGTGAGAAGTGAGGATGAAGGGTACTGCTGGGGCAGAGGGCTGCAGAAGAGAAAGGGGGAAAGCAAAATTATATCCTGAGGCTGCCTGCAGGAGTTTCCAGCCCCTGAAAAACCAAAGAATATTTTACAGTGCAAGAATTTAAAAGTAAGGAATTTTAGCATGTACAGCTCAGTAATTCAGCAAGTTGTCCTCAATTCCTCAATTCCCTGTTTCCTCTGGGGCTCTGCAGGTCTTCCTTTTGTAGGGCAGCTGCTGATTGCTGCCTCTTCTCTGCCTTCCTGTCCTTTATAAGTGAAGAGTATTCTAACCATGTTTAATCCCATCTTATGTTAGAGGAGTGAAAAGTTATGTGAATTGTGCTTCCACAGGAATTCCCACAGTGAGGGAGTGATCAGTGCTGCATAGCTGTCTTTTCATGCTTTATTAATAGATATTTATATTCCATAAATACCATCTCATACTCTGCCCCTTTCCTACAATGCCACCACTTTACTGGGAAACCTAAAGCCCCATTGGTCCTTTAACTCTCTTTTTACTCTGAATCCAAAGTAAATAGCACTGCATTGAGAAAGATTGTTTGAAAGATTAGGTTACTCAATTAGGGGGATTTATTCTACCTTACCAACTTCCTTATAAACATTTTCATTTGAATTTTCAAGAGCAGGAGTCCATTCTCACAACAGGCATAGGCCAGGCTCCACATACCATCTGACATTTCTTCATATGGTTTTTCTTAATCAGAATTGAAAACTTTTATCAAGTCACATGTTCATATCAGCATGGAAATAGGCCACCATGGAAAGCTCAGAAAATCAAGGTCTCTGTCAACACATTTAGACATCATGCTCTGCATAAATGGGAAGAGTGGGTGCTGCAATTATCCAGGGAGGTGATAGGTAAGTATTGCTACTCAGCAGCTAAGATACAGGAACAGTGATATGAGCATCACAGGGTCCCTCACTAAATTTCTTCCTGGGAGACAACCATCCTGTCCTGGAGACAGCAGTGTTCAAAGCCCAATAGCTCTGACCCACACAGAACTGTGCATCCAGAGCTCCCTACACTGGTTAAGACTCCTAATGATGTTGGGAAGGGTTTCTTTATAGGTTTCACAGATTCATAGATTTCAAGGACAAAGGGAATTCAACTTCCTACGCAGTGTGGGCTACCACGCTCCCCTGAGATAATTAACTGGAGCAAGTGGATGTAACAATCTCTGTTTGCACAGTTAGGACTCGGTAAACAACAAAATGCAATGCCTGCAGTAGACCATGCAGGAAACCAGGAGAGCTCTATCCCACTCCCCCTGCTGTGACCCTCCTAAGAGCCCACCATGTTCACTCCTTTGGCTCTCTCTGCCACAGGACACTGCAGTGTTCCCCCTGCTACAGGACCCCTGCACACCCGCAAATTTCACTTCAGACTGCAGAAAGGAGATACCAGGGAGACTCAGAGCAATCATTTTCAAATGTGCTTTTCAGCCACAATCAACAGGTTTCCAGTGAAAAACTGGAACCTCTGGAAGAAACAATGTACTCTGATTTAAATTACAGCACTTTCTAGTCACTTGCAATGTAGAATAGCCAATCATAGTAAGGGATATTTCCCCCATTCAAATAAGTGCATTCAGATTGCCTTTTACCTTTTTATTTTCCTTATTACTTTACCAATAACATATTCACTGATGTAGATTTTTTTACAATGTACCTCATATCAAGCCCACAGATCCTTGGAAAGGTCTGAGTAATATTTTACAGAGCAGTGCCAAAACATTCATGAAGGTATCAGTTGAGTTTCTAGCGTGTAATATGTTATCTTTTGCCCAGAAGTTTCCATCCTCATAAGAATTAGCTACAGAAGAGACTTTATGAAAAGTACAAATATTCTATTACTGTGTGACAAAGGGACTGAATAGATCCAAGCAAGGAAATATCATGAATAACCACATTTTTCTGCAGTTCTCTAGAAAAAAATGGCAAGAACAGCAGGAGCCCTGTGTATTCCAGGGTCCTGCTTAATTCAGAGGTCTGAAACTTCATGGATTTGTTACAGTGTATCTGAGGAAAAAAAAAAAAAAAAAAACAGAGAGGGATGGACAGAAAAGAGACAGAAGAAAAAATGGAAAATAAAATAAAATCCTTTTGCATTGCTAATCAGCCTAATAGTTAAACAAAGCTTGCATTTACATCCCCAAAATACCTTTCGGTTTATCAATCAAAAATAAATAACATTATTTATTTACAACACTTGGTTGGCATTGACACTACTGCTGCTCCTGTATTAACTATCCTGGGGCTGCTAAGAAGAGATTTTGATCAGAAAGGTCTGTAGAAGATTTCTTAGCTACTGAAAGACTATTGCATACTGGCCATCCATGTGTGAGATGTGTCCACTTCACTGTAAGTTGAAAGGAAAAGCAGTGAACAGTGTATCAACACAGCACAGGAAAAGAAAGATATGTGGTTCTCAAGGGAACAGCCATGTGATCAAAGGTGAGCATGTGTATAACATTTGCATAGTCAGAAGCTTACAGAGGGAAAATAATTATTTTAAATTTAAGATAGGCCACCCACTCAAGGTTAAGCTTACCTGTTACAAGGGAAAAAATTTGTATGCTAGTTTTGGGATAGCATTTTTCTCCATGAGAGCATGTTCACTTTAGCTTGTCCATCAAAAATATTCTTTTATAAATTACAGTTTATTTACATTTTATGTTCATGACTTATTTCAAAAATTCATTCTTACACACCACCTCTCTCTCAGAGACAGAAGACTTACTCTGTTTTTTTTTTACTGAAAGTCCAATTCAGCCCAGCACTGAGTCTTTAATGTCATTTGCTACAAGAGGGAAGAGTGTGTAATACAAGTTTCAGGAAGCAATCTATTCCTTAGTACATTTCATAATTTACTGGAAATAGCAGTTTAGGAGTTTTCTGAGTCTGCATTTAAACATGAACAATAGTATCTGAACCTATCCTCTAGGAAATTGTCTAGTCCCTTTGTGAGCCAGTTCAGGACTTTGACCTTCTCAACATTCTGTCCCAATGACTTTCATAATTTAACTATGGTTTAATTCAAAATATTCCTCCTTTGATTTTCTTGAAATGCAGTGCCTAATAATTGCATTGAGTGCATTGTTATTATAGAAAATAATCATCCTCTGTTTGTTTCTTAATATTATTTGTTAATCTTACAGACCTCTGTCCGACTCTCCTATCATATTTTATGGGAATTCAGAGACAACTCTTTTCCCAGAAGAAGTTCCTACCCTACTTTTCCTCTCACTTCATGGAAGTTGTTATATGTTCCTAACCAGCCTTGTTCAGTGCAATGGAGTTCCAGAATGCAGAGGGTATTCAAAAGATGAAAGCATCAAGCTTTGGCATAATTGTGTTTCTTGTTTCTAATTCTTTCTCCACACAGAGAAATACCAGTCCTGGACACTAAGCTGCTCAAATAATGACCAGCAAATGATGATTCCCAAACTTCTTTCTTGACTGGTCAGATCTAATCTAGAGCATTCAGAATGTCTAGTTTGGTAAGGACAGTCTTTTAAACACTTTGGGTTTTGGTACCAGGAATAAAACCAGGATGAAGGATTGAGGCATTATCACTCTAGGAACTGGGACAGCAACTCAGAAAGGGAAAATAGGAAAAAGCCTTTTGATTGATCTGCTCTTTTTGAGACCTAAGATGAAACACCATTTTGAAGGCATTGTAAGATATCAGAATAGGCCTCAATGGCACATCTGCCCCAGTCACTCTGACGTGCCATACTATTGCCAAGTATATGTGCCAAGACACACCATACTTTTTTCCTGCAATGTTACATTCTTCAGCTAGCATAGTCAAAGCTGTTGATCTTTCGGACACACTCTAAGCCTACTTTATTCCTCAATCATTAGTGGTTTTCAATGGAGCTGAGAGCAGTTAGAATGGTAGGAATGAGAAGTATTAGTGGGTTGCCTGCTATATTTTGTAATGTGGAACTTGGTTACTTCAAACTGTACTTCTGTATTTTTTTCTGTTCATAGGGGTGATATTTGAAAATTTCTAAATCACTTGGAACCTCACAGAGGCAATTCTTTCAAGCTAGAATAGTAGAAATAAACAAATAAACATAATCTAGCCTGCTGCTTCCCTTCTTTGTTTGACACCTATGGCTGGAGTCAGCAGGCACCACACCAGTGCCTGGTTGTGCTGACCATCCTGATGTCACCAAAGCCAGAAAGCTGTTTCAGGGCCTGAGCCAGCAGAGCTGGCATCAGGCACCATTTGCAATCTCGGCTCTGCCACAACCCTGAGGGCTTCCTAACAGAGTCCAAAAGTACAGTACTTTGGTAATATATCATCATGGTGATGAATGTAAAGTCTTTCTTCACTTGAACAATCCCCTATTATCTAAAAGCTCCATATTAAAAAGAAATATTTGTCTTGAAGGAAAAACATTTTACTGTTCCTCATCTGTTTTTACAAATCCACACTTAGTCTGGCAAAGATATCCACTGTCATTTTAAATGAAAACTGACTGAATGTTACATCAGTTTAAAATTAACTCATACTGCAGTTAGAATTTATTGTACAGCAGCTGTTTTTTATTCCTATTTTTTGAAGAGAACATATGGATTATGACAGAACTTATTAAATATCTCTGGAGTGTATGTGGGAAGCTGTGTCATTTTACTCTGAGCTCCATCATTGAATTTCTATCTGAACATCTTAGTCTCCTGTAGGCTCCCATCAAGTTACAAGAAGATAGAAACCAGAAGAGTGTTTTGTAAGCATGCCTGAAAATAAAACTGGATGAATGGCAGTTTTCTTTCTAAGGCTTTGTCTTTCTAGCACAGTTGACATTTGAAATAAATCCAGGCTGTTCCTTTTCTTGCTCCAGTTAAAACAGATGTAATGTGCTCAGTTGAATGTGTGAACTGGAGATCATCAACTTTTCACCTCAAATCTGCATTATCTGCTATGGTGGATAACCTGTTACACAGCAGTACCTTTGTAGAGATTAATGGCCTGGTTTACCAATGCTTTTATTAGCTTACTTGCTATTCCTAAACTTTATGGCAAATATATTCCTGTCACTTTGTTCATTTTATTGTGTTATGGTAGCAGCGTTTTCATACTCAGCAAAACAAGAGAGCATTAAGACAGAACACAGCTGTCAGCCCACGCCTGCAACGCCCTCCGGCAGTTTCAGTCAGGGGGTGAGTGAAAATAGCCTACTCAGTGGAAGCTGGATGGGCGATTTCTAGGCAGGCAATTACCTGGCTGGGAATTGTGGAGGAAACTGTGGTTAATGCCCCTCCTCTCCTGAAAAGTGCATGGGATCTTTAGCAACCACAATGGTCAAGATTTCAGGGTTTAGTTTAATTATGGGGAGACGCTCTGTACCATTAACACCGAGGGGAAAGGAGGGGTAGAGTTTGGTATGTAGAGTGCGTGTGTTTTTTCAATGCCACCTGATAGCCTTTAAAAGCTCTATGTTGGAGCAGCTCAGATGTTTTCTTGTTTGGAAAACTTATGAAGCAGAAATTCTGTTGAAAGAAACTTCACTAGAATACATTAAGGTCTTTCATTGTTGGCAGCTTGTGAATCTTACTGGTGGTTACAAAGAAAATGTAATGTTTCATTTTATTAAATTGCAGAATTGTAATCTTACTTGTTGCACTGTTGCAAACTTCTCAAGTATTTCACTCTGCTTTGTTTTAAAGTATGCCTTGTGATATTACCTGGTAATTAAGGCATTGATTCTGTAAACAATGTCCCTGTGAGTTGCCACTGCCTTCTTTGTCTGTACATTTTAAACACAGCATCTGCTGACACTAAAGGTAAATATTCATTATTATGAACTGTATGCGTTTTGATTTATAAGATTTTATAGAATCCTTTACATACGAGAGAAAAAAAGCAGAGTTTGACCATTATATTCAAAGCTATTTTCAAATTTGGCAGTAAAAAGCATTTTCAGACATAACAACAGGAGCCCTTTTATGTTTTCAACAATAAATACAATATCTCTTAAGAAAAAAGCATTTTTCCAGCCTTGATTTTTCAGCAGAACAAATCACCAAGTCATCTTAAGAAAAGAGCTGCTTAAAGAAATGCAAAGCAGTTAGAAGCAACTTAGATTATTTGAATACATGAAGGTTCTCTTAAGGTGAAGCACTAGTGAAAAATTTCATCATGCTGACCTATCAACCATCACTTTTAGCACTGATCACACATTTGTGATTTGAACTGGAGACATAAATCAGACTACTGCTGACAAATCCAATTAATTTTGTGATCACAGAAAAGCAGCGTATCTTTCTGGCACAATTTGAACTTGCAAACAAGAAGGCAGAGAACCAGCATGTCTGGAAACTTGCAAATACAGCAACATGCTGCTGCAGATCTACAAAGCAGGAATAATTCTTAAATTTGCATGAAGAATAACTGTAGACAAAGCTTTCCAAGGGAAAAAAGAACAATTGTAGGAATGATAGTCTAGGAAACTGGTGTGCTAAAAAGGCATAAGGCTTCAGTGTACTAACCAATCCATAGTCAGTGATGTTTATGTGGTGGGATGAAGTCTGTAAATTGCACTATTCACTTTTAAGGTTATACAGTTCAGAGTACTGTTCATGTTGTTTCAATATTTAACCGTGGTGAAAGTAACTTTTCTTTGTCTTATCTGCATAGGAAGCTTCTTTTCCACAGAGATTCCAAAAGTCAGCTTTATCCTTAAAATATTTCCTACTGTGCATCTTTTTCTCTCCAATCTAAGTGACTCAGTGGTTTGAATAAAGGCCCAACAGACAGTTTCATGAATACAGCAGTCGGTGATCCCCTCTGCACATGACCAGGAGATGGAAAAGGATCAAACCTTTTATAATTATAAATCATACAGCCTCTCTGGAGAGGCAAGGGAACCACTGCATGAGATACAAAAGGGTAAAGGAAGTGTTTCACTTTTCATTTTGCAGTACTACAAACACATTCTGTTTTGTCCATAGTAGAACATCTGCTCTCCCACCACCCTCAGTAACAGGCCAATTTCCTCTCAAATCAGTCCTGCTGTAGTGGAAAGACAAAGATTCTTTGTAGTCAAAATAAAAAGAAAAGGTAACGCATTTCAGGAGTTGCTTTCAATAAATCCAAAACAGCTAAAATATTTTAGTAGAATAATAGCAAGTAATACAACCACTAAATGCATCTCCAGTCCAAAGTCACTTGGGCTTCTTGCAGTCAGCTTAACTTGTTCCCTCTTCTATGAGTAGAGCATTCTCCACTAAGTGAGGGTGAAGGAAACTTCAGAAAAACAAGGGGAAAACCATATCACTGCTCTCTTGAACTGCGTTTGGACCAAAGAGAAATAGAGTTTTGAAAATGTCCTTTGTTTCATCCAAGAATATAGTCCAGTCATAGTCTCACCCATTCTTTACTACGTGTCTTTCATAAGTCTTTTAATTTATGGGAATACAAAGAGAGAAATAGAAAAAGATTAGATGGATGTCCATTAGAATATAAATGAAGGAGCATTTTGTTTCCCCAGTAAAAAAAAAAATTCATTTTCATAGAATTGTGGAATGTTTTGAGTTATCAGGTGCATTGGCCACGGTAGTATGTACAAATCATGAACAGGGTGGAAATGCTGAGGGACGTGTCTTGAGACACATTTTATTTTTCAAAAGTCTCATTACGTGGTTGAGACGGTAGGAAGATGACAACAGCTCATGTCCCAAGCAGCAGACACTGAGTTTTGTGTTACAATGCACTGAAAAGTCTCTCAGCTAATAGCAGAAAGCAAAAGCTTACTTGACAGTAGCTTCAGCCAACCATTATAAGTACATGTACACTTGCTTAAAACAATGCTTGCTTGTTAGCCTTAGAATACAATGCACAATACTCTATTATTAAGCCTAAAACTTTCTATATCTTGACAGATACATTTTTCTGCAGCTAGTTTTCTTTGATAGCTTTTTCTGTAATTCATTGCACACACCTAAATATGCAGAGTAAAAATAATAATATCACTACTATCATGACTAATATAATAAAACAAAGTATTTTATTATTAATGAAGGATTTTTTTTTAGGAAGGTACCACAGTGAGGGACCTTAAAGATAACCAAGTTCTAACTCCTTACCATGGGCAGGGACATCTTTCACTAGACCAGTTTGCTCAGAGCTTCATTCACCCTTGAACACATCCAGGTGTATGGCATCCACAGTTTATATCTAATTTAAACCTACTGTCTTCCACTTTGAAGCCATCCTCCCTTTGCCCTATCACTATGGCCTTGTAAAAAGTCCCTCTCCATCTTTCTTGTAAGGTACTGGAAGGCCCCATTTAGACCACCCCAAAGCCTTCTCTTCTCCAGGCTGAACAATCCTAATTCCCTCAGCTTTTCCTCATGAGAGGTGCCTCATCCCTCTAAGCATCTTGGTGTCCCTCCTGTGCACTAGCTACAACAGATCCATGTCCTTCCTTCAGCTGAGAACCCAGAGCTAGATGCAGCAATCCAGGTGGGGCTCATGAGGGCAGAGCAGAGGGGCAGAATCTCCTGCCTTGATCTGGTGGCCACTCTGCTTCTGATGAAGCCCAGGGCATGGCTGGCTTTCTGGGCTGCAAGTGCTCTTGGCTGGCTCCTGTCCAGCCCCTCACCCACCAGCACCCCAAGGGCTGCTCCTGGTCAGTTCACCCCCCAGTCTGTTTTGAGACCAGGGTCTGCCTTGACCCAGGTGCAGCACTTCACAGTTGGTCTTATTAAACCGTGGGTGATTTCAATGAGCCCACTTCTCAAGCTTGTCGAGCTCCCTTTGGATGGCACCCTATCCTTTGGGTATGTTCTCATTAAATTATTCTCTAGATTCCTTTATCTCACCACTTCACAGTGCAGTTTTGGAGAAATTGGTATTAGTGTAGAGACACATTTTAATTTTTTTGTTTGGCAGCTGTGATTGAGATGAGAATATCACTGTGCAAGGCAGACAGATTCGTGTCACTATCAGTTGCTGAGGCTGTTTTTAATTTTCTCTTTAATAAAATGTTTTCTTAGAAAGACACTGAATGAAATTCAGCCTTGGTGTGGCAACAGGAATTGCACAAGTGCCAAAATGAACAACTTGAGCTACAGATGATAATTTTTCTCTTTGTGGGTCCCTATGCACCTACTATATTTGGGTTTCCCTTCCCCACTGCAGCTTTAGAGCTATAGTTGGGTATTTTCCTAATGGTGGTATCCTTATTAGAAGCGGTCTGTCACCCAGACCATCTTCCTTACCTGTAGATTATTGTGGACCTCAGGAATTTCTCTGAATAGTGAAAGCAGATATTTTTTGCCTGTAGACTGTATTATACAAATTATTCTCTTTTTTAGGCATGGTGGATGTTTAAAAAAGGGTATCAATAGAGCTCTTAGGAGTTTTCATCTCAATCCAATGCTAAGCTTAGCTGTTGTATTTGCTAATTCTCAGGGCAAAATCTCATTTGTTCCACAAGACTCTTTTTCTTATTTGACATGTGTTCTCCAGTGGGAATTCCATCACCCTTTGATTTAATTCTTCCAGATGTTTCATGCATTCTATTAAGAGCCTCTTCAAAGAAAGAATACTCACTGGTCTAGAAAGCAGTTGAGTTTTCATTGTTCCAGGGAAGGCAATAATTTTATGCTAGGAAACAGGAGCAAAAAAGTGTATGGGTAGTTGAACATATATGTGTCTATATGTATATATATAAATCAGTAATGAAGAACTCCCTAAAATCTTGTCAGTTAAACCCAGTGGAAATATACTACATTTAAGCAGTAAATACATACATAAAAAAATACATTCTATCTGAAGGTAACAGTATCCCTGGGAATGGAAGATTTAGGGCTTTTAACTTCTCCCCTTTCCACATAATGATTTGCTTTGTGTTTATAAAGGGGTGTTGTTACAAAGAGGGGTAGTTTATTGCACCTGAAAGCCATAATGCCCTCATGAAAGACTGTAACTAAGACATTTGTGGAACAGATTTTACATTTTGGTACTTAAAGCGTTGTTAGACTTTAAATAAGAAAAGTCAAAAGCATGGCTGAATCTTTGTGCTCACTCAGAACTTAAAGTTGCTTGTATAGTAAATATTTTGTGAATGTTTCCATATTGGCTATTTGTATTACTTCCTGTAAGCAAATTCACTGCACACATCTTACCATTTCTATCTTAATACTTCTCCATTATTGCCATAAAACTATTCTTTAGGGATCATTGCCTTTTTTTAATTCATTCATGTCTTTTAGGTTTGGGAGCAATGGTTAATTAGCTTCGTTTTTCTGGACTTTTGGCATAATGTTGTGCATTTCCTATTGCTCCAAAGAAAAATCACAGCCTAATTTCTCATCCTAAATGCTAAAAAGTACATCCAACTAACACCCTTTCATAATTCACTAGACTACACAAGTTCAAATCTCTGGGTTATCAATTAATTCTTTTTCAAGAGCCTCTTCAGTTCCAGCTACTTTTCCTTTCAGGTATCCTGGAAAGGCACAAATGTCAGCAAATGCCAGAATTTCTGGTAGAAATTTATGCAATGAAAAGCAGTCTGAAAAGTACCTCTATTTTGTTTTTTTTTTTTAAAAAAAAAAAAAAAAAAAAAAAAAAAGTAAAACAAACAAACAAACCCAAAACACAAAATAAAACCAAAAACAAACAAACAAAAAAAAAAAAAAAGAAAAAATGAGAATATTTGATATCATAAGCTGTGTCACCAAGTCCTCTACCTTTCCAGTTTAAGTTCTTTATCTCAAATAATTTTTCTCCAGATAATATATGACATAATAATGTGTCCTGTATAATATGACTGATTTTGCTGTCCTGGAGTTTCACCAATAAATCAGTCGAAATTGCACTGATTGCATGAGATTACAATTAGTCTTTGGTTCTGCATTCCTTGTCACCCAATTATTCTAAGAACAGAAAATATTTCCCTCACCTGCCCATGGTACTGTGAGGGCGACCTGACTTGTAATGACTGTAGGGAAACTGCTGGACCAGCTGTGCTCAGCCTCCATGCTGCTATCCATGGGACACTGTGGGAAACCAGGAAATCCTTCTGACTGTCCTGGGAAGATTTATAATTCACAAGAATTTAGGTAGAATGATAATTAATATGTCACACAGTGAAAAAGTAGAATTTGTGGATTTTAGATGTGAGATCAGGGGGCAAAGATGGAGGAAATGGGGTGTGTCCCTGGGCGTCTTCTTCATCCTCTTGTTCTCCATCTTCTGTGGTGGTGTGGCACATTTGGATTGGTTTGGAACAAAAGTACACTGTACAACATAGTGGATAGATATTGGAGAATTGTTATAAATAAAGTACACGTAATTTTCAGTATAAAAGATAGTGCCCTCCCAAGGGCAGACAGACCACGGGAGGACAGATGAAGGGGAAAACAGACCAAGGGCAGACAGACCAAAGAGGAGAGCACTGGCCTGTAGAGAAGACCGTGGCAGGCCAGGGATTGAATATGAGATAAGCAAAGAATAAACAAATTCCTGAGAACGAGAAAACAGATGACTCGACCTCTTCTTCAGATGCAGGGCTGGGGGAAAACAGAAAGCCCAAACAGAGACAGAAACAGCAAAACGAGAACGAGAAAAGAAGTAAAAACACATATATATTTTAGTAAACAACAGGACACCTGGATCTCGTCCTTTGGGCTGCAAGAAGGACCCACCTTTCCATTAGCCAGGAAGAAGGTCTACAACTGGGTATCCTATAGCAGAAGAATCACCCTCATACCCAAAATATCTGCAGAAGAACATCAGAGCCATGCTTTTTTTTTTTTTTTTTTTTTAACTTTAGTGCCATAAATGTGTTGAAAATTGAACTTGATAATTTTTGTTCAAAGTTGTCTAAAATACATTTATCAGCATTTCTGTGAGTTTCATATTTTGAATATTAATCTTTCTGAAATTGAGTGTGTGTGCCAGATGTAATTTGTCCCTGTAGAAATACAGCAGAAAGAAACATTTGGATTTAAGTAATTTGAAGGAGTTTTCCAAAAACAGCAGCTAGACGTAGCATCTTCAGACAATCACATGTAAGACAATGCTCCCAGATCTCACAGAAACTGCAGCAGCAACTGATCCTACAAGCATCAGCATTTTCTTTCCGCCTTAGTTGCTGAAAAAAGATTTCTGGTTTCTTTGCCCTTACGATTTCTTTTTGACAAAAGTGGAAATATTTCAGAAAATCTGGGTGAATTCACCCTGTGCCAGCCATAAGTCAAGGTTTTAGCTTGACAATTACTGACTTAGGTACAGAAGGAGACGACTGAAACCTTCCATGTGTGACTGGCAGTTAAGTTGTTATGGATTATTAGGCTCACAAAAACAACTAGATCACAATCTGTAATTACTTGCACGTGGCAATAGGGACCTTTTTGGTCTCTAATACTAGAACATAATGCAATCCAATGGCTACAGGTGGTACTAAAATTACTTTTTAACTGTGTAATTGTTCCCTGAAGCAAAATAATTCCTTATGGCCTTTGTCACTTGAAGCCTTTCAGCTGAACATCTTTCCTCTTCATTCACAAGTTACTGAGTCTGATAGCGTTCACTTAATTTTGCTACTAATCTAATCACTATCAATAAGGGTGACACAAGGAAATCAATTTTTTAGCAGGAAAGAATGAAAGACTGTTATGAAAGGAGAGTTCTTCCAAAAAGGCTGGATTAACACAATAGTCCCTCCTGAACATGAACTTTATGGATGCAGCCCGTATTCCCATTGCCTTATCTGAACTCCAGTTTAACCTTAAGTCTTTTAAAATATATCCTATGGTCATTGAATATGTGTATTTGTATGGGTTGTTTATCTCCTCAGGTTAAAAAAGGTGTAAGATACTGCATTAGGGTAAATAATGTCAGTCTTTTGTTCTAATGTTTTTATCTCTTTTCCAAAATAGGAAGGTTGATAGCAATTAGTGGCAGTGTAGATGTGAAGATCCAAGTATTTTATTGGGGTACAGTCTGCAATTAGTTCATCTTATTAACTTTGCTTCACATTCACCCTTCAAGTCTTACACCCCTAATAATGCTGTTATTATTTATCTCCTAGGAAAATAATGTGATGTACTTTGGAACACAACCATCTCTGAACTATTTGAAATACTATTACTTACAGCTTATCCATGTCCTGAGGGCCCACATATCTGTGTTCCATTTTAACAGAACAGAACTTTTCTTAAAGAGGGGTGTGTTAGTCTAAATGTTGAGTGAGTGTAACACACATTGGTAGGGTAAGATGGAAGGGAGGAGCACCTAGGAAGAGAATGTTCCTAGGCAGAAACGAAGGCAGTTGTCTCTCTTACATGAATGGGGGGTCCTTTCTTGAGAAGAGCAGAGCAGTAGCAGTGGTCCCCAGTCATGACCTGCACCACATGTACTCAAGGCAGTGACTCCTGATTGCTCTTTTTTTTGTCAGCAGAGGTTTTACTCCAGCTTGAAAAGAGGGATGGACCCAGTGTTAACTGAGTAGGGGGTAAAATGAGTGACAGAAGGATTCAGCGGTAATTCTGCATTTCCTTGATTTTGTCAGTTTAAAGTTGACCTCTTAAAATTAATGTAGATTTTGTCATTTATTTTTTATACCTGGTGTATCTACCTTAATACAGGGACAACAGTTCATGCTGAGTGTTTTATACATAATTTATATCCAATACTAAAACCCTTTGTGCTGCTTTAAGGGGTTATAAATTCAGTCCAGCCTAGTGGATATGTTAATGCAAAACTCCTGGCCTACACATTTTACTTGATGCAAACTGCCTATGATTTTCCACCCTCGACATTTTGCCAGCAGTATACATTAAAAAAGGAGTTACAGAATGTACCAGCGAACAATAAAAGCTACCTTCTTGGGAATATTCACATCTCTAATAAAAATTATCCAACAACATTTGGATCAGGTATTCATTGTTCACATTATTTTATTATCCACAAAGCAGTGCTGTTTCCAAGACTTGTACACCATCCAAAGTTGTGGTTGTAGAGAAGTGTAACAACACCATATTCAATTTTATTGCGCTCCATTCATATCAAGTTAATGAAATACTGAGAGTTATACTTTTCCTTGTTTGTTTACACTTTGGCTAAGACAAGAGAAACCCACTATTATGACACTTAAAAGTCCTCCTAAGTGTATTAGATTGTGTTCTGTGAAATCAATACTATAAAATACATCCACTTCATCCTTACTGCTCTATTTTTTATTGGCCCGTCTATCTCTGCACAATGACATTAGCGGTTAAGATGCTTCCCAGATGTGACAAGCATAGTCCATTCTCAACAGAACTTGAACAGGGAGCTGTTCTGCAGATTGTGCCCCTTATACTTTTTGGGTTTCAAAAGCTTTCAGGACTAAATATTAAATTATGATGTGACATAACAAAATAGGGAGAGAAAAGTAGAAAAAAAAAAGCACGTGCAGAGCCAAGACAGAGAAGTGTGTGCTATTTAAAGGAGCTCTATTTGCAAGTTTGGAGTTCTAGTCTGGGTGTTAGCACATATCAGTGTTCATGGATAGAAAATACCATTTCTATCATGGGATCGATGTTAACAGGAAAGCACAACAGGACTGTGCATTTGTTTGGATCTCCCTGGTACTGCACTCCTTTACACGTCTGCAAACATGGTCCCTCCGTCACCTAGAGGGTTCTTTCTTCTAGTGCAATCTCCATTCTTTGTGTGCCTACAATGGAGGCCTTCATGAAGAACTTTCCAGGGGGAGACACAGCCACGCTGTAGAGCTGGTGTGGAAGTAGACAGGCAGATTCCAGAGGCAGGCTGTGGGAAGAGCAATGAGAGATGTAGAAAATGAAGCTGGGCCACATGCAGACATTTTGGTTGCATTAGACTCTCCTTTCACAGAAGGAGCTAGAGGAGGTCTCCTGCTGCTCTAGCTCTGCTGCAGCCAAACAGAAGAGGATCAGAACGCTGCTATTAAATCTCTGGGTCCACCAGTTTCCCCTTCCTTCAATAGCTGCTCAGTGATGCATAGGATCATGGCCTCTCTGAGTCCAAGCAAGGATGGCTTTCTTCCCACCAAAACCCCAGGGGCTTCCATTCTGTACTGCAGAGCCAGCTTTCATCTGCTGGAGAAGGAAAAGTAATGAATCCTAGAAAACTGGAAGGGAAATTCAGGAAGCCAGAGCATCATTATTGATGTTATAGCTTCTCATGAAAGGCTGTAAGGGATCTTTAAGGTTTAAAATAAGCTTTCAAAGCTTTGGTTTTATGTTCAAATAAAATAAAACAAAAATTAAATGAAAAAGGGATTTCCTTATGGACACAGCTTCTCTCGAAACCACACAGGAGCTTTGATCAAACACAGAATCTTGAGAAAGTACATTGTATTATGTACAACATTTCTAACAACCCCCAAACTTCTTTTTGCAGCCTCTCATCCAGGTGCTTAACCAAACCTTTAATTCATCCAGTCCTGCATCCTCTCAGTCCACCCTGTTAAGGGTACAAGCCCTTAAGAAATATATAAATTTACTCTGTAATGTGGAAACATTGTGCTGTCCAATGTGCCTTGTAGGGATATGTACACAAAAATCTGTCATCCCACATAGAGTTAAAGCAATACAACCTTGTTTGCCAGGGAAATTGTTTGTTTTCCTGAAGGGGAGCACAATTGTTCAGACTGTTGTAAACTGAGTCAAAAGAGATTTCGGCAAAGAGTTACGTTTCACTGAATTATCTGTGACAGCTTTGATTAATTGCAGATGTGTTAATCAGATTTTTTCAATCTCTTATTAACTACAGTACCTTTTTTTGAGGACCTGATTTTGCTTCTTTGCTGGTGATAATGTAAACCCGACCTGAAGGCTGGCTTTTGTCCAGCCTTGGCAGCTTTCAGTCACTGCACAGAGAAACAGGTAGCCTCTGGCTCTTTGTTTGTTTTAAAATTTCTGTGATGATTGTGATCTGGCAGAAAGAAGATCCAGATCTTGTTTTAAACAACTGTTGTAATGGGGAAGTTTCATAAAATCCCTTAAAGCCAGTGATGAAAACAGGGCGACACTCCTCTGTCCTTACACTCCACCAAACATCAAGGATCAGAATCTGTCCTATGTATTTAGGAAAAACTCCCCCTGAAAATTAATTAAGACCTAGGGTTTTAAAATGTCACCAATATATATATATTTAAGAGATAAAAGCAAAAAATTACTTAGAGGTTACAGTCAACACTTAAGTTAGCATAAGTCAATTCTGTTTATTTTACTTACAGGCAGCAAGCAGTGTCAGATTTCAACACATCACACACCTGCATCTTCAGGGTTTGTTTGCTTTCCATCCCATAACTGCATTCAGTAGACAATAGTAACAGTCAGTAAAAGCACAATACTTTCTAGGCTAAAATGAATGAAAATCCACATCTGAGTTGCTAGAGTTTAAGTAAACATTAGAGGTGATGGGGGAAATTTGGGATATTGCAAACAGCCTGTAGTTGTGCCCTCAGGTTGCACAGAAACCACATGAGTTAACACCAAGGTTTGATCAGTAAGTGCTGATGTTTGCCATTGGGCTGCTGCTCCAAGTTGTCGCCTTTAGGAGTTTGTGGACTCCTACTTCAACATGGAATTAATGAATTTTTTTTTTTCAGGGCACAAAAATATCAGCAAGAACTAATAGGCATTTTGTTTCTCTTTCTTCAAATTGCTTACATATATCTTGAACTCCTGAAGTTAAGGACTTCGTTTTTATGAAACTTTGGATCTGCTCATTAGGTGCACATGGGCTTTTGAACAGGAGGGCAGAGCACAAATGTGCACACGTGTGGACATCTCTACAGCAGTGTGTGTGTGCAGGGGGCTCAGAGCGAGAATGCAGAAATGCTCTTGGGTTTTGGGGTTTTCTGCTTCTTTTTTTTTCTTTTTTTTTCCTTAAAGAGAGGGAACTTCTCACTTCATCCTGAATGTAATTCAACACTTCAGCTTTTAGAAAAGATTTACATAAAGAATAATGAAGGTTGTGATAAAAAAATGTCAGCTTTTCAATGCGTCTTCTGACTATCTGTAAGTAATTGAGGTCTTTTGGGAGGAGACTTTCCTCTATTTATCTTCCCTTTTTAACTTGAGGTTAAGAACCTAATAAATCTCTCCAAGTAGTGCCCCTTCACCCCACAGACATCTTAAGCAGTACCACTGAGTTTCTGTAGCATGCAACTAGAAACTACCACCCGTTACAGCTACTTCATAAAATTATGTGGATGCTGTCTTTCTGCTTTTACTCTTTTCCCCTTAAATTGTTTGAAAAAATGTAAAAAAAAAAAAAAAAAAAAGCTCAAAATAGAAAGAAAGACAATATGTGGTAAAAATGTGGACTATTAGACTGTAAGGAGCTCCCAGGGTACTGGAAAGAGTTTCCAGAAAAATACATAGAAAGCATCCCCCTCTTGGGAATTCTTTTAGAAGTCTTTAAGCTGGGGAGTTTAAGATGAGTGTCTTCTTAAAAGGGAAAGATTTGTTTTCTTGGCAAGAAGGGCAGGAGAGCAAGTCCTCTAACACCCATGAAGTTCGGGGATCAGTAGGGCAAAGCATTTCAAAACCTCCTCTGACTGTCAGTATCAAGGTGTTCTCCAGACATGTCGCCCCCAGCTTGGAATAGGAGCTGGTATTCCTGTCAATTTTCTGAAATATGCCATTGCAGACTCCTGCTACTCCTGCTCTAAAATATTCCTTCTTCTCCCTATGTCAGGCCCTTTGCTTTGCGGGGTTGCTAGCAAGCATCCTGGAAGAGGATATGTGTTCAAGAGCAATCCCTCCCACCTCTCCTCCTGTGATGGGTGTCCAGAACTTTCCTTTCCCTCCAACTGTCATGCATTCTTCAGTCCATGAATGTAAGGCTCAAGAAGAGAATAAAATTACACAGAAATGAACTTCAAAAGCAGAATTATTAAACTATGTCTTTTTCTATATGGATTTGGATGATTTATTTGGAAGATATTTTTGTTTCCCAAAATTAAGAACACAGGAGACAAGAGGAACAGTTGCAGTGGAAACATACAGATCATTTTCTTACTGACAATCTATGTCTACCTTTCTGTAAAACTGCAACATTGGAGAACTGTGTTTTCTCTCTTTTTCTCTCTCTCTATAATTCTCCTTGTCTAAGCCCCCTTTTGGGTTTTGTTTGTTTTTTTTTTTTTTTATCATCTTTAGCAATTTCATGGCTGGAATTTATAATTTATTTTCCAGACAATCTTTCCTGTATCCAACAGCAGGAACATTTTCTGCACTACCTCCAACTTTTGTCATGATGAAACATCTATGAGATCAGACCTAGTTCTTGTTTTCTACCAAGAAACCTGGAGACTTTCCAGGTAAGATGTGGCAAATTTCAGCATTGTACTTTAGATATTGAATCCAGTACTAGTTTAGACCCTGCTGATGCTCAAAATGTAAACTTAGAGAGGAAAATTTATCTAAACAAGAAATAATTAGAATATTCAAATGCAGAATTTTATTTTAGTCATCCCCACTTGAAAATTTTGAACTGATGTAGGAAGAATCTGGTCTTTCTTTAATCCTTCTTCTTTTATATTTCACACATGCCAGAAGAGAAAAAGAAACATTTTGAGCTTTTCTCAAATACTCTACAGTTGAATGTCTCATGTTGGAAACTTGGCCGATAGGTCATGTGGTAAGATGTAAAAAAAAACAAACAACAAGAATAACCTGGATGATGGAGGATGCTAAAACTGCTCACATCTGTACAGAAAGACAGTTGTTCTAATTGCCTGTAAAATTCTTGATTAGCACTTGATTATTAGTCTTTTATTTTTATTCCTAGATCACCTGAATGTTTTAGTACCATCAATGATGGATGATATTCTCCTGCATCTCTTCTGCCGCTGCTATGTGGTGAAGTTCAGCCACTCTGTACAAAGGTTAGACCCAGTTAAAACAGCCTGTTAATTATTTACGAGACAGCAAGAAGACCAATGGGACTTCCACTTGTCCTTCTGGAGCAATAATGAGACCATTACAGTCTATTTAACACCATGAAAAACAATATCCACAGGTGACCTTTCAGAATCATTGCCAAGTTGGATTTATGGCCATCACGTACTCTCATCAAGGGAGAATATCAAAGAGGGGCTTAAAGTTAAATTTGCACTTTGATTGGTAACAGCATCCTGAGGTTTGATAATAATAAAATCTCTTCATTTTCCTTTATTTTGTTTAAGGGAGGGAATGTATCTCACAGACAGAATCTGATAGCAGGTGTTGTTTCTTACAAGTTCTGGGAGCCTACTGAATACTTTGGGCAGGTGCTGTGATTTGACACAACGACAGTGCTGAGATATTTCTGTGTCTGTTTAAAGAGTCAAAATATCTGCATGTGGAAAAAAACCTTGGCACTCCATTCCTTCAGGCACACAGTCCCTTGAAACAACGCCAGATATTGAAAGACTAAAACCTCTTTCAGTAGTGCTCAGGACACTGATGTACAAAAGCTGAATATCACATCACCTTCCAGGGATGAGAATTAACTTAAAAATAAAAAAATACATAAAACTTTGTTTTCAATTAGTAACTAAATCAAATTAAAAATATGGTTTTCCTGTCGTTTATGTTAGCAAATTATACTGAGGTAGATATATTTTCAATCCTAATCCCTAGGTGGGCTTGAAGAGACACATACATCTATCTGAATGGCAACTATAGAGAAAAATAAAGACCTAATCTAAATGCTGTCACTGAACAAAACAGCAGTGTGTAGGACACATGCAGCTGTGAAACTGCAGATGGAATAACAAGGAAACAGAAGCTAACTGCCTGTCTTGAAACAGATGTGAAGCAGAAGGGGCATGTTCCAAGCAGCTGATTAAAGAAAAAAACAAACAAACCAACCAAACAAAAAAACCCCTACATTTAATTAATTATTGTATTTGATTGCTTTTACAAAAACAAATAAAAAATGGAGACATATAGGTTCAAGAGATAGGCTCAGTCTAAATGACTGCACAACAGCCTGGCTGCAACTTTTTCATGTGACAAAAGAACGTGACCCACAAGTACCAGTGCCATGGGAACTGACAGGGAAGCCAAGCATGGCACTCAAGGAAACCTGAATTCAGGCAGAAGACGCAAAAGTAACAAGATGTTTATTCATTTTCTGTCATGATCATCACATTCAGGGTCAAAGAGGTAACACCTTCCACCTTCTGTCTCGTCTGTCTCTTTTTCACCAAAGGACCAATAGGAATCCTTTCCTCCCCCACAGAAAGGGAACAGGAAGATAGTAATTTTCTTCGCTAGAAGGAGCTGCTTAACTCCTTTGCCATTAATAAGCCATTTCTTCATGCTGTCTCAGACTTCAGATATGAGCAACACTGACTCTTTTGCAGAGCTCTACTCAAGCAGTCTACTCTTCTGTGTCAAATAATCCATCTGCCTATGCAGCTGCACAGCCCCAGCTGTCCTTGCTGCTGCTTTTTGTGTTGCTGGCCATTGTGCTCCCAGCTTCTGACCCTAATTCCCTCCTGCATCACCATCTACCTCTGCCTCCAAACTGTCCCTTTCAGCCTATCAGAAAGGGTTGCAAAACTCAAGCATGTCTTCTCACTAGTGCCAGAGCCTTGACCAGTTCCTTAAATTCCTGTTTGTGCTGCCCAATGCTGTAATGGTAATATATACATATTATCCATACATAATGATGCAAAACTTCCAAATCTGAAGTGACTGCAGATTCAGCAGAAATGTTTGTGACTCTTTTCATATTGAATAGTTTCAAGACCCTCACACCTTCTGGAAAGGAGGTGTTTATTGAACTCCTAGCCAGAAGGTGCTTCACAAGGAGCATTCCAAGGGTAAAATTACCAGATTTACCTTTAGGGCAATAGAACCTGTATTCCTATTTGCCTTTAACAGTTCAGAAGCTAGAACAACTGCATATCCTCCTATAACTCATTAGCAGTAAGGAAATTGTAGGTTAAGCGTAGTATAACCTTCTCCTTCCTCCACTTACTTTTAAAATCCTTGAACTTTGTAATCTGGACTCCTTTTCTTTTGTTTTCTTTTCTTCTCCTTTTTTTTTTTTTTTTTCCAAAATCCCACAGTAAATTAACTGGAGACTATTCACAAGTTAAATATTAAATGTTCTTATATCCAAGATCACCTAAATCCCAGGAACAATGTTGGCTGTTTTCCAATTCAAAGGCCCATAATCTGTGTATTTTTTCCAGTTCACTTTCAGAGCTCCATTTAATTCAGTGTAGTATGGTGGTCATCTGCAATTCAGTATTTTAAAAATTCAACAGGCATTTAAAAAAAACAAACAAACAAACAAACAAACAAAAAAACCAAACAGCAAACAATATGAGGTAAAAAAATGCCTATTCTTTTGAGGGTTTTTGCATGAGCATTGTATTTCGGTCTGCTCTTAAAGCCCTCCCAGATCCATCCTCTCTTTTTCACCCCCTTGCAGAACGTGATACACCATGTCAAAAGCAGGACCAATGTTTGAGGAATAGAGTATCTGTCCAAATGGTTTCATCTGAGTTTTCACTTTGGGTCTGTAGAGTACCTGCTGACAGGGAGCAGATTCCTCATTTCCTGCTGTTCTACATACAACTGCATCATAAATGGAGCCCTTGACATTGTCTCAGTTACTAAAATTGGGCTGCATCTTCCTATCAAGTGATCTCTTCCTCAAGTACTCATTTATCACCCTCATATTTCACTTTGAAAGAAACCAAAGCTCCAGGGAGCTAAGTACCAGAAGAGAACAACTGGAAGAGGATGTTTGTGGAGCAAATTATCCACACAGACCATCAAGTTTTGTCTATTCATTTTTGAAGGTTCAAGAGAAATCCTGATTAAAGGCTGCTTACTCCCTACCCTCAACCCCCAAACTACAGCAGAAGCAATTTATAAGGAGAAATTGATTTTTGAAAGATTCTTGTTTGTTTTAAAGGGACCGCCACAATGTGTAAGTTCTTCAGAGGCCACTCTTCTTCAAGGCAAGTTGTGGTCTTGCTTTTCCAAATTAGTGTTCTCATCAAAATAAAATACTGTATATTTTTGATCTGCAGAGTTTGCTTCCAGAGCACAGGGAGCTGTTCTGTCTGAGCAGCAGCAGTCACCCTTTCTTCCTGACTAGCAGACACATGCTTTTGGTAATTGAATCCAGCTGTTCTCTCCTCTCTGCCCTTTCTTAAGCTTTTGAAGGAAATCCTACTTAGAGAGATGCCAGTGCCTCCAGCAGGGATCCAGAACACGAGGGAATGCTGACTGGAAAGACTACATTTGCAAAGGGCAGGTACCAGCTGACCCTGTTCTTAAATCTCTGCAGAGAATCTGGGATGTGTGATGTCACAGTATAATTTCAACTACCTGTATTTTAGATTCTAAACAGACAGCTGGCATTTCTCTAGAAGAAATCTACGAGTGAGATAGCCTTCTGGTGTATTGAATGGAGGTGGCAAACTATTTTTGCAGTGAGATATTGAACAGGAAAAAAGTTTTCTGTAGGCATATTCAGAAGATGAGATGAGCTACCTCGTCTATGACCTGTTTGCACAGTTGCACTCATAGAGAGGTCTGAGGAGTAGAAGAGTCTTCAGTGGTGGAGCTTTGGGTCTGCATGGCCTCTCCCATAGTATCATGAGATTATTGATGTGGGTGAGCCACCAAATACAGCCATAAAAAGGAAGGACCAAAATGAACTCTAAAGCTTTGTTTGTTATTTGTAACATCACCAGCAAACACAATTTTATGTTCATACCTTCACACATAGATGAGAAACTAATGAGGACTTTGGACTTTCACAAGGAAATACATATTTCAGAACTGCAAATTTTGGAAACAAGCTTTTAGAACAAAAGATTAATTTTCTATAAATGCAAATGAATATACTGAGACACCTAATGGAAGGCACAAAATTAATATCAGAAATTAAGTCTCAGGAGAGGTAATAATAACAATAGCAAGACCTCAATAAAATAATAGCTTTATTTAAATTATGTAATTCCTCAGAGATATGCCAATGGAAGCATGAGTGACAAGGGCAGTGGAAGTGCTGTAACTTTTAAAATGGATTTTAAATTAGGCAGATAGTTTCATTGTCTCAGGCTACAGACACAGGATCCAGAGATAATGCTCAAGGCATAAGCACAGATCAAATCTTGCTGCTGCAGCAGTATAAAAAGGAGCACAGAACAAGCAGTCAAAAGCCTGTCGACTATCCACTGAAGTGAGGGCAGTTGAAAGCCCCTATTTGCTTTATTTTTTTTTTTTTTTTTCAGCCGGGAGTATAGTTCATATGGGTGATGCAAAAATACCTCTTCAGGATTGAGTCAAGTTTCCATCTACAGCATTTTAAATAAAGATGGGTTGATGTTCTAGAGATTAACTGCATTATAAGCATGTCTGCAGTGCTCTGTGGAGTGAGAAGCAGTGTTTCCTGAGACAGGATTAAAATGTCCTTACTCCTGTAAAATGACTTATCAGCCAAACTAGTGAACAGCAATGCCCAAAGAGCCAACAAAATTCAACTCTGGACATGAGGAGAGCAGACTTCAGGCTGCTCAGAGAATTAGTAAGTAAAGTCCCCTGTGAAAACATTTTTGCAGATGCCAGGGTCCATCAGTGCTGGTCACTTTTTAAACATCACCTCATAAGGGCACAGGAGCAGGCAATTCCAAAATTTCGGAAGTCAAGCAGGTGAGGCAGAAGGCTGGCTTGGTTGAACAGGGATCTTCTCTTGGAAATAGGGTGAAAAAGGGAGGTGTATGCCCAGTGGAAGCAAGGTCAGGTGACATGGGAAGAATACAGAGATGCTGCTCACCACTGCAGGGAGAAAATTCATGTGGCTAAAGGTCAACTGGAGTTGAAGCCGGCTGGAAATGTGGGGGACAACAAAAGGAGTTATTATAATATACTAATGGCAAAAGGCAATGTAGAAACCACATCTGCCCATGACAAGATGGGAACAGTCTTCTCAGAAACAGGGACAGAGACAAGGCAGAGATGTTTGATGCATAATTTTTTTGTCTGTTTTCAACAAGAATGATAGACTGATGTGGTCTCAGTGCCCTGAGCTGAAAGACCATGACTGCAAGAATGATCAACTCCCAGCCAACCCTGAAACCGTGTGAGGTCTGCTGCTTCAGCTGGATCCCTAAAAATCTATGAGGCCTGATGGGGTTTATTCAAGAATCCTCAAAGGGCTAGCTGATGTAATTTTAAAGCCTCTTTTGATGACATTTGAGCTGTCTTGGGATTGTGAAGAGGTCCCAGCTGGCTGGAAGCTGGTTAACATTGTCCCAGTTTTCAAGAAGGGCAAGGAGCAAGAAGGGCAAGGGCACTGGAGCAGGCTCCCCAGGGAAATGGTCACAGCCCCAGCCTGACAGAGCTCAAGAAGGGTTTGGAAAATGCTCTCAGGCACGTGGTATGACACTTGGGGCATCCTGTGCAGGGCCAGGAGTTGGGCTCAGCGATCCTGATGGGACCCTTTCAATTTAGCCTTTTCTATGATTGATTCTGTGAGTTTTATAACACTGAGATAGGACTGGCTCAGGCACACCTACATCACCTCAAATGGCAATAGCTGCTGTACCCAGGCAACGTGTCTCCATAGTCCTAAAGAAAAATTCTTCCACAGGTAGTTACTGATAGTTTTACTACATTAAAATATCTTTCATAGTGTTTCACATGACCCTGACTGAATTTTGCCCTCTGACTCTGGCAGCAAACTCTTCTGTACTTAGAAATCCAGGAAGAGTTAGGGCAGCCTCTGAAGTATGAGCAGTTTTTACAGGAACTGTTCTCATGATTTCATGAATATATGAATATTTTATGCTGTGAGACAGCACAGCTCTTGGTGAGGATAGATCACAGCTCTTGAATACTTATTTATGGGAAGAGAGGGAGAATCTGTTAATATAAAAGCACTTCTTGATCATCACTAAAACTTAAAAACCAAGAAAAATGCTAGTTACAGAAGTCAGAATTTCTTGAGGGGAAATAAACATTTTCCACTGTCTTTTTTTCTTTTTTTTTTTTTTTTTCTCTCCTTAATTTAATTTTTTTGATAAATTTTGAGAATCTTTTGGCTGCAGCAGCAAAACTGGCTACTGGGAAAAAAAATAAATTACTGATTCCTTCAGTTTACACTCTGGCATAAACTTTTTAAACCTTGACTGTCTTTATTGCATTCTGAATTAAAGCGCTTCTGCTGAATGTGATGATTTATTTATATTTTTGTTGTTTCTATTGGCATTTTATGTTCATATATTTTTTTAACTACTTAATATAAAATAAACTCACATGCTGATAACATTGGATCAGTGCAGTATTTTTAAAACCACATGTTTACAATAAAACAGTGAGAGCTTTAAAATCAAAGTTAAGCTCAGATGAAACTCAGGAAAAATGTTAGAAAAGTTTCTATGCTCATGAGTGATTCTGTCTGAGTTGGGCCAAAATTCTTTTCTCATCAAAAATTACTCAACTCAGGACTTTCCTCAGTAAGTCAATGAAGATACTTCACATATCCTCCTTTCAAGGAAAGCAGAATTTGGGTTTCTGTCTCCCCTTTTGGTTTAGGAAATGAAAAATCCCAAAAGCTGAAGAAACTGATCCATATGGGTAAAAGACTGCCTTATAAGACCCAAGGTTTTCATTCTTTCACTCAAAATGTGTTTTCCTCTGTCTGTTATTGATTTTTTTATGCTCTGACTTTGTATCCTTTCACAAGGGGATTTTGAAAGTTAGGGGAAGAGTTTAAATAAAAGTCTCCTACTAGCTGCATTAAAAGTGTGAAATATATTGTATCACATCAACTCTGACCTGATATGGAACAGAATTTTTCATCCTTACATTTTTGGCAGATTTGTATTGTGTTTGATGGTGGGAAAAAGACCATTAAATGGCAAAGACAAAAACATCACTCACTGGTAGTCAGACCCTTTCTGGGAAAATATAAACTAAATTAATGTTCTCTGAAGATTTCATCTTGCTTTAATTATAACTTAATAATGTTCTGGCAACTTAGTTTGAGAAAGGTAAGTAAAGTTAGGCATGTATCAGCTTCAAAGATACCCCACACTTTTAAAACTAATTTTACAACTAGGAAAAGGCATTTTTTTGTGTGTGAAATTTGGCTAATTTTATTTACTGATGTCTGGTTCACTGAATTTCAAGCTCGGTGACTTGCAGGCTTGGCCTGTGCTTTCTGTTCCGACCACTTGAGGGAATCATTCTGTAGCTGTGGTCCATAATTTTTGTTTTTACACTAAGGAAGTAAGAAAAATTATATTTGTTGCGGAAAGTTTTCCAACTTTACTTCAACATGAAAGACATCACAAGGCACCGGCTCAGAAATAAATTACTCCCTACATACTAAATATCCAGGAAGGGAAAAAAATGTTGATAAATGAGAGTCTTGGGAGTTGCTAAGTGAGGTCCCTGCACACAATTTATGATCATGCACTCTTGGACTTCAGAATGATTAATACAGCTAATTCTCAGTAGAGTAAGAGCTGTTTTAGCCCAGGAGAGAACTGTACGCTATTGTTTATAGAAGCAGATAACATCAAAGTGGCCCACTGCTTGTGTTAAGCAAATAGAGAATTCTGGGTCAGTGCAAATTAATCCTAAAGGAGTAAGAAAAAGTTCTTAATGACTGTTAGATCAGTGTGTTATCACTTTTCATACAACCAAAAATGGTAGAACTGTTAATGAGAATTACAAATGGCCTCGCTGGCCGCAGCGTGCTGGCAGCTGTCTATGAGTATGGTGACCATTAAGTCCTCTGGCAATCTGTAAATATGACATTTGCTAATGGAGTGAAGAAGATTTAGGCAATTTTTTAAGATATTTGTGTCATTTCAAAATGGTCCTTGGCAAACAAATATGCGAAGCGTTTTACGCTGTATTTAGCAGAGTGGACCAAAAGCCTTAAAACCCTTATCTTCTATTCATACAGTACACAGAATTAAATTAATTGAATTTACACTTGAAGTAACTGTGGGGAGAGAAGAAAGTCTTGTTGGCTGTGTCTCTTAAGATGTGTTTTCACACAAAGGTAAGTGAAGCACACACTTCATACTTGTTTAGAAGGAATAGGTTGCTTTTCACAGACTGATAATATTGCAAAGTCAACAATAAACTGCCTTAGAGGCATTGTTTTGTTCCCTTGAAGCACAATTTAGCAGCTTGACTACAAGAAAGTCTGAAAAATAATCATCCTTTTTTTTGGTTTTGTGAGATGGTTTGGGTTGGTAACAATATCTGCATCTCTGAACGTATCCCAACACTTTATATATAATTCTGTTCCAGTCCTTCTGACATGATCTATGCACCACATTAGGGCTGTTGACAGGTAAGGAGTGGGAATGGGATGTAAGGGTACACTGGCCTTGTAAGCTGTGGGCTCCTGAGCTGTGCTGGCAGAGCAGAAGGGCAAAAGTCTCCTCAATTCCTGTTGGCAGGTCCATGCCTGTTTACAAGTCTTCATAAAACAGTATGAATACTAACAATGTAAGTACTATTTACTACAATTTAACTCTCCCAGTATTGTCACCAGAAAATTATTTGTCTCTTAAATTTGTTTTGAAATAAATTGCCTTGTTCCACAAAGGATCATTATATCAAGAAACTATTTACATAGTTATTAGGTCCTCTGATATATTGCCTTCTGGTACAGTGGCTGTCACTCAGCAAAGTCCACACATACATTTCAGTGTTTCACAGAATACTTGACCCATAAAGCAAATGCTTTTCAGAATGCAGTAACAGTAAAAATAGGTTTCCCCCTTGACTTACAGCTTTCCTTTCTACTGCTTCACATCTGGGGTGCATTTTTGCATATGGAGATCTTTTCCAGCATAAGCCAAGGATGTGAAATACCCCTGTGTGGATGCAGGGGAAATGTCCTGCATAGGACACCAGATCTTTTTCTTCCTTACACTGATACCCCTACACGGGAGAGTTCTTTGTTCAGGGGATGCAACAGAGCAGAGATGTAGCAGTCTTGTTTTATTCTAGTATCAAACTTCCCTGAAGACCTCTAAGCTCTTTTGTACATATCTGGATGGGGAGGTAACAGAGTTCCCTATGTGCGCTGTGTGGAGTAAATGAACCAACTTTTTAACAACACGCAATGGAACTCAGATATTTGCCAAAAAAACTTTGGTGGGAAGTTACTGACCTGCAAGGTGAACAGCCTCCCACAGAAGACTTTATTTAGAAGTGACAAAAATCTCCCTTACACAAAATGAAAATTCATCTTCTCCTCCTCTCTTTAGCCTTTCTCACTTAGTTTGAGGAAGGTAAGCAGCTTTCACTCTTATCCATGGTAAATCAGCCATCTAACCAGGTGGTAAAATTGCACAGCCTGTCATCTTCACTTTTGGGAAAATGAATGTAGGTGTCTCTCATGCCCACTGTCCCATCAATGCTCAACCAAACCATTTGAATTTAACTTTTCTAATCTTCTCACAGGAGTCTGTACCTTCCGCCCTTTAATCAGCTTTGAAGTTTCTCAGTCTAAACCTAGTGTAATTAGTGCAGAACAGAACTACAGTGTAATGGGCACACAGGAAAAAAAAAAACCTGTTTTGGACTGGGGTAACCACTGTCTAGCAGAGAATTTGCAAAGTTTATGTCTGAAAAGGTAAAATGAGCAACTTGTCATTTGCAGATAAACTTCTGAAAACTTCCACCTCCACTCTAATTCCTAGAAAAGAGAGGAGGAAAAGGAAAGCAACTGCTTGTGATTCATCTCTGTCTGTCCCTCAGAACCCTGTGCACAGACCCCTTAAAACACTCTGCAGACTTTCTTGGTGCCTAGCTTGTCCTGTGCACCCTTTCTAGCACCCTCTGAGAAATACACTGTGCAACTGGCCAGTCCAACAGCTTTCATGATGCCGAAGTTTATGGCAACTGTAAATCTATTAAGCCACAATTTGCACTTAATAAAATGAAACAGCAAGTAGTTAAATGAAAGCTCAATCCTAAACTGGACAACATTTTTCAGGAAAAGTCACTGAGCCTGTTGTTGCTACTGCTGCCTTCCTCTGAGAAATTCAATCGTGCTGATTGAGGAAACCTGGAGAGAGCTGGCTATTCCTTCCTTTGGTTTGTAATTGCTCCGTAGACCATTTAATCATCCGTAGATGAAACAAAGCCTGTGCTGTGGAGTCCTGGAAGGGCAGGCATGCGTTTATCAACTCCTTCCTACCCACCAAGCAGAGCTGGGAGCTCATCCTGGTGCTCTGAGCAGCCCTGCTGTCGAAGCAAGGAGCTGAGAGCAGATGGGCTCTTCCTGCTGTCACTATGCCAGCCTTCCTGCCTGCTTTGATTTCAGTACAGCAAAGTCTGTACAAGCCAATTTTTCAGGAGCGGGGTTTGGAGCACAGAAATAAGGTCTTTCTGCCTGAGAAGGCAGGCAGAGACTGAGACACCCACCAGGACAGGAGCTACTTGATGCTGTCTGGACAAGAAGTGATAAGCACTGAAAGTTAAATAAGATGAGCAAGGATTTACTGGCTTCTGTAAAACACATCCCTCTGTCAATCTTATAATGTCTTTCTTTATACCCCTGATGCTGAATGTGCTCCGTATTGTATCGTTGCTGAGTGACCAAGTGGATGGCCCCGTTACACAGATGAACAGTTTGGTCAGAAACCATAGGGCCAGTTTCATTAAATTGAAGAAAAAAAAAGTTTGGCCAGGGAAGTCACTGAGAGTGAGCTCGAAAACCAAAAACCTCATCCATCATACTAACTGGTTTGGAATATTAGCCTTTATGTGAGATTTGAAATCCATTTCCTCCAGAATATAGGTAATTTGCCCAACATCTCAGGCACTGCACATAACCAAGTAAAGCTTGACACAGCCCTTTGCTCCTAGCTCATATTTTCTGTACTACACCAAGAGAATGCAGCGCTTAAAATAGAGTTACAAGAACAGACTGCTCCTGGGAGGGCATTTCTGAGCACATATCTTCCCCCCCTTCCAAAACTTTTGTCAGAAGGGATTCTTATGAGGATTTTTAATTCACAAAAAACACTCAGTGCTGACTAATGCTTGCCAATTAAGTCAGCCTATTGAATCAACAGTTTCCTGTTACCTGTTCCTTCAGGTAGAACAGCGGCTGATACCCCTGCCCTTTCCCAGGCTTCTGTGCAGGGACCTTTCCTGCCTGAAAACAGTGGAGACACCTGTTTTCTGAGCTCGGAAGGCCAGCACCTGAAATCCTAGGAATGGGCCTGCTATTCAGTAAAGGGTGCTTGATAAGGCAGCCACTGTGATAGGCAGCGGAAATTTGATGATGAAAGGAGATGCCTAATAGATTAATCTGGTGTGATTTGCCAAAACACAGGGTTTTCTGGAAGATTATCCACACTCGCAATAGGAAGCCCTTTGTTTGGTAAAAGTCCCCACTTATCATGGTATTCTTTATCTCAACAAGAAACATAATGGTTTACTTGTTTACATGCATGGCAGATATATTCAGAGCCGGGCTTAGGAACTGTGAACTCCTTTTCATTTGAAATGCTTCCAGCAGGCAGGTTATTAGCTGAGGGGAACAAGCAGTTGGACACACATAAAATTTAAATCTGCCTTGCTTAGATTGGCAAAAATGAATGTTATTTCATCCACTGGGAAAATGTTTTACTTCCTGCTCAGATACTTTTGGAAGAAAATCACAAGCTCATTTGTAGCCATCATATATGTATGTATATATTTTTTTAGAGTTAAGTGGTGTGTCTACAGAAACGTATTTGTTACTTTATACCAGTTATTTTCCACTAATATTAATTATTTTATTAGCTTGTCTTTACTTCTTCAATTTTGCTTTGCTTACTATAAAATGTGACTGATGGTTTTACATTATTTATACTGAATGTGTGGCTGGAATCTAGCCCTTGATGTACCTTGGATAGAACTGCTTTGGTTTCTGGAACTGATTTTTAAATACCTTACACATCCGGAACTGCAGAACTACCAAAGCACTGTGTTCTTGAACTCTGAAAATAAACAAAAACTGCCGTGTTAGAAAACTGCTTTATTAAAGCCTTTTTAGCAATCTTATGTCCACAAAGTCTTTCATAGTGTGCAGTATTAAGCTTGATGGATACACAATGCACATGCTGCACAAAGAATGCACATTTTATTAAAGGAGCTGGAGCACAGGAGTCTGAGGGAGTTATTTTCCTGTGCTCCTCGGCAGTAGTGAACTGTGCACCATGTAGGATTTAAACTTACTGCTGAGGCAGCCATGTTTCCATATCATACTAAGTACAAGGTGTGTGTGTATTGGGGGTGGGGGGGGGAAGTGTCACTTTAAACAGAACTAAAAGAAAGAGAAGGCAAGTAAGCGAACTGCTCACCCTGATGTCACAGGATTAGTTACGTGGACCTACCTCAGCAATCCGCTGCAGCCAGCACCAGAGTGAGGAAGGAAAAGAAATTGCAAAGATGGGAAAATGGTCTGGAAGTCTGATAAATCCAGCAAAAGAATAGATGTCCGAAGATTTGTCTGTCTAGACCAGTGGACAGCTACAAATGGGAGTTAGTGGCTCATGCAAATGGATACAGTGCAATGAAACACTATGATCGAGTAATGTTTGGCACAGACAGAGGATTTTATTTTACTTAGAGGACGTATTTCATGGTTTATGAAGATACTGGAAGTCTACTTTCTGTTTTCTCCCTCCATATTCATAGTTTACATTACTTATTTTACAATGTGTTCAGGCACATATTGTACTTTTTTTCTGTCTGCTCCAATCTTTCCTATAGCTGAAGCTGTGCTTAAAGCCAAGTCCTGCAATTCAGCCTAGTCAGTGCACAGCTCTAACTGAGGAGTTCAGGGAAGGCCTTCAGAATTTGTTTGAAGAAAGTGGGAAATCATCATAATCCTTGCAAAATTTCTTCTTTGGGCTCCGTGGTGTCAATACATTGTCCATTAAAAAATCCTCAAAAAAAATAACTTTCTAATGTAATTTCCCATTGTTAAGTTTTGCACTATTTTTATGAAAGTGTCTGAACAAAGTCACATGCTGGAATATAACAGCATCTTCTGCCCACAATCAATGGGATGCTTTCAGAGGAAGCCCTCAGCCAAGCCAGAGTGACAGCCATACTGAACTGTGGCAGTACAGACAAAAAATAACTTTTAATGTGTTTCTTGGCACTTAGTTCTTTCTTCACATTTATTAAAACAATTGCTTCCAGTTCTTTCTATATTTTTTATTTAGGCTGGTGAATAAAACATTCTAGTAAAGTTGAGATTAAATATTTTAGCCTGTTAAAGCACTTGCTTCCACTAAAAGATGAGAACATCTCTCATTAGGTAAGTATGGTCAGCCTTATTTTTCATACCCCTCCCTCATTTTGAACTTTTCAGTAGAGGCTTCTAAAAGGTTCCTTGGTTTTTTTGTTTGTTTGTTTGTTTGTTTTTTTCAGGGGATGGGGGTATTGGTTTTTTTTTAATTGCTTTGTTTGTTTTTTTGGTTTAGGGTTTTTGTTTTGTTTTAGCAAATGCACAACACCTTGCATTGTTATTAAATGTTATGTTATGTTAACCTTGCAATGTTATTAAATTATTAAATTAATGCTTGTTATTAAAAGTTTATGGTTATATTACCAGACACTAAAAATAGAATATTTCCTTTTGTAGAGAGAGTAAAAGTATTTTGTCTTACTAGGACTCTCCTAAAAAGTACCTTCTGGTTTAATGAAGTTTCTGCATGCATAGTCATAGATAGTCTATGGCTTTATAACCCATCCCCAGGGATAAAATTTGCCTGGTGGTGTTAGAGTGTACTCAATTAGAAGATAACTTCTACACATAACTTCTGTCTTGTTATTTTAATGCCAGATGAAAAAGCATCTGTCTGCATCCCAAGTCACTGCAGGAACGCATGGTTCCTTGAGAAAATGAAATACAATGCTAAACTGAAGATGTGCTGCTGCACCATTCTATAACACAGGCACTCAGAGGAATCTGCAGCACTGCCATAGGTCAGAGCAGGAGTGAATTTTTGAAGAAACCTCCTGGTTGTTCCCATTCACTGTGCTTTGGTTTACAGCACAGTGGTGTAAGAGCACATTTCATAAACATGTTTTGGATGAAACTAAGCCAGGTGTGCTCCAGGACTGTGCCTAATTCACTCAAATAGCTCACAGGTAGCAAACAGGTCCCAGACCAAATCACAAGCTAGACTAAAGGACACTCCCTCTGACACGCCTGGTCCTTGGGATCAACTGATTTGCTCCACGGATCTGTCCATACCAGCCTGTACTACCTGCTACTGTACACATGTGTGACCAGCACCAATTTTGCCATATGGAAAAACATCTATGTGAATGAAAACACAGCAGTGGATTTCAGAGCAGATTAAGATCTCCTGGCACAAACAGAAACACTGCACACTGAACAGGGTGGTTTGCTGAGAGTCAAGGCTTTGGCGGAAGCAAAATGTCTTAGCAGATGCACGGAAGAAGTCCTGACACTTCCACACAGGGACATTTGCTGCACAAGGCTACTTCTCTTCAAACCTGTCACTTACCATTGCAACAGACTGCACAAATAAAAAAACCTCTGTTACAAATCTCTGCCCTGTGTTGTTCTGAACATCCATCACAGGAGAAATATCCCAAGGATGCATGGAAAAAAATTACATGTATGATGATAAGGTGGAAGGCGATGGAACATCTCTAGTGAATAACACAGGCCCTTCAGTATTTCTGTTTGCCATTAGGGAGGGACAAAGACAGACCTTTGATGCTGAAGCTCACAGATTGCTTTTTTGCTGTTGCCTTAGCTAGGTCTAGTAAAAGACCTAGCTTGCAAGCCTTGCAAGCCTTGACTCGGTTGTAAACTTAGATCATCCAAGCTACGACAACAAGAGGACAAACTCCACATAGTGCAAATGTAATTTGCAGGGTCAGCATGAAACTGATCCTGTCTCTTGGATGAAGAGAGAGCTATATATGTTGTGTCACATCCACGGAGCTGCCAGCACCTGCTAAGAATCTTCAACACAAACTGAAGCCAAAGTGAGCTGAGGTCACGCTTCAGGCATGCCAGGATGGATGAAGTCATTGTGTTCAGCCACTCTGGCTAAAAGCAGTGGCGATGTATACCTACCACACACCCACAGGCCTCTGTCCATCCTGTTCCAGTTGTCCTTGGTTCTGCATTATGCAGGACATGCAGGAAAGGTATCCTATTAGCTCTATGAAACAGCTACAAAACTGATCTCCACAATGTTAGATCAGGTACAAACATTATATACATGGGCAGAATTTAGGTCATCATATTTTCAAGGTTTTCCAGAGGATATTAAATATGGCTTAAATTCATCTTTGAAAAAAGTGGGTGAGGTATATAGTATAATACTAATTTAGTTCTACCAACGTTCCTAATGGGAAGACAAATGTTGCATAAATCTTTATTAAACAAAAAAATGACTTTGGCATGTCAGCTCTCCATCACTGGATCTGAGGAAACAAAACATTTATTGTTTCCAGGTCTCTGAGATCTTAAAAAAAAAAAAAAAAAAAAAAAAACTAACTTGGATTTTTGGCAGCTGGAAGTAAGAGCTTTCAATTCAGACAAAAGAATTATTGTTTCTGGTGCTCATCCAAAAAATTAAATACGAAATAAAAAGTAATATACTTCTGTCTGTACCTTAATACCAATGAAGGGTGCACTCTAGTTTTCTACTCCTCATCTCTATTCATGGATAGATTTGTCTTTCCTTGTTTTGCTCATCTTCACTGTATGACAAGAACACATGATGTGTGACATGTCCTCACTCTGTCATTTGGCTGCACACATGCAGGAATTGACACTGTAGCTAAAGGTCATCGGACCTATAAAATTAGTATGATCTTCACACAGAAACTCACATTGTTTCTTGTTAGAGGGACATTATTATATCGTTTGGTGTCTAACATACCATAGAAGTAAATGCAGCTGTTTAATTTTGGAGCCAGCAAAAGCAGCAGCAGTTAAATAACAACTGTTTGACTCGTGCTGCTTGTCCCTTCTGTGTGTCTCCTTTCCTATCCCCAGCCTCTGCACCCTGCCCATGGCTCATCACAGTCTTCAAAACTTGATGGAAACATGCTTGGTTCTTCTCTGGAGAGGAGTCACCTTCCTAGTGTCAGCCTTGCAAGGCTCTTCACTTAAATCCAAACCACCACTGGAGAGAGAGCCCTCCATCTCTTCCCTACCCTCCTGCACAACACAAGGATCTCTGCCAGTTCAAACAAAGGCTGGTTAGGTGGAATGAGCATTTCCATTGCCATCCTTTTCTACCGCACAAAGGATGATCATTTATAGTAATTTACAATGATACAGCTTTGGAAAATATATATTGGAGGGGAAAGTGTTATTTTAAGAACTACATGGAATTTTCAACATTCAACTAAGAAAAGCACAGTCAAATTTTAGTGGTAAAATATTTAAATCCCTGCATATTTGACAGATTATTCCATGTGAATGATAATGATTTGTTGTAGATGTCACCATAGCAGCTACACATAAATATATACTGCCTAGTCTGACTTCAGAATAAAGTAAGCTTTATCTTTATTACCTGGTACACCACCAAGAATAGAAGTATCCCCTTTGTGTTATTGAGAAACGAGACCCAAAGTTTGCCCTATTTTTTTCTTTCACTTAAATAGTGAGAAAATTGCGATGTAAGCTAGCCAGGAAACATTGGCAATTGCATGTTGGATAGACTTGAGGGGTGAAATATGAGAGCTACAGAGACAAAAATGAAGGATGTTGTCAAGAATAGAAATTTAGACTTGGTAGCCATCCTCCTGGAGATGGTAAAAAAAAAAAAGTCATGAAAATTAATTAAGTTTACGAGGAGTGAGTTAGAAAAGGAGAAAGGAAGCAATGAAAGAAGAAAGCCTTGAGACACCATGAGAGGAAGAGGAGAGACAGTAAGTGAAAAGAGCAGAGGAAAGTAAGTAGAATGACTCCAGAAGCATTAGGAAATCAGAGTTGGGAGCAACTCAGTTGTCTGAAGGAGTGAGTGATCACAGAGATGCTGCTTCTCCAAGAATGGAGATGCAGTAAGAGAAATCCCCCTGAGAAACATGAAAACACTCCAGGAAAGCTGGTGGGGAAAAAGGCACATGAAGGGGAATAAAGAGGAGATAGAAAATGACAGAGCCCATGAGTGAACCTCTCTGTCCTTTCTGCATGTGGCCATTCCACCTCTACCCTTCTGGCCCCATCTGGGAGGAGATTTGATGGCAAGTTGCATAGCTGTTAAGGTAGCTGAGAATCTTAATTTCCTTCTCTCACAGAGAAATTTTGTTGCTTTAGGTCCATCTTGAGGGGGAAAGAAACCTCTTCTTATATTGTTGTGGCTGTTTGTCTGGTGCTGTGCCAAGAGCAGGGTCAGAATAAGCTCCTTTTTCACTTAGGCTCTCCACATCATCTACATCTGAAGGCATTTCAGGGTAGTGTCTAAGCTGGGGTCGGGTCTCTCCAACTCCCACACAGCCAGCAGAACAAGAGAGGCTGCTCCAGGCAGCAAGTCAGGGCTCCCAGCAGAAACTTCTCCTGACTTCCCTCTGGCCCGTATAGGGGACCTGAGGACTCCAGCCCCCAGGGGGTTAAAGATCCACCACCAACCCTCCCAAGCCAGCTCCCAATTTCTTATGCTGAGATCAAAAGCTATAGGCAAAAAGTAGTTAAAAGCTTAACCTTGTATGTCTACCAGGACTCCTCTTTTCCCCTTTTACTTTTTTTAGAGTGTGTCATTTCTTAAACACCCTTCACTTGGATTAAAAATAGTGATAAATTAATTGCTTCTAAATTTGAAAATACTTAAAATACATACACAAAATAATAGGAAGCTAACTTTTGTAACTTAAGTAAGCTAACATAAGTATTTTGTGTTGTAAAGTTTAGCATGTTGTCCTTTAAAAAAAAGCTAATGTTGTGCACAGTGGTGTAAAATACCATAAATCCTGTTTCCATTAAATTACTTCATTGAAAAAGCCATAGCATGAAGATTGATTGCTAGTATTTATTGAAAGTGATAAATTATCCAAGGATTATACTTTATAAACATGAGACTGAATGCCTAGGAAAGAATGTATTAACTACCTTAGGTATATTTAAAAACAACCTGTTCCAAGAGTAGTTAACAGAGCCTGAGCCCCTGTATGTTTGTGTCTTACACCCTCTGCACATTGCTACTGTGTTAACCCTATTCATCTCTCACATCCCTACTTGATAATTCCTCTTGGCAAGAGGGAGAAGAGCCGGAAGCTGCTCCAGAGCCCTGGGTGAGGTGGCTGATGCATGGCCACGAGCATCTGCATGCACCCAGGCATTGCCAGGAGCAAAGCTGACTTTGCCCAACAGGGGCCCCATTACCTGGAAGAACAACCATGCTTTTTCTCTGCTATCCAACCACAAATTTTCACGGCAGTTTTTGGAACTTAATTATGTTTGGGATTTCTCCTCCTTTCTCAAATGTGGTTGAAATTGGCCTGAATTTTTCTGGGGAGGTGAAGGGGTAGTGGGGGAGAGAGAGTGAGAGAAAAAAGGGCTAAAAATAACAATGTGCGCATTTTTCCAGGCCATTTATTATGAAATATTAAAAAAATGAAAGATGTAAAGTAATGCCTTTCCCCTCCCCGAAAAAACACACAGTAACAGATACAAATGGATTGGTTTTGTTTTGATCTAATAATACATTTTCATATACAATGACATCTGCATTTTCTTCAATTCAGAGCACATATTTCAAAGCACACTTTAAGGTCTGTATTTTTCAACTCCTGAAAGGATGAACAACACACATAGGAAGCCATTTGGACAGTAGGGGAGAAGACCACTGTCAAGTGTGTGGATTATTATGGATATAAGCCCACAGCTGTGTGAGGAGCACATTGATAGAACCACATCTGTTTTCATCAGCTGAGGATGCATCATTTATCTGAAACAGTATGTTTCCCAAGTCTGCCTAAATGATTTGGACTTAATACTCGATTGCATGGTTATTTTAAGAACTCTGCAATGGCCCATAAGAAAAATCCTGCTGTCTTCAGCAGTCTTCTAATTTACACTCTAGGTTACACAACTCTTCCTGATTCTATGTCTTTACAAACTAAAGCAACTCTTTTTAATAGTCTGTGCCATTGTGTTCTCATCAGTGAAGCTGATTACAATTCTGGGGAATTAAAAGCCTTTATTTAAAGTAACCAGGATCAAAGGCTGGTGCATGGGTACAGTAGTAGGGCTTGGAATGAAATTCAAGTCCTATATACTAAAGCCAAAACCAAGATAGAGTCGGTTCAGGACAGCCCTGACTGCTTTCAACATTCTGAAGCCATAAATAAACATCAATTACAATTTGTGAGAATATTACCTTCCCTTGAGTTCATATTTCACACTAGTTTAAGTTTGGCTACTGCCTCTTAATTACAAATCTGTACTCTCTTTTCCATGCCTGCCTCCTTGGCTCTGATTGATTGTTACAGAGGTGCAACACACCAGATCAGCACATGGTGGATGAGATGCATCTAGCAAAGGTTTTGATGTTCTGTATGTTGTAATTTATAGTTTTCACAAGTGTCACTCAATAAAAGAAGATATTTGCCTCCATACACGTTTATCTCTGCCTTTCCTCTTACCACACCACCTCCTGTATTTCTTTACTTTATTCTTCTGATTTAGTATCTCTCTATTGCTTTGCTGTTCCTATGTCCTTACAGAATGCCACCATTTTATACACTTAGAAGTCTTGGTGAAAAAAAAAAAAAAAAAAAGCAAAAGAAAATGGATCACTGTAAACATTGGCTTTGCAGAGACCTGTAATGGGAAAATGGCCAAGAAAACTCTGCTACAAAGTAAGCGAAGAAGCCAAAACTTTTAACTTTCACTGCCTATACACATCAGTCTAACGTTCATTTCATCAGGAAAAATACAGACGACTTAGAAATCTAATTACATTGACTTTCAGGGGTGTTTTTTGCTTGCTGTCACTCCGAAGTCGGTAATACAAACTCTCAGAATATGATCTTAGTGCCCATAGTCCTTCCTCTTGCTTTTAAAAATTAATGACAGTGCATCTGTCCATAGTCCAGATCTCAAGATGCCAAACTTTTATTCTCTTTTTTGTTCCCACAGGAATGTTGCTGGATGCGTGGATGGAGCTGAGAGTTTTCTTCTGATCAGCTTTTTGTGTATACACCCTTTCACATTGAAAAAAGTTAAGAATCATATGTATGGAGAATGAACAACTTTATAGGGAAATAATGGTTTTGTCTGTTCTTGATTTCTTACATATTTGGTTACTTTCTGAATATATCGTATGGATTATTGTACTCCAAATGCACTTTGGTGTAGACATCTACCAACACAATAATCAGTTGTGTTTACATTGCAATCAGACTTGACTCATGCTTGTAAATTCATCCCATTTTAGGTATTTACACACAGATTTTTCTCCCCACTTTGTCCCCCAAGAGAACACATAAAATACAAGGAATGGTGCATGAAATCTGAACTCAAATCTGCAAAAGTTGCAAAATATCAGGATAAGGCTGCTGCTTAAGGTAGAAAAATAACTGGTAGCTGGGATTAGGAGGTGATCACCTGTAGACCAACTCTGAAGTAAGATCTGGGGTACTTTCAATGTATTTAAACACTAGAAACAGAAAGAAATTTTAAGGGTGACCCTCAAGCACCCCACACCTAGATTGTGAATCAGCCAAGATAAAATGGGCTTTTAAGAAATGGCAAAAGAGAGCAAGCATCCACTGACATGACATTTTACATAGCAGGTTAAAGTCACTTCAGGCAAAAGTAAGGCTTGAATGTGCAGCTTTGGGAGCTGCAGGTACCTGTATTCCAAATCTCATTCAGTTGTATTTCAACATGTGTAAATGACAACTCCAACTCTTGCTCTCTGTGGACTTGAAATTCTTTAAAAGATAGGAGATTTTGAACAGTAATTTTTCATGAAATTTGGATGAAGAAAAAAAGAAGGATCAGAGGCAAGCAACAAAATTATTTCGGGTAGAGACACCATTCAAAGCACTGAAATTGCCTGTCCCTAGTCCTGACACAGTACCTGTGTGGCTGGTGTGGAGAATTGAATGTCAAATGGATTGAAAACTGCAGGAAATGCATCACACCCTCGAACACTTCCCAGTCTATCTGGAAGGCCAAGTGACCTGACCCACAGTACAGCAGTGTATGAAAAAACCTGTACCATTGGAAGCACAAATGGTCTCCTGATTTGATGTAAAGCATGAGGAAGCAAAATCATCAGGCAAAGATCACAGGTGTTCACAGGAACATAAATTCAATGAAAATTACCCAGAATTTGAATTTAATTGGCAGTCATAGCTTTGTTTTGTCAGGTCTAATAGTGACTCACCATGCTGAAAAATCTAAATGCAACGGTACAGCAAAATAATAATAAAAAAATATGCGGTCAGGAAAAGCATCACCAAAACCTCACAAGGAAATACATATGGCATAAAAGTCCTACAATAAACACTTTCCCAACTACTTGTTGGCAAGGTCGAGTTTTCAGTTAATTTTGCAAAATGATAAAAAAGAAAGATTTTAGAACCTATTATCTGTAGCTTTGTTTTCTGTAAACTTTGCCTGTATGAAAGGTATCATGCTTTTTCTTTATTATCCTTTTAAATTGGTGAAGTTTGGATTTTGTTCCACTCTGAAATTATCATGAAACATACACTGCACCAGAAGAACTGTGGATGAAAAGTAAGCAGTTTATTAAGTAAGTCAGTATATTAAGAGTTTAATATCACAAACATCACAAAATTATAATTAATTTATGTAAAATGCTATAATAGATGCATATTGTAAGATTGTAGTGTTGTGATAAATTAATTTCTTTTAAAATTAACACTCACGCAGCAGATTATCTTTTTTTTTCTGTATTCTTTAAATGTTCTGACTTCAAATTTCAAAATGCTTTTCTATGTCAATGACAATCTTAATAAACTACAATTAGTTCCACAAGGCACTTTCTGATGCACAAGCCCCTGGCTTGATTGCGGTGAATGGTGGGTATTTCCTGTGTTTAAATCCACATATGGATTGAGTAAGGCAGTGGCAGAGAGACTACTGTTTTCCTTCACTACATCTTCATTTCTTTTTCAGAGGGTAAGCCTTTTTTGTTTTTCCTGGCTCTGTTGTCAAAACATTGACCAGAGTTTTGGCTCGTGGTATCGGAATACGAGGCCAAAACAATCCTCTGAAAACCAGTGTGGCAAAATGTATTTTAAATCTATACATTCACCATCCAGCCATGGGAGTAACCACGCCCACTGCCCCACTGTGGTTTAAAAACAACATGGGTTTGCCCCCAGAACGGTTTGATTTATTTGACAAGCTTTTTCAAGCTGGGTATATCAACATTTAAACTGTTCTGAGGCTTGGCTTCCTACATCACATGTACAGCGAGTATTAAAACACACTCTAATCATTTTCTGCCTCTATTAAACTAGACAAGGTGAATGCATTGTGCATTCTGCAAGATTTCTTTGAAAACCTGTCAGTCTCTCCAAAGACAGATAAGCTACACCGATTTTTTTTTTTTTTCCTCTGAAACTTACAACTGGGACCTTTTAAATATTACCTTCATTACAACCTTTTTGGAAAATACATTGTTATGATGAATATGTAGACCTAACTCCTGTTTCTGTCATGCTAAAGTCCAACGCAAAACAGTGAAAGATGACACATTATGGAGACTTCTTTATAAAATGCAGCAGAATGCACAAGTACACTGTGAGAATGCAAAATATTTTCCTGCGTTATTAGAGCAATTCTCTTTCCTCGGGGGTAACAAGGAATCCAAAGAAAAAACTGGATGTAAAAATGAAATCAGGACAAGACCAATTTTGCACGATTGGGAAAATTAAAATATAGAGATGGTGCGTAGTCTATCCAAACAGAATCTAATATTCTGAGTACTGGGGTGTAATTCTCCTGAACCGGAATTCCGGTATAATTTACTCCCAGGTTTTTTTTGTTCTGTTTTTTTCGTGGCGGGTACTACATCACCGAGCCGGGCATCTGCTGGTGTTGCTGGCATGGATATGATCTGTGCAAAAGTCACATAAAGAAATATATTCATAGACATGCAACAACAACCCTAAATTTAAGATAAAGTGGTGGCTCTACCTTGAACCACCTATAAATGATCCGTGTGACGCTTGAACCAAATTTAAACATCCTGCCCGAATTGACTCCCAAGCGGCACGGCGGGAACGAAAGAGCAGGCCAGGCAGCGCCTCTCGCCGCTAAATAAAACATAAACTTCACAGCCAAACCTGTTCCACTCGTGCGTGCTGCAGAAAGCTTTACAAGGGCTGGCGGGGGATACATAAGCCTTGAATGCAGCGACACGTGTTACGGCTCCGCTGCCGCCCGGGCTCCCAGCGCCCGGGCTCCCTCCGCCCCGCTCCGGCCGCGGGACAGCGCGCCGGGAAGCGCCGGCCCTAATTGACCGAAAAGCAAAAGCAATTAGCCCGGGGGGAGGGCACTCCGCTTGATTGGCCGCTGCTGATGGAGCTCCCCCCGCCCCCGGAGGCCACCGCGCCCCGGCCGCGCCGCACCTCGGGCCCGGAGCGGCGGCGGCGGCGGCGGCGGGCGCTGCCGGGCTCGGCTCGGCCCAGCCGGGGTGCGCGCTCGGGGGTGCGCGCTCGGGGGTGCGCGCTCGCTCGGGGGTGCGCGCTCGGGGTGCGCGCTCGCTCGGGTGCGCGCTCGCTCGGGTGCGCGCTCCTCCGCAGCGGGCTGCCGACCGCCGGCCCCGCGAAACCCGGCACACCCCGGCGCCGGAGCTCAGCGGCTGAAAACAGAGACCTAAAGGGGAAACCAAACAACAACAAAAAAAAAAGAAATTAAGCAGCGTTTCAACAAACCCTATAAACCCGAGATGCGAGACCTAGAGAGAAGAGAAAGGGAGAAGGACGAAAAGCTACAAGTATCAGCAGGAATAGCAAACGGCTTAGTTTTCACGCCGGACAACATAACTTGTTTTACGATTAGTGATCTGTTTAAAGATTTGTCCTGGAAGTACTTGATATTGGGTTACAAAAGGTTACGTTAATTGCATTAAGCCATAATGACCCATGAAGCACTGCTGAGGCTTAGAGAAATCAAGCTTCTTCCTTAAAGAAATAAATGTAATAAATAAGCCAAAATAAAGTAAAATAAAATGAAATGAAATGAAATAAAATAAAATAAAATAAAATAAAATAAAATAAAATAAAATAAAATAAAATAAAATAAAATAAATAAAACAAATAGCACGGCAGGGCAACGGGGGGCGGGACTCCCGGCGGAGGCAGCGGGTCCCGGTGGGATGCAGCCCCGGCCCCAGGGCCCTGCAGGATGCCCTCGCCCCCCGCCCGGCGCTGCCCCGGCGGGAGGGCGTGTGTCGGCCCTGGGCACAGCCGTCTGCGTTATTGTCCGGAATTAAATGTGTCTACTAATAATCTATAGTCTCGCTCGCCGGGGCAGAGCAGACAAACAAAATTGTCATTCCAAATGAAAAGAAAACACTATTTCTTAGAAGTGTTTAGGAGCGTGCACAGCGGGGCATATTTTCTTTCTTACTGGCAAGAGTTTGTAACTGGATCCCTTAACATTACTGAGAACATGAAAACATGAAACAAAAGTATTGATCCAAGAATTCGCCGAAGAAAAGTATCCAAATACACACTGGTTTATTTGAATTTTTTTTTAAGGTTACATCAGATGTTTACGGGGGAAGTCCGAGCTTGAGATACAGCCCCTGCGTGCCCCATTCAAACACAGGCGGAGGAAAGTGTCATTTGTGTTGTTAAATTTACATTACGTTCATTTTAATTGCATCAGCTGCTAGATAGATCTAGGAATAATGGCATTTAAGAGGAAAATAGCAATCATCTTCAGAAGACTGCAGCATAATGGAGGAACCTAATTAATTTAACTTTGCAGTCTTCCATAATGGCTGCACTTTATCATTTCCACAGATGGAGCTTGAAGGAATTAACAATGCTGTTTATCCCAGCAGACATCTCTGACTGTGGTTAGCCAATGGCAGATTTCCCACTTAAAGATGCATTTCTTCACTTGAGGGAAACCAACCCGAGCCCTGGCAATAGCTGTTGAAACTTGCTATTACTATATGTGTGTGGGATATTGAAAACCTGAGAAAATGCACAATATGTGTCTCTTTATGGTCTCATCAAGTTACGTTGGAAGAAAACGGTGTTTCCTTGCCTAACAAAGCCAAGGTTTTCCCAGCACCGTTTCGTTTTCTCTTCATTTTCTCCTTCACGATACTTTTTTTCTTTACAACGTATCCTGCAAATCTATATTTTATTTTTTTCCTTTAAAAAAAGTCAGTACGTGTCTGTTTCTAGATGTGTAGAATTCAACCCCTCTCCTAGATAATTTGCAATGTTTACAGACTTTTCATGCCTGGGAAACCTGAGTAGACTTGAGGTAAGCACTCCTCCACACACAAAACACAATAAAAACCGGATTATTTGAACAAGTTGAATGTTTATTATTTCAGGAAACAATGCATTTTCCATGCTGCCATATTCTAGCGTGCACACACTCTCACACCCTCCAGTCACCCGTGGGTGTCAGAGGAGAATCGGAAGAGAGAAATGTCGTGATACCAACCTAGGGATGAACCACAGCACTTAAACGCCCTACGCCGTTACCCGCATAGCTGGGCTATTAAAAAGTGTTTGGCACTTTTGAGTAGGTACCCCGGGAGTCAGCCACAGCAGTGAAGCAGGGACCCCGGGAGTCAGCCACAGCAGTGAAGCAGAGAACCAGATGAGCACATTGTCGACATGATTTTCCCGCTCCTGTACAAAGAGAAATGTTTTGCTGGGACTCGGAGACAAGGATGGTTCTGTGTTCTATGTGCTTATGGGTTCGAGGAGGATCTTTAACTGTATTGCTTTTTTTTTTTTTTTTTGCTTCTTTTTTTTTTTTTTTTTTTTTTTTCCCAGGTTTATTGGCATCCGGACTTTATTGCTGCTGTTGATTTGGGGGAGGGGGTCAGGCAGGGCGGGAAAGGGCGGGTTTGCGGACTTCCGAAAGCTTGGCAAGCAAAACTCCCATCCTTGAACTTAGACCTTACCACTGCCCAAAATGACAACCTGGTGCCGTTCTTAAACACTGGCAGAGAAAGCGTCTTTCCTACCCCTCATTTGTACAGAGCAGCGTCCAATGGAAACCAGCTCACGCACAGAAAAATGCCGGACTGCTGGTAAAATTCATACAGCTCCCAGCTGCTATAAAGTAAAAGTGAATGGCAGCCCAGGAGCCACCTGGGCTGCGTGCACCGTGTTATTTAGGAAGGCAGCTTTGGATCCAAACCTGAATTTGTTAATCTGGCAGGTATCTCCACCAGCAGCCAGTGGAGTGACAATGAGTATGTAAATCATACTGTCATTTCTCTCCTTGTCAGAATAAGTCCCCGGCTGGTGGGAGCATGGAGGGGAGAAGCGCCTGCCTTTCACCCCAGCCAGGAGTGCCCGGCGGCTCCGACCTCAGGGCTCCGTCCGGCCGGTACGGCAGGCAGAGCGCTGGGGTTTGAGCCCGTGACGTGCGCCGTGACGCAAGCCCAGCTAGCAAGGAGAGCGTGATGCCGCTTCGCTAACCTGTCTGAAATCCTGCGCATTGGCCATCTGAAAGTAGCTCGGCACATCTATATGTCTATCCTTCCACGGAGAAGAGGCAGAAAAGAAATAAAAAGGACTATAAGGAAGAACGGGCGCTGAAAGAAGCGCGGGGGACCTCAGGCTCCGGCTGGCACGTAGCTTAAGTCTGAGCGAGGGGCAAAACGTGAGCTGCCACTGGGTGAAAATCAATTACACAGAAGAAGAAAAAGTAAACAAGCAACAAACAAACAGCAGCCAAAACTCCGCGGAAAAAAGAGAGCAGACACGGCCTCACGGTGAATCCCGCGAAGGCACGCAGGCGGGGCAGCGCCTGCGAGCCGGCCGCACCTGCTCTGCCCCGCGCAGACCCGCCGGGCCCCGTGGGGCCCCTGCGGCGCTGGCCAGCCGAGGGGGAGCCCTGCCGTGGCCCGGGGCAGGGGTGGGGGTGCCGCCGGGTGTCAGTGATGCGGTCGCTGCGGGTGGTTAAGATTTGCTTATGATGTAGGATAACGCCGCTGTGGGACCGTGACGCTCTGCAAATCCCGCCCGTGTTCCAGCCTCTTCCTTGCTCTGTACTCACATATTCCCAGTGATACTGATTTCGCTGAAAATAAAGTTGTTGGGGTTTTTTTAAACCGGCAAAGTGTAGCTGTTAAAAAGATAGAACGCCAATCCCAGAGGGAAGGCTTCCCGCATGCTTCGGGATCCCACTGTCCCTTCGGAGGTGCGGGTGGGCCGCACAGAGCGGTGGGCGGGAGAGGAGCGGCCACCTCCCGTTCCCTGCTCTGCTCCCGCCTCGGCCGCTCCTCCCCTCGGCTCGGGGAGAATCGCCTGGGAATCCAGCAGGACTTTCCTGTTTACCCGGCCACAGTGGTCCCCCCTGGCGCTGCCTCTGGAGCCGGTGCCCCAGGGAGGGGAACAGAGGAGCGGGAGCTCGGAGAGATTGTGGGGGCTATGGTCAGCCAGGAGATGGGAAGGTTGCAAGGGCAGCTGCTCTGTAGCTGGGACCTGGGCCGTTCTTATCCTTCTCAGACAGGCAACAGACCTGCTGTGCGGAGGCATCAGCATCCCCCCCTTCCCTGCCTAAACAGTCGGAGGTCAAACTTCCCTGGTGTTCCCGCAGAGCTGACCTGCAGCTGGGTCATCAGGGCCGGAGCAGAAGTTCTGACGCGCCCCCCGGTGTCACAGACCCCCGCCTGCCTCACTCATCGCCCCGCAGCTCAGGCTCCCTTCGGCCCCGTTCACAGCGCAAGCCGCTCATGCAAGGCGACCGGGGCGGGCAGGGCTGGGCCGGCCCCAGGTAGGGCGCGGAGCAGGGCGGGCGGGGAAGCTGCGAACGCCTCCCCCAGCGCTTCCCGCCGGCGAGAGCGCTCTGTCCGGAGTTTGAAAAGGGGAGACCAAGTAAATCTTAAAATCTCCTATGAAAATTAATAAAAACACACGAAATCCTAGACAGTCCATAGCAACTGATTTTTATCTACCGTTTTACGCGCTTCATTATCAACCTAAATACAACCACCCCGTGATTTAATGTAGCTCACGGAGACCACAGGCATTTTTGGCTTCCCTTAGCCTTTTTACTCTATCGCTGGCAGTGGCCTGACTTCTGTCTTCTCTCAACATTTGTCTGTATCTGGGGGCTGGGTAAGACCAAGGAGGAGGAAACAGACCGCATTCGATGCGTTGGTCTCGGTATCACTTCAAACCAATTTGGGGAACCACAAGCGCTTCAAACCCTCTTTTTCGGTACTCGTCCCTGTGCCTTCGTTTTCTGTCACCGTCATGTCCCGACGGACAGTTTCTCTGGAAGCTGGAGACCCCGGTCGGGCTTGCTCGAGGCGGGGGTTTTCTTTAATCAACGTAGTCAGAGAACCAGAATCAGGTGTGGATTTGTTTCAGGGCATGTTTGCATCAATCAGTATTTTCGTTACAATCTTGTCAACAGTTTTAATTCAAAGCGTATGCTAAAGCCGAAGAAACTGAGCCACACGAAGCAGAGAGTTATTTTTAGAAAAATATTGTTAAACAAATTGCCATGGATGAAATATTCTGATGGTACTAGAGGCTAATATTTTTTTTCCTTATCTTTATCAACAACGACATGGCTCAATGCTGGGTGGCAGGGCGGTGAGTAATTTTGGCGAACTTCGACCGTGGCCTGCCAATCCAGAGGGGCACACCCTCTCCTTCTGAGCTTCTCCTTGTTCGTCTGTGCCAGGCGCAGACACAACCCTGCGCTGTGCCCAGCACCGGCAGCGGCGGTGCGAGCCCCGAGGTTCTGCGGGCGGGATCACACCAGCAGTCCTTGCATTCCGCGCCGTCCGCACCCCTTCCCTCACCGCGCCCTCCCGCGCAGCGCCCCACTGGCAGCTCCCTGGGGACCCCGGCGTCCCCCCGATGCTGCGGGCAGGGAGGGCTGGGAGCCCTCAAGGACTGCTCAGGTTTTGCGCCGCAGGCGGCTGTGACATTGTACGCGGGTTTGCGGGGGCAGCCGATGCCAGGCGCGGATCTCCGCCAGGCGCATCTCCCGCGGAGCCAGGGCCGACTCAGCCACCCCACCGCCCCACTCGGGAGGTTAAACTCACCGGATTAAAGGCTAACCCGACGGAGAAGCGCTCCTACCTGCGCTGTGCTTTTGGTTTAGCTACTTGTGTGGGGCTGGGGGGCCCGGCTGCGCGGACGCACTGCGTGCGTCGGGCCGGCTCTTTTCGCTCCCGCTCTCCGGCATCCCCAGCTCACTTTTCACATCAAATAGGCCATTAACTTTTAATCCTGCCTGTTACATTCCAGGTTTCCCAGTGATGTTTCCTGCACACGGCCCCCCCGCGCCCCCACTTCTCTCCCACTTCGCATTTAAACACGACCCGGTAGATCTGAATTTCTGCCGAAAATGTAATTTTGAACATATGCACTCATTCGCGCTTGGCCTCACACCGAAGTCCCTCTCGGAGGAGGGACCAGATGCCCCAGAAGAGAGTCGAAGTTTTGGCTTGCTTACATCTTTCAGCGACCGAGCCAGAACGAGACCTATTAAAGCACTGACTAATGCCTGCGAAGACAATATCCATAATTTCAAAGTCCTTACGCGACTATTGGCAATGGCTGCGCTCAAGCGCTGCAAAGAGCCAAAGGGATCAGTGGGACATTCTCTACTCCCGGTTTGAACGTTATTAAGCAGGAGCAGTGACTCAGGCTTCAGCCGAATAGGTTTTGCGGTTTTTTCTCCCCCATATTATCTCCTAGTTTCCTCTCTTGGCTGTAAGAAACCACTGGAGCGACCGAACAGGGTTGGAGGAGCATCCCTTGGGTGCCACAGGAGGTCAGCCCAGAGAAACAGGGGTCGGTCCATGGTGGGTGGAAGGGGATGATTTCACGCATGGTTGCACCATCCGGCTTCCCCGGAACCTCGCTGCGGGGGCCGAGGCGGCAGAGCCGCAGGGAGGTCCCTGCCATGTCCTTCGGAGCATCGCTCAAGGGCTCCAAGTCCCTCAAGACTGGAAAGTCCCACCAAACAGCCAGGGAGGGAGGGGAGTGTTCAAAACGCTGGGCTCAGCGTCCCTCGCCCGGCTTCGCGCTTCCCCGGGCCCGCAGAGGCAGAGCGGGCAGAGCGGCGAGCGCGGCTCGGCTGGGGCAGCTGCGGCCCGGAGGCACCGCTTCCCCTTGCTCCCGGGTTTGTTCCTAGCACGTTCGCACTGTCGAATTTCATTGTGGGAAAATAGCTACTCAAAAATCGCCTTTTCGTTAAATTTTTTGACACAAAATTCTCATTCCAGACGTGTGTTCAGAAAGGACTTGAGCAAACTCGGATACGATAATCTTATATTCAAACATTTCTCCCCAGATATCTAAGGATGATACTTTTCCTACTAACCTGTCAGAAATGTGGTGCAATGCTTTCATACAATTTTATTCATTAAAATAATACAATTCTTTTATTTTGTCAGCATTATAATAACTATTTGCTTTGTTAGTTAATATTTACTTCAAAGACATTTGAACCCTCTGTTAAAAACACTCTTTTCCTCAAATATACTAAGGAATTTTCCTTATTGAACCTAGTGAGGATACAGGTAATGACAGATAAGCAAGACTTAACATTGTCAGCAAAAATGATTAAATTACATAGACAGCCTCTTAGACTGCTGGGAGTTAAAACTGAGTCATAATGTTCTAAAGAAAAACAAAAAATGTGAAATACATACAAGTTTTCCAAGACTCCTTTGATTAAACTTCTGTACCTGATAAACTGCACTTTGAAATTTGCAACAGTGACTACTTTTACAAACCACCTCATGTTAAGTAATGTACAAGTACATGTTTGCAGAATATGACATTAAACAAGTAGGCTTGTCACTCTGAATGGCTCAGCCTCCCATTAATACCTTTGTTTGGTACACAGGCTTCTGATTTTAAGGCCTTCACTGCTGAAAAAGCTCATCTAGAGTTGTGGAGAGGGCAAGGTTAAGGGTGTTCTTTCACTGCACATGGAGTATTCAGTTTTAAGATCTTAATGAGCTAAGGCACAATTAAAATTACCAGACAGTTTAAAATACAGGATTTCACTGATAATTTAACCTATAATCTGGTTTTAGCCAGTTATTTCATGGAGTAAAGTTCTGTAAATCCATGTATTCATAAATAGCTCAGTGGGTAGTTTCACTAAAACGTGTCTACAGTGTTAGATCTTAGCATCTGAGATTAATTTCCAGATAGAGAAAAAACAGTGCTCAGAAGTCATTGGAAGTCAGAGGGACTTCTCCTACTGACCTGGAGACTGTGGGAAGTTTCTATCTCTAGCGACACAATTAGCAGATTATGAAACTGGAAGACGATCTTATCTGCTCCTCCACACAATGCTAAATGGCTGCTTTTCCCATCTAACTCCATCTTCATTAATTCTAGACAACCACCTGTCAAAAAGATAATGACAAAATAATATATTATTGGGGGGATAGGGTAGGGGATGAGCAGCATAGCAGAGGGAAAATATTTTAAATTATATTTAAATCATCCAGTCACATGGAAGATAACAAACATTGGTGGTATTGAAAACATAACCATCATAAGCATACGAAAATGGTTTCTTTTGGAGAGTAAAATGAAGTATAATCAAGAGTTAGATGAGACAGATTAACATTTGAATGGACTATTTGTTATTTGTCTTCTCGTGGGACCTTCTAAAGGAGTAGGTGGAGTTCTGTTGTCACATGTGGTTCACCAAGAGGGCATTATGGGTGCCAGTTTGTACTGGATCCCAATAGCATCTCTCTCAGAAAGGTATCCAAGTTCCATTAGAAGTCATTATGCACCATTTGAATATTGTCTTTTTCATAGTAATAAAAATCTTGCTTTTAATTACATCTACGTGTAGCTAAGGACAGCTTCTGACCCTGAAATTGAAAAGCTGAGTTTTGTTCTTTGCATGGATAAGTCAGTTTTATACTCATGGTAGTGCTTTTGTTCATAACAAAATGGCTGTCTGTGACTGAAGGAAACAAAGTCTGAGAAGACTGAGAGTGAGACAAAGGAACATTTACTAACTAAGGAAGTCCCATTTTATACTTCCTTTCTAGTATGAAAGTTAAGTAAAATATTTTTTATAAACTGAGTATCAGCTTGAGTTGCTTCTAGAAAGTTAAACCCCAGTGCTGGGATTTCTTTAACTCATCAGGGCAAGGTAACAGCAAACCACAGCAGACCTGATTCAGAAAGAAAACGTCATACAGATAGGACACAAAAATGTCCTCAGTAATGAACTCAAATCCTCCAGTCTCTTAAACCACAGTGTATTCCTGAATGATGAATTTTGTATTTGGATCTCTTGCTTAGTTGAAAGAAGTGTAAAGACAGCTCCCTACTGGCAAAATATCTGAGGAGGTTACAGAATGCTGTTTATTCCAGCTAGTGTCTGGAATAAATTATGTTCAAGAAATTGGCTCCTGATACTCCTATTTCAGATGAGAATTTGTACAGAGTGCTAAGTCCTAACACTTCTGGCCAAACCATAGGCTTCATTAGGATTTGCCATACATCATACCTGCCAGGAGCTCTCAGATTTGGAGAGGGGCTTGTTTTGAGGAAAGAATAACAGAAAAGAAACTGTTTACCTTGGCGTTACTGTTGGTTCTCAAAGGCACCAATCTTTCAAATTTCAGGGCTATGAGTTGTCAGACCTAATATGCTTTCTTACTATTCCTACTGAAATTCATTAGCTACATAAGGAAGACCCACACTAGTTTTAGCTGACACTATAGGTCGAATAAACCACTTAACATTTCAGAGGTTTCTATTGCAGATAAGGGGATAAATGGCAGCAGGCGACCTGAGCTCTTGGGGTAGGAGGGAGTTTTCACAACTGGTTTTTAATCCAGTAGCAACAGCAGATGCTTGACAAGTCATTAGACTGGACTCTGGGAAGCAGGATGGCAATGTCACTGCTATTCAAAACATTTTGATCTATAAACCACGTTTACCAATTTCCTATTGTGAAGGCTGATGTTTTACTCAGTGCCTAACTATTATATAGGCTTCACTTGATTCTTCTCACAACATTAACAGCTCAAAACCCTGCAGAAAAAGAAGGCTACCAGAAACCTGCTAAGCCAAATCTAAGACAATCCACATCACTTACCACCACAATGTCCAGGACTTCCTGTAGGAAGGAGGTCCTCCTCTATAAGCAAGTTGAGGGCTCTCAGGAGAGCATGGTCTTCCTTGGAGCTGTATTGCCAGCATTCTCACTTGCCTGTGCAACAATTCTGCTCATGCTGCAGCAGACATTGACATTTCATTCTCAGGTATCCAACACAAAAATAAGAGCGCCTCTGGGGAATTAGATGTGCTTTGGCAGAGATCTTAAATATTTTTGGTACCTGTATAGTTTTTGAATACTCTCCCACTTGCTCAAAATGACTAAATACACAGGAAATATGAATCTTTGAAATTTTTTTTATCTGTAAGATTTCTAGATGAAAAAGGACAGAATTTGGACACACACTTAGCCACACACTGAAAAAAGGCTTCATGCCAGAGGGGATAGTCAAACAAAGATGATGAATTTCTGAAGAGACTGCTGTGTACAAGGTAGAATATGGGCTACACATGTCTATTCCATAAGTTCAGGGCAAAGTATGTTGCAGAGATAAGGTTTTCCATTTTGCTTCTAGAAATTTTTACAGAATTGCATGTGCTCTTCTCCATTACATATTCCACTAAAAGGGACCTGTGACTACCTTTCTTAATTCTTTCTGATTTCTCATAATCAGTGAATTAGATATTCTAGTGCTTTTTTTTTGTATATCAACATAAATGCTTGTGGGAACGTAATTTCAATTTCTTTAAAGGTAGAGATATGTTTTTTACTTTTTGAAACGGGCATAAAAGCACACCAAGAAAGCTGGGAAAAGAACATAGTGGAAGAGTATGTACTGAAGACAAAGAAGTGGAATGGAAGAACTTGAAGCAATAGCACTTTTTTTTTTTTTTTTTTTTTTTTTTTTTTTTTTTTTCTGGTTTAAGGAAAAAGGAAGGAGGAGAAGGCCTGGACTGCAGTGTTCATATTTTCAACTATAGGTAAAAAATCTCCCATCAGCTATGCTTGCTTCAGTGTCTGGACCAGGTTGCCAGACTGAGCAGGGCTTTCATCTATGTTATACTGGGATGCCCGCACTATACACCTTGTGCCGGGGCTAAGTTCACGTCTCTGGGATGAGGAAGCGAAGAGGATGTTCTACCACTGTTCTGCAGTAACTTTGTACCTGATGCATAAGACATATGGAATCTGACCCATGCTTTCTCTCTTCATGAATAATGAGGAGGGTGGATGTGTACAAGCTCGGATTTTACGGATGATCCGAAGAATGCGGGGTCAGGTGCCGTACGCCTAACACGGCTTCTCCCAGAGCAGCATTCCCATTTGGACCTTGACGCCTTGACTTATCCTGTGCCTTCTGCGATGCCTTTACCCACGATGGTGAGGAGCGGTGTCAGACAAGCCCCTGGAGACGGGGGATGCTGCCGGTACCTTTCCGACTGCCCACCCTGCTGCCCCGGCGTTGTCGGGACCGCGATGGAGCTGCCAGCTGCGTTCGGGATGTGTAACCTGCAGCCGTCTCTGACCTCTCGGCAGCGCTGCAGGAAGCCGGCATTCCTCAGGACCCATCCTTCTCTCGCTAATAACATCTTAATTCTCAGAAATAAAAGAATATTTTTTAAAAAAAATCATAATTTAAAAAGTGTGTGTTGGTGGGGCGGGAATGGGGGCGGCCAGCGGCGCTCTCGTGTGTGACGGCGGGCCGAGAGCGGCGGCAGCGGGCGGCGCGGCCGGGCAGGCGCGCTGCTTGCCGCCGGGCGCGGCGGCGGCGGCGGCGGCGGCGGCGGCGGGAGGAGGCGATCGAGCCGCTCCAGGGAAGTTTCCTCGCCGCCGCCTCCCCGAAACCCCTCCCCGCCAAGCGCGGCTCCGTGCTCCTCGAAACTTACCGCCGGGCGCCGCGCCTGGGGAGCCGCCGGGCCCGCGCCGCCGCCCCGGAGGCCCCGCGGAGTAAGTGCGCGCCGAGCAGAGCCCAGCCGAGCCGAGCCGAGCCGAGCCGAGCCGAGCCGAGCCGAGCCGAGCCGAGCCGCGGCCCCGCCGCCGGGGGGTGCCGGGCACGTGTGGCGGGGCGGGAGGCGCAGCCCCGGGGGTTGCGCGGGCGCGCAGCGGCGCGGGGCCGGCGGCGGAGGAAGGGCGGGACGGAGGGGCAAGGCCGCGGGAGCCCCGGCGTGGGAGGAGAAGGGGCGGCGGAGCGCGGCTCGCCCGGCGCTGCGGGAGCCCCAGTGACGGCCGGAGGCGCCGGGCGCTGCGGCTCGCCGGCGGCGCTGAACGTGTGTTTTGTGCCGGAGGGTGACAGTCCATGGACACTTGGCCGCGGTGTGAGCGTGTTCTCCTTCGCTCCGCTCCCCGGGGCTTCTGGCTGTGCGCACGGCAAGTGTCAGGGGAGCAAAGAGCGCGCAGCTCCTCCTCCGACGGACGGGGAAAGGCGGCCGATGCCGGGGCACCGACGGCGACCCCGCCGCCCGCGACCGCACCGGTGTCCCGGGCACGGCCCCGCTGGGGCGGCCGCCACCCCGCCGGGAGCGCGCTGGTTGCCAGCCCCCCGCGGGTCGGGCCCGGCGGGATGAGCTCCTGAGCTCTCCTCTCTCCGCTCCGCGCGTCGCGGCAGCTGAGGAGGAGAGTGCGGAGAGCATGGGCGGCAGGGAGGGGGTGCACCCGCAGGTGTATCCTTCCTCAGCTCGCTTTATGGGGTTCTTCTTTCTCCCTCCGTCAACTAAGACCTTCAAAGAGATGGGCGGATAGGGCTACTTATGAAATGGTTTTGGTCTCTGTTGTTTATTCGGGAGATAAAGCTTATTTTTTGCAGGAAATACTATCTTCTTTAAAACTACTCAGATTGGTAGTTTTTCTATTACAAAGTCAAAGGTCAGAGTTTTCTTCAATGAAAAAATGAAAATACAACAGTAGGCTTCCCCCCTCGCTCCTTCCCCCCCCCCCTTTTTAAACTCGTTGGTGCATAATGTTGTTTAAATTGCAAAGAAGTTCCCATTGACTTTTAGTAGCAAAACACTGTTATTGTTACATGTGCTCCAGCAAAATGCAGTATGAGCAGCAGCCCCAGACAGTTGCTGCGTTTGAAGACTCACACTTTCCATAGTACTTTAAAATAAAAATATGGTTATATGAAGAGAAAATGGTCATTCAGTGCTGTCAGAAGTTCTTTAAAAAGAGTGGTGTGTGGAAAGTCCCTATGAAACAATTTCCAGATTAGAGCTGTTCATTCTCTGCCAAAAGCTGTGTAAGCATGAACCATAATGAGGGTGGTTGTAGGATCATGGAGTAGTCACGGAGCAGGTAGTCCAGCTGCAGCAGAAAGTAAGAGACAGAAGGGCAATATGTATGGAAATGTCCCTAATTGAAACTGCAGCTCATGGAGGTAGCTGGCACATCTTCTGAAGGCTAGTCTAGGTACGTTCCTCCCAAACCTTTGTTCTAGCTTGTACACAACTTGTCCTACTGTAGATTTAAGTGTGATGTAAAACACAAGTGTGTGTGTTCTTCAACAATCTTTTAAAAAGTATGGATTACTCTTTCTGAATGGTTCACCGGTCCTCAAAATTTTAGAAATTATAATAGCATCAATAAAAATATTTATAACACATCTAAGTAGAAACTAAGTCACTGGTTCTTTATACCAGCATAACCAATGGCTACCAATAAGCACCAATAACTGGTGTTATTCATTCCAGGCTTGATGTTTCATTCCTAATTTTCTTCATTAGCTACATCTTCCCATGTGAACTGAATCACAAGCAGGGTAGGAAGAGAAAGGAGGAAGCAAGTCACTTTTTTTTTCGTTTGTGACTCTGATCTACTTGTGCTGCCAAACTTGTTGCTATGGGCAAGGTGAGTGATGGATTCTGGCAGGAGAATTGTAAAATCTTCAAAGGTTGTTTGAACAGTTTCTCCCAGTCAGCTAGACATTGGGGCCCTTTGCATCCTGTGCGTTTTGAGAATTTTATGTTACTTTCTTTGTTTCTCTCATTCAATTGCTTAATTATAGAATCCAAAAAATATTATTGCTCAAAATGACCTTTCCTCTAGATTTAGAGAGAGGGAGAATGATGCAAAATTAAGAGTTTAAATTGAGTTTAGAGGCTTGAGGTTTTTTCCTTTCTCTCATTTTTACTCTCTTTATCTTTGCCTGTTTAATCTGATATACCAAGCATCATAAGATAATGATTTCTCAAATATCTGGACAATTTTAGTGTCTTTTTTTTTTTTTTTTTTTTTTTTTTTTTTTTTCTTTGTGACATAGAATATCTTCTCGCTCTGTCTTATAGTGCTAATCCTACTGCATTGACCTAGGAAGTAAAATATGAATTCACCATTGAGTTCTGTGATATATGGGTCAAGCTACCATGAAAAGGCTCTAATGGTTGGACCAAGAAAAATGTGCCTGGATTTGCCTGGTGTGGCAGTGAGCTGTGGCTGCCTGTCAGTGACACCCAGAGGGGCAGTTCTTGGGGGAGTCTGGGGCAGCTGCTCTCCACAATCGAACCCCAGGCAGGGGTGGGGGCGTGGGCAGGGCAGGCAGTCAGTGGCCCAGTCTGCCCAGGGCCCCCACTGGGCTGGGCTGCCTGGAAAAATCACCAAGGTGAACTCCCACCCTGCGAGGTGGGTCTGCATTTTTGCAGCTCCCCCTATAATGAAGTGACCTAGGAGAAAGCTCTTTTTATTTATAAGAACGAAATTGTGTGTAAAGTCCCTAAAATCAAGGAGGCCACAGCTGGGTACTTCATATGCTTTTAAAAGCTTTCCAGCTCGAGGTTGTTTCTTTGTCCTCCCCATGCTGTTTCCATGCAAGTCACACCTACTGCTACTTTAAGCAATTGGCCTAAGTCCTGAAATTTTTGAATTTTAATTACTCAGCTTGATATCTGAAGCTCTTTATCATGTGAATATTGAAGGGAATTGCACCATGTTGTGTGAATAAAATTTTCTTTTTTTATGTTTTAGGTGATACTGTTCTTAAAAGAAAATGAAATATTGTGTTCAAAATGATAGTGTAGCTTGTTCTTTGTTTTTTCCTTTATTATGAAATATTATTTATAAAAACTTAGCTATAATATCTTTATAAGTGAAACTATTTTTATAATAGTTGTAAAAATCACGTTCTATAGATAATAACCATTGTCTGTTCTGTTCCCATTGTCTGTTAATATATTGCTATAGTCAATAATTAACATTAAAGTTTCATCTTGAGCTGTGATGATGATAAAGATTGCAAGACTATTAGAATAAGCAAAACACTTAAGAAGTGTGGCTGTTGCTAGAGGACAGACTGACTTAATGACTTCATTTCTACTGTGTTTTGCTCTTGAATGTCTTGGCTTTTTCAAAAATGTATATAAAGATCATTGTCATTGGTAGATACAGTATAGAGACATGGAGAACTGAAACTAAATATTGTTGTTTGACAAGGTGCATTTTTTGCTGACAAAAAACACATAATGCATCTTTGTGTAGTTGTGTAAGCAAAACCAATTTATCAAGGTTCCAAACCCTTAAGTTTTCAGTTTTTATTATGTTAAAAATGATGAGTTACTGAATTCATTTTCATGAAAACATAGTCTGAAAGAAATCAGATGAGAAGAATGTCATCTGTCAAGCAAAAGATATGACAAAGATGAACAGAACAGCATTAAAAAATATGCTTTAACATAGTTTTCCAGGGAATTGGGAGTCCTGTCAATACTCTACAATAATTTTTGCCTCCTCCCCTGTAATATTCCAATACTAATTATCCAAATCTGGCAACAACTTATTGGTGGGTTTTAATTTCATAAGGAGTGACTGCTGGCTAGAAAAGAGAGAGAGGTCCCAACCAGTGCCTCCTTGCTTGGATGGCCCTCTAGGGAGCTGGGCAGTGCCTTCCCTGAGATTACTCCTGAGAGGCAAGAGCTTGAGGGTGTAGAACAGAAACATGATGGAAAGTTGGCATCATTGTTAGTTAAAAACAGTGTCGCTTCTGCTTTAAAATTAGATTTCAATTAGTGAATTGTGGGTATTTCTGGTCACCATGGGCCAGGCTTCCAAGGGTGTTTAGGTGGCTAAAGGTGCAGCTGGGTCCTCACTGTAATTCACAAGTATAAATGAAGCTTGCAGTATAAATGAACAGATAAATGAGTAAGTGTAAATGGCTGTAGATGCTTAGGCTGATGTGGTGCCTTTAAATATCCTGTTGGATCTCACACTGATAGATTTGACAGTTGAATGGTACAGCCTTCTGGTGTCCTCAGTATTAGGACTCTTCACACTCTTCCATTTGAACTTAACAGAGGTTGAGAGATATCCCATTCTCAGAAATTAGTCCAGATGACGAAAATAGAGTACTTGCACCTACTAGTGGGACACACTCCAATTCACAGCAGGTACCTCTACTGCATGAAGAGAAGCAAAAGTATTTGTAGATACTGATCTGTTGTAAAGGTGAAAATAAGATGCTTCTTGTGGTGTGTGATTGTTGTGACTTACCAGTGAAAATTTTGGTTGACCTCAGGAGACAGGGGAGTTTTCTTATTGTGAAGAAGAGAGCAGCATCCTTAGCCTTACTGATGGTGGTGTGAGGAAGGTTGCTGCTACGCACATTGACTTGGTGGTGGATCCGTTGTGAGATCTACAAGTGGCACTCACATGGAGACACCAGAGACATGGCTCTGTGCCACACAAGGGCAACTACAGTGCTCCCAAGGGCAGGGTGAGTCCAGAGGCATCTGGGTGCTTCTCACAGAGCATGGGACCTCAGCTGGCCCTGACCCACTGCTCGGGTCCCGCTCACCAGGAGATGCTCAGATTTTGGCTTTGGAGTTTCCTCATTGAACGTTAGCTTTCCATAGCCAGGATGACTCCCTCACGACCATGCTTTCTGTAGCCCATCTATTTGGGTGGATTCTTCTGCTCTCCGAGATGCTGTGGTTCCACTACTAAAAGTATTGATGATAGTGTTTCTTACTTGAATGCTTGTACCAGCTTGGGGAAGCCTAGGTTTTAATGAAGGTTATTGCCACTTCAGGCTCAAATTTATCTGATTAAAAAAAAAAAAAAAAAAAGAAAAAAAGAAAAAAAAAAGTAAAAAAACCCCCTCAAAATTATAAAACTAAGACATTTCACCTAGAGGAAAATTAATTTAATTGCTCTGTGTATACCTTAAAATTTCCACATATGACCTGTATTAATTATAAGTAGAAAACTTTTACCTATTTGCACTGAATTATGTAAAAGCAGTACAGTTGCTTGTTGTTAGACCACAAACTTTTATAGACTGCATATATTTTACAAACTACTTTAAATGCACATGTAAAATAATAAGTAATGACCTACCTTTAATCTAAATTTATAATTGGTGTAGAGAAGTTTCTTAAAGCACATATATAATTACTACTTGTTAGAAACATTTTACAGAACCACACAGGTTGAAAGAAAGCTTTGTTTGTAAAGTGTCTTACACTTCTTTCCAGTTGCATGTTATGATTCGTAGCTCAACATTTTTCTTGTGCATATTTCATATTCTTTATTAACCATGACACTTAACCTAATAGTGTTAATCTGTTCATTCCCCCCCACCTTTTGTAGTGTGTTTGACACATAGAAAGCAGATTGCTCAAAGACATGATGACAAAGGAATTGTCTGTTGCATTCTGGTTATGTTCTTTGTTAATGATACATAAATAAAACCAGGGAAATTCTAACTTTTGGATGATAAAGATCCTTTGGCGTGCTAGGAGGAAAGCTGTTTAGTCCTTATTCGAGTCAAAGTTCACCTTGTAAAATGTAATTTTATTAATTTTTAGAAGCAGAATTTTTATGTTTTCACCTCAAAAATATTCTTTATTTCCCATCCTAAATTGTTGGTGTATTTTTCTGCTGAACAGTTTCAACCTACATTTCAGACACAAATAAGGTTGATCCCACCAGGTAGTTTAAATGTAGTATTAATTTTGTAAGTAATTTAGAAAAGAAATTCTGGCAAACAAGTAACCAGTATAATTTTAACATTGTTCTACAGCTTGACTTTTGTTTACATTTATTATTCAATGAAAAATAGGATCTTTTGCTATGTTTGGAGAGCTCTGCTGTTAAAATAACATTATTGGTTTATATTTTTAGTCGTATATGTCTCCCACTTTAGCCTTTTGAGGAGCTTCCTGACTGAGACGCCCTGTTGGGTGTTTGTGTTTGTGAACTTTGAAATCTGCCCATTGCAGGCACCAGGTTTCATACCTGAAGCACATACCAGGTCCTAATTCCTGTTCAAAACCATTCCTGACCATTGGATGCAGGAAGCAACACAAAGACTTCATTAGGATTGTTTTTGAAACAGTTATATTTCAGGTTTAGATCTTGAAAAAGCAATGGAAAATTATTTACTTAATTTTTTTTCTAAAGTCTTATATCATTGTCCTTTGAACTTTTGAACGCTACATTTTCAGGCTTCTTTCTCCACCTTAGGAGAGTTTTCTTTGTGTTTGACCATCTCTTCCAACACCAGGAGACCAGAGAGCTCTTCTGAGCTTGCTGAAATTAGCAACCAGGAGATTCCCATAAAAACATGCCAACATATTTTTCCTTTGTTTCTTCAGGTAGTTTTTGTTACCTTCACTCCACTTTCTCCTGAGGTCTCAATAAGTATGCTAATCTTGCGGAATCATTATTCTAGATTGCTTTGACTTGAGGTGAATAGCAAGGAGAGTGGAGAAGAACGGCTCAAGGACCTTATGAGACAAGTTAGTAGACAATAAAATGACAACTGAAATTCTGCAGATATAAATGTGAACTGCTAAACCTCAGTTTAAATAGTTGTAGCTGTACATGGAAAGTGATCAGCACTGGGCTGACCCTCACCCTTCAGAAGTGGGGTCTTGGCGTTTAAGATAGTTCTAAGAAAATTTGTTCAGTTCTCAGGAATTCCCCCAAAAATGAATGTTCAGAACTGCTAGGAAAAAAAAGAAAAAAATTACACAGGCTTCAGGAGGAGAGTAGGTGAGTACTTGAGAAAGTTGTACTAAGGACTGCTACACAGATGAACTCCATCTGTCTCAGGAAACCGTAGGAACTGAAATAGCAGGAAACTAGGAGAATGCTGTGAAAATGGCATATGCTTGTTCTGTTCTTGCTCTACTATGTCCAGTTATAGCTGTTTCTGGAGACTGCACCAGGAGGATTGTTGGTCTCAACCGGTATCATGGCCCTTGTGTTTTCAACATCTTTTTCATGTTTGATTTAATGGTATATGGATGGGAGAAATGGGGCACAAACTCTATTGTTGAGTAGTTCCTTCAAGATGTACTTAGGCTTACAATGTGATAGCAATTTGATAAGTGTAATCAGGATTCAGAAAATAGCACAGATGTATTTCCCAGACTGTCACTGATATCATCTGCCTGTGATGGTTTTTTTGTGTTCATGGTGCTTCATTCCTATTTTTTTCTTGCTTCCTTTTGCTCTTGAGTCTCCTTGGTTATTTTGGTCCAACACCCAGTGAAGTTCCTCTGTAGGCAGATGAGACCTCATGTTTCCTTACCAGAGATTTAACTTCTCAGTGAAGTTAAAGATGTTAGGGAAATACCATAGTTTTAATCTTTAAAATAAAGTTAAAAGTGATTACCTAGATAGCAGAAAAAAATTGATACTTAATTTATATTATTTACTTACAAAGAAAGAGATTACTTAGGTGCTAGACCTAGGCTTGACAGTGTGTGCCAAGGGTTTTGAACATGCCTGTCCAGGACACCAGAGTGCTTGTTCTATTTTATATAAAGGAAAGCTTACCAATAAAACTGAGAACTTTAATCCCCCTCTCCCACAGGTTTACTTCAGCCACAAGTCCTGACACTCCATGCATTTCTGCTCGGTGGTAGTGGAAACAAAGGTCTGTTGAGATGAACATGGACGTTTATTGGGGTGCAGAAATAGTGACCTAACCCCCTGTGGTTGTGTTCAGTGTGTTCCCTTCATGCTGCACACCCTCAGAGTGGTCTGGGGGTTTGCACACCCCCAGAGCCTGTCTGGTCAGCCTCAGAACTGCAGTTGGTGTGGGATACATTCCAGCAGATGTGCATGGTAGGTCCCACACATCTGGGCACCTATCTGTTTGCTGGAGTCCCCGAGGCTCCCTGGGAGGCAGGATGCTGTATTGCATCTGCAGGCATTCCAGGCGGAATCAGAGGTGGTCCTCACTCGCAGCCTGGAGTTAATTGTTTATAAAGCTGCTGAAAGGTCCCTACAAAATTTCAGTTTTTAAAAATACCTTTCCCTCTTCTGTTTTATTTCCTTCCTTTTTTTTTTTTTTTTTTTTTTTTTTTCCCCTCTTCTTTTTGGTTTTCAGCTGTTGCACTTGGCAAGTTGCTTTCCCAGCATTTGGAAATAATTGTTTTCTAAATGCTACCCAGGTTATCTGCCAAATTTAACACCTTAAAAGGAAGTGGGGGTGGGGGACGAGGGACCTACCTGGGAATGGAGTGAATGTAATGAGTCTTTAGAAAGTGCTAAAAAGGAAATTTACCAAATATAGCGCCTAAAATCAAAACGATTGAGTCCCCTCGCATTAACTGTAAAATACCACATGCTGTCATCCACAGGATTAAAAAAGGCTGTTTCACCCAGCCTCATAACCTCTTATTTTCTCTATCAAAAGATAAACATGTTTGGCTTTTTGTGTTCTTTTTCTTCTAACAAATGTGTATAGTTTGAGGAGATACAATTTTTTTCAAAGTGTTACTGGAAAAATCCCATCAGTTCCTGAGAAAGCATAAGAAAATAAAAGCAAAACAGAAACCACTGATGGCATTAAATTGACCTAATCTTAGGGACTTTGCAATGGCGTAATCAGCTGGTAGGTTGTAAGAACAGGACTGATTTTGCTGGTGGTACAGGAACAGGATAAAAACTTTAATTCCTTCCCCTTGGTGATAGAAGGGCTAATGTAGCCCAAGGTATTGTTGTGTTAGTACTGTCTCTGATCACTGTGAGTTTTGTCAGGGGCTCAGTGCAGCTGAAGTTACAGCAGCCCTGGGACAGCTCCAAGATGTGGATTAGTGGTAGTGGAGGTCTTGCATGGGAAACACACAGCTTTTATGAAGAACAGCTCGGCAAACAGAAGGAATCAGGTTCCTTGTCCTTACATGTAGGTGTCTAGGTGCAAGGGGTCAGCCATGGCCAGTTACTTTTTGGTCACCTTTGCATTTGGTACTCTCTCTGCAAGTGGTCAGCCTCCACTGGTACCTTGCAGCCCTAAGAGATTATTTCTCAGCGGCTGCATTTAACGCCTACTTCCCAGGGGATCAGCCACTGGCTTTTGCCAGGTTTCCAGGTGGGTGTTCGGATGGGGACAGGAGGACAGCACTTCCATGGCAAGGAGCTTGTTCGAGCTGCTGCCACCTCTGCAGCGTGGCTGGGAGGGGCTGGCGGCCGCCCTGTGCCTGGTGGCAGAGGCACATGTTGAGATCCATGTGTGTGCGTGGGGAAAATTGCGCAGTGTTGGCTAACATTTCAGAAAGGAGGGAATAAAAATCCCCATAAACTGCTTTCTGTGCTTCTCTGTGGTTTTTTTTGTTTGTTTGTTTGGTTTTTTTTTTTTTTTTTTTTTTTTTTAAATTCCCTTTTAAATGGTAATAGCTGTTTAGAAAGAGGACTGCTGGTCATCATGCCTGGTGCAAGACTACCTCTTTAGCTGGTGGCACTCTTAATACTATTGTGTATTTAATAGTAATAATCTTTTACCAAGCAAATGACTTCCAAAGAAGTAGCGAAAAATAGAAGGGGATATGTGTTTTCATGACTTCCCTTCAACTTAGATCTTGTCTTTGTCAATAAATTGAGTTTTTGTCCTACTCATATTCGATGGCACATTTTGCATATAACAGCTTCTCTGTAATAGATACTCTGTGTTATTTGGATATATTTTTTGATACATTAAAAACTCAAGGGAATTAAATTATTTTTTGTAAAACTTTACTAAAAGTTAAAAATAACCTAAGATGGCAATTAGAGTCAGGTAACTAAGTTGCTCTTGTTTAAAAGTTGAATTTTTCAAAATTAAAATTACTTAATTAAAATGTGGATCAGCTGTTCTGTATTAACATCTAAGCCTTCATTTTACTGTGGCTTGATTCTACTGCCAGAGGTCTCTGGTGTCTTCTGAGCAAGACTAGTCTTCGCCCTAGCAGTGTGGGAGCTTTTTGTAAAACTCTTTTGCAGTGACATGAAGTGCAGCATGTGTCAGAGCAGAAATTACAAGAGTAGGCTCTTTTAACACTGGTGTGTTATAGGAATATTTCCAGAGACAGAAAATATTTGCAGCAGCAGCTCCTGCAAGTTAGGTCGCCTAATTATGGCTGAACTATAATATACTCTAAAACATATATGATTTTTCCTTCTGGGCTTCAATAGAAAATTACCAGTCTTGGTAAAGTTTTCTTTCCATTAGTAAAAAGAGCACTGCTGATCTGAAAATCCATCAGGTCATCCATACCAGCATTACATCAATTGACTTTTGAATATTTTTCCATTAGAAAAGGCTCCATTTTATTCCCTTGCTGAAGTGGCAGACTTTCAGTTTGTGCGGTTTTTCCATTTATTGAATTTTGCAATAAAAGAGTTTTTGAAACAGATGTCAGTCATTGCTTAGGAGTGGGGCATTGTTAGAGGGCTGTTTTCTTCCTTTTTTTTTTTCTTTTTTAAGATCGTGTCCTTCCCCTCCCTAACTTTAATTGTCATTTTTGAAAGCCATAAATAATTTGCTAACCTATAATCTGGTGTCAAAACAAATATAAGCACCAAACCCTGATTTCACAGAAATATTGCAGATTGGCCATTGTTCTCAGCAGGAGTAGGACTGGATTTGATCTCTCAATTGTAAACCAGAAAGAAGGGAGTGAATGCATTGCAGAAGCATGGTTCATATTAGCATCTTCCTCAGGGTGTGGAGTGGACCTGTTAACACTTTCTTAATGCTTAGATTTTATAGAAGCAGCCAAATGTCTGCAATGAGTAGTGTCCAAAAAACTGGGTTTGAAGGGATTTTTTTACTTTCTTGCTAGAGTCTTATCCAGGTAGAAAGATAAAAAATAAGATTTTGGGTCCTGATCCTAAATTGTATGTGTTTCATATGCAGACTGGTTTTAGGACAAACTGAGTATCTTCAGACCATATCTTCAACTGTCACAGAAGAGCAAAGTGCTATTCACATTTCTGTGCATCTAACGTGTATGTATATATATATATATATATATACACTTTAAAAACCTACCTGATTTTCATTTCTGCCCTTTATTGATAGCATTTTCCCCATCTATTTTAAAAAAAGCTCCAGTTTTTCTAGTGAGGATTTTAGCTGGGTTTGTTTAAATTACGCAAATGAATAATTCTGATTTTTAAGAGGTTTACAGCATTTTATTCTAAAGAAGGAAAGAAACAATATTTTGGTTTGATATCTGTTTGGGAGGGTAAGCCTTTGTTGTTTCATTTTGCTGTACTTCACTGTTACTTTAAACATCAAAGAACACCTTTTCCGAAGGTGAGAGAACAGAAAGCGTCCCATATTTGTAATTTATGGGGCCTAGGACTGTGACCTAATGTAAACTTGAAGAGATTTAGTATAAAAATATCCTTAGCTTGAGGGCAACGCTTGAAAACTTTGTGGATTTTCCTTTTTATCCTGGCTCAGTCTACAGTCATATAGCTTTGTTGTTATTTCCTCTTAGCATTAAAGTACGATTGACATTGATAGATATCAGGGGAAGGCTGAGCTTCCTAAAGGGGAAAAAAATAAAAAGAAAAGAAAAAAAAAAAAAGAAGAGATGTGTTGTTGGCACAGAAATAGTGGTGGTAGAAGAGTTCCTGGCTGCCTTTTATTCTTCTGCAGACTGAGCACAACGGGGCTCTCGCTGCCTGCTCTTGGTTTGCATGGATTCGCAGTAAACAGCTCAGCTGTGTATTTATTTTCAAGACTGATTCAATTCTTCAAAGACAACTGCTCCCAACTTGTGAATACTTGTTAGTTGCTGGAAAGTTGCAGAAGTGAAGATCAGCTCCTAGTTTCATGCCAACAAATTAATCCGACGATGTGGTACTGTCTTTTCCACAGGTGTGTGTGCACTAGGACTGTCTGAACCTCCCTGTAACTAATAGCCCGTATATAATTTGGAAGGAGAAATCTTCAATGGAAGACCCCGAGGGAATAAATGGGAAGTCCGTAAGTAAAAACTTGTCAGTCCTGAGGAAAAAAGTTGTGGCTTTTAAAGAGGCAATTATTTTTGTGGCAACCTAGTGAATGAAAGTCTTAGAGAGCTACATGCACTTTTAATGATTGGAAGAAGCAGGGAATGATGAAATTAATTGAGAGATGGAGGCTGTATTAAAGCTACAGAAAATTAAGTATAGCTTTAAAAATATTTGTCTTTGGTGATTCACATTGCAAAATGATGGTTGTTGCTTTCTCTAAGAATAGTTGGCCTGCTGTGTTTATGTTGTGAACATTTTTATCTGTTAGAGAGTTTTCATCCCATTATTTGAAGTTATTTCTCTTTCCCTGTGTGAATATATGAAAATACTGCTTCTAGGAGAAATGAGTGCAACTCCTAGCTGCAAAGTCTTAAGTACAGTGGCAAAAAAAAATGTAGTGGCATTGTTATTTGTTGTAAATGCCTCTTTGTAGAGTCACAATAATGAGAAATTTTGAAAACTATCAGGCACAATTAAGATGTTTCATGCATGGTCAAATGATTAGTTGTGTGTTTTGGATTTGTTAGTTTAATTTTTTGCATTATTCTTGTCACTCAATGAAATTCAGAATGCTACATATATGTTTTTATCCTGAATTGTTTAACAGAAACTGTGCATGTTGAAATTACCTTATTTTTCCAGTTGTAAAGTAAGTCCAGAAACTACTATTTAGTAAATTTAATTAGATTTATCTCCTTCATTTTTTCTGATGTGTTTATTTTCTACATTTGACAGTACTCTATTATCTTATTCTTCTGTTTGTATTCTATGTTTCTATATCCAGTTTCCCTGATGTTTCTATTTCATGTAGCAACAGAGTAGAAAAAAAACAAATAATAAGCCTGTTGTGTTGTGTGTTTTTGTTACATGTGTAGTGTAATTTTTGCTGTCTGAAGCAATATGGCTTTGATTATTTCCCAATGTTCATTTGTTCCAGTCTTGTCTCTATGTGTACATTTGGGTATTTATCCGTCACTGCTACTGCCATGTGTGGATAGGACCAGTTAACTCTTAGGGAAAGGGTGGCCATGGTTACCAACAGGCACTAAACACGGATGGTCCTGTTTGCAGTTGCAGTGCCAGAGCTTTCAGCACCACCCAAGCTCCTCGTTCTGTTTGGAGTCAGGCTTTCCTTCATGCATGAAAAGCCTTTTTCCCTGATGCTGTCAGGATTTTCTGTGGCTTCCACTGCAATACTTCCCCTCTGTGTGCCCAGTATAGCCTGGGCTCTGTGTGCTGTGCTGTGGGCTGGGTAGTTGTGTGCTGGAGCTGTATGTAAAGACAAATGTAACTGTCGCTTAACATAACAGGAGTATTAAGGGAAATATTTGTTCATGGTTTGGCACCACCAGCACTCCTGTTGGGGTTATTTATTCCATTCCTTCTTTTCACCACTTAATCCAGAGAGCCTGTAAAACACTTCATCTGCTCAGAGTTTCCCTTCACATTACCCAAATGGGTGGTAATTGTTGATGCTATCAGGATTATCAAAATCTAACCAGTAACTGCTGAATAGACCCACTGCACTGACCAGAACTCATGCTTCTGTAAAAGAGGGCTTCAGTGCCCAAAGGTACATGACACAGGGCAGGGTGTGACTCTTCTGATTGCAGTGTCATTGGAGAGGTTTAAAATTGGGGTATTAAACCCTGGAATCAGATACTTCAATTAGGTCTCCCTTGAAGTCATTCATAACTGGACAGTCTGCTGCATTTGCAACAGCCAGTTGACCAACAGGGAGATTTCCTAAAGATGATAGACAGAAGGCAAAATAGTCCCAGTGAAAATAAAGATGAACATTGCTTTTGTTTATTTTACTCTGTGTATGTGCATAGAAAGAAAGAGAGGGTGAGGGATAGATTAGCACTCTGTAATTAGAAACCAGAAACCAAAACCTGTTTGGGATTTAAGATCCCAAACACACGTAGTGGCTTTGAAAACTTGGTGCCAGTCCATAGGAAAACTTCCCTACATATGCAAGTTGAAAGGTAATTTAGTTTTGCAACTGGCCACTGCAAACTATGTGGCGGAAGCAATTTCAGGTACATGCACATTAGTCAACAACTGAGAAAATAAGCTGGATAATGTTTTAGGAAGACAGAGCTAAATGGACAACAGAGAAAGTACCAGGAGAAGGAGAAGGTAAAGGAAAATGCAAAATATTATCAGACAACAGTATGAGAGAGTAGATGAGGAAGTACTTTGCCATTGTCTTTGGCCAAGATTTCTCTTTTGAGAAAGAGGATGATGCTGCACATGGGAAGACAGCCTGTTAGCCTGTTTATGTGTACGGAGGATACCATAATAGGCCCAGTAAACTCACTTCTGCACTTCTGCTACACTCACACAGCTGAGAGAGTATTTTAGCCATTTCCTAATCAAGAAATGGTTCTAATTGTACTGTTACATGCTTGGTTCACGTTCTGTTGGAAATGAATTTCAGACTTGGGTTTGCAAACTTGAACATTACAGATGCCCCTACCTTTCCTTTACTAGGTGCTTGAGAAAGAAACAACACAAACCTGAGGCTGGCTGGACACAGGATATCAGTGTGTTATCCTGTCTGAAAATTTCTCTGAAGTTCTGTTGCTTTCTTTCCAAGTCCAGAAAAGCCTTTGAAGCTTGTTTGCTAGTGATATATGCACCTATCAAAGATAATTAACTTATGTTTCATCAAGCTAAAACAAATGGTTGCGTTTTTTTAATTTGTATTTTCTTCACCATCCTGAGGGGATTTTTCTGCCTGCCAGTCATTTGCAACAAGTCCCACTGCTCAAATATACTTGAGAAATGAAAAAAACCAACCTCTTGTTTTAATTATTTTTGAGATGAAAATGTCATTTTGGGTGTTTGAGAAATTCTGATTGTAAGGAGACTGAGACTGAGTACATCTTATATCAAATTGATTTCAAAAATCTTATGCAAAATTATCATGGCTTATATTTATGGTAGGTTGTCTATTCTAAACTTGGAATTGGCATGAATCTATTGCCCCAGAAACCCTCTAGAAGCCCTAAACACATGACAAACACTGATAAGAGTCAACACGATAACCCAGGTGGTTAGAGGTACCCTGATGATGACATCTAAAAAAAGCTCAAAAAGGGCAGCATAGAGGTCAGCAGGTATTTTATTAAATTTCATTTGCCTGTGAATTTTTTTTAAGTGCATGGGCTTTATTTATTTGCAAAACTCAGCACGAGAAAATTTTCACAAGTAAATATTGTCATGTTTTCAGCAATTACTATACCCTCTGAGGATATTTTGGAGGGCTTTTCTTCCATAACTCTCTCTGGTAGCGATATTAAGTTATTATATCGCATAAGATAATTTTCATTCCTACCCTATCCAGGCTCGTAATTTAAATTTCTCATTGCAAAATTGCACACCAAGAAGTATTTTCAGCATGGAGTATTTTTGATGATGGAGTTTGCCCATCTGGAAAACAGAGCAAAGACTCTGAGGCCCTCAGAAGTCAAGGTAGCTCCAAGTAGTGTGTACCCCATGAGCCAAAAAAGGAGGTGCTTTTGGTTCCCTCCAGCAGTTAATCTTCTCTGATTCCCCCCACAGCCCCCAAACCTCAGCTTTCAGTCAGCACTCTGGGCAGCCTGGCTGCATATTTCCAACTTCATTCTCCTCCCTGCTGCTCACTGGACACTTCTCTCCTGCGAACCCTGTGCCACGTACCAGAGAGCGGCACTTTGCACCGAAAATTCACCTCCTACCTCCACTAGTGGAAAGACACTGAGCAAGCAGTTGGTTTCAGCAAGAAAGGGGGAGGGAGAAAATAAAAACCCAAACAAAAAAACATCCAGCACCTGGCTACAGCAAAATAATGAATTTTGCAGCAAACATGCGAGATTCTGTGGAATCTTGGAAAAATGCCAGACTCCACGACCACAGAAATGCTGAGTCCATGGGGCCCAGAGAGAGATGGCTGGGGCAGTTCACATCTCTCTGTCTTTGTTTCGAGCTCCTTGCAGTCTTACTGAGGCATCAGATTACACTCTCTTCACATTTTCAAGGTTATCTTCACTACCAGAAGGGCTAGAAAGTTCATTTTGTTTCAAGGCGAGCCAGGATCCGGCAGCACAACTCTCAAGCGGTTTCAGAGGCCACTGTCTCAGTGGTGGCATGGCTCTGCCTGAGGGCATGGCTGGTGACCTGCAGATTTGAACAGCATCATCAATGACATCTTTGTCATGCTTACTCACATTACCTGTTTGTCACGTTAGGGAACAAAGTCTATGAGGAGGAAGGGTGAAAATATAAGTATTTTACCTTTGGTTGAAAACTTACAGCATTTCACTGTGAAAGTCATGCATGTGCTGCCTAGTTTTTCTCAAAGGCTGGCACGGCACTGTTCTCCCCTCTGTGTTCCCCTCCTGTTCTGAAGAAATGCGTGACACGCTTCCTTTTTGGAAAGCTCTGCAAGGCAATAACCAACAAGCACCGTGCAATTGCAATCTGTAACTGAGCCTATAAAATGTAATCGCCTGCACCCTTCCCACTCCCCTTCCCCTCTCTATCTGCATTTGGTAGAATATTGGAAACATAAGCCACAAAACCCACTTATTACGCTCAGTAAGTGTCAAAAAGAATGAACAGCCGGAACTAGCTGATGTATTTAAGTTCCCCAAATTGAAGTGAGCTGCTGCTAGGCCGTCTATAGCAACTGCTCAATCAGTAACTATTGATAGAATTTTTTCTTTCAAAACATTTTAGTGAAAATTCTCCTGAAAATTGTAAGCTGTTTGTGGACAGTTTGAAAACATTATTCACTACAAGCTCTTCATACATCTGGGTTTGCAGTAACGCCATGGAGAAATTCTTGTCACTTAAAATGTACCTTTCCTAATTGGTGGCAGAAATCCTATAGTGCATCAGTGCCTGTAGCACTGACAGAAGTACTGCTACCCACAGTTTGTAGTGTTGGGAATGTTCCTCAAGGTCACAAAGACCTTGCAGGGGTTTTGTTGGGGTCCATCATACAATACCACCACTTATCTTGGTTACAAATCCTTGTTTCCTCAGAGAGGTGGAATATTTTCTTTGTTATGGCATGAGGCATTTTTAGATGACTTGTAAAAGTGGGTATATGAGAAATACACAATCCATCTGACTTTTTCCAGCCACTGTGTGCAACTGGTCAGCATGGAATCTCTTCTTGAAAGTCTTGATGAAGTTGTAGCTTAGCCCTTAACAGTAAAAAGCAAACTGCCAGTGAAGTTTATTTTCTTTTTTACTAGGTTTTCTGGACCATTGTTCCGCTCGAGGAGCCATGTTTGTTAGTTTTGGCTCTCTGACTTCTCTTCCTTAAGGATAAACTCTCCTTAGGCAGTTGTACAACTGTGCTCTGAAAGACTTGCATAGCAGTTTATTCACAGCCCAAGCTCCAGCCGAATTCAACTGTGTGACTTCCTGGCTTAAGTAGGGGTGCATCCGTAATGTAAATACCTACTTGATTCTGTGGAAATCCAGGAGGTTTTTTGTTTGTTCTTGTAAAAGATTCCTGCGGGAAGCTTAACTTTAAAGTTGGCATCCAGCCTTCTCTGCTGTGACTCGGATACTGATCTGATTTTGTGCTTTCATGGACATTTTTATATTTGAAAATTTTTAATTCAGCATTAGCTTTGCTTACAAGCTACAGAGCAGAATAAAATCACATTACAAACATTGTAGTATTAGATTTTATCACCATTTATTTCTTCTTGTCTGCCCAGGGATTTCTACATGTTCGGTAGAACTAATTTGCAGTCAGACACTGAGGTCTTCTAGAAGGCCAGCAGGCTCCACAAACTAATTTATCCAAATAACCAATCCCTCATAGGCCAACCATAGAAGGACACCAAAATGGCCTAAGCAGGCAAAACCCCCTTTTGAAGTCTGGAATGTTTTGACTGACTTGAAACAGGCGGCAGGAATGAAGGGATAATTTTCAGTGACCCATGGGACTTTTTTTGCCATTTTCAAATATTAGGTAAAACAAAGAGAAATTGCTTGTTCTAATTTAGAAAGACTTAGCAATCCGGAAGGCAACCAGACTCAGAAGTGAGTACTAAGGTGTAGAGCTGAAGTTTACTTAATGCATTGAAGGTTTGCGTCTGGGTATATGGTATTTACACACCCACACATACACAGGCAGCTTTACTTATACATGCACATACCTAAACTGGTTTTTTAAATTTGACTTCTATAAAAGGACTTTAGTATGAAGTATATTTATGCAATATTAAGTGGACTACCTGAAATGCTGTTTTTAAGTACATATGGTTTTTCTCAAAACAATACTTTCTCATTTGAAGGATGTGTTTCTGTTGCTGCTTCAAAAGCTGGGATAGTCTCTCAGATGCCATGACTTCCATGACTGTTTTCTTCCACCCCTGTCCTGGTGCCATTTGAGTAAATGTGGAAATTAATACAATTTTAAGTGGGTTTTCTAGTCTAAAGTACTCTTGCAGATACAACGGGGAAGTATTTTGATGCATACATAAACTCACAATTTTCTATGAAAGCTTCTAGGGAGAAAGAGAGAATGTGAATATTTATAAATAAAATGAAAACTTTAAAGGTCAGGTATTTCATGTTCAGCTACTCGAATATGCATCTTAAAGTCAGTGTGGAGCAATCACATGGATTTCAGCAGCTTTTTTAGAGACATGCTCTTGTAAATTTGGTCTCAAGCTTACCATGCATTTTTATGTGATAGTTCGAAGCCTGTATTTAGCAACACTAATGACACAGACCAACCCCAGCACTCAGCTTCAACCCCATGACATTGACTTGCAGGTGAGCTGGAGTTTCCCAGCAGAAGGGATGTTTCTGTAAGAGGGATCACTAAGCCAGTAGTGATAGAAATATGTTTTCTTAAAACAGTATTTTGATGAGCAGTTTGGTCACCAACTCACACTTTTCCTTCTGATGTCTTTGGTGGTTCTTGGCCTGGAGCATTGCTGTGCAGCTCACATGCGTGTCCTGATAACTGTATGGATAGCAGTGTCAGCAGATATGAGGTTCAAGTTGGCACTTAAATATTTATGGTACTGGATTGGGCTGTGGCTGTCACTGGTATTGATCCTACAGACAGAACAAACTCCTAGTTTTTAGTTTGTTATTTTACATGCGATATTGAAATATAAGTTCCATCCAATTTCAGATTGCTCTGAAATATTCATTCTTACTGTCGTCCTATGGTAATAGAAAATACAATAGAATTACAAAGAAATCCAGTTAAAGTGCAGTTTTCAATCCTGTATGTACAGACCTCAGATTAGTGGATTTCAGAAACATGATGTTTAAATTAATGTTATTTTGGTGTGAGTTTATATATGTGTGTCTGTGTGTGTCTGTGTGCATGGAATGTATTAGATTAAATTAAGTTATGTTCCAGCTTTTACTTGAGGAATATAATTTTGTTAGTAGTTAATAATGTTAATGCCATGATTTTCTCATATTATGTTTACATATATGGCTACAGTAAAATCAAATTATATTTGCTGGGGGTAAGATTAGTCAGTCAAGGAGCTGTTTACAACAGGAGAAATTAAAATTCAGACTTGGTAGGAAAGAGATTCTTCTCTATTTCTGTCTGCCTTGCTGTAGCTGTACTGTCTAGACTGTCCTGGAAGTCGCAGACTCAGTGGTCTCATGGTCCGTGCACAGCAGAGCAACAGTGTCTGGCAGTGAATAGAATGCTTCATAGGGATATCTCATCAGTCACATAGAATTTGTCATTTTGGCATTTTTGGCATTCAAAGCCTTATATTCTGCCACCACTGTTCACATAGGGTGGACTTTCCATTGTACTGACAATGCACCTCTGCAACTGTGCAGTGCAGCAGCTGGGAAAAGATTCCTTCCAGCTCCTATGGAGGTCAGCTCCTGCCCCAAAGCACAGGATCAATATCCTGATTATAATTTACAGAGCTGCAAATGCTGTTAATGGTCATGAGTCAATGAATGAAAATGCTTGAAGATAAAAAGAATGTTTTTGTCTTTTTTCTCATTCTATTTTAAAAGAAGAAAGTAGGAGACAGTAATTTCAGACACACTTTTATACTTTCCTTGTGCTGTGGAGTAATTTTAAAATAAAATCTAAGTGTTGCATTTGGGCAAAATGAATGGGGATTCAAAGAGTGAGAGCTTTTAGAGTAAGCACTGCTTTGGTGCTTGTAGATTCAGGAATTTGCTCTTGCTGATTATGTGTTTAGTACTGTAGATATTTTTAGAAAGTAAGCATGATCTATTTTTTATTTTATTTTTATTCTTAATAATTGGACTTATTTTTCATGTTTGACCACCCTTTTAGGCCTGTAAATAATTTAAAAGATCTAAAAGTATCTCAGCATTCCGAATCAACTAGTTAAATGCTTATATGCCTGACTTTCACCTTCAGTTATATGTACATGAAGAAAGAATCTAAATTTAGGATTGCCCTCTTCCACTTCTATTTTTCTACTCCAGTTTGAAGCATTAGATTTTTGGGGAACAAGCAAGGTGTATTTAGTGGTAGGCTGATGAGTTCCTCAGATCTTTGTCCTTTGCCTCAATACTTTGAAGAGGGGGAAGGCGCAAGATCTATGTTATGTTTTTCTCTGTTTTTTGCAAGGCTTTGTAAAAGCTAAGTGGCACATCAAGCAGGTTTCTATAGTGCAGACACTGCATAAATCCTCTGCTCAGTCCCTGTAAGGGCTGTGTGCTGCCATTATGCTTTCTATAAACAGAAGACAAGCACACTGCCAAATTCTTACAGCACTGGACATCGGCTCTTTCTGTTCTTAGCTTGTCTTGTTTATTGATGCTCAAAGGCTGTCTTATTTGCCAGTATTGCATCCTCTTTTGATCGTCAGGAGCAAAGAGTATCTTGCACTTCTTGGTAGCTTGGAATCTCCGTCTTTGCAATTTCTTCTGCATGTGCAATTTTTTAATAAAATAATGGTCTTTGACGAGTGTAATTAATTTGACAGTACTTTGTTCTAACTAGTGAGACTTAAAGACAAAAACTACTCAGAAGCAAACACTTTCAGGCTGGACAGAAAAACAAGAGCCTCGTATGGCAACGTTAAGAACCTCAGGCTGGGACTAGCAAAGAAGAGCAAGAGGTAAGTGCATGCCACCAGATTGGTATAGACAACATAACTTAGCCTGGTGTTCTGAGACTGACAGGGACTGGTGGCAGATAGTTAATGAGAGAAGGAGAGGGAGAGTAAATCCTGCTTTTAAGAGGGTGGAAAATACACCTAAAACATTGTGTTTAATGCTATCCTTCATGAACTTGCTTTTGGATATGTGTGGGCTTTGATTCTCTGTAGTGGTAAGTTACACAAGTTAATTATGCCTTTTCAAAGGAAGTGGTTTTGTTTTTTTATGCTTGCTGCATAATAACTGCAGCAAAAACATGGGATTGTTAAGTTTCCCTGACATGAGAAATAATGACTTGTCAATCTGTTCACTTCTGCAGTCTCTTTCCTGATTTGGTAGAATTCTCTTGTTTTCATGACACAAAAGTGTCTCTTCCAAGCTGAAGAGCCTTGTTTATTCCTGAGGCTGCTGCTGAGCTTTGTGTGAGAGAGTCAAGATGTGAGCATTCTGGCTTTATGATGTTTTCCGTTTTACTCTGTGTTTCCTTCGTAATAATTTTAAACACTACATCCACTCTTTTGGCTGCCATTGGCCACCAAGGCATTGTTTTGAGAAAACTTTTGGCAACAACTGAAAGACCTCTTCCTTGGGAACAACAGATAATTTAGCATTTATCCATGTTCGTTGAGTTGTTTTTTACTTTGCATTTATCAGCACAGAATTTCACCAGCTCTTGTCATGTGTAGTCACCATGAAAGCAGTTTTCTTTAGGCAGATATACTTTGAGCTGACCTAAGTCATTTAGCAAATTTATAACCTTGCTGTTTGTCTTCTTTTCCAGGGTACTTATGTTTAATAGACGAGGTAATTTTGGAATTCCACTAGTAACATTGTGAAAACTGCCCACTTACTTGGTTCCATCCTTTAAATGGTAATTCATGACAGACCTTTTATTTTACCTTATGACAAATTGTTTAACAGCTTTTGGCTTGTGAGAGCTTTCCAGAAATCTAAATATACTACATTAACCAAATCATCCTTATCCAAATAAGCATTAACTCCTTACAGAAACGCAAGTAATCTTGAAGTTACGACTTCTCTTTACAAAGCCATGCTTTCTCTTCCCATTACATCATATTCCCATGTGCCTACCAATTCTCTTGTTTATTATAGCGGCAGATTTGATCATGCTTCCATTGTTTTAGGGCTCTTGGGTGAACTCTTGAATCTGGCTGGTTTGTGTCTCTTCATTCTGTTGTTCTTTCCCAAAGCTTCTGCTGATTTGTTTTTAAGGTGTCAAGTCTTCTCTTCTTGGATAGTGAGCATCATGCAAATAATTAATTTAGCTATTTCTGCAATGGTCTTGTCTTGACTGAATTTCCCTTTGTTAGCATGGATAAATGCTTCCTTTTTGCATGTTTTTCATGAAGTGTTTGTATTAATCTGAGGCAATAACAAAGGGTTTGTCAGGGGGTGGGGTACTTTTTGGCCTGTGTTTTCCTGGGTGTGCATTTGAATCTACAGAATATGAGTCCTTTTCCAGTTTCAGGCATTTATCTGTAGTGTATGGCACTACTCAGCTTGTGTAATGTCTCTGACAGACATTCAGAACCTTTCTCACTGAAGATAATGAGTTAAAAAAAGTCTTTGAAAATGAGACTCTGTATGAATTTTTGTTGAATTAGGTTAAATGGCTTTTGCCAAAAACCCCAAAAACCAGAAACTGGGGGCACTGGCATCAGTTACAAATCAGGAAGATGTGATTCCACACCCTCTTCACTCCGTTCTCTGATGGTGGTACTTTGGGATGGGTGATGGTGCTTTGGGATGTCTGTCCATGACAGACAGCTTGGGCCAGAGCAGAGACATAAATGAACACCTCACTCTTATGATCAAGTTGGCTACAGGTGAGCAGCTTCTTCCAGACAAACAAGAGGAATAGTGCTTTCCTGGAGGAACAGTTTGAATTCTAGCTCTAATCAGGCAGAAATGTGGTTTAAGCTCTCTTTCTCATTCTTTGGCTTGTAAGATAGGGTTGCAGAAAACACCTGCCTCAGCCACCTACCCCCTCTTTCTTTTGTCATATATTCTTTTTGTTAAAAGCTCTGTCTTGAAAACTTTCTTCTCCCCTTGCTAATGAAGTTTCTGATAGTTCCGATTTATGTTCTGACTCAAAAGGGTTAGACAGATAGGTTTGGGGAGAATGGGAACATAACCTTCCAGAAAAACTTGCATATGGTAGTGTATTTTGCTTTCTTTTTGTAACCTTCATCTCACTGACCAAGAAGAGGTACTGCTGCGAAAAATTCAATTATTTATGTAATATTATTTTAAAGTCAATTTAGTAGCTTTGTGAGTTTCAAAAAATACACAACATGTCCTTTATATCTAGGGGAAGATCAAAGACCCGTTCTGGCAGGTGGCACAGAGAGAAGGAAAAAAGCAAGCTGTCACTTAAAGAAATTCTTCTATGATGGAAGAGTAAATTTTAGAATTTTAAGCCCATCTGTTCTAAAAGCCAGTTCTGAGAGTTGAATTACTTATTTTTTAAAAATATTATTTTTTTTAACTGAAAAATTCATTTATTCAATACTCTTAATAAGTAATTCAGTGACTATTTTTGTTGTGGTGTGATCATCCCTTCTTTCCCCACCTCTGCCAATCAGTGTATCACTCCTGGAATTCCAGAAGGGTATCCGTGATTGGCAGGTTCAAAAAGATGCTCTCTACCCTGAAGAGACATTGGCCATCCAGGTGTCCTTTGTCCCCTAAGACCTCCTCACCTGTACCTGATTTCTGGGTTTCCTGTCCCCTCCTCCCCTCTCCCCTGGTTCAAAGGATGATCGACCACGTGGTCTGGAGTTGGTAGGTGTTGTTAGAAAGTTCAGATGCCTGCTGGCTAGAATAAATGTTCTGAACTGAACCCTCCATCAGAACTGACTCCTTTCCTTCACCTTCGCCTTAAAGCTTCTCCTGCAGAGGAAAACCTGGAGCGAGCGTCCACGAGGAAGCTCATCCTGCCGCTCTCTGAGCCCCAGTGTGCCCGGACTTGTGTCTGCAGTCCCAGCTGTATCAGCAGCTAGCAACAGTGGCTCTGGGGTGAAACACCACAGCAGCTGCTGCGTGGCTCAGCAGCGAGGTCCAGACAGACAAGCTGAGAAACATCCTGACAGCAATATTGGACTGTCCAATATATTTTTCCTTGTCTTTTGGTTGAACAGATCCACTATTTGCAGATTGACTCTTATAAAGGGCTTTGTTAAAGATCAGTAACCAGTCAGACCTATTGGGACTCAGGCCTCAGGCAGTTTAGCACCCCTGGCTTCAGTGGGCACTTGCAGCCAGTGCCTGCTGCAATGTTGCTGGATAAATCTTAGAGCTTGGGACCAAAAAGACAGTCTGTATCATCACTTCTATGCACTGTGGCTAAATCCTTAGCACATCAGCTGGAGTGCAAAATATGTGGTTCTGCTGTTACCTTGTGCTCTTTTCTTTCTCCACTTTATTTCTCCTCTTTCCCATCTCTGCTGCCTTCTGTTCAAGAAAGTGTTCCTAATTAACATCTGTGATTCCTCTAGCATGTGAGTTATGAATCCTCAACTGGAAAAGGGGTTAAAACCTAAGCCTTACACTGTCTGGTACTAGCATAGTTTGGTAGATCTGAGAACAGCTGATAAGATCATGAGCTCAACTTGGTCAACATATTACAATTAAAGGTGTGCAGGTGGCAGATGCTGTGTGTATTTTAATTATACCTCCTTCTATTCTTGTTTGTTTGTTTGTTTGTTTTCCTTCAATTACCAATGATTGGGCACCTGCAATATAGCAGCTCCAAATTCCTTTTCTGTCTCTTCCCAGGCTTCTTCCAGGAAAGAGTTAATCCAGTGAACATTGGATTATAATGGCATGACAAAGATTTTATCCCCTTGTTGACCTCCGCATGAAATGTTTTGGTGTATAAGTGGGAAGAGAGCAAAAAGTGTTAGCAGAAAGAAAGTAGTCGTAATACCTTAAAATTCTGAAAGCATTAATTGCTTTTCTTTGTTAAAGATTTAGACAGCCTGCATGTGGGTCATTTTGATGGTGGGGTGTACTCCTCTGTACTTGAAATGCCAAGATGCATTGACTGTTTGTCATTGTGTAGTGAGATGGGTTTGAATCCCTGGGCCTTTTAGAGCATCTCTTGTGTGTTAGAGCTGTTCCCTGCACGCTATGGCATTCAGTGTACTGTGCAGGAGGAGGTTGTGGTGAGCAAAGGTGAGGAGGAAGGAGGGAACTGCTCTGTGTAGTGTAATCCAGGACTGGGTAATAAAATGCTGCACAAGATAGCTCTGAGTGGGAAGTGAGGCAAGTAAGTTTGGGAAAAAAAGGATAAGTCATTTGCTCCTTCCTTTTACCTCCAGCTGAAGGTACTCCTCCACTTACCTGCCTTTCCCAGCCTTTGACTTCTCATATTTGTTCTCATGTTTTACTGGCACAGAACAGATCCTTATTTCAGTTGATCAGGGATCAGAGCAGCACATGCCTGAAAAATTATTTGTGTCTCTGAGCTCTCCAGTCTTTTATAACCTGCCGTGGAAAAAAAAAAAAAAAAAAAAAAATTCCGGCACGACTTTGAGAGTTATCAATTATGTACTTCTGCTGATGAGCATTTTGACTATTTGCTTACTTCACACTAATGCCAAATTTACACTTATGCTGTTTAGGTCATCCTGACTCCTTTCCTTAAGCACTGCTACACCTTTGGGTTTACTCCCAATGACTGTCAGCTTGTGCTAATAATAAACTGCGGATCTCAGCTGTCTTTGCCGAAAAGCCAGTGCTCTTTTGGGGACTTTTTTTTTCCCCCTGCGCTCATCTTATTCAACCACTGATGTTTTGTGCTGCTCTAGTTTCTCATTGTCCATGGCTAAGTAGGAAAACATTATTCGCTGTGTAGTGTTCACAGGGCGTTCAGCATTAGAGACAGCTGCTAGAAATAGAAGTCCTGTCCTTCTTGGTTTTGCTGAGCAGTTGTGGATAGTTTGTGTCAAACGAACTCAGTGGGAGATTTTATGTTGTTGTTACTGCTGTTACTTAGAGAGGATTGCAAACTCTTGCCACATTTTTTATTGCACATGGCATTTACTGTCATGGAGTTCTTGTATTAGTATTTTTTCTTTTTACAGGGTTGCTTGGCAAATGTTTCAATGCTTAAGTATCTTTAATACCAAATCCTTGTAAGATAGTAGTTTAGAGGGCATTATTATTCTGCCTGTAAGCCTCGCACCCTGCTGAGAAATTGCGAGAGTTACATTTATAAGTCAAAGAGGGTTGTCAGAAACAAGTGGCCCTGACAAACCCAATGTGTTTTGTGCTTTAACATTTGTTTTCTGTGACTCATTTGTAGGTATAAAAGTAACATTTGAGTAAATTAAGTGATAGGAAGTGTTACACAGGACCTGTGTAGGTCTGCCAAGAAAAATAAACATGACTGTGATGAAGTGTGTGAGGTGGTGTTAGCAGAGCTGTAGAGGCTCTTGGAGGGAGCTAAACAAGCATCATTTGGATCATAAACAAGCTGACCATGTGGAGTCCAGGAGCTGGGCTTCTGAAACAGACATTCTCTTAATCCACCACAACCTTTCATTTTGCTGTTCATAAAGGAGTTATAAAACATTGTTATTTTTATCAGTTCTGAATCTGTCAGAATTGGAGGACTAAATTAACTGTATCATCTGATATGTTTAATCCATGACCTTTGTGTTAGCACAACTGTCACTAGAGGTTTCATGATTGCTCTGCTGACACTTTTTGAACATTTAAGACTTCAGTAAGGAGGAAACGAAATTTCTCTGCTTTGGGATCTCCTTGTGTAGTTTCATGTAATGTTCTGGTAGTAAGGAGGGTTTTGTCATTAAGACACTGATCTGACTTTGGAAATGAATCCTCTCCATGGCTGTCCTTCGAACCTCTTGTATGACTGTGATGCCATGTAGTTTGTCTCTGCTCATTCTTTGTCTGCAGAATGGGACAGTAACATTTTCCTTCTCTTCATATTAGTCTACACAATTTGAGCTGGTTGTGGTAAGCTTCTGTTATGTATAGAGGTTGCACTAAGCACTGTCTTACAGTCCTGAGCATTGAATTAATCCTTTTGAATGTAAAGTGAGTGTCACACAAGAAAAATTAACTACCCTAAGCTTCTGCTTTCAGTAATGAAAAGGATGAAGCTCAAAATATTCCTGTGAAGATCTCTAAGTGCTCACAGAAACTATATTCCAGTGGGCAAATACAAAACACAGAGACTGACACAGAGGTTTTTTAAGTGATAAAGATCTGAAGCCTAGATTTGAACACTCTCCCCATGCAGGGAATGGGAGTTGTGTGTGCAGAACTAAAGCTGTGAATTGATCCAGAACTTTCTTCTGTATTCTGTCAATGTAGTAATTTCTCTTAAGGCATGTTATTCTGTATGACTTCTTCCACTTTGTGAGTGCACACACTTTTTTCATGGTTCTTATACAGTTTATGAAAAAGGCTATGCTTTGGAGCTATTTAAATTCTAGAGCAATTACTTTCCATAGCATTTAAAATACTAAGCACATATTTAAGTGACACTCTTCGATACTTTCACATTTCTTTGTTCTCATCTGGTCAGAATGCAGTGTGAGAATATTTTGCAATAACACAAATTATAGAATATATTTAGTAGTTTTTTAGTATATTGAGTAGTTTAATGCAAAGTGGTACTGAGAGGCAAATGAAGAAAATGCCAGGATAAATAAAGCAAATTTTAAATTTGTTCTTTAGCTGTTTTTAAGATAGGACAAAGTTAGGAGTCTTACTTTTAGTCATCTGCTGTTGCTGCTGTACAAATAATACTACAGGAACATAGGGCTACGTGATGCAATTTTAATAGTAACAAGAATCTATTATCTTGCAACTTGATGTTTTTTTAAACAATGCAAACTTTAGAATCATTATTTTAAAATGATAAATATAAAGATAGTTGCCACATGTATTTCCCTTATTTAATTTATATTTAACTGTGGTTGCTCTATTAATCTTTGTTTCAAACATTAAATGCCTTCTTCATGGCAGCTGTCCATTCACTAGTACCATGACTACTGGCACGTTAAGTTCAAAGTGGAATGTCTTGGAGAATGCAGATAGTATATTTAGTTCCTGTCACCAGACAGCACAAGGCACCAGGGCGTCTAGTTCTCAGAAGAAAAAGCCAGATACTTTCTCTGCAATGTTCTCCTTCAGTTAATATCATTTGGTTGTTTTTATTTTAGCAGAAGTGGTAATCAAGTCTATCAGCATGATTTTTTTTTCTGCAATTTTTGGTGTTATGAGTACCTGGAAGAAAGTTTTAAACAAATTAATTTTAAAACCAGTTCCAGAGATAATATGTAGGAGATTATATGTTTGGGTTTTTTCCCCCAATGCTTAAATATATTGGTGACAAAAAATAAGCTGAAGCTGGAGTGGATGCAGGAGAATTCTGGGTCTGAATGATCTGCCATTTTAAAACAAATTATAGAAGCTTATAGAAGAGAAAACTTTCCCAAGAGCATATTGAAAGGCTTAATCCATATTTCTAGAAAATTGCAGCTGTCAGGCTTTCTTTCATTACCCTAGCAAAATGCTGTGTCAGGTGTTATAAAGAAGTTTGGCCACGCATTTAGAAAATTAATAGCTTCCTTACATCAGATGTGTTAAATAGAAACATGTCTGGTTGCACAAATGTCATCTTTTGATGCTCCTACTGAAAGTTATTTCTTTCACCATATATTTTATGTTCAATAATTAAGCTATGAGGAAAGACTAATCTTCATGTGTGTCAAAATCATTTATCGCATGAGACCAATGATTGCTATGCCAGTCTTGCTGCATGTAGTGTCAGGTGCTCCTGAGAGTGTGCCATTCAATCACATTTCCCAGATTGAACCTGATGTTTATTTTCTCTTACCTTGTCATTGCGCACCTCCAAGAAGAATCAGGCTTCATCTTCTCCTTATCTTCCTACTAGGAAAAAAAAATGCAGTAAGATTTCCTAATAGCCCTCTCTCCTTCAGGCTGATCAAAACCTGATAGTTCTTGCAGCCTATTCTCATATGGAATGTTCCCCCTAATCTTGATAGACTCCTGTCAGGCCCTTTGCAGTGTCTTATACTGGGAAGGCCAAAACTAGACACAGTAATTCAGATGCAGTCTCTTAAGTGCCAAATAGAAGGGAGCGACACATCCTTAGGTTTGCAGCTTGCACTCTTGCTAATACAGCCCCATATTCTTTGGCTTACTTCCCTTCTCATAGCTCATGTTCAAATGCTCTCTCATCCTTTTCTGTAAATCTGCACCCAGTCAGCTGCCAGCCTGCACTATTGCATAGGAATATTCTGTTCTGGCAGGAGACTGGGCATTTCCTTTTGTTGAGCCCCATGAGTTTCCATAGCTCCAGCTTCTCGACATCCTTCTGATGAACTGCAGCTCTGTCCTACCAGTCTGGGAGGGTAGGGCTGCAAACTTGTAAACTTCACAGTCTACAGACTTGTTGAGCATATACACCACCCCTCTCCCTGCTTGTGAAGACACCAAACATTATGGTCTGTGTTATCAATGCCTGATAAGATAACACTGGCACTTACCTATCAGATCACAAACCTTCAAGCCCAAATGTTTAGCCAGTTCTCCACCTGCCTTATCTTCTACATATTTGTCTGAAAGGATACTGTGAGAGAATTGCAGACTCCTGTCCACGGATCCAGTTGTCTCATCTTGCAGGCAATCAAGTCAGTTAAGCACAAATTGTTCTTGTTAAAGCCATGCTGGCTATTCCCTTCTATCTTGTTCATCCTGTGCCTAAAAGTGGTTTCTGAAAGGATTTGTTCATAATCTTCCTGAAGACTGAGGTTAGGTTGACTGGCCTGTATTTTCCCAGAGTCCTCTTGTTCTTCTCAATGATGATACTGCATTACTTTTCTACAGTCTTAAGGAGTCTTCTCTGATAATTATGACCTCTCAGAGATGCTCATTGATGCTGCTTTTCTGCCTTTATCCTTACATACTCATGCCACGTCTCTATACTCCTCATGAGTAGCCTGTCTCTGCCTCCACCCTCTATGTTCTTCATTTTTGTGTTTAGGCTGAATCAAGAGTGTCTTTTTCATCCATGCTGGCCTTCTGCCTTTCCTGCTCAGATTCTTCTATGTTGGAAAGGACAGTGCTTTGGGGAGGTTGTTGTTGAGGGTGAAGCATCTTTCCTGGGTCCCTTTACTCCCATGGGGTCCTGCCAGCAGGTCCCACCTACTCTTCTGAGTGATCAGATGAGGGAGTGGGGCTGTGCTGTGTTCCTTATCTCGTCCATCACTGTGCAGTGCCCACTGCTAGATCTGCCAAACCTGCACTGCATTCAAACCAGGAGCTTCCTACGGCAGCCTCTTCCCTGCCCTGCTAATGGATTTGAGACATACTCCTTTCTCCCAAGATGAGAACAATTTTCAAGGCCGCTCTTATCCCTAAGCTTCAAAGGAAATAGCTTTAAATAAGCAGTCATTTGCCTAGAAATTGGCAATAATTAACAGTGGCTGCCCATTTAAGCAAAAAAAGAAATCAAGCAGTAAAATATGAGTGCAGATTGTGGATGTAAACCATGGCTGGTTAGGTTAGGAAATTGATTTAAGTGTGCTCTTGTCTCTTTTTTTTTTCCCCTTTACAGAATAATGCAAAGTAATTATTGTATTTTGAATGACTGTTGTTCCTGTGTAATGCTTATGGCATAAACACACCCCTTAGCTTCTGAGAGCATGATAGAATTTTATAAATTCCTGAGGGAAGTTCTCACTTTTGAATGACCAGCAATTTTCTGTCAGTTTATCTAATTGATAATGTTTATGCCTGTACGGTGTACATAACAGAAAACTGCTTTTGTAGCAAGTTCTAAAAGCTAAAACTAGGCTACAAAATTTGATAACCGCAACAACTATTTAACATAGCTAAACGCCAGGGTCCAAATATTTTCCCATTATGTAATGCACAAAACAAGTTCAATACCCACAACATTAAAACAATGCTTTTCCCTGCTTCCTGGGATGCCTCCAGTTCCCTGCCTTTTATATTGAGGATTTTTATAAGTATTCCGTTTGTTGCCCTTGTCTGCAGGGAAGAACAGCAATCACTAAATTAGTACATTTACTAATACAGTGACAAAAAGCTGTAACTCTTTGGTAACTGTCAGTGGACTTACCTTTGATCACATTGCGAGATAAGTTATGATGAGGACTACGATACTGAGTTGATGATTGAGACATGAAGCTGAATGATGCAAAGAGTGAGTTATGTAGATACAGATGATAAAATGTTTGCAGTTTCTCTGCCTGTTCCACCTTTTCCAGTTTATGCTACTGAATGCTAAAAGTAACATGGTTAATTCTGAAATTGTTAAGGAGGTACTTCAAGAACAATTACCAAAAACTACTGTAAATTCTATAGTCCCTTTTGACTTGCAGTCAGATTTCCATCAAGTAAACTGCTGCCCTGCTGGCCTTAAGCCTGGGGATAGCCTCAACACAAAATGCTGTTTGTGTTAAATTATAAAATCTTAGTTTTATAAAGTAGCTTGCATTATGTAGGACTTAAACTTGGTCCATCACAGATACCTCCCTTAAGGTCTTATTTTTGCTGAACCTAGATGTAAGGTTTCAAAATAACTTTGTTTTCTAAAATATGCAAAAATAATAATGATAATAATAGTAATAGGCCTAAAATTTCATCTCTTCTTGATCCTTTAGGAGTAAGAATTAGACTTACTCAGTGGTTTCTGGAATAGTTGCGGTAGTTGAAACTCCATCAAGCAACTGGAAGACCTTAATAAATGTGCAGGTTTAAAAAGACTACTTAAGTTACAAAAGGGTGTTGCTGATGGCTTTTTTGAAATAATATTATGCCAAAAACGTTTTTGCATCCCTTACAGTTGAGTTTCTCATTAATAAGATTTATACGAGCATTCATGAATGGAAAAATGAGGCGTGTAGTTGAATATTAATGCAGTTGTTTTCAGCTGTGATGAAGCTGCAGTTCAGCAGTATCCTTGATGAAGTGGTTGATTTAAAATTTTTGTCTAAGTGACTTGCCTTTTTCTGTAAAACACACTTAAATAAAATGTATATTTTGGTACATGCATATATAATTATGTTCTATAATTACGTATGTATATAATATATTTTAGGTAAACTAGAAAGCTGTTTAGTAATTTTCAGTAGTACTGTAAGTATAACTATCATCAGTAGAGAATGGATCTAAAGTTTGCATAAAAGAAAAAAGATCTATTAAAACAAATTTTGTTTTAAAAACTAATTGAATTTTTCAAATATTTAACCCTAATCCCTTGCTTTAGTTCCTTCTGTATTATCTTCTCATCTCAGCAGAAGCAAAGTGTTACAATCACAAAACCCTCAAAGTCAGTACCTTGCATCTCCCAGAAGAAGACTTGTAAAAGGGACTTGTATACTTTTCTGGATATCTGATTGAAAAAAAAATTATCGAGGAAACTCTGCTAGTGCCAAGACTCATTTTTAAGGTAGCTGACGTTTCTGAACGTCAGCCAAGGTGAAGATTAGGCAGATCATTTGTCATGCTGCTTGATTTTGCTTGATTTTTGATTGTGAGCCTTCAGGTTATACAGGGAAGATCTTTGCTATGAACCAAGTGTTAAGTGAAAAATTTCAGTGTTATTATAATTAGTCCTATGAAGAAACAGTGCTTTTGCAGACCCTGTTTTTCTGTTTATGACCTATTATTAGTTTGTCATAATACAAACAACATAAATGTAGTTAATGTGGTGTCTAGAGCTTTAATCACAGACTAGGTGAATGAGGAAATATGCAATTATTTTTAATCATTGGAACCTAATGTAAATATCATGAGACAAATTATGACTTTGTTGAAATCAGCAAGATGATTACCATTGATTTCAGAGAGATGAGCCTCCAGGTTTTTTTGCAAGTGTAATTTTTGCTTACTTACGATAATTCCATGACTCTAATACTTCCCTATTATAAATATGGCAGTTTCTACCAGTAGATAATTAGCTTGTGGTAGATGAGTCTATTTGTCTGTTGTGCATTTCAAAGACTATTTTTTTGAATTCTATCAGATTAAAAGTAGACCTTTGGTGAAATTTATGAAGCTCAGCTTTCAGTAGCTGTCTCCTGCGTGGATTTCCTATTATCTAAAATCTGACTGAGGTTATGAGGCAGACTTTCCATTTATGGGGAATGATCTCTCTTCCACTTAGGTATCTCTGTCCCCTAGCACTGTAGAAGCTGCCCTCTGTCTATCAGTTTCAAATGTTACAAAGCAAAGAATGAAAAACACATGGCCTGCATGACAGTAAAATACTTGGTGGTTTTTCTATTTTTGTGAAATTGAATTTTTGTTTGCTGTGGAATTGAAAAAAAAATCAAAATTAAAAAACATAGTAAATTTTAACAAATAGCTTTTAACATAATAACCTTTCTCTCATGTAAATATAAAATATACATAATAGGTATGTCAAAGTAAACTTTTAAGCATCATCCTGTGTTGAAGATACACCTCTGAGTAAAAGAAATTAGATGTCAAGTAGCATTCCATGGGATCTTTTTAAAATTCAGATCACATATGCTTTAAAAGGAAACTTTAGATATTTTATAGTCTGGTTATGAAATTGATAACTTGGATAACACATCTTGGGAAAGCAATTGCAAGTTATTTAAGATCCCAGAAGAAGTAAGATGGGGAGTGTGGAGAAGGAGGTGTAATCTCCACTGTGTGACTTCTGTGTCCTACATATATTGGTGGGAACTTGTGTAGTACTTCTGTGTGTACCACAGCAGCCCCTGAAAGTGAATTATTGATATAATAGCCAGCATTAATAGTAAAAAAGAAATTTATTGATGTCTACTCACTGGATGGTGACTAATAGCAGGATTACTCATAATTAAGAGAAAAAAACCCAAAAAAACCCCAGGTCCTGGCCAACACAAAAGTGATACAGAACCATAACATTTTTTATATGTTTCAATGCTTATTTCCCTTTTTGTTATATTAAACAGTATTAATAGACCAAAAGACATTTAAGATTCATCTGCAACTGTAAGTCTTAGATAATTAAAAGTGATTACACTTTATCCAGATATTTGTGGGCCATATTCTCACTTGCAAGGTGCCATGTTTTATTATGTACATCCCTGAAAATTAATATACAACATGATTGATTTTACTTGATAGGATTTGCTCTTCCTTTATAAACACTCTATGTGTTATGTAGATAACAATGTCTAAGGGATTTAGATGAATGTGCCTGGAAGACAGTTTTAACTATCCTCTGTCAGATGAACCAGAGGCCACAGGCTGACTGTCTTGAGGAGCAGAAAATGTTTCTATGTCTAGTCAAGACATAGAAATTTAGAGGGATCAGTGACCTAATTAAAGAACATGAATTCTTCTAGTGTTGATGCCTAAAGTTCAAATGTTCTTTTTATACAGGAAACTCGCCTGCCTGGCTGCTACACAAATATTAAAACAACTCTGTGTGAGACCAGGTTTTTTGGGCATCTGGTCTGCAGCACCATGAGACAGTAGCTAAATCTTTGCTATGCAAGACCTCCTTGTCAATCTTGAGCCTAAACATAGCAACCAGTGTAATAAGATGTTTATTAGGAAACAAATAATTAATGTCTTGAGATAAGCTCCTACCAGAGACTGCATTCCTCCTGCAAGTTGCTCTAATATGACTACTGTATTTTATTCCTGACTATATTCCTTTCAGGAAGAGACTCGGCATGCCTGCTAAAGTCATTTGTAGCCTTGTCTTCCATATAAATGAATGTCAGGGTTGAATAAGATAACTAATGAGTTGGACGACTTCATACTTGAACACCAGAAGAGATGTAGCTCCAAGTTTCCTTCCTCTAATCCTTGGTGGCTTGCTCGTATTCTCATAACTTTTTCTCCCAACAAACTTCTCACTGTGTTTCTGGAAAAAAATACCATATCTAGGGCTTATCCAAATCAAATCTACATCATTACCACATTCACCTTGGGACAAAAGCCCTTGCAAGACAGGAGTAAAATATGGAAACAGTGGTTTCCAACTGTTCTAAATCTTTACATTTTCATAACTAAATATTTAAGTGTATGAAATCTAACTAATAAATTGAAAGCTTTCAAAATCACAACCAGGAGGTATGCTGTACCTTATAGCACATGTTTTAAGAAGGAAATGACTGAATAAATTGAAACATAGGAAGACAATCTGAGTTACATAATAGCTATATGTATTAAATCATTCAGGAGAAGTTGCAGCTGAACTAACACTCTGTAAAAATGAACTCTCTGTGGTAGACTCTTCACTCACCGAACTTATTTAAAATGTAACAGAGATGAGAGAATGGTTGTACAAAATGGAAAATTGCTGCCATGGAAGAGATATGTTCAAATATATTCCTTCCAGAGGAGAAGATGATGATTCAGTTACATACAAGGGAGAAGCAATTAACTGTATCTTTCAGTTTGAATCTGATGCTTATTTGAAATTACATTTAACCCCTAACCAATTCTGTCCCCCTTATCTAAATGCTCATCTAAAAAAGGAAGAAAGCATGATCTATTCATAGAGAAAATATTGTGGATGTAATTAGAAATTGTTTACGGTCTGCATAAATTCCAGGTCTAAATGCTTTCCCCATAAATGCTCATTTAAGCATCCCATTGATCATTTTTTTTTCTCAAAATGTTTAATCATGTTTTCGCTTCAAGTACATGACATAACTACAACCCAGCTAAAATTAAAGTCTTAATAGCCTAATATGCAGTCCCTTACTGGGGCCCCCTTACAGACCAACCAGGCTTATGAATTCAGATCTTTCTGTTTTATCTAAATTAGAAGCCAATGAGCTGGAACACATAATTTAATTTTATGATGCACTGAAAGTATTTCAGTAAGTAGTCATACCAGACTGCTACAACACTCAATCTCAGAAGGGCATTTTACAGGTTGTCTGTATAATAGATTTTAAAGAACAAAAGTTATCTCTTATCAGAAAATGTAGAAGCAATTTTCGTCTGGCAGAGGGGTACCTTTATGGTTTTTAAATAACTTAGTTTGAAAAATACTTTGCCATGTGTGAGAGCAAAACACTCCAGTTAGTGAATGGGGAATGAGCTCCCTTCTTTTCCTTTTTTCAAAAGGATACTTGTCAGAGCTGCTTTCTAGTAATCTTCCTTCTGCAGCTTCTATAAAAATTAGTTTTTATTTTGTCAGAGAAAGAAATATAAACATATATACAATTCCCTATATTCATATGCAAAAAGCATTAGTATTTCATTTTTTGCAATAGAACTTTCAAGTTCAAGGGATTGTCCACCCATACATCCTGGAAAAATTAATTCCCTTACGAAGATGGATGCAATTTATATAATGTATAAAACTTTTACTACAAAAATTACTTTAACTGAATTTACTTATTTAGAAGAAATGCACAGAAAATAGTAATATTAATTGGAAAGAACACATTGTATTTCCTGTCTTGCTTTCTAGTCAGTAATTTAAATAAAATCAGATATATTTTGCTGAGATTTCAGGGAAGAGCTTTACTGTGTGAGATGGCTTGAGTGGTTGTTCTCTCTCTTCCTGGCTGTATGCTGCAGCTGGGGCAATGTCAGTGAAGGAGGAGAGCACAAATTCAGTGTGTCCTCTGTGTCCTTCCCAATGTCTTTGAGGAAGCAACCAAGTGGAATCCATTGCAGTTAGGCTCGTGTGAATGTAGAATTGGCTGAACTGTGAATACTTAAGTTTATTTCATTCAACAGGGCTCCAAACTTTAAACCAGAGGTGGACAGACTTCTTCACTGTGGGAGCCCCATCCTAAAATCCCTGTGGATAAAAAGCTGCCTGGGGTCCATTGCATATTCAGGAGAATCCAAGAGAGGAATGTGATTTCCCAGTAAGAAGATAGAGAAGAGTCCCTGTGCTCCATGGGGTTGACCTGCCTTACTTCTGAGTCCCAAAGCAGCTGAGGGATGTCACTTTTAGCAAACTGGACTCTCCTGGCAATATGGATTACTTGGCAGTCCAGCTAAAACCCTTCTGCTTGCCTTTCTATTTAGCTTCACTGCAGGGAAATCCTTTGAACATCCACTTCTGTCTAACACCACATCTTGGCCAGCCTTATCTGATTGCTTTAAGAATCTGAGTCAGCTTAAGCATTAACCTCATGAGTAAATGGTCTCATTATAATCAGTGCAGCTACCAACAGGCTAAACTTAGGGTTTGTGATTTAGGACCCTCCATTAAGGGATGAATAGAGTGGATTCTAGTGGTTCCATATGTCCATTCATTTTTTATTTATTGAAGGGTTCTGCACCAGCCACAGTTCAAACCAAGTGGCTCTACAACACATTATTATAATCTATTTGAGCTAGGAACATACAGTATGTTGTGAGGTTAGACACAAGCCTCGTTCATTTGAAAAAATACAGTTCATGTGGGAGTGAAGTGAAAACATGTTTATTGAATTTAGAACTCCTCTATGTTCCATTCAAGGACTGAAGATTATTTTGCTAAATCTTTGTGAGTTTGTTCTACTAAAATCAGTGCTTGAAACCGGGACTTAACTAGTTTTAGAGTTTTCTTTAGAGACACTTATCAGGAATGGGACTGCTCTGTTATATAGAAATCCAAGGAGGATAAAGTCCATTCTTCACTGATACAGTAGTTTAAGTGGTAATGCTAAAAATGATACAAGACAATTCCTAATCTTGTTATCAATACTTGCTTTACCATTTATCTACAAAGAACATTTCTTATACATGTATGTATATGTATATGTACGTATTTGAAGCCCATGTGAGACTAATTGTCATTGATCTATGAATACAAATTTAAAAACCCTTTTAAAACTTCTAATGGACTCTTTTTTTACTACATTGCATTCCACCAGAATGTTTTAAATATGCTGATTGTAAAATGAACAATCTTGATGGAAACATGAATGAGAATTTCAACTGATTGTTTCATCTATCACTGTCTCTGAAGCAGAATCAAACATCTTAATTACCACTGTACCACTGGGACACTTACATAATGTGATGGTGGAGTTTGCTCCATTCCCATTTCACAGAGGGTAATTCTCTGCCTTTGTGGGAGATTTTTCAGAATCAGTAATGATATTAATCACATTCTTCTTCTCAATTTCGATTTTCTTTCTAATTCCACCAACCCTAGATCTACCAAGCTCAGTTCTTTAAGCAATTCTTGATAGCTCATGTTTCCTTAACTCTCTGTGTTGCCCTTTGCAAGGCTCAGCTGCTGGGGAGGATTACTTTGCATGTCACAACAGGATAAATGCTTTTTATACACATATTGCTTATATTTGATTAGTGATCTGCTCCAAAACCATTTTTCCATAGCTGCAACTTATCTAGTAGTGTCTTTCTCATATCTGTGCAGCTTCTTGTTTAGATGTTGTAGTTGTTTTACATATTATGTAAAATTTTAGTTGATGATAATTGGAAGAAATTAAAAATATAGGCTCAATTTTCTCACCTGACATTTAGGGAATTCTAGAAATTTTCAGTGAGAATCTTGAATTTCAGCTTTTGCTCTTATTTCACTTGATTTTTGTATTTTATCACTGTTACTGAAATAAATGTTCAATACAGTAGAGCTTTACCACACCTAGAGTGAAATCACTCAGTCTGCATTTGAAATGGTTAAAACTTAGGTATTTTTTTCAGGGTCCTGTAGCTATATTACCAGTCCCTCTTTATTTTACCTTTTATAGTGGAAGATTTGGAAGGACATCTATTTTTTCTGGTAATTTCTATATATCATTTGTTTATTTATGTATTTATTTTATTTTGTCATCAGCTCAGGCATAAACTTTTGGTTTTGATTATGTTCCATATCATGGCTTTCTTAGACCATGTTCTTGCAGATATGCATTTGCATGTAACTAATGTGGTTGAGGTTGAGGTGGCATACAGTTAAAACATGTGTTTGCATCTTTTGAGAACCAAGTCTTTACTTTGAGGTCTCTAGGGAAGCAAACCAGTCTGCTTTCCTCCCTGGAGAGTCTCTCATGCATTCTAACAACAACAAATAATATGAGGAATGCGTATATTTTCTTATTCCAGCATATTATTCAAGTGCCTGCAGATTTCTTTGGCAAATACTTTTGTTGTCTGATGACCTTTCCATCATTAGTATGAATTTCCCTTCAAGGCAGGCATTTTTCAATCAATGGTAATTTGCATATAATTTATCAAGAGAAAAGAAAAGCAAAATAATTTTATTTAAAGATTTCCCTTTGTTTTAAGTGTCATTAGCAGTTCTGACTAATCAGATTTTTACAATCTCATCAGGCGCTTTTAGAAAATCTCTATGAACTCATCTAGAGGATGCATTTATTCCTAAGTGTCCTGTATTGCATTACAGCACAGTAACAAGTCACTGACTGCTACAGATGTTTATGTGAAATGCAATTAACACTCTGCCAATTTAGTTTTTATAGGGACACAATCAATTTTTATTCATTTTAAAGCTGGAATGCTTTCTTTTATTGTGTGCTGCCTCTCTGCTGATTATATAGCTAAACAAATTATTCTGTTTGTAGTAAATGGGAGTGTTTAGGCAGACAGTACTCTGCCATGGATCACATATAAGATAGGAATGAAATATTTGGATGATGTAGAATTTGTAGGAACTAAGAGCTAATTTAAATATATTTATCTTTATTATTTTAAAAAGTCACATAAAAATGTGATTGCTGGTATTTAGAGACAGTTTTTTAATCACAGTCTTAGTTCTCTGATGCGCTTAGTGTCCACTACTGTGGCTTTCAATTTTAGGGAAATAGAAAACTTTGTTCAGGGGCTCCTTTAACAATGACATTTTCTCAGGTACTTGACTGAGTTAAAGTATTTGCAGTGAACAATGCTAAATTATTATACATATTATTGTATATACAATATACATAATATTGTATTACATATATACATAATATTGTATATGCAATTATGCATAAAGAGACCCTGAGCGAGTGGTGAACTCAGAAAACCTAGGGGTATTGTTGTCGGTAAGGGCTTTCAAAGAGTTGTGAAGAATGGAGTTTTCTGGATGGTCCCTATTGGGTACTATTTTTGGATATTACAGGTGATGTCAAGTCAAGTCAGAAGTCAAAAAAGAAGATTGAGGTGACATGAATGTAAGGAAAAATTGTTCTTAGAATGAGTTATCTTCTGCACTTAGTAAAATTATTGATAAAAGTTGGCTTGTTCTTAGGCAGAAGACAATTTTTCTAGGTGTGGGTTCCACCTTAAATAAACACCTCTTACCCTGGCTTGTAGTGATTACATGCAGAATCTGTTAAAACAGCTCTTTCTCACTTTAGCCACATGCCCATATTACTTCATATTCCTTCCTTATGCTTCTGTTTGCTTTCCTTGCTTGACTGTTGGGACTGCTGCTGGGGAAGGCACCGGCTGATCCCCCGGGCATTCCCCTTGTGTCCTGCTCCAGCAAACACTCCCAGCACTGTCCTTCTGCCAATACTGATGTCTCCTCCTGAGTGGCTCCTCCTGATCACTCTTCCTTCTCATGGTCAGTCCTGGTGTTCGTTCCCAGGGTGTTCCCACCTCTTGTTTTTTCTTCTCCAGCCCTCGGTCCTGCATTGCCCCTTACAGCCCTGCATCTCCAGCTCCTGTCCTCACTAATCCTCAGCTTTCTTCCTTCCTCTGCTCACTGGTCTGCCTATTCTTCATGCTTTTCTCAGCCACAGAGCTCATTATCTCTCTCAGCTACACTTCTTTCCCTGCATTTGAATCAACTTTCTCTGTCCTTTGTAAACACAGAGAATGAGGCGAAGGAAAAGACCATTAAAAAGAAGATAAATCCCATTCCTGACCTAATTTTATGAGACAGCCTACAGAATTCCTCAAAGCATGCCAAGTGTGAACAGATTGGTCCATAGGACTGACTTGCTAAAATGTGATATGTTGTCAAGTCTCTCCATAAGCTGCAGTTTTCCGAGGTTAACTGTTTTTATGAGATTCATAGTAAAGTTAATAATTACAGCCCTGAAATCAATTTCACATTCCTGATATATTGCTTAACTTAAAAAGTGATAATTATTTTGAATATGGGTGGAATTGCTTTCTTTCTTATGGTTCTAGAAACAGCTGATCACTTTTGCTTAACATTTTATATCAGTCAGCTCGATACTGGGAGCTGTAAATTTGTCGTGGAACTTGTTCACCTAGTAGTTAAAGCATGTGTACACTTAAGATTTCTAGTCTTCTGCCAGCCAGGCTGGGAAGTAATTTGAAAAGCCATTTCTTCTACAACTGCTTTGCTACCCTTTCCCTGTCAGGCTGCAAGGCTTGTAAGTGTTTTTATAGTCCCTGCCACTCAGAGAATGCTTTTAATGTGCCTACTGGCCAAACCACTTCTGTGTAACCTGTGTAACTATTAAAATACTTTTAGTTTCAGAGAACGCAGTAAGCATGTGCATCCTATGTGTGTTTAAAGCCCACATTTACATCGTGCAAATTTTTGCTGCATGTTTCAGAGAGGTTTCAAATCCAATGTATGGGTGCTTGGAGGCAGTCTTGTCTTTTTATTTGCCTGTCAAGTGTTATGAATCCTTGTAGTTTTGTTAACCACACCAATGTTAATTTACTTAGGATGCAGTACTAGTATGTTGCTGAATTTTCTTGACCTCAAGCACTGAGACAGAAATTTACCTTTAAGCACAGAAGTAGTTTTCTTAAATTTAGACTGTGCTATAAATAATGCACATTCTTTTGTGTAATTAAATAATTGATATTTCCTGCCAACTTTAGTTATAAACTACTAAAGTTAAATTTTCAAAGCTAAGATTTCTATAAAATGCATCTAAGCACTTTACAGAGGACCACAATGCAACTCTAAAGAAAGTATTACGGTTTATATTAAACCCCTTTACTTTAGATTGATCAAGTAAGGATGTTTGTGTGTTCAGAGAAAATGTACAAAGGTTTTGTTTTCTTTTTACTATGTTTTTCACCTGACCTGGCTTTCTGTGACAAGTAACAAAGAATTAGCACCTTTGGCGCTGATACTAATAACTCTCAATGCAGAGTTTTCTGAGGCCTCCCTGCAGACAGCATGAAGGCTTCTTGTTTCACTTCTTAAAATTTATTAGTATTCAAGTTCAGTGAAGCCTAGATGAATAATTGCAGAAGATAAACACCCCTAGGAAGTATGAACAAGGTGAGCTCTGGAAGCTGCTCTTTTTTCTGACTGAAATCAGATGAGATCTGCATTTTGTTCTTTCATGTTTCTCCTGCAGTTTTTCAAAGGGAAATGGTACAATGACAATGACCATTTTTAGAAGCACACAGTAATTACCAGAGTTAGGACACAAACTATTGTGAAGCAAGCAAAAAAGAATAAAAAAAGAAAAAGGCTGAAAAGGGACCAACAAGGACACTTTAATGAACACTTCAATGCACCTCAAATGAAAACCAGATGTTCTTTGTTAACTTCAGCAGTAAGCCTTCTGTTCCGATTGAGGAAATTGTACCTTCATATTTTTTGTATGTTTAATAGATAATATAGCAGAGGTATGTTTCTGTACCTTTCTGAACCTTTATGGCATATTTAACATTGCTGATATAAATAACAACCCATGGCGCCAGAATTTTATCATTTGAACAGTGCAGTGCTTTATTTAAGAAATCCCTGTAACACAATTTGCTTAGCAAATGGAAAATATGTCTGCAAAATCACTATTGAAAAACTAAAAAAAAAAAGACTTTTTCCTTACCATTTTACTGCACCAGAAGGAATACTGCAAATAAAATGATGCTGTAAATAGATTTTCAGCATAATTTTGATTTAATAGATCATAAATGCCATTTTTAAGCTATCCATTCTCCAAGTTCTAGTGGGACTGCCTGAGTCTGGCATATCAACCGCTGGCAGGAAACTAAAAATTCCTGGGAGAATTGATCACAAGTATTTATGTGCATGTGTGTATCTATATCAATACATACCTGGACATTCAGAAATACATAGCATCCATAATCCTGGACTTTAAAAGCATATTGGCTTGTAGAGCACCTACAGCTGCAAAGTCAGGTATTAGGGGCTTGAGTTACCTGTGTAAGCCTGCGGTTCTACTACAAACACAAATTCAAGGACGCTGCTGGAGCCTGACAATGTTGAATCTGGAGCCTTTGTGGAAAGGACAGAGATGTCCAGAATTGATTCTGGAAACCCATAGCATTTTATAAGTTCACCTCTTATTTCTCCAAGTCATCAGGTTGTTCTGCAGCACATGGTGTGTGGCCACCTAAATCCTTAGTAGGTAGTGAGGATCCTGTCCTTGCCCAGAAATGATACAGATAATTTTCCTGTACTATTTTTTTTCTTTCCCATCAGGAAAAGTGAAACTAGAAGCACAGAGAGGTGATGGTGGAACTATCTGCTCTGTGTTTCATTACTAGTTGGACTGTGTTAGTAAAGTACAGGTTGGGCTGCTGTTTGTTTTAGCTGGAGGTGAGGAATGGGGAATAGTCAGCTTCTTGGTGCTGCCCCTCTCCACTATGTCTGAACATAGCTTTAGGATTATGTATAATGTACTATTTCATGAATTACTAATGTAATATGAATCATTACAATCTGCCAATCAAGGCCTACTGAATGGAAATGTAGTGTAACATGCCAAGATCTACTGGGATACAATTTAATTTATGGCTTATTGACTATGATTTGTTACCATTTTCTTTTGAGCTTTTAATACATGCTAAGTAAGGCTTTATTAAGACACTTGTTCTATAATAAGTGGTGTAGGAAAATTGAAAGACTAGCATGCAGTGGCTAATGCTAAGCAATATGCTAGATCTATCTTGCTTTGTGCATTCTTCTGGAGTTAATATTTAATTGTTTAGCCATTTATCAGTTTCAACAGTTAATGACTTAGGATGTTAGAATTATAGGAAAATTCATTTTGGATACAAGGGGTTCCTCATTCTGCTGATGATCTGCTCCTAGCAAGATCATGCCTAAAGCCAGACCAAGTGGCTCAGAGCTTTATCTAGTCCAGTCCTGAAAAACCTCCAAGTTTTTAACCTCAAGGTGAAAAAGATTTTCCTATTATACACTATAAAACTCTTGAGTATCATCTTGTGCCTGCTGTCCCGAATTCCCTCACCAGGCATCAATGAATGTTAAGAGCCTGGCTCTTGTCTTCTTGATGACCTTCTGGCAGTTTCTGGAAGGCTGCAGTTAGGTTCCCCTTTACCTGCTAAACTTGTGTGATTTATTTCACTGGCTAAGCCCATATTATTTTGAAAAATAAAGACCATATTTTAGCTTTTAAACAACTCCCAACAGCTCTCTGTTGGCATGTTTAGGTCCTTCAGATTTTTTGCCTTCTTTGTTTGTTAGGACCATGCCCTTCTGTGCTGTACCAGTGTTGGTCTGACATGAGTGAGTGATTTTGGGTGTTGTTCCCAGAGGTTCAGTTTGGTGAGAACTGAAATGTTGGAAGGGATATTGAGGTTGTGGATACTCAGAGTTCTGTGTTGCATGCATAAGTTTTGAGCGCCTCTTCACGTTATATTTATATATTCACATTATATTTATATTTTGGTGTTTATATTAATCACACAAGGCTCCTCCAAAGGTCAGAGGATCTCTCCTCTCTTCTACTGTTCCCACTTAATCTATTCAGGAGGACATACTGTCTTGGCATTCTTTTTGTTTTCTGCCCTTTTGATGAGATTTTAAACTTTAAAATGAAAATCAGATGTACAAAGCTACTGGGAATACGAGTTTATCTTCAGAGAACTTCTGTTTTGCTGATCTTCACCAGATTATACCATTTACCTACTACTTAGTATTTCATAAAACTCACAGGACATCTGCTCCTTGATTGCTGTCTGGTTTACTGTACATTTCTTTAGCACGGTTAATTTTCAGCACGAGGTGTCTCCAAAATATTCATACTATGAAAAGTGGTTCATCTGTTTTTATGAACATTTAAATTTCTTTTTTTGAAATGAATGATTCTCAGCCTTCTGAGGATGTAGTTCAAAGTTGTCATTAGCTGTCTTTGTTGTTTTGCATTCAAGAATGTTTTTTTCCTGTGTCTGGATTAAGACTGGATTTAAGGGAGTAGGTGGAGACATTCCCATACATGCTCAAAGAGAATTAAAAGGTGTGTCTTATATTTGTTTTAAATAAAAATGTTAAAATTGAAAAAGCATGAGGTTTTATTTATCAATCCCATTTTTTACATTTACCATTTGAAGAAAAGAGATCCTGTGTATGATTAGAGAAAGAAGTGATAATCTGTTCCTTTCCAGCCAGTAGTTTAAGAATACAGCACTGATCTGTCCAGCTGTATTAACAAGTTTTTATTCAGCAGCAATAGCACACCAGAATTTACTTTGTGTAAGGTGTTGGAAAGACCAGATTCACAGATATTTTTGGAGCCTTGCTCATCTCTCACAACTTTATGCTTGGCTCCAATGTTTTGTCCTTATAGGGCAGCTGAGAATGTGTAGCTGGGTTGTGTGAAGCTGAGGTTTTCATAAAGTCTTGATGAAATATATCCAACAGATAATTTTCAGCACAAACTGTTGTCAGGATACATAAATAATTCCTTGAGATTCTCCGATAGTTTTATGCTTAATATCTAGATTTTTCCCCCCACAATATGTATTATTTCTACTGTAAAGACTCTACTGTAAAGATTATATTGGTTAGGTGTAGAGATATAAAATTTTTTCCTTTTGATTTCTGTCTTTATGGAAGTGAGCAGCAGTTTAGAATTTTGTTCTCATCGTTGGAAGACTTGTATAAGGTTTAGTGCTGCCTGAGACTGGAGAGATGTACTAGATGGAGGGACAGAAAAGCATGAGGAAGGAAGGGAGCAGATCCCCAGATCCTTCTGAATATCAAAAGTTGTGATCATTTGGATTTGGCAATACCTGCCGATGAAGAGGATCAATGTATGGATAGACAGACGGTTTGACCTGATGAGTTACTTTTGATTGATTGCATCCCTGCAGTGCCTTGGGAAGGGTTCATTTAGCAACATGTAACCAGTCCACGTTCTACAGATTTTGACCAGTTCTACCAGAGAATCCCTCCCATGCTGCAAGCAGGAAAAATATTAGTGTTTTGGTTTCTTTCTATTTTAAGTAGATTTTTTTTTTCTGCAGCATAACTGAAGTTTTGTTGTTCATTATGCCAACTAGTATGTCTCATGGAGAACTGAGGTCATGGAAATAGGCTGGGGAAGGACTTCACAGCAGAAGGAAGGAATCCAGAAATGGCAGTAAAACTGTGGTTTTTCATTTGGTTATTGAGGCCTATTAAATTTATGTTTAAGTGAACAAACTTACAAGATATGGATTGATACACTGAGGAAAAAACCTCTAGGGTCATTCCTGTGCTTCAAGTTGTAATAATTGAAAGTGTAAATTCATGTGCTATTGCTTAGGGTTTTTATATAAAAGCTAGGTTGAAATACAGATTCATGGGACTTGTGGAAATAATAAAATATATACTTATTTGGGGAGTCATTCTCAGGTATAATTTATACATTTTAAATAGGTCCTGCAAATTTTATCCCAATGTCATCATAAAAGAGATTCACTTCTTAAAGTGGTAATACTGCAGCAAAATTATGTTCACAGAAGTAGATTTCAAAAGAAATATTAGATAAATCAAAAAAGCCCCAAATGAACAATAACTTAGGTAGAGATGCAGTTTTAGAAAAGAGTTTTTGGTTTACCTCTAAAAGGGCCATATCACATGTATTTCTTCTATTGCCTCCTAGTTCCTGTGCTTTGAGGTTCAGTAATGCAGGGGAGCAATAAGCAGAGCTTCACAAAGGCATTAACTGGTGCCAGGTACCAGCTCCTCACTAGGAGATGCTGATTTGTAGAACCAGGTGAGAAAACAAGCTGCTGATGGAGCTCAATTGCAATATTTCCATACTGTACTGTGGTGATTTGACTGTTTTAGAGTACATGGAGTCTGCCACTTGTGAATGTTAAATTTTGAAAGTACTGGAGTATGGCATGAAAATTCTGACTGCCAAAGTTTGGGCTTTTAGATGGCTGACAGGAATTTTGTTAAAGAAAAGAAGACATGAAAACAGAAATTTAACTTCTTAGGTAGATTCCCATGAAAATATTTCCATGTTACTTTCTTATTTGAGTCTTATATCCCTTTTATGACTTATTGGAATTTTATCATAGAGGCTGGGAAAACAGGAGCAGATTTCTGACAATGCATAGAAATCACAGATTGTAATTCAAATCTATGGTATGAACACTATTGCAACATCGTGGGTAGAAGTGTACTGAGGTTTAGGGTTAAGAAAACTAGTTTCTGGAGGTGGGGGAATGGATTCTATACCTTAATAAGAAAAATAGAAGGTCACACTTTTAAAAAACTAAAATTCCTCTGCCCTGAATGCCTTAGATTTTGGATACCAGTCATAATATTTCAGCATTGAAGTTATTCTCCAGTAAGACATTGTGGAAATGCAATCTGAAAAAGGAAAAAAAAAAGAAAAATTACTACTGTATTTTTCCTGTATTTTACATAAAACAGGGAAGCTCTCAATTTTATAATGCCTTGTGTTTTAGATTGGTTTACTGGAGGTCTCTTTTACTGGAGATCTCCTTAGAGAAGATGGGAAGTGGATGGAGAACTTAATTAGTTCTTGAAAGAAATATAATCATCAGAGATCTTCCCAGCAATTTGAATTGACTAATCTGTAATAAAATGTACACAAATATTGAAGTAGATATCTGTGCCTGAAGAAGTTTATTTATAGAAAAGAACATCTTAATTTCAGTACTTTGGCTCTGAAACTCATTTCGTAGACACCAAGAATATCTAACTCTCGTGGAAATCAGGCTACTGAATTCTGGGCACCCTAGACAGAAAACATAACCACTTTGATTTTCTCAAGACATGTATATTTTTATGTGTTTGTTTGTAAAGAAATAGATGGAAGACAGTATCTTTAAAAAAAAAAAAAACCAACAAAATATTTTGTGATATTTTTTTCTTAGGATCCTTTTGCAAATCCCCACTAGACTAAAATCTATCTAATTATTCCTTTTGTAAATGCCAAAACATTAATCAGTCAGGCTATTAAACTGTAAGAATCTAAATATAACAGTCGAGAAGGGAAAAGGCACTACACCTCTGTAATGACTCGTGAATGATTCATTTGTGTTAGTGTAAAATTAAACACCTACTTTTTATACAAAGTGAGGAACTGTTTGTGTTTTCAGTGCTGAAGGAGGTGCTAAACCAAATAACAGAGCAGCAGCAAGAAAGCCAAATGGCATTGTATTTGTACAGCTTAAGAAGGGGGTGGTCAAAAAACGTGAGTAACAATACTGAAAGCACTGAGACATATTTTTGTATGAGGTAACCAGTGAGTGTGGAAGTGTAAATCCCTCAGAGAACATATGTGAGACGCAATGAGGTTTCTGCATTCTTCGTGTGAGTCATTGAGAAGGTGAAAAAAACCCAGACAGATACAGTGTATTTGGATTTTTCAAGAAATGATTAGATTCTCACAAGGACTAATTCAAGAAACATGTTACTGCTAAACTTCCAAGTGGATTGAAAAATGTCTGGGAGAATAAAAATACAAATAAAAATAGGAGATTGATATTCATGCAAAACCTCCAGCATCTGTAATAAAATTACTTTGATTAATGTACTTATTAATCAACTTAAAATAAGATGACTGGAGAGATGGCAAATTTAAGATAATTTAGGTGAAGATTAGGAAAGGCTGAAGACCTCCTGTGGGACTTCATAACTGGCAAATATGATTCAAACTATTTGTAGGACGATGTGAGCTGTTGTAGTCATAGCTCCTAGAGACATTTGAACATCATTTTGTGTAGCTCATTGCCACTTCTGCTCATAGCACAGCACCAAACAAATACTAAAATTCATTGATACTAGAAAATGTTTTCTTCGTGCAAGTAATAGGCCTGTGTTACTGATAGAAGAAAAATCACTTTTAAGGTTGAGAAAGATTTAGAAGGGTACTAACAAAGGTAAAACAGATAATAAGAGCAGTAATAAAAATAATTTTTTATGTATGTTACGTAATCCTTATGCTTCAGAAGGCAAAATCATGGGCAACTGTATCCTTCTGTTTTTCTAAAAGAGTGATTGTTATCTCTCTGATAAAAATGTCTGGTGCCATCAGACAAACTGCAAACCTGCAGTGCTGCAGTGGTCATTGTGTTCAGGGTCTACCAGTAAAGATAAAAGTTTCTAAATGAGAATGCTTGTGAGTGTACAGGTAATTGAAAAGTGAAAGTTCAGCTTGCAAACTTATCCATTTAACTTTTGGATCTTTCACATTTATTGTGGGCAAGGTGACACTTCTGTCTTATCTGTAAAGATATAACCTTCAGTATTCATATTAATTCATAACTGATCACCTGCAAATGAGCTAACTACTTAGACTTGTATGGTTTTAGTATCTAGCCTAGCTAAGTGCTTCTGGAGACTTAAGCTCAAAACTCAGCCCACTCAAAAAGCTTGTTAATGGGTCCCACGTGACACAGCTATCAATTTTTTAGTATCAGATATACATGCTGTATCCATTATAACTTTCACTTAGGGGCAGGCTTGTCCTAACTGTACAGAAGCTTGTAAGGCTTTGCTTTCATTTTTGGTCTGAAAGAAGGAAAAAAATTAACAATGCTAGATGAGAGTGGAACTACATATTGCAAAAGGCAATGTTTGCTGAGCGTCTGGCAGAGGGAGGGCCTGATGCTCTGCAAAGGCTTGCAAGATTCTCTCTCTGTTTTTAACATTTCCCAGGTTGTTTAAATGTGCATTGTAAGCAATGATAAAATGACAAGTTATCATTGATCTGTCCTTTCCTCCATCTCAGAGGGATTCATTAAATAATGCATGTACCCATGTGAATTACCCTTCTTCACTATACTATCCCCAGACCATTAGCCAAATATAGCATCAGCAGCATCTTTCAACCCCTAAGAACCCTTTGGCTTTTATTTAATTAAATTATCCCATTATGAAAACTCTTATAATGAGATTAAATTTAATTATTTATTAGACACTTATTTGCACTAGGGAGCCTATCAATTATGCATGGTTGTGCTAAACATTTTTCAATCCACACCTTTTCTTTTCATGGAAGGTGCAATTTATTAAGTGGAACTGAACTACTGTAACAGAAGAGCTCTAGCAGAAATGTGTGTGCCATATTAGTTCAATTAATTGCAAATGTTACAGGAAAGCAGAAATATGAAAATGTATCCTCTCTCCTTTTGAAATAAAGAACATTGAAAGTATTGCATATTTTGAAATTGTTTGGTGCATCTCATTTTTACATCCTACCTAATAAAGTTCATGGACAGTCATTTTAAATCATGATTTTAGTTCTATTTTGTGTGTTAATGATTCTAATTGCACAAAAATTCAGACATAAAGCCCAATTAGAATAGTTCAAAGAAATGTTTGTAGCACAGTGTGACTTGTTAACTACACACAATAATTTCTTAATTGTTTACAGAAGACACTGATGTTCTCATTATATAAATTAGACAGTCATAAAGATTCGATTTTAGGCAACTTGTTAAGTCATATAAGCATAAAACATCATCAGTCACATAGCTTCTTGATAAGCATTTGGAAGTGAAGGCAAAAACTGTAAGCTACCAATAATTGTTTCAAGCAGAATGACATTTTCTAATGAATTTTAAGAAGAAGATATAAATGTCAATACAGCTCTGAGCTATTTTTTTTTTATAAGACCTTGTCAATATGTAATTAATTATTCAACTGGAGTTCTGTGTGGCTCAGGGCAGCATTTCAAAGAGGTTTCTTTTATAAATTGCAAAGTCATCATAAGATTGCTTTTAGTTGATTCTTCTTTTTTTCCATTTAGAATGTGTGTGTGTATAAAAGCTCATGGACACCTGTGGGGTGCAGTGATAAAGTGAGGAGCAAGAGGCTTTTTAGTACAAGTAGGCTTTAGCATATGCTTTTAATACATTGCAAAGTTCTGCCTTGCTTTAAAAGTGCTCGTGTTTCATGTTCAGATTTGAATGGGGGTCAAAAATAAAGATTTATTTCCTTTTTTTCCTCTCTTATGCATGTAAGAGGATGTTTGCTTCATTAACTTTGAAATTCACTGGCCAAATAGACTGCATATTTTAGAGGATTTAAGTAAATGTGCCCCAAAGTTCACACAAATTACTACAGAGCATTTCAGTCCTGATCTTGAAGGAATGAGACATGATGCATCTGTTAATAAAAACAAGAGAGTACTGCTTGTATTTGGCAAAACAGTCATATTTTGTACTTAAGACTATATCAATGTCACCTGTTGTTATTATTTGGTACTTTCTGCCTGAAAGTCAGGACAGTTAATTAAATCTCAGTGTACCCGAGTGGGTTTGATAGGATGGCTTTATTCCTGTGAGGGAGATTACATTCATTAGGACAACTTTCCAGATGATGTTCAGAACTTAAGTTGCTTTTTGGTATGCTGCTTTTGCCAGCCGAGAATTTAGCTCTTATTTTCCAGAGTAAGCACTCATTTCCCACTTGGATGGATATGGTCATGTGTAAGATTGGTATGTAGTTACACAGAAGTTGTTTCTTCTGTTGAAGTCCCAAGATCATATATGAAGCAAGTGGTGTTACCATAACTAGTAATTTTTGGTTTCTGACACTTCCTCTGCAGAACAAAACCTCTGAATGAAGCTTAAAAATAGTGTCTAGAGGAAAACCTTTGCAACATTACAGTACAATGAGATTACCATCTGCAAATCCTTGAATAGTGAAAAGGTGAGTTACATCTATATCTTTTCAGCCTAAAAGCTGCATTTTAATATATTTTTCAGCAAGTTACAGCAAAAACTTAATTTTAACTTTGGCAAAGATTGCTGTATTTTGCATTCTGAAACCTTGTTGCTGCAGTTAGCTGTGGAACAGCCCATCTTTGTCTGTGTTGGGGGCTGGTAAATTGGCAGTGGTTATTCTCATTTTTCCCCACTGTATAATCAATTGGCAGCTTTGAACTCTACTTTGAAATCTCCTTCAAGGATCATGTACACTACATGCTACAATATGCTAGCAAATAATTTTAAATGCATACTTGAGACATGAAAATGAGATTAAAATAAAAATTAAGATGAGAAGGCATGCTTGAGATATGACATCTGTCAGCCACCTGCTTAAATTATAGCTATCCAGTCAGGCCAGATGTACTGGTAGGTGTATCCAATTTTTACACCTATATTACAAGAAAGTTTCAGTGTTTGCAAATTGACTGGGGTTGCGACTCTCCGTATCCTCCTCTCTGCCTTTTACATGTGATGGTACCTTTTTTTTTTTCAAGTGATACCAAAAAAGTGAGCTTTCAAGAGCTTCAAATGCTAGAGCATTACAGGAACCTTAAAACCAGCTTATATTGTGGAGCAGAGTTTTTTTGATACATCTTCTCAATACTTTGAATACAAGTTTTGGCAGTTTTAGTTGAGCAAAGACATGATCTATGAGGAAAAGTAGAATTTCAGTGATGAATTCATTATCAGTATGAAAACCTTGTAGGCAGGCTTTTCATTTGCCACTTGTTAAAGATTTAACTTTCTTCAAAATCCTTTATCTTTTGCATTTAATAAAGACAACAATTAATAGAATATAGCATAGGTATCCATATCATTAAAATCTACTGATTTCAGCTGTGTTCAGCTTTTGAGCTTTATTTTTAACACTGATGGTGAAAACACATGACATAGCCCAGTCTAGTTGGTTATAATCTTTGGTCACTTGTCTTTATTAACAAAGGACAATTTATAAAGAAATTAAAAGGGCATTTAATAAAGGACAATTAATAAATAATTAATTTAATTTTTAAATTAAAATTAAAGAGCTTGAGTTCAGTACTAGTACCTTACTTAGAGGTGTGGAGTTTCCACCTTTTTGCTTGTTTAGTGCTTTCCCCTTCCATAACTGTTTTACTAGAAACAGGTTTCTGCAGAGGACTTGAGATAGTAGTAAAAATAATGTTGGATAAGGGAAATTATATTAAAAAGGGAAAACTTGTTAAAACCGGAGTAAAACATGGGTTTTCAGAAAATTGCAGGATACGGTAAATTTTTTAGGACATTCTAAATGCAAAGACTTTTCATCTTTTTTATTCTTACAGCTTTTAAAATATTTTTTGATAGGGGAGGCTTCATTTAGTTTAGATGAAAAGATTCCTGTTTTGAGGCTTGCTTGTTGCAGGAAAAGAACCTTTTCTTCAGAGCATGGATAATTTTCCCAAATCAGATAACTCTAGCTGGAAATCATCAAAGAATCAGGTCATTAAGTGAGGACGAAAGACTCTTGCTTCACTTCTCCTTGATGCAAAGTTTTTTTCCCACCATTTTAGTCCCTGAGGTTGCTAACAGTCTTCCCTTTTGCTTTGAAACAAGCTGACAGCTTCAGGCATTCCAACAGGCTGTGTAACATAGTCTTTTCAAGACCTACTTGGTGGAAAATCAGGTTATTCATGAGCTCATACGTGGTGTCAATTGTTGTTGGCTTGTTTTGATTTTATTTTTTGGTATCCTTCAAAGTAGACTGGAAGAATGGGTGAAGAAAGATGCTCTTCACTGGCATCACTCTTTTTTATCATTTGCTGCTACGTGGTAAAGAAGAGAAAGTCAATCTGACCCACATATGAGACAGGACAGTCCAGATGTTAACAGCATCAGGTCTGAGATTGAAAAAAAAATAATTCAAACAATCTATAATATAACTAAGGAGTAACTTCTTGATTGCAGCCATAACTGCTCCCTGAAAGGAAGCAACGCACCATGAAACCAGGGAAGGGTTTTTTGTCCGCAGTGTTGTTTTCTTTCCTGCCTTCAGCAGCTCAGTAGGATGAACCTGGTTTCTTGAGGTACAGTTTTGCTTTTGTAGGTAGGGACTAAAAGGCTTTTGTGTGACAACTGACAGATCTTACCCTCTGGGGAACTGTCGTTCTACGTAAAATGAAGTTGCCCTGTCAGCAAAATCAAAAACTTCATTGAAATAGCTGAAGAGAACTGTAAATGGAGATCAGGCAGTTTCTTGTTATAACCTGGTTTCCTAAAGCAAAAAGGCTTTTGCAGCCTTACATTCTTTGTATGTGTCAGTCTATCTTCATGTCTCCTAATAATAAGTTTTCAATTTCTTGGGAAATCTCAATCCAGTCTGATGGAAGCTAGCAGCCCTACGTGTGTCACACTCCTTAAGTTTAGGAAAAACAAGATTAGTTGCAGAGAAGGTGTGGAGGTGTCCTTGGCTGATGAGAGGCTAAAGACAAGATATCTTGGGTGGACATCTGTGAAACCCTAGGGCAGGGCTGCCATGTCCTGATGATGCTATGGTAGAAGGTTATGACAGTCTCCAGTGCAGGCAAGTTACCTTTTGGTCCTAAAGGTGCTGTTGATGACCCAACCCCTGTGTATCCCTCTCCCCAGACTTGGGTGTGGTAGGAGGTACCTGGTTGGTCTGTGCAACCCCAAGCCATTGCACCCTCAGGGTTTCCAAGCCCAGAGAGTTAAGCAACTTGCATCCCAAAGCCAGACCCTTCCTCACCAGAACTACACCAATCTCATCAGCAAACCTCTCCTCCTTCCCTGCCACTTGGTTCTCTTTGCTTAAGCCACCCACGAGCTTCTCTTCAAGTTTCCCCACACGGAAGCTCCAAAGCCATTGCAGCTGCTCCAGACGGATTTCAGCCGGTTCAAAGGGCTGCTCGAGCCAGCTGTGCTCCGCTGGCTGCCCGTGCTCATTGCCTCTGTCTCCATGGGCACTGGATCTCTTGGAATTATCTGTGTGGGGAAAAAGTCCTCCTTTCCCACTATGGTTTTCAGGAGATGAAAAAAAAAAAAAAAAAAAAAAAAAAAAAAAAAAAAAAAAAACTGGTTAGAAGCAGCAACTGTGAAAATTGAAGCCTGTGAGCTATAAAACAGAGTGAATCTTTGGCAAGGCCCTGTAAGTAACTCTAAGCCTGTAATTCTCTCTACTCACAGCCTTGCTCTAAAATACCCTGGCTGACCTTCCTGGCACATTGTGGGGAAAGTTCAAATATAGTCAAATGTAAAAATCTTTCATTTATACTTGCTGTCATTAGCTTCTGGGGCAGGAATGTCAAAGAAGAGGTTTTTTTTAACTGCTTGATGGGTTACAGGTTGACTACCTCTTACTCTAGTTTTAGTGGTTCTTTTTATCCTACTTTTTTGGGTAATTGTACCTTTAATTATTTTAGAAGTTCCCAGGTTACTGATACTCTCTGCATCTAAAAGGCATTTCAGCAAAAATATTAGTGGAATTATCCTTAGAGATGGGGATCAGGAGCAGCACGAGGAATAGAGTACTCTCATTAGGCTAGAAACTTTCTTCTGAGTATAAAATGCTAATGGAGCATCCTGAAATATCTGTATGAAAAGACTCTATGTCCCTTCTGTATTTATGGTCGCAGAGTGGGAGATGCAGACAGTGCATGCCCGGAATTAGACAGTTATTTTAGATGGGGGAAAGCAGGAGGGAAATTTTCAAATTAGAATGTGAGAACATAAACATGTGACTTATTCAAATTAATAGGAACTGCATAGTGTAGTCTCTATGCACCACTTTGAAAATTTCCCTGGGTGTTTTTATGCAGTCGGAATAATTTACAGGTGATGAAGCAAAAGCCAGTGTAAATATAAAGTGATCACATAATTTTGCATGTTTTAAATTATTGACATAAACTCCACTTTTGTCCAGAAATAAAAAATACATATGAATGAAGTAGCTTGCACATTTAGCAAATGTATTTTAAATCTTTACTCCCATGTATGTATAAAACCCCACAAAATACAGATTATTGCATCACTCTAAAGGAGATGTTTATTGTCAATCAGATCACCAGATATCAAACAACCCTCTGATAATATATCCAGGTCTTAATTTGATGTCAATATTGGGTTAAACTAATCCTTTGTATTCTGAAGACTGTTGCTGCACTGAAGGATGATATGAGAAAGGTGTAGGAGGTAAAAGGAAAGGCCTTGCATTTGCTCCAGAACCCATCTATCCACTGTGTCCTGCGTCCAGTTACTGCTGGCTTAGTAAAAGACACAGGGTGCTTATCATTAATTAAGTCATGAATGGTGCTAATTTTATTATCCACTAGGCTTTCGTTCAACATCATAAATCCAGAGCAAGGCTCGTGGTTTCTGATTGTCTGTTCAGCTCAGGGAAAGAATGAAAGATGAAGCAGTTATGTCTGAAAACAAATATCATATGGTGTCTGCATCCCCTCCAAAACTCAAGAGCCATAGAACTAATTTCAGCTGTTAGTATATTGCTGTACCACCTTGGCTTTCCCAGGACAGATGCAGCAGGTCAAAAAATGACAATGCCTGTAAAATGAGAATAACTCTAAATCAATATAACCCTTAAAAAGCCTGGCATGAAAAGCAGATATTCTACAGCTTTCCCCGTCTACCAAGTGGTTTTCACATTTTGAAGTCTTGTCAAACCAAGCAGCAATCTTCCGCCAAATAATTCCGTCACCAATTAGTCTGTCATGGGCTTTGTCAGTTCATCTTAACTTCTCTGCCCTATAAACTGAATGCTGGATGCAAAAGATCAGAGAAAAGCAATGATTTGCTTTCCCTCTGTATAACAGCTTTAACCCAAAGATCCTCAAATGCTGAAGTTGTGAAGCAACTAAATTCCTCTCTAAGACCCCAAATTCAAAAAAGAAACAATCACATCTCCAGCAGGACCAAGAGTCTCACACCCAAGATGTGGTGTAGGAAAGGTTAGAGGGGTAAGGAAAAATATATAACGAATTGATTGGTATCAGAGAGACTGAGCCTCTACAAACAAAATACAAACACTTTCTTGATCCTATTGAATATCTAAGAGAATAAATTTCCCTAGCAAATATATGTGGGTATTCCTCCAGAGCAGGAGAGCTTAACTGGATTGTGTAAAGAAAGACAAACTCTGTAAATTGAGTTGTGAAACATTAAATTGTGAGAGCTGGAAAATCATGCAAGGTGAATGTGGGCATCCTCAGCTGTTGCCAGCAGCTTATGAACAGCTGGAGAGCAAAACCTTGAGCCACGAAGCTCGTAGTGCCACAGGAGTGTCCTCACTGCCAATGCAATCCAGAATATCAGTGATTCCTACTTCAGGGGATCAGAGCAAGAGAGATGAGAGAGTGAACACATAAATAAATGATCTAATAAATACATTCACTCCTTTCTCTTATCTTCAGAGTTAAGAGGAGGGAAATTAGCATCTGACAGACCACACGGTTGTCACCCCTGCGTGGGAGAACAAACTCCTAGGAAGGCATTTGTAACAAGGTTAGGGGCAAGACACCAGCGTGTTGGACAATGCATTGACTTCTCTGATAAATGTTTTCTGAAAAGTAATTTCCAGAGCTTGCAAGGAATTATGTAAATGGAGAAATAATCAGATAAGGAGATCAAGAGTGAAGAAATGAAACAGTCTTTCAGGGTTCAGTTATGAAAAGATGATTAGAATGCATTTAGCAGTATTCAGCTAATGAAGTTAGAGTTATAATTGCAGGCAGGTGAGGAAATGAAACAAATTTTAAATGATAAATCAGTATTTATGTTGTTAGACTTGGAGGAAGTCAGGACTTCAATTTTTTCTCTTTTTTTAGATTTCTATTTTGTGAATCCATTTGCACTTTTGAGAAGTACATTCACTGGGATTTTCAAATCATGGAGCTAATCAAAGATCCATTCAAGTGATGAAAATTCACTGGATTTACTTCTTTCAGTAGAACCAACCCTGCGGAGATGTAAATTTGAATAGCATGGCATTTGATGTTGGTCAGGCAAGGATGCTGTGGCTTAGTTCTTCTGGGATGGAAGGAAGGAAACACATTGTCATATGCTAGAGGAGATATTAAATGTCACGCCCCTGAGCACACAACACCTATGTGGAAATCTTATGAAGTCTGGGTATCACGATTTTTATTACATATTAGGTTATCACATTTCCACGGATGTCTGCCCATGTACTTTCATGTTTATTGACTGTTAGATGACATCACTGCTTTCTGATTGCAAATATTTTGCATTACTACTAGTTCTCAGCTATTTGAGGGAAGATATATTGGTATTATCCACAGATCATTCTAGCAAGAGAAAAGCTACACATGCTTACACGGTGCTAAAGCTGGAAATTCAGCAGGTATCCCTAAGCCGTGTAGTGCAGTTTTATTAAACCAGAGAAACTTATGTCTTGCAAAGGTACAAACAAGCTCAGGTGAGTGTAAAGATTTAGCAAATCAGTGTCTCAAACCAATTTCTTTAACCTCTATGATTTATTGGGTTTTTATTCATAGTTATGAATTTCTAAACTAAATGTGAAGAGAAGTCTTCAAACCTCTTATTCAGGGTGTCAAAAGTCCATTTCTCTTACTAAATTAATAGGAAACATTTTTACTGCATATTAACTTACAGCTGTTTTCTCATTTCAAGTAATTTTATTTTACCCATTCAAATTTAGAGGAATTGATGGCTTGGTGAACTTCAGTGCATCCAAACATGAAGAGATAACTAGACCTGTTTCCAGAAACCTGGACTGTGAGGATGGACTCCAGGCAGCAGTACACAGCCCTGTTGAGGTCAGAAGGACAACTGATGGGTACCACAGTCCCCCTTTGGGCTGGACTGCAGGCCAGTAGCCTGGGCTGAAGCAGATTCCAACACTGATTGAGTCCTACATTACCTTGTAATGTAGGAACCTGCTCAAACACGTTATATCCTGCACATTCATCAGATAGTAAAAAAAATTTTAGCCAACTCCATATTACATGGATGTAAAAAACAGTTGACCGCAAAGTTCTTGCTTTAGTATGCATGCTTCATAATTATATACTATTATTTACTAACAGAAAAACAAGAGGCAAGTCCTGCAATTTATCAGCTAGTAGAGAAAGATTTGTATAAACCTCCTGCTGTGCTTGGTATACCACATATGCCTGAGGCCAGTTACTGTGATGCTGATTCTGTTTTAATTCAAGCTTTAGAGATGCATACACAATATTTTATAATATTTTGGAGGTAAAGATATTAAAAGTGTTTTCTCATTAAAAAAACAAAACCAAAAACAAACCCCAAAAAACCCAATGAAAGTGATGACTCTTTTATGAGAGAGGAGATTGGGGAAAAGAAATGCACTCTAGAGCTATCATTGCTGCTTTGTGGGAGCTCTTTTGGGTTTCACAGAGGAACAAGAGCCAGCTGAGGGGCAGCCACTCTCCATCCCTTGGATTTCCTGTTTTCAGCTGTTCCTGAGACCACCACACAGTTTCTGAGACTATTTCTGAATTCAAAACCATTCTAGACACAGATTAAGGTTCGGGAGGGAGAGCCTTGATTCTGGATGCTCGAGGGGTGGGTAAGCCCTTCATCAGAGTCTGCAGGGGCTAGAGATACTTTAGTGTATGGCCAAAGCCCACTGGGGCTTGGTGGAGGCAGGAGTGTCCTCAGCCAGGGAGATGAAGCCCTTGTGCCCCACATGCAGCATTCAGTCTCCAGCAGTTTAACTTTGGGCTTTTTTCAATAACCAGTTATCTGTGGTGGAGTATATTGATGGAATATATTTCAAACTGATGCATTTTCAGGCTAATAAAGCTACTAAATTTTCCAAGATGTCTCTAATTTAGGCTTTTGTGCTTTCCAAAAGAGCTATTGAAAATCAGCCTGTAAAAAAATTTAAAACAAATTTTTATTACAAAAAATACCCTGCTTGTGATTAGAGTGGTGCTAGATTCACCAAAGACAAACAAGCATTCCTAAGTTGCACTCAACACATTCCTTATACTGATAGCAGACAGATTGCAGTTTTTAAAAAATCAAATTATAAGAGTTAAAACCAGGTTACTCAACTTTGTTCCAAGTTCCTCATGCAGTTGTCTGTTGTTGTGTGTAGCTCTGTGTCCTGTTCTCCTTATGATGTTGCATTCTTCTAGAAACCACTGCAAGAAAAGCATTCTGCCTCTGCCAAGTGCACAGCACCCATGCTGTGTCTCTCAGCTCATAAAGCAGCAGCCAGTGCAAGATGCATTTTCATTTGTCTGTGCCTAGTTTTGCAACATTGTTTAATGGAGGTGGTTGTGTATGGAGATTCTTGCATTTTTGGGAGGCAAGGCATCCCTAAAGATGCATTTTCAGAACTTCCTCAGGTGAATTGCTTGGGTGGATATGAGTGCTTTGCTTTTTTGGGCATGCAGATGTGGTACAAGACAGAGGGGCAAAGTATAGGATTTGGTTTTTTAGATACTGGAATCTCAATTTTGCTTGTTCTAAATTCTTGTGAAACTCACTTGAAATCCCTCATTTTAACCTATTTACCTCTAAATTATTGACAGGTTTGCAGGGACAAAATTTCTGACTGCTCTCTGTGATTATTTCCCCCCTTGAGCCCAGGTTTGAAAGGGATCTGTCGTCTTGTTTGTGAGCTCAAAGTGTAGGTGTAATTATGAATAATTGATTTAAAAATTAAATATTTCTTCAGAATGGTAGATTTTTCAAACAGGATATATATGTAGAAAATCTGTATAATTCCCTTAATTAAAAAAAAAATTTAAAAAATCTGTATTAGTATGCTGGAAGTATCCGAGCAGTAAAGAGTTTAAGCTTTGTTTACATTTTGGCTGCAAGAGGTGCCTCTCTTTAAGTATTTAGATAAACAAACCAAAGCTGCTGTTTTCATTAGCATGTAACACAGAGCCCAGTTTCCTTACCTGAGAGAACGTTAAACTAAAATTCAGTGGCAGAAAGCAATTTGATCTCTTGGTAATATCAGTCTTGATAAACCTTACACTATGGAAAAAAACCCCCAACAAACCAACCTTCAAATTTCGTACCTATTGACATTGCTTAATAAAAACATCTCGAGTGCTGGTGCTTCTGGGTGTGTTTCCAATAGCAATGTGATTGCAAGGCTCAGTGGATAAAGTTACCAATCCTTTGAATTCTGACCTTCAGTCTAAAACAGCTTTAGAGGTTACTCTTTTTCCTTCTTGTGAGATTGCAGAGAAAAAGTTAATGCTGCTGGAAGGAAGCGGGGGAGGGAGCTGGGCTTGGAGATGAGAACTGGGTCTTTGAAGCCCTCTGAGAAGTTTTCCTCTGGCCTTGATTTGTAACAACAAATATGGGCAGTCTGAGTCAGTAATTATACGAAGTTTCAAAATAGAGCCAAATGCTCTATTTTGAAACTTCTGTGAATACAATTACTATTGAGACACAGTTGATTCTAAGGGAAACTATACTGTTGGGTTCTACAAAGTCTGGCTTCTTGGGGCAGCTGTAGCCATCAAAACCTGAGAGTAGCTTAAGTCCAGCATCTGTGTCTACAGGGAGGGGACACCTCAAAATTGGGTCCCCTGCATCAACTGGAAGTGTTTCTCTCTCCCCTGAGGATGAGGGTTTGGATGATCACCTTTGACTAAATGCTTAATTTTAGATGGTTACACATAGGTAAGAATCTGGCTTCTGCTGAACAAATGATGCTCATGGTGTAATTACTGTAAGGCTTAGAAGAATTTATTGTGTTAAATTACTTAAAACAGTTTCTGGGAAAAACATCATTGCAAGTATGAAATGAATCAAAGGACTATTTTAACTTAGACTTCCACTTTGTCCTTTTCATTCAAGGCCCACAATGGGGAATATTAATCACTTTTAGAAGATACTTCACTGTTCCAGATCACCATAAGATAAAACTTGTGTGACTGAATGTTTCAAAGTTAAGGATGTACATACTTATTGTAATCAGCTAATGCAAGGTTTGTAATTTGAATGTGTTTATGGGTGACTTATATTAGTCATAAAGTCAGATTTTTCTTAATAATTTGTCAAAGTGAGCCTGGGTTGCTGTTCTTTCAATTTTCTTTCTAATTCTAAATGCTTCAATCAATAATTATATTCTCTATATAATATTTTTAGGGTTTTTTTCTGCAGCCTTACATGTCAGTAGCTGAAAAATTATGTAATAATTGACCAAATAACAAAAATACAGTAATGATCCACTGCTCCATCTACTGTTGAACAGTGACATGAATAACACTCTGGAAAAAAAACAAACCAGAATGCATTTAGGAAATAATAACAAAATGGAATTTATAACAAATAAACCTATTGTTTCTGTGGTTAGTGAACAAACATCTTTTTCTTGCAGAGTAAAGTATTCTGAGTATGACTTTAATTCATAGTTCAAAAGCAAAGACGAACTTTCCATCTTCCTTTTCACCTTATCGGAGGAGCTGACAGAACTGTTTTGTTCATGTTAGTGGGAAAAAGTTGGAGAAAAGACAGTCTAGTATTACTGAGCTGACTCATGTCATACAGTGTGCTGTATTTATATCACTGGCAAAAATGTAAGTTATTGCTGTGAAAAGAAATTTGCAATGGTTTGTAAGTTCTACCTTTATTCTAAAAGCACTAAATGAAAGATTAGGAAGGCCTAAACAGTCGTGGGAGGATGAACTATGGAAAAATGGCATGTGTGTGAAATGATGTGTTTTATAGTCTTTACAGAACAACAGGACTTGATTATTTTGTCAGCTCCCTGGTAATCTCTCATTTGTAGTGTGTTCTTCCTGCAACCCAGTCTTCTGAGGAAATACTGATTACAGCTTTTATCACCCCTTAGAATGCTAACAAGCTGCTTCTCATCATCAGTGGTTCATTTGATTTGACTTGTTCATTTTTGTGAGCAAATTATTATTCACATATCACAGTGAAGGATGATTATTTTCAATTTTTAGGCAGTTATGTTTCCATGCTGTGAGCTGGAGTAAAAGCCTGAATGTCAATTAGAAAAATAAGCTCTTTCTTAAGGAAGCTCACAGATTGCAATTTACTCCTTTCATTTCACCCAGTCTTATAAACAGACAATTCTTCAAATAACTTTCTTCAGGAACACCTATGTTGTCTTCAACAGGACTTCTTTTATAAATAGTTACACGTTTATGTATCTTTTGAGCAGAGGTTTTTGTGCAACAAATAAAAGTAACACTCCACTGATTCTCAGGTACTATAGACAGTATTAAAAACCTCCCTGTAAAACTCTTGAACTTTACTGGAAAATGAAAGGTAATTTTCTATAGTTCAATTTAATAGCTAAGACATTTCTAAAATGAAGCAATGGAAAAGCTACATTGCTCTTAAACCTGGAGTAAATCTCAGAGCTCTGCCCTCAGGATGTCACAGACGCGGTGTCTCAGTCTTTAGGGAAAAGCCATCACTTTTGGGTAGAACATCTACTTCAAAAGATCTGGACACCAAAGCTTTTCAGTATTTTTCTGTTCCAATCATTCCCTTCGTGAGATTTCTAGAAGAGACAACTAATGTAAGGTGTTAAAAAATACCCAAAGTGAAATGATAGCATTAGATACATTTAAAATTTAAGTTCATCTAGGAAACCTTTCCTTCACCCTGCAAAACTACCTTTTTATTTTGCATTTAGAGTACTGAGTATATATATATACACACACATATTATTTTTTCCTCTCTTTAACAGAACTTAATTCAATATTAATTTTATATGATATATCTTGAAAGATTAAATTATTCTTTTTAGGCACACTGATAGTTTTTGAATGGAACACTTTAGATGGTTGATTTCTGTCAGTTTTACTGTTTGTATTTACCAAGGTCTTTCTACTTTTGCTCACATGAGTAGCATGAGACAATACGGGCTCCTGTCAAATGCTGCAAAATTCTGTTCCAGCCAGGGATGTCTCTAGGCAACAGCTGCTATGTGTAAGATAAAACTTGTATGGAGGCATAGGAGGGATATTGCTGCTTCAGAGGGTTCTGACGTTGCACTGCAGTTGTTTATGGGGAGAGCCAGGCGGTGGCTTTCAGGAGCAATGGGATACATCTTTTGCTTTAGTGAAGTGTGGTTTACCTAGGCGTATTTCTGATATTAAATATTTCAGTAGTATTTCCTACTTGGAGACAAACATATGAACATCCCACTGTTCCATATCCATTTTACATCTAATTTTTCTTAATTACCAGAACATCTGTAATCGTGGCACCTAAGCGCCCAGTAAATGTTGTGTTCCAGATGGGCCCATTTTACTTGTGCTAAAACAAGTGTGTGACACTGTATATGAAGTTAAAACCATATTGCATGAGTAATGGTTGTAATAATATACCCAGTGGCTTGTTGTGCATTTGATGTTATGGAATAGGCCTGGTCCTTTACTTGTTAGGACTCTTGAGATGCCAGCTGCATTAATGGGAATGCAGAATCAGGGCAAATTTAGGCATGATGTAAACATATGCAAATCCCACTGAGATCTCTGTTCCAAACCCAGTGTTAGTGCAGTTGTGGTTTGAAAATGTTGTTGGGTGCCAGTGACCAATAACCCACCCTGCACTGATTTGGTATGAAGTTACTGGGAAGAACAACCCCAAAAGATAAGTAAACAAACCTCCTTCAAGTAAGTTCCAAATCGGTGCAATACTCAGCTGTCATAATTAGATTACCTATTGAAACAAAATGAATGGCACTCACTTAAACCAAATGAGGATCTGGTCCACAGTATCAGCTGTAGGATAAGTTCATAGGTTAGACCCTATCATGGGGTAATGATATACACTGATCTGAAGTCCAATCTTCAGACATCAGATAAAGAACTTTAAGGCACTGTTTAATAGCTGTATAAACACAGAGGACCCTACTTTATCTCATATCCCCCATCTAGATCATTTATATGGCTTCGGTTCCCATACTGTCTACATGCCATACTACAGAAGAGATTAAAAATTCAAAGCTGATCCTTTTCTTGCAATGCATCGTCAACACCCTTTTTCTGATCATTTTGGCCTCTGTGTAATTTATCCCATGTTTATCCTCACATCATCAAGCTCTGTATGTGTGTGTGGGGATCTGTCTTACTTTAATTAAATACAGAGACTGGGCACACTCCTGAAGTTATTACTTAGATATAACTCCCAGTAGGGACTACAAACTAAACATGAAAAAATCTGTTTCAGTAACCTTTGCATTTAAAATACTAAAATTTATTCATGTATACGTGCTATTTTTTTTTTCAATAATGGAATGAAATTTTTTGCTAAAATTTATGTGCATCATTGAAGTAACAGTCTTCTTTTTAAATATTTTTTTTATTTCTATAACATTATTTAAGTATCACTATTTTTGAGAAAGGGTTTTGAGTCACATTTTCCAGTGTTAGATTGTACCTCACAACAACAGTATGATATTTTTTGAGTTCTTCTAGAAAAAAATTGGCTTCTGCTTTGTTAAAATGTGTGCCTGATATTATTAATTTAATAGATGTAGCTCCTACATTCAATGAAGCAGGATTTGTCATTATATCAGATTGGGTAGGGCTTTTACAAAAATTATTAGCACTGGTAAAGAATTCAGTGGCAAGCATTTTCCAGAAGATCGTGGCTGTTCCAAAAAAGAATATAGCTCGGAATGATTGCATAGCCTTGTGTTTCAGGGTTTCAGTGACTTTTACCTGACAAAACTGCGTGGCTCCAATAACAAGTAATTTGTATTTCTTTCACAGCTGAATATAGAACACGATAAATAGTTTTCTTGGCGTGAGATGTGGTTTGTGACTCTGAAGAAGTGATGGGATTGTGTTTGTGCTGGCTCTGCAGACGGGCCCAATCGAAAGCGGCTTGTTTTGACCTGGGTTCCCATATATGGTGTGTGACTGTCCCGAGATCCCTTTTCTCTGCTAAACAAAATGAAATCCTAGGTGCATTTTCAGCTCGAGGTTGACTTGTAGCTTTGCAAACCGATCTGCTTTCCTGAAGTATTCCCAATGTACTTGCTACAAAATAATGTCTCACTTACTGGGATGTAGTAGCCAGAAGATATTTCTCCTCTAGAAGTATTGCTTTCATTCACAGATTAGTTAATTGAAGGTAAGGATATATTAGCAGTGAATAATCACAGGTTTTTGTAAAGAGAAAAATTTCTGTTTCAATCTGTTTATACAGTATAAAGTTGGGCGGGTTGTTGTTTTTTGGTTTTGTTTTGGTTTTTTAAAATTTAGTACTTTAGACCTGGCATGGTATTGAGACTTCTTTTTTGGTACTACAAATCGTTACGCTGTTTTCCTCATCATATTTGGATTATGTGCACTGAAAAAAAGTGTAGAAAAATTAGTGTTACGTGAAGTAAAAGATACTGTCCGCATAGTGGAAATGCTTCGGAGAATGCTGGTCAAATTGAGTTACTATGTATGCTATAATGTTTTTTAACATAATGTATGTATTTTTAAAAGAGGGTTTTTTCTATTATGAGCAACCAAAAGTTCTTTAATAGAAAAGCATCATAAACCCATTTCAGTTTAATGGCTTACTAATTAAATTACTTAATTACCTATTGATTGGTAAAAGCTAAGGTTACTTAATGCACAAATTTAACTCTATGCAACCATCTCGCCCTTCTTCAGAAACATTTATATGGTCTGTGGAAATGGCCTTTATACAGTTTTAAATTTTAAAACTTTAGTAAGTGATTAGTAATAATTAAAGTACGAATTTGACTATATTTACGATTGGGTTTAGGCGTACAGATATTTAATAGTTTAAGTGGTGAAAACAATTTTAAAAGTTCCAGATATTTTATTTAATAAATACCCTTTAATTGGAGAAGGCCGGCTTAAATAGTTTTAGCAGACCCTTTCTTTACAAGGTTGCAACAATCTCAGATATTTGAGAACAAATCTGTTACATATCCAATCAAAACGGCATGTCCGGACGTGCATGCTGGTTGTATGCTTACGAGCCTCTCCGAGTATCCCTATTTAGCTCCTCTCATTGACACAACGCTGGTGTGATTCCGGTTATTCTATTAGGACGGCTTTAGTTTAAACCCGGCTTACAAGAGGAGACGCATCTACGCACGATTCAACTTTCTAAATGAGAGGGACCCGAGGGATTTTCAGGCGTTTTTCTGGGGTGAGGCTGAGGAAGGTGCGAGGAAGGGGGGGCCCTGTCGGCCGGGCAGGGGGCGGAGGGGGCGGCCGGGGGCGCGCAGTTTCCGCGGCGGAGCGCGGCGGCCCCGGCCGCGTTTCAAACGCCCATGCGGAAAGGCTGACTTCGGACCGCGCAAGCCTCACTGCAGTTGTTGCTTTTAAACCAATAAGGTTGGGATAAGAGAATAGCTGCGGTTTGCATTACAAAAACAAAAACAAAACCCAAAGGGGAAAAAAAAAAAAAAAAAAAAAAAAAAAAAAAAAAAAAAAAGAGGGAAAGAAGCAGAGGGAAAAAAAAAAAAAAAAAAAGGGAAGGCGAAGGGGAGTGAGGAGGAAAGCGGGCGCGGGAGCGGCGGCGTGCCCCCAGGCACTGCCTGGGCAGACACACAAGGCTGAGCAAACAGACGACGGGGCTGCAGGCAGCCTCCCTCGGCCGCGCTTTGTCTGCCGGCCCCGGCGCGGCGCGGCCCGGCCCCGGGGCGCTCCTGCCCCGCCGCGCCATGGCAGGCGCGGCCGCCGCGCTCTGAGCCGCGGAGCTGCGCGCCGGCACCGTGAGTACGGGGGCGCGGCGCTGACAGCGGCCGCGGGGCTGCGGGACGGGCGAAACCGGGAGCACAGCGCCGGGCAACGGGGCGCTGCAGCGGCCTGGCACCGGGGAGCGCCGCGGGAGCGCGGGGTCCCGCGGCCGGGCGGCGCGGAGCGGAGCGGCGCCTTCCGCGCGTCCTGCCGCTGCGGGGGAGAGCGGCGCTCAATGATAAATCACCGCGTGCCGCGGGTAATTTTGGCCGTAGTTCAGGCTGGGGTTTGTAGGCTTCCCACAAAACAGATGTTGGGAGGTTCTGTTTATTGTGATCGGCCAGGTTTGGGGATTCTCCTATTTGATTTCCTCGAGTGCTAATGGTTCGACAGATAGGAGCGATGTGATGGGGAGATGATAAACGGCGGGTGGAAATAGGCACGTACGGTACGAAATCAGCAGACCTTGTTAAAAGAGACGTGAGAGCGTGAGAAAAATAATAAAAAAACGGGGGGGAAGAATGCCTGACAGAGATTTTGACAGTGGTTTCTGAAGCAGGAAATCCTTTTGCTTAATATGTTTAAATTTTCCAAACACCAAGGAAAACATGCAGATCCCCACAGGAGAACTTTTCAAGATGACAGAATAAACATCTACCCAACTGAAATATTTGACGTTTATTGACATTTTAGGTGGGTTATTTAGAACGGCGATCTTAGGACAAGGAAGTTAAAGACCTTCTGAAGTTTCATTAAATTTACTTCTTGCTTTTGAGCAACCAAGACCCACCAAACATTCTCTTGGTGCTTCAAACACCAAGAGAAAGGGCTCTTTGCCCTTTACAGCACGAGATTGATTCTGGAAAAGTAAAGGTGTTAGTGCACTTAAATATGTTTCTTTGAAGGTGGTTGGGTTTTGGTGTGTTGTTTTCTTTCTTCTGTAAGCAAGCATTCAAAACTGAGGTAAGCGGAAGAGATAAAAGCTTTCCGGGAAAAAAAAAAAAAAAGGTAGCGTCTTTCATGTAGTTTGTTTTAATTTAAAAATGAGTGCCGGGGAAAATTTGGAATAAGAAGTGGAAACGTGGTGTAGTGGATCATTGGAAGTTTTTAATGTTAGATACTATGTATAAAGATTATTTTATTTTCCAACCCATACTGAGATGGTTCGCGAAGCATCTGCCAGAATTCAGACTACTGGTTTGAGGTGTCAAATAAATTAAGAGTATGTAAAAGTACATATATGTGTGAGTATTCACATTACGGAATTTTAGATATATAAACACGTACGCACACAGTGTTTTCATGTTGCTCACAAACCCATGACATGCAGTTTTTAGCCAGGCACCTCACTGCTGTCAGAGTTTTCCCAAGGCCTGGAATGGTCTGCAAATGAGCAGCCATCCCCTCTCAGCAGTTCTGCACAGTGACAGACGTCTTGAGTCATGCTTCACCTTAGGAGAAAAAAAAAGAATGAGTAATTATTTTGTTTGAATTGCAGTAAGTATGAAATATTTCTCATGAGCGAAAAAAAGTCATGGAAAAGCAGAAAGCCATTCTTAAATAGCTGATCATAATGGAAGCATTGTCACATTGTAGTACTTCTTTCTTAAAGGGAAGAAAGTGTTGAGATTTCAAAATGTTTCATTCATGAGCGTATGAAATGAGCACACAGGACAGCACTTTAGAAGAATTTAAACTGTTAATTAAAAATTAAATAACTGCAATTACCTGCTTTTGCTTTAATAAGCACAATTTGTCTTTGATGTGACTATCTAGCAAAAAGCCCAACCTCTCCCCTTGGAGCCCAGCGATATATGATTATGGGAAGAGTGAAAGTATTACCAAGTTTCCTGGATTGCCAGTGAGGTGCCTTTCTGCAGCCAATTTGCATTTCAGTTTTGTAACATTTTGGCTGTTGAAGCCATTATGTCAGTAGATACTGACCGTGTCATTCTTTTAGGGAAGTAAAGAGTGCTGTTGGGAAAAAAGTCCCTTTCTTTCCCTCCCTCCACCCCTTCCTAAAAATGACAGATTTTTTTTTTTTTTCCTAAGAAGGAACACCCTCGTTTGAAAACTGCCACTGTCTTTGAAATTTGCTTCTTTAAAGTAGAACTGTATTTTAAGAGCAAACTGAGTGCTGGCTATAGTTTTCCGGGTTAAATTCTTATTTTCATTTCGAAAATTTCTTTTCAGCTGGAAAAATGTTTTAAATTATAGCCATTAAAAAAATTGCTCCTAGCAAGCAAAAATACTGTGGAAAACGTGTAATTTAGACAAGTACCTATATTTTATTTGCTCTGTGCTGCTGAAATTTAGAATTTCTTCCCATTTACAGTTTACTTTTCACAGAACATTATTAACTTTTGGCTTCATACATGATCTTCTGTCAGATGCTTTTGATTTGTAATTTAGCAAAGTATAATAAACAGTGCAAAAGTCATGAATTTTCCTCTGCATCCTGAGCTCTGTGGTAGGGAAAATGTGATAAAATGTGTACCTTAAGTCTTGTTTGATGATCTCTCAAAGCAAGTTTGCCTTCTGGAAATAATTTCTGGGGTTGAAGAGCATGGTATTAACAGATTTAATGTGGCTATTCAATGGATTGGTGGAGTACTATGTGAGGTTTAACAAAATGAGAGAGACAAATTGAACATCAACAAAACCTACATCTGTGAAGAATTATAAATTTAATTAGAAAAAAGGGCAAACTTAAAAGACCTCATTAACTAATCAGAATTTGATGTTACTGATTTAAGATTCTTAAATGGATGAATTTTAAGTAGCTGTGCTATCACTGTCCTTTTTTTCTCGCCATGTACTACATATGGCCCAACCTGCAATCTGTAGTAAGGAGAAAGATGTGAATGTTACTGACAAAAATCAAATTATACAGAGTAATGTTTTTGAGGTATTAAGAAACACGTGTATGCCATTTAGCATATAAGGCATTTTAAGTTTAAGCACAGCACTGAGTATGAAGGGGGTGTGTGACAGCTCCTTTTTTTAAAAAAAAAAAATTAATTTTTTTTTTAGTTGACCCATTTGTGTCCAGATAAGGCCAAGCATTTGGGATTTCCCCCCACTTTTTATTTGATATGTGAGTTATGTTGCCAAACTTCAATTATCCAGAAACCTGTTGACAAAATGGGAATATATGAGAGAAAGCACAAGCACACACCACCCAGAAATATTTTTATTCTATGAACTAACTAGTCGTCATAAGTGTGGTTTCTTACTACGTTGTAATTTTGTACTGCACATAAAAAACTGAAAGCATGTGAAGTGTAGCATTTTGTAAACTGTAACTAATTTCACTCACATCTGTGTCTAATTGTTGTCTGCATTCGCATTCTTGAGAGTAGATTTATTTTTCCTGGACCACTCTGTGGATTCAGCTGACCAGCCTAAGTGAGGATTAGTTGTTTTAAAGTTATTTTGATTAAAGAGTCATTTTTAAATTTGGTAACGTGCAACACATGGTTTAAATAATCCTTGAGACACAAAGGAATATATCTAAAGTACGTCTAATGAAAATGAAAATTGTGGATATGAACTTTCACAAATCATAGCATGTTGGAGGACATTTAAGGTATATATTTAATTCACTTTGAATGAGCTGGTTATTTTTTTTTGCCCTGTCCCATGAATGCATAAATGAGATCTTTCTTGCTATGCACATACATGAACATGTATATATGTATACAATGTATATTTTTTCAAATGTTACTGTTTCTGTAAAAATTTGGTACTTAAAATAGTGAGGATTACATTTTTTAATTTTAATGAAGTATGAATAATTGTGTAGTGAATTTTGGAAAATACCGCTTTCTTAAAGCATCCATTTGAAAAAGGAAGTTTTTTCTATTATAAAAGATAGGTTTTAAAAGATCCTGTGCAAGAGGGAGTGAAGATAGCTCTGTAGGCAAACTTAGTTCTCACCTATAATTTTTTCCAGGTGTTTAGAAGTAACAGCAGAAGCATATCCTAAGGCACTCTGCAGCAGTTTCTGGGGTAAAGAACTAAGGGGGGAAAAAGAATCCTTAAACCAAAATGCAGAGTTTTGACTGTATCTGCTAGTCTAGTTTGATTTGGCATGCAACGATGTATTGAAAAGCGTGTTATGCAGTACTTTAAGTACCCAGTTATAAAAAGATTGATGTTTTTCAGCATGCATTATTGCATGCTTCATGACATCGTTTGTAATGTTCTTCCTTGCCTGACCGCCCCTAGCAGTTGTTTACTCTTGCTAGTAGTAATTCTGTCTGTGATTAAAAATAACAAAAAAACCCACCCTACAGACACATAAGTAGGATTTGCTCGGATGATTTTTATGGCACTTAAAATGCCTCATCTCCCTTGTCTTTGTTCTGTGATCATTTAAGAGATGTCAGTTCAGGTTGAATGGAAACGCACAAGAAGGATCCTCACTGCAGACATTAAGAGGGTAGATACCTTGCCCAGAGAAGCTTTCGTGTGCTTTTAGGCTAACAGTGGCTAGCAGTGTATTTCCACCTGAATTCTATCACCTGCTGACAGTTGTTACTGGTTAGACTTTGTTAGTAAAGCAACACTGTTTTTCTGATGGAATATGAAAACTATTACTCACCTGAGTTATAAAAGGAATAATTTGGTTCCACTAAAAAGTTATTGGTGGGCTTCCCAGTGGAAAAAGATTCCTCTTCTTCATGAGGTAAATGCTACAGCTTCCTCCCATTTATTTAGCCAGAAGCGTCCTTTTAAGTAATTTTATCAGAAATTTCATTAGCAAGTGGAATTTTTAGGAGTAAGACTATGCAATAACGTGTGGAGTTTTTATTCTAATTTGACCTGGCTGAAGATGGGCTTCTTTTAGAGATGGTTCTGTAGGGCTGTTGGCTATCTAGTGAAGGTCTTTACCATAGGTAGACTTGTCTCTTGTTATTCTCTACCCCTCCCCCCCAAAAAAATAACACCAGCATCTCCAGCTTGCCTTTGGGGAGAGCTTGGCTTTTGGGCTCCCCCAAAAAAAATAACACCAGCATCTCCAGCTTGCCTTTGGGGAGAGCTTGGCTTGTGGGCTCCCTGTGGCCCAGGCACAGAGGAAGGATGGCGAAGAGCGAAGGCAGAGGAAAGCCAGTATGATGAGGGCAAGAAGCTGTGAGGAGGGAAGCGGAGCGGAGGGCCGAGAGGAGCGGAGGATGCGGCGGGGCTCGGGCGGGAGCAGCTGGCGCTGCCCTGGGCGGGCGGCGCGGCGGGGTTACCTTTGGGGGAGCCGAGCCGAGCCGAGCCGCGGGAGGAGGAGGAGGAGGAGGAGGGAGCCCCTCGCAGCTGTCACGGGCCCCTGATGAATCACTATCCCGTCACTTGGCCGCCGGCCCCCGGCGCGGGGAGGAGGGAGAGAGACCTGCCGGGGAAACAACAGTTGAGCCTTCAATTTAAAGACAATATGCCTTTCAGGGGCACCGCGCCCTCCTCCTCTGCCTTTGGATTTAAAGGACAGAATTGTCATCCGTAGTGATATCCTTTCTTTAAATTAAGGCCTCGTAGTAAAGTGGAGTAATAGAAGCTTCTGTTTGTTTCCCTGGTTTACAGGTGCAGAAGTCCCAAACCAGTTCAGATGTTGCTGTTTCCTCAAGCTGCAGGTAAGGATTTGACCGAAAATTGCTAATTGTTTTTGCAAGCCTTCTGTTGTTGTTTTTTTTTTTTTTTTTTTTTAACTTCAAATGATAAGTAAAACATTTATTCTTATTTCCCACATTAAGCAGATGAATAAGTGCTGGAGTGTAGCTTTTATGTGTGTGCAACCAAGTCTGTAAACCACGTAACTTTTTCACTAAATTGTTTGAGTTTATATTCACTGCTGGCGTTTTGAACTCATTGTAGTATCATCTTCCTCTTTTTATGTAAGTTGTTTTAGGTAAAGAAATATTAAATGAAGTATCTACATTTAGAACATGTGATAAAATTTCGGTTAAATTACAAAAGCTTTGTACCCGAAATGACACTTAAGATATTTATACCTTTACTGCAGGAGCAATTTTATATATAATTTTAGTAGTCTTTAAAAGAGCCTAAGCATTTCTTTTAAACTGAAAAATTACTGGTTCAAATGCCTTGGAGGCACAGTAACCTATGAAGTTTCTACTGGGAGCAATTACTTAGAATGAGTACGTCAAATAACAATATGAAAAGTTTTAGGTATAAAGGAACAGAAGGATAGGGAACTTCAGACATAAACCCCAACATCAACCAAGGGATATGTCATGGTGGTGATGACTGTTGATTTGTTAATATAAGGCTATTGAAAGCACAACTCTTAAATATTCAGCTGCTTTTGTGCTGCTTAAACATTAAATTTTTGCTTTAGATGGGAATTGCTCTTTTCTTGCTTTGACTAAACAACAGCTGCTGAGGTACAGCAGAGTGCTAAGGCACACTAACGCCTGTATGGATTCACTGTATGTCGGTTATATCCCTTTCCAATTGGGCACGCTTTATGTAATCCACAAAGCAAACAAGTGAGCAGACATAATAATGTTTTAATGCTGCATTTGTTTCAAAGGAAACAGAGGAACAATTAAGCAGTTTGCCAGAGTAAACACATACATCAGGAATATCTCATTCCCTGTCACTAGATGATAGGTTTCCACAATTGCTTCAAGTGTTTTATTTGTTTTGGAGGCACATTATATTGCCACTGAGTGGTAAATCTTGAAAAAGCAGTGTTAATTTGTTTTTAAGAGACTATATGTCTTCTGATCTTGGTGATTCCATCTTTGTACATATTTTAAAAAAACCAAGATTACATTAATTTTTGAAGTACAGTGCTTGGAATCCAAGTTTAATTTTTTTAAAAGCTTCAAAAATAATTACAGTAGCTGGCCAGACATGTGTGGGGCTACAACATGAGTTAAGCACTGGAAAAGATCAGGTTGGGAAAAGTGGTTAATTTTTTACTTAGTGTTTCTGGGATATTTGTAAATAGCAGGCTGCATCTCACAGAGGCAGTTCCTCTGTAATTCATGTTGACTTATGTCACTAAAACAAGTTGCATCTTGTTTTCAGGTCTATGGAAATGCAGGATCTAGCCAGCCCACATAGACGACTAAGTGGTAGTAGTGAATCCCCCAGTGGTCCAAAACTTGATAACTCCCATATAAATAATAATTCCATGACACCCAATGGCACAGAAGGTGAGCCAGCTTTTTTTTTTTTTTTTTTTTTTTTTCTCCTCTATTTCATAATTTGTTTTTTCTCCTTGTTGCTTTGGTGTTCTTACAGTCAGTAAGCTATATAATGTTTTACTATTTCAGGTGTTCCCTGTTTATTCATATGGTACATAAAGGCAATGTTCAATGTGTATCAGTATTTAGTATTATCAAGTTTCAGCAATACCTTTCATTACAGGTTTATGTTTCTTTCATGGAGTTTGTATGGACTCAACAGGTAGAATGTGCAGAGCTTAAATTTAAAAAAAAAAAAAAGGTCAAAAAATTGAAAAGGAAGTTTAATGATGAGAGAAAAAAAAGTAGATGTTTACAATTGCCTTAGTACAAAATGTAATTTTTCAGTCTTTTTTACTATTTTGGTATTTCTTTATGTTCTCACTTTTTGCAAGCTCCTAAGGCTGTGAGAATTTTGTCAAGTAGGCTAATAAAACTGAGTGTTGAAAGTTCCTCAGGCCAGCTTGCTGCTCTGATGGAGTGGCCAAAATTCAAACAGGTGTAGTAATTCAATGGGGTAAACTGATACCCATTTCTCAAGAAGCAGTCAGGCAGTTGATAAGTTATGTTTGTTCTCAGTAGAATACTAACAACAGAGCAACCTAACAGCTTTGCCAGTAATATAATACATCTATAATACATATAATAATACATATAATGAAACACAGAGGGGTTTGTACAACAAGCAAGTAAAAATGCTCTTTCCTGTAGCGTTTCTATGGCAACAGTGGGAAAGATCATACATGACATTTGACTGGCTGTGTGAACAGAGACTTAATGCATTACTAGAAAAGAGAGTCACACAGATTCAGTATTGCTCTTCAGTATAAATGTATAGGTAAACTGCTACAACAGTTGTAGTAAGATAGGGCTTTTTATTTTCCTAGGAACTGAGTTGTAGTAGTGCTGCCAGATTCTTTAGGATTATGGACATGTATTGCATTTTTCCAGGAAAGGCACATGTCGATCAAACAGATGTTGTCCCCCTCTCAATTCCCCAAATATCTCTGTTATTCATTGTAATTGGAGTCCTTGGTAGTGGGGACAGTTTATGGGTTATCAGATTAACAGGAGCTTGTGCCAGACTTGTGTGTAATTTACTTTTTGCTATTGCTTTAGAAGTATTGCTTCAATCAATTATTAAGCCATCTGGAAAAAAAAACCCCAAACTTTTTAAAGGATAAATAAATTGTTTACTGTGCCCATGTAGCAGGATAATATTTTATGCCCATAGATGAGTCTTCTTCATTTAAAATACACAAGTATGTTATTATATTTTTATATCATATTACCAGGTATATACCACTTTTGGAAAAGGATAAAATTGCCCTTTCAAATTAAAATTCCTCTAGCTCACAGAAGCCTTTGTTGTGAACTTCATGAGCTTTCCTAGCTTCTGTATAACTTGAAGGTTCTTTTGTAGCACAAAACATAGGGCATGTTCCTTGAAACACTGAAAGATGTTCATCATCTGACTTGACTTTTTGTTAGAAATGTAGCGCTATCTGTATACACTCTGAGAAATGCTTAATATTACTTTGTCAGGAAATGAGGTATATATTGTATGCACTGACCTCAGGTAGAAAATAATTGTGGAAATAATATCTCAACTTCTAGGTAGATATCAGAGTTTATTGAAGAAAATCAATTATACCGTGTAACTTATTTATCTGACGCTAGAACATTCCTATTTAAAAGAATTTGGAGTGGTTTCTACCCAGAAAGCTCTAACTTGCCATACGTGTTTGCCTCCTGAGACGAAGCCAAACGGTTTTCTTTTGTCTGCCCTTTTCCCTCAGGTGACATGACCCTCCTCAGCACTGCAGACTGGTTGCTCAGCCCTAGCACACAGAGCCCCGCAGGTTTGGGTGCTGCAGTGGGTGCAGCAGGCGTGGGCACTCAGCATGCGATTTCAGACGTTATCCCAAAAGTGTCCCGAGAGGCAGCTTGTGCTTGGTGGTTCTGCTCTAAGCTCTCTAATTTGAAAATTCCTGTCTCTGATTGCTCTTAAGTGACAAAGAAGGGAAAGCTTTTCAAAGAAACCAGTACAATGATTTATTTCTGAATGAGATGTGTGCCAAGAGACAAAATTTGTGAGTGAAGCAGATGCCTAAGAATCTGAAGGTGGAATTTTTACTGCAAATCTGTTTCATTTTGAGAAAATGTTTTGTTAGGCTCCTTGAGCTGCTAAAGAGACTTAAGAAAGAGCAGAGTGAATGGAGCAAAAGTTTCCTATATTTTTAATGAAGGGCGAAGTAAAATTATTTTTTCTGGGATTCTTGAAGTAGGATCCTACTGAGACACAAGTGGCTGATTGTAAGGATGCTGTTGTAAGGGCTTATCGAACACCTCTTTCTAGATGCTGCAATGTGGATTGCTTGTTTGTTGCACATGGAGGTGTGGGTTGCTGAATCTTCACATGTCAAATATTTTATGTGAAACCAGCCTCTAGTCTACCATGCACACATTCTCACTAACATAAAAGAACCCTCCTTCTCTAGCGTAAGAGATCTTCATGTGACTGAGAAGCAGGGCCTCTAGGTATTTGCATGTTATAAATATCTTGTAAAGATATGTTAAATTTGATTTGAGTATGGGTGTGATTTTGACGGGTTTCCATACCCTGAAGCACAGGATATGTTCAGTAGATGAGGGGAGGGGAAGAAAAAAGAAGACGGAGAAAAAAATGTTTGTCCCAAAGTGAAATGGCTGCATTTCAAACAAATGTTCATTAATTCCTCTAAGGCACATTTTCAGACTTGTCTTCTATTGATGTTTTTCTGCAAGAGGACGTGGTTGGAAGATAGCTCACTTTGTTAGCTAATATTTTTAGCTTCACACTTAGCTGTAAGTTTTCAAAACACTGAATGGGGATTTAGTTTTGCGATTGAGTCTGAACTTAATCTCTACATGCAGCTTATATATAATAACTCATTGTGTGCTTAATTTCACTTTGATAGAGAAAAATTCTTCTCTTGGCCAGGCAGCATGGTCTTCACTGATGGGGAAGTAACAAGGAAATTATAGACCTTGACCAGACTGAAATTTCCCAGGGTCAAAATCAGAGGACTAAAATGTCTGGCTAAAGGCACTCAGAAAAATCAGTCCTAGTATGCCAAGGTGATGCTGATTATATACATACTACAGTATTTGAGGTTTTCATGTTCTCTTTAAGTGTATTTCCACAACATACCCTCTACTGTAGAAAAGAGCAGGCGCTGGACGCCATAAAAATTATGGCCCTGTATAACTTGCCTAGGAAAACCTCTTAAAAAAATTATTGGAGTAGGGATCAAAATGTTCATAGTTTTGCCTTATCTCTAATCTTCTTTTGTCAGTGAATTGCCACGGTGGGTTGATACTGAAGGAGTTAAAGGAACAATAACAACAGAAGTCTCATAAAATTGCCATTCATTAAGTTTTATCAGACAGCTGGTGGCTATTCCAACACAGTGCCCACTTTGGTAGATACCCTTTAGAGGGGAAAGGCCGTGAGTAATCAGTAAACTTGAAAGGAGTAGGAAATCTGTTTTCCATGGCAGAAAAATGCATCCAGTTTCTGCCTACGGTGATTTTTACTTTTATCTTCAGAATGTAAATCAAATCTGATGGATGGCATAGAGTGAGAAACAGAAGCCTGTGGCCCATCGTGACAATGTTTTATGCAACTGGAATGGAAAAGAATAGATGAGGACTGGGAGAAGGAGCTGTTATTTTCTGAGGAACTACTCTTCATTCATTTAAGCAGTACAGACCTGCTACTGCCCTTTTATTTGAGTGTTCAAGAAGGAAGGAGGGAAGGCATTGTCATATCAAGTGGGAAGGGAAAATGAATAACAAATTGAAGATCAGATTGTCAAAGATACATAGGAAGGGAGGCTTCAAAGGCAGTTGGACATCAAAACTCCTTTGGAAAAAAATGATTCTTACTCTTTAAGTACCTGCTGCAACATGAGAATGAGATCTGACACAAAGGTAGTCAAAGCTTTCCACTACGAGACTATCCGATTTGTGGCCATTAAAAAGGCTGCTTTAAGTCTGGTGAACATAAATCCATCTTCAGGGTTTCAAAAGGCAGCACTGTGTGGTATGTTTGCTGTCAAGTTGCAATATTACAGAATGGAGAAAAAATTGTTTTCGGTATTTCTTAAAGTAATGGGGGAGTCAGATGTTAAAATCTAGAGAGCGGGTAGAGCTGATTGTTGTTATGGTATGTGATGTAGATTTCTTTAAGTAAATTATATTTCTGTAAATTATATTTCCTGAAATTCTAGCAAAACTTTGTAGCACTCAGAATAGTCTTTCAGTATTGCAATTGAGCAGTTCACATTGGCAGTGAATGATTTTTAATTTACTCCTAATCTTTTTACATTTTTCATATTTTTGTGTGATTTTGGATGCAAAGTTGTGGTAGGTGATGGCATTCAGACAAAATGATGCTTCTTTTGGTGATTCTGGTTATATTCTGGTACCTTTTAATTTCTGGAGTTCCTGCTAATTATGTGTGCTGAAATTTGAAACTTGTGTTTGCAATAAGGAGCTTGATGGTATGAAACTTGTAATTGATACCTCTGTATTTAGACATCCTAAAATAATAGCATACTAAAGGTAGATGTAGTATTTGCCTTTCAGTAGGGTATTAGCATCAAGAGCTGTGATGCTGATCACAGCATCTTGGGTTCTTTACTCATCCCAGAAGAGTGCAAGAGGACCATTGTTTGGCCAGAGGCAAAAACTGCAGAGGTTCTGGGCTCCCAAAAGCAAGCTGGGGGTCTGTAGAGGCTAATAAGAATCTTCTACCTGATGTCACTTCTGGAGGATAAAAATCAGATACAGCCAATTTAAGTGAAGGCAAGGGGCTGACTTGGACTATCTTTTCTTCCCTGCTCTTCACCTTTTTGTCGTTGCTGTATTACATTGGCTTCCTTCCAGACTCTTTGTCTTACCTGTGCTTTTATTCTTCTGCTTCACCAAGAGTCTTTCTGTCTGTTCTGAGCACATGTAGCATAATGCTCTATTATTCCTCTTTCATAGGCACTTGGCCAGAGAAAAGACTTGTCCACTTCTCTGCTGACTCAGTCAAGCAACTCTTGTTGCAAGATCTTGGGGAGGAGACTGGCTAATAAATATTTATGTACTTACTGTCTTTTCTATACGTATGTGCATCCAGAAAGAGTCTCTGTGTCAGTGTCCTCCGTAAGCTTTTCCTGAAAGAAAGGACCTCATGTAAGTGGCAAGTTAATAGCTATACTGGTTCCCACAGGCATTTGAGGTAAATAAAATACTCCTAATGACGAATCACTTAATCACTTTAAAAAGAAAGAAAAAAAAAAATAAAGGAAAATCTCGGAAGCACCATTATTTCAATATAATTTATTTTTGAAAGCCTCTCATATAGGTGTTCACAGCACATGCTGTTTCAGACTGTGGATGAAGTGTGGTAGTGTGAGAGCACCCTCTAAGTGTGTCTGAGGGTCCCAGAGCTCCACATGCACCGTGGTTGTGCACAGACTGTGAGGTTTCAAGGACCTGTGCGGGTGTCCACTCCTTAACTGAAAACTAGCCACAACACAGCGTTCTAGGGGTGGTGTCTTTCCAGTGGGACCAGCCTGCGATGCACGTGGGTGTACAATTGTGTGATTCCATACAGAAATGTCATATGAAATGTCATGTGTCATATGCCTGGCCAGTAATACAGATGAGAAGGAAATCCAGCCCCAACTGTCCCTCTGCACCTCCAGAAGGAACAGAAGTAGAACACCTTGGTCAAAGATCACACCTAAATAGGATAGAATTTGAAGAGCCTTAGCAACTTCAACCTTGTGGCTTGATGATTTAGCATTTGCATCTTATAATCTCCTGATGGATTTTTCTTGTCCCAAAGATAAAAAAGCATGAAACTTGGTTACACTTCAGGGTTAGCCACATCATTTGACACCCCTGGCCACTGAGTGAAGTACCTGTGTCACCTGGTTTGATGAAAACAGCTAGAGAATTTGCTGCTGCTGCTGGTTGGAGTGAAATAGAAGCTAGCACTCTCCTTCTTTGTCCAGGTGAATTTGACTTTAAGTCTCTCAGTCCTAGAGTTCAGACACTGGCCAAATGTAGAGGATATTATTTCCCATTTATTAAAAGTACCACGTGCTTTGTCATTATGCTTCTGTCTTCATGAGATAGTCTTGTGTCTTGTACCCTAAATGGCAGAGCAGGCTTGACTTCTCTGTGCTGCTCTCTTGTTCACTTGAAGACCTCCATATTCCCAGAAGGTAGTGAAGACAATCTTTGTTGCCCTTAATGGCTGGGCCTGTGATGTTTTGTGGTCATTCTGTCTGGCTTTAGTTAAAGAATATGAATACTGTTTGTGGACACTGCAAATTGTTAAATGTACATGGTCAGATGCCCAATTGAAAAGGGGAAAAAGAAAGGAAATAGAATAGTCCATGGCACTTCTGAAACGACTGGATATATGCTGGCTCCATTTGCAGAAGAGAGATACAAACATTTGGTATAACTGGACACATAAATGTGAAAGGATAAGAACCTTAGTTTGACTCAGATATTCTCATTTCCCAGCTGCTGTGAATGTTAACCCATGACTCTACTTGTCAGATAAATATCCAAGTTGAATCTTGCTTAGTAGCTACAAATACTGTCCACCCTTGTCTCTATCCAGATGGTTTTGAATTTTCTTTCTGATTTTGCACTGTAGCAGTGACACCATTTCTTTGTAAATTTAAGTTTTTTACTGCTCGTTGAGGAGGTACGAGGATGTTAGAGCTCTTTCAACTGAAATGCGTAACATAAAAGGAAGATGAGAGTCATGGGGGTGTATGTGGTAAAACCTAAGTGTTAGCCATAGCCCAAATACTGGAGAAGTTTTGAAGCCTCTCACTTAAGAGGAGGGGAAAGCAGGGAACAGTCTGGGCTTGAACTAGAATGTGCTGCTTTGAGCAGGGACTTTCTTTGAAAACCGTACAAAAATTTAGGCTGGAAATTACCTTCTGGTAATTTCCAGACAATGAGATTCAGGAACAGTTCTCTGCTGTGAGAGGCAGTAACAAGTAAGTTAATCAGGCTTCATGGTCAGAAGCTGATGATTTGATAATCAGTGATAGAAAGAGACAATAATATCCTGGAGAGGAATTAGTATAATTGAGTAACCTGCAACCTTTTTATATTTGCAAGATTTTTCACTACAAACAGAGGACTGTTTGAATAAAATTATGGGAAATATTATCAGCTTAGAGGTTCAAGGTAGAATTTTTGTCTTGTTGTTAGTAAAAATTATCTTTATGCTTCCAGGTGAACTTTGGGCTTCTATAGGGAGTACAGAAAGAAGATGGTGTCAAGCAAAACAGTGTGTAAATAGCAATTGATACTTAAAGTACTTAGTCAAGATTTACAGAATGTTTAGTTACTACTATTATTTGAAGATGAGACCAGTGAAAATAGGACAAGAGACTGTGTTTTTATGTACGTCTAAACAAACTAACCACCACACTTTGTTGAGTCTCTTTAGCCTATGAACACAGAGCTGTCAGCCAGGAATAATTTCATTTTGCCCACTTTTTTTTGTAAAATACAAATAATACAACGTGACAATGTTAATTCAATCTCAAAACTGCAAGATTAAGAACAATTTAATGTCAGGCATGTTTGCAATATTTCTATTCTGATTTAATGTATGTGGCAGCTGTTAACAAAGATGAGTTCAGTAGAGCAAGCCTTATATGCATTTAATGTAATAAAAGCAATTTTTAAAAGATATTTTAAAACCTTACTTTTTCACATGCTTGAAGGTGCAAGTCTTTGAGGTATTCCTAAAATTTCTGTGTTAGTAGTAGCCAAATATTAGGTATCAAAGTCCATATTTAAAATAGCCAGCATCTCAATCCTCGTAACACTCTTTACTGATAAATATACCAGGAACTGAATGACAAGCTGTGAACTCAGAAAGTTGTTACTTGGCCAATGAACTGCATGAACTTGTGGGTTCTGCTCTGAAGTTCTCTCTCTCAATAGAGTTCAGAAACTGCCATGTAAGTCATTTTTTACCACCTTTTGCTATACAGCTGACAAAACAGGGCATGTTGCACTTCCAGTTTGAGTTCCTTTAGAAGAAAAATCTTAACAATCTATATTAAATTAGATCAGCAGTTGTAGTATCTGAAATTTTTTGCTTTTTTTCTCCAAGCTAGTATTTGTGCTATTATCTGCTACTTCTGTTTTTTCTACTGTTCTGTGTGTTTTCTTACACAGTTTCTTTTTAAGTCTTTTTAGAATCTTGCAAATTATTAGAAACAAAAAATAAGGAGAAAAAAAATCTTTGTTGACATAGTTTCTTAGGCTACTTGATACATAAACCAAATCTAAATCACTAGTTCTAAATAAACACTGAATTTTTGGATCAGATTAAGAAGGCATTAGTCTGCTTCTTGAACTTCTTATTGATAATCTCTTACATGGGTGGTTTGAATGGCACTAAAACTTGGTAGTACATTGCTAAATCAGAGTCTGTCTCTAGAATTCAAGTCTGATGATTCTGCATCTCTGTAAAAGTCAGTTTTGATAAAGGAGCAGCAGATATGGGAACTTTCCTATGTCATTTTCCACAATCTCTGCCCCAACTGAGCATGGTGTTGGCTGTTACTGGCAAGCTTGCAATGTGTGTTGTCTAGATGTGGCAATATTCCCACTCATTTCCCAGTGTCATCTTGTGAAAGCTTTAGGACGTGTTGCAGAAATGTTAATTGTCATGGAAAATGTGAAGAGCTGAAATCCAGAGCAGCATGTGGCAGGGCCAGATCTGTGCCTGTCCAAAGCCTGGCTTCCTTGGACAGCTCCATGATGTCTCTCATCATAGGTATGGATGCCTCATGTGCTGCTGGGACAGACTGAGACTTGTATTCTTAGGCAGCCCCTTTGCAGTTCTCGTTCCCTGTGATTCCAGGGTGAAATATGCTCCATTGCAGTTCAATTTTGCCTTGGACAAACAAGAGACCTTCCTTTGCAGTAAAAGTACATGTAAATATTTCCAACAGGTAAACTCATGGCTATTCTCAATTTCTTTGTATAGCAAGATTTCATCCCTTAAATATGCTTAGGCTGATAGAAGGAAATATGCAGTAATTTTAAGGCATTTTGGCTAAAGTGCTTGGGGAATGCAAAGTTTTTCAGTACCTATTCATCTTTATTAAATTCCCAACTATCTCTGAACGAAGATTCATCAAGGTTGTGGTTGTTTCTAAAGACAGCCTTCAAGGGCATATTTATTATCACCTAAGTAATGGGTATCCAGGAACATCCTTTCTTATATCCTGTATTTTTATATTCAGGAGATAAAACAGCTGAGAGAGAAGACATGAAGTTTTTATGAAAAGTTGGTGAGCACCTCAGTCAGCAGCTAGAATTCCTTCCCATGAAGATGGCACTGCATTGTATTTCATATGTTTTCCTGTATCTTCAAAAGTCGTATATGTAGTAAGCAGCATTCAGTTTTAAATTATGTTGCACAGAGGTATTGCTCATTAGTTATAGACACAGAAATTAAACTTTGATGTTTTTCTGAAAGTGGTATCTCGAAAAAGGTTCCAAATAGGTTCTCAGAGGCTCATCCAACCTGTCCTTGAACATTTTGAGTGATGGGCAGCCATAGCACCTCTGGGCAACCTGTTCCAGTGCCTCACCACCCTCAAAGTAAAGAATTTCTTCCTGATATCTAATTTAAACTGACTATCTTTCCCTTTGGATCCATTCTTTCTTTTCCTGACACTACATGTTCTTATAGAAGGTCCTTCCTCATTTTTCTTGTGGGCTCCCTTCAGGTACAGGAAGGCCACGATTAGATCACCCCAAAACCTTTTCTGGGCTCAACAATCTGAAATGCCTTTCCTTGCAGGTGGGGTGCTCCGCCCCTCCAATCATCTTGGTGTCCTTCCTCTGGACTTGTTCCAACAGGTCCATGTCCTTCCTGTGCTCGATGCAGCACTCCTGGTAGTGTCTCAGAGAGCAGAGCAGGGGGCAGAATTCCCTCCCTCACCCTGCTGGCCATGTGCTTTTGATGCAGCCCAGGATGCAGTTGGGTTTTCTGGGCTGCAAATGGACATTTCCAGCTCTCAACCTTACTTCCCATCCACCAGAAATCCCAAGTCCTTTTTCAGAAGGGCTGTTTTTTTGTCTAGAACAACTGACACTATACTTCTCTATATTGTGTGAGGCAGTTCAGTGTAGTCCTCAATCTGCTAATTTGCAGCGATCCAGAAATGAAGAACATGGAATATTGTTTCTCCAATAGAGAAGAGTTTGGAGAAAGCACATACTGAAAACTTCCACCCTTTACTCCAGGTTAGGTTGATGTTCTTATCTTCCTCTCATTTCCCCTGCCACAGATACCAGCTATAGAGGAAAGCATCTTTCATTGTTATTCCCTAAGTAAAATTGCATTATGGAAATTAGGTTCAGAAGACTTGCAAATTCTGGGGAAACTTGGAGTAGTCTATGAGAGAAGTATGAGTGTGACTGTAAAATGTAGCTGTGATAACCTTCTAAGAAAAGGCAGAATATAATGTAAACACTATAATTTTCATATCTAGATTAACAAGCTGTAGAACATGCAGTGAAAGTCTGGTAGTTTCTGAAAAATTACTTGTGATAGACACTCAGCAATAAATATTTCATTGTATCTGTGTGTCAGACTTTCAATATTTAGCCATTAAATGGATGGTGAATAACTGGAATGCTGTGTTTTTAAGAAATACCTTTGTATTAGAGTTATGGTTCAGATCATGAGTGCACTTTGGGAGTGAACCTTGTGGCCACCTTTTCTTACCACATTAATTCCCCTTAGGGAGTCTCTTGGACTTCACTTTTTTCAAGAAAGCTGCTTTGCAGAAGTGCAGCTAATGTTCTCAAGCCGAATAACTGCTCCAAAAGTGCCCAGTCTCTGGACACTGGGCCCTCTGCCCCAACCATTGCACTTCATGAAACTTTCTTAAATGGACTGCATTGCTCATTAATGCAGACACAGCACAGCTTTGTCAGCAGCTAAGCATTGACCTCCCAAATTAGCTGTCAAAATTCCTGCATGAGAGTCAGAAGAAAATAATGGATAATTAGTAGAATCTTGACAGATTTCTTACAAATCCCATGGAGGAGGCTTGGTGAAAGAAATAGACATGAAGAAATAAGAATGTGGACTGGCAATGGAAGGAAAGGTCTTTTGTGAGAAGAGGGAAGTCCCTCTAGCTCACCCTTTCCAAACTTGGTACCAAAGATTTCTGCTAGTGATGGTTGTAATTCCTGAGCATACATGTACAGACAAACTATATAGGGAGTAGCTATTGGTGCCTGTTTTGCATCTGTCAGTCCATCTTTGCTCTTTGTATCAGGATACTGTCCTGATCTTAACATGACAGACTTTGCACTGGACTGACAGAAAGAGAAATTTTTTATTTACTTGAGATTTTATTAAAAGTCATAAATTGATTATTAATTATGAATCAGTATGAGCCAGGTGATAATCTCTTGGTCTCTTTCTTTTTTACTTTCAGACAGCTGTGCTAAGTTGTGGGTGCAGAGGGATAAAATGTTAAAGCATTCTCTGAAGTATTTGGTGAGGACTGTGTCCTCTTTTTTTATTCAGGGTTGTTGAGTATAAAGTTGGTTTTCACTTTGAGAGGAGAAATCCACCACAAGAATTCATCACAAATTCTTAATTTTCCTCTGAAAAATTATTTAATTGGAAACAAAATTTGAACAGCCCTCAGCAAAAAACTGTTTAAAAATTATTCCCTGTTTTGTCTTATTCAATTTGCTGTCTTTCAAGCCTGTAAATGCTGTGTGACCTGATCTAAATGTGGATCCTTATTGTTGGGTCTTCAGGATTAAGAGGAATCAGGACAGGTGCAGAGAGTTGCATGGGGACTTCTGGTTTGTTACAGTGGCTCTTATTCCTTGGGGACAGGAATAACCCTCTTCACCATCTTATATATATGTGTAAATCATAGCTGCCAGTATTTTGCATTATTTGTACATTCAAATACATAAAATGCAAAATATTTATAGCCATGATTTAGAACATTTTTGGCAGATTTTTGCTTTATTGAGTTTGTGTTTGTAGTGAGTGTGTGTGCATGCACCTGCAAGAATAATAGGAGCATATAGAATATCTTCTGTTTATATTTCTATAGTTAAAACAGAACCAATGAACAGCAGTGAGATCGCTACTACTACTACCACAGACGGGTCTTTAGATAATTTCTCAGGATCAGGTAAGAAATAAACAAAAGTTTTAAGCTCAGCATTTTTTTCATTTATTATTTTCTTATCCCACACAGTCTAAACCTGTGCACCTCTCTTAAAAAGCCTTTTCCATTTTCCAGCTTATGCCTATTTATGTTCATTTTAGTCTAAGTCAACAGGAGTTTTCCCGAGTAAGAAGCATTACAGTATCAGGCTTATTAATGTCCATTGATGTCTTTGGTGGGAGTCTCACTAGGGAGTATTCTGGCCCAGAATTAATTACTTTTTATTTTCTGTGAGTAAACATACATGCCTCTGTGATTATTATTCTAATTGAGGGGTAGGTCTTCTTCACTTATTGTAATTTATTATTACCAATGTATTTCATTCTTTTGTCAGCCTTCTGTTTTTAGAGGAAGCCAAATACATCTTAGCTTCTGACATACATGATACAAACACTGTGAGAACAATCTAAGGTGTTTGCTCAGTTTTGCACACCTGTGGACTAACCGTGGTATTTGTAGGACATTGGTTTTATGGTGCAAATCAAATCAGGAAAGAATCTAATAATATCTTGTGGGATTGCATTTCCATAGTAGCAAAATTTGACATCTCACAACCAATCAGACTCCTGGTAGCCAGTCCTTTTCTGGTCTTGTCACAGCCACCACTTTCTGCACAGGCTGTTGGGTATGAAAGCATCAAGCCTGAAAGCCCAAAGAAAGGATTCTAAGGTATTTTAATTCTCTGAAAGAAAATTTGGTGGGTACCTAATAGTAGCTGCATACATCTGTGGTGATCTGAATAAAGGTTGGACTGTAACAATTGGCGTGTCTGCAGCCTCACAGGCCACAGAAAAGAAAAATTATCGGGTGTAGAAGGCACAAAAAGAGGCTCTGTGCTTTCCTTGCAGAGTGTAAAGATGATGGATTTTCCCTATAGCTGGCCAGGAAGGGGGTAGCTGGCAAGGGGTAATTACGCGTGCCTTGTTTATTTCCAAGCACTTAGCAATAAGGCCTGTTGTTTCTCGGCCTGTCTGATTTTACAGTAGTCCCATAACCCGCCGCTGACCCTTTCCTGGCAAAGGCTTCCAAGCCCACCTTGAGACCGAGAGGAGAAGTGACATCCAGACAGTAAGCAGAGAGGGAAGGGCTCCCAAAAACACTGCCCTGAGCAGAGGAGGCCAGCAGAGCTGCCATGCTCTGAGCAGCACCCAGAAATGCTGACAGGAGTGACAGAAACAGGCTGTGTTGGTGGGAGGCTCCGCTGCAGCAGCGCTGCTGGGGCTGCTCGGGGAGCGCTCACGGTGCAGCCTCCTCCCCTCGCGTGTTCCACTAACAGTTGGGCATCCTTATGCAGTACTGATTTGAAGGGCTGAAAGCATTTTAGACAGCAGATAAGGTGGAAGGAAATAGAAGTGTAATAAGGTAATACATAGTCTGTATTAGGAATTTTAATTTTTTTTTTAAAAGAGGCGTGTGCTCTGAAGTGGGCCATATGTTTTCAATCGAGGCACGCATAAAGCTCCTTCATAAAATGTAGGTCTTAAAAATTCTAAAAGTTAATAAAATGTTGCACTTGAGATATCAACAATCCTTTGAAAATATGAAGGGAAATGTTTCCATTAGGAAATAGGTTGTTTGCATTGAAAATGTTGCCTGTGTGCAACCAAAGAATAAACTATGGCTCGGGAATTGTACAAAGAGGCAATTTAGTATTTGAGATTTGCAATCGAGATTTTAATGTTAAGCATTCCTGTATAGTTTCTCATAAAATATTATTTTCTATCTAAGGTATCAATGATATTTGAATTTAATTAAAATCTTGTTAATACTCTGAAATTCTATTAGGAAAAATAATATTTATCTTTGGTGTGTGTATTTACACTTCTGTATGCTTTCTTTTCTCCTTGGTGCAGCAATTGGAAGCAGTGGTTTCAGCCCAAGACAAACACACCAGTTCTCCCCACCACAGATTTACCCTTCCAAGTATGATATCTTTTTAAAACAATAATGGTAGTAGTAATAATAATAACTGGAATAGGCAGATTTTAACCTCATTTAAAATAATAATTGAGTCCATCTGTTAAGCCATAATTTAAACCGCAGCAGCTTCTAGGGGAAAAAAAATATTTTTTCTAAAATGCTAAGAATGTATTTGAAAAATATTTGTAAAGTTCTTATTTCAGTTATTCTTTTATTATTGATTTCTTATTGTTTTGTCTCTTAAAGTTTCTGTTGTCTAGCACAGCCTATAATTATGTGTTAATGAAGCAGCAGGGTTATAATAAGGCTAAAAATAAGTACGCACGTCTGTCTAATGCAGTGTCTGTGCTATTTTCTGTCATTGGCAATCAATAGCAGACCCTACCCACATATTCTTCCTACCCCGTCTTCACAAACGATGGCTGCGTATGGGCAGACACAGTTTACAACGGGAATGCAACAAGCTGCAGCCTATGCCACTTACCCCCAGCCTGGCCAACCCTACGGAATCCCTTCCTATGGTAAGAAATCATGGCCGTGCTGTTTTATTCCTGAGGTAAATGCTTTTTAGATCAAGACTCTATGACCCTTGGGTTAATACTTAGTGGGACAGCTGTGCTCCAGAGCATTTCTTGTGCAAGACTGTTAATTTTCCCAACTTGGAATGAGTGATGCTCATTAAAGAGCTAAAAGGGTACTCAAGAAGATGAACCCGTTTTGGGATCAGGAGGAGAGGGTCATTAACTTTTTGTCAGTGACATTAAAAATACAGCAGTGAAATGGGAAAAGAGATCTTGGGCCTTCCATGACACAAGCCCAGCCTCTGGTGACCTGCTCAGGACTCTGTTCCCCAGCAGTGCGTGAGATTACATCAGGATGCAAAGGTCTGAATTTCAGCTGATGCAGATTACTGGAACCCAGATGAGTCTGTGAGGCTGTGCTGACTTTCAGCAGGCAAAAAAAACTGATTCAAAAGTGTCTCCATCAAAAAAAAAAAAAAAATCTCACTTTCCAGTGTTTTAAAGCTCCCTGGAGGTGAAAATTGAGGTAAATTGCCACTAAAGCTCTGTCTGCCTGATGAAGGAGATAGTAATAAGTAGCAAATATGTCCCAAAAAATTTAATTTAAAAACAAGCTGCCATGGGTGAGACCATTTTCCTGCCAGACTGTCTGCTGGCAGACCACATAGCAGTGCAGCAGCGAGGATGCATTATTAGAAAATAGGTCTTATATTCCTCTGGGGGAATATATTAAAAATATACAATCCACATGCTTTGAGCAGTATATTTTGTAAAAAGACATTCAGATAATGGAAGTTTTATACCAAAAGGACACAACTTGCCATACAAGCTGTTCACTTTAAAATTGTTTAAAGTTTTAAGTGCAAAACTGGTGAATTTCTCATCTTGAAGTCTGCCAGTTGAAAATCCACTGGATCTCAAGTATATCCTATGTCAGATTATGGTGAACCCTAGGTAAAAGAAATGCATTATTTTTCCCCTTTAAAATAGGTTTCTAAGTATTAATTGGATGTTTCAGTTCAAAAGCACAGATTTTAAACTTACACTATGAAATGGGGGGTCTTGGACACATGAACACACACACACACTCAAGAATTCCTGTTGCTGATGAGAGTCTATCTGCTAACTCCATCTGGAACAGGTGGGATGATAACAGACAACCCTTTTCCCCACCCTGCTTTTGTTGACCTGTTACTCCTGTGGACACCTCGTGTTCATACTTGGCTGACTGCTAGGCTTGGGCAGCTCAAACAGTGACTTTTTTGTTTTTCACTTGGTTCCTCTGGATTAAATCCTGACCTCACTGAAGTCAACTCTAAAATTCCCACTGACTTCAGCCAGGCCTTGATTTCACTACTTGAGTTTAGCTGTCTCACTGTTGTCGGAGCTGTAATTGAGAGTTGCTTTGCTTGGCAACTGCTTGTGGGGGTTAACATGCTTGCCTGCTCTTTTGTTTTGGTTTGGTTTTTTGCCTAGTCCATCCCCCATGCCTAGGACTTCAGATAAATTTGCAGTGTTTTACATTGCAGAGCTACTTTTGACCACTGAAATCCTCAGCTCCTGAGCCAAGAGAATTTTTATGTGTTTTGTTCTTTTCAGACCTGTGCCTTGTGGCTGGTGTTAAGGTGCTCCTTGCTGATGTTCTTTATAGGAGTAATATTTAAAAGCAAATAAATATTAAAAAGTTTTTGTACTTAACATTTATTTTTGCATATTTAAGGCATGCAATATAATCTATGCTCCCAAATGAAATTGGGGAGCATTAGGTCACTTATTTGCAAAAGTCAAGAACTGAAGCCTTATTTAGAGGCAAAATTCTACTCTTTGATCTGGAACAGTTTAGACCCCTTTTACCTTCTGTATTGCCTTTCTTTCATCCAGGCAGAAATCTTAAAGCAATGTAAAGGGAGGAGACTTATACCTGTGTGAAAGGAAAAACTGAGTTGAGGCCTCTCTCTTTTTTTTTTTATTTCTACTGGAAGAGTACCTCAAGTTTTTTTTCTAGAGTGGAGTTTGGGAAGGTGCTGTCTCAACTGTACCTCTAGCCTCTTCATTTTTCCAGCTCCCCACCTCCACAGCCATGCAGCCATGCAGGCAGGAAGGGGGGTGGAGGGGAATGCCATTGACAGCTGCTGCCCTGGGGCTTCTGGCTCTGCTTCATCTGCAAAGCCTCTGAGGAGGCTGGAGAATTTCCTGAAGCTCTTTCCTCCTGCCTGCTCCAGCACCAGCATCTAGCAAAGGCTTTGCTTACCAACTTCTTTACTTTCCAGATCCTGGCAGTCTTCTTGTGTCACTGTCCCTTCCCACTTCCTTGAGTGCATTAGACTTGGGAGAAGGGAGCATGAAGGTTTTATGAGTGAAGGCTTTCTGGATGAGAGCAAGTGTGAGAGTAAATCCCAGGAGATGAAAGGCTGTTCATAGCATGGAGATTTGCAAAAGGTCATGTCAGTGCCAGGTTTTCTTCACTCAAGTGGCATCCTCCTACTGCTGCTTTTGATCATCTCCTCCTGCTCCATCTGAGATGGAGAGTTGGATCAGGCTTTTAAAGGAAATTTAGACTAGAAATTTAATGCTTGATTTAATTAAACTTTTTCTAAGCCATATTTAATCAGCATTTCAGAAGTCCTTAAGCAGACCACAAATAGGGATTGTTGATAGCAAACCATTCATAGCAGGAGTTTCCCCTTGGAAATGAGTTGTCAAGATTCGTCATTCGAACTGCTTAATTGTAACATGAAGCAGAAGAATCAAGTAAGCATCAGGGAAAAACAAGCAAACAGGTTTAGCTCAGCAGTTGGAAGGTCTGGCAAAAGGAATTAAGATTAATTAATGACAACAGTTGAAAAATAATTACTTAGATGGTAGAAAATATGCTGCCATTTGTATATAGGAAGGTATTGAAGTTTTGCCAACACAGTAACTTCTGAGCCCTCTCCTACCTTGAAACATTGTTGAATATTGTCTAAAGGAAAATCCAACCAGGAGATGGACTTTGATTAACAGTAATTTTCAAAGGAATGTTACTAATTCACACTTAGTTAATTCAGTTCAAATATTGTTGGTTTCTGAACAAGGAGGTATCACTGAATGCTACAGTGAAACCTAAGAATATTGTATCACTTTTCCATACTTTTGCTATAATTATTTTTAAATGGTAGTTCATGCTGGGACAACCTTATGATTAAAACTAAGAGACAGAAGCTGAATTGGGTGCATTTCCTCAGTATTTTGCTTGCTGATAGCCTTACAAATTGAGGGAAGAATCACTGAAACTGGGCAGCAAGTCATTCATTGATCAGACTTTGGATTCTTTTATAAATAAATTTAGAAATGAGAGAGTAATGTGGTCTGTAATGGATTTCTCTGTCAGTGCAGATTAATGATTCTGCTATGTTTTTCCCAGTTCAGGAGATTGCTCCAGGAATAGTTCCTGTCTCTTAGGTGCTTATTTGTTAAGAACTGAATTAGTGTTTAATTGCCTTTGAAAAATCATCATTGCAATTAATACTGCTAGTTCTCTTTATCCACTTTTAATTTTTTAAAAAACTATTCTTGAAGCCATGTAATTTTCATCTAGGAATAATATACAAGGCAATTCTCAGTTATATCATTAATGGGTAGATGGCAGGAGAGCTTGGCTATGCTATGCTTCATTAAATTCATATAAAGTTGCTAATCTACCTCTGTGTAATGTCATGAATATATGGAAAAGTTTGCCTCTGGCAGGAAAGGAAAAAAGGCATAATGCAACTTCCTGTTCATGTATAAATTTCTTTTGCAGTTATTTGAAACAGTTTTGAATTTAACTTCTCCCTGGTGAACTTCAGTTTTCAGTGTGCTTTTAGACTGCCCTTACCCTATTAATTTGTGCATGCTCTCAATATTTGTTCTCTCAGGCAATAGTAGGTATATGTTAAAATGACTGTTAATTGAGTGATTTTGTTTTCCATCCCTGTTTGAATACGAACAAATAGATTTGCTGTCACTAACTGATTTAGGTGCATTGTGGGCAGGCATCAAGACAGAAGGTGGATTGGCACAGTCACAGTCACCTGGACAGACAGGATTTCTAAGCTACGGTGCCAGCTTTAGCACACCTCAACCTGGACAGGCTCCCTATAGCTACCAGATGCAAGGTCTGTATAAACAGATATTACCATTAATTAGATAATAACTAATGCTATTATGGGTTTTTTTCCTCCTTATTTTGTTATACTCCTAGAATAAAAATGAATATTTACTTGAGCACTTAACTCTGATTTTATTGCCGTTGGAGATGAAATGATGATTGTCTTTGCTAAGAGAGCAACAGGCCAGCTCTCAGCAGTTTGGAAGATCCTTTGCTTCATTAAATTTTAAATGGTGAAGTGTTCTAGTGTTAATACAGTAAAAATGTATCTGAATAGCAATAGTTTAGCAAATAGTGAATGAGACAAAGCTAGTCCTGTAAAACGTGACAGGATTATGAATTTAGGAAGTGCCAAATATAATTTGACACCTGAGCATGTTCGAGGAGGGTGAAGAAGATAAAAATACCTACTGCAGCTGTGGAGGTAGCTACATAATGATTGAAGTCTGTTTCTTTGAAGTCTATTTAAAAGCTGTAGGTCTTTGTATGTGTAGGCTATTATTATCAATTATATTTTGTAGCTGTACTTGCCTGTTTAGTTTACTTAATGTCTTTCCACCTTGTTCTCTCAATTCCTTTTCCCTCTTCTGCATTGAGAAATCACTGGGTGTGTCTGGTTCTGGATTGTTCAGCACTTAATGGATATTTTAAAAAATCTTTGCTAGAAATAGCTAATTTGGGATGTCTGCTGCAGGCCTTTTCACCCTGAATTTGGCAGTAGATATCAGGTGTGTTGCAGATTTGGGAATTGTTGAAATAAGTCATCAGTCACAGAAGTCGACCATGTATTTTTATAAGTTTAGCACCTTTTTATATTATCAAGCTCAGTCTAAACTGTGTGCCACCAAGTAAACACCCCATGAAATGTCTTGAGGCAGAAGTGCTTTCAGAGACTAAGTGAATAAGATTTTGCTTTTGTTCTACAGCTTTAAGAATATATTGATCCAGTCCTTTGCTCAGACACAATACTTTTTTTGTTGCCTTTTTTTAATCTCCTTTTGAACTGGGTCTTGAGTAGCTCCATAGGGCAGAAGTGACCATCTGACATCTGAAATATTGCTGACTTATAGCGTGCTCTGACAAGCAAGAGGGACAGGACCACAGTAGCACATGGATTTTCATCTACGTGCTGGATAGTGATCTTCTCCTCATCAGAGTAAATTTAACCAAACAAGGTTACTAGTTTTGCTTTCTGCTGGCAGCTGCACAAAAAATTTCAGACTACAAACACACCTCCACAGCCACCTCCCCTCTCAAAACAAATCCTACCTCTCTGTAGGAGAGAGCTCAAAATACTTTCCAGCAGTGGCTAAAATGAACTTCTGAATCAACATTTCAGCTTTTAAGGAACTGATAATTCACTGTCGCTAGGAAATGGTGTTATTGAAAAATCATGCCTGCGCTGCCTATAATTTCTATTGCAGAAGTGGCTTCATGCCACAGTCATATACTGGGATCCTGTTGTGTTAACTTCTACAGGCAAATAAAAATGTAGTTCCCATAGAAGTTGGAGGCTAAAATTAAACACATAGGCTAGAAAAGCCTAACGAAACAATAAAGCTGATGCTGTTTATATATAATAAATAGTTGGCACCCCATACTGGTTATCTAACAGCTCTAAAGGTGTTTTTTGTAAGATACTGAGCAGAGGGATGTCAATAAAATGGGATTTTAGGCAGAACAGGGAAATAGTTTTGCAGATGTCTATGGGAAACTCATTCAATAGAGGGAGGGAAAAGGGAGAAGCATAGGATAACACAGAGAGTGCTTGGAAAATTTTAAGTGAATGCTGTAAGTAATGTGAATGCTGGCATTAGTAGTGCAAAGCTAGGACTCTATGGCAGACTCTATGTAGTCTATTGACAAAGGGTATTATTTGTGGGTTTTTTGCTATGTGCAAAATTTGTATAAGGTCAGAATTGTCACGTTCAGCAAAGGGTGACAGTTGTCAAGAGATGGAACAGTAAGATCTTGGAAAGCATTTCATCTGTATACTTTGAGAGGTAAGGATCTTAAAATATTCTGCAAAAGGAAATACGTTAAAGATGAACCAGTTATGAAGCTCTAATAAGAAAAGGATCAGAAGCATTGATTTAATGATGGAATTGCCTGCAGGGCTTAGGGAGGAGGGGGGGTCTTAGCCTGGGTTGTGCTTGGGCTGAGAGCCGCTCACCTGTGGAAGTCAATGGATCACTGACAGTCTAGCTTGGGCAGAAGAGCCACAGGTCAGAGTTGGAGGGTCCCTGTGGTGTGTACATCCTTTCTGTTGTGCTCATAAACAGCACAATGTGTGGGTGAGGAAAAGACTGGTTTTCTACAGAAACCTTAGAGACCATAAGAATGGAAATAAGGAGAATATTTCAAATGAAAGGACTGGTGCAGTTATTAGTTGCTACATAGAAAAGAATCACATTGCTGAACAGGTCTTTCTTGCAGTTAAATGTTTGACAAAATATGTCTATACTATACATGAGAATATATGTCTTTGTAATATTTTCATTAAGTAAACTTTTGAAACATTTGAAGTATTTGAAACAATTCTAAATTGACTTAATTCTTTCTTTTGAATGAACAGCTGTTAAAAGTAAACAGGAACATTTGTTTCCCTTTCCTGATTTAATTTTGGAAGGAGAACCCATTCATAATTCCAACTATTATTTAAGGACAAAATTGATTCTCATGACAGAAGATGGGGCTAGTGCTGCTGCTGTTCAGTTGTTTGTGCAGAAACCTCCAGAGAGGAAAATGAGTTTATTCTCCCTTTTCCCTCTAGCAGTATATGGGCAGGCTGCAGCCTCAGCCTTGTCATAGCCTGCAATAGCTGTTCTTCATCTCCTGCATGCAGCTGCTGAGCTGCTAAATGGAGATAATGGATCCCACAACCTACTTCACATTGGAGCGTTACATGACAGCATGCTCGGGCCCTGCTGGCATTCTTGCCTGCGGCAAAGGGGATTTCCTAGTGGCCTTGCGGTTGTCCTGCTCCTGTTGCCTGACTGGGGTTACCTTGTGCTCCAAAGCTTTGGAGTTAATTCTGGTTCCTCTCCCTGGCATGAATGTCTCCCTGCAATGTAGAGACGCTGCCTCACGGTGCGTGTGCAGCCAATTAAACCCAGTGCTTTTCCTGACCCTGCTAAAATTACAGCGTCATTAGTCACCAAACAATAGTGGGGGGAGAGGCTGCCAACTTACGAAAATTGTAAGGAGAATTGCTACCTGTGACTCCTTGCTAAATTTGTTCTGGTAATTGGATTTTTGTTTGTCATAAATTTATAATCTCCATAAGGGAGGGTGCATAAGAGAGAGGGTGAGGAGAGGACTGAGGCAGTTCTGCCACCCATCTCCCTGCTCGCCTCCCCCCCTTACTTTATTTAACGAGAGTATTCCTTAAGCTGTTTTTCATATAAGTTGCTTCATAGATGTTGAAAGACCACTTGCATGACTAATGGCTGTGGGATTGGGCTGTTGTTCCTATATTGGCAGAGTTATAAGGATTGCACAGTGAGGATAAATTGAGTGGAGAGGGGCTAGGGGAAGCAGCAAGGAAAGAACTCCATTGGCAAATGTCTTATTGAGTCTCCTGTCTTATTTGCGTCTCCTTTGATTGCGATAAAAATCATGGCTTTTACCCTCCACCCAAGTACCCTACCACTGGAAGGGTGCTAGACCTGTGATGAGCACTAGCATTGTTTTAGTTACCAAGACTGTGATGATAGAGAATAACTATCCAATTGGTTTGGGAATTCAACCGTAAAAAAAGTAAACTTTAAGGTATTTGGTTATTATTATACAGTATAAAAATATTGTGCTGGATGGCTAAGCAGTTACTAGGACAACAAGGGGGAGTTTGCCAAGGATTTTTAAACACTGTAAGCAAACGGAAGAAACCTTGAGTTTAAATAGCCCATCTGGCCGTCTAAGGCTTTCCCCAAGAGAGCTGCAGTAAACTTCTGCCACATACATTGTACCCTGATGATAGACATAGCCCGTGGCAAGGAGACTGAGCTAGGAAAGCAAATGGGCTTCTGTGGCCAGCACACGGGGGAGGGAGGACCTTATCCCGTGCCCGTGGTGGCACAGGGCGCGCCCCGCGCCCGGAGTGCGCCCTAGGCCCAGCAGGGTCCGGCCGCCTTCCCATGCTGACTGGGATTCCCAGCTTTAATGTGGGTCAGGGCTCTTTGCAAAATAGACCTTTGACCTGCAATTTACAGCTTTTATCACATTTTAAAGCTATGTAGCCAGCCAGCTTAGGGCAGTAAATCTCACATGTTTTGTAGTGATTCTTACTTTTGTGTTTGTTCAGCTAAGGCAGGATAGCGGCTCTATGCCATGTTATGGCTGAATATTTAAAAAACAATTTGCAAAATCACGAGTATTTTAAAAACAATTTCAGGCCTGTAGTTCTGGGTGGCCCACAGAACTGTTCCTGGGAAACCTGCTTCGTGTTTGTTACGGTCTAGGAGACCCTTACCCCTCCTCCATAGAAGCCAATGCGGACCATGAGATGAAAGAGAGATGTGTTAGTGTGTGTGTGTCTTTGTCTGAGATGGAGAGATGCTGGCTGGCATGTAATTACTTTTCTCATTTGCTCTTGCAAATTATTTTCCAGACTTTCTGAGGAAAGATAATGTATTCCTCAAAGACTGGGGTTTTCTTCTATTTATAACTATGAGAGGTCTTTTATATCTTTTTAGGATGGCTCAAACTGTGCACCTTTAAAACCTGGGTTCGAACTTATTACTGCATAGTTCAATAAAACCCTACAGAAATAAGAAGAGACACAGTGACTTATATTCTTCCTAATACTAATAGTACTCAGAGTACTATTAGAAATAAAATATAATTTCAAAGTTTTTCAGTTTAAAATATTTTTCAGCTGTATTTTGGCTTTCGTGTTTGTTACAATAAAAAAACCCCATCTGTTTTCCAATTTTAAATTAAATTTAAAACAACATGTTTTTCTCATTAGTACTGTTTATCTGTACTATCTGCTAAACTTGGATGTCAACTCTTCTGCTGAAGTAATGTGATTTTAGTTCACAGGAGTAGTAGCATCTATCAACAATCAGAGCTTTTGCACTAGTAGAAGATAGAACAGAAATGTTTACAGTCATTTTATACGTTAAGTTTAAGCTACATCCTTTATTCCCACTGCCGTTGGACTTCTCATCTACTTGAGGCTTAACTTGTATGTGCTTTTAGTAACTTTTGCAGTCAAAACATTTAAATATTTTTTCTTCTGACTTCTCATAGCTAGGATACATTTGGTGTTATTTTGGTTTGCCCACATTCTGTCCTCTGGAGTTGCAAGAAATGTTGATTTCCCAATGAGTAACCTCTTTTGGACTTGATTGTTAATCGAATTGTGTCAGGTACATCAGAGGATTGGTGCATCCACGTGCCTGGCTCCCTGTTGATTTTCATCCCTCCTTGTCTCATTTGTTCACCTGAAAGTTTTGCTCCTGAGGTCTCTGTGTATCTTTGCACTGAGGCAGGTTTTGGTAGTGAGGGAGGCTGAAAACAACCTGCACATTTAATAACCTTCACTACTGGCCGGTGCTCTCCTGCTGGATGAGTTCAATAGGTTGCCTCATAACAGACTTTGTGGTGGCTTATGTAGCTTCACCCTGTGCATCCATATGTCTCAGCTGGTGGCTGTGTCACTCCTGGGTTATAACCAGTGAGGGCCAGACAGCTGAAAGGGGCTTCCTGCCCTTTTAGTGGAACAGCTTCTCAGGTTGGGTATTAAACGGGAGCCCATCTGTCTGTTTTTGGTGGTTCATGAAAGCTGGAGGAGGGAGATGAAGGCAATAATTCAGTGTCTGAGCTAAATTCCATCTTGGGTCTCCCTTCTCAGAGAAGTACTTTCTTTCTCTTGTGTCGTGCCCGCTACATTCTGTCAAAAGAGGAAAGGTTTACAGCCCAGGGGGGTCTCTGATCGATTAGTGAGTCCTAATGGCTTTGCAGTCGGACTGAGCTCTTTGGGACAGGGAGTTATGGCTTTTGCTGCTTCTGTGGGGGCTGGGGCTTGGGGAGGGGAGAGGACACACTTCTCAAAGGTGGGAGGAGAAACAGAGCCATCAGGCTTTCATGAGGGGAGACGGTGTCTCTCGGGACAAGGTTTGCCCTTATTGTTCAACGAAAAAAAAATAAAACCAAAAAAATCACCTTCATTACTTCCACAGTGCTGGGTGTTATTCAGAGGGGTTAGATTGCCTAGTTTTCAGTCAGAGCTGAGGTGGGTCCAAAATTCCAGTCTAAATTTCAAGGGTTTTTTTTTATTGCAATAATGAAACACAGAGTGTAAGAGCTATGAATTATCACTTTCAATGTAATAACGTGTTATTGAGCTGAATTGGTCAACATGTGGGAAATATTACAAACATGCCATAATGTTATGATATAATCGTGTGATAGAAGTTATTTCCAATACTTTGTTTTAGTAATTCATGTAATTTTTCATTTCATTTCAGGCAGCAGTTTTACAACATCATCAGGAATATACACAGGAAATAACTCACTCACAAATTCTACTGGATTTAATAGTTCACAGCAGGTAAATTTGTAAATAGGAGTTCAGCAAACTTTGGCAAACTTAGAATTCTCATCCTCTGAAAAAATGTAGTCCTTAAATAGCTTGTTGAAAGAAATTGTCATCCTTTCAAGTTAAACTAAAGTTTATAAATGTTTATCTTCAATCTGTCATCTTCCAGTACTAGAACTAATTGTCTGAGGTTGATGTTCTTATTCACACATCTTCAGCAGTGTGTCTTATAAACTGCTTGTATGAGAAGACATACTATATTATGTATAATTTAGATTTTGTTTTACTGCCTCACAGTTTTAGGTCTGACAGCATCCAGTCCAGGAAGCATACGTGCTCAAAGTCTGACATGTGTTTGTAGTTATATTTTGGAATTTATACTAAAAAGTAGCAAAACTTTGATGGACTGTTCAGTTGCCTTTTTTTTTTTTTTTTTTTTTTTTTTTTTTTTTTTTTTTTTTTAGGAATATCCCTCTTATCCCAGTTTTGGCCAGGGCCAATATGCACAGTATTATAATAGCTCACCATACCCTTCACATTACATGACAAACAGCAGCACCAGCCCTACGACACCCTCCACAAATGCAACTTACCAGCTTCAAGAGCCACCATCTGGCATCACCAGTCAAGCAGTTACAGATCCTGCAGCAGGTAATTACATGGATTTTATGGTCCCTATGAGGCACGTTTTTGTAAGTTGAAAGGGGATTGAATTGGATTTTTTTTTTTTTGTGTAGTTGTTGATTTTTTTTTATTATTATTTCTTAATCCTGAGCCTGTGGCATATCTTGGACAGATTTTAGCAGAAAATAGACCAAAGAAAAAAGAAGATCAGTTAAACTTTTAAAGCTTATGTGGAATACAAGTTGTTTGTATTTCCTTGTCAAATGTTTGTGTTAAAAATTGCAGGGTTTTGGATAAGTCTTTACAAGACTTGTTTACAAGTAAAGAAGAACCTGGTGCTTTTAAGCTCTGTATTCATTAAGATAAATGCCTTTGATTTTTCTTAAATAAGACTGAAATCAAGAGGCCTTCAAACCACAACCCAACTATCTACTTGAAAGAGAGCTTTTGAGTTCTTTATTTCAGAGGGCATAATAGTACTTGCAATGGAGAGTCGAAATTGCACAAGTGTTTCCATTTTAAGAAAAGATTTTCAGTGGCTTATTCTTTTTCCCAGTCATTTTACCTTTTGTGGTGGAATTTGGCAGTCCTTTACTAGTTGAGATATTTTTTGAACATTTATGCCAAACTGCTCTAGCTGTTTTTGGGAATGAGAGGTGAAAAATACTTTTCTCATTAATAAAAAAAAAGTTGATATACATTTTTTTTTAACAGATCAAGCATGTCAGTCATTAGCAGATGGCAGAAGTATGAAGTCTGTCAGAGAGAAAGTCCAAGGTTGCAGATGTGTTTCTCAGTAATGCAGGAAGAAGCAGTTATGATTTAGCAGTGGTGTCAGGTGGTTTTGTTTCAGACTTTTTTGGGGATGAGGTTGGTTTTAGTTCTCTTGAAACACTTGATGGGACTGATCTTCCATGTGCAATGCAAAATTTTACTATAATTTGCTAGGCCTCTGTTGCTTTTCTGCATGAGTGTGCACCTGAAGCAAGTGTTATTCAGTGTTGTCTCTTTTGAGACATGCTGCAAGTAAGCAGGGAAGAGAATACATCTGGTGTATCCATTTATATACACAAGGTCATGTGTGCACTGCATTTGAGAAAGGAATCTTTCTAAATATACGAGTGCTTTTTGAGGTCTGTGGCATTTACATATGGATGCATATGTCTGCATAATTATCCGACTTTTCACTTTTTAAAAATTTTTTGCTTTTGTTTTCTTGTAATTTTGTTTATTTTCCTTTTTAAGTTGGAAGCAGTTAAGTTCCTCTTAGCCCAAAACCCTAAGGTGATCAAGTTAGTTGTTGTCAGGAGACTAAAACTGAATCATTGTATCATCTGTGTCTTGATCTTTTGCAAAATCTTTGCCTGTATTTTTCTAAAGTTGTTAATTTTTACTCTAGCATTTACTTCCTAAAAGCTATAGTAAATGTTATATGAAGAGAGGATGTATATTTTTCCAAGCTCAAACTTAGTGGCTTAAAGGCTGTCCTCCTATTTAAATAGTTTTCTGTGCACTATAAGCCTGAACAGAGCTTTTCTCAGTTCCTTTTTAAGTCTTTCTTTTCTCCCTCGCATCTTCTGTATTATTCTTATGACAGTTTTGTCAAAAAATTTGAAAGAATTTGGTGGGCTTTCTCATGGATGAGTTCTGTGCCTAACCCTTCTTCTAATTTGTTATTTCATGTTCTGTAAGCTGTACATCGCTGGGTGCCCTACCACTGCTTGCTTATCCCTTGCTTGGACCTGTGTAAACCTCCTCTGGCATTGCTGGGACTTCCATTACTTTTCCCAAGACATTAACATTGCTGATCTAACAGTTCTAAAAATGTTCCTTCTAGCAGTTTGCAAATAACTCCTAATGTAGCTGTGGAGTTATCATGGGCTGGCTGCCTCTACCAGAGACAGAGACACGTTTAGGAAAGTACCTGCTGTGGTCTGCTCTATTAGAAGGAGCTGGTCAAAGTCATCTCTGTCAATGTGGTTGCAAGCAGCAGAAGGGCCAAATTTCTCCGTTTTTCTTTGTGCAGTTTTTTTCTTTGTGCACTTAAGTTAGGCTCAAGCCCATTTAGGCTCCTTCTGTATAGACTGGAGAGAGATGAACATTTTCAGGTTAGAGTTCAGTTTAACAACGGTCTTAATCCTGAGATGCCAAAGCATCTCCAGTGGTATGAGAGCAGTTTAAAGTGGCTGACATACCTGTGCTGACTTCCTAAGGAGAAATCAGGCGAGAATCTTTTGCCACCTCACAAATCTTCAATGCTGGTAGAAGGACCCGTCAGTGAATCCAGTGCTGTGCTTGCCATTTCTCCTTGGACAGTGTAAATGATTGTACTTTTGTCTTGTTGAGGTTTATTGCTAACCCTCAGTGGAGCTCATACACAGTCTGCTTGGAAGACAAAGTGAGGCTGAGCTCAAATAAAAGAGGGATCAACATGTAGGAAGGGAATGCTGGTGGAGTGGGGACAAGTGGAAGGCAGGGTATTCAACAGAAGGAAATTCATAGTTAGGTCAAAAACAGAACAAAAAGCAAATTAAACAAAATTTCTGTAGGCTCTTTTGCCACATCTGCTCAAGTTAGGCTGCTGATTCTTTACCACATCTGGAATGCTTCATATGAGGGATGGTGGGGAGCAGTGCAGAGGATGGGCTCCAGCTGCTGAATTGCAGCTGTCTATCCTTAGACATCTTCTATGTTTTAAAAAAAAAACATGTAATCCGTGTGGTTATGAACTATGCCAGGACAAGCACAGAACAGCCTTCAGACTTTACAGAGGCACCAGAATAATTTGACAGACATAGGAGGTTTCTATGAATTTGGGCCAATAAGTGAAACAGAAGAGTCTGGTAAGAAAAATGCGAAAGGGAGAAAGTAATTATGTGCTCTTATGACATTTTTAGTAGAGTTTTGCAGACTCAGAAATCTCAGATAATTTCACTTGAAATATGTTTAATTCCTTGTCCAAATATAAAATAATCCTTTTATGGTTTCCCTCAGTTACTAGTTAAATCTGAAAGTTTTTGCCATGCAATCCAGAACATGTAGGGATCCTTGCAGAAAAACCTGAGATTTTCCATGCTCAGTGTTTCTTCTTCTTTCTCTTTACTTTCAGGACTTGAAACTTTCTTGTACCACAGTCAGGACAAAACCCATTCATTTCCCAGTGGTTTATAGTCTTTGTATCCATAAAAGAGATATACAAATTAATTTTATTTTCTTGTGAGCAAAAGACTGTATTTTTCTTAGTGAGGTAATCAGAAAGTTGGTGATTTTTTGTGTAAGCTGTAATACCTAAGAGAAGTAATATTAATTAAAATTATAAAAGGGAATGGTAGATAAATGAGAAAATATTTGTTCTCCTTTCCAGTATTCAAATTCATTGAAATCGGTTCAGAGTGAACAAAAGCAGTATTTCTTTGTTTCCTGTAGGTAGGCTGCGTAGCTCTTTGCTGATGCAAAAAGTTTGTCAGTTCAAGCATAACTTTGACAAGCTCAAATATTAGATTTACACAGACAACAAGAAATTCTTGGTGCACAAGATCACTGGAGACTGGGGAGGAATTAGTGCTGTGTGGATGTCTGTCCTTTTTATGCTCTCTTCCTTAGTTTCCAGCTGTTGGCCAGCGTTGAAACTTAGCCTGGAGAGATGGAGATATGCCCCCATCCACTATCCCTGATGCTTAAAAATTCTTAGAGTAACATTCATAACATATATTTCTAGCAGTTAATATAGAAAAAAAACTACCTTTTCTAAAGCCATAATAATTTTCTCTTGCAATATTTCAACACCATCATCACAGCTGATAATAAAAAATTCTTGATTTGTGCAATGCTTTTTTTTAATTCAGTCAGGAAGGCTGAATTTTTCCTTCTATTTCATATGGTGATGTATCTATAATTTATTAAACAGTGTTTCTCACAAGAGAGACTTGCATTGTTCTTGAGATTCAATCTCTTTCATTTTTCTTGGTTTCTGTAATAAGTGTGTTTAATATATTACTGGAAGGTTTGGGTGTTTTTTTTTCATATTACTCACATACTAAACAATGCAGATTAAAAACCTCACAAGGGCTGTGCCAGCCAACAAAACTTGGTCTCAGACAAGGGTCACTGTTTTGCTCTTAAAGACTAAACTTCTCTTTCCTTGAGTACTACATCACATGGGAAAGCAACTTTTACAGTTTCTTCTTATCGTGTTAAATAACAATAAATTAGAGACAGAAAAGTGAAAGTGGGCAAATAGTTTGTATAGACAACTTTTCACTAATACCTGTGTGGAAAGAAATGCAGCTATATTTGCAGTACATTTCTGGTATTCTAATATTTGTTCTTTTTCATAAATATAAATGAAGAGTAAATCTAGAGGATATATTTATACAATGAAGGAAATTCACAGAAAATTCTGTAAAAACAGAAATTAAATTGGATACAATAATGAATGGCAAAGTGCAGTACTGGTTTTGCTTTTCTCATAATGGTTGTTCTCCTAGGATGTTTATCTTTGATTTTGGTGGGATTAAAAGTAACAATGACTTCAAATTGTTTGAAAACTGAACTAATGAGTAAGGAGGGTGTAACTACGAAGGATGCAGGTTCTACTGGCCCATTATGGATTTCTTCACCTTTTTTCTTCAACAAATAATGCTGGAGAAAAAAAATCTGGGCCACTTTACGTTATATGTTGTCACATATATATAGTTTATAAATACCGTTATATATGATATTTCGTCATTATTTTAAATATGCAATCCTGAATCAAAACCTCAACCAGGCTTTGAAATAAATAATTATTTTTGCCACTATTTTTACCAGACTGTTGAGAGCTTCTGTCAAGTTGATAATAGCATGCTCTTAATTCTCAATATACAAACATTAAATTTGTTTTTCAAGTGAAGATTTTGACATTTTATCAAAACAGCACTAGAGATATGCTTCTGTGATCCTGACAGCAGGCATTATTGTATTTCTTGCAATACTCACTTAGTGCATTTACTTACTAATAATACCGTACTTTATTTTAATAGACGAGTTTAAAAAAATCCACAGATACATGTTATTCTACTGCATTGTTTAATCCTGGTCCAGTTGTATGCAAGTAGAAGTTTGTGTAAGTGCTCGTGGAATTTGTACTTAGTTTTATTTATGCAAAGGGAACTTTAATTATGCAAAAGTAATAAAATTGTAGTGTGAGACTGACATATTCAAATTACTTGAATTTTGTATTTTTATTCTGGTACACAGGAGTTGAAATAACACTGAGAAAATGAAGTATAATATTTAAGGGGAAGCCATTAATCTGGGCTCAATCTAAATGGAAAATTTTTGTACATAGCTACTTGAGATACATTTGACTGTACTAACTACCCTAGACCCACCTCATCTATGTAATTTTCATTGTGACATGAGATATGATTACTTTGATAATGTATGTTTACTCTTTTTTGCATAACCTTTCAGTGTAGTAGGGAAAAAGTCTGACAAAATTTGCAATGCCTTTGTCAACAGCAAAAGCTCTGCCCACACACACACCAGCTGGATTTGCCTAGAGACACACTTGATTTTGGGCTTTCTAGCATAGCCAGTTTTCCCCAGCTTTGTCATTGAACACTATTGCTGTACATTGACATCAACAGTAAGAAAATGCAGCAATTACTATGGGGGGATTTTCATAACAAACAGAAATTAATTACAGAAAATGGTGTTGAAAATGCTATCTATGCAGCTGCACTGTCTGTTCATAAATAATCAAGGTGGGGTTTTTTTTAAGATGATGGAAAATTGTCCTGTGTGACAAAACCATCAGCACTGCACAGAGTGATATATAAAGGGAAGTATAAGCTTATGAACTCTTATGTCAAGTTGCAGTTTTATGGTGTCTTGAGGCATAGAGGAAAGTCTGATACAGTATGGTTCATATATTTCAGTAAAGCCAGAATGTAAACATATTTAATTTTTCACAGCTATGTTTTTGTCAGGCTTGATGCCACTGTATACCACAGGGGTTGCTACCAGGTCAGAAATAGGGGAGTACCAGTCACACCTGGAAGATAAGATATTTATAGAATCTGGGCTTAAAATGTTTTTTCCTGACTGACTGTAGAAGTCAAGAGTGGGTCTTTTATGCTTATCCAAGGTTCAGAAGAGAGTGCAGCAGAAATAAGCTATAACATTTATTGTCTGTTTGGAGCAAAGTACAGAGAGTTGCTATGGCACGGATATCTAAAGTGATGTGTATGTCCATGGATGCAGAAGAATAACTGTTGCTGCATTATTAATACAATTTTGTGAAGGCATTGCAACACAGAGAAATGGCTATGGTGGTCTGGACTGTTGAATCCACTGGGCTGTACCCTGCCTGCTGCAGGGACCATCAGCAAGCACCTCAGGAGCATCAAGGACAGGCTAGGCATGTATAAGGTTTTCCCTAAGCACTTTTCCAGATCCCAGATATTTTTGTCTCAGGGGATTTCCATACCTGCTGTTGTTTGTGTGTTTAGGGTGTGCCTGCATTAGCATTTTAATGTTGAGTAGGGTCTTTTTTGATGTGAAACTTTGGTCCACAGAGCAGTCCTAGGGCACCCAAGTGAAGTCCTTCCAATCAAAGCTAACCTGGAAGGTGTCCTTCAGAACAGCTCCTAATTCCTTTAGCCCCTGCTGAGGATGCCCAGAAGACTAGATCAGACTGCACTTGCACTGAAATAACTTCTCAGAAACAACCAGCAGAGCCTGGTGTCGTTGCCACCACTTGCCTGATCCCACAGATCCAACTTACTAATGTGGTGCAGCTGTAGCACCCCTGAATGCCTCACTTCCAGAGGGATGATGTCTCCAGGCCCCCTTGAACCTATGTAATATTCTGGGAGCCTGGCATGGGATTTTTTTGGCAAAATGTATACAAACCTTGTAGCTTTTATCTGAACTCCTCATATTTAACCAGGCTGCTGCCAGCTCCCTTCGGTGAACTTGCTTTTGTGTTGAACAGGCAGTGGATCTCATCCTCAACCCCTTCACTGCTCATGGTTATGTGGAGAGCAGGGTTTTCTCCTGCACTTGTTTGTGTTTGTGTTGCTCAAGGATAGAATAAAATTGAATTCAGTGCTTTAGAAAAGTCATCATTTCACTTGGCTGATACAAAAGTATGTCTGATACCATGAAGTCAGCTGAAGTGAAGAAATTAGCCTTCTCTTACCAATGATTATAGAGTAATGGGTATAGTGATAACATGCTTTGTGGCTGTGTAAATTGACTTCAGCAAGTCTTTTGATACCTTGGAAGTTAAATCTTTTCATTTAAGAATTTTAAAAGCAAGCTAGGCTAAAGCAGTTTGGCAGGAATTACAGCAGAAGAATAAAAAAACTGTTTAGGAAATCATGTCCAGAGAGAAGTCAGTGAGAACTCGCTATTAAAATAGAAGGATGGCTACAGCAGCATTCCTCAGTGTCTGCCCTGGGCCTAGCACCAGACCACATTTTCATTAATCATTTAGGTGACGGAACAGAATGTGTTTGCCTATTAAATATGTAGATGACACCATGCTGAGAGGGGCTGCGAGGCCTTTGGAGATGGGATGAGAACTCAAAAAATGGAGATGTGATCTGAATAGGAGCAGGTGTGAGGTATACATTTAGGCAGGAATGATGAACTGCACAAATGTGGGATGAGGAATGTTGGCAGCTTCTTCCAGGCTCTACCTTTCCCTGTGGACTGCTCTCAGTACTCCAAATCTTAGTGGCACACAGAGTACCCTCAGCCACTGTTTTTCTTCCTCCAGAGTTTGTCAGGGCTTGGGCTTGTTGAGGCTCAGGGCTCAGCTGAACAGTGTATTCTGTCACTGTGTTTCCTTATGAGGCCCTGAGAGTGACCATTGGACAGTGAGCTGGTAACCCAGCCGTGCACATACATGGAATAAGTTTCTTGCACACAATGTCATGTTTTCCCCCACTGGTTATTGCCATCTGTCACCATTTGTAACACACTGATTTCCTGAGTAGACTCAGAAGTTGCAGGTATCAGCACAGTTGCTTATTCAGTCACGTACAAGGTTTGGTCAGGTCTTTGAGAAGCAACCAATTCAACGTCAATTCATCATCAGAAGATGATCTAGGAATGCCAAATTTAAAATTTATGGAAATGTTGTAGAAAATGCAAATTTGTTCCAGCCAAGTGTTGTCCAGGGGAGGGTATCCTGCTGAACATTCAGGAAGTCATGCCTTGCTTGACTTTGCTTTTCATTATTTTGTGTAGTTTGGTGAGTCTGCAGAGAATGAGAATCAGAGCCTAACAAAGATTGACCAGGAAGGGTTAATCTAACAGCAAAGGGGATCTGTGAGCAATCTTCAAATGCATGCAGATACAATGAAGGGAATAATTTTTCTCCCACTTTCACAGATTAAACTTCTACTGCTGTAATGAATGCTGAAGTTGTGTGTTCTGATGACACAGCTGTCCAAGCAGCAGAGATTTCCTGGAGAGATCCATAAGAGCAGGACACACAAATCTTTCTTGGGAATGATGGAAAGTACAGTGCTCCCAAGAAGGGGCCCTGAGGCAGGGTTGGGAGACTTTCTGTCAGGTGAGAGTCTGGTGCATCCAGACAGATTACCTGTGACGGGGAAATAGAAATGAGGCTCCACCAAACTTGCAGCCCTGTGTTTGAAATTTGGAATGAAGTATTCATAAGTGAAATGTGTTTGCAGAGATGGAGAGGTGGATGCCTCTTGCAGACAGACTTCCTTCCCTGCCCCCACCATACCCTGCTCTGTGTCCTCACTTGTTTAGGTTTGCTTGTTTGTTTATTTGTCATGAAGTTTTGTTTATACTCTCTCCATCTTACCTGTTCCCTGTTTTTCTTTAGTATTATCTTGCAAGTTTAATACTTGAAACTTTTAGGCATAGCATGTCTGTGAGAAAAATTTCTAAACCTGTGAACTAAAGCCACGCTCCTAAAAACAATGTTAAGGACCAAAAGCAGCCATAATTTAAATTAGTCAATAGGAAATGCCATTTTTCATTACATCTAAATTTTAGAACATCATTGGCCAGTGTACCTGTTGAAGAAATTCTGGTCTGTTTATTTTATGGGATTATAATTTATTTCTAGGCTTTCGTGCATCATTTTCTTTCTCTTTTCTTTTTATTAAAGATTTTAATAATCAAAATAGTGTTTAGCAGAAAAATTAACTGGGAAAATTGGTACTATTTGTTACGATTTCTTATTTATGTAGTAGGTGAAAGAGTAGTCAACATTCCAAGTTTAAATACTTTAAATAAATATTCTGAAATGTGCATTTTCACAGGAAAATATATCTATTATTGGGATGTGTAGATAGATGTGGCTGGATAATTTTTGTTGTTTGACACATATAGAATCACTTTTAGTACAGGTTAGATGTCTTCAGAAGATTCTGTGCTTAACATTGAGTTACATCTGAACTTGTTCTGCTTTGTTTGATGTAGCCTGAAATATTTAGGTAAATATGTAATGTGAAATATATAAGATATGCTAATTCTCAGTAAGAGTACATTTGAAGGCTGAGGATGAGAATTTCAAGACCTATTCCTTTCATTCAGCACAAGCAACTGTTATTATTTTGAGTAACTGTGCATATGTGGTGTTACACAGATGTCCAGAGTCTCCTCCTTAATCTAACCTTTGACCTCAACAGGATGTTTTCCTAGGAGAGGGAGTCCCTTGTGTGAGAAGTATACCTGCCTGTTCAAGCTGGAAACCATGGTCTAGGCGGATTCAAATAAAAAATTTTGTATCTACTGAACTCTAAATTAGAGTAGTTAGTATTAACTGAGCAGTAAAATTGAGAAATGTAAAAATTGCAGCTGCCTTCACTAAAGTAGTGGTTTTAGGAAAAATAAAATAAATCATTGTGAGCATAAAAATAAAAGCATCTGTGAAATTCAGAGTATGAAAGGAAGTTTTCAAAAGAGATTTTAAAATGTCTTGTTGCGTCTCTAAGGACTATGGTACTGAAAATTAAATTAATGGGTAGGATAATTGATAGTCTGTTTTTTTAATGTACAAGCATTCACTGTGATAGTTTGGATGTTAAGAGTAGCAAAATATCTTCAAACTAGCATGTTTTCAGAAAAACTCTGTTGTTCTTAACTACATGAATCATCATTCTTTTTTCACCTGTTCAATAACAGTAAATATTCTTATAAATAAATGTTACTGAAGCATACAATACTGTTTGTAAAGATTTGTATCCTGTCTTGAAGGTACTCAGTGGAAATGTGCAGTCTTGAGTAGGCCCTTAGAAAATACTAGAAATATCATCTTCATAGCTGCTGCATATTAACACTTATTAATTTAAATTACCATAGGAAAATAAATACTCTGGTTTATGCTATATTTAGGAATAATTCTATTCTTCTGGCTCAAATGTAGCAATCTAAAAGTGTCTCCAACCAGGCAATTTGGGAAATTTTTCAGTTTTGATATGTCTGGGTTTTTTTCACACCTAGTTGGATTTTTCTTACCCAGCACCATGACAGTTATTTTAAAGCATTTAAGGTAATTAAGTTTAAAAAGCTAGACTTAAATTAATGTTGTTTTATGAAAAACTGTTATCCCTTAAAATTGTTTGTTTAGGGTTTAATCTTGTAGCAATTGAAGGAATGAAACAATGAAGTTTTTTTCTACTAAGTATTTTATAGGTGTTTACTGAAATAATTTATCACTCTGTTTTTATGGATAACTTGAGCTAGATTGAATTAATTTATGAATCAATATTATCACTTTCTGGGTTTTATTTAATTATTTTAGTTAGGGTTTGGTGTAAGCAAGTAATTTGAACATTCTGAACATTGAACTGGAAGGTAAAAGTGTTCTTTCTTTACCATAGCAGAATACAGTACGATCCACAGTCCATCAACCCCCATTAAGGATTCAGATTCAGATAGATTGCGTCGTAGCTCAGATGGGAAATCACGTGGACGTGGCAGAAGAAATAATAATCCTTCACCACCACCTGACTCTGATCTGGAGGTACTTTATATTAAATGTCTTGGCCTGTTACAGAGCTTTATTTTTATCATTATTTTGCACAAAGTGTTATTTATGCATCAAAAATAAAGCGGCATTGAAACTCCCTTTTTCCTAGTATTTTCATAGAAAGTAGAATTTTTCTTCTAAAGAACCTTCTTCAGGAAGAGGTCCTACTTCCTTAGAAAAAAACCTGGGTGTTTCTTTCTCCTTTTGATTAAATAAAGAAAACAAACAAACAAACCAAAACAAACCAAAAGGAAGAAAAAGAAAAAAAAAAAAAAAAGGAGCAAACTTTTCCCAAGGCAAAGAACGGTTTTCCTTTGGACAGGAGACACCTCTAGCACAATAGTGGGGTTTGTTCTCTCATGCTATGTTCACATTCCTCCCGGTGGCCCATGGTTTATGTTGAGAACACATCTCCAGTGACACACTGCAGCTCTGAGTGTCTACACTGCATTACTTTTCCTTTCCAGAAGCTTACCCCATTTGTCATCATGGGAAATACAATCTCACCAGGATTTAAAATACTTGTATTTGGACACTTTATTTTTCATTAAGTTATCATTTTGTGTATGGTCAGAGGACAAATTTAAAACATATAGTTTCCATTGTCTCTAAGCAAAAGAATTATTTACTGATGCCATTAGTTTTATGCATACATCACCCAAGTTCATAGATTTTGTTTGTCAGATGCCTAAAATGCATTAAAATTAACTTAAGGGAACTTAAGTGCTTAGAAGCAGTCTGCTTTTTTTTTGGTTTTAGGGAGAATCCTCAAGGGAACTTACATAAATTTTTGTAAGTTTTGTTTTGTAAGACTTGCAGAAATACAGAATTCTAACCCCAAACATTTAATTTTTAGATGCTTTTCTTTGTTTATTTCAATTTCTGTCTCACATCAAGCTTCACAAATTATGTTGTACAGTTTCATTTTCTGTGTATATTTGATGATACTATAATTCTTTACTAGTAGAAGGATTTGATGTAATAGCAAGTGTTGTAAAAAGCTAGCAGATTGCGTTACCCTACGCCAGGAAAAAAAACTTGTTAGTTTTGAAAATAAATGGCAGGGAAGCTATGGTTTTAATATGCAACCATTTCAGCACGGTTTTCCCATTTGTGTGCTTATTGATTCAAATTTTAACTTTCCATTTCAAGTATTAGCTTCACAAAGGAACACATTGATTTGATTCTCTTTTTACAGAGAGTATTCATTTGGGATTTGGATGAGACAATCATCATTTTCCATTCCTTGCTTACAGGGTCCTATGCTAACAGATATGGAAGGGTAAGTGTCAAGAAACTGATGGAAATGTTCAGTAATATTTGCTGGTTTATGGCTGATACACAGGGAATACCAGAATATTAGTTGATTTTTAGATGCAAACTGGTACTAGTGTTAAGAGACAAAAAATATCAAGCTGTATCACATACCCATTCTTTGCAGTTACTCAGCTCTTGCATTCAGTATTTATTTAAATAGTGTTGGGTGTTTGACTGCTTGATGTTTGGTTTGCAGATACAGGTTGTCTGAAACCTGTTGATATCAAAATCTGCAAAAGTCTATGTCCCCTCAGAGAGTGAAGAACTTCCAGGGATGATCACTACGATGGATTGGCTGTGCTCTGTATTGAGAGGGAAAGAGGAAGAATGCTTTTGGACATGGCCAGATTAGTCTAAAATTTCTTACCTTAGATTTTTTTAAATCTAAATATTGACTGATGTTTTTGAAAGTCTGTTTATGAGTCAAATCTTTCTATTATGCACAGTCTATAAATTATAATTGAACTGATATGTCTACAGACAGCAGAATTCCTTGGTAATTCTCAGAAGAGAAGCATGATTTTAGGTGAATAAGAACAGTTTATGAATGGAATGTCCTTATGAGATCAGACTTTTTTTTTTTTCAGGATTGTATTTGAAAGATAACAACTTGTGCTAAAACCTGTTATGGCCTTTTATGTTCACCTCATTTAAGTTATATGTGATTTTTTGTTAACTTCAAAAATCTCTACTTGTAAAGATCAACTACAGAGTTTTGTCTGAATTCACGTAATGCCTCTGTCTTCTTGTAAAGCTTCTATGTAGCACTAAAAGATTTTACCTTACACCCAGCTCAGGGCAAAGCTACCTCCAGTTCAGTCTGTGCCTGAAACTCAGGTTCTGAGTTTCTCTCAATAGCTTTTTGCCCTATACAAATCTAAAGCAATACTACTTTCCAACCTCTCTTGCTTGTTCAGGTAAGGTTTGTTTGCAGAAATGTTTACTGTGATAACAAGTGTACCTGTTTGAGGAATATAATTAGGTTTTTTTCATTATATATCAGAAAAGCAACCTAATTCAGCAGCCTTGGTTTCCTAGGTGTTATTAGTTTATATATAGGTAGTAAAAAGAAACTAGAACTTAAATGTTTTGACAATTGCTGTATTGATATGTTTGGACAAAAGCATTATAGAAGAGTATTAAATATTTACCAAAAGTTATTTTCCACTTTTCAGACTAAAACCAGCTCCTGTGTGGTATCCCCAAATCTATGACAATTTAGTTCAGAATGAGGAGAACAGATCCCAGTGCTCACAAAAAAGCTCAGTGACAACAGAATCTCATCACTGGCTTTTGAGCAGCAAAGTAGCACTGGAAAAGCCAAATTAATTAGCCATTGCCATAGAAATACTAATGTTAGCATATTTTTTCCATTTGTAACTAATCCCCTGTAGTGGATTCATTAACTGGGGCCTGAACATAAACACTTTATTGCTGGATGGTTGAAGTTGAGGAAAGTGGCTGCTATTCAGTTGCAAAGAGATATAAATACATATGCTGCAAGGAGGGGGCTGACTCCTGATTGCAGCTCCATCCCCGTTGGCACTAGTTACATAAAATGTAGCTTTTACCCGGCTGGCTCTGGTTGCTTGGCATCTGGCACAATATTCCTGCACTGCTAAATGACAGCCAGCTGTTGATGTTGAGAGGAATGATGGCATTACTGCCTAATCTTTGGATAAAGGTGAAATCTCTTTGGTGAGGGGTAGTAACATGCTTATCCTTGGCTCTCAGATGATGTCATAGAACTGTGCCATTCTGGTTTTGTTTTCTTATGGTTTCATTCAAATCAAGGTTTCTCTTTGGTTATTGACATCTTCAGACAAGTTTCCAAGATGTTAGAGAAAGACAGTGTCAAATGTTCAAAGCAAACATGCTAAGACATAAGAATTTTAGAGTTTATTAGTGGCAGCAGAAGGTGCATGCTTTTAAAAAAGTGTTTGCCTGTGATTGCTGGCCTTTAAAATCATAAATCTGGACCATAAATTAATCTGAAAAAAAAAAAAGGTTGATGGGAATTATTGTTCTTTTCACCTGTATTCTTATTTATGAGCAGTCTAAAATCACGTTCTCTTATAAATCTGCACTATGGTGCGGGTTAGAAATGCCCTTTTAAAAAAATCAAATCTAGGGTGATCACATAATCATTAAAATACAAAATCTGGATCTTCAAACAAACAAAAATGTCCTAATTAAATAATAGGGGATTTGGCAACTTAGCATTCAGCTCTTTTTGTAATGCTTGAGCGAGTTTCATGGGGAATGACTATGAATGATGTACGGCCTTGCTGCTGAAGGGATTGATTTTCTTTGCCTAATTCTCTACCTCATTCCTCCTAACTTCTTCCTTGTGCCACCCTTTTCTGTATCTTCTTACTTTTTCATCTGTTTTGATCACCTGCTCTCCTTTAGCTGCTATTGTGCTTTATTTTCCTCCTGCTTTTTAACTTCAGTTTTGTTGTAGCAAAATGGCACTTTTATTTCTCAGTTTGTGTAGTCATGGAAAAAATTACTTCATAAAGCATTACGTTTTTATTTAAGGATTATTTGAATTTAGTGAATTTAATGGATATATATGAAACTTTAAGAATATGCCCTTCCAGAAGGTTAGACAAAGAAATAAAACGTTTCTATTTGCTATTGGATTTGGTTTTTTAGCTATGTACAAAGAGAGATGTTGATCAAATACAGTTACCAGTTAGTTAATTGACATTAGGGCTGATTAAGTTTTGGAATTTGGAAAAAGTTGGAGCCCTTTATGATCTTGGAGCAGGTGAAAATACATCTCAGAACTGGGACAGAATACTCTGGTCTTTACATACATTTCCAGCCTCAGTGAAAGAAGTTATATGCAGAGGTTTTAAAGGAATTTTCCTTTAAATTATAAGCTATTTTATTGTGGTTTAATGTACTTTAGAGATAGAGAAAAACACAGCCTGGTTTCACTTAACCCTTCATTTGTGACCTGTAGGCTTAAGTGGAAAATAAGCTTTGTACCCAAAGTGAACTTTCCTGTTTTTCAGCTTCTTGTTTCTCCACAAAACAAAGAAATCAAGTAAGTAGAATTTAGAAATGACATACGGGCAATGTTTTGGCTCCAATGCCAGTATTCAAAACAAAAGGCCTACTTAAGCAGTTTGACATTGGTATTTCTCTTCTTTAGTTAAACTGTACCTCCCTCAGAGATTTGTACCTGATTTTGACCATACCTGAAAAGACGCTGACTGAACCTGCAAATCCCAGGCAACAAGGAGAGATTGTTAGCTTTCCTACTCATTGTGTGACACCTCACAGTAATTAGTTAGCAATTAGTGGCTTAAAATTGCGAAAGAAGGCTGGGTATGGGATTATTTTTTTTAAAACCTTGTTCTAGCCTTGTCTTATTTTAAAGTTTACAGCCCCCACTGTAGTGTCCGATGGCAGAGTTTGATATACTATTATGCTTTAAACCAAGGTTCTTGTGCTGTTCATTACAGCAATTGCAAGTTTGTGACTACACAGATACTTTAAACATTAATGCAGCTGCGGTTTTTGCTTCTGTTAAATATGTAGCTACCGAGAGCCACAGTTTAGCATAGTTTGTGTGTTAAGTGGAACTTCCCACACAAAAAGATTGTATTTAATCTAGAAGTTAAGCTTTCTTTGAAAAGCAATCCATTTTGTTTCTTCTTTTAGCTTTTGTGTTATTTAATCTGACACTTTCAGTAGGTGCCAATGAGTTTCTTATATTTTTTCTGCCTAATTAAATTACCTAATAAATGACATTATTTTAGTATTACTTTGGAGAAAACCATTCTGTTTTATTTCTGCCATGTAGAAATACCTTGGTTAGAAAGCTTTACACAAACCTCTTTTTACAGACTCAGAAATGTGATAAAAATGTTCAATAATAAAAAACCCAAGTCAAGTACACTGAAATGTAAAATATATATTAGCAACCATTCATTTAAAATTAGCCATATGGGTTCATAACCAATATCATGCTCTGTTGCCCAATTATTCTGCTTTTCAAGATAATGTTCCTATTTAGGGATGGAAGTCAGAAGGGAATTATTTCTACCTTGTTGCATTAGTAGTTGATAATTGAGATGTAGCTAGTGATCTTCATTTTCATCCTAGACCTTTAGCCCACCTAATTCCTTTAATAACTAGAGCAGAGGCTCCTGTGAGGTGTCTCTGTTACTGCTCAGGCACAACAGAATTCCTTGTCTGTTTAAAAAAAAAGATTCCCGATGAATTGTATAGGAAGATGAGGTGCTAACTGGGCACGAAGATAAGCAGAAATATCAGAGGGAGAAGAAGCCTCAGGCCTAGCTAAAGAGAAAATACCACCTTCTTTCCACCTCACATGCCTGCAAAAGTGAAGCAGAGGAAGGCATAGATCTACAAATAGAGCAGTATCAAAACAGAGAGACAGAATACTTTTGTTCATATTTTAAAGTCTTTCCATTAGAATTAAGAAGACTTTTTTTTTTTTTTTTTTTTTTTGTTTTTCTTTTGGCTGTGCTAGTTTAAATAAAAGACTTATTTTTAATGGCAAAGTTCATCGAAATAGCATGATGCTTTTTTTTTTTTTTTCTCATTTATAAGGGCTTTTTTTTTTTTTTTTTAACTTAATGGATGTGAGTTCAAGAATAGATGTTTTGTCTGCTCAATGTAGCTTTGCTTTGAAATTTCAGAAATTCTTTCTCTGGATAGCAGTTCTTGGGTTTTGGCATTTCCAGAAGGCAAACAAGCTGCCAAATCACCATTTTTTTCCAGCTCCTTGCTACTGACGCAGTTTGCTGTTTTAACCACTAGTTACAGAAAAATGCTTAAAAGTTCAGAGATCATGCTGAAGCACCTATTAATTTGATTGAGAGGTGGAAAAAGAAACTAAGGACTGCATCTCTTGCTTTTCAACTGTGACTTGTCATCAAGTTTAGAATATTGGCTTATTTTAAGTAAAATATGGGTTGTCACTTCTTCAGTTCTATTTAAAATATAATTTCTAACAAACTAACATTATTAATAGAGGCTGTTATGGGATAATATAACATGTTCCTTCGAACTCATGCTCCTGTGCACTTGGATAGACTTGGCATTATAAATGAGAAACTCTATATCAGATGTATGTATTAGGCTCTCTCTTCGATTTTTCAGATAGAAAATATATAAAAACACCAAAAAAATCAAAACAAGACAAACATCTGTAATGCATTTGGTAACCACAGTGCTGAACATGCATTTTCAGTTTATTAGCTCAGTAAGGAATAAGTTGTTACAGTAATTTCTGTAGAGAAGTTAAAGTGTGTTATGTATTAATAACAAACAATAGTTTTGTTCACTCTGCATGGGTGGGCCAAACTGGAAACATAATTAAAGCTTGGTTTTGTGGACAATCAAGGAGTGGTTTTAAATATAATTGCCATTTGCAAATAAAAATCAATAGTTCTTTGCTTTAAGGTCACTAGGTATTCCCAGGACTGAATCCTGTCATTTGTAACCAGCGAGAGTTTGAGTAACAGTAGTGTTAGCATACCGCTGGTTGATCATAAAACTTGTGAACAGTTGTAGAATCTGGAGAAGTTTTAGGTGAAATGGATTTGCCCTTTCTGCACAGAGAGCAAAGAGCCAGTGCTGGAGGATGCATGAAGGTGACCACAGAAGTCCCACTGCAAAATTAGGGACTCAATTGAGTTCAAGTCATATTTTTGAGTGTTACTGGGAAGTGTTGCAGTACAGGGTGAGAGAGTTATTGAACTGAAACTGACAAAGCAGATGTTGCATTTAATACAAGTAGTACCTTAGGAAAGTTGTTTCTCCAGTCTGTATTTGGGTATGTATGTTAGGCACAGTATTGATTGTGTACTTGCTTAATTTCTTCTTTAAGGATCCTCCCACTTCTGTGTCCCTTGGACTCCGAATGGAAGAGATGATTTTCAATTTGGCGGACACACATCTATTCTTTAACGATTTAGAAGTAAGTGTTCATTCTTTTAAAACGCACAGAGGTGATCTAATATTTAATGTTTGTCTGGTTTTATGTGTTGTTAGATGATTTGACAATTATTTGCAGTTTCAATACAGAAATACTTAGAAAATAGCTATATCATTTAGTCATCAGGATATATAATAATATCTGTGCTAAATGTCTGCACTGGCCTTCAAACATTACTACAGTTTAAATGGTAGAGTTTTGTCCTCACAGGTTTTAGCATTTATGATGACAGTAGGCAAGTTTCAGAAGTGAATGCACCAAAAGAACCTGTAAACGTACAGAATTCGGTAGTCTGCACAGGCCATTAAATATTAAACTGCAGCTTCTACAAATAGTTGATGGCTGGGTACAGATTTCTTGCTTACATCCCACAGTGGGCAAGTATTACCTTAGCCCGAGGGACATCATTAATGTTGTATGTGCTGTTCCTGGGCTGTTCCTGGGGTAGCTCTGCCTGCAGCAGACACGGTGTTCTGTGCCAGCGTGCCTCTGCCTGCAGCCAGGAGCTGTGGGTGCCTTGCCAAGGGCTTTTGTAGCCTACACAGCCCTATGGTTTGGCAATGCCTGGGAGATTGTTCCAAAGCTCTGGAAACTGCTGAAAGAGACTGTCACTGTAATGCCGGGCTGTTTCATCTTAAAAGGGCAAAAAGCAATTTCTGATCACATTTTAATAACGCAAAAACATGAAAACAGTCAGATTTCTTTCCCATCATAGTGAAGACAGCTGTTTATTTAAAATCCAGCTGTTAAGCAAGCTTGTGGTGGGGCTGCCAACACACATTAATCATCGAGTTGTTGTTTTGCTAGATTTTAGAATAGTGTGTTATTCCAGACAGCAAAAGAATCTAAAAGATTCAAATGCAACTTTTGCTGATCAAAGTTAATTGGCAGCAATTGGCCTTTAAATATTTCCTGATGTTTCCCTTTTCAAAATCAAGGAAAATACACCTTATTCAATAGATGAGCCAAAATAATTTGAAAAATGCCAGTGTGTGATAGACCTCAAATGTGGTTTGTCCAACATCTGTCCTATATTTTGATTTCTTTTCATCTAAAAAGAAACCACTCACAGATGATTTGGCATCTTAGAATGTAATGAAATTATTGAACATGCATTTTTTCTTCCATTCCTTAGAGTATTTATTTTTTATACTTACAGTAAATAGCTGGTTTCTTTATATTTTGAAGCAACGTTTTCTTTCATTAACCTAGCTGTATTTAAAGGTATGATTGCTTTGGCTATAAGAAGCACCATCAATGAGTTGCATGTATAGGACTTATTTTTCAGATTTGTCTAAAAATATAACAATGATAGTTATTTTCCAACTCTGTTTCTGATTTCTGGTTATATTTCATTTTAACCAGAGTGGAATGAAAAAGTACTACTCTTTCTGTATTTAAGAAATATATTTAATAAAGTTCAGTGTGTTTTCATTTTCTATGCAGAGCTAGGTATGTAGCTGCTTCATAGACAATTGTCAACCTCACTGACTGTAATGGAAGTTAATAAAGCACATCTTAGGGATGGGAAGTTATCTTCTGCTAATAGTCATGTTGCAGCCTCAACAACACAGCACAGTAGTTCATTCACTCAAGAACTTTGAAGCTGTGTATGAGAAAACAACTGCTTCAGGTGGTTCATGAAGGCAGAGGAACTTGCTGATAAATCTGGTTCTTTGCATTTCCACCATAACAAGCCAGTTTATGTTGTATGTCCAAACTGACGTGGAATAGTTTGTGTCTATACCATGGTCTTTCTTCCTCATACAAAGAGGCTCCCAGGAGTGTGCAGATTTTGTACACGAGCTCTAATCCTTCTGTCTGGGGGATGTGAGCTCCAGTCTGAAGGATCAGAACCTTGTCCAAGGAGTGAAGAGCATGTTTGGTGTGCATAGACAAGCCTTCAGAGTACACAGTGAAAGGGCATAAGAGAGCTTGTACTTTGTGGGAAGCAGCATGTAAGGACTAGACCTCATCACAGGCTGAGGCTTTCAGTTCACCAGCAGTGACTCAGGTTTTTGAACACATTGCAGAGACATGGTGTTCTGGAAGGAGCATGTCCTCCTGGAGCCACAGTTTGCCATTCTTGTGAGCATCACCTTTTAACTAGCAGGGCCTGCCAGTTCCCCAAGGGCTGTGACCTCTGGGCAGATTCTTCACATCCATCTCAAAAACTCAAAATTCCTTAGTTGGTGGTTTGAAAGTTCAGGCTGCTCACAGTTTGACAGGATTTCATGAAAACTGTGGACAATCTGTTTTGGATATGCCTCAGGCTTAAAGCATCTCTTCTCACTGATGAAGGACTGAGTCTGAAAGATATGGCTCAGGTCTTAGCTTTCCAGTTCATGAGCACAAGCGTCTGGGCTGTTGGGATTGAAAATGTTTGTAGGCACCATTGCCAGTGAGCTGCAGAGCTTGAGTATCCTCACCCAGCAGTAGTATGAAGAAGGGCAAAGATGGATTTGGAACATATCTAACCCACAGAGTAGATTTGTCTTTAAGTCTAGTCTTAATTCAAAGTGGGAGCCTGAAAGCTGATGCCCTCTGTCTCACCCAGGCTCATGGGGAACCCTTCCTGGCACATAGAGAGGCTGCTTTTAAAGGCAGGCAATCATGTGTCATAACTTTGGCCTATGATGCACATTTTTCCAGATACCGCAAGTTAATGTTTTTAAATAAAACTCTTCTTTCATCCAACACATTCCAGAAAACTCTATAATCGGAATAGTTCTCTTGTTATCCAAGTGAAAATACTTTTTCTTCTTATAAAGTGCTGAAGACTGATTGAACATTTTAAATGCAAAGGGCAGAGTTGTAGCAGTGATCTCTGAAGCACAGTTTGATTTATATATGACCCAACTGGCTTTTCAAAGCTTGGTCTAGAGATTTAGTAAAGTTATTAGATTAAATTCTAAACTTCGGTAGTCAATTTTTAGTCTTTATAAAGTGAATTAATGCCAACGTGTATCAGTTGAATTTAGTAGGGGGTTGGTACAGCTAGATAAATGAATCATCTATTTTTATGTATGTTGTTCTTTATGTAAGAATAATAATGATAATAATAGTAATATTTTAATTGAAATTTTCAAACATTGAAAAAATTCAGTAAGATCTCACTATCTAGCTCTGAAGTAAGTACTATGTTTCTGGATGGGTGAGCTACAGTTAGATTTGCACCCTTGACCCTTGTACTTGTTCCTATTTTAATGCTTTGAAAAAAATAAAATAAAATGCTTATTTCCTTCACTTTGCACAGATTTATTTGAAGTAATTAATTCCAAAGTGATGTACTAGCAAATAATTTCCGATCTTTAGGAACATTCCTTAAAGAGCATGTTAAATGCAGGGGTATGACAAGATTTTTACCATACTGAAAATAAAAATATTAATGTTTATTTATGTATAATTTGATCCAAGTGCCATAATAAACAGTATTTTCTTGCATTAGCAGTAATTTCATAATGAAATTATAGAAATGTATTATGCTAAACAGTAAAGATAATGCAGTGTTCTAAAAATTTAGATTCCAAAATCTGCATTTGCGCTTTTAAACAAGAACTTTAGGTTTTCAGTATTAAAGTTTTGTTATTTAAATAACACTCTGTTTTATAGTTGAATTTTAATTGTGCGCAAGAGGGAATAACTACATTGATGTAGCTCTCTCAAGTGAACCAGAGTTACCTCATCTGAAAATAATTTTAATTTAAGTTTAATTTTGCATGTTGATTGTGTTGTGACAGGGATAATAAGGTATAATATCTTAAAGGTGTATATGGAGCAATTATACATATTATGTATTTTAGGAGGTATGCTCGAGTGTTTGTGGGAAATGAGCAGCTTGATGATAGGACTGAAACATGACATGCACTGAGGAGCTCAGCTCTGGTGCAGGCACATTGTGCAGCAGAGCAGGGGCACATGGCTTCAGGGGGGTTCCTCAGCCAGGGAAGCCCCAGGGGAGCACGGAGACCCACCAGGAGCAGGCAGCCTTTATGAGAGTGGCTTGCTTCCCTGGCATGCGCGAGGCCAGCAGTAATGGTGGCCAATCCCTCTTCCCAAGACAGGCAGCCCTAGTGGGCCCTGTGGCCAGGGGCACCATGGCCAGGGCAGGCAGACGGGTCCTGGGGTGGCACTTTGCTCGGCGGGGTGCGCAGGGAGGGCGACGGCTCTGAGGAGGGACATCCACTGGCCAAGTGTGCCCACGCGAAGTCTACCAGCCACCAAGCACCGTTCTGTAGCCATCTGCACAGGTCAGGGGCACTCATCCCACCTGACTCCCAAGGCAGAATGGTGGGCACTCCTCTGAGAGCAAAGGTTGCAGCTCTGGTGGGGGATCTGCACCATTTGTCCTGCACCAATGACTCCACGCAGACAGGGCTGCTGAAGGGAGAGACTGCAGTGCGGAACTCAGACTGCAGAAAACAAATAGAGGTTTCTCTTGGAGCAGGGACAGGGCAGCAGACCTGCCTGCCAAAGGTGTGCCAGGTGGAACTGATTGGCTCCATCTGTCACAGAAGGAGAAGACCATTTCAGTCAAAGGCTTGAGGGAGTGGGCTCTAAACTAAAGTTGCTGCAGAAGAAGAACCTCAATCCATCCCACTCCTACCATTCTGATGCTTATGGCAGCCATAGGTGCCCAGAGCCTGGAGAGGGATCACAGGTCAGCAGAAGAGCACCTGAGCAACAGCAAAAAGGAATTCCAGCCACTCCAGTCTCTAAGTTGGCTTCATCAGGGGCCTATCTTAAATGTTTCTATGCAAACCCACACAACGTGGGGAATAAAGAAGAGGACTTAGAGGCATGAGCATACCTGCAGGTCTGTGATCTTGTTGGCATCACAGAGAATGGTTGGATGACTCTTGTGATTGGAGTGTTGGAATGAAAATATGCTAGATGTTTAGAAAGGACAGGCAGGGGAGACAAGGAGGACCTGTAACCCTCTGAGTCAGTGGATGTTAATGCTGGAGTGCATGTAACACTCCATGGACTGAATGGGTGAGGCTCTCTATAGACAGGTAGGAACAACCTCACATTAGCAATTCCTGTGCCTCATGGTGTTCTTCAGCCACCCAAATATCTTTTGGAGGTGCAACACAGTTGGCCGTAACCAATCCAGAAGGTTCTGTAATGCGTTGATGATGACTTCCTTCTGCACGTGGTGGAGGAGACAACAAGAGCTTCTATGCTGTACCTTGTTCTCACCAGCAAGGACTGGTGGGGAATGTGAAGCTTAAGGATTGATTGCAGTGACCATAAAATTGTGGATCTTAAGATACTTGGGGCAGCTAGGAAGATGCACAGGAAGCTCACAACCCTGAACTTCAGAGGAAAGACTTTGGCCTCTTCAACAATCTACCTGGTGGAACCATGGGATAAATCCCTAGAGCAAAGAGGGGCCAAATAAAAGTGTTTAATATTCAAAGATCAGTTCCTCCAAGCTCAGGAATGGTGCATTCCAACAGAGAGGATGTGGTCAACACTTTGGAGGGAAGATATAGCCTTGAAAGGCTTGAAAGGTGGGCCCATGCAAACCTCAGGGGGCTCAGCAAGGCCGAGTGTAAAGTACTGCATCTGGATTGGGTAAATCTGGAGGAGACTGGATTGAGAGCAGTCCTGGGTAGAAGGACTTGGAGGTGTTCATTGACAAGAAGCTAAGCATGACCTGGCAATGTGTGTTTGCAGCCCAGGAAGCCAGATGTTTTTGATCCTGGGCTGCATTAAAAGCATGACCAGCAGGTTGGAGAGGTGATTGTCTCCCTTCACTCTGCCCTCCCAAGATCCTACCTGCAGTACTATGTCCAGCTCTGGGACCCCAGTGAAAGAAGGGCATAGAGTGAGCCCAGAGAAGGCCACAAAGCTGATGAGAAGATTAGAGCACCTCTCATATGAGGAAAGGCTGAGAGAGTTGGAGTTGTTCTGCCTGGAGAAGAGAAAGCTCCAGGAAAACCTTATTGTAGCCTCCTTAGTACATAGAAGGGAGAGCAGGAGAGGGACTTTTAACAAGGTGTCATGTACTGACAGGACAGGGGTTGATGGCTTTAAACTGAAAGAGAGTAGATTTGGATTAGGTATTAGGTAGAAATTCTTGAGTGTGAGGTTGGTGAGTCACTGGAACAGGTTTCCCAGGGAAGCTGTGGATGCCCCATCCCTGGAAGGGTGCAAGGCCAGGTTGGATGCAGCTTTGAGCAATCTGGCCTAGTAGAAGGTGTCCCTGCCCATGGCAGGGGGCTTGGAACTGGATGATATTTGTGGTCCCTTCCAAGCAAAACCATTTTGTGATTCTATCTACATCTTTAAAGATTGTTATGCTTACATTGATACTTTTGAAAGTATTAGTTTATTCAACTTCTTGGCATATCAGGCGCATATTATAATTAGGTATGTTGAAGGAATATTTGTGGTAGTGAATTATTAGGAACATCTTATTTGAAAAAGTGAGTTCAGTGCCTTGCAAATTTTGTTCTAAAATTACATCATCTTGTTAGATCTATTCCTGTAGAGATATAAAGCAGAAATATCACTTATTAAGTCTTTTTTTTTTTGTCTAGTCTTACCTTACACTTAGAATAATTTTTTTTTGTTTGTTTGTGTTGAATTCTATTGAAGTAATTAAAAGTAAATTAATTTGTAGTTTTATTTCATGAGAATTTTTTTTCTTTTAAGATTTTCATTTCTGCTTGTTCATTTCAAGTTTTTTAATGTACGCTTTTGTGGAGAGGTTCAAAATAAGATTGTAATGATATAAAAAAATCAATTTTCACACCTCTGACAAATATATAGATGCATGGTCATGATTAGCATTAATTTTCCTGACATTTGTGAAAGCTATATAATGCACACCCATGGGTTCACAATTCACTTCTGTTTGTGGAGTCTATGCAAAGTGATGATAAGTGTATGGGAGTTGTTCATAATGAATAGCAGAGTGGTATGAGTTTTCAGGCTACATTAGTTGATATATTTCTCTTAGTGATAAAAGATCAAGGAATGCCATTAGGTACTACTGTCAAGCAGGTTTTTTCTGGGAAAAACGTTTAGAATAGTCAATTATATTCTAAAAATTAAGGATGATGACCGTGATTGATTTCTTCTGAGATTGTTACTTAAAATCCACTTGGTGTTCCACATCTAATATGTTCATGATGAAAATTCAGAGCACAATCTTTTCTGTATATCAAAAAGAGATGCATAACTATGTTATGATACCAAGAATGGAGTGTTACTTCACATTCATGAACCTTTCTGACACCACGTTAACATATTACTGTGCATGGACCCCTCTGGAAAGCTGCCTGTGTTGGAGTTGCACATGATTTCCATAAGATGCAACTCTGTTATTAACCACAGGTTGCTGGACCGTCAGCGCAGAGCAGGCAGTGGCCGAGGTGCTCCCATCCCAGCCTGCCTACAGGCAGCACCTTCACTCCCCTGTCCTACCCACCTGCCACCAACAAGGTTATCCAGTCCACAGGCACCAAGGAGCAGCACAAGAGCAGCCCATCTCTCTGCGTCTTCACTCCATTAAATAAAGTTAGATTAATACAGAAACATTTTACAAATCCTGCATTTTACACATATGGGAACATTTCCAGCTTTAATGAAGCATTGAGATGCTGTCTCCCACAGATGCATATCCTCACAGTTTAAAGCAGAGAATAAACAGCATTTACATCCTTGCACTCTCATGCTCTGTGTTTGCTTTTTAAACCTCCTCTCTCCACCCACATGGCAATAAATCCTTCCAGGACTCCAACAAGTCTGTATCTGCTAGCTTGAATTTACTCAGATCTAGAAGCTGATAGGGAGAATTTAACTATCAGATTTTTTAAAATGAAAACTGCTTTTTGTGGACTGTTTCTTGTATGATTTACTATGTGGAAGTTCCTGCTCTTGTTTATGGACCCCAGTCATTAGGCTATGAGTATTTATCAACTCTACCTTTCCTTCCTATTCCTTTTCAAGCTCAAGACTGTGTGGAGGACAGCTATTTTACTTGAAATGTGATGGAGATGTCTGACACCCAGCAGTATACTGAGCCCTTCTGTTCCCTAAAGTAATATAAAGGACTGCTAAGGCCCACATTGCAAGGCAGAGTCCCTTGTCACTAAATCAGATGTTTATACACTCTGTACTAACACCAGGCACTACAGGGATTTCCAAGATGGGAGATCATCATCTCAGCTCAGGTATAAGAAAGGGAGCAACTAATACCCAGGACAGCATCCATAAAGCCTGATCATGGAGCAGAACTCCTTGAACATTAGTTCCTTTTTGGCCTTTGCCTTCAATTCTCACAGGTGAAACCTGGCTGCCTCCCTGCTGCTGAAAGCAAATGTACCCTATAAATCACTTCTGGCCCTCAAGGAGACTTTTTTCATGACAGGGACATATATCCTCTTTTCATCAGCCTGAAAATTTCTCCTTTGTAGGTATCAGTAACACCACAGGAGACTAAGTGACTTTCCTCACAGGTCCTTCAGTGACCATGCACATAGTTATGTCCCCAGTGTACCACACAGTGCCCTGTAGGAATGCCTTTGAAGCAATACAGCCATATGTTCTGTTTCTTTAATCTGAAGGAGAAAGGGAAATTATTTCCCCTCAGACCTGGGTATTTTAATACGCCACAGACTCGGACTGGTAACTTTTAGCACAGTAGCACTCCAAAACCTGATTTGGGATTCTGGACATTATGATAATACACATTATTGAATTCATTACTGCATTCAACAGGCTTACCATATGCAGGTTATTGCACATCTCAAAGAACCATGACCATTGTAGGGTAAAATGCTCTTCTTTCTGAAAACATTTTAGCACATCTGGTCCTAGAGTCAAATAATCTAACAAATGAAGTGCTTGGATGCAAGCCAGCTCTTAAGTGCAGACTTTGAGCAAGCTCCAGAGCAAGCTGGGAGAGCAGGTTGGACACTATTAGCAGCATAGAAGTCCATCATTTATTCTTCCACACCTTGTAGAAATGTCACAGAGCCAGCTTTGGACAGCTGTGGCAGGTATGACGTTGCCTAGATTTAAACTTAACTATGTTGTATGGATATCCACAGTCAGTGATACGAGTTGGGGGAGCTGCAGTCAGACCAAGGAAGTGCAGAAGGAGGATTGTGAACACCATTACCAGAGAGAAAAGCTTTCTCAGCTTCTCTACAAAATAAAAATCAGACAAAGGTTATTTTGTGTCTGAAGCTGTACTCCAAGCCCTGAACATTGACAGGGTGAGCATTTGCTGATGTTAGGTACTAATCACTTGTCTGGTGCATATTTTACGTGCATATTTATGTAGATGACGCAACACCAGGTCTGTGTTTGTGGTTGCCAATACTTTGTAATTCCTGATCACTGTGCCTTAGTCTTCTCACCATGATGATGATAAGGATGATATCTACAGATACAAGCATAATAATTCTGTCATAAACTACTCGAGGGAAAAGCAGCAGTTGAGTCTGGTTATTATAGCAGTTGTTATTGTGTACAGTTGTAGTTGGCTTTCTAACAAAGCTTCAGCTTAGTCTCTTTAACATATTAGTCCTCAGGAACATACTGGCACAACTTCTCTCTCTACTGATACAATTAGGAAATATGTGTATTCAAAAAACTTAAAAGAATAAAAGTACAAAAAAATTGCAAATAGCCGGGAAAATTTTCCAGTTTTCTGTTGTATTTAATTTCTGTTCTATTGTTGGGGGTTTTGGGCGTGGGGGGTGCGGGGGTTTTGGTTTGGGATTTTTTATTTTTGGGAGGGATTTTGGGGGTTATTTTTGGTTGGTTTTGTTTTGATTTTTTTATGATTTTTCTAAGTTGTGCTTGTTCCAGTTTGAGTTGTCACTGAGTCATTCAGGTAAGGTCTGATTTTTAAAGCCACAGGTTAAAAAACACCCGAACATTTAGAGCAGAAGGGCATCAGTCATCACTAATCCTGGCAGTGTTTCAGATGTCTGTACTTGGGAGCTAGCATCTTGTAAGAACTCCATTTAGTCAGCTGGTCCAGGGCTTCTGTTTGGGATGCCTAGATTTTGCTGTAGTACAAATCACCTAAAGACTAGGCAGGCATGCTTTGTGAAGAAATACATGGACATGCATATTGCCCAGTCTAGTACAGAGCATTTCATGGAATCACAACATGGTTTGGTTTGGAAGGAACCTTTAAAAATAATCTAGTCCAACCCCACTGCCATGGTCAGGGACATCTTCCTCTAGATCAGGTTGCTCAAAGCCCCATCCAACTTTCAAGGATCCACAGCTTCTCTGGGCAACTTGTTCAAGTACCTCACCACTTTCACATTAAAGAATTTCTTCCTTGTACTTACTCTTGATCTGTCCTCTTTCAGTTTAAAAATGTTACCCCTTATTCTTTGTCCTATCAATACAGACCTTGGTAAAATGTCCGTTCCCATCTTTCTTCTAAATCACTTTATATGTTGAAAAGCCACAATTAGGTCACCCCGGAGCCTTCTCTTCTCCACACTAAACACCCCCAGCTCTCTCAGCCTGACTTCTCAGGCTGCCTCTCTTTCCTGTGCTGAGGCCCCCTGAGCTATAAGCAGTTCTCCATTTCGGATCTCACCAGGGCAGAGAAGGGGAAAGGGGAAAATCACCTCCCTCAACTTGCCCTTCAGGCCTCTTTTGTGTGCAACCCTGTGTACTGCTGGCTTTCTGGGGTGCAGGTTATGGCCAGGGGTTTTTATCCACTGGAATATCCCAGTCTTTCTTAACAGGGCTACTTTCTATCAGTTCACCACCCAGCCTGTACTGATATGGGTGATAGTCCCAGTCCAGCTGAAAGACCTTGCACTTAACTGCATTTCATGAAGTTCATATTAGCCCACTCCTCAAGCCTGTCAGTGTCCCTCTGGATGGCATCCCACTTGTCAGTGGAATACACACTAGTGCAAAAAGGTTTGCGATAGGCAGCGAGCTATCTTTTAATGGTATGAGACCCATCTCCAAGATGGTATACTAAAAGTACTTTCTGTCAAAATAACAAAACATGTTTTGTCTATGTACTTTCCCAAATTAGATATTCAAAGGTGTTCCTACCAGTGACAGAACTAACATTCTCAGCCCTTTCCCAGGAAATAAAATACCAAATGCTGGCACGCTTTTCAGGTAGCAATTGTACCTGCCCATTACAGCTTGGCTGTGCAGAGTCTGAAATATCAGATTTAGGATCAGCTAGTTCAGGAGATAGTGTATTGAAGGACAGTGGTAGGGCACCTGGAATCCATTGCTATTTCTGTATCAAAGCTGTATGTAGGCAGGGTCTGTTACTGGAATCCCTGATCTACCCCATGTTTGTCAGCTTTAACTGCAGCAGAAATCTCCTTGCTGGGCTGCAGAGGCAGGCTCTGAATCCTACGTAATGAAGGACATGAGACAGCACTTTGAAAATTCTCTTACAGCCAGTAATGAAACAATAGAGTTCTTCTAAAAAGCCTAAGACTTGATGAAAATTAGGAGATGCAAAACTGACTGCAAGAAATGTAACAGAAGGAGAACTTTGCAGCCATTAGTAGATTTCAAAACACTGTCTTATGTTATTTTGCTGACACATTAAAATGCCCTTAAAATTTTTTATTTTTGAGAGGTTGCAAAGTTGCTGATATGTGCCACAGAGTTTTCCTACAGTGCAAATTGTTCCCTAAGCACAGATATGATACCCTGCTTGATGGTTCATCATGTTAGATCCATAACTAGGTAATAATGTGTATCATCTGAAGGCCTCTTAGTGCTGGAATTGTCATTTCAGATTTAAATAGGTTCACTTCATTAACTAAATTATCTGAAACAATGGAGCAGAAATGTCAAATAAACTAATAAATAGTTGATACTTACAGTAAAAGCAGTTAATATACTAATTGTTGTATTGTTTTCCTTTTATTCTTGTGTAGCAAGGCTTCACTTTGGCTTTTAATATTTCATGGAACTGATGTGAACGACTTTTTTTTTTAACATTTTATTTAAATATTATGACTTTAATAACACTGAACAAAATCCTACTACTATAGATGTCAAGACTTGTTCATAACACTAAGTATTCCATTATTAGTTTACAATCTTTAAAGTTTCATAAATTCAAATAACATTCCTGAACAGTAGATTTGGTGTTTTGGTCTCTGATTAAGCTGACAGATGTGTAAAATCTCATATAGCCAGTCAAGTCCCTGGTGCAGCTGCAAGTGCTAAAGAGTGCAAGTTATTCCAGCTAAGATCAACATTAATTTACACTCAAATATCTTTCCCAGCCTGCCCTTTCTGTTCCCTTAATGCAGTTATTTTGTGCTGATTCCACTACTTTGTGGCAAACTATTTTTTTCTCATTGAACTCTTCCAATACAAAAACCCAGAAGGCAAACTGAAAAGAACATAATAGTCACCTTTATAAAAAATTTCTCCTGGTTGATGTAGGTAGCATTTTAAAATCTCAGATTTTAATTATTTAGGTTGATTTTTTGAGTGGATTAGTCTCTGAAAATTGCATAATGTAATTATTTTAGGAAATCTAGGTGGAACTAAGTGTCATCCTTACATGCCATTTTGCAGGATGAGAGTGCATTAGCCAATCCTCACATAAGTACAAAGATTTGAAAACACAGCTTAAGCATCTTAGCAATATGCACGGTAGGAGGTTTCTATCAATCTTGTCAGCCTAGCTTTAATTTTGGCATGGATTTACAAAGTTGTTTACAAGTTGTTTGATATCATGAAGGCCGTTTTTGCTGGTGTGGTTACGTGTGAGTGCTATGACTGAAGTTTAAATGTTAAGAAAATACGTATACATATGAATTTTAAACATATCTGTGCTGGGGTTTTAAGTTGTTTTGTTTGGTTTTTTGGTAGCAATTATATTAAAATGTTTACACAGGGAAAAAGATTAAGACATTTCTTTTATTCATTTTCTTTTAAAAGCACGAAAGAGATGCTTGAAGTTGGTTCCCAAAATGTTTGAGTTTCACAGTCTCAGGAGATTTCTACTGTTTCAGTGTGGTTACAATAAGGCCTCTATCTGAATTTCGTCCAGTTCAATGGTCTAATGAAACTGTAAAGAAAGGGGGAGAGCATTATTTCCTTTACTCATTGCAGTATCACTTCTATTTTTCTGTGGTTTAAAGTAAAATTTGACTGTTGTTGATTGCATTTATAACATTTTTCTTTAGATGTGTTCAAGAGGCTGGGTGATCCTATAGCAGACTAAAACTACCTTAAAGTGTGCTGTTAAAGCATGAGGCTTTAACAAGGACTTAAAAAAAATGTAAACAAAAACTTTAACAAAAGAAGCAATGAGGTATTGAAAGAATGGAGCATTGATTCTATTTTTTGGAGTTTTCCAAGATCCTCGTGCAGTCAGAAGAAGGCAGTGCAGGCATTATGTGAAGGTTACCTGTGGCACTGTGCAACTGCACAGTGATGTGAGAGAGTTCATGCATGGTCACTGACAGCAGGGACAGGCTGCTGACACGAGTACTGGCTCAGCTGAAACCCTGTCACAAGAAAGATCAGCTTTATCTAAGCAAGTGGTACTTTCTGAACTGCAGAAAATCCCTTCAGTCAGTTAAAAAATCTCGTCTTTTTCTTCTGCATATTTGTATAATTCTCACTGTGAATGTAAAGTATGGATACACAGGGGAATAACTCTTTCCCTAGCACTGTTGGGTAAGGGGGAGAGACAGTTGTAGCAGCAGTTGGAACACGAGAAAGAGGGTTTCTAGGAATTTTCTTTGACTTTGAAATGTTTAAAAATACAAATATATAAATTTATTTATTGGAACAAAATGTATATCATTTTCTCAAAGGTGTGTTCACAAGTCCAAAACTCCCATTATTGCCATGGTGGAATGAATAAAGCATAAATCAAGCTGCGATTACCTACAAACAGGGATTTACAAGGAGAACAAAACAGACAGTGAAAACATACACCACCTATTTTTTTGTTCTGTCAGTTTAATAAATTCAGACAGAAATTTGAATGCAAGCAATACAACCTCTGACTCCCAAACTGTCAAGAGAATTAACTAACAGAACTAGCATCTCTTTCCTGAGTCTAATCTCCACTAGTTTGGTATTTAACACAGCAAATATAATGACTAGCAGAAGTGTCTTCCACAAAAAAATCATAAAGCAAACTGGTTTTATTTCGATTTTTTTCATTATGTTGTAAATTCATAAATCTTTCTTTACCATAGGAGGGTAGAAAAAACAAAAAAGTTTTGTATGAATACAAAATAATAATTATAATAAATATATAATCAAAACCACATTCAAATGGTATGTAATGTTTCCTGTATTGGGAAAGAGTCTCTAATTTTTAATACAACAATGTATACCAAAAAAAAAAAAAAAAAAAAAAAACTGAAAACTGCTTGGCTAATTAAAATTCAGTCTTTTTTATTTTTAAAATTTTACCTAAGTAAAGTGCTGTGAAAAAATAATTTTACAAGCTCGCTGAAGACAGAAAAGCTTTTACTAAGAAGATTAGATAGCAGTGTGATAATATAGCTTTTATGTGTGAACTCCATATGGTCATGCAAAGGGTTAAGCTGTGTGATTTCAGGATAAAAGGTTTCCTGAGTTGACTATTATTCCTATGGTCTGCCAACAACTTTGCAATAAATGGAATGATTTTTATGGGAATGTGGTTATTCACAGCAAGACTACAGTTGGTGTCAGTATGAAAAATTCTTCTTTAGTAGATTCTCTCAGCAGGAATAACAGATCTGAAAGAAAGGCAAAAAGTAGCTACAGAGAACTCTGGCTGGTGTTGGTGACAAATTATGTTTACAAAATGATGTGGTAACCCATTGAAGAAGAAGAAATCAGAACAACAGTAAATCAGAGTATTGCTCCTCTAAGTACTGCTGTTCCAAAACAAGTTTAGGGTGATTGTGAATATTGTTTAATAGCTCATTTTTCTTGACCATAAAGCAAGTGAGACTTCTAGGCTTTCAGTTGCAGGGGTGTGAAAAAATGCTTCAGAAATCAGTAAAATTACCTCAAAGTTACACCAAAGTCCATGGCAAAACATAAAATGTTGGTAGAGATGAATTCAAAGAATTCAGAAGATAGGAAAAAATATCTCTGTATTTAATAAATTTATAATTATTTGGTATATTTATAATTTTTATAAATTCTATTATTTCTTGTATCAATTGTTTATTTTTTACACCTTTATGGTTTTTGAAATTATATTATATATCACATTTGGCTTGTGATAAGCTTTCAGAATGCTAAAAAGATTAGCCCACTGATTAAGCTAGAGCTGGTATTGTCTTCCATTCAAAATGTGGAGTAAAGTTACATAGAATTTAATGATTCTCTTCCAAACATACAGCAACTTTGTGGGTTTTAGTTGTTGTTCCACCATTCCTAAGTTAAGGTGTTGGAATATGAAAGGGAATATGTTATTATTCCTATTGTTTGGTTGGGTTTTTTTTTTTAAACTTAATAGGTAGCAGCTCTTTTAAGAAGTAAACACGACAGCTTTGAGTGTTTCCTGCTCTTTGTTTTCCTCATGGACAATTACCCCAGTTCTATTTAAAGTATTTCATTTGCAAACTTGTCTAGGAACATTGCACAATCTCATTTTTTTTCATTATAGCATGAATTTCATTTATTGTGCTGAGATCACCAATGATGTGCCAGCAAGGAAGAAAATCAACCTGGATGTGTCGATGTCAGTGAAAAAGAAAAAATATCAAGTATAAAGCAACTGTGTTGTTGATAGACGGAGGTTAACTGCTCTTGAGATAAAAGGATAGGTTTACTGACCTTAAAGTAAATATTGACCATGATGATGTCAAAGAAAATAAATTTCTTAGAAAACTTCATTTCACATTCTCTCAAAATAGAAAAATAGCATGTGCATTCTTAAATATTCTAAGAAATGTTTTTCAATAGAATTATTTTTAAAACAATCTATGAAAGAGAAACTTTTTGCTTGAGAGGTTTTCAAAAGAATATAATAAAGATGAGCTGAAAGTGGAATCAGCCCTTGGTGGCTGTTGAATATAATAATTCACGATTGTTTTTGCCAGATGACCTTCATTTATCAATAAACAATGGACAGAAGCTCATATCCAAACCTCTAGGTTTAGTTCTACTGCTGTGAGAAATACCTGTTTTCCTTGAGGCCTGATGTGATTTTGGCAGAGTTGGTCTGATGTGGCTGTGACTGGAGGATGGACCTGGAAAGTCTTAGCAAACCTTTGGCTCTTCATTTCCTAATTGGTTAGCTAGATGTTGAATAAAAAAAAAACTGAACTACAAAACATAGAAAGGACTGTAAAACATACTGAAAATAGATTTCTGGGCCATCAGACTCAGAAAAATAAGCAATTACAGGAAAGACTGTTGAATAAGCCTTATTCCTGGTGAGATACAAGGAATGGTTTCAGGGAGAGGAAAGCTTCAAACAGAGCTGACTGAATTGTTTTCCTCCCACCCCCAAATACCATAAGGATGGCAGCTGAACAAATCTTTGGTCACCCAGAGTGGAGTCATCAGGTCCCTACAGAGGAATAGCTATTCAAAAATTGCTTTTCTCATTTGGTTGAAATAAGAGTTCACCTCCTCCCAGTGTTCATGGTGTCTGTAACAGGAACCTCCTGACCAGATAGTGGCTAGGGATGGTTTATGAGAAGCATGTGATTCAGCTTCTGATAGTTCTTCTTCATCAAGAGAGAGTTCTGTGAAAGCCAAATGTAATTATTCCAAAACCTTTTAACAGCATTAAATTTATTTTTAGAGATATAAACCTTATTTATAAAGTACTATAAGTTCTAAGAAGAGTTGGCAAAGATAAGTTCACTTTCTAAGGAATGTGTCAACAATTGCGAACTCCCTTCGAGCAGGCATCACAGCAGTTCCCTTTCACATTCAGACTGAGACACAAAGCCTATCTATTTGCATTTAATTTTCCACAGTAGCAATTCAAGAGCAGCTCAGTTGCAGTGCAGAAAGGAAGGGTAGAGAGAGGAAAGGAAATACAAATCACGGCACAAAGTTTTCCCTAATATGTGTGTGAAGGAATGACTGGAAATAGTTTCTCATGTATGTGGTACTACTACCAGGGGTGACTTGCAGAAAGTTCATGAAGTTCCACTTCATGAATGTGGGACTAAATTACATCACTTTTGTAGCTGTAGGTAAATGATCAAAAATGCAAAACAAAGTCTGCATTCAGGCAGAACTGTGGCTTTGCTGGTGTGTGCAAAACACAGCTAAAAGCCTTAACCCATCTGAAATGCAAGATGCCTGGCTGTTGTGGAATGTGCTGCTGTAGTTCCTGAGTGTTAGAGCTACAAAGAATAACAAATACCTCCTTTGCTCACTTGAGAAGACCATTCCTATAGGCTTATGCAACTTATTAACCACTTAATTTCTTTCACATGGCAAATGACAAGTACCTTCATGCTAGGTGCCACTGAAAATAGAGTCTATATGATTTCCTTTCTCAAGAGGGTCACATGGGCTGTTCTTTGAAGATGTACAGCTGAGCTGAAATACCCAGGAGCCTACCCATCTCATCGCATCACTTTATCACTTTATTTACCTTTCTGTTGCTTCTCCCTGAGTTGCCAGCTGGGGTTAAACCACCACAGGCTGTAAGGTGGAACAAAAACTCTTATCTCTATAGTTTGCACTTCTTGAGCTCTGACAAAGAGTAGTTGTTCTCTGCTCTGGCTGGGCAAGGCAGTGATGGGTCAGCTCACTCCCTGCTTCTGCCACCAAGCTGCAGCACAGGGGCCAACATCTGTCCCACACCGCTGGGAGTGGGAAAGGAAAAAAAAAAAAGAGAAAATTCAGTGTAGTGGAAAGGCCTTCAGGCTGCCCATAGAAGAAAATGATTTTGGCAAGGTTAGCAGAGAAAGTTTTAAACCCTGGCTTTGTCTCCTTAGCAGACAATTACAAAGATGGGAGACTCACTCACTCAAAGAATTGCAGCTTTCATTTTAAACATTGCATTTAGAAGATTATCAACAGCACCAAGGCCCTGCAAGTTTTAATGAATTGGTCAGGTGGAACTGAAAGACACAGCTTTTATCATCTTGTGAAAATTTCCACAAGAAGCCCTCATTTCCAGAGAAATGAGACATTTTAAGGCTTTTGTGGAAAAATAATTTTTTCATTAGTTTAACTTTTAGGATCTTTGAAACTTAAATATATTTTAACAATCTTTAGTGTATAGGTTCAACGAAATGTATAGGTTCCTAAAAGTATATGAGTTTGTCAAGTTATGGGTTTGTGAATAATTCATTACATTCTGATGAGATTCATGGCTTTTATTACTTCTTCAAATATCTTCATATTTTATTTTCACTGTCTCCCATTAATCATAGAATTTTTTTCTCTTTGCTAAAGTATATAATAGCAGTTAATAGGAATCATATCATGAAGAAAGCATTTATATGTAGAGTGCTGGCCTTTTAAAATACAGTTAATTTGATACTTTGAACTTAACACCATTCTCTCCAGGAATGACACAGACTCTTCAAGCAGATACACTTGAGTTTTACTTAGCAGTTTCTATCTCTTTGTATAATTCTTTCTTTGACAGCCTCCCTCTTCCCTTCACTTTTCCTGCAAAATATACAGAAATAGAATAACAGAATAGAATAACAGATTACTTTGTCAGAGTTGGAGCAAGAGCTGATTGTTAGAGAGGCACTCTAGCCACTGCAGTTGCCATATAGATACTTCTTTAAGTCATGTTTTATTTTAAATTGGATTCTTCCAGTTACAAGGTGTAGTTGAAATGAAAATGTAAACCTTGGTTTTAGCATAGCTACTTCAATAAACACAAGCTGCAGAATAAGATCTGTATTTATTTTGGAATATACACTGTTTACTTTAGGAGTATCATATTTGATCCAAATACATTTGTTGATGCGAGCAAGCAAAATAGGATTTTAATCACTTTTTTTATTAGAAAAGAAAGGCATCCATTGTGTGCTATAAAAGGGTTACATGTTTGGGGCAGGAGAATAAAGTTATTGGCTGTGAAAAAGTTTGTAAATAATTTCAGTTCTTAGTCCTGTGTCTCTAACAGCTAATAGTTTATACAGATAATAAATTTATTTTTTGTTCTGGTGTTCTATTTAACAATAAAAGATAGGATTTGAGGGGGTTTGGTAGGGTTTTTGTGGGCTTTTTTTACACTATAAGCTTCTCTTTATAGTCTTAAGTTTAAAATGGGAGCATTTTGAAAGCCTTCACAGCCCAATTTAATTCCTTGACTGTTCATCCACAAATTGTCAGACAGAATGAAGTGGATTTCAAGAACTCTCTTTGTTCTTAATATCCTGTGCCTGACCCACAGGTAATCTGCACCTTTTTTTCTTCAGCGCCGAATAATTGTGGTGGGAAAGAAGAGAAAATGTTAGGGTCACAAAGTGCAGGCTAGACGGAGATGACAGCTCCTGCCAGTGGAGTGCCAGTGCTGAGGAGCTGCGAACCGCCGCCCCTGCTCTTTCACATGGCTCTGTGCTGTACGCTCACAGGCGCGCCGCGATGATGGGCTAGGGGCTCAGCACTTCAGCCTTTGTTGCCTTGGCTTGAAAGGAGGTGTAGAGGGCTTTGTATAGTCAGCAAGCACAGAAGTACAGTAGAGAAGCATTAGGCACAGTTCATGCTATATATATATATGTATACACACACACACACACACACACAGAGGATATAGATGTGCTGTTGTTCAGTTTCCCAGCCTGTACATACCAGGGATTTTACCCCTCTAGTCAAGTGAAAACCAGAGATTTACTTCTAAGGCTTAATGGAAAACAGTGTTGGGTCCTTGCATGCAGGCACAAGTATGAGTAAAAAGATGGGCAAGAGGGAGTGTTAAATGGTCAATCACATATTAGCTTTGAAATATGTCATTGTTGCCTGGAAAAAAAAATTAAATATTCTGATAATCTGTAACTTAATCTGTAACAAAGAAGCACGTTGTGATGGCTAATAGGAGTGATGAGTATTTGTGGAGTAGATAATAGTCTTAAAGGGTATATACAACTGAATGGTATATATCTTATTCCTGGAAAAGACAAAAACAGAGGTACTGCTGTCATAAAAAGCTGCATTTAAAAGACAGCAGTGTACACTTGGGGATTTTTTTTTTTTTTAATTTTTTTTTTGTTTTACAGATACATCAGATTTATAAAGGATTGCATCTTTAACTTGTTTTGCTAGATCTGTTCTCACATGTACATGACCAAATTTCTCTACTGTTCAGTAGGGAAAATGAAGCAGTGGATATAATTGCGTAATGACAGATATGAGAGGAACAGAGAATCCCAGCAATCATTTCCTGTGAGTTGGCCAGCTTCCAGGATGTCTCAATGGGCCCGCTGATGTAAAGGCAAAATGAAAATAGCTCATTCTGAAGGGTAGTTGTTGGTTGGGGTTTTTTTTTTCCATCTCCCATTTGACTTTGCAGACTAAGGTATTGGAACAATTAGCTGGAAGTGTTGTGTTAGTTTTCTCACGGTAAATTAAGAAGATTAACCAAATGTGGAAATGTATTTTAGCTATAATCAGCAGATTTGAAATTGTAATACTTCGGCACCCTCTGAAGTTATGTTAATATTATTCACGTTATTCCTCTCTATAATGTGCAGACTTTTCCAGAGTTATGTTATGTCAGTGTTTATTCAAAGACAGCAGAATTACTGGATTTATTTTTGTTAGTTTTGTAACACAGAAGTGTAGAGGATCAGCATGCTAGCTGTTGCGTCACTCCTCTTGGCATGTAGTATTGGCACGGATAAGACAACTATTATAACAGCCTTAATCTCTTCTTTTGTTATTATTGTTATTAATTTTCCAACAGTAAATTGACTAGTGAAGCATATTTTACATAATTATGGCAGAAGTACCCAACTTGACGGGTGGTAGTGAAGGAGCAGAGTAAAATATAAATATTTGCAGAACATTTCTGCCATAAGTTAATGCTTTGCATATGAATCTTTATAAAGATCCTAAGTTAGTTTAAAGGAATGATTCCAGAGGACTACATAGGCCCAGGCATTTTAAGAGCTGTGAATGATGACTGTGGAGCATCTCTGGGAGTTTTTGGCTTGTCATGCTAAAACAGAAAAGAGAAGGAGGAAAACTTGCAGGAAGAAATTAGCAAATGCTTTGGGAATGGAGAAGTGAGAAGACATAAATTTTTCATGTACACATCTTAGGCTAGACTCACCCAGTCATTCATTTTTGATTGCTGTTTATCGTTGGCTTGCTGCATTTCACTGGAGACCTTCACTTAGCAAATGATTGCAGCAGCTTTAAGTTGCTCCTGCAAGCACGTATCTGCTGCTGCTTCGAGCCCCAAAGCAGAGCCAATGGAAGGCAATGGAGAAACAAGTCTCAGTTATTCCATGCAACATCTGTTGGTTTAATTGAGATTCAAGCTAAGCTACCAGCTGTGGCACAGAAAGGTCTGAGGGACACAAACACATGGATCCATGCAAGCCAGCTGTGAGAAAGAGCAAAAAAGGACAGCATGGGCAGTAACTTCTTAAGCGACTATCGGTAGATTTGCAAGGTTACACATGCTGACACTCCCATTTTCCCTGAAAGTATTATTTCTAAACAATACTAAGTGAATTTTGCTTTCTGGGGATTGATCCAAAAGTGCAGGGCTGCATCTCAGCCTGTCTGACTGAAATACAAATCTTCAGTACAAACATGTTATCACTTGTAGTTCTTCCTGAAGGTTTCAAACTGGATACACTGAAGTTGCAAGGTCAACACGTTTAGGAGCAAAGCACAGCTAGCTGCATAAGCTTTATATGTAAGCCACAAGATATTTTGCTCCTTACTTGCAAGTTCAGCCTATTTAATCCCACAATTTTAATTTTCTGCTTTGGACTTGACTGCTAGACTGATTCTGTCATAATAAAATACATCTGCATAAGTAATAGTGTTTCTACAGGGACTTTAAGTATTCGTTTCAAATATCACTTTGCCAGAGAAATTAGGGAGAGAATTCTAGTACTGTATTTCCTATGAAAATTTCACTAAAGTGTCAGATACATTTGTGGAAGTTTGAACTGGTGAGCCGGCTAAAAAACTTTTTTTTTTCCTGGATGGCCATTTAGCCATAAGTCAGCTCCCCTCACAGAAGCTTTTTTGAGACGCACTCAAGGATTTTAGAGTCTATGTGTATGTATAGCTTTGTGAAAATGTTCTGGCTGGAAGGGCATACTTTATATTTTGGGCAGTGTTTTACCATATCCCTGATTATGGTGCATATTGAGCTAATTGCTATTTTAAGTTGTTGACTCTGTGTGTGCTTGCTTATATTTAATCAGAGGACTGAGAAGTGTCTCAGGTAGCTCACAAACAGAATGTTCCACACAAACAAATCTGTTAAAAACAAATGCAAGGGGTTCTGATGAAAGGATGGACCACATCAATTAATGATGGTGGGTAATTGGCCTCTTTGAAGAATTACTCCTAAATAACTTCCCTGTTAACAGTTGCTAAATTAGTATTTTTCTTTACCACGCTCGGGGGTCAAAAAATGCAACCATCACTCTTTAGCCTAAAGTTTAAGTCAACTAGACAGCGTGAAAAAATACCTGGCACTCAGAGCTCACATTTAGCCTCAAAGCCGTGCCCTGCTGCTCAAAAGGAACAAAACAGTCGTGCACTGTTTGTGACCTCCCTTTAGCTGTAGCATAGTGTCAATCACATTGGGCTTTAATCCTTTCCAAATTATAACATGTATCTCTTGTGCTTTGTTCCCCTCCTGTTTTTTCCTTCATTTATTCCTGACAAAAGAGGACACTATCTCTCTGTTATTATATTCAGTATTTTGTCCAAAATTTGTGGTGCTTGTGGCGTTTTCTTCATTTTTCTTGCTTTCTTGACAGTTTCTCTGCCTTTGCCCTACCAGTTTTTGGTCTCAGATTTATTTTCTGGGCTTTTCTCTCCAAAATAATTGTTTCTTTTGATGCCACAATTTCTGTTTCTAATCTATTGCTGCAGTTCTCACTTTCTACCTACCAAGCAGGTGGTTAGACAGAAGGGGAGAATGTCTGTCATGATCCAAGGTTTGTGATGGTCCCAAGATCTTGCACTGTGAATTAAAGTTCCAAGTCCCCAGGTTCCCTCTAACTGTGGTATCTAAAATGTAGTGGTCTCTATCTTTCCCCTGAGAGAGTTGAATTTTGAAATTTTTTGAGTTATTCCTTCTTCCATCTGCTCCTTTGAGAAGATGAGCTTCTACTCCTTCCTTTAGTTTTGTGGCTACCAAAAAAATTGTGTGTTTTCACAGATTTCTATTTTGAGTCTTCCAGCAGCTTGCTGCTGTTGTCATTAATAGTTTCTAAGCTGGGGAAGGAGAAATCACTGAGCAGTAGAAGAGTAATTAAAGTGGTAAAATAATGAATTCAGGAGGATGTTGCTTCTTTAGCCTACACTCAGCTCATATTTGAATTGTTAATGTGGTATGCATTTGGATGGGCATTTGCTGTAGGTTTTAAAAAGAAAAATAGTAAAAAATTATGTGAATTTGATAACTTGCTGAAGAAGCTTCTGGCTTTTTTTTCAGCCAAGTTGATTTTCAAAGTCTGGCAACATATGCTCACACTTGCAGTTTCAGCTGTCTGTACATCTAATGCATTTTGTCTGCCTGAGGAGGAAATTCACTGTATGCTGGTTAAATATGAGCAAATGTAGTATTGTCTCTCCTGTGCTGGTTGTCACTCCTACCTCTCTCTTTAGCATGAGCTACCTGTGCATGAGATACAGAAGAGTAAGCATTTCAGTAAGAATATGTTGTACAAAAGACCACACCTTGTTCTTCAAAACATTTAAAATTTCTGAGGCATTTTTTCATAAATCAATGTTTTTTAAAATGTAGAATCCACAGCCACCATGTGAGGCCACATAGGCTTCTTCAGCTTTTTTCTTATCTGAGGTTGTTGACCTCAGGAGAGGAGGAGAAGGTTACAGGGTCAAAGTCTTTTCCTCCTTGGAGCTTGCTGCTTGCTGGGAGAGGGTTGGCTGGAAAATAGATGTTTTAGAAAAAGGGTTGAGGGTCATGATTTTAATTCTGTTAGGGAACAGCTGGTTTGAGTTTCTTTCCACTTCTATCTTCCCTCCCTTCCTCAGAAATCCATGGAGAGAGAAAAATTTGTTAGAGAAAAGCAACACAAAAATAAAGGATTGCAGCATTTTCATCTTTAAAATAGATTATATTTGTTATAGGACTTCACATTAGGAGAGAGAAGAGGAAATTATTAAAATAATTTAAATCCATTATTGTTACAAGAATTGAATTGATATTGATCTAGAGTGTCAGAGGCTTATTTGTTTTCCTGCCAACAGTTAAAATGTTAATAGTAATGTTTTAATGTTTTTTTTGTGGTTAAACAATACGAATCGCAATTTTTAATTTAGCGATGGACACAGCTAATTTTTGATGTATTGCGTTGCTTTGCAGACAAGCTGCTGAAGAAAGATGGTTGGGTTTGGGTATTTCTGTTCACATTTTCTTCGTCTTGGCATGCTGCTTTCATGCACCAAGACCAAAGAGAGAGAAGGAAACTCACAACTCTCAAATGAATGGCAAACTAGGAACAGATTTTTCATCTGCACTCCTCTGAAACACTGGCCTCAGGCTGTGTTGGTGTGTGGCTCAACAGCAATCAGAGGTCATAATTTCATTGGCGGTTAGCATCAGGTTTAATTTTTCTAATATGTTACATTTACCAAAATGTCTGGTTTCAGTTACACTTATGCACTGTCTGAATCAGCTTTGAGCAGCATGATGTTTTAAGGTACCTGAAAGGCTACAGGAACGTTTATGGAACACATATGCTAATTGTTTTTAACCACTTTCCTTTCTAAATGCAAAAACGTGTTTTTGGAAAGCCATTTAACAGTAGTAGCTAATGACGGTGTGCATTTATTATAAGAAATGAGCACAAGGAATAGGTAAAATAGTTGTTTTAACAAGACTGCCATCTACTGATTTCCACAATTAAAAATATCCCTGATGACTAGATTGTTCATAGATATTTTAGAGCTTTGTTTTCAAGATTTGCAAAAATCAAGAAAATTGTAAAATCTTTCTGTCACCTTAGGAATGCGACCAGGTTCACATTGACGACGTGTCTTCGGATGACAACGGTCAAGATTTAAGGTACAAGAGAGCTCATTAAGATAAAAAGTTGCTTTGCAAATTCCTTCCTGGGCAAGTGATGGGCTGCTGGAATGCTCGGTAGCCTCCTCTCTTTTAACTGTCTTCTTTGCAATCTGGCCGTGTGAGTAGCTTGTGGTTCAGTGTAGCCTGTTTCCTTTTATTAATCTGTGGTGCTTTTTTGTCTCTGCCTAGCACATATAACTTCGGAACAGACGGCTTTCCCGCGGCTGCCACCAGTGCCAACCTGTGCCTGGCCACCGGCGTGCGCGGAGGGGTGGACTGGATGCGGAAACTGGCCTTCCGCTACAGACGAGTAAAAGAAATATACAACACCTACAAAAATAATGTCGGAGGCAAGTGGCTCTGGAGTATCTAACAAACACGGATTAGAGGTCATACATGGGAAGAACTGGTTTCTACTCCTTTTTTTAACACAGTAGTATTTAGTGAGCTATTTAGTTTGCACTGTGCAGAAAATTGTCTGACCTAGTGAAAGCAAAGGAAAATGACAGAGCACTACTTGCCACCAGTGTAGACATGCCTTTGTCTGTTCCACAGGTCTGCTTGGTCCAGCAAAAAGAGAGGCTTGGTTACAACTAAGAGCAGAAATTGAAGCTTTGACAGATTCTTGGTTAACACTTGCACTGAAAGCACTCACCCTCATTCATTCGAGGTGAGTATTAAGAGTAAGAAGGAAGCTCTAAGGTGTCTGATGACGGTCTGGAAGAGGCTGTCTGGTGTGGCAGGCAAAATACTGAAGCTGGAGGACCTTATTCTGATCTGACCATGCCACACCTTGCTCCTTGGTGCAGTGGTAAAATAAAGATATTCTTTTTAAGTGGCAATAATAATTTAATTTTAAATATCAATTTAAAATATTTTCCTTCTATTGTTTTGCTTTGTTTTTTTCTGTTTTGCTTTGTTAAAAAAGGACATTTGCATTTTTCTTTTCCATAGGACAAACTGTGTGAACATTCTCGTAACAACTACTCAGCTAATTCCAGCTCTGGCAAAAGTCTTGTTGTATGGACTAGGGGTTGTATTTCCCATAGAGAATATTTACAGTGCAACTAAAATAGGTGAGCTATTTTCATATGCTGTAATACATTTAAAGATGTATTTCTAAAAAGAAAAGGTATTGTACTCTATATTTAATTCTAACTTGCTTTCGTTGTAGCAAATACAGAGATTAGTAACATGAAACGTTTCTAAAGAATCCTAGAAGTGCTTTTCAAATGTGTGATGATCCAGCAGAAAGCTTCATATAGCTCTGTTAGCAGTGGTACAGTCTCTGTTAGGAAGAAATGTAGTTGCTTTTTTCCCATCATTTTTCCAAACTGTGGGGCTGTGTAGCAGTTGAGAAGGGTTTTTAATAGGCAGTAAGTACAGAACACTGAAGTCTCCCTGGAGTAGCAGTAGAAGAAATTCTGTAAAGGTAAGCCCTGGATTCATTTGTTTTCATGGGCTCTGGGCTCTGGAGAAGATTTTGGTAATCAATTTACCAGAAGCAAGAATGTTTTGCTGCAGAATGTTATTATTTAAGTTTCTTCAAACTGACTGTAATAAGCTTCAGACAGAAAAATGTTTATTTCTGTTTTCTGTTTCAGTATAAAAGATGTTATTCTGAGTATGTAGAAGTTCCCCAGACCAGATGGCAATGGTGTTTGTAGTTTTTAATGTGATTATGACATATCTGTTCTGTCTCAGATTCCCTCATGTTTGTGGGCTACACGAACACATTTTTCATGTGTTCTTGAGTATCTATAATACAGCAAGCTCAAATGGTCAAGAAGTAATTGTGGGATTTTAATTTTTTTTTAAACAAAAAAAATTGGTTCAGAGTTTTACAGTGATATTTGAAAGTATTCCCATATTTAAAACTGTTTCCTGAATATTAAAGCTACAGTGCCCTCTGTCAAAACTTTATAGTAAATTATAACTTTTAATTATAATACTTTTAATACACTTTTTAATTAAAACATATTTTGATAGATCTTCACTTGTGGCTTCACGTACATGAGAAGAGGCGTGTTTTTGGAAAAATGTGTTCTGTCGCTGACTGTCACATGAGATTTTTGTCACATGACATGATTCATAATATTCAAACACTGTTTCAACTTCAGTGTTGGAGGTTTCTTATGCCTGGTGCTACTTAAATGGTACCATGGTTAAATGGTATCAATAAGTAGTTTGGCTTCTGTAACGGCTAGAAAACTTAATTTACTTTCCAGCCTACTTTTTTTTTATGCTCTTTAGCTGAAATATTTTTTTTAAAAGACACAATTTTTCCCGTCCATTGCTGTAGACATACAGGTTAGCATATCCCATGGCCAGGCTAAAGTGACCTTTTAGAATGGGGACATTTGAAAAAAGTCAACTTTAAGTGTTTGCTTTCTTTCTGTCTTCTCAGTACTGTACCTGAAGCTTCCCAGTATGGGTACAAATTGAAAGAGAGGACATTTAGTTTAGCTATTAGGAAGGAATTCTTTACTGTAAGGGTGGTGGCAACATTGAAACAGGTTGCCCAGAGAGGTTGTGTATGCCCCAGCCCTGGCCAGTGTTCAAGGACAGATTGGGTAAGGCCTTAGATAACTTGTTATAGTTGGAGTGTCCCTGCACATGCCAGGATGAGTTGGGACTAGATGATTTTAAGGTCCCTTCCAACCCTTAACATTTCTGTGATTCTATTGTGCATAGGGCTGGCGCACTGAGATCATTTCCTTAGGTGTGTGTAGGGAAGGAATGATCCATATGAATGGATCCCAGTGCAGGATCAAGGACACGGCTTGTGTATTGGGTTACAGGCATTTAAATCAAAATCTTTTGGGTGACCTTCTGAGTCAGGGAACTACTGTTTTAGGAGCTGTGATTAACACAGGTTTTGGAGAAAAAGCTAGAATTTCAACTCAGCTTCAATCGATTTACTGAAATCAGGCTACTGGTCATAAACAAATGGTAGGTAATTTTCCTGGTGGTGAAATGCCCCACAAAACCTGTGTCATATTAGAGAATGAGACAAGAAAGGTCATACTGTGGGCCTCTAGTATGCTGTCTATGCTGCAATCAGCCTTGATACACTATCCTGAGGGACAGACTCTTCTCATCTTGTAGCCCTGCTTAAGTATTCCAAGGGTTGGGGAGATCCAGGCTAAAAAGTTATTTATTTGATGACATCCCATCATCACCTACCCTGAATAGTCTGATCTTTTTCTTTCAGGAAAGGAAAGTTGTTTTGAGAGAATAATTCAAAGATTTGGAAGAAAAGTAGTATATGTTGTTATAGGGGATGGTGTCGAAGAGGAACAAGGCGCAAAAAAGGTAATGACCTTCTTTCAGTGAGGGTTGGTTTCAAGAGTCTGGAAAATTGTCTTTTCTTCAACATGGGACAGCATGCATTAATATTTAGGCTGGATATCTTTGCCTTACAAAATCTGTGTTTACCATATCTAGTAGAAAGACGGGTAAGACTGTAGATAATGATTTGCCCTTCTGTTCTCCAAAAGACACATTGAACTATGTATGCTTGATGTGTTTCAGAAAGGGGCCAGAAAATGGGCCCTGGCTTTTGTGCCAAGAACTAATAGTTCTGTTTTCCTTGGCAACCCAAAATACCACATAGGATGTTATGAATGTAAGCAAAATATGGTGATTCATAGTGATCAAAGGCAGTGTGCTGTTTGACTGTATGAAATACATATATGTCACACCTTTAAAAGACATGTAGGACTGCAGTAGGTATACAGGAATTTCCGTTTTCTTGTGTGTCCATAATTCGGATTCTTTGTTCAGACAACAACCTGTGGCTTGGCATGCATTCATGATCTCAGATAACTGAGCAGAGGATACTATTTGACTGTCTATTGTTTTTTGTTTTCCACTGAGAAGGGGAAAATCGCTTTTTTTCAATGTAAATTAAGCTGTATAAAAAGAAATACTTCCCATTCACAAATAATAGGCATTATTTCTAACCTTGCTAGAAAAACTAACCAAGGTAGTCTGCAGATACACGCTCTTTGCTTGGAGGAATGAGGCATAACTTTGGCTATTTGAATAATAGGAAAAAGAGCAGGAAAATGGGCATTGTTGTTCTTGCTTCCTTTCACAGATAAATTGCTTTTGCACAGCTGCTTTTTCACCACAAAACTCTCTGTGATACTTCTATCTCTTTCCACTGTGACTTTCTAAATTGGAGAAGTGAAACTAATTAGTCCACATGGCATTTTAACATCCATTGACTGGCTTTGCTTCATGAAATCTGGGTTTTGTGCCCCTGAAGCCTTGCGGGTAGGTTCCCGGCTCGTCCCAGCACTTTGCAGAGTCTCAGTTTCATATATCCCTTTGGCGGACTGACAGGAACAGTTTGCTCCTTTTTCCTTCAGAAATGCCTTTCATCTTTGCAGAGAAATGTTTTCCCGCTGCAAATGATTACATTTTAAAAGCTGTATTTAAGATCAGGGTGGGGAAAGAAAAAAATTCCTTCTCTTTGTTCCTTTTCTGTTGCTCAGTGAAATAGTGTTGCATATGATAATGGCAGGAGTAGTCCTTTTGGTAACATTATCTATTCCAGTGCTTTTTTCAACAGGAAACATGATTCAGAAAAGCATAAGAGAAAGCCTTTCCAGTTGCTAAGAGGAGTAGCAGTATAGAAAGTTCCTTTGTGCAATTACTTGTGTGTATTCTTTCCTGGTGGAAGGAATTTTCAGGTTGAAAGCATGTTAGATGCTCTGGATTAAATTATCTGCTGCAGCGATGCCAAAGAAGTCAATAAGTAGACCAGCAGTCTTTCTGCATAAACTATCAATTTGATTTAGGAAAATGCTTCTGTGATTCTTGTCCTGCTTCTTACTCCAGCAAATAAGAAATCACCATTTCACACTGTGAGTGCAGGATTTGCCTTTCTATTTTTGCTTCACGTCCTGCAAGAGCAGAAACCTTCTCTGGAGAGCACTCAAACAAAACAGAAGCTTTACCTCCACAAAACTACCCAAAGCATATCGATCCAGAGTGTCATAACAGTCCTGTGATGTACCCCATTGTTATTCTTATCCCCTGAATCTTGGTAGCTGGTTCCTTCTCTCCCTGCTTCCGATCAGCATGTCAGGTTTTGTGGTATTGTTCAGAGAAAGGACAGGTCGTCTGTTACCCCTTGGCACAGCATTTTTGTGTAGGGCTTTGGCCTACAGTGAAGCCATTAGTATATGTGTGTTTCTTTACACTACTTAGAGCATAAACAGCACACCCTTCTTTAGATAACACTTCATTGTTTACATGTAAACTGTAATGAATCTTTTCAAGTGAGCATATAAACACTAGCCTACTTAATTAGAGAGAAATTTTTATTCTGTGTTCATTCAGTACATTAAAAAAAAAGTTGAACTTCTGGCTTGGAAGGTAAGAAAGTTAAGGTTTATTATTAAAAATAATTTACCAGTCATTTATAAATTCCTTCATCATTAAACAAGATTTTCATGTATGTCCTTCATTCAAGGAAAATCTTGAGTCAATGCAGCAGTAGAAAAATAAAAGACACATTTAAAATCTTTTTATTGTTGTTTTTACTATAAAAATTCAATAATTGAAACTTTAATGCCACTTAAAAGATCATTGCTTTATTGAGAAACATTTTTAGGACAAACAGTTTGTTCATAAAATGCCTCTTTGGTTGAAATAGACATAATACACTGAGGAAACTGCATACTGTTACATTTCCGGTAGCATTACTCAAACTATGATATTGAAACTTTTGTTTAGCTGTCACTTCCAGCGAAATATTTGATAGGACCATTAAAACTCTCAGGATGTTTGCACTGTGGATTGGGGAATAATCATACCCTTCTGGATCAGGGCAGCAACGAGCGAGCTTGGCTGTAACACCAGGGTTCACACAGAGATTGCTACCTTCATATCAGCTTGCCCCTGAAAAGAGGGAGGGGAGGACAGAGGGAAACCAGTGTGAAAGTCCAAACTCCAGAGCTGCTGGCATCAGTGCCAGTGCCATGTGGGTCAGAGCCAGTGCCTTGAGTGCCACTGCAGTGACACAGCTATTCTCAGCCTCAGGTTCTGGGGGTTTCTGCCAGACTCCATTGTCTCGGCATTTTGGTTTGCTTTGTTTTGTGTTTTGGTTTTGGAGATTGTTTTGTTTTGTTTTGTGCTCGTCTTTTGCCTATGCTTTTGGAGGCATATTCGGGAAATACTAATAAGACAGAAAACCCCCATCTCCTGAGTTTTTCTGCTTAGGAGAATTCTCCAAAGGATTTCTAATTTGTGAGAAGAGACAAAGGCTCCTCTGCACTGAGGAGCTGGATTTTACATCAGGTGATTTGGGAGAGCGTAGGCAAATGGGCTTCTCCTTTGTCTCCAAATGGTCATGCTGCCTTGGAGGAAAAATCATAAATCTTTGTGGAGCAATAAATAGAATATAAATGGGTATCCAATATGCCACTGCTTTTAAGCTCACAGTCACACTGTGCTGGTCAGGCTTGGGGTAGGAAGTAAAGACAGCCGCTTAGCAGATCTGGCAAGAATACAACAAAAATACCGTGAAAGATGACAAAAACTGATGAGTTTTCTATTCAAATCCATCACAAATCTCAGGAGTAAGATTTTTCTATAAATATGTATTCATTTAAGGGAAGGAGGATAGAGTCTAGTCTGCACTTTTTGATGTTGCTATTCCAAAAATGGATTCGTTTTGCATGTGTATTAATTGCAACACTGTTTTGTACAGTAAAATAGCTGAAGTTTTGTACATTTAGTAGGTACGTGCTGAAAATAAAATTACTTCTATTTCAGAAATAAAATAGCTTAATATCTTAGGTTATTTAGTAATGCTCAAATTATTAGGCTTACTAAATTTTTAGTTATATTTTTTATGCTTTTTACATCAAAATCAAAATTTTGCCACCATATTTAATTTCAAAATGGCATCAAAATCAAATAATTTAAAAGTTCATAGATGTTTTATTGCTAAGTATCATCTACCAAACAAGTCAGGATTTTTAAAAGTCAAAAGCTTCATATTTACTTGGAAGATGTTGAAATAGAAGACTTAGAGTTCCATTAGATACTAATGCATCCAGTTTCACCACCTATTTATTAGTGGTTAGCATTTGTCATCCATTCTCCTGCAGCAGCAAATGTGAGATTAGCATTTCTTGCTTGGCTCAGAATAGAAGTGTTCTGCATGACATGTGTGTGCTAAGCAAGTGTTTACAGGGATGTTTTTTTGAAGGCAATATTTAGTACATATATATACAAAGGATCTCTTGCTCTCTCAAATGATTTCAAGGCATTTGTAAGAGAAAAGGTACTTCCATCTTATGGGTGCATTGCCACTTTTGTTATGGCTGAATAGTTGTGAATCAGCAGTGCATGTTAATACAGGAATATATAAGGTTTTGTTTGATAACTTTGTTACTTTGAAGACTTTTTTCATACAATCAAACCTTTTTTATCTTAGATGGGTTGAAAATTAGTGTACATGCCTCGTTAAAACTCATGCATATATATGAACACATCTGTGCGAGGCTCTTTATATGCACACAAACATACAGATATATATAGGTCCGTATCAGGTTGGTTTCCCCTCCTCACAGCACTGGAGGCTGTACTGTAGGGTCAGACTGATACAAATCTGAATTTGCCACATTCAGCCATGCCCAGGGCATGAGTGCAGATTCCAGCCCCATGCAGCCGCCACGTTCCTGGCATGCTTTATTTCTTGGGAGTGTGCAGCTGGCCTTTAGACTTACACAAAGGAGAACTGAAAATATTTATAATTCTGAGATTTACACAATCTCTTTTTTTTTCATGCGACACTCTACTGTCATTCCACACTTCACTGCTCTAACTGCATGGAGTAAATATAGGTATTCTCCTTTCACAGACATAAATAAAGCAGAGGACACTTAACTGAATTTGAGATAGAAATATATAGTCAAAATAATGACTTCTTACAGTTTTGGTTTAAAATCTGACCATCAACAGCTGACCCATAAACAAAGTAATCCAAAACTCAATATTGCACATGGGCATCTAGCAAGAGGTGCTGTAATTTGATTTAGCAGAAGCTAAACCTTCTGTTAAGTCAATCAGAGTATTTAACTGTGCTATCTGCCTGGTGTGTGTATGCTCTGTGATGCCAAGGTTGTTACTAGGGAAGTAGTATAAAGCTGGAGCTGCATGAAGTGGGAGCTGGAAGCCAAGAATGTATTCCTATAGTTCTTGCTGCTCATTGGTTTGCTGCATGACCTTGGAGAGTGTCCATGCCATTGACTCTTGGCTTCTGCAGAGGCACTTTGCAAAGGCAGGTGTCCACCAAACTCTTTGCCATGCCACATTATAGGTGAGCTATTTACACCTCCCTGACCCAGTGGCTAAAGCAGACCTGCTGCCAAGCTGACTAAGAGGAGGAGCAGAGAGTTATGGCTGGCTGTCAGGGAGAGCAGCTGTGTCCCAGCTGGCAGGTGTTTGAGAGTGAAGACGGAAGCTGAACCTCACAGGAAAAGGAGGCAGCACTGCTGAGTATCACCTACCTGTGCAATCATCTGGCAAACACAGCATGGACCTGCTGCAAGCACAAACCTGTGACTCTTTGTCCTTGATGAATATCCTTTCAGATATTTCAAGGTCTTGCAGCCTAAGAGAGAGGTGCACAGAAGCTTTTGCAAAGTCCAGAGAATGTCATGACTAGTAATTTTATTTCGTATTGCTCTTGATGGCCCATTTCCTGAACATGATGCAAGAAGTTCATCTTTAGGAAATCTGTGAGTTGGAAAGCAGCAGTTTCTGGCCTGACAAAGCACAGAGGGTAGGCTACCTCTATAAGGTAACAGGGAAAACCCTGAGACATGGAGTTGTAACTGAGTGAACTAGCTGCATCTGCTTTCTGCAGCTGGTGGAGCATAGAGACAGGAAAGTGGAAGTCCAGATTGAAGATGTAGGAAAAAAAGTGTTGTAGTGTTTAACATGTCTTTCTTAAGGAAAAGATCTATCTAGAAATGTATTTTGAAAATATAATAAGCATTTTTTTTCAAAATTTGTCTCTGAATTTTGTTTGGTTTGTTCTCTCCATTGTCAGCCATCGCTCCTGAATTTATCTTCAAGCTGAGATTCATTCCACTGTTTCTCAAGGCTTTTTAACACTCTAGAGCAAATCAAAGCAGAACAGAAACTGTTACAATGGTGTTTTCTTGGGGGTTATTTTGTTTTCTCCCTGATGAAATTCCTTTGCTCTAGAAACTAGGCACACTCTGAATATGGTCTCATATTTATACTCTGAATATGGTTGATGCATCCACGTTGTATCCTCATTCAGATCAGGAGTGTCATATCAAAGAGGATGTGATGGGCTGAGTGTTAAGGTGTTTTCCTTCTGAGACAGGTATAAAAATTACAATAAACAGTGAGTTTAACATTGTTTTCAAAATTTTTCTCTAACTTAAAATTTGAGAAGGCCAGAATGAAAACAGGAGGGCAGAATAAAAATAACAGAGGAGATGGAGGTTTGTCACTGATTTCAGTGGAATTAGGAATTTACTTACAAGCTGCTGAAGTAGGATGATGAAAGCCTCTTTGAGAAGTCATAGATAAAATGCTTGGGGAACTTAGAAGCTAATGTGATAATAAATTGCTTGTGGTTTTCCTCCTAAAGATGCCAGGATACAAACTGACACAATGAAAAGGTGAACACAATCATGTTAACCTCCAGAATACTGTTGAATTGAAACTACTTTCTCATTGGATTTACAGAATAATTTCCTGATAAAAGCTGATGGTTATCTTTTTTTTTTTTTTTTTTTTCCAATGTACACAAAAGTTCTTGTTGACTTTATAATCCCTAGTTTCAGGTATAAAGGTAGTTCTTAATCAGATCTTTACCCTTCATGAATGAGGTAATCTGTGCTTTTTCCTGGGATTTGTGTTTTTGGTTTACTCAGGTTCTTTGCAAACGAATTTGTGCTCCAGACAGATTTTATTACAACTAATAGGAAAAGAATATTTATTTTAATGTCCCATATGGAAAAGTTGTTTTAAGATCAGTGTTAGCAATGACCAATGTTATACAAGCCACTGGGATAAAAATCTTTTCAAAGTGATGTGAGCAACACATGAGTTATTCTGAATCACCATTTCTCTGTTCTTAACTCATCTGCCAGGAGCTGTTTTTTACAAGGAGCAAACACATTTTGATAGTAAACAACACTTTCACTTTGTTTTCTTTCTGTTCTCTTCTTCAAGCTACCCACATGATTCATGTGTATGTGATTTGGTTTATTTTTTCCAGAAGTAATTTTTTTTTTTTTCTGCAATGTTCTGAAATCTGTTTTTCATATAAAGAGATTAGACGCTCCTCCCTTTCTTATGATCTCCTGATGTGTTTGCTGTCATTCCTATTGTAAATAGATTTGCTGTTATTGAGAATTTATGCTTAGGGGGTGGGTCAGAGAAACTAAACATAAACCTAAAAGACTCAAGGTTTTAAGAGCTCTTTTTCTTTTCCCCAAGTGTTCTCTTATCCCTGTGAAAGACAAAGGGTGGGTCTAAATACCAGAATGCTTGGGGTTATTTTTACATGTTGTCTGTGCTGTTCACAGCATGCTATGCCATTTTGGAGGATCTCGAGCCACTCTGACCTTATGGCCCTTCACCATGCCTTGGAACTGGAGTACTTGTAGCAGCTTAGCAGCACTTTCAAACCTCAGAGCCTCCTTCTGCCCGTGGATGAGATGCCTGTGTCTTGTGTCAGCATTGGACTACAGAACTTTGTGATTTCAACATGTTGACGTACAGCTGCAATTGGTCTTAACCCTTGCCCTTTCAGTAAACGGAGGAGCATGTCTTTTTCTTCAGAACAGCTGTTGGCTCCAGTACTGCGAGTCCAACGAAAATAAGCCATGCGAGTGTTTGAACAACTCATCCTTACCATATTTGCTACCAAAAAGAAATAGAGAAGGAAAAATAAAATGGGGAAAAAAAAAAAAAAAAAAAAAAAAGAAAGAAAGAAAATAAAAGGAAAGGAAATAAGAGGTTCATACCTGTGAAGAAAAGAAAAAGGACCTGCAAATGCTTTGTAGCTTTTAGCCTCTTCAATGTGACACACACCATTTCTTCAACACAGCAAACTTGATTGCACAATGAAGACTGAGATTTTACAAAATACCAGTGGAGTAATTTTCTTATAAAGAAGGTTTACGTTTTGGTTTCTCATACCCAGGGTACTCTGTACATCTTTACTTATTTATGAACAGACTATATTTTGACATCATATAACTGAGGATATGTATAATAGGATTAAAGGCTATTATAAGCCTTTGCCTTATGGTACAGCAACTACTTTTGGTTTTAGCACATTACAGAGTAGTTTAAAATATGTCTAATTTAAACTAATAGGTACATCACTGAGACAATCATGTACAGGAAGAATTTTTTGTGTAAATTTGTAATAATGAATGATTCTTTTACATATTGTTAAGGTAAATGCTATTGAAAGATAGTAATGCCTTGTCGGTGAAGAATGAGGCCACGTGTGCACAAACTTGTGCAGTGCCTTATCTGTGTGTTGGATATAAATATGTAGATAATGGATTTTTTTTAGATAAATTTGTCAAGACCAAAAGCATGGATGTCAAGTGTCAATAGGAATTGGGTTTTGTTCTCAGCTGTTTTTCTGCCATTTTCTTCTTTTACCCACTCTGATTATGAAAAGATTGATTTTGTGCATCCCCCCCGCCACGGCTGAAGCAAATACAGATAAAACCTAAATGAAGAGGAGACCTTTATGGTCTTTCTGTTTCCTCTTTTAAAGTTAACATATTAACCCTTTCTTAAAGTATTAAAAAATTAATTAGGAGAGTCATTCCATAAAGAAATAGGGAAAGAACACATATATTTTAAGATGTAACTTAAACTGGAACCTTGGTACTGAATAGCTATTGTCTTGTCCAAAAATGAAGGAAACTATCATCACTAATATTTTTAGAAATTAGAAATGAGAATATTTTGGAGAAATTAAACAAGAATGCTCACAAACATTTAAGTTTTTTAATCTTCTTCCACCAGGAGTCAGATTTTCATAAAATATAACATCCATTGCCGGCAATGGAAATGCTGAAATGGTTATCACCAAGTTAAAATTTGCTTTTGTCTGTACTAACTTAAAGGACAAACCTAGACTGTGTCCATCTGTGGCTTGTGACTTTTCTGATCTTGAAGCCTGTGAGCTACTAGGTGAAATAAACTGTTATTCTGACTTTTTGGCTTGAATTCTACCAATTCCCTTTGCCCAGTTTAATATCTTATTAAAAAGAAGCCTCATCTTTGTTGGTTAATTTTCTGGTTTTTCTTCTTTCATTTTTTTTAAAAAACCACCAGCCTCAAAACAGCTACCTGCAAAGCTACAGAGCACCAATGTAGCTACAAATCAACACCCTTCTCTATTGGAGGAATCACATTGCTGCTAGAATAAAATATTTGTGGATTGCTTTAGTACCAACAGAGAGGTTTTTATCTTACCAAGACTTGCACACGTGCTTTACTTTACCCAGTATGAGTGCTGCAACTTGTGCAGTACTCACATACGTACATAAAGCACATTGTGGATAGTTTTTAGAATTGAGACTATAATTAGCCTTTTTTTTCCTCAAGCAAAGTAGACAGTGATGGGGGGGATTAGTTGTCTTTTTTTTTCTTTGGTACTTTTCAATTTTTAGTCACTCGTGGACTGAAAAAAAACAAAGTTTATCTGGGCCTTATTGTACAAAAAGTGTGTCGTGTCCACAATTGTGTACAGAATTTTTCTTCATTAATTTTGTTTTAAATTAATAAAATTGATTTGTGAACGTATTAAACAACTGTCTTGTATGCAAGTCTGTGATATTTCTGCACTCTGGTTTGGAATGAGGAGACATCTCTCATCTCTTTGCTGTCCCAAGACACAAAAGTTGTTGACTTTCTGTTGCCCAGCTGAGATGTTAAATAGGTTAAAGAATACTTGCATCTAGCTTACAGAAGGCTGAGTTAGATGAGCAGCAGTTGTTTGGCTTAGCAGCAGCTAGAGATGGTCAGTACAGAATAAGGCCTTGGTGTCCTGGAAAGTGTCTCCAAGTGACTCACAGCAAATGCCTGAACTTCCAGGTGCCTCTGTCATCCAAAGCAATCCATGTGCTGAATGGATGAGTCTGCCATTCAGACATCCCACTCAGGGCTACGAGTCCCATCATCTGAGATTTTATAGGCCTGAAGACCTGGGAACTCAGGACTGGCATTTAACTTTTCCAAGCACAGAGCAGGGCTGCCCTTTAAATTGGGAAGAGTGGCAGTGACCCCCTTTTATAGCAGATGCTTTGTTGTGCACACATGGTCTGGTGATGATTCCTCTTCTGCCCATCAGTGAGAGCCTTGACTGCCAGCTGGTTATTCCTTCTGCTCACTTTCTGGTCTAGTGAGACCTAACAAATGGAAGAAAAACCAGGAACATTCTAGGGCCTGCTTCTACGTTCTTGGCACCACCATGGAAGTTGCATGCTCAGAGTTGAATTATGTGTTTTCAGCACAGCACTAATGATGCTAAAAATTAGTCCGATGAAGTAAGCACTTAAATGCTTCCTGAAGTCAGTGTCTTTCTTTCTGAGCAACTAAATACTCAGAAAAATATTTTTTTTCAGAAACATCATAGGAAAACCCTTCCTGAATCAAAGTCTTGTAAGAAAGCAAGAAGTCCTATAGAGTGAAGGAGATCACGTAGGGCAGCTCATAAACTTGGGCTCCACTTTTTGAAACATGTCAGTACTGCTTGAAGTTTTCATTTCTTAGATGCTCACTGATATAAATTTTCAGCTGTAATGGTTTTCATTCTAAGGATAACATGCATGTAACTTTAAGGTAGTGCCAAGAAAATGAAATTAAAAATATTAATTATTATTATTTATGATTTTCATGACTGGAATGCATGCTCAGTGAGTGGTACCTTTGTCTCAAAAATGCTTGCAATGCAAGCCAATAAAATATTGTTAGAAATTCTTTTTTGCCTTTTCCTTCAGTTTTCTGCTTCTCGCAGTGTTGAATTCTTCCCTGCAACATGAGTAGAGGATGGGTATCAAGAGACACTTTCTTTGTGTCGTATGCCAAGGGAGAGGCACAGGCCTGTCCCAGTCTTCCTATTCTTTGTCAATGGCAGGGCTGCACAGCTGCCACTTTTGCTATTCCCTGTTTAGCCATGGACTGGCTCTACCAAAATTCTCCAGCTTTCTTGTGCAGGCAAAGGGCTAGAATGAAACGGGAAAATCCAGGGGAAAACAGTCATCTCCCAGGCTGGAAAAAAACAGAGAAGAGGTGTGAAGGTTACGAGGCTGCAACTGCAAAAAGGGTCTGCAGGTAACCAGGCAGGGTGACTGATGGAGCACCCAGTACTCCTAGATGGGCCCCCAGCAGCTGCTCAGGATGATGCCCAGGAATTCAATGGGACAAGGGACCAGTGAGAGGTCCCACAGTCTCTTGGCTACCCTATCCCACCAGCTTCATGGTGTGGATGGCAGGTCAGCCACAGCATGATGGACAACAGCACATAACTCAATATGGGCCTCAGAGGAGGACGGTGTAAACCAAGGGCAGGCTGGTTGCCATCCCTCTTCTGCCTTCTCCTGAAACTCTTGCCCTGTCCCCATTACCTTCATGAACCTTCATGTGCCAGAAAGGACACAGCAGCAATGGAAATCTCTGGAGTACATGTCCTGAATTCCCTCCACAGCCTATTAACTGTGTGGACTTCTCTGTACTATATATGTACGTATATACACACATATGTATACATACATATATATACAGATACATATAGCTGTATAGCTAGATGCACAAATATAAATAGACATATTTGTTGCCAAGCTTTGTTATGACAGCAAACTTGGAATGGTGTATCATTGAACCTGTTGCTAAGTGACTTTATGCAAATGGTTCACAATAGAAACTGCCCTTTACTCTCGTTCTCCAGCACAGCTATGAAACATAAATAAAGCTTACATTTGCCTACTCAAATCATTCATCTTTGTAACTGTCAGCATTTCAGTTTGTGTGAGTATAAATAAACTTTCACATTGTGATACACCAGGGAAGCTTTTCTTTGTTGTTTTTTGCTAATACTCTATATTGCCATTTCTGGTTTTTAAGTGGCTGTTTGTTCCTGCTAACGGTATAGAATAACAGCAGAAGAAAAACAAAATATTTGGATTTATTTAAAGCTAAATGCAGATATGCCAGCTGTCATGGAAGCCACATGATGTTGCCAGCTAACATGGAAGTCAGGCATACATACAAGTATTTTATTAGCGACCTGCCCTTCCCATCGGTTCACCAGTGCTGGCAGTGTTTTGGCTGGGAAGAGGTACTTGTGGCTTGGGTTTTGTTTCTCACCCTCACTTAGAAATGTTTTGCATGGACTGCTCTCTACTGCTTCCTGAAGGACTGGCCTTTGACACTGTGCTATTTCCTGTCCTATGCGCAGGTGCATTGTTTTCTTAAGTGGGAGTCGAATTATTTGCAAAGGAAGCCCCTGTCTGCTTCATTTTATTCATAGCCAAGTCATGTCAAATTTGATGTGGAAGTGAAATGAGATCTAGATATTGCATTAAGTTTAATATCTGAGATTGCAGTGATAGATGGTATGGGTGCAGAGAAGGCAAAAAGTAGTTAGAAGTAAAAAGACAAAACATAAATTGATTTAGAAAATGTAGGATAACAAATTTGGGAGAAAATAATGCAAAGCAAGGAGTGAAGAATGCCAAGTTGTCCAGAATGGAGAAAATTATGTTTAGGAAGGCAAATTAACTTCTTGGCTCTGCCACAGAAGAACTCAGGAGTTGTTGAGACTTGGGTCAGCAAAGCTAAGTGCCACTGTGGCTGGCCACCTGCAGGACATCCAGGGCTTCAGCTGGTGATGCATGCTCTCCATGGAGAGAACTGGGAGCCTCAGTGAGGAGCTGCTGAAACCAGCTGGCACCTGAACTATGCACAAAATCCTGCCCTTAGCAGGAGCTTGGGCACCAAATTTTGGCCCCTAACTGATGGCTGGAATCTTTTCCTGTGCAGGACAGGAGGCTGCCCATGCTGAGGAACATGGCAGGAGCTGTCCATGTCCTCTGCGGCACTCGCTGTTCACCCTCTCTGCAGAGGCTTAGTGATTAGTGACCACTTGCACAGGCTACAGGTGACTTTAAGCCGAGTCTGTTTTCAACCCTGTCCAGAGCTCTGTGGGAGGCTGGCTGCTGTTACTGCTCTTGGAGAGCCAGAGGAGTTCCATGGGAGTGGAGGAAAAGAGAAGTGCAAATGAGCAGGCTCTCAGTGGAGCACACGAGGGTGGTGTTTGCAGAGCAAAAACACTTCGCCTCTCTGTAGCTGCTTAAAGCAGAGTACAGGAAGTCCTGGGAACTGGCACATAAATCAGGGCTCCTGTCTCTGAGGCATGTGCTCACACCACCGAATCCAGTGATGCCCATAGCTCTCCTCCGAAAAATCCACTGGGAGAACTGAATACCTGTTTTCCTTCTGCTTGTGGTTTCAGTCCAGCAGGTCACTAAGGCCCATGCAGCCAGTCAGTCATTCCCCTCACATTTGGATGGGGGAGAGAATTGGAAGAGTGAAAATGAGGAAACTCATTGGTTGAGATGTAGACAATTTAATAGACAAAGTCAAAGCTGTGCACACAAGCAAAACAGAACAAGGACTTAACTCACAATTTCATGAACAGGCAGGCATTCAGCCATCCCCAGGAAAACAGTGCTCCATCACGCAAAAATAATCACAAGAAAACACCATCAATCCAAATATCCCTCCTCTTTTTTCTTCATTCCCCATCGTTACATGCTGAGCATGATGCCATATGGTATGAAATATTCCTTTGGTCAGTTGGGGTTAGCTGACCCAGCAGTGTCCCCTCCCAACTCCTTGTGTATCCCCAGCTGCTCACCAGTGGAGTGGGGTGGAGTGAGGCACAGAAAAGGCCTTGACTCTGTGCAAACACTGCTTAGCAGTAACTAAAACATCCCTAAATTGCCAACACTGTTTTCAGCCTAAATCCGAAACACAGTCTCATACAAGCTACTGTGAAGAAAATTAACTCTATCCCAGCCAAAACCAGCAAAACACCTCTCCAGAGTAAACAAGTGCAGTTCTCAGTACCAAGACAAGCAACTGAATAGAAACAAAACCATTACATTCCCCTTTACCTCAAGAAATGCTATAATTCCAGAAGGGATTATTAACTTTGCATTAAATTCATGTTCCAGCTCCTAAATCTATCTGTGCAGTCATTATTTATATGTGACTCACTTAAAATTCAGTAGAGCATCTGTGCCATAGATATCAGAGGTCTACTTACATGCCATTTGGTATTTGTCACTAATCTGGGGTCACAGGGGGTCAGCCCAGTAATATTTCCACTACACAGCAGGTAAATCCTCTCAGACTACTCCTGATACCTTCTTATAAAATGGGAGTTTGAAATTCAATTTAAACCATACAGATTTATACCTAGTAAGAGCCTTCCTGGAGCCCTTTTGTTTGAAGACAGAAAGTTTTTAAAGGGGAGTTGGAACAAAAATACAACCCTAAAGTATATACGTAGTTCTCTAGAAGACAAGGAAAGCTCAGCAAAATAAAATTAGGAAGGCTGCAATATCCCTTTTAAATGACAATTACATGAGGGAAAAGTCAGTCCTTGTGAATATTAGCATTCTTTTTGATATTTCTATAGTCCAGCTGAAATCAATTGTTCTGTAAGCTTTTTGTCCAGAATTTCTCAAATACTAGCTCTTATGCTACCTGATTCCTCTTTCCATTGCTTCAGTAGCTGTGTGAACCAGCAGATATGAAGATTCTGCAGATTGTCTTTGAGCATTTCCCTGCAGAAGAACCAAACCAGGCAATGAGTGTGTCGAGAAGGTAACAGAGCCCATGCTAGCACCTCCTCAGAGTGAAGGTGTTCTTACTTTTGGCTGTTCTTGCTTAACACAGGCAACAGGTGTATTTTAAACTACAGTTGAGAAATTCAGTTTCTGAACAACTTTTTTTTTGTGATTTTCTTTCTTACAGATAAGCAGAATTGTATTTCCTTGAAGTCAAAGACTACATTTCCATCAAAACCTGAACAGAAACTATTATTTTAAAAATCCTGACAGTGGCTTGCCCATTGGTTTCAATTAAAGTTATGGGCAACTGGGCAGATCTGTAACTGTAGTAGACCCTTAAAGCTCTCTGCCTTTTTTGCTTAATATTTGCTCTTTTTTTTCCACAAGGAATAGGAGCAAGACAAACCTGATGAGTGCTATGTCAGCCTGAAGCCAGAGCTTTGACTGAAGACTTTTATTTAGTCCTTGAATCATGTTTTGCTTGGAAATGTGGTTGGTGTTTATCCTCCTTCCTGCTGAGCAGTCCAAGTCCTGAGCTGAGACACTGGGTGATGAGAGAAGATACTGATCTCATGCTTCTCTTTTTTTCCTTTCTTTTCTTATTTTTTTAAAACATATTTCCTCCCACATTTGTCCGTGTAGAACTGATCTTTTATGACCTTGTTCTTGCCATTTTAACAACTTCCAATTCATGCAATGTTGTCCTCCATATTCCATGATAGTCCAATGTTTAAAATATTGACATCTGAGACAGAAGCTATTTAACACTTCCATAATAGTATGTAATGCATTTCCTTATTTTCTGAGATGGAGAATGCTGCACCTGAAATGTGGAGAAAAATTTATAGTTTGGATACTAATATTTTCCACAGCCTTCTAATTACTCTTTCATCTGTACCAAATATAGACTGATGTTCAAACCTTTTGTAGGTCTCTGGCAGGATTTTGAATGGTTATGTTGTCTCTGCTCAGGTTTCTAAAACCATTCTAGTAATTTTGAAAACATGCTGGCAAAAGGAGTCTTCCACAAGGCACTTGGTTTAGTTCTTAGACAGTGGCTTTCTGGTAAATATTTGTGGTAGCATTCTAAAGTGTGGAAGTACATGGGATTTCTAAACCCTCAGTTTCCTGGTGGGAATAATTCTGGACAGATGGTTTAACTATACAGATGACAAACTAATTGCCAGCAATTTTGTAGAAATAAAAATCTTATTTGAAATTATGACCTAATTGTTATGTAAAAGAAGAATAGACCATTGTAAATGCTTCATTGTGTAACATGAATCTGAATATGAGCTAAGAATGCTGCCTTCAAATCAGTCTGTTAATTACACTTCCTTAGACTTGTGGGTTGACATTCTGTTCATTCAGAAGCCTAAAGTATAGGGAGATTTTGGCTCTCATAAATGGAAAAAATAATTTAATCCACTCCTTTCTAAATGGAAATGGAAAGTAGACCCCCTTCAAATATACTTTGAATCAAAATGAGGGACAGCTGCAGTCTGAGGTTAAATCCCATTATTTCCACAATTCAGTAGAGAGATTGAGATTTGGATTTTGGCCTTTAAATTGACTGATCCACCTAAATAACCAAATTAAATCACTTTTAATCTGCAAGAGGGTAACTAAGAGAGAACAGTTTAGTAAGATGCTGTATTTTTGTGGCAGAACTGGCACGTGAACGTGCTGAAACACATGTAGCAAGCATTCCCCAGACCTCTAACCTGTGTTTCATTCTCTGTCACTTGGATTTCACTTCTAGCATTAATTGGTCCATATCATGTGGATATGAGGAGTTCCCAAATGGACCCATGGCCACCATATGTCCTCTCCACCCATTATCGGATACTCTGTTTTGATCCTGTGTTTATGCAGAAATTAGTATTTTAGCCACCCATCACCTGCTTTTCTGTTATTCCTATTATCTGATTCCTGTTAATTAAATTTGAATCAAGTCACTGAGTCACATGTCAGGTACTCATGTCTCAATCATTTTATATCTTCACTTGAAGGAGAATTTTCTATTTTGTCTTCATGTTCAGTGATTCCCAAAGATAGCCTGGATAAATAAAGAGTATCATATATTAATGCCTATGGATAGAAGGCTTTGTTTCAAACTCCTTACCATACTTCTTAACAACAGCATGCAAAATTTAAACCTGTCTACAGATACAATGCCAGGAAGAAACAACTGCATTGAGTTTATAAACAAAATTAATCAATTTTCTGACTTATAGATTGTGAGATGTTGTTAGTGATATAGCCTACTAAAACAATAAACTGTAGACCCATAGCAGTCAGACTCTAATCAACTCTGATATCCTTCTATATTCTTTTAGGTCTACAGCGGTTTGTAGTTTTCTTTGCTTCAAAGAGGAAGACAAACAAATATAAATGACTCTGCTATGATTTGAAGCTACATAGCCAAAGGTTGAATCTGTACAACTGTCATTTTATTTATCCACCAGCACTGATGTTCAGTTCTGCCAAAACTCTCCAAATCTTCAGGTCTGTTGCACAGACAGTAAATATAAAAAAACCCCATGTTTTAGTAACACTAATCAGGACAGCTGCAAAACACCAAAGACACAAAAAATCAAATAGGATAATGGTAAAAACCTCTGCCCACAAATCTAACTTGTGGTGTCTGCTTCTTTGCCACACCATTTAAGCTTGCCAGATGCTGTCTGCATCAGTCTGCAAGCATTCTACTATTCCTTCATTTAAAAGTAGTTGAGGATACAGGGTGTATAACAACCATTCAGATCTTTAAAAATAAAAGGTGAAAAATCAGGTTGAATGACATAACTGATGGAAAAACATCAGTCATTACTTGTCATTCAGAAACTAAAAGACAGGCAGCAGTCTGGGAGACAGGATCAGCCAGGCTAGGAGATGTTCTTTGGCTTAGAGAGCATGTCACATGCCATGCCAGCATTTGTAGTTCATTTCAGAGTGCATGTTAGCTGAAATACCTTGTCATAATTTGGCTGGAGCTTAACCAATCCCCTGGAAAGGAGAGCAAGCAGTGCTCCGTGGCAGGAGCAGCCAAGCTTATCCGACAGCAGCACAGCCATGTGCGACCCTCCTCTGAACTGGGGATCTTCACTTGTACCTCAGCTGCTCTTCCAGGGACAGCTGAGTGCATGCAGCACCAGAGCTAAAGTACTGAACCCTGTGCAGAGTTGTACAGTACGTGCATCCCCTGGATGCTGCCTAGCAAGATAAAGTATTAATATAGCCAGCAGGAATAAGCCCTTATCAACTGTTGTCCTCCAATGCACCTCATGGAAATACATTTTCCAGTTTGAGCTGGTATCTTGTGAGTCAACAGCAGTGTATTGGAAGGAGAGCAAGTGCAGCTCCAGTATTGAGGGCAGCCAGATTGTATCCTCTGATTTGCCCATGTCATGCTAGGTAAGTGACTTATTGACTGTATCTGATGTTCTTACCTCTTAGTAAGGAAAACATCATACATAGACCAGTGTTGGGACAATGGGAAGATTATAGATGTGAAATATTGTGTATTTCTCCAACATACAAAAAGGTCAAATGGCTTTGGTGATGTCCATATTTTATTGTATGTACATTTTCATTTTAGTTTGTTGTATTATGTCTATTTCAATTGTTTTCTTGTATTTTCTCCCCACAGATCCTAGTGGGTCAAACAGACTTCTTGATGTTTTATAGACAGTCCAACTTCTCCTTCTCCTGCTGAATTTCTTTAGAGGGTGCCACTGTGGCCCAACTCTGGCTTTCTAAGTGATGCATAGGGTGCAATAAGAGGTAGGGAAAATGGTCGTCCTCAGTGACCACACAACAAAAATAGATGGAGATGACATTTCCTGTTCTCCCACCCCTCTCAATTAAAGGCTGGTGGGTCTGCAGGGAAGGAGGAACCTCATTTCTTGTTGAATTTGGTAACATGTCTGGAGGACAAAGCCTCCTACCAGCAAAACTCCTAACTCCACTTCTGCTCCTGACCATGGCTCCCATGTTGGTATGTAACAGATAATTACAGTCCAGCAGCCTTTCACATTTGAACTGGAACTGAATCCCAGAGCTACTGTGTCAGCTGAATGTTAAAGGTGTTGTGAAAGATATACTTTTGTCTGAAGAGAATGATCTGAATGTGTGGGAGGGAGGAAGAAAGAGTTTTACAGAAAAAGCTGTGTCAAATCCAGTATTATTAGACCAGTTCTAATACCACTTTTCTCTCTCCCTTATTAAATTGAATTCTCAACTCTTCATAAACCTCCTTCCCTTCCTCCTTTTTTAAAGCCTGATAGGATACCCAGTAACTGAGATGCCTGGACAAGGGTCAGGGGAATTTATTTTGTTTTCCTCAGTGTCTGTTTCTTTTAAGAACTGTGAGGATAAATGAAAGGAGATCTTGACAATATGAGTATTTGATTAAACAGCTGTTAAAAAGAGTATGTGAACACTTTTCTGTGACATTTGTTCTAAAATATGGTATCTAGTAGGTTGGCTGCTTCTAAAGAGGTAAATGAGTCTTAGTGATGCATCTCTGCAAGAATTAGTGCTTGGCAGATTCTCCTGAAAAATTTAAAAATTTTTAATAAGAATTCATCCATTAAAGAAATGTGAACCGTTAAAGACCTGTCAGGCACTGACAGGGACTGCCATGAACAAAAAGGTTATCCCTTGTGCCAGCTGATCTTCATCTGTCCAAGGAGTTACCACCTGTGACTGGTTAACCCCAGATGGATACCCAGTGCCCACAAAACATGCTCTATCACTCCCCTCCACAATAGGAGAGAGAGAATTTTACAAAAGGTTCATGAGTTGAGATAAGGACAAGGAAAGATCACTCACTGATTATCATCATGGACAAAACAGGCAGGACTTGTGGATAATAATTGAATTTATTATGAATCAGAATAGGATACCGAGAAGAAAAACAAACCTTAAAAATCTTTCCCCTACCCCTCACTTCTTCCTGGGCTTTGCCTTCTCGAGATGGGGTGCAGGGGTCACAGTTGGTTCATCACACATTGTTTCTGCTGCTGCTGCTTGGGGAGAAGAGTCCTTCCCCTGCTCCAGAGTGGGGTCCCTGTCACAGGAGACAGTTCTTCATGAACTTCTCCAGTGTGAGTCCATCCCACAGGCAGCAGGTCTCCATGAACTGTTCCAGTGTGGGTCCTTTCCCACAGGATGCAGTCTGTAAAGAACAGGTTGCTACAGTGTGACACTCCACAGGGTCACCAGTCCTACCAGGAAATTTTCTCCAGCCTGTGTTCCTCTCTCTAAAGGTTTGCAAGTCACTGCCAGGATCCTGCTCCAGTGTGGGCCTCCCGTGGTGTCACAGCCTTCTTTTGAGCATCCAGCTGCTCTGGTGTGGGCTGCAGATGAATATCTGATCCCCCATGGATTCCATGGGCTGCAGGGGCACAGCTGCTCCTCTGTGGCCATCACCATGGGCTGCAGGGGAATCTCAACACTGCTGCCTGGAGCACCTCCTGCCCTTCCTTCTGCACTGACCTTGGTGTCTGTAGAGCTGTTTCTCTCACATACTCTCACTCCTTTCTTCCCTGAGCACAATTACATCTGCACAATAACTTTTCTTTCTTAAACATGTTGTTGCAGAGGCATTACCCCCATCACTCACAGCCTCAGCTCAGGCCAGCAACACAACCTGGAACCATCTGGCATTGGCTCTGACAGATATTGGGGAACCTTCTGGCAGCTTCTCACAGGAGCACTCCTGTAGCCCCCCTCTACCTGCCATGTAAACCCAATACACCAGCACAACAGCAGAATCTAAGGAATAGCTCTAGAAATCTTCTCTCTCTTCATTTTATTGTCAGTAAATTTGTGGGGGCACTACAGCCTGGGTCTTTTGAGGAGGCTGGGATGACAATACCTGTCTCACTCAGGATGTTGTTGTTCCTGTCCTAATTTAGGATAATACAAAGATGCTCACAGGTTATAAATTGCCAAGAAGAATATTCTCAGGCTGTTAGCCAAAAAGACTTTTTGGGGGTTTTCTTTGCCTGTTGAAAGATATATTGGGAGCAGAACTGGAATGTGGAAGAACCATTCTAGCTTTTCTGGAATACTTAAGTTTATCCAATTGCCTGATGCCTATTCTTCCTGTGTAATTTCTAATCTTTTTGGTTTAAATCCTACTTTACATCTGCTTTTTTAAAATGTGATTTTCCATCAATATTGCTGTATATATTTTGTTGCCCACATGTTGTGAGTACAAGTACTTCTGCTTGCAGAAGAACTCAATTCTACTGCTATCCATAGCTGTCAATTAGGGAAAACAAAACATCCCTTGTGCCAGGTGATATTTTGCATTCCCATCTCCCCACCTGCTCCACATGCCTACGGTCACTGCCCCCACACCTGTACTAATGACACTCTTCTCTAGGCAAGCACTCACCCATCCCAGGTGCTGCTTTTATGCCTCCTTCCTTCTTTCAAAGCATTCCCAAGCAGAAAGGGAGACCCTCCCAGTGTGTTGCTTGTAGCATACTAGCAATACATTTTCTGTATTCTGATAGAAACCATCTAGTCTAGAAAATCAAAAATTGCTGATTTTTAGGAGGAAACACATAAATCAAGTTGAAATTGCTAAGAATGTTTTATTCTTATCAGCACGGAGTAAGAAAATCTGTGTTCTAATATTGATAGAACATGGCTTTCCTGGGCTAAAATGCACATTTACCTCTGCTACTGCTCTAGAAATGCTTTAGGAATACACAAAGGATTTTTAAAAATAAAAGCATGGTGCCTCAGGGAGTACCGCTAGTTTAAATAACACATGAAAGTATTTATGAGCCCTTTTTTATGAGGTGGTCAAAGCAAAGACCATCCAGCATGTAACATAAGACTGGCTAAAGAAGAAAGATTTTTCAAAACCACATTGGAGAATTAAGCATGAGTGGAATTTTATTTCAGTCTCTATTGCTTATTTAAATTAATGAGATTTTCAGGTGCAGTCTAAATGATAATACAGATCAAGGTGAGTTTTGCCAGGGAGCTGGACTCTAGTTTATTATTCAAAGAATGCTACTGACTAATGTTGATGTTATCCTAAATAGAGAATAGGTTTAGTAAAAGCAAATTTTTAAGAGTTTCAAACACTTTAAGGGGCACTGGAATTGCATTGACTCATTTATTAGAAATGGAGATTAATATTACTGAATTGTCCCAGGTACCACCACAGCAGATCTGACAGTGTCTATCCCATGTGCCCAATCACAGAAAAGTGCAGAATAAAGATCATTGTCTCTTACTTCATTGGGCAGTACCAGCTCAGTAGTTCCTGCTGCATTTTTGTAGAGTTGCTGAGGATTTTCTGACTGCAGGAAGGAGCTCCAGTCCATCCTCATGTCAAGAGATCATTTCCAGGTCTAATTCCTAGGATTGCCAAATCTGACCCATTTTCTGGAGCTCCTAGGGGGATTTTAAGTGCTACAACTCAAAATTGGTCTCGCACTCTTTCCTTCCGCTTCGTACACATTCATTCACATTCTGGTTTCAAGTCTTCTCTTTCTGTCCCTAACTTTGCTGTCTCCACATAGGCCTCAGAGCTAGAAAATTGTTTTCAGACACTTGTAATCCCAGGGATTTTTTGTTTACCAGACCAGGGTACCTACTGACCAAATATGCCGATCTCAGTAAGATGAGCTTTATTCTTCTTGGATTGTACCTCCAACCAGGGAGAATCCACTGACTTCATATTATTCACTAGTTCTGTATTAGGCTTCATGGCAATTGTGCAAACACTTAAGGGATTTGCAGAAGTACAGGATGATGGGGGAAATTTTTGAATAGGCATTCTCGTGTTTCTGCTTTAACTTTGCATGTACATATTTAGCTAATTAAGGCACTTGTTTGAAATCACTTTTGCAATTACTGTGCTAGTAAGTAGGGCAGAACTGAACAAAATTGATTACAATGAGACTATCCTTAACTTCTAAAAGTAAATATGGACATAAACCTCAATTTTTCCAGAACAAGCTTTATCAGAAAGAAAAGGAGAGCTTCTAGCATGCTATTTGTGTGAATTCATTGTGAATAAGTTTAATGAACTGATCTGGTTGCAAAAGCAGTTAAAAATATTTTTGACCATATTTTGCTTTGGGTATTTTGAGGGCTTTTGTTGTTCTTTTTGTAACTGGGGAGATTTCTCTTAAGCTGGTATCAGTGTTGTCCAATTTTGTAACATCAAACCACAGCCTCCTACAGGAAATGTAAATAAATCCCAGTGGCATGGAACGTCAATAATCTTAAACCATTTTACACCTAAATGAGAGCATCTGTGGAAGGGATTAGCATGCTGTAATTTATGTGCTGTACTTCCCACCTTGGGCTGGTTTGCCTTAACTTTCCTGTGTGTCCCTAGGCTGACAAGCAAAAACAGAAAGAGCCTGGGCTGCATTGCTTCAGTCACTTCATGGAATGATTCCATAGAGCTGAGCATTTGAAAGTGATGTTGTACAGAGACTCCATGATTTTGGTGTAGGAGCTTCCACAAATGGACTCAGATCATCTGCAGGAATGTTGCAGCTGAGTAGGTCTTTCAGTGATTTATCATTAGTGATGAGGACAGCATGTCTGTCCTGGTAACTGTTGTCACTGAAAAGCATGTTGTTGGCTATAGTAATGGAGATTAAAAGCATCTTAAAATGGAACAGCTGCAGTCTCTCAGTTGTTATTCATTAACATTTCATTGTTCAATCTGTTTTATTGATTTTCATATTGCATAAAATACACAAAATGTGAAGAAAATTTAATACCTAATGAAAGAGCAATAGAGAGAGAAAATCGTGTGGTGTGAGCAACAGCTACAGTGAAACAGGCAGACTGAAATGTGCTGGGCATGAATTCACTGGAGGAAATGGACTAAGCTGCCAGCCTTCCTTCAAAAAGGCTGGAAAAGAACTATGAAGTTCCTCTGTGGAATTGTGTAAAAGAAATGATAGCAGCCTCTCAAAACAGAACACAAGCCTGTGCCTCTACTCAAAGGGGTGTAAGATCATGCTCAAAAGTGTTGATGTGTTTGGCCAAAACCAAAGTTGTTTCTGACTGCTTAATATTACCTGGATTTAGGAACACAGGGCTTGCAGCCAGACAGAACTGCATGCAAGCTATCTGACTCCATCATGAATTTCTCCTCTTAAAGAGAATAACCTTCAAGCCTCCATTTTTTTGGCATAGCTAATCAAGCTGAAAAGGGTAACAATATAATCTGCATGAGCAGTACAGACTATGCCTGGTGGTCAGGGAGCCAAACTGGCATTACCCAAATTCCAGGGAGGCCAACAGGATGACTCTGATTTCACCCAAAGTGTGCCTTCGGCCAAGTCCAGCAGTAGTCCATGTATCATCTAAGCCTATATTGCTTCCCTCTCAGGGTACCCCTTGTCTTCACTTTAAGTACTTACAAAACACTTTGCAGCACTCTGATAACAAAGTTACCCTGTCACTGTGCTGATAGTTAAAGACAGAGAGATGCTTTATGACAGTGGAGCACTTCTTCCTGCTGAGGACCACTCCTGCATTACAAACCAGGGGCTGTCTCCAATGCTGCCTTTGACAGCAGTCAGGGCCCTGAACATATGCAGTCAACATGTGCCCTGACAGGGATGGGGGCATCTAAGGCAAATCTCGTGAAGTTCCATAATGTGATTCCCAGGCCATTTTGTCTTCCCTTGGACTGCATGACCAACAAAGCCGTAATGGGATTCTCAGTATGCCTGGGCTCACTGCCATATGAACAACAGTTGCATCCTGGCAGAGGAATAGTCTAGCCCTGGGCATTCCTTTCCTGTAGTCTGGGAGTATTTCAGGTCTAGCACCTGCCTGCAATTGGTCCCGGAATAGGGTTTGACTAGGTGACCCACACTGAGCACTTGACATTCTTATTAAAGTGCCTGGCTTTTTCTGTAGCCATGCAGTGAGTTTGCAATACAGACTATCAGCTTTGCTCTATGGAAGCCAAACACTGACCTTCTTCTATTTCAATCTCCTAAAGCCTCTTTTCCTGTGATATTCGTTTGCATTGCTGAGTAGTCCAAGCATATTTAGACTACTATCCGTCCCTCTCTAGACTACAACAAGCACTTATCTGGCACTATAAATGTAAAAATTATAATAACAGAGCTGTCTCTGAGTGTTCATTTGAGCACACTTCATAAACCCAAGGGAAAGGCTGAATGCAGTGACATATTTCATTAAAAGACAACTGATGTTTTATTTAACTCAGTAATAAAAAGTTTTACAAAAATCACCTCAGGGTGGTTTATTAATAGCTTGGTTTCAACTTAATGCCCAAGTCTACATTGCCCAAGTCAATATAATTGTCCAAGAGAATAATTTTAATATAAGTAATAAAGATTCTTACAGATTCAGATGTTTCCCTCAAGACAATGAGAAGTGTTTCTGTAGAGATTATGATGACTGTATCAATTAGGCCATCATTCTTCTGAGCACAAGCTATAGAAGCTCCCAAATGATTTGAGTAGACAGTTTACTGCAGCAGATCAGAGATGGTATGAAGCTTTTGAATAATGTATTCAGCCAGTTTAGCACCCATTCAGAGAATATCCTTGCCTGTTGGAAGGACAGTATATTGCTGAAAATAGAACGTGTAAAGAAAAGAAATTCTCCTTACTCAGTTGCCAGATTTGTCCTTTTTTGTTGTTTTTAGTTGCTTATTTTTTATGAATGGAAGTTTTTTGGAGTGACACAAGCAAAGAAGTTAGTAGGGCAATGTCTTGGGAGCAGTTAATTAGTGAGAACATGATATGAAAGGGGGATTAAACTTCCCCTTTGTCTTGGTGAAATGGATTCTAGCTCCTGCATGGTCCAGTCCCAGTCAGATGCAGAAGCTTGACAACTCTTCTTATACACTAAGAGCTATAAAATATATTCTCATGCTGCCACTCTAATTTCTGGTATCAAATCTGCCCTTTGTATGTCCTCCCAATCTTAACATTTTTTTTCCCTTTCATGGTGCTGTCTTCTAGATGAAATAGTTTCCTAAGCTTTTTGTGACAAATCCCTTCTTTCTGTCTTCTTAATGGAAGAACTAGTTGTTATGTTTGGGCTAATTTCTCTTATATGTGACGCATTTTCCTTGCAAACCTTGTGGTGCCAGAAGATGTTACTTGCCTTGACAGGTGTTTTCTGTGCCAACACAGTCTCAGCAGTAAGCATGGGGAGCTTTTCCTAATCAACTTCAGCTCAGGGTTAGTGGATTAACACAAACCATGTTGTTGAGTTTTAAAGTTTATCTGGGCTCATTTACCCTGGGTGGCCTGCACAACTTGGAGCTGAAGGCTCAGAGAAGGTCCAGTGAGCTGGCAATGAAGAAATGAGGACGGTTAAGTCTTAAAGTGCTCTAATTTGATCTGGCAGAATGCATCATTCCCAGACTTTCTTTACAAGAAAACCATGATCCCTTAGTATTTTGTGCCTTGCCTTGTGCATACTTAAATATGGCTGAAAAAATATTTGAAAGGCAGGGATTTCATGCAAGTGTATGGACTCTACCTGGCAGCAGTAGATTTACACCCTTATTGACCAGCTAAGAACTCGGGTCGCCTTATTTTAGGCATATGTATAATGCTATACATATGTGAGTATAAGTACATATTAGCATTGCAGTATAAAGTAGAACAATCATGATCTTAGTGAAGCATGAATGAGAATTGTTATAGAATTACCATAATAGTGTTTATAGTAGAAGGTATAAATGGTACCATGAGGCTGATTAAAGCTAAAGAGCTACTTCTCCTGCTCGCTGATTACAATTAACTCTCAACTAAATTGCTTGCCAAAGAATGCCATTAAAATACAGTCAATTGATCTTACAGGCTGTATTTTTTGTGTGTTTTAAGTGCACAGCTCAAGATTTTCACGTGGGGAACTATACATATTCTGACCACAGGTACAGCGAGTTGAGGGGAATAATCTACCTGCCGCAGCAGGAATGGCTGGGACTTTGTAACATGCTGTTACTTTACACATTTGCAAGCTCTTATAAGCTTTTAAAAGTCCAAATCTATCACCTATTTCTTTAGCTTGCTGGTAGGTCTCCATCAGTCTGCTTTAACATTTAGGTATGTCATAGGATTACATTTCAGGAATTTGGGGGGACGGAATCATTTCTGTTTCCCTGAGGGCCACCAACTGAATATGCGATCTGGGTATTCAGTTTCCCAAAGTCCATACACTACTCATGGTAAGTTTTAAGACGCTGTGCTTGTATTTGCTCAGTCATTATTTTCAGTGAAGGAACAGAATCTTTCACCTCACAAATCTCACTTTCTCCATTTCTTTCCTCTAAACAAAACCTTCTTCCACCGTTCTGGTTACAGTCTCTGATACTGTAGTTGATACATAGCCAGCTCTGTATTTTGCTGGTATCTGCTTTTGCTTTCATAACTCAGCAGGGTTTATTGCTTCCTCCAAGTCCCACCAAAATTTGACATAAATTTTCACACCCTTCCCTTTGTTTTAATACTTGATACTCCAAATTATCTTCCCTGCTGATTCTCTTAAAGTACCATGAAAACTGATTTTGATCTCATGGTGAATCTGACCAAATAAGATTAGCATTTAACAAAAAAACTCTTTTAGAAACAAAGCCCTGAAGACTAAATGTAATCATGCTCATTCTGAGAGCTTCAGTCATTTGTCCTTGGCTTGTTTTTCTCAGAAATGACTAGCACAGACATATTTTTCATAAGGGTAGTTGGCTCTGCTCTCACTTGGCTGGTCTGAGGAGATGATTTCAGTTACACTTTCATCTGCCAAGTCCCATATTCCCTTGAGACTTAGTTTGGATTTTAGTTTTCCAGCTAGACCACCTGCCTGGTGTTAATTAGTTTAGGTTTCCTTTTCATATGCAAAACTATTTTAACTTCATGAGCTGGCACAGATTTACCTGGGCTTCCCTCCTAGTCCTACTGTACAAGCAGTACTGCCTGCCTAGACCTGTCATCTGCACTATAAAATCAGCCAGCTCAATCAGATATGACAAATTGTTCAAGGGGACGGGCTAGGATAAGAGAAGCAGCAATTAAATTTCTGCTTCCCACTTTGAGGCTCTTGTCTCTGGACTTAAAAATCCTTGTCTGACTGAGCTGCTGGTGTTTTTTTCTAAAGGTTGATGATTTTAATCCAAAGCAGGAGAGGTTAAACATCTTCAATATGTACCAGAAGTCCATGTGCCCACCTATTTATAGTAAAGATATACAACCCTGGCAGGGCTGCTTTTTCACACCCAGGCTAATTACTGAGTGCTTGTTACTATATCAGGCTGGACTGATATCCTGTTACTATGACAGGTACTCCAAGTAGCCTCTGTGCAACCTACCCCTCTGTTCCCTGGTGTTATGGGAATTATTGCAACTGGTGTTATGGGAATTATTGCAAGCACACATCACAGAAGTTGCATGCTGCTGAGGTTGTCCACCAACCTGGTCCTCATAGCAATGCCACACTAGCCTACAATATTCTGGACTACCTCTGGTCTGAATAAATATCCGGACTCTTCTTTGCTGCTTTTTTTCTGACAGAGGTATTCAATCTGCAATCCCTTCATAGCAACCTTGTGCCTTTGGTCCTGACCAACAGGCTTCCCCTTAGGCAATACAGATTTTTTTTTTCCCTGTATTTTATTTCTCCGCTTCTGGGGACTTAAGATTTAGAGTTCACTTTTTGGAGGTTTGTGACTGTTTATAAATGATGATAAATATGGTAAATAATGTTTATTTTTTCAAATCTTCTGTCAGCTTTCTCAGATGCCCTTCTAATCCATCCTAGCACAAGATACCCACTAGGTGTGAGCTGTATTGTTTAGTTACTGCAGTGAGTTCTTGGTTAGCCTGATCCTGCTAGAGTTGTCACCACATCCAGAGCTTGATGTGAACAAATAAACAACAAGGCTCTGTTATTTTCCTGGGAATCCCTTTGTGTCATGGCAATGTTTCTGTTAACACTTCATAGTGTTATGAAGCAACAATGAAGAAAACCAAGCCCTTCGTTGAAAACAACATTGTCATTAGGGAAATTTGGCACAAAGGCTGCCCAACAACAAATCATGAAATGTCAAGTACTGTGCTGAATATGTGATCCATATGTTTGTGGTGAGCAAAACCATGCAAAGCAATCTCTGTGTATTTGACTTGCCTATTTAAGTTTTGCTTCTTTCATTCAGTGTGTGTCATCTCTGCAAGATTTCATGGGCCAGTAGCTTTTAAACATAGAGGTACTGTTAGGTTCCTCTAATATGAGCACAGACCACAGAATTTCACTAAATGGCTACAGACCCATATTATATATAACTGAAACAGCATCTGTTTTCCAGAAAGATTTAAAAATCCTCATATAAGAATTTAAGGTAAGATTCTATTTTAGTTATGTAAAATTCATGTACTTAATGCACAACAACCTCAAGATACATTCAGAAGTCTTTCATTTCAATACCACTCTTAGATGTGTCTTTAGTGTAGTTTGTCTCTCAAAAGAAACCTAAGCTAGGTTAGGTCAGAGATGTAGCTTTCAGATGGTAAAAATAAGGGATACAAACTTTCTCTCTTTTCATCAATGACAAAGGTACCAACTTTGCTGTTTTATCTTTAAGATGTGAATGGCACAGGCAAGTTTTGATTCAGACATGTCAGCTGTCATCTATATGGTTTTTGTCCCTAAGCTCTGCTATTTTAAAGATGTTAAGTTGGATGACAACACTGGTGCTGTCATCAGTCTTCTGAAACAAGTGACATGAGACACCAGCTGGTGCCTTTTCCTGTTTCTACACCACGTAAGTTAGATCAAAAGAAACTGTACAAGTGGCCAGAAACCAAAAATTTCATTGTGGATAGAGAGAGTGGCTGTACTAAAAAAAGGCCTAATGTTTGGAATTGGGCTGAACTGGTCTCTCTCCTCAGATACTTTTCACAATGTAACAAGAGACCATCCTGTGAAAATTTAACTCCAGTGAGGCCAGAGAGCTCCAAACTTATATACTTTAGGCTTCAACCCAGAGGTGTGATGAGGATAGAGCTGACCTCAAGTGTATGAGTTACACTGCTGACTATCTCAGAACTACTTACTTGGTTTTGTATGTCTGTATATCAAAGTTTTTGTGGGTTCATTATCAGTTCCTTTGAAATGAGAGAGGTGCCCTTCAAACACCAAAGAGGTGGATGAGCCTTAATACCACTCGAATTGTATCTGAACTAATAAAATAAATGTGTTTGGAACCACCTTCTGGCAGTGAGTACGGCTGGTACTTGGGTTCACATTGCTGCACTCTTGCCCCTCAAAGCAGGGTCCCTGCATTCAGGTTGCCACTGGGAAAGCTTTCCATCCCTTTCTCACCCTCAAATCACTCCTGGACACTTAGTGTGAGCCAAAATCATCCCTGGGACTTTTATAAAAATTTAGAAGTAAATGCAATTGAAGCACAGTGCCTGGGAACATTCCTTGCCACTTTTTAATTTACTAGAATAGTCGCAGCCTCAGAGACTGAACACTCCTCTAAGGTTACTTACACAAGCATGCACAGAGGCAGACAAAAATTAAGAGGCAGATACTTAGGAAAACAATCACTTTGTGCTTTCTACAAAAGCCACATATACCTAACTGTGGTGATCTGGTCAAAAGGAAATAGACTTTCTCTAGGCTGTTGAAATGCTGAAAGATTTCAGACCATGAAGTTCCCTATGTGTCAGATCCAACTCTTTATCCAATAAATACTTAGAAGCTTTAGGTGTTTTGAAAATTGAATGTTAATCTATTATAAAATATTATTCTGTGCATTTTTTTTTTAAATCATGTTTTGTAAACGAATGGGAAAAAGACAAATAAATGACCACTAGACAAAGCTAGACAAAAAATTCCTTCAAGAATTCTAATCCAGCTTGAAAGATTAAATGTAAAAGAAGAAGATTCCTACCAATTGTAAACGTCTGTTAAATCAGTAACATTACTGTCCTTATCACATAGCATTGACAAGTCATCCATTTCCAGTGGATTGAGACTGTACAGTCATGAAGAACATTTGCACTGAAGAGCCCCTGTTTGAAACAGAACAAACACATTCTTATCTAAATGTAGCAAACCATTGCAAACTCATTAAATTATATACGGTAAGCCAAATGCCACTCTGTGGAATGTGTACTTAATGTGTACTTAATAACTTTACTATATAACTTAATAACTTTGCAGAGTATCTTAGCAGGTTATGGCCAGTTTCAGCATATGCTATAATTTTTGAGTTTTCACAGAAATTATGTGTCCCTGCTCTAAAACTATGCCAGTGCCTTCCCTTCTACATTAATGCCCTCACTGCACTTTCAGGCTGTGTAAATAGTTTGCTGGTGTGCAAGACACAAATGCAGCCCTGCTACTGTTGGGACTGAGGCCATTGCCTGAAACCTCCTGCTTTCCTCAATTATGTGTACTTTGGTGAAACCAGATACATTCATCTCACATGCTTTAACAGTACCAGTTCTTTTGAAAACTTTTCAGAAAAGACATCAGAGCTGATGTACCTTACAGTATATGACTCTATTGAGAATAAATGAGGGGGGAGCAAACTGAAAGAAGGGGAAGAAGAATAGCTGAGAGCCCCAGCAACAGCAGAGAGACGCAGGAAGTGGCTAATGAAACTGGATCCCATAGCAGCTGTGTGTCTAGCTGAGATTTCACTGGACTGTCAAGAGGATAACAGGAGGATGTACAGCCTGGCACACACGTTACAGTTTGCAATTAAAAAACAGTTACAGGACTTTTTTTAAAAGGACAACTTCACAAAAAAACCCTAAAAACCCAAACCACCCCCCCCAAAAAAAAATAAAACCCAAGGTGTGTTTGAAAAAAGTAAGCGTATACTTGAAATTAACTCCTGTAGGGCATTTTCAAGAAATATTTTCTTATATGGATTTTTCCCTTGCAGTATTCATGCTGACAGAGAAGGTATTCAGCTGGTCCAGTTGAATTATTAGAAATGTAGTTACATGGTTTTACCAGCTAAGATCAAAGAAGTGATCTCTGAAATTCCAGAAGTGGTACAAAATGAAAGCAACCCAAGTGGTCCTGAGATATGCTTCAGAATTGAATGTGAGGAACTCTTAACTTACTTCTTAAATTCACCAGTTCTTGAGGAGTTACCAAACTATCACATGAACAGGACAGGCTTTGAAATGCTTTCCAGGTCTGTGGGTTGAAAGGAAGGAATTTTTCACAAAGAAGAGTAAAATGAAACCTGTAGTGTGAGGAGGAACCATCCCATTTTCTAATTCATCATACATAAAAGCCAAGCGCCAGCCACAAATTGAGCTGGGGTTACTGCGGGTCTAATAAACGACAGCCTTTCTAGGCCAGAGCCTTTGTCAAAGACTGTCTGGAGTCTCATCTGAGAGGGACAGGGAGTAAGATCATGCACATTTCACTACTACAGAGGTAGCTTGTGTGATACAGTCTTAGTTTTTGAGCAGCTAATTGATCCTGCTGCGGATGTAGCCCTGCTTGAATGGAGTTCTGGTACGAGAATTTGATAACATTTTTCATAAAGGCAGGTTTTTCTGCATGAACTGAGGTCCCTGCTGTTATAGCTACTTGCTATTGTTCCCCGGGCTATCTATTTTAAAGCCAGTGTTGCCATGTCTATACCATATTTATCCTGTAAAAGTGCACTTAGCTTCCCTGGATTTTAACTATTTCAGGTTTCCAAAGTAGTCTCTTCTACACGTCTGCAATACGGCAGCATGACTCTGAGCGCAGGATTAATGGCTATAATGGCAATGGCAAACAGGTCAGGGAGCATAATGGGCAGAAAGCTTCCTGTCCTGCTGCAGGTTTGAAATGAGTAAGAGTAGCTAAGACTCGTATCAAGGAGGAAGACACATCCTAGATGAATCTCTTGCAGTATTCATTAATGTTACTAAAATCTGGACAAGTTAATATTTTGAAAGCTTTCTTCAATCCCTGAAAAGTCCCAGGGCTATCCATATAGCCTGGTTGCCCTTATCTGTAGCTTTTGCCATCATCCAGGGAGACAGAGTCAGATGAGCTTCTCTGAAAGCATCTAAGACAGAAGAAATTCCTTTGGTGGTGCTTGTCTCTTTTCTAGACACCAGCAGGAACTTAGCTCATGAGCTATGACAGGCTTATAATTTTCAGCTAGGTAGAAGTATGTGAAATGACTCTGGTGCATTGTTGCAACAAGCCAAGACAGTTATGCTAGGCAAATTAAGTCAGCTGCTTCTGATGCCCGACTGCTTACTCTTACCCACTTTCCTGAGGCTATTGACTTCTCAGTTAAGTAATTGACAATGAACCCTGGGTTTATGAATGAACCAGGGGGGAAAAAATGGCAGAACTGAGCATTCTGGGGTGGAAACCAACAAATGTGAATCAACATCAGCTGGACTACGTCATCTATCCATGACTGAAGTTTTAATTATGTGGTCTTGAGCCTCAGCCCGGCATAGCAGAGTATTCTGTACTATTATGAAAGTTGTGTTACCTAAGGAAAGGGGTAAGAGTGTTTCTTCCCTGTATGTGAGCACAGGAGAAGCAGAGACAGCCCATGGTAACTCCTCAGGCAGGCAGCGTGAAGCAACAACCCCTTTGGCATTGAAGATTCTTCAACGGCAAATCCAAGAAATCAGCTGCTTTGCCAGTGTGACAACTCAGCACCACACAGTAATCAAAGGGGAGTTTTTAAACAATTTTAGCTCAGAGATCCTCTCAGTTAGTTATACTGTGACACATTTCTAGAAATACCTTCCTGTCATCTGCAGAGAAAATGCTCAGTGGTAGGTCATGAAAGAAAAGCAGTATGTGTGTAAATTCATTTCCAGCTGAACAGCTCTTATTTTTTCACTGTTTTGTTTGGGGTTTTTTTATATACAAGATGATACAAACAATATTCTGATGATATTATGTTGCTCCTGGTCCCCTGAATCCCTAGTGGGTTAAAAGCTGCAAGCTCTGTGTGCACTCACATCCCCTGGAAGAACTACAGTAATATGCAAATGGAACATGTCATCACTAATTCCTGGGAACGACAGAGAAAATATACAAAAAGTTTAATGAACGGAAGAAGAAAGAGAAGTGGTAACTGACGTTTCTAGCTAGGGAATATGACAATCAGCAGCAGGGCTACCAGCCAAATCCTCTTATAGGCCCAAAAATGCTAAAAGCTTTAGCTGAGTGTAAACAAATGCCATGTTCGGTGAAAAGCAGTCTTGAGGGACAGATCTGTTAACCATCAGTGGGCATGTTTCATCTCACCGCTCCTTCCAGGCAGTTAAAGGGAGCTTTGTGTACCTGCCTACAGACAGGAGCTGCAGCTCTGTGACGCAGGAAACCATTGCCTTCCCCTCAGGCCTAAAAGGGAAGACTATAGCTACTGTCTACGTATATAAAATATAATACAGACCATTTATAAACAGAGAATTCTTCAAATGCCTTCCCTTAGGCTACCACTTTTAAATTTAAACACAAAGAGAACAAGGGAAATGTCAAATTCAGGTGAAAACTGAGGATGGATTTATTTTTTTAATTTAGTGTATAAAGTGAACCCGTCTTGTTACATTAGCCTGCAATAGCATGAAGTATTATTTGTTGCTTAAAAAAAATTAAATCATGCCTTAAAAACAAGTGCAAGGTGAAGCAGAAGCCCTGGAAAGCATTTAACTTTGGTTTCACCCCCAGCTCAGGAGCAGTCCCACTGCAGGCAACAGCAGCGCTTGTGTACTTGATGTCCTGCCCGTGCTTTGATGTACCTTTGTCTTGAGCCTCAATGACATCCATCCATGAGAGAAGCCAGACTTTCTCCTTTTTGAGTGACTATGTTCTTCATGCCTGCACACACCAAAAGCCAAGTCATTCAGATCACCTGGAGTTCCCAAAATGTTTATTGAAATGCCACTTTTTTAGTCAGTGAACTGTTCAGCTAGTGAATCAAAACATCTCAAAGCAGATATTTAACTGCTTTGGTTGATTTTAACTGTTTTTGTAGATTTCTTCTGAGCGATTTAACTCAAAGCAAATATTTGCAGGAAGGGACAGCAAAGGGACAGCAAAGTCTGACTACACAATTTTGGGGGCGAACATCAGGTTTTTTTGCTTTCTACTGCTACCTCGGAAGAGGCCTAGCAAGGTCTCAGTGTCATCTCCCAAGTGGCAAGCAATAGGATGAGAGGAAACAGCCTCAAACCATGGGGAATCTGTTTCCTCAGCATTAATGAATTCTGCAAAACTTTCCTAATATCCAGGGGAGATTAAAATTGAATATTAGGAAAATTTTCTCACCTAAAGGGTTGATAAGTATTGGAACAAGCTGCCCAGAGAAGTGGTTGAGTCACTGTCCCTGGAAGTATTTAAAAGACATGTAGATGTGACACTTGTGGACGTGATTTAGTGGTGGACTTGGCAGTGCTGGGTTAATACTTGGAATCTATGGTATTGGAGGACTTTTTCAGAGTAAACTACTCTCTTAGTCTACTGTTCTATAACTTGGTCATCTCTAGACTGGTCCCTTCCAACTTCATCTATTCTGTGCACATTTAAAAGAAAATCTACAAGAAGACAAAACAATGTTGAGAAACTCTTACAAGGAATTGTTCCGACTGTGCTTGCTGTGCTAGGAGGTCTCCTTGCTGCAGCATTAACCCCCTGGACTCAGCCCACCACCACAGAGCACTATCTCATCAGCAAGGATCTGCGTAGCCACAGTGGCTGAATAATGGAGGGTGCTGGCCAGAGTCTGCTCAAGCGTTCCTACAAACAAGTTACAGGGATAGCAGAATCCACTGGAAGCTGGTGCACTTGCTTTATTTGCCTATCATAGTCATAAATCTGTGGTAAACCTACTGATGACCTGTGGTTCAATACGTTAAAATAATTACAATTCAATGAATTAACTCAAAAAAAGTGTTTTCAGCAAGAAAAAAGATATGTTTGAAAAATAGCACAAATGATACAGTCAGGTCAAATCAATTTAAGTTTCTGTGACTGTTTGGCAATAGTTTGAGTGGAGCTCTCTCATAGCAGTGCTTTTTTTTATCCTACGGTGTTTTGAGGATATCTCGTCTACAGACTAGGAGTGTTTGCAGGTATTTGCCAACTTATTTTTTTCTTGGTAATTTCTCAGTGGTGAAATGTTGACCTTACTAGCTCTTCTCTACAGTGGAAAATTTTCTTGTGATACCTAAAAGTAGCACATTAATGACTCCTAACACAATCTGAGTCCTGAAACACAATCTCCGCAGAAGATTCAGGCTTTTATTTTCTTATGTGAAGAAATTATTTCATGGTTCTTAATCTCAGGACCCCCAGGCTATAATGATATATCTGTGGGTAACCCACAAAGCCTAAGAAGTCACCCACATGGATGAATTTAAATTGAACCATCAGTGATGGTTGATGTCTCCTGGATCTTCTACCTTTCAGCTGCACAGTCAGCAGTGGCTGGGTGAGATTCCCAGGATGCATTCCCACCCTGCCCACACACTGCCTCTTGCCTTCCCACATCATGACATATGTTTCCTACCCTTCCTGGGGCTGCAGATGTGGTGAGCCATCACTGCTTCATACCAGGAAAACAAAATACACTGCCTGCCTGGCTCAGGCTGCCTGGAATAAGCACAATTCTTTCTGCTGGGCATCCTTCAGGAGAATTACTCCTGGCCTTTGTTACAAAAATGAAAGACAAACCCAACTCTGCTCACCTCACCTCCACCCAAAACCTGAGAAGCATTACTAACAGACATTTTGTTACTTGAAAGCCATGAGCTTGTCTTCCCTGTCTGCCTGTCAGAATTCCCCGTCTCTGGCAAAATGTATTCACAGGCCAAAAAATAAAAACTTGGGCCAAATGTATTTACTTCAAGAGCCATGTCTATACTCAGAAAAAGTGACTCAGTTTTAAGGTGTTATCACCTGTAAACATACAGTTGCATTTATGAGTTGTAGATCTACCTCAGGAATAAAATATACTTCGAATTGGCCACTACCTTCATTATATCCACTAATCCATCTTTCCTAAAACTCCTTCTTAACAACTGGAACCACTCTGAGAAATTTAAAACAACCTTTTTCGTGTACAAAAATTCTTAAGTGGCCAAAAGAGGTATGTCTCCTTTCTCCTTCAGAGATGAACTTGCCTTGCAGAGCTGGACAGGGAAAAGTCCTCTTGCCCACTGATTACCTAGCATAACCCTGTGCATAAGATGTCACAAAATTGACTGGGACAGTTTATGGAATGGCAGGGTGGGGAGCAGGATCCAAGTGTCTTCCAAAATCAGTGAAACTTTGACTAGTCCAAGAAATCACACAAAAAGGCATTTACTTTCTTTTTCTTACCATAAACTATTACGAATGCACAGCCCACTGACTGCAGACCTTCCAGTGAGACTCAGAAAAATTCATTAAGTTGGTTTAAATACAGGTAGGAAAAGACTTGTACTACAGTCTTGTGTTGCACATTGATTTTTATTTTTTTTTCATGACCACTTCAGTTTTCTTTAGGAATTTTACCTGTATAAAAGAGAAAACAGACCAGGTAATAGTAAAATATCTTTCTAAATGAGCTGTATAAATAATCACATACCATAGACATTTCCCCTCCCTCTGCCTGGAAATTGGGAATTTTTTCATTGGCATCTTTTGATGTCATATTCCTCTCAACATCCTGAGGCATATCAATAGTGTGATTAATGTCACATTTTTATTTCCTGTGTAAAAGCCTGGGAATGGTAGAACCTTAATATAAATTGTATTGCATTAGAATAATTGTTAAGGAATATAGGACGATATTGGCACAAACTCTTCCTACCTACTCAAGGAATGGAAAATCAGCAAGAGACAAACAGCCACTGTAGCCCAAGTGATAGCATTCCAAATTACAACATGATCCAAAAAAAAGGCTTTTTTTTTTCCTCAGGAAATCTCTGCTTTAAGCTGTAAAAGCAAGGAATAGGTCAAGGAAAACAAAATGTGTGTTGGCAAATGGTCATAAAATATGTACAAGCCTGTACTGTCTTTGTTCTGCAAATTTTCCAAGTCTCTGATGCTTTAAGTGAACACCCTTGGAATGAATTATTAAATTATAAATATGTATTTAACAAACAGAATAAGTATTTGAGAATTTCAGTCAAGTGTGAGAAAGTATCTAAGAGAGCATAGCCAAAGGTAAGTATTTGCCCATTTTACAGTAATGGATGTGTGTGGGATGCAAAATATAGCACTGAGGCAACACAATACCATGCAGTGCATGACTGCAAAACCATAGACATACACTGCTACTGACATAGCTGAAGATATATTTAGCAGAGCTCTAGAAGATTAAATAAATGAAATTTTTGATCTTGGGTCAATGGACCAATTGATTTTCCCTTCTGAGAATGTACAAAATAAAAAAGTATAATCTCCGTCTAAACAATAATTAATTTTACTGAGTTGTTTTCTCTTGTGGAATATTGCAATTAGAAAATTTTTTTTTTTATCATTTATTTCTCATGCTTAAAAATGGATATCTTTCTATGCAAATGTCCTTTGCTCAAGTAATGGATTACAAGGGGGAAAGTTCAGATTAATGGTACAAAGAATGAGTGCAAAAAAATACAACTCTCCCTAAATGAAGATTAACTCTTGGGTAAATTTTGAAAAAAGTAATGAAAGAGCTAGGAACAGAAGGAAAGATGCCTTCTGCACAATTTAATCTAGTCTTCTGTAAAGTGCAGAAATGGGTTTCTTAAGTGCTTGGAATTGCAAAGTAACATTTCATTCAGATAAGGAAAAAAAACCCTGATAAGGATCTGGATCTGGATAGAGGATTTTGACTTTTACTTAGGGGAGGAGAGTGACACTTGAAATTTTAATGAAATAATTAGTAATATCATATTACAGTATTTAAAGGCATGTTCAATGAATTTGGAAGAATTTAATAAAAGGTTTGCAAAAGCAAAAAAAGACATTTTTCACACCTTGGACTGATAAGAAAACATGCTGGCACGAGAAAAACTTTGAGAAGAGGTACTGATAATTTGGTAGAAAAAACTAATTTTTAAGAAACTTCACAAAAAATATCAGGGTAGTCCGGCTATAGGAATTTTCATCATAGAAACCATCAAATGAGAGCTTTTCTTATCCTATTGTGGGGTGTCCTCATAGTTGCTGGAAACGGTGATGGCTTTCTGACTTCTGAGAAACATAACACTGCTGATTTTAGCTATTCCATCTCATTATCTCCAAGTCTTTTTCTTTCCTAAGTTTTGCCATGATTCAACCAGCTGAAAGGTGGCAACAAGGAAAAGGCTTTCTTATGATGAGGAAGCCATTGTGGATGCACTCCAGCCGCTATCCCCATCCACTGAATGTGCCTTTCCTCACCACAGGAAAGGAAGGCCAATTTTTATGGCTCTATTAAACACTTCCCATCTGGCCAGGACCTCTCTTTAGAGGAGGAAAACTCCAACAGAATCTCATTGGCAAGAGGTGGTCCCTGGTCTTCTCAATTCTTTGTGGAAAAAGCCATACATAGGATGCCTTAATTTTGATGGGAAGCTAAAGGAAAGCAGTTCAATTAGCAACAGGCTGCCTCAGTCATACATGCTTGCTCCCTCATCCTTTCTTTCCCAGCTACCTGAAAACAACTGTCCTGTACGGTCTATTCTTTCCCATTCCAGTGAAACGAGCTGGAAATTATTTTGAATTTACAATTTATAACAGCAAAACTGAAGACATAAGTTTTATTAACAGCTGACACATGCAATATATTCCCTCTATGTTACAGTATTTAAATACCTTATGGGCCAGAGCAATAATGAATCCCAAAACCTCAATACTTTTCTCTGGTGGTCCTGTGAACTGATGACTCCTGAGTCACTGTCAAGTAAGAGATGTCTATCAGATTATCTGAAAGATGCCAGGAGGGATGATAAATGAAGGTAATTAGTCACTGTCCCTGCAGGTCTGCCTGGCCTGTAAAGATGAGACAGTCTGCTCTTCTTGCAAACAGGAAATCACAGGGTATCCCAGCCCCATGAAAAGAGGGCTCTGAATGCATCACCTCCAAAATTAATGTCATCAAGGCAACACTGCGAAAGAAAGAGGGAGAAATTAAGAGAACTTTTTTAATGTCTTGATTTTTCCCTTATTTACAAAAGCAGCCACAAACATATTTTCAGCACAGTGAATATAGAAATTTTTTTTCTAAATAATACCTACCTGTGTCTGTTTTTTTTGTACAGCATGAACAGAGGCAGCCGAAGGTGGAACTGGACCTGATGCATTGGCTCAGACTGAGGACTATATCCAGCCTCCTCCAGAGCTCAGGGCTGCTCAGAGTGAGCCATAGCTATATTATTACAAAGGGACTTACAAAGCCACTGCTGATCTAAGACACATATCCCCACAGTAATAAGCTTAGACATTTCCCGTAGATCAGGTTACAAGTGAGAATTGTACATGCATTTCTATATATTTAGATTCCTACTAACTAGGAGGTGAGTGTAAGCAGTAACCACTCTGCGGGGCCAGCTGTCCCTTTATGGTTATCAAGCCATAAAGTTCTCACATGAGAAAAGGTGTCAGCATACCTAAAGACAGCAAATCATGCAGAGGTGTTGAAGAAAGTGAAGATTTACTGCAGACATGTGCAACTGAGCATTAACTTGGCTGGAAGTCATTGATGCCTTTGAAGGAGGAAGGATTCGTTTGTCTTGCAGGCTGTGGTGTTTTACACATTTTCTGATGCACTTTCTCATAGCAGAAAACCATGCGTGAATCTTCTTAAAAACATGGTAAAGATAATTGTTGCGTCTTGAAGGTGCAGGAGAGTTGTTAAGTGCTGACTGCTGTCAAAACCATGTCAATGGGATGGCGTGGGGGGGAAGAGGAGATGAAGGTTTTTTCCAGGGCCAGCCATGGTTACACAAAGAGCCTGCAGAGCAGAGCAGGTACTGGTTTTCAGTCCCACTGAAGATGAATCATGGTTGCAAAGTCTGTCCCCTCAGACCTCTGAAGGGTGCAGGTACAAGCACAGCCTTTCTGAACCTTTGGCATCAGAAACCTCTCTGTATCCTAAGTGAGGAGCCTTAGACACCATTATAAGATCAGATAAAGAAAGTAATGGTGGAGGGGCTGCAAGAGACCAGATTTGAGATTTATAATTTATGCATGTGGATACAGTACAGAAGCAAGGCCAAATGTTACTCTGTTGGTAATAGCGTAAATCCTTATGGACTCCCTGGAAGTCAATGAATCTTGTCCCACATTTGTGCAGGCTTGTCCCTCTATGGTTGTTAATATACTTAATTAAATCTTGTTCTTATTTGAGTAGCATACTGTGCTGGAAAGCTATAATCAAAGATAGCCACAAAGTTATAAAACTGCAGATACTAGGCACAGAATAAGCACAAACTGGCATTTTATTTTGTGGGAAATGCGTTAAAAAGGCAAAGATTTTAACCATTTCATTTGTTCCGCAGAATACAGTATTTTGCTGAAAAGAAGTGCATGCTAGGAATTATTGAAACACATTATGTTTAAATAGTATTTTTTCAGTGCAAATCGAAGACAATATATTTGTTTTGAAATAAAGGTTTGAATTGCAACATCTTTAATTGCAATATCTAAAACCAAGTCTTGTTATAAATTTGAAATATGATAGTCATACTCAGGAACATAGCAGTCTTCTGATAAAAATGTCCACATTCTTGGTGGACCAAATAATCAAAAGCCCAAATTGTTCAGCACTTTTCGTACCATTAAATACTTCAGCTATTTTTACTTTTGGTCCAATAAGAAAAAATAATGAGGTATCACTTAATGAACCTGTTGTAACAACCAAATTATCTTTCTGATATGAACCAGAGAACTGTATTGCAATTAACATACAGATAAAATTCTTAACAAAACTTAAAAAAAACCAAAAACAAAAACAAAAAAAAAACCCCAAACCAGGTATTTATTCCAGGAGAGGTTCCTGTGGGAGATGTATTTTCTACTGATGATAAAATTTGTTTTTTACAGAATCAGGGTCACTGGAAGCCCTCATAGTCTGGTCTTGGTGTGCTCAAACTCAGAGTAAGCTGCATGTATGCTACAGGAAAAATAAGGGTATTAGAGCAAAATTTACGTTACTTATTTCTGTAAGTATAATAGCATTTATCCCTGTTTGTCTGGATTTCTTCTTACAAAAGATGGTACAGAATATATATAATTAAAGAAATAAAAATCCACAGTGGCCATTGTATTTTTGTCTCAATATTTTCAGGTGAAAAATAACAACCCTGACACATTCTTTTGCATTTCTCTAATGCCACCTATTTTATCATACTATTTATGTAAAACCACATCAGTGTTACTGAGGGAAAATTATACTGCCACCAATTTAGATATAGTCAAATCAAAACCATTTTCACAAATGACTATCAGATTTTTGCATTTGGTTTACATGGTTGGGCATGTTTGTTTTTATTACTCAGTTGTTTCTAATGAGTACATTTGTTTAGACTATGAGGAACTAAAAATAAATGTAAATATTCACTGGTTATTGAAAGGAGAACTCAAATACTTATTAGAATACATTGAGATATATATATATATTTTCAGCATAAGAAAGTGGATCCAACATATAGGAATTTCGTACGTTTTTCCTAAAACAGACCCCCCAAGGCTTTTCAGCAAACACCTAAATTCAGTTAAAGGGGATTAGCTGGAAAAGGGAAATAGCTAGAAAATCTGGGAGCAGCTCTGATCCATCATTCCAGCTTCCAACTCAACTAGGTTTTTCCTAGATTATTCATATGTTATTATAGGTTTATATTTGCAAAATATGCCTGACACTACTAAGTTTCACAAAGATTTTCCTTTGCAAGCATTTACACAGGCACTGGCTTTGTCCCATTTTCTACTCTTGCAGTGAGTATAGCTTCATGGGTCTGAAACTAATTTATTTTCCACAATAAAATTATCACACACACAAAGTCTGTCAGGCCCAAGTTTGGAAATCCTTGCTCAGATCTAATTAGGCAAAAGCCTGGCTCTAATTAGAAACAATATCATATATTCCCAATCCACCTACAGTGCTTCACACAGAACACAATTATATTCTCCAGTGGAAACAAATTTTAGTCTTCTACCACAAATGAGAGAACACACTGTGTGAAAGGTAATCTGCTGAAATGAAGCGCTCTTCAACTTATGTGAGTTCTAAACTAACACAAATATTCCTAATATTAGATTTTATGTAAGAAGTAAAATTTCTAAACTGTCTAACTTAGAGCATATGCCTGAGAATTCTTGTGGTTATACACCATATTTCTGATGCTTGTCCTTTACATCAGGCTCTCCATTAATTTCTTTGGAACAAGGATTTCCCACATAGTACTCTTTATGATGCTAAACAGTTTCACTAAGTTCACTTCCCAGTTTTTCACGTGTGTCACATTCATTCACAGAAAATGTAATAAAAAGCTCAAGTCTCAATTTTTGCTAATATTTATGTGCTGTGCCCATAAAAAGTAATTGAACTGCTCATGTGAGTAAAAATTTGGCCTCCTGATTTGTATCAGATTTGCAGAAGACAGTCTCAACATTTCATCACTCTTGTAATGTAATAAAAATTTCTACATGCTGAAGAGAAAAGGCTGAATACAAGAGATTCCGTCGCCAGGTTGGTAAAAGCCTAGAGCAAGTGTATGGATTTAGACTGAAGAGACACACAGGCACTTGTGCCATGCTTCAGTTCATGTGGCATGTGCAAGGAACCATAATTACAAATACAGGAATGTCTGACATGTACTTGCCCACTAGCGCCGTTGTATCTCTGCCAGAACAGGCAGTAAATACATCACTGGAAAGTTACAGTAAAGATAATATGAAAACAATTATCATGGATAATTTCAGGGTCTTCTGCAGGGCAGTCATGTTTGCTGTGCCAAAAAAACTCATTTTCCCCAAATTCAAACCAATCTGATCATGATGGATTGGAGAGTTTAGCCTAAACACCAATATTAACCCATTTTTTCAGTTGTCAAGAAGTGATTAAAAGAAGTGTGAAGAAGAACAGAGGGGATAGTAAAGATTGTTAATAACAAAAATGCTATGAATTAGGCTCAAAGTCAGCTTCAGGTGACTGAAAACTGGAGCTCAGTTATACCAGCAAACAAATAATCTGAGCCATTGCATTGCTAAATAATCACTAGAGAAGTAGAGCCCACCAATTTGTGACCTCACCTGTGTTTTCCTGAAGACTGAAAGAATGCTATCCTATTGTAAAACCATTACATAGGCTTCTTCTTAGTTAGAAATCTTTCTCAAAAGGAGATGAATAAGCATGAGTAAAGAACAGTACAAGATGGCAAATCTGAGGGGGCAGGAGAATGAAAATTTGTAAAACTTTCTAGCATTATTTAAGCTATGACAAAACATATGAATGTTATCAAATATAAAACTCTTAAGACAATTGTCTTAATATTCACCTCCACATGCACATAAATTGCTATTAAGAATATTCACCAATGCAAATTTAAATGGAAAAGCCACTGAATCGCAGCCACTGTGTCTCAAAATAGATGAACATGTTCCTACACGTCAACAGAACTTTATATTATCATAATCAGAGTACCTATCTACAAAAGACACCCCCATCCCAACACCCACAAAAAAAAGGTGGAGAGAGAGAAGTCCCTCTCTTTTATCTATCTTATCATGAGATAATTAAGTACTAAATTAAAATTTACAGTATGCATAATACAGATTTGGTTTCTGTAGTATGTGAGATTTTAGAGAATGGTTGAAAAATGTGCACATCTGTGATTTTTCCAGGGTTTGTGGGTAATAAAACATCTCCTATACAAAGCCATATAAGACTATTTATGGCTGCAGGCAAACTATTCTGTCAGTAGCCTGGCCCAGCTTTCAGCATGTGATTACAGAACCCAAAGAATTTTATGCAGAAGCCTGAAACTTTATTTGTATTTTACTGTGAGATGTGTGCACTCAGTGTGATGAGCACAGCTCTGAAATCACCCTGTAGTCAATTTTTTTTCCAAATTTATTAAACTGAGATCTAAGGCATGTCACACTTGTCAGTTTGGTGAATGTGTCTCAGATTCTCTACATAGTTCCTGAGCTGAGTGAGCAAAATGCATACAAATCATTTAAATACGTGGGGGTTTGAGGCATTACAGGTAAATTGCCGGACATAAACAGGTCTGCAAATGAGTTTTGCCTTGCAGAGCTTTCTACCAAGTGTCCAATTCTGTGTGGCTGGCACTTGCCATGGCAGGGCGGGGTGCAGCCAAGGATCCCCAGTTACACAGAGTCACCTGTCTGGACAGAGGGCAGGCATGGGGCTCTGCTGCCTCAAACGGCTGAGGCAAGGCAGGGCGGGGACCGTGGGGAGCCACCTCCCTCTAAAGGAGATTCAGGCCACACCAGCCACCTGTTCAGCTGGTGCTGCCAAAGAGCTGAAATGTGGCCCAAAATTGATCTGCTTTCCAATATTGTTAATATTGTGTTCAAAGCATATTGCTGAGCTGGTGGAAGAATGCACAGAGCTGTTCAGATTTTCAAATATTTCAGGATTGGATGTTGGGCCCAGATTTTTTCTCAAGCTCACATTCAGGCACACAAGTTTCTATAAAATTTCAGAAAGGAAGAATCATAGAATGGTTTGGATTGGAAGAGACTTCAATGATCATTTAGTTTCAAACCCTCTGCTGTGGTCAAAGACCACTTTCACTAGATCAGGTTGCTCAGAGCTGCATCCAAACTGGCCTTGAACACTTGCAGAGATAGGACATCCACAGCTTCGCTGGGGGATCTTTTCCAATGCCACACCACTCTCACAGGAAGGAAATTCTTCCTGATATCTGAACTAAACACACACTTTTTTAGTTTGGATCCATTTCCCCTTGGAATGTCACTACCTGTCACTTCCTGCCACTACCTGTTCTTGTAAAAAGTTTCCTTTTTGCTTGCAGTATCCCTTCAGGTACTGAAAGGCCACCCCAAAGCCTTCTCTTTTTTAGGCTAAACAAACCAGACTCTCTCATAGCCTTTCCTCACAAGAGAGGTGTTCTATCTCTCTAATTATCTTGGCATCCCTCCTGTGGAGTGGCTACAGCAGGCTGATGCACTGGAGACCCCAGAGCTGGATGCAGCACTGCAGGTGGGATCTCACCAGAGCAGAATGGAGGGGCAGAATCCCCTCCCTCACCCTGCTGGCCGTGCTGTTCTGGATGCAGCCCAGGATACAATTCACACTGCCAGCTGGTGCCCAGCCTCTCACCCACCAGCACTGCCAAGTCCTTCTCAGCAGAGCTGCTCTCACTCTGTCCAACCCCCAGCCTGTGCTGACACCGGGTCTTGTCCTAACCCACATGCAACATTTTGTACTGGGTTTTTTAAACCCCATGAGATTCCCAAGCACCCACTTCTCAAGCTTGTCCAAGTCTGGATGGCTTCAGGTATGACAATTGCACCATTCAGATTCGTGTCATCTGCAAATTTTCAGAGGGTGAACTCAATCTCTTTGTGTCATTAATAAAGATATCACAGAATAACAGAATCACAGAATAAGCCACGTTGGGAGTCAGAAGAACCATCAAGTCCAATTCCTGGCCCTGCACAGGACCTTCCCCAAGAGTCACACCACGTACCTGAGGGCATTGTCCAAACCCTTCTTGAATTCTTGTCAGTGGTCATCTGTGACCACTGCCCTGGGGAGCCTGTTCCAGTGCCCAACCATCTGAGGAAAGAACCTTTTTATAATATCCCAGATAAACCTCCCCTGACACAACTTCAGGCCATGTCCTTGGGACCTGCCACTGGTTACCACAGAGAGGAGATTGTTAAATAACACTGGTCCCAGTATGGACCCCTGAGAGATACCACTTGTCACTGATGCCCATTGTGACTCTCAGACATTGATCACTGCCCTCTGGATGCAACTGCCCAAACACTTTCTTATCCATCTAACAGTCCAATCATCAAATCCATCTCTCTCTGATGTAGAAAGCAGGATGTTGTGGGTTTACAGAAATACAGTTAAATGTAATCTCTAACCCTTTGCTTGTCCTCTGATGTAGTCCCTTCATTATAGAAGGCCACTAGTTTGGTCAGACAAGACTTGGCAACAGTAAAGCCTTGCTGGCTTTCTCTAAATCACCTCCCTGTTCTGCAGGTTTCTTAGCTTAGTTTCAGGAAGGTTCCATGTTCTTCCCAGGTCCAGAGGTAAGGCTGACTGGTCAGTAGTTCCCAGGGTCCTCCTTTCTACCATTTTTTAAGAAGGGCATAATTCCCTTTTTTCAGTCACCTTGGACTTCACTTGACTGCCATGACATTTCAAATATCATGGAGAGTGGCTTGGCAACTACATCAACCAATTTCCTTAGGACTATGAGATACAACTCATGATTTCATATAGATTGAAGTACAATCAGGTTCCTCAAGTGGTCATGAACCTGATCTTTTCTTACAGTGGGAGAAACTTTGCTCCCACTGTCCAGCCACTCAATTAGTGTGGGAAGAGAGGCTAACATTGAAGACTGTGGCAAAATAATTGTTACCTCAGCCTTCTCCTCATCTGTTATTGCCAGTTTTCCAGCATTGTTTTTCAGCAGGGAATACTTTCTTTGACCTTTTCTGGCTACCATCTTGTAGATGCCCTTCTTGTTATTCTTTACATCCTTTGCCAGGTTCTCTTACAGCTTCACCTTGGCCCTCCTCACCCCATCCCTACAGCAACTGTGCTTTATCTGTATACTTTTCTCAGGTTACCTGTCCTTGTTTCCATGCCTGTGCATTTGCCTCTTCCCCTTTAATTTGACCAGCAGTTCCCTGCTCAGCCACACTGATCTCTTGTTTTCCTTGACCAATTTCTTGCTCCTGGGAATTGCTAGCTCTTGTGCCCCATGGATGACTTTGCAAAAGATCTGCCAGCTCTGTTTCATCCACTTGTCCCAGAAGGCAGTCTTCCAGGGGATCCTATTGACTATCCCCTTGAAGAGCTGAAAGTTTGTTTTCCTGAAGCCCTGCAATTATGGTATTATTATAACCCAAACCTGAGTTTGTAATCAGCTGTCACAGAAACTCAGTTTGCAGCAGAGATACAACCCTGATCACACAACACACTGTCCTCCATAAATGTCCAGAATGGAGACAGCTTTAGTGAAAACTGTCCCTCAGTGGATAGAAGCATGGGAGAGGAAGGAAAGTATACTGCAATCAAGAATTGGCCATGATAAAATATGAGTGCATGGGCTGGCAAATGCTGGATCCAGGAGCATACATTTTTAAATAAGCATCAAACTGCACTTTCATTATACGCAGAGTATACGCACACGTGCAGTAGTTTTAGTTTGACACAGAAGTACTGGATTTACTGCATTCTGTAATGTTCATCAGTGTCCATGGAGTGAAAATATTTCGTATTTGGGAGGCAGAACTTGACAAAACAAGAACTGAGACTGGGAAGGCAAGAAGTCTGAAAGAAAAGCAAGGGCAAAACTGAGGACACACAGCCCTCATGTGTCAAACCTTTACATGACCCAAGTAGCAAAAAAATACCCACTGAAAATCTGGATGGTAACCACTCTGCTTGCTCCTAAGTACCAACTGTGTCATTCTAGGAAATGAGATTGCTAGAAGCTTTTAGAAGGAAACACAACACCTTAATAGCACCTCCCATACTGAAGGATATATCACTACCTCAATGATTAAACACTCCCAGGGTTGACAGTGGCAGTTGACAACTCTGTTGAAACTAACCCCAATTGTCTTTATGGCATAGACATGTCTGTTCACACTGGAAATGTCTTTTCCGTTTCCTTCTCTATTTGGCAAAAAACATTTTTCTAGCATACTTTTCAAGTTTGAGATAATTAGAGCATTGATCCTGAAATCTGAGCCACCGTGGGATGGATACAGAGCTGTAGTTTGTGCAGTGGGTTTCAGGCTGCATAGCCTCATATCTGATTGTAGATTTGGGACATTTTATTCCATGTTAACACAGGAATATTCTGCTGGGGATAATCATAGTAAAAATACTAATATGTTTTATAAGGACAGGAAGATTCCCATTTTTATCAGCTGCAGCCCAAATTGTAACACTCTGCTTGATGTACAGCATACCAGAAAAAAATTGGAAGTCTGGCTTCCAGGAGATTTATTGTACTCTCTGTAGCTACCTTTTGAACTGGGAATTACTTGAGTCCCTCTAATAAACTGTAATTCAAGAAAGAAAGGCAATCCAGGGCACACAGAAATCATCTAGCTTAGAAGTGCTTTTTTCTTCCCAAAGTCTATTTCTTTTCCTTTACAAATTCATGTAATTGTGCTAAATGTATATGAAATTTGTAAAAAAAAAATGCACTACATATTCACTTATGGTTTCATTTTTTCAGAGCATAATCTTTCTATTTCCTTGTATTTATAAACAAATTATCTATCCAGGAGGAATTGTTTCAATTACAAATCATAAATACTGTGTGATTTTTGTCTCACTTTGTTTTAAAACCTGACATCTTTGCCAAAAGAGTTTCAAACAATCCAGTACATCAAGGGTTAGCTGATTTCTACATCTCATGTAACTAATCTATATCAAGAAAGGAGGAAAAATTAAGCAAAAGGGGCTGTGTGGGGTGCATGGTGTGAGCTGAAAAGGACAAGCAAGTCCGAGCACATCTATTTTGTGTTTGGTCCTACAAAGAGATAAAGCAAGTTCAGAGGTGAAGGTCAAGTTCATGAAAGATCCAGAGCACTTTATCCTTTTGCATGAATTCGACACAGACATACAATCCTGATCACACAAATCCAATCCATAGTTAAAAATACGGAACAAAATGTCACTGCAAAAATTTAATGATATTATACTTTGTATTTGAAAACTCAATTTCCTATAAGGCAGATATTTAAAAAAACAAAAAAATGTTCCTTTTTATATGTTGGTAAATGTTGGTATTGGAACAGCTTCAGTCAGTTAGCAAGGGCATAATAACAGTGATTCTGGGCTTGCAAAATCTCATCAGTTCAATTGCTTCAAAACCAGAAGCCAGAGCCAGCTTGTCACAAGATACCACATCTCTGCATCCTACTGCTCAGATTCCAAACAGCCTGTAAAATAACTTCAGTTTTGGTGAGTCTCCAGCTAATATTTCCAATATAAAGCTTGTTATCCATGAAGTTTTGATGTACCTGGATTTCCTTCTTCGCTAAGTAATTGGGGATGCAGCATGAAGTCCTGAAACATGGACCACTCCCCAAATCCAAGTCTGTGGGCCTGCCTGATATCAGGTGAGCAGCAAAACATCTGGGTACAATGGACAGGGTTTGCTGGCAGTGCTGGTGTCCTCTTGAGAAAAGCCAGAGTTGTTTTGACCGCCCAGCACCAATCACCATTACAAAGGCTTCCAAACCTCCCTGAGCTCTCCTTAAAAAAATGGAGCTTCCCTGAAGCAAGAGGTTTGCTGCACCAGGGATTGTCATTAACCCTCTAGTGCCAGAAGTCACAGCTGAAGTTCAATGAACTTGCCCGAGGCTTAATCCCTTGTTTATACCCTACACCATGCTGCACACCTGCAGCGTGTCCCTGCTCAAAGTCCCAGTTCCCACAAGTGCATCTGTCAGAGCACATCCAGTTTTTAGGATGAGGGTCTGAGTGAGCCTTGGGATATGCTATGCAGCAAAACAGATTCCTGTAGCTGTTTTATTTCTCATTTCCACACCTCTGTGACTGACTTTGTACCTTTGCAAATCCTCACTGGAAATGTCTTCCTGATTATTTAAGTGCTCTTCATCCAGCAAGCACATCCTCTGCACCAATGAAATCTGCTTGTTGCTGGTTCAGTTCTTTCTCAGTTTGCTTCTACATTTATGTACCTTTTTCTGTGCCCTGCCTGGAATTGTGATGCAAAGAAAATATAGTGAAGGTGGTCAAGATTTTTCCATTACCCTTGTCACCAAATTTCCTTCAAAACTCAACTCATATTCCTTTTGGTAACAAACCCAGTTGAGAATAGCTGATTAAAAAAGGTGAAAAGTGAAGAAAATGACTGGTCCGCGAAAATCCAACAGCCTAAATGAACTTTCCACCTTTCCACAATAAAGCATTGATAAGCATGGTAGCTAGATACTCCCATTATTAATGATTCACTAGCAGTGTATTCATTAGTAATAAGCACTAGTGTCATGTCAATAGTGCATCTAAATTGAGCTAATTACATTACCTGATGCCTCATATTTTATGTGTATAATTTATTCCCCATGGGATAAAACCCTTGGCTTTTCTCCAAAGACAGGCAAACAGGCCTGGTAGTTTGTTCTCCACTGGAACAAGAACAAAGTAAAATCCTTTATATCCCATCCCAGTCAACATCCTCAGATCTGTCCAGTGGTCCAAATTTTGCAGGAACTGTGACATTTGCCACTTATTTCCTCACATAGAGGGCTGTGAATGGTCACTCTGCCTCATGTTTGCTCTGCTTTTGCTCTCTGCCCTCGCTGTTAAGCACAAACCTCTGAGGCAGCTTCAAGTCAAGGGGAAAGGAAGCACCACAGACATCATTTGCAACAAATACCTCTGGGAAGGAGCTAGTATTGTCCTTGATCAGTATCTCTGTGTTGCTTTAATATTACCACAACTGTCTGCATGTTGGCATGCTCTTTGAAAGGTTTCCAGACACTGAAAAACACAAAACGTTCTGAGGTGTCATTTTCTCTCCCAAGTAAATTGAAATAGGCACTCCTTCCAGAAGCGATGTTCTTCTCTAGGGAGTACAATGACAATGTTCACAGTAGGGAAAATCTTCAGAACATTGTCAGAAGTTTTTTTTAATTGAAAATAGGGACATACGCCTTGGTAAATATTTTGGCTTAATTTCTTCACTTTATGACCAGATATGATTGCTTATGTCTTTGCATCCCTTCCCGCTGTTTGCCCACCTTTAGAAGTCTAAAGACTAAGACAGGAGTGATAGGCAATAGAGACAGTCATACTGTCTAAGTTCAGGAACCTAACTTTAGTGAATAATTTATCCCAGGCAATTACCCTGGACTTTTACTGTAGTCAGTGGAAAAAGATACTTCCAAGCTTATATTCAAATCACTTAAATTAGGTTCCAAAGGTGGCACACCAGATGCAACCTTCTTATTTGCATTTGGGGTGGTAATTTGCTTTCAAAGGAAAATTCTTAGCTTATATACACAACTTTGTGCACAGTTTACCATCTCTCTTTTTGCAGTGCCTTGATAGATGTAAGTCTAAACACATTACCTTTTGACTAATCTGTTAAAAATACTGTATTGGAAATAAATTTATGGACTTGTATTTCTGAAAACATGTTACATCACATCCCTCAAACAGAAAGGAATACCCCAGAGAGGGTAACATGACATGACTATGTGAATTTCAGGACTAGCCATGTAGCTGGGACACTACCTCGAGTTTATACATCTTTTCCTAACACAGATTTTAAAAAGAGTTCTTGTGAAACTTATGTCCACCTGGACAGAGGACTGCAGTTTGTCTGAAGGCTCCATTCTCCCCAGATATTTCTGCAGGTCTCCTCTTATCTACATGGCAAAGACATCTATGGTGTTAATTAACTGGTCTGGTTTATCATATACATATAGAACTTTTGCTCATGAAATTCTCCTGAGACTTTGAGGGGGACTTTACAGTCTTCTGAATTGCCATAAAACTAAGGAGAGACAAACTGTTCATTAGGGGATGAATCTTAGACACTTGGAAATTCAGATGTGCTGAGGGACTGAATCTTGCAGGTTCTGACATATACTGTGTGCTCAATATCTAACAAGGGTTCAAGAAATACTCTCCTTAATAGCATGTTTTGTGTTACAAACCTCAACCTCAGTAGTAGAAAGACCACCAAAGGGTAAATTTCCACAAATGCTGTCGGCTGCCCGCTGCATGTCACTGAGGGTCATGCTCTGAACCCCAAAACCGAGAGGGATCTGTGTTTTCTGTAGTGGGGCTGGGATTTTTCTGTCAATGACCTCTCCTCTTTTCCTCAAAGTGCTGGAAACAAAAGAATAAATGCTTAGAGTAAGTGACTCAAAACACAGGAAGGTTCATTCTGCATGACCATATGGAAAAATCTGAAGGAAACTTTGACATAAAACAAATCCAATATCTATTCCTACCCGAGTCTCATATTACAGTTGTACTGACTGTCATATTATTAGCTGGCAAGGACTAATGCTACTGTAAAGAAATCCATGATATCATTTTGACTGTTCAAATACTCATGAAAATAATTTTTGAAAAAATTCCTATTCAACTTTGACTACAAAAGCAATATAACTAGCTAGAAATGAAGAAATTGTTCTTTCACTTTAATTGACACAGTAGAAAAATACCATTAACTGGGGAATAAAAGCATGTTGTTCTAGAAAAACATTTTTCAATATAATTTTATTACCTTTTGTTGTCAACATTTGAGACCTCATAATAAAAATATTTTATTTGGTTTATCCATTCTACTTGAGACTATGAATCTTGAGTTCATGTAGCAAGGTCAGAGAAGTTTAGGAATTCAGTGGTCTCAAATGAATGTCAGTTAGCTAAGATGTGCTCAAGGAGGGTCTATTAATAATGAAAGCTCCAGGCAAATGTATAATGCAAACCCTTCAGATCACAACACAGAGCTCACATTCTCTTGAGAGTCATCTGAGGACAAAATGCTTTTTTATAATGAAGAGAATGTAATGTACAGTGACAGGAACAAAAATCTATATTGTGCATTCTATATGTGTGCTTTTACATCATAGTTTATCTATTGCTGCATAAATAATAGCAAGAGACCCATACAAATAAAGAGTGAAGTCTTCAAAAGACCATTTTCTAACATACATTTTTTTATATTTAAAAATAGTAAAATATGTAAAAAGTCCAAATAGACATTATTGTATGTATGGTCATAATCTACATACAGTAAACACAGTTTCATATTAGTCTATCAGTCAGAGCTAGGAACAAAACTGACTTCCAAGAGAGGCAAAAATGTAAGACCTTAATTACCAGTACATAATATGCTCAAATCAATTTAATAAAAAAAGTTAGTTTGAAAAATTAGAAAATAGTGATTTTGATTTTACTAGTTAGGAAAATAAAAAAGTATTTTATTAATGGAGTGCATGAGAGTAACATAAGAAATTAATGAAATGGTAGGACTGAAGGAGAGGTTTTCCTGACTCCTTAGCCAACATTCATAGTACTGTTAGAATGTCAAGAGATGCAGATAGGCAGAAGTTGGTTCTGGGTATTTTTTTCTTTGTTTAAAAATGTATGTCCCCACACTGTTCTCAAGAGATGTATAGGTGACCCCTCTGTTCCAAGATCATGTATGGGTCCTCTAACTGCTTGAAAAGAGTGAACCACTCTCACTGCAGGCATGGAGAAATTCAACCAAGGCTGTATAGAGGCAGTTCCCATGGTCCAGGCATTTGTTGACTGTACAGTCCCAGCTTCCTTCCCCCAGGAGCAGCTTCTGGTTTACAAGCAGGGTTGATGGCACTGATGTCTTTTTGAGGCTAACCTAGACAGAGCAAGTAGGGATTTATTAAAAGGCTTCAATGGCTACACCTGGGCCACACAAGAGTCCAGCCAGATCACACCAAGATGCACTCTAAAATGGTCACAAAATGGACAACCAACCACGAGGTCTCACACTTTTATAGGTTCTGATCTATTAGCATATTAGAGTCAATTGTCCAGCCATAGCTTCAGATTATGAAGCTCCATGTTCTTTGTTATTTTTTTCAGCACTTTGCAGTTGTTTTTGGGCTTGGGTCTGAAAGTTGGCTTTGGTCTCAAGCTAGAGAAAGAATTGTTTTGTTTATCTACTTTGTGAAAAGAGCTGTCTTAGTTTGGAAACAGCTTAGTAGCGCTTACTATGAGACTTAAAATTACCCACTAAAACAGCACAGAATTTAAAAAATATAAAAGCTAATACTTAAGGCATCAGCACAGGTAGGCAATGTGGTTAGCATCCACACCTTGTCTGCGCTTCCAGGGCACCTGAACTCAGAGAATAAGTGCTGATAGATGAGGCTTGGGCTGCCACTTGGGGTGGACTTACTGAGGAATTTTTTACATAGTGTGGATTAACAGGGCTGAGACAACAGCAGACATGCCAGTTCACATATTTTACACGTCCAGCTCACACATCTGGCTCTTATTTCTACCAATGGCATCTGGTGTGTGTGCTTCAGGAACCAAAGGCTGGTTGTGCTCAGCTCTAGCCCAGAGCCATGCAAGACTTTTTGGCCCAGTGTGTGAGCTGACAGGGGACTGTGCCTGTGTGGCCCAGGGTGGCAGGGATAGCTACATCTGTGCCTTGTGAGAAAACAGCTGTACCAAGCAGCAGTCCTACTTCTGCCTTCACCCATTACCTCCCCGGGTCACTTCAGGCTCTGGGTGGTGGCAGGGCTACATCAACTTTGCTCATGAAAAACTGAGCTGATGTGAATCTTGTTCTGGAGACCCACTGACCCCAGTAACACTTGTGTGTGAACATTTCAATTCCATTTCCCAAGAACAACAAAGCCTAAAGGCATTTCTTATTTAAAGTACTAAATAATAAATATTTGTCATTATTATTTTCTACTACTCTTTTTCATACCAATCCACATGAAGAAAGAGTAAAAATTGCTAAAGAGGCTGTTCATTATAAGTCATTCAGAACTACTTAAGTCTCACTGCAAACCTTGTGCTGGGCTTCGGAACCCATATGGTATTTTCCCAGGCAACTTTTCAATTTATTTTTTTGTTTAGTTACACCAGTGTTCTATCTTATCAATTTAGTATTGCTAAGACAAAGAAAGTCACAGGTATATTTTTAAATTTCACAATCCTTAGAGCTTTTAGCCCTAGACAGGAAAGGCTGCTGGGAGGTTGTAGCTGCAAAAGCATATGAGAGGTCACCCTCTCTAGTCCCGTGTGATTCGTCTGCTGGCTGATGTTTAAAGAAAGGCTCCTATCCTGGTTTTTGGAAAAGGAAAGAGTTTCCCTCCTGGGATCTAGTAAGAGGCTCATGATACATTTATGTCATAAAGATCAGAACAAATGAAAGAACAAATGTTTCTAGCCAGGATCAAATGCTTGGGGAATATCCAGACTGGAGTGATATCCAAGAATGACTGCTTAGAAAGCTCCACTTTACCATTTATCAGCTTATGGAGGAAAAACAAGCATTTGTCACCTAGTTTTGTATGATATTTTGAGATTTTTGTGCTGTTATTAGAACTGGTCATAACATGAACTTATGAGATGGAACTTCACCTATACATGCCAGTTGGGGAATGTACTTGTCAGCTTACATCTGCAGTTACAGAAACATGGTTTAAAAAATAAAATACATGATATAACCATAATCCTCCAGAGTCATGTAAGTGCAAAAAATCTAATATAGACAAGGGGACATGTAAATAAGCAGAATGATGAGATTTTCACAGCATGTGGTAATGTATTTACTTCAATAAGAGCATGGACGGGCCATATCAGTCAGACGTCTACAATTATGAGCTCCTCACAATCAATTGGGTTCCAGATGTCAAAATACTGATAGTACCCATAAAACAACTAGATTGGTTAGTAGCACTTCATGTTGCAATGTTCTGAGGACACAGATTAAATTGGCACCTCATAGCATATGGGAATTTAATTTACTCTTTCTCTACTTCATTCACACTAGTGTCCCTTGTGTACAATTTGCATCTGATGGCATGCACAAAAGAGTAAAGTATTAAAGGTTTAATCATTTGCCAGTTGGGCTGTGGAGAGACAGTTGTTTGTTTCAAATGCAACATGCTTTTGGAAGGGCTTAACATTTCTCCTTACAGCTGTTAAAAGTTTCAAATGTTATGTTTCAATTATGACTGTCAGAAGCAGTTCCATGATGTGAATGTTTAGGTCTGTGTGTTGCAAATCCATTTCAGAAGTCCCAAGCAGATGTTAGCCTTCTTCCTATACCCTACTTTTTACAGGTGCTGAGCCCAGAAGGACCTGCATCAACTCCCAAAGTGTGCTCTGCCTTGAACGGAGCCATCACCAGGGCCCAGATTAAGGAACATGCCACAGAGTGCCTAATCCTCGTAGACTAAATTAGCACTTAAAGCATCTAAAACACAGGATTATAAAGACAACTGTCTTTTTTCCCCTTGAGGCAGAGATAAGACAATTCAGAACTCATTGAAGCACCTTGACAGGATGTTTACAAAGAAAAATGCATTGTGGGGAGACAATCTTTCACATACCACCATGGACATGTCACTTAAATTGTGTAAGGAAGTTCTTCATCACTTTTAATGGGGAAAAAGCAATTTGCCTACATTTTTTCTCTACTCATCTCTTGACCTCTAGTTCAGAGAGAGATTTGGTCTAGGAACCAAAAATTCATGTCTGCAAATAGCACTATAATACCCACACAGCCACAAATACTAGATGCCTTTTCATTGTTCCTATTCCTCTAGCAGGTCTAAAAGAATCAAGTCATTAATAACTGAGTAATTAGCATTAACCTAAAGAAAATTCCAAATGTAAAAGTTTCTCTAAAGATGTTTACTGAAGCTCCCTTGATGGAATTGCCTTTGGCTATATTACAGCCATAGCTTGTTTTGGAGGAGCTTGAATGTCTGCAGTCTGAAAAAAAGTGCTGACAGGAAAACTTAAATGTAACAAATGTTGTATAAAAAAAGGCTAAATCTGTAATGATCATTGTTTTGTTTCCACTGTGACTTGAAATGAGAAATGAGGAAGAGGTTTCAGTTAGGGTTTAATGAGCGATTTTTCACTTAAAAAATATAATTAGAATATTGAAAAGTCAAACAAAAGATGAAGATTCAAACAGCATGGAGTTGAAGAGCAGTGAGTAGAGAGCACTTTGGGGCACGGCTGATGAATAGCAGTCCAAAGAAAAAAGATGGATTAGAAAGACCAATGATTCTATTCATGCTAATTTCCCAAATTTCACTGTAGTCTTTGGAATGGGGATTAGTATTAATTAGGCTCTTGCAGCTCCTTTTGAACACTTATTATCTTGGCTAAGAAATACCATAATTAAACATAATATGAAAAACATGGTGTTATTGAGATTGTTTTTCAATCTATGGCTGCGCATGTGTACCTATGCTGAAGTTCTTAAGAAATGTTAAAAATGCTAAGCAATGAAACATTTATTTTAATCTTTCCTCTAAATTATTAGAGCTCCATTTTTTTTCTGCCTAAATTCCTCTCATCCTGGAGGCAAGGAGAAAGACAAGTTGGTGACACTGTGGATCAAACACACTCAAACTGCTGTTGTAAGAGTCAGTGCAGACTGGAGATTTAGGACTAAGATCCACTCTGCAGCAGACTGGTCCCACCAGTCAGTAGGTCTCCAGCTGTATTTACTTGCTAGTGACTCATGGAGTCAGCCTGGACAGTGCCTCTGGATTCTGGTAAGTGCCCATAGTCTTCAATTCTCCTTCCTCCATTTTCAAAAACAACCCCCAAAACAACACTGAAGAGAGAGTTATATCTATACGAAAAAGAGTCAAATCTTCAAACATGGTTGAAGTGTGGTCACCTTCCTCTGCATCCTGGTTTGGACCAGCTTTCTTAGGCATTTACAGCCATGTCATGACCAGGCTTGGATGCGTCCAGCAACCCAGGACGCCATGGTAGTCTTGCTCTGGAGTGTTTCTGTGCTGAAAGCAAGCTGATTCACACTGTCATGAAGGTTTCTTTGAACAATATCTGACTCTTAACAGAAGATAAACCTCCTTTTAACGTCGAATATCACCACTGGATTTCCTCAAAAAACAATGAAATTATTGCAAGAATTCTTTATTGCATTGATTTAAAGGAAATATAGGTCAGACAAGAATATAGATGGCTGAAAATGGACTCTTGCTCTTCTTAACTCCCCTAACCCACTCAAGAGGTGGAACAAAAGATTTCACAGGACTGGAATGCAGAACTTTTAACTTTACTGCTATGAAGCTTTTATTTCTAGACAAGATTGCTTGTTCACTTACAGAAGATTTTAACCACCAAAAGAATTTAATTTTTGCAATTAGAAATATTTCATAAGTGAATGTCAAAATGCAACACTTAACACTTTCACTGCAGATATTCAAAGGTATTGGATAATCACTTTTATTTACATGACAAAATAAAGATGTAGGAGTCAAAACTCATCAATCAGATTTTAGTATCTATGATTCCTATCTTTATCTAGAATAGAAAAAATATAAGAAAAATAAAAGAAAAATTAAAAAGAAAGAAATAAATCCAAGACCTGAGCTAAATCTGATTAATTTGGAATTTTCTTGCACCTAGTATTATTAAGTAAATAAAGGATGATGATTGGAAAGTGAAACCAGAGTGTAGGTTGAGAAAAAGACTCAGAGAGAAGCGTGAGAAATTAAGTATGAAGAAGGGAGTGAAAGGGTGAAGACAAAAGAAACAAGATTAAATGGGATAAGGTCTGGGAGAAAAATCCTTTCTGGCCAGACCTATGGAAACTGATGGCCTAGTGATTATAATTTTGTTTGTCTCTGAACCACTGCCAACATCAGATAATTTAACCATGGCTGGAGTTTAGGAATGAGTTACCTTTTTCCTCTGTGGAAGGAAAATCACTTTGTAAGTAATTTTGTAAGGTATTTCATTGATTCAAACTTTAGCTGAAGTTGGCACCTCATAATAGCAGAAATTAATTTTTGGGCCCCAGCCACAACACAGAAATCAAAAGAATTAACAGAAAGATATGCTCTTTCAGAAAGTCTGATTTTCAACACTCACTCATGCAAATATTAAGTTATTGTTCATGTAATCAGGATTCAAAAAATAGGGGGACATATGTAAGAGTGTTAATGTAGTTTTTGGTGCATACCATATAATGAGTGAAACAAGGAAATTAAAAGCTATGTTATGAAATATGAATATGAATGCAGGATTATTTTGACAGCCCCTTTGGAAAGAGATGGTAGACTTATGTAAACTGAAAAGTAAAACATGAGTAGTTTAAGTAGGTGTTTACTGTAGGGGTTTTTAGGTTTGTTGTGTTAGCAGCCATTGTCTTCCATCACAACTGGAAAATCTGACTCTGAGAGTGGGAAAAGCATCATTCCTCAGGGTCTTAGGATGAGAGACAACTGGGTAACTTCAGATTGTTTATGGGAACTTTCTGAGGGGTGCAGGGGAAAGGAGCCACAAGCTCAGCCATAGTCACAGGACTGGCAAAGCTCTCTTGGATCTTGTGAAGTTTGGGATAGTGGCCTTGGAGAATACAGATAGAAGCACACTCAGTAAGATGAGGACTAAAGCTATGCATATCTCAGCCTGTTTGTCTGAAAACATTACTTTTCTGCAACTGTCGGGTGTTGCTGTTGCAATAACACACACGACATAGATTCTTGTGAAATTTCTTCAAAGGCTGCATGAAGTAGAGTCTTTATTTCAAGAACTCGTTTCCTTGTATACATTTCCTACAGACCACTGTGATTGGTGAATGAGAGACAGAACTCTTCACCCACATTGGCTAATTCAGAGGGACACCAAAGAAAATTTTTCTCACAGAAAGGATGAACAACATGAGTACTGTTATAAAAACAATGTCTTGTTGTTTATGTTCTTTCCTAGAAACAAGTTTCAGCAAACTAAAACAGAGCTTTAGAAACTTAAAAATTTCAGGCCTGAAAAACCAGACTACAGTAGGGGAGTGCTGTCCCTCACTGCGAGAGACATCTTTTTCTTTAGACATCAAGCCCCAGAGGCCTTTATCTCATTTTCAGCTCTGTAAATTATTTCCTTCTAAAATTATAGTGAACTTTAAAAGGCAGGTAATGTTTTTTTTTGTTTTTTTTTTTTCAATGCTGATATGATTTGTTCCATCCTGTAGCACTTGTCCCTATTTTTTTATTTCCAAATTATGTCCAAATTTCAGAACCGGGAAGCTGAGGTAGTCACAAGCAAAAAAAATTGAAACTATCATTCTTTCAAGCACATCACTAAAACATCCAGGCTCTTCCTATTCTGCCTCTTCAGTTATTAGAAATGAAGGTCAAAAATTAAAATATCTATATATGTATAGGGTCTCTGCTCATGGGGTCTGCATGATCACCATCTCCACCAGCACCCTGTGCCCTCTTCATTCACACTTAACTTCAGCTGGAGGTCTCTCTGAGACCACCACCTGCTTTGACCCTCGCTTCCATCTCCCTCTGAATGCAATGATACAGCAGCCTGGCACAAAGCGATTTTTCTTGACACAGCAGTTTCACAGATGTATACACTACCTCAGTTTTCTAAAAATAACAAAGGACAGGAAATGCTGAGCTTGACTTCTTTCTCCCTTTATCACAGAACATTCAGTGGCATAAGTGAAAATGAGAGTCATAAAACAATATCTTTGATACAGACACTCAGGGAAGTGGGTTAGTAATATATACCATATTTTTTATTTGGTAAGAAGTTCAGACTTCTTAATGTCCTGTTACATATCTGAGGCATTATGTGCACATGCCTGACCAATTAGGTTAAGTCTATACATCATGCTGTTTCATCACTTACTTAAATTCAGTGAATTATTTCCCAGCCAGATTTTATTTTCTGATGTACTCAACCATCCATGTCAGGAGCAGAGCAAAGGAAATGTGTCTTTCTTCTACTGTCAAAAAGAAACTTTTTCATAACTATAAAACCAAAACACTCCTGTTCTTGCTGCTGTTGTCATGAAATATATTCCATGGAGTTTGTTTAACTAAAACAAAAGTTGAGATCTCAGGACAATTTCTGTCTTCTGAATATATGATCTAGAAAACTGGGAAAAGAGAAGATCTGTTATAACCAACTGAAGAAATATCTTCAGGCTTGCAAAAAGTAATCTGACAGGGATGCTAGACTATCTGTGCAGAATGACTTTTTGTAATTCTCTAGACATTTGTGGAGAGTGTCAGTGTACCTGGCATCAGTAACAGTCAGCTGGGCTACCAAATGGACATAGAGGAATATCTGGTATGCAATACAGATGCTTTGCACTGCTTCAACACCCACAAGGGTCATGTTGCCAGCTACCTCAAAGGTTTTAAGCATCCAGATAAGAATTTTTCCAGTGTTTCTGAATCTCTGTATAAATGATAAAACATTGCTGAAAAGCAGACATGACAACTTTTTTTTCAAAATTTTTACCACTTGGTTATTGTTTCCAGCAAAAGAAGGCTAAAACAGTGTAGTGCACTCTCTCCCATACATTCAGTACTTAGAAGTAAGGAGGCAAAAAACCCCAAACAAAGTCATGAAGTAGTGAAAGGGTTTGAGAAAAGGTTTGAACACTGTTCTTACAAAGCAGATTGACGATTTGGGGAGGATCAGAGATGCTGATAGAAATTTTTTTAAATTGTATATACAAGCAAATGCAAGAGCATAGAATATATGCAGAAGAGTAAATCTGAAGAGGTAACGTGTTATATCTGTATTTTGATAACAGCTGGAAAAGTTACATCAGTAGATGATGCAAATAACAAATATATTAAAACCCCCAGGTTTTCTCCACCATATTTATGACACTGATCAGCTTTTTATGCCTTCATTTTACAGCTACTGTGTTTGCAGTTTACCTTCTTGGCAATCAAAACTGAAAAGGCACTTTAAAACATCTGTATGCAATTTTTACAGACACTAGTGATTCATAAACTTTGATTTCAAAGACATTTCCTACAACTCTTCTTGCTCCACATGACCACATGAGTTTCCCCACAAAAATGTTTGATTTTTTTCCAGAGTTTATCTCACAATTTCTGTTGTCTTGGGGATAAAGTGGTTTTGATATAGCTCAATCATTGGGAGCTATTAACTCAGCAAGTTCAAACAAATTCCTGAGCCAGGAAAGGGTCCCTTAACCTTTTTTGCTCTTAACTTTTTGTTGCTTTTGATAAATATTTCTGAATTGAAAAAAAAAATTTAAAAAATCTAATAGTAATTATAATAATATAATTAGAACTTTATCCATATTGTTTCCATGATTGAAATGGACAAATAAAATATATATTAAGATAAGGTGACAACAAGTGAGGATTCAAAGTTGTACTTGGTTGGAATAAATTGAAAAAAAGGTTTGCATAAAAAAAACTGGAATAGGTAAACATGCAAATAATAAAATATTGATCTTGACAATGCTATTACAAAACCATACATTAAAATTCAGTCAGTCAGTGTTGCATTATGAAGCCCTCCAAAATATATCACACTTATTTTTGTAGCATCTACTGAAAAAAATATTATGGGAACCCCAAAAAAGTGGTTTGTTTGAACAATTGCTTTGCTGAACTGGAATTGCAGACAAGAACATGTCTGATCCATGCTAAATTCAGTCATCCTTGCTAACACATCATCATGATGTCTTGGAAGTGACAAATGAGGGAATTTCTAACAAGTAGCATTCTTACAGGCTCTTAGTGGGATCTAGTTTGTGCTCAGTGACTAAATACTTCTTTATAAAAAGCAACACATAAATAATGAGACCAAGAAGTGTAATTCCTGAAATTGTTTGCTTCAGGAAAATGTTACAGGATAAGGAGAGATGGTGGACTCTGAGTTTTTATTGGAGTAGTTTCAGGCATTGCTGTACATTTAAATGAAGTGAAATAAAAATAATTGGAAGTATAAGGAAAAGGAAACTGTTCTGTAAAGTCAACAGAGAGGTGGGTTTTATTTGGTGGGACAAGGCAAGATCAGATACAATCATGTAGTATATTTTTGTGATTACTGTTTTAAAGATTTTATTATATTAAAAGAACATAACTATGTTTTCAACTAGTTGTGGTGTCTCACAGTTCCCAGCTATTCGAAGAAAAACACAGAAACAAGGTCATAACTGTTTAGCTTTAAGGAATTCAGTGTATCCTACCTAGGTGAGTTAGGCTGAGAGCTAGAAAATGCATCTACACCTTTTCAAACCTGATCTTAAAGGTGCTTTTCAGCAGGTGGAAGTGGATCCAAAAGATGTGGACAGGGACGTTTCAAGTGGAGAGTTCTGTGTTTGGCTTGTGTCATTCTTCTAGGACCTCTCTAGCATTACTGCTGAAGGTATTTCCTGACCTGTCTCCTGCTTGCTTGTGAGGCTGGCTGAGAATTTGATGCACACTGACCATTTCCATCATGAACCGACACACTCACAGCCAATAGTGATGAGTTGAAAACTGGACCAAGAAAAATGTGGGCTTTTTCAGGAAGAGGTTATTTACTTCAGCTGCACACTCCACAGAGGGAATTTCCACTGACAAGACAAAATATCACTGTCACAGATCTCACTTAGATCTTAGAAACAGATCTAAGTTTCCCAGCCAGACTTAATGTCTTACAGGGAGGGTTACACCAATAGTACAAAATAGTACAAAAGGTTACATTTCATGTAACCAAAATTATTACATGGTTCGGGATGGAAGAGGAAAACTGACTTTATTCCCTAGCTGTGCTGGAACCTGTTGAAGTAAAAATGGCTTTAAAGTGGTCTTGCAGTCACTTGAGCTGCATTTTGAAACTCAGTTCATAGCTGACACAGAATGAGCTTGAAATATGAACACCAAAGAGAGAGAAGAGTCTGTGTCTGAGAGAAAAAGTATTAAACTACCTAGACAATACTCCTTTGCAGCTACCTTTTTTACTTGCTTCTTACAGACAAGATTCTAGTAAAAATGAAACATATATTTTAACAAGAGTTCTTCATAATAAAAAATAAATCTTTCTTGTGGTAGGGCTACACTTAATCAGGCAGACTTGTAGGCTTGAAGAGATGCGTGTTTTGTGCAAGTGGCCTCATAGGAACATCTCCAAACATTGACTTCTCATAGAACAGGGAGCTGGTGGCCCAGAGGGATTTGATCCCCAAGGTTTTTGCATGTTCACAGTTCCTATTTCTGCTGCTAGGACAATGGAGAAGGGTGTTGCTGGAATATAGCCCACAGCAAAGAGATTGCTCAAACAGAGGATCTTGATGTTAAAATTATGTGTTACTGGAATTTTGGTTGGTAGTTGCCAACATCTTGGAACAGTTTAGTCTTCACTATACTATTGAAATTATTTTCAGTGGGAACATCTGGAACACAAAGATGCTAAGTCAAGAGAAATCCCATGGAATGATGGGAAAATGTATCATCTTATTATATGGCGTGACAGGGTGGTCTCCTGAAGGAATATTTTAGTGAAGGGGGTGAATGAATGGAATATGCATAGCATGGATAATCTTACCATTGCCTTGCTATGTCTTATCCTTTCTTTTTATATTGTACCTACATATTGCTGCTGTCTTTCTATTGCCCAAACGCTACACCTTCTATATGAGACAGAGAAAAATGCATTGTGTAGGTTAATATGAAAAACAAATTAACCAATTGCTTAAACCTCCTTGGAAGCTGACCTGAGGAAGCTACAACTGTTGCCCAGTTTCTGTGTTTGTGAAGAGACCTGCTGAGAAAAGGGACCGGCGCTTCAGAACAGAGAAAAGTGTGCATTGGTGGAATGTCTTTTTCTTTCTTCTTCACTCCAAAGGTGTTTCTAAATTGTGGTGGAATGTTTTTTCAAATAAGCTGGAACTACTGCTTCATTTAGCCTGATGACATATCATATGTACTTGGGACATACATACAACTAAGATCCTCTTAGAATTTTAAACCTTGGACATCCCAGAGGTATGATTTAGGGGAAAAATTCTAGATTACAGAAATGGTACAGGAAATTGTCTCAGGGAGCTCGACTTCTTTATCTATTATTTACACTGAGGAAGAAGAGTTGTCTACCTGCTCACTTAAACTGCATAATTAGTTTAATTAAACTGCATGATAGCTGGAGCAGAGGACTTAGACCCATGGCTGTCCAAAGGCATTTTATACAGTAAAAGAAAGACATAAGCTCTATGTGGTGTGCAGCAAAAGTTTTCTACTGGTAAAGTGGAATATTTACCTGGGGACAGATAAGAAACAGATAGAAGGGGTGAAGAGAGTAAAAAGCTTTACCTGGAGGAACAGAGGAAAAGGGAATGTCTGTGAGTTGTGCTATACCTTTCAGCACAGGATGGATCTATGTCCATTTAGCAAATCAATACATGAATTTAGAAAGAGAGTCACTATTTCTGCTCTACAGCAAAGTGTTTGCTGCAAATGAGTGCTCTCTCCTCATCAACAGTGGTAAATGATATGGAATGGCCAAACATGGGCTGGAAAACAAAATGGCCCATTTCAGGCCTCTTCCTATAGCAGTCTGGGGAAAGAAACTCCCGATTATGTCAGGCCCAGATGGTTCATGTAAAGATTAGGTCAGTCATACTGTTCTTACATTTCTGTGTGTGATTTTATAATCATCTCCTTGATGCAAGCTAGTTTTTAAGTTCCCAAGAAGAGCTCAGGGGAGAGTATGATATTTAAGCCTAGACATCTTTTCTCATCTGAGTTTCCTGTCACAATGCCAGTGTCTGTGTGTGCAAACTTCTGTCAGCTTGAAATACTTTGATATATTTTTTCCCAGGCTTCAAAAGGAAAGGTAAACAATGTCCTTGCAACTCCAGGGCAAGCATCAGTAGCCAAGAGTTTACGAGGTAGATCATCTTCTTTATGATTCTGGCATCACTTTAAGTATTTTGCCATGTAAAAGGGATGTATGAAAGAAAAAGAAACTCATTTAGTGGTTTTTGAGGCTGCGGGTTTGATGCCTTAAGGTGATTTCTGGTCCGTACAGGTTTCATAGGTTTTTGATTCTTGCTAGAAGTAGAAGAGAGAGCAACTCTGCATCAAAGACTAAATAAAGACTATGTAAAACCAAAAAGAAAAGTATATTTTTTAGTAGCTCCTTGACAGATATTTGGACTTCCTTGACAGTTCAAACAATATCTAAATTAAAAAAGAAAAAAGGATATTGGAGGATTAATAATGATTTTGATATTTATTTTATATGTTTTAAATACACTAACAGGGCAGTCATGAATTCAATAGGCATATAGTGTGCTTCTTTTATGTTAAAATACTGCTATATAATCTAGTAAACATAATCTTGTAACTGGTAAGGTCTAAACATGAGAATATACTTTAAAAGCTGATTTTGTACTGTTTTGCCTGGACAAACAATGCTAAAATCCTTAATTGTTCAGTTCCACTTCTAATGAGTAATCCAGTAATCTGGGGATGGGAGAGTGACATTTAACAACTGAGACTGATAAGGGAGTAAGTATAAAGAGCAATGAGATGTTCTTAATGATCTTTTCCAACCTAAATGACTCTATGGAGTGAATTGCAATTTAGTGCAAAGCGAGGAAGAGAACCCTCAGAAAAATGCAAGAAGATAATCTGAGAAAATATCAAAGGAAACTTCTGACAGGACAGGGTATAGATGATAGATTAATAATTTGGAGTGCATGATTTGATTTATTGAACATTGGCAGGAGCAGGCTGTTCTATTCAAATTGAATTTTAATTCAATCCCACTTGTATTCCATTCCACTTGTCACCGTAGTGGCAATTGTAATGGCCATCAGGCCATATAACTGCTGTAATAGTGGTGCAATACGTAACATAGAGTCTTTCTCTTTTTAGATTTTGTAACACTGAATGTGAAATCAAATTTATTTAAATATAAATATCATACAAATCCAATGCAATCTGGAAAAGTAGGATGCATGACCATATAGCAATTTGAACTTTCTGCTTTACATCTGTCTTAGCTTTGGGAGTGGAAATCTGGTTTGTAATACAACAGTGAAAAAGGCAAACCTTGTACTAAGAAAACATTTGGACATGGGACAAAAGTCAACAAGTAATCAGTGCATTCACCAAAGCAAGAGATTGAGATAGTAGAAAAAAATCTCTTATTAATAAAAAATCTTTCCCTCTTCGCTTTTTCTTTATCCTTTTCTTGCCTTTTTTAAGTGCGTGCTTTCTTCAAAAACATATTATTCCTGGAAAATATTCTACAGATTTGGAATTGCACTCAAAGAGAAATACTAGTAACTTTAGCATGTCGTATCTGAATACCAGGAAAGTTTCCCTCTTCTTCTACCAGATGTTGTCATCATGTGCTGCAACACTCAGTCCTCCCTTGGTTGTCCAAACTACATTACAAATTTCATATATTCTTTTGCCTCATATTCTTAAAAGCAGGTATAAATGGTCTAAAAAGGCAGACTTGATCTGGGTGCTTATAGTTACTGAGAGACTAAAATTGTGTTCATTTTCACAACATTTTCACACGTCATTTGCATAATTTCTTAAGGTGGAAGATACTGCCCAGAAAAACATCTGTGGCATCAGGTGTCTAAAGCCTCTCTGGCTGGATTAAGATCTTCTTTGTCCAGGTTACTAACTTCTTTCATTTACTTGACTTAGATAGCCAGGGAGCTCTTACATTTCACTAGAAATGACTGTATAATACATTCCATTACAATTATATTTCCATACTCATTTAAATTAGTGCCAAGCAAAGAAAAATTCTGCCCTTCAGCTTACTGGTGTTTTCCTTTGTTTTCTTGAGTATTTATGTAGAACGTCCACCTCAGAACAGACATTCAGACAAGGTGAACCTCAGCTAATGCCAAGGTCCCTAGTCCTGCCATCAGCTCTGTATTTGCAGACATATTTGCAAGTGTTAAAGTCCCAACTCTTTCAAAATGCCGAAGACGACTGCAACAGCTCTGAAAGTGTGTGATAAATCTGACAGGGAGAAGAGAATATTTCACAGTTCCCAGAAAGGTGCTGTTTCATCTAATTTATTACACAAAGTTTGGGCATGCAGTATTTAAGAGCCTTCCTAAATTAGATGATCTGCTAGTGTGGCCACTAGGATGTGTGCGGTGCATTTTCTTTGTATGAAGCGCACTGGAGAAAATGGATCACTTTTGCACAAAATCTCATGCTCACAAAATTTCACATGTCAGTTTTAAGTGCAAAACAAGTCTCCTGAGATTCTGAGTTTTGAAATATTTGTGGAGATGCATAGGTACTTTCACACAGCTTTATCTCAGCACTGTAATATTCTCATGATTTCTCCTGAGTACTCTGTAACTGTATAAAACCCTGAAACTGTTGAGAAGGATCAGATCCCCCTGCCGTTGTAATGGGGGGAGTTTAGACTACATCTGTTCTAAGAAAAAGATATGTACAAATGTTGAGGATCAGTCATCTATGTTCTATGACTATATATAGCATAGTGAGCCTGTCAGTCAATAACCTGAGGTTTCCTCAGCCTTTTGGGGGGATTCTTCCCTTCAAAGGACTTTTTAGAACATCTTAAGCAACCATCTCTCAAGCTTTGATTTTACTGTCTGGTCCCACTACTGCTGAAAAAAAAAGAGATTAATCAGCAGCTAAAGCCTCTTACGCTTGTCTCTCCATAAGATTTATGAATCAAAGAGCACTCTGCTCCAGGGGTAAAGGTCACTTTCACAGATACATTTCCCCATACATTGCCAAATGTTTCTACTTTTCAAAGAGCACTGGGTTCCCTCACACCAGTTATGTTTCATGATTATATTAAAAAGAAAAGCAGTTTAGAAGAGAAGCTCTCTCCATTTGTCTCTTTTGAAGATAGTATTGGTATATATAGTAAAGGTGATAGTATTGCTTTTTCCTCAGTTTTTGCTGCTTATTTGAAATGTTTTCTGTGCCACTTTGAAGTCTTCTGCCATGTTGAGAACCCCAGTGCTGTAGACACCAAATGAACCTTGATGCATTTGAACCCTTGCATTTGAGACTTCTCTAGAAACCAAGCAAAAGAGAAGACAGAAGAGAGAGAGGTGATTCAGAAGCATCAGGACTTCATTTTTCCAGTGTGAACAGGAGCACTGGGAGAGAAACAGAAAATTCTTAAAACTGAGGTGGGAGCCAAAGAGGAAAAAGCCGATCAAGGAGTTAGGAAAGTACCAGGTAAAGGTGAGTAAAACTTGCAAAAGACACATTAAGAAGCTGAGAAAAAATACTACTTTTACTGTCAAATCTAAAATTAACAAGCTCTAAATTAGTTCAATCTGAAACATTAATTATGCTACTATGTCCATTTTCATAGTCAAAACTTATGGACACAAGGATTTAGATAAATCAAATTTGTTGATTCTTCAGGTCTATAGAGATCCTTGATGCTTCACCTGGAATAATTTAAATCAGTGAGACATAATCTGATCTCTATATTTCTGCATACCCATACTACTGTTCTGTGAAAATGAGATTATAGAAGACACTCTACACTTTCACTTTTCAACCTGTTGTTTACTTATATTTCTAAGAGGTATGTTCTTGGAAGTGCCCATTACACTACAAAAGTTTTTTAACTTGCTAGAGTTCACTAACCATACCTTTCCATGTCCTGTCTCCTAGATCTTGACAAAAATTCCACACATTTAATTATTAAATAAGAAAGTCAGGGCAAAATTTTCTTAATAACTTTATTATTCTCCAAGTAGTCACAAAAATATCAGTCAACAAAACAAAGAGTCTTCAATAACCAGCAAGAGCCTATTTTTGTCTAAAATGTTATTCCTTTAAAATTACAAGTTTTTCTTCAACCAGATATCAAATTTATTTATGGGGCAGTCTGTTGTTGTTGTTGTTGTTAATGAGCTTTGCTTTGGGGTTTTTTTGTAACCAGTGTTTTTCTGACATCTTTAGTTCTTTGCTAAATGAGCAAAAAACACAAAACAATTCTGGTATGACTTTATGACTTTGTCCTCCCCATTTCAGTGACCTCTTTAGAGGACATTCTGGTTTCCATTTTCCATGTGCTTGTTAGCTTGACAGCCTGCAGATATACATATACAATTGTAGATATACATATACGATATCTTTCCCCTCTATTTTAAAATCATGGTTTCGTTTTCCCCTCCTTTTATTGACAGACTTGTCATTGATTCAAATGTTCATAAAAGCAACGATGACAGATAGCTGTCTGTAACTTAACAACCCACAGTGGAGTTCACTTGTTCTAGCAGGTACTTCATTTTTGCTTTTTCCTACTGACTGTTTCTTTTTCTCCAGAGCAAGTATAATTAGGGATTTATGGATTATTTTCACTGAACAATGTAAAAAATATAGATTTTTTTTTTCTGGGCAGCAGAATTTCCTATTGGTTTTTACTTCCCTACTGCATAGGTTCACATATCTTTGACTTTGACAAAATTTTAAAAGTTTAATTCTAACTGATCTCAGATTTTGTTTATCTAGTATTCTTCTGTTTTACAAAAGAGAGTAAGACTTCTTGGTATCTTTTAAGAGCTCATAACTAGATCTCTCATCAGCCCATGTAATATGCCAGTTTTTCTACATAAAAAAGTTCTTTGTTTTCTGTGGATCTTTCCATGATACTCACAAAAATATTTATTTTTAGCTCTTAAAATGAGTTCTATGAAAAACAAACTTGCAAAAGCTACCAGTGAGAGAAATCTGGTTGCTGGAAAAGGAAGAGCAATCACAACATTAGAAGGGGGGAGGTTCTTTTCAGCAAAACTAGAGCTTTCTAAAACAAAACGCAAGTTGGCAGCTTGTGAGGCAGTTAGTAGAAGTGAGGTTTTAAGCAGAACTTGGAGGGAAGTTCAGGTGCTTTTCCAGGGATTTGAGTCAAATATGTCATCTGGAGCGGTCTCACCTGTCAGCACAGACAGTTCAGGGAAATACCAAGACCTGTCTCTTTGTCCCTGTTTTTCAGAGTAGAGCAAACTGAATTTAACACATAAAACTTGCAGTTCCCTCCACTGCCCTGCCCCTTTCCTTTCCCCTGTTTTATTTGTCTAGCAGTTGCCAGCAGGGATCAGACACTAGGAACAGTTCAGTCAGCACCTTTTTCTGGGGCACAAGCACCAGACCAGAATTTATTGGCTTTATTCACTGCAGGGATGATCACCACATCCAAGAAAGAGCCTCTCCTGCAGGGTAGTGATGCTTCACCACCAGCCGGCTCTGACTGCAGGTTTTAAGCTTTGTTTCATGCCCCTCAGGCTGAGAAAAGCCCGTACCTCCTGGAATGCTGAGCATCCTTGTGGGACTGGATGCCTCTGTTTCATCAGACAATAAATTAGAGAGCTCGCCTTGCACTGGAAGTGAGCATTTCACCTAGCTTGGGGTGGGGATAAAGCGACGCGGTTGAGCTCGGGTTTAGAAGAGCGGCCAAGAGTCGTATTTATCAAGTGGATCTCTATCCATCTTCTGGGTGGAAAACGGTAGCTGGAGCACTTCCCCTGCCGACACACACTTTATAAAGCCGTGGGGGGTTGGGAAGGGGCTTGGTGAGAACGGGAGCCATGGGGGCTGCTTTGGGGGGCAGCCTGCAGTGACACGGCAGCCCAGACATATGGTGTCATTACTCAGCCGACACAAATTTGACACTTGGCGAATTTATTATATTTTGGTTTGCTCCTGGTGCCTGAAAGGCTTTGCAACTGTCTCTTCATAGGGCCTGTCACAGATGTTGATGTATTTTCCTCCTCCACAGCCAGGTTTTACTGTGGAAACTGATACAACTTCACGATAGAATTTCTGGATGAATTATTCACGCATTGCATGCTTTCTGCACATAGGGGGTTGGAAGAAATCCATCCTATTCAATAAATGGCCTCTTTAATCCCCTTTAACAGAGAATTTTCCCTGACTTTAAACCATTTCTATTATCACCTTTATGATCCTAATGTTTTGGATAACATATTTATAGTTAATAACTTTGTTCAATTTTTCACCATATTTCACCTTAACGTGCAATTAAGTTGTCCAGACACAGTGATGAAACTGATACATTGAAGAGACAATAAACCATATGGCACAGATTCTCATCATCTTAACTTTTGGTAGCCCTTTTTTTTTTTTTTTTTTCATTTTTTTTTTTTTTTTTAATCCTGCAGATCATTCCATGTCCAGTGATTTATAGGTTAATTCCTGAAATATCTCAATATTTGTTGTTGTAGACAGAATGGGCTGCTGCTAATGCTGGTACCATCTGTGGAGATGATTTTTTAATTGAAAAGAATTTTCAGTCTTGAGAATAGAGAGTTGGATGAACTCATCACTGCCCCCTGAGAGAAGATTAATGAAATGAAAACATATCGTACTGCTTTAATACCTGGAGAAGTAATAAGAATGCATCAAGTGACAATATAGAGCATGGTGCGTGGGGGTAAATTGTTTTAACATAACAGGCAAAGTCCATACAAGAATTAAAAACTTCATTTGCTGTTTTAAAAACTATTGTGGTATTAATGCTTTGTACCAAAACACCTGATTACACTTTCTTCCCGACTTCTAACTCCAGAAGCAGAGTTCAAATTCACATTCTCTTCCTCTTGAGCCAACATGCTATAATTCATATTCCCAAAATAATGTTGTTTAATTTAGTATTAAATAGCTACTTGCCTGAAGCAAAGTCTTGAAATCAAATGGCTGCATGGATATTAAGCTTATCCCAAACTCTGATATTACTTTTGAAAGACAGAACCAAGTAAAACTATGTAAATTGATATTCACTATCTAAAATATTAGAGTTCTAGTTTTGTCTTAGTAAAAACTTGCAGTGCCTTGACAAGAATTGGTAATTTAAAGCCTATTACATTTTTCCTCAGATTACTGTGCTTTGTATATTGTTAATACAGCCTGCATTGCTGAGTCGCCAGTTGTTAAACTGGAATTTATATTCGTATTTTGGAAAATTGCCTTTCTCCACAAAGTTCCATAAATTAAGATCTCAGTCTTGAACTCTCATGGCAGTATTCAAATATGGAAAATATTGAAACTAGCTGGCCTCCACCCCAGTGTTTTGTAGAAGGATGACTAATAAGCATTTAAGGTATTATAAATAAGAATTTCCCAGAGTGTTTCAATTTACACAATAACTTTAAATGAAATACAGAAACTGCATTATTTTTTATGACTTTAGTAAAATAATAGTGCATTTTCTTTCTTAACTTTTTTCCCTAAAAAATTACATATTATATATAGAAGTACTGTATTTAAAATCAAAATTTAAATTGATAAAATCCTGTAATTTCGATATCATGGTTCCATGAAATGAGAAACAGTATAGCAAAATATCTTTGGATAATTTAAAAAAGAAGATTTTTATTCAAGAGCTTAACTTCAAGTTTATGTAGAACAGAGATTTTCTTCTAAAAATGGATTAACCTGAGCTGGACAGACACCATCATTGTTTCCCAATCTGAACCCTAAGCTCTAGTTTCTCCTGGTCCAACCAAGTTAGTAAAGGAAAACAAATTGCAACACTCTAGAAAATATATGCTGTTTTAAATGATACATATCTCATTGATAAATTAGACAATGAGGCAAATACAGATTTCAAGTACTTATTTAAATTTGCTGTGTTGACATTAATACATGCACAACAATCCAGTGAACTGCCAACAATTTGGGTGTAACATTTAGAGACCCATTTCTGGAACTAAGAAATCAGAATATGAGGCATTAAATTCACGCTCTCCCAAACAGGTTTAACTTACCCTGCTTCTGTAAATGGGACAGTTATGCATTCTGAGTGATGCTTTTCTACTCTTTTAGTCTTAGAATGTGTTCACAAGTTATAGGAAGCCGCTCATAAGTTGAGGAAAGAAAGGAACCATCTAAAATTTTTATGTAAGAGACAGCAGTACAAGACTTCATTCAGACTGGTTACAGCCATAAAGTTATATGACACTGTTATACCTTGGACAAAAATTAATTTTTAAAACCCCATGCTTGAATATTTCATTTTGGTGTAGTGAAGAATTGCAAAGGTGAACTGCTCCTTTCCTCCCTTTGGTTGGTGTCTTACACATGCCACTTGCCATGCAAACACCTCTGGTTGGAAAAAACAACAAAAAAAAGAAAACTTATAGTAACCAGCCAGTTGCTCCATTATGATTTCTCTTGGCCCAAAAAAAGTTCAGAATTACTCAGCCAACAAAAGTTATATAATTTTGGGAGTATTTGGTTTTTTTTTTCCCCTGAAAGCACTGGCCCAGTTGAGACAGGAATAGTAAAGCTGAGATGTGCCACTGGACTTGCAACACCTTGCGATTATTGTAAGTCCCAAAGTTAGTATTTTCTAGAGTGAACAACTGTCCCTTTTCACTTGCTGCCAATTCTTTTGCAGCTATGTGTCACTGTGCAGGCACAAGCATGTTTGAAGGTTAGTTCTGCTGAGTTTCTGTTGCTCAGGAAATGCCATTGAGGTGCAAAGGCTGTGAGCAATTTCAGTACAGGGCTGGTGGAACAGTAGCCAGGAGCTGCTGTTAAAAAGACAGCCACACTGATCCACTGACATGCATCTTTGTTTTATCTGACAAAAAAAAAAAAAAATCTCCATCTTTTTCTAGCCTTGTCTGCATATGTGCTGGAGGTACAAAGAGCAGTGAACCAGAGGGCCAGTGCCAGACCTCATGCCTTGAAAGTCTCTTCAAGCCTTGTAACCTTTTCCCTCCTTGAAGTCCCAACAGAAAACTCATCTCTCACTCGGCCGTGTACCAAATTACAGACGGATAATAGCCGGGCAGGTTGGGAGCTATCTAGGAATGACGTGCATCCAGGCTGTTCAGCTGGAAGATCACAGCAGCAGCACTGACCACCACCCGTTCCCTCTTCAATGCACACCCCAAACACATGTGAAAGCTTTTATCGCTCTGAGCTGAGCCTCTGTCATGCAGTCATGCCTCCAGATAGGAGCAAGACCAGCCCTCAGGAGCTGCAATATTAGTGATATTAGAGTAAGACCCCATTCCCTCCTTTTCCTGCCCCACTCTGCCCTGCAACCCTGTTACTACAGACTGAAGCAAGAATGACACTTCCTTGTAGCTTCTAGCACAGTGCTGCCAAATCTCAAAATGTCCTTTACCAGCACAGAATAGCAATCAGGTTAGCATCTGTTAAAGGAGAGCTAATTACAAGCTCTGAACAAGAGAATTTTCTCCTTTATTTTCCCATTTGCATGATTCTCAACATTTAATCTTTTTCAGTGTTTTGGTGAATTACCTGCAACTTGGAAGTGAATTTACTTTCACTTTGGAAGTGAAAGTAGTTCAACTTCCAGGGCTATCCCTATGGTTATACATAAAGACTCAAACAAGGAAGAAAGGAATAGCAGGAGCAAGACACAAAAATAATACTTTGGTTCATCCTAAATGTTGAATGCTAACTTATATTATCAACAACAATACTTTGAAAGATATGAAGTTTTGCTAGTAGTAAATATTTCGGCGTTCTGCATGGTCTCCATGCAGATCACCTTTAAACACCTGTGGGCTTAATGGTCTGCAATCTGATTCTACCACAATTTTTTGGGCTTCTAATGGCAACTATTGCAACTACTGCAGTAAATATAATTTGGTGAACCTAAAAAAAGATGACAGGTCTTAGAAACCTGATATTCATTGCTAAGCATTCTGCTGGCAATCATGGCTCTAAATTTATTTCATTTCCCTGTTTTCTAAAGGAGTGCAGCAAGGGGAAGAGAAGAGGGAAGAAATTGAAAATTATTCTGGGGAATTACTCTATTTTACTGAGTTTTTGTTACGTGCTTTACTTTAACAAGCCAGCTTGAAACTTATAGGTGGCCCAAAAACAGATGATGTGATACAATGGGAAACTGTTCAAATTCAACACAGCTGAAGAATAGCCTGTTACTTGGCAAATATTTTGGCACTTACAAACACTTTTCCCCCTGCCTTATTCTTATGCAATATTTAATCGAATTGTAACTTTTTTCCCCACTTCATTCTGCTTGTCATTGCCACCTTGCCAGTTGTGTTTTTGCTGAATGTATCTTAAGTAGCATTTTTATATTTGGAACTTTGAAAGTAAATATTTTTTTTAATGTGTATGAGAGTAAGAAGGCTTTAAAATCTTTCATTCACCTTGGAGAATTTACATTATTTTTATGACTAGTATATATATGCAAGAGCAGATGGACAAAATAACAAATATATCAGGTAATAAATATCACCAGATTTGCTATTCAGAGTAGTAGAGAATATAAATTTCTTAACAGTTTTTTTTTTTTCTTTTAATATGATAATATTAAAAATTTGGAAAGCAAACCTTTAAAGGCATTCATTTTAAAGAGAAAAGGAAGAAAGGATAAAACTTACAGGAAGAGTAATCAATAACATTTCCTTTTGAGCAAGAGCAGCCTCAAAAAATAATGAAAATAAACTGACATGTCTCTGTTAGTATTCAGTGTATACTCCATGTCCCCCATTATCCAAAGACAGATGTGTGGAGTAATAAGCTTAAGCTATAACAGCAAAAAATTCGAACCTAAAACATTGTCAGGAACTTCCCTCTCACACCTCATTGATTCCAGTAGCTTCTTTCAGCCTTCGGTGTTTGAGGTGGGGGTTTTGGTTGTGTTATTGGAGGGTTTTAGGCTTTTGGTTTTGCTAGTGTTTTGTTCTGTTTTTTTCTTTTGGCACACTGGGTACAATTAAAACAAGTTCAGTCTTTCACCATCTCTATTTCAACATTCATGCCTCTGTCATCTTCAGTCTATTGTTTCTACATCGGTCTCTAGCCATTCCCAGGCTCTGCTTTCGTTTGGTTTCTTTCTGACTGAAAACAGAATGAAGTTGACCCAATTAAAGAAATTTGGGGAACCTTTAAACCTATAAAAGCTCTCTAAAGCCAGCTCCTTGGATCTCTTACTAACTTCTGACCCCAGAGGAAACAAGCTGAAATAAACAGAATTATTAATATAGGTTTGGATGTTTTTCCTAAATCCATACTACCAAAGACTCTTTGTTGGCCCACTACTCTACTGCTGGTCTATAGCTCTGTGGAATGGAAATGGCAGGATCTGTGGAGAGAAAAGAAAGGTCCATTCAATCTTACCAGTTATGGTTTTTATGTGTAGCCAGTGAATTCTGCCTTGCCTATGCACTGTATTTTTAAATGGCTTAACTGAGGTTGCTAAACTTTCGAAGCTATATGAAAGTCAAACTCACTTTCCTGGTGTTTAGGTATCAGCACACAGAGTTAATGGCTGTTGGAGCAGTCTCTTATTTTTCATACTCAAACTTGCGATCTGCAGTGAACAAGCCAGGGAGTGATGCTTTTTACAAATCTGCTGGAGAGACAGATATTGCCCTGGGTGTTAGCAGAATCTGAGGTGATTCAGGAAGCAGCTAGAGGTCTCTGAACAGCTTTGGCAGAGCTTTTAATGAGTTCTCTTTGGGAATTCAGCAGTCTCCATGAAGGCCAGTTCTGTATAAAAATAACAACTATTTACTTTAAGGGTTCTCACAACATGAGCCAGGCTTTTTGCTCTCTGACTTTGAGCATGCTTGCATGCAGCAACAGTTTTTCCTTTTAAATGGAAAAATGTACAAGACGGAGTAAAGCACGTCTATTTTTGATTGCATGATGCACTTCAAAGCAATCCAGGATGTATTTTAGGAAGAGGAGGCTGTTCTCCAGCACCACAGTGTCCAGTGAGATCTTTCCAGTAGCACTGGGGAGACAACAGTGGGTATGATGGAAAATAACGTAAGAAAAGGGGAAAAATTACTTATTTTATGTAGGAAATTACAACTTTTGACTCTCAAAGCAGTCGTATGTATAAGAGTTATAGCTTCTGTGATGCTTCTTTTTCAATCAATCTTTTACATCTCATAGATGGAAAAACTTGTGGAAAATGCCACTTCTAAAACACAGGAACTTTGCTTTATGGATGAAATATTGTAAAAGAAGTTTGGCAAAAAGTTTTTGCAGATAAATTCTACTGTATACCCTGGAAGCAGGCAGAAAGTCAAATCCCTAGATATGAGCACTCTCAAATTTAGAAAGCTTAGCTCTGAGCAGAGATTTTTCTTGTACTCAGAACATGTTTACCTAAGTGTGATCAGAATGAAAATTATTTTATCCCAATAAAAGTTAGTAAAAGAAGACTCCATGCAAAACAAGAAACCACAGTATGAAGTTGTAAATAATTTTAAAAAAACGTTTTGAGTTGTGAGGAGCTATCTTCTCCATCCTAGCACCTGTAACAGTTAAAATTTAGATCTTCCATACAAGAAAAAATTACACCAATTGAGCTTAAGTTATTATTATTAAAAGATATTTTAAACTTGAGCTCTCAACTTGCAACACTTGCAATTTATTGTCCAACTGTACTCCAGTCTGTGCTAGTCTCACCACACATGAGATAAACACATTAGGAGTTTGGGTAGGTCAATGATGAATAATATCTGTATTACTAGAAGGGAAGCATGGCAAAAATTGCAACCCTTATCTTCACTATTGCCATCTCCTGCTGCACTATAGACAGCTTCTGGAGAAGGATGTTTGGTCATTCCATCACTTCTTTTGGTCAACTTTGAGGTGTTGATTTTGCAGCTAAAGTTCTTTTCCTACCTATATGATTCAGTGATTCTATCAGTGGAAGAATCTACACAGACACTTTTATTTTTACTCAATGCAAACTGATTTTGTGTGTCTTGGTCACAAAAAAGAACAATGTCAGTGACAATGCAGCCTTTTGTAGAATATGTTAAAGGTATCTCAATGATTCAGTTGCCCGTCCACTTTGAGTTTTAGCTGGCCATTCAATCAGGGTATCATCTGCTCTGGTGATGAGTTCCTCAGGCAGAGTTGTAGCTGAAAACTTGTGTTTATCTCAGTCTAACTGTGTCTGCACTCAAATGTGATACCAGTATGGATATTAGCAAGATATTCCTAGCAGAACCAAACCTAAGATGCTGAAAGTAGCATCTTAAACCACCACTCTCTCTTTTGTCCCAGTCCTGGCCCCACATGCACTGGTGAAGAGGAAGGTTGCTGGGGAAGATGCACACCTCTCTCCTCTCCTTGCTGTTCAGTGGAATCATTGCTTTGCTGAAAAAGTGTGTGTATGTGCTCAGCCAATTGCCAATAACAGCAGTGCCTCTGGCTGTTGTACCTGACAAGCCATGATGAACTGAAAGGATCTGCTGAGAAGCATGTATTCATGTGAATCTGTATTTCCATATTTATTTGCTCACTGTCCTAATCCTACTGGCAGATCAAAGTTGCTGCAAATGCTCTTTCTGCTACATTCAAACTATGCAAATTGATGTTTAGACTGACAAGCAAAAGGGAGACTGATGGACACACCATGGACAACCAGATGACACTTGGGAGGGCCAAGCAGATATCACATTCCTGTGGCAAGAAGCTACTGCTGTCCATAGAGTGGTGATGTTGTAAACCATCTGCAGTGCTCCACCAGGATCTGTCCCTACTGCAGGTACAGAGTAAGAGCTCCATTTGCAAATGCCAATTTAGCACATCATAAAAATGCATCTCTAAGATGCACATTGGCCTTCAGCCTCCAGACTAAGGGGTGCTGAGGAGGAAGCTTGAAACAGGTCATGTACTGAGTGCTTTCCAGCTAAAACCCTCTCTGAAATATCACATATTTTAAAACGTTAAAAAAAAGTATGTAGTTCTAACCATACCATAAAAAAGATAAGTGTTCAAGTAGGTACAAAAGTGGAGTCTTTTTACAAGGGCAAGTAGTGATAAGACAAGGGTCAGTGGCTTCAAACAGAAAGAGAGTAAGTCTAGAGGAGGTATGAGGAAGAATTTCTTTATTGTGAGGTTGATGAGCCACCCAAACAGGTTGCTGAGAGAAGCTGTTGATCCTTGGAAGTGCTCAAGGCCATGCTGGATGGGGCTCAGAGAAACCAGGTCTAGTGAAAGGTGTCCCTGCTTATGGCAGAGGGGTTAGAACTAGATCTTCAAGGTCCCAACCTAAATCATTTGAAGATGACGATGGTTCTGTAATGTGAAGAAAGACATGGCCAACTAAAGAAATACAATAAGCAACTAGAGGAAATGGTATTACATTGTTCCCTTCAACAGTGTCTTATTACTTAATTAAGATAAAAATATTAATTGCCAATAAATGACTTTTTTCTTTGCAGTATTTTGAGGACCTGAAGTTGAAAGTACCTATTTTGCGGAAAATTAAAAATGGATGATACAAGATTTTGACATATGTTTCAACGTGTAACAAAACTGGAAAGAACTCCCTTATATTATAAAAAAATAGAAACCACAGGCTCTGTGTACTGGAAAAAACACTTAGTCACAGTTTTCAACTAAATGAATAGTTCTCATTATTTAAACGACCATTACTTAAAGTAAGGATACTCTAAGTGCATAAATAATCAATTATTAATGAGTGGAAAATGATAATCAAATAAATCAACTTCTTCCCCATTCAAAATCAGTTCAGCTAGTGTTTTAATTTGCTCTACAGTTATCAATTTTTTTTTTATTCTTGACAGCCTATGTCCCTTTTTACAGTGCCCTGCTCCTAGATCAGATGATTATTTGAAACCCACAACTTTTATTTAAAAGAAAAAGTGTCTTTTAAACCTTTCTGAGTTTGAAGACTCAAAGATTTATTCAAAGCACATCTCTAAGTAAACAAGAATAAACAGATGAAGGAATCATCAGTTATTTATTTATAAAACTCTTGGGATTTTGCATCATAAATTTTGAACTTTTGCCATGTAATCAATTTGAGTCTGAAGGAAGCCAAGATTTTCCAAAACTTTGGAGTTGATAACTTTCTTATAAATACTTCTAAATCAGAAATAACCAGTCTAAAATAGCAACCACAATGTTGCTATTATATAAAATATAATATATAAAACTACTTGTTTGGATAATTGTAACATTGTACAGTGGATCTTGAAGAAACTTGTGTTGGGTTCAGAGAACTTCATGTTACCTGAGGAATATACTGTTCAAAAACCTTATGTGTTCCTAAGATTTAAAGCTGGTGATAGAAAGTGGGTTCTGGTTCAGATATAACATATGGAGAGTCAAGACAGGAGGGCAAGTGAGACCAGGCAGAGTGCTAATTACACACTGTTTTTTTGATATGGTATGATAGATACATAGCTGGAGGGGAGCTCTGTTTCCAAATGACATTTCTGTTTTGTTAACATATTACACGTGCTGAAAGAAGCCTGCCCAAGTCTCTTGAAACAGGGAAGGAGCAAAAGAGAAAGATGACATATATGTGATGCTCTACAAGAGCAATGCAGCAGACATGACACCAATTAGATTTATTTGAGATATACAGCAAACAGAAAATCAGACTTGTGAAAATATGATTTTTTGTATCATGGCAGTAGGTGAATGCAAAAGCCTCTTCAACTTATGAAGTGTAGCAATTCTTCAATGTGAATATGGAAAGAGAAATGTGAATTTTCTTTTCACCTTTTGTGAATAAGAAAAGAATTTGAATAATGTACCCTCCACTGAGTTGACAAGAATGTAGGCACCCTTGGACATTGCAGTGAAGACTAACAAAACTGTGTGTAGTTGGGTCTTTGCTCTTGAAAAGTGGTGAGGGAGCAACTGCTGCAAAGAACCAGGCAGATGCTCTCAACTGAATTGATTTCTAGCAGCGGTTTTCATCAGCTGACATGAGCTCTGACCCCATGCTGTGTGTTTGCTTATGGCTGCTCCAGCTGCTGGATGCAAGGGTAACTGCAGAATAGACAAAAACAAAATTCAAGGCCCAAGTCAGCATCTGCAGCTGAAAAGTGCACTTTAAGAGGGCTTCAGTAATACCTTTTGTACTTATTAGACTTAGCTTGGGCTCAGTGCCATGACTCATCTCTAACAACATTATGCTTCTCAAGTAAGACACACCTCAGTACTTGGGATTTGGTGGTTTAAAACAAGAAATGAGATGACTGAAATATACCACAATATGCTAAAAATCACTGAATTGTGTATAGATCCATGGATAGGAGGATCTTTCAAAAGTCATAGTGGAAATACATGTCTTCTAGTAAACAAATCACAGTGAACGTTCATATTGTCCCTTGAACACAGCATGCGATATCAAACAGGGATATAGTACTAGATAGTCCTGTTTATCCATGGGACAGCTTTTACGTGTTCTTAAATGTTGGGAGGACATGAATTAAAATGGCTACTGTATTCAAGAATTTTAATTCCCTTTAATAATCCATGTCACATGTGAATTGCTCAAAGAACCACCTAAGACACAGTCCTGTTCCCTCTGCCGATTGAAGTGATTAATGCTCTAGTGATATCAAAGAAATTTTGTCCATTTCCTTCAACAGAGTATTTGGCCTTAAATCCTCATTCAATATACTGTCATCAGTTAGCCCAAAATTATCCCTTGCAAATAAGGGTATGTAACGCTTCTCCTCTCTCCTCTCCTCTCCTCTCCTCTCCTCTCCTCTCCCTCCTCTCCTCTCCTCTCCTCTCCTCTCCTCTCCTCTCCTCTCCTCTCCTCTCCTCTCCTCTCCTCTCCTCTCCTCTCCTCTCCTCTCCTCTCCTCTCCTCTCCTCTCCTCTCCTCTCCTCTCCTCTCCTCTCCTCTCCTCTCCTCTCCTCTCCTCTCCTCTCCTCTCCTCTCCTCTCCTCTCCTCTTCCTTTTTTCTGTCTCCATTCTTCTCTCTTTTGCATCTTTATTCTTCCTTCTTTCTTTGCTTTAACAAAAGATAAAATTTTTCTTTTTGGTACAGATTTCATACATATATCACAGCAAGCAAAGCAATCCATAAGAAATCTTTCAATAACAGGAAATGTTTGAGACAATGAAAAAAATCTTTTGAAAAGCTGCTCATGTTATTATGGTATGTATTGTTACTAGGAGAAACAGTCATTATAGATAATTTAAAGCTTTAATGATTGAAATATACTACTTGCATAATATCTCTTTAAGGAATACTGTTCAAGACTTATGTTTATTAGTAATTGGATCTTGTTACAGTTCACAAATCTCTGATATCAGGCTTCAATTAAAATGCCATTTGTTTAGTGAAGTGTTGAAGTCCATGACTGAATGAACAAAACGGTCCCAAGTTCACTTCCAGTCCAGCTGTGGTGCATCAGTTGGTTGGCTCCATAAGGAACAATTTCCCATTGCATGGGTATCAACACCTCCAGGAGGTTTCACACAGACATATGTATGTAATGATAAAAATAATTTTTAGCTACAGAGTTTCTTTTAAATTTCTCAGATTGGCAGGGTCTGTTAACAGAGTAAAAGTTCCTGAGCTAACAGAAAAATTTATTGTGCTCTCTGACAAGTGATTTTTACATCCACTGCTACAGGAATGAAGCAAATATAACTGTATTTCTTGCCTCTGAGCAGCACCCAAAGACAGAATTTGTAATCTTCTCCAAATGTCATGCCATTTCTACAGTACAGCTTGTAGACATTTTTGCAGTAAAAAGGCTTGCTGTATGTGTAAGCTCCTCTGTCTGCCTTGTTAAAGGAAAAAAGTCATCTAATAAAAACACAAAGATCTGTATTTTTAATATAGTAAACAGATGGTAGTCTCTCATGGCAAAGCATTTTTGTTCAGTAGTTTTCAAATATGACTTTTACAGATAGTTCCTGTCTACAAAGGTTTGGGTTTGGGAGGGTGCTCTTTTGTAGATGAAATAGCTACCCAAAAAGCTTTACAAGCCATTGGTTTCCATTAGAAACTTGCTGCTTACTCATTTTCGTGGGTTGTTGCCACTTTAACATAACAATGGAATATGTGTTAACATCTTCTTTTATTTTAAATTCTTTTTCTAATGCAATTTAAAATGCACTTTCAGATTCCTGAGCTATGAAGTGGTTTTTTCCTACCTTCTAACATTATGTGTAAATGATCATCTACTTCCTTCTTTTCCTCTACCCTGACTAAAAAACACTACTTACAATAATATGTGTCTGTTCAATGTACTTCATGATACTGGCAGCAGGATTTCTCCACTCGGAAAAAAAGAGGAATTATTTTCTACTCCTGCAGCTCAATTGCCATTCTATGTGTTTTGGGTTCTGTGTGTAATTCAGATGTAACAAAATCAAAGAATTAACAAAAGTAATGAAGACCTACTGCCTTTGGCTCAATATGCTGCAATGCTCAGCAGGCTGCAAAATTTCCCCACTATTAGGTCTTTTCCATGAAATATCTTGGGCAACAACTTTTGGTTTTCACATATTAAATACACAGCTAGGCAGACTCATCTCTTAATTCTAGTGCAAAGAGAGCTACTCCAGGGATGTCTACACTTTGGGTTAACAGCCAAGTAACTCTGTACTTCAGGAACCTGACAGAACCTGTGACCTGCTCCTGCAAAATGAGCAATTCTTCTGGAAAAAGGAGGTTGGGAAATTTCACACATCATCTGTAATTAATACCAGGACTCGTTCTTATGAATAGCCCTCAAATTAGAATGTAGATTGCATAATTTCTGGATTTGGAGAGGAACTGCTGAGCTCTGCCATTAGGCTCGGGTGGGAAAGGCTGCTTACACACCCCATGATGAAACGGATGGAAAGATGAAAAATGGATCAGCTTTTGTGAGTAACAGCTGTTGATTTCTCTACTAGTCTCTTGCCTCCATTTTCAAACATGTTGCTCAAAATGCCCTGAACCAAAGGCAGCACTAGTGAAGGGTTGCTCATGTGGGTAAATGAACAATGTCCAGAGGAAGCAAAAAGCATTTATTGAAACTTCTCTAGACCATTTTGCCAGCAGCTGAGAATTCCTTCTTCAGTTTTCTTCTCCAGGACTGGAGGATACAGGCAATTATTGAAACTGTTTGACAAATAAAAAGCATGAAAAATAGGTTTTGAGGCATTTTTCAAAAGTGACAAGGTCAGCTGACCAACCAAGCACAGCTTAAAACCCAAAATTAATAAATGCTTACTTTCTCTTTATTTTAATAAAGAAAAAATAATTTTGTATCTTACAGTGACCAACTTCAAAACCATTACCACTGCAGTTCTATTTGGGTCACTTGAGAACACTCTATATCTTCATTCCTTTCCTTTTTGTTTAAATAATAATGCTGCTAGTCATGGTGCACAGTCACTGTTTTAATCAAGAACTGTGCATTTTAAATATTTGTGTTCATTGTAGCCAAGAAGTCTGCAAAGTCAGTGTTTTGACCAATTAAGCTTTAATCAGGACAGAATGTTTCAATGTTAAAATATACAAATTGCATCTGATCTGCTGGCATATGCTACCTTTCTTGTTATAGCACTGTCTTTCTTCTTAATCTGAACAGCTCAGCTACAGGCTTTCATTTCTAAGTAATGACATGAACCTCCCATTGCCAACAGAGCTGTTACAAGAGCAGAGTGAATGCTGCCTTTATAGCCCTTCAGCTGTGTACTAGCACATCTAGCAGACATTGTGCTTCTTTATTTATGTACTTGCCATCTCTCTTCTTTACTCTGTATTTGAAATTTTCTGTCACTTATGTTCTGTTAATGGAAGACACATGGGTATTGTTTTGGTACTCTAGGGAGAAGCTGGTTTGTCATAGCTTGAGGCACATTGAAAGGACACAGGAATTATTGGATGTTCTATTTGTCACAGGCTGAAAGACATAATTCAAAACCATCCACCCACGCCATCCTTGGAAAGTTAAATTCACTGTACTTCTCCTGCCCCTTTGCTTATGAAACAGGTTGGCAGCAGAGGTCAGAGGTAATTGATTAAGGGCAGCATAGAACCCCAATGAAGTGCAGCCATCTCAGATGCCATTTGTTTCTCAAAACTATGAATCCTTGCTAATTTCCTCACCTGTGCAAATTTCCAACCCTGTACCATAACCATAACCAGTGTCATGAACTCCATGTTCACCTTGCCATCTGCAGCAGTTGCAGATCCACTGGCTCTCATTTCAGTTCGGTTTCTTGGCATTTCTGCTACTCAGTTTTCTGCTGCTAGCCATGTATTTCAATCTACTTTCTCCTTTGCTTTCATAGCATTCATATTCCCAAGTCAGCCCCTATTTTATCCTTCTAGGCCAAGTTGCTAATTTCCCTAGACTTAGAGAAATTCTGCTTATCTTGCCCATATTTGTGGGTATTCTAAGTTTGGTAGGTTCCTTAAATGTCCTTTAGAATAACATTGTTTTTATTTCTTTGTCAATACTGTACTGTACTACATCTGATCCCCAGATCATCCAATTAGAGAATTTCCCCTTATTTGATGTTTTGCCATTTAGGGTGATCCTAATATACAGCGTAATATAAACAGTCTTCAGTCCACTTGGCAGTTTTCCTTGTCAAGCTAATTTGCATTAATTTCGAGCTATATTATCCAACCAGAAAAAGGTCCCTTTGAAAACAGCAGAACTCTTCGCATGAGGAAGCACTTATTAAAGTGAGCAAAATTTCCACAGCCTATCCCTCAGAGGTGGCTCATTTTTTTTTTTTTCATTTAATTCATTGAATAAATAATATATATTGTTGCCAAAAAATCTAACTAACCTACTGCTTTGATTTTTAAAAATTAAATTGAGGTTCTAACTTTTCCTACTCCTTTTTCCTACCCTTCTGGCATCTATCCACTGCTACAAAGAAGTGCCAAAATGGCACAAGGATGATTTATCTGACCCTTAAGTTTCAGAATTGTTTAAGTAATCTTTTTATGGGACACATCAAAATATTTCTCGAGATTCACCTTTCATTTCTTTGTAGGCATGTTAGAAGTCTCTATTAGCCTGAGTAGATAACACAGTCACGTATTGTTACTTTTAAGGAAGGAGAAAAATAATGTATTACTTTCACTGAAAAACCGAGACACATTTCATAAGACTCTAGCCTAAATATGAAAGTATAGAACAACCTCCTATAAATCATATTTTGTGCATTTAAAGTTGTTGTGGTGAAATGGACCAGAGGGAAACACAGAACAAAGCTTTGATCACTTTGATCAAGCACAGACCACCTATTGGGCTCTTGGGTGCCACTGTGCATCATGCACATTTTCAAATTTTTGTCATAATAGCTACCAGTCATTGTAGCTGAGTTAAAATAGTGGATGATGACTAAACATGTGATTGAATCCAGACATTTTAATCATACCCCTTCTATCTCTTTTTGCAAAGCAGGCTGCCTGCTTTCCCAGCAGTCCTCATGAATAGCCCAGGGATGATAATTTGCATGCTAACCGAATTCATGTAGTACACTGATTGTATGGAACATCTGTTGTTGATTGTTTTGGTCCTCTGCTTTTCAAACTAATATATGAAAATGCAGAAGGTAAAAGGCAAATTATCATGCCAAGGCCAGAGAGCAATTTGTTCCTTCTCTTTTTGTTGGAACTCTATGTTGTAGCTATCGATAAATATCACTACACTCCTGCTGTCCCCCTGGACTTGCACTAGAATACTGTGCTTGAAGTTGGTGCAATTTTCCAGATGTTTTTTTTTTCCTTCTCAGTCTAATTTTGGCATAGCTTTGGCATAACCACATTAGATGTAGTTAGAGAAAACCCTTCCCCTGCTGGCTTTCCCAGCCTGCATACCCACCACTGTGCATCTAGAACTGACATTTCTGTTCTTCTCTAGATAGATGTGGAGGAAGAAGGCTCCCCAGAAGCTTCTCTTGTCCCCAAAGTCTCACTTTGCTCAAAAAGGAAATGATTAATCTTCTCAGGAATGTGATTTTCCATCTTCATGGCAGAAAATTGAGAAACTTCCTAATGTCGTCTGAGGAAGCTGCTCCAACATGGAGCAGGTTGTTGCCAGGATAGTTCTAAAATAAGAGCAAGTCTCGATACAGAGAAATAAATCTGTACTTCTAGATCCATGATACATCAGGTTTCAAAATAGTAAGTTGAATGGCATGTGAGTGAGGACATTACTGAGGAGCTACACAGCTTCAACGGTAAATTTACTTTCACCCTGCATGCCCTCACACTACTGTTTGGAGGGAGGCTATTAAAATTGCCAGCAAGGTTAGCTTGTTTTTCCTAGTGTTTTTGCCTAATATGCAAGATGTAGGGTGCTTTTTTCACCACAGGAAGAAGAGACAGTATGTCTGTGCATGATGCAGTTTAGTATGTGAGCTATCTGAATGTTTAAGTTCTCAGTCTGCCCAGAAAGAAGATAAATGGCTTGAAATAACCATTGAGAAAATATTCCATTAATCCAGCAGCAGCTGTTGATTCCGAGTGCAACTGGCTACAAAGATTAGTTGCATATTCAAGATTGCTATAGAAACAGATATGGATTACATCACTCGAACTCTCTTAAAGTCTGGCTGCACTGGATCTCACCTTCTGTACTCTGTGTGTGTGAATATTGCATTTGCCTTTGCAAATTTCCAATATGCAGGTTGATCCTGAGAAATACATCTGTGTCTAATTCCCGTGGTGATTCATTCTCATGATTATTGCATGGCATCTTGGCTTTCATTTTTCTCTTTGTGCTCATTTGCCCTTCAGAAGGGTTTGTTGTGAAAGAGAAATTGTTATTGTAGCATATATGAACACGCATGGTCTTTGTGCGAAAGCAGGGTCAGATGCCTGTAGGGTCTTTCACGCTGAATCTCCAGGCCTCAGCCCACACAAAGAAGAGATAAAAACAAGCAGGAAAAAGATCTAGTAAAAAAAGTGCAGCTGGGTTGAAGGCAATTCAAGCAACAGTGACCTGCATGCACTACCTCGGTCATGCCTTCACTTGCCAAAATGAGTTGATAGGCATCTTAGCACTAATGAGAAACTCGGACAAAAAAACGCCACTGCTCTGGAGATTGTTATACTTGATATACTTCACTAACTTTGGCATGGACTGAAAATTAATTTTCCATGGAATTTAGTGTTAACTAGCATGGTTACAAGAGTGAATATGAAGACTGAGTAGAAAAAGAAATTCAAGTGCTGCAAATCAAAATTTGTTTCTATTTCACTGAAATTCACTTATTGCTATCCTGGTCATTCTTTTTAGTATTGAACTGAAGGAAAAAGGATTTTTAAATTTTTTTTTTTTATTTTTTTTTTTTTTTTTGTATTTCAAGTATTTTTTCCTCTGATCCAAATTATTGATTAAAAAATTGAGAGTTTCATTTGTGTAATCTTAAAAGAAAATACCCTATGGTTTCAGTTAATTCCATTGTTCAGGTCTGTTTAAAGATGTCACAATGACTTTCAGGTTTCTTGCAGACTTTCAGGAAAAATAGGACTGGGTCCTATTTTCCTACTCATGGGAAAAATAATAGAGGAAAAGTATTTCTGACAAAATCTTGCATACCACAAAGGAGGGACTCAAATCAATCTCTGTCTATACATCATATTTAATTTCAGAAGTTTCTTACAGTTTGAATAATAATTTTTATTCTAAAGCTGATTAAATGAGTGCATATAAATGGTAAGGAAATGGGGATAATAAAATTTATGCTCAGGAAATAAAAATATGTTCATTAAAATTCGAATAACAGATGCAATCTCCTAGCAAAGAGCTCAATATAAAATTCAAAATATAACATGGCAGAAACCAAAATAGAACTGCCAAGCAAACTGCTTCCTCGTATTCTCTCTTTTTTCTTTTGATATATATGACAGGGAAGAACAGCCAGACTTACGGGTTGGCAAACTTTAATCTTCTCAGCTTTTCATTCTTCTCCTGAACTAACTCTAAAATAATATGTGCAGTGGTAAATCCACAATCTTCAGTTTTTGTTGGGATTATCCCACAAATCAAGGCCTCTGCTTTCCAGACAGTACCACAAGATTTAGAATTTCTGCAACTTATATGTCTGCTCTCTATAATCAGAAGTGACTAGTGGTTGTTTGCCATGGTTTGCACCAACTTGTTCACAGTGTAGAGGCAGAGCCACAGCAATAGCTGGAATCCCTGTTAATTTTCCATTAAGTTAGTTGGGCAACTCAAATACATTATACTGTAAATATGCAAACAAAAGAACTTGATTCATGTGCTCCTGTGGTTGTTGGATAATTTAGTAAGGATTGCAAAAACAACTGCGCTTCTACAGTCACAAACTGTGTCTGCACAGCCAAAATTTTTTGTCTTCAGCCTGGATCAAAAGTATGCCCCTTGGCAACATCTCATCTTTTTATTCTGCTAGTGGTGTGGAATGTCAGTGGTGGAATGTCAGTGTCAGACACTGATGAGGGGTGTGCTTGTTAACCAGCGGTGCTTCAGAGCTCCAAACAGGATTTTGCACCCTGGAAAGCAAACTTGACATGACAGGTGAGCTGACTGTACAAAGCTCAGAAACTCCTGCTTTGACCCAGATATGCAAGACTCCCCTTTTTTTTAAAACCAGCTCTGTTCCAGAATCACCATTCACGATAATCAAGATGAGTGGTTTCGGTGCTTGGAAAAAATATTTGCCCATATTTCTGCTTTCTCTATTCTTAAGGAAAAGATAAAAAAACATTAAAAGAACTGCCAGATATTACTGGGAGGTTTAAGCTCCCTAACATTAAGCATTGAAATGTGAGATTGGTTGCCCATAGAGTGAATGGAGAGTAGACACAGGAGACCTTTCCCCAGGGCAAGAGTTAGGCAAACAGGATACTAATTTAGATTTACCAGTTAAATTATTCAGTTTAGGCAAAGAAAAAGTATTCCTGGACATAAATGAGGATTGCTACTCTGCCTACACAGGCTACCTGTGAGATCCTTTTTATTCTGGTGAGCTCTCCTATCAGTGTGTAGGACTTTGGACAACCCAATTATCCCTGTAAAGGTGATGTGGTGAAAGGCGCTTAGAAGACAAGCTTTCTGCTGGGTATCTAGCATATCTAGAATGTTAGAAATGGAATGCTCCTGTGGAATTTTCTAGTTATGCAGATGACAGCAGCTACAGAGTGCTAGTCACATCTGATCAAATGTTCCCAAGCAAAGATGAGGTACAACGTTCAATGATTCAATTATAAATTTTATCAGCTGTTTTGGTCATTGACCAGGAAACTTCAAGAGTCAGTATGACTGAATTCACCAAACCAGTCTGATTTGTGTTTGATTATAATGTGCTGAAGCCCCTGGGGCTACATGGGTTAACCATGGAGTGCAGTTCAACCCCAGCTGGCTCTTGGGCTGAGTGAGAGACTTGAAAGGATAGAAGTGCAAAATCTCATGGGTTCAGATAAAGGCAGTTAAACTGGCAAAGCAAAACCTGAGCGTGCAAGCAAAGCAGAACAAGGAATTTGCTATTTCCCATCAGCAAACAGGCATTTAGTCATTCCTAAGAAAGCAGACCTCCATCACTTGTAAAGGTTATTTGGGAAGACCATAAACAAGTTTTCCCCTCTTCCTCACCTTTTCCCACCTTTTATTGCTGAGCACAACCTCATATGGTGTGGGATATGCCTGTAGTCAGTGGGGTCAGCTGTCCCACCTGCGTCCCCTCTCCTCCTGAGTTCTTGCCCACCCCCAGCATACTCACTGGCAGGGCTGTGAGAGGAACAGGAAAGGCTTTAATTCTCTATGAGAATTGCTCAGCAATAGCTAAAACATCTCTGTATAATCAACACTGTTTCCAGCACACAACATAGCACCTACTATAAAACTACTATTAAAAAATTATATTGTTTTTTAATTTTATATTATATATTTTATTACTTATTACTTTATTTACTATTAATTTAGGACTTTTGTCCTAGTCAAAACCAGTACAAGGTGACGATCAGCACAGACTGGGGGTAGCATCTCTGGAGCTTCTCATATCCACCTCCATGAAATTTCTATTTGAGATTTGTCCTTCTGACAAGACTCCTTCCACTACAGACTCACTTGAATTCCTGCAGTTTGCTCCCGCAAATTCTGAGCTCTTAGGTTAGATATAAGACATTTAGACATTATTAGCACTAAACTACCCTCTGAAAGTTCCTGCTGAAGATAATCATATTCTGCCTTTTTTATGCAGATAAAAAACTGCAGCTGATACAGAATAGGTACTGAATACACTGAAGGCAGACCAGGCATAACGTTGATTGAAGTTATATGGCTATTAGACTCTTCCAGTATTTCTCACTTCTTCACACAGCTTTTTAGATTGACTTGGCACTGTGATAGCATGGCCCTGTGAGTTCAGTCATGTGCACAGCAAACTCATTTTCTCCTACTATATCCTGTTTTGTGGCTGTTTGCTTCCCACCTTACTCTCCTTGTGCAAGGGGGCATGGAATTCCCCAAGACAACATCCATTTCTCTGGAGACCACAGAGTGTTCCCTGCACAGAAACAATTCCAGATTTCAATAAGAAGAAGTATTTAAAGTTTGGATGCCGGGACAGCAGAACTGCCAATGTCAAATTTTTCAGATACCATCACTATAGCTGAAAAGGGAAAAGCTATGGAAACCATACCCTCACTGATTATCTCAATCGATACCCTCAACCATTCACCCTCCTCTCATGGGTACTGCTGAGGAGTGATTGCCTCTCAGTTATGTTGTAACTGCATTCTTAATCTATGTTTCCTTTTTAGCCATGATTCTAAATTCATAAATCCTATTTTTTATCTTGTTTGTGAGCAAGCAATGGACTAGTTTAGTCTTGTGGTAATTAATGACTGAGCCCTGAAATGAAATGTTTTGCATGTGCTGTGCTGCGTCAGGACCCTTTGAACATTTTAACCTCCACTCATCTCTCACTTCTTATACAGCAATAAATAATTGTATGCAAAATTAAAAAAACGAGAAAAAAGTAGCAGAAAAAAAATATTATTTTGCCAAAGAAAATTATCCTTATTTCCAAAAAGAGGGACTACTTTGTAAACTCCTACTCTGACACAGAGATTCCCTTTTTACAAAAACCAGCAAAAATATTTGTGAAAATTTCTTTCCATTTCAGTGATGTTGGGCAGCTAAAGTTCTGGCTGTTTTTCAAAATCCATACTATAGGAAGAGACTCTTAATGAATAACAGAGGCCAAGTAACACTATCTAAAATGCTCAAATTCTAATGTTTTCCAAGGAAGAATGCAGTTTTATACACACCAGTAAAACAGCACCTGCTTAGAAATACAATAATATATTTTAGTCTAGGACGAATTTTGCTGGAATGGTGCTGTGAGACTAAGCACACAAAAGCATGGCTTGTATGATAAGCAGAAGGAAGATACATTAAATACTGAACGTTTTCTAAAGAACATGCCTAAAAGCAGCTCCGGTGTAGCTGGTACCAAGGCTTGGAGTTTAGGACATCTGTGCTTTGCTTTCTCTTGTAAATCCTTTTCCACAGAAGCAACATATAACACTCCATGTGAACAAAGCACAGTCAGCTGATTAACATCTGTTGGTTTGATTAAAGTCATATAGACTGCAAAATTTCAGGTTCCAGTAAGACAAGCTGACTCTTGTAACAAAGCCAGGCATTGTGTAACAAGCTGCCTTTGCTATACCTGTTCATATGATTTAGAATCATGTTTCACACCTGAAAAGGGGGACCCAGGCTGCCTGAACTGGTTGTGTAAATTCCCTTTTATGTTCAAACGCTAAAAGATATTAGTAAGCATGCCAGCTACTGTCCTTACTACACAATACTACAAAAGAAGTTTTAGACTTTGGTTTATTTTGAGCGAGTGAGATTTAGGCAATGAGTACATTGGGCTTGCCTAGCTGGTATTCAATCTGTTCATAATGTGATATAATTATGCTGGTAACCGCATCACAAATGACTGCTGTCACCTTAGAGCAAATTTCGTATCAAAGTAGGTATTAAAATGCAGATGTCAGAGGACACAGGGGTATATTCATGGATATCCTCTGCATGCTTCAAACAGATTATCATGTTGTCAGGGAGGGGTCTAGAAATTTGGAGGACCAATAAAATGTTCTTGTCAGCAAGACTCTTGTCTGTGGTAGATGCTTTTTCAAACCCTGACACCTTAGTTAGGTTTAGTTCTGTCACTGTACCACCACAGTTAGGGCTTAGAACAAAGAGAATTTCAGACAAGGTCAGGTGTTTTACCTGAGCAGCATAGAATGTCTAAACACATGGCACTTGAGTGGAAGGACCATACCTTGCTATGTGAACTATTTCTGTCACCAGGAGAAATTTTTTTCTGGAAGGATATTAGTAATCTGTGAGTAAAAAATCAGGTTGATTCATGCATCTGCCTCAGAAATCTTGTCACCATATCTTGGGTAGGTGGCTGCAGAATGCAGTGGACAAAATAAACTATCCACAGTGCTGTGTTGGCACAGTGCTGTAATCAGCTGCATGTGGGACATACTCGGAGAGCAAAATAGCCACAGCAATTTTGAATCAACATTAGATCATGTCTGCCTTTAGTTCAGTGTAAGGACATATGCTATATCAGCTTCAGTGTTTCAGTATAGCCCCAGTGCTACAGCCACATTTGAAACATCTGCACATACTCAGCCTCTGCTGTGCGCTACATGGCTATTAAAGTAAACTGCACCATCTTAATACTCAAGGCTCTGGTGAGAGTCCAGGTGTTGGGAACAATTGGCCCATGAGAAACAGCCTTTTCTAGATGCAATATGGAGAAGCAGACATCACTGGTAAATAAGAATTACCAGACCTACCATCTTCTACCCAAGTGGCAAAGAATTATAAAGGCTGAAATGAATATGCTAAATCCCTGACACAGCATCAGAGATTTTACTGATTCTTCTCTTTGCACTAGAGGAAAAGCTGAGTCAAACACAGACACGTCTTGCTGAGTAAAGGACAGTGTCAATGATGCAGACTGGTTGGCTGGTTTTTCAACTAAAAAAAATATTTATAGGATAATTAATTTTCCTTCAAAACAATTCAGGAAGGAACTGGGCTGACATCTGACCAATGTGAGTGATAGGATGCCATTTTCATTGTGAAGATACAAATGTATTTTAGCTTTGTCCCCTTGCTGCTGAAAATAACCCCCTTAAAATTTGTACTATGTGCTAACACAGAATGTCATAGCCTGTGGCCAGGAGGACTCTGCAGGTAGGCATCATAGTCCAAAATAAAAAACACAGTTCCAGCTTAATTATCTGATGCATCTTAAAGACGCTTAAAGTCCTCTGCCTTTCCTTTAATCATTCTCAGGGTAGCTAAGGTGAAATTGTTACTGCAGTTCCATTTACTGAAGTCACTGTGTGATGGTGGCAAGAAATAACATCAGCTGATAAATATGTTTCTCAGATAACGAAATATTTCAAAAAATCCACCACTCCCTGTGAAGCACATTATCATCACCAGGCTAATTATACTCAAAGCTGATATTCTAAAGGAGTTCAGGGATTTCCTTTTATATAAGAAAGTGCGATGATTAAATGCCCTTGCAGTGTCTATATCTTTCAACAAGTAGATTTTTGCAGAACTGTTACAGTCTGAAACGTCCCAGATGGTGCTTTCCAGTTGCACTGGAGCATGTATTTTCTGGTAATTGCACAGCTTACCTAATTCCCTTGATCCTGAAGTCTATTCTCTTGTAACAAACTTTTTTTAAAGGGAAGCATCTGTTTTATGCAAAACCACACTTACCATTTTGAAGGGATTGGGATGTGGAGTACATAAGGAGCATGATTTTGAAGACTTGAAGTGACTGTAGAGACCCATCTGGAAATTATAAATAAAATGTAAAACTTGAAAAAATCACAAGTAAATGTTAAAACTTCCAAAATTGTAAATAAAAGTTAAGTCTGAAACACTGAAAGCCAAGATTAGCATAGGACATACAAAAATGATTTGTAAATCAGGCCTCTTTGTACTGTGGCTTCTTGTCTCCCCCAAGTTACACATAACTTTATCTACAGATCTTTGTTGCTTTTTATCTTTTTTTATCACAGTAAATTTCAATGTGCCATAGCAATCCATTTAATATTTCACTAAGGATTCTGCCTAGTGCACCAATATCAACAACTACTGCATACGGTTAAATGCTTAATCAGGTATGTGAAGTGAAAATAAGATACATCTGTGATAGCACTATGTTGATAAAAGCAATCACTAACAGCAGAGGTATTTTGTTCAGTACCTGAACACAAAATCTTTGGAAAAGGGACCAAGTTAGGCCCTGTGAGTATATTTAGAAGACTTTTTTCCAAAAAAAGATTGGCAGAAGCTACTGAGGATTATGCAGGGGAAAGGGAGTTTGCAGTTCCCTGGGAATGGGGGGCAGCTCTGAGGAATTATCCTAAGAAGTGGACTTCACAGATAACTTCATCTAGCAAATTCCTTTCCAGTAAGAACAGCCTGGTGCATTGACAAAACCCTCAGCAAATCTTGATCTCTTTCAAGAGTGCATGGTAGTTTTTAAAGCTTTTAAAGCTCTGGGATTTTTTTGTACTAGAGTCTTTGGATTTGCTGTTGAGCGTGATGGGACTGTGTGTGGGAGAGAAGAGATTTGTGCCAGAGACATGTAGACAGCAGGGTGAGTGTGAGCCAGATATGTCTGCAATGAACAGCTATTTCTGGCTGCTCGGGACAAGGACACCTGGACTTCAGCATGAAAAAAAAAAAAAAATTAATAAAGTTGAAGGGATGAAAACCCTCTAAGATATTGCAAATGACCTGATATATCCTATTTGTACTCTTCAGTGACTCATGAATAACACAAGATCATACTGGTAGCTGACATAAGAACAAGCTATAAGTTAATGAACTGACGTTGCAATTTTTAGTTTTGAAAAAAAATTAGTTGAGTGGCAAATAGCCACTGCAACCTTTTGTCCATAGATTTTATTGCATTCCTCTGAGTAAGGTAGAGGGGAGGCATAAAGTCTTATTTGAAAATGTACATGCATTGTCTGGCAATAAACTGTTCCATTAGTACTTTGATCTCAATACTTATGTACCAAGTACTGGTGAGTGTTTTCATCATTAGTGAAATTACTAACTTCAATGGAAAATACAGCACCACTAAAGTAAAATGTCACATGCTTGTCTTTATCTAGTTGATGCTCTAAGTTTTGGGTTTTATTAATTAAAAAAAAAAAAAAAAGATATCAAGCCAACCAAAATAAGAATTTGAAGCCTAGTTTTTCTGCAACCACACAAATGCCATATTGTGCATTTCCTTTAGCAGAGCCAAACTGGACAAGGCTGCTTTTGTCCATCCATCAAGATACTCTGTGACAACAGACACAGAGATCAGTTTAAGAATCAGGTCACAGTTCTGTGTTTCTTTTGTGTCATTTACCCTGTGTTCTCCACCATCACAAATGAGGTATTAAGGAGTTACATGGTCTTCATCACATAACCCATAACTCAGAAAAGTTTCTCCCAAAACTGCCCTGAGGACTCCAAGCCGAATGTCAGATCCAGGACACAACAAATAACTTCCTTCATCCTCAAAAAAAATCAGGTTCATTGTACAAGTAGTCCATATGTATGAACAGAGAGAAACAGCCAGCCATCTCCACACTGGAATTGTGTGATTTCTGCAGTTCCTATCAGCTCACCTTATGGACACTTTTGACCTGACACACTTTATGTGGTCCATGACTCGCCCACCTGCCTGGTAGCCCAGAGCACAGTGTCACCACATCTACATAGAAGCCACATTTCCAGTGTCTCTAGAAATTGAGTGGACATCTCAGTCCATCCCTCTGTAACTCCACAGAAATAAAGTTGAGTCTTGCAACAACTTGACCTACATGAGGCTGGTCATAGAGAATGATGTTCTCATGTCTTAAAAGTGTGCCAAAACCTGCAGCAACGTTGGCACGGTAACACCTTCAGCACTTAATTGGCTGGTATATGGATGAATAACAGTCCTAGCTTGTGGCTTTCACATGTTGGGGAAGATCTGACTGCTTTCACAGTACACAGACATGCACCCAAATTCCCTTAGCATCACTGAGGGAGGGCCTTTTTCTGATTTCATCTGTTTTTGAATACCTCAAGTGCAAAGACATTGTTCCTTGTGTAAACATCCATTAACTCTAATGCATGCCTGGACCTGCCCCAGCTTCCTGAATCACCAGCTCAGAAAGCATGAAAAAGGAAAACATGACAAATGCCACTGCAAAGTGAACTGAGTCCATCTCCAAAACCATGTAACACAGAAATAGAGGGGTCTCAAAATATTGTCAAGCCTTTACTCTAAGGCAGGTTCAATTTTTTTGTCTAGGCTAACCGCAGCAGGACTTTCATAGGTAAAGTGAATCTTTTCCTATCTCCCTGACGAATCTTTATTAATTAACTTAATGTCTCCTGTGGGTTTTACTTTATAAAGCTCTTTTGCTGTTGCCGTTTTGTACTAATTAATCTGCACTTTTTTTGAAAGGAGGTATGCCAATAGGGAAGTGTTGTTCCAGATAAAACCTAATAAACAAAAATAAAGTATTTTTTCTTGAATTCTAACTAGAATACCTTTGACTAAAAACCAGAATCATGTTACTCTTAGGATCTTATTTCTTCACTCCTTTATTAATACCTTATTTTTTTAACTTGTTTATTACTACTTCAACCAATTTTCCTGCACATCGAAATGGTCTTTTTTTCCTTTCCTTTGAATTTTTCTCTATTGAATTTAATTAAATCAAATCAATTAATTGATTTCTGACTTCTCAACTTTTCAAAGGAATTTTAAATGCTGATCCTTTCTTCTAATCTATAGGTAACCCTTTCACAGACATTTGCTATTTGTTTATTTTGTAAACATGTTCTCCAACCTCTAATTAGCCAAGTCAGTACTGAAAATGTTGAGTGATATTGGCTGAAGTCGTCCTTCCAGGATCCCACTTACATGTATAACATAAAATCAGAAATAACTACTGTTTGAATGCAGGTTTTCAAGTAATTCTGCATCTACTGATCTTGACCTAACTCTGACCTAGGAAAGCCAAAATTCTCTTTTCCCATTCTTTATGGATATGGCACATGGAACATTCATTTAAAAAAAAAAAAAAAAAAAAAAACTTTCCTAGAGGCAAAATATGTCACTATTATTGTTTCCTGCCTATCCATCACAGTACTTATTCAGAAAAGAAGAAAATTAGATTTGGAAGTAGCTTTGGCTCAAGCTGTTTTTGGCAATCTGTTCTGACTGTTTCTCATCATATTATTACTTATTATATTTTTATTATTGTTTCTCATTCCTTTATTGCTCACAATTTTGTTTTGTGTAAGAGAGTGTTTCTGTGTCTGCCTGGTCCTAACCTTAAGCTTGTCTGATCCATAATTCTTCAGGATGTTACACATGAAGAGTCCATTTAGTCCAGTGGAATCTTTCTGCTGAACAACACTGATAGGCACAACCAGTGAAATTACTTCTATGATTTATGTTATGCTAGTGAGTTATGGTAAAAGCAGTCCAACATATGATGGCAATCCATGCTGATGTTCAAACAGGTATACATTTCAGGACACCGAAAAAAATAGGGATTTCTTCCCCAAGACCAATAACCTCTCTCATATTGAGAGTACTCAATTCCATACTCTAGATATAACAGGTTTTCTGATGTCCTTTAGCTGCAAAAGATAAGCTTACTCAGATATGCAAAATATCCTTTTGCTTTCCCAGACACAATCATGTATTTCTCTTTGAAACTTCTGTTATAGTTGCACATACAGAGTTGTGGACAGCTTCTGCACTTCAGTCCCCAGGATCCTTCATAGTTATTAAGTGATTTATACAAAGCTTCTACAGACTATTAAGGGAAACCTTTCACAAAAGACTAGCACCTGAAACTATAACCACACATCTTCAAATATCCTAGCATTTAACATCACCATCCTCTCCCTCTGCTTTCCCAAATATATCTGTGGAAACAAATGGCCTTGAAGGAACTGTATGGCAATGTGCAGTTTATGAGGAAACCCCTGGAAAAAAGGATCTTTCCAATTACATATCCTTTTTTTGTTTCATCTCTGAAGGCAATCATTTTCAGAAAGGATTTTACAGCAGATCAGAAATCACAGTCTGCTATGGATTTCTCATTCATATCAACACTAAATCAGACATCTTTATCACCAGAAAATCTGTGTATGCTCCAACACATCATGAATTAAAGGAAAAATGAGGAAGCAGCTCAATGTCCAGGATACTTCAGGAAGTAGAAAAGCAGAAACATGAAGAAATGGGTTGTATAGAGTCCCAATATAATAAACCAAATAAAAGCAGGCAACCAGATTTTATTTTTTCAACCAGATGTATAATACTTAAGGAAGTGTATTTTCTTCAGTGTACTGCACATTTGAAATGCACTGCAGACTTGCCAATTGCACAGACTTTCCACAGAAGTTATATGGAGAGGGGCAATATCCTGGTTCTTGGATTTTTCTCTGTGTGTGCAGTTTCTTCTATGGCAATTAATCTGAAATAATCAGGAGCTGCAGCAGAAGGTGTGAACATCACTTGTACAGAAGCATGTGTCATCCATGTTAAACCTTTGAGCTGACAAGAATCCTGAGAGGCAAGAGAGAAATAGAAAATCATTAAAATCACTTCTATAACGATGAGCTCCTATTTACAACATTAGGAAAGAAGGGTTTTCTCTTTGAAAGAAGGCAGAATTTCTTAATATAAAAAGATTCATTACTACCTAGACTGAGGAAATTGCTGAAGGGGACATAAGAATACAACCAAGGAAAATCCCAAGGATCAGGGACACACTGAAAAATAAGTGGTGTGAGTGAGAGAGGCTAGGAGGTTCTGAAAGGAAATATGGTGCTAGATCAAACAGTGGTCATATGGGAACAGAGGACTTGGATCATAGCAAGGAATGATGTAAAGAGAAGCAGCAGCACCTAAAGGAAAATTGATAGGTTATGGGAGTTGTGTATCTCATCCAAGAGCCTCAGGGTACAAAAATTTAGTCTTCTATTGAATGGGAAGAGCACATTTTTATATATGCACTAAAGTCTGAATTTTTCAGACTCAGAAACATAAAATCAATAATTAGACCATATAGGAAAGCTCAAAATCATAAAAACATCTGAATGTTTTTAATAATTTTCATATATTGGCTTGGGAATAACATTCTTGCTTTTTTTTTTTTTTTTTTTTTTAACAATTGACATTAAAAAAACTATAGTGCACTGTAAAACAGAAATAACTAATGCTGTAAAGTGTTTTCAACAGCCTGACTCAAGTAGAGGTCACATTGAAAATGTAAACTTTTAATCAGGAGATCAATCTGTAGGGATATGGGGAATTAACTACATTTTTTTCTTGATTACCACGTTCTGGCAAAGGCCCTTCAGTAGAAGGAATGTAAATGAACAGGACAAGTAGATTAATTACAATGTATGACTTCCAGACACATTGTTATGTAATCTTTGCACTTTTCAGTTGGCTTTCATCATCAGTCAACAAAAAATTTCTTCATCATCATCTGTTTGCTATTTATAAATCTAACTCAGTTATCTCAGACTCCAGAATTCCAGGTCTCCTTGTACTTCTTTTTCTGCCAACAAATTTTATGGAACATAGGAAAAAACTGGAAACTTTGGCTGGTGAACTGGGCATAGCCATAATATTTTCTCTTTCTACACACAACTGAGCATCCTGCACTACACCTACAGAGACTTTCATGATGACATCATCAGGGATGATGGCTCTTCTTATGCTGAATTTCAGCGTATTATTCATTGCACTGATGGCTCCAGATTGCCTGTGTAAGAGAGGCATTGTGTCCATAGGAAAATTGCTGAAGATGGATTAGAAAAACATATTTTCAAATTTACGATTTATCCTAAGGGAAAAAAAAAAAAAATGTACTTGTGCCTAGAACAGATTTGCAATTTTCCACTGGACAGACTGCAAGACACATTTTGGTGTCCCAGACAGCACCAAAGAAGAGTGAGGCAGGCATCAGTTTTCCTTTTTCCTCTCTCCTTTGTATGGAATTCTTTAGAAATGTTACTTTGATGTCATTTCAGCACCTGTGATGAGACCATCTCTTACATGGAGAGTAGGAAAAGTATGTAAAGCACAAGCAGGAACTACAAGACAAATACTTCATGCAAATTGCTAAAATTCCTTGAAACAATAGATGCACAGACCTCTTTATTTCCTTGTGTATCACATTCAAGCACTGAAGTTCATGAGTGTAGAACCAGGCAAGGTCGATCTATACTGTTACTTTAGTCCTTAATCTATTTGTTTGAAGGTAGCTCATGTGATTCTATCCTGCGTTTTCTAATGAGCTTTCCTTAAAAGGAACAAAACATGTTGATTTCTATACAGCAGATTTTTGCCTTTAGTCATTGGAAAAAGTTTTTACAGAGATCTGGTACAGCATGGTGAATTTTGTTGCTGTCTTACTGTGCTCTCAAGTGTTCTCAAGTACACAGTATTTTCTTCAGTGACTCCATATCATCTATTTTATCTAATTTCTAATTACCTGTATAAAGCAGAAAATACATAAATTCCCATATATATTTTTCTATGCAAAAGCACATCATATCAAGAAAAATGAATTATCAACCACTGCATAAACTGAAAATGAATAGAAAGTAAACTAAAGTAACAACTTAATCATCTCTGCCTAACATGGTTCTTTCTGGTGAACAGGACAATGAAGAAAAAAGACTTCAACTTTACTTATACTTCTTCTGAAGTAATAGAAACTTTCCAGGAAATTCTTAGTGCTTAAGTTCTATTGCTTTCATATTCAGCATCTCACAGGATATACTTAATATGTCAAAAACTGGACTCAAAATACTAAAAATGGAACTACTTAAGATGAAATTTTGTTGACTATGAAACATTTTGTTTTGAGAGATATAGAGAAAACCATAAGAGAGGAAATTGTGGGGTTTTTTTCCTTCTCAGTTTAACCACCTCTATACATGACTGAGTACCCCAGGGAGCATTTTTAGCTCACCATATGCAGATTTCTGTACATATTCAGCTAAAGTATCTGATTCAATGAAGTGACTGGGAGGGTTTTTTTCCTAAATTGTTCAGTCCTTCCATGTGTGGCTGTCAGCACACTCACACAGTGTGGTAATGCACTCTGCTATGAACAGCAAATGAATATTCTTTGTGCTTTTCTTGAACCTGGGGAGGAAAGAATGAGTAGAAATAATGAAACACGAAGTTCAATGAAACCAAAATAGTGAAGGAAAAAAAAAGCCTAACAGCTTTATCCAAGACAAAGTAAAAAAAGAGAGCAGAGAGTTTTGTGAGCTTGCTGTTGAAAAGTCTGTCAAGAGCAGATGAAGCTAAGTAGGTCAAGTACAGGTCAGAAACTGTTCAGCTTGCACTGCTTTTAAGTTTTATAGAAAGCAGCTCTCATTTGTCAGAAAGTCAATGGGACAAAAATATTCTCTGTAAGTAGCTTAGGATCAGTCAGTCTTCTTTCAGTATACAAATAGTCTCAGAAACAAAAACAAAGACAAAAGTCTCTACTATTGTGAAAGAGGATGGTGTAAGTAAAACAGAGGTATGGAATGAAAGTGTCCTGTTATATGATCTGGAAAACCAGTCATTTTTCTCTTGTACCTAATGCACCCATGCAATGAAAAGTTTTTGAGTTCAGTTAAAAACCTCAGGTGCAAGCGAGCCAATTTCTTCAAGGCACTTCAGCCAAGACACACAAGCAATGCCCCACTCTCCTCACTGAAACACAGCCTGTCTCACCGGTGAACCAGTTTCTCTCAAAAGTCTTCTGTTTGAGCTTGTAGACCAAGCTGGGGAAGTTAAGTAACACTTCAACATCAGTAAACTTTGAACAAGAGTCTAAAACAAGACCGAAAATAATTTTTTGCATCTCACTTGATATAAAAAAGCATTTCTGTAAATCTCTTGGAAGGAATCCTTCATATGAGAGCCGATGAAAACCCAAAAGCCAAAGGGAAGGTGTGAACAAAAATAATAGGATGCAAAACTTTAGACAAAATGGGTTCAGTCATTTTGTGTAAGCATCACATACAACCTGCACCTTTTATGGATTCCGAGATTATGGGGGTTTTTGACACCAATAGCACACACAGGCATAGGCTTAAGTGCTAATCTAAGGCAACAGGCTTCTCCTGTACAGGCTCATGTAGATATAAATTGGGGCACGTGCAACTGATAATTGTCATTAGCAACTCTGGAGAGACTGACTGCCTAGAAGCTTCCTGAGGCTGTGAATGTGATGTCTGGGATTTGTGGAAGGTGTGAGCTGGGGGACTGTGCTTAAAATCTTTCTCAACTCTTTCTCTACTACGTGTGCCTTGCACCTAAGTGATTTTAGACTTTTAACATGATTCATTGGTACCACTGTCTTTTCTTCCTCCACGGGGTCTTCCTGCCCCTTTTAATTTAGAATGTATGAAGAAGTGTGTACATGCTTTCTCACAAGCTAGTCACAGGATATGCCCAGGTTCCCAGAGCCCTGTGTGGGGTGAGTTGCTTCACTTTCTACAGTACTCACAACAGAAATATCACCCAGAGAGACATACAATATATAAGTGTAATATATCTTCCAGGAGGAATATATAAGTGTGATGTAAAGAATGGAGATATTAAGGAATATTTTATATAGGAGAGCCCATGTCATGCCAAAAAAGCTTGGCAAGCCTGCTGGCTGGTGTGGCAACAGACAGCTGCAGGTCCACTGGAATCTACAGAATTACAGCTGCATTGTTAATTTTAATGAGATTACTCTCAGAATGAAAGTTTAACTTGAAGAGCTTTGGTGACCTTTACTGAGAGCACTGCTTAAGTTGTTAGGTCTACAGCATGCCAACAAAGCTTAAATATGGGTGCTGCACAGTCAGACATACCAACCTTAAGTCCTTTGAGTATTTACAGAGCACTTACTTTATAAACACAATGTTCTTACAGGCACTTGAGGCTGTGAAGTGTCAACAAATATTTATACTGCTGTGGAAAGAGGTTCTTCACACAAGTGTAAGGGGAAGCTTTGGAGTGCAAAGTAAATTAAAAACCAACTGTGTGTGTGTTGTGTTGCTTCTGTGCTCTACACTCTCTTTGCTTTGGCTTCAATCCAGACTGAAATCCCAACACTCTCCACAAAGGTGGAAAAAAAGCTCTCTACAGGACTTAGCCTTTTACCTCCCAGACTTAGAGCAGCATATAAAACAGGAATTTTTTTATTTATTTTTTAATGGAAAACTGTTTTGCAAACAAAGTCATATAAATAAACATCTCTATTTGCTGTTTGGAGAAAATAATTATGAAGAATGGCTCCTTGCCACCTGGGTGGAAATCCCATTAGCTGCAACAATTCACCGGATATGGTGAAAATGGTAATTTCACACAGTGCTTGTTATTGATCCATAATTGTCCACCAAAATACAAGACAAGGGAGGGTTGCACTTAGTGTGCAAAATAAAGAAAGGAGAGCATGATCCAAAAATGCTCAGACAACACTGAATAGCTGCACCTCCCAGGAAATGGGCTAAATCTAAAAGAAATAAAACCAAAACAATAAAGCAAACCAGCATCCTCACCTCAAGAAAATTAGAATCAAATCAAAAAAGTGGAGGCTGGTGGTTTCAGAAACGCTGTCATGGTGCTCTGTAGACTGGAAACATGCAAAGCATGGACACAACACATTGGCTAGACAGACTGTCTGTGCTGAATTCTCCGTGAGAGGGTGAACGATGACAATGTCATGTCATGATCCTTTTGAGAGCTGCGATTTTTCCTGCAGTGCACATCCCACTAAGACAAATAAAACAACAGAAATATAATCCCCATGAGTCTCTGAGGCTATATAGGCAAATAAATAAGTCTTGTTTTCCAGAAATTTCATTTTTCAACCCCAAGAAACAACAATTTCTGCAGAAAGAAGAGGCTTTTTAATGAAAAATCACGTTTCATCCACAACACAACTTTTTGTCAACAGTTAAAAGAAATATCTCTCTGGCTGATGAATTTCAGGCCCATTTTCTTAAGAGGCCAGATCCAGTCATGGTATAAATCATCACAGCCCTATTGAGTTCATCACTGTGTTTACACCAGCTCTAGCCTCACACTGATTATAACTGAAAAGACACAAACATTAGCTTTAATCGTCTGTGATACAAGATAGAACTCTGCTCCTGAAGCACAGCTCTTTAGCAACAGTTCATTTCATAGGAGTTAAAAAAAAAAAGAGTAAAAGGACTAAAATGACAGCTTAAGATGAGTGTTTCTTAACTTTGTCAATAAACCTCTGAAATCTCAAAGTCTTCCTTCTTCAGGTGCTTTCAAGGAAGGAGAAAAAGAAAGAGCAAATTAAAAGGAAATACTAAAACCACCTCAGAGAGTGCAGCCTGAGGCTGTAATTCTGCTTTTAAGAAGAGACATTAAAAAGAAACCTCAGTAAAGCCTTGAAATATCAGGTAAAAGAGCATAAAAGTCATTCATGTTGTGTTTGATGTGGTGCCTTGACATGGATCTTGGAATTGGTTTTATCAGCTGCAGTTGAATTGAGATGAAGGGGATGATCCACACACCCTCCCTATCTCAGTCTGGAGACCACAAGCACAGGGCAGCCACAGTCAATGGTTGATCTGCCAGTGACAGGGGAGAAGCCAGGTTGAGAGCCTCTGGCTTGTGCAGTTTTGTAGAGTGCCCATAAACATGTGCATCTTTGGAAAACTATCATGTGTTTTCAACTTCCTGAAGAATTCTTGTAAAATATAACTGAGCCACATTACCCTTTGTCCTGTGCTTTTATTCCACTAATGGACAAATTGGGAGGAGGCTGAGAACAAATGTGCTATTAATTACCCAGATGGCTTTTTAATAGAACCTTGGATGATTGCGGGCCACTAAACATTGTCCAGAAATTTCTTAATAACGCTGGTGAACGAAGCATTCCTGGGGAGAGAATAAAGATGCCATTGACTGGGAGGCTAAGTTATGTCAGGTTAGTTTAGGAGATAACGGACAAAGGGTGTGTATTGTATGGCAGGAATGACAGGCTGTATCCTTGCTGTCCGGCTCCTCCAGCAATGACAGATTTTCTAATTCACTGCAGATTCTCATAAAAGTGGGTGGTCAGTTCTGGTGAACCAAACAGTGGACCTATTGATAGTGGGTGGGAGAGACGTAATTTTGAATTAACTGGGGTTGATTTAATACAGCAGAGAGCCTTAGTACCAGCATAAAATTAGGATTAATACATTAAATGTTAGGTCAGAATGTTAAATCCCATTGTTGAAAGACCTACATGCAGTCAGTCAAGGTTCAATATGAGGATTTCAGTCAATCAGGGCTACAGGCTGGAGAGTGCCATGTTTCCATGTGCCACTCAGGAATGATGCATGTAGAAATCAGAAACTGAAGACACTTCCCTGTTTCTCTGCAAACGGTAACTTTAAAAATTCACATTTTTAATGTATCTATGTCCGTATACCTTCCCTACACCTGACATCATAATGGATTAGAAAATAATCAGCTCAGGCTTGTCCCAGCATTCAGGGAATGATCTCATATGAAAAAGAGCAGTTCATCATGTTTGCTTGTCTGTTTTCTGCATTCACTTTCACAGAAGATTTTTGATACACCAAAAACTGTCTGTAATATTGTTATATCCGGTATAAGTATAGTTCCTCAGGCAATAGGATTTGAACTCAAGAGGAAGAGAACTGATCTGTCTTGGAGTTTTTTCTGCCAGTCATATATTCAAACAAACAAACAGCCCTAAAGAAACAAAGCCAACAACAAACCCCCAACCTAACAGTTGAGTAAATTATGATAACTGCGATGAGGAACATGTAGCATTAAAAAACCATAGTTGGTACTGGCAAAAAAATACAATAAATTAGTTATCTGGAACTGAGAATAAGACAGAAGACAGTAATATCACATATAAGAAAAGTGCTATATAAAACCAAATAATCTGTAAGCATTTAGTAATATCTGCTTTTTTGCTTCAAAAATTAGGATTAGTGGGAACTCCATCCATGGATATTTTACAAAGACACAATAAGAAGGCAGGGAAATTTCTTTTGGCAGCCCTCCCACTCTTTCAGGCCAGCTGACAGTCCCTGAGCTCTCACCACATTTCAGAGTCCACCAAGGGAAGGTTAGAGACCAAGAACTGCAAATCCAGCATGCTGAAGTCAATCTACTCCTACAAAAGGTTGCATTCTCTGAGCTAGTCAAGGTCCTTCAATTGCTTTCCCACCTGAACATTTGACAGCTTGGGTTGCCTCTGCCTTGGCTAGACCATCCTCTGCTTACTCCATTAATTTTGTAGTCTCCTGTGCTTACATTTGTGGGCAATGATTGTGTCATCTCATTCTAAGGAAAAAAGTTTCTTATTCACCTAATTTCATAGGGGGAAACTGGCAGTGATAAAGGTTGCTAATCCAGACAGGGACAATAGCAGGGTTGTATAAGGCCATCCTATGTACAAATCATTAGAGGTCAAAATAATTGTCCCATAACTAGGGTCAAAGTTGCAGTTTAATTTTCCCATATTTTAGCCTTTATAAATACTTCTCCAGTATTTTAATTTATTTGTCATTCAGTCTGTTTGCCTCATTTAGGTATGTCACTTTCAACACCACACCATTAACCCAGTTCTTAGGCAGGTTTAATAGTGTAAGTTAAGGTGTCACTTGTAGAAATAGATTTATGGGGTTCTTTTCTCTTCTTTTCCATTCTTTCTCCCTTTTATTTTTTTTATTTTATCATGTAGTGAATCCATCCAGTATAGCTTTTACAAGTGAGGAGAAAATCTCCTTAATTTTGCAACCATAGCAGAAAAGCTACTTTTTTCATATGTATTTTCAGATGTCTGTAGCCTTCACTCTCAGATTTTAGCAGTGCCACTGCAGGGCAACTGCCTGAAACAAAAAAGAGACACACCCATTGAAACTAAAGACAGTTTTACTACCAATGATCCTTGTTTCTCTAGAGTACATCAAGTGTGGGCTATGCTTTTAGTTAAGGAACTCTCACTGAATAAAAATACTTAACGCACTTTTCTTTGTTATGCTTTTGCTCATCCTGGTTCATTATGCTATTGCAAAAAATATTGCAACAAACCTTTATTTTCCATTGAGTTACAGCCTTTTGCATCTGTTCCGCTCACTACAAAAACTGCTTTGGTATCAAAATACACTGTGCTATCCTGGTCCAATATGAACAGCATGTTCCTATACATCTACAATAGGTTATATTACACACGTATCTCCGGGCACGGAATAGCACCTTCTCCAAAGGAGACACCTCTTAGCACAGTTCAATGAAGAATCTCAGACTTAATGAAAAATGTGTCTTTAAGAAATGTGCTTATGCAGGTTCCCAGGTGAGTTCTCAAAATGAGTAAATTCCCATTTGGTTATCGGGGAAATGGCAAAATTCAGTGATTTTATGTAGGTTAGGCATCTAAACTAAAATGACCGTAAAACTGAGGAACTGGACAGGGGAATCAAGTGCATCATGGCTAATTCCAGTCAAATCCCATATTTTAGGCAAGCTGTAGGATCACCCTTTAACTTTTGGAAATAGATGTAATGTCATTACAAGCTGACCCACTGGTGGGGATTTCACAGGAGCCTCTAGAGTTCCAACAAAGCCAGAGGCAAAAGCCGTGCCTATCAAATATTTTGCCTGACTGTCTCAGAGGTGATCCCACGGACATCTCCACTGCCCCTCCTGAGATAAAATGTCAAGGTCAGAACTGTGGTAAAGAGTCTCCGCTCTGCTGGATTTTAGAGGTTTAACTCAGATTCCCTGTGATATTTTGCCATCAGCGTTTCCATTTAATTCCAACATACTAGTGCAATAAATGGAGAACAATCAGTCCACACTGCACTTATTAGAGAAACAGGAAGGTCTTTGGTTTCCAACTTTTCTAAATACTGCAACAAAAGTTGAATACTTCCTTCAGTATTTAGAGTATTAGAAACTATTTAAGATTTAGGCAATTTTACAGATTTTTGCCTTAAGTCTCTTAGTGAGCCCAGAATAAACATTGTGAAAATTTCCTCCATGAGGAAAAAAAAAAAATGAAAGAAAACAAGAATTGATAAGCATGAAACAGTTTCCAGACACATATATATTGTTCTCAGTCTTTAAGTGTTAACTTTGAGTACAACTACTACTCAAAAAAGGTACAAGCACAGAAATGGCAACTTAAGCACAATGAAGCATCAAGGAATATATCTGCAGAGTGTGAGTTTGTCTTGAAAAGACAATATTGCTACTAATGTACAAAACAAAACGTGATACATGGGGTCAAGACAGAAGTTGCCTTAGCTCTAAATGTTCTGGCAGTGTAACAAGCTAAGCTTACTGTCTGCCAAGAAATACCTGGCCAATACTGTCTAATACTCTTTCTTGTTTTCTTTTGGACATATTTTTGTAATTGCTTGTCCTCAGGTACAAAGATGCTTACAGGAAGTCATTAATCTTTCATGAGACTATTCTACCATTTCTTAATTCAGAACAATAAAAGCTTGGAAAGGCATGCATTCTCATGTCACTGTCTACTTCAAGGGAAAGGAAGTTTTAATGGAAGATAAATCTGATCAAATGATAGCAAGAGATAATGAAATAACTGTGTTAAAAAGAGTAGTGTAATAGAGCAAAAGAAAAAGCTCTTGAACTTCACTCTTTTTTCATCTGGTACAAGACCAGATGGGCTTCACAAAATATTACAACTGAAAAAGATGTGATTAGCCCAGGATTTCTCATTCTCCTCTTCCTCATACCCCCTCCCCCATCTCATCTCAAAACCACCCCACCCACTCCCCCCTTTCCTCCAGATACAGGAGATAAAAACATTTTTTGTTTGCTATCTGAAGCAGGTGTGGTTGAGCTAAATGTAGAGAAGATGTCCAGCTGGAGGGACCCATCAGCCAGCTGCCCAGTGCAGGCTGCTTAGATAAATACCACCTGTTTCTAAAGAGCAGGGGAGCGAGGGGAGGAAAAGCAAAACAAATCTAATGGTCACATAGCTGAAACCTGCTGATCTGGTTATTGTGTAGGTGCTTTTGTAGCTGGTTAGTTCCCAAACTCAGCATGGGACTCACAGAAATAAGCATATGCAATGTACTTAATTTAAGTCTGGACTATGATGAGATGGTTTCAGACAGTCAGGGGAAATAATTTAACTGATGTTCATAGCACATGTGCAGAATGACAAACACCATCCTGCAGGAACAGAAAAGGATCCACAAATGCAAAGTTTCACAGGTGCTTTCTAAATCAAGAACATGTTGAAGAAAAGCTTAGCTAATAATATTAAAATCATGAGAGCACTGAGATTATTTATATTCCTCTTGTGCTAAAAATGTAGATTCTGCTTCACTGTGCATCAGTAATAAAGTACAAAAAGTTGCCATCCCTAAAAATAACAGCCTGCTTTTCTAAATCAGTCTGTACAAAATGTTCTGTTCTTTTATTTAGAGCATCTTACAGATGTGGTAATCTCTTGAACATTATTTGATCTGAAAGCAATTGTTAAGCAGCAATTAAAACACATCTCTACTGTTTATGGCCATATATGATTCATTTGACTAAGATAGACTGTTTCCTAACACTGTGAGACATTTCTCTTTCTGCTCAAATTGCCCCAAGGGAAACAACATCTTTTTTTCTTAGCAGCAGTGAAGCCCTGTGAATGTTCACAATCACTAGATTGTGCTCACAAAGCTAGTTTGAATAGGACTGGAGAGGAATAATTACCCTTTTGAAATGTCTTTGTCCCCTTTGTTACTAATATTGTAGATGAAATTAGCCCTAACTTAGGAGACCAGCATGGTCCTGTGCTTAGCATTAACCTGAGCCTGAAAACGTGAACCCTCTTCCACGCCTGCTGCTCTGCATGGCCTGTGTGACCTTCAGTAATTCATTTGCTCTTTTTCTGCCTCAGTTCCCCATGTATGAAATAGATATCCAGCTATAGCAAAGGGAACTTCATTCATATAGTCTGGATCTCGTCTTAGAAAACTGACAGAAAATAAATGAGAACAAAGTCCAAGGGTTTGAAGGTTCAAAAGGAAAGTATAGAATTTGCAGGACCATGGTTTTAACTGCACTTCCTCAACTATTTGTAACACAGAAGTTTCATAGAAGTGGTTGACATTTTTTATACATATTGTTTAGATAGTGAGCATATATAAACAAAAGATTTCGTGTATAACAACAACTACATATCTAGGGCGTAATTTATTTAAAGCAAATGTCTTTATACTTTATTTAGTAAATTTTGCAACAGAAAATTTTTTTGAAAATTTATCTTTTTACACTCTTTCAAGTATTACCTTCTGTGGAGAGTTAAAACCCATCTCCACCTTTGCCTGTGTATGATGCAAATGTTCCGCTTCTGTGCCAGATGCTTTCGGGCACATTCCTGGAACATGTTCCCTATAGATTTCTGTGCTCAGTCAGCATCAGAAAATCACTGAATGAGAGGTGCCAGAGAAGAATGAGAAGTTTTTGTAAAGGGATGTCAAGCATCAAAAAACTATTACAGCATTTCAAATGAGTGCCCTAACATTTGCACAAGCAAGAGTAATGGAAGCAGAAATCAGTACTAAAAAATCATTTTCACAGCAAAGGTCACCAGGGATGATCTCAGGGCTCTGTTCAAAGACAGGTGTCACTTAGTGTCACTCCTAGACAGGGGAGGCAAGGTCTGCTCACCATCATACAGCTGCACCAACAGTTTGCCCACACCTTTCCCCTTCTCAGACAGGATATTATAGAATAGAAAAAGATTCAGAGAAAAGCAACAAAGGTACTCAGAGAGAGAGCAAAGTGCCCAGGCAGGAATTAGTAAGGACTTTTCTCCCTGGAAAAAGCATCTGAGGCAGACTGTGATCAAGCTCTGCAAAACAAAGAATAGCATGACACAGATACAGATCAACTCCTCCTTGTCTCTTCCTAACAACAGTCTAACAGGCACCAAATGAAATTAGTGGGTGGCAGGTTTAAAGCAGACAAAAGGTACATAGGCATAAACACACAATGAATAGTTAAACTTTGGACGTTCATCCTACCACATGTAGTGAAAGGTAAGAGCTTGCTTAGGATTTAAGTGAAGATTTTGGACCCCAGGGTCTCTTGAACAAATCTCACAAAATATTTTTAACAGTTTCTTTTCCCTTTTCAGGTTTTATGTAATTGCATTAAAATATGCGTTAGCTATTAGCTGCTCTGCTGAGACATGCCAGTTTGCCTTTTCTTCTACCTCAAAAACTGAGCTAATAGGAAAGATCTTGATTCTGCTTGTTATTAATAATAATTGTGATAATAGTGAATGACATGTAATTTCTGAATGTAAAAGAACTGTAAATTATTTCTGCATTGCAAATACCTTGACCTGCTAAACTGTTTTTGTCAACTTTTTTTAAAAATGAGCTATTCCTTTCCCTGTCACTGTGAGAAAATATTCCATAGGACACATTTGTAAGGGCCACTATTAATGTTTTCATTTTTCTGTGAGGAGAGTCTTCCATTTCTCATTATTCATTAGGTGTGTATGCATATATATAAATATATATATATATATAGATGCAGCAAAAATACAGCTTTTACTCTCCCTTTAAAGTCATTGACTTCACCACCAATTTTGACTGCATGAAATCTACTGACCAAGATTCTAATCTAATTCTTAACATCCAAATAAATAATGCACTTCCGCTTGGATAGTGCATTTTCCTTTCTGTTTTATCTGTGGCATTGCATAAAGGGAATTCTTTATACACTAATTGTGGCTTCATCTTTCTGAATTGAAAAAAAAAAATATTTCCTAGAACTATGGTCCAATAGTCTGAGGCCTTCTTGCATGTCACTTTATCTATGTAATCTGACCATGTACTTCAGTTAATGTCTGTCCCATTTCTGTGACCCACTTACTTTACTAATGTTTGTAAAATAATGACTTTAGGTAACAACCAGCAGCAGTTGCATATAAATGACTCTGGGAAAAAAAAAAAAAAAAAAAAAAAGAAGAAGAAAAGAAAACCCTATAGAAGTTTACTATTGGCTTATTTTTTTCCTAAGGGCCAAGGGCTAGATGTTGTGATACCATATATATGATGAAGGAATTTGTTTAGTATTTGAGAGATCTTTAAATTACATCCTTTGTAATGCCCTTTAAAATACAGGTTTTGTTTTAATATGCACAAAAATAAATAGATCAAAAATGCATGAAAAAAAAAGTTATTTTACTTTATTAGAAAACACAGAAATGTAAAATATCTAATATACTAATATGTTGCTTTCTAATTACTGTTATTCTGATGTTTTTGTTGGTTTTATTCACTTTTCCATGTGGCATCCTTGGTTCCTCTTAACCTTGTGTGTCCAGAACAAAAAGCCCCAAACTCTGAACATGATTCACTTTCTTGACCATCTCCACTGTAGTGCAGTTGCTGTCTGTCCTTCAGTCAGATCTGGGTCTGCCCAGTATCTTATAGGTTAAACAGAAATAAAAACAATGGAAAAATAACGTGATTTTTTAATTACTATTTCTGTTGTTTGTTGGTTTTGTTCTTGTTACTTTTAATATTGATATATTCAAATTAGGTGACTTAAGTTGGTCTGTTATATTATTTTTATACATGCCAGAGAATCTTATAAAGTACTTGCTCACTCAGACATAGTAGCAGATTTCAAAACATGGTATGTGCCAACTTCTGCATTTGAAGTGTAACATATGACATCAGGATTAAACATTTCCATTCAGAGACAGCTTTTCACATAAGTAAAATGGATTGGGTTGGGAGATTTTTGTTCCTTAAGGTACCACTCACTAGAACAAGAAAGATATCAATATAGTGGAGAAAGTCCAACACAAGGCCACAAAAATGATGAAGGGGCTGGAGCATCTTTCCTATGAGGCTACTGAGAGCTGGGGATGTTCAGCCCAGAGAAGAGAAAGGTTCAAGGAATCTCATTGATGTATATAAATACCTGAAAGGAGGGTGCAAAGAGAACCCTTCCCAGTCCAGTGGAGGCAACGGGCACAAACCAAAACCACTCTGACCTTCAGGAAACACATTTTCAGAGTGAGGATGACCAAGCACTGGCACAGGTTGCCCAAGGAGATTGTGGAGTCTCCATCCTTAGAAATATTCCAAAGCCTTCTGGACACAGTGCTGTAAAAATGGCTCTAAGAGGCCCTGATATCTCTTTCCAACTTATAAAACCAGATGGGATACCTCTGACCTCCAAATGTCCCTTTCCACATCAGCCATTCTGTGATTCTGTAAAAGTTGACAGAATTACAGATTTTTGCAAGTATTTTCATCAATTCTTCCCCTATTATGTAGTAAATTAATGATTTTCCCTTTAATTTCTAGGTTGGAAAACATCAATCAATAATGATAAAATACCAGCCAGCTTGCAGCAAAGTTGGGAATAGCATCCCTCTCCTCTGAGTCCAAGGGTGGTGCCTTGTCCATCTGGTCAAACTGGTATGAACACCAGCCAGAGCAATGGTGCTTGCCAACCATGCATACCTATAGCATGGATGATGAAAAAAGCCTTGGCCTAACAAGAGATGAAGCTCAGTCTAGGAAGAGCTGATCTGTTTTCAAAGAGGACATTGTGTTCCCTATGTGTTCAAAGAATGACTGTTGATATTATGCACCGAAAAGCCACAAGAGAACGAGTGAAAAGTATTTCAGTTTTCAATTAATGTCCTGTCATTTAAATGTCCTATTCCATTCCTGTTGGATCTACCAAATTCAGACAAAACACCACAAAGTGAAGAAATGGAACAGAAATATGTGTTAATCACACTAAGCCAAATGTGTTGAAATACCCTAAGGTTGGAATTTTTAGAGTTTTTTTCAAGTAAATCACTTCCTAAAATGAAGCAGTAGTTAACAATAAATATGTAGAAGTCTGTGACAGGTAGCACCATCATGTAGAAGAAAAAATGTAAATTATTAGATATTACCTCGATGCTTCTCAAGAAAATAATGAGACACTTATGATCCATTCATTGTGAAGTTCTTTGTGCTTGGTTTATGTCTTTTCATTGCTGGCTTCATGCAAAAGTTGTATTACTAACTGGCATGTCAAGCCCCTACATTTGGTATGTGACACACAGCTGGACTATATTTTCTGTATGTTCTTTGTAAATTAAACGTATTTTCATAGAAAACCATTTCTGAATTGCCATTGGCTTTCTCTGAAGATATCTTCCTGGTATCTGAATGATTACAACTTTAATTGAGACCCCCAAACCCAATCTTCTCACCAGCCACCTACCAGAACTAGATTTCTGATAGGAACTAGACAAATAAGCCATAATTCCTGACTGATAATTCTGCACTATAATCACTGAAAAAAGTCTGTGCATGCATCCAGCTGCCTGATCCTAGCAGCTTGCTCCCATCTGATATGGAAATTGTGCCTATAGTACAAGAGGGGGAAGATGGCAGCATGACCAGACATACCTGATTCAGTTTAAATTTCACTAGTTTGGGTAACCTGGAAGCCAAGTCCAAGAAAATTGTGCTGCTCTGAGATTTATGGACTACCCTTCAGGATCTGCACTGCTGCATCTTTATTTCTGTTAGTGCTGGATTGGTTTGATCAAAAGTGGTTGATCAGAAAGTCCTCTGTGCTACATATCTGACCACAAAGTGTTCAGAGTTTCTTTACAAACACTATGGTAAGCAGAAGAGGTAACTCTAATCCATGGGGGGCCTGGTTCAGGCCTGTTTCTGGATTTAAGTGGTCAGGTCTGATTGTATGGCTTGAAGTCACTACCTGATTTCTTCAGAGAAGAAGCAATAAGTTCTTGTTTAAGCCAATATATCCTTTTCAAATCACCGTGGCAATTGAAATCTTTCAGCAGGGAGAAAACAGGCAACAAATTGTCCCATTCTTTTTCCTGGTCCTTATGGGTAAAGTGAGTTGCCTGATCTTTAGCAGAGATGTTGCTGGAGTATATCACGGTGTGGAAAGGTGAAATGTGTCTAGCACAAGGCAGGGTAATCCATTCCAGACTCATGTGTAATGCAGGGGAAACAGGTGCAAACAATTGAGCTCGCTGTCAGTAAGCCACGGTGATCGCTTTTGATATCTTAATCGTTGGTTGATCCATGTGCAACACTGGCAACATCACTGTCATAGCTGACTGCCTTCTGCACATCTGTAAACCTTTTCTGGGTGCTTCTTGATGTGTGTGTGAGTCCATGAAGTCCTGACATCATGAGAAACTAAATTGGGCATGATTGCTGTCATTTCCTTTTTCCTGCTAGAAAACCAGAGAGTTGACAAATGTCAATAACTGCTAATAGCTCACTACTGTTTGTCAGATGCCACACAGGACAGGTGTGAAGAGAAAGCCGTGTGTTTCTCTGAGCACCAGTCAGCAACCAAGTCATTTGCGAGACTGCTAATTGCTTTTGCAGATAAAGAAGTTGCTGTTTCTTCACTTCATGACCCCATGGTAAAATTCAGCATTAAATATGTCCCCACTGTATCTACTGACCTCCAGCAAACCATGCTGCAGATTTCCTTACAGGTAATAACAATAGTTTGAAAATAGGTTTAGCCCATAGAATAGCTTTAGGTGTAATGCTATCAGCCAACAAATTAGCCACTTCCTCTCTATTCTCCTGCAGAAAACATTAACACAATTATATATACCTAATTTATGATCTCCCCACAAAACATGACACCGAAACTACTGCCACAAGCTGCTGTGGTGAGTGCTCCTGTTTCTACCTCCATGGGGTTATGCTAGTTTGAGGACAGAAGGTTTTTACAGAATTCAATAAGATCTGTGTATTCTGCCTATTTTAAACTTCAATTTAATTTTGAACCAATAAAATGGGGGGTTTATCTCTACATGAAGGTTTTTAATGTCTTGTTTGTTTTTCTGGAAGTTTTTCACATGAAACCTGTGTTGCTTCAGAAGGAAGGTTTGTTCATGCAAAAATATAGTCAATGCTGTATATGTTTCATTAATTTCATCAAGAATTGGTTTGGATCCCTATTTTATATTATGAGAGTGAATATTTTGCCTGGCTGTGAAACATATTTCAGACACCAGTCAATTACTTCTTAAATTATTTTGAAGCATTTCTTGAGAATAATACCATTTCAGGTCTGACATGTGATCTCTTATTTCATACTATTATATGACTGCAACATGTTTAGCCAAGCTTCTCCTACATTCACTGCATATTTCTTCTGACACACTTATTAACTCCTCCAAGAAACCAGGCTAAAGATGTTACTTGAAGTATTTGATTTTCCCCACTGTTTGGTCCCCTGTGAATCACTGATTTATCTGAGGTAGGCAATCCCAGGAACCTACCTTCTAAACAGCACCGCAGTGAAGGCTTCCATGAAGATTTTGTATTTTCATAAAATGTCTAGAGAGTTTCTGTATCCTGGACATTACAACAAAGTTATGGGGAATATGGTTGGTAGATTATATCAGACTTAAAAAAAAAAAAAATCCTCTCTGTCTATCCACCACCAAAAGAAGCAGAAGGACAGATAAAATCTACAATAATTTTCCCCTGTCATCAAAAGTAATCAGAAAATACAGAGAAATGGTCCAGTCCAATTCCTTGTTAAAACTGTCAAAATCAAAAAAGGATTCATTCAACATTGCCAGGCCTTTGTTCATCTCAATACCACTGCATCCTCATTTCAAAGGTATCATTCAAGTTGGTTCTGTTTCTAATTACATAGTATATTTAATTTCAGTTGTTTCGGGACCAATCCACAGTGATAAGGAACACGTTTGCTTCACGTAGGGATGAATAACAGAACAAAGCTAATTCTAATAATGTTGACAATGAGAAAGCGCTTGTGTGTGTTGGTGCCTCACCTTCTCTGTCCATGTAATACCATAGAAAAGAATGACAAAAATTCCTATGGCCCTACATAGCCTATTTATTGCATTGTCCATGCTATTACATCAGTTTTGGGGAAGAGCAGCCAGACTTTATGGAAGAATATCTAACACAGAACGGATGTTCTTCTCATAAAGTTTGAAAGTGGAGCTGAATATGACTATAAACTATTATTTAGTTTGTCCTCTTTCTCCTGCTCTAATGAAGTTCACCTAAACAAGGCTTGTACCATGTATTCTAGATTGCCCTAAAACCTTCCCATAAGGAAGATGTTTCCCCTTTCACTTCCTGCCAGAGACTGATTAGAAAGAGATTTACCTCATGAAAGCACTCAGATTCAAATAGAGGGTTAATTATAGCCCCTCATTAGACTGTATCTCTTCACAACTTATAAAACCAGATGGGATACCTTTGAGTTTTAGAATTTATAACCCTTGGAATTTTTGTTTGCAAGAGGTGGGTATTTAAGTTTCTATACATGTTGTAAGACATTTTTATACATGTATATGTAGACATAATATACATATTATAGGCATAATATATATATATTCATTTAATTTATGAGTGTTTACAGGTATGTATTGTCAAATTAATTCACATGCAATCAGAAATAGCATCCAACACCTTTCTAAAGTCACTCTCCCTGTAAGTACCTAGAGTTAGTGCTTCTACTTCCTCCATCTTATCTTAAAGAGATAACTTACTAGGACTGAAGATATATGTAATATTTATGATTGATAAGCAACAATCTCCTTCCATATGCCAAAAAGAAGCAAGTCATATCTCTGGGATAAGGAATTACAGCACCTTCTTTCATTCAGCTTTCACTATCAACCAAACATGGGAATTTCATAGGAAAGCATTGACTGCACCCTCATTAATATCCACAATGATCAGATGATCGTGATAATGAATTAAATTTTACTACTTTCCTTCAAAAATATTCTCTTCCATTTCTAATTTTTCCTACTTTCTATTCAGGAATTTTTCAGATATCCTCTGTCTTGACTAGGAATCTGCAAAGTGACCTCTGTGTTCCCAGGCACAGTTTGAATGAAAAGCATTAACACTGGTTTTGTTTGACAGATTTTCAAAAGCTCAACACACTTTCTCTTTTTGCAAGTTATATGTTTTTATGTACTGCTATTTTTTCCCATTGGAAAGATTTAACTCCTAGTGGTAACCCTTTGGAGCACCTGGCTCAGGAGAGTAAAAGAAAGGAAAGCTTGATTTATAGAGGATGCCAGTGATTTTCATCTTGCTGTGAAACTTGGCTCTGTCCATCTGATGCCTTTTAAAGCACAACCATGTGTGAAAAATAATGAATCTTTATAACTTCCTTTACCTTTTAAAACAAAAAAGTAATGTATTTCTTTCAAAAGCTGATTGTTTTTCTTAGTCTTATATTTCCTTCCAAAATATATTGCTGTATACAGTATGGATCATTTAGGATGGATGTTGATAGGTAATCCAGTAGTACATCCTTCATGGTTCTATAATATTATAATTAAATACTAAAGCATTAGAAAAACATATCTGGACAGCATGATTGACTTTTGAAAGAAAAGCCTTGTAAGCCCAGAAAGAACTTCTGTAATTATATGCAAAATTATGACCATGTAGTCAAGTCCAGCTGTTCCCAGTGACATAATGCCACATGTGTATTCCACCTATCCGGTCACATCCGTCTGCCCCGAATGGTGCTGCAGTTTGCACCTAATCACATCTGCACTTTAGATTACCCACAGCCCCACAGCCTGCATCTGCCAGTAGCCCACTGGATCTCACCAGATTCAGGAGGAGCCCCAAGGCAGCAGAGCTGAGGGAGCCCCAGCACAATAGGGGTTTCTTCCCCTAGACATCTAGATAATGGATATTAATGGGTTTCTCCCAAGCATGTGGCCAGGGAAATGTTCCTGGAGCCTGTTCTCTGCCAGCCCAGAGCTGCTGGGGCAGGGCAGGAGAGAATTTGCATTCCACAGACAGGCAGAGGCAAAGTTATGTTTGCTCATATTTTGACTGAAAATGTGTGGCAGAGCACATGAAGAGACAGACTGCCAGCACAATGTATGTGACCACTATAAGAGCTTGGTACAGAGGGAGCCAGCATGGGCTGCACTGGACTACTCTGCTGCTGTGGGCAGGCTGGGAGCATTGCAGGCTTGAGGATCCACAGTCAGATCTACAAATCTGACAGTTTTTGGTTTGGCAGCCAGCTTTATCAGATAAACCAATTAATTCAAACTTACAGAGTAACATTTTTGGCACAGTCAGCTTTATGTACCAGTAATGAGACATAATGTCTATATTGGAAGTTGAGAATGAAAGATATAAATGATAGATTAGATGCCTTCAACATAGATTAAAATGCTTAGTCTGAAAAAGAGGCAATCAAGGCAGTAAAATGTCAATCTGCAAAATCTTGTGTGATATGATGTTGAATGGAAAGCAAATGTTTGCTGTTACAGACGATAGAAAAATTCCATGGCATCAGTTAAAAATATCTGTAATTATACTCAAATTAATAAAAGAAGCTTAGCCCTATCCCTAGTAAATCCCTAGAACACAATGGATGCTGAGAAGTTACAAGGAATTAAGTACTGACTGTACAACTCAGGGGAAAGAGCTCCATTGAGTGGTATCAGTCCTTTGATGCTACTGGAACCAGAATAGTGTACTAAATTAACCTCTGATCTCCTCGATACCTATATATTGATATATATTCTTAATTGCACTGCAGGGGGACCAAGCAGTTTAGCAGTGAGGTTGCATTTCCACCATTCTACAGTGATATCTGGCATGTACTCAGAACAACAAAAGATTTTTCAACATAGCCAAATGTGGAAAAATTAATTTCCAATTCTCTTTTGGTCAAATCCAATCCTTTGGCTAACTTCTTGACCACAGAATCAGCGTTTGGCCTATTTACATAAAGAACTTCCTCTCTACTTTTTCAGCTTCCTCAACCAGGATCACTGCAACTCTCCAGAAACTCCTGTGTAGACAAAAAATGCCAAATACTTCAAAATTGAGGAAGCCCCATGTCAACAAATAGCAAGCGTACTCTTGAAATTTATCTGCAGGCCAGGTTACCACAGCCAGCTAGGCTTCTGCAAGCACACAAGGAATAAGAAATTATACAAAATCTTCCAAAAGTGTGTCCTTGACTGCTATAGCCAGACTAGCCTTTACATCTGTAACTCACATTGAGGAGACTCTGTAAAGAATTAATTGTTCTGGAAGAAGCTGGATAAATCATGTTTTAAATTATTTTTGCGGGAAGGCAGCCCTTTAGTCTATTAACAAATGGTTTGCAAACTGACCCTGTATTCTATTTATGTAATAACTGAATAGTTTAATGCATTTCAGCTTTTTGTGAGTTGTTCCAAAACAGTCTGTCAATGGTTACATGAGTCATAGGTCATTGTCTCTGAGAGCTGATTGACTGACTGTAGATTTTAATAAGAAGACAAAATGTGAAAAATAGCACCCAGAGAATAAAGCACTTTAAAAGGTCCGTGCCAAAAGATTAATCAATTATGGTGAACCGCTTTAGTTTTGAGAGTTACAGCCTTTTATGCCATCTGAGCACTCAAAACACATGGGTGCCATGACCGCCAAGTAACAGTTAACTGGATTCACCACTTCAGCTTGGACTGTTTCATTCTATACAGACACATCTATTTTATGTGATTTGGGTCAACACATAAAGCGTGTTTCTCACAAAACAAACTTTTCCTTCGCTCTAAGCTGTTAAAAGCAGACAGCAAACACATGGCCTTGACCGCAGTTGATCCAAGCTGTTTCTTCTTGCTTCTCATTTGATGAAGAGGAGCTGCACAAGCAGACTACATTTAAGAAACACAGAACTCCTGTTGCAGACCTGCACTCCTGCATCTGCTGCCATGCCTCAGATTTCCCTCTGATGAGCCCCAGAGGTACTCACACACCACACAACAGGTGACTTGGATCAGGAATCTCCCTCCCAGGGCCTGCTTTATGAAATCAGTGTAAGACAAACTACTCCTTTTCATCCCCGCAGGGACAAAATAGCTCTTCAGGAGCTTCATGTCCTTTGCATTACCACATTGAGCTGCTTGTTGCCAGCTCTGGTTCTTCCTGCCCTTGATACAGGATGCGGTTTTGCAATTTTAAAAGGGATTGCTCCTTCAAGCAGTTGTGATGTCATTGCAGGCAGTGAATTCCCTAGCCCATCTGCAAGCCCTGCCATGGGCTGCTCTTAGGACCACAGCCTCCCCAAACACACACATCTGCCACAGTTTGCCCCCAGGACTCCCATGAGCCATGTGCCCACCTTGGATGTTTGCAGGCCATGGTGCCCAAGCCATTCTTCCTGTCAGCCCCTTTGATCCTATTCCTTCAGCATCCTACCTTGACTGCTTTCTGTCCTTGTGCCAGGGCTTCAGCTTGCAGGTGGTTGTTAGGAGCCTTTTCCTCTTGTACACGATGAGGACATTTTTCCAACAGGTCTTTCTCGCCCTTCAGAAGGCTGCAGTCACTCAATAGTTATTCAGGTGGACAACTATAATGGGGACATCTGTGTTACACACAGACATCTATCTAATCACCAAAGTCAGATGAGATGAAACCCCTCTGAGTCGCTAAACTCTGGAGTAAAACTGTGTTTCCTGAAGGCCAAAGCAAGCACAGAGGATATACAGCCCCAGGGCCTAGGGCTTTGTTCAGCATTGACCAAAGCAATCCTTCATAAATCATTATCTCAAAAGCAGCAGCGATGGGTTTTAAAGCCCCATTCAAATGCTAAACATTCAGTTCCTTGGCTTAAATATTTGGTTCTCTGGCTTCTAAGCCATTAAAAAGCCTCTCTTTTAATGTTTTCTTCACAATTTTTGAGGACCTATAAATTTGTTGGGGTTCAGTTTAAATTTAAAGTAACTGGATTCTCATGAAACTCTCCCTGGGACTTTTAAGGAAAACACCAAATATCACAACAGCAATCAGTCTTGAGAAGCAGTTGCTCTGCCTTTCAGAGGCATTTAACTCTCACATAAATCATGGCATTGGAACTGATTCTTTGACTCACTATTAGTGATTCCAGAACAAAAACCAGAAATGTAGTTGAAATTTAGGCCAAATCCACCACAGACTGAAGGAAATGGTTGTGAGATCACTTGCACCACAGTTAGGATCCCTGGGGCAGGCGGTGGGAAGGATGCTTGTAAGTGCAGTTAAAAACCACGTCAGTTATACTGACTGTCAAATTTATCACTTAATTCATAACCATACCTAGACTAAATAGACTTTTTGTCTTTTAAGTTGATTTTTAGTACCTGTGTTGTCAGGAGTTGAATTTGAACACAGGGAAAGAAAATTGTCAGCACTTTTTGAAATAAGACTGTTTTTGTGAAAAAGCTCAAGTAAACAACCTCATTGACTGTTCAGACCATTCATCTTGCACAAAACCATAGAATCACAGAACGATTTGAGTGGGAAGGGACTTTAAAGATCATCCTGTTCCAAACCCCTTGCCATGGACAGTGACACCTTTCACTAGACTGGACCATACCGCATGGCCTTGAAGGGATGCAGCATCAATAAATTCTCGGGGTAACTTGTTCCAGTGCCTCACCACCATCCCAGTAAAGAATTTTTTCCTAATTTCTAATCTTAACCTACTCTCTTTTGGTCTAAATCCATTCTTCCTTGTCCTATATGTCACTATATGCTCTTGTAAAATATCCTTCTCTGTATTTTCTTGAAGTCTCCCTTCAGGTACTAGAAGGCCACAGTTAGTCACAACTAAGCTATATTTTCCAGGCTGAAAAATCCAATTCTCTCAGCCTTTCCTCATGGGAGAGGTGATTTACCCCTGTAATAATTTTAGTGGCCGTTCTTTGCACTCCAACATGTCCTTCCTGTGATGGCAACTCCAGAACAGAACATCCCAAGATCTTGGGCTCTTGCCTGATTCTTGCCAGTTCTACATAGAATCCTTGGGACTAACCTCGCCTTTTGATATGGAAAAGAAAACAAACACTGAGGAGGACTCTCCTCCAATCTCTTCCCATTCCATTTCACTCTGAAAGACTTCATTTTTTTTACATTATCTGGGATGCGTGTGAGACAGATAATGCTGGGTGATTTTTTTGTGTTCATTGCTTTCAGAATATTGAGTAAGTCTATGAAACACTGCAGCAAAGTGATTTTTAAAGGGCCTTTTACGTACAGTCATTAAATCACCCAGTGTCTGAATGAAAGAGCAGACCACCTAGCCCCTCAAACAGTTGATATTTAATTAGATAGCAGTTGTCCACATCCATTAGATCAAGGGACAATGGATCTCCATTGGCCGTGAAAGCATCTGATAGGTTCATGAGCTGAAAGCAGGGGCTGACCTGACTTCCTGCTCTTCAGACCAAGAATTACCAACAGGTCAAAAAGACAAAACTTCAGAGCAAATTATTTGAAGGACTCTGTAGCTGCTCCTTGGAGTAGTTTGCCAGTGGTTTTGCACTGGCATAGAAAGATAAGGAAGCTACAGCTAACACCAGTGCAGATGCAGTATCCAGGTGAGTTGGCATAGTAGGCATGCCTAAAGATAATCCACAGGGAAATTATAGTACTCAGAGGGTTCATAGATTAAATATATCACGGATCCATTGGGATGGATGGGACACAGACCAAAAGAGCTGAGGGTTATGCTTAAAGCCACTTTGGACAACCAGAATGGCCTTACAAGGACTTGCGATCACATCACTGTCTACTTCACCTTTGCTCTATATTTAAGTAGAAGAAATGTGTGGCTAAGTTTAGTGATCTTTGTAGGAATGCTTGGAAATTTCCACATTTTCTTCTTAAACGTATTTTCCTATTGTACCTTTGTACTCACTTTCATTTAGATTTTTGTTTTATTTTTTGAGTCAACAGATCATATCCCTGGAGGTAGATTGCCTAATTGTGAAATCATAGAGACCAGAGAAACAATCCCATAAATACTCCCCAGGGCATAACCAACATGGAAATGAAAAAAAATGTTCTCCCAAGGCTGATGCCTCACAGACAATTATAGTCTTTAATGTTCTGTCAGCTTCTGTCTCGTACATAAACCATAAGACACATGGCCTCTTTGCATCATTATTTTGCAGCTGCTTTTATTGCTCCATCATTGACACTAGAACTCAAAAAACAGGTTGGAAGTAAAAACATTCACCGTTGCTGGAAACATGATGGTTGACCTGCTTTTCTCAGGTTCATAATTTTTCTTTATTTGGTAACTGGTCTTCAACATGTTCAAAATTGTAAAGAAGTAAAAACTTCTCTGCCATGATGCAGAGAGAGCAGCAACAACTTGAACCAAGTACCAAGGAGTTGGGTAATCTTTTGTTTTCATAGAGATTTCACCTTTTTTGTATTGTGGTCCAAACACAGGCATGGAAAAGAGGTGGGGGGCACCTGCCTAAAAAGATAACTATATATCACCTAGGTCTCTTCCTCTCCCCCAAGACGTTCTATTTATTATAAGATTTTCCATGTACATAACAGAAACCAGTGGAATGACTCTGTTGAGACTTCTTTGTCCCAAGCCTGTCAGTGGTGAACACACAGGGGGCAGTGAAAAGGCTCAGGTGATGTAGGTCAAGTCAGGTCAGGTAAGCCATTAGAAATAAGTTTGTAGGGGGGGAGAACTTCTCCAGGCCCAAACACTGCTGAGACCTTGCTGGCATTCTTCACTGCAGCATCCTTCTGCCATGTCTTGGGCCAGGGAGGGACATGAGGGCTGAGCAGGAAGCACATGGTGAGAATTATCCTGGCTCCTGTGTAAAAATCCCTGAGACATAAACTCCTGTCTCCCAGCAGCAAAGCACCTTTCCAAAAAAAAAAAAAAAAAAAAAAAAAAAAAAAAAAAAAAAAAAAAGCTGTTTTCATAATTTTTGACAAGCTAATTTTTTTTTTTATTATTTCTACAAAGCATGATTTATTTCTTTTACTCCAGCTTTGGACTGGAATTGCACTTTTAGTTCATGTTTCTCTACGCTTCTAATGGCTTTTGGCCATGTACTCCACCGCTGAAGTTGTAATGGTGACTATAAATACTTTTACTAACAGAGAATAATTTGGCTTCTCATGCCAGAAGCCAGAGCCTGCCCCTGAGGTACCTTTCCTAAGGTAAAACACTGCTGCCTTCCCACCCTGGGCTGATTGATTTCAAAACCTTCCCAAACACAAGGAGGGGAGTTCTTTGATACATCACATCTATTTGCCACAGCAATCTGTCTTGTGACAAAGTAAACACAAGAAGATGTCAAAATGTCCTGCTTTCTCTGGTTAACATTACTCACAGTAGATATAGTGTTTATGTGAGGGGGTGAAGAGACTTTAAAGCAAAAGGTAAAGTATAATCAAGAAAGGTTGGAAGGTTATTTAGATATATATCAGTTTAAGGCTTTTGATATAACATCATGATGTCAGCTTGGGTTAAACCCTTAAGATTGAGACTGGATATAAGAGGGATAGTCCATCATGGAGAATGAGGTTTCCAGAGATCTGTAAGGTTAATCTAAATTATCCTGGAGATTAGCCTTGAGACAGCAAATGGTTCCACAAACATCACCACTGCTGTCCCAGGAAGCCATGTGATACCTTCAAACCTCAGTTAGCATTTTCAAGGAGACTAATCCTGAGCTTACTAGTGAAGAGAGGACATAATTTTATAGGTGAGGCTGTCAGTCTTTCTCAGGATGAGTTATGGGGCTGGGCTGGCAGCAGAACAGGAGCATACAAGTTACAGGTCAAGCTCTTCAAAGGCTGTCAGCTCGAGCAAATCCACTCTGCAAATTTAAAGCTCTTCATCCTGAAGCATCAAGAAATTTATTCTGTTTTAGAAGAGAAATAAGCTGTGACCCTGTTCCTTATATTTCTAGCTACTATCTTTGACTTACTATAGTCATTCAACTACTTTGCCAGAGGTATATAGCATCAGTAACATGGAAAAGTTCCCAGAAACTTTTGAGTACTCACTCTGCATGTTGAAGAGAAAGATGCTAAACTACCTGCACTTCTGACACCAGAAAGTGCTGATTGCTATCTGCAGAGATTTGCTACACAGATCTAATTCCAGGAGGCTTTCTTAAAATTGGCTTTGCATGCAGCTGCTGAACACAGGTACCCAAAAAATGACAGTGTCATGAACATAAGTGACATCTGTTTATGTCATTGCCCCCTGGGCATGTGCCTACAGTCCACCTGATACATATGGTTTTCTTTGTGCAATATAAACATTGAGTTTTCACTTTTCATCCCTAACTTGCTTTATAAATGGCTTAAGGAAAACCTGCATAGACTTCAGATTACAGTTGTGCAAATATTTGCTTCAGTGCTATTTTAAGTGAACACAGTAGATTCCCATTGTTAAAAGCAGATTTAAACAGAGATGCGGACACGAATAGGCTTGTAATAAATTAGGAAAACTTGGAGTACGTAGGAAGTGAAATGACATGGACAGCATGAAATCATACAATGACTACAGCTAGATTTTAATTAAACATTCAAATAATATCAGACTACCAGGTACTTTCAAAATCATGTTTCATTGATTATGAGCACTAGCATGGTAAGAAAAATGACACAGAGTAAGAATTCAAATAAAAGTAATGTGTAGTTATGAAAGGATTATGAAAATAAGAAGCAGTGCAGATGTTCTGATTTTTTTTACTTAATTGTACTTTTATGTAAAATTGCTTACTATTAATTACAATTAATTATTATTAATTAAAATTAATTACAATTTAATTAAATGTACTTTTAAGTGGTGGAAGAGGAATAAAAATGCATTAAAATTCAAGTAATTCTAAATCTAAAAAAAAAAAAAAATTTAAAAAAAAAATTAAAACTGTTCTGAAGCCAGTTTGTTTCAAATGCCTAGAACTGTAGAAAACTAGAGGCACATGTAACAGTTTTCTGTTTCATTTCTTGTTCAAAACTGAAATTATGTGGGAATCAAGGAGTAGGGAAAGCTCTTTCTGACCAAAGCATCTATGGGGATGTGCTATCTTAACGCTAAAATATGTTTTCCTATAAGAACATTTCACATTATTGGTATTCTGAGTCTCGAAAAGAAGTGAGGTGCCAGCCATGACCATTCAGGCAGGCTCATATTTGCACCTCTTTGTCCTTGTTACCAACCAACTCTAATTGTCAGCTGAAGTGCCCAAAGTTTTGAAACATGCAGACTTAATTTCTGGTTTCTGTTGAGAACTGAATTGTCAAATACCACAAAAGTTGGTCACATTTTCAGCTTTCCAGATTAAAAAATGTGGACAAGATAGACAATCTTCAAGTAAACACACAGTTCAAAGCACAGAGGTAGATCCAAACCAAACCAAGAGCCTGGATCCTAAAGCTCCCACAAGTCATTGACGCTTGGGTCCAGACCCAAAAATCTCAGTGGGCTCCACTGTGTACAAAGGGATGAACCAAACCCATGCCCAAATCACCTTTCTTTTCTTCTTCCTCCTCAAGCTGTGAAGGTGTTTGACTCTGAAACCAAGCACTGAGCATCATTTCTCATGTTGCTCTGCAGTTGGGTGGTTGTTAACAGCTGAAGGTAACACAGATCCTTTGAGGCTCAGCCAGTGAAAAACCAAAGGTTTGAATAAATACTGTTGACTTAGCCATGATCTCATGAGACAGCAGGTCTATGTCTGCTCCAAAGGCCAAAATACTTCATATGGCTACATGAGCTACTTTATTTTTATCAGTGAATAGAGTGGCAGTAAGAGGTTCAGCACTTATAAGCTTAGTTTTTTAGAAGCAACCAGTAATTTGGGGGTCTCCATGAAAAATACTATATGCTTGATTTTTCAGAAAATGCTGAATATTTTAATTCTGAAAATTGCAATGTCTTAGAATTGCCAGTTTTGTTTTGGTTTAGTTTTTCTTTCTTTTGCTTTAAAGTATCAAGTAACAATTTCTAGAAATATGAAAATGTTGCTGCAGTAGACATGTTTTCTGTAAAAAGACAGACTTCTGGTTTCTCACGTCTGTGTAGTGAGAATTTTTGTAAGAGATGTCTACGCATTTTTTGAAAAACTCTTTGTTGATCAGTTTTGTTAGATGCAGTCTGATGGGTGAGCTTCTGCAACAGCTGATAAAGTATAAAATATATAGGTAAAAATAATCTGCTTCATAGAATCACAAACTTGTTTGGGTCAGAAGGGACCTTGTAGATCTCTGCGTTCAAACCCTCTGCCGCGGGCAGGGACACCTAACGGTAGAGCAAGCTGCCCAGAGTCCATCCAAGCTGGCTTTGAACACTGCAAGGGATGGGGCATCCACAGCTTCTCCGGATAACTCGTTCCCGTGCCTCCCCATGCCCAGAGTGCAGAATTTTTTCCCGTATCCTGTTTTTTCCCGCCCGGATTGCCCGGGAAGCGGGCAGGAAGGCGGCGGTACCGCGGGGAGACAGCGCCATCTGCCGGCCGCGCTCGCCCGGCGTCGGAAGGGGAGCGCTCGGAGCTCGCAGTCTCCCTGTCCTTCCCTGGGGAATGTCCCTGTCCTTCTCTGGGGAAGCGTCCCTGTCCTTCTCTGGGGAAGTGTCCCTGTCCTTCCCTGGGGAAATGTCCCTGTCCTTCTCTGGGGAAGTGTCCCTGTCCTTCCCTGGGGAAATGTCCCTATCCTTCCCTGGGGAAGTGTCCCTGTCCTTCCCTGGGGAAGCGTCCCTGTCCTTCTCTGGGGAAGTGTCCCTGTCCTTCCCTGAGGAAATGTCCCTGTCCTTCCCTGGAGAAGCGTCCCTGTCCTTCTCTGGGGAAGTGTCCCTATCCTCCCCTGAGGAAATGTCCCTGCCCCTCTCTGGGGAAGTGTCCCTATCCTCCCCTGAGGAAATGTCCCTATCCTTCCCTGAGGAAATGTCCCTGTCCCTCTCTGGGGAAGTGTCCCTGTCCTTCTCTGGGGAAGTGTCCCTGTCCTTCCCTGGGGAATTGTCCCCGTCTTTCCCTGAGGAAACGTCCCCGCCCTTCCTCGAGGACACGGCGGCCCCGCCACGGAGGGCTCGCAGGACTCGGCACGTTCCTGCTGCAGGGAATGCCAGCAGCCCCCTCATCGCTGGATCAGGGTGAACAAAGCCAGGGCAGCCTCCGAGAGCAAACGTGTAACAAACAGGACCAGGGGAAAAGTTAAGATAGTGCTGGGTTATGAACTGAGCACTGACCAAAAGGTTTACATTTACAGACTGCAACCACAAAATTAGGTCAATACCTGGGTTTATAGGCTTTTGTCAATTATATGATCTGTGTAAAGTACTGAGGAGATGGCTTTAACTTCAGCGTTGGTCAATTTACAGTTTTCATCTTTGTTATTTTCTGCTCCCCTTGTTTCAGTGCTGCAAGGAGTTAGACTGTCCTTTCTTATACTTTCGTATACTCTTAGAGGCCAGGAAGCACCTTCACAAATACGAATAACTAAAAAAAAAACCAAGTGATTATTGCCCAAAGGAAAAAAAATATTAAAGTTTCCCCTATTTCATCCGACATTATTCTCCAGCAAAACGAATGACATGAGAAAGGCTTTCCAGTGCTTGAAGTGGTGATCAACTAATTTGGATTTCAGCATGTAAGAATCATAAACATTTTGGATTAAAAGGGACCATAGAGCTCATCTAGTTCCTAACCCCATGCCATGGGCAAGACCACCAATATGTTGCCCAGGGCCCCATCAAATCTGGTCTTGAATTCTTCCAGGGATGGGGCATCCACAGCTTCTCTGGGCAGCCTGTTCCTGTGCCACACAGTAAAGAATTTTTTTCTTAAAGCTAATCTAAACCTGCCCTCTTCCAGTTTGAAGCCATTTGCTATTTGTCCTGTCACTACATGCTCTTGGAAATGGGCTCCCAGAAATAAGAAGACACTTAGTGTAGACAATACTTAGTGATATTTAGAGCTAATGATCACTGTATATTCATCAGAAAGAAATGCTGGGCCTCAACCACATATTTATCTGCAGTGGAGCCCTGTTGTTATTGGTATCCATGTCACTCCTTTGGCAACAGTGAACTACAGCTTTCTTCAGAAGGTGTTCATTTCAAGTGTGGGAACAAACTAAATGCAGGGACTGACTCTGTCCTTGTCGTTACATGTGAGGATATTATAGATCTCAGTTAAACAGCTAATGAAGAATCAGATTTTTATTTTGACAGTTAAACATTGTGGCCTTCTCTCGAAATGCCTGCCTAAAATAAAGTCCTTCAGATAAAAAAAGATAAGTGAATCTAGATAAGATTTTTTAATTATTTTTACCCTTTTCTTTCCTTTTTTTGGGGGGGGAGAGCTCCATAATCTTAGCCATAAATATCTGTGCTGGTTATAAATACATATGATCACTTATCCATGGACTAACACAGGAAATAGTTTTGTGGATTCCTTGAGGCACCAGAAATGTACAGTATCATACCTGAAATAAATTCTGTGCAAAAAGCTTGGTTAAAAAGTTAGTTAGGGCTTTAAATATAATCTGGATTTGGCATAAAATCTGAAATTGTTTTGTGTTTTCTCCAGTCTTTCCAGTTATAGCTGGTGTCATGGACTCTCCAGAGGAAAACCACTGGGATCTGCTCTGCTAACAGTCACAGTGGGATGATAAAAATGGTAAACATGCTCATTTGCGTTTTCACTTGAGAGGATGGAATACAGCATTGATTTTTTTTGGGGTTTTTTTTTTTTTTTTTTTTTTTTTTGTTACTTCATATGTTGCTGATATTGCACTGTCAGTCTATATTAAATGTCAGTCAGGCACACTTTAAAGAGGGATGAATATTTTCATTGACTTGTTGACAGAATTTTCAAGTACACCAGGGCACTGGCAGGTGACCAGACTTTCTTTTTGTTCCTTTGCTGAAGAATAGCTTTGGGACACTGATCACCTTATAAAGTGATACTTGTATTTTTCAGGTGAGAGAGATTTCCCAGAAGTCCTTCTCCTTTCTTCTTTGCAGCACTTCATTTCTTCCCCAGTAAATTTCCCTGCTCCCTTGGACTCCTTCCATCCAATTTAAGTCACCACCATCAAAACAGCCTTTTTCTGTGTGGCAGCACAAGCCATGATAGCAGATGCAGTGTCTGGGATATACTTATTCCTTTTTGGCATGTTCCTCTTACCTCCTCCTTGCTGTCTCCACTGGACAACCTCAGATGCTGGTGTAAGGCAGAAACCTAAATTGTCCTCATTCCCAGTTTCTCTCCTTCTGCTGGGGAATAGCAATGCTGTGGCAGTGACCACAACCACTCCCTCCACAGCTCTGCGCAGGGAACCTTCCAAGCCACTGTCATAAATCTGGGGTCATGCCAGAGGGATTGCCATTTGCCGCATGTGGAAAGTTAGGAAGATGCATAACATTTTTTAAGGCAGAAACCTAGGAAGGAATTTGAAAGAAAAGAATGTGGGCAAGGGGTCAGGAATTTCTGTTTGAGATATTTTACAACTTGAAAACAAAGAAGCTTAGATAATAACCAGTGACAAGCTGAATGCCCTTTCTAAATGACAAAGATAGTGTAAGTCCCCACTACTAATACTGTCCCTTCAACTCTGTTCTCCCCCCACTCCATATATGCACATATGCATACCTCATATAAAATCATACACATAAAATCTCACCTGATTTCAACTATGGCCTCTGCTAAGAAGGATCTTCCAAAAAAATGCTGAAGACCTGGTGCTCTGCATTTTTGAAAGAGTACAAGCTCCACAGTGCTATGTTACAAAAGCAAGTCACTTTGCCCTGGAGTAATGTTATGAACTTGATAGCCCATCCAGAAATGAGATCACAGTGAAATGAGGTGATGCTCTGTTTATGTGGAAGAATATTTGTACTAGAGACCAAATTTTTACATGTATATAATCAGCCCTAATAGATCATTATCAAACTAAAGTAAACCTCTTAAATGCTCAATTTGTGCTGTGTAAATGAAGCTCTGCAGAAAGGCCTCAGGATAGAATGAAGTTTATGAGATTGTAAATGAGCTCTATTTATAAAACTGTTTGGAAATGAAACAAAGAGTTGTTTATCGCTTGTTGTACACAAACCATCATCCCTAGCAAGCATCCTGGGACACCAGACATTTGGGATTTTTTGGTTCAGAAGGATGAAAATATGCAATTCCTGTGTTTCAATACAAACAGACCCTCTTCTAGCAAATAGTCTGATTTTGAAATATACTGCAATAGAATATGTTGAAAGTGTAAAAAACTGTGGCTCAAGTTCAGTTTGTGCCAGGAAGTAAAATGTTAGTGAAAAAAATCCATATTGTGTTGTGACAGTCCTTATTGTGCCCCATTTTTTTAGGATATGTTTCATGGAGATCCGAAATTACCAGGACTATTTTGCTGTTTCCTTAAGATTTCCAGCCTTGACTCTGCCATAGTTACCCTGCACTAAAATATAAATATTTATTACTCCTTGTCCTTGTGCATGTATGTAATTGCTTTGTAGAGAATTTATGTCATAAATTAACTCTCTGAAGACCAAAGATTCATTTTAGAATCATAATAGGTGTGTGCTATGGTCCCTGTTACCTTTGGGAGTTTTGTACAGAGTGAATCATACAATATTCAAAAGAAAGTAATTGTACTGGACCTTTATTTGTGGTCTTTAGGAGCAGTGTGCCAACACTTCTAGGTACTCATCTTCCTTTTTGTGACCCATTTTTTAAAGCCTAGGAAATTGCTTTTTGCTTTGCTTCACTCTCTACAGTGCCTCTATTACAGCAGGATCTGTTGATGAAAACGACCAAAATAAGCCATTTCAGTGATTTTTTTTTTAGAGTTTGCACCTGTTGAACTGTTGGCAAAAATTCAAAAATAATAAAAAAAAAAAGTATGACACAGATGTAGGTTGTTGGGGTTGGAATAAAGAAAACTGATCTTTACACTCCAAAAATCTTACCCCAGACTAGATGAAGTATTCTTTAGCCTCTTATTTAGTTTTCACAGATCTGTTTTTATAAGAATAAAATTTATAAGTATAATTTATAAGTCTGTGGAAAGATCTTTAAAATATAAGAATGCATTTATTCATATTAAAACTTATGTATGTACATACAACTATGAAAAGCTTGAATCAGAGGTCACAATGGTTGAAAGTATCTATTTTTCTTTCTCTTCAATGAACAGAGCACAGCTTATGGAGGGGAAATATTAATTTATCTATATTTACTACCAGGGAATCAACCAAAAATGTTCAACCAGTTTTAAATTCAGGAACTTCCTTCAAAGAAATACAGATTTCACAGCAAGTGTTCAGCAAAAGCATTGTTGAGGGCTGCCCCACAGAGTTTAAAGCCTTGTTTGTTAACACTACCAGTGCTTAGGACTTCCCTTTATGCCCCAACCAAAGCATCAGGACTTTTCACCTGGGATTTCTCCCACAAGTGTTCAATAGCTGCCTGAATCCAGAAACGTATGAGTTTATGGAAAGGGCTTGCAGGCAAGAACAATGTCCTGATAGTTTCTTGTGCATACAGTCTAAAACGTTTCCTCTGTACAAAAATGCAGACAAACTGAGCATGAAGCAAGAGACTTGCTGCAGAACAAATTCAGATTTCCATATATCCTAAAAATTATTATTTTTCTTCACTTTGGCGAACAAAATGAAAGCCCTTTATTACAAGCTCAATTCATTTTTCTTTTAAAAAAATTAAAAGCTTTTCAACTGGGTTGGTACATTAGATCTCATGTCTGAAAAATGTATTTTTTGCCTTAGAAAGCAGGTATTTTTCTTTTCAATAGCTGCCATGTTCTGACCCCAAACAGCTTGAGCTAATATTTAGTTAGGTAAATAGAACATTAGTGTTGGAGCAAGAGAGGCTGGTCAAGCATTCCTGACTCAAGACAACCTCTTAGACACTCTGACCAGAAATTAAATACTTCTAAATGTGGGTAAATGCAATATGAGATGTTACATATGTAATATTATTTATTGTTCTATTTGAACTTTGGATAACAATTGTAAAACATGTATGTGTATATATGCATGTAGTTAAAATAAACAGTTAATGAAATCAGGACACAAATGCTGCTGTTGATCTCCATATATATATATATATATATATATATGTGTATATATGTGTGTGTGTGTATATATATATATATATGTATGTATGTATGTATGTATGTGTGTGTGTATATATTTATGTTTATGTGTTATATATATATATATATATATATATATATTGTGTGTGTGTGTGTGTGTGTATATATATATATATATATATAATGGGACAAGCCAAAGCACAGTCCTCAGGTTTTCCAGCCCTAGATCGAGATCCAAATGCTATGGCTCGTGCCCACTCCTACTTCTTTTCAAGGAACTCATTCATCAGTGGTGTGGACATTTCCCTGGACTTTATTTTAGCTGCCAGAGATTTTTTGGCATTTTGTAATAAGACTAATCGCAGTGCATGCAAGCCCCAAAGAATGAAGACACTTCTCTGCTTTAAAATTAGTAGCTGTGTCTGCCAAAGCGACATGCAGAAATATTCTGGAGGGCAGATAGAAAGCTCAATGAGCGTTTCCAAGGCCACACAACAGAGTGCTGGCTTTTTCAACTTAGCAAATACTGTTTTCCAAAATGCTTGTCTTCTTTTTATTCCAATGTGGTCCTGCAGTAAAAAGAATTAGAGTGAGCAATTCTTGGACTTAACCACTTTATTTCCTAGGACTCTGATGAGCTTTCATCTCTCTCTTACTGAACAGCATGTCTTTTATTCATTGTTTTGAATATTGTCTCCTTGGCTAATAAAATGTTACAAGTGATTTTTGAAAACAAACAATACTATATTATCCCTTTTTTCCAACTCATGAAATAAATATTCCATCAAAGAGACTTTTATGTTTCACAGTGGCAGTTCTCAAATGACCAGCATGGTATCATGTTCAAAACAGGGCACGGTCCATTTTTACAGTAGATTTACTCAATCACAGTTACTAATCGGATTAGTACTGCTTTTATGTCTGACAAATTTTTTAAAGTTGGGGGTCATTAAAGCCCTTGCACATATAGAGAGCCTGTGGTGCTGGGCTGTGTTTTTCCAGTTAACCATTTCTGCTTTGAAAAAAATCAAACTTTTTGGTTTTTTAATGCACATAGGAGTTAAGTTGCTCTTTTAGACTGCAATGCCACTGAGCATTTAAATCCATTGCCTGACTTAGCAAAGCACATGCTTATCTATGGAGTTAAGAAAGTTATCAGTTTGAAAGGAAGAAGAGTCTGAGTGCTAGGGAGGGAATCACCCATGCTACTACCCAAAAGAAAAATTTTTCCATGTACTTTGTTCTTCTAAATCAACCATATGCAGGAATGAACCCTTACCATTTCAATTGCAGCTTCTGATATAGCTTCTTCACAGTTCCTGTCAAAAACCCTAATAAAAAATATAGGGTTAGAATTTGCTGCCATAAGCTTGAAAGTGAATTCTCTAAGAAGTTAAGAAGAAACTACATGTACCACCACAGGGCTAACTTGGCCAATGAAAGACTAGGTTTTGCTCAAGAGGCTGAACTTTGTTGGCCTCATCATCAGAGGGTTATTCCATTTCTTGCACAAAGAATAATACAAGCCTTGTTTGGATGCATCTCCCACTTGGTCAATTTGGTCCTACGAATTGCATAGGAAAACAACTACAAAACTTTTACTCATAAAACTATAGGAATGTCTAACATCATCTGTCAGACTGTTTGCATAAAATACAAGTAGGATTAGACCTGTGTCAAAAAAGGAAGCAGAGAAAGAAGACAAAAACAGGTAGAAAATGAAGCCTGAACTTTCATTTCTTCTAGAAATTCCTCCCTGGAACTCAACCCAGGAGCAGAGAGCATGCAATACTCTTTCCAATAGTGCAGCATTAAAATGGTTGGAGTAGTTCTGACCAGATCATTGCTGTACAGGCAGAAATGGAAAGCAAAATTGGTAAAAAAACATACTAAATATTCCAGGTGTCATGCAGCACCAACAGCTATGAACAAAGAAGTCAAATCGATTTCAGTTTTAAAAGACTACCAAAAGCCTACCACAGGAGCTGATATCTGCAAATACTTCCACTGCTGCCTCCCCCAAATGCATGCAAACAAGCACCTTTCATACAGTTATTGGAATAGCTTAGTAATCCTTCAGGGTATAAGCAAAGATTAGATATCTTAATGGAATTTTTTTCTTAAATAAAATAAGGTATTTAATTTTTTTAACATTAATCAATTATGATAGAATGATTCCAGTAGAAACAGATGCACTAGAATTGAAAATAACTAAAACAAAAATTGAATGAAATATAGTCTATGTTTACACATGGTCTCTATAAATATTAACATCATGAGAAAGTGAATGGGTTAGCATCAGCCAAGTTAAGTCAGGAAATGATTAAATTAAGTTTACACACCATAGCTTAGACTGTCCCCTGGGTACATACATTGCTGTGAGATCTTTGATATGATATCATATGTCATTTTCCAAACCATGAAATGCAGTAGCATGCATTTTTTAAAAAATATATGTAATTCTCATATCAAATACATATACAATGGAGTCTTTCTGCCTGTATGTCAACTCTTCTTTGTAAGGTTAAAACAAAATAAAGATAAAAACCTAAAAGCTGAGATCTTCTTTGCAAGATTGCAAAGCTCTGTCGATCTGTAAAGTAACAATAGCATATAAATCTAGTTTGCTATTCATTTACTGAGCTATTACGTATTCTGTGGAAGAGATTAATATGTGTCCCTTTTATGGTCATGATTCATGTCTTCTCAGTGGAAAGCAGGAGAGGAATTTTTCATTTATTCTCTCCCAAGTAGTTAATTCCTCAAGAGTTCAGAGATGGACACCATATGATACCTACAGAGATTGTACAACTATTATTAATGCCTCAACTTTTCACAAATTAGTACAAATAAACTGTGCAAAGCAACACACTGGCAGAGTTATACCTTCAAAGGAGTAATAATATCTATTAACATGAGGCTGCTATTATGAAGACACTGCGGTATATATTCAATTTATATAAAATACTGTATAAATTTTGAATAATATATGTCCTAAGGTCATATCATAAGGCTTTTCAGCAAAATTAAGGCTCAATGATGTTTTGCCACTTATAATCAAAGGTAATGACTGAATTATCAGATAATCCTGATTAGAAAAACTACTAACTTCTGGCAGTGGCACAACAGGTCTTCCAAAGGCTACTGTTGAGCAAGTTGCCAAACACATGAACAAAACCTCCTGGATAAGTAAGGTTTTTTTAAAGGAAAACTCACAAAATATTAAATTGATCTCTGTTGTGTTTTGTTGGTACAAGTTCTTCCACATCTTAAATCCCCTTCAAGGCCTCATGTGAGAACACCAGCACAACAGCATGTTGTGATTAAAGGGCAAGCTGACCCAAATAAATAATAATTCCTTAAACCAAGGTATGTTGGGAATACTGATTGTAATCCTGAAGACTTGGGAGATTTTATTTAGGGGCACAAGGAGTAGGTTTCAGACAGAAAGTCATCTGAACTTAACTGTCTGCTCTGAGCCAAGCTCATCTTAAACTTTCAGAGTAATCAATGGAAGCCTAGTCAATACAGTCAATGAAGCCAGGAGAGAATTTCACCTCATCCTAAGATAAAAAAAGTAAAGAGGCTCCTAAAGACAGATGTTGAGAACTGTTTCAGATGCTCTTGGATACTGGGGACAGAACCAAGGGAGGCTGGGCCCAAGACCTACAGAAAATCTTTACCCTCCAGAAGTAGCAAAAGGTAGCCAGCTGAAATATCCGGGAGCATCAAAAATGTCAGTAGACATATACGATTAGGCAAGGGGATCCCATCTGTACTGGACAGTGAGTTGAAGAGCTCCCTATGGAGTTTTAAGTTTGTGGACTAGGCAGCTGGTGTACATATGCATTCACTGGTAAGTTTAGGTTAAAATCCCATGCATTGTGTTATTTCCATAGTCCTAGCTAAAAGATGGATGTTCACATATTTCTGACTTCCTTAGTAAACTGAGAGCAGAGAAGAATACAATCTTAGGAAAAGTTATTTGCCAAACACTGAAAAATTAGTATCCTCAGAGAAAAAATACACTGAAAGCATTAACTAAAGCATTTAATGTGTTTAAACTCTTGGCATGTTACTAGTCATACTGACCCAGTTTATTTATTCTTCTCAAGCAAAAATAAATAAACAGAAATCCCTGGGTCTATGACAAAAAGACACTAACAGTATTCATCTATTACCAGTAACATGTGGGGTAAAAGTATTGGCAGTAAAAATTTACTATGAAAATGGTCAAACAATTTGGGAATAAAGAATTATCCTGGGAAGGACTTCACTTCTGGTTCTTCTGTTAGGTTGTCTCTAACTCAGAACAGCAAGCCCTACAGTAGCACAACACTTTTCCATCAGCAGGTCAGGAGGAAAGGCATATTTCATGCACACATCACTGACCCAGACCTCTGTCCAAAAGGGAATGATATTGATTCACTCTGGAGCAGGTTTATCTGACTCTTAATCAGAAAGGCATTAGTCTGACACAAGGGTCAAAGTAGGGAGCATAAAATGCCCTCATATAGGAGGGGTGTCTGTGATTTCCAGAAAAGGCTTGGAAAAAGAGTCTGTGGCATTTCCTCTAATTATTTTTATTACCATGTTGGACTTCAAAACAGCAGCTCAGGAAAAGAAACAATGAGGTAAAGTCTTGACCTAACTGAAATCAATTGGAATTTTATTACTGACCCCAGCAGGACAAAACTTGACCTTTTTTTAAGTTTAAAAGAGTGCCTGCTTGTTTTAAGCATACAAATATTATAAGATGGGCAGGGATTAGTCAGCAAGACTAAGAAAGCTCCCTCTGACTTCCTGTACAAAGTAGAGGTTGTCAAACTAAACACATTAGCTTAGCTCGTTCCTGCTGGATGTTTCCCTAGACTCTGTCAGAGCCCTGGCTGCACAAACTGGCTTCCACTGCCCTGATCAGTCTCACCTGGGACACAGAGACACCTCCTGCCCATAGCCTCAGGAGCCCATTTAAGTTTGGCTGTGTTTTTTTTTTTTTTTCTGAATAGGTACCAGGTCTTTATGGTAGGAATCTTTCTCCAACTCTATTTCTAGGTATTGTTCCTGCATGGACATCAGACCCATTCAATAGCCTAGGTTTTGCTCCTGACTGGTGTTGCTGGCTGGACTTTGATCCTAAAACATTATTTTAGTTTATCAGAGATATCAGTTGAAAACAAGAAGACCCTGCTCATGACCTGTTTTCTAAGGAGAACAAGAGTATTCATCATTTTTCATCTGCTGCTCTCTTTAATTTCTGTCTCCCTAGTAAAATACCAAGAAAGTTAGATTCAGTGATTGGAACAGAAACATTCAAATTGCTGTGTTTCCCATTTGGTTTTTGGTGATCCTGCTCCTCTACTCAGCCCTGCTGAGGCTGCGTGTGGAGTGCTGTGTCCAGTTCTGAGCTTCCCAGCACTAGAGGGACATGGAGCTCCTGCAGTTGCTCCAGTGAAGGGCTACAAAGACGATTAAGGGACTGGAACATCTCTCTTATGCAGAAAGGCTGCAAGGGATGAGCCTGTTCAGCCTTGGGAAGAGATGACTGAGAGGGTACTTCATCAATGCACACAAGTGTCTGAAGGGAGGGTGTCAAGAAGCTGGATCCAGGCTCTTCTTGGTGGTGTCAAGCAATAGGACAAGAGGTAGTGGGAAGAAATTGATGCACAGGCAGGTTGTGGAACTTCTCACTGGAAATATTCAAGAAACATCTGGACATGATCCTGTACCTTGTGGTCTAGGATGACCCTGCTTGAGTAAGGTGGGGAGGTTGGACCACCAACTGTGGTCCCTTCCAGATTTATGCATTTGGTGACAAATTTCAGTAGCCTCATTATGTGGAAAACTCACTACCAGTGCTAGAGCTTCACCTCCAGGTCCTGTTCCTGCATGACCAGTACTTGCAATGTACTGGAGGTAAGCATCTTTCAGACACGTGGTAAAGAATTGGGACAATATGCCTACATTTAAAAGCCCTCAAATAATTTATATTCTCTGTGGTTTTGTTTGTTTGTTCCTGACACCCTCATCCCCATCCCCATGGTGGCTGAGTAAATTCACATCATCTCTTAACATCTGTTATATCTATGGCAAGAGCTTTCATCGCATATGTCTGTTTCCTTTTGTTATAGAAGTGGCACATCTCTTTTATTTTATCTCTTATATTATCTCTTCTTATATCACTACAGCTAATAAACAGGGAATGGTTATTTCCTTTTCTTTTCTGATTCTGTACACCTGTAATATATCACCTTTCAGTATTCTCTAATCAGAATTTTGATACTTTTTCTTTTCTGTGAAAGTTGTGAAATAGCTTTGATCATCCTCGTCTATCTATAGAATCTTTTGTAATCATTCTTTTTCTGAGATGGGGAAATAAGAACTGCATTCAGTATTTAAGGTCAGCACATTGTGAAATTGTAGAATGGCACAGTACTGCTGCAAAAACAAGCCCTTTATGAAAGTGTTGAGAAACAAAATTTTATCTCAGTTTGGAGTTCAACTGCAGCTTTTCTAGCTCAAAGAGAGGTCAGGCCTACTTAAATAATTATCCCATTCAATCAAGCATCTGTTCAACCCTTGATCTGTTAGACCAAGTCTTGGGTAATAGGGGATTGAAAGATTTCTCTAATAATCCAGAGACTGCTAAATAATCCTAGGATAATTATAATTCTTCAGGTAAATCCAAACCCTCAACCCATGTTTACGTAGCTAGCCTTCACTGCTTAGCCGCAGATGTGTTTAAGCCCATGAGTTAAATACCTCACTAGAACTTCTCTGGTAGCTTGCAAGGTTCACTGAAGTTCTTGTCTAGAGGAACTTAAAAAATTTAAGTACAGAATCTAAACAAGAAAGCTAATAATTCCTTATCCCACACTCTAACTGACATAAGTGACACTGATGTCACTTTTTCCACATGACAACTTTTCTTTAAAAATTTAATGTTCAGGTTTCTGCTGCCTGACCTTTGTTTGGCAGACACCACTTAAATGAACAGCCTGACTTGATAGGACAGGGTGGGCTGAAAACATGCCATTACCTGTGTTGTAAATTTCTGTGGATAAAAAGAGAAATTCTACTGCTGGCACTGTTATCCACCCATCTTTGTAAGCCAAGAGAAAAAGAAAACCCTGACAGTTAGAGGGGGAGTAAAGAGAGAATGGAGTCATACAAAAAGTTGCTAAAAAAAATTAGTATCTGAAATTATTTCTGTCCCTCTGCTACATTCCTTTCTTTATTAAACACTTAGAGAATTGCAACTCAGAAATTGAGAGTGCTTTCTTCACAAACCTAACTTCTGACATTATTTCCATGCAAGGAAATCACCACACCAATGCCCTGATGCCTATTTGAAAAACTATGAAGTCTTTTTTAGCAATTCTGCTAAGAATGTGTTTCTAATGTAAACAGTTTTCAGATGAAAATAGTGCTTAGATAAAGGTAATCAACTGCATGATTAATGCTAGAACTGCTGGTTAATAGTTTATGCATGAGGGAGATTAGTTGGTAGGCAACAGACCAAGGATGTCAAGGAAGGATTAGGAGAATGAAAAGCAGCCCCCACACTTACGGTTGCTTGTACAATACTGCCCCTCCCAGGACAGGAACAACCATCTATATTCATATATATATATATACATATATAGGAATATTTTGTGTTGCTTTGTGCTATTTTTGTTGGTGTCATATTTGCTCCGTTTGTTACATCAAAAGACATCACTGGCAGAGGTGGTTTTTTGCAGTCAACTACAATGCCTAGAGTAAAAAAGGTAAAACACCTAGTACAAAATAAATGCAGATTGTGTATAAACCAGGCCATAGGAACATAGAGTTAAGTTAAAAAGAAGAGAGGTCAGTGGCTCTGGAGTCCTGGGCTTACTGACCAAAACCAGACCATGCACATGGATAAGTGAAACATCGTGGGAATATTTTGGCTGAAGCCCAGGGGCCTTTATTCACTCTTAGACAGCACCATAGCCACAGTAAAAAAGCTCTCTGGGCCCAAGGTGCCCACTAAGCAGCTCGCTGCAGTACACTAATGTCTCCCTTCAGAGGGGTTCAGAGGTGGTCCCCAGGTGCCTGCCCTTGCAGCATGGTCAGTCTGCAGCACCTGTGGACACCTGCAAACATGGAAGGTGTGAATATTCAACCTCACTCTGTGGGAAGTTAGGGGAACAGCAATATCAGAAAAGGCTGTGTGATAGAGCAACATGTAGGCTGAGATTTCTCACAAACCATTTAAATGAGGATGACTACATCAGGCTTTTCTATTAATATTTAGGTGTTGAAAGCCTTGTAAAAGCTACAGCTCTTTCTGGCAACTGTGTTCCTTTTATGTTTCCGAATTTTTACCTGGAAATGTTAAGTACTGTGGCCTGCTTATGTGTCACAACACTACTTCAGGATTTGGGAGATTTTCTTGGTGTGTTTGGTTTTTTTGTGTTCTCACAGCCCAAAAATTCCAAGCCAGGAACATTGCTGAATGCTGTAACTGTAACATGACTTCATTTAGGGAATTTTCACAACCACCCAGGTGCCTCCATGTTTCCCTGCTTCAGTAGGGTTGGACTATATGATTTTCAGACCAACCTCAGCTGTTCCATGATTGTGACAGAGCTGAATATAATAAGAGGAGTAATAAGTAAGTAACAAAGTTATGTCAGGGGCAGAAGTAGAGCAGTAGCTTTGGCATAGGCATTGGAGGATGGAGAAATCACAGAAAAACATGAACGGGTAGGAAAATACCTGGGAAAATGAAGATGAGTGCACAGAAGCAGCAAGGTGGATGAAATGGGAGATAACAGACTGACATAGGAAGGATGAGTGGAAAAGACTCTGGAAAAAAGTTCATGAAAAAGGTATTCTAGAACCTCTATTGTAGAGAAAGATGAGGTATCTAGCATTTCTCATTTGAAAGAAGAGGGGAGGCTGCATGGCATCATAATGTGTGGTTGGGACACTGACACAGAACCAAAAACATGGGAAAAGTAGGCCATTTATGTGCAATAATCAGGCCTGCAGGAGCAAGGGAACCAAGCAGCACTCAAATTATCTTTAGATAAGCAGCAGGGGAGTGGTACAGTAGAAGAGCTGCACTTTGGGGCATTTCTCTGGTTGCACAGCCAGGCTCTGCCATTCTTCTCCTGTGCAGGAGATGGGTTCCTGTCCCCTCCAGAGTCACAAGTGGGGGACTAATGGAGAGCTGAAACAGGGACTTTATGGTTGGAAGAGAGCAGGGACTAACCTGCCTTGTCTTCCTCTCTCTCACACCTCAGTTCCACTCAGGCGGTGCACAAAATCCTGTTGCCATGTTGTCCTACCTATGTATTGACTGCCTGCTTCCCAGTGAACAGCAGCAGGAGAGCTAACTTCTGAAAAAGCACCAGGTGAGCCTTCACAGAAAATGAAGGAGTGAAAGGGACAGGGTACAGGCAAGTCTTCTCTGAAATTATTTCTTAATGGCTTGGGATGTTGTATGTTTTCACTTCTGAGATTGTGCCTGTCTGCCAGAGGATTAAGTGATGGTGAATTGCACTTGATAAAAACTTGCTTCTGAAGCTCAGTAGGCAGTAAGAGAATCCAGTCTTCTAAAATTTATGTAACAGACTTTCTTTTTTGTTTTCTCTTTTAGCATGGTGCTATATTTAATGTATCAATTTATTCTGCTGGGCAACACTCATCAATTTTCTGAGATTATCTACAGCAAATTGTATCAGAGCCTCTCCAATCCACTGCTGAGAAAACATTTTTTTAAAACAAAAATTCAGATGGAGGTCTTAAATCATGTAGAATCCTTGGCTTGGTGTATGGCTGTCTAACATACATGTAAGATACCACCAACACAATATTGTTGGGACTTTTCTAAGCAGCAGGGACTTTTCTTATCATTGCTTTCACCCATTTGAAAATAACGGATAACTGATAAACAGAAGCTGGATGACCTAACATTTTAGCGGATTCAGTTGCTTTCTTCCCAAGTGGGTGAGCTGAGTGCCTTTCTCAAAGCACACAAGGGTAAGTAGCTATTAACCAGCAAACGAGGGGCCTCCCACCTCACATGTGTAGTTTGGTGACTGCTGAGCCTCAGAGGTCCAGCCCACTGTGGTGGGGGAAAAACAATTATTGCCCATGACAAGGCCTGCAAGTTATTAGTTTCTATTCTCCCATGAACAATCCCTCATTATTAAGAACACAAGCAAAAAAAAAAAAAAAAAAAAAAAAAACCAAACCTTGTGGGCTTGTGTTTTGTTCTTCTTTCTGATTGAAGAAGGCCACACCCAGCTGCTTTAATTATACTTCTAAATACATTCGTGTAAACATTATTTTTTTGGCTAGGAGAACATAAGTGAGAAAAGGCTTTTTAGGATTTCATTTCTCTCTTCAAAGAAAGGAATAAATTAGTTATTGATAGCTACAATTTTTGTCCACATCTGATTATAATTATAGATGTCAAATTGCAAATTATAATTTTATATTCATTTTTTCTACACAACAGTCATTCTTGCTTGAAACCACCATGCTTATTTCTTTTAGAAAAATCCTTTGTTTAATACATCACAGTAGAAATCGACATTCAACTTGAAATATAACTTTGCTTATATTATGCTTTTCTAGAATGCTGTTGATTACGATAACTGATTGCCAAAGCACACATTCATTAGCTTATGCAAGTTCTGGTAGTGTCATTTAAGAAGTTGTTTGTAAGGAATTAGGCCATACTGTGTGTTCTAGCCTGTGTTCCTTGTGTTTATGTCACTGTGCCATTCAGCTCTGCAGACTATGAGTTAAGACCATGTAGTCAAAGACAAGGTAGAGAACCCAGGGAGAACTCACCAGGAGTAAATTGCTTCCTTTTTTCTTCCCAAGTGAGAAAATAGGGTCATATCAACAATTTGCACTGAAGCAATACCTAACAGACAATACTATGCAAAATTATTCTTGGCAGTTTATCTATTGCCCACATACCAAATTAGTTAACTGTGTCTTTTCTAGGCTCCCATTAAAAAACAACTGTGCTAAATCAGGGAGACTTAAGATCACTTGTCAGTGCTGAGTAGATAAAGCACTACAGAACTTTACCACTAACGTTTTGTTGCATTCCAGTTGCAGTAGAGATATTCCTCTAAGCATTGTCATCTTCTTCACCTTGACAAAGTGCCACAAGTAGCAATGATAATAGTAATGGTATTGACATATTTGTATTGAGATTAGCAAAATCACACCAGAGTTTCTGAAGCATGAACTGGCACTTGGAAATCTTCCTATTCTTTCTTATTCTACTCTGCTATTTACATCTGTGTCCACTATCAGAAATAAAAATATGCTAAAAATATGGAAACCAGAATACAATCATAGGAAGGCTAATGCAGTTTGTATTTTCAGCTGTGCTAGCAAGCTACATTAATTTTGAAGCAACACTCCCTATTACACCAAGGCCTACATTTTACTAAGCTAATAGACATAAGACTTGCATAGTGGGAAGCTTCAGTGACTTGTATTTGTTATATGTTAGCCAATTGGAGGTAAAAGAAGAATATTTTTTGTTGAAGGTGGACTCCACCCAAATATCAATTGTACAGCCCATCTATTTTGCTATTCTTCTACTAAAATTCTGTAAAATTAAACTAAAGTGCTAAGGAAATAGAGAAGATTGCAAAGAGGTAGAACAGGAAAATTCTTCAGTTGGAATTATTGACATGTATTACCTCAGAATCAGACAAGATACATTGTTTAACCTCTCAAAGCTTACCATTTTTTTTGGAAGAATGTGCACATGGTGAAACCTGTGGGCAGAATGTAGGTAATCCTAAAGAACTTTGATCTGTGCATGCTTCTAAACTGTATAACAAAAATAAGAGATGTTAGTTTGGAAACAGTCTTTGATGTATGAGACTCAATGGTAGAAAAAAAGAGATGATACTTTCATGTGTAAATATACAAAGCTGAATGTTTGGACTTTAGGCTTTTAGTGGGAAATATGTACAGTGCCTACCAAACAAGAGGTGGAACTCAGCTCTTCGAAGGGTTAAAGTGAACTTTAGTCTTCCACCAGTCACCCTCTGGTACTGTATCTTCATAAATTTCCCCTGTTTATGGAGTGTTTTTGATGGCAGGCAATTCTTTGTTGAAAGTTAAGTGCTCTTTTATATGAATAAATAAAGAAGGCTTTGGTTTGAATGAATACATTATTTTGACAAATGTTTATTGGAAACCCAATTATGGCTTCATAAATCAGTGTTATCTGTGGTACATCAGGTGAGCTCACCCATGCCATCAAATGGCACATTGAATATTAGTAGGATAATTAAAACAATTCTCTTGGATGTTGTTCTTCTTACCCAGGTCTGACAGTAGTCAAAACAGGAAGAAATTGTTTATTAATTTTATTTAAGTTATTAAAATACTTTTTGTAAGATGTAATGGGCATACTTAAAAAAAAAGGAAAAAAACCCATTTGTTTTCAATTTGATGTTAGATTAAAATTACAAGGTCAAGCACAATGCATGAACTGAGTGGCAGCTGAATTTTAAGGGTAGTTGGGAAGCAGAAAGGATATATATGAAGTCTATTGTTTGAACTTTACACCCAGGTGACGTGGAGCTTTGTTTGTTTTGTCTGAGGTGGTCACTGGTAATATGAAATATGTCTGGAGTCAATTCATGTGCTTCCTTATCCTCCCTCTTACAGTGATTCTGAGTTAGAACAACCAGATGAATGAGAAGCCATTTTCATAACTGTGAAAATTAAGGGAATCAAGTGAAAATCTTGAACTCAAGGTCAAGAAGAAAAGGAGGAGTTAAAAGTTTTTTTTTTTTTATTCTCATAATATTCCCCTGTTTACTGGGAGCAAACCACCAGGAATTCCCATCACTTGAGGCCTCCTGACTGATGGCAGCAAAATGAAGACGTATGGGTGGAAGGACACTGAAGATCTTTAAGATTTATGAGAAGAATCTAAATTATTTCCCAAAGAACCATTTCCAGGTTTAGAACATGGCTAAGTTTATATCCACTAGGACTTACAAGCATAAAATAAGGATTGAAACTGAAGTAATTGGGTTTGGTGGTGTGCATTGGAATTAGAGTGATATAAATAGCCATCTAGATGTCTTAGCAACTCAACTTCAGTGTAGTATTCTTCTTAGGGGCACAGAAGACGGAGTGAGGAGACAGAAGAAGAACAACAGAAGGGAGCACAATGTTCAGCTTCTCTCCCAGAGAGAAAATGAGTGTTAGGAGTTGACCAGAGAGATGGCAATTAAAAACCTCTCTTTGAAATTTGTCAGTTCATTGAAAGAAGAAAAAAAAATCACCAAGACAAATTATTTTGTTACACCACAAAATAATTTTCCTCAGGAGCAACTCAAGCTTCAGATTTCTGGCAGTAGGCAGAGAACTTGGAGGCCCCAGGACTGAATTGCCCACACTAGGACTTCTTAGGCTCTCCTATTTCCCAAGAGATCGGCTTCTCACATCATGTATAAAGTTTGAGGTCATCTTCTAAAAAATAGCTAGACAATATTTTGTCATTTTCTGCAAGATAGAGATAATATTCTCCATTTTCCACCATCTCTTACCCTAGTCCCTTCTCAAGATTTTAGATTGACAAACAGTAAAAGTGTGGGAAGCATATGGGGATTGTATTCACTATTTAGGATTCTATTTTTTCCATAGGAAAATAAGAGCACATTCAGCCTAAAACCAGGCATGCACTTTGCTGCCAAGGATACCATCACCAATACCAAAGATTCTGCAATAAGGAAAACAAAACTTAGGACAATCATGGCAGATGAAAGCCTTGGGCACTTTCTTCTTACCAAAGGAGATGTTCCAGGGCTAGCAAATCTGGATATCTCTCCTCCAGAATAAAAGAAGTGAAGGTACTGGGTTTTATGCAAATTTTAGTAAAACTATTGCTTTGTCTCATGGATTGTACTTTTCTGTCTTAACTTCTGGACCACATTCTGTTATCCCTAAGCAGGAATGAGGAATTTTAGAAGTAAACTCTTCCTCACTACACCAGTTTCTCATGTGTAGCCTCAGAAATGCAGACTGTTCAGTCCAACTATGCACATAGAAATTAATTTCCTTGAATAGGATCAAGGAGATGTATGTGACCTGGTAAAGAGAAGTGTAGACATGGAACAGGAAAGAAATGTTTAGAAACTTCCCCTGAGCTCTGGTAAGGCTGGAAGAGTAACAAGATAAGAGCAGACTGCAGTCCATGAACTTGACAGAAAAAACACAAGTCATAACTCTTAAGCATTCTAACTATCATCAGCCCTTCCCCCAGAGTTCCACAGAAGTTTGCTGTCAATAAATGATATTAACAGATTTGGTTCCTGGCAAAAGTTTACCAGGTTTTCTTATCTCTAGCCTCTTTTCTCAAACCTAGTTCCCTACCTTTGCATGTGTCCAATCTAACGGCAAATGTGACTTAATGGAAAGAGAAAGGAGAGGAGAGAAAGAGCCCCAGGTTTTCATAATACAGATTTAAAACACAGCAGCTCTGAAATACTCCCCTTTAGATTTTATTTCTGAAGAAACTGTGGCTATCAACCTTATTTCATTGTTGTTGGTTTAGCATTCAAACACAGAACTAAAATGTCTGGTTTCATTCTGTCTTCTGTCAAAAATTCTTGATGGTCAAGCTAGTTTTATCTTTTGCCAACCCCTGTGAGTGCAAGTTATCAGTACAGTTGCTCCTCTTTTCTCCAGTGATAGACAGAAGACACTGCACCACTGCCTGCCCTGCATAGCCTCATATTTCAGTGGAAATCAGCATTTAAAGTGTTACATCTTAGAGCCCAAAGAAGAAAGCTTCATGGAAGATAGTTCTTCATTTGTATGCAAGACTTCTGTTGCCATCCATAAATCACTGGGGCAGCTATTATAACCCAGAACAAGCTGGCATCACCCCTAAATACAGAAGACTGTGTGAAAAATTAACAGAACAAAAACAACAATGAAGTCATTAAAACACCTAGATGATAAAATGCTTTGAGAATATCTCCCTAAATTTGCGGCAAGACAGTGATTGAGCCATAAATCAAAGCTATTCTTCTCCAGGGGATGTTCAGGGAGAAGACAGTACAGTGTGCTAACATGAAGCAGCTATCACAGTAATGGGGAGAAAGAGAAAACTGATCACTGCCCTCAATTATTTTAAATGCACTCTTCTTTCCTTCCAGCAACAAAAAAAGAACAAAAAAAGAACAAAAAAAAAAAAAAAAGAAAACCACTAAGCCTTGTTTTTAACATAATCAACATGAGTTAATAGAATGTGGGTTTAATGCTAGATTTCATTTAATTAACTCTTAGTTTTTCCTATGTTACATTTGCATTGCTAAAAAAAACTCAAAATGTGGTGTGAATTGCGTTGGATGAATAGATTAAATTGTTTGTCAAAAGTAACTTTCACCAGCACATAAATACATGTCACAGTCTTTGTATCATGGAAAACAAATAGTTATTCAAAGCCAACAACTCTGATCCACTAGGTACTCCTCAGTGATGGTACAGAAGTAACAATGGCAGGGAAACACTGTCCAGCCAGAATCTGCTTTTATGGCCACAAAATAACCAAAACAAACAAAACAAAACAACAGCAACAAACAAACAAACCCCCCACAAAACTGTAATGTTCATTGCATTAAGAAATTCTGAAATCTACCAGTTTTCATTCTATCTCTTTGCCCTGCTACTCCATCAACTTCATCTGAACATGCCTGAGGTCTGCAATAAGTAGTGGGATGAAAATGGCTGTAATAAACAACAAGAAATATAATACCTAACACCAGACTCGAAATAGTTAAGATGCTTACAATTGTAAAACATATTTCTTTGATAATGGAAGGTCTCCAGAACATATATACAAACAAAATACCTAGAGTCACTACAGTGTGAGTAGCATAATAAATAGAAATGCAAACTTTTGTTCTTCTTCCCTTTATGTTAAAAAATGAAAAAATTAGAATTATTCCAACTACAGTTCTGTACAGATATTCCATCTTCTTAGACTTGCAAAATGTTGTATGCTGTTTCAAAGTCCAAGTGAAGCCACAGATCCAAAGAAATATCAGCAGAATTACAGAAATTCTGACACTTAGTAGAGTGATCAATGAAATACTGAGTATCCAAGAAGTGATGGTAAGCAATTTATAGAAGAGATAAATGAACTTGGAAAGCACATGAAATTCATCTTTGTCAGGCAGAGATTTTCGTAGTGATATCTGATAATCAACCATTGAAAAGGAGATACCACAAAAAGACATAATAATGGCAGCATCTAAACAAAACACAAAGAAAAATGTTAAATAAGAGAAAAAGATATGTATTTTACACTATGATTTCTGAATTAAGTTTTAGAAAATGCCATGATTTCCTAACACATTTTTTATCCCAGTTTTATATTTACTCTCTGCTCCAAAGCAAGTCACCCTAATTTTAAGGCTACTGTTAGTTACTTAAATCTAGGCATCTGATGCTGTTTGATGTGCATGTTATCCTGCCCAGCCCCTGGTCCTTAATGGGCTTCCTTAAGTCACATGTCACATTTGCCATCTCCACACACAGGTGACTTAGGAATTCCCAAAGTATTACAAATTGACCATAAAAATTTGAGTTTCAGCAACTGATATATGTGAGTCTGCTGTGTCTAAAATGTAGAAATCTATAACTAAGACTTGATCCTTCACATGGTCATATCCAAGATGAGACTTGTCTGATCCTTTTCCATGAGTAAATTTTGACTGCATGGACTTTGAAGGAACACTAGACAACAATGCATGTATCCCCATTTGGTAGATAAATTCCAACCCTGAATAAGCCAATGTCCTGCCAATAATTCTGTTGGTTTTAGAACTGAAAATGGTACATCTGCTGTCTTGCTTCTGAGAGTTGAACTAATATCTATTCACCATGTTGCATTCTACAATACTGACATATTCTTAGATTTAGTTTTGACTCTGTCCCTCACCTGTAACATGGGTGATGGTAGTGACAGCTCACAGGGCTGCTTTAACTATGTTACTGATTTCCAAAAGCCTAGCTAGAAGTTTTAAAACAATCTGTAAACCACACATATCAAACTGCTCTGCAAATTACATGCTGATTGCATTTAGGAGCTTATTTTCAAGTGATGCATTATTATGTTTCTATTAGGTATTATGACTTTTTATATTTATGATGTACAGTATTTATGTATGACTTTTCATTTTTATAGTGAAATCTTCCTTCTTATCGATTTAGTAGAATGGAACATCTACTAGACAGAAATTCTTATTAAATGCAGAGTAATAATACAGGGGAACATATGTTTTCCAAAGTGTGTTTAAAATGTTATCCAGTCATGAGTTATATTTTTAGGTAAAATACTCAACTTGCAACAGAAGGAAAAACACAGACTTACATTGATAGAAATGAGTTTTGCCATGTTCCATGAGGATGTAAATCTGAAGAAAAAGTTGTGGTGTGGTCTCAAGAAAAGTCTTGAACACCCTGAGCATGTTAATATCAGTCACTGCATCAATAGCTTGTTTCTGAATGAAATTGGAAGGGTCTGCTTCTGATGCACCTCTGCTACTTGTTTCTTTAAATGCAACTTGACAGCCATACTTCAAAGCAAACCAATACCTATTTAAAAATAGATTAGACACTTGATTAGACGGCACTTTTTAGAAGACCAACTCAATAAAATTATACGGCCTTACAACAATTTTTTCCATCTTCTACTCAGGTAAAATTTTTCTGATATCTGTATGGTATCAGGGAAATCAGAGAATCATTTAAGCCCAGCAATACCATACAATAGGAAAACTTATAAAATGGAATGAGACTTATCTGAATAAAGACTACAAGCTTTATTTTGTTAGGTTCTTATCTCTTTAAATTACTGCACTTCTGAAAAGTCATTAGCATTTCTCCTCAGTCTCTCTTTGAGATACTCATTCACTTTCTTTGTATCCTTTTGAGGGTATTAATGAATATCCAGCTGTGAACATGCATATCTATGTAAATAGAATATAGATCCATAAGCCCCAAGTATAATACCTGATGAACTGCAAGCATAAAACAGACTTAAAAAACCTCACTACTACATTGTTACTTTCTAAATAATCAGGAAAACTTATATTTCAGAAAATAATTTTCAAGACTCATGGATTCCTGGGTTGAAAGATTCTGTTAACAATCTGACGGGTTTTACATGAAGAAGCCATTTGCCTTGGCAAAATGAGTGCACGTGAATGACTTTTAGAACAGTTCTGGTTATTTTTAATTAAGCCTAAATTAACACTTTCTTTTAAAGAGCAATAAATGCAAAGATACATGGAATTAGTAAGTAATGAGTGGTGTAGATTCTGTATTGTGGGGATATCCTGTTCTGTTCATGATATCCCTAATGCTTTGCTTGGAGGTAAACCTAGATCCTATTCCCATTTTCAGGAGCATTGCTTCAGGCTTGGAAGTGTGAGAGGGAAAAGAACACTTAAACTTTAATCAAAAACTTTGATAATTAATGGATGAACTAGCTATTGTACATGGTAATCTTTACATCTGAGATTGGGAAACAGGAGGGTGGCTAAAACTTGATGTAAAACCAGAACTCCAGATGCTGGAAATTATAGTATTTCTGCTGCCTCTAATGGGCTCACATACAGAGCCACACAGCTCTGATGAGTGACTTGACTCATTGCATTACTGCTTTGGAAGTTAAGAAAGGCAGGAAATATTTTTTCTGTAATTAATTGCAGAAGTGAGTTTCACAGCTAAAGACTTCTTTCCAGTGAACTGTTCAGCAGCAAACAAAAATTCTTTTGGAAAAAGTAAACAAATGGAAGCAGGAAGAAGTATCCTTGTTAGTACGTATGGAAATGCTGCCTTGAAGCAAATCAGTGTTTCGGCTGGTAACTTGACTTCAAGTGGTCATTAACATAGGCTGGGAAGATTATAGACTGTCTTTGAGTCTGCAGCACTGCAATAGACACTGTCAGTGCTGGTAACCTGGTATGAGCCTTGCAAGGCCTCAGAACTGAGGCTTGCCAGGACTGCTCTGTTTGAAATTTTCTTGACCTCTATGTGACTTTGTATTTCTTGGTTTAACTTGGGTTTTCTGAAGAAAAACTGGTCATTTCTTCCAATTGACCCGGTGACTGATTTGTTTTACTTTTTTTTTTCATTTTTGTGCCATAGTCATAGTTTTATATAGGCAACAGTAACAGGCAGATATGCATCAAATTAGATATTTATTACATACAAGATGATGTAGGACAGAGAAATCTAGTCTTGCTATGATAGCAGAGATCCTCAGATGTAGAGAGCTAGGATACTGTGTAGAAAAATGCATGCACAGGATGATAAGGGACAGCTTGAAAAAAGGGGTAGGAATGAAAAAAATGCGTGTAACAATTTTAACTGTAGTATTAGTATTAGTATTAGTATTAGTATTAGTATTAGTATTAGTATTAGTATTAGTATTAGTATTAGTATTGCAATCAATTGTTAGAATTTCATTTGTACTGAGTTCTTGGCTTTATAGGTTTATAAGTCCATGTGTTTGTCCATAAACAGGATTTTGGCCTTCAGACATCTCATCCAAGCCTATTTCGGTCTATTTAGTTCCCAGATATTTTGAGCTTCTAACATTCTTCTCCAATGAACCCATTTTGACTATAACCAGCAGGCAAGGCCAGCATAAGTAGTCTCTTTAAAAGAAAACTCACTGTTATTCAGCTAATTTTTCCAGCCTTGAAAAGACTACTAGAGCCTTTCCTCATCAAAATAAAAGCCAGTTTAGTAAACAAAGTGTGACAGTTGCGTCATTCATTTGGATCTATTTTCTATTTCTAAAATATTTCTATTTTCACCCTCTACTACTTCCTGAGTCAGGTGGGGTTTGGTCTCTTTCTCCAGGCAGCAACTGATGGAACAAGAGGCCAACAGCCTCAAACTGCACCAAGGGAAGTATAGGTTGGATATTAGGAAAAAGTTTTTTACAGAAAGAGAGATAAAGTACTGGAATGATCTTCCCAGGGAGGTGGTGGAGTCACCATCACTGGATGTGTTTAAAAAAAGACTGGATGTGGCACTCAGTGTCATGGTTTAGTTGATGTGTTAGGGCATGGGTTGGACTCAATGATATTGAAGGTCTCTTCAGACCTAGTTATGTTGTGATTCTGTGATTCTTGGGAAATTAAGCAGAACACCACAGGCCAACGCTGGGTTATCTCAGACAGTTGTACAATACTGCTAATGCACAGGCTGAGAAAGGCAAGGTCCTATGCCTTAACTTGCCTCCTACTTGCATTCCCTAAGACAGCATCTGAGATAACTTGAAGATTCAAGCTAAAGTGCAGCTTTCTTGTTCCCTGAGCCTCCAGAGGATCACACACGGGGGTCCTGATGAAACCCGCGCCGTTGCATTTACCATCCGTAGAGAACAGAGGGCAGCAGATCGTTAGACAGCCGCATCTCACAGGATCATCTCGGCCCGGCCTAACGGGGGAGCTCAGCATTCTTCTCCTTACTAAGGCAGCTAAGAGGAATCCCTGGCTCCTTCAGAAGTTAAAAGTTTAACGCCTCTACCACCTTTAAAGACCAAATCCTTTGATCACTGGGAAGGCAGTATAGGGGTCTTTTCCACAGCTACAAGAAAGACAGCCAGGATTGTCAGTTCCTGGGTTAAGGGCAGGCTAGAGGATTCAAAACTTATTCCCTGGTATGTTAAGGCATGTTGACCATACAAGTGAGAGTTGCAACATGGAAGCAACAATAGGAGTAGGTGTGGAATAGCTTTGTTACTACTCAAGAGCCTCAGGGGATGAGACTTTGCTTTTCTTCTTGCATAGATTCATAGACTGCATCCCTGCCACTCAATCCATGAGCTGGCTCTAGAGCCATTAGTTACTCCCAAAGGAAACTCATTTTTATTTTTATGGTTTTGTGTATTTATCTTACTGTTCCCTGAATAATCACTCATAAGCAAAGAACTGAACTGTTTGGCAAGGCATCTAAAGCTTTTTTCTGTTTATAAAACAATTAGTATTCCAAAACATCTGGTTCTTGCATCTGAGATGTAAAAATCTGGAAAGTTTGCAATGCTTTCAAGAAAAAAACAACTGAGTAAACTGATCTGCTAGTTGTCCATGGACTCGCCAAAGCCTGTTTTTGTCCAAGCAGCAAGAAGTGGAAACCAGCTGCACAAATTTTGAGCTGCAGAGCTCACAGCTGAGATGGCAGGTGATATGCAATGCAAGAAATGTCTTAAAAGGAATATTTCAGCTGGAAGCATACCTGGAATAATTTGTCAGTTTTCAAAGCACATTCCTTCTGAGCATTGTATATTAGGTTTATATTGTTATAAGATGGTATGCTATGTATTTGTCACTAGTTGTAGCATCTTTGATTAGTCCACTTCTGACTTTGAACACTTTATAGAATACATTATTTTTTTTCTTGTAAAGTCCAAATACTTCTGCTGCTCTTTGATTATGTACTAAGCAGTGTGGCATTCTCTGAGCTCCACATGCTTATGTCACTGTAAGTTCCCTGTGACAACTTTTCATATCTTAAGAGTATTTTGTACTTATATTCTCATTCTCATCTGTCCCTTTGGCATGTAATATGACCTTTTAGGAAGGGCTCATAGCCAGCTTTTAGACCTAGTGATGAACTATGTTCCTAGCCTAGTACAAAGTTCAGTCCATACTAAAGGACAGGTCAGATTTAAATTTTCTCCTTTACTATGCCCAAAGCTCAGTTAAACCTTGTGCCTGCTCTCAAACTATTATAGCTCTACTCCTATAATCTGTTTTCCTATTATATATCTACTGCTATAGAAGTTCTGTGTTTCAATATTCATAAATTGTAAAAAGTCTTTTAAAAAGTACTACAACTAGTAAAAATGCATTAATGAAAAGTATTGGATTATTTCTGTATTTTAGGTAGAGATACATTCTAAATGGAATGTGAAATGGTTATGACAATAATACAGAAAAATGCAGGTTTATCATTTACTTTTTCTCCCTATAAATTCATTAAAGAAAATATGGGTTGTTTTTTTTTTTTTTATTTCAAGGTACATAAGCTACTTGGAAGTCGACAACGTAAAAAACTTACAATTTCTTTACAACTGAAATTGTCATATGTGAATGGTAAAGAATTACCAGTGTTTCTAATTATCATTCACTTTGACAGGAGGTAAAAAAAAAAGGGTTTCTGCCTTTGTAGTATTGCTTTGTGGAGAACATAGATGATCTGGCTCCTACTTGTTATAAACACTCATGGAAACAGAGCCCCACTGTCTCTCTGTTCTTGAGATATTCCTAGATATTCATCATCATTTCACTAGTGATGAAGTCTGATCCTGTAAAATTAGGAAGGCCTTGTCTCTGGCTGGGAATTCACAGGGGTGACAGCTATTTTATTTTGTTGCTTCACAGCTTTCACATGTGACAAGCAAGCTGCCGTGCCAATGTTTCCATTTCACATGCTTCCCCTCAGATTTCCACTAACTTTGCAACCCAATCCCAGTATTATACTACATATCCCATCAAAATACACTGATAAATATTTGGGTGCCATTTAGAAATTCAAATAGGCAGGGTGTGAGTGGCCTGGCAATAATGATTGTCCTGTCAAAATTCTGGTCATGCAGTCACAGCTTTCAGCATTGTATAAATCCTTATCAAAGGAAAATTACTCTCTGCTGCATGTTAAATTTCACCTTCTAAGTACCAAAATACTTGGATTAAACCCATGAAACTGATGCAACGAAATCAATAATTAGGTAAATAAATTTATATCAAGAAAATGTGATCAAACTCATAGAATCACAGAATCATTTCATTTGAAAAAGTTCTTTAATATCCTTGAGAACCACCACTGCTCTAAGACTGTCAAGTCCACTATTAAACCATGTCCTTAAGTGCCACATCTATGTATCTATTCAATATCTCCAAAGATGACGACTCACCCACTTCCTTGGGCACCTGTTCCAATGCTTGTCAACTCTTTCAGTGAAGAAAATTTTCCTAATATCCAATTCAAACTTTCCCAGCGCAAACTGGGACCATTTCCTCTCATCCTGTCACTTGTTACTTGAGAGAAGAGCCTCACCCCTGCCTAATGACAACCTGCTTTCATCTGCAGAGAGCAGTAAGAGCTTGACAGAGGGTGTAGGGTAACTTAACCTCAGTGACATCTCCAAGCCAGATGACCCAACATCCTCATTATTGTTCAGTTCCACTTGCAGAGCCTCATATCTGTTACACCAGAGCACCTGTGAAGGTGGGGTAGTCACAGGGGAGACACACTTGCTGCACTGGGCAGGAGCTTGTTGCCATTATCCCCTAGCCTTATGTCACTGTGCTCAGCCAGGTGAAGAGTGGATAGGGAATCATCCATCTCATGCATCCTGCCTGTCTGTTGGGCTGTCTCAGGAAAGGCAGTGTGATTCTAGAAGTCTCTCTGTGTGTGTCTCTCTCTCTCTATCCCTGATACTCCTCCTCCTACTCACCTCCTCCCAGAGTTCTGCCACTAAGCAGAGGAGTTCCTTTTCCAGAGTACATGTCCCACAGGTGTGCTCACTGCTGCCAGCCAGTACTGCTTCAGAACAGGCCCCACCCTGCAGCCCATCACCTATGTTGGCTCTGAATTTTTCTCACTGCCTTTTAGAAATATGTAATGAAAGAACCCCAGGTTCAGAAAAGCACTCACATTTAGTCTGATTTCTCATTGATCTAGAAATAATTTTTACAAATATGCAAAAAAAAAAAAAAATCTTTTTCATCTGCTTCTATTTAAAGTTGCAGGGCATTCTAAGCTACCTTTATGCATCAAAAGGCACAACAGCAGCTGCCAGTACCACAGTGGCTGCTGCCTACGTGACCTATTCTGACAGCAAAGGTTATGAGTTTAGCCTCCCACAGGTGTGTCCTTGACTGATGAAGCACACTGCTACACATCAGACAGCTCCAGAATTCATATGGTGCCCTAAGGTAAAGTCCCATTTCCCCGTATTCTCTGAATGCATTATTGTCTTAATGCCATCTGTTATGCAAGACTGTTCTCAATTCTACAAACATCTGTATGAGCCATTTAGATGGGTCAGGTAGAATATAATTTTAGTCAGCAGAGTTAATATGTATGTTTTTAACTTAATTTTGTTTCCTTACAGAACATACTATTTCATATGAAACATAATTGCAGGTATGCACTATTTCCAACAAAAGAAACTAGTCTTCTTAGATAAGAAATATTTTTAATTGTATTTTCCTCTGATTTTATATATATTTTGTATATATGTATATACATATATATATAACAATATGGTTTTCATATTTATTGCTTAGCATTGTCAGTGTGTTAGCAAAACCAAACTGATTCCTATTGTTCTGTGCACTCTACAAACCTCCAGTACCCAAAGGGTACTAGTTTGTAAGTCACCAGTTCCAGTACCTAAAGAGAGCCTAGAAGAAAGCTGAAAAGGGACTTTGTAAACAGCATGGAGTGATACAACAAGGGGAAATGGCTTCAAACTGAAAGACAGTAGGCTAAGACAAGATATCAGGATGAAAGTCTTTCCTGTTAGGGTGGTGATGCACAGGCTGCCCAGAAAAGCTGTGGATATCCCAACCCTGGAAGTGTTCAAGGCCATGTTGGATGGGGTTTTGATCAACCTGGTCAAGTGTAAGGTATCTCTGTCCATGGCAGGGGGATTGGAATGAGTGGATTTTTAAGGTCCAAACCATTCTAGGAGTCTAAGCTTAAAAATGGAGAAGGAGGTGTAAAAGGAGATGGAGAAAGGAAGAAAAGGAGGATAGAAGAAAGAATGAGAGAGAGAGAGAGAGAGAGAGAAGGAAAAAGAGAGAGAAAGAAAGAGAAAGAAAGAAAGATGAAAAGAAAATTGATAATGTTTAATCACATCTTATGATTTCAAGCATCCAGAGTTCAGTGACCAAAATTTATTTACTGTTAAGGCTCTCACTTTCCTCTTTGAATGGATGATATGGGTTTCTGCCCCAAATGACCTTCTGGAGAATCTCACCTTAATAAGTGTGACCTGACTTGATGGAATCTATTTTTATTCATTTACTGCACAGATGAACCTGACAGACTCATTTTCTAAATTAACTGTGTAAATCAGATGACTAAGAGGGAGGACAGGAGGAAGTTGTACCTTGAAACACCTAAGGAAAACACATATAATAAAAGTATATAATAGTTAATCATGAAGGTACAAGCACAGATGCCAGCTTGCTATTACCAGCTTATACTTTACAGTATGCATTATGTCACTGCTGAATTATGAGGAGTGGCTGAAAGAACTTTGTAACTTATACATAACATCTCGGAAATTTTCCAAGCATGAGTAGCAGCACTGGAGAAAATATAATTTGTGCAATAAAGAACAAGCGACCACATTTACAACACTGTCAAAGTAATGGACAAAATAATGTTTACTAGATAATAAGCCACTCAGAGAATATGGAGCTAATTCCATGAAAGAAGATTCAAAAATAAAGAAATTAATTTTAAGAGATATTCATTGGAAAGGGTATGAGTTCAGATAAATCCAAGAGTGGATTGCTTTAGAGTTAAGGCAAACGAAGTTTCCTATCATCATTAAGTCAATCCCTGTGGAAAAACTGCTGCAAGTATCCTTACTAAATATTGAGCTATTCATTTCTCTTCTGAATCTTTGTGGGTTTTCCACATATGGTTAAACACTCAAGTACAAACATTACCTCTTCAGCTGCTCAGATTTCTCAGTTGCTTAGTGTGCACATCACTTTGAAAACTCGTATTTATCAGTTATCACAGTAGTACATTTCAAAGCAATAATTTTTGTTAGGTATGCCTCATCAAATGGCTGATTAATCAAAAAAGAGTAGGGTTGTGAATGATAAAAATCATTACTTACAGGTATATGGAAGACAAACTACATGTCCATCAACCTGACAAAATTTACCACTGGCATAACCAGACAAAAATCCATTTGCTTTCATGGAACAGTAATTGTTGAGGCCAGAATTGGTCTTGTCCCTGAAGCCATACAAAGCACTTCTTAATAACTGTCCTAAAGCATCATGATTTCTCATTTTAAAATAAATGTTTAAATGTGCTTACCTTATAAAAATTCCACAATGAAAGAGATGAACTACAAAAACCAATTTCAGCTTCCCAGTATCAGTACCTTCCCAGTCATTTTTAAACCACTCATAACTAAATATCTGAGTTATTATTGATGAAAAACCTCTAAAACCTAGTATCAATATACTCCAAGAATACCGTCCTTGACAGAAATATCTACTAGCTACCCAGAAGTCCACTCCAATATCAACTACATAAATTATCATTCCACCAACTAAGAAAAAGAAATTCTGCTTAGAAAATTTCATCATGTGTGAAACTGCCACTGTTGTAATTCTCTCCTCACTTAATGTAAAGGAATCTAAATGCTTTCCTACGATGGAGTCTTTTTCCTGAGAATACCACCTGCTCATATTGCTTCATATGAAGGGAAGTTGGGTTATCCATTTTTATTATGGCAAAGAGTCTTGCATTTTTCCATGCTCTTGATTTAAATATTAAATTAACTTCTAAAATACATCTAATCTGGAAAAGATAAATGTAAATTGTCTTTTTAATTGATGGAGTCGTTCTTCATTACTGATTCCTAAAAAGAATAAGAAAAAAAGGAAGATTAGCAGTAACAATATCTTCATCACTTAAAATATCCTACAGCAATTCTCATGACCATTTGAATAGGCAAGTACAAAATCCAGAATGTGCTGAGATACTGGTGCACAATCAGCCCAAGAGAGCTGCATTTCTGAACATGCTGAGGTCACCCACTCTCCCAAACAGTGACTCTCCACTCAAGCAGCTATTGAGATAATTACTAAGAGTTGCGAAACACTAAGAAACAAACAAGTTTATAAAAAGCAGCTTATAAAAAAATATTGATTCATTCCCAGAAGTTTCCTCATTTCTGAACTCTTCTCCTTTACTGTGCACAGCACAAAACGTTGAGCACACATCATGGTCTCCGAATAAACATAATTTGGCAGTTTCCAAATGTGTTACTGAGTTTGTGTGCGTATGTCCAGTGCTTTTATCATTCCTGCTTGGTTTTCCACGTGCAGTAGGAAAGTGCAAAATAGGATTGCAGCTCTCCTGTTAAAGAGGCTTGTAAGGAGCTAGACCTAGACAAGACCTAGACCTCTTTGAGAAACATCTTCTAAGCTGTGTGTAGGTACACATAAATGATTTAACCATATGGCTCACTGCAAATATAATTAATTTGTAGTCAGAACTACATTTCACATTGCCCAACACTGCAAGGATTCTTGTGACCTCTTGGATAGTCCTTACATGTTTTTCCTCTGTCGATATGTGGTATTTGGCAAATGAAACAGAAAAGTTATAAGGCAGTACATTCTTTTTTTCATTCACCTCTGCAAAGCTACAAAGTAAAAATTACAAAGTCCCTTTACTTCATTTACGTATCTTAGGAAAAAGTTGCTGGCAGCAAATGCAAAGGATGGGATGCAGGACATGCCAAGGCTGGGCTGGTGCCAGTGTAAAACAGCTGCCGACAATACATGGGCAACAGCTGCACCAGGGAACTTGGAGCAGGGAAAGGGCATGTGGAGGCAGGTCCCTTTGGATTTTGTCAATTCAGGCACACTGCCACAGAGGAATGAAATGAGAGAATCGGTTAATAACACATAAACAAAGGTAGTGACTGTTCTTTGCTTGGGTTGACTGGGCTCATCCTCACTGTGACCTAGGTACAAACCCAAAACAGAGAACTTAAGTTCTTAATTTCCTGCTGAAGACAAGCAGAAATATAACAGCCTGAAAAAGGTGGATTTTTTTTTTTTTTTTTTTTTTTTTTTTTTGATCTAGGCCTTAGCTATTTCTAGCCTCTCATTGTATCTCCTACTTAGGTTTCATGTCCTGGCCCAGAAGAGGTCAGAAAGATCACTCGTTCTTGCAGCTGGGATAGTTGGAATCCTTTTGCTGTTCTTTCCTATTCTCTCCAATAAAATACCACTAATCACTAATGCAATTTATATCCAATTCACAGTTAGATTCTGGGAAGTGGACTTCAGTACAAAGTCCAGCATAAATTGAACTCTGTGTCTACAAACAGGAAAAGACAAGTTAACCCTGAGCCAGCAATGTCTCTGTGTGGCCAAGAAGGCAAATGGCATTGAAGGGTGTACTATGAACAAGTGTGGCCAGCAGGTCAAGGGTGGCTATTCTCCCTCTCCACTTTGCCCTGGTGAGGCTGCAGCTGGGGTACTCCGTCCAATTCTGAGATCTCCAGTTCAATAAAGACAAAGAACTGCTGGAGAGGGTCTGGCAGAGGGTTAAAAAGATGTTTGGAAAACTGGAACATCTCTCTCATGAGGACAGGCTGAGGGAGCTGGTTCTGTTCAAGCTGAAGAAGAGACTACTGAGAGGAGATCTTACCAATGAACACAAATATCTTAAGACCAGATGTCAAGAAGATGGAGCCAGACTCTTATCAGTGATGCCCAGCAACAGGACAATGGGCAAAGGGCACAAACTTAAACACAGAGAGTTCCATCTGAATATGAGAAAAAACTACTTTGAGGGTGACAGAGCACTGGAACAGGCTGCCCAGTGGTTGTGGAGTGTCCTTCTCTGGAGATATTCAAAACCTGCCTGGATGCAATCCTATGCAGCCTGTTACAGGCAAACCTGCTTCAGCAGGGGATTTGGATTAGATTATCTTCAGAGGTCCCTTCCAACCCCAATTGGTTTGTGACTCTGAATTTTTTATGTTTGAAAATTTGTGTATGAACCAACTTAATAGTTTATTACTAGGGTTCATACAATAAAATTCCAAAGGAAACAGTATTTACTCTATATTTCAACATGTCATTCTGCAACTTGAGTATCACCTTTGTCAAGCCCTATCTATGGTTTTTAGAACAGATTATAAACAAAAACAACAAAACAAGCAGGTACACTATTTCGCTGTTACAGTACGCACAACAGAAACAGGTTAGACAATTTATGACTAAATTAGGTAAGTTACCAAAGTTCACAATGACTAATATTGTACCAGATTATTCAAGTGGCAAGGAGTAGCCTCTAATCTTGCATCTGAAATGAGTAGGAAAGGTAACAGGATTCCTCCCTCTTTACAGCCCTCCTATCCTTTTTGTATGTGAGCACTTAACAAAGAGGAATATGAGAAAGGAAGTTTTACAGGCAGACTCCTCTGAAATAACAGCATTAAGAGTAGATGTGAGCCAGGGGATTTCTACTTCTGACAAGCCTACCATACAAACTACTGTCATGCCAGCGGTCTGCAGACCTGTCTGGACATCTTAGTGCTATTTGAAGCCATCAGGTTAGCTGAGATAAATGAAGAGCCACACATTATCAAGCATGTCAGCTTGCTCACTGTCTCACCATTATTTTGAATAAGGATTCTAATCCTGAAAGAGCCTTGGAACAGCTGAGAAGACATAAGGTTTGTATTTTGCTCATGGCAACCTAAAAAAGTTCTACCCAAGACTCACAAATCTGAAATCACAAGTGTCTTAATTCCAAATCCAAGCACTAATACCTGCTCACATGAAATCACTGATGAAGATCCCAGCCTTTAACAGCCCCTAAATTTTATGCAAGATAGCACTCCAAAGAGCACCATGGTCTCAGTACCAGGTGAGGTTCAATTAAGCACTATAGGAGAGAGTATCAGAATTAAATTGTGCCCAATCTTATTAAACATATGAGATGTAACAAGACAGGAGCAGGAAGAATAAACCATCAGTCAACATAAATGTAAGCCCCGTTTAAAAACTAACATACTGAATAATTTTTTTGATAGAGAATAATTTTTTGATAAAGCATAAACAAATTGGATTAGCAAGGCTTCAGTTTTCACTACGTATTTAAAATTCTATTTTAAAATGCAGTTACCTTAATAGTGGCCATGGATAGAGGGTTTTCTCACTTCAAAAACTGTAGGTTTCCATATTCTTGGGTTTCCCATCCATACCTTTACAAGATTTGAAATCCAAGGAAATTAAAGGGCTTACTGATATAACACAAAGTGAAACTCAAATCATATGGAAGCCATGTGACACAGTTAATGATTTGCTATCTGTACAGAACTGTCTTTCTTATGATTGTATTATAAAAATTGTATTCTAAAAATTTGGTAGAGAAGTCACTGTTAATAATAAATACTAAGTTTAAAAAATTTTAAGTTTCTCTTCAATAAAATCATTTAACAATTTACTTAAAGTAAGAGAAAAAGAACCACTTTGCCTCTGTATGTTTCTGTATCTGTGTATTCATGTTCAAATTTAGACTTTAGTTCACTAGACCTGTTGGGCAAAAGCCAATAGATATTTCTGGAAACACAAGTGCATATGTGTGTGATTATATGCATATGTTTGCTTATATATATTCATTCATTTATTTGTACACCTATGTATATATCCCAAAGATTTATGCAATAAGAACAATCTTTTTTGCTATAATTAAAAACTAGTACAGTGCACTTTTAAAAAATCCTTTCTGTGCAATGATGCATGAAGAGACTGCATATGGCCAAGGACAGGTGAATAAAATTGTTTTCCCCTGGTAAAACTACAGATGTTTGCAAGTCTTCTTCTCCAGCTGAGCTGTTGGTACTCAAGATGAAATTTTTCTGCGTGTTTAAAAGAGCTGCATGGTACAAGGCACAGGTGTGATTCCTCCTCTGTGACTGTGCTGCACAGGATGATGCTCATGCTCAGCCTGTAGCTTTTCTAGCTCTTAGGACAGGAGTCCTCAGTGTCTTCATAACAAACATGATATCAACCTTGTCTTTTTCTTGTGTGCCTTCCCACTTCCCCCTTACATTTTAGAAACATCCTAGTCCTAAGTAGTCCTTGCAGTGCTCAAAAGATCTTTATGTCAGCCAAGTCACAAACTCACTGCTATGACCTTAGTTATAATAAAAAATAAATTAAAAAAAAAACAAAAAACAAACAAAAAAAAAAAACAAACAAAAATTCTGTAGCACAGAAGAGGAAGCAAGGTGTGTGGACCTGATCTTGGAGCATAAATCAAGCAATCCACAAGATAAATTACTGTCTGGATGATTTATTTCTTTTCTGGTTAGACTTGGCATCAAAGCAAGCACAATTTTAAATTGTGACAAATCTCCTGTGGTATTCAGTACATATCCTTCTATTTGCTTCCAAATGTGGTAGGAAGGACCCTACAAGTATTTATAGGCATTGATGAGCCTTCTCTTCTCCAGACTGGACAGTACCAGCTCTTTCAGCTTATCCTTATTAGAGAAATTTCCCAGGTCCTTCATTTTCCATCTATTCACCTCCCACAAACCTGATGATCTGACTATTTTTCATTTTCTACACAATGTTGTCCCTCCATGGCCTTCCTCTCTGCAAAATCTGCTTCACTTCTTTTTGGTTTAAGGTCTTTTTACTTATCTCTGTACCAGGTAAAAAGAATACAAATATAATGAAACAGAAAGAAAAATTTGCAAGCGAAAAATCCTCTCAGGGAGATATTCATGTGCCAATGGCTATGAAGATGAGTCTCTCAAGACATTTTCTATCTGCTATTCACTTGATTATGACTAATTATTGCAGAATTACATACTCACACTTAGTTCTATGAGGCTATTACATAGCCACAGTGGAAAGGCATTTGTCCTCAACATTTACACTTAAAATGTGAAAAAAAAAGCCAAGTGCAAGCACTCAAAGATTTCTTGAGTGCTAAAAGTTTGACCCTTGTGGGATTTTCAGAAATACCAGTCTGTATCTTTTGCAACCATTGTATACCACCAAAAATCTAACTTTATTTATTATTTAGGAATCTTAGCTGGTTTGGGGATTTTTACTGGTAGCCTATCTGCTTCTGAACATTTTTTCCCCTCAAAAATTTAACAATGCAAAACAGTCAGAGAACCAACAGAACTTAGAGGTGTACATTCATCTTTTCTCGTACCACATCAGAGCATAATAGCAGGACTTTCACTGCATGCCTATTAACCTCTGTATTATAAGAGAAACAACGGGGTTTTTTTAACAGATGGACTTGTGCAGGAAATGAAGATGGTCAAAGAACCTGTACCTCGTTCTCCAAAGGCACCATTGCTGCCACCTACAGATGAAACAAATTCACAGCTCCTGCCTAACATCAGAAAGCGCTTTACAAGAATTACAAGTAAGAAGTATTCCCCACAGAACAAGTCTACGGCTCCCTAAACAATACTTAATTTGGAAAAAAAAAAAAAAAAAAAAAAAAAAAAAAAAAAAAAAAAAAAAAAAAAAAAAAAAGTCTTGTGATATCAAAAATAATGGCACTTACTGAGTTATCAATGACATATAAAATTCAGATACATAATTTTGGAAACCCTCTCTAAACATATTCATAATTTTCTTAAAGATAGAAAACCACTTAAATATATAACTTGCCTTGACTGAGGTAGTAGCTTCTTCTTATGGTGAAATTAAACTTTACCTGAAGACTGAAAATGGCTTGAACGTACCAATAGCTATACAAATACACCACAACTTAAGGATAAGAGGGTACCTCAGGATTAGGTAAATTCAGGTCTAGTCAGTTTCTTACAAAAGAGCACAGAAGCAAATGTTATGGGGAGACACTAGAGTATTGTGTATGGGTTTTCTTGATTATTTTAGCAGCATGCCTGAACACATAAAAGCTTCTTTCCTCTGACCTGAAACATCCCCTCTGTTGCCTGTAGTTCATGTTTTAATGAGCATGAAAATAAAAAATAGATGTAATGGGTTTATATCTCAAATAAGTAAATGGGTATCTCAAGTAAAGTTTTATAAGATAAATCAAGGAAATGTGCTTGAAGGCCTAAATAGAGGGATTATTAGCATCATTGGTACAGTTTCTGGCTGTGGCTTTATATTGCTACGATCACCTTATAACAGGTACCATATGAGATTTATAGAAGTATAAAACAATCAGATAGTAATTGAAATTCTAATATTAGTAGTTACCCACAGTAATATTACCTGCTTTTATTTCACGTTAAATTACGTTTATTCTTCTTTTACATGTAGTTTAAGAGAGAACAAGTCTGTCCTATTTTCTTTAACGTCACTTGAAAGGAAATTAATGAGGGGTTTCAGAGGAGATGCTGCAAAGCCAAACAGGTAAATTTCAGCACCTTGCAGGATCTACAATGACTGTTGCTTGCAAACACATTATTTCTACTTGGATGACAGTGACATAATTTCACAAAATCACAGAACGGCTGAGCTGAGGAGGGACCCCTGCAGTTTATGTTTGAAGCCCCCAGCTCAAGCAGAGGCACCTGGAGCCAGTTGCCCAGGACCGTGTCCAGATGAGTTTTGAGCATCACCAAGGATGCAAACTCCACAACGTCCCTGGGCCCCCAGTGCCCTCTCTTGGTCATGCACACATTGAAAAAGTGTTTCCTGATGTTCAGAGTGAACATCTTGCGTTCCAGTTTGTGCCCATTGCCTCTGGTCCTGGCACTGGGCACCATGACAGGACCTGAGGAAATTGCCCTGTGACAGAGCCTGGCTCTGCCCACTACACACCCTCTCTTCAGGTTTTTACACACGTTGATAAAATTTTCCTGAGCCTGGTCTCTCCAGGCTGGACAATCCCAGCTCTCTCAGCTTTTCCTCACTAGAGAGATGCTCCAGTCCCTTCATCACCTTAGTGGCCTGTTGCTGGACACTCTCCAATTCTAATAAAAATGCTGACTCCTAGATAGCTCCTATATGCCGTGCGGGGCACACCCAGCTCCTGTATACGCTGTAAATGGGCGTGTCCCTGGGATACAGAGAACGTACATCAGTATCTTACAACAAATTTCTCTGGAAAAAGCCGGCAGAGCACGGACATGCCTCTCACTGGGCTGCAGCGAGGCACCGGCCCGGAGAACTGAATTCCGCCGAGAACTGGCCTCCTCCATGAAGGAGAACTTTATCCGAGCGGACCACACGGTGCCTGCGGTTGGAGCCGGGTTTCACCGGCACCGCCGGGCAGCGGAAGGAGCCGCCTCCCGGGCGGGAGGGCGGAAGGCACCGCGGCTGGAGCCGGGAGGCGCGCCGGCAGGCGGGGCGGGAGGCGGGCCGGGCCGAGTCGGGCCAGGCCGGGCGGCTTCCGTACTGCCGTGCTGCGTCAAGGAAGCGCAGCCGGAGTTCGAGAGCGTCCGCTGCGGAGATGGTGTCACTGCTGCCGCGCATCGAACGGCTCTCGTCGCGGGTGGTGCGGGTGTTGGGCTGCAACCCGGGGCCCATGACCCTGCAGGGCACCAACACCTACCTGGTGGGCACCGGGAACAGGTACCGAGCCTGCTCGGAGAGCGGGGCAGGGCACGGCGGGCGAGGCTCCGCTGCCCCGGCCCCGCCTGGCACGGGGCGCTGCCTCAGCTCGAGAGGCCGCTACCGGCCTGTTCCCGAATCCCTTAGTCAGCGTTAAAAAGAGGAAAGAAACTGTACAGCGTTAAATTTTAGGAGCTGGTACCCGGAGGCGGCTTGGGCGGGTGGGATGAGGAGTCTTGTCCGGACGATCCTTGGACCAAGGCCGGGAATTCAGTGAGGGAAGCTGGCTGTGCCTCAGGCCGCGCAGCTCCCCCGCGGTACCAAACGGTGGCTTCTGCCACTTGTCGCGGATTTGTAAATGTGTGGCCTACATTTATTACTTATGGGACTTTTTTAAATTGTTATGCCACAGGGGTGGAATATCAGGAGGCAAAAGGTGGCATCTAGATCTGGAGATATCCATTATTACTACATTTCCATCTGTGGGCTTCTTTTATTAATATTACTTGGCTGTCATATGACATTTATTCTCTGGGGTGTGTCTCTCCCTCACTTTTTTGTGGTCCGTGTGTAGAAGGGTCCTTATTGACACCGGAGAGCCAGCTATTCCGGAGTATATCAGCTGTTTAAAGCAGGCACTGTCAGAGTTCAACATCGCGATTCAAGAAATTTTAGTGACACACTGGCATCGTGATCATACTGGTGGAATACCTGATATCTGCAAAAACATCCCGAATGGTAGGCCAGAGATTTCAGATATTGCTGAAAATGTTAGATACACAGCAAGAAAAAACATTAACTGAAGCTTCTGTGCAAATCAACTGGATTATTCTTCTAGAATTGTTCTATAACCTACATGCAATGTCATGATTCTGCTGCATGTATAGATTGAGCAATGAATAATCTGAATGTTTTAGTACTACAAAAACATACTAGAATAGGTTTTCTTCTACACCTGCACGTGCCTTCATAGTGAATTTTTTTTATGTGTTAATAATGAAAACCTAGATCACTATCAGCATGGTATTAAGAGAGGTGATAAAAAGTTGATACTGTTTCTATTTTACTTGGACAGCAATGATAAATTTGTTGTTATTTTCACTTTTGTAAAAACAAATAGTTTGAATCTTGAAAAAGAAATGTTTCTAAGTTTGAGATTCCTTACAGGAGGCCATTAGGAGTTGCTGACAAATTCATAGGCCTCAGAGCACGAGGGAAAGCAGTAGGGCAGTCTGCAAGTAAAATCTGATCTAAAAATGTTTATTCCATATTGATAAACAGTAAGAGACATTTCTGCATTGGTATCTGAGAAGAGAATAAGCAATACGGATAATGTGGTAATTCTTAACATTGTTGGACTTCGTCACAAGCTTTGTCACAGGTTTAATTTTTAAAGTTGCCAGGTGCTTATCGGCAACAAGGCCTGGGCACTTCTGAAAATAATTGGTGTCTTAGTGAGGGTTTTGGGCTTGCCAGCCTATCAATGTGGTTGTAAAAGACTAGCAAGGGATATTAATGCCTTTTTGGGTTGCTATCTATAGCTGTTCCAGACAAGGTGTTTACATTTTAGGCACTGTTCAGAACTGAGAGAAGTTGCAGGTCAAAAAGTCTTCATTCAATTTTAGGCAAGTGTTGAGTGATGCTTCTGTGAATCGTAAAACAAAATGTGAGCACAGAAATCTTAGTGGCATTGTAAAAATTGGCTCATAAGTCAAGAAGCAACACTTATAAAATGTAATAATTACTGATGTTTATTAATTTCATCTCTGATTTTCCAACTTCAAATTTGTCACTGGTACAGAGTGCTATATTCAGAATCAGTGGCTTTCACTCTTTGTGGTTTTGGTTCTGGAATAAATATTGCTCTACAAATATAAAGCTACTTTACAGAATTTGTTGTTTCTGGTTTTATATTCATACTGCGTGATAATTAATAGTACTTATTCAAAAGTAACCTGTCTGTAGAATTACCTTAGTGACAAATTAAAAAATTGTTTTCTTTGCTTTCCTTAAATATTAGACTCGGAATATCGTGTGTGTAAGCTCCCTCGTGTCCCTCAACGAGAAGAAACAATAGAAGGAGGACATAAATATTTTTATCTTAAAGATGGAGATGTGATACAGACAGAGGGAGCCACACTCAGGTAACCATGGATTTCTGCAAGATCTTTTTTCTTCAGAATTCTGACATGTATGTGTATCATAATTTCTAATGATTGCCAGTACATACACCTAGACTTTTCAGCACTTATGCATGTAGATGTCCTATCATGATCCAGCAGGATATGTTAATACAAAGGCATTATTTTATGAATGAGAATTATCAGAAATTAGCTTTTAGATTTAGTCTTTGGACTCAGCAGAGAAATTAACAATATTTCCCTAGAAAAACATTTTCTCCAGGAAAATCAAATAGGATTTTACAAGCTTATTCATCACTCTTACATAATTAGTCGCTATTAAAATTGTGGTAGTCTGGCTGGATTATTTAGCATGCCTTTCCTTTTACTTTAAAAATATTTTCCTAAGAGAATTTAAAACATTTAATACTTAAAATGTTAAATTTTAGACCTTGAATCTATGAGGTTCTTGTAGGGTGCCAGTTTTGGAGGACTCCTTTCCATGGCACATACTGTCTATAATGTTAGTCTGAATGAGCGTGAAACAGAAAGCTACTGTTCCTTATGAAAGCACAAATACAATAAAAAGGTCTGACCATTCTGTTTTCAGACTCCTTTCATTAACAAGGCATTATTCTTATAACGACAGAGTTTACTTAGTTTGCATGGGAACTATATCCCACTTGCAGAATATGTCACTTTGTTGACTGGAAGGAAAAAAACATTTAAAAAGAAAAGTGATGTATTTTGGCCAAAAGCATTTTATTTTATTAGTATAAAAATATAAGTTAAAAGAGTATTATATTGCATACTGAAGACCTTTCACTACCCTAAGTGGCCCACATTTGGATGAAAATTTGGAAGTGGAAAATAATTAATTTAATTTCAATCCAAGTCGGTCAAGAATTAGCACGTTTTGAAGTTTGGGTGTGTGGAGGACCAGGCATAATCATGTTTTGTCTCAGACATTCTGAGTTGCGACAGGTATGTTGTGATTGGCAGGGAGAGTCCCCTGGAGGTGGGACAGCATGATCCTGAGCCAAATTCCTTTTCTGCCTTCATCAGTCCCCCACCTCAGCTTGATGCCTGGAGGTCTCACACAGGCTGGCTGTGCTGTTGTGGGACTTGGGAGCTTGTTGAAGGGTGTTGTAAAATACAAGACTTGTAGCCAACACCTGTGAGATGTTTGCTGTGACAATTGGGAGCTTGAAGTGTGTCCTCAAAGTGAGGGGCTTCTTAGCCAACACTTCTGAGACCAAATAGTGGCCTAGTTTATACCAGAAAGGATGGGAGTTCCCAGACACATAGTCTAGTGTCCTTGCTGATACTGAAGAGAATTTATAAAAAACATCACAGCTCCTACAGGTTGGTTGTGAGAGGTGTAATGCAGCCAAACTTTATGGTTGATTAAAAGCAGGTATTCTCCCCTGGGTTAATTTGGTAACCACTTTAAGGATACACTTAGACCCACCACTGCTTCCAAAACAGCAGTATCTGCATGTTAAACTTTAGTTAGCAACCTTCAGATTTTTCAAGGCGTGCCACAGTGAGGGAGTAAGACATGCTGGCAGCACCTCTCCACACACTGTCTAGCATTCTCTTTCCACTATTTTTTCATGTTAGTGGTTTGGCTCCCTGGTAAAATTTCATCAAGAACTGAAGGATACCATTTCCCAAAGATGAGCTGCTGGCTGTCAACTTGATTTTGATGTTGCCTCCACAGGGCAATGGTTGACCTGCTTTCTGCTGAGCTCAGTATTCAGTAGGAGCTGGAAGTCATTTTATCAGATGATGCCACACTTGTGGTCTCCCAGCCGTGCATCAACGTGGCTGGTAGCTGTTTAGACTTGCCCTGTACATCACACTTGCCACCAGCTCTGTCACTTCCTGATCACTGCTTTGATGCATCTGCCATTAGCAAGAAGATTCTAATGAATGTCAGCAGTGATGCTGGTTGGAGTTGTGTTACTTTCAGTCTGCATCAGCCTTGGCATAAGGCCCTTCTGCTTTTCAGAAATCTTCTTGAAAGGACACCCCAGAGCAGCTCCTTGGCAGCTTGGGTTACCGTATACTGTATACTTACATGCTGTCCCTTTGCTGCATGCTAATACAATGCCCATCCAAGCTGTGGGTCCTTAATCCTTACCATAAAGGTGTGTAATAAACTGCACATAGAACAGCTGAAAGATCATGGTTCTTAGTATTTGACAGCAGTGCTCCACTGTGCTATGGGGCTTTCAGGGAAAAATAAATTTTTGGAGACTGAACTTTATCTGGGTTGTGTTTGGTTTGTAATTAATTTCTAAAAGAATAGATATCATCCTTACCCTCCTTCCAGAGTACAACATGTATGTCAGGAACTTCAAGTGTTTCAGTCTGGAAATAACATGTCAGTTTTATTTTTTAAAGCTTCAGAATAAAGCCCTCTTTAACAGAAATTATACATGGCTAGTCAGCTCCTTTTATACACTTGTATTATGGTGTGTCATGTAAGTAAAAGCATGTTAGAGATTATTAGTGTTCTCTGCATGGTATAAGAAAATGGGTTTGGATTAGGAAAAGTGTTTGCATCAACTTTTCAGCCTTTTTTGGTCAGTTTTTTTCCGGTTCTTGTTATGGGCTGCTTTGCAAGTGTATTGTTTTACCATCATTTGTTCTGGCTTCAAAAATTAAATATGTATGCTGTATGAAAAACATATGCTTTTTTGTTCTTCAAACAGAGTTTTATATACACCAGGACACACTGATGATCATATGGTTTTACATCTAGAAGAGGAAAATGCTGTATTTTCTGGTGACTGCATTTTAGGGGAAGGAACAACAGTAATAGAAGACCTGTCTGATTACATGAAAACTTTGAAAAAGTTGTTAGAAATGAAACCAGATTTGATTTATCCAGGTAAGTGGTTTTGGTTTTAACTGCTCTTTTTTAATGTGTAATTTTTAAATATCTCCTCTAAGAATTTGAGAACTATTATTACAATTAAACATCATCCCTGATGTAACAATTCAAGTTAATAAGCTAAGCTGACTTTGTTGTGGTGGTTTGCAAAACTTGAAAATTTTCAGTGATAGGTATCTTTCCTGTCTGAAATTTTTCCATTTGAGGGTGGGTTTTGTCTTTCTATGCCCAAAGACTCAAGTGGCCAAAACCTTTCACTGTTGGAGTCATACAGCAAATTTAATTTTCTTATATTACTCTATCCCTGTGTTTGAGTGTTATCCTGGAAGAAAAAATAATAGTTGTTTTTTTGTTCCTTTTCATCCCCACATACGCTGTTAATGTGAGTAACCTAGTAATGTTTTTTGAGACAGTTGTGTGTCCTTTGCAGTACAGGTTACTCACAAATTCATCTTGGAAAGCTGCAGAACTGTAAAGTGGTTGTCTCAGTTAATGACTTGCGTTCAGTTTGAACAAGAGCCAAGAGGCCAAAAATGTTCTCAAAATAAGTTGCCGGTTCATTCAGTCTATGGCTTTCCTTTAATTCTTTTCCTCTCTCTCCTCCAAACCTTGGGGATGCACTTTTAAGTGCATTAAAGTGCATTAAGTACATTTTAAGAATTCCTTATGTGACTAAGGTTTAAGCTTCTAATTTGCTCTTTCAGAGCTACATCTCAAATTTTTTTCTGACTTTTTCTGTTTCATCTTCAACTTGTCATTCCAAGCTACTGTATCTACGTTCTCAGTTGTGCCTTGTTCCATTACCCATCTATATTTGGCCTACTCTCTTGTGTTCACTCTTAAAATAGCCTTCTTTTGAAATACATGTCCTTTAAGACCTAGGCATAATAATGCTGTTTAAGAAAAACGTTCTTACATATTCCGTAGATGTGGAGGTTGATGTAGACAGAATAGTGACTTGGTCATATTTACTGACTTAACTTCTAATAAAACTAACAACTTTTTAGCCTCCAGAATCTCTATCAAATGTTTTGCTTTCCTTCTGTTTTGCTTTCTTTCTGTTTTGCTTTCTTTCTGTTTTGCTTTCCTTCTGTCGTCTTTCTTTATACCTGAAAAATGCAGTCTATTCCTCTTACTGAATTTCTGCCTTCCAAAACCCCATATATGCAAAATTCTGTTTGGTTTATCAATTTTATCTGTTGTATTTCACCCTGTTCTTAATGGTTACATATCTAGATTACACATTCACCAAGGGTGAACATCTGTGCTCTATATTTGTAAGTGTTTGCTACTGTTTTAACTGTGTTCATACTGGACTTGCAATTAGGAAGCCAGTCTGATATTGTGCATTTTCAGTGATGACAGCTAAGGATTGAGATGGTTTGGAACTAACTTTCCTTTTTCATCCATGCACCACAAAATGTACGTGCAGTTGTGCAGAAGGTGCTATTGCCCAATCAGAACAGTTGTTGATACTGTTGCAGCAGAAGTAGTTTGCTTTACCAGTATGTTCTATATAAGCCAAAGACTCTGTGCTGCAATATTAGGTCTCCATAATTGTTGAACTGATTCTCTTTCCCCCAGCCATGCTTTAGCACTTATGGTTGCCTCAGAATTGCATAAATTTTTGTAACAAACTGACTGCTGGCTAGGTGAAAGTAGGTATATTTCCCCTTCCATGTTTCTTTTTTAATTTAATGTGGGAATGACTCAGCACAGCGCTCATGATTTCTAATTACAGATGATATTTCTTTAGAATCCTTGGGACAATAAAAGGTCATTTTAGTCAGAGGGCTCCCCATCCTGTAATAATAAACAATGTTCCTTGGTAATACAGAAAAAAAGGGTACTGGAATTAGTAATCTGTGGAAGATTTCATGAGCCAGTTGTTTTTTTCACTTCTGTCCTTTGTGCTGTAATTTAAAGTAAGAGAATCTCATGCTTCACAAGGTATTATGAGGAAATAATATGTATCTGTCTGATATTAAAACTGAATTCATGGAAAGACAGTCATATTTTGAGAGTGCTTTTGGTATGCTCAGAAACATTTTACATTTATTCGGATATTAATCCATTTATTCATTAATAGATAAATAACTGTATTGCTGTCCCTGAAAAATGATGGATGGGAAAGTTCCACATCTGGATTTAGTTCTAAGTTTTCTGAGATCATTTTAATGTACATATATGCATACACAACAGCTACGGATCAGATGATGTAATGGATATGAAGTCCCTTTTGTAAAATATGGGTTCTGTTTTAGGTTCTGACATTGGTCTTGTAGTCTAAGTCAATTAAATCACTTGGAAAAGTAGGGCCAGGTTTTAAGAATGCCTTGTGATTTCATGTGCAACCCTTAATTTTGATTACTTTAGTGAGACTTCTGTCATTAGAGAATGCAAGGGAATGGACATTTAACATTACAGTCTCTGCTTTGTATATCTTACAAAAAAAAAATCTAAATTTTAAGTTTTGGATGTATAAATGGTAACAGTAGAGATACTGTTATACTTGTAATTTATTTTGTAAGGAAAAATAGCTTCATATTAAATATGATTGAAATAAATATAAATGTATATGCCAGTAGTTTTATATTTACACACTACTTATCTTGTATTTATAATACTTAGTTAAACAAGGTAAGTTTCAATATAAACTTAGTAGTTTCAAATGTGCTGAAGTGAATGTCTAAGTTGAGAAATGTATAAATATTTTGACTTACAGAAAGATAGATTCCTTTGATACTTTAGTTCAGAACATGAAAAATCAATTGCTGTTTTTCTATAAGCTGCCTGTCCTCAGGCAAAATAAGCTTTAATTTTAAAAGCTTAAAAACTAAAAGCCCATTTAATCAGTAAACCCAAAAGTACAAGTAAAGAATTTGGTGATTTTTTTAAATAGTTAGAGAACCTCAAAAGAAACTGATTTTGATCATGCCAAATTACTTCCAAAAGAAAGCTTTGGGTTTTTACAGTAATTTCTTTTCTACTAATTTTAGAAATTGCTTAGACTTTACACACAGAGGGCAGAGCTGGAAGTTGCTGCTGCAACTTCAGGTGAGTTGTGCAGGCAAAGAAATAGGAAACCATGCTCTAAAAAGCATGTGATGAATATTTGTGCAAGTCAATTCCTCTGTAGGTAACACAATAAGTTTAATTTCTATGCAATTCGCTCTCATAGTTGAACAATATTTTCTCTGTCTTTTTAATGTACCATGAGACAGTATTTGATTTTTCATAAAGGTTAGCGTTTTACTAACTAAGTGTTTTACCAATTAGTGTTTTACCAATTAATTTTACCAATGTGATTCAAAGACCTAACAGTAAGTTGAACATTTCTGATCTCTCTCAGTCAGTCCAGGAAAGAATGTATTTTGGTTATTAACCAGGCAGATGTAAAATGATCCGCGTACAACTTTCCCTGTGCCTTCCATTTTTCCTGCCCTGACACATTCTGACTGCCTCACTTACTTGTCTTCTATTAATTTTTTATATCATACACACAACATGTGTTTTTAAAGGCATAACATAGAGTGCATGAACCAGTTTTGAAGATTTGTTTGGAAAATTACCTGTCACAATTACAGATGTCACCTTGGTGTTTTCCCCAACAGGACAGTAGTACCGGAGTCCTTTGCATCAGCCACTATTTTTCAAAAGCCAGTATCAGTTCAGATCATTAATATCAATATCCTTTGGGGAGAGGAAGACAGGCAAACGGAGATAATACAGTAATCTGAATCTCATCTTTTAAATCTGTTCAACAGTGAACTCCTTTCCTTTTTTCTAATGACCTAAAGTAGTTTTCCCTTGCTTTCCTTATTCTACCTGAAGTGTTCCCTTTTCTCCATTCAGACTTCTAATATCCTAATTCTTCCTTTCCATCTTAATGCTTTGCAGATGCAGACTGTAATACAGACCTTCAAACCTTTTTCTCATGACTTTTAAATCTACTAAAGTTTATGTAAGAATGTTTCAATTATTCAATAGCATACTTAATTACAAATGTAAGTAATAGTGCTCTGGTACATGTGTTTTGATTTTTAGGTCATGGCCCAGTAGTACGTGATGCAAATACTAGAATCCAAAACTACATTTCTCACCGACTTGCTCGTGAACAACAAATTCTAAATGTTTTCCAGAAGGATACTGGGAAATCATATACATCCTCAGAGCTTGTAAAAATGATATATAAGGTAAATGTTGATTAAAAGATTTTAGATCAAACTAAAGAAAATTGAGGTAAGTTCATAAAACTTGTATGTAACAGTGTTAGTCTTGAGTGAAAATCATGGTGACTTTTTAAAAGGGATAAAAAATATTTCTGCCTGTTCAGGGTTCACTTATGACTGTGCCTTTAAATTGTCTTCAAGAACTTAATTGGAGTGAGGCCCACATGGTTCTTTACAAACTTATTTAACTATCCAGGTCTTAGGCATAGTTTCATAAGACTAAACAAAAATAAAATTGTAGTGCTTGCTTCAAAGTGAAAAGTATGACATGACTGTTAGTGTTGGATTTGCCAAAATGTATTTGGAGTCTCCTGAAGAATGGTTGAAAACTTTGAGTTCTTGATTTATCAGTCTTGGGGAGGTTACGGGTGAACTGCAGTTCCGCAGAGAAGGATATTGCAGCTCCCATGTTGGATCGCTTGTAAGAGTCATTAGACCGGTGTAAGAGTACTTTGCTGCTGCTTTGTCATCCTTCATGTAACCTCTGCAATTTGGCCCTGTGGTGTGGCGTTGCCCTCCTAACAAGCAGAGATAAGAGATACAGTATTTCTGCTTTGGAGGAAGCTGTCAAAGTTGCCCATGGCTGTGGCTTGTGAACTGGTCTGTAACAGCTTCGCAGCTCGTTTATCATGGTTCTGCTGATCCCCAGTTTCCAAAAGAGAAACTACATCACAGTGAACACTTTGTAGTGCTGATGTATTACCTAACAGCTTCTGCAGTTCTACTGCCTGATCAAATAGGTTTTGAGTTTAGAGCCACTCTCGTGTTTCTGTAAATCAGACCACTTGTCTATATAAGAATTTTTTCGGTACTATTACAGCTTTATATTACAGAAAAAAGTATATCCTTTTGAAGTATTCTCAAGGTTCATAATTTATTTAACTAGTTTCTAGTGAATTTTCCTGCCACACATATTATTTGAAGAACATTTTAATTTTCAAAAAGGGAAAAAAGGGCTTTTCCTTTAGGACGATAGAGCTGGAGAGGGGGATTTTAATCAATCATCATATAATCATAGAATGGTTTGGGTTGGAAGGAATTTTAAAGGTCAGCAATTTCCAACCCTGCTGCCATGGGCAGAGACACCTTCCACAAGAGCAGGCTCAAAGGCCATCCAACTTGTCCTTGAACCCTTCTAGAATGGGGCATCCAAAGCTTTTCTGGGCAACAGGTGTTACTGTTTTTTACTTAATGAGCATTGAAGAATTGTAAGAGATATTTTGCCCTCCTGAAGCAGTTACATTTTTTAATTGTTTACTCATTTACAGATATTAATTGCTACAGGATATTTAAACCTATGCAAGTGTTGTCATGGAACAGAAATTCCATGTGGAGATGGAATGTGGAGAATGCATCATAAATTTGTTTTTAAAAGTACTCAACTACACTGACAACCCAGGGCAGACCAAGCTCAGAATAGGAGTCTTCTTAGTGCTGGCCAAAGTTTTCATCATACAAATGAATAATGCAAAAAACAGAACAAGGTTAACAAAAATATGTTGTTAGACTTCTCATTTAACTAGTGTAAAATTTATTTACTCATCTTAGTTTCCTGTTGTTACATCACTAACTGAATGTTCCCATGCTTATTCAGAAGAGGGAAATCCGTGGTAATAAACCATGGGTTACACATATTGAAAAAATAATTGATGGATATTTAAACAAATACAAAACATATATTTTTTATTCCTATTAGGAAATCCCAGAAAATTTACTTCCAGCAGCAGAACATAATCTCCTAGTCCACTTGAAGAAGCTGGAAAAAGAGGGAAAAGTGTGTAAGTTGTGGATGGAGGGTGGAAGAAGGGTCATTTTTATTTACATGTTCTATGCACTTTCTCATGTTATTTTAGTGTGTTATTTTCTAGGGGAAAAAATGCAATTTTTTTGCAGTAGTTGTCCATCGGATAAATTGAAGTATAGTAATATACAGAATGGTTGTAGCTTACAAACTTTTAGAAAATACTTCATTAAGTATTTGAGTGCTTAGAGCTCAGATTACTGCAATGTATATACCTTTAAATTTTTGTTTAAAACATACTATAGAATACATTCCAAATGCTAGCATTTATACCTTCCTGTATTTTCTAAAATTCATACCTAAATATGCATTTTATGGGTTTGCATTTAAGTTGCTGCCCATGCTAAATATTTTGCATATTTTTTGTGTGTTATAGAGATGGTTAAAATCATGCAGTGTAAATTTTTACAATTTCTGATTAGTACAGTACCTAAGTAGAGCTGCTGTATTTAGTTTACTATTTTTACATTGTGCCTTTACTCTTAGTGAACAAGATGAAATATTCTATTTCTGTAATGGCATGTGCATATGGAAACATTACTCAGGACTGTCAATTCATAAGTAAATAATTATGTGAATTTACAGCTGTTGCAGATTTTCAACATTTAGCAGCCTGAGTAACAACATGCAATTAGTGTACTTTTTCAACTTAGACCTTCTGTTTCTCTTACTGAAAGAATGGCTCCTAGGTATGAACTGAACAACTGAGGCTGAATTTTTGTAATAATAATAACAACCTGGGTTTTATTCAAAGAAAATAGACTAGAGTCACATGAACACAGTCATTACTGAAGTTCATAAAATGTTCTCTTTGGGCTTATTTTGTGCAGAGTGCCATAGAAACCTTACCAGCATGGTACTTACTGCACCAGCTTTTAAATATTGTCTCAATTCTTAGTTATTAACATATATCATTGATTTATACATTACTCCAGTTTTGTGTCACCAGATTCATCAAGGGCATGAGGTGACTGTTTATCCCTTCTTTTCACTCTCAAAGTAGTTCCAGCAACAGCATTTTCGGTTGAGATCAAGTAGTGGATAAATTAACTTTAAAGGTAGTCTTCCCTACTAGACAGTCTTCATCTTGAATGCCCAGGAAATAATTTGGTTGAGTGAGCTACTGACTTAAGGGTTTGTTTTCTCAGAAACACCCTTTTCTTGTTTACTGAACAAAAATAATTCAGTTTTTCTCAGAAATAATATTTTAGTTTTGAAGAGAGAGCAGATACAGTCATGTATCTGTTCACAAAGTATCAACTACTTGAAATTATTAAAAAGGTTAAATAACTAGAGGAGATGCTAGTCAGAATAATTACTGGGACTCTTCTACTCCAGGAGGCCCATGATTCAGATGTTTGTCTTGCTTTCCTGAAAGCATGAGATGTGCCCTTTGAAGTTTGTTTCGTTTTTTAAACTTGAATTTGTGCTCACAGAGAAGGTGAGAAGCAATCTCATTGGAACACCTGGGGTTGCTGAATTTTTAAATACAAGCTTAGGTCCAGACCTGTGGTAAATGCTTAACATGACATGACCTTTGTCCATTTTTCAGTTCCAATTAAGGGCATCTGTTAAGGAAGACTGGTTCTGTTGATTCTGAGCATGTAGCATACAAATGTAGCTTGCATACTCATGGTATTTGCTCATTTGATTTTAATATCCTTTGATGCCCTTTGCACATACTCCAAGACCTTGCAGCATCTCTAGTTCTCATTTTGGAAGACTTGAGCTGTAGACATAACACTGTCTGTTTAATTTTCTCAAAACGTTTTTCCAAAGGAACATCTTGTCAGTATCAATAATGAATGTGACAGGCATATTACAACTTTACAAGTGAGTTACTCACTGCAAATGATGGCCGTGTGCTGCCTGCTGCAGTCATTAATTAACCACTTCATACTGGAGATTGAGGATTTTGTTGGTACGTAACTTTGATAACTGCAATTGGGAGCAACGCTGCCTCTTACAGATGTGCTCTTCTTAAAACAAAAGTAATGTCTTGTAAGCGAGAGTGTGGCACAATGTGCACATGTAAGCTTTATCTCAAGGCTGTATATAAATAATTTGGTTATTGCTTCACATCATAGCTCATGAAGAAATAAAAGTAATTTGGCTAGTCTTAATTTAGCAGCACAGACTTTTTTTCTGTCTAAAGGTTATAAATTTCAGAAAATGCAACAAGCCTTCTGCTACCTCAGATTTCTTAATATCTAGAAAGTTTAAGATACCAAACTTTAAATAACTAAAGGATTATTAAAACCTTTTTATTAATCACTCTTTATACTGCTAGGTTATATTGTGAAACAGTTAATGTTTATCGCCTTCAATTAAAACTGAACACTGGCAAGAAGAAAGTATTTAATTATTTTTAATAAAAGATGTAGACATACATATGCATGTACAGGTTAACTTTGGGATAATCTGTTTATAAATGAAATGTAAGTATTGGTTTGTGACTAATTTGGTTTCTGTTTCTTAACAGTACGTGATGAAACTCCCAGATTCAGATGGAAAAACAATTTATAATTTAGGCAAGATTGCTCAGGAATGTATTTAATCTGTATGGTTGCTGTATGAAAAATCATAATGATGAGCTGGGACTATATGTAAAATAAAAACTAATTTTTACTCATTTTTTTTAAAAGTGGTAACAATTTTAAAGCAAAGTTACAGTAAGTTAATTAATCTTTTTCACATTCTACTTTATTGGAATTTTTAAAATACCCTGGTAGGTAGTGAGTTAATAAAGTGGGATGAGTGTGAAGAATTGAATTTTACCTTTGTTATAAAATGCTAAGTTCTATCATTAGTGGCAAAAGACAAATAGCAAGGTCTTATAAACTTAATGATATCTTAAAGCACTATTATAAACTTAATAAATCACATATATAAAAAAGATCTCCAGAAAAAAAAAACAGAAACTATGTTATTCTAAACCTGGTTTCACCTGCTTGTGCTTCTCAAAAAGTGATTTTCTGATAAGTTATCTGTACATTCTAAAAAAATCAAGTTATTTTTACTAACATGTAAATACTGGGGTTTATGTTCCTTTTCTAATTCAGCTAACTGTGCTCATCTTTGCTGGTTGCTCAGTGCAATAGGTTTTAACAAACACTGAAAGTAATTTCAGGCTTTTGTGGAAACACCATTTCTATGGAATTCATTCAAAGGATTCATTAATTTTAACTAACAAGTGTCAAAAAATGCACAGAGTTGGGGCAGACTCTTAAATTCTTTATAAGATTCTGCAAGAATGTGATTAAAAAGCTGTATAAATTGAGATGTGTTACACACCGTATGAAGTTAACCTTGTCTGTGACATGACTAACAATCTTCAAGTTTTGCTGTTAAGGTACTGTACAGTTCATTAAAATATGTTTGGAGAATAGTTTAAACTGCAAGTTCTGTTCTCTGTGAACCTTACACTTGCAGAATAGTTCATAATTATTTGCATTACTTTGTGTATTCAAATTGTGTTATATTTGATGATATATACATTTCTTGTATTATTCAACCTTAAAAAATAAAAATAGATCTGAGATGCTTGAAAATATCAAAGACAAATATATGTCCTTGAAAACCTTTTACCATTCAATTCTGTAGCCTCATTTGTGAAACATGCATGTATGTTCGGGTACTTAATGCATGTCTTAATAATTGACATTATTTTATGAAGCTGATGGAGTTTGTTCTGATCAGCTGAGACAAATCCAAAAGAAAAATACTCACAGGAATAGCAATCCAAAACCGAAATCATATTCTGAAGTAGTAGGCAGACCCCTGAAGAAGGGAAATAATTACTTTCTGCTAAAATGATGCTTCTTGCAAACTTCATTGATTTGAAATTTGGCCACATCATGACACATACTCACTTTTAACTTTTTCTGCAGTGCCATTTTGAGGTCTCTCTTGGGTCTCCTAGGTTTCCTTCCTATTGTATTTTCTATTTACTTACATTTTACACAAGAAAGCAAGAAGATACAAGTAGAAAACTCCATGTTCCATGCTGTGCTGCAGCAAATGCCTGACATCTTCAAAAATAACAAAACAAGGAAAAAGGCTGTTTAACCAGACAAGTCATTAACGATCATATATGGTGTCTTTGGAATATTAAGAGCAGAAATTGCACTGTTACTAAGATGTATTTATAATAAAGGATACTTTGCTATGACATCTTAAAAAAGTCTCAAGGCTCCTTGTTGATTATGTCAAATGGAGTGTTTGAAGGTGACAACGTAAGATATGCCATGTATGTATAAAAAAGGGGATTATCCTATTCACATCCCTCATGTGAATGTGTTCATCTGTGCAGAATGCATTAAAATTTACAAATAAAAATAGGGGAAGGAATTATTTCTGTCCTAACAGCTTAGAACGGCTAATACAAGTTGCTCGGATAACTCTGAACAGCTGGGGACAGGAAGGAAGCACAAACCATGTTTCCAGCCTTCCTGCCAGCAAATTTTAAGATCCTGTCCTGAGAGGCAACATCATTTATTACATTTAAGACCTAGACATTTGATGGTAGGTATCATCTTTTTGAAGTTCTCCCTTCTGTTCCTTGCTGATTTGCTTATTTATATTTTATTATTTTATATCTCTAAGCATGTTTGATGACACATAAATTCAGGAAAGGTTCCCAAATAGAAAGCTGTTTGTGTCTTGTTGCTGCAGGTATCATAATATGCTTCCTGCTGAAGTCTCCATGAGCCTGCCATCTGAAATGCTGTACTTGGTTTGGTTGGCTAGATTTTGGGACACACGCACACAGATGATGGTGGCTTCTGTGATAAGATGCCAGAAACTCCCTCTGACTCAGATTGTAGGGAACTTCCTTCCTAAATAATGTGATCAATTTGAAGCCAAGTGTTGGAAAATATAGATGTCTGGAAAACACAGAACAACCACCCATAGCAAGCAGCAGACTTAAGGGCTGACATCCCACTTTGCCTTAAGTGCCATACAAAACTTCATGTGGGAGAAGAGGAAATTCCCGATAAAAGGAAGGAGTGGAAACTTTAGGTGAAGCAACAGGTTGCCTTGTTTTCCATTTCAGTGTAGCAGTGTACAATGTATCTCAGGATGCACACACAGCCAAGCTGAAACCAAGGGCCTTTACGACAGGATATCTAGCCAGACACTCGAGGCACTTGCTGATTAAAGCTTGAGGACAGCATGTCTTGTCCCAGTTAAGTCCTATTTGTTATGTTCTGTGGAAATGAGATGACCTGAATTCTTTTAAGTCTGAGGTGGGAAATAGATGCAAACTTAGATATTGCAAAAAGGAGTCCAATTTTTATTCCAACCCAGAGTATTTCACAGGTACAGTATGTTCCATCCACACTGTATACAGTCGGGGATATGCTCTCACTCTGTTATTGTTGAAATAATGTCCTGCTTACTTTACGCAATACTGGTACAGTCACTACCAATATAAAATTAAGGCATTTCTAGAATACAAAACATCTTGGGACTAAAATATGAATGCTCCTTCTGTTTAAACTTAAAAAAAAATCCAGCTTCAAAGCGAAATTTTTCTGTAGCTTTTCCTGTATTTTTAAGTGTCCTAGATCATCTCCAGACACCAAATATAGCTGTCTCATTATAAATTCATAGAAAACCTGTGAGCTTCTACACAGCTGATGAAGATGTTTCATAGTTGAAAAACCTGGTTTTACACTGTTCCCTGAGTCGCTTCTCTGTACAGCTGGAAGAAATCAACCTATTTAAAACAGCTTACACAATGAATTTGGTGCACGCTCTCAATTCTGGCAAAGCAATACCAAATAGCTTACGCTTGAATTTCTTGCCCTGTATTCATTCATAAGCTGCCGGCAGCAAAAGCCATTCTGACAAGACTAAATTTCAGTTATAAATCAGTCCGTTTCTTTATATTTCTTTTCCGTATATCCACTAGGAATATCTGCCTAACACAATATTTAATAAATAAAGATAGCATGAATTTTGCAAGGGTTGAAGGACCAATGAATTCAGCCTGGATCAGCGGCGCATCAGCGTTGATTTCTCAGACCTCTTCGTTCTTCCTTTTAACCTGACAAGAGCCTTCTGTTACTGAGCTGGTTATTTTTAATCCACGTCTAGCTTCTCTGTCTCTTCGCTCTGTACTTCCCGGTTAGTTTTCTGACCGTCTGCTTCCTTGGAATTGGATGTCTTCTTACTACTACAGTTCTTGCTGGCTACGCGGTAGCGTGTGAGCAGAGTGACGGCGGGAGGTGGCTGTACCGTGCAGCTGCCGCTCGGAGCGCCCACAGCGAGCCCAGCCAGCGCGGCCCCCTCACGCTTTCCGGGAGCTGGCAGAGGTCTGGAGCACCCAAACTTAGCCAGAACCCCCGGAGGAGGAGAGAGACAGCAGTGGTGAATCTGGATAGCGGGACATGCCGGGGGGGATTGGAGTCCGGGCCGGCTCTGCGGCACGACCCGAACCGGGGGCAGCCCGCTTTGTCAGGCCGCGATCCCGGAGGAGACACACAGTCATGAACTGTCGCCGCTGCCTCGGCAGAAGAGTGAAGCTGAGCCGGTGCCCAGCGCGGGCTTCGGGCTACCGCCTGCGAGTATCCGGCCGGTACTGCCAGGGAGGCAGCGCTGCTGCCCGGGTGCCACGACGCTTCACGGCTCGGCTCGGCCCGGCCCGGGTTGGTGGGTTTGAACCGGCGGGCGCTGCTGTCACCGCCCCGGCGGGCGGGGCGCGGGCCGAGGCGCCGCCGGCCGGCAGGGGCGCTGCGGGCAGCGGGGCGGGGCCGCGGAGCGGCGGCGCTGCCTTTCCCCGGCTGCGCGGCCGCCTCCTCCCCTCCGCCTCTTCCTGGCCGCGGCCAGAGGAGCTGTGCTGGCAGCGGGGAGGCGGCGGCGGCGGCGCCCAGCTCCCGGCCCGCCATGGCGATCCGCAAGAAGAGCAACAAGAACCCGCCGGTGCTGAGCCACGAGTTCATCGTGCAGAACCATGCGGACATCGTGTCCTGTATGGCCATGATCTTCCTGCTGGGGCTCATGTTCGAGGTGAGGCGGCACCGACGCCCCCGCCGGGGGTCCTCTTCCCGCTTCCTCCTACTCCAGCGGGGGCTCTCGGTGATGGAGGGGAGGGAGGGCGCGGGAGTGCCGTGGCAGCAGGGGAGGCTGTGCGGGCTGCGGCGGAGCCCTGCCGCTGCCCCCAGGCAGCGCCGCCGCTTCCCGGCGCACCTGCCCGCCGGCCCACGCCCGACCCGCTGTACGCGGGGACGGGAGCCGACCCCCGCACCGCCCGAGAACCGCCGCGGGCGCCCTCCCCGCGGCTCATCGCCGCTTCCCTGCGGGGAACACTCTTCTCCGCGGCTCGGCTTGGACAGACGCAGCCGCGGCTGCCGCCAGGACCCGGGTCCCGCTTCCCGTCCGCCGCGGGCGGGAGGCCGTGCGGGGCCGGGAGCGGGGCGGCGCGCTGTCCGCCGCTGCGGCGGGAGTTCCTGCGGGCGGCGGGGTTACGTGGCAGCCGCGGAGGGAGGGAGCAGTGCGCGGCACGGCGGGGAGGGGGCGGGGGGCGAGGCCCGGCCGCGACAGCCGATCCCCCGCTCTTTGTGTGTGCGGCCCCGCCGGCACTACGGCTCCCGGCGGGCGGCGCGGCGGGAAGGGAAGCAGCGGTGGTGACGTGTCCTTACGGCCGCCGCTCGGGTCCCCCTGCTCGCGCCCCCGCACCGCCCCCGCCCGCCGAGCATCCCGGGGCTCCTGGCGGCTCGGCGGGGCATGGCACCGCACCGCACCCCCGCCGCCTCCGAGAGGCGCCGAGCTCTCCCTCCGGCTGAGGGCCGGCCCTGCTGCAGGCCCTCCGCTCCCCGGGCCCTCATGTTGAATGCAGATGCTTTAAAACGTGCCTTTTGGGCTCTGGAAAGGTAACTTACCCGTGTGACTGCCAAAACGTGATCAGCGATCTAAGATCACTGATCGCCAAATTAAGCCACTGTTGGCCAGTGTTTCTGGTATTTTAAGCATTTGTTAAGGGTTGCGGACCTTTTTGTTACAGGGATGATTTTCAGGATGGATTCATCCAGCTGTTGGTACAGCTCAGCACTAAAGGGCAGTGGAGATAGATAGATAGATAGAACAGGACAGACCAGCTATGCTGTTGTGTTTGGGTTTGCTATCAAAAATCACGAAGACAGCTGTCATATGGTGGTTTTCTGGGGAATGAAGTTAAAGAGGTAAACCTTAACTGTTAGTCTTTGTGCCTACATCAGGCTTACTGTTTTAACAGTATCACTGGTAGGATTAGAGGTTTTGGGGGATTGAATGTGCTGAATTCTTTTATTGCCAGTTTTTTAAATGCACTGTTTTCTAACCCAGTTTAAAAAGGCCACGTATCGGTACAGATGTGGTATGTTGCAATTTTTAAAATGCTTTGATATAGGTGCTGAAAATCACTTACTGGGGTTAATGGTATGGTAAGGTGTTTACACTGCCTGACTTGTACAATTCCAGTGTTGAGAGTAGCTGACAGAGCCTTCAAAGGGCACTTCAGAATTAAGTACTGTTTCAAATTGTCCTCTGAGGGTTCACTTGATGAATAGGGAGCCCAAGGCAGCTTCACAAATTTGAGCAAACTAGTTGGATTCTCTGAAATTACATGGTCTGAACAGTCTGCCACGTATTCAGGGTTTCATAGAAAATCTAGGGCTAGTTGACAAAGCACTGATTTTTAAAAATTCCTGTGAATAATTAATATTAGTAGTAACCTAGTCATTATCTTCAGACACTCAACATATCCTTCCAGGATTCCTAAAGGAGCTTGGGTTCTTTGTCAGCCCTGTTAATTACCACATAGACGCTGGGTTTTTACAGCAATGAGAAACTATCTGATCATGACTATGGTGAAGCACAGTTATTTTTCCCTCTCATTTCAGGCATGTTGATTCATGTTGGGATTCAACAAAGATGTGTTATAGTAAAAAATGAGTTTCTGCTTATTGACAAATACAAACTTGTACTCCATCTTATGTATTGGGAGTTTTAGAAAATCCCCACCCCTCAAAGAAAATCATTAGGACATCTTCTCTTCAAATTCTTTTTATTAATTGTGTGTTTTCTTACAGCTCATCATAAAGGGGTAGCGCCAGTACTGCTAAATTTAATTTCATTTGTTTTATGCTTCTTGTCAAAGGATCCCCAGGGTCAAAAGAATGCTAATTGTACTGAGTTGATATCCACTGGCCTGAAATTGTTTTCTGTTGTTTATGCCTTTTTTCCTTCCCAGTCCACATTTTTCAAATCACACACAGATTTATGAATATGATAACTGACTTCCAAATTTCATCAAATAAAAAAAATTACTTTTAAATAAAATTTATTCTCAGCCACTGCTGAATGCATCTTGGTCTAGACACTCCATGATATTGTCCATTCTGTTAATGTAATAATACAGTGTGGACTAAAGTCAGAATTGTACCGTGTGTTTTCATTTTACTGTTGTAGGAAAGGCTGTTTGAAGGAACATTTTCAAGTACCTTTCATTTGGCTGGTTAAGTATTCTGTAAACAAACCTATAGAGACCATGCTATGTGTGCTGCCCTTGGAAAGCCAGGTGCAGTGGTGAGATAATGGGAGTTGGTCAGTTTTTTGGGAGGAGACAATCGTGCTGGGCAAGGGTGCTAAAACTATGGGCAAACATTTTCCGTTTAATGTAGTTTATTTCCCTGCGAATTTACAGCACTTTGGGGTTTTTCTCTTTCAGATTACAGCAAAAGCAGCCGTCATTTTTGTTACACTTCAGTATAATGTAACCATTCCTGCCACAGGTATGTATCTTGAAGGTGTTTAGTTAGGAGACAATGTATCAGACATTATTGGTGTGCCTTGCTTCCTGGCCTTGTCAATTTCGATAGATAGTGAGCAGCTTTCAAGAATTTCACTTTGTTAAAACACTGTTTTTACTAATTAAGTTAGAGACTATGATTCTGTTCTGCTGGATTTGTCATTAGTCCTGAAACACCATCTGACTGCTGGATAAATTCACATGAATTCTTACTCTGGCTTTGTAGGTGATAATCTTTAATAGTCAAAGTGGGGTGGTAGTTTGACATCTTTTTATTGTCCACTTTCAGTGTATTTGGGTAAGCTTCCTAAGTGCACTTTAGTTTTTAGATTTATAGCATCTTTCCAGAGTCAAACTGAGTTTGTGATGTGATGTGATGGAGAAGATAACTATAAAGAGTCTAGTGACCTAGTTCATGGTGGCAGTTTAATTTGACTTTTATTTGTTCAGCTGACTACAAGCTATTTCTGTCTGAAAGGTTTCTCTCTGAGAAATAAACTTATGGAGCATTAAACTGTGTTGGTGCCTAACAGTTAATTCTGTTTGTCTTTTAGAAGAACAATCTGCAGAAACAATCTCTCTCTATTACTATGGCATCAAAGACTTGGCTACAATTTTCTTTTACATGCTCGTAGCAATAATCATACATGCTATAATTCAGGAGTATGTACTGGATGTAAGTACAAAATATTAATTCCTTTCATCAAGATAATTGTTGGGCTTTAATTAGACTTTAAGACTATTAACTTAAAAGTAAACTTCTGCATTAAAATTTTTAACTGTAAAAACATGCATTAAAACTTTTAGATACTCTGATACAGTTACCAAATAAATGTGAAGTACTGCAGCATATAAATAACAGTGGACTTTCATTTCAGAAAATTAACAGGAAAATGCACTTTTCAAAAACAAAGCATAGCAAGTTCAATGAGTCTGGGCAACTTAGTGCATTCTACCTTTTCTCCTGTGTTTGGGGAACCAGTATTCTTGTCTCTGTAAGTATGCTTTCTCTTCTGTTTGTATTTTGAGATTTCAAAAAATTCACTTATGTTGATGACAAATATGGTTTTGGCTTATTTTTCTGGTTTTAGCTGGTTTTAATTTTAAAGTGGGACAAGTTTAAGGATTCTGTTTGAGTTGTAGTCATAAATGAGTATTAAGTCAGTAGTGTTACTGTTGCTCAGTCTTGAGTTGATTTACTGTCAAACTGAATAAGATTAAACTTTATTATGGTATTTAATTCTCTGTAGGTTTTATACTGTTGGTTTGTTAACATAAAATAAATGTTTAGAAAACACCATACATAGTGTTCTGGAGCCTAGGGAAAGGGTATATGGCAGATTGCTGTAACCTCAGGTCAGTGTGTGCTTTTAGGTGACATACTCTTTGCTAGTGGCTAATGTGTATGAGCTCAGCTCATAAAAAAGGGAAGACTGCTTGCTTTTTTTTTTTAACATAACTCCTGGAAATCCTTTCCTTCTTTTAATTAAGTTCAAAATTCCCCCACAGTTCACAAGAGAAGACTTGTGGCTGTAGTAATCATGGAATAATTTCCATCTCACAAGGACATTGTATCTTGAATAATCATTTGATTTGTTTGGTTGCTTTTTATTTTCCTAAGCCAGTGCAACTGTGTTTTGTTTTGGGGATTTGTTTTCTGTGTTGGTTTGATTTGGTTTATTTATGATTTCTTGGGGATTTTTAAAAAATAAAATTTATGGATCTGCAGCTTTTGCTTCTGTATGTAGAATTGAGTATTTTTGTGTGTACACGTGTGCGTATACATAAAGGCATACATGCATGTCCAGTCATTATTTCTGACGGGAAAGTAACACCTCAGAGAGTTTATTTGGCTTTTTGTTTGTTCTTTTCTTTTTTTTAGGAGAACTATATATCAGATCCAACCTCTCTGTGGAGGGACTATCCACACACTCTGATTCCGTAAGGCCTCTTCCTTAGAGGATTGCTGGGGGAGAGAAGGGAGTATTTTGAGTCTAGGGTGTCTCCTGTACAATCTGTGTAGAATAAGTAGTTTGTAAAACTATATTAGTCACTAATGCATTTTTGCTTGTATTTATGTGAGCTCGATTCTTTGACAATTTGTAACATAAAAAATTCTTTTTATGTAGGCTATTTCTTAAAGAATTATATTTTTGCAAGCTTTGTCTTAATGATTTTGTTATTAAAAGTATTAATTTAGACTTAGCTGGCATGAAGGATCTGTATAATCACTGTCATAAAGTGATTTCACTAGAAGCTTCTGAAATTTTTTAAGTTCATTCATAATAAATAATATTCTTCAATTCTTGCTGTATTGTACAGGTTTCAAATGAAGTTTTTCTACATCCTACAGTTGGCATACTGGTTTCATGCTTTTCCAGAACTCTACTTTCAGAAAACTAAAAAAGTAAGTTCAAAACATAAATGGGAGGAAGCAAAGTGGCTTTGTTCTTTTTGGTTAAATCTTAGTTGCAGTAAAATTGTTAAATATCTGTTCGGTAAATAAAAATTACAGTGTTTCTCATCCACTGAAAGAATTTTCCCTCAAGCCAAGTGATTGTGAGATTTTCAACTCTCTTTTTTTTTATTTCTCAGAACTGGTAGTCTGAATACGCTCATTGAAATCACAGTTGCTTCATGAATCATGATATAGGTGTAGAATATAAACTGTGAATAATTCTATGCATGAAAATCTGGGATTTTATTTAAATGGGTGGATGAAAATAGGACATGAGTTGGCCATGTACCTTTGCACCCAAAAAAACCAGGTGTCACCTGGGCTGCACAGCAAGCAGTGACCAGCTGGTAGAGGGAAGGGGTTCTGCCCCTCAACTCTGCTCTGGTGGGACTGCCCTGGAGTGCTGCATCCAGCACTGGGGCCCCCAGCACAAGAAAGGTGTGGGTCTGCAGGAGGGCCATGAGGATGAACAGAGGGCTGGAGCACCCCTTATGTGAAGGCAGGCTGAGAGAGTTGGGGTTGTTCAACTTCGAGAAGAGAAGGGTCCAGGGAGAACTTATTGTGGCCCCTCACTGTTAGAAAGGGGCATGTAAGATAAATAGGGACTCTTTGTTGGGGTCAGTAGCGAGAAGGAACAAAGATTTTGAAAGAGGGCTGTTTTAGAGTAGATATGAAGAAATTCTATATGACAAAGATGGTGAGACACTGGAACACAATGCCCAGAGAAGTTGTGAATTTGCTTTCATTTGAAGTGTTCAGGGTCAGGCTGGATGGGGCTTTGAGCAACCTATCAAGTGAAAAACGTATACATTTATATATAATGGTATAGAGGTTGGAGCAGGTGATCTACAGAGGTATCTTTGAGCCCCAACCATTCTGAGACTGCTTTTGCTCTGTGTCTAGGCTGCATCTCTGTTGCCAGTTCTGCTTTATTCCAGAAAGTGAAACATAGGTGTTACATAACCACAGGTCTTTGTACAGGAGCCTAGAAGAGACTTAGTAAAATAGTAACAAGATGCTCTGCTCAGATGCAGAACAAAAATGAACACTGTACTGCAGCTGATGTCCCCTTACTGTGCTAGTGGTATCTTTCAAATTTGACTTCACAGCCAAGTGTGGAGATTTTTCCTAAAATAACTTCAAGAAAGCTGTCACGAGTGGCCTAGGTGCTGTATGTTGAATAGTAGTGTTTTACTTAGTCGTTGTTTGAAATTGTGCTCTCTAACTTTTGCATTAAGTTTAAAGAGTGATAGTTCATTTGTTTTAGCAGGGTCATATTTCTTTAACCACAGCTTATCCTCTGCTATCTTGTCTCCCTTGCCTTATTCCTTGTCTTGAACAAACTGGCTGCTTTTGCTCAGGTCTAGTTGTCTGTCCTGCTGACATAAAAAAGAAAACAACTTCTTAACTGTGTTCTTGTATAGTCATGGATACCTCCTGCATTATTCCACAAGGCCTGCAGTCTCTGAGAGTTTGTCCAACAGGCAGCATGGGCTGTTTAAATGTTATCTCAGTTCTAAAGTTAAAGTGTTAGAGGCTGGTCCTGGTTGTGCTTGGAGAAACTGACTATTTGTATTAATGTGCCTTTATCTGAAATAACTAATTTTTCATTTTTCTTTCAGTTAATTTAGTCTTTCTCCACCTGTTTTCTTTCTCTTTGTGTATTACAAGTGTGTTGTTTGCTGTTGTCACAATTGTTTGGTTCTGTGGGTTTGTTTGATTTTATACTGAATAGTGAATAGCATAGTATAGCTCTTGTAAGATTAAAATTTTAGGCCTTTTTTAATTACATATATACAAGATAAAGCTAATGATCCTTGCTTGAAATCTAGAGAATCTTTCCAAAAAGGAGTTTCTTAAGCACAACTGAATGTACTCTGCTACCACTCCAAAAGATATTTTTATTGTGATCTGGCATACTTCAGTGGTTCTGCTCACAGATGGCACAATCTGCTTTCCATGTGCGGTGTCTTCCTCTTTATTATTTCATCTCCATGAAGTGTTCAGTTTAATAGGGCTGGCTAAAGCCTGACTTAAAGCAGGACCATGTGCTTTAGCATGACTGGTTAATAACAATATTCTCTGTATTTGCCAGAAACTGTGTGCCAGAATTTGGGATGGCCTTGAATTTTTAAAAGTGATGTGAACACTTGGAAAACCTTTCATTTTGATTTGTAGACTGTTATTTTATTCTGTAGCAATCTGACAATTTGATGGGCAGCAAACATGGAACTGGAGGATCTGATGATACAGTAATACATACAAAATAAGTATTGTAATAGCTTGTATAAATTTACAGTCATAAAAAATAAAAGTGGATCCTTTTACAAAGCATCTTTCCATGTTTGATGACTTTTCTCACAGTAGCATATGTAAGATGCTGACTGTTACTGGTAAGTGAGCAATAAGTTATGTGTCAAATTAGATGATCCAGGCTGAGTAATTCAGTGCCAGACCAGGCCATGTTATGGAAGCTGATGCATCGAGAAGAATTTCCAGGACTAGGGAATAGCTTGTAATAACAGGTAATATACAACATTACTGTATAACACTGTGCATAACACATGGTCACTTTTTTCTTCCAAATAGGAAGATATCTTTCGCCAGATTGTCTACATTGGACTTTACCTCTTTCATATTGCTGGAGCCTATCTCCTGAAGTAAGTCAATTGTAAACTTTTGCTGGCTCTATTCTCTGCCTTAAATATCTAACAAAATGTCTGAATGTTTGTTTTATTTGTTTTGATAGTCTGACCCATCTTGGACTTGTTCTTCTGGTATTGCATTACTTCGTTGAATTTCTTTTCCACATATCCCGTCTTTTCTACTTCAGTGATGAAAAATACCAGAAAGGGTAAATAGTCTTTATCTTTAAAATTCGTGTAGTTTCTGTCTTAGAGCCTTTTGCATTTAACTAACCAGAAACCAAAATTACAAGGATGTTCAAACAGTGTTTCTTAAGCAACCACAGTTCTCCAGACTAGTGAAAGTACTTATATTTCTAAACCATCAGTGTACTTTTTACCTTGTTTTAGCCTATTTAAGTAAATATTAGTAGTAGTATTAAATGAAATTAAATCTCTCAATGTATACTAATGTGGGGGTTTTTTTAAGTTTGTCCAGAAAGGAACAGGATAAGTTGCTAATACAGTCAGCTCTGTAGGAACAAAAAAATTTGCTTTTGTTCTAATAGTACTGGAAAGCACTTTCCATTGAGTTGAAATCAGTTTTCATAACATAAAACAAGATGCATTTAAGATAGATGCAAAATCATGCATTTAGGTAAGTTCTTACATTTCAAACAAATTTGCATGGTGAAGGGTAAGCATTTGCATTGTTAGTGCATGTGTTTTGAATGGAACGTTTATTTAGTGTTTGTGGTGTTTTTATTTCCAGATTTTCACTGTGGGCAGTTCTTTTTGTTTTGGGAAGGCTTCTCACCTTGATTCTCTCAGTACTCACTTTTGGCTTTGGACTGGCAAGAGCAGAAGATCAGCAGCTGAATTTCAGTACTGGGAATTTTAATATCCTGGCTGTTAGGTATAGTAAACCTGGTAATGTTCTTAAGCAAGTGCTACAAACCCGTGTTAAATACACAACGTGAATAGTATGGTACTATTGCCAGTAATTCTGAATGATTGAGTGTTTTCATGCAACCAATGGGATCAGTAGGAATTTATGTAAGAAACTTTTAGGTGCAGTGAAATGAATTGACTGGATTTTGTCTGCCACTGAGAAATCTGTAACTGGTTGCTCTTCTTTTCTTTGTTACAAAAAACCCCAAACAACCAAAAAAAACTCAAACCAAAACCAAACCAACAGAATTAAAAGGAGTATCCAGTTACAGACACTACTTTCAACTGTTTTAGAGTTAGTAAATTGAATTCCAGATATGATTGCTGTGAGTTTATCTTAGAGGTCAGAGCAGCTTTGGTCTTGGTTAAAGATTACTGCCTCTTTCTCTGCCTTTATTATGGCTCCTATTGCTGCTGCATGATCCAACTGCCTGGCCTTCTTATGAATGCAGAAAAAGAAGTTATTGGAACTTTGACAGTGTCAGCATTACCTTGCAAAATTGATACTCTGATCTGCAAAACACTCTTGAACCATTTTCAGCTGTTTCTGCCTGACACCCTGAGAGTAATTCTGAGAAAGACAGTGGGAAAGAAACCTAGTACTTGCCAGTTTTGATGGACAAAAATTTCACTTTCTCTACATATCTAGTTTTGATCATCTGTGCTTAGGCCCAGTGTCGCCCTATGCAAGCAAAATCTTGGCTAAGAAAATGGATGTTACCAGGAGGAGAGGGTGGAAGTTGCCAAAAAACGCAACGTGTTCTACCTTCCTTTTCTGCTCGAATAATGAGGCAAACTTACTGATAAGACTTTGCCTATTATTTGTTTCTAGAATCAGTGTGCTGGCCTCCATCTGCATGACTCAAGCATTTATGATGTGGAAGTTCATTAATTTCCAGCTTCGGAGGTGGAGAGAGCATTCTTCTTCTCAGCCTCAGTCAGTGAAAAAGAAGTTTGTATCAGCTAAAGGAAAGACCTCCAGAAAAGAAAGAGGTTTGTAGTTTCAGTTTTTCTGTTGCCTTGCTTCTCAAAACCAACTTTAGGACGCTAAAGAAGCATTTTGTATTTAACTTGTGAATGAGATGACTCAGCTACAGAAGCAGTACTGGTGAATATTGCCATGGGAAGAATAGATTCTTAAGAAAAACCACTATGTATTGTCAGGGTTTCCTAACTGCCCAAATTAAGGAATTGCTGGGATTTTTTTAGTTAATGCAGTGTGATATTTTTATTCTGTTTAATTTCATTACTTGAACAAAATGTGTCATGCTTATGTTTTTTTCCCTTATATAAAGGGAAGAGATGTGATTGTAGTTCTCTTCTCTTAGACATTTATTTGTAAAATTTTCTTGAAGTGGATTTCAAGCTTGTTTTTCACTGCCATGAAATTCTGAGGGTTTAGAGAAAAGAGATAGTTTGATGATCCACCCAATATAAATTTTTGTGTTGGACTGTTTTTACAAAAAACAGAAATTGATAGTTCTTTAAGCAAAGGGAGTAACACCTTACTACTCTAAACCTGTGTCAAAGCATTTGGAAATGAGATGAAGGGTCCAGGTTTGACTTCTTAATTATGTCACACCCTTTTTGTGGAAACAGTATGAAATATAAACAGAATGATCTTTCCTCTAAGAAAAAATTATGTACTCTGTAAAAAAAAATTTAAATCCCTGCACTTCAGTATATCTGTGGCACCAACAGTTCAACTTCTTTGTATTTAGTTGCTAGCTTGAATAACTTCTTTATCCTTTTGAAATGGCAGAAGTTGTTTCAAAAGACTTCTTCAGCATGATCCTTTGCTCCCCGTGATGTGTTACCAACCTGTTCCACTTTTTGATATATTGAAAGGCCATTTGCACTGAGAACTGAGATTTGTGGTAGGATATCAGTAATTGTTTTATTTCTCCCAATATTCTATTTTTATTAAAATTATGAGTTTTAGAATACTGCTGGACTCCCTTTACAATTTGCAATTATCACAACTTGGCTTTTGTGTAGTATCAGGGGTTTTTTTAATCTGAAAATTCAGTTGGAATTTTTTTGTCATCATTGAGCGAAGATAGTTTTCTATGTAAGGGTCCTGTTTAATCAGAGCTTCATGTTCATGGCCTTCTCACTATGGGTTTTTTAAGTCTTTTATGTCAAATAATTTTAAAATATGTGCCTTGATGGTGATTTAATTAGAGAGTCAGAAATGTAATAGCTTTTTAAAATCTCTTAATCTATTTCATTCATGTAATTTAGTGAATCTGCTGGGTTTCACCCACTTCAGTTGGGCAAAAACTGCAATTTCAAGTGGTAAACAAACAGTGAAAAAGCCAGTTAATTGGAGTTGTGGTTTAACTCACATAATAATTGAACGATGCCTGTCTTGAACATTGAAGAATTTTATTCCTTATTTTAAATGGAAATAAAAGAACTCAGTTCATTCAAATTATTCTGTTTTGAATACTCCTGTTAATGTTGTCTGTTCAGAACTCTTGCATAGGGTGCAGCAAAGCAGATTTTGAAAGAGTAATATACACAATTGAACTAATTGAACTGTTTAAAACACTTTTTTTGTGTGTGTGTGCATGTGTGTGTGTGTTTGAATGGGCGTTTTTTGGGAGCCAGGGCACGATACAATGTGTTACTTTTAGTCTGTGCCAAAAGCAAGAAAATGACAGTAGAAAAATCATGATGATGATGTAGGTGGGGTATCCAGCCATGTGTAGATTCATGTTCTTTGTTTTACCTAACCTCTTATGATTTCAGTTAGTTGGCTTGGGTCTTATTGTTTTTAAGTTTCTTTATTTAAAAATAATTCAAAAGTTGTCAGAAATATCCAAAGATCACCTTATGTAGGCTTAAAATGGTGGCATCATTTGCAGCCAGATATGTGGTAAAACAGACTTTGACTCTTTGGGCTTGTGTCTAGTCTCGTGCTCACATGTGGTTCTTGTTACTTTTTTTTTTTTTTTGGTGCTTGTTTGCATAAATGGGAGCATTTGGGTGTCGTGGGAGAAAAAGGGAGGCCAACAGTTGTTTTTGTAGGCTGGCCACACTCTAGTGACCTTCAGCACATCTGCGGATGGAAAAAATAAGCTTAACCAGTCCTTTGTAAAAATACATAAATTTGTGTATAATAACTTTTTAAAAGCACCCAAAAAAACTGCAGCTGTTGCTTGAAATCAGAATGGTGTGAGTCAGATCAGAGATGTTAGGCTGCATGCTTTGTAGCTGGCTATGCACTGCTCTCTTTAGATCTGTTTTATAAATATAATTACTGTCCGGCTACGTCTGTTTCCTTGGTTGGGGTGAAACAAAATAAAGGGGGTGCTTTTAATTCCCAATGGTATCACATTGCTCCCCTGTACTGGATGTATGCACTATAAATCCACAGATTGTGCATGGTTAGTTTAGGGGAAACTTTTGCTAGCAAATCATCACTGGTGCTTGAACAGATAAACCTCTTGAGACCTTCTGTCCCTGAAGTGGGATAGAAGTAGAGAGTTGCAGCTGTCCACACATCCTTGCTTTGTGTTCTTAGATAGCTGGCTGATCTTGGACTCCTTCCACCTACAGATACTCACTGCAAATCTGAACTAGTGTTTTACTTCTGTCTGTTTTATCTAATATCTTCCCATAACGTAAATTAATTCCCTTTGTTAAAACATATGCTTTAAAAATTGTGAGTATATCTGTGTGTAAAGTATTACCTCTATGTATCAAATGCTTGTGAAGGTAAGCAAAGGAGTGTAATTTTAGCAAGAATTATGAGGTAGGTGTAATAAATAACTAAGACCTGTAGCAGAGAGTTCTGCTGTATACTATGTCTCCAAATTTTCACTGAACAGTTTCATCTCATCTTCAAGTTGTACTTAATTTCTTCACAAAATGTCTTCTAAAATATCATAACTGGTCTTGATTTTCAGTCTAGATGTATATAACACACACATTTCAGTGTCTGGCTGCATCAGGAAACTGGAATTCATTGTAGTGAACTTTAAATATTCACATTGTAAAAACTTAATTGTACAGTTGCACTCTGAATGGTAATTAAGAGGTTTAACAAAGAAGGTATATCAGAAAAGAAGTTAAAGGCTGTTTATGTAGGACTCACAAAAATAAAATAAAATATAAAGCATCTCACTGTATTTGAAAAGTGTTTTCTTTTTTTTTTTTTCTAGAAAATGGAATAAATGGAACAGTGACCTCAAATGGAGCAGACTCGCCTCGCAGCAGGAAGGATAAATCCTCGTAAAACTGGGGTTTATTAAGTTAATTGACTAATGTCCCCAAAGAATCTGCTTTTTACATGGATGGCCCTTCAGCACTAGAGATATTATGGATTAAAGAAAATACAATTCATGTTTTTTGATTATTGCTGTTGTTTTGAGAAACTTTTTTTAAAAAAACATTTTGACTAAGGAGAAAGGTTTATCTCTCTTCAAATACTTGGGGGGAGGATTCAATACTTTTTAAAAAACATTGACGCTTTTTTAAATATTTACTGTGATGAAATAACTTACTTAATGAGGATCACTGTTGCAGTGTATTATTTCCTTCCAGATTTTGTAATCTTGGTGATACTGTTCTACCAACTTTACCTTTTCCAAGTTCCTCAAGAAGTATTGCAAAATTGAAGTAAAAACATAGTACACCTTTTCAGATACTCTGGGTTTTCAGTTAATTACCTTTACTCAAATTTACTTTTCAATTCAGGATTCCACCACCACACTAATAGACCTCTTTATTTGGTAGTTACTAGCTGCACAATGTCTGCTCTAAGAATTGCCCCATATCATTAAAACAAAACTGAACTAATTGGAAATGTTGCAGAGTCTTGTTGTTTGTTGGTTAGAAATCTCTTATGAGGAGCACAACACCTTTGTGAGATCTAGATTTTAGCACCTAAAAATTAGAAGGGAGCATGTATTGCCATAGAAAGTTGATTTGAGTAGCACTGTCCACTTCTGTCTGTGCTTTTGAAGTGTACATATCTTGGAGAATTAATGTCCGTTGGACCTTCTTTGAAAACTCATCTGTCTGATTTTACAGGTGGAGGTTATTACAATGTGTTGTGTTTGTTTTAAGAGGCAATTAATGCTCCATGAAGAGGGAATTGAATAAATGGATCAAGTGATGTGAAACATTCCTTTTTTCTAACTGCTTTGCTTTGTTTCACCTCTGTTAGGAAATAGTTTGATTTCTCCTATATATATTTTTATGAAAAAATATTTAAAAGCGACAGCTTCTTAAAACTGATTTATTGTGACCTCTGCTACAACTGGAAAAAATCTAAATTTAAGAATTTTTCCGTAATCTTTCATAGTTGTATTCAATGTGAAACTTTGTCCAGTTAGTTTTCCAGTTTAATATGCAGATGTTTCCTCTGTACACTTTTGTAATGGGTATAATTCGATCTGTTTCACTTGAGAATGAATGAGACAGTTATTGCAGTCTTAAGAAGTTGCTGAATTAGTCTATCAAGTTAACCCAAGTATTGAACTGTTTATTGATTAAGAAGTAACTATGAGCAATCAAGCTGATAAATAAAATAATTTTAATTAAAAACTGTTAATTATAATTGAGTTTATACCCAACAAAGTGATAAATCTGCATTCTGTATTTTCTACAGTTCAATTGCTTACTATTCAAAATAAATGTTTCTAGTACAAAATCCTCACTACAAGTAACTATCCATTCTTCAGTTGTTTAGTGCTGTTTAGAGTTATTACTGTATAATTTATTACATGTTTCAGCTGATTACAGTTACAATTCCCAAGTATTTGGTTCACAGCTCCTGAAGTAGACTTGGCAGACTTGTGCTTGCTTAGATTGAGAATGCTGGGGCAGCATGCCCTGTAATAAGCCCAGTCTACTTCAGTAGGTATCCCATGTCTTGATTGGAAGGGGTAGAACTGTGAATCCAATCTGACCACGAAACTGGAAAACTGGAACTCGGAAATTTTGAGAGAATCGTGTACATTATATACTTCTTGTTCGAAATCTTGGTTTGTGTCTGTTTCTAGAAAAACCTTCACAGATTCTGTGTGCCTTGCTCTCAACTCGTACCTTAAGCCAAAGGGGGTAAATTTTAAGTGTCTAGTCTGATGCTTGGACTCTAAATCAGTTTGCTTGTGATATCTGGGTGTAATGGAGCTGAAAGAATCATAAAGGGTGGAGGAACAAATTATGAAGCGAGCATTTAAGGTACTTCTTGAGATCTTCAAGACTTATAAGAGTCTGAGGGTTGTAATAGTTGTTTCCCTAAGGCAAACTATTTCTTGTAAACCTCATTCTTTGGCACAGTAGTCTTGAAATGTAAACTTCAGGTTAATTTCCAAAAACTTCAGAAGAATATATTCTTGACTGTTAATACTGACATTGCTTTTTGTCTCCTTTTGGCCTTATGGATGGACATTCTTGTCCTTTGGACATTTACAAAAGCACTTTTGTTTCCACAATGGCTTAATATTCATCATTGCCTTACAGGAGTTGTTGGTATCTACCAAGTAATAGAAAGTAACAGCAGTTGTTCTAGAATTTGGTTAGAGTATTGGAAGCCAGTATTTTCAGTCTCTTCTCTTATAACTAAAAATACATATTTATCATGTTTGATGAGGCAGGACCAATAATTTTTGATTATCTGCCTTGGGATGGAAACACTCAAACTTAGAAGATATTGAGACTTCTATTTCTAGTTTGATATTATTGTTTTCAGTGTAAGAGTATTGTTTGGCTGGATAACTTTTTTTTAATTGCTTAAAATTGATTTTCAAATGTTATTGCATTTTTGGCTCTTTCCTTGTAATCTGGGATTCACTAAGATGGAAGATTAGTTGTCTAATCATGTTTTCTTAATTATGGCATCAAGAAAATTAGAAATGGAAATGACTGAGTAGTTCATTATTATATTCTACACCAAATAGAATAGGCATTGGTTAATTTATCCTCATCAATTACCGGGTCTCACAAAGTGAAAGCTTTGTCCATTTAGATAACTTGAATTGAATAATTACACACAGTGGATAGGGTTTGTCAGATTTGTTTTTCTCTTAAACCTCCTTCTCTTTGCTCCATCTTGTCAAAACCTTTCAAGATTTAACAACAGATTATTTCAAGCCTTTTCTGACCCCCAAATATGTGTTTTTTATGTGCCAGAATATTCTCTCAAAACCAGTGTTTTATTTTGCAGTGATTGTATTTAATTTCAGAGTATAAACAGGGAATGCAGAGCAGCTGAAATTAATTTTCAGAGTTTGAGTTTTCATCTGGACACGTTCTCCTTGACTGGTTGCAAAGACTGATTTCTCCTGTGTGAATCATTCATAAATGCAAAAATAATCTTTGGAAATACTGTTTTTCTGGTGATCCCATGCCCAAACTTAGGAATAGTGAAGGAATTTGCTGAGCAGAGAAAAGGCATAGGCTATTTCTTCTAACTTTAGGTTATACTGAAGGTAAATTATGTATGTTGGGATAACACATTTAGAAAATCAGCAGGTATTTATAAGTGTTTGGTATTTTTTTTTAAATTTTTGTTGTGTTTATGGAGTTCTAGTACCCAGAATCATGTAGTCCTCTGGTATAGGTAATTGGACCTTTGTAAAAAGGGTCCATACATGTCTGCAGTCCTTTGTTCTTTGAAGATTTCTGACTGACTGTGTCCTGAGTTGATTTTCTTGGGGGAAAAACTTGATATGAAAGGGAAGAGAGGATGTCCATAGCCATACTAGCCTGAAAGTAATGTAGGTTGCTGCCAGAATTGTGGTTCTGTCCCTTGTCTTAGCTAGCACAAGCTTTTCTGGCTGCATGGTGAGCTAGACCAGGGAGCTGGTGCACCTGAAAACAAGTGTGTTTGGTTTTTTCCATTGGGTTAGTTGCCTGATAGTAACCCCAGAGTTTTACAAGTAATTATGTTTAAGCAAGAAGAAAAGTTGCAGGGTAAAGATCAGTCAGGTTCTAAGGCAGCTGCCCCTTTCAACAGCATGTCGCTTAAAAACTACACTAGATTACAGTGTGGGAGATCTTTAAAGGCTTCCAGTCACCAGTACCAGAAGGGACCTGCTCTCTCTCTAGTTCCTACATGCCAAATCCATTAAGTATTAATGGATTTTTTTCAGATCTTGTGGGGGAAAGGGAAATGCTTGTTGTGGTTTACTGTACTGAGATACCTTTCACCTGTCATCAGGGTTTCCAAGCAGTGCAGGAGGATACTGGCAGTGTAAAAATAGGGATTTTGAAAATGTAGATTGTCCTGGATCAAACAAACAACATTATTTTTCTTAACAGCCAGGAAACTGGGGTTTTTTGCTTTTTTGGTGTGAGGGTTTTTTTCCCTCCACATCCCTTTATGTACTGGAGGAGGTCTTACAGAGAGTTTTGAAAGAATAGCCCTATATGTGTGTCTTGGTACATGGAGGGGAGGATTGTTTGGTTTCTCTAATTTTGTTTTCCTGTTTTCAGGAAGTTCACCAGCTGATTCCTAGGTCATACTTGGGTTTGGTTCCATTTGTGACTCAGCCCTTTGGGCCTGTGTTGTAAATGTTGGACATTGGCAGTTTCAATAGGCTCCCTATGCAGTGGTGATCATTGCTGTCCTAATTGTTCTCTCTGGAAAATGTCAGTATTGAAGGGACTTGAACACAAAGTGGAGACAAGTGGTGATGTTTGTAATGTTTACAGGCTGGTAGGAGCCTGCATACAGAGATGGTATCTGGAGGGGGAGCTGAGCTTTAATGCCTGAATCTTGTTATGCAAATATTGAGGTTATTTCTGGTGCAGGGTATAAGAATGTCCTACAAAATGAAGGCTTGGGGAATATTTAGAAAATCCTTTAAAAATAAAAAATACTTCAAAGGACTGACGTCAATTATCATCTGTTCATCATATTTGAATTTCTTTCATTGTGAACTGTGGATTATCTTTAGAGCACTGGATTAGCCCATGCTTTTCGGTTTGGTGGTGGGGTTGTTTTAGATACTGTGAGGTGTTGTGGTGGATGTCTGGTGAGTATCCCCTCTTCACTCTGGTCCCTGAACTACTCAGTTTTGGATCTGATAACCCTAAATCTGTACACAATAAGGAATTTTGCTTGCTCTTCAGAACTAAAATAGGATCAGTGCTGGAGTGTTTCTGGGTCAGATGTGTGAAAGAAATAAGCACATCAATATGCTGAGTGTCATCAGAACCTCCTTGATGGGAATTGAAACTCTTTAGGATGAATAAATTGCAATACAACTTAGATATAGCTCACATCCACATGGCAAGTGCTGTTGTGGGTGAAATGGGACTGCTATTGCCATCTGCCACTGTCCATTCCCTTTGTTGAGCAATGAGTGAGGAGTACTGGGCTGCAGCAGCAGTAGGCTGACTACTTTCTGCCTTTTAGAGAATCTCTTTTGATGTTGCCAATTCAAAGGCAACAACTCTTATATTTGGTTTAAAAAAAAATCATACGGCCTAGTTTTGAATCCAATACACTTGCTCTTGGTCTCTTTCTATGTGTCCTGTCACATTTATTTTAGGTTTCTGCAGATACTTTAGTTTTATCCAGCTCAAGGATGGCAAGTCTGTGATGTGAGTGCCAGAAATGACAACTCCTTTTTCTTTTTTGTGTGTTTGAAACTTTTTGCAGAATCAGAGCAGCTAAAGTGTAGCTTTATAATTCAATAGCGTTTCAGTATTCATTCTTTGTCTGTGTTTATTGTGGTTAACATTAAGGGTCAGGCGTTGTTCAGCACAACACAGTTGTTACTTCTTCATGCCACACACAAGAGTGTTAGGCAATTTGATATACTGAATTGAAAAAAATATGTTAGTCAGTCTGGTTTCACAGAAGCTGATATTCCTGGATGGTTTTGCTTTGCATATTGCAGTTCACTCTCACTGCCTTTCTCATTTAGGAAACTGGGCACCTAAGATCTCTGAATCTCTAGACTGTAGTTTTGCTGTATACCTCTTGAAAAATTATGGTCTAGAGCTTTGCGACTCCTTCTATTTGTTTTTAAATGTTGAAGACCGTATCTAGTGTTGTAATCAACAGATATTCAGCCCATGGTAATAAGAATGCTGTTACGAGTAGGAATGTCAACTCTTGAACTCCAGACTAGAAACCAAGCCAAAACTTAGCTCATGTTCTCACGCAGGTGATTCCTCCTCTTTGTTTCTTGATTAATCATAATCTTTGTTTTGTTTATGTAGATTGTAAGTTCTTGTGGCAAGGGTTGTCTTTTGTGCGTGTGTGTGCGTGCGCGTGTGTGTACCCAGGACAATGAGGTCTGGAGCCCCAGTCTGTGGAAGCTGTAATAAGCAATCACCTTGTTATTGTTTTCCTGGATATCACAATAAAGAGTATTGAATTAAAACTGTGCTTGAATAGTCTGTTACAAAAATGGAAGCATGTAAATTGCTTCTGGCCTTGCTTACAGTCCAGCAGCATCAGGGAGCTGCTGCTCAAAGGCAAGTACAGTGTTTTGTTTGGGGATATTCACTTGAACCAGTGAACACCAGAGACAGGAAATCTGCTTAGGCTAAAGAGGAATGGCTTGTAACTCAAGCTGGAACTTGCATAAAATTATCAGGAGTTCAGGACTGATTTTCAAACCTTCTGTCAGCTTGAGAAACTGCATTGGCCCTCCCTCTTGGGGGGGGGGAGGGGGCTTGTTTGCTGTAATGTTTGTGCAGCATTTTGTGTCCTTTGAGTAGCACTTTCCAGCTTGAGAGAGAGTAACCATGAATTTGGAGAACACCAAGAACTGTGCTGGGCATTGTCTGGTGTGGCCTGGGAACTTGCTATTCCCGTGCCTTCACTCCCTTCAGCTGAACAACTTTTAAAGCCTTTGTAGACTTCAGCTTCCCTGATACAAAAGAGCAAAATTTCATCCAATCTGAATCAGAGCCTTCACACTGCTCTGTTGGTGATTTGGCAATGTGGTGGGATCTGAGAACTGTACCCAACTTAGGGAATGTTAGACTGCTTTTAGAAAACTTTTACTGTGAATGTAAAATTAATTAGTTAAACGGTTAAATCAAAATTGATTTGATACATTGTAGAGAAGATGTCTACAGATAACATGTATTCACTTCAGTCTAGGACACATCAGGTTGTTCCTTTTGAAGAACTGTTGAACTACTTAAATATTTCATTCTTAAAAACCTGCATTTGTAACTTTTAAATTCTCAAACTAATTGAAAGACAATGTTGAGTGAAGATTAGTCTTTCATGAAGACACTTCTTGTTCTTGACTTCAGTGTTAACTGTGGCTTAAAAAGAAATTGTGTTAGGAAATCAATGGAAAACACATAATTTCAAGAACCAGAGCTACCTTGCCACTGTTTTGTAGGAAATCTACTGTAGGTGGTCAGGACAGGTAGATCTTGATGGGTACCTGGCATCTGAGATGATCGTAACAACTCCTACTTTATCTTTCCACTACTGCGCCTCTCAGTATCATCGTCTCACTTGATACCAGGTTTGGAGTGATCCAGCAAGAACGGATGGGAAGCGGAGGAGCAGAAGGACTCTTAGGAGTCAAATCGTGTGATGAGTTTGGGATGTGGACAAGCAGCCACTAGAGGCCACCAAAGTCTGTGACAGCTGCGTTTGGCTCCGGGTGACTGGTTGCCTCCAAAGGCCCACTTTTTTGCTGCATTTTCAGCAAAAATTACTTGTTGTCTTTTAAGAAGCATATCTGCTGTGTCTCAGAAAACAGAGCACTGAATTAAGTTAGACCAATCTCCTTGTAGTTTTGACATAGTAATAAACCTGGGTTATATTGTGCAGGGATTGGAAGGTGCCCTAATTTGTCAAGAATCTACTTCCTCACTTCTGGTTGAGAGAACAGGATGAAAGCATCCAGAATTAAAGCTTTTATCTTAGCCCAGAAGTGCAACACCTTAGATGAGAAGCAGCACTGAGAGTGCAAAGTATGCCTCAGATTGCATCTGCTGCCTGAGAGCAGTTTTGTAGGGAAGTACACAGTGCTATGGCAGATGCTGCTTTCTTTGCTGAATCCTTGGGGTGGGAGAAAATACAGAAAACCTGCTCTCTCTATTTCCACCAGTTTTTAGTGCTTTCAAAATGAAGTTATTTGTTAGAAAGGCTTATGAAATTGTTTCCTGCACTGAAATTTCAGCTTTTCTCTGCCAATGAGAGACTCTTGTTTGATGGGAGGTTTGCTTTTGAACATCTCCCTTTAGATGCTACAGAGGCTTTATGAAAACTTAACCTGGGGTAGTTCAAATAACTTCTCAGAAAATGCAAGTTAAAAGTTACAGCCTACAGAGGTTTTTTTTTACAATAATAAGGAAGTGTTTTGTTCTTTAACCCATTCCCTCTTTTATAGGGAAAAAGAGTGTTTTGATGTGACATTGGAAAACAGTGTAGTCCACTCATTTCTGTAGTTGTCTTCAGGGTAATTTTACCCTAGTCTTCCCAGAAAAAAAAAAAAATAAAAAATCCTGCATTGTCTCTAGCTGTTCTGGGTCCTGATAGGATTGTTTCTGCTCTGGAAAGCAGTGCAGGAAAATCTGTTTCTGGAAAAATAATAAGTAATATGGCTCTCTGTCAGGAATTTCCTGGGACTTTGGTGGAGTCTGGGCAAAGTTTTCCTGAACATCTGGATTTAGGTAGCCCTGTTAAGAAATGGCAAACTATCTGAATCATGTTATGAACTATGGATGTGCTTTGTTTTGGACTTTATTAAGTTGATGGCGACGGGTTGAGTGTCTGACTGGCCTAACCGTGGGCTTGGCGCTACCACACTGCCCTCTGAGACAGATGGTGTGGGGAACGTCAGTCTGTGAGGCTCCACAGCTGTGGAAATGCAGCTGAAAACGGGTCCAAAGACTTGCAATGCTTTCACTGAGAAGGTACAATATCAAGAATTCTCCCCTTGCTCTGGCTATCGCTTTGGAGATGAATGGCTGCACTGAGACCTGCAGGAATGCAGCAGGAGCCCGGAGCTGAGATTGCACTGGAAGCAGCTGATTCTGTCAGGACTTGAATACATACCCCTTGCTCCCCACCATGAAGTCTGCTCTGCTTCAAACCTTCAGGGATTTGAAATGGAAACCTTTCAATTTATCGTGATAAACACAGTTTAGCAGCATGGGGAACATTAGGAGCCTCTGAGTAAAGAATAGAGTATGCCCCACCCTGGAGAGAATGATGTAAATCATTCTAATTCTTGGCACAGGTATTTAAATTTTGTTCATTGCATGCCATAAAAAAACCGTTCAGACATTGTAAACTGTCTGTGTTGTCAAGAAAACTCTCAGAAACTTTCTGGAGGAAAATTTTTTAGAAGGTAGAGGAAATCATGTAGTTTCTAGAGGCAGCATGAATGGTGCCGATAGTTCTCTTGGCACTCTGCTTCTGCTCTGTTACTCTCCCCTCTTCCCCTTCTCTGCCCCACAAGTCAGTGAAGTCATGAGAATGAGCTGCATTGAAGTCCAGAGAAACTGTGATTAACCCTGGAGGTTCCTCTTACAGGGAAGCCCAGCAGACTTCTCGTCTCCACAGCTGTAAGGCTTCTCTGCAGAGAGCTGCTGTCCTGGACAAAGCCAGAAGACCACGTGCTCCAGCGTCTGGCACTCATGGCCCTTTAGGGAAGGGATGCAAAACTGTGAGAAGTGTCCTTGTGTTTCATCCCCCCAGTTTCTGGCAGTTATCTCTTTACAGGCTTCTGAAGCATCTGGTACATCAAAACCGTAGGGTTTGGTGTTTTTTTTTTTCTTTTAATTTTTTATAGCCACCAATAGAAGTATTCTACAAGCATTTGTGTAATCCCTCTTGAACCCATTTAAATACTTGGCATCCACAATACTCCATAAGTTATACAATTTAACTATGCCTTGTTTGGAAAAAATATTTCCTGTGGCTTTAAACCTGATGATTTCCTTGTGTGAGTCTCAAGTAGTGAATAATCATTCCCTCTTCATCACTCTCATATTATGCTTAATTTTATAGACCTCTCTTTTTCAAGCCTGAGGGTTCCCTCTCTAGTATTTTCTTGTGCAGAAATTGTTCTGTACATGTGATCATCTCTGCTTTTATGTACCTTTTCTAGTTCACCTGAATGCTTAATTGTTGACCTTATATGTTACATTTATTGGGAAATGTATTCACTAACAGTCCATTCACTTCTAGATTTGTATTTTTTCTATCTTGAAGCACTTTTTTCTGATCGATATTTCACATCATAGAGTGGTTTGGGCTGGAAGGGACCTTAAAGAACCAAGCCCCGTGCCATGGGCAAGGACACTTTCTACTAGACCAGGTAGCTCAGAGACCCATCTAGCCTACTCTTGAACTCCTCCAGGGATGGGGCATCCACAACTTCTCTGGGCAACCTGTTCTTGTGCCTCACCACCCTCACAGCAAAGAATTTCTGCCTAATATTTAATCTAAACCTACTGCCTTTCTGTTCTATCTCTACTTGTCCTGTCACTACATGCTCTTATTAAGAGTCCCTCTCCACCTTTTATATAGGCTCCCTTCAGGTACAGGAAGGCCCCATTTAGGTTACCCCTAAACTGTCTGTTTTTCAGGCTGAACAATCCCAGTTCTCTCAGCCTTTCCTCTTTAGAGATTCCCTCTAATCATCTTGGTGGCCTCCTCTGGACTCACTGCAACAGGTTGATATCCTATCTGTGCTGAGGACTCCAGAGCTGGGTGCAGCCCAGCAGGTGGGGTCTCACCAGAGCAGAGTAAGGGGGGGCAGAATCCCCTCCCTTACCCTGCTGGCCATGCTGCGTTGGATGCAGCCCAGGACTTTTTTGGCTTTCTGGGTTCAAGTGCACATCGCTGGGTCATGTCCAGCCTCTCATCCACCAGCACCTACAAGTCCTTCTCAGCAGGACTGCTCTTGATCTGTATTGAGACCAGCTGTTGCCCTGACCCACATGCAGCACTTTGCATTTGGTCTTGTTAAACCTCATGAAGCTCCCATGGGCCCACTTCTCAAACCTGTCCAGGTCCCTCTGGATGGCATCCAATCTTAGCTGCAGGTGTTTATTTGTCAGTTGAGTTGCATAACTATATTCCTAGAATGCTGGATAATAATTGATTAGGGATACAATATTTCCTCAGAAGGAAAATAAACAGTGACTTGCCAACACAGAAGTGAAAGACTATATTTTGAATGGTATTCCTCAGCCACACTCACTCTAGTGGTCTGTTGGTTTTGTTTGTAGCATAGTGCCTGTGCAGAGGTTGTTCTCTGTTATTGTTCTAGTTGATTCTATCAAAACTTTTTTCATATGATTTGGGAAAATATTCTTTGACAGTACCATTATATGCAACTGAAGCTGGCTTTGTTACCTTAGTTCTGCAATATTTCAGGAGCAATCACTAGATGTTTCAAAGGCCTGTGAACATGAGGTCTTAAAAGAAGGCAGCATAATCAATTAACCCCTTTTGGCAGCAGCACTGCTGGCCCACCCTCATTGCTGGGAGTACCTTGGATTTCTTTGGAGATCAGCTAGTCCATAAAGGGTCATAACTTATCTAGAGAACATAATTTTTAGAAACGAATATCTTTAAGACAGAGCAACCTTATTATGCTGATTTGTTTCATCCTTTTCCCATTTTACTAGTCGCTCACCTTTGGCAATTTCATAAAATGCAAAGTTGTTTTCTTTGAGTGAGGAACTATCTTTTGGAGTCCCATGCAGTACGGTTTGATCACATCAACATCAGCTGGCTAATACTTCCAAAAGCAGATTTAGATCTGAGAGTAGAGATTTCAGGCTTTTTATGAGCCTTGGAGTAGTGATTTTAAACTTACTACCTGGTTTTCTTTAAATAGTGGATCATATTTAGCTCACATAGATACTAGGACACTGACTCAAGGATCTGTGACCTATAAATGTACTTTATCTGCTATGCTGTGCAGTGGCTGCTCTGTAGGAAAACAGTAAGGCCTTGGCTTCTGTACAACCAGATCCATGGGAAAAGTTGTCAAAAATCACCAATAATTTCAAAAGCAGATGTTCCTACTCAAGACATACTGCGATGAAAACAAGATGTGCCGTAGTGCTTTGGATTGTCCATATTTTCAAGTGGGACTCCTTTGACCTGGATATCTGAATGACACTGTGAGTTAAAACAGCACATCTGCTCTAGAATAGCTATAAGCTCCAGGACTTGCATCTGGATGTGACAGAAGATGATCTGTGTATCAGACAAGGCAAACTGGAGAAGTGTGTTCTAACCTTACAGCTGGAGAACTAGAGCTGACGGTCCAAAGGCTTTTGTGACACCATGGAGCATGACTTACAATTCAACTACTGTATGTGTGCTTTGGAAATGTTGCCCTAATATGTTGTTAAAATTCATCTGAACCTAGAAGATATGTCGGGTTTTTTTGTTGTTTTCTTTTTTAAAGATGAAGTAAAAAGAAGAACCGAAGAAGGCTGGGATTTGAGAGGCATTCTAATAACCAAGACCTAGAGACTGTGGGGTGCCACTCTTCAGATGAACTTGCAAGTGCTTACAGCAAAAAGAGGAACTTTGTTCTGGAAGTCGCATGCCTTCAAGGGAGATGTTGACTCCAACACTCAGGCTCGGAGGTAGAGTATAGCCATTTATTCTACTCCAAAAATGTCCCCAGAGGACTAAAAACTTTTTCGAGGTTTTTTTTCCCCCAGCTCTGGCACACAGTCCCTTTTCCATGCCTGCAGCTATGATCATCACTTGTCTCTGGGCCTGTAATTTGGTGCAGTTTGGGACTTCCAAGTTCTCCAGTGCCCCTACAGTCTTGGCAGCAGCAGTGTTGCTAAGCGGCCAGAACTTTTGATCTCCATTCAGCCTGCAAATGAACATTTCATCCAACACCTCTATACCTGTGTTCCCCAGAACAATCACACTCTTGATTGCCTCCTCCATCCCTCCTTCCCCTCCTCCCTTCCAAACTGGAGCACAGCAGAATAGCTCCACAATGGATGACTATACTTCCAGCAGTGTCTGGAGGACTATAAATAGCCTTAAATAAATGCGCGTAAGGATCCAAAGTATTGTCTGAATGATCTAAAATTAGATTGCTCTAATGTTTGTGCATCAGTCTTCCTATGCTGCAGGAAAATGAATTTCTTTCCAAAGTATTTAAGCTTGAATTATGGTTCCTTAAGGATGGGGGAGGGTGGGGAGGCTGCTTGAAGGGAAACTCCTGTAGGGATGGGTCTAGTTTTCTTGTAAGAAAGAGTCCAGTCACAGTCACTATGGAGGGAAAAATTGCAGCTGCAAGTTCCTGGAAAGCACAGACATATGTAGATGAAGTTTGTTCCTAAAATATCACCTTTATGCTCTCTTTATTTTTCTCTTTCAAGGACATTTGCACCTTGAATGCAACAAACATTTTGAACAAGAAGGTGGGGTAGAAAAGTCCTAGAGAGCACATTTCCTTGTGTTTGCCTGGAATTAAATAACGTTGTATGTCCTGTGCTCAAAGTATTTTAATTCTTGATCACCAGCCATTCTTTGCAACACATAACATAGCTATGTATTTTAGATAAATTTGAACATATCCTGATTTCAGCTGGAAATACCTGAGTTGGCTGTTACTCCTGTGAATAAGCATATTTGCTCATACTATACAATGGAATAATGCTTTCTTATTCAAATATCTTGCTATTGAGTTAAGAGAACACAAATTTCAACAATTTCTGTCTCCGATTCCCATTTTCACTCTCCTGTGTTTTTGTGGAAGAATTTATTGCAAAATACTATTTCATATGAACCTTCTAAAGTACTTGGCTTTTTAAACAAATTGTGATTTTTTAGCAATGAAAGTGCAGAAAATAATTCACTGTTCTCTTGATTAAATTGCAGCTTGACTGGAAATAGTACCAGGATTTCTGTTTTTTTTTTTTTTTTTTTTTTTTTTTTTCTATAGGGACCTGTTTATGCAAGCTTATTGTGCTAGCCTGCATAAGAAGGGTCCACTGCATTGAGGCAAAATGAGAGGCATCCTCTGTTGTGCTCTGAAGCTGGAAACCAGGGCAAGGGAGGGGGCTCTGAGGCATTAGGGTGCCTTGGAACAGCTCTGTTGAACAGCATTAATAACACATCTCTTGTCTACTCACATGCAGTAAGGGACTGTCATTACACTGTGTTGGACCCATAAATGCCATTCAGGTGTGAATTAACAGGTAAATTGATGAGGTCTGCGGACTCTCTGAATGCTCACAGGTCTTATATTCTGCACACTCTGAGAAGATATTCAAGGGTCTGTGTTAATCCTGTGAAGGGATCCAGTAGTTTCACATCTTCCATTTTCAAGCTACTCTGGGGTTTAACTATTGGTTATCTAGAGGGCGACAATTCAGTCGGTGTTTGCATATGAAAACCTCCATTCCTTACAGCCTCTTTTGTAAGGAGCTGTAGATTTCTCCATATCAGATCCCAGGTTTTTTTGCTGTTTTTGTCAGCCTTTTGAGGGAGATGATTTTGTAGCCTTTTAGCACAAATACAAGGTGAAATTGTCTGTTCAGAGTGAACTCTGTGCAAGGTGTATTACTGTACTCGTACTTTTGCATGCGTGAAAGTGTATGTGACTGTGCATTGAGATGCAAATCCTGGCAAATAATCCTTTCTTCCCTGAATTTTCATGCAAAGATCTGCAGTGCCGCTAAATTAGCAATAGTGAGTTTTAACCACAGGAGGGAGCGATGCTTATCTGCGCTGGGAACGCTGCAGTCCCTAGCAAGGCTTAGCACCTATTTACAAGATTAAAAGTCTGTATTTTCCGTTCTTAGCACCGTTCTTTCTGGTTTTTCCATGTCTCTTGGTGATATGTACGATAAAAAGTATGTGAGTAAAAAGGATGAAGCAGAGCGTAGTTGATTTTAAACCTCCAACTATGTCAACTTTCACATGAAAATGGCAGAGCGGTTTCGAGCAGAGTGAATCCTCCAAACCGTGGGTACGTAATGCCGAGCCTGCAGCCTGCCTGAGACAGTGCTTCTGACAGAGGCTTTCTCTAGCAGAACTGAAAACTGCAGCTATATCTCCTGATTCTCCAGAGCTATGCTTTCCTCTCTGATTCCCCTCTGCTCCCCTGGAGGCAGCAGTTAGAAATGTAATTTTATTTCATTTTATTTCATAATTTACCCAGCAGTAAATGAGTTCAGAAAGCAAATTACTGTCTTTTGCTCCTGAAGGCTGCTGGTGTATTTTTTCCTTCATTTTTTAGAGGGGGGGTTCCCTGTAATCCCTGTGGTGGGAATATATTCCCACCAAAATATTCCAGTTAATCTATTTAAGGGTTTGTCCTGGACACTGGACACTTTATTAGGTGATTCCTGAGCTGGGATACAAGCACCTGCAGAGGGGAAGCCAAAAGGGCAAAGAAGGAGGTCTGCTTACCTCCACAAGCTACAGGCTAATGAACGTTACATCTGATTACACAAGAACAGTCATAAAACAAGGAAAAACGCGAGCAGCAGATTGAAAGTGGCTGATTATTCTGGGGGACTGTTGGAGACCAAAAGCTTGAAAGCCAAAAAGTGAGAGCAGTGAGGGAAGGAGGGGTGAGGAGCAAGGACGATTAACAGCTGGTGGGGGAAGTTCTATGGATGAGAACTCTTCTGCTGTTCAGCTTGAGGTGCCAGGGTGAGAACCTGGTAGGGAGGGCTGGTGTCCTGGTCTCCGGAAGACAAGGAAGTGGCTCTCTGGAGGAGAAGAGTTCTAAGGGTTAAGGGTGTGAGACAGGAAAGCAACCTCAAGCCACTGCTTAGAATTCTCAGATTTGTAGGTATTTGTAGGCTGCTGTGTGGCTACAGATCAGGGGACTATCTGCTGCCTCCTTATCTAGCCACTTAGTTAAAAAAAAAAAAAAAAAAATCTCAGTGTTCTGTCATTAGTTAGTGACATGGCTTAACAAAAAACCCTTACTGTCAATGTGCACTCATGCCAGGTCCACCTGGAGCCCATATGAGCTTTCTTGATTTACCAAAAAGTATAAGGCTAAAATAAAGTTTAAAGGTGGTGTTATAAATGAAAGATGTTGTCAATTCTGTTTTATTTTTCCTTATATGCCAGTTTGCATTTTGCTTTCATGCAATAGATCTCGCTTGGTGGGTTTTTTTACACATCTTCCTTTTCAGGGAAGACCAGAGAGCTGGTCTGTAATGCAGAGACGTCATGCTCTTAATGGCAGCCTTGTCACTGTTCATGGGTTCTCTTCTCTGGTAAAAATGAGAAATGACATGCATTTTGCAGTAGCATAGCTGCAAGAGCCCCTGCTAGCCTGGTGCAACCCCAGGACACCCAGTATTCCTCCACCCAACTCTGGAGGAATTTATGGATTTTATTGGAGGGGGGGAAAGGGAAGTGCCACAGGCAGCTTGGTCTGGGGGAATTATTCTCTGGGTTCTTAAAAGAGCATCTAGTAGTACTTCACACTCCTTCTGAGCTTTCACAGGGGTTGTAAAAAAAAAAATACCCACAAAGATCTTTTAGTTTAAAACCCAGTTTTCAGACAATATCAACATATTCAAATTTGTTTTTTCTGAGCTTGTTATGTTAAGGCACATCTTTTCCTGTTAGGAGATGAACACAACTGAACTTTACATTGTGTCCATGCCTAGAATAAGAAATGATGAGGAACAATGTACTTCTGGCAATGTTCTCAGGGTAAGTAAGGCTGTAGATGGTCAGTTAGGCTGGGGGAACTCAATAGAAATTTAAGTATTTGCATATGATAGAATTGGCGTTTGTCAAAGTGTTTTATTACGGGGTTTGATCTAAGCTATAATAAGAGTCTGAGCCTGGAAACAGAAAATCATTCTTCCCACCAACAAAGCTCCATGCATTTTTGACAGCCAACATGACCAAAAATGCTGGAACTTCCCAATGGGTGTATCCCAAAGAAAGAATTTTTGTAATACAACCAGAAATGTTCTTTAGCTCAGAAGGACTGGGTAGTTTTGATATGCTTTTCTTTACATAGAAAACTTGGCCTTAGTCAGAAAACCCTTTGTATAAAAGCTAGCTTTTTATCTGTTTCTAGTTGTTTGGATGATGAATTGTTTTTCTCTATCTCATTTCTCAACGATTCTTGGATACTTAAGAGATAGATGTTTAATTCAGTAACAGATACCTAGAAACATTTAGGTTGGGAAAAAGTTTTAAGATTGAGTCCAACCATTAACCCAACACTGACAATCTGACCACTAAACCATGTCTCCAGGTGCCTCATATATACCCTCAGGATGGTGCCTCAACTACTTCCCTGGGCAGCCTGTTCCACTGCTTGACAACTCTCCAGGTGCAGAAACTTCTCATGATATTAATACTAGACATCCCTTGGCACAATTTTGAGGCATGCTTAGTTCAGTTGCCATTCTCCCTTCTACAATTTACTTGCAGGAAACTAAATTATCATGGTAGCTTGTGTGCCTCAGAGACCTTTCTGAAAAGACAGATTCCCTCCAGCACTGCTGGACCAGGGGAACTATGTCCTTGGGCTCTTTATTATTCCTGCAGGTGTGATAGTGTGGCTTTGATTCTTGTAGCAAAGGCAGTGGTGAGGAGAAAAAGAGAATAGGGGCACACCTCCTTTTACAGTCATCTTGGTTGCATGAATATGCTGGTTTTAATAAAGTTAGAGGCAAGCTGGACCTTTCCTGGGTTTTTTTCTCTGTAAAATACCAGTTTTGATTCACAAACACACTGCTAGAAGGCTCCTGACAGCATCACTTGGAGAACATGGGAAGGAGTAATGCTTAGAAATGGTTTGGCAAATCAAGGAATGTTATGCAGGAGAAATACTTTCTAGAGGAATAATCAGTAAGACAGCCAGAAGAAATCAGTGCTGAGATACAAGTGCTGTTGAACAGAAGTTTGAATTTGGTGTGGAAAACAAAACATTTTAGATGCAAAGTTTTGATCTTCCTGGAAAATAAACACAAAAATCCCCAAACCAACCAACCAAACAAACAAAAAAAAACAAACAACAAAACAAACAAACCTCACCACACAAATAAAAAAACAACCAAACAAAAAATACACCAACAATACCAAACCAACCCAGATTTAAAAAAACAAAGCAAAACAAAAACCCCCCAAAACAAAGAAAGGTGGCTGATAGACAAGACAGAGTTAGTTTCAGTGCTCAAAGAACATCCTGGTTGACTTTTGGGGATGCTAAAGAAATATTATTCATTATATATATTCATTATATTAAGCATGATGACAGCAGTGCTTCCTTGGGGCAAGGAGGGATCATTCAAGTTTGACTTTGCCAGTCTAATGATTTTAGGTGATTCTGTTGTGCCTGGACATTCTCTCTTCTCTTGCTTTACTGAGATGACACAACGAAGGAATAAAGGCATTTTTCAAAATATTTCTCATGCTCCTAAAATGTAGCCTTGAAGTGCACAACCTTATTCCTGTTTGTAGCGAAAGATTTCCTGTATTATGTGGTCAGTTATTACTAATGAAAGATCACAAAAGCAAAGACAATAACAAACCACTATTCACCAAAAAGCTTAACAAAACAAAATTGTTGCATTTATAATTATGTTTTTAATTCCAAAGCTACTCTGAGAGTTTTAGTATCAGGAGGGTTATTTCACTGATGACTGAATCACAGCACTTCTGCTTGAAAGAGCAGTATCAGTTTGACAACTCAGAGCTTTATTGCTCAACAGCTTTGAGCAGGAAGAGGAGCCGATAGTCATCTCGGAGGAGTCTGAGGACAGCTTCCAAAGCTGGAGCCTGGCCAGGAGTCTGGGCTAGGCTCTCTCGCTGAGAAGCTTCTGCCAAAGTCTTTTCCTTCACCCACAGTCATGCAGCACTTCACATTTTGGTCTTGTTCTGTAAATTCTGTCTGTTTTCTAAAAAACGCTCTTCTTGAAAACCTTTTTTTAAAATACCAGTGATCTAAAAATAGGACTTGTAATGCAAAAGTGGGGAATTTTTTTCCTCAGCCGCTAGGTGCTTCTGGATATGCTCATTTTAGACATGTTGTTCAAGTGTCAGCTGGATGCTTCAGTGCTGTGACTATCCTAGCTCATCTCCAGCTGCTGTTCAAAAACAGGCTGAACAGAGTTGCTCCCTATTGCTCTCTAGTCCTAGGCAAGCAAAAGCTATAGAAATTGTATGAATGTTAGACAGTTTTGCTTGTTTTCTTCTTGTTCCAATCTTCCATGTTCCCACTTTGTACATTTACACCAATGGAACAGTCAGCATTACACTTCATAATGCCCCCATTGGCTTGGAGATTGCACCTCTTCCATCCTCAAGGAACCTAGAGTACCTCAAAATACAGCTAACCCAGAGTACATCTGGGGATTTAACAAAGGTCTGTGTTTTAACACTGCATCAAACTTATTTCTTTCCCTTGGTTTTTCTTTTACTTTGTTTCCCTTCTTGTTTGGGTCCCAATAAAAGGTCTTAGATTGGATGGGTTGTATTACCCAAGTGAATCAGCATTACTCTACTGCTTCAGATCATTTGGGTTTGCATTTTGGGGTTTGTTGGGGGTTTTTTGTTTGTTTGTTTTCCAGTTGTCTAAAGTTTTCCTGGCTTTTAGTGCTTTAGGGTAGAAAAACTACAAAAATATAGCAGCTAAAAGGTCTTCAAATTCCTATACCTTTTCTTATGTTGTTGTATTCTTTCTGAAAAACAAATCTGGTTTTTTAAATCTCCACGTCCTTGCTGCATCTTTCATCTCTGAAGAGACACCCTACTTAAGTAACTTTCCACTTATAGCAAAACAGCCCAGATTCCTGTGCAGTGCATCGACCTCACTCAAGAGGTGATGTTAACACAACAGTGTTACAATGGTAAAGCATTATTCTTCACCTCTCTCTTCTCACAACCCTCTTAATTTGTGTTGATAATGTGCTTATGTTCCAGATTATGTTAAGAATATTCATAAAAGTAGACTTACATGACCTTTCAAACTCTAGTAAACTGGAAAATACCCCAACATTCACTTTTATTACAGCAAGGAAATTCTGAGTTAAGGAGGGGGGATTTCACTTTTGGTAGCAAGAAAGATGAGTGCTTTACATCTGTTGTGTATCTAATTGTCAGTAAGGTGATGGAAAGGCAGCTCTCCTCTGCACAGTAACTGACTCAAAGAATGACCTAGGGATAAAATTATTTAACTGCAGGTTTTTACACCTGGCAAAGCAGTGGTTGGTGTCAGTGATGCGTGTTGCTCCCACCTGCAGACGGCTGCTCTCTGATGCAGAACAATAACATGTTATGGCTTAAAGATGCAGGAAACAGGACTCACAGGTTTCTGAAATTCACAGAGGACTTTTGAATGCCTTGAATTTTTGACACTCTTCTTGATTCCAGCTGCTTTTGAGAAGCCTGTTTGTTGCACTTACTACCAGGCCATCTTCTTAAAAGTTCTTTTCAGGATTTCAGCTTGGCTTCACAGAAAAATACACTCAAAAACATTAATGATTTTTTGAAATGTCTGAATCTTTGAAGAGCATTTGGAACTTATTAGCCAAAAAACGTTACAAGCAACTGTGAAAGTATTAGGAAACAATGCTGTGTAACACACAGAGCTTTTGACTAGGACAGCCTTTGGATGCACAGTTCACTTCATATATGCTGTCCATCACTTTTCTTTGTTGCCTACTGTATAAAAGAAAATTTTTTCCCCACCTTCAAAGTACATGAATTGTATTTGAGACCAGTGACAGGGTCACCTAAAGGAATTTAGAGGCCTTGGACTTGTGAACTCTTGTCCACAGTCCAGGGAGAGTTAAATGGCACATGCACTACACGTGGATCAGGTTGTCTTTATCATGCTGAAAGTGAAGTTGTCAGATTTGTTGCACATGGAGACATCCATTTAGTGATCTGATGCTCTTACGTGTATGTAGCTCTATCCCCAGAAATACAACTTACTCTAAGAGAAAAGCTCTGGCCCCTGTGCTCTTTCTGTGCCATGGTGAGGTTTCTTTGGCCATATTCTATGAAGTCACATAGTATTTACTATGTCTTGCAACTCTATGGCAAATAATGGGGGCTCTCCAAATCAGTACTCAGGCTCTATAGCTCAAGCCCCTGCCTTAAGATGACATCACTTAGCTGAAGAGCCCCCACAGCTATGTGAGGACTAATTTTCACAACAGGAATTTTTCATGGCCCTTACCTTAGGTTACAGAGAAGAGCCCTTTGGAGCCCTTAGGTCTTTGCAGTCTTTTGCCACACTCCCTTTTCAAAACAGAAATATTTTGAGTTATAAAGATATTTATATATAATTTTAAATATTATGTATTTATATATATATATATATATATATATAAATTAAAAACTAATCGCATAGCAAAGGAAAAGCAAAATGAAACATCAAAATATAGGAGAAAAGCCTATGAAAGGACTCTGTGTGCAGGGTAAAAAACTTAGGTATAGATGTTTGTACATGTACAAACCTGCGCACATGAATTTCTGGATGCTTTCTGGTTACGTCCCAGTCAGAGCTACAATGTATCCAGGGTGTTTAGGTGATTGATTTCCTTATGGTGCTTTTTGCATCATATAGAAATAATACTGTTTGAAATAGATAGCTGCTATGGATCAGGAAAAAACTTGTTCAGAATGCTACAGAGAATTTCTTGGAAATCTGTCTCGCTTAATTGTTTGTGAAACAGGGGTTTGTTTCTTTTTGAAAACCTGTCAGCATAAGAGCAGAATTTTTATGTCATTGATTGTTTTACAGCAGAGTTTTTGTACCTTAGACTTACTGTCTTCTAGTAGAAGTTTTCTCGTAAACAGTTATATATATCTATATTTAAATAAAATATAATTCAACTTTGTTTTCCTTTTAGAAAAATATTCTGTATTTCATGAGGTTAGGGGTTGTTTTTGCCAAGAGACTGGGTTTTGCCACTTGTAAAAGTCATTACACTACTGGATTCAGTCAAGATGGCCAAGTGCAACATACGGAATTACTGTTCTGTGGAAAAGTGTTTATTTTTCTAAGAGGTGATTGTGGCTCCCAAAATAGCTTCTGTATGACTGTGTAGTAAATTTTAGATTTGCCAGTCTTGGCACTGTCCTTTCAAGCAATTTATTTCCTCCTCCATATTACTTCAATGGTATCTTTAATGAGTATATGTCTCAAGCAGTCACAAGGGCAATTTGAGTCCATCTCATTTCCTGGTAAACACGCAGCCTTCAGTGAAATAAGTTCTTCTGCATTTTAAGTTGTGTGCAAACTTTCACTTGCATTTAGTAGCACTTCCTCAGATCAGCCAGTGTATATTATAGTAAAAATTGAAAAAGAATACCTTTATTTTATTTAATTCTTGGGTGAGAAGAGTAAGAGGAAATAAATTACTTCTCTTTTAGTATTAATATTGCTAAAGTGGGTACTGCAAATCAAGCTCGATTGTTTTTATTTTAACAAGACCCTTGAATATTTGTCATGGTTTAAGCCCAGCTGGTAACTAAGCCCCACACAGCCATTTACTCATTCCCCTCAGTGGGATCAGGGAAAGAATTAGAAGGGTAAAAGTGAGAAAACTCAAGGGTTTAGAAAGAAAGAAATTTAATGGATAAGGCAAAAGCAACACACACAAGCAAAGAAAAACAAGGAATTAATTTACCGTTTTCCAGAGGAAGGCAGGTGTTCAGCCATCTCCAGGAAAGCAGGGCTCCACAACACATAATGGTGACTTGGGAAGACAAACACCATCACTCTGAATGTCCCACCTTAATCCTTCTTCCCCCCACTTTGTACACTGAGTGTGATGCCCTATGGTATGAAATATCCCTTTGGTCAGTTGTGGTCAGCTGTGGTCAGCTGTCCCAGCTGTGTCCCCTTCCAACTCCTTGGCACCCCCAGCTGCTCGCTGGTGGGATGGGGTGAGGAGCAGAAAAGGCCTTGACTCTGTGCAAACCCTGATAAACAACAGCTAAAACATGTCCGTGTTATCAACGGTTGCAGCACAAATCCAAAACACAGCCCTATGCCAGCTATGAAGAAAATTGATTCTCCCCCAGCCAAAATCATCATGATCTTTTTATCCAAAAAGACACTGATAGGTATAGAAAATTGGTAGAAATTTTGTCTGAAAACCAGGGAGAAATCTCAAAGCATTCCTCAGTGATTGGGAGAAAAAACATATTACAGGGATGTTGCAGCATGAAGAAATTATCAGAAACCCCAAGAAGGCAGAAGAAAGTCTCGTGAAGTGGAGGAAGGCCGATCTAAAGAAACCAGCAATTAGAGGGCTGCTCCTCCTTACAATTTGATTAAGCAAGTCTTGTCAACAGCAACGATTAAGGCTGTGAATCCTGACAAATTTATTAAAAATGCATTGTATGGTATTTTTACTTCCTGCAGAGCAGTCTTATTAAGCATTTCCCTCCATGGGACCCTTGTGTAGGCTTGGTTGCCAAATTTCCACAAGTTACAACATCCCTCATGCCTCATGGGACAGAGGCCAAGGTGCCTTCTGAAGAGGATGTATCCCTTTTCCTGCCAGGGGATGGAAAGGAACAATGCAAAACAGATTAAAAGAAGCAGAGATTGTCTTTGGGAAGGGTGGCCAGTGGTCTGGGACCACACTGTTGAGAGCAGTGGGAGGTGACAGCTGTTTGAAGAGGGGACGTTCCTCAGTAGAGTTCATCCATAGCTCTATTTATCAGGGCTTTGCCAAGGACAAATGTTTGGGGCTAGAGAGCAAAGGGCTGTGGGGCAGGGGGAACTTTCAGCTTGTGAGCTCTCAGCACTTTTCAGCTCTGCAGACCTGAACTGCTTGGCTATAAGTGCTTGGGATGGGGCAAGTGTGGTGCCGTCTTCTGCAAGGTCTCATTTTAGAAACAAGCTTTATCTCACAGCCTGTCCTTGTCAGAAATAAACTAACAGGCCTGTTCTTATTCTCAAAAAATTACTTCTGTCCCAAATGATTATTTTCTTCATTTTGGGAAAGAGATTTACAACTGAAATGCCACAAAAATTGAGTTGCTTCTTTACTGATAAGGTGATGTTTGCATTTACTTGTGGACTGTCTCTGTAACACAGCTAAAGACAGATAGTAAATCTTCCCAAATCGTTCCACCTCCCTTTTTTTTTTGGCTTTAATGCTGTGTTGTCCTATATATTGAGTTATGATAATTAGTAATAGAAAAATCCTTTAAAAAAATACTGAAGGCCTGACTTACTTTTATATCAATAAAGCTTTTATAATTTCTCAGCTGTCTTGTAGCTTTAGAGAAAATTCAGAGTACCAGCAGAGTAAGTGTAGTGTGGGAGGGGTTCAGCTGAAGCATAAATTAACTGTATTCCATTTCCCCTTAATAAAGAATTTCAGTTTTTCCACAGCTAACTGTATAATCAATTTGATCCCCTGCTGGCTTGCTAACTTGCTGTTGGCTTTGCTTCAATAATATCAAGCCTGTAATGAGGGAAATGGGAGGCTCTAATCACACAGAGGAGAAATAAGCAGCTGCAATTGAACGTGTAGTTTAACTGTGCAGAATTTTGTTGCAGTTTTTATCGCTGAAGAGCTCCAATACATTTCCCCCCATGTCCGCCTTGCTTTGGAGACTAAAAAGTAGTGTACTCCTCCAGACTCATTAATCATATTTCACTGATTGGGTGACACTAAATACTTAAATCCTATTCAGTTTTCAGGAGCCTTGAGCTCACTCCTTCATCTCTGTAAAGTTTTAGCTGTAAACCGTACTTGCGTAGCCGGAGTGCATTGCAGCTCTGCTTTGCTGCGTTAGTAATGTCTCATAATTTGATCCATTCTGCTATTAAATTGTTAGTCAAAGTATGCTTTAATTGTAACATTATTGTGCCACAAGTCTGGGAGTGCTTATGAAGAAAAAACAGAATAAATATGGTATAATAACTGCTGAGTTTGTTTTTCCTGCCTTCACCATGCCTAGAAATTATACCCTGTGTTATGGGTTTGTTCAGTTACTCACTTGTAATTCCACATTTTTTTCCAACACTTTGGGTATACAAGACACAAGTTAAACATACAAGATAAACAAAGATTATCTTTAGTCACAGTATCGCCAGACAAAAGACTCTTCTGAGCTAGCAGTCTCCACGCCTACATTTCTATTTCTGCTCTTCATTCTAAATGCTCTACTTCTCGTTGCAGATAATCTGCCTGGCAGAACTCTGCAAAAAGGAATGTCTTTGTGTCAAATTAAACATTTTAGCTGTTTGTCTGGGCTATTTTTTTATTTGGATTGAGTTTTGTTTGACTTCACTATTTGTGGGGGAATGACTTCTGCTTCATATTTGAGGTTTTTTTTTTCCTTGCCAGTGCATGGGGGAAATAACTGGTGAGAAGAAGTGGGGGTTAAAGTTCAATTTTAGTTTTCTGCGTCATTTGATCTCATTTTGACTTGTGGCCATGTGATCAGGCAGATTTCAGTGCAAGGAGAGGCAGAGTGGGGGAGGCTGAGCTAGCGTCTGAAAACCTTAGAACAAAAGTAAAGATCATTAACTAAAATTTAGGTTTGTTTACTTCTTGCCCTACCCTCCCCCCCCCCAATTTTTAATATAAAAGTATACTTCATAAACAATTTCTTGTTGCTTCATGTCTTGTTTTGGGATCCCCTATGTACAGAGCCCTGATGAAAAAAGCTTTTTTTTTGTTGCACACAAACAATCACAAGTCAATATTGCTGCAAAGTTATCTGCCTATTTTCTGTGTCATTAGAAAGTCCTTGATGTCATTCCAGAATATGTGCCCTGTTTATGATGAAAATTTAAAAACCAAAGTGATGTAAATGTAATTAGGAAAACAATCTTGGTTTGATTTATAAATAGGATGATGCTTCCCATCGATTCTGCCAATGCAGTGCATGTAACAGCTCATGAATTGGCCCTCTTTTCGAGAGGAAAGAGATCAGAACTCATTCGTCTCCTGTTTTTTCTGGCTTTGAATGGCTGTCACACTGTGTGTGCATGCAGGCAGGTATGCGAACACGTGGGTGCCTGCTCAGGTATCAGGAAGCTGACAGGAGGTGGGATGGCTCCTTGCCTTTGCACTCTCTCAGTCTCAGAGGAGCACACTGCTACCAACAGTGCCAGAGCTCTGCTTTTTTCTACTGCTGTGTTTGGGCATAACTCTAATTAGATACAGCCCAAAACCAGAGCACAGGAGAAATCCCGGCAGGGTGGAGTCCCGGGGATGCTGTTCCGCTGAGCAGCAGCTGGGGGTGCCATGGAGGAGGCAGTCTGGTTGCAAATTAGGGATAAACCAAGTTTATGAGCTTATGTCAAACATCATACATCATGAGCTTATTGCAAACATCATAGAGGAAGAGTTTCTGGGGAGTGAGGGATCCTAGATATGTGATGGTGAGCATTCTCTGATACTGTTTAGTATGCTGGTTGGACTGAGCAATGCCACTATTATGTTGTTTTCTAGTAGCATCCCAAGATTTATGCAGCAGATGAGTCTTTCTATCTTGGCTCAAAAGACAGAGTTGCACTGCCTTTTAATTCTGGTGAGTCATCATTTTCAAGTCTGAGTGCATAAAAATTAAGGATAAGAAGCATGTTGTTCTGGTTTTAGCCCTTAAGAAAGAAAAAAAAATATTAATTAAGGTTTACGGTTCTCCATCTGCATAAAGAAGAGGGGTTTTAATTACAACATAACTACTCCAAAGTTTCAGAGTATAACAGCAGCACTGAGGAAGAAGTGCAGACAAACCCTACTGGGTCTGTAGTAGCAGTTATATTTATTAGAAACTAGGCCAGGAATTGCCCATCCTACAGACATTTGCCAGTAACAGCCATTACCTGAAGCACTGGTTGAGAGAGAAGAGCTGAAAAGTCTTGAAATAGTGTCAGGGACAACACAATTTAAAGGAAGCTTTGGCTGGATGAGGGAATTCCAAAACCTAATGGCAGTGGTGCTCTTTGCTAAACAGCAAAGTTTGTGGCTTTACACTTCAAATGATTAAATGTGATTTGAGTGTCAGCTTTCAGAATGACACATTATTAAAATGTTGGTCAGAATTCTTGAGAAAAATGCTGATAATGAGCCCCTGGTCCTCATGATGAATATTGTTCATGAAATAATTTAAGAATTATTGAGAGCACATACATCTGAAAAGAAGCTGCTTGTCTTCTGCTTTCAGATCTTGACTCTTTTGTTGTGACTGATGAAGATGTCATTTGGCACAAGGCCTTTGCAAAATGAAGCCTTTCTTCGTGGGACTAGCAGAGAGAATGACAACCCATTTCTAATTTACCACCATTCATCTGTAAGATACTTTGAATGATTTCTGGCTGGAATGATTTGACTCAATCAAAAAATATACCCATTGCCAACCCCCTTCATCATTTCCCTCCATCATATTCTATCCAATGTTTCCAAACTTTGCCTCTTGTAACATTTGAGAAGGGGAAATTTCAAAACCTCTTAAGAGTTTAATGTTCTCCTTGTAACTTTTAAGACCTCTTCTCTCTTTCTACCCTTCATTTCAGTTCGTTTCAATCTATGCCAGCGTGCTGCATGTCTTCTGGGAGTGAAAACTGAGCCAGATTTAGCTAGAAGGAGCGTCTTTCTCTGCTCTATTAGAAGAGAAATGCCACAGTAGCAGCCTGAATTTTACATCTTTTTTGTGCTACCGCATCACGTTGTGAAACCGCCTCCAAGTCACTGTCTAGTGTCACCTGCAGGGCTGCCTGGGCATGCCTGCTTCCACCACTCTGCCTTCCCTTCCCTGGCTTTGCCTGTACTCTCCCTATAACAATTTTCAAAGCTTGTTATTGTATTTTCTTACACTGCTTTCATTGTCTCTGTTTTTTGTTTGGTTTTGGTTTTTTTATACTTTCTCCATTCTCATTAATGCCATCAGACCCTCTCATTTTAGCATTATGTGATGTGATTAGTCTGTTGTTTACAACATGCTCTGCCATTGTATTAATGAAGCTGCTAAATGAGTTGAAACCAATTTATAAACCTCCTTAAGCTCATAGAAAGCTAAATAAACTCACATTCTCACTGCTTACCTTTCTGGTTTTTAAAGATGTCTTTAAATGGCGTTCAAGCCATGTAAGTCAGCTTGAAGTCACTCTTTATGTAAGATTAACAAGACACATCACCAACACAAACCTGTGAAACAGACCCTGCTATTATCTCATGAGGACAACCAGGTTGAGGATTACAGGTATTATTCCATTCTCAAAGCATTTTAGATAAAATTCTATCAGCAATTTTTTAAAGCAATTGATATTTCTTTCAGGTGTATTCAGATCCTTTCTAAATCTTACTTGGAACAATCATTTTCTCTTCTGATCTGCTGCCTTGCAATAAAAATCAAAGCATTCGAGCACTTCTTTTATGAGGTTACTCATTATGAGTCTGCAGAATGTATGTAGAGAAATAAATGTTCTCCAGAATACTCTCTAGCAATTTCTGACTTTTAATTTAGAGAGTAGGCACCCATGTGGCTACAAATCCAGACCATGGGCTGTGAAAGACAATGCAAGAATAAAAGAAAGTAATTTTGAGTAGACCCAAATATAGAACCTTATATACTTTCTTTCTGGTCTTAACTTTCTCCAGAACATATTCAAATACCTTTTAACAGTTGTATCTTACATTTTCTGGACAACAGTCTTGATTGTTGTGGATATCCTATACACAGGTATGTTAAAAAGATTTACCTGTAGCTTTCTGGATGAAAAAGAAAGAGCATTGTAACAGTAGTAATAAAAATACAGCATGTAGCACTTTGTAGTTTCATAATGCTCTACAGAAATTAAAGCACCACTGCATCCTGTGTTATTAGAATTAATTGCACCAACTTATCATGGTAATATAGTCAGAGAGAAATTCGTCAGCATCACACAGCACTGTGGCTAGGTTGTTGTACTGAAAGATATTGGATATTCCTGGCTTTTAGTTTGGTACTTTCTCAAAACATTCAATGCATCTGATATAGGTTTGCTTTTTAGTGATTATTCTGATGCACTTTCTCTTCAGAGGCTGTTTCTTCTTCTCATAAATAAGCCTGAATTTTTTTCTTCATAGTTTTATCAGATAGGATGCTGCATTTTAGTTTTTCTTTTGAGGAGTTGTGACTTATATGTTAATATTCATTATTAGACATTCCATTGTATTCTGCCTCTGCCCAAAAATTTCACAGGAGTCAGTCAAAATACTCATCAAACTTTGTGCAGTTGTCTATTTCCTGAAGATATTTTCAGGCCAAAGTTTTAACAAATTGCTAGTTATTCTGTGTGCCCCAGTTTTCTGAGAAAATATCAGAGGGGACCTGATTTTCAGAAAGCATTGAGGACAGGAGAAGAAACCACATTAACGTTTCAACTACCCTGAAATTATCAACTGTTAAATCTTGACTATCATTGCATTCATTTCCCCAGACTGTACCATGTACTTTGCATATCATCTAGTATTAGAAGTAACAAGTGTTTTCTCTTGCTATATATTTGCTGTAAAAAGTACCTAATTGAAGAAATACCGATGAATGTATATTTGTGCCATGCTGGATTTATAATAATTATTTTGACTGTGTTAAAACTATGTAAATACCAGTTTAAAATCCCTCTCTTAATTGATTTTATCTTGCCCATTTATTATTATATAAATTAGTATTTTTCACTTTGTTTTTATAGTTTGTTTGGACCTGGAGTTATGAAGCTCCCACTATGTCTCCCCTTACTTTTACTTTTTTCAGGCCAATTTTCAACATTTTTTTCCTTAGGATATCAAAGTATTTTCACCAATCTCATAGAGATACCTTGCTCTCCTGTCCTATATTCTCCTTTCTGCAGAGTGACTGTTTTTCGGGTTTTTTTCCTTTTGAAATTTAATGCAGCTATAATTCTTTGTTTGACTTTCATCCTCATCTTCTAATGAAATTAAACATTCATGTCACAAAACTTGTGCTCAGTAAAACCCAGAGATCTGTTTTGTGTCTCAAGTTATATTGTAGTATTTCAGTGAAGGGCTTGGAGAATTGTTCTTCATTTCTTAATGGAACTCTAAGCAAAACCATGTTAAACGAGGATATTTGTTTTACTCTCCATTATTTTGTTCATTTTGAAATATGATATCTTAGTTTTCCATGTGAAGTTTCTAAGTTAATTCTTCAGTTAACCTAAAAAAATATGGTGTTTACTTTAAAAGATTTCAAACTCTGGGCAAGCTAAGATAGGGAGACTCAAATCTATTTGCATGACAATATACTACAGGTCGTATATTCTTTTCTTCTACAGAAATGGGATTATGGCACGAATATACAGGATTTCTTATCCATATAATTTGATGGCAGGAAATATTAAAATAAACTATAAACTCAATTTGCAGCTTGTCTTAGGGAGGAAATTGGGATATTACTGGGTAAAATACAGATTGCAGACTAGCAACTAAAAAACATGGATTTGCAGAAATAGAACGATTACATAACATTCTCTGTCATTTTCTTTCAGTAACATTGAATATAATTACCTTACCATTTATCTAAGTAAATGTTAGGTTCCCAAACAAAGCTACAGAATAAACAGAAATTTTTGTATCCCTTAAAAAAAAGACCTTGAAGAGACTTCAACTAGCTATATTTTTGATGAAGCTTCTACATCTTAATTCATGCAATGCAATTAACTAAAGAATTAAAGTCCAAAGAAAAGAGTTATTACTTTGTGGGAGATTCACTTCTACAAACAGAATTAGTATATTTTGTTAATTTTTTACAATGATGAGGGCCTAAGTTTTAAAGTTGTTGAACATCTAATTAGTTCATTAATGAATTAATTGCTTACAAAAGTTGCTCTATGGAGATACAAGGAAATTGCAAAGTAAGCTTTGCTGCTGTTAGCTCCATTTCTGTGCATCAGGCCCATTGGCATCAGACTTGTTTTTCTTATGCTCATTTCAGTCCTGTTCATGTATGAGCAGTCAGAATGGGTGCATGTCGGTCCTCAGTGCTGAGACTGCTCATCTCTGGCATGCTGCTGTCTGGTACCCAGTGTTGTGTGGCTTCTGAAGAAATGCATTGCCTTCAGCAGGCAAGGCAGATGTTGTCCTTTGTTACCATTGCCATTGGGTAGGGAATTTTTTTTCCCCAACCTTCCCCCCCCAATCAAACTGGTGTCCAGGTTTCAAGAAAAGAAGTTTCACAAAAACAAACAAACAAACAAAAAAAAAACCAAACAAACAAAAAAAACCCCACAAAGCAAAAACAAAACCCCCCACAATATTTGCTTTCCATTAAAAATCAAGAAACAAGTAAATATCAGAATGTTTATTATTTTTGTGTTATCTCCTAACATAACTATTGCTTTGAATTGACAGTAATTTATAAAAAAAATTGAATCTTTTTTCTTCCTGGTGCTTGGGAGGAACTGCTGAGATTGAACATTGGCTTTGGAGAGCTGGGGAGCCACATTACCCTTGCCAGCACCTACTGAGGCAGGTGTCCCAAGCCCCAGCCACCCCTGTGATCATGTCCTTCCTCCCTCGTGGCCTCTCCTCTTGGTCAAGATGGAAAAGAAAGCAGCTTCTCTGTTGAAAGGGGAGCCTGGGATTTTTAACAGTCTCAGTGAAAGAGGAAGTAAAGACCAAGAGAAGATATGACAAAAGATAAGGATTGATTTAAAGGAGTGCAGCAGATGGGGCAAGAGTACCCCACTAGAAACTTTCCAGGGTATAATCCAAGAGGTGTTTATTTGAGGCACGAATATCCACCTCTTGGATTATACTAGTTCCTGGCTAGAACTAAAATGTACACCTTGACCCAAGTGTTACATAATATCTCATTATTTTGGCTAAGAAGTCCAAAGCAGTTTTTTTTGTTGTCTAAAAGTTGAATGCTTCTATTGCTTTTTCCAAAATTAAAACCATGCTGGGATTGCTAGTTTTGTCAGCTTTGAAAATTTGGCCTCCACAGTAGTTTTGTTCAGAAGTTTTACAAGGACCTGAAGTATTTACAAGTACCTTCAGTGCCTGAAGACTTGCCTGACTTACAATTCCTCAGCACCTCTTGCATCTGGAGCCCCCAAACACAGAGGAATTTGGATGTGACAGTAGGGCTTGATTACTGGAGTATAAAACACAGCAGCTGACTGTGAAATAGTACAGCTGTTCTGCACTTCTTAATAAAAACCTAATATGTTTAGGGAATTTCAAGCCTTCAGTTTGGAGCCGATACACAGGGAGGTGTTTGGCTTCCGTTGCCTTGCTCGTTGAAGCATTTCCTCCTTAGAATAGGCAGTGAGGAGCAGTCTCAATAGGAAGAGCTTGCAGTACAGTGAGCTGGCTGGAAAAAGGCATAGGGTACAGCCAGAGAGAAGCTGTCTGTGGTCTGCTTTTAGCGCTGTACGACTTAGTTTGCTCTGTTTGAGTGACGTCAGCCCTGCAGTTCCACCCCATTTCATGGGGCAAGGAAAGGGTAACACGCAGCAGTCACAGGAAAAAGAGCTGACGCAGGGGTTTGGTGCAGATTTCTACCTACCTGTGTGTGAACCAGTTACACAAGAACTACAAAGTGTTCTTGTCCTCTTTTTATTTTTTTCCAGTAAGTGGTAGTTGCAGACACTGTGATTTGAGTTAGGGCGAGGTTCCTTTCTGCTTGTATTTAGAATAATACTTGCATTTACAAAACACAGTATAGGGTTGACCCTTCACATTGTGCCTTTGGCAGCTTTTTTATCCCAATAAAATCAAGCCATATTTCAGTGTAGATTCTATGTATATTGCAATCTGTACAGGATTTTCTCATGTGTTTCTATCTGGATTGCAGGTAGGTAGGTAGGGCTTAGAGATACATATGAAGTTTGAGATTGCTGCAGGTATAAAGAGGTATTTCCATACTTTGACTATTCAGGAACTTCTTTTTTTTTTTTTTTTTTTTTTTTTTTTTTATTTCAATAAACCTTTCCACTTGCTCTGAAGTACTGAAGTGGCAATTCAGTCATGATTTGGTTATGGATTATGGGATATCTAAAATGTATGCACATTTCCTTGTGTAAGAAACAACTTGATTTTCAGTTTCACCTTAATTTGAATTTCATTTCCAGAATTTCTGACTCCAGTCACCAAGGTGGCATGGTGCATGAAAAGAGGAGAAACTATCTCTTGAAAGTGGTCTTGTTTATTAGAATTTTATCTACTCAGAAATTCACATTTTTACCTTTTCTTCTCTTAACTTCTATTACTTTATCTTCTTGCCCTGACTTCAGCATGTTTACTTACAATGGCTATGAATAGTTATAGCTGGTGATTTTATAGATGTCATCTTGTGTCTATAATATGTATATAGACAGATTTCTATAGCATTGCATTAGAAGATATAGATGTTTTAAAAGCAACATATTTGAATGGTGGTGTTCAGATGAAATTCCAGATGTTTAAATACTCTGCTTCTACAAAATAAACAGCATTAATTAGAAATTACCCTTGCATTACTTCTTCATTCCATTGTTTGGGGTTTGCCAGCTCACTTGATTTTCTTGTTTGAGTTATGTGAATTAGGAAGACTTATTAGACATAGGCAAGCCTTGTACTGCCTGCTCATGGTCTCCCTGATCTCCATGATTATAATTTATTTCTTCTAGTTTTTGACAGAATAATGAGAAAATATAAGGAAAATGAGCTCACCCAATGAGAAATTTGCAATTTATTACTACATAGCTGCAGAGGCCTTCTGATGTTTAAACAGAAATATAATACCTGACTTCTCTAACCAATGCATTTTCTGACTCTTCTAAAATTTGCAAGTATTCACAAACAATGTGTCAGTGAAGGGGATGCTAACTAAGGCACTGTGGAATTGAACACACTTTGAAGTAATCAATCAAATAGAAGCAGTTCCTCCATAGAAAAGGCATTTAACCAGTTTAATAGCAATGTGTAATATTTTACTCAGTTTTTATGGGTAGATTATAAAATAAAAATTGCATGTAAAATAGGCAGTATGGAAAACCAAACCGTGTGTATGACAAGTTAATCAACACATTCAAAATTATACACAGGTTATACACAATTACACATTGATATTGTTTCCTTGAATATTTCCTTGAATAGAACTTGTTCTACATGTCACAATTCAGGGTTCCTCCTCTACAACTGTTATTCAAAGAAAATGAAAGATTTTATCAAAGTAGTAGGGGATGAGATTTAAGTAATTTCAAAAAGGGGGGTTTTTTACTTGCAGATATGCTTTGACACAAAATTATAAGTATTGATTTTTTTAAATATCATTTTAACAGAAAAAAAATGAATACATGGATCTACAATAATGAGTATGAAAAACAATCTTTAAAAAAATACATCGATAGCAAATAGATTCAACTAAATGCATGTTTGGAAGGCATATTGTATTATGCATGATTTTGTCTTGCAAGAACCAGCTAAAACCAGGCCCACTAGCTTCAAACAAACACATTTCAGTTTCTGACTCCAAATAGCTTAAATAACCTCCTGATTAGCAAGGTGCTTAGGCATGTAAGTAGTCTCAGTGAGTATCCCCAGCAAAGCTAAATATATTTGCCAAATCACTTACCTAAGGGTGTCTCCTGAATTTTTTGAATTGTTGCATTGTTTACCCTGCTCTAGTTTCTACTAAGTGACTCAACAACAGTTTAGCAGCTGCTGGAGTAGGACACCTCTCTATCATACCAAACCCTGTACTTGGCCAGGGTTTCATTGTTCTCTGTAACTCCAGTCTCTAGGTGGAGGGTGAGGATGGGGCTTGTAGGTTGGGGTGGGTTTTTTCCCAGTCCACCCATTCCTTATCTGGTATTTAGCTTGCAATGTTTGGCCAGGGAAAATCTTTTTGCAATAAACTTGTGCAGTCCTTAGCAAAATGGGATCGTGTTCAAGAGGTAATCGCTGCTACAACAGAAGTGTAGTGCCCTGTGTTTACACCTATAGTTATGTGACCTGTTTAGAGAAGTACATAGCTATGTACAGGGTACTTAAGCAAATGTGAACTTCTCAGTTTCATAGACATAAGTAGTATCCTTCTCCATCCTGGTCTGGAAGGTTTGGGGTTTTTCCTTACATATCAGAATATTTGCCTTCAGACTGTAATGAGGAGTTATTGTGCCTTTTCTGTAGTTTTCTGATGGTTCTCTGATATTCTTGGTCCTGACTTGTAGAAATACAGACAGCACAGAAAATAATGCATGTACCATTGTGTTTGAAAAATTCGGGCAGATCTGCTCACAAGCACTTGCGGTGTTTATTATGCTTTGATTTAGAATCTTGATCTTGCCAAAGTGTACAAATATTTGTGCTCTAAATAGCTCTGTTAGATTTCTTTCTTCAATTTTTGTTTAAGTAATGGCTGGGAAAGGTCTTCATCTGAAGTGGTGTATGTCTTTACACCAATGCAATGTATTTAATAATGTATTGAACTGCATTTTAAAATCTGGGGAATCCTAAAGTTAGGATGGTAGATCTGATCTCTGAACAGCAGTGAACAATGCCATATTGTTGGAGGGGTGGGGGAGAAATAAAATCATTTTTGGGATGTAGAAAGTGATATCCAGCTTGCATGGCAAACTATGGCAATGGCAAAGTAATATTCCAGCATCAGTAAGGCCTCAAACTAAGCAGCGTGCTCAGTATCAGAGATGAATTCCATTCTCTGTATCAACAGCAGAAAACGCACAGTGGCTTGAGCGAGCAGGGACCGGCAAAACGTGCCCTGGAAGAAGAGCGGGAAGGAACTGGGTTTGCTAAGGATAGCAACAGATTGAAGAGAAGCACTGCTGCAGCTCTGCTTAAGGGTGAGAATCGCAGAAAGAGAGGGAAAAAATCGCTATCTGTGGTAGATTTGAGGATAAGATAAAGGGCTAAACTGCAGCAAAAGAAACCCTGTTAAGCACTAGAAAAACTTACGGTGAGAAGTTTAAAGCAATGCAGTTGCCTGGGAGGCTGAGATGTCTTCATTACAGGTCATTAAGAACAGGTTAGACCGATCCATTAGGAGTGAGACAGGTGTTGATCATCCTGTCTTAAAGGAGGGGGTTGGACACAGATGGCCTCCTGACCTCTTTCAGCCTCATGATCTTGTTACTTTTCCCCCCCCCCCCCCCCCTGGATTCAGGTTATATATTTAACCATTTAATATTTGTAGTTTTCTATAAAGAAATTAAAGTCCTCTTAATACTTTGGTTCTGTCTGATGGACACCTTTGTCTCAGCTCGGTCTGTCCTTCACAGGACGTAATTTTTTTCCATTTGGTAAGCATATGGCAGAAACTCAGTAGAGGAGAGCACGAAGGACAATTCGTTCTGTAAGCATGCATCTCAGCAAGCACAGTATTTATAAGAATCTCATCAAATATACTTGAATTTTCTAAAGCAGGATCTTTCTTAAGTGTAAGCATCAAAACGAGTAGGGCAAAGCTTAGGCTATATCTTGCCTTCAGAGAGGGACAAAGAAGAAAGCACTGCAATGGTGGAGGAGGAGGAACAGCTTTACATCGCTTCTCTTCGAAACCTTAGGGCTACAGTGGCTCTTGCAAAATACTTGTTGATTTAAAGAATGCAAGCAGAGCTATTGACAGAGCCCATTACCTTCGCTGTCAGGTTGGACTCACCAGACAATGGTAAGGCTGAGTTGGTTATGTTGTGTGTAAGTACGCACATGATTACAAATTGTACTTTCCCAAACCATTCGGTACATTTGCATGATTTTACAAGCACCTAGTCAAGCATGTTCTGTCTTTCTGCAAATACCAGCCCTCAGTTAGTGTATCCATTTCTCTCCTATTCCCTTTCCTTCTCAAATTTTTTTAATGAAACAGCTTTAGTGTCTAATTTTTTAAACATTGCTATAGTTATTACAAATGTATTCGAGGACTTAAAAGTGGAATAGCTGCAATATCAAGATAAATACAATTGTAGCCTCTCCCTTCTTCAGCCTTGGTTTTTGCTAACTTTACTATTTCCTGATGAGCCATATTTAATGGACAACAGGCAAGTTTAATAAAACGAAAAACCTCTATCTAGAAAAAACAGAGGTGAGAATGTGCTATGGTACTATTACAACTTCAGAAATGTGAACTATCTTATACTGCTATAGAGCTGTCTCCTTGAGTATGCATGGAGGCTGGAGCAGAGACTCATTTTGGTAAGGCGACAGTTTTGATGACCAGTGAGTATTTAAAGTTCAGCGCTGATAGCTTTTCTTCCTGGTGCAAGAAAGAAGACAGAAACCCATAGAATTTCTTGCTGTATTTTGAGCAATGTGTCATCTCGGCCTACATATGGAGGCTCATGGGGCGATAGTACTTACTCCTAAAGCAGGGAAGGCAGTTCAAGGAGACCACCAGAGTCTGCAAATCCAAGGAGCTGCTCAGGGAAAGAGGACAGATGTCCAAAACTGACTAGGGAAAAATCTTCAACCGTTCTGGTCGTTTTGCACTCTATGGCTCCCTCTTCAAGAATGACTGTTTCCCCATTCCTGATGTCTCTGGTGAGTCAGATGAACCTGATGTCAAGAAGTTTTCAGAGGCCATGCCATTAGGGTGAAATGGAGACAGTCTCAGGGAATGGAAAACCTCTGCCCTACCACATAGTCCAAAAAGCTCAGGGACAATATTTTTTTCTAATTTTGTTAGATTAAAATAATTCCATACAAAAATTTTGTTATTCTAGGGTTTAGGGTTGGCTGTCAAAGAAAAACCATGAGCTTGGGAAGCTCTCATGAAAATGTAATTGTTTTAATAATAAAAATAAATTAAAAAAACTCTAATGGTTAAAAAAATAGAGTAAGAAGCCGATTGTCTGAATTTATAGAAATACAACTTGAAACTCTTAACTCTCTCTTGAAGTGAAGTCAGACTCTTTAAATTTACTTTATACTTTCTGGACTTTATTTACTTCAGTTAAAAGTTTCTAAGATCAAGCTTCTGTGCTATCTGTAAATCAAAAAGCTATCTGTGGCCTCCAGTTTAGAAAGTCATTTAACTGGTTCTGTGACTAAATCACTGTCATCCTTCCATCTTAATTTCATTTCTTTCACAATGGCATTAAGAACTGCAAAAGAGGGAGGCAGATTCTAAGTCTGCTGCATGAAATGTGTTGCTTGTACAGACATGTTTAGTTTTTGACAGTTAAAACCATGCTTCACTACCACTCTGATTTTTTTTCTACCTTCTGGACTTTAATTACATGAGCTGGTAAATTTACATGTGTAAATAACTCTAGATTTACATAGTAAGTGGCCAGTGGTGAGCAGAGGTAGATCAAACTCAAGGTGTAATCATCTTAATAGTAAGTTTAGAAAGTACTTTCAAGATAGATGATGTAGAGTCATTTCGGGTTGCACACTCAAGATTTAGGACAAAGGTTTTCTAATGTATGTGGTCAACAATGAGAAGTAATTGTTGATTATGAATTAATAAATCTGCCTTAGAATCAATTTTCAGAGCACATCCCAAAGAGAGCAGCACAAAGGGGGCTTGTTAATGTGTACATCTCCACTTGGTAAAGGCGGGTTGGGCCTTTAATTATGCCCTTCCTCAGCAATGCTTTTCAATATGGAAATCTTGTGAAGGTACAAAAATTTGCGTATTCAAGCGCAGGAAATCAAGGGAAGAAGACAGTGTTGCACAATTCTAAAGGAAAGGTAAGTTAGCATATTCAACAGTCTAATTACAAGGGGAAGACAACACTGCTCTTTAACCAGCAAAACCATAATGAAACACTTCTACCTCTATTTCTTATGTTCAGCCCCTCAATGTGTATGCTTGAAAGCTGTTTACCATTTTGGTTAAAGGCAGAGCGCAGGGGTGAGCTGGGCTTTTTTAATCCTCAGTAGGAGAGATGGCAGTGTCTTTTTTAATAGACTGCATGAATACACAGAATATGTCACAGCATTACTGCAGCATAACATGCTGCAGGATGAGAATATGGGAGAGACTGAGAATAAAAGACTAGAAAAAACAAAGATAAAAGAGAAAATAAGGGCAAAAGGGGGGAAAAAAAGGTGGTCAAAGAGAAGAACAGTTGAAGAAGTTGGAGAGCAGTACAAAATAAAATAGAATAGCATAAAGACTTATTTTTCTACAAAAATGTCACAGAGCCACAGCATTCCTGAGGCTGAAAAGGATCTCTGGAGATCACCAGGCACTGGGTCTAGGAGTACCCAGCAGGCACAGCTGGAATTTGGTGTCACCTGCTCAGCAGTCTCCTCACAGTGTTCAAGAAGAACTTTAGAGGTAGGTTTTGCTTGTCTGATCCAGCACTTCATGTGGTTACAATTATTATACATAGCTGAAGGAAAGTAAAACAAACAAGCAGGCTAGGTAAATGGAGGTGCATCCAGTAAGGTAAAAAGGCAAGGGTTTTGGTAAGACATTACAGTATGAGACAAATAAATACACTTCTGGTACAATTATAACAGTTGTGTTTTAGTTCTACAGGTGTATTTCCTTCCACTGAACATTACTTAGCATGAATTGTTTATCAAAATAGCATGAATAAAACAAGTATTTTATTCTAGGATAAAAATATTTGAAAAAATATCAATTAAATTGATTAAAATTATTATTCTTAGCCTATACATTTATACTTTTCTTCAAAACATTTTATTTAGTAAAATTTATCAAATTATTTTTTGTACTAAAAATGTATTAAGCTTTTAAAGGTTATTTTATTTTTTAAAAAAATGAATGTGAAGCAAATTATTGAATTAATAAGGCAGAAACGTACAACAAGATGTTTCATTAACCACTTTTTTTAGTTAGGAGCTTGTTATTTGAGGTACAAAAAAAAAATACATATCTATAAAGTTTTTCTAGGAAAAAAAAAATTCTAATCATATAAGCACTATATTCCTAGGGTATGCTCTTCACTGCAAGCTCTTAATGAAGTTGTTATAGCACTGTATCAAGTAATGATAAAACCAAAGTGTCCTTGAAGAACCTGAGCCAGATCCCAGATGCTTTAGAGGAGGCCATGTAAGTCAATGTGTTATTTTGAAAGGGCAGATTGTGGTAAAGGACTAATAGAAGCAGGATAATCAGCAATAGTTTGGAGGATGTGAATGGAGGTCAGAGGGTCACCGTAGCTGCAGGAACTATAGGGTGTGTGTGTCATGCCAGGGGGATGGTGTGGTGGTGTAGTGAGTAAAGGTTGTGGTGATGGGGGAAGGTGGAAAAAGGCAAATGTCAAGTCCATCCTCCAGGAGGGAGATCCAAGGAACTACGGGCCAGCCAGCCTGACCTCAGTCTATGGGAGGATTAAGTAGTAAATCCTCCTGGACACTTTTTCCAGGTGTGTGAAACACAATAAGGTGCCTGGGGGCAGGTGTATCCATTTCTCTCTTTGCAAGGATTTACGAAAGGCAAATTCTGCCTGACCAATGTGACTGTTTTTATAATGAGATAAGTGAATCTGTGGAGGAGTAGAGAGCAATTGATGTCGTTTATCTTGACTTCAACAGAGCTTTAGATGCAATCATCCAGAGATCTCCTTTAACCACATTGGAGGGGTATGAACTAGGGTAAGTAGAAGATAAGGTGGAACATTGACTGGACCATTGGTCTCAAGGGCTGAAGTCAGCTGGAGCAGGTCCTGCTGGTGGCCAATGTACTTCTTTAGGGATAGATACTGACACTGTTACTGTGTAACATGGTCAGTGACTTCAGCGATGAGATGAAGGGCAGACCACAGCCAAGTGGGAGATAGTGGTCAGTGCTCTGGACAACCTTAGGAGACTGGAGAAATGTGCGGCAGGAACTTCATGAAGTCCAATGAGCGGTGGTGCAGCATCCAGCATCTGGTACAGAATAGCTGTTGCTTTATGAGCTGGCAGCTAAAGCAATTGGAAAGAATTTTCAAAACGAAATTTGTGAGTCCTGGTGAACAACAAGTAAGTCAGCAGTGACCTTGCAACAAAGAAGGTTAACAGCATCCTGGGCTGCAACAGCAAAAGAATAGTCAGCAGGCTGAGAAAAGTGGTTATTCCCATCCATGGGGTGACACCACCTCTGGAAAACTGAGCGCAGTTTTAAGCTACCCGGTGTGCAAAAGACAGAGACATCCAAAAGAAAATCCAGAGGAGGGCCGCCATGATGGTGAGGGTGCTGGAGCACATGATGTACAAGAAGAGAAAGAGAAGATCAGTCCATTAATCTGAAGAAGAGATGGCTGGTGTAAAATTTAACGTTCTCTTCAGCTTCTTAATGGGCAGATATAGAGGAGACAGAGCCTTCTAGGAACTCCATAGTAACCTTTTCATTGTGGGAAGCAACAGGCATATGCTGGAACGTCATGGGAATGTCAATTAGACGTCATGGGAAAAAAACCCCAACTCACAAATGTGTTCATATTGTGGAATGGGTAGTTCAAAAGGCTGTAGAGACAGTAAAAATCATCTGGTGATGGCTCTGGAAAACCTGGCATAACTCCAAAATTGGTCCTACTTGGAGATAAGGCTTCAAGCAGAAGACCTCAACAGGTCCCATGAATCCTGAAGAAGGTTAAGATAGTGGAGTATTTTTACATGGTTTAATTTTTTTTTGTGGATTTGAGTTAGGTATATACTGTGTCAACAAAAATCTTATTGGTTTCATAAAGACCATATTTAAATCCTTTTGGAAAGGTTAATGAATAAGTGGGGATTCAATTCCCATAAAGGTGGGCAAAGTGATTTCACAGAGTAAATGCAGCTGCTCATGAAAAAGGGCTTTGTGCACCAACAGCTGTGTTATATATAGCCCTGATGTCAGCAGGTGCACATAAACCATTCTTCCTTATGCATATAAGCTGCAGGTAGAGCTTTATGAGACAGCAGCCATACCTGAATGGTCTACCAAGTTCATAAGCTACCAACAGCTTGTTCATTACCTTTCACCTTATGGAAAAATAACTTTACTTATTTGAAAACCAGTTAGAAACACACCTGCAATGTTAGTTTTACTCTGTGAACCATTTTTAAAAGAAATATGGTAGATAAAAAAGGTAAGAAAAAAGAACATTGACAATAGAGGACTGTACTGACCAGGAAAACATGGCTGCATTTGTGGTGGTGGTGGTGGGGGGGGGAAGTTATGAGAGGAAATTCAACCAAATCTCACTGAAAAGTCAAAATAATTAAAAACTTCTCTCAGTTCACACCAGGGAAGGTTTGCAAATCACTGTCAATAATCAAATGAATGCATAAAATGGTGTTGTGAACAAAACAGCAAGCAGAAGAATGAAGAGGAGAAAAGCGAATACAAGAGGTTGACAGGAAGCTTGTATTACTCTTGTTTAGAACGGATGATGAAGCTTTTGCTGAAAAACTAAGCCCAGCTGTAGTCAGCACAACACAGCAATGGTGACACTGGAGAAGATTCAGCGAAGAGCTGTAATGCTGAATAAAATCTGCACTGAAGTGTGTTTATCGATTTTATTTCCCATGTGGAAGACGGTCCCTTCCCTTTAAAGAATAGCAGTTAGGAATAACATAATTACTGGTCTTTGTATACAATGACACTTGTAACCAGGGCTTTGGGTTTTGGCCTTAGATGACAAAATGTATTTGCTTATGAATTGGAAGCTTGTAACAAATTTCAGTGGATCTGAGCATATGTGTGTAGTTAAATTTCCTCTCCCACACAGTTTGACTAGGAAACTCAGCCACATAGGAGCCAGGGCTTTTTGTCAATGTTGAGACTATAAACTCCATGTTATATGAGCTGTCTTTTATGCTCCTACCAGAGCAAGTTAAAAGATCTTCCTTGCTTTTTCCTGGTGGATTTAGGTATTAGTTTAATAAAGATTTTTGGTTGTGTTAAAGAAAGTTGGATGTCAGAGAAAAAAAAAAAAATCAAGCTTTCCTAAATAAGAAATATTGGAATCAAAATTATCTGTGCAATTCTAAATTGGACTTTTTATGGTCATGAAATTAAAGACATACTTTTTTCTTTTTTTTTTTTTCTCTCAGTGAACCACTGTTTCACTTTGCATTGGAGAATGAATCACAACTGTGAGGTAAACGAGATCATCGCCTATCTAACTGTTAGCTTATTTGCTACAGAGATTTGCACAGATATGACAAATGAGGTCAGAGGAATAGCTCTGTTTCTCCAGGACTCTTTACCCTATTTTTTTTTTTTTGCTGGGTGGGGTTTTTGGGGGGTTTTTTTTCATTTTTTTTTCCCCTCAAGTGCAAGCTACTCTTACTTGCTATGTTATTTCAAGGTAATATTCTGTTCTGTCTGTTCTACAGACAGAATTAACCCTCAATCTCTTTTTTGCCTGCCTGTGTATGGGCAGGGTGGCAGAGCTTCCTGAAGACTTAGTAATTTCTCTGCCAAATGCAACTAATGGGGAGGGACATTCAGAAAGGTTGTCCTCTCCAGCTGCTGCAGCCCAGCACTGAGCCTTGTCTTCTGAAGATGATGTCAAAGTACCCCAGCTAAAACAGTGACATTAATGTGGATCTCATCAAAGCTCCAGTTGAGCATATAAGAACGACAATCCCTCCATCCCCATTTCTAATGGGGCTAAATTCAAATTAGATTTCTGATGGCCATCCCTCCCATTTCTGAGTTCTCTCACGAGCAGAACAAAATATTGCAAGGTTTCAGCTAGTTGATTGCAAAGGCTTCTTTCTTTAACATGGGGGAGGAGAGTGGGAAATAGTTTTCCTTTAATTTGTTCGGAGAAACAATTGAACTATTTTTGCCCAATGCAAGAAAACAGCTCAAAAAATGAAGTCAGACAAGTATGGGAAATTGTATGCAGCACAGTAGGGCAAAATGCAACCATCTGAAAAAACAAGGATTATGATCAAAAAAATATTGGATGAGCCTAATTGCAAGCAGTTAGCTATACCACCAGGAACAATATATAATCTTCATATAGCTACAGAACAGCTTGGGGCAGCACATCCAGGCTAGAAAATGTCAAAAATAACTACTGTTGCAGTGTAAAGTACAACTCGCCATTATCGATATGCGTGAAAACGTAAAGCTTTTCTTGTAAGACAGGATTTCTGCATCGCGGATTGCTTCTTGAACTAAAGGGCAATGTTTAACCATCGCCCTCCCGCCCTTAACAAATTTTAACTCATGTATTCACTCTTCCAATGTGGGGAAAGCCTGCATCTCAATCCTCTTGCTCCCATGAATGAGATACAGCTGACACAATTTTCAGCATGTGTGTCTTTTTTTTTTTTTTTTTTTTTTTTTTTTTTTTTTTTTTTTTTTTTCCGGAGGCAAAGAAAGGAAATAAGACTGTATCCCCCCGCCTCGCTTCCCTGTTTTCGTGAATACGGGCCACTGAAAGCCGTAAAGAGGGCTGACTGCTCCGGTCCCGCCTGGGAGCAGGGTTCCTCCAAGGACGGACGGCAAAGGGCCACAGCCAAAGTCTCTTCCTCCGAGGGCGAAGGACTTCGTTTTTCCCTTCCCCTTTCTCCCCGGCGCGGGCGCCGAGGAGGAGGCTCCCGGGAGCGCTGCGCAGGGCTGCGAGCGGGGCGGCTGCCATTGTCCCCGCGGGCGGGGCGCCGAGCGGCCCCGCGCTCCGCCGAGCGGCAGCGGCCAGGGGCGGTGGCGGCCCCCGGACCGCGCCGCGCCGCCGCCGCCCGCCCGGCCCGGCCTCCCCCCGCCCGCGGCCCGGCCGCTGCTGCCGTGCCCAGGGGCAGGGGGGAGTGACTTGTGCCTCCCCCTGCCTCCTCCCCGTCCAGCCCTCCTCTGGGTAGAAGGGGAGGAGGAGGAGGAGGAGGAGGAGGGCGAGCGGTGGGAGGGTCTCCATTGAAATAAACAAGCAGGCAGTTATTAAAAAGGAACATGGCGGCCGCAGCCCCAGCTTCAGCTTCATCTTACAAAGCGAAGGTCAGCGCCGGCGGCAGCGGCGGGAGACGGCACTGACCCCGGTAACGGCTCCCGCACGGCCCCGGCGCGGCGGGGGGGTGTGCCCGGGCCCCCGCGCCTGCCCGGCCGCCCCGTGTAGCGCCGGGGGGACGCCCGGGGCCGCGCCGGTGCGCGCAGGGGCGGCGTTGGCGGGCGGCACCGCGGCCGCGGCGAGGCGGCTTCCCCCGCGCCGGCGGCGGGGGAGCGGGGCGGGGGCTGCGGCCCCTCCGTGGGGAGCCGAGGGACCGCGGGGCCGCCCCTTGCCGGGGCATCGTGCTCCTACCCCCGCGCCCCGCGGTGGGGGGGTGGGCGCGCGGGGTTACTTCTCCGGGACGTCCCTGTGTTTCGGCGAGGGACAGGGCACCCCACCCTGCCGGGCCCAGGGGGCCGGCTTCCTGCTCCTAGGCCAGGCGGAGGTCGGGTGCCGCCTCTCCGCGCCCCTGGCTGGGGGGGCAAGCGCGCGGAACGGGGAAGGCGAGGGGCTGGTCTGGGGGTCAGGGGCTGCCCTGGCCGGGCTGGGGGAGGATGGGGCAGCGGGGTGCGATTTTGAAGGGACTGTTCAGGACGTTCCCCCTCTCCCCCACCACGCAGTGATAGCGAAACTTAAAAGGGGGGGGGGGGGGGTGTCTCTCCCCGATGACAAAAGGGGTGATTTGGGGAGCAGAGCGGCGCACGCCGCCTCCTCTCTCCCGGCATGACAACGACTCGGTGCGCAGCGGCACGGGCCGCTCCGCGCTCAGTCCGCGGGGCCGAGCCGGCCGCCCCCCTTTCCGCGCCGGGCAGGGACCGCGCCGCCCGGCGCCGCTTCCCCTTCCCTGCGCAGGGCGCCTCGCTGCCGCTCCGCGCTCTCAGGGGACGTGAGGGGAAGGAGGGGGCGAAGCGGGCAACTTCTCTAACTTTCTGCGCGGGGTTGTCGCCCGTGCGCGGGCCGCGCAGGCGGGCCGGGTCCGAGCGGCGCGGGGGCGGGGCGGCGGGCGGGCGGTCGCGAGCTGCGGCGAGCGCAGCCGGGCGCGGCGGCCTCCCGCGCGCGTGGGGGCCCGGCCGCCGCAGTGCCGTGTGCCGCGTGTGTGGGCGGGCGGGAGCGGCGCAGGGAGGGGAGGAGAGCAGCGGCGGGCGCGGGTGGGGGGCGGGCTGCTCCCGCTGCGCGGGCTGGGGCTTGCGGCGGGCGCTCCGCGGGGCGGAGCCCAGCGGGGCGCGGGGAGGGCGGAGCGCGCCGCCAGGGGGGCGCGGCCCCTCCGGCGCGGGGCGGTGCGCGCACGCGGGGCGTGTCGAGCCTGCGGGGCGTGGCTCGACCGTGCCATGCTACCTGCCGCCCGCTCTGCGCCGCTTGGCCTGAGCGTTCCCTCCAGCTCGGGACCGCACGCCGCTCTTGCCGGAGTGGGGCATTCAGGCCGTGTAGTTTGTGGGAAACCTGCCCGAGAGCAGAAAAAGGTGTGGGGGAGGGAAATAAAAAAAAAAGGCAAGGAGATTGCTGGTAGTCATCGGGAAGTCGTGATATCTGTATATCATGATATATACTTAGTTTGAGTTAGCGTGTGTACTTCGGTCTCAAGTGTGTTTATGTGGGACACTGTATAAATATACTTGTAATTTAGCTGCGAGAGTCTCCTTGTGAAAGGAGAACAACCTAGCCTGCTTGTTCGATAATAATAAATTTGGTTTATATATATATTTTTTTTTTTTGTCTTTTTTTTTTTTTTTTTTTTTTGTCTTTTTTTCTCGGAGTAGTAAGAAGCAGGTGAGTAGGCTTTAGAACTCAACCCATAATGTTTTAATTTGAGCTAAGCATATAGTGCCTGGCTATGGCAGTTACAGCAGAGCTCTGTTGCCACTGTAAATAAGTAAGCTTTTAAGACTGCCAGTCTTTGTACTTAAAGCATTTTTTTCGTTGTTCTGCCATTGTGGCTCAAGGCAGTCATTTGGATTTTATCCCTTTGGGTTTTTTATGTACTGAACTATGAAAACAACTCTAGTCAGTTAATTTCCTGGCTCCTTATAACCCACTGGCACTGTTGGGCCACCTGGTGGGCTCCTCTCATGGGGGAATCCTCTGTCGGTGCCCAAAGGAAGGGAGCTGCCCATCCACTGCGTTGGATGGTCTCTGAGAAATGACCATGTTGTATATAATTTTTAATGTTACACCGAAACTATTATACCCCAAAGCAGAGACCTCGTTTGCTTAAACACAGCTCAGTGTGGATGGAAACTGGTTGTTTTATTGCACTTGGTGTAGGTACTTGGTGCCTCCTACTTTTTTCCAGAACACTTGTTTGTTTACGTCAGCAGTGGTGTCACAAATAGGATGTACCAGGTTTGCACGTATTTCCACATACAGACGTGTATGCAAGCACATACAGACACTCATGCATTTGTATCCCTTACTTTTGCACTTGTGGCAATAGCTCTTTGGGGACCAGACATAGAAGTTGGCTCTGTTGTGTCATACAAGATAAGAAAAGTTGTAAATTGCCCCCAAATGGTTAATCTGTAAGTGTGAGAAGCTTAATGTTCATAGGAAACCTTTGTTATCTAGAGTCTTGAAGAAAATAATTCGTTATGGACTCAGCCTTCAAAAATATTGAGTACAACTTTAAGAAGAAAGGTTCTTTTTTTCTTTTAACATCACGCAGCGTTTTGAAGAATCACATTATTTTTAATATGTTTTTATCTCGATGGGCATTATGCAATAAATGCATGTCAAACGTGCTGCAATCACCTCATCTTTTTAGTCACTGTACTCTTTTATTCCACATAAAACCTGAAGATTTCTCAACTCTCCATTTTCTTAGGCTTGTGGTCTTTACTAGGGAGAGAATCCATGTCTGATCTGGTTCTTCAGTATCTTGCAATGTCTGAAGACACTTCTTTATTAAGTGTGTAAATTCCTCATTGTGTGTCCTGGTGGTGTCAGTACTAAATTTGAAACTCAAGACATTTGAGGAAGGAATACTTTGTTGCCATCAGGAATGGTACTTTTGGAATCAGTTTAAGTTTTTAAACTGGAATTGTGTTATTTGAGAGAGAAAATAAAAGTTGTTACTGGTGGAAACATTAGAAAATGTAAGGGATTTATTCATATATAGTGTAGTGTATTGCATTAAGCTGAGACTCTGAACTAAAAATTAATTACTTAAGAATGTTTATGTTTTTATAATCATTTAGGGCGTAGCTTGCTCATTAGAAGGCTGAAAGGCTCTGTTGAAAGAGGCATGTAAACCGTCTGTAGTGTTGGCATTCCCAACTTTTCCCTCCGTCCTCCAAAAAACCAGTAAGAGCTAGCCCATCTGCAGGGAGCCCAGATTTTGCAGCAGGAAGAACAAAGTCAGTGAGCGAGCCAGCTGCTGCTACAATGCCCACTGTCTTCTGCTCCTTGCCTTTGTTGCTGATGTCACTGTCTCATTGGCAAAATCTGGGCTTCTGTGCTCAGCTGGAGTTTCTCTAGCACCTGACACCACAATTGCAGAGGCTTAAGAGGTCTAAGCCTTGAGGATGCTGTCAGTTCACTTGAAAGAAAGAGACGAACCAAAGACTGCTACCAAATTTAAATATAAACGTAACTCTCTTTGTCTGCCGAGCTCTAATGGACTGTGCAGTGGAGAGAGGGAACAGTGAACTAAAACTGTTCTTGCCATATTCAGTTCTTTGTACTATTGCTGTGGCTGGCCTCTCTAAACAATGCAGTTTGCATGCAAGTAGGTATATTAAAAAAATTCCACACATTTCTTCAGTATTCTGATAGGCAATAAAATGCTCAGTATTCATTTATGTCCATGTTTGGCTCTAGAGGTCAGAGGTTAAATGCGTTGTTACTGTATATACTCGGCTGTGTGACACAGCATTTTAAGCTAAGAACAGAGTAATATTGATAATTACTTTATAGGAGGCATATAACAGCATCCATTCATCCACCCATTTTCTGCTGTTAGTTAACTTAGTTACAGACAGCTACTCCGGCAGGATCCCCTATTTTTTATTTTTAAATGAGGTGAAGTTCACTGCACTACTTTATTTTTGTTAGTTGTTAAAACATTCTTATACTTCTGGCAGCAGATAATGACAAATTCTTCAATGTAATGCTGGGAGCAAGGGAGGAGGTGGAGAGGGAGAAACAGGGAGGGAGAGGAGGGGAAAAAACCCTCCTGAGCATATGGAGACATCCAGAAAAAGATGTGCATCGTCAGCTGTGATTCCATTGTGTGCTTGCAGACAGGATCTGAGCTCTTCTTCTCTTGGGAATTTAAATCTTACAGAAGTATTCTTTGGCTTTTACCCATCAGGATAATGGAGCTGAGATAACATATATTTCATGTATTTATTATAGATAATATTTTGATAATATTTTATGATTTCAGGGAATAAAATACAGTTGCTGGGACTCCTGCTCTGTGTTGGAAATAGCATTTTCAACTGTCAGAGGTGTTGCTGAAATGGTTACTTTGAGTAGTAAGAATAATTCTTAATATTATATCAGTGGTTGCATATTACGAAGGCATCTTACCAGTTCTACAGTTAGTAGTTTGTCAGCAGTATTTACATTATGCAAACACCCCCTATTTTAATGATTCAGTAGCTTAGCCTTTTCAAAACATACCAAGTAGAAATCTGACATGAAAAATGACAGGTTGTATAGTTTAATCAGCTTAGATACAGAATTAGGGGAAAAAAAAAAAAAAAAGACAAAAAACCCTGGGAATTTTTTAGACAGTTTTAAGACAAAGCAGTTTTGTCAGTGTTGTGAGTATTCAGAAATAGCATTTATATGATGGAAAAATGAGTGGAAGAAATTAAATTTCTTTCATTCACTCCTGCATTTACCTATTACCTAGGACAGCCTTTCCTCACCTAAGCATCTAGAATAATTTTGTTGATTTTATACAATTATTTTGAGTTGATGAATAGTTTGAAAAATAGATCTTGAATGTGGTAGATTTGCTGCACTGCGTTTTGTAACTGTTTATGATTTTTCAATCTTTTTCTGTGGGAATTGCACGTTATTCAAATTAAAGACAAATGGAAATTTTATTTAAGAGTTTTATGGATATATAATGGAAACAATTCCTATGGAAAATGTATCGTCATTGGAGTGCGTGACATCTTGAAGTTTGAAATTAGTTCATTAATTTAAATGTCTGAAGCTATACTGCAACATATTAACAATATGCACATTTTTTTCTTCTGCAGTTTCATCATTATGCTATTCCAAGTCTTGCATTTCCTTAAACGGTTTCCATAACAATCTTCCATTAATACAGTTACTGGCAGGTATTATTTTTCCTTTGGTCTCATTTTCGCAGTTACAACTGATAGTAAATCTCACTCTTTCTGTGAGTGTGCTCCCATTACTTAGATATTCAGAAGCTACTTTGGAATGTACATTTGCCTTTTGCAGCTGAGGTGTAAAATCCTCAGTAAATCGTATTTACATTTTTCTCTTTGTTTTTAAACTTCAAGAAGATATTTTCTGTTTTACTTGGAAACCTTTCTCGTATTAATGAAAAGGCAGAGAGTATAGATGACAAATTAATTAAAATATCTACTGAATGTGTTGACTTATCCATAAATCTTAGGTAGTATGGATCATATGAGCTTCTATGACGGGACATAGTGAGAACATATATCTGCTGTAGTGTTGACTGAGAGTTGCTATTTTGATGCTTTTTTAGTGAGCTGTGTAAGACATATTGTTGCTCTTGGTAGGATTTATAGTGGGCATATCACAATTGGCTGCTTTATTGGCTGCCTCAGTGGACAAGCCTGGGATTGAAGAATGGGCATGGAAAGCGAAAGAACATTTTGCTTGTTAAATCAGAATTATTATGGAATTTTACTCTTACTCTGCCTATGCTGTAATTCATCTGTGTGTGAACAGATTTAGTTTTTCATTGCTGTCAGTATTGATCTCTAATGAGCCTGGCCCATGGATTTTGAAGAAAATCACTCCAATTAAAAACAATGCAGTTTGTCACCTATTTGTACCTCATGGATTATGCAGGAGATACTAAACTGCATTTAAAAAGAAAATTTCTTGAGAATAGATGAAAATCTGCCTATGAATAAATTTGAGAGTATATACTGACACTTTTATTACACATACTTTTATGAATGTAAAAAATTTATCATATGCCTGTGTGATAGAATTAGAAATTAATAAAAACCCCAAAAAAACCCAAAGCAACCCAAACCCTAAGAATTCCCTATGTCGTACGTTTTAATAGTTGTGAATCTGAGAATTCAAGTATCATCTCGGCTACAGTGGAGATTATTTTTCTTCGTTCTGCTTACACTGTGCCTTGAGTTCACAAAGTAGCTCTTAGTCCTTTCTCTTTACTCATTCAAAATTATTGTCAGGACTTGCTGACCAACTACTTACATATTTTGAGAAATATATGTGATTATTGTCAACTCGTTTCACTTGCTATTCTCTCTCGGATTTATACCTTGGGCTCCAGATACATGAACAATGTCCCTGTCCTGTTTTACCTATTATCTGTAATAGATTCTTTGTGGAGGAATATTGAATGTGTAGAAGTAAATAAATAAATTCCCATTTTTAATTACATTCTCAAGGAAAAAAGCTCTTCTTCCAGTCTAAATCTTTTTATTTTTTCCAAAATTAAAATTTACAGCTATAAACGTACTATTTTCTTTAAATGAGTCCAGAAGAGTTGGTTAAAAAAAAAACATTAACTTTTTGATACTTTACAGGCTATAAAATGTTGCTCTAATAGCATAGTTTAAAGGTTTTTTATTTTAATTGCTTGCGAATTTTTGTTGGCATTTGCAGTGCAAACATACTTTTCCTTGTGTTGCTGGATTTTTTTAAGTGTTACTTTTGAATCAAGATACTGAATTTTTCATGAGGCCTCAAAATATTTTCTTGCTACAGTACTTTGTGAAGCTAGTGATAACTGCACGATGGTGAGATCATTTGTGGCTCCTTGTCTTCTTAGGTTAGGAATGATGGAACCTGAAGACTGGATGTAGATGAGAAAAGCCTCACTAAGCTCACCATGTTCATGCTCACTAAGCTTGTATGCTGTGGATGATCTCTTCCAAGTATGTCTGAAAGTGGCAGTTCTCACTCTCCTTCAGCTTAGGTGTAGCACTGTAGCATTGATGTTGTGTGTTTTGTTCACAACAAAGTTTTTATGGACCAAGGAGGTAAATACGTTTTATGTTCTTGGAATAGAGGCCAGAAAGGAAAGAAGTGACTGTGCACAAATGGAAAATAAAAGATGTAAAGTCTTCTGAAGTCAAAAGACAGTGTTTTATTCTGTTCCATATCAATTATTTTTAGTTCATGTTTTTTGACCTTTAAAACAGTTTTCTTTTACTCTTTGTGGGAGGGAGGATTGGACGGTGCAGTTGGGAAATGGCAGGTGTGGCTGTGGTGTATTCCATTTCTATATTGTAAGTAATGTTGGTAATTTGTGTATTGTTGGAGGCAGTGATCTGCTCTTCATGTGGGCCTTTGTGTGCTGCTGTTAACAGAGTTATGCCACTGTGAGACCTGGCTTTATGCAAGAGTAGTTTCCCTTGAGTTCCGAGGGTCATACCAAGAAGCTCCTGATTCTCGTGCAATTGGGTGTAAATTTGCATAGGCATAGGTGGTAGATGGCATGCTTTTTCTTCAGCCTGCAGAATGGGCTTGAGAAAGGAAGGCAAAGGACTCATGTAATTTTGTTGTCCATTACTTCATGTTCATCACTTATTCTGTTCACTGACAGTCTAGTTTATTTAGGGAAATGTATCAGAAATATATGAGATAATACATTTATTTGGGTACATGAGCCTGTTGCTAGTTGCTCTGTAATTCAAGAAGTGTTTTGGGGAAGAAAGATCTTGTTAGTCATGTTTTTTGTGTTTCAAAGGTAATGCTTCTACTGTGAAGCTATAATGCATTGTCTTTGTTTTCAGACAGTATTATTGTTAAACATTTTATGAATAGAATGAAAATCAGCAAAGCTTATCCTTTCCAGTGGGCCTGTGGACGCTGCTGTAATGGTCAGGAACCCCATGACTTGTGTATAGACTCCTTGAGCGGCTGTAGTGGAGGCCACAGAGATCAGGAGGTGGGATGCAAAAATTGGGAAAAACAGCAGGAAAACAAAAGTGAGCAGCCACATTAGTTGTCAAGAAACAGAATGGTAGTAGAATACTCATTCACTGGTGTGCAGCAGGTAAAAGACAGAAGATGAGTGGGAAATGCTCCTGTTTGTACAGGCAGTGTCCCGTTCACTGCTCCTCAGGGGCAGTGAACTGTGGACTGGGGCTGCAGCCCCCATCTGCTGCTGAGATTGTGACTTCTCTTTAGTGTCTGTCTGAACTGTCAAAAGATCTAGTAGTTTGCTTGAAATTTTATTCCAAGGCAAGATGATTTTTTTTCTGTCAATGAGGACCCACTCAAAGCCCTGAGTTTGTGATCCACAGAGCTTGTGTACTTTTTGGACATTCCTGAGGAAATAATGTATTCTTATCTTTTGTGTGTATATTTTATATAAGAATACTTCTTTGTTAGTGGTGCCCCTAAATAGTCCGTTACTGTAGTGGTATCCTGTCTGTGACTGAAAGAACTTATGCAGAGTTTGTTTGAAGAAGGTTTCTGTAAGATGGCAGAAATTACAAAGAAAGAGGTTGATTCTAAAGTCTGTTACTCTTGAGGCATAATTGGTGTGTGGTGGTTTTCTTTGCTGATGACTCTTGCAGTGTATCTTTTGTTTGATTTGTGTTCTCATTTGCTTTATATTCTGCCTTTTTGTTTGCCAGAAGAGGAAAGTAGAAAATTCTTCTTTGGTCGTTTGCTTGTATACATTTGACATAAAGTGGTATTTGACCTACAGGCAGAAATTCAGGTATAATATTTGTGTGGGCAGTGGCACACTCCTCCTCCCTTGAAGAAATTATTTGCTGTGCAATGTATGGCCTCTGTTCTGTGGGACTCTTTACTACTTTATGGGACTCCCTATGAGTGCAAGGCTTTCTGTTCACCGATGCTTGCAACTTGTGTCAGGATATTCTAAGTGGAGACTGAGAGAAGAAACATGCTTCTGTACATGCAACTTACAATAATGGTTGAAAGAACACCAGTTTCTCCTTTTTAGAGATTTGAAACTAATGTGCAAAAATAAAGCAGTCAACCAAAAAAGGAACCAAGTGCTTCCAGAGTTCTCACAGATTCTTTAGTGAAAATGAAGGCTGTGTACTGTGTAAGTTAATGTAAACATTTGAGCTGCTATCACTGAGAATTTGCAATAGGCAGCAGGTAGAAAGGAAGTCGTGTGACTTGAGTGATTGTGCAACTGGAAGGGGGTTGTAGTTATGTCTGGAAAAGCAGATAATGCTCTGCAAAGTTTGTGTTTCCCTTGTTGTGTTATGCTTAAAAAGGGCAATGTGCTAAACATCATATTCTTGTTCTTCTGTGCCCATCTCCAAAAAAAAAGACTAATATTTTTCTCTCAAATTTGTTCCTAGCATGCTTGAGATATATCTGAGTAGTGAGGCCCTCTGCATACACAGCCCCTAGAAATCATTGTCTGCATCGTTGGGTCTTGGTGAGTTGTCTATATTCTTTGCATTTAATTAGATTTTGTTGCAGTTTTATCTTCTTGACTGGGAAGTTTGATGCGAGATGTCTTAAACTGATTGTGTGGATATACAGAACAAACCTTGGTTTTAAGTCATGTGTGATACTGTACACTGACTGGAAATAGTAACATTTTAGAAACTTTGAAAATAATGGTGAGACTGGTTATGGAAGCAGAGGATCCTTGCTTTGGTGCCAGGACCAGGAATGAGACTTTCTGCTGAGAAATAATTTATCACATGTTGATCCCTTCAGCCTTTCTCTTTGGGTTTGTTTGATATTTTATACTGTAACTAAGGAATTGACATTTTTCAAATGTGCTGATGATGGTCTTTCTTATGGCAAAGGTTGAATATGAAATAATACAAGCTTTTCCATCCAACTCTGTGCGCTAATAAATTACTTAAATTGAGGGTTGAAATTGGTATAATGACACTGATGACTTAAACTGCTTGTTGCTCAAGAATTACTGTCTGATGGCTCTGTCAGGCAATGCTGTGCCTGTTTAACTCTGCTCTCAAGAAGGGATAATACCACTGAGAATTAGAAAAAGAGACCCCTGCGGATTGTTTAAATGCAGACTAATAATAGTTTGGTAGTGCAATGAAAGAAAGTGGAATATAAATGCTGTGGGTTTATTTTAGGTATGTTTGATATATCAGTATATTCACTTGGTATAAATCTTTTACAACAAACATGCATTTGAGATTTTATGTGAGAACCTTTTCAGTGTAGCCATGAATAAATGTTGTCTTTTAACACATAGAGTGACTTATTAAGGTCAGAAATATGTATTTTTGAGGCTTGTACACTAAATATAGAGGTGGGAAATAAACTTGCTGAAAGAGTTTTTAGTTGTTTGGGGGATGACTGTTTATAAAATGCCAGCCAAATATGGGTAAAATTTTGTATGCCCACATCAAGTATCATTTCCTCTTTTGTTAATTATGTTCAGCAGTTTTTGCAAACTAACAATGCTTTTCTTTAAACTTTCCTAATTTTCTAGCATCAGTGAATGAGAAAACAGGTTAAGCAGTTTTCCAGTGTTTTTTTCTGTTTTTTTCTTTCCAGATAAAACACTCTGGGGTTTATTCTATTCAATGGCGTTTATATTTCTGGATAATAATTTGTTTTTCTTTTATATTAACCTGAAAATGCTTAGCCACAGAGATGTCATTACTTATTTACACTTATTACTTGCACCATATTAATTATTATTTGTTTACACTGCTTATCTGGACTGCATAATCATAATGTGCTTGTGCAAGTCTTCTCAATAATGATTTGTTTTTGTAATCTTTTAAGCAAATTGTTTAAAAAAAAAAAAAGCAAAGACTCTAAAATATTGTTTTCCTAGTGAATAGCACTCAGAATGAGTTAGGTGTGTGTAATAAAGAGAAAAATGTCACTGCCAGGATTCTCTATAGAGAACATGAAATTTTGTTGTCAAGTTGATTGTATGTTTGTTTTCAGTTGTCGCAATTTCAATTTTTGATTAAAAAACCGAATGCATTAGGGAAATACTAAAATGAAAAGCAATTTCCATATAATTACTTGTGTTTTTTTCCTAATTAATTTATATGGAGAAAACCCCATCCTGTCTTTTCCTTAGTTTGGTACATTCTGCACTAAACCAATAGATTTAGTTGATACAGTGATAGAACATGATCTGTTAACTTTACAGATGCTGACCAAAACACAGTTGCTGTGTTTAGGAAGTTCAAAACCTTTAATAAGGGCAAATATGACATGAATATTTATATATGAAGTCTATGGTGATGACAGTGAGGACCAAACCATTGTAAAAAATGGGTGTCATGCAGGGATGAAGCAGAGAGGTAGTTTTTACTCAAAATATCCTTTTGCTTTAAAGTGTGTGTTTATCTCTGTGTTCCTATTATAGACAGTTCAGCAAAAGTAGGTTCCATAAGCCAAGGAATAGTTTGAAATTTTGGTTCCAGTGAATCCTTGGAAATTTTTCTCTTGATTTTTTGAATGTTCAGGCTTCAGTCCTATTATTTGACCTACTTGCATGTTCACCTTCTCTGTTGCAAGATCAGAGCTGAAGCTGTTTATTTTAACCAGTATACCCATCTGAAATTATACTAGTGTTGGAAGGATACATCAGTTGGAGTGTCATTTAAGAAATCCTGGCCTTGGCTTTTGACTAGCATTGCTTGTAGAATTACAGATGTTGGTTTTGACTGTATGTTGTTAGACTGTACCGTGATTCTGACTGAAATTGTGCACATTCAGCTTGTCTATCACTGTATCAAGTTTTTTGGAAAATGAAACTACTAGTTAAAGCTTTTTTGGTCTATTTTTTATGTTAGTTGAGGTAGTGGGAAGCAGCTGATGTGTGCTAACAAAAAAGGGAATGCAATTAGAATGATGATAAGTTTAAACTTGCAAAAAAACCTAAACAGATAAAAAAATCTGTTTTATTTTCCAGTCTAAAAGTTACCAGTCAGAAAACATTATTTTTTTCTCTCTCTCCTTTTTTCTTGACGTGGTTTGCTTTGTAAGGAATATTTCTCAGCAAAAAGAACATAGATTAGAGAAATCTCAGTTTTCTGTCACTCTTGATCTGGAGAGTCTGTTTCCATCTAACTTTGTAGTGATTTCATTGTCGTTTGTGTTGTAGTTAGTGTCAAGTGTGATAGAAAATATTTGTGTGTCTATTCATTCTGAGTTATAGTGCTTGTTGTTTACAGCTGTAGATACAGAAAATTCTGACAAATGTCTTATTTTTGACTGTGTTCTCCTAATACATGTTTGTGTAAAGGGAATGCTGTCAGAAAATAAAGTGCAATACTGAAAATAAAGCTGCCTTGTATTGAAACAAGTTTTAAGAGCCTTGGGTATGAATTTAAGGATGCAAATGAGGAACTTACAGTAGATTCCAAGTATCAAACCTGCATAATGCAGAGCTCGCTTCTGTGAGCTTGCAAAGCAGGGCTGGAATGCTGCTTACCTAGAACTCTGGAGCCAGTTCAGAGCACCCTAATTCCTGCAGAAGCTGTGTTTCTGAAATAGCTGAAATAAAACATAGGTATATGTAATCTTTAATGAATCTGGTCTTCTCTGTGAGGGGTAGTTAATCTATGTTGAATCGGTTTGTGATGAATAAAGGGACTGTGTTTTCATTGCTAGACCTCAAAACCAGGGAGTTGTGTTTTGCATGAAATGTGATAAGATTATTCTGTGTTCAGTCACTGCTGTTCAGTAGTAACATTAGTTAACTTGAATTGCCTATGAAGATGCCTGTAAAAGTGGATGCTTGATTATGGTGAATTTAATGTAATCAGTGTTAAAATGATACTCCTAATCTGAGAGTGAAGTTCTGTGTGGGTGGTACAATGGGAACTGAAATAATATTAGGAAATGAGCATGTATTGAGATTTATACAATTGCACCCTAAAAGCTTTCTTCTCCTAAAATTGGAACTGTGAGTTTATGAGAAACATTATTTTGTGGAAAAGTTGAAATTTGCACAAATTTAGTATATTGCATTTCTTTCCTTTGAATTTTATGAAAATTTAGATTACTGTAGAGAGAAATCTTATGCTTGCAACTAGCAGAACTAGATTTGTTAGTAATGAAAGTTCTTTTAAAGTACTTTCATAGTTTTGAGGCCACAATGTTCAAGTTCGTTGTAAAGCTGGATTAAACTATTCTTATATATGTAAAACTCATTAACTGCTGTAAACGGATTTAAATGGAGTGCTCTGTCAGTGAACTTTCTACTGCATTGATGGAACCAAACTTAATATATATCCAGGATTGTTGAAAATGCTCATTCAATTGATTGAAGCTTGCCTTTTGTATGTAGTTATATCCTGGAAGATTATTTTGAACATTGCACTTTCAGTGAGATAAATAAAAAATATTTAGGAAATGGGATTGCTAACTTGATTTTATTCACTTCTTAAGTATTAGTTTTGACTTTGTAATGGACTTTGCTAAGATTTTTCATTTCTTACCTTGATAGGAACCTTTTTATATGGACAAAGTTATACTGTATTAGCATTAGCAGAAGAAATAGCTGTCATTATCATCTGTGGAAAATCAATGTATATTTTATATATAGATTGATGATATTGTATCACCAGTATTGGAGCCTAGGAATTCTAGAGGGGTCAAGAACAGGACAACCGAGCACTTGAATCATCAGAGAAGATGAGATGCATTTACTTGGGCAGATTTTCCTCTGGGCCTGCCTTTAGTCCCTGAATTGGGAAGAGTGAAATATTTACATGGCTTGGCTCTTGACGGTAAATAGTATTAATTAAATACAGGGCTTGAAAATGACACTGGTATTTCAGATGAAGGCCAGTAGATTTTGCCTTGGCTTTCTGGAAATTGAATTCCAGTAGTCTGTTTATTTGACAGCATTATAGTACAATGCTTTGAGGTTCATGGATATTTGTGTACATTAAAGTGGGTGAATTTTTCTAATACCGCAGTGTGGGGATATTAGGCTCAGAAGACTTATCTGCTGTAATGGTAAGAAAATTTGTAGATGATTATAATATAAAGTGTTGTACAGTGTGTTTCTCTCTGATTAATTTGCTTTTATATTAACTGGACTGGCAAGAAATTGCAGGTTTTCTTTTTAAAACAAACTTCAGATGTTGAAAAATTCAGATGAAAGGTCCTAGATAAGTCACAGAAGTTCAGTATTATGAAAATTATTTAGAAATATTGGTATTACAGTATCATTGTGTAGGGGTCTAACTATTCAAATATGTTACAGAAACCTTCTCTAGTCATCTCACCACAACCAAAAAAGGGTGCTGGCAGTCCTCCGTACACAATATTTGCCATTGTGTAAATGTGTTGCTAAAACTCTATTTGCAGCTGTGGCCATGATAAATGAAGAATATGCTCTGTTCTCCTATTCCAACATCTGTTTTTATGGTCCAGATTCATGCCTATTTTTCATTATCAGTACTTTTCTTCCTTCAGTAATCCCAAATCAATAAACTACAGCATTCTCTATACACCAAACTCTGTATCTTTCAAAATGACAACAATAGGCAGACTAGGGATATTTAAAATTAGAACTGAGAAAAGAATTAGTTTTATAGTAGGTATTGCAATTTGGTTTTTCCTTGAGGGAAGCTGTAGTAGTGTCTGGAGGAATTAAAATGTTTCTAGTCATGTTTTTTTTCAGCATGTTGTGCTTAGCTTATATTTGAATCTTCTCACTTAAACTCTAAAACATTATCCTTATAAGTAACACATAGAATTGAAGATCCCTTTTTGCCCTGGATTCTTTTGTCCTTCCATCTCTAAGTACCTATTTTACTGCTTGGGTGAGATATCCCCTACATTTCTTTCTTCAGATTGTGAGCTTGAAACTACTGTGTGGTGACACAGTGTAATAGTATTTTAAAATGGGATAAACCCATCAACATTTCTCTAAAAGTAGGTGGCCAACACATGAAATTTCACTTGGGTTAATTTTTATGGCCTTTCAGTTTTCAGTTGTGGTTTTTTGCTTGGCTTCTCTTCACAGATCCTGGTTAACTGTGTTTTTATTGCTTAGTCCTGCTGAACAGACTCATGTAAAACTTTTTCTGTCTCGAGTTACAGTATGTAACTTCCAGAATGCATCCTGTGGTGGAATAGGGTTTATCTGGAGCTGATGCTATGTGGAGCTTGGTGCATGACTACTAATGTTTAAAATATTCCTTGTCCCTGACTGATTTTAGTCTTTCCTTCATCACGAGCTTACTCTTTTGTCAATATCCAAATTGTAGGCACTTGATCAGCTGTATTGAGTCTGCATGGGCAAGCTTTGGTAATGGGTAGATTCTTTGAGAGGCTGGCAGAAGCTTCCTCCTTGTCCAGCAGAGCCAGTTCCTAGCAGTGCCAAGGATGGACCTGCTACCGGTCAAGGCTGGGTGAATTGGGAATGGTGGTAACACCTCTGAGATGACATTTAAGAAGACGAAGAAAAGAAAGTTCTTGCACGGTTGTAGTTGTGGGAAGAGAAGAATGGGGTGGGAATATGTGAGAAGAACAAGTGTGCAGACACCAAGGTCAGCGCAGAAGGAGTGGGAGGAGGTGCTCCATGCACAGGAGCTGGGATTCCTCTGCAGCCCATGGGGATGGCCATGGAGAAGCAGCTCTGCCCCTGCAGCCCATGGAGATCCATGGGGATGCAGAGATCCACCTGCAGCCTGTGGAGGAGCCCTACACTGGAGCAGGTGGACGTCTGAAAGGAGGCTGTGATCCTGTGGGAGACCCATGCTGGAGCAGGGTCCTGGCAGGGACCTGCAGACCTATGGAGAGAGGAGCTCATGCTAGAGCAAGTTTTTGGTAGGACTTGAGACCCTGTGGAGGACCCACAAGGAAACAGCCTGTCCTTGAAGGACTGCACCCCATGGAAGTGTATCCCACACTGCAGCAGTTTGGGGAAGACTGTTGCCCATGGGGTGGACTCGGATTGCAGCAGTTTGTAGAGAACTGTTGCTCCAGAGATGGGCTCACTTTAGAGAAGTTCATGGAGAAGTGTCTCCTGTGGGAGGGACCCCATGTTGGAGCAGGGGAAGAACTCCTCCTGTTACTTAGTGTCAGAGACAAAGGGTGATGACCTGACCATAATGCCCATTCCCTCTCTTCCTGCACTGATGGGGAGAAGGCACAGCTGTGGGAAGGAAGGAGGGGTGAGGGGAAGATGTTTTTAAGATGTTATTTTACTTCTCATTATCCTTCTATGATTTTGTTAGCAATAAATTCAGTTAGTATCTATGATTCTGACCTGTTTTTGCCCATGATAGTGTTTGGTGAGTGATCCTTCCCAGTCCTTATCTCAAATCATGAGCTCATTGTTACACTTTCTTCCCCTGTCCATCTGCAGAAAGGAGTAAGAGAGAGTCTTTGGTGGGTGTCTGACATCCAACCACGGTCAACCCAATACATAATTGAAATATTTGAGGAAACAATACCAGCTAGTCAAATTGTATAACACTCTTGTTGCCACGCTTAAAACATACTCTACAAATCTACTGAAGCCAAGAAAACCCCAAACCCAAACTACCCCAAACCAGGCCATCTTACATGAGATATCACCTGCTATTCCACCACTGTCACACTCCAACTATGCTACCACCACTACTGTAGACCACAGGCTATGTGCCACAACCTATATGGTTAAATAGATTTGTTCTATTAATTTTCAGCCTTAATTGGTTAGTGCCAAATATGCTTTGTATATAGCACTTATGTTTCACAATACTATGTATTTTTGAATACAGGCATGGAACCATGCATATGGTGCTCTGGGCCTGTTTTAGATACTGTGGGCACTTAAAGAGGAAAAAAACCCTGACAGTCTGCTGCTGCTGAACTTGATTCCAGTACAGTACTTATCAAAGTTGCCTCTTCCTCGTCCTCTTATTCGCTTTATCACTTGGTTTCTAAACTATTTCCTTCCCCCCAGCTTCCAGGAAAACTGTTTCATGGTCTTCTTGTAAAGCTTTGGGATAGTCCCAGGTTTTGTGTCAGGACAACTTGATCCATGGTTGTGAGATTTTCTAGAGAGTTAGACTTGTGTGTGTGTGTATTTTGAGGGGGGAATTGCTTACTGAAAATTCGTTTTTGGCTAGCTTAAAGCTGTTAATGAGTTGGCTGGAATTTCATAAGTAGCTTCATTGAGGAAGGGGGTAAAAGTCCCTGCTAATCAGAAATGCTGTAATGGCTCACTTAGGAAATTCTGAAATGAAAAGTTTTGGATTTCAAGGCTAGAGTCATAGCAAGACTCAGCAGTCAGTAAGCCACAGAGAAGCCATCTGCATGGCTGTGGGTACAGCTCTGAGCAGGAGCTGCTACAGGGTGCAAGGGGAGAGCTCTTGCAGTGGCACAGCCTGTGTCCTGGGTGAGGGACAGCTGATGGGTCAGATGGCTCCCTGCTTTCTGCGCTCTGGTCTCCCTCCTGGCAACTCCTGGGCCCAGGGTGGCCCTGCCTGTCCCCATTGTGCCGAGCTGGGGACAGGCAGGTTGCCAGTGTTTTACAGCTGTGGCCGAGAGTGCCACCCGGGATGTCACTTCGCCCGGGATGACTGCAGGAGCTGTGCCTGCAAAGGCACCGGCGGGCCTCGCCGTTGGGGGTACGCCCATCTTTGTGAAGCAGGCAGGGGCTGGAGGGCGGATAGCAGCATGCTCCCCTTCTGCACACTGGGATGTGGGTGCACAGCAAGATGGAGGAGGGAATCCCACTGCTCCTGGTGCAGAGCAGAGGTTTGCTTTTGGCTCCCCTGCCTCTTCTCTGGGCTGCTCAGTGTTCCTGAGCAGAGCTTTGCTGCCTCTGGAATAGCTCTGCTTTTTTATTGATGTGTAAATACTTCGTCAGAGAACTGATTTTCCTACATTGGAGGTAAGCATCCTATCTCTTTCGTGTGTCCTACAGTAAAGGACAGTAGTTTCTTCTCTTGCCTACTTTTATAGATGTAATTTATTTATCTGCTGCCAATAAGGTTTTCTTCTCAGACAAGGTACTGCAAAGGAAGCTAAGGTATACATTCACAGATATATTTAGCAATTACATCCCCTTGTGGATGTTCTTAGTGCTTTGAATAGCTTACCCTACTTCAACATGAAGTAAGCTATCTGAAACAAGGGCATTTTTTCCTGGTGAATTGACTATTTCCACAACTTGTAACAGTTTTAAAATATGTGTTTTTCCTATTCAGTGGCTGAAATCAAAATTCATTGTAGGCACAACTCTGCTCCTTGTATCAGATGTATCATTGTCCATAATTAAATGGATGCATTTGACTACAGAGATATAATATAATTAAAGTTTCACATGGTTACCACTTCATATGCCATCTTTCCTTTCCAAATCTATTGCTAAGGTCAGTGTGAGGTATTTTCAATTTCAATTATATTGCAATTCAAAACTGATGGATTTTTGAGAACTTGGAAGGATCAAAATGAGACTTAATTAGCTATCTAAGAGCAATTCAGAAGTAAAAATGTGAAATATATATAAAGTGTCCGTCAATGGTAGAATTTAACTCTTAAAAATATAAACCCACTTGGGAGTACTTTGTGTTATGGTGGGAAGGGCAATATGCTATAACTTTTCTTACTGTTGACATGACTTGGAGACTGTTCTTACTGTTCTGATTTTGTGGAAATATTGCTGTATAAGCATAGTGTTAACTTCTTCCTAAATGAGCTGTACTCAGTTCTGTTACACATGTGTAAATAATTTTTACTCAAGTTGTATTGCGGAAGCTGAGAAAGGACAACTGTGAACCTGCCCTTAGAATTTCCTCGGGGGTGTAGGGACTTTTTTTAAGACACAAGTTTCTGAGAAGGGAAATAAGATTTCTTGCAGAAAGTTTGAGCTAACTGGCAGTACAGGAAAGATGAAAACGTAAAATCCAATATTGGGTCAAACCTTCTGCTAATGTTTCGCTTGCATTAGCTGAATGTAAAGACAACATTGTGTTTTATTGGTTTTTAACTGATTTTGCTTACCACTAGCAGGGAAGGAAGTCAGTAAAAGGGAACTGGTATTTTCTTACACAGACTATGTCTTGAGGAGGAGAATAAATTAATATAACCTGGTTTTCTGTGAGGGTGCGTATCTGCAACGACATGAGAATTTTTATTGCATATTTTAATAATTAAAAATGTGTGGTGTTTTTGTGTATGTGTTTTTTGATGTTGCAATTTGAACTGGTTGCAGTATCAGTTTTTAGTTCTGTCTTGTTTATGGTACCAGCTGATACCAACCGCTCTTAAGCCATGCTGGTAACGGGTTCTGTGGCTCTTGCTGCTGTTGTGTTGAACAGGCAGCTAAAATTATTTATTTAGGCTGGCTTAGGGTCAGCTACAAAAATTGAACATCTTTTTGCCTTAAACAGCTTTTTTTGTTTTCATTTTTTATTCAACCAATAATTTTCATAAGGCAGCAGGAATGTTTTTTAGAGTTTGGGGACTTGGAATATTTGCCCCTGCATGTGATTGAAATTTCCCTATAATTATACCCATGGGAATAGACTTGAATAGGTAACAACAGGGATAGAGCTAGACCTTGTGCTAGAGAAGCCAGGGGCTTATTCTTCAGTGCCAGGTTTGCCAGAAGTGTACTAAACAAATCACTTGGGCTTAAGTTCCTCATTTTCTTAGCTGTAAAATGGGGTCAATCCTCATTATTTTCTCCACAGGCAAAATTAAGATTCATTGGCATTTGGGGATTGTGTTGAGAAAACAAATATATTTATGTATTTAATTTCATAAAATGTAAATAAAATGCCTTCTTCTCTCTACTGATGTGAATTAATACTGAAATTGTAAAAAAATGCTAGAGAGAACTTGCCTATTAAAACATCGAAGCAGTGGCCTTTTGCTATTTTATTAAACAAGAATCAACTTAGATTGTTTTGAGTGAGCAGTATTTTTGTCTGCTTTTGTTATGAGATAAAACACCAAGTATTGACTTAACTTCACATTTCACAGGAGAAGAATTAAAAATTATCCCTGTGAAGGTTGACTATGGAGTTACTCTTTGAAATTCTAATTTAACACTTCAGTAATGGGTCAAGCCTGCTCTGAATCCTCTGTGGGATTATTTGATTTGCTGTCTGGTTAACCTCAAGGAAAACGGGATGTCTTTAAATTACTAGAGGTGCTAGCTGTCACCTTATAATGGAACCAAAAGGGAAAATTTGTTGTTTTAAATTAGGAATGTGACCTGATGACTAAGGCCTTGTATGAATGGGGCTTATTTTTGAGATATAACTTAAGGTTGAAATTGTAGCGTGGTGATTCGGGGTTTTTTTGTTGTTTCTGGTTTTTGCTAGTTTTTTGGATTGTGGTATTTTGGGGTTTGTTTGTTTGTTTTTATTCTTTTTACTGACCATCAGCTTTCTAATTGGAGGTTAATATAATTGAGGAATAAGGGGGAAATGTCTTCTTTAAATGGGGGGGGGAGTTTGGGTTAGGGTTTTACTATTTATTATGTCTTCAGTGTTACTTACACATGGAGAGGTTTTTACTTTGTGTTTCTTCTATTTGCATAAATATTTTGTGCCCCAACAGGAAGAATTTGTATTTTTTGCATAATAAAATTGATTATGAAATTAAATTCATGTGACTGGAACTGAAGGGAGTTCTGCTTTTTATAAGTAGATAAAGGAGCAGCTTGTATATTTTGCAAGTTTATGCATGTAAAGTTTATCCTGCCAAAACATTTAAAATTAATTTGCAAATCACTGAAATACAAGTACTCAACTGTTTTATGCTGTGTCATACACGAAGGGAGTATTTGGCAGTTATTTAGTAACTTGGATTTTGGGGAGTAAAAGCAGGGGTATTTCAGCTAAAAATTAATTCACTCTAACATTTTACTTTTAACTGTTTTATATTGGGAATTTGTTGTGTGTTGCTGTTACGTTTTTTTCAGCCACGTTTCACCTTTAAAAGTCATATAACAAAACTAGTCATATCTCAGCAGATTGCTTATTTCTCTGTCTTACAAATTGAATTGAAATTTTAAAAAACATCTATACTTTATGGTGTCATAGGATATAAATTAAGACAATGAAAAGCTTAACATAATGTATCATTTTTAATGATGAGGAGTATTGAATGGAGACAAGCTGTGCAGTGTGCACTGCTTATACTGAGAAAATTCACAAGACTTTCTGACACCAGTTTTGACATGAGTCGTGGGCTCAGCTCCAGCACTGTTCTGAGTATAGCCTGTCCTACAGAACTTTCCATTGCCAATCTGCCACACACCACGTGCCTCTATTTCACTTAAGATATCTGATTTGAGTAACTGGGTCTATACATAGTTTGAATTGCCTATTTAAGAGAATTTATTTACTGTTGCTTCTGAGAATTTTTTGTTCCTTTTTTTTTTTTAATGAATACAGTTATATGGTGTAGCTTGATATGTATCAATTTGAAATCAATTTTAAATTGTATTTCAGTGTCTTGTATCGTCTTTATGAAGTTGGTAACTGATACAGAAATTAAAGTCTTGACCAAGTCTGAGGATTTGCAATTCTGGGAGGAAATACTAGGTTAAACAACACAGTCATCAGTTTTGTACACATATAGGGGAAGGGAATTTTTTTTAGGATATGAAAGTGTTTTTGTCCTTTCTAAGAGCTGACACATATGTAACCAACATAGTGCAATAAGGTTTATAAAGAGAGAGTTTATAGCGCAGGTTTATTTTACAGTATTTCGATCAAAGGTTTGTTTACAAAAGGAAAAAAAAGACCTGTCTACCGCATTAAAATGGACGTAATGAAGTGCTAGTTGCAGAAGCAGGCAGGGCTGGGCTTGCAAGCCTCTATCCGAAGAATTGCTAGCATGCACGAGCTGGTCTGCTTGTCCACTTCAAGCTGGATAGCTTTCTGCTGATAGGAGAGGTCCTACAGCCACCCATTTGCTAGTTACTAAAAATAGTGGTGCTGGAGTAAGGAGAGTGCAGCAGCACAGCACTGAAAAGCCTCTGCAACCCACCTAGCACTAAGATTTAACAAGTAAACGCTTAAATCAAATCACACCATCTCTCTGTGGTGGGCAGAGTTACACTGCCAGCTCATCTCCTGAGTCTGGCTTGGGCAGCTTTCCTGGAGGTCACTCCTTAGGGCTTTTGGGGAAGAGGGTGGCTTAGAGAAGCACAGGTAAAAAAGCTTTTGTTAGGGAGTGTTTTATTTGCTTTTCTTGTTTTTCCTAGGGGAGAAATATTAACCAAAGTGTCTTAGCAGAGTATGGGGAGCCAGTCAATGGCCAGACAGAAACTTCAGAGTATTACTGTGAAATAGAAATCCTCATATTGGGACTCCTATGAAGAGTGAAGAAGAGTGGTTTTATTATTGACTGATGAAGTCCATCTTGATTTGTCTTCCCCTTAACTGTGAAATGACTCTTCAGAAGGTGAAAAGTGCCTCAAACTGATTAGCTGAGATTTGGAGATTTCCTGAATATGAGGTTATATGTTTTGCTAAAAGATATGGCCACAAATCCTCAGGCTTTCTTTAAAATTCCATCTTGGCTCAAAGAAGTAAAAAAGAATACCACATAATAACATAATTTACACAGACTGTTTCATGTGACAATGTTTTGTTTTTGCTAGCTACTGTTTTCTCTCCATTTTATTTTTTAACAGTAGATACATAGTTTAAACTGTATTTCAGACATGCCTTTTCTTCTATTTATGAATGAAACACCACTAAGAATAAAAGAAGAAACGCAGAGTTTTATTTTTTTTTTTTCAAGCTTGCTTATAGCATGCACAGAGAAGTGATAAATATGTCCAAAATCCAAATGGAAAACTTTTTTTCAGTATTTTAGGTCTCATTTGTCATGAAAGAACTAGTAATTCAGCTAACCATTTGTGTAGGTAATTCATTAGACATTTTCTCTTTGTGATCACAGCATTTCCCCCAATGGCAGCAGCTGCTTTCATGTGAAACCAGTAGTAAGAACATATTTTTATTTTTAATTTCATTTAATGTAATTGAACACCTGGAAGTAAACAGGACCATAATCATGTGAGCAGCCGGGTTTCCGCAGAACCTCAATTTGCAAATGGTTACTACAGTTATTTAGTATCTAATCTTTGTTCATGATCCTCAATTTAGTGGCCTGTGCCATTGTTAGGGATGATTTGACATCTGGCCAATATTCCTAACTGCTTACTATTAAGTACTTAGTGTACTTGTTGCTCTGTGTGAAATTAATACATATTAAGATTCACTATGGTCTTGTGAGGTAGGGGTTGTACAGGAAAGTCAATGGCAGAAATTAGGGTAAGAGACTAAACTGTGTGTCTTATAGATATTAATTAGAAAATCAGTAGGGTGATGACTAGCAGCAAATAAGATAGTTTAATTTGTGAGCATTGATAACATCTCAGTCAGCTGGGTTTCATTTGTAAAGCACACTATCGCAGAGTGAGAAGTTGGTAGCTCGGTAGTATCTGTACAAACGACTTTCATCCCAGTGAACTTTTTGCCTTCCAGATCTGTGCAGTGTTTGTACTAGCCAGGTCTTTAAATACAGAATAAATGAAGAAGAAAAATAACTCTCTGGCAAAAACTAAGATGAGCACTTCATAAGGTGTTCAAGAAAAACAGTCTTGATTTCTGTCTCTCCCCCGTGCCTTCTCTGCCTTCACAGTCTCTGCCTTCTGCTCATGTCCAGCTAAGATAATATAGTAAATGTCTGAGCTCTCGCAAGTAAGGCTGTCACATTGATGTTTAACTGACTTTGAAACACTGCAGCTGTAAAGGGGAAATGAATTCTGTTCTCTGTCAAAGCCTATAAAAGAGTGTTTGTTTTAGCAGCTACTGAAGATGGAAGTGTTTATTCCATGACTGCATTGGTTGTCAAAGTTGGACATATTTTCCTGTATTAATAATATTTGGAATTTTTCATTAGTTATCATTTCCTGTTGGTTCTTGAAAGGAGTATTGAGATGCTGATCACTGTCTCAATCTTTTCAGCTCTTCTGAATCTTTTCAGCTTTTGAATGGAAATCATGGAATTCCTTTAGGATGGATGTGTGTGCGTGCACAGGCATGTGTGATTATGTATTATATAAAACTTTTAAAGCATTTGCAAATGTCTGATACTTTTTGATCCCAAAAGGCAATAGCTTTTTGTGCAAGAGACAGAGGGGCAGCTCTTCCAGTTTGTCAGATGATGGAAGACTGTACCTAATATGCTTAAAACGCAATTTATTACTCATCTTGTTGTTTTTTTTGGATAACTTCTGTCACAGACTTTTGCACCTGATACATAGTGTTCTCTTGATATGAAAAAACTGACCAGAATCTGGATGGTTACTGTTACTGAAGCATATGTTATGCTGCGTAATTTATTTCACAAGTAGCTTATTGCATGCACATACCAAATCCCAGCCATTCAACACAAGCTAAATCCTTCTGAAATGTTTCTCATGCATTGTTGCTATAGCAAGGGGGGGAAAAAGGTGAGGTAATGGAGTTGGAGTATTTTTGGTTTGTTTGGTGTTTAAGACAGATCATCTAGAGCTGAAACTTAATTAAGTATAAGGGTTTGAAACTGGAAACAATAACCATATTAAGTAAGCCAGTCACGATCTTGGCATCATTAGAAGAGAGAGCAAGCAATGAGGGAAGCTGGATTTGTGCTGGTGTTGCTTCTAGTGGTATGTAACTTACTAATTACCTTTGCTGTGAAATGGTTGGTAAAAAGCCAAAATACTGCTTCCCTAGTTCCCTAGGATCCTTGTTTTGAGAGGATTATACTTCCTAGTGTTTTTACAAGAATTACATGGATGCCAGAATGTTTTCCAAGCTTCTCTTTGATGATCGGTACAAGTAACAGGGAAGGCTTACCAAAAATTACTGAGGAAGTGAGCAGTAGAGAGATAAAAAGGTGTGAGAATAAATGAATCTGATAGTTGTGTATTTAGGTATCTTCCCTACCTTTGTCCTTTTTAGTCTGGTTTCTGAAGGAAGTGAAACTCGTGTGATCATGACTGAGATAAAACGTGTTTATGTGCGTTTGTGGGATAATGTGTGTGTGTGTGTGTGTGTTTGCCCTTTTCTTCCATGCCCCAAAGGAACTGTGAGTCTACAGGTTATAAGAAATTATGTCATCAGATATATGACTGTCATCCTGTTAGTGAAAGGAGGACCTTACCTGTTGACAGCCCTCGTGTGGCATCAGAAGATCATTATGGGAGAGCAAAATTATGGATGGCTGAGGGCACAAAGTCAGTCAAGTGCATGTTTGTCAAGCTAAATTCCTATGCTCCATACTCTCTGCTTGTCATCTGGGAATTGAAACACCTTTTTGTGGAACAAAGGGATTATGAGGTTCAAGACTTTTATATTAAAAATCAGAGGATAAATTATAGGAAGATGCTGTCTTATGTGCTTCAAAGTCTGCTGAAAAAGCATGTACAATATTAGTATAATCTTCTGAAATGTATATGGGTATTTAAAATTTACAACTCCCTTTCTTTATAGAAAAGTGTGAAGAACTCCATACACTGAGAAATGTTAAATATGCAAATTATAGATACTTTCATTGTACAAAATTAAAATTACTACTGATAGTTGCAGTCTTGTTTTTCATCTATGAATTAGCCATAATGTCATAACATGCTTTTTCCTCAGTCTCTTGATTTTCAAGGTAGAGGAAGAAAGAGAATGTTGTGTTCTCTGGCAGTGGATCAGTACAGGCCTTCATTCGGCCTTCCCCACATCTAACATAATGATTTTGACTGTCAGTGCTGCAACTTGTTTTTTTCAGCCTCAGATAATCAATCTGATTAAATATCTTGGTGGTATTTGATATTATACAGAAAGCATTTGAAGTGGCAGTAATATTTCACTTACCTACTGCTCATATGGAAAGCTTCATTTTAATAGTCTTGGTGATAACAAAAACCTTCTGAAAAGAGTGATGTATATGTATGTATGTATCTTTTGCCACAAGTGATTGTAGACTTACACCACTATGAGAACTTCTCTTATGTGTTTAGTTGCTGTTTGGATGAGAAAAAGCAGTGAGCTTTATGCAGTTAGTCTATACAAAGTGTTACTTAGTAAAATGATTGAGGGTAAAAGTTCTTTGAATGGTAACATGTTAGAGGCAAGTGTCACAAACTCAGGCTGTTACTGGCCAGTTTTGTGTACGTCATATTTCTGTATGGTAGACTATGCCCTTGGTCAGGTCTGATACTCCTGGTGAGGCCAGCTGTACTTCAGCCAGTTTTAGCCTAGGCTTTATTAGTTCTGAATTTCAGTGGTTGGAAGACTTTGCTTCAACTTACCTTACAAAATGACACCTAATAAAATTTTCCTCCTGGGGTTTTCCTTAGGAAAGCCCACCACTTTGCAGCTTCCACTGGGACTCACCAAGTCCAGTGCTTGCTGTAGTGTCTTTGAAAGCCAAGAGTTGTAGTTTTTTATCCCTTAAGTATCACCTGTTCTTACCTTCTGTCTTGAAAGTCAGTTTCAGAGAGACTAAAACTTTTTTACTTCATAACATCAAGGCAGAAATTAACTTTGCAAATTAAACAACTGAACTAAATAAACTTAGTTTCTAGTGCAATTTTTCTTCATTCACCTTCCTTAGCATTTAAATAAAATGTCACATTGTGCCTGGTATGTGAATAAATGCAGACCTGATATAGCTTCCTGTCTACAGCAGAGAAAAAATTCAGGCATACTTTTTAAGGAATGGTTATTTTAAATGGTGTTTTTGTTGCAACATGATTATATATTTAACAGGAAGCTAGGTTGGAGTCTTTATGACTAACTCCTATTGCTACTCCTTTGGTTTCCAGGAGATGATGACTATAATAATATATAAAATCTTCAGATAGGTAGCATAATTTTGGACAACTTTCTTTTTTGTCCCATGGTAAAAATGATTGCTCTCAATCATTATTTCATGAAGAAACAAATGAAGTTCAAAACCTATATCAATATAATATTTTCATTTTCATTCCAACTACTTGTTAGTCTGTATGGACTATAGGAAGATGGGAACGGGACCACATCCTGAGGTTTTAGTCCTTCATGTGCTCAGGTACACAGTGTAACTGGAACTCGAGTTTGATGTAGAGGAAAAACATTGTTTTTTTTTAAATCAGCAAGATTTACCAAAATAATTAATTCTTTGAGATGGAATCAAGCAGGGAATTATTGGGAGGAATTTTTTTTTACCCTCTTGCATGTTTTTCAAATACTTTTCTTATTGACAAAGGTAAGTATATAATGAATAGCAAGCATTCCTTGACCCCATGTCATTTGCTGCTTAGGAACAGTATTTGCCTACGATAGCTGTAAAGGCTTGCATGAGTAATAACTCATGCGATAATTCCAGGTAACTCTTTCAGAAAGCCTTGTGTGGAAGAGAAATAATTTGGGACAGAATTTCATTTGAGATTCAGAAGCATTAAGCATGAATATTTTTCTATGGACCACCAGCCCTGTTCAATTACTTTGGTAGCAATGCAGATGCATGCATTTTATGATTGTTCTTTAAAATACCAGGAATGTTGCTGTCAGTGTGCCTTTTACCATCATATATTGCTATGATTTGACAGCTGACAAAACAAGCATGTGAAGGCTGACATTTGTGCCAGATGTCTTTCATTATATATTTTTACAGGCTTAATTTTTCATGTGTGCACTTTATATTGGCAGCTTTAATATATTTTGCAGATGAAGCTTAATTGTTTTTCTTTTGTGCACATTTCTATTTCAGTAGATTAAAATTTTACCACAAAATGTACTTGTAATTTAAATTGCAGTGCAGAAAGTAAAAGCTTACCAAAAACATGACCTAGAAAGGTTCAACCATTCTTTAGACTTCAGAAAAAAGAATAGAAAGTACCTTATTCTGGTAGAGAAGCTTTTGACCACCTGAAGAACTTAACAATCCATTTTTCTTTTGGTCACCTTTTGGTGGCCCTTGGGAAACTCATGTGATACCTCTTTAAGGAGCAGAGTCCTTTTATCCGTAATCAAATGTGTAATTTAAATTTTTTTACAGACTTAGGTATATTTTGTTAATATATGTTGTTTTATGGTAGTTTATGAATCTTTGACAAACAGGTGAAGTACCTTCTGACACCTTGTTTCCTAATGTGTCTGGGAAGTGCCTCCTAAGAAGGAACTAAATACAATGGAGTTGTTTGGTGATCCCGTAGCTCACCATCCCATAGCTGCTGTACACTCGCACCAGCTCTCAGTCCCTTTTCAGAGGAATGTCTTAGGTGATGGTAGTGGAGGGTAAGAAACACAAAATAATGCTTTAAACAGTGTCAAACATTAAGTAGGGTAGAATTAAGTCAGATTTTTATTTTCCTTTTCTCAAAGATACCGAGACATCTAATAAATGCTTGTTACATATGAGGATGAGATTATGGTGTTGGACGGTTTTTTACAGACTGTGTTGCTGAGAGGGAAATTCTGAAATAAGGAATAGTCACTACTGTTGCATTTTCGTGTGGTGACAGGAACTGAAGTTGTAAAATTGCCAACTTGCCCAAACGAGGTTAGTGTTTTAAACACCTGTAGTAAGCACCAGGACTGTTCAGTGGGTTGTCTTGAGGTGATCCTCAGTCTTATTCAAAGGTTCATCCTGAATCCTATTCTAATAGGACTCCCTTGAGAATGTGCATGCATAGGAAATGGTTTTGGTAAGTTAGTTCTTTGATGACCTCTGCCTGTTAGAAAATAAATGGTGTTAATCTGAAGTTGAGCTGTCTGTAGTTGCAGCAGTGACCCCTTTTCCTTCCTTCCTTGTGGTGGCAAGGTAAGAGAAAAGGAACAGAATACTGGATGCTATTGCTTGTGCCCTGATACATTTATGATCCTCTTCCACATGAGATTTGATTCTGGAGAAAACAAAATGGTGGGAAAAAGACTTCCGGTGACAGCAGTAAGATGGTAAGGTTATCCACTAAAGTCTGCTGAAAATGATGGAATAAAATTTCATGGGTTTTTTTAAAACAATAAGTGTAATTGTTGACTAGTTTATTTATTTCCTTTTACATAATGTCCCACCCACATACACATACTTGTTTGGCTCCACTGTACTTTACAAGACTCCATGTTTGCTTCTAATGTTGCTGTAATCCTGTCCTTGCTTCTCTCAACTTCTCCCTTAAGAGCTTTCAAATAATGGTTTGAAATGTTAGCACTTCTCTTTTTGAAAAATATTTTTCTTCAGCTTTCCAAATGAGCACCACTTTGAATTGTACTTACGATACTTTTCATTTTGCTGCATTTAAGAAACCAAAATGGAGGGCTGTCATACTTTGTTTCCCTTTAGTAACAGAAACAATAAAAATGAATAGGACCTAATTTGTGCCAGCAAAACTGGTAATGCTATCTGCATACATTTGAACACCATTCAGAATTCTAGTCTTACAAAAATCTTCTCTCATCTCCCTTTCCTAACTACAGAATTTTTGTTCATTTTAATATAAAACAGTCAGGAGATAAATGAGAATTTTGAACTGCAGAAAGGCTTTAAAAACTTAAGATACTTGTTTATTCTACCCAAATGACAAATGTTTTTGGCAAAGAGACTGTTATGGCATGTTAGTTCCTTTGTAAATATATTACAGATACTATGATGGATATTTTTAAAACCATAATTTAAGGACATGTTTTATTCTAAGATATTACAATCTCAAAGTACATAAATTTCTGTTGCACTGTTTATATCAGTAATAACCAGGAAATTCTAAATTAAGACTGACACTTTTTTTTCATGTGCAAGAGTATCCTAAGGTTTCAGTTTCCAGATCTCCTAAACTGAGAGCTGAAGCAGTGATTTCAGTACTCATGAATTTCTGTATTTGTTTTGTAATATGTTTCAACATAATTATGTGAATTAAGTGTTTATATCCTTTCCATATATCTCAGGATTTGGTCAATAGAAGAAGTTAAAAATCCAGCTTCTTGTGATTCCAATAACTAAGTAAATAAATAAATTGTAATAAACTCTAGCAGAAGTAGAGAGATTAGGCTATTGCATCTAGTGCTGTTCTACAAATTAAATGAGTGTTTAATGCTCTCCCAAGTGTAATGCACAAATGGATGTTACTGAAATGTGCACTGTCATTATCAGGCAAAAGATTTAAGGGAAAAAACCCTTAGAGTAACAATTCTACTTTTCACATAAATGCCTTTTATTCCTCTCCCCTAGATGCTGTTTTTCTGTCCTTTTTCTATCTACTGGTGTTACATCACTTGCACACTTGGTTTTTAAAGGCTCTTGTGAAAGTATCACTCTATTACTTCCAGCTGAGTAAGTACTCAGTTGCACCTCATAAGATTTCCAAGTCACGTCTTACAACAGTGACAACCCTGTTAGGAAAACAACTGGGGTTTTAAAGCCCCGTTCTTGTTCTCGCGCGCCATGCTAGCGATGCTCGGAGCTGATGGCGGGCCTATCGATGAATGATGCTGCAGTAATTGCAGTTACTCTATCCAGCCATGATGTAGATGTTGATTGGTTTTCAGATACTAATCCTGTTCCTTAATATAGCAGTTGGCCACAGGGCGTGCGGGCTTGTCCTGTTAAGGAATGGCCTTCGGGGAAAATGAGTCCTGAAACGTTTAGGCACGGAGTTTATGCATTTCCTAGGAACTGTAAAGATAAAGGAGAAATGGCGGACAATTTCAAAGGCAATGACAAAGTACCACTGGCCTATGTCACTGAAAAGCAAATGAAACAGTCTTTGTAAGACAGAGTATAAGACTTATTTCCTCGATTGCATTTGGTAAAAACTGTCTTAAAGTTTTAAACAAAATTCTCGGGCTATTCAAGTGCTGTCAGTAGTGAAAAAAACATTGAAAGTGATATGCAGGGCGGTTTTTCTTCTAGCGCAAATTCTACTATTCAGCCTTAATGTCAACAACTTTTGTCACCAGGAATGTAATATAACCAGCAGCAGAGTAAAACCTCAGACTAGCTACTTAGGGATGATTCCTTTCCTGTTGTAAATTAGTGGGAATTCTTGTGAGAGAGGCTTTCCACATCAGGAGTGCTTTGGAGAGTGTCAGTGCAGGCGTCAGCTGCCTTTCATTTGCTTGTCTTAACTGCACGTTATGTCCATCTTTGCTTTGAAAAGTTGCGTGAAAAGAATTACCTGTCATCCCACAAATAGCCCAGCAGAGTTGTGATTGGAAAGCCATCTTTGAGTGGCCTGCACACAAAAGGACAAGTAGTTTTTCTGTGCATTTGGTTGTATTTGAAATTACTTTTTGCTGGAGTTTTTTTGAGCTGTTTTTTCAGCTCTGTAATTTCAGAAGACTGCCATGCATAAAGTTCAGATCCTCATGGTAAACTACTAGTTCTCTTAAGTCAATTTTTTAACATTTTTTCTGCTGAATTATGGGTGCTTAGTTTAGTTTCCTATCTCTAGCCAAATGTTTTTGTCTGATAGGGTCAGTTCCATGATCTGTGGGGAAAGTATGTTTAATTTAAGATCCAAGGACACTTGAGAAGGACGTGTGTGTGTGTGTATTCAAAAGTAGAATTAAGAATAAATCATCATTTTTTCTTTTTGATCTTTTTAAACTACAAAAATGTGTTTCAATGGATTTACTCAATACTGTAATGTGTGGAAGCTTTGTGGTTTTTTGTTCTACCTTGTTCTTAGCTTGCTTTTCATTGCATTTTTCTTTTACTTTGGCTCCTATGAAATATGAGAGTCAGATTTCTAATGTACAGCATGTTGGAACAGGTTTTACTGCATCTCCTTTCTTTTCGTGTGTGTGTGTTTGGGTACACATAGGTTTGAGAGTTTTTTTGCTTTGCTTGTTGATTAGAACATTTAATTTCTTTGCAGGGTTGAAAAGATTTACTTCTATAGTTCAATACAAATTTACCTGTTTGAGCTTCACTTACAGTTGTTACATGTTTTTGCACTTTTTGTAGACATAACTAGCTTATTTTAAATTAACTTTTGGTCCGAAATCAACAATATGGAGAGGGAAAGACCTCAGGCAAACCATGTATATATTCTAACTCTTGGGGTGGCTTGCATTTTCTCCTTACTGTCAGAAGCACTTCAGAACCATATTAGCTTGTCTTCACATAAAAGCTGGATTCATGTCTTGATCTTGCTTAAAATTCCTTTCCTTCCTTCCTCCCACCCTTTTTTTTTTATTACGAATTTTTTTGTGTATGCTGGTAGAAAATCTTAATGAGACATCTAGATTTGAGAGGTCATGGTGCTATTCAACTTGGCTGTAGAATGGTGAACTTCTAAGTTTTATGTGGTAGGAAGAGTTTCCTTTGAATATAAATTGTTGGTTTGGTAGTGTTTGTTCCTGATGGCATTTTGAAGACATCTGCTGTCATGAAGATATGCTTGAGCCCTTTTTGAAGCATAGTTGAAAGAATGAATTCTGATGGCACCTCTAATATATATGCAAGGCCTTTCAAGGCCCAGTTATAATCTTCTGTGATTTTTTGTGTTGTGAGGGACTGCAAGGATAAATGTTCTTAAAATTTGTTTATATAGCTATTCTCTTGTGATATTCGTACATGGTGTTTCATAGAACCTCTCATTAGTTGCCTTAAGATAAGCTAGAAGAAATAAAATCTGATAATAGTCTGTATTTAAAATCTTTGTGGAGTTACTTGTTTAGAGGACTCTTATATGTTTTACAGAAGCAAGCCAAAGTCATGCCATCTTTTTAATAAGAATGGTAATTTTGACAGTTGGAGCAGTTGCTGAGGTTGTTGAGGGTTTTAATACCTCTGTCATGCTGTCTGGCTGTATGTGAGCGTTTTAGTTATTTTGGCTTAATCATTTATGTTTTTGTTTTTGGTTTTTTTTTTTTTTTTCACGCCAAGGTTCCTAAAAGCGGAGTCAGTAATAGCTTGTTCCTTGACACACTTTCATTCTTTACTGGGACACAGAGAACTAACTCTTTAGGGAATTTTACAAAACTTCTGTAATTATAACTGTGCATCAGTTTGTTCCCGTAAGAAACCAGGAAGATACATGTTTGTTTCTGCAGCAGCATAAACTGAAGGGCTGCAGCAGCCAGTCCCATGCTTAGTTCTCCAGGTTGTGCTGCTTATGCAAAGGTATTGATCTTTAGTGTGTTTAGCAATCTTTACTTGTTGCCCCTTTGTACATTTCAGGATTTGTCAGACATGGGATATATTGCCCTAGAAAAAGTCTCATTTGACAGGAGGATTCATGTTCTGTCCTTTGGGTTTTTCCAAATATTATGAAGCACAATTTAAGTTTTTTAGGAATGTTCAGGCAGTAATCTGAGTCTTAAGTTTTAACATATGTTATATTAGTTGTTTAACATGTAAGAGGAACCTGAACGTTTCAAGGTGTTTATTTGAAATCCTAATTCACAAGGATACTTGTTTCAGGAACTGAAATGTGTTGCATTTGTTGTGACAAAGGATAGAAATTAACATGCTACTATATTTGCTTGTTTACTAATACCATAAATTAATGGAAGCATAGTGTTTATTTAGAATAATACTAATTGGAATAACACTTAGGAGAAAAAAATCTGGGGTTTTTGGGGGTTTTTTTTTACAAAAAGTAATGAATTCTAGAACTGGGGGAATGCTGACATGCCTTTTCACTGTATCATAGAGTAGGGAAACCTTGTTGTGTTTTTTTATTAAATTCTGTACAAATCCTGTGATTACTTGAATTACTGGATTATCTTTTAAACCTTTTTGACTGCATGGAAGGGATGCACTGACGTGGCACTTGCTGTGACTGTAGGAAACCCAGAAAATGATGCCTTGAGTGGTCAAGTGGAACCTGCTGTGTGTTCTGTAGATAACAAAATTTAAAAGCACAGACCTTTAACTCCTCATTTATACCTGGTGTTTGTATGGTGCGTGTGTTACCTAGGGAAGTTGAGCTGGCAGAAGCAGAGTACACAGAGCAACATTCCACAGAACTTGTGACTTTGTACCCAGAAAGTGTTTAGCAACCTGTAGAGGTTGTAACAGCAAACATTTTAACTAACTTTGAAAAAGTTGCTATTACAGGAAGAAAATAATAATTTAACCTTAAATAAACAGCTTCAGAAATGTAAGGAAAAAAGAGTTTTATTCTTACTTTGTGGTTTTGTTTCTGGGTGGATTGTGAACATATGCAAAGGTTTTGCCTCTTTAGCGCAGGAGTTCATAATAGATGACTGGAGGATGATTTTATACATTATAAACAAAAAAAGTATAGCTTAATATGTAGCTGAGTTAGGAAGAAAAATCAGATTTTGACAGTACTGTGTAGATCTGACTATTCAGTAAAAAAATACCATCTGAAACACATACATACTAACTTCCTGTCTGAGGTGTGTGTCTTGGCAAAGTGCATTGGCTTTTTATCAGGTGGACGAACTAAAAGGAAAATGCAGTAGGTATCAGCGAGTCTAAAAGCTCAGTTCTGGAGCAATATGGTATTGCCAGGATGTAGCAGTTATGAGGCCACAGGAAGTTTATTAGCAATAATGATAGTGAAATTGTTAGCAATTTGAAATGCCTTAAGTCCTTCTGGAGGTGGGTGAGACTTTTGGAGCGCTTTCCTTTTCTCCCTTTATGGCTGCGTGACTACCTTTGCAATCAGGTTGTCTTTAACCACTGATAGGTTTGGAGTGTTGAATGCTAGTGGAACGTGTTGTATTTTGGGTATTTTTGTTGTACCGTTCCTGAAGATGAACAGACCCTTTAACATGGGTTTATTTGTCAGCCATGCATAAAATTAAGGTCTGCTACATACTCTGCAGTACATTTAGATCCATGCCACTTTGAAATGAGCATTGTGTCTACCTGAAAAGCTGGTGTGCCAGCTTAGCACAAAGATACGTGTTACCATACTGATTTAGGTGGGCAGAAATTGCTCCTGTGCTTGGGCTCAAGCTGAGGGCTGGCTCAAGCTAAGGAATAACTTCCTGCTTGCTTCCTGTCCTTGTGTGTCAACGTAGGTGACGGTAAATGAAAGATAGTCCAGTTGTGACAAATCTGTTACTCATTGGTGTGGAGTTTTAGGGCTATTTAAGGAATAAAGTAATGCTTCTGATTTATTTGCCAAGGATAGTGAATTCTGCTGTAGAATTTCAGTGAGTCATTTAAACTACGAATTTAAATATTGAATAGAATGGTGTTTCCTAAGCTGTTATTTAAACAAAATGTTTATCTGAGTGATGTTCAAAAAACCTCTTTTAAGTGACTTAGAAAGCTAATTAATGAGAGGGCCTTCAGGTCTTGAAAACTTGTGAGAGTTTATATTTGCTTTTCGGATTTAAAAGGTGTTATATAATTGATTAGGATGAGTGGCTTCTACCTTTCAGACTATAAAAAAGGAACACAGCACCACAGACACCAGTTTGCCAAAATAGCTTGGATATATTTACAAACATGATTAAATAATAAGTTGTTTTCACTTAGGTGCTGTTTCTATAGAACCTCTAATAGTTATTGAATATGTATGAAAGAAAAGGTTAACTATTTGACTTCTTAAACATATTGGTTTGGGTTTTTTGTTTGTTTGGGGGTTTTAGTTTTGTTTGGTTTTGGTTTTTTTGTTTAAACTCAAATTGAGCCAGGATATTCAATAACTTTTTAACAGTGAAACAGCTCTTCTCCTTTAGTATATTCAAGACCACCGTGCATTTCTAATGGAGACTTAGAGGGAAAATGCCCTAAATAGAACCACGTACCAACCATTGCCTTTTGGATCACTATTTGGAAACCTGCTGGTTTTTTATATATACTTCTAAGCCTATTGTATGACTCTTTTGGCCACTGCATGAACATGCATTTTAGTAGTGTTAGTACTGTAAAAATCATAACATTGATTGTCATGATTTTATTCTTAGATAAATCTCCTGCTATTACAACATTTTTCCAACTTTTTAGTGTTTGGTCTGCTGTATTGGAAGATATAGAAGTTTTTACACTTGAGTAACTGTACATGTGGAATCACTTAAAAATGAGAATAAATACATTTCCACATATGGACTTTTCATGAGCCCTGATTTTCAAAACAGCAATTAAATACATTATTTTTTTTTTTAATCTTTTTGAAGAAAACATTTATATAACACATAAGAGAGTAACATGTACCTTATTAAATAAGGTTATCTCCTGAGATGAAAATGAGGTGTGCTAATTTTTTTTCCTTGATTCAGTGCTTATGACATGTGAGCAAGTCCCGCTTTTGTAGCTGATTACTATGGGCATATCAACTTGAAAATTATCAAAGTACAATTGCAGAACTGCAGACAATTAACAGAAAAAGGTTAATATGGTTAAATTTATTCTTGTGTTCAGGCTGAAAAGGTGTAGAATGAAATCTGAGTTGCTTGTCTACTAAAAGCTTTCAGGTTTTGGTTCACAGTTTATTACATGTAATTCAACGTTGTGGTGAACGGTGCTGCATCCAGCTGGCAGCCTCTGGATGTCACCAGTGGTGTCCCTCAGGGGTCTGTGCTGGAGCCAGTTCTGTTCAATATTTTTATTGATGATATGGATGAGGGTATTGGGTCTTTCATTAGTAAATTTGCAGATGACACTAAGCTGCGAGCATGTGTCGATCTGTTGGAAGGTAGGAGGGCTCTGCAGAGGGACTTGGAACAGTTGGATGGATGAGCAGAGTCCAACAGGATGAGGTTTAACAAGTCCCAAGTGCCAGGTCCTGCATTCTGGCAGCAATCATCCCCTGTTACAGACTGGGGTCAGTGTGGCTGGACAGTGCCCAGGCAGAAAGGGCCCTGGGGGTGCTGGTCCACAGCCGGCTGAACACGAGCCAGCAGTGTGCCCTGGTGGCCAAAGAGGCCAATGGCCCCTGGCCTGGGTCAGGAACAGTGTGGCCAGCAGGAGCAGGGAGGTCACTGTTCATCTGTACTGGGCACTGGTGAGGGCACACCTTGAGTGCTGTGTCCAGTTCTGGGCCCTCAGTTCAGGAAGGACGTGGAGACGCTCGAGTGTGTCCAGAGGAGGCAACGAGCCTGGGGAGGGGCTGGGAACACAAGCCCTGTGAGGAACGGCTGAGGGAGCTGGGGTTGTTTAGCCTGGAGAAAAGGAGACTCAGGGGACACCTTATCATGTCTACAACTTCCTGAAGGGTGGCTGTAGTCAGGTGGGGGTTGGTCTCTGTCTCCAGAGAACAACTGACAGAATGAGAGGACACAGTCTTAAGCTGAGCCAAGGGCAATATAGGTTGGACATTAGGAAAAAGTTTTTTTACAGAAAGAGTGATAAAGTATTGGAAATGTCTGCCAGGGAGGTGGTGGAGTCACCACCACTGGATGTGTTTAAAAAGACTGGTTGTGGCCCTCAGTGCCATGGTTTAGTTGATGTGTTAGGGCATAGGTTGAACTCGATGATCTTGAAGGTCCCTTCCAACCTAGTGATTCTGTGTGATTAGAAATACTTGAAAAAACAGCATTGTTTTAGTCTAACTGTAGTGCTATTTCTGTGACATTACAGACCTCTTGAATCTAGTGGCTTTTGGATTTGATTTTTAAAGGCAATTTCTTGTTATGTAATTATTTCATTGTGTTCATGTTTGAGTTGAAACCTGTTACGCTGGGTGTATGCCCATATTGCCAGAGTAGCTGTTCATGCAGGGTACCAGATGTGCACAGCTGCCCAGGGCTGGTGCGTGTGCTTTGTCCTCCAGCAAAGGTACAGCAACATCAGCTGTGCCCTTGTCACATATAGCTGTATTCTTCTCTTTACCTGAAGGTACTTAGGAGTTGCTTTTAATGGGAAGTTCTAGTTAAGCTCTTTGTATTTTACCATGATGTAAGTCATGAATTATTTGTTTTGGTTTTTGTTTCTTGGTATCAAGGTAAGATAGCTGTCAGTATGTGCTTAGCCCGAGGATGTCCTTGTGTAAATTCTGCCCTACAGACTCCCCTTTTCTAGGCACCCATCTTGTGATCTTCTTTGGCTGTTTGTCTCTCCTGTGCCAAGTGAGTGCTAGGCTGCTAAAGTGCTTGATGTTGAGTGTGTGCTTGAGGGTCCTCTCTATGACTGCACCTGCATTTTTTATTTCATTATTGGGAGAGCAGGCAAGTCCTGTCTTGTTGGTGGCCTAGGGGCAGCCCTAAAGAAGCAGGGTAGTTAAAACCAAAGTATTTGTTTGAAATGCCTCTGGATAACTGTTATGCAGAGGCCTGTTTTTTAGCATTCCACCTCTCCTCATTTCTAAACTCTCAATGGAGAATTATGGTAATTCTCTGAGGTTTTCTGAGAAGTCTTCAATACCTATCTAAAATGATTCTTAGTGGAAAAATTCATGAAGTTCTGGTGTGACTCTGAGATGCTGTCAGTACCAGAGTCCTTTTTTAAAGTTCCCTCTGTCACGTGTTGTGGCTGCAAGAGCCAGCTCTGGGAGACAGATGATCTGATGATTGAAAAAAACTTCATGCCATGAAGAACTACTCTAACCCACTTCTTCTATCTGGGCTACTGGTTACTCTTCTCTCGGAACCAGGAAAGATCAAAAATGCCCAGGTGTGGCTCAGCATTACGTGCTGCACAGAGCTGGCTAAACAAGGGGATAAGAGAATTCATGAGGGTTTCTCTAAGCAGGCACACCTCCTGTGTCAGAATTACATCAGTTCTGTGAGGTTGTTAAGGATTACATACCCGGAGGATTACATACCTTGTAGTCAGGTGTTCATCTTTGAGTGAATCAAAGTACGACTGTTTCTGTGATGTTACTGTTGATATGCTGATACTTGTTAAAGATGTTTTCTTCTAGGACTGCTTGGTGTCAGATACAGGTCTGAAATCTTCCTCCAGTGTAGTTTTACCACCCTCCATGTCTGTCTAGTCTCTGTAGTATTAAAAAAATGCTACTTTTTCCCCATAGTGGACTGCTTCCTTTACTTTGGTATCTCTTCAAGAAGTTTCTGTGTTAAAGATTATTTACTCTAGGATGGCTTTCTTTAAAAACCGTAAACGTTTCTTTATTCACACCGTACAGAACCACTGAGCTCTAGCCTGTAGATTTTATGAATATAGAGTTGGGACGTTTTTCTTAGGGAGTCTGGCGACTGTGCTCAGCAAAGCATGTTTCTTTGAGGCATATACAATCCTGAAGTTGGATCTTTCATAGTTCAAACTATAGCAGGGCATGAATGTCCAAATAGTTTGATGGGCTCATCAAAACTTTGGTTGTTGCATTTAGAATTTGTGGAGTCTCCATCCCTGGAGATACTCAAGGCCTGTTTGAACCATGTCCTGTGAAGCCTGATGTAGCTGACCCTGCTTTGGAGCAATGGGTTGGACTAGATCATCTCCAGAGATGTCTTGTAACACATTCTGTGTTTCCAGTGTCACTGTGTCTCTGGTGTAGTTTCCTCAGTTTGGGGAGGAGGGTGGGACAGCAGGGATAGCTTCATGCAAGTTGAAGCAATGAGAAGAAAATTTCAGACAGTATTGGCCTCTCTTTGAGATTTTCTCTCTAGGTAGATAACAGTTGCAGCCCTGAATCTTCCTGAAGTAGGATCAGTTGAAACCTGCAGCTGTGGATGAGGGCTGTGACTGATTCCCACAGTATACCCCTCTTACTTCACTCAGTGTGAGCAGCTCTGTGTCTGTCCTGTGAAAAGGTAGGACAGAAGTTGATAGACATGGGGAAATTAAAAGCATGACAGTTCTCAACTGATTGGTTTTTATCCCCCTAGTCCCAGAACTAGGGGCACTAAATAAAATCAGCAATAGCACTTAAAGTGTGGTGAAGCAGTGTATGTGCTTCCATTTGAGTAAGAGGTATGTAGTGTACATCCTGCTCTGGTGGTACCATCATTTGTGAACTCTGTTGCAACATAAACCTTTGTTCTGTGCTTCTCTGTTCTGAATCAGGAAGGGAGGGGGAGAAATGAAGGAAATTCAGAGTTCAAGGTTCCCTAGGCCAAATCTTTAATACTGAAAAAAAAAAAGTACTTGGCATCTTGAGGAAGAAAAACATTTTGCCAGAGAGATTTTCCTATGGCAGTGAATTTAGAATACGTGAATGAGAGTAACTTTGTCATCTTGAAGTTGCTATTCAGTGGGAGGGAGGGTCCTGCTCTGCTTATATTTGGTTGCTTTACTCATTTGCCTTTCTCAGCATGTTTTTCTTAACAGTAAAGAAGATAAAGTTAATGAAGGAATGATATTACATAGGTAAAAAACTTAATCATAATGCATTTGCATGACACAGTATAATACCCAAAGCAGCACTGATGACTGTCAAGCTACCATTTCCCATGTTTCAAAGTCTTAAATGTGTAACCTAATTTACATTCTGTAATAATACATGCAGGAACATCCCAGGGTTTAATAAGTGGGAAGCAATAAGGTTTTAATTTTGAAATGGAGCAGTGATGCCTTAAAGTTTTCAACTGAACTACAAAATTGTCTTCAGCTGATCTACAGAATTGTCTGCTGTCAGTCTTTGATATGCTGGGTGGTTCACTTTGGGTTTTAAATGTTTGGATGGGCAACAGAAATCCTGGTCATGATTGATCATGCAGTATTTTCCCTCATCCAAGACTGAAGGAAATTATTCTCTTTATTACCACCTTGTGGAGTATCAGCTGCTTTAGCTGTGTGATAATTCTGGGTTTTTTAGAACCACCATGTCATGTTTGGAGGTGAGGGATCCTTTAACCCTCATGGTGTCTTTTGGAAGGTAAAATGAGAGGACACAGGAGGAGTTTTCTGCTGACCATTTAAAATGATTCTGACATTTCCATTGCTGCTTTGGTGGTGGAATGAGCCCATCTTTGTAACCACTGCTTATGACTATGGTATGCTGCCCAAAATTTGCAGGAATGCAAGGGAGGAGGAAAATTTGGACCTTAACAACATACACATCATCCAAAAGTGAACAGAATTTCCTGGGACAAAATGAAAACAGTTATGTAGCCCATGGGGATTTCCTCTACTGAATATCAAAGGTATACTGTAAACCACTGAGGTGTAGGCACTTCTGCTTGAAAACCTTTCAAGATCCTTTATGATGAAAGTAGTTAGGCAGTTGAACTGTAAGGGTTGCTAACAAGTCTCATTAGAAAGTACATAGTAGTGTTATTTGAAATGTCCCATTGACCTCAGTAGGTCTTTGTTTTATTTCTTTTTTTCATTGTTGCTGTTTGACATTGAGACTGTGTTGAAAAGACACTGTGATTTGCTGTTTTTGGGTATGCTTGGCATTTTCATCTCGGTGGCCTGGCTCACACTGAGCCAAATTCAACTTCGACAAACAAATGTCCTAAAATTACTAGAAACTTCATTCTTTTAAAAGCAAATATTGAAATTACAGGTTTTTCCTATCATGGTTTCTGAAGTTTTTAGGAATAATAAAATTTTTGGTTGCTAGATGGTATGTGTGTATTATGTATTTAACTCTTGGACAAAGAATTATTATGATCTTTACTAGAAGATTATATTTTTTTTTTTCCAAATCTGCAGAAATCACTACCATGCAAACATCAGTCTTGACAATAATAGGAAACCCTTGGAGAGTGTCATCAACTTCTCTAGTAAGCCTTGTAAGACAGAGGCTTTAATTCTGAATAGGGTCTTTGAGAATGACCAAAAAACTTGCTTAAAAAGAAAAACGAGGGAGTTTAAAAATGTCTGAGTTACTGCTCCTCTGATTTTCATAAAACTTCTCAGCTATCTGGAATATTCTTCTCTTTTTCAAGAGGGCACTGGGTGGCTGAAATACTGAAACTGGCAGGCATGCTGCAATTTGAAATGTCTTGCTTCCCTCGGTATCCATGCTGAAAACCAAAAGTTTCGTTGAAACCATAAAAGGCAAATATATTTGATAACTTTTGTTACAAAGCTAAGTTGTTTGGTGTGTGTAGATTTAACCAGAATGCAGCTGGAACTCTCTTAATCTCACCTAGCATGCACCTTCAGTGACTAATCGTAACTTGACTTCAAGGAGTGGCAGTTTAGAGATCTAAGAAATCAGTTAATGAAAATCAAGCTGATGAGAAGAAGAGTTCTGCTGAAACCTGAGTTCTCCAGTTTTCATTTAGAAATATATAAAAAAATTTAAAATTAATTAGGATTTCAAAAATTCTACTTCAGTCGCCCTTCAGATATTTTTTCCCTTTATATTTCTCTGACGTTAAATAAGCAGATATACAAATGTATATTTGTAATTTGTTATTAATTTAGGAACTTAAAGCTTTTCCGAGCATAAGGTTCCTGAAGGTTGCAGTTTTTACTGATACAACCATTCATGTAACGCCATTGGTAAACAAAATACAGAAGGAATTGCAGTTTAAGGAAAATAGAGTTCTCTGCCAGGAATACCACCTCCATTGCACTTTTTCAGCTGAACTGCACACAGGGCTCTGCAGTCACGCTATGGAACAGCAAGTGGTTTTATTCCACCAGCCTGGCCAATATAATCAACATTTATGTGAACAAATTACAGATAACTGCAACAGGATTATCTCTACTACTTAACCTGTGATCTCTAGAAGCTCAGTGCACACATGTAGTCAAGAAATCAATGGCAGTGCTACAGGCAGCCTGGGTACGTAAGGAGAGGTGTTGTCTGAACGGAGTTGGAAACAGAGGTTTGTTCCAGGCAAGATGATTTGTGGGATTGCTGAAAGACATTTTGTGAATACCCTAACTTATGTTCTCTGGTCAGGTGAAGCAGGAATGATATATTCTTCAGCAGCTACATGTTGGTTCTGATGCCCCCTCCATTGCCTCCCCGTTTTTTTCTTAAAATATGGTACAGTTTTTCTGTGTTTTACATGAGAAGCCTAAAGGACTTCTTTGTGATTATATATGTTCCTCATCTGTGCACGTTGTTCTCATTATGTACTTTATGAAATAGGCTATTATAGGCATAAGCTAAAGTAAAAATACATGCAGTAGTATTGTTTTAGTAAAACATACTAAGATGGCAAAAGATGTAACAATAAGAGACATAGTCACAGTGTCAGAATAGAAAGGTCCTGGCCCCCATTGCAGCTAGACTGGCTGTGGCATAGCAAAATTACATACAAGAATGTAAGGAATTAAAAGTCATAAGATTACTAGGAATTATAAGATTCAACTGTGTCTGAGTATAGAAGAATCTTTTAGTGCTTTATTAAAACCAAGTTAAACAGAACTTGCAGAAAAAGATAAGACCCAGAAAAGTCGTAATTCCAACCTAATAGTACAGATTTTTTTTGAGCAGCAGCATATTAGTAAAATAACTCGTGCATCTCTGCTCTTAATAGAATCCAGTGCTGAAGTTGTGTAGCAAAGAGAGCCTTCTTTGAGACTTTTATTTAGCGGCTAAATCTTGCAAAATTATGCATTACTTGATAAATGAATCAAATGAAAACAAAAGGAAGTAGAGAATTAGAATAAGCAGACTAAACTGAAGTCATGAGTTGGAATAAGCAGGCTAAACTGAACATTTAATACTTGTATTAACTTGAGTTGAGCACAGTTTCTGTATATGTAGGATTGTGTGCTTACTAGTTGAGCTGTCTTGTTTGAAGCTAAGGTTAATAGCTTAAAAGTTGATTAACTTGTCATACCAGTCTCACCATACTTTTGTTTTTCCCAAACTAGATGAAAGGTTTCTTTAAGTATGGTTACTGTAGTACTGCATTCCTGATGATGCTGGTAGCTAATGACACTCTTTGTTGTAGAAATCAGGAAATGTGGGTTGAATCTCTGGGGTCTGTGTGGCTGGAGTACGAAAATATTCTGTTCTAAGTGGCAAGGTCTTGCTGGAACAACTTGGTATGTATCCTTGCTAATACAGACTACGTGTCTGTAGGTTTTGTTTTTCAGATTAATCCACTTGCTTGCTATAATGCTAATTCACTTCTACCCATGCCAAGATACTGCTAAAACTAAAACTGTCTTTTTGCAGTGAGACATCTCCACATTTCTTTGTGCTTGGTATAGGCATCTTGCTTCTCTCACCAATGCTGTTGTAGGGCTTTTTTTCTTTTTCCTCCTCAAAAACCAGACATAAGCTCTGGTTGTTTAAATGGGCTGACATTTAACAAAAATTAATTTCTTTGCACTAATTAAAACAACCCTTGTGTCACAGCCTTGTATTTCCATTTGAATTTTTAATTTAAATGTAAAGAAATTATTCATAAATGTTTACATAACAGAATGTTTGCATAAAGTGCATTTAATGTAGACCAAGCTCAAATGTGTGAGACTTTCTTGCCTGTTTGGCTTGTATATCTAAGTTCTCCATGGAGTGTGGGTGGGGCAGAATTGGCATTGGAGACTTGAAGATTTATGAATTTGCAATTAATGTAACTGAAATATTAGAATCCTTGTGAGAAATTTCATTTTGACTGTTTATTGAAAAGCAGGATAACTTTACTGAAGTCATGTTGACACAGCTTCCTAAATCAAACACATCTGTAGTATGCTGGATGTTAATGAAAGGTCCTAAGGTTACTTGTTTCATGTCTGAAGGAAATATTTTCTGTGGAAATGCAGCCCCTAGTATCTCTTGAAGTTGCCGCTTGGGTTGAGAGCCTCATTTAGTCTCCTTCTGAACCTCTAGACTCTTTGCTAAGTATTTCAACCCTTGAAATCTTTATTATGTTATATATAGCTACGTTAAGGACCGGCTTCTCAAATATGATCTTAATGGGGATAGTTCATTTCTGTGGAAACAAGTTTAGTCTGATCTAGAACATGATAATTGTTTGTGTGAGAGATGTTGCAGTTTAATTCCTGGCTCCTTGTGTTCACTCTGAAGTAATTGTTGTGCACTTCAGTGTTCTTAGCCGTGTCCTTTTGTTCAAAAATGTGAATAGAAAGGTCAAACCATATAGGTTTTCAGGATTTCTTGAAGAGATTGTTGTCACTAAGGTGTGTGTACAGACTGTTCTGAGGTACGTCTCTTGTGTGTTCCTCATTTCTTCACAAGGAAGTAGTCTAGTTTTAGCATGATGAACTTATTGAGAAACTGTGGTGATTTTAGTTTCCATGAAGACTGAAATATAAAGAGAATGTGTCCAGAAGTTAAGCAGTGACATTCCTTTGTAATCTGCTGCTTCTTTCTGGCTTTCCTGGATGGAGATAGGGAATTGTCCTACAAAGAAGTGAGAAGAGACCAGAAATGTGTATTTGTTGTCCACTTTTGGGATAGGTGGCAAAGCTTTGTTTTCTGCAGGTTTACTAGGCAGCAGTGAAGTTTGCGGAATTATACAGTGGTTCAGAAATAAACTTTTAATAAGAAAAAGTTCTGGAATTTTTTAGTATTGCCTATCCTGTCTGTCTTTCCTGCCCCCCTGACCCAATTCTGCACAATGGTGAAAAAACCCCTAGGTTTTACAGGTTTCCCAGTTACATTCTCTGCAGAGGGAGTGAAACTCCCGGTATCCTTACTCACATTCTCTTTATCTATGAAATACAGAGCGTTTTGCACATAATAGTAGTATATTAAAGAGTTAAGTACAGTTATTTGGCAAGAAGGCTACAAATGTTGAAAGAGTGAATTCATCACAGATAAGAACTTAAAGAGGGTGAGTTAGAATATGACTTGGATTTTTGGAAATAGGTTGGAAAATTAATATTCCAATAATTGTCCTGAAAAATGGCAAGACACCTATAATTCTAGCCTGTGTTTGTTTATTCAGGTTTGCAGTCTTTTAGATATCTTTCATAGGATCTTATGAGTGTGCTCTCTAACATAACTGAGATTCAGTAGAGTAATGCTTGCTTCATTTCACTGCCTTAAAAACAATTTTTTGCATCTATTTTGAGTACTGTTTTGATTTCCCATCTGCTTGAAACAGTTGAGTTCCAAAGGCTGTAAGCAAAGATTGGCCATAAAGATACAGCAAAATTAAAAATACAGCAGAATGCTTCTCTTACTTTCAATTGACTTAAAGCATTTTTTAGCTACAACCACACTTACTGTGTGTTGAAGAGCAGGAGACTGTGAGGATGGACTATTTCAGCTGTAGTCAGGGATGAAAAATAGTTGTCGTTTCAGGATCTTGACTTTGTTTTTTGGAGGCTGCTAGTGGTGTAGTTGTTTTTGGGGTTTTTTTATCTGTAGACCAATATATTAACCAATAAAATACCAGTGCTCACTTTGTCCCAACCCCAAAACTCTGCTAGGCTTCAGATTATAATTTAGAGTTAGGAATAAGTGGCTTCTGCCAAATGAATGAGAGCTGCATGTCTAACATCTCTTAAGTTTTCTAGAATGATATTAAATCACTGGTGGTGAGTATAGTGCCTTTTAAAGGTTTTGTTTTCCACTTTTTACATTACTTTTAAATTTTATTGTTTTGCTTCACAAATAAAAATCATGATGTTATAGCCAATGTTAGGAAATCTGTCTGTTTTCAAATTCTTTCAAATCTGGGCATTCATCAGGTTGGAGCCAAGGTTTCATGACTTGACAAGGCAAGAAAGATTCAGTAGTAAGAAAAGCTGAGTACATTGTCTTTGGGAAAGCATTCAGATCTCTGATAAGCCTGGAATTCTGTTGTTGGTTACATCATTCATGGGAAGCCACATGCATACAATTGGTATCTGGCCTTAACTTGCATAAGAGAAGGTAAGTCTGTAAAAATAATTTTTGTTTTGTTATGGTATTGCTGTGTCTTTTCTGTTTATTTTTCTATGCCATATTGAAGTAAATTTACAGGAGGATTTTATATATAAAATTCTGATTTTTCTAAAATGTAGTTAAGAACTATCAGGACATTGTTTTCTACAGTCCTTTGAAAGTTCTCTTCCTATAAAATCTGACGTCTATGTGGACTGCTTGTCGGATGATGAAAAAAATAGAAAACTCTTTATGCATTTGTTAAACTTTGTGTAGTGTGATCATTGCATTTAGTTCTGGATTTTAACTCTGAAAGGCAGTAGTGTGGGTTGAGTGAGACTGAAATCTACATTATTTTGCTAAAGTTAAGGGGAAATAATTGAATAATTGTTTGGTAATTTAATTAGGATTTTAGCATGACATTTAAAATATATAACCAGTGCGTTTGATTGTTTCACACTTGGAAAACTTTGCCCTTATAAAGGAGATGGATGGAAGATAGGCCTAAAATAGGCAGCTTGGCACATGCTTAACATCTTTAGAGGGGTTTGAATGTAAGGATTGTTTCCAGTAAGATAATTCTAGAAAAACCACAGCATTTTAATCTGTTCAAAGTTTCAGGCAGCAACATTTCCCAGTTGTGTGATAACCTCAAAACTGCGCAACTGCAAAAAGCTAGAGAGCTTGTGCACAAAATAGTCTGGAATTCATCTGTTTAGCTTTTTTAAGAAATAAAAATACTAAATGAATAAATCCTCCTTGTATTCATCTCCGAAGTAGTCTGTACTCTGTGGGTGCTGTTATATCCTCTGGTTCTGGGAGTTTTGCACCTGAAAATGTAGTAAGAGGAGAATACAGGTTTCTGCTTGCTGTGCCCCAGTCCATAACCATTCACCCACGTGTTGCTGACGTGTCCAAGGAATAATGAGCTGCCCTTTCCTCTGAGTTAACGTCTTGCTTAGCGTGGAGAAGGGGAATTCACAATGGTGCAAGTTGTTTGTCGCTTAAACCTCAGTTTTCTGTGCATAGTCTTACCCTTCTACATGGATTGCCTTTTGCCATTATCTGTGGTAGCTGCATAGCATGGATGATCCCTTGGTAACAAGTTGGGCCCACCTTACAGTGTATGCAGGGTGCTATGGGTGCAATACCATTCACCAGCAATGCATTTGTGCTGGCTTCATGGACCTTAACTGCACTACAAAATTGTCATCATCAGTTCAGAACCAAAGCCAGTTACAGATAATAACTTGCTGAAGATTTCATCGTAGAGATAATACCATCTTATCATAGAGATAATAAAGCTAAGCCTTTATTGTTTAAGTGATACTGAAGATGGTAGCCTGTGTCCACTTAAAGGCAAAGCTTGTATTTGGTTTAACTGCTGTGTATTCACTTAGCACAATGTGTCACAACTATTTTTTGTTACAATAAACCTTTAATCTGTTTTTATTGTTGCACCTTATAGGTATTAATGCTTACAAGCCTAATGGGATATTTGCTAGGTGGTTATGCTAATAAATTTATCCACTCAATTTATATTAGTGTTCAGTCTTGTCTAGTCCAGGCTTTAAAGGTGTGTTCCTGATAGATTTGCCTAGCTAGTCTAATTAACACTTCTGGTAGTTGGAGTTAAAGCCTAGGGGGAATCTTAAGCATCAACTCGTGAGGTTTAGCAGTTTTTGAAGAACAATTGTTTTGTTTCACAGTTTTAGCAAGGGGACTAGTTAGGTCAAAACCAGTAGGAGATTCAATATCACTCTTAATTTTCAGGCAAAGTAGTGCCTTAGCTGTGTGCTTCCAGAAATTCAGGCTTTCTGTGGTTCACTGCAGCTTCTCTTCTATGTGTAGTAAAACACAAATGAGAGAAAAGGTGCTATTCTTTCCGTGTATATGAGAAATTGTAAAAGACCTCTGAGATTGTAGAGTCCAGTCCTTTACTGACCACCACCTTGTCACTGAGTGCCATGCTGAGTTGTTTCATGGGCACCTCCAGGGATGGTGACCTCACCATCGATGTTTAACAACCCTTCCCATGAAGAAATTCTTCCGGATGTCCAACCTACCAAGATACCCTTCTCTTTGAAAGGTGATCATTGAAACCTCAGAAGTTCAATGTTTAAACTTGGTTTTAGAGTAAAAGCAGTTATGATTACAGTGTCTGACTGTCTCAGGGTTTCATCACTTGTTAGTTTTGAATTAGTAGTAATAATAATTTTCAGTAAATATTGACAAGTAACTCAAAGGAAGGAGGAATAAATATCTTCAGACGTTTATAACAAGAGAAAGTTAAGTCAAGAGGAGAGAGACATTATGAGTGGCTGAACTGAGGAAGAAAGGGTGTGAAATCCAAAGGAGTTTGCATAGGTTAAGGTGATTTCATCCATGTCTCAGTCTTGGGAAGAGCTTTACAAGGTCAACTAACCACATGGCACAAATCTGTAGGAAAGAACGCTTGTTACTCATAGTGCTTGTTGAATGACTCTTAAGGAAGCATGCATTATTTTACCAAAAGTTTTAGCCTAAGTAATGTGTTAAACAGGGTGGCCATGGGAGTCACCGATTCATTGTGCGCATGTTAAATTAACTAATAGTTATAGTTTAGATTTCAAAGGTGCATTCAAGATGCATTGCATTGTTGTAAGTAAAGTCAAAGCTTAGTCTTAAGATGATGGACTAGAACTGCTTAAGAAGAAAAGTTAATTCAGAACAAGCTTGCAAATCTGTTTGTTTGTTAATGTTATTTTTTGAATTTCTTAAAACACATTCTGTAGGGTGGTTGAAACATCTTTTATTTGGATGTAGTCCTTCATATAAGTAGTTTAAATTTTTTTGCCAATAGAATTCTTCAAGTAACTTTTGTCAAGGTGTCAGATCAGAGAGGATTTTTTTTAAGTATACAGTAGTGGAAAAAATTTTAAATGCAATTATAGAGAAAAGATCAGCTCTCTGGGAAATATCAGTCTGGCCTCACAGTTACAGATGGTATATGAAGCTAAATCTTTCATATCTCTGATGTTTTGCCAAGAGACTTGATGCCATTATTTTCTCTTTTGGGGAACACATAGAAGAATTTTCTTTGAGTCTTTATACCAATTACGTAATTGATTATAACTTATCACACTTTGCTGTATGTGAAAATCAACTTGTTTATGTGTGTAAAGGTTGCATAATGGCATCAACAGACTTGTAACTTTTCTAATGTATGTAGAAGTGCTTAGCAAAGGGCATTTTTTAATGAGGAGATTGTTTGCTTTTTCCCATAAGACTTCTGCTTCCTATTTGTAATGTTATCTGTTTGTTTAGATAATTGTGAAGAAGTGGAATTTTCTTTGCCTGCAAATGTGTTGTTTTTCTTATTAAATCAGAAACTCATTTATTTTGTGACGGGGTGAAGCCTTTTTGGTATGAACTGTATGGTACCTGTTTCTGACATTGTCACTACCTTGTAAAGGTTTTAATTTAAAGCATGTTTTGTGTCAGTCAGAAATGCAAAAGATACAAATCAATATTTACTGTTTTTAGTACAATTTTTTTGGGGTCATAACAACCCCATGCAGCACCAGCAGGCTTGGGGCAGAGTGGCTGGAAAGCTGCCTGATGGAAAAGGACCTGGCGGTGCTGATTGACGATTGTTTGAACGTGAGCCAATGTGTGCCCAGGTGGCCAAGAAGGCCAGTGGCATCCTGGCCTGTATCCAGAACAGTGTGGCCAGTGGGACCGGGGCAGTGTTGTCCCCTGTGCTCAGCACTGGTGAGGCCACCCCTCGAATCCTCTGTGCAGTTCTGGGCCCCTCAGGACAAGAAAGACTTTGGGTTGCTGGGGAGTGTCCAGAGGAGGGCAACGGAGTTGGTGAGGGGTCTGGAGCACAGATGTTACTAGGAGCAGCTGAGGGAGCTGGAGTTGTTCAGTCTGGAGAAAAGGAGACTCAAGGGAGCCTCCTACATGCTCTACAACTACCCGAGAGTGTAGTGAGATGGGGCTAGGTCTTTTTTCTGAGATAGCAAGGGACAGGACAAGAGGAAATAGCCTCAAGTTGTGTCAGGGGAGGTTTAGACTGGATATTAGGAAAAATAGCTTCACTGAAAGGGAAGGGTGGTCAGGCATTCTAACAGGCTGCCCAGAGAAGTAAGTGGTGGAATCATCATCCCTGGAAGTGTTCCAAAAGCATATGGCTGTGGTGCTTGGGGGACAGTCTCGTGGTGAATACAGTGCGAGGTTAACAGTTGGACTGGATGATATTCAGGGTGTTTTCCAACTGCAGTGACTCTGTGATTATGTAATTTTATTATTTTGTTAATAAAAGTTTTAGTAAAATTTGAAATGTATAAAATGTCTTAGAACTAGTAAAATAAATTATCTTCAAACTGGTCTTTTTCTACTTGAGATCATAGCTTAATTTTTTTGTTATTTCTTATCTCTGCTTAACTAATGGAAGGGATCTGTATGGCTCCTGTTGTTTATATATCCATGGACTGAGATGATTGCATTGTCTTGCCTTGATGCATTATTCACTTCATTAATAAGGAGAATAAAGTTGATCTTCTGATTTTTTTTTTTTAAAGTTATGTGGGTCAGAGACAGATTATGATACTAATTTAAATGCCCTTTTAATGAATGGCAGATCTTTGTGTACATGAGAAATAATGATGGAAAATACTTAGATGGGTAAAATAAACTGGAGTCAGAAAGCAGAGATTGCAGGGTGCCAGTCATTCTAATACAAAACACCTTCCTTCCCAAGTGATGTCATCAGCAAACAAAGCCAGCGACTTTTTAAGTGGAATTGTGATCATGTTTTGCAATGAGTGTTGACATAATTTAGGGATTTAGCATGTCTTTGAAAACAAAATAATTTAGGAGGACTTCAGTGATGTTGGACTTTTAATTTGAGCAAAGTGATGAAGTTGTCATGTTATGCGTGCTGGTATGCAGATGGTAATTCTGTAGCTGGGCTAATTTGAGTACAGCTGTGATTAAGTTTTGCTCCAAAACACTTGTAGTCCACACTTTCTGCCATTTTCTGCTTCTCGTTTGAAGTAGATCTCTTTTAATTTGTGGTTGGAATCTTCCTGGTTCCATTCAGTTTACTTTCCATTCCAGTGAAATGAAGATGGTGGTGAAAGAACTGAACTTAGTTCCCCAAAAGGCAGCTAGATGAAAATGAGCCAAGAATCAAGTTACAGAGTCTCTTGGGAAATCATTGTGGACTTCTTAGACTACTGTTTCCAGCATATTGACATCCGATCAAGGTTATAACTATATAGCAAAGAAAAAAAGTATGTATACACTGATTAGGTTTTTTAGAAAAGTGTTTACTTTGTTAGGAAAGTGAACAATATATATTTCCCACTTCACATGCAGATTTATGATAGGAAAATTGAAACAGGCCTAGGCCTATTGAGAGCATCTGACTTTGTTAGAAATGGTGTCATTAATTAGCTGTGATTTTTTCAGACAATCCTGTGGGAGATAATTCTAAATGTTTATAACAGTGTAAGATGAAGTTCTGCTAAAGTCACACTGTAGATGAGAGTGGTTGATCCTCCCAAGAGATGAAGAAGAGGAGAAAAGGAGGGATACCATTGGGGGTAACAAACTGAGGAACACATACTAAGTTTCCCTCTGGTAGTACCATTACTTTGGGCATTCTAATAAATATGGAGATGGCATGGAAGATGTTGTGCACTATACTTTGGGAAAAAAGGCATTACAGTCCATTGTTTGAAATAAAAAGGATGACTGAACACACAACTGAAAAAGTGTGCTGCAAGTTTCAAGGCATGATCAAGTCTGGACTAGTTAGGGATGGACAAAAAGTTCCTCTCTAAAGCTAAAGGTGCACATAAATTTGTGTGTATTTGTGTATTTTACACTACAAAAAGTGTGAAATACAGAAATGATAAGCCACGTGATTTGAAAAAGAATTGCTTTAAAAAAGTCTTAATGAGATACAAACACTACAGATTAAAACATTAAAAACTGTGAATATTATGAAGAGAATTAAGGCACTTGGGAATGATATGAAACAAATCAAAGCAAGGCAGGGTGGGGGGAGAAGCCAGATCTAAATCAGAAGCTTGTGATAGTAGAGAGTAACAAAAGCAAAGCAACCCAAGGAGAAAACTGTAGCTTTGCAATTAACAACACAGAAAATGAAAAGTGTATTTCTCTGCATTTTTGTTTCCTTTTTTTTTTTTTTTTTTTTTTTTTTTTTAATTAATACACACTGCATTTTGAGCTCTTGAGCTAGCTGCTGATGAAACACTTGCCTTTCCTGTTCTGGCTCAGCAGGATATGAAACAGCAAAGTAGTTGAACATACTGGGTTAGTTTGTCAACTTCTGTCCATAACTTCAAGGGCTTATCTGAAGAGTTATCTGTACTGGTAATGTAGAGTTTTCTTTATTATTGAGCAGCCTCACACTCACACCTAAACTTGTCACATGTGGAAAATTTAGATATACAGAGGAGAAGTTTAGTGTTGTTTTGAGGAGGATGTTGCTTATTCTAGTCCTAATGGACTAATTCCAGTCTTAGATAAAATCTTGTAAAGGCTGACCAAGGTCTTGATTAAGCAGGAATTAAAACACAGCAATATAATTACAACTAACCAATATAGTTTATTTGACAAGATCATATCTGATTTTTTGGGGGAAGAATGATAAGTAATTTTTATGTTATATGCTAAGATAGAATATGCTGCAGAAAGAGAACTGAGGTATACTTTGGGTGATGAAGTGAAAGTTGCTGTCCCGTCTCTCCTCCCAGGCAGTAGCTGTGCAAGGGCACTACAATGTTCCCTTATGAATTTTAAAAACTACTCTTTTAGTTTGTGTTTTTAATCCACTGAAAAAAAACCCAGAAAACCAAAATAGAAATAGACCTGGGACCAAGGAGTAGGAATCAGGACTTTCTTCTCCTCAAACAAGCTCTATAACTCTAGTTTAAAAAAAAATTGCTATCACTTTTTGCCCATGTTTCTTCCAGTCATTCTGCTCAGTGAAACACATACAGAGAGAAAACAATAGATCACAACAGATCCTCTGGTTTGCTAATCTGTTCTCTGTAATGGGATCAGGTGTTTGCTCACTACGCACATAAATAGTGTGTGTGTCCTTCAAACGGAACTCAAAAGGAAAGGTGTAAAATGTTATCATTTGAAACCCTGAGTTCCCCAGCATGATAAACGTCTGGCTTTTTGAAATGGTTTGGTTTTTTTTAGTTCACAGACGTCTTGAATTGGGGCTGTGTAATTTAAACATTACATTTGTATTCAGGCTCATGCTAGTAGTTCATGAATGAGCAGTTCAGCAACAAACATGATGCCACAAAAACAGAGTTGCATTAGTAGTAAGTTTTTAATGTATTTCACATTTAGTTGAGAAATTTTTCATCAGATGACCTTTTTTCCCTCCAAAATGAGTACTTCATTCTTTTGCATTTAATTTGCTTAAATTATAGAATTGTCTCCCCTATCCCCCCATCCCAAAGTCTGTTTGATTAATATTTCAATACCATTTTGGCTGTAGTCTTTTATAGATATATAAAACATAGGAACATGGTTTTATTTAAATATGTAGAAACATGCATATATGTAAAATAAAATTTAATGCATAAAAAAATTGTGATCTGTTAAGCTGACAACCCACATAAAAGAGAAGTTAGAAAAAGTTAGAGAAGGTAATATTTAAAGCCAAACTGTTAGTGTAATATATGCTGACAGATCTCAATATGAATATGGAATCTGATTTTCAGGTGCTTCCATCTTCACCAAGTTTTTGTGCTAGGTGTCTGCCTAAAGCTGAGTTGGGCAAGGATTGCAGTCAAAAAGTAGTCTTCTGGCCAAGGCAGCTGTAAAGATTAGAGTTCTGCGCTGGGCTCTGCCACCAGCTTCCCATGTGATGCTTGCATGTCGTGCAGCTTTTTTTTGGAGGTCGGCACCAAGTATTCATCTTGATTGCGTGTGCTCAGCTTTGGTCTGATTTGCAAAAATGCTGAGTGCTCAGTCTTCTCAAGGAGAAGCTGTACTTTGAGTCAGGAGATTACGTGGTTTGAATATTTAAATGAATGTATTTCCTAAGTGCTGTGGAAAATAAAGGCCTAAGTTTCCATAATAATCCCCTCCGTTTAGATACTGCCTGTTGCTCATGTTGAAAGCATAATGCTGATCCTGAACACCAATACTGTAAGTGAAGCAGGTCAGTTTACATGTGAACTTCATAGAAAGTTCCTTTATGAAAATAATACTCGATACCAAACATTTCTGAATACTGCACCAAGTGCTGCGTGCAGTCATGCAATGGGCAATGGAAGTAAGACAAAACATTGAATACAGTGAATACTGTAGTGGAGTGCAGAGGGCAGCACAGTTGGAATTCATGTGGTTAGATGCATTATAATTCATCCATGTGAGGAAACTGATTTCCTCAGGCAAGCTCAGTTAGGTTCCAACTCAAGAGCTTGATTTTCTATTCCTGTGCTGTAGTTGTTTGGGTTTTTTGGGGTACACTAACGTGGAAACAAAGTGAGCAAGACCAGAGCCCTTATTGTCATGTGAAATGTGTTTTTGATGGGGTGAAGTGATTTTGTGAGTGGTTTTTTGTGCTTTTTCCTCTTTCAGTTTTATAACTTAACTCTGTTGAACATTGTAAAGGTTTTATATGGATGGAAAGGCAGCAGTGCCTCTTCAAGATAGAAAGGTAATAGCAGAAAGAAGCAGCCCAAGGATCACTTACTTCCACTTGGTGTCTGCAGATGGTTTTAATGGCTTTAGTCTCCTGCAGATACTCAGCTGCACTCATATCAAATTAACTATTGTCTTGTAACTCGTTATAAATACCAAGGAATAAAATTTGAAGAAAGCTAATTTGTGGTTGGAACTCTAAATCTTCCCTTGTAAATATTGCATGTCTCATTTCACTCCTCTTTCAATTCATTGCCTTCAGCTTTCATCAGCTCTTTAAGGTGAGGGAACCCCAACTGCATTGCCTGAGATCATAGGAGTCATTTAGGTTGAGAAAGACCTCAAAGAGGATTGACTCCAACCATTAACCCAAACACTGGTTAGAATGAAGGGTTCTGGGATGTGTAGGGATGTTGAAAATACAAGTAAGTCCTCAACTTGCTGGTACTCAAATGTAATAGAGTCTTTTGTCTCTGTGGATGATTAGCGGTACATGTGATATGAGTGCTCATGCTTTTTCTAAGGGTTTGTTTTATTATTTTTTTTTTAAAGTTGTGTACTTTGAGAGAAACTCTAGAAGCTCACAGAAGAAATTCCTGCTTTGTAATGAAATGAACATTTAAAATGGCCACTGTAAGAAAGATTCATACAGCATCACAGAGTTTCTGGTTTAAAGCCAGTGTAGCTCTTCCTTCTCTCTATAATAAACAACCACAAACTTCATTAGCTGCAGTAATTGTGCAAAACCAGAAGTTATCAGATCATCTCAAGTGTATGGGGTGCATGTAGCAAAAAGGAAGCTAGTCTGCAGCAGATAGTGCAGAATTTTTTTAGTGCTTTGCCATGTGAAGAGAAGCTTTGTTGTTCCAGAAATGCAGACGTACACATAGTAAATGAAAATGTATTGAATATCCAAATATTAAAATTACTAAACCCATAAGTCTTAACCAGTATCACTTGGGGTTGGGTGTTTCTGGTGTTTTTCTTCTGTTGGTGGGTTCAGGGGAAGAGTGAGTTGGCTTGAGGGGAGTGTTTTTTGGAGTTTATTACTTGAGAAAAGGCTTAGCTGTCTGCTTTCCACTCTGAGATGTGGGGTAAGCATACTTTCCTTGAAATAAAAAAAATCAGTTTCTTCTAATTATATGAAAGTCCAAACTTAGAAAACTAAAGGAGTAAGTGAAATAAGGGAATAAGTAGAAAACTAAGGGAGTAAGCAATTAAGTAACCTTGAAAGGTAATGTGTACGCCAGGAAAAGGTCCCATTCAATGGCTATTAATTCCTGTCATATATGAAGATAAGGTAACATAATTTTAATATTTAAATTTTACTGTTCAATTGCCAAATTCTACTATTTCATTGGCATAACGTTTTGTTTGCCAAATAATTTTGCTGAGGACTTCAGCAATTAACCACAACTGTGGCAGAACTGTGCAAGGTTTTGCATGCATTATTGCTGGTGCCAGGTAAAAGTATCCCAGGTAAACAGAAGGGGAAAGTTGATTTCAAGTTGATTGATAAACAATTTCTTCTTTCTGTGTACTGAAAGCATGTTTTCAAGCAGTTGTTTGGTTTGTAATTTTAGGTATTGTTACAGAATTTGATTCTAAATATATTAACAAGCACTGCTGGGAAAATACTGTTTTTAGCTTTGCAGCATTCAAATAGTGTCAATATTTCCAAAATATGCCATTAGATGTAATTGTTTTCTTTCTTGGTCTCAGCCTTTTCTCTTGATAATGCTTCTTCCTTGTGACCACGAGCATCCCACTGCATCTTTGGAGATGATTTACATAGATCCAGATATGTTTATGTCCATATTTTAAAACAGAAGTAGATAGACTTTCAGGTATCCTTTTGGCATTAGTGCAGACATTTCTTGGGAAAATTCAATGTCAAACCTCCTGACCTAATGTGTTAATAGGGATATTGTAAACTGAGCTCTGTACAGCCACATTCTCCTGTTGTTCACTTACTTCTATTGCCTTTCCTACTTCAGCTCTTCTAGCTCTTCAGTGATTTTAGCACATCTCTGAGTAAGAGCTCAAACCCAAATTGCTACTTTTCTGAGTGAGAGATTCGGAGCAAGTTTGGGTTTTTCCCTCTCTTATATATTTTAAAGTGGTTTTAGAAAATCCATGCTTCTTCATCTCAGTTAGAATATAACCCTTTTTTGGTCCAGGTCCACTGCCAACTTTAAAATTAAAATGAAAGCGAACAGTTCTACTAAGTTTAAATATTTTGTGGTTTTTTTAATGTTATATTTAAATATATGTGTAATGACTGTTTGGTTTTACCTCCGCTTTTTTCCTATTCCAAGGAAGCTCATATGGTCAGGTATTTAAAAATAACTCTCTGAAAAAAACTCCTGGAGTCATGTTTACTCACATAAAGTCTGAGCTGAGGCAGGCCTAATGTTAAGCCATGGAAAGTGTTGGGTTGTGCTGCTTCTGCCTCTCCAGGGCCAGGCCTGCAGTGCTGTGTTGGTGATGTTCCATGCCTGTGCCCATCCTCTGGCTCATCACAGGTTTTCCTGTGACAGAAAATTTTCCTGTGAAAGACAATTACTTGACTTTCTTATCTTGTTTGTGACACTGTAGCTTTGAAATAACTTGCTTATTGGCCAGCTGGTCAAGAGCTCAGCTGTACCCTGTACCATCACCCATAGCCTTCCCTCCTGAGCCCTGACTGCTCCTTTTCTGAAAAAAAAAAAAAAAAAAAAAAAAGAATTTTCTTAACACTTCTAACACACATGGACTATATTGATGACACATTTGACACTTAGAATACTTAATTCAGGGCTTTAATGATGATACTAGTGTACTTCCTCATCTTCAGGGCAGTGGCTTCTATAGTTGCTGCTGATTGCTGTGGAGCTAGGGTGAGTGAAAGCCCTTTTAGGGACCCTTGTAGGACAATATTTGGAGGTACTTAAGCAGGATTTTCTTTTGGGTTTAGTTATGTGGTGTGCTTGTATTTTGTATTTTCATACAGATTTCCTTTGTTTTCCATGAATCTGTTCTGACTAATCCTTTGGCCTGTATTTCATTAAAAGTGTTGACTGCAGAATGATGGTTTTGGTAATAGATGAAACAAAACTTTTCCTTTTTTCCATTGCATGTGCATGTACAAAATAAAAAGTACAGGATGACCCTTTTTATTAGGTAATTGAGAAAGTGCTTGACTTTGTTAGGAAAGCCATAGTGTAAAGAATACCAGTCACTAGTCTTTTTAAAATTACTGCCAGTATGGTGTATCAGTTCTCACTCCCACTTATCCTCTTATTCAGTCCCCTTCCCATCCCCCACTGCTCCCATCCTATTTTTAGAGGCAACACAAAGCTGTTCTGCTTCAAGCAAGGAACAAAGATTAGGATAGAGTTTTAATGTTTTGCAGCAGATTTCTAAAATGTTAAATGAGCCATATTTGAGCATCATGCTCCTAAAACAGTTCCAAATTTTTCTGTTGTATTCATGAATGCCGCATTTGTTTACTTCTAAAATTTTTACTCCTTACACTAAAACTATCAGCAAATTATGGCTGAAGTTTGAATTATGGCAAACCTGTGTGTGAGAAGCACAGATTCCCTTCTCCATATGAGAAATGGTGCTCTGTAACATTCCCTGTGCTGTTGTGAAAACGAAACTTAAGTTCAGAGTCTCTGTGCTCCTGTGATCTGCAGACTGCATACTGAAGAGAGGAGCATTAAAGAAGGCTGTTTATGTGTTGGTGATAAAAATCACACGTACTTTCCGGTGACCTAAAGACCCTGCAGATTTTATTAAACTTTGAAGAAAAGCATGTGCATGTGTGCATGTTTATCTGTCTTGATAAATACATGTAGCTTGCATGGAAAGGTGTTGTTAAGACTACTGATGTTTACATATATGTCAGATGCAAGATTACAAACTGATTATGGAATGAGGACACTAGACTTCTAGCATATGTGAGGCATATTGAATGTTTCACAAGAATTCCTTGGTTTAATGGGAAAATGATTATTTACAGTACTTAGTAATGTGGGAAGCATTTGTGAGTTGGTTTGCGGGTTTTTTTACCTTAAAGAAAGCAATAGGTAAAAACACATTGCCAAAAGAATGGGACACTTCAAGCAAATGCTGTCAGTATAGACAGATATAGAAGAATCTTAGCATAGCCAAGAATATTTCACTTGAATAAAATGATTAATTAGTTTTTTCCAGTTTCACAGTCTGAGATTAAAAAGTGTTATGAGTGCTGTTATTCATAAACTTCTGCTATTAAAAACTGTAAGAATGTGATACTGGCATGTTTACTGAAAATTGAAGTTTAGTATTTTTCCCTGGCTATAGTACAGTGTGCACCTGATTTGATGTGAGAAGTGGTTTTTTTGACTGGCCAGCACATTTTATTCAATTTATCAAAGCCATCTAGCCATTCTTGTAGTTAAAAGCAAGTCAGTCATTCCACCCTCCTAGTTTTCTTCTATCTTGAAAGCCTCATCCTCCTAAAAAAAAAAAAAAAAAAGTTTGCTTTACTATCTCAGTTTGCCATCAGACCTTTCAGCTTAAGGCCTTGCCCTGTCTGTCCCCATGACAAATTCTGGATACTCTGCAATCACTAGTGAGGTGGTGAAACTGTCACTTAAGCATAGGTGCGTGCAGTAGGGTATGGAGCAATGGAGCTGTTAAAATTTACGTATTTATACAGCTTGCTTATCCACCATGAGGAGACCTCATTTTATATCTTTATGCAAAGCTCATCTGGAAAAAGAAGATCTAAAACGAATTTAATTTGGCACTGCCATTAGGGGTTTTTTTTCCTTTCTGTGTTGAACTGTCCATTCAGGTTTTTGCTTCCTTTTATAAAGGGTTGCACTAACACTTGCTGGAATACACCAAAGTTTCATCTTTTGTGAAGCTGATACTGAGAACGGGTCATAAAGAATTATGGAATCTACACATGGCTGAATGGATCTGGGCTTTTACAGAGCAGGTTTGACACCCAGCCAGTTTTGGTCTCTGCAGACCTAATAAATGAAAGAGATTTTTCCACTGCCCTGTCACATAAAACAAAAACGCAGCTTATTGAATTGGCTGTTCGCTGCCAGTTTAGGAAAAAAATTGTCATTTTCATGCCTTGTATAATAAAAGCAGTACTAATTAGTAGAAAGCACCTAAACAATCTTACATGCTTTTCATCATCTAGTATTTGAAGCTTTTGAAAATTCTTTTTCATACATATGATTGTGATAAGAACTTCTGAGAATTTCAAATGTTGTTAAACTTCAGCAATCAAATTGCGTATTTTCAGCCACCTCCCAAGCAGACAGGAGTTGATACAAAAGTCTCTTTTAGAGTTGCACTGTTGGTTTGCAAACTCCTTCTGACATCTATAAAGGCAAAACAGCCCTTTTCTTCTTTTTAAGTTCAAAATAAACCTCTAATTGGTTTATAGGGCCTTATAGTCAAGCTGATGGCACTTCTGTCTGTCTGGGATGCAGAAGGAAGACATGAGGGAAAGAGGGAGCCCCTTGCATCTGGTTAGCAGGCCCAGCTCTGTAATTGCCTGAAGATGAAAGAACCATTTGATGGTGGCCGTTAACACCTTCCACATAATATCCCAGCTCCCTCTCTGCCCATCCTCCTAGTGCAGCTCAGAAAGTTGCCACTCTGATAGACCTATCTCATGACCAGGAGGAACATATCTGGGAATAATGAGGATTTGGGGAGTATGGGAAGTGAGGTGAAAGAGGAAGTTGAAGAGATGTGAGGAAGGAAGCCCTGGTGTTACTAAAGGATGATTTACAAAACCTTTTGCAGTCTGTTGATAGAAATGGGAATCTGTCCTGCTGTCAGGCAAGAAGAGAAATAGAGTTAGGCTTGCCAGCTGGCCATTTTTAAGACCAAAAAAAATGATTTGCATCTAAAGGTGGTCGGTTTGCATGCTCAGCTGCCCTGTGCATGTGCAGTGGAATCAGCCGCCAATGTGATGCAAGAGCTGGGAGTCTGCTGGGCCATGGAAAGGTGTGTGCACCAGTGTTTCCACATGTCCCCTGCTGGAGTGGCTACTCAGAAAACTGGAAAATGCGGTTGTCTTGTTTGCAGTCATTAAGATAGCAGTAAAACTGGCCTGCCTGGTTAAGAACCAGTCAGGTAGCAGTCATATTAATGGCCCTTAGCTTCCCAAAAAGGGGCTGAAGGGAGGAGTGGTGCTCATGTGACTCAAGGAGTGTATGAGGTGGGTCACTACTCTGTGAAATAGAGGAGGACAGAATTGTGGCATGGGGTTGTTCAGGGTGCTCTGAATAGGTGCAGTGAGCGTGACCGATTGTTGTAGCAAAGTGTGAAGCTCTTTTTACCTCCTTTAATTTATGTGTAGTCAGAATTTCTTTGCTCCTTACCTTGCATGAGGAACATTACTTGGTGAAAGCTGGGGACTTCAGTTGCACTGAGCTGTAGGTATAGTAACTTTTCAACTGATCCCATTTGCACTTACTGAACACTTGAAACAATTAGAATATTCTCTCTCTTTTGAGAGATGCAGCTTAACTCCACTTGTGTTCAGCAGAAATACAAAAGCAGTTTCCTTATTTCTGGGGATATCTGCAGAAAAATCCTGGAACTGAAGATGAGTCACCAAATTTAGTCATATCACTGAAACTGGTTTGATTTTTAGAAGAATTGAGTAGCATTTTTGAGGCATTTTTTTTAGAAATTATAAATTTTATATATATATGTTATGTATGTTTTGTATTTTTATATATAATGTGTGTGTATCTTTATAAATGTATATGCATAGTATTATTCTTAGTAAATTGAGTGGATTTCTCTCATTTGAAATTTGTATTTAATGCTGTACATTCTTTTGAAACTCAGGAATTCGTAGGGTTTATATATAATAATTCTCTGTTTCTATGTTGCAAATGGCACTGGAGATAAGTATTAAAACCATTTCTTATTTGGAGAGATTGCATTAGAGAAGCTGTTCCTTTCCATAGGTTTCTTAGTGAGTTGATGGTGACTTGGCTTAAAAGGAGGAAAAAACCCCTTGCTTGGCAAGAAATTAAAACCCCCAAAAACCAGGCAGCCCAATTTGAAACAAGTACTGAAGTTAGTGTTGATTTTTCTTCCCTCTTTGCTGAAAAACTTACAAAAACTATTGTGAGTGCTGCACTGTACAGTTTAAAGTGTGTTAAGTTTGTCTCTGGTATCCCCCATGCTGGCTGAAGGTCAGAGAAGTGCCACTGCAACCATGGATTACGAGTGGGGCAGATTGATATCCTGATATCCTGGGGGCTTTCTTCAGTTCTTGTACAAGGACCAGAGACAGGCAAGCTTTATTACTGAATGCTTCCCGAGTTTTTGAGGATGTTTTCGCATTACTAAATTTTCTCAGTGGCTACTGCTATCACTTTTTGAAATTTAGGCATTTATAATACTGGTGTATGATACAGTTTCTCTGGATTAATTATGGAGCAGTTATTAAAACTATCAACCATGCATTACTGCTTGCTCTTTGGAGTATTCAGAGATTGTTCAACTTCAGTTGGAAAGAGACAGGAGATGGCAGTAATCATCAGATTTCAGAGGGCGGGTCTAGCTTAATCAAATCTACTTACCTGGCAGCGAACATACCTGATTCCTAGTCTTTGGGCTAGCAAGAGTTAATCTATAAAGGGTGAAGCATCAACAAGTGACTGAGACAGTTTGGCATGGCAGGATGAATTGAGCAGCATAGGATGAATGCAAGGAAGGGGACAGGAGCAAGGAACTTTTTAGTAGTTAACTGTTAGGTTGGCTTGGTCTCTGGTGTGACAGCACACTTTGAGCATTTTTTTCCAGAATAACGTGATGATATTGGGGGTGTTTTTCATGAGAGGCACAATTTGTGTGTTCAAATAAGAGATACCAACAAGGACATTATTAAGTTTTGCAAATGTAGCCCAGGCAGTAGAGGAGAAATCAGTGTATTAAATAAAAGCTGTCAAGCACTGGGGCACCAAACTCACATTTCCTCACACAGTATCTGTTAGAAAATATTCTCTGCTCCTTCTCATCATGGATTTGAGGCTCAAAATCTAGTCTCTGGACCTGAGCGCACTGTTGGCAGAGCAAGGTATTGTAAAAAAGGACATTTTATTAAAAGAATTCTGCAAATTATGCACAGACAATATAATAGAGTTTAATGTTCATTATTATGGTTAGGAACCTATGCATAACATGCATTTTTATGTGTTTAGGAACAGTAATATTTCTCAGTTCTCCTATTTTTTATTTTCTGCTCTGTGGAGAACTTTCTTGTGTCTCTGGAAAATGCATGAATTATATCATGTAGTTTTGAATTTCTGAAAGTTGGTGAAAACGAAAGCATAGTTTTATAATAGTCATGAAGCCCTGTAACAAAAATGAGGGTTTGCTCACAAAAATAAGTGGTAACAGTGTATTTCTGCTGCAAGCCACAGTAATAAGAAGGAGATAACTTTAAAAGGTTTGCTTTGGTACAGTACCAAAGCCAAATGTGTGTCAGGAGTCATCTTCACGTTGAGATATATCCTAAGAGCCACCTCAGTGGCCAGAGAATACTACAGGTGTATATGCATTTATTATAAAGATTTTTTTATTAGCTTTGTTTTGAAAACAACAGATTAAGTAGATTTATTTTAGTAGACAACATATGATTACATACTGCTATATACCTCTTTACTGTATGCTCTAGCTATTTTGGCACTGTTGTTCACAGACTAAGGAAAACAAATGCTCTTGTAGAGTACATGAAGTGAGGTGAGCTTAAATGTTAGTCTCAAAAGGAGTGCTCATGACATAACCAAACTGTAGTCAGTCATAGCAGTGCTTGAGGTGCTGGAAATTGCTCCGGATCCCAAGAAAAAGTCCGTGGGGAACATGAGCTGATGTCCACAAACTTATGACATGTTGGCTCTTTTCTTCTGGTGTTTCCCTCACTACTTGCTAAAGAAGGGAAGAATCATTTGATCTGAAGAATATTTGGCTGAAACTGAATTACTTGAACTCACAATGGTGCTAGGGCTAGGGCTAATAGTAGAGGGTTGGCATTGTGGGTGCTCCTTGTGCTTGAGTTGGTTTCCGAGTGTGCTAGTTTAAAACCCAGTGGGAGCATTAAAGCCACTGAAACTGCCCCCTTTCCCCCACTTCTTTCTGGTAGTAGAAGAAACACTAGGAGATATTATAAGATGGAATCACAATTTACTGAAAAATTGCAATAACCACAGCAGTGTTAATAAAAGAATGTAATAAAGTGAGTGTTTTGCCCACAAAAGAGTATTTACCATTGGACAAATCAAAACACTTCCTTAAGAGAGGAACCCGGTGTGATTTCCCGGCCAAAGGCAGAATGGCGCTGGCCGCACGCTGAGCCGTGTGGTGTATGGGAAAACAAAGGTCTGACTTCCCTCCCAGCTGGAAAACAATGGAAAACCAGACAAAACCTGGTGGGACGGGACAGGGCCTTGACCCTTCCCCTTGGCCTGACAGGGGGATTGGCACTGGAAGGCTCAGTGCCTCTGGCCACACCTTGGGCTCCATGCAGCTCCAATGGGCTCCATTGTCTTATTTCTCAAGAGTGGCATGTGGGGCTCACCGGCCCTGGCTTTCAACACCAATCCAGCAATGCTGGGTTGGGAGGAGTGGGGAAGGGACTGCCAGTGGCAGAGAGGGCCAAGGTCTGCTGAGCTGGCCCTGACAGTTGCACATGCCCTCCCTAGGTTCTGCTTCCAGCCTCAGCTTCCTCCTGCTGGAGCCATGTCCCCGCTGTGACATGAGTGGTATGGAATTAAACCGTGTGGGAAACTCCATCCCTTTTTTCACTAACCATTGCACCAAGGTGAGGGCTTTGTTTCATACGACAGTGAGACGTAAAGCTAAGGGATGCAGTGCCACAGCAGTTGGAAGCTGTAGGTGCTGTTGTCAGTATTGGTAATCCACTTCTTTTTTTTTTAATAATGTGCTCTGAGTCAGTAAAATCAATGGAATACAGGTAGAAGTTTATCATTCCATTTTAATCTACTTTTCAGTGCAAGCTGTGAGCAGCTGTGTGCAATGTATTCTGGAGTAGTAACCTTAATGTTTGGAGTCTGTTAATTTACATAAGAACCATAATGTTTTATACTGAACTCATTGTGTCATGTTATTTGAACAGATTGAAATGAAAGAGTAAACTACACTATACATGTTGATCAATGCATGAAGTAGTTTTTGTGTTGGTACTAGTATATAGGATTTTATAGTTATATCAGATTACAGAATTGCTTTGAGAAATTTCTTGAGATTAAAAAGGAATCATGATTTGGAGATTTTTGATGATTGAAAGTTCTAGTATAGTAGGAAATTATTTTTCTTCAGTTGATTTAAAGTACAGCTTCCCTAACAGACTTAATAACACAATTTGTTTTATTCATGTGGAGAAGAATCCCTCACCAAATGATGCCAGTGTTGTTGATCATAGCAACCACACTGTTTGCATTGTAGTGTGACTTTGTGATAATTGTATTAGCAATAAAAAGCTGTTGAAGGTTTTCAGGGAATAATTCATATTTCTAAGATGCTGGAAACTACTTAAAAATAGAAACAGTGAATTTATGGACTTGGATGAGTCTTTGCTGTTAGGGAAGATATTTGATACACTTCAGCCAGCTGTCTTAACTCCTCGTAGGAATACACTATTCTAAAGAAGCTTAGTCTTGAGATGTTTAGTTCACTGCACTTAGCCTCACCTTTTTCTTGACATATATAACCAAGTGTTTATATATTCACAAATCTTATATAAATACATGCAATCCTAGAATCTTTTCAAGCATATCCATTATCAGTGTTTTATGATTTGTCTTACATTAAAGCTTTCCTACTTGAAGTAGTGTTTTAATCCATAAATGTTGATTTTGATGACAAAATAATTAGATTAGCTTATGTTAAACAAATGGGTAGCTTTTTTGGAGGTCTGCTGGATTTCAAATGATTTTTTAGGAACACAATATAGTGGTTTGTAGGAACAAAATCCATTGCAGTTGCCTACAGTTGAGAGACAGCTAGCAGTGGCTGATACTTCTAATCACTTGGGCAGCATTGTATGAATTCAGATACTTTCCTTTTTCTTCACTGAAAAAAAGTTCTTTGCTGACAGCAAATATGTTATACTCTGCCAAATGAAATAGTGCATGAAATTCTGCTCTTGTTTTTTAAGCAAGAAGTTTTGTGTAGTTTCCATGATTGTACATTGAAGTACTGAAGTTTCATTCAGCCTAATTTTATTTTTCATTTAAATTGTAACTAGTGATCAGATAATTATTTTGGCTCAAAAAATACTTATAGCTAATATGGATGCTTGATAACCAGTTTCATTGCTAAATTGAATTCAGAATATGATAAAACTATTAGTAATTTTGGAAAATGGAAGTTAACTTTTAATGTTAATTTTGTTTTACACATTGGAGTTGAAGCTCCTCAGTTTATTTTCAGAGGAATTAACATAATTGTTCTAGGAGTGTGCATGTGGGTCCCATGTTTCCTTTGCCATAGTTGTTAAGAATTAAGTTCATCAAATGTCTCTAGACTAAATATGATCTCACAGGAATGGCTAGTCATTCCTTAGAAATAATTATTTCTAATTATTGAAAAATAAATGTCATATTGCATTTAATCCATGTCATAATTAGCATCTGTCTGTGAGCATGTGAATGTTTTTAATCTTTTCCTGGTCTCCTCTTCTGGCCCTTATTTGTACAGAATATTTACAAGAGCCATCAGGAAATTGGTGTCCTGTTTGCTTTTAAGAACTCAGTATAAAAATATGTAAATTGGACTTTGCTCTAAAAGAATGTTATCTATTTTGAGAGGTTTTCCTTTTTCTTTTTTATATATATATATATATTTAAGAAAGCTATTTCCACTCCAGGCTGGGGCAGGTGATCACAAGTGATAGTACTGTGTGAAGTTATCCTTCTGTTTTGTCACTTACACAGGACTGCTCCTAATTTACTGCAAATGTATAGTACAGTGATTTGCTGAAAGTGTCTCTATTAGCTCTGTGTGACCTTCATCAAGAATGAAGCTAACACATCATACTTCAGGTCTTCCTGGCTTTAGAAGGATTTTTTTTTGAGCAGCTGTAGCTTTTTAGACAGTCATTGGTACCTCCTGGATGAAAACATCCGAAGAAATGCCAGCTGCACTGTGTGCTGTCCGATGATGCTGTTTGTACATTGCCTGTAGGCAGGCAACAAAACTGGGGGCAAAGGCAGCTTGGATGGGGTTCACTCCAGTGCTGTCCACCCACAGCTACTACTCCTCAGTTTGACCTCTCAGATGATAAGATATGCACCATTCTTGTCTGAGTGAGCTGAATAAGTTAAACTCTTAAGGGCTGAAAGGAGAGTGCCAGAAATTGCAGTATGGAAGGCTGCCTGGTACTTCCCAGCATAGGATACTCCTTGGAGTTTTTTGTAACTTTACAAAATGTTAGCCTTCGGGGTTAGTCAGTTGCCCCAAATTTTTAAAATTTTTTTTTGGTTCCAAAATAATTCAGCTATCTGTGAGCATGTGTGGAAAAAGTTGTTTCTCATTGTATATTTTTAAAAAACTCACAAACAAACGAAAAAAAACCCTATTCTTTTGGAAATGCTCCATGTCTCTCCCTTTGAAACAGAGACTAGGGGTTAGTGTGGGAAGCGCTAGTGAAGGGCACTGGGGAAGAAGAGCCGATTATGAGTCATGGCTTTGCCTTTGTCAGCACTGCAAAATTCTCAGATTAAAACAAACTATACCTTTTTAAAGAAATTACAGATCTCACATGGTATCTTGGGCATGTGAGAGCTGTGTGGCCTGGAAGTTTGTTCCTCAGTGCTTGAGAGCCAGAAGCAAACCCATGGGACATGCTTGGGACCCTAGTGTGATCCTGGCCCCAAAATGCCGTAGAGACTGAACAGGGGAGGCAGACGTGGCGGGAGAGTGAGAGTTAATATTGGGGAATGAAGGAAGAAGGGGAGTCAAAGGAAGAGTGTGGCACTGCTAGCCAAGCCTGGAGGTGACTGAGCTGGGAGAGATGGAAATCCCTGGGGAGCAGGGTAAGGAGAGACTTGTCAGGGGTGCAGAAGGTAGGAATGAAGGACCAGGGCTTGAGTAAACATGGGGCAGAGGATATGGCTTGAGGAAAACTGGCAGAGAGGTTTGTTCTGGGAGGTCCATAGGTCTTGAGTATTAAGTAAACACTCTTTGATTTCAGTAGAAGCTCCTTGAGAATGTTTTCAGTCATCACCTATGGCTAATTTCCACGCGGAGAATCATTTCACATTTGCAACCAATTTGATATTACTGTCCCACAGAAGCTGCACAGTACATCTAAAGATTTCAAATCAACTGGTATTTTTTTGTAGGTGTCAATATGACAATGTCTGATGGATAAGTTTCTTATTTCTAGAAGTGCAATGAATGCAAACATTTTTTCAGTGTGGCAGTGTCCAAGTCAAGCAAGGATTGTCAAAACTGAGCGTATCTTTGCAAATCTCTTTTGTTTGTCTCTTTATGAGGAAGCCCCTCAATTTAATGGTATTAAGTCACATGCTGATGCGCTGGGTTTTTTTTCCCCTCAGGACTCCGGACTCTGTTCCATGCACAGGATGGACTTGATCTGGGAATGAATCTGGTTGATGCATTGGAGAAGGCTGTTCTCTGGAGTACCCCTGCCTCACTTCCAGCAGAAGTCGGGACGTGCGTGGTGGACGAGGCAGGGGATTGCAGAAGGCAGGAGCCATTCTGGTGCTCTGTGCAGCTGCATGCTGCCCTGGCGAGTGGGACTCCCTTCCTGGCTGTGCTGCAGACTTCCTAGGTGATGCTAGGTAAATTGCTCAATCCCAGGTTTTCTTATGTCTTTGCTCACTGTGTCTTGCTTTCTTGTGGATGACTTGAGGTCTTCGGATCTTGGAAAAGTACTGACCACTGGTAACTGGAGGCAAGGCAGTGGGGGCTGAGGTTCGAAGGTGCTATATAAAGCACAACATAATTCTAATTGAAAAAATTAGGTCTGAGTTATGCCAAGCTGAAGACAAAGTTGTCTTCAGAACTGGAGAATCATTTTGGCCTTAAAGCTGTCACTGCTTTAGTAGGAAACTAGGAATAACACAGTTATTCTAAGTTAGGACTAACAGAGGAAGGGTAGGACTAACCATTATGTTGATGGAGCACTCAGCCACACCATTAAATTCACAAAGAAATCACTTGTTCTGTCTTCCAAAAAAATGTTTGAGTAGCGTGCAGTAAATCAGGTATAGGACCGTACTCGAAATGCCAAGAGTTAAACAGATCATTGTTTTGATTAGTGGTAATTTTGTAAGTTTTCGAATGGCGCAGAGGTGGTGTGGAAATGGTATGACATAACTGTGATGCATACCATGCCACAAAAGTAAACACAGGCAAAGTTTAGGTTTTCTGAGACTTAGCTTCTGATATTTCCTCCTAGGAGTGCTTGCATCCAGATTAGTTTTAGTGTAGACATTTGTATCATGCAAGATGATTTGGGGTGCAAGAAGCACAGCATTTTTTAATGCTGTCAACTCAGATAGTTATGTATGTAAAATTAAAATGACGTGTAAATTCATCATTCATTACAGGCATATGACTCTTGTGCCTGGTTATTGTATCAGA